>OZ018381.1:5000000-10000000 GCA_963969555.1 Polydrusus pterygomalis | reverse complement strand
CATCTTATTGGTCCTGCATTGGCAATCCATTGGTTTCTAAAAGTAGCATTTAAATAGTCGGAAATAATACGTGCATTGTAAGGAGCAGCGCCATCTTGGTGAAACCAAATATCTCTTCTTTCTCGCAGGGGAAAATCTTGTAAGTAAATGGGTAATTCATTTTGTAAAAAAATTAGGTAGATTTGGGCGTTTAAATTATTTTCGAAAAAATCAGGACCAATCAGTCTTCCCCCAAGTATTCCTGCCCACACGTTAACTTTAAACCTTACTTGGAAATTTCTGTGGCGCGTCCAACGCGGATTTATATTACTCCAGTTGTGTCTATTTAAACTACCGCTTTCATTAAATATACACTCGTCACTCCAGAGGATGTTATAAAGAAAATTTCTATTGTCCTCCTTTATAATAGACATTTCAGCTATGAAATTTAGCCTCCGTTCGTAATCTCCTGGTCGAAGTTCCCGAACCAAAATGATTTTATAATCGTGATACCCATTTTCTTTTAGAATCCTTCTAACGGAAGTGGAAGTAACATTGGTGGTCTCACTAATAATTAATTCAATTGAGGTATGGGGATTCTCAATAACAGCACCAATAACATTATTTGTGTTAATAATATTTTTTACCGGTCTATTTCTTTCCCTCTTAGGTTTAGTAAAAGATCCATACCTTTGAAGATTATTGACCAACGCTTTTAAAGTTTTGTGATCAGGGCAGCGCATGCCAGGAAACCTTTGAGAATAAACTCTACAAGCCAGTCGAGCATTTCTATTGCATTCACCATAAATCAAAAAAACTCAGTATTCTCAACATTTGTAAATTAAACCATTGCTTATAAAACAGTCAATCATTGGCAACTTATAGTAATTTTAAATAATATGTCAAATGTAAGAGAACAAATTTTGCAAGGCCAACTACGAAGTTAGCGGGATGCTATAAGAAAATAAGTAAAATTTAGAAAGTGTTGTTTTGGTAGCACTAAAAGGTGATTAATATTTACGCGAACCAAACGTAACAAAAAATTAATAATGGAAAAAACTGCTAGAAAAACTGACTTTCTTTCTTCTTTTTTACAAATTAAATAATTTTAAAGCAATTTTATTTTAGTAACGGAAATATGTGTTTTTAGTCTTTTTCACAAAAACGAATGAAAATTTGACATGAGTTATCATAACTAAAATTAAAGCTTATTACAACTTGCATCAAACTCTTATCACCGATTTGATATACAGTGCAAGGGAAAAAAATATTCAAAGAAATTAAGTTGTTATCCATAATAATTTCTTTTAAAAATACTTTTTTAGGACACACTGTATACACTTTTAAAGACCTTCGTAAAACCTACAATTTGGTATGTCGCACAAATTTGTAGCTCAACAATTAAACTAAATACGGGCCTGGGGAGTTTTAAATGGCGGACCCTGTATGTTGTCATAAAGGTGAGCTTGTTTTGGGCATCATATGTATGTAAAATGTATGACAAACACGGTCACAGTGACAACATACTTTCCAGATAGATATTAATATACGCTAAAGTAAAGGCCGTAACTCCTAAAAGGATTCATCTGATTTTGAATTGTCAGGTCCCGTCGCGTCGTTGTGAGGTGCAACAATTGATGATAAAATGGGTGGAAATTTAAATGTGATTAGTGAGACAAGCTTATTGTGATGCAGAACGTAAAGATTTTAGCACAAAAAAACGTAACCGAACCTTTATAGTAATTAATAAAGGTAGATAAAGCAACATCGAGAAGCGTATATTTTAAAGGATACAAGCTGGAATAATATGGAAACCATATCACTATTATGTCAATGTGAGCTAATATATCGTGCTGTACATTGCTAGAGTGATACCGAGAAGATGCATAACCTAACATAAGCTCATATAAGATAAAAGTGATATTGTTCCGTTCCAGCGTATTATAACTAACTGATGATGACGTTTACGTCCTCGGCATTGCTTGTTATGTCTGATGTATGGTGACAGGAATAAAGATAAGCAATGAGTTTTTAGATGGACATTGACCTGCTGTTCTTTACATTGTGCCTACTTAAACGTAGGCAAAGTAACAACTTTATAAAATTTCACAAGAATTCAGCACCAGCTTTATTAACTAGTTATCTACTCTTTTATTCAAGTCACCTATTGTTAACTTAATCGAAAACTTAATAACCCACAGTAAACTAGTCCATCAGAAAAATAAAACCTTATCGTATTTTATGACTTTTACGGATTTTGATAATACATATCTATACACCCAGATTCATTACAATCAAATTGACTGATTTGAAATTATAGGCGATTCCAAAAAAGAGGTCCCCATTAAAATGATGTAATTAGACTCTTCCGATTAAGAGAAATTTGTTTTATATTAATGTGAGAATTTAATGACAGTGTTTTGGAATTTGAAATGATAAAAAATGTTTTTTCTGTGATACTATTGCGTGATACTACAGTGACAGGCAAAAAGTGTGATATATATAGGAAAACTTTTTATTCCCAGATTTAATAGGAAAAATTTAAATGTATACCGTTTAAAACCTAGAAATCATTCATGACGACATTTTAGAGCACGAATTATCCAAAAATGTAACCATGAGGGGAGGCTGTGAAGTTGGCGCCCAAGGCGCCAAAAAAAAGCGCGGCAGGCGAAAAAATTTTGGGTGCCACGCCCTTTTTTGAATCATGGTACTTGGTTTTCAAGTAGGAAAAATAAAAAATAACACAAAATCCTCCATAAAAGCACAAAAATAAACCCGGTAATAATTGCGGTGCTTGGGTCTTGTGCCTCAGCAGGGGGGGACTAATTGCCTTCATTGTCCCCTCGGTCAAAATCAAAGTTCTAATATATATATGGATATTTCGCATAAAATTCATTTTGTTTTTGTCAGTTTTATAAGTATGGTCTCGAGCTACGTGCCTGGCTATTGGCATTATAAACTTTTCTAAATCTAAAAATATTTTTCCATATTTCTCACTTTTCCTGTTTGCTCTGTTAGTTTTTCACAAACTTATTAGATGAACAGAAGAAGTTATTATGTTATTTACTAATTTAATTTAATGTGTTTTTATGATGATATTGTTGACATAATTTGAAATATTTAGTTCGGCTCTTAGATTACATGTTTTTGATTAAGTTAACAGAAACACTAACTAGGGAAAAGGATCCAAATTGGTTTTAATTTATTTATATACAAAAATCTTTGGTACTGATTAGTTAGGTACATATCTGGTTTATATACACTACTTGTATTTAATGAAAAACCCTTAATACTAAAAATATTTTTTAAGCCAACCAAGAGGTGAGAAAAGTCTTTCAAGAAGTATCTTACCAATGGTTGCCTTTAAAGGTAAGCTAACCCATGCTTTAAGAAGCTCTAGATCAAATTTACATATGACCCTATGGTTGTAGCTAGTGCTGGGCGATGTTCTGCTACCGATGTTCGATGTTTTCGACATCGATGTTGGAGGTCATAAACATCGATGGCAATATCGATGTTTACCTTTCGATGTTCAATGCAATGTTATTCGGTTAAAACGTCCTCTCCCGCCTTTCGTATGTTGCGTTGCACTCAATAATAGGGAACTGGCGACCTTTTTTTTAGAATTTTTTAGACGTCAAAATTTTTTTATTCGTATTCGAGGAGTGAAAAACCGGTAGTCGATTATTAAAATAAGTCAATTATTCCCAACATTATTAAATATCGATGTTTCGAAAACATCGATGTTTTACTACCGATGTTTTTAAGCCATCGATGGTAGCTTTCGATGTTGACATCGATGGTCAACATCGATGGTCCGTTTCGATGTCCCAGCACTAGTTGTAGCCAGTCAATGGCAAAATGAATAGATATAGGGGAAATTGGTATAATACGGCATACTAGGATAAAATTGCACACTACCTGTATAATAAATTACGCACATTTCTTAAATCCCGCCATGCGATTTTCGACACTGGTGGGGAGCATACGACAACTGGAGATTAAAACTAGGAAGATGTCAGTGGATGTTTAGCGGTGGTAGTTGTTAGTTTGTTTTCGTGTATGTTTGAAATTGTTTGGAGATTAAGAGAACGTGCCTGAAACTCATAACCTACAACTTATTGAACAATTATTTATAACTTGACAGGTAAGTAGGATACTGAAGCATGTTTTTGTATTATTTGTATATTTTAAAAGTTATTTTATAAATATTTAATAACAAACAAAATTGACTTAGCCGTTTTGGATAAAATGGCACAGGGGTGATATGTTTAAAATGGTACTGTGCCGTTTTATTCAAGATTATAAAATAACTAGCGTGTATCCGGCATGCGTTGCAACCCGCTGGTATAAATACAAACCCGATATATTAGTACCCGGCATGCCATTTTCTGAAAATGCACCCGTGCGAAGCCGAGGCGGGTCGCTAGTTATACATAAAAACCTTCCCCTTGAATCACTCTATCTATTAAAAAAAAACGCTTCAAAATCCGTTGCGTAGTTTTAAAGATTTAAGCATCTATATGTAGGGACGGACGGACAGACAGCGACAGCGACTTTGTTTTATACTATGTTAAGATATTATTTTGTGTTTTAGATAATGCGCGTTATTGCCTAAACTGCAACAATTATAGAATAAAATAAAACGAAAGAGCCAGGGACCAAATGTTTTAAACTCAACTTCAAAATTAATAGAGATGAAACAGAAATCAGAAGAAAAAAAATTGAGAAGAAAAAAAGAAAGAAAGAAAGAAAGAAAGAAAGAAAGAAAGAAAGAAAGAAAGAAGGTCTCAAAGAAAACGAAAAGCGAAAGTAGACCTTACAGATCAGTTCCCCAAATTTGATTCCGAAAACGAAGCCATTTCATCAGGATGATGATAAAGCATCTTATATGTCTTGTAATGAACTTTATTCAATGTCTAAGCCTAAGGAGATTTGGATTTGCTGTCAAAGTTGTAGAAAATGGAGCCACTGTGATGAGTGTGCAGGACTTTCTCCAAAAACGAAAATGTTTATATGTGAACCTTGCCAACCATAATTTAACCCTATTTTACCTTAAAAATATTTTTATTTCAACATACATTAGGTATATGAGCAGATATATATGTATGCCATTTTACCCAACTGGTTGGATAAAACGGCACACCTAACACCTGTGCATGAAAAACGTATATTCAAGGTTTTTGTTCCTGATACGCAGTATTTATATTGTTTTACCCAAAGATAAAGCCAAAACAAATGTTATGTTTTCTTTGCAGTATTGTACCTTTATATTTAAAATATATATTTTCAGTTTTGTAAAAAGTATGCCGTATAATACCAATTTTCCCTACAGTGCGGCTCAGAAGTTCATTAATTTATGTTTATGCTAGACTTGAATTGTTAGATAACAAAAATAAGGTAAACCTTCTTTTTATAACAAAACTAACTAACGTGCCTATCATATTAAAATTGATTCCGGTAATTTATTTTCGGCATCACATCTCGGTATAAATAAAACCAGTTAAATACATTCCAAAAATACTATACCGCTAACTTTATTTAAAATTTTCAAAATATTTGACATTTACACACTGTTCCAGGTATAGTCGCACAGACTCGGCAAACAAAAAATAGAAAAAAAAACTTTATTTATTAATATTAGCCGCCTAACTTGATCTAGGCCACAATTTGGTAAAAAATGTTACTTCATACGAAAGACACTAAAATTTTCTTCCTTTTTTAAGGAATACAATATTTTGCTGGTAAGCAATTTGGATCCTGTACTGTTATTACCATTTCAAATGTATTCATGCTTGCATTGAGCTGTTCAGTTATAAATAGAGAAAATTATATTAAATTACCTATCGTAGGGTCTTTGGTTTTGGTTGTAAGGATCGTATGGTTGTTGGCTACCCGAGACGTAACCAGCCTGGTAGTATCCCCCTCCAAATCTCAAGATGTCGCTAGAATTGAATTGATCTGAACAACTTCGATCTATGTCGCTGGAACACGCCCAACATTCCAAAGCATAACCTAGAAATAAAGTTAAAAATTATTTTTGCTTTTTGAAATTATTCAAATTTAAACGTTTATTTTCCCATAAGACAATATAAAATTTTTGTAGGGGAATAGTCAAAATAGTACTAAAGCTAACAATTAAGTACAAAAAAATAAATAAATAAATAAACAACAAAAAACATATGATAACAGATACAGACATAACTACTTTGTTATTTTACACAGTCAAATAACTGGTCCAAGCTGTAGCAACACTTTGAGATTAAAAATGTTTTTAACTTTTTTTTTAAATTTGGTACTTTATCACCCTCTTTTATTTCGTCCAGCAGTACATTAAAAATTTTAGCACCAAGAATTCTAGGAGAATTATGCGCTATGTTACCGCGAGAATGCGCATATATTCATATTCATCTTTATTCGTAATAGCATAGGTACATAAGGTACTTTTACATGTAAAAAAAAATATAATAATTAATAATTGGACAGATACTGTAAGTAAAAAGTAGATATAAACATTTAGGTACATTTAAAAAAATAAAACATATATACACAATTTACACATTAAAACCGTAGGAGCGAGGATGTAGATCCCAGATAAAGGTAATGTGATTAACACGAAGAGGTTAAGTGGGAAGGTCAAACTTAAAGCTGCTGCAGAGGTACTCCTCGTGGGAGTAAAAGCATGCCTCAATAGGTATTTTTTAACAACATTCTTAAATGCAATCTAACCCATGTCTCTGTGGGGAAGCGCGTTAAAAAAAGTTATGCCAAAGTAGTTAGTCCCACCTCTGGATCTCGAAAGTATGTGGTATTCATGTCGTACGTCCAGATTATTTCTCGTGTTATGATCGTGGAAGAACCAGTTATTATGGTAAAGGTGAATATTTTGTTTCACGAACATGAGACACTGAAGAATATACAGAGTGTCCGGAAAATACGTGTACAACGTTTGACGACAGACTCCTGACGTTAAAATAGGTCGATCTAAGTCGACTTAGTTATATCCAAAATTGTCTCGTTTAGCCGGTAGAGGGCGTCAAAAATTTGTAAAAATATTGGTTTTTCCTAAATTACGTGAAAACCTGCTAATCGATTTTAATGATTTTTAGTAAGTATGTAGACTAATACTATAAAATGACGTTTTCTAGTAGTATAGTCACCGGCTTTAAATAAGTGGAAGTGTTATAAAAGTGATATAATACGTCAACATTTCTCCTAATTTTTTATGTGAACGGCGTTATGACAACCCATATATTTTTGTAGAGTGACTGGATGTATTTGGAAGCTATTTTAGCTCTTTAATATATTTTGTTGAGTGAGCTGTTTTGCCAGAAGAAAATATTTACAATATTTAGTATTATTAGTAATAATATTAAAATCAAATTACCTGTAAGTAACAATAATTTTTTAAGTTGCCTTGTTGCTATGGCATTTAATAATTTGACAATTATTGACAAATTGACAAAGGTTTCCTAACCGTCGAATACCAAACCACCAAACATTTGCCAATATCGAGCGTCATCTTCGGGAAACGGGCAGCTTTGAGAAAAACTTTGAAGGCAGGGGTCGTATGCGAACAACTCGAACTGCGGAAACAGAAGAGATGTGTTTCTTCGTTTAATGGACTGTATATTACTTGATATGAAAACACTACTTTGACTACAAAATTAAATCTATTTTCTCATTTTGCAAATAATGTCACATATTACGACAAATTAAAAACTTCTTCTTGACAGCATATAAATGATTGACTGGTTCTGGTCACTCTCCTGCATCCCACGTAATTAGAAAAAAGGTGTCTTTGTTAATTAAGGAACATGCCGCCCGCCTTGAAATACCTATTTCAATTAACAATAAAAGAAAGAAAACTAGACATTAACAAATAAGTAAATGATAGGAATATTCTCAAGATCCTGTTTCATTAGAATCAATTGGTAACACGCACAATTTTGTCACAGCGCGTTTACAGATAGAACGATCGCCGCATTTTATACTTGCTACGCGAATTACATTATCCGAGCCGGGATACAGTTCAATAACACGTCCAGTCTTCCATTTACAAACTGGCACATTGTCCTCCTTAATGATCACCAAACTGCCAACCTTCAGCAGATTCGGATAATTCATTTTCCATTTAACTCTTGATTGTAGTTCAGAAATGTATTCTTGGTTCCAGCGTTTCCAGAACTGCTGAACCATACATTGTAAATGTTGAAATTTACGGAGACGATTTTCAGCAACAACCGTATAATTGGACTCTGGCAAAGCAGTTAATGTCTTTCCTACCAGAAAATGGGATGGTGTGAGCGGTGTCATATCTTGGGGATCTGACGACAGAGGAGTTAATGGTCTAGAGTTTAGTACTCCCTCTATTTGAGTTAAAACCGTGCTCAGATCTTCGTAAGTAAGACTAGTGTCACCGACGACCCGTTTAAGATGAAATTTAATACTTTTAACACCAGCCTCCCACAAACCTCCGAAATTAGGCGCTCTAGGGGGCATAAAATGCCAAGTAATTCCTTCAGCTGATAATTCAGAGACTAATCTATCAGAGTTTAACAGCAAAAATGATTGAAGATTTGAGTTTGCCCCAACAAAATTAGTTCCATTATCAGAGTAGATATGCAAAGGTTTACCTCTTCTTGCTATAAATCTTTTAAGAACCGCAAGAAAGGCCTCACTGGTTAAGTCACTGACAACTTCTAAATGAACACATTTGGTATTCATGCATATAAAAATACATATATAAGGATTTTTGGGTTTCTTGTTTTTCGATCCTTAATTGAAATGGGCCCAGCGTAATCAACACCAGTATGAGTAAATACTGGTTGAAAGGCAGATACACGGTATTTAGGAAGATTTCCCATAGAATAATTTAGTGAAGTTGGATCTGCTTTAAAACATTTGACACACCGTTTAACTATTGTTCTAGCTATTCGACGTCCAGAAATAGGCCAAAATCTTTCGCGAATTGTATACAATAGTTGTTGCGGCCCGCAATGTAATAAAGATACATGCAGATCGCTCATAATTAGATTTGTAAGGGGATGCTTATTATGCAATATAATTGGATGTTTTTGTTCGTTGGATACGCGGGCATTTTGAATCCTTCCACCGACTCTTATTAAACCTGCTTCATCGCAATAAGGCTTTAAACATAATAAACTGCTTGACCGTGATAAAAGTCGATTGGTTTTCAATAAATTATAATCCTTGGCAAATGACTGAATTTGAGATACCTTGACCAAATAATTGAGCGCATTATTTAGTTCTGATGCTCGTAATGGACCACCTGGAAAGTCCTTATTTTTAAGTCGTTCAATAAATCTCAAACAATACGCAAAAATTCGCTTTATTTTTAGCAAAGAAGAGTGTTTATTGAAATCAATATCAGGGCCTTCCTGAACAGAAGCGGAATGAGTCATCACTCTTTGTTCAGGTACATCTCCAGATACCTCAGGTACCACATGAACATTATCATTATCAACCTGAGAAAAGAGCCATATGGGTCCTTTCCACCATAATTCGCTTAGCAACAAGGATTCTGCCGAAATTCCTCTAGAAAGACAGTCGGCTGGATTCTCATCTGATTTAACGTGAAACCAGTCGCAAGGCGCTGACATATTTTGAATCTGGGTGACTCGATTAGCGACAAATGTTTTCCAGCGACTAGGACATCCCTTAATCCAGCATAAAGTTATTGAAGCATCACTCCAATAAACAACCTTACTGATATTTATTTTTAAAGAATCCATTACCTTTTTAACAAGTTTGCAAGTGAGAAGTGCGGCACACAACTCTAAGCGAGGTAAACTATTCTTTTTTATAGGTGCTACACGAGATTTCAATAGAATAAGATTAGAAGAAATAAAGTCTCCAGAGCCTGTAAAACTTACAATATAGACACATCCACCATAAGCCTTTTCTGAAGCGTCTGCAAATGCATGAATCTGTATAGTTTCCCATCCATCTTCTAAAACATATCGAGAAATGCTTATTTGATTTAAAACTTGTAGATCCTTACAAAAGTTTAACCATATATTGCAAAGAAAAGGAGGAATTGGGTCATCCCACGACAACTTTTCTTGCCACAGAAGTTGCAAAATAAGCTTTGCATTAACCACGACTGGTCCTAAAAGGCCTAATGGATCAAATATTTGACTTATAACTGACAGGATCATTCTTTTTGTAACTTGAATGTCAGACTTGAAAACCTTAATTGAATAATGTATTTTATCCTCAGAAGCATTCCAAAATACCCCCAAAGTTTTATTTTGTTCGTTGCTTCCCAAATCTAAAACTTTACAGGATAAGTTTTCGTGAAGTTGAAATTGACCTAATAATTCTGGTTTATTAGACAACCATTTCCTTAGCTGAAAACCCCCGCCAGCCAAAATAGATGATACTTCTTTTTGAAGTTGCAACAATTTTGCAATAGTAAATGCACCTATCAAAAGGTCATCCAAATAAAAACAATTTAAAATAGCTTCGCTTGCTTCTGGGTACTCGGCCTGAGCCTCCAGAGCAAGTCGCTTCATACATCTCACTGCCAAAAATGGTGATGACGCACAACCATATGTTACAGTGTTCAGTTCATAACATTCAATCGGAGCTTGAAGACTGTCTGGATCCTTCCACAAAATTCTTTGAAAACTTCGTTCACTAGGGTCAATAAGGATTTGCCTATACATTTTGGAAATATCTGCATTAAGCACATACGGGTAACTCCGAAAACGTAATAAAATTGAAAGAAGGTCCCTTTGAATAGTAGGTCCCACACATTGTATTTCATTTAAAGATAACCCAGTGTCGCTCTTAGCTGAGGCGTCAAAAACTACTCGCACCTTTGTGGTAAGACTAGATTCCTTTATTACGGGATGATGTGGCAAATAATAACAGGGTTTATTATCATTTTTTTCCATGGAAAAATCCCAAACCTTGGACATGTGACCCAGACCGTTATACTCCGATAGAAAGTCCACATAGTCTTTCTTTAAACCTTGGTTTTTGCTTAAACGCTTTTCCAGAAGACCCAATCGTTTAAGTGCCATATACTTTGACAAACCCAGATCCTCTTTATTGTCCTTAAACGGAAATTTTACCATAAACCGTCCGTCAGGAACCCGGCTATGGGTCTTTACAAAATGTTCCTCGCAGAACTGCTCGGATTTAGACAAATAAGTTTGATCATTGTAACCTTCCTCCAGTTCCCAAAAGCGTCTTAATTGGTCATCAATCGTCTGATCTAATGACAAACAAGCCACAACCTGCTTATTAGAAACATTGAAACGATTACAATATCCAGCGACAACCCAACCTAATCTTGTTTTTTGAAGGGTGGGCATTCCTTCTTTTCGAATTTGTTTCATAAGTAATATTTTATAAAATATATCAACTCCCAATAACACATCAATGTCACTTTGATAATTAAACGACGCATCGGCTAGTTTTAAATTCGCTGGAATGTCCCAATTTGAAATATTGAAAGAAACTGTTGGAACAGCTTGCGTTATTTTTGGTATAACGAGACAACAAATGCGTTCGCTATACTCATTTATGTTTGACGTAAACTTAATACTGACCCTAGACTTTGTCGTAGTTGATAATGCTTCTCCGATTCCCATAATTTCGAAATTAACAGAAGTCTTCTCTAAACCTAATTTTTCTACTAAATGTTCGGTAATAAAGTTACTTTGGGAACCCGGGTCCAGTAATGCCCTAACAACATGAACCTGTCCCTGATCATCTAAAACCTTAATATTCGCAGTTGCCAACACTGACAACGTCGACGAATCGTCCATTACGTGACCGGCAGTAGAAGTACTCGGAATCGACAGAATTTCCGAGCCCCTCTTAGGAATAATATCAGATGAAGCAGGTCTATTTTCGTTATTTACAACGGTGGCATCGCTTCCATGCAAAAGTGTATTATGTTTTTCTCCACAACTGCGACAAGAGGAAGTATTAGGACAGTTTTTTGTATGACCGGCGCTAAGACAATTTATACACAATTTTAACTTATTAACCGCAGTCTTTCTGGCCCTAACATTCATATTTTTGAACGCAAAACATTTATAAATAGAATGATTTTTTTTACAGTAATAGCAACAAAATTTTCCCTCTGTAGGTATAGAATGAAAACCCCTTATCTTACCTTTGTTATCTGGTTTAAAATGTACCTCCCTTTTTGAGGACTCTAATTTTTCGAGTAATTCACATTTAGATTTTAAAAATGAGTTGATATCAGTCAATTTTGGTAGTTCTCCCTTTTTTACAGGATATGACTCCCAATCTCTACGAGTGATTCTGTCAAATTTACTTGTTAATAAATACATAATTAATGTATCCCAGTTGTCAGTGTCTTGACCCAAACTTTGTAAAGACCTTAAATTTTTATTAAACAAATCATACAGGCTTCTAAGATCATTATGCGATTCTGTTATTACCGCTGGACAATCAAATAAGGCCTTAACATAGTTATGTATAATAAGTCTTTTATTTTCATAACGATCAGAAAGAAGTTCCCAAGCAACCGAATAATTATCATTTGTAACTTGTAAATTTGCGATAGCTTGAAGAGGTTCTCCCTCGATATATGATTTTAAATAATAGAATTTTTCTACATTGCTTAAAGACCTATTGTTATGAATAATGGCTTGAAAGGCATCTCTAAATTCAACCCATTTCTCATAGGAGCCATTAAAAATTGGCAGTTTTAAATTAGGCAATTTAAATGAATGCCCAGTAGAATGCACTGGCTGTGCAACCCGTCCAGCATCACTACCAACTAAACCTTTAATATTCGTTAACCCTGAGCCACCATTGTCTGAATCATTATTATTGTTACTATTTATTAGAACCTTAAATTTGCTAATTACTTTAAAATATTGCAATTCAAAATTCTCACGCTCTATAATTTCAAGTTCTAATAGATTTTCGCTACCAATTTCAGATTCATTCAATAATGACTCAATATCACCTTGAACGTCTTCAAACTGTGATAAAAGAGGCTCGGCCTTATCGAGCCTAATTTCTAGCTCACCCACCTGTAACTCCGTGAGGCTATTAGGATCGACTGTGTCATAATAACGGCTAATTCTAGTGAGTTGACCTTTGATATTACCGCGTTTTAATTTTAGTTTATTTAGCTCTGCCATTTTTCTTAATACAAAGATAAAAACACTAGACAAGCTTACTAAGATCTTGCACCGCAATAAAACAAACAATTGGACTAACTCTAATACGGAATGATCTTACGTAGACCCACAGTTCTTCTACCATAAACTGGAACTTTCTCAAACTCCTGTATTCCGTCTGGAATTACTATAGCGTAGGCTGTTCCCTCACAGCTGACTGGCTGATGAACAGGAACCAGGTATCCCCTATAGGTATTTATTTTTGGCAGGTATGGCTTCCGACAAGACAACGCAAATACCTAAAAAATACTAAAAACAGATTCTTCTGGCGATCCGTCTCGAATGGAACAAAATGTTTCTTCGTTTAATGGACTGTATATTACTTGATATGAAAACACTACTTTGACTACAAAATTAAATCTATTTTCTCATTTTGCAAATAATGTCACATATTACGACAAATTAAAAACTTCTTCTTGACAGCATATAAATGATTGACTGGTTCTGGTCACTCTCCTGCATCCCACGTAATTAGAAAAAAGGTGTCTTTGTTAATTAAGGAACAAGATGATTCTGGAAAGAGTTGAAGAAGAACCAAGTACCAGTACCCGTCGCTTAGAACGTGAGTTACATGTTCCTAAAACGATTGTCAATGAGGTTTTAAAAGAACAGTTGTTACATCCTTATCACGTGCAAAAAGTCCAGGAACTTTTACCGACTGATCCCCCCATGCGGCTTACATTTTGTCAAATTTTTAGAAACAAAAGAATCCGTGATCCAAATTTTTGTAGAACAATTATATTTACTGACGAGGCGTGCTTTACAAGATCTGGAGTAACCAATCTGCACAACGAACATATTTATTCCGATGAAAATCCACATGCCTTTAAAGTTGCACATCATCAGCATCAATTTAAATTAAATATTTGGGCAGGTATTATTGATCGCTACCTTATTGTTATTCCAGACAAGTTAGATGGAAATATTTACTTAAATTTTTTGCAAGACACATTACCAATTCTTCTGGACAATTTGCCCCTTTTACTTCGGAGAGAAATGATGGTATATGCATAATGGTGCCCCGCCCCATTTTTCTGTTGCCGTTCGGCAATACTTACATCATCAATATCTCAACCGATGGATTGGAAGGGGCAATGATGCACCAGTAAAATGGCCACCACGTTTTCCTGAGTTAAATATGTGTGACTTCTTTTTGTGGGGCGCTATTAAAACAGAATTTTACAAGACTCCGGTAAACACACGCGATGATTTATTGCAGCGGATTTTAAATGCAGGCAACCATTTTAATAACCCCGAGACATTATAGATAGGGTCCAATATAATTTTTTAAGGAGTGTTAATAACTGTATTCAGCAAGATGGCGATCATTTTACACATTTGCTTAAATAATGTTTTTGTTTTACTTAGTTTCTTACAATACATACTTTCAACTTTGTTGTACTTTGTTTTATTTTTATTGTTACCTAATAATTGATGTATGCAGGTAATTGTAAATATTTTCTTCTGGCAAAACAGCTCATTCAACGAAAAATATTAAAAAAGGTAAAATAGCTTCCAAATACATCCAGTCACTCTACAAAAATATCTGGGTTGTCGTAACGCCGTTCATATAAAAAATGAGGAGAAATGTTGACGTATTATATCACTTTTATAACACTTCCACTTATTTACAGCCGGTGACTATACTACTAGAAAACGTCATTTTATAGTATTAGGCTACATACTAAAAATCATTAAAATCGATTAGCAGGTTATCACGTAATTTAGGAAAAACCAATTCTTTTACAAATTTTTGACGCCCTCCACCGGCTAAACGAGACAATTTTGGATATAACTAAGTCGGCTTAGATCGACCTATTTTGACGTCAGGAGTCTGTCATTAAACGTTATACACGTATTTTCCGGACACCCTGTTAAGGCAGAGTTTATTAGCTAGAAACCATTCCTTTATATTATCTAGTATATTTGTGATAACTGTACTCTGAAATTGGGAGAGGTGATAGTTATTTACGTGATATTACGGTGATAATCTTTACGTCTCTTTATATGAACGAAACTTGTTCTCTTTAAAAATTATTGATATTGCTTCTTTACCAATTTGACCTGGAAGCGAAGATGCCCTTCCTGGCAGGGATAATTTAGGTTTTTTCACTGCAAATATTATATTTAACTTCATCTCATCAGCTGCAGCAGTTTTTTGACGTTTGTTTGTAAATTTAATTTTAACATCTTTGAATTTTACCATAATTCTTATTACTGATGTATCTTGTACATTTTTCCCTGGATGTCTGGTATTAAATATTTCAGCTGCTTCTCGATAAGTTTTATATTTATCACCAACGATTATTTCTATTTTTTCCTGCACACTAAATATCACCGGCATGTTAAAAAATTTTATTTGACGCTTAATGGCAGATAAAATATCACGGCAATTTGATTCGAAATGCAGTCACTTACCTAATCGCGGCCAACTAGAAATAAAAGTTTTCGATGCGTTACTCAAATTTATATTTTTTGAGAAACCTCGCATACGACTGAAAAAATTTAACATCTAAAGGTTGCATTTTAGGTTTTAGACCATGCAGAACTTTTTATGAAGAATAACTTTTTGTCGTAAAATTAATAATAAAAATGTTTTCCATATGGTGCGAACTTAAGCAGACACACTGTATAACATATTACAAAATTCCAATTTTTATCGCAGACTGCAGCTGCCCTTTTTGATAGAGGACACATAAATATCACACCACGTACACTGAGAAAATGATTTAGCCATGATGGCTTTATATAAAGCAACTATGCCTAAATATTAGAGTAAATATAGCGCCAGCCCTAACGTCGTGTTGTGACTGCCAAATATATTAAGCAGAGTCTATTTAGTAATCATTACTACATATTTTAGTAACAATATGATCCATGAAAACCTGCTCTTATTAGAAAATTTGGCTGCTTTAGCAAAATTGAATATTAGTAAGGAAAACATATTAAATAGTCCTAGCCAGTTTATTTAGTAACTGTTGCATGATCGTGTAATATCAATATACTCGTGTGGTAATTATTGTATTGTCGTTTAGTAAAGGAGCATACTTGTTTAGTAATTACAGCATGATTGTTTAGTAATCACAGCATAATTGTTTATTTATCGCAGCATGATTGTTTAGTAATCACTGCTTCTTTGTTTAGCAAGTAGTTATACAGGGCGTTCCATAAATATGTGCTGTTCAAACGAAAGTTTTATATACCTACGGTAAGTTTTTTTAAACGCGGGCCATAAGGATTTACATAATTAATTTTGCACCCCCTGTTAACTTGTATTGTAATAAAAAGTTAAAAAAAAAGTTGGTGTGCATGTTTTAAACTGAGGACATTTTATACTTAACGTTAACACGTTTTGAGCGACAAACTTCAATGAAATTAAAGAAATTATTCAGATTTTTATTCTAATAAATTGTATTTATTACAAAAAAGACATATATTATTTAAAACTGATTAAAGTTTATAGCTAAAAAAATTTACTCTTGATTTTCCTGATGTCCGAGTGGCAGAGCAAGCGCTTTCTTATTGGCTGACGTTCAACCGAATTTACCCTTTCCTACATCCAAATAACGAATCTTAATAAACCGTTTTGCTCTAGTATATAGAACCGCGATCGAGCTATCATGGCTTTAAGTACCTGGCAAAGTGCATTAGGGTTACGATTAAAAATTGTAACGCTAGGAGTGCTAATTCAAATAGCAATAATTACTTAGCCGTTTAAGTTTATTTCTTTATAAAATTATTTAGCTGGTATAGACATAATAATATAGCAACAGTTAAGAAATATGTTGTAATAACAGCACTATAAGATTTCTAAAACCCAGCAAAATATATACTGCAACGACTACAAGATCATCATGTCACCTTTAAACAATAGTTTAACTAATATAGCGATTTATTTAGTAACAGCTGCTAAATTTGTCTAGCCCGATAACTTAGGAAACTTCATTTTCTCAGTGTAGTAGAATGCTACTAGCTCATGGAGCTATTCGCAAATTGAACTTGGTGCCTAATGTTCAGTATCGTAAACAAATATCGTTCCAAATACAAGTTTTGTGACGTTAAGTCTTGCTATTTGCTAAAGGCTGTTATATCCTGTATAATGTTATATATCCGGTATAAATTAAAATACCTATTTTCATGCTTTTTCTTTGTAACAAAATAATCTCTTGTCTAGTGTTATTTGACCTCATCTAGGTTTCTAAATTATTTTAACCTCTTAATCTGTTTGCCAAAATTTCACACTTTATAGTTTTTCGTTTCGGTTGAATACCAATTCTGTTTATTTGAATATTATCTTGCGAATTTACGCACAGAAAATAATGATAAGATTTAGTGTAAATAGTCAAATGGGACAAGACAAGAGGACACTCTACATTCAGTTTTTCTGACATTTAAAGTTACCATAGTTCTTATTAAAACTATACCGTTGTACAGAGTCTTATCTATTTAATAAAAATACTTCTGTCTACCAACCATCTTCAAGAAGTTTTATTCCATCTTGGAGACCAACCGCTCGGGTTTCCAACAAGGCTATATCTAGTTAACTTCTGAATAAACATTACCATAGTATTTCCTGTTGTATTGTCTGCTCTGTTAAAGAGTTGAGTTGCTATATTACTATCCTAAATTATTGATCTATGAACAAATGATCGAAATATGCTCAGATTGCTGTTGCCTCAACATTTTAAATTTTAAAGCTTTGACCTGTCTACCTTTCCATTCATTAAATGAGAATTTTGCAGTGCGTATGTCCATATATGCTAGGGTTTATTTACATGCGCAAGGCCATAAATTTGCCCCTTTCGTGATTATTGTTTGCTAATACTTTTAAAAAATATCCTCAAAGTTACCGCCAGATTTTATCTTAAGTTGAGCGAATCTAACCTGGCTAACCTGTACAATGTACATGGAATGGTTCGAGTCACACGCTATTAACACTGCCAAGATTAAACCTAAACTTTGGCTTAGATATGGTGATGATACCTTCATTATCTGGACAGACAGCGACGAAGAGCTGATACGATTTTTGGAACATGTTAATAGTATAAGAAGTAAGAGATTAAATTTACCATGGAAACAGAAAAACATTCCACTCTACCTTTTCTCGATGTTCTCGTCAAACGAAGTGCTGATAACATAAAAACTTCAGTATACAGGAAACCCACTCACACCGGGCAACACCTTAATCACGGATCGAATCATTCAAACTCCATAAAACAGGGCATAATTCAAACTCTTTATCACAGAGCATTTAACGTTTGCAACAATCCGGAAGACCTAAATATTAAAATTTCAAACATTAAAAATGATTTAAAACAAAATGGTTACCCTGAAACCTTTGTAACTAATACCATCTCAAAACTTTAAAATCGCGAAGTAAAAACTAATACAGAAACGAAAGAGGAGCAAGCATTTCTTACAATACCTTATGTCAAGGGTATTTCTGAAAAGATTAGACGCAAAAACTATAATATCAAAACAGCCTTCAAATCAGAAAATAGGTATTCTTAAAAGCTTTCTTACAAAAGTAAAACTCCCCAGTAATGAAAACACAAAAAATTGTATCTATCAAATCCCTTGCGAGTGTGGCGAATCGTACATTGGAGAAACTAAAAGACCTCTTCCTGTACGAGTTAAAGAACATTTGAAAGATACTCAAAGAGGTAAAACTTCGAGATCAGGTATAGCGAAACATGTGTGAACCAACCAACATAATATACAGTGGTCAGAAGCCAAGATTTTGGACACTGAACAGCACTGGAGAAAACGAAAATTCAAGGAAGCAGCTTCCATGAATCAAAATACACATATATTTAGTAAACCAAGTATAGATATCCCCAATATCTGGAAGGCTCTTCTTGTCCAAAACCAACAACTCAAACTTCACAGTTCAATAAGCACGTAGGCGGAGTTATCAAAGCTTCATTGCAAAATTCATGTATTTAAGACAGTAGCATTAAAATTATAATTTAGTTTACACTTGAAAACGATTAGAGATACTAACTAACCGAAACGTTGTGTTAAGTAACAAAATAAAGACAATGGAAGTCTGACAAGGTATTTTTTTTGAGCGAATCTACTTAGTTCTCGATACCTTGTCAGACCTCATGCCCAATATACATATATGTAAATATGTTAATGTTTATCTGCAATTATTATAAAATTTAATAAACTATAAAATATTTTACTGTAGCTATGAGTACAATAATATAAGGTGGGCGTAGTAGTGTGTAATAGCCTTCACGTAAACACTTAATTTCTGAATCATGCCCCTTATATTACTCACATTGGCATTAAATATGTTTATTGATATTTCAATGACTCTAGACGAACAATTGAAAGGACACCAGTTACCTACCAGATAGCATAAAACGATTACTTTGCAAAAATAACACGATAATTAATAATTACAAAGATATGACTGTATTTTCTTCGTTATTGTTGTATAGGTACATATTTATCTTTGCATGGAAAATTATGTGAAAAGTTCACAGCCGTATGTTGTTTGATCGATAATAATTTTTAAATTGTTTCTTTAGTTGGTGAAGTATAAAAGCACATTTACAAAAAATACATAAATTTACTTAAATGACTCTAATTGGCATTCTGAAAAAGGACATGACACACTTTCAATGGACAATGTGTCAACAGATTGTTTAAAACTTTCGTATGTTTGAACTATTTGTTTGGGTATGTGTAATGAATGCGTACCTAGTTATGACATTAAGTACCTTTGTAGATATCACATGCTGAAAATAATAATTGCCATAAAACCTTTGCCCATAAGTAAAAAATCCGAAAAATTAACAACCGTAGAATGAAGAGAATGCTCGACTCATTTCTTGGTGATATTTAAAAATGCGTGTGATGACTACGTAAAAATTTAAATTAATATAAAAAATTAGTAAGGAAAGATAAATTAAATCTATAATTATTACGAAAATTTAACATCTATATTTTGTAGCCCATGGAATGCCTTTCTTTGAGTCGGAAAATAAAATTCCTATTTTTTTTTCTTCTGCATGGGAATTTGCTATTTGATTTAATCACTACAGTTATATAAGTGAAAACGTATATAAATAATATACTAAGTGACATAGAATAGAAACCCGAACACCCAGTAAAAATGATTTAATTTTAATAATATTTTGTATACAAGTTTATCATCACAAAAGGAAGGTATGATTAAATTTTTAGCCTTATCAGTTTCACATTCCACAAACCCGAACAAACCGAATAAACTTAGTCTGTCTTTAAAGATGGATTGAAATTTTAATCATTTCTTTACTATGACCCTCCGGATGTTTATGTAAAATATTATTGAAGTTACTGGGTGTTCGGGTTTCTATGTCACTTGGTATATAAAAATATGTGTACAGGTGTAGAGTGTCCTCAAGGGTAAAGCTACAATTGTTGATTTTCCAGACCATATTATTCCTTTTATTTTTATTTATTAATTCAAGTATCAACAGCAACAGCCCTTAACAGATACAATTAAAAACTCTGCAGTTATACTATAACTAGATAATATACGATCAAGAGATGCTAATTTACAGTTAACCTGCTGTCCAATAATTTTTTAAATTTGTTGAAACTGGTAGTATCGATGTTAATGTTAGACGCATATTCATTAAACAAGTTACATATTTCATAAACTGACGAGCTCTTAAACAGATTTGTCCTGGGAAAATCCAAATCCACTTTATTTGATCTAGCTGAGTTACCCACACAGGATTATCAATAGGTAGCAGATCATTGTTCAATCGTTCCCTTTAATAACTTAAATAGTGTAATTAGACATATTTTAATTCGTCTTTTTTCCGAGGAGAGTCTGCCAAAAATATCCCTGATCACAGCCTCTGTTTCGATAAGAACCATATTTTATTAAATACATATATTTTAAGAACTTTCTTTGTACCCGAACAAACCCAAAAATTATTGTAAGGGAATCATAAAATACTACCACATTCTAACTTTTTCAACACCAATGTGTCAAACAAGGGAAAATAAACATCAATAGGTGTCAAATTTCTTGGTATATCTAATTTTAAAACCCATTTGGTGTCAAATATAACACCCAAATCTCGATTGATTTATCTACTTTTTTAAAATTTTTATCACCTATCGTGTAATTACTATTAACAATATTGTGATTTAGGAAGAAAGACAAAAACATTTGTTCACATTAAGGGTAAAACCGTTTACTTACACCAATAATCAGACACACTACGCAGATCGTATAAGTATTATCACAATCATTTATGGTAGCAAATTCCAAAAACAACTTAGAGTCATCTGTAATAATAAACCCTCAGAATACTTTACCACACCAACAATGCCATTTCATGGCTATCAAAAACAACAAAGGACCCAAATTAGAGCATTGTGGCACTCCAGAGGTACTTTTATACCGTGCGAGCAAAAATTATTTGCATCATAGAGGGCCTTGCATCTAAGGACGTAATGCTTAGCCATAGAGTTTAATACCTGTTGGGTGTCAGTAACTACCTGCATTAACAATCAATCAGGTATTCCGCCATCTTTGACAGTCGATACAAGTAATTTATTAATTCATCGCTAATTTTTCCAATTTCTTGAACAATTGACACAATGCATGCGTATTTTCGAAACGGATTTAGAGTAAATGGTGAGTGGCAATACAATCCGGGTTTGTGCATGGACGATTTTCACGAACATTTTCCTAACATTGCTTTTATTGCTGGGGATTTTTATCATTGCCTGAAAAGAACCGTGGCTGTGTTTAGGGAAACAGGTTCTATACAACACAAAAAAGGAGCAGGAAGACCATCTGTAAGAACAGAAGAACTTGTTGCAAACGTTCGTGAAATAATGCAAAATACGCCAACAAATTGTATAATACGCCTGTCCCAAGAAGTGGGAAGATCTTATGGAACATGCAGGACTATCCTTAAGAAGCAGCTAAATTTATTTCCTTATAAAGTGCAAGTATTATAATTTTGTAAACAACAAAAATAAATTTGTATTTTTCTACTTATTTTATTACTCATTAGTTTGGCATATCATGCATGTCATAATATGAATTTGACAAAATTTTAACCTAGATTTGGTTAGATATAATATCGTCCCCATATCATTGTGATCTAAACCAAGCCCTACGTTTCTTAATCCAAGCCCTCTTTGATGCAAATAATTTTTGCTCGCACGGTACTTAGCCAATTTGCAACCAGTTCACAATCTAACTGTTTTCCCTGTTTTATTGCCATAACGCGCCCTCAAACTATATTTTCATAACTTATTACTTATTATTTACAGCAGAAAATTGAGTTTAATTTCAACTGCCATGTTCAACCAATTCGTATTGCCTACTAAAAAGAACAGCTACCTCGAAATGCCCAATAACAAGTCTGTTTTGAATTTTGATCACCAATTTACAACTGGGCGCTCAGACGGTACGTCACTGCCACAAACTATTTCATATTGAGACACACCTTATAACAACAACAAAGCTATTTAGCACGTAGATTATTGCAACTCCCATACCTATTTTACAAACGGAATGACTGATTATAAATAATAATTGGCCTTTAGATAATTTTATAAAATGCAAGTTTTTTTCTAGAAAATTTTATAATGCGTTTCCTGTTCGACAAATTACAGGTTATGTATAGAGTGTGCCATCATTATCAATGTGTTAATTGATAGATGTTCTGATTTTCTACTTAGCATTGGTCTTTCAATAGAAGTGCCAATTTTTTTTTATGTCAATTTCTGTGTTAGAGAAAGAAAACCATGAGCCAAGTTATAGAAGTTAGTTTTATCTTATGGCAAAATTTGCGCAAACTTCTTAAATTTCAAATTTATCTGATCGCTTTTAAAAAAAGGTGTATACCTATCTTTACCTTGTAGCAAAATACGAGACGTTCACCCTAGTTTATTTAAAATAGGAAATTTTGCTAATATCGATAAATTCCCAGGTGTTTTTACGGACCTTATTGATTTAAAATGTTTACTGAAATTGTTCATATAGGTAGGTTCGTTTTTAGTAAAATGGAAAATTATTTTGTATGTATCAAATCGTGGTTTGTATAATAGCAAGTGTATCCTATATTGTAATAGTTAATATATCGGTACTTAAGCTTCAGATAAATCCAAGGAAGCGGATCAAACTAAATTTTCCCCCATATTCACTAAAGAGTTTTAAATTTAGTCCAAACTTTTTTTTTTCTTCATCGGGGTTTTCTTCATTGTAGCTTTGCATTAATGTTAGTAAATCTTTGGTAGATAATGCTTTTAAACTTACTTGCCTCTTTTCCTGACAACTTTGGAGCTGCTTTCTCTTTGCGTCTCTTGCCATTCGCGCGTTTTTAAAGGAAATATCCGTAAAAGAGTCAATCTTTATTTCGCATTCTGTAAAATACATTTCTTGAATCATTTTTGCTGTAGTGTTCTATATAGCTTTTACAGAAGATTCTTTATAGTCTTCGCCATTACCCTTCTTCATATTAAAGGCGCAATCTTCGAGAATTTTCGCCAGTTCCATCACAGTAGTACATTTTTCCAGTTTATAATTTCTTACCATTAGAAACTCTGAGAACTGTGCCCAAATTGAGTTCTTGGATTTCCGTGTGTTAAGTGGAATATTTTCAGCTAAGTATCGATTTTTTTATTTCTTGGATAGATTGGCACCGAAATCTTGCAATTTCGTTTAAATTACTCATTTTGTCTTTTTCAAACCAGGATGACATTTGTCAGACTAACAATAGTTTTTACCTGACATGTATCAAAATTATGCCGCTGAAAAACCATCTTGTGGACAGGCGCGGATCTAGGATTTTGCCCAGGGGCGGCGGAAAGAAAGTGGAGGCGCTACAAAAAATAGCGGTGCTTGGTTTTCAAGTGGGAAAAATAAAAAATACAAAACAAAATTACAAAAACCACCCGTTGCATTTAGGAGGGGGTTAAACTTCCTATTCGCATCATGTGCTCCTTTTGCAGGCGCGCTTTCGGGCGCCTTCGGGGTTTTGATTTGCGCTTTAAGTTTTATACCTACATCTAGCAACTCTATTACAATTTTATGAAATCATATTTTTTTTTTAGGTAGGACATACCTACTAAAATGTTAGTATTTTATTTTTAGAAATCATGGATATAAGAACATCAATACTCTCAATACATAGTCGATTTTAAAAATTTGGCTCTAAATTATTGACCAAATTTGTTAAAATTTGGACGTATAGTTAAAAAAAAATGTTCTGGCTTTTCGCCTACCCACACTGACCAGGGTGCCCCAAAAAGTTTCTATTTAATTATGTGAAGTTGAAATTAAGTTGTTTCTTATATTTATTTTACTGGAATTCGCGAATGACATATTTGACTTTAGGTGTGGTTAAGGCTCAGGGGGGGGGGGGGGGGGGCGAAACCCCCGTCGCCTCCCCCCCTAAATCCGCCCCTGCTTGTGGATTTTGTCCAGGTGTATATAAATTAAGAGTTTTTCCGCTAGAAAACAGGCCGTTGCTATGATATTTTGCCAGTATAAAACACTCTAGCAAAATAGTCCATCAAAATATTTAGATCATCTAGTCTCCCAGTTGTGTTTTTACCGTGTCATTATTTCAATACGCCATATATACAGTGACCGGCAAAGAGTTCGCAACATATAGGAAAAAATTTTATTAGCGGAATATTGAAAAATCTTTTTTGGGGGATTGGATGTGCATGTCCCATAACCTTAAAATCGATTTTGACATACGTCACGTGACGTATGGCGGGAAAGTTGAAAAAACCAATATGAAATCATCAGAAATCAGACAAATGATGAGATATCGAAAAAATTCCAAGAATAAAAAGTGTTTAGAATTCCATTATAATCTTAAATACAATGTTTGGGATATCTACTTGAAAAAACTTAAAATCGAATATTTTTATAAATATTTTTTTACCGAATTAAAAATTTCCATATTTTTCCTTTCTTAAAGCTTCATTAAAGTAAAACTGACATCTTGTGACCACAACTAGAAATATTCTTTTGTTTTTCTGACATTTTGGAGCAATAATTCAAAAAATTCGTTTGCACTTGGATACCAGCTGTTGCTGTATTTTTTATATCGAAATATTCTATTATGTTAAGAAATCCTTAAATTCATTAATCCAAAGCAAATTATATTTATAACCGTAAAAAATAATTTTGAATTTCGCAGAAATCTAAAATAATTTAAATTTTTTTTAATTTTTAAATTTTTTTAAAGATTTCTGCGAAATTCAAAATTATTTTTTACGGTTATAAATATAATTTGCTTTGGATTAATGAATTTAGGGATTTCTTAACATAATAGAATATTTCGATATAAAAAATATCGATAAAGTTATTAGAAATAGACTATTGCAACAGCTGGTATCCAAGTGTAAACGAATTTTTTGACTTATTGCTCCAAATTGCCAGAAAAACAAAAGAATATTTCTAGTTGTGGTCACCAGATGTCAGTTTTACTTTAATGAAGCTTTAAGAAAGGAAAAATATGGAAATTTTTAATTCGGTAAAAAAATATTTACAAAAATATTCGATTTCATGTTTTTTCAAGTAGATATCCCAAACATTGCATTTTAGGTTCTAATGGAATTCTAAACACTTTTTATTATTGGAATTTTTTCGATATCTCATCAACTTATCTGATTTATGATGATTTCATATTGGTTTTTTCAACTTTCCCGCCATACCATTGGTCACGTGACGTATGTCAAAATCGATTTTAAGGTTATGGGACATGCACATCCAATCCCCCAAAAAAGATTTTTCAATATACCGCTAATAAAAATTGTCCCCATATGTTGCGAACTCTTTGCCGGTCACTGTATAACGTTTCCGAGTTAATATGATTTTTTGCAATTAAATCGTTTTATCAATAAATACTTTTACCGGAATGGTGTTACGAAAATAGTTTTGGTTCTACTAAAGGAAACAGTACCTATCAAAATATAATTTCATTAATTTAAAGATAAACCAAAGATTATTATTTAAAAAACAATACTTTAGTTGACTTATTCTGACACTTGTCATTTCAAACCTAGAACTGCCAATTTAAGATGGCTGTTAACGTTTAAAGAAATCTTGGAGGATCAGAGCAATAGGATTGAATTTTAGGGTTCTGACACCTTATTTTTTTGTTGACTTAACCAAAAGGTAGGTGTTGCAAAGTACAAAGGCATATTGCATAATATTACGACAAATAAATAAAATATGGCAGAGAATAGAGAATACTTATTATAATATTTAAACATGACCTGGAAAAAGATGCGCACTCGTGCATGTTAAAATGTAGTTAAAAACTTTAAAATCTAAAGAAAATTTGAGACAAATCATTTTAGTCGATGGATTTAACCCAAATAAAAGTATCTACATAGTTTTTTTTCTAATAAGTAATAATATTTTAATTTTAATGAAAAAAGGAACGACTTTTCATGCATAACACTTAAATCATCAAATTTTAAAAAGTAAGTTGGTCGTGTCTGTATTTTCTTCCAGCTTATCGACCAAAAAGTCATTGATCATTTCGAGCGTCTAACACAGGACGTTGCTATGCTGTTCCAAATCAAAATCGTTCTACAAATTCTAGAATCAGGGCCCAGGTGTATGAGTACTGGGCACGGGTACCACTTAAATAAAAGAATAATAATAACAAACGTTATGCAATGAAACCAGAATTCAAGGTAAAACCGTCAATAAATGCTACGTTGTTTGCGTCCAACATAGGTGAACTGCTAAGGTTGCCGCAACATCGATAATCTGATAGAATTGTTAATTTTAAAGCGGTACTTAATATTTTTTTTACTTTAATGCACTGGTTGCAAGCAAGTACACGTACCTACACGTTTTTATGCACTATCCGCAAATGAATTAAAATAATATAATTTATAATGTACTAATAATATGAAAGAAAACTACGAATCATCATATCACAATCTTTAAATCATTGATTTCCAGGGTATCTAAGGATTTCCGAAATATATGTTCTTACTTTTTTTGACTAGTGGTTTCCCGGCCCCATCTATAGTTTCTCATTGGAATGACCTTTTAAATAAATGAAAATGATCTACCCATACATTTTTATTTGAAAAGATAACTTATGATATGAATGTTCACTTATCATATTTAACGCTTGTAGGTATACTCACCAAACCAACCCCAACATGAATGTGTAAAGGGCGTAATGCATTTGTTTTACTTTTTGAGTTTTTTTGATAATTCTACTTTCAATATACGCGCTTAGGCCCCCATTAAATGTGCTTCTGTGGGATCCTTGATGATGCAAGTGTGGCAGTAGTCTCAATGTATTTGTTTGGCCTTAAGAAACATAGGTAATTTTGATATTGGCACTTCCGAAAATGATGCACTTGAGGCTGCGCACGAAAAACTAAATGGCCGCCATTGCAAACACTATTTCGGACATTGGGATTACGAAAAAAGTTTGCTTCATCAATTCTACACAAAAGAGGTTTTTACAAATATTTACGTAAGAAAGAACTATTTTCTTAATAAGTTTACTTTTATAGTTATTAAAACACACGCACATGAACATATTCTTTTTTAAAAGGAAAAGAAATAAGACACTTTAAGTCTTCCTCCACTGGTATATTAAAAAAGGTTTATTAAAGGGTAAATTCCCTACATGTTTCGAATGTATATACATTCATCATAAGGAGAATAGAACATAAGAAATACATTAGGTGCAAACAGTCCTAACGGAGCCACGAGATGATGGAAAAAACAAGCAAAGTATTTGGAAAAACTTCCAACGTATTCTTTTTTGAATAAGAGTTAAATGTTAATTCCTCTCATTTGATCAGGGTCGTATATTATGACTCATCAGTGAGACTAGGAATCGATGAAAGAAAGAAAAAACATCTTTCTTACGGTTTTCACCGTCTATTGTTTAAGGTTCTCTTTCCTTTTATCAGATCCTAGCCTTACTGATGAGCCATAATTTGTCGAAACGCAGCTGGTGGTGGACAGGGCCGCCGGCAGGAGGGTTAGGAGGGGTCCGTTGACCCCCCCTGGCTGGATAAAGACGCTCTATGCGAAAACTCCCTCTCCCTGTTTTAGTCTCAAAAATTCATCCCAGAAAAATGGGTACAGAACTGTTACTTAGAAAGGATGAAATTTTCCAGAAATATAATCTTGAAAACTTTGCAGAAGAAATTAAAACGTGGGTGGAACTTTGGAAAACAAAAACAATTGAAGAGAACCTAGAATTTCAAGACCAAGACCGAAGAAGGTTTTGTTTAGAGAATAACTTCTTGTGCATACCTACTTAAATATTATTTGGAAATTTAATTTGTGTTATTTTTTGTCGTGTTTTCATTTTAATTTTGGGTAATTTCTTGGCAAAATTGGCGTGGCGCGCAAATTAGGGCGTGGCACCCAAAAATTTTCGCGCATTGCCTGCGTCGCTTTTCCATTTTTTATGACACATTCATCTTGACCCCCCCCCCCCTTATATTTTTTTCTGGCGGCGGCCCTGGTGGTGGATCTGACGAAATAAAAGGAAACTCTTATTCTGACTTCACTGGTTTTCGGTCCAATATACCTTTGGACTTTCAACGTTGGCCTAGCGAGATCCCTTCTTCTAACATTTTACTAATTTATATAAGTTGTTAGAGGTGCTGGTATATACTTTAAAATTATCCAACAACGACACTAGATGTCGCCTTTGTGCTACATTCTTTTAACGATTTTTGTTATTCATTTTTATTTTTGATAACTATAAAAGTGAACAGTTAGCCCTACAGAAAAATTTGTAAAAACATTTTATGTGTAGAATTATTGTAGCATAATTTTTTGTATAAAATTTTCGCAAACCCAATGGTTATTTAGATAAATTGGAAAAAGCCGATGGCGCCATTTTATTTTTTCGTTTGCATCACTTAAAAGCATCATTTTCGAGAACATCGAAATTATGTTTCCTCAAGGCCAATTGAAGAAATTGAGACTACTACCACACTTGCATCATCAAGCAGCCCACGAGAGCCTGTTTTTATACAATTGACAGGGGACTATCTACTTAGGTACGCGGTTTTTGAGATATTGACATTTATAAATTAAAATTTTTTCCGCTTCATACAGGGTAGAGTTGTGTAGTTCGCGAACGAACTAATTCAAAAGATCTAATCTGACAACTGAACTAAAAGATTCAATCAGTAATTACTGAGAGATTGAAACAAGGCGAACTAAAGTCTAAACGGAATGTACTACGCAAGCGAGAGCGAGAGCGAGACGACCGAGATTATAGGTTTTGTCACCTGACCGACCGTTGTATGCCGCGATGATTTCGGACTATTTCGGTATTGAAATAAATAAAAAATATTGTCGGTGTCTACTGTATTTTTTGTTAATTTAATATATAATTTAAATTTTAAAATATTTCTTTTACTTCACTATGCCAGTATAAATCAGCGAACTAAATGAACTAAACGAACTAGTCTTTTGAACTAATTACTTTATTGAACGAGAACGAAAGATTGAAATCGGCAAAGTGAACTAAACTTCCCAGCACTAATACAGGGTGTCCATTTAGTGTGCCGGTGGACGATATATCGTAAACGGTCGACTTAAGGAATAAAACTTTTATACAAAGGTTGTACAGGTTAACGTCGCGCACCTTTTAAAAATAATTTTAAATATGCAGGTTGGACCAAAAATCCAGGGTGGGCCAGACATAACTTTTTTTAAATGGAACACCATATATTTTTTTTTATTATATTGAAGCCTTTAGTAGTCCTCTCTTCTACTTTAAAAATTTTTGATCATCTAATGCCACGTTGTCAAGATATGATTTTTTCAATGGATTTTTGGCTAAAAATGAGTTTACATAAAAATCGTTGAATTTTAACTATCTTTACAACTTTTTTTACTAAAACTTAGGAAGAAAAAGTTATAACATATTAAATCACCACACGGTTATTAGAATTGGTATAAGTACTACAGAGTGTTCAACAGCTTGGTCCAAACTTAATAAATTAAAAACCAAGACGTTTTTTTTTAAATGAAACACCATGCAATGTATTTTAAATTTTTTTTGAAAAGATATTTTAATACTCTTTAATTTGATACCAATATGTGATACCCTATTTTAAAATGCTGTCGATAAAAACATGATTTTAAAAAATTGTGTCATAAAGGCAAGCGTAAATTCATGATGCTTTCAATTTAATAACTAGTTGGCTATGCATTTCTATCAAATTCAACTTTTCTGCAAATGACAGACATAATAATCATCAATTATTTGACGTTTTATGCTGGCTCTGTTTACGTTAATTGTCCAAATGCAGCAGTGGTATTTTGGGCCCTTTGACAAAATAATGTTCTTTCAAAATCATTGTCGCTTAATTATTGATGTAATTGAATCTTATAGGGATGAAATTTGTTTGCCAATAAACAATTATTCACTGAAGATTTTTTTATTTCCAAATTAGAACTAATTTTTCTGACACTTATTTCTGGATTTTCCACCACCACCAATGCAATGGCTAGCTGGTTATCTTTATTAGGTAAGCACTGTTTTTGTCCTAGATGTTTTTTCATACTCTACGCTTCCCATTCTCTCAAATTGATCCTGTAGTTTAATTATTGATCTTTCGTCCGGACATCGACCTTCTGGAAACTTCTGAGCGTATAAACGTAATGCCATAAAACAATTTCCATCACTTTCTCCAATTGCGTGAATCATATTTACTAATTCTACTCGTGTGTAATTAAAATTCATTTGGACAATTAACGTAGACACCATAAAACGTCAAATAATTGATGATTATTATGTCTTGTCATTTGCAGAAAAGTTAAATTTGATAGAAATGCATAGGGTATCACATATTGGTATCAAATCAAAGATAATTAAAATATCTTTTCGGAAAAAAATTTAAATACAGGGTGTTACATTTAAAAAAAAAAAACGAAATCTTGGTTTTAAATTCATTAAGTTTGGACCAAGATGTTGAACACTCTGTAGTACTTATACCAATTCTAATAACCGTGTGGTGATTTAACATGTTATAAATTTTTCATCCTAAGTTTTAGTAAAAAAAATTGTAAAGATAGTTAAAATTCAACGATTTTTATGTAAACTCATTTTTAGCCAAAAATCCATTGAAAAAATCATATCTTGACAACGTGGCATTTGATGATAAAAATTTTTTAAAGTAGAATAGAGGACTACTAAGGCTTCAATATAATGAAAAAAATATATGGTGTTCCATTTAAAAAAAAATTATGTCTGGCCCGCCCTGTTATTTTGGCCCAACCTGTATATTTAAAATTATTTTTAAAATGTGCGCGACGTTAACCTGTACAACCTTTGTATAAAAGTTTTATTCCTTAAGTCAACCGTTTACGATATATCGTCCACCGGCATACTAAATGGACACCCTATATAGAGATACCTACCAATGATACAACTTAAAGTGAAATGCTTAAAACATTTTTTCGACCCAAACATTCACATTCTCAATTATTCGGTGACTGCTGCAATTTTTTTAAACCCAGTGCTCGTTCTGTGGATATGTGATGTCATAATATCGAAGTTACCCATTTAAATACCTATAACTTTGTCGCAAATATCAATTTTTCGACAACCCGTATATATTATATTTCACAATCATTTAGAAATGTGCACCTTGTATAACCGTGCAATTATTCTGCATAATAATGTTTTGTATATTTAACCACCAATAAGATGCCTTACTTTGTCGCAGCGCAGATACTCCTCTAAAACCAAAAAAAAAAATGACATTTTAGGCCTTTCCGCTTTTCCAGGCTGACAATGGAAATATGTATTCTTATTCAAAATGCACATTGCTTAGAAAGCTTCAAGTAGAGAATGAATGGAAAACCAGTTAACGAGGAACTCGATCAGCAGATTACGAGAAATTATAAGACATACTCAAATGGTAATTATTGTGATTTTAATATTTTAATAAAATTATGTCATGTGCATTTTTGAGTTTTATTTTTTATTTTCTTCAAGGCTAGACCAACAACAATATAGAGTATTTTATTTTAAAGTGATATTTAGTCGAAAAGGTTATTCAGAATGCTGCTATTTGATTTTTACTACATATAAAATCAACTAACGGGATTTTGAATAGTTTTTTTGGCTTAAATATTACTTTAAAATATTTCGCCAGAAGAAAATAACAAAACTATGGGCGTTTAAACATCCCGCCTCTAGCTGTGGATATGTGATGTCATAATATCGAAGTTACCCATTTAAATACCTATAACTTTGTCGCAAATATCAATTTTTCGACAACCCGTATATATTATATTTCACAATCATTTAGAAATGTGCACCTTGTATAATCGTGCAATTATTCTGCATAATAATGTTTTGTATATTTAACCACCAATAAGATGCCTTACTTTGTCGCAGCGCAGATACTCCTCTAAAACAAAAAAAAAAAAAATGACATTTTAGGTCACTGAATAGTTTAATTATTTTGATATAGACTAATAAATGTATAGGAATATTCCACTTAGTTGCAGAAAAATGGTAGGTATATCCTAAAAAATAGTAAAAAATGGCAATTTTAAAAAGTCAATATTTCGAAAACCTTGGTTAAAGGTACCGAAAAATTCAAGAAATTCGTTATGCTCCTTAAAAAATTTAATGTTGGGGTTGATGGCGATAATCGGCTTTTAAAATATTATACCTATATTTATCAATAAATTTGTCCTTAAAAAATTAAAATGGACATTTTCCCTTTTATATCATTAATAGACATTAAGTTAGTTTTTGGCTGCTCATATAAATGGTATGGCAAATTAAAAGCTCTCTAAGTAGAATGACACAATTTTTGTAAATTATACTCTTAATTTTAATACTTATATAGATATATTTTAAAGATAAATAAAGCCAACCATTTTTCCTATTCATTTTTTACTTCTAGCACGACTTTTCTCTTCGTGTACCTATATTAAACTAATAATTAAATTATATAGGTCAATTATTATTAACTTGGCAAAGTTCTTCTTCCTAGGTATTTCTAACATGGTTCATTTAGACGATAATTATGTGGCTCTTTTTATAGAAGGTCAAATAGTACTCAGTGATCTTGATAGTTTATTTAATTAACCATACTTGACCGCAAATGACTTTTTTGATTAAAAAATTTTAATAAAATTTGAAAAAATTAATTGTTTCTAAAATTATATAGATGTTATTTATAACATCAAGGCAAAATACTTCACCATTTAGTAGCAGAGTTAGTTGTTTTTCTTTCAAATTTTAATCATTTTTTTAGGTGCAACGTTTAATGGAGACCTTACACGATCAGCATCGCATAAGTACCTTACTATCAGAACAAAGAAAATAACACAATTATTATTGAAACGTATTTAGTTACAAATGGTATTACTTTAGTCCTTTTTAGGATTGAATTTAGTAATAATGTCAGTAATACTGATAGTGTATGAACTGGTTGGTCCCAGTAAGAGTTTGTTATCGCACGTACGACCAACCCTCAGCTGTAACTAAATTTATTCATATTGCAACATCTTTACATCTTTATCTTTACAAAGAAACACGGTGTCTCATGAAACGGATTTTTAGGTTTAAATTTCATTTTGGAAATATACCGTAATTTATGCTCAAGAGGTAATCTTTATCAATTATTTTTTTCCCAATGAGAGCTCCAAAATAAAAATCTATTACTTCACAACCAATCTTATACCTATCCAATGATTACAAAAATTGCCGAATTTCTCCATAATAATTATTTATAATGTTGGTGTCGTTTTGAAAAGGAAAAGTGGATAACGAGCGTAGCGAGGTCCAACCCAAATTAACAAGAAAATGAATACCTATTCAATAAAATTCAAAATTAAAACCACAAACATCAAAATCAAGTAACTAACCTTATTTCTTTATTGTTAGTTACACGACACCAATGTGTATTGTTACAGTAAAACTAGCTGTCAATAACTTGTAAAAAGCATTCTTTTTTGAATTTGTGCGATTGTCGATGGATTATCTTGACGAAAACGATCCAAATGTGGAAATAAATAAAGCAGCTAGTAGAAAGAGCTTCATTTGAATTGCTGTCGAACATGTCCAAGGAACAGTACAAAATTGCTTATAGCAAATTTTTGCAATTTTGTCAAAAATACAATAAAAATATATTTCTCGCATATTGCCCACATAATAAATTATTCCTGTATTGAATAAGGGTATTTTTCTACCAACTGGACAACCGGTATAAACATAAACACCGTGGAATCGGTATCGGTACTTCCGGCTAAGTTAATGGAAAAAGTATATTTTAAGTAACTTAATGATTATATACAGATATAATCAATAGCCTCCTTATTAGTCAGGTTTTAGTACAGTAACGGTTGTCGTTAGAATAACTGACGATATTACGGGCAATACGGACAAAAGGATTGGTATCACTTGACTTTTATAAGGCTGTTAATACTATGAGTCATTACGTTTTAATATCCAAACTAAAATACTACGAATTTTTCCTTGATGCAATTTCCACTGTAACATCTAACCTTCAACAAAAAACTCAGTGTCATTTAATTTTCAGTATTCTCCTTTCTTCGCAGTTTTATTAGGTGTTCCTCAGTGATCTGTCTTGGGTCTCCTACTTTTTTCAATATACACTGCCGACACGGTATAATACGATATATGTACTCTGCTGCCGATATTGTAGACAGCGTAAATTATTCAAACATCCAAGCGTTTGCAGACGATATTAATTTATTTGTGGATTTGATCCAGGTGCATGGTGCGATCACTGCTTCTGATCAATTAAATGCTGACTTGGAAACCCTTAGAATTCTATCGTTACGACACTATTTGAAACTTAACCCTACGAAGTGCAACTTAATTCTTTTTAATATCAATAATGTGCTCCTTGGTGTTAATATTACAATTGATGATGACGTCTTACAACCGCAAATAAGTTCCAGAAGTTTGGGATCGGTTTTGAATCAGAAACTGCAGTTTACTTAGTATATAAATGGTCTACTTCCAAGTGCATATCTATCAGTGAATATATGCAAATAGACATTGTTTTGATGAAAGTTGTTGTGTGATACTTTTGTGTTGTCCTATGGTTTTATTGTGTACAGCAAACTATTTAAACGCTTTTATACGTATACAAAAAGTTCAGAATGCTTGCTGTAGATATATTTTTGCTCTTCGCAAATTTAATCAAATAATCGGCCACTCTACTGGCAGACTCTAGTGCAAACCTGAGAACGGTGGATCGAAGGCCTAAGCAGTACCAAAAGGTATTGAAAACTCACCGGAAAATAAAAAAAGAATTGCCAAACCCTTCTTTTTACATAGTCGTACACTACTTTGTTTCCATTCCCTCTACAAATATACACAATGACAACAAAACTCTGATTAATGGAATTGGAGAAGCAAGTCGTATTTCTGGTTGCTCAAATTGTATTTATTTTAACACACTAGTGTCATAAAATGACATTTTAGGCACTGACAACAAGTGTTAAAAATTCTACTTTTAATAGTGGTTATTTAAATTTATATCTTAAAATAAATTTGATAGATTCAAGTAAATTTGAGCAAACGATAAAAATTCCCTTAGACCCTTAAAGTTAAAACATAAGAAATATGGCTCAATTGATTTGGCATAGCTCTTTAACTTTGTTTATCTTCAATATCTCGAACTACCGCTAAACTTTATAGCTGGTGCTAGCCCTAATGGCAATTGAAGACCTTGGTGCAAGAACAGGACAAGTCCATATTTTATAAGTTTTGGGAAATTGAAAAAAAACTTTCTATGGATGGAGGATATTTATAAGAAACAGATTGCATATATGTTTTTTTTGTAGGTATATAGAATAAAATTGATAGGGAAACATTAAAAAACAATATTATAAAAAAACATAAGAGCTAGAATTTTTTGAAAATTTGGATATGTCCGATTTTTGCACCAAAAATACTATAAAAAATAAGTAACACCGTAATTGATAACTTTGAAGAGCTTTATTTCAAAAACTGAAAACTCTCAATAAATTTCAACAGTTACTGAATAAATAAACCTATTGCCAGCGAGACCCTGACTGTTCCGCATATTCCCCCACCCAGCCAAGTCCCTACGCTTTGTGAAGCTGTTGGTGAAAATACCGGACAAGTCCTGGACTTAGCTGTTTCTTGCACCCAAGAATGCCAGCGGCCAAGTCCTAAAGATATATATGAACGTTGCATTCCTTTGGACTTGGCTGATTCTTGTACCAATCGATCGGCGATATTTTAATACATACCTTTTAACGGAAATCGTTATTTCGACCAAAAATGGACTTGTCCGGTTCTTGCACCAAGGTCTTCAATTTTGAATTTATGAACCAATTCTAAATTGCTTAAAGGTCTTCTGTACCGAGAACTTTAGTGTTTGTGATATTTAAAACTTTCACAAACTGCAAGTTAAAAAGTTGCATACCTATCCTCTTTCTGAGTGACTGTTTGAAGGTTGGAGACAATGATGTCTCTTGATCGATGAAAGATTTTTGGACTTCCATTGTCTTTATTTGTTATAAATCACAACGTTTCAACTGGTAAGTATCTCCAGTCGTCTCATAGCATCAACAAAAATGGCTACCCCACAAAATTAGTTGACAAAATATTGGAAAATCATAAGAATCGACCCAACGCGCAAGAAGCAGAAAGAAAGGCACAACCAACAGTCAATATTCCGTATGTCGGGGGAGTATTTGAGAAAATAAGAAGACTAGGACAACGATATAACATCAACACCGTATTCAACTCGAGAGACACCCTAAGAAGCCACCTGACGAAGACAAAACCTATAAGTCAAAAAGATAGGAAAAACTGCGTCTACCAGATCCCCTGCGAGTGCGGCCAATCTTATATAGATGAGACATTAAGACCACTAAAGACAAGGATTAAAGAACACAAAAATAATACGTTAAAAGGAGAGACCGAAAAATCAGGTGCAGCTGACCATGCCTGGAAACATGGCCACCATATCATGTGGTCAGAAGCTGAAATCTTACATAAGGAACCACACTGGAGGAAAAGAAAGTTTAAGGAAGCTGCTGCTATTCACCAGAATCCAGGCTGCTTTAGTAAACCATCGTTAGACTTAAGAAATATCTGGAAACCTTTGTTAAATAGATGTAATCTTAGGATAAGATCGCGTGCCAACTGAACGCATGACTGCACCCACCTCAGTTGTGCTTCGGTGCACCTAGCTAGTATAAATAGTCTCGTAGTTACTTTACTTATTTAGTATTTACCTGAAGACGACTGGAGATACTTACCAGTTGAAACGTTGTGATTTAAAACAAATAAAGACAATGGAAGTCCAAAACTCTTTCATCGATCTATCCTCTTTCTGTTTTCGTTTTTAATTCTTTATCGAAAAAGTCAACTTTAATTATTAAACCCGTATACTGGTTAAATAGTTAAACCAAAGTTACCATTTACATATAAATTATCATTAAAAGAGTGTTTTTAGATTCAGCTTTTTAGTACAAAACTGTCGACACGTATTAAAAGTAAAAAAGTAATTTATCATTTAAAAAGAACAATTTATATCTATTTAAGTGGGTAATAAAAAAGAAGGTAAAGGTCACATGACCATGATGTTTTTACACATTTACTCTAAATTACTAAATCGTAGCATTTCTTGCATGACCAAAGGAATATCATTAGTAAAACATAAGTGTATTTTATTGAAAATTAAAAATCATGCAAGAGGAAAAACAGAAACAAATAGAGTCTAATTAGCAAGGAATAAATCATCATAAAACGCTTTTTACAGCATAATCAAATAAATTTATTTTCAAACTTCTACCTACCAATTGCAGATAAAAGTTTATTTTCCAGTTTAACGCGTATAATCAAGTGAAGTAATTAGAATATTTTAGGAATATATTCCCATACATCCCTCAAAAGTACCAAGTGAAAAAATAATATTTTTTTTTTACAGTAACTTATAAATAATAGTTTCATTTGTAAGACATAAAGTTTGGGTGTACAATGTACATCTGCTGTCCGTATATTTTATTTATGTACACTTCCCAAAACGAGGAACCATGTCCCTTAACATACTGTAAGAATATTAATAGGACACACAACTTTCCTATTTGGGAAAAAAATTTGTATTTGTTTATTTATTGATTTAAAGAACTGTGAGTTATAAAATTGTGTTTGTTTAATTGAACGCTTCCCGTGAGTAATAAATACATTACACACGGGCATAAACTACAAGTGAATAATAGTTATTTATGTATCAAGGGTATTAAGTAGATGATTATGCCCCGAGTCTTACAAAGCCGAGGGCCTCTGGCCCAAGGGTTCGTAAGTCGCCCGAGGGTATACCTATATCTATTAGTACCCGTGGTGCATACAAACTTTTATGTCATACTAGTTCGTTTTTGAATAATAAATATTTTTTTTTAATTTAATTTGATTTACCAATTTTTTATATTTACCTTCTACATTACCTTAACAGTATTAAAATGTTTAATGTGTCAAAGTCAAAAATCAAAAATGGAACAAGATGCACACTTAATGCAATGCCCGCGCGGGCCATAATGTGTACTTTATGCCCGCACGGGCATAAAGTAATCCATTATGTAGATGGTATCTAAGGTATAAAAACACAATAATGTACTGGTATGACCTAATGGTTATTTGTATTTCTCAATAATGGCATGATGAAATTAATATTTTACTCATATAAAATTCGATGTTAACAATTATTGGGATTTCGATTTTTATTACATTAAGAAGGATGATTTAATTATTATATAATGAATCAAAATTAACTATTTGATTTGTATTCGTTAATATTTTTTTAATATCTTTTGTTATAAAGCTCATAAACATATAACGTTAATTAAATGAAAAGATTGCCTGTTTAGTAACAGATTTTTAGTTAAAGTAATGAGAAAGAAAAAAGAATGGATAGTTTCCATTCAATCACAAATAACACCGATACTGTGTACAAAGTTCCACATTTTTAAAATTTAGTAGATCATATAATTATAATATAAGTGTTTTGTTTAATGTTGACACGTGTTTCAACTAAAAAAAAAACAAAAAAATGTTTGAATTAACGTTAGATACCTTCATAATATCTACTTGTTTAACCCGCAACGAATAATCATATTTTAAATTGGATATTTAGGCTTGTATTATGGACTCAAACTAACTAAAACCACTTTTTTACGAGTACTTTTACCATAACCGTAATAATATTATTTCGTTTATGACGTTTTTATTATATACAGATTTTTATTTTCCAAACACATATTTTACCAGTTAATTTTGTTGAAAACATTAGGATTCAAGAAATCATTGCCATTTATTATACAAGCAACAGGACTAAAAACGAGTTTTGATTTTCAACATAATTTAAATATATCTAACGGTTGATTAACGTACTTCTATTTTAAGCATATAATGTTCATCCATGATTTTAAAAATCGTTATAAATTTTATAACCTTGTCTCAAGTATTTCCCCGTTGGAAAATTTTTAGTATTAATAGCGTAAATAGCTACATTTTTACAATAGAATTGATTCGGCTTTTACTTGGTGGAAATCTATTATTAATTGTTTGGTAAAAAAATAAAAAAATATATAATTTTACACTTTCCACATATTTTTATTTTGACTCGACATGTTTCGCAACACAGTTGCTTCTTCAAAGGAGTACTTAAAAATGTTATTTTAAAAGTTACTTAACTAAGTAAAGTGTAAAATTATAATTTTTATTTTTTGTTTTTTTTACCATTTATTTAACATAATACATTTTTACACTAACAAAGTTTATAGCATATGTCAACTTCATGGGATTATTTAGAAGGGTGAAAAAACAAATGGGGTAATTAACCCCCTTTTTAAAAACTCATGTAATTTGGAAGATAATTAGGGTTTTTTCTACCAATCGCGGTATGTCGAATGATAGCCATCCCCATTTTTGATAAAATGGTAAATTTAGCTACTTTGCATAATTTTTTCGAAAATTTTTATTGTCTTTATTGAAAAACTATTAATGTCTGTACATTATAGATAATATTTCTAAACAAACAAGAAGTAATTAAAAGCTACCCGAAATGTCTACGATCGCATTTTCGCCTTTGGGTTAAAATCCTTCCCAGAGCTTTTATAAATAAATGCATCGTAAAATAATAAATTTGTTTCCTATTATCTCAGAATTATTCGTTAAATTACGTTTAACAATAATTCTCACTTATCTCCCTAGCAGCAGAATTATTACCGATAATTTTTTTTAAGGTCACGAATGGGTTTGTTGATAGAAAATTATCCCGAGTCGAAGACGAAGGAAATTTTCTTTCAACAAAAACATGAGTGAAACCGAGAAAAAAATTATCGGGAATTAATTCTGCTGCGTGGGAGATTCGGTAAGAAAATTTCATAAATTGGAGTTTCTTTTAATGTTCCTGAAATTTTAGTAATAAACCTTAGTTACTAACAAGTAAAATCAACTTCTATTGTAAAAATACAGTGCGTCATATTAAACTCAACTAATCGGAAATATGTTTTTTAAAGTTATATTTGAATTTAAAACTATAAAGACATTGGATTTCAGATAACAAATTTGTTATTTAATGTTTCTCACGTTTTAGTAATAAAAATGAGTTACTAACTGCTCAATTTCTTTAGCAATCGAACTTGCTGATTCATTACCAAAACGAATCATTTTTTACACAATATTATTGTAACAATAAATATCACGGGTACGAGTAAAAAACTGATTGTTACTTGCTGGTTTGTCTCACCTGTCACTTCGAAATGACTTGACATTTGAATTAAAATTAAATCGTAGATATCTAAGAAAAAATATCACTTATTAATTTCATTAGGTTAATAGGCTATAGACTATCGCGATAGTCTCCCGTTGCTATAAGCAACATAAACAAAAAGGAGCATTCTAATTGGTTGAAAATAAATTTATGAAATTTTCAAAACAATATCTTTATCTTGAAACTTTTTCCCAAAATTTTTGCCTTTATCTATGTTTGTTTATGTTGTTAGTTTTTACATCCAAATATCCAAATACGCAGTACGTTTTATATGCATATTATTTTCTTTTAAAGACCACGTTAATAAAATAAAATTGTGTAAAGTTATTGCCAGGAAACAGCATTTGGTATGCTTCTTTAATTTATTTGTATGTAATATAATTAAAAAATTTAATGGTAATTTCCTCTCACAAACAAAAAAAAATGTAATTTGTAGTTCTGAAGATGGTTAAATAGTAATAATAAATAAATTAATTGAATATAACTAATTTTATAGTACTCTGTTTTACAAACTTTTTACTTTAAAAAAAAACGGGGAGGATGTTGTTGAAATTAGTCCTCTACAAATGATATTTAACTCTATTTCCCTTTAAACATGGTTTAAATCGTTTATTTTGCCCTTTTTTTTTATTAGACCACCGCAGTTGAAATATTGAATTGCAGTATTGTTCAAAAAGCTGCTGTACGGTTTAAAGTTGTTTTTATGGAAAAATGTATGAGAAATATATGAAAATGTTATAAAATTTAATAATTTACTTTAGATACTGTTGGCTGTACCAAATATTAATATTTTGAAGAGATACGGCTCAAGATTGGCCAAATGCCGAAATTTTTTTTTAAAAATGCGCCGATGCTGAAATCATGAAAAGAGAAGTACCTACTTAGAACTTAAAAGGACATCATCGCATGAAAAATAAATCCAGTTTTTGCACTGCCCTGTCACCGGAGTTCTCCGAAACTGCACCTGCGCTTTACTTCAAATTAAAAATATTAAAAGACATATCCTTAAACTATGTCTCTCATGTAGCAGATTTTCCGATTATCCTTTCTTTTTTAAAATATACTATAATTAGTGTTAGTATAAACAGGCCAACTTAAAAAATTATTTTCGCCGAAAGAAAGGCCTAAATTAAAAATCTATTACAAGACAGGCAACGATTGAACCTTTAGCTGTCCTGTGATACCAAATTTATTCCTGTTTAATTAAATTTAACTGGTGATATTTGGTGACAGCCGAACACCTGCAACTATACATATAATAGTATCGAAGTCAAATGGACAAAAATTACTTTATTATTTCAAAATGAACAAATATTATGTATGTGTTAACATAAATTCGATAAGTTTCGAGGGTTTCGAGTAAATTGTATAAATGGATATTGCGAGTAAAAAAAGCGTTGATGCCCTCTTAAATGGCCTGTAAATTACCGTGCGAGCAAAAATTATTTGCATCAAAGAGGGCCTTGCATCTAAGGACGTAATGCTTATCCGTATAGCTTAATATCTGTTGGGTGTCAGTAACTACCTGAATTAACAATAAATCAGTTATTCCGTCATCTTTGACAGTCGTTACAAGTAATTTGATTCATCGCTAATTTTTCCAATTTGAACAATTCACACAATGGGCTTTACGGAACAGCACAAAACATTTACGGTTGAAGCGTATTTTCGAAACCGGGTTAGAGTAAATTGTGAGTGGCAATACAACCCGGGTTTGTGCATGGACGATTTTCACAAACATTTTTCTAACGTTGCTTTTATTGCTGGGGATTTTTATCATTGCCTGACAAGAACCGTGGCTGTGTTTAAGGAAACAGGTTCTATACAACACAAACATGGAGCAAGAAGACCATCTGTAAGAACAGAAGAACTTGTTGCAAACGTTCGTGAAATAATTCGAAATACGCCAACAAATTGTATAAGACGCCTGTGCCAAGAAGTGGGAAGATCTTATGGAACATGCAGGACTATTTTAAGAAGTAGCTAAATTTATTTCCTTATAAAGTGCAAGAATTCCAAGAAATGCAAGCCGCAGATTTTGAAAGACCCAGAAATTATCCAAGAATGTGGTAACATTTCTCCAGAGATGCTGGTCAACACTTTCGAAAATATGAAGACGTGTGGATTTATGCTTGGAGCATGGCGGTGGCCAATTTCAGAAATTTATATTATTATTTTTTTTTTTTTTCTGTATATTCTTACTTTGTCAATTTTGTAAACAACAAAAATAAATTTGTATTAGCCTACTTATTTTATTACTTATTAGTTTGACATATCATGTTGACAAAATTTTAACCTAGATTTGGTTAGATATATCGTCCCCATATTATTGTGATCTAAACCAAGCCATACGTTTTTTAATCCAAGCCCTTTTTGATGCAAATAATTTTTGCTCGCACGGTATAATATGTGTTAGTATAAACAGGCCAACTTAAAAAATTATTTTCGCCGAAAGAAAGGCCTAAATTAAAAATCTATTACAAGACAGGCAACGATTGAACCTTTAGCTGTCCTGTGATACCAAATTTATTTCTGTTTAATTAAATTTATCTGGTGATATTTGATGAAAGCCGAACACCTACAACTATTTTTGAAATATTTATCTTAGCTATCGTTAATAGTAGGTATAGAAGTCAAATGTACAAAAATTACTTTTTCATTATTTCAAAATGAAGAAATATGTATGTGAAAGAAAGAAAAAACTAAAAGTCTTCCTCCACAAAATTTAATAAAAAATAGAAATTCTTTAGGGGTCTGTACATGTTTCGAACGTAGAAACGTTCATCATCAGGAGACAGAAAATTTATATAGTGCTGATGGTATTAGCAGAAGAGAAAATAGTAAAAAACCCTAATGGAGCTTTTACGGCATTAAAATTTCAAATGTAGAAGTGACATAATATATAAAAAAGTTGAGGAGAGTTAAAACGTGCTGAGAATGTGATAAAGGATAAAGGATATCTAAACAACCAAATGAAATGAGGAATAAGAAAAAGGCCTTCTAAAGAGCAGGTGTCGAGGTTTTTTTTAATTATTTATACAGGGTGATTCATTAAGGGTGGCGACCGGCCATATCTCGGAAACTACTAGGCATAGAAACTTGGAGAAAAAAAAATTATGATTAAAGCGGTCATGAGAAAATTCTGGAAATTACTTTTAAGTTCCTCATTTCGACGCAAAGGGGCACAATTAACTTTTTTTTTTATTTCTAAATTTCTCCGAAATTTCCCATATTAAGGTATAACTCTGATTACATAATCGAAAAGCTTAGACAATTCTGCATTATTTTGGTTTAAGGCTCAATGGCGTACCGGCCTTGATAAGAGTGGGGGAAGCTGGGGAATGAGCCTTAAACCAAAATGATGCAGAATTGTCTAAGCTTTTCGATGATGTAATGAGAGTTATACCTTAATATGGGAAATTTCCGAGAAATTTAGAATTTAAAAAAAAAATTTAATTGTGCCCCCTTGCGGCGAAATGAGGAACTTAAAAGTAATTTCCAGAATTTTCTCATGACCGCTTTAATCATAATTTTTTTTTTCCACAAGTTTCTATGCCTAGTAGTTTCCGAGATATCGCCACCCTTAATGAATCACCCTGTATAAAAATATTTGTAGAATTATTAATATGTATGTAAGACAGTGTAAAGATGAGAATTGTCATTATTTGTAGAAGTCATGATGTCAAAAATATTTTGAAGAGTGGTTTTTGGGGTTCTGGGGGTTAAAACAAAACCACTCTTCAAAATATTTTTGACATTATGACTTCTACAAATGACAATTCTCATATTTACACTGTCTTACAGACGTATCAATAATTCTACAAATATTTTTTTCTATTTCACGTTCATAATGAATTTAGTACGACCCTCATTTGCGGATCGTAATGAAGCTATTTCGAAACGCATTTTTTCTTTATTTGATGTTGGTAACATTTAAATGTTTTATTTCATTGACTTGCGCGGCCTTTGTGATTTACGAGAAAACCCATTTTTCGCAGAGGAAAACTAGCTTGATAACTTCCTTTTTTATTCTGTGTGGATAACAGTCATGTATGTTGGTTGCATAAATCTATAAATCAATCTTTTGTAGATGCTTCAAGCTATCATTTTCTGCCAAATCCTATCCAAAATTCAATCTACTAACCTTCTAATGTCGATTTTAACTTCAACTTTATTTGAATTTTCCATCTTCCCTATACTAAATTGCAATGCCGTGACGTAAAATCACGTCTTTTGAAATTCGAAAAAAAGTAGCAAAATCTCCCGAATTTCCGAACGCTCTGTATATGTACCGAATGTACAAGGATCACACAACTTATTCCGTCCAATTTTAAATCTCATATCGCTAAAATAACTTTAGAATCTCGTGGTGAAAATGGGTCAATAAATCAAAAAATGACAGTTTGCAAAATAATTTTTGTTGTCCAAAGGTTACTATGATAAAAAATAGTATTACCAACATAAAATTTAGACATAAAAATTTACAAAATTTGAAGGATTTATTTTCTTTTTAAAATGTATTTTTCTTGATTATAAAAGGTGAAATAGAAAAAAATGTATAAAGCACATGTTTCATAAGGCGTTTTAGCGCCCGTGTCAATAAAAAAACTCGCCACTTCGTGGCTCGTTTTTTAAAATTGACGCGGGCGCTAAAACCGCTTCTTATGAAACTCGTACTTTAATATACTATTATATAAATAATTTAAAAAAACCTCGACACCTTCTCTTTAGAAGGCCTTTTTCTTTTTCCTCATTTCATTTGGTTGTTTAGACATCCTTTATCACATTCTCAGCACGTTTTAACTCTCCTCAACTTTTTTATATATATGTCACTTCTACATTCATTTTTTTTAGTTTAATTTTGTGTTGGGGGTTGTTTAAGAATAATTTCACTCTGTGGTCTAAGGGATAATATTTTTGTCAGAAATAGAAATACTTTACAAGCCAAATAAAGTACCTAGGTATGCTGTGCTTTTGCTAATATTATGTAATAATTATTGTATTGAGGCATGTGGCCCATAGCAACACATTTTAGTTTCAAACAGTAGCACTGGCACCACTAGATAGGTACCTTTTATGTTATGACGGGCGGCCGGTTATGACTTGGTACTTAAAGGTTAATTAGTAGGTCATTAGATACTAAAGTTTAAGTACGAAATAATTATAGTAGAAATCGTGTCGCAACGTTTTACTTGGTTTATTTTACAAATTTACATATTTGTAATTTGTTAATAAGGAGCGAAACAAAATAAATTACATCGGCGGACGGTATTTTGGAAAAGTACTTACTTAGGTACTTTATATGGAAGTAAATAAGAATACCAATCTCTGTGATTTGTACATTTATAAAATAAAATAAAATGTTTTATGTTGATAATAACTGGACGAAATGTGGATATAATCCACAAATGTAATTTTTTTATTACTTGCGAGTACACTCCGCATGCGTTGGTGGAATGCCCCCTATTTTAACAACAAACACAAAGAGCATTCATTTTTGTATACAGGGTGATTCACGTTGAGTGGCCTATTAGAATATCGGAAATGAGTAATGTTAAGACATTTTAAGATTTTTTTAAATTGCTCATAATTCCAAAACGACTAAAAATATGGATAGTGATTTCCTAGACATTTAGTTAGGAAATTTAATTATCTACACTTTAGTACGATAAAACACCATTTGCAAAATTTGACTTATGTACCGGCTGAACAACTAAGAATGGTCGTCGGGTATATCTCGGAAACTACTAAACCTAGAAACTTGGGATAAAAAAAATTATGATTAAAGCGGTCATGAGAAAATTCTGGAAATAATTTTTAAGTTCCGCATTTTGCCGCAAGAGGGCGTAATTGAAAAGTAAATTTTAAAATTTTACATAACTCCGAAAATTCCACATTAAGGTATATGTTTGATAACACCATTTTAAAGCTTGGATAATTATGCATCATTTTTGTCTTATGCTCATTGGCGTACCGACTTTAATAAGAGTGGGGGAAGCTGTTCAAAGTGTAAACATTAAAATTGCTGTAACTTCTAAACGACCTATCCGATTTCACTCAATTTAAGCTTGTTTGGAAGAGAAAGGTAAGTACCTTTAATTGTCTTATCCAATGGTACACAATAGTTTTAAATAAAATTGCTAGAGGGCGCAATTTGTATTAAAAATTAATGTTTTGGCAATAACTCTGAAACGAACAAAGATATCGAGCTGCGGTTTTAATATTTTTTCTAGAAAATTTCATCTTCTTTTCGATTATGGTATCATAATTATACCGTATGATTTGAATTTTCGGGATAAAATCAAAAAACTATTATTATTACAAATTGCGCCCTCTAGCAATTTTATTGAGAACTATTATAGACAACTAAATACGACTGGTGAAAGTGCATATATTTCTCTTTCAAACAGTCTTTAGTTTGCTGAAATCGGATAATTCGTTTAGAAGTTACAGCGATTTAAATGTTTACACTTTGAACAGCTTCCCGCACTCTTATTAAAGTCGGTACGCCAATGAGCATAAGACAAAAATGATGCATAATTATCCAATCTTTAAAATGGTGTTATCAAACATATACCTTAATGTGGAATTTTCGGAGTTATGTAAAATTTTAAAATTTACTTTTCAATTACGCCCTCTTGCGGCAAAATGCGGAACTTAAAAATTATTTCCAGAATTTTCTCATGACCGCTTTAATCATAATTTTTTTTATCCCAAGTTTCTACGTTTAGTAGTTTTCGAGATATACCCGACGACCATTCTTAGTTGTTCACCCGGTACATTTATCTAGATGGCTCGATTAGCACAATTAAAAACCCCTGTACGAAAAACGTAGAACCTAAGTTATGGAATAGTCAAAAGCTATTAAAATTTTAAATGTTTAGCGTTATTACTTATATACAGGGTGTCCTTAAAGGTATGGTCAATAATTTGGGATTGAGTGTTGGTTAAAAATAAAATAAGAACTTCATATTAAATTGAGTCCTATGTCCACTTAATACGAAGCTACAGCCCCCTAAAAGAGGTAATCTGAGGATGGTTTTTTCTAAATTTTTCGAAACCTTTGTAGATATAAATTTAAAATAGTGGGGTAAAAATTGACAGAGAAACCTGACATATTTTACGAAAAAAGGTACTATTCTGTTTTTGCTATTTTCTAGATAAATTTATTTAAAAATTACCTTGTATTTGAAAAAAATTGGTAACTTATATTATTTACTAAGTAGTATTAACACGTCCTAAAATGTAAAGATTTCTTAATACTAGTTAACAATATAAATTAGCAATTATTTAAAATGCAAGGTAATTTTAAATAAATTTACAAAGAAAAACCACACATCCAATCATGTCTTGCCAATAGTACCTACCTTTTTTCGTAGAATCTGTCAGGTTTTCTTAATTTGACATAATAAAGTATAAATATTCGCGTAAAAAAAGTTATGTCTATTTTTACCCCACTAGCCACTATTTCTGGCCACATTTTTTTAATATCGTCATTTTTTAGAACACAGTCCTATTCAGCGTATACAGTTTACCAAAATACCTAAATTTTAAATTTGTATCTACAAAAGTTTCGAAAATATTTAGAAAAAATCTCTTCTTCAGAATCAGAATCATCGTGACAATAATAACTTCACTAATTTCCGAGATCTTCTAATAGGTCACTCAGCGTGAATCACCCTCATTAGATTAGTCAAGAAAGAGATATTGGGGAGCAAAGATCGGACTTTGAGATGATTTTTGATATTGATATAAAATGGTTGTTTGTATGTTTAGAACACATAGTTTATTTAAACATTTTTTTGTTCTTTCTTAAAATTAACTAATTTATTATTTGTTGTAATAGGTTTATAACTAGCTTATTGTTATAGTTTAGTATGCTTCTTTTTATATTTCTACAAATTATAGTTTAGTACCTATTTTGTTATGTAAATAAATATCTTTTATTACCTAAAACTTATCGATAGGGTAGTTGTATAGAGCAACAGGTTTGGATACCGCCACCCCTTTTCTAAATTTTATGTAACTACTATATTATTATGTTTACCAAAATAAAAGGCGATTGGATTGATTGATTGATATGGATGAGAAACCATTACCTTCTAGTGTAAACTTTATTGTAATTCGTCGGTTACACATCCTTAAAAGTTGATCCTAGTAATATATGGATATAACGTAAAATTATTTTTTATTCTACAGGGTGACTCAAAAACGGGACGAAAAATATATAACCTTTTTAAATTCAACGATTTACTGGTACTACAATTTGAAAATACACAATTTTTTGCACTTTAACAGAACACAGCTTATTTTTAAGGTATAACTCGAAAAAAAACTCTTCCTATCGCTATCTTACATTTTAATTCATTTATTAAAAAGTTTGGTTATCATTTTAAAAATAATAATAATATTTTTTGTGGTTTAAAATATTTTATTGGGTAAAACACCTAATGGTTCTGGTCTGGTGTCGTATAAGGCCCGTCGAATTTCTTTCTGATTTTTTGTTTTATTACAAAGATTCATTAAATAAAACATTTTAAAGTAAGAAAAATGCTGGATGAAGCCATTTTTTGCAAATTTATCTAACTTTAAATTTAAGATTTAAACATAAGTTATTTTAGGTTACTGTCGACTGTAGGTAGGGACAGTAACTTTGTCGATTTATATTCATAATATATCAAACAGAAAGTGTTTTACCTTCTTCACGAACAATTACAATAAAGAACACCAATTTTTTTTTTAACCTTTGATTAAGTACCTAATTGAGATACAAAAGTAGTAACAATCTGCTGATCGGCTCTAAAAGGTGTATCGGGTATGGTTTGTACTTTGTTGTGCAGATTATGTTTTTAAATATTAAAAATCGTTAAAAATAAAAGTTTTGTAAAGAAAAAATCCAAAATTACAAAAGACAATAATTTCTATAAATATATGAGAATATTCAAATAATAGAGAGTTTTCACATTAAAATGCTTACTAAACATTACATTTCAGGAACATTTTTTAAATTTTTGTGTAAAGTGTAAAATTCGCAGATTTTTTTGCTTTTAGTCTGTTCTGCACAATATATGTCAAGATTTTAAAAAATCGGGCTTATATTATGACACCAGATCTGCGACGAAAGTGCCGGACAAAGAAGGTACCTACCTAGGTATATTATTGAAGATTTTTTTTAAAGCCTCTAGAAAAAAATGTGTCATAATTCTTATAAATATTTATAAAACTCGCCTACCTCACTTATATTTACCAAAAATGTTAGTCACTTTTGTCCGCTAACGATTTTCATTACATATTAATCATATTATATTTAAAAAAGTATGACGTCATTCCCTACTATACGCGCAACTTCCCAAATATGCATTAAAAAATCAAATAACATAAAAGTGTTACAGTGACTGAATTGTTCGTCATTTTAATGTTATTAATAAAATTAAAGGCCTTGTTTAAAATCCGAAGCAAAAAGGTGTGTCCGCCGCGACGTTGTTGAATGCTAATTAAATACCGCGTCACCGCGTCGCTTAACAACTTCAATATGGAGAAATCTGACCATGCATCGCACCTTTAACAAACATGGCGCGAAAATATGCCTTTTAAAACATAATATCTAAGAATATATTACCTATTTCGGAAATATTGCTTTTTCCAAAAAAATTCGCTGAATAAAAATTACAAAAAAAAAATTGCTGACTTACCTTTATATACGCTAAATCCTAAAATAAGCACGGCACTTACGGCAAACTTATACATTTTGTCCGATTGAAATAAAAAAATTATAAAAGTAACAATTGCGTTGTTAAAAATAAGTCTTTCAATATTCCACCGATCACATTAAATATATAATATAATGTTTAAAGAGAAATAAACAACAAAAACAACTGCTTGCGTAATCAACGACTGTCGACAGCTCTAGCACGGTAGACAGAGAAAGAGTGATGTCATGGTATATTTGGTATACTTTGATCTCGCGAGTGGTACCTTAGTTTTACCTTGGCGAATCTTGGTTCTACTACTCCCACTCTTCAATGGTCAGTTGAAAAATATGGTAATTAATTTGCGGTTTAGAATGTTCAAATGAGGTGATATCACAAGACTGATTGTCACATGCAAAACGTCGCATAAAATGTTAGAACGATTGGCAGCATAGGCTGACATATTATTATATCGGCATTCTACCTGCTACCTGCTACTCCTGCGTTAGAATGACTTGAGCCGATACAGGGTGTAACAGAAATGGCTATTGCTTAATATACGGTGCAATTAAAAATTGTTTGCATCAAAGAGGGCTTAAATTAAAAAACGTAGGGCTTGGTTTAGATCACAATGATATGGGGAAAATATATCTAACCAAATCTAGGTTAAAATTTTGTCAAATTCATATTATGACATGATATAATATGCCAAACTAATGAGTAATAAAATAAGTAGACAAATACAAATTTATTTTTGTTGTTTACAAAATTAACAAAGTAAGAATATACAGAAAGAAGCTTGTATTTCTTGGAATACTTGCACTTTATAAGGAAATAAATATGCTGCTTCTTAAGAATAGCCCTGCATGTTCCATAAGATCTTCCCAACGTCTTATACAATTTGTTGGCGTATTTTGCTTTATTTCACAGACGTTTGCAACAAGTTCTTCTGTTCTAACAGATGGTCTTTCTGCTCCTTTTTTGTGTTGTATAGAACCTGTTTCCTTAAACACAGCCACGGTTCTTTTCAGACAATGATAAAAATCCCCAGCAATAAAAGCAACGTTACGTTAGGAAAATGTTCGTGAAAATTGTCCATGCACAAACCCGGATTGTATTGTCAGTCACCATGTCACCATTTACTTTAACCCCGTTTCGAAAATACGCTTCAACCATGAATGTTTTGTGCTGTTTCGTAAAGCCCATTGTGTGAATTGTTCAAGAAATTGGAAAAATTAGCGATGAATCAAATTATTACTTATAACGACTGTCAAAGATGACGGAATAACTGATTGATTGGTAATTCAGGTAGTTACTGATATCCAACAGGTATTAAGCTCTACGGCTAAGCATTGCGTCCTTAGATGCAAGGCCCTCTTTGCATGATGGAAATATTTTTTGCTCACACGGTATAATAAAAAAGGCGTTTTGTACTCAAATTATATGTGTTTTCTCAAAAAACAAAAGCCATTTTTTTACTGAAGATATTCACATGTTAGAAATATAGGACCATGGCACAGGTATTGACTCTGTCCCATAAAACTTTTTTTTTACATATATGACAGTTCAACTGCTCCAAATCATAAAAATCATTTAGAAAAAGAGACTACGCACAAATTTGATACCTCTGCCAGCACCTGCACTAGCACTAGATATTTTTAAAAATATTTTGGATAGGCCCTATGGAACATTTTTCGCAATAAATATATTATTCCTTTAAGTATCTGTTTTTCTATTTGAAACCTAAAAAACGATAGAAATTTCTGTTTATTTTTTTGTAATTTGACTACTGATGTTTTATGGTTGAGCCATATTTATTGGATTATTAAAATGAACAGTATAGCGAATCCAACGGTTTTTTGAGTGACTGAGAGTAAATAAGAAATAGAAAAAAGAAAAGCACAAAGTCTTTCTCCACAAGTTTATTAGAATAGCTAGGCGAACCTAGAATAATTCATAATAATTCGACATGTTTCGAGTGTAGAAATACTCATCCTCAGGAAAACAAAGTAAATAGTACAATGCTGATGTTGTTGCAATAGAGAAAATAATAAGTATGATTGAGTCGTAATGGAGCTTTCAATGCTGTACAGGGTGTCCCAAATTTAAGGGTGACCATTGGGATCTCGGAAACTATAATAGATACGAACAGGTTTAAATTGTGGCAACGTTGCACAATTTGGTGCTTAATCAAATATCTTTTTCAAATTCAGAAAATTCCTAGTCCTTCTCGAGATATCTGGAAAAAAGGTAAATTGTAAACAAAGCAATATAAAAAAGGTAAATACTAATTAATAGGAAACAAAGTATTAAGTCAGCAATATCCACGTTAGTAAGAGCTTAGTAGTACTTATTTTGTTGTAAAATATTGTATATACAGTGAGGACCTAAAGTCCTCTAACTTCTAAACCGTTCGGTATATTTTAATAAAATTTTAAACGATAATATTTGAGCAAGTCTTGCACTTTTTGACATACCAATGACAGCTTTAAATGTGAAGATGACAGCTGGGTCCGCTTTTGGAATATTTTTTTAAATGGAAAGGGGGTTCCAATGATACCTCATTTTGAAGGTCTTTTAATGCTTAAAACATTCTCCAATTTAAAAAACATTTGGTTCAGTATGAAAAGAAATTTATTAATTATAAGTATTTTAAACAAAAGTTAAAGGGACACATCTACAAAACAGTGGTTACTTCAACAATTGTTGAAAATGACCGCCATGGACCTCTTGGCAAATAAATATTCTATTAGTAAATTCCTCTCGGACATTGTGAAGCACCTGTGGCGTTATCCTTGAACAAACATCTGTAATTCGTTGCCTAAGTTCTTCTAATGAGCCTGGAGCCGTTTTATAAACCTCAGTTATAACGTATCCCCAAAGAAAAAAATCTAGAGGCGTTAGGTCTGGCGATCTAGCTGGCCATTCTGTCGGACCTCGACAACCAATCCACCTATTTTCATAAGATTCGTCTAGGTAATTTCTGACTTGCCTAAAATAGTGTGGCGGGGCACCATCTTGTTGAAATACAACCTCTTGAAACTTATGTGGGTTTTGGGCAACAACATCATTAATAAGTGGAGTAATTGTATGTTGGAACATATCCACGTACCTGGGGACATTAAGATTATATTCCAGAAAAATGGGACCTATAATGTGATTACCCAAAATGCCTGCCCAAACATTTATTTTCTGGGGAAACTGTGTGTGTCCCTCCCGAAAAACATGAGGGTTTTCATCACTCCAGTACCTACAGTTTTGGGTATTAACTCGTCCATGTAAGAAAAAAGTACTTTCGTCGCTAAAACAGATATTCCGCAAATAGTTATTATTCCTTACGATTCTTTCTGACATAATTTCGCAAAATTCTAGTCGTCTATCTGGATCATTTTCTGTTAGTTCGTGTATAATTTTCATTTTATATGGGTGAAATTTATGGCTTTTCAAAATTCTTTTGACAGAACTACGAGAAACATTACATGCCTCAGCCACGTGTTTCGTTGGCTGTTGGGGAGTAACAACCATTTCAGCTAAAACTTGGACTTTCACATCTTCCACGATTTTTGGCCTTCCAGACCTTGGTGCGTCTTTAACCGAACCAGTTTCTTGAAATTTTAAGATTAGTTTTCGCAAAAAATTTCTGCATATTTGGCGTTCCGGATATCGTTCATTGAACATACGAACAGCAGCATGGTAATTTCGGTTAGCTTCGCCAAAAATAATAATCGCTTCAAATTTATCTTCTAAAGAACGAGCCATTTAAAACAATTTCGAGGTAAAAATATTTTCTGTCAATCAGACATTTAAAAACAGTATGACAGCAACAATCAATAGACAACTATAGGTAAAAAAAGTGTGTTATAAACAGTGGTAGTCATAATGTAGAAACCGATATTATTGATTCCTGTTTAGAAAATACTGAACCAAATGTTTTTTAAATTGGAGAATGTTTTAAGCATTAAAAGACCTTCAAAATGAGGTACCATTGAAACCCCCTTTCCATTTAAAAAAATATTCCAAAAGCGGACTCAGCTGTCATCTTGACATTTAAAGCTGTCATTGTTATGTCAAAAAGTGCAAGACTTGCTCAAATATTATCGTTCAAAATTTCATTAAAATATACCGAACGGTTTAGAAGTTAGAGGGGGGGGGGGGGGACGGACTTTAGGTCCTCACTGTACATATATTGTAAATCATGATTATCAAACTTGCATTATTCACAAATCCATTTTCTGAACCAGCATGTAGAACAACATACCGTAGGGGAGACTGGGGAGGGTTGATATGCGGGGAGGTATGATACACGTTTAAATTTTCCGTCTCGGTCCCTTACAGATGGCGTAACCGCGCGTATTGCCGACTGCGGGTGTTGAGACAGTGCCTACTAAAATCTAGCAATGATAGCGTGGCGTTTACAAGTTTTGTGGGTTAAAGTGTGTTTTCTACATATTCGATGTAAGTTTTTGCATAACAAACGTAAGGGTTTATCAATTTAACAATAAAAATTAACGAAATTCATTAAATTATGCTTCAAGCGCATTTAGTTTAGTGCATAAAGGACAGTAAAATATATCTTTAATCTAATGCCATAGTACGTTTACGTCATATATTCCATAAATTTGTCGTCCCGGGAGGTTTGATACAGTTTACATCGGGAGGGTTGATACGCGTATCAAAGGCTCCCTATATGAAGTAAATGTATGTTGTATATATTTATTTTATAATTTATAACAAATTATGACATTTTCTCGGCAAATGCAATTGGCTGATTGAGAAACATTGTTATAGATGCCATTTAAATGGAAATCCAAGGATTCGTTGCCAGCACTGTCTAAAAGGGTGCCACGCAGCTTGTGCGGATGTCAACTATAACATAAAAATGTTTACTTGCTAATTATGTACCAATTAAGTAGTGTTATAATAATAAAGGATTGCGTTTCTATTGCTTACCTATCCTAATTTCGTATTGTATCAAACCTCCCATTTATTGTATCAAGCCTCCCATGCATAGGGAGGTTTGAGACACTTTGCATTGATAATTTTAAAAATTTATAACCAAGGTTTATATTTGAATTTTCAATAATTTAATATTGCCAAATTCCTAAGCGAAGTCCTTAAATTGCACTTTGACATAAATGGATCTGTAAATGGTAATCACAGAATTTTAATTGCCATTTTTGTAGAAAACGTATCAACCCTCCCCAGTCTCCCCTACCTACATCCTCTGACGATTTTTTTTAACTGTATGAAAGTAGCATCTTGCCAACTTTGCCTAAAAGCCCCTTTACGTATATCCAGGTTTCATCCAGAAATTCAATCCAATAATTGAGAGTTGCCATTATTCTTAAATTCTCTTAAAAATTCTGCTCGTTTGTGTGCTATATGGGGTTGCTCTATTAAAAAACGACTGTTTGGTACAGTACATTTACGCTATTAAAATGTATCTTTTTTTTAACAGTTCGGTAACGAACCAGTAGATATTTCAACACCATCAATGATTTTAAGTTTTTGCTGTATTGATCTAATGGTAACGTGTTCACCTGCTCTATACATAAACACGCTCTCTAATGGTATGTACATGAATTTCGCGAAGTTGTCGACAACGGGATAACAAAATAGCTACATTATTGCGATTCTTAAAATGTAATTCCTTCTCTATCCCCTTTGCCTTAATTCGTTTGATTGTTGAACACGAGACTCCCAAAGCATTAGAAACTCTCTAAAACAGATAGGTATTTATGAAAACAAACTGTCAAAAATGACCGTAAAACTTTTTTGACTGGTAAAATTATACGACATTTATTATTGAAGCAAATTTACTATATTTTTCTATATAATTCGCTACAACCTACAACATTCCTGATTTTCTAAAAACACCTCTTTTTTCATTGATGTTACATTACATATGAAAATTATATTTCTTGTTAAATATGAAAGCGGTTTGACGGACTGCGACCAACGACATAACTGCAAGAGAACTCGTTTTTTTATTTAGATAATTAAGGAAAATATTTCAATGTAATCTATATAAGGCATGGTAAATTTCATATTCGACAAAAAATATAGTAGTAGTATCTCAAACTTCGAGAACCATTTTTCTGTGATTAATTGGCAGGAAAATATTCCTGACAATTTGGTGTATATGTTATTTTTGTTTATTTCATAGCTGTGGGTATGTTCAATTTTTAAGTTTCAGTTTACAATTTTAAAAATTTGTGTGCTTAAATTCCAATTTTTTTATTATTCCTACAACAAAAAATGTAATTGAATCGGTTATTTCAGAAACAACCTAAGTCACATTTGGGCCATTTCGAGTTATCCGTTTTGGCAGTCACTTTTGGAGATCACGCATCGATTGTTGCAGAAAAAACCTAAGTAAAGCTATTCGTATCGATGTAGCGACGCGGCAAAATTCGTGTTTAGTGTTGAAACAACCTATAAGTCCAGGAGTTAGGTTGTTTTAACACTGAACACGAATTTTCAAGTTGTAAGTTGTGTTGAAATGGTATGTTATGGAGTAATTTTAAGGTATCGCTCCCTAAAACTTTAAAGGAGCTTGTCCAAATGCCTGCTAATCGAGCTTATAAAGAACGATTACCAATTCTCGAAGCATAAAAAAAATGTACAAACATTACTTAAGTGGGTGGAGGAGCCACATAAAGCATTGTATGAAGACATAATCGCCAATTCACCTATAAAACATCGACAACCAAAGGAAAAAAAATTAAATTATACTGTGTTTTCTACTGTAACGAATAAAGGCCTTATTTAAAAATTATATGCTTCGATTACAGGGATTTTATTTCAGAAACAACCTAAGTCCACTTTTTATTTATTTATTAAGGGATTAATGATAACAAATGCAACACTATTTTTTATTTTAATTTATTGCCCATATCGAAAAATTATAGTATAGTTAAAAAAAATCATATGGTTGGAAAACGTTTTTCTTGTTTCCTGAAAAACTATAAAATATGACTTAGGTTATTTCTGAAATAACCGATTCAATTACAATATTACCCGACTAAAATGTCGGCAAATATAATAGTATATAAGTTTTTTTCTGCAAGTTTATGTTTGCAATGCCCAAAAATGATGGAATTGTATTAACTTGTAAACCTGATAACTGTTGATCCGTCGCATTATTGTAAAACACTTTTTGGAAATAAATGTTTCACATCTTTACATATTATCGTTTCTCTTTAAATTACCTTTGACATTATGTGCATGTCCACAAACAATTTCCGAAGTTTTCATTTTCATAGGTAATAGTCGTTTTTAAGAGTCTCCCATCTCTTTTACTCCCGACATGAATTTATATCATTTACTCAAAACGCTCTAAATTTATCCACCTTTTTTCAAGATATATTATTTGTTTATTTAGATATAATAAAGAAATTTTTGAACATACCTTTGATTTCTATATTATTAACAATAACCATGATAATTGAGTGTCAGTAAATATCACCAGTAAAATTTAATTAAACTGGTATAAATTTGGTGTCACTGGATAGCTTAAGTTAATATTAAACCATAGCCCTTTTTATGCTTGGCGTTTTGCTGAGAGACCATGTCAGAAATGAAGACATACGCCGAAGAACTGGCGTCACTGACGTTGCTGCACGTTGTGCCAGACTCAAATGGAACTGGGCTGAACACCTGGCTCGAACGACAGACGGAAGATGGACAAGGAGGCTGCTGGAGTGGAGACCTCGCGCTGACAAACGAAGCAGGGGAAGACCTCCAACGCGCTGGACGGATGATATAAAGAGAATCACGACCAACTTGATCCAGACCGCTCAGGACAGAAAAGAGTGGGCAGTGCAAGGGGAAGCCTAGCCAAATAGTTAAATTATTTTCTAATTTGGCACATTATTTATGCTAAAACAAATTATAGCTATTTTTAAAACGAAATCAATCTCCCAGGTAGCAGGATGACGTCTTTAAGACGTCGATTATTGGTCATCAGCGACGTCATAAATTACGTAAATGAAACGTTTAAAAGACGTGCGTAAGTCACAGACCAATGACGTCTTTTTTGACGTAAAAAATACATCATCTTAAGACGTCTTTTTAGGTGTAGAAAACGTCAATAAACGTCATAATTTACGAAAAACGAAAAACTTCCTAAAATAATACATAATAGGGGTAAAAAAATACATATAAATATTTTATGTAAAAAATCCTTTTAATGATAATAAATTAACTATTACAACTTTCATGAGTACGCAGAATTGGAAAAATGCTAAGGAATCCTTTAATGGCGGCCAAAATACTTCTTTTTTTCGGGGCGTCACCCAGTACGAGGGCACAACGGCTACTCCCCCGCCGTCAATGCCTCGAACTCGATAACCTGGTACATTTATATTCGTTTATAACACAAAATATATAGAAACCATGATAGAAACTAAATCAAAATCACCATAAACTTTTCACTTTCATTTTTGCCGAACTGTCGACTGCCTAACTGCTAGCGCCAACAACATACTTCTGCGTTCTGTCAGACTGCCAATGTCATAAAACGGAGCGCGGGTAATTTAAATTTGATATTCGCAGACTTAATGACAAAATAGGTTTTCGCTTTTGCAAATTTTACATACATGAATGGTTCATTTGAAATGGTAATATTTTAAAAGTTTTATTATACGTACGTGCCTTTAACTATAAGAAAAAGCTATTCTCAGGCGTTTTACTTATTTAAAAATCTGTCCCACTATATTTTCAAAAAACTTGGTCACTTAGATACTTTTTAATGATACGTATAATTCAATAAAATGACTAAAAATGGACGTTTTTATTACGTAAAATTATGACGTATAATACACGTGTTAAAAACTACGTTATTTTGACGTCATCTTGCGACCAAAAGACGTCAAGTGACTAAAAATCACCAATATTCGACGTCATAAAGACGTCATCCTGCTACCTGGGCTGCTACATAAGAAACAAAGTTTAGGGATAGGTCATTCAGTATTTTTAAATTGAAGTAAATCGTGCCTGCTATTTCGGGGAATTCGATGACGGGCAAAAATTGCGTTTATTTTAAAGGCTTGCACACTGTATAAATGCAAGGTGCTTGAAAAATACAAACGCAATGACAGATTCCTAAGAAAAGCCTTACTTTAAGAAATAGGTATAATTTGAAGGATTTTCGAAAAGAAATTGTTTTAGTTTTCCAATATTATTGAAAAAACTCATCACCCGAATTAAAAAAAAATCAAAAGTATTAAAAAAATTAAGATTTAACCAAAAGTAGCACAACGTTAAAAATAATTAAGTAGGTACGCGTATATTTTTACAGATTTATCGATAAAATAAATTAAGAACAGCTTTTATAACAAGTTGATGCTGTTAAAGAAATCCAATGCGATAGAATTGCCAAACGGTAAAAATTGATGGTTTTTAATGTAAAATCAAGCGTTTACACTTCTATCCTTTATAAGGTACCTACAGTGATGGGCTAAAATATGGAACAAATTCATTTAAAAATCAGGTATTCATTTTTTGAAGAAACGCTTGGACACGTCGATTATAATTCTTTCTTCCGGATTTTTTGCCTCAAAAAGAAATTATACCGGGTGTGTCAAAAAGTAGATGTGGCAAATTTTTTTGTTTGTTGTTGTTTTTAAATAGAACCCCCCTATTTTTACTTATTACCCTAATTCTACGTCAAATTCTGCGCATAATTCATGTAGCATACTCTATCCTTATCTCTAACGGTTTTAGAGAAAAATTACATCATAAAAAAAAATTCTTTAAAAAAAGGTTAAAAAATTAGTTTATTAAGTGTTGAAAATGCAAACCATTAACTTCTTGACAATATGCTAATCTACTTAAAAACCCTTCTAAAATATTATTTACAGTATTTTCATTAATTTGCCTAATTTCATATCTAATTTTAAATTTTAAGTCTTCCAAATTTTGTGGTTTATCCTTATACACTTTTGATTTCAAATAACCCCAAAGAAAGAAATCCATGGGTCTAAGATCGGGAGATCTTGCAGGCCATTCTATGGGTCCTCTTCTACCTATCCATCGTTCGGGAAATACAGTATTCAAATACTCTTGTACTTGTCGAGCAAAATGAGGCGGAGCACCATCCTGCTGAAACCAAATAGACGCTTCTGGTAGATGAGGCTGATTCGGATTTGGAAAATCCGCTGCTAGTGTGGGAATTAATTCATTTTGAAGAAATTGTAAATACCGGTCTCCTGTAAGATTTCCATCGAAGAAAAAAGGTCCAATAATTCTATCATTTAATATCCCTGCCCAGACATTTACTTTTTGTGGGTATTGCGTGTGCTGTTCTCTCATCCAACGGGGATTATTTGTACTCCAATACCGAAAATTTTGTCTGTTTACCGAACCATTCAAACAAAACGTGGCTTCATCGCTTAAAAGTATGTTGCGATGGAAAAATAGATTTAAGTTGCAAATTTCCATCATAGTTTCACAAAACTGTAGTCGGCGGTCGGGATCGTCTTCGTTTAGCTCGTGCAGCAACCTAATTTTGTACGGATGGTACTTTTCTTGTTTCAATACCCGCAACACAGATCGTCGGCTAACATCATTATTAAGGGCTACTTCAGTGGATGCACTATGAGGATTATCTTCAACCTCTAACAAAATGTTCAATTGTGAGTTTTCACTAATTTTTGGACGACCTGGCCGTAGACGATCCTTTACATTCCCTGTTTCCCTAAATTTCTTCTCAATTTTACTTACTGTAGATCTTGTAATCGGCCGTTCTGGATACTTAGCGTTAAACAAGTTACAAACTTCTTCTTGACTTCTTGTTTTTTCTCCACATCCAATTAAAATTAAAATTTCGATTCTTTGTGTTTCATTTAAATGCACCATGATAACCGTTTTTCAAAATTATACCTAAACTAATTTTTGATTGACACATGACTTGCTATCGTAGTAACAATTCATTTAAATTTACCTGTTTACCTTTAAGTAGGTACATGTACCTTTTTTTAAAGATTTTTTTTTTATGATGTAATTTTTCTCTAAAACCGTTAGAGATAAGGATAGAGTATCATACATGAATTATGCGCAGAATTTGACGTAGAATTAGGGTAATAAGTAAAAATAGGGGGGTTCTATTTAGAAAACAAAAAAAATTTGCTACATCTACTTTTTAACACACCCGGTATAATTTCTTTTTGAGGCAAAAAATCCGGAAGAACGAATTATAATCGACGTGTCCGAGCGTTTTATCAAAAAATGAATACCTGATTTTTTAATAAATTTGTTCCATATTTTAGCCCATCACAGTATGTATTCTTACTAACTAGCGACAAAGTGATAATAGAGCGAGAACATAAATATTTTAATCATACTCAGGCTGTACATAAATTAATATTTAAAATTCGAAATACGAAGAATAGAAAAAAGTAACCATCCACTTAAGACCCGGTATATCTACAATAGAAATTATCAATGTATTTTTGTAATTTGTATTGGGCTACATGCTTGGTGAAACTGTTGTTCCATTACGCAGGAACTAAAAATAACTATACTTTGTGTTTCGGCCCTTGCGGGTCATTTTCATGTATTTTTGGTCAAAAAGCTGAAAGAAAATACAGCCTTGACTAATGTGTTAAACTTTGCTTAAAAAATTGTCTGGCATGTTTAACTGTATAAAAACTCACAGTACATAAAATATATACAGGGATTTTTAACCGGAATAAATTCAGTATTTTCTAATACTGCTTTCTATCCTCTTTATTTCCTGAAAACATACAGAACTACGACTACCTTTATTTTTAGTTTGGAATACTTTTTCGTTTTTTATCCAAGAAATTTACTCCTCTTGGGGGGGGGGGGGGGGCATAGAAACCGCTTCCCCCTCTTTTTTAAATATAAAGGTATGTATTATTATACTTATTTAAAAAATGGAATACGACCCACTACTTACTTTTGCATTTCGGTAATCTAGAAAGCCAGAAAAATGGCAGTTTTAGCAACAATTGAGATACCACAATTTTGGTTTTGCCAGGGCAGACTGTTTAAAAACAAAAGAAACATGCTATTAATTAGGTTGTTTGTTTACTTGATGCCGCATTCCAATGGTCACTTTTAGAAAAAGTTAATAGTTTTAGCATGTCGTGCTATGACTTTATAGTTAGAAGTATTTTGGCTATTTTTGTTTATTTTGTTTATTTGTTAACATAATTTGTTTACATAAGTTTGTATAAGTAGTAACTTATAATTCATAATTTATAATTTAATATAATAATATAATCCAATATTGGTATAATTTATGTTTTATCACAAACTGTTTAAGTATTGAATACTTACAAAACTGCTACAGTATTACGTAAATAAACTTAATTTAGTAATAAATAGGTACATTTAAACAAACTATATCACAGGAATGTTTGCAGGTATATAGTAAGTGATATTAAATTAACCAAATCAAAAGGAAATAATATGCACCTAAGTGAATTAACACTTGTTTTGTGCCTATAATTTCCCATAAGTAATTGAGAGTACAAAGTACTACCCAATATAGTAATATGCGCATGCACACAACACGACAGCAGAATACACTAAACCCTAAACCAATCTATTGTAAGTGACTAAATTGTAATTAATTTTATAAAAAGATGATAATGATCACTAATAAATCTTTTACAGTTGTATGAAAATCTTTTATAACTGCTTATAGTTTTAATTTCATTAGTTAACAAGTTATAGCATTTTGGACCTAGAAATGTTACAAACCTTTTTCCACAGTTAAAAGTAATTTGAGGACATTGAAGTAGACCACTCGTGATACTACGGGTCACAGTGTCATGAGAAACATAATTCCTAAGAGCGAAGATACACAATGAATGAAAATACAGAGATCTGATATTGATATTGCACTATACTAAAATAAGTTACTTATTTAGCTGAATCGAGCCAATCATCATTGGCTTTGGCGACAAATCGCGTACTCAAGCAGAAGTAGCAGCTTGATTTTACGAAACACACCCCGATCTGCTACCAATTTCCCAAGGCACTATCAGCAAAATTGAAAGTCTCGTAAAGTGGACAACGTCTGGGACATACCAAGAAAAAGGCAACCTAAAATAATGGATGAAGACACGCAATTAAACGTTCTGCTTACTCTTTAAGAAAATCCGATTTCTCCAATTCGGCAACTTGCAAGAGAAAATAACATAAGCTATATTATATCTGCATTCAAGTTAGTGAAATTATGTCAAATGCGTAATTATATGTTAATGGCACAAGAGTCTCTGGAAGATGATCCAGACAGCTGGTCTTTAGTTTTGTAAAGTAATGATGAATGCACTTGATCAGCATTTAGTAGACTTCGACTGAATTGTTTTTACAGATGAGAGTACTTTTGTACTAAATGTTGAAGTCAATAAATAGCACTGTCGATATTGCTCCGTAAAAAATCCTATACCTATGCTAGAAACACATACCCAGTTTCTGCAAAAACTTAATGTTTGGACGGGCAAAATTGGCGACCTCGTCATTGGGCCAACATTCCTTGAAGGTAACTTAAATGGCCATACATATTTGGATTTTTAGCAAAGAGAACTTATTTAAACTTTGACTGCTTTATTTCCTTACCATGCAGAAGCAGATCTTAATGTTGGTCGAATATGGTTACAGCAGGATGGTGCTCCGCCTCATTATGCCATAAATGTTCGACAATACAAAAATAAAGTTTTTAGAAAAAGTTGGATAGGAAGAAGGGGTACCATTGAATGGCCGCCACGATCGCCGGACCTTAATCCTTTAGATTATTTCGTTTGGGGTCACCTAAAAACCAAAGTATATGTGACGTAGGCAACGACTTATACACGAAAGTCACCAAATAACCCCGGATATGGTACATAATGTCCAGAACGATTTTTATTTTAGATTAGGGGTTTGTCCAAGAAAAAAAAATTTTTGAACAATTTTTACAATAAAACAAATTGCGTCTACACTACCGAAATGTAAAAGTAAATTGAGGGTCGTATTCCCTTTTTTATACCGGGTGTTTCTCAAAAGACGTTCACCCCTATAACTTTTTTATATTTATAGATATTAAAATGAAATTTTGAGATTATGCATAAGAGATGAGTCTGCATTTATTGGCATAGTTTCTAATTTGTTAGCACTTCCGGTTTGACCGGAAGTGACCTTGACTTTGATATTCTAAATGGGACATATTGTTTATTTTTACCTATTTGGGTTCAGCATAACATTATGAGTGAAATGACACCTCATTTGTAATTTTTTGACGTGTTATAACATTTTTATGTTTATTTTTCATTTTCAATGTAGAGTGGCTACAAATTAATTAAATCTTAATTTATAGTAAAGTAGTATTATGAAAATTAAAATTATGTCATAATAATAATTGACTTTCTAAGTTTTACAAGCGTTTAAAAAATTTAATTTTGTTTCCTTGACGTTTACTTCATTTTTCCAAATGGAACCGATGGTGGTTCACTAGGATATTTAAAACGAGCATTTTTTTTCCAAAAATTTGATACCATACACTCTTATGCTGTTTTAAAATTGACACTTAAAAATTTGCCTTAAATCCCAATCACAAATTTAAAAGCGTTATGGATTATTGCCGCCCTCTTTTTGCTAAAGAAATATAAAGGCTGCTTTGAAAAGCAATGGAATGGTTTTGAAAAGCAATATGGCTTTAATTTAAAGTTGTAATGTCATTAATTTATAAAACATAAAATACATTCAATCTTGCGGCTTGAGAAGAATTTTTCTGGTCACTCCAAAAATTAGGAGCATATCAATTTGTTAATTTCTAGTAAAACTAACCATTTTATCTGATTTACAATGTAAGTTAATTAAACGAATGACATTACAATTTAAAACCATATTGGTTTTCAAAACCATTCCATTGTTTTTCAAAGCCGCCTTTATATTTTTTTAGAAAAGACAGGGCGCCGTGAATAACGCATAACGCTTTTAAATTTGCGATTCTGACTTAAGGCAAATTTTTTCGTGTCAATTTTAAAACAGCATGGGAGTGTTATTGTATCAAATTGTCGGAAAAAAATTGCTCGTTTTAAATATCCTAGTGAACTACCATCGTTCCATTTGGAAAAATGGAGTAAACATGAAGAAAACAAAATTTAATTTTTTAAACGCGTGTGAAACTTATAACGTCAATTATTATGACATCATTTTAATTTTCACATTATACTACTTGACTATACATTAACAGATTTAATTAATTTCTAGCACTCTAAATTGAAAATAAAAAATAAACATAAAAATGTTATAACACGTCAAAAAATGACAAGTGAGGTGTCATTTTACTCAGAATGTCATGCTGAATCCAAATAAGTAAAAATATACAAGATGTTCCATTTAAAATACCAAAGTCATGGTCACTTCCGGTCAAACCGGAAGTGCTAACAAATTAAAAAGTATGCCAATAAATGCAGACTCATCTCTTATGCATAATCTCAAAATTTCATTTTAATATCTATAAATACAGAAAAGTTATAGGGGTCTTTTGAGAAATACCCGGTATATCATACCCACATAGCTTTATATTCAAAAAAAATATGGTGGAGGCGGTTTCTATCCCCTAAAAAGGGGTAAATTTCATGAATAAATGCAAAAGTATGCCACAATAGAACTCAACGCAGCCTTAGTTCTATATTTTTTCAACAATTAAATACACACAATAAAATACATGCGCCATGCCATGGGCCAGGCCATCTGAACTCGGAGACTAGTTAGGACACATAGGTTACCTTTATAAATTTTTTTCTCCCAATGAAAGCTCTAAATTAAAAGTCTAATAAGTAATAAGTACATAAAAAACAAGGTTTAAACCTTTAGCAATTCAGTGATACTTGTTATAATAATTACTTTATACTGATGATATTTTGTGACAGCTGAATGTCTGCATCAAAAGTCAAATATACCCTGAAATAAATTTGATAGAGTTATTGTGTAAGGGTAAATGATGAAACTTGAAATAGCACCTATCTGGGTAGATCATCAGGAGATCAAACACTAATAATAATGTAACAGTTTTCGAACAATGTGATGTAATTTTGTGCCGTTTAAAGTTTGACAATATACATAGATAGGTAGGTATTTGGTAAGATATAAATTCTTTTAGCTACCTATGTCTAATAAGTTTGTTCCTGATTTCAGAAGATTCAACACATTTAGGAAGTCGAAAACAATACCATGCCAAAAGTATTCTTTATTATTTAATTGCTTAAATTGCCACCTTTAAAATAGCAGCAAATAATAAACAACAAATTTTCTGCCATTTTAGGCTCATTAATTGGCGAATCCAACCATTTTAAAATACCACTGACATTGAAATGAGTGTGTGATGTTGTTTAAATTACCTCCCTATGGTCGCATTGTCATTGTAAGAACAAAACAATAAGTTATTATTTTTTTAATCGTAATTGTATTAGTTATGTCATACACGTTCTTATACAGTGTGGTATGAATATATATTTTTTAATAAACTACTTCAAAAATGTTTCTTAAAATGTAAAATATTAGTAGGTACCTATTTTAACTACTACATTGGAATAATATTTTTAAGCTTACGATAATATTTATCTTACTGACTTTTTACGCCAGCATTTTGCTGTCGGCGAAAGCACTACTAGAGTCTATTCAGCCAGTAAACCTGCAAGATGGCCGACATGTCATATGACAAAAGTCATTGAAAATGCAAAAATTTATTTTATTTAGCTGGAATATGACTTTTGTCATATGACATGTCGGCCATCTTGCAGGTTTACTGAGTGAATCGGCTTTGGATTTTCAGCCATCTGTGTACCATATTATTGCACCAGGAGTGTCTGGTATTTTATTGTTCCACACATTTCTTTCGTCAATTACGGTATTGAATTCTTTGCGATAAAGTCAAATTAATCTAAGAAGTCGCCGCATCACCTGTCATTAATGGCACCCTGTTGAAGTCTGGTATATTTTACGTTAAGCGGTTGGCTACAGAAACAGAACCGGACTAAGTTCTTCGCCTTCGTCATCTGTTAAATGTTGTAAAGGAGTCTTAATATTTTGTATAGATGTGGCGTATAGATACTAATTTTATTATTTATAAAATCAAATATTGACAGATCCGTACCTACCAAAATAAGAATGTAAAAACATTATAAAACTAAAGGAAAAGAAGTAAACAACATTAATTTCTTTTGGTATCTATTATACAAGGAAAAAAGTAATACCTTTTTTGCTAGGTGTAAGCTTTATAGTCATAGGCGTAGTTAGACTGTCAACACTGGGGGGTGCTGAAGTCCAGTGGCGGCTCGTGACATGTTAACGTGGGGGTGTACAAAAAGCCCGCCGCAGTAGAAAATTTTTTCAACACCATGCCCAAATTTGGTCAATAATTTTTAGTAATTATTTTAATGTGATGTTAATAGCAGGTTTAGGTCTTTCAATGTTCTTGACAATCACTTTCTCCTCCAACGGTAACTTGCTAAAAGATTTTTTTTTAAATTCCACGGTGTATTTTATATCCGACGACGCACTCATTGTTTTTTCGTGTTTATTTAACTTTAAACTTTAACTGAATTCAATAAAACCATATTAAACCTTAATAAACAAAAAAAATAGTCAAAATACTGGCTAAAAATTTCCGCGAATTTGAACGACTACGACTGGTTAAATTTAAATTATCAAATTAATGCAGAATTGCAGAACATGACATACACAAGCTATTATGCCGCTTTCGTATTTTACGAGATTTTTATGATCATAGACCCGCCCTGACAAGTAAACTGGGCGTGAACTACACGGTACACGGAGAGAAATTTTCAACAGAATCCGCAACTATCTAAATATACTTGAATTTGTACCAGAATTCGAATGCTTGAAATATTAATATGATTCATTACTACACAGATGGCTAAAAATCCAAAGAGGGTACCGGTACTGTGATGTTCTCAGCTGGTTTTAGCTCATCGGAAGTAGCTCTCTCGCTAGTTTCGAGTCAGGGTCAGGGTCCCCAATAAATGATTTGTAATGATTCAAATCCTGTGTATTTTTCTAGTAGATTTTGTGAGCATTCTTTGTCCATCGTTTTATGGCGTCTCGATCTGTGCACCTTGGACGACAGAGTGCCGGCTCTGGACATATGAATGTGTTTTCCTAACGCATTTTTGCAAGTTCGTCAGCCTTTTCATTTCCTGCAATACCTTCATGTCCTGGCACCCATTGTAGTATTAGTATTACTTTGTTGGTATTTGCCAGGGCCACAAGTTCTTCTTGGCATTCCCAGATCAGTCTTGATATCACCTTTTTGCATATTAGCGATAGTAGGGGAGAATGGCCCAAAATGATCCCCCTAACGGGAAAATTCCTCGTACACCGAGTGTATGATTTAGGGAGATCCATAATCATAGTTATGGGATTCCCCAATTCTTATACTTTCAGATTTGGATGCGCAGAGTGTTTAATAAAAAAACCTCTAGTTCTCCTAGTAATATTATTTATATAATTATGAACTGGGTCAAAAGGATCATTTAACCCTACCTTGTTGGGCAAAATGATCCCTTTAGGTAGGGTAAAATGATCCCCCAATTTAATTTAAGAAAAAATGCAAAATTGTTGATTATAAGTCAATATTTACAAAAAGATATAGGCCGTGCTTTATTATTCAAGAGAAAACAGTAAGAAAATACAAACATTCTTATCATAAAACTAAAAATAAGAAAACTTACTAGACCAAAAAATTCGGGTAAAATGATCCCGGAATCGTTTTACTCTACTTCATGAGGGATAATTTTGCCCGAATGTGCTAAATTTACTAACCGCCATGTTTATCACTTAGTCGTTAAGTTTAAAAAATTAACAAACATCTGAAAATATAGCTAAAGTAATAAGCTTCTAAGAAATATACTACATTTTAACATTCCTGTTATCTGTTAAAAGCTGTTACAAAAGTCTGTAGGTACGTACCTTAGATCAGAATAAGCAAAAATCACTTTTTTATTGATAGCGCACCAACCGCTAACAAGTTTCGATTCAACTGACAAGCACAACTCATCGGAAGACAAGGAAGGTATAGTGGCTTATGAAAACCATAGATGGCACTATCCGTATTAACGATAATAGGGGGGGGGGATCGTTTTGCCCGCTGGGATCATTATGGGCCATTCTCCCCATATAGATTCGCTTATTGGCATAAGTTCTCCTGTTGTTTTCATACGCACACTGTAAGATGGCGCATATTTCTGCTTGGAATACCGTGGCAGATTTGCCTAGAGAGAACTAAGCATCTTTTGCAGGTCTTACTTTGTGTATTCCTGCTCCGGTACCCTCTTTGGATTTTCAGCCATCTGTGTACCATATTATTGCACCAGGAGTGTCTGGTATTTTATTGTTCCACACATTTCTTTCGTCAATTACGGTATTGAATTCTTTGCGATAAAGTCAAATTAATCTAAGAACTCGCCGCATCACCTGTCATTAATGGCACCCTGTTGAAGTCTGGTATATTTTACGTTAAGCGGTTGGCTACAGAAACAGAACCGGACTAAGTTCTTCGCCTTCGTCATCTGTTAAATGTTGTAAAGGAGTCTTAATATTTTGTATAGATGTGGCGTATAGATACTAATTTTATTATTTATAAAATAAAATATTGACAGATCCGTACCTACCAAAATAAGAATGTAAAAACATTATAAAACTAAAGGAAAAGAAGTAAACAACATTAATTTCTTTTGGTATCTATTATACAAGGAAAAAAGTAATACCTTTTGTGCTAGGTGTAAGCTTTATAGTCATAGGCGTAGTTAGACTGTCAACACTGGGGGGTGCTGAAGTCCAGTGGCGGCTCGTGACATGTTAACGTGGGGGTGTACAAAAAGCCCGCCGCAGTAGAAAATTTTTTCAAGACCATGCCCAAATTTGGTCAATAATTTTTAGTAATTATTTTAATGTGATGTTAATAGCAGGTTTAGGTCTTTCAATGTTCTTGACAATCACTTTCTCCTCCAACGGTAACTTGCTAAAAGATTTTTTCAAAAATTCCACGGTGTATTTTATATCCGACGACGCACTCATTGTTTTTTCGTGTTTATTTAACTTTAAACTTTAACTGAATTCAATAAAACCATATTAAACCTTAATAAACAAAAAAAAATAGTCAAAATACCGGCTAAAAATTTCCGCGAATTTGAACGACTACGACTGGTTAAAGTTAAATTATCAAATTAATGCAGAATTGCAGAACATGACATACACAAGCTATTATGCCGCTTTCGTATTTTACGAGATTTTTATGATCATAGACCCGCCCTGACAAGTAAACTGGGCGTGAACTACACGGTACACGGAGAGAAATTTTCAACAGAATCCGCAACTATCTAAATATACTTGAATTTGTACCAGAATTCGAATGCTTGAAATATTAATATGATTCATTACTAATAATGTATATTATACAAATAGGTTAGTTCTAAAATTAGCCTATACTCATATTGTACATTTTTTTTGGGTGTGCTAATTTAGATTTCGGGGGGGGGGGCTAAGTACCCCAAGTACCCCCCTAACTACGCCTATAATTGTAGTGCACATCTAATTAAAACACCATATTGGGAACCCTTTTGTTACTTTTGTGGCAATTTTATATATGGATATATTATATATAGGATGTTCCGTAACTAATAGGATATACAACAGCAGGATATAGTGGACTTGGGGACATGTCATTTAATTTAATTTCTTATACGGTTAACCCTTTGCGGGCATGTGGTTCCTATTTGGAACCACATATCAAATGTTGAAATTTCGCGGACCAGTAAGCGCTGCCTGGAACCACACGTTTTCGTAGTGGTGGGAGCAGCTATCTTTAGGCGGCGCCGCGTGGTCAGTTAATAAATCGCCATTATAGATGGTGTATTTACCCGGTTTATTTTGCGTGTCGATAGTGTTCCTATGTTATTATAATTTTAATAGTGTTTCACGATGCAAAAGGAAAATATGAAAGGTGTGTATATCGGAATTATATTTGTTACTGTTTAGTTGAACATAATATTAGATAATATTAATAAAAAATAAAAATGTTCATTGATATTTTGAAGGTTATACTATGTGGTTCCATATGGGACCACTGGCTCGCTTGACCATCTAAGTTTTTTTAAATGTTTTAGGGAGGAAATATTTGAACATTTCTGAATTAGAGCGGTTGCCGCCTGCTGATTTATATACTTTGTTAGATGATATTCCATCGGACAACGAATCAGTTCATTCGACGTATAGCAGCGGCGATGAAGAAATTAATGATATAGACTTCCAATTATCCAATGAAGATTATGGTCCGGTAATGGCTCCTGCGGTTGATTGGGATTCAGATGATGACTTGCCTTTAGCTGTGTTAGTGCCTGGTGCTAAGATAACGACAGTACCAACGTTTCAATGGTCAAAATCTGTACAAAATATTGTTCAACCAGTACCTTTTAGCGCAGATTCTGGACCCGATGTTCCAATCGATGCCGAGGTTGATTGTCCCTTGGATATTTTTATGCTCCTGTTCTCAGAAGAACTTCTACAAAAGTTAGTTTTTGAAACAAATCTTTACGCCTTTCAAAACAACACAGGAAATACTTACCTGCCCACAACATATAATGAAATGAGATGTTTTCTATTATTAAATATTCTTATGGGCATCAAACATTTACCAAGTTACAAAGATTACTGGTCCGCTCGAGAAGAACTTCGAGATCATTATATTGCCTCTTGCATGTCAAGAAACCGCTTTGGTTGGTTCCTCGGTAACATGCATCTAAACGATAAATCGGTGGAACCCAAAAAAGGCGAACCATCCTATGATAAACTATATAAACTTCGGCCAATGTTAGAAAGGCTTTCAGAAAACTACGCGAGGTTATATAAGCCAACACGATGCCAAGCAATAGATGAGTCTATGATTCGATTCAAGGGCAGAATTTCATTTAGGCAATATATGCCGATGAAGCCAATCAAACGAGGGTACAAAATGTGGGTTCGCGCCAATGAAACTGGATTTGTTTCCCAGTTTCAAATATATACAGGTAATAAAAATATTTTTCCCACATATCTACATCATCAAACTAATATCTTGTTTTTTTTTTCAACAGGGAAAGCAGAAAACGCTAGTGAACACAACTTAGGAGAAAGAGTGATCAATGATTTGACAAGAACGCTAGTAGGAAATCATCATGAAGTTTACATGGACAATTTTTTTAATTCTGCAACTTTACAACTACATTTGCAGAAAGATGAAATATATAGCTGTGGCACTGCCAGAAAAGATAGAAAATTTTTTCCAAAGGATTTTGCGGAAGACAAGACCATGAAAAGGGGTGACATGGACTGGAAAGTTAGCCAGACTGGAATTATTGCTCTAAAATGGAGAGATAATAAATCTGTACATTTTCTAAGCAACTTTCATAATCCTGCAGATGTTGACGTTATTTCACGCAAACAAAAAGATGGTTCTAGCATAGAATTTCCGTGTATAAAACTTGTGAAAGACTATAATCGGCATATGGGATATGTCGACAAAAGCGATATGTTGAAATCTTGTTACGAAATCAACCGTAAATCGAAAAAATGGTGGCACAGAATCTTTTGGCATTTTATAGATCTCACAGTAGTGAATGCACATATTATGTTCCAAGAAAGAAGTGGTATTTGTGGAAAAACACTGTCCCTAAAAGAATTCCGTCTTGCAGTAGCGAATGGACTGATAGGTGCTGATCCCGAAGTTCCACAGAGGGGTCGCAGAAGCTCAGAACCAACTCCTAACAAATACAAGCCACATGTCCCGTTAGAGCGGAGAATAAGTAAGGCTGCACACATGCCCATTCACGGCACTAAGGTGAGATGTGCAAATTGTAGCACAAGAAATTCACCTCACAGAACCAGATGGCACTGTTCTTCGTGTAATGTTGGACTTTGTCTTACAGCTACAAAGAATTGTTTCGCCCTTTTTCACAAAAAATAAGAAAGGCTTATTTTTTTTTTATTATTTACTGCTTTGTAGGCGACAATAAATAAATTTAAAAAGTAAGGAAAAAATCTTTTAATTTCCTGGTGGTCCCACAGTGGAACCACACGATTTAACAAAAACCAAACTACTTATGTATTTTTTTTACATAGAATTGTGATTTAGAACCAACATTTAGTCCAAATTTTATAATATTAATGTAATTTATAATAAAAAAATAATTTGGGCCACAAAGGGTTAAAGAGATACAGGGTGATCCAAGTAAATATTTACTTTATAAAATTGAGTTTTAAGATATCTTCTAGAGAACGCTAGCTACACCATATGAGATTGATAAATTCTCGCCTATATTTTTTGTCTCTCATCGCTTTACCTAAAAATACGGAAGAGGAATCTTTTATACGCAAAAAAGTTGTACTTCATTAATCTCGATATTTCAATTAGTTTTTGAAATAATTGCGTTTAAATGCTAGATGGCAAGAAACATTTAAATAAACACCTTTCATGACGAATCATCATTATTGAAAATTAATCGTGCGTTCTTAAGCATAAATGACATATTTTAAGTCTACTATCTCCTGTGGCTGTATTTGCTCATTAGTTATGGGACATCCTGTATATTACGATAAGTAAATGGTTTAACTAGGCACTTTATTGATTTCATAATAGATGAGTTAACCAAAATAGTGTTTGTACTCACTATTAAACTTAAGTAATAAACACCAAGAAAGTCTGTCTCTGAAATATATAAAATCCAACAGTAAAATGTTTAAAACACACACCTGATGCGTGAGCTTGCTACGGGCCCACTGTTGGTCTGGGGACTTTAACGACGAAACCAGATCAGCTGTTAATGTCAAATGTCGTTGCGTTCTGTCGAAATGCTTTGTTTTAAGAGAAAGTTAACTCTACCTTGTATTTATGTAATCTGACACACACATATACCTACAAGCAATTTTTCTTTAACGTTCAGATATATTATTTTTGTGTCAACATAGAAACCAAAGCAAATACTAATAAGATAAGTAGGAAATATCCTATACTACACTGAAAAAAGAATTTATTTGATCTAAACAAAAATGGAGTTCGCCGAAACAAATATTTGTTCCCTATGGCCTGAACAAATAATTATTTGAAATTTTGTCCAAAATTATTTGACTTTTGAGAGGGAAATATATGATATTCAAATAAATATTATTTAATTAAAATAATTCCGTTATTTAGCACGAAGCAATATAGGTAACCAACAAATATGAATTTATTTCTATTAAATAAATATTTATTCTGTTCAAATAATCATTTATTTAAATCGCTAACACATTTATTTAATCCAAATCACGAATTGTTTATTATCCTTTATATTTATTTCTATTAAATAAATATTTATTCTGTCCAAATAATAATTTATTTAAATCGGCAACACATTTATTTAATCCAAATCACGAATTGTTTATTATACTTTATTATTTATTTCTATTAAATAAATATTTATTCTGTTCAAATAATTTCGAAATTAGGATGTGTGCTTTTTGGCATTTAATTTAAATAACTTATTGTTTCCTATAAATAAATAATTATTAACTATTGAACATAATAATATATAATATAATTATTATTAAATATTTTTTGGTAAAAACTATATTTGTAATAAACAATAAGGTATTTAAATTAAATAATTAAAATAGGGTATAATCTCCCAAACTATTTAGAAGAGGAGCTGCAAAAAGAAATAAATCATACCACAGTTTTTATATATGTTCTGTTTATTGTTACCAAAAATAACATAACTATATAAGAAAAGAAAACAAAACTGTAATTAACATGGCAGTTATTAAACTCGGTCTGCGCCTACGAGAGCCTTATTCTCCTTAAACATCCATATTTACTGCAATAACTAAATATTCCTGTAAAATAACATCTTGTTTGAGGGAAATAAATTAAATTTATCACAAACAATCAAAAATAGTTTTAAATAAATAATTGTTTCCCCGAAATATTTATTTATTTAAAGCCAATAAATATTTATTTGCTTTAAATTTTATTTATTTCACACAAATAAATATTTAAGGCAAATTAATAATTTTACACAAAGGGGCTGCAAGAGACGCTTTCGCAGCCATCTTGATATATGAATATTAATAATTATATTGAAAACAGAAATCAAAACAATAAAGATATGCATGTTTATAAAATAATATAATAATATGGCAAAGACAAATTTGTTAACTTTTTCTATTATATACAAAAATAATTGAAACGTTTTTAAATGGGCATTTCTCCATGGCATGCATGATTTAGTAATTATTATTTTGTATAATATGTTTTATCTGTCTTTTTTAAGTAATAAACATTAAAATTAAAATCTTACCTTCGAAGGAGGGCCACAGATGTCCCATGTTATGGCCAACTAGCCAATCGCGAACGTCCATTGCCACACAAAATTATATATCACCTTGTCGAAAGACGCTCACTAAACGACTAAACTATCCAGTCTCTACCTGGTACCTGCCTAGATCTCAAAAAGCAGTGGCGAAATAAAAAGTTATTTGCAGCAAATAATATTTTGTTTAAAATGTAGACGTTTAAAGGCAGAGGAGTAGCAAACAATTTTTTGTTTGGCGCGAATAAGTTTTATTTCACATAAATAAACAAAAACCAAACAAATATGAAATAAAAGTCAAATAATTCAAATTATTTGTTGCAAACAATATTTGTTTGAGCTAAATAAAGATTATTTTGTGACTAACAAAAATAAAGCAAATACATCATTTATTTGGGATGAAACAGACTTTTTTTTCAGTGTACTGTAACCGGGTGGTAAAATAAGCGAGGACGTCGGCTTTATCTCGGAAACCATTAATCGAACAACTTTCGGAAAGATTTTTTTATAAGTAAAGTGGTCAAGAGAAATTGCTGGAAATTACTTTTAAGTCCCTCATTTCGCCGCAAGGGGGCACAATTAAAAATTGTTTTTTTAAATTCTAAATTTCTCCGAAAATTCCCCTATTAAGGTATAAATCTGATTACATCATTGGAAAGCTAAGACAATTCTGCATCATTTTGGTTTAAGGCTCATTGGCGTACCGACCTTGATAAGAGTGGGAGAAGCTATTGAAAGTGTAAACATTAAAATCGCTGTAACTTCTAAACGACTTATCCGATTTTACTAAATTTAAGCTTGTTTGAAAGGGGAAAATAAGTATCTTCAATTGCCGTATACAACAGTACACGACAGTGTTTATTAAAATTGCTAGAGGGTGCAATTTGTGATAATAACAGTTTTTTCGATTTTATCCCGAAAATTCTTATCATACGGTATAACTATGACATCATAATCAAAAAGTAGATGAAATTTGCAAGAAAAGATGTGAAGACCGCAGTTCGATATCTTTGTTCGTTTCAGAGTTATTGCCAAAACAATAATTTTTAATACAAATAGCGCCCCCTAGCAATTTTATTAAAAACTATCGTGTACCACTAGATACGACAATTGAAGGTACTTCCAAACAAGCTTAAATTTAGTAAAATCGGTTAAGTCGTTTAGAAGTTACAGCGATTTTAATGTGTACACTTTCAATAGCTCACTCTTATCAAGTGAAAGTGTAAACATTAAAATCGCTGTAACTTCTAAACGACTTAACCGATTTTACTAAATTTAAGCTTGTTTGGAAGAAAAAGGTAAGTGCCATCAATTGTCGTATCCAATGGTACAAGATAGTTTCTAATAAAATTGCTAGGGGGCGCTATTTGCATCAAAAATTATTGTTTTGGCAATAACTCTGAAACGAACAAAGATATCGAACTGCGATCTTCACATCTTTTCTTGCAAATTTCATCTACTTTTCGATTATGATGTCATAGTTATACCGTATGGTTTAAATTTTCGGGATAAAATCGAAAAAAATGTTATTATTACAAATTGCGCCCTCTAGCAATTTTATTAAACACTATCGTGTACTGTTGGATACGGCAATTGAAGATAGGGGAGGTCCGCCAACAGTGGCCACCCGTCGTTACTATTTAAATAAAACCCTTACAACTACCGTCATCTTTTGGAAATGATGTAAATTAGGACGCGTTCATAGATTATGTTAACTACTTGCCAGTCGGACAGAAATATTAGGGGTGACCGCATCGTAACTGTTTATTTCATTCAAAAGTTATCTTAAGTGCTGCTTTTCTTGGTGAATATTATCAATGTTGTTGCCTCAGACCAAGCATTATCCACTTGTGGAACGGCAAGGGTTCACAGCGATTTTAATGTTTACACTTTCAATAGCTTCTCCCACTCTTATCAAGGTCGGTACGCCAAAATCATGCAAAAAGTCGGTAAACCAAAATGATGCAGAATTGTCTAATCTTTCCAATGATGTAATCAGAGTTATACCTTAATATGGGAATTTTCGGAGAAATTTAGAATTAAAAAAAACAATTTTGAATTGTGCCCTTTGCGGCGAAATGAAGAACTTAAAAGTAATTTCCAGCAATTTCTCTTGACCACTTTAATCATAAAAAAATCTTCCCGAAAGTTGTACGATTAATGGTTTCCGAGATAAAGCCGACGTCTTCGCTTATTTGACTACCCGGTACTTACTTGCTATTTTTTTAAGCAAAGTTTAAATGCGGTGCAATTTTATCCCTAGGGCTTGATTTTGTATTTTTCCATAAAAAAAGCATACAAAATATTTGTAGGGAATACCCAACAATCAGTTAGAACTTACTTTATATTTGGTTAATGTAACACAAATAGATCTAAAGTTTATATATTTAATTTTATTGTTCCTCTACTAGAGTTTACTTTGCCGCAATTACCCATACAAACCTAGTTATCAGTGGAGTTGGTTCGGGTTGTTGCTTTCTGATGAGTTCCTCATAAGGACGAAATAGCGGTCATTCTCTACCCGGCCACAGAGAGTCCATTATTTTTGGCCTCTCTGTATATTTCTATGCAAAAATGCAGATTTTCACACTTATTAATAATCCGCTAGTCAAGATATTTTCTGTTTCTAATTTTGATAATAATACGAACAAGACTTTATCTACTCTTTACTGTAGAAATATATACACTCCAACATAGAAGCGAACTTATTTTTAGATGAAATATATTTAAAACAATAAAAACAGTAAAAAAAGTTTTTTAAAATTAAAATTTTTTTTCGCTGATAATCGTATTAAAAGTTTTTGGTTTTTCTGGCTAAACCAACTGCGTCACATAATTTATATCGTTAATTTCATGTTGGTAGTGTAGACACAGTCTAGAATATTTTTAAAATAAACTTACTCATGACCTTTAGATTTTTTGCAATTAAATCGTTTGACCAATAAATTCTTTTACCGGGATGTTATTACCAAAATAGTTTTAGTTCTACCATTGAATATCAAACTATAAAAATAGCGGATCTTCGAGAAAACTTGGCAACCCTGTTTTAGACTGTATTGGAGATGGTTTGGCCGCCATTGTGGAGTTGATCACAAATCTATAGTTATAAATGCAGCTCCTCGGCAACAGATGTCTCAAATTCACTGATGTGATGTCGTGGTGATGCCGCATATCGTATTTTATTGGAATTTTTAGGGATTTAAGCATTTTTAACAGACAATAAAATAGGAGGTTCTCAATTTCAGCCGAATGTATGTTTTTGATAATAATATGTACGCAGATTACTTCGGGATAATTGGACCGATTTTCATATTGATTTTACCGTTGCATGAGGTGTCAGCAAGATATTTTTTTTCGTCAAAAATTATTCGTTTCTGGGTTAGTTAAGATAATAACAAATAATTAAGGACAGATTGTTAGAATTATTACAAAATAAAGCCAAAAGTAAAGTAAACTAATTATTTATTTAAAATTACAACAATATGTAGACAACGTATTCGCGCGCCGAGTACATCGCAAAAACTGCCAAACACCTCCTCGTTTCTATTTCTCAATCCTTTTTTCTTATCGTTATTCTTATTAACAACAAAGCTAAGCGAATATAAACAGCGGCGTCATTTTTATTTTTATTTTTGCTGATGGCTGTAACTAGTTTTTAACATTCGGCCATCCTCAACTTGGTGGAAGTCCCATACCACCCATGTCATAAAAGGTAAACGTATAAATCTTAGGAAATAGACAGCAATGGCCTGAGAGGATTGCGTGTCGACTTAAAAGGAACGGGTAGTAACGGCCTTATAGACAATTTCAACAGAAATAGGCAGTAACGACCTTAGGCAAATAATACAACATAAATAGGCAGTAACGGCCTTATAGACAATTTCAACATAAATTAACGTTGGAACGTCAAAAGGTTGAAAATATTATATTATGCTACAAAGCAATTAAAAATAGGAACATTTTTAGGCCTAGACTATACTATAGGTAGGAAAATAAATGACATAAGATAATAAGCTACTTAAATCTAGGATAGGTGTAGGTAGGTACTTATGAGAAATCAAGTTTTACGATAAGTTATAAAAATAAATTTAAAAAACTCATGCAGAAAGTCAAACAGACAGGCGGCAACAATGTTTTAATTTAGCAGTGAAAAGGCTTGTCGTTAGTGGCTGCACCAACACGCTTTATTGTTGGTGAACCGATCGTGCCATCTATGAATTTACCGTAGCAGATTTAGGAAATCTGCTTATATGGTCTCCTTATAGTTTGATATTCAATGGTTCTACTAAAGGAAACAGTACAGACGTATCGAAATCTATTTTCTTGAAGAATTTAAAGACAAACAAAAATAGTATATTAGCGTACACGTTTTATAAAGCATCATTTTATAGCACGAGTCCATGTTAAAAAACGAGCCGCTTGCGGCGAGTTTTATAACGGGACAAGTGCTTAAAACTGCCTTATATAACACGTACGTTATACTATTTTTTCTAATTTGTAGTTTTTTCAATAAAAAACACATATTTAAAAAGAAAGCCTCTGAACAACAAAAATTATTTTGCGAACTGTCATTTTTTGATTTATTGACCCATTTTCACCACGAGATTCTAAAATTATTTTAGTGATATGAGATTTGAAATTGGACGAAATACGTTGTGTGATCCTTGTACATTCGGTACATATACAGAGCGTTCGGAAATTCTTGCGATTTTGCTACTTTTTTTCGAATTTTAAAAGACGTGATTTTACGTCACGGCATTGCAATTTAGTATAGGGAAGATGGAAAATAATTCAAATAAGGTTGAAGTTAAAATCGACATTGGAAGGTTAGTAGATTGAATTTTGGATAGGATTTGGCAGAAAATGATAGCTTGAAGCATCTACAAAAGATTGATTTATACATTTATGCAACCAACATACATGACTGTTATCCACACAGAATAAAAAAGTAGGTTATCAAGCTATTTTTCCTCTGCGAAAAATGGGTTTTCTCGTAAATCACGAAGGTCGCGCAAGGCAATGAAATAAAACATTTATAATAAATAAATGATTTGTAATGATTCAAATCCTGTGTATTTTTCTAGTAGATTTTGTGAGCATTCTTTGTCCATCGTTTTATGGCGTCTCGATCTGTGCACCTTGGACGACAGAGTGCCGGCTCTGGACATATGAATGTGTTTTCCTAACGCTTTTTTGCAAGTTCGTTAGCCTTTTTATTTCCTGCAATACCTTCATGTCCTGGCACCCATTGTAGTATTAGTATTACTTTGTTGGTATTTGCCCGGGCCACAAGTTCTTCTTGGCACTCCCAGATCAGTCTTGATATCACCTTTTTGCATATTATAGCGATAGTAGGGGAGAATGGCCCAAAATGATCCCCCTAACGGGAAAATTCCTCGTAAACCGAGTGTATGAATTAGGGAGATCCATAATCATAGTTATGGGATTCCCCAATTCTTATGCTTTCAGATTTGGATGCGCAGAGTGTTTAATAAAAAAACCTAATAATGTTATTTATATAATTATGAACTTGGTCAAAAGGACCATTTTACCCTACCTTGTTGGGCAAAATGATTCCTTAAGGTAGGGTAAAATGATCCCCCAATTTAATTTAAGAAAAAATGCAAAATTGTTGATTATAAGTTAATATTTACAAAAACAGATAGGCCGTACTTTATTATTCAAGAAAAAACAGTAAGAAAATACAAACATTCTTATCATAAAACTAAAAATAAGAAAACTTACTAGATCAAAAAATTCGGGTAAAATGATCCCGGAATCGTTTTACTCTACTTCATGAGGGATCATTTTGCCCGAATGTGCTAATTTACTAACCGCCATGTTTACCACTTAGTCGTTAAGTTTAAAAAATTTACAAACATCTGAAAATATAGCTAAAGTAATAAGCTTCTAAGAAATATACTACATTTTAACATTCCTGTTATCTGTCAAAAGCTGTTACAAAAGTCTGTAGGTACGTATCACTTTTTTATTGACAGCGCACCAACCGCTAAAAAGTTTCGATTCAACTGACAAGCACAACTCGTCGGAAGACAAGGAAGGTATAGTGGCTTACGAAAACCATAGATGGCACCATCCGTATTAACGATAATAGGGGGGGATCGTTTTGCCCGCTGGGATCATTTTGGGCCATTCTCCCCATATAGATTCGCTTATTGGCATAAGTTCTCCTGTTGTTTTCATACGCACCCTGATGACTCCGAACGGCTGAACAGTTAGGTTAAACAGTTGTAGCTTCTCACATTTTGCGTTTATTTTTTCTGTGAGATGATCATTCTGGAACGGAGAATGTTGATTAAATATTTATAGTAGGGGTAATCAAAAACTCTGGAAGTGAAAGACCAGGGAGAAACCAAGCGAAGTCAAGAATAAGACAACTTATCGGTGTTTGTCATTGTAACACCAATGTATGCACGACTGCAATTATTAAATTTTACTAAAAAGTTCCGACTTCAAAATGTCAAAAAAAAGTTGACACTACTACCAGTTAAGCCTCCCATTAGGCATTCAGGTCAATGATCTGCTACCTAGATTATTGATTCAGGTTACTACCGTGCGAGCAAAAATTATTTGCATCAAAGAGGATTAAAAAACGTAGGGCTTGGTTTAGATAAAATTACGCGTAACTGCTGTCAAAGATGATGGAATAACTGATTAATTGATACCGCTAAGCATTACGTCCTTAGATGCAAGGCCCTCTTTGATGTAAATAATTTTTGCTCGCACGGTATAAGGTTAGGTATGTATGTATGATTCTTAGTTCAAGCATAGCGAATAGTAGTTAATATTTACCTCTGCGTTAAAGAACAAGCTTTCTTGCACCTCATTCCTGCTTGGTCTCCATAGAACCTTTTCTGGCACTTTTAAAGGTTATGGGGCTCAATAAATATAGAAACATCAGTAGTCCCTTAGCAGTAATGTCTAAAAATAATTATTTCATTAGTTTTCAATTACAATTATTATTATAAGACCTGTTTAATAGGCAAACATTTTATATACAAAATTAAACGTTTTAACTTACCAATATTTTCTTCAAGGCCGTATCAGCTGATTTTTCGTTCTTTCAACTTTGCTATTATTCCTGCACAAACGTTCTACTAGTATATTATATGACGTCAACACAATCAGGAAACCTTTTGTTAAAAACTGCCTCTCTCTAAAAATACACAAATAAATGATTTACCGAAATATGCATAAAAATAAACAAAAACAAGTATATTATGTGTAAGATTATACAAACAAAACTTACCAATTCAATGCCTGTGTTTAACTACAATAAGGACATGGAAATGGAAAATCATCAAAAAATGTTCCCAAATTTGCATTAACGTATAGTCTTCTTCTTAATTTAAAGGTGGCCTCTAAACTTTTAACTTTTCTTGTACTCCATCAAAATAATACAGCTAGCCGCAGGTCACAAACAAAAAAAAAACAAATAATTTTGTAAGGCTATGAGCCCCACCCTCTCCCTCAACTCTAAACTTAGCGAAATGATGCGCGAACGGCGCGACAACAGGCTCGGACGGGCTGAAATACTCGAAACTGGCTCTTAACGACACCGAATGGCGACACGGAAACACCCGAATACCGGATCTAATAAATTTTCTTTGCTGGGGCAGCAACATTTTTTCTCAGGATAAATAAAAATTCTTTTGAAAACGTTTTTTGCTCTTACAATTACGTATTTTGCTATTGCGAAATATTTAAGAAAATATTTATTACCAACAGCAAAGTACTTATTAAAATCAATAGAAAGACATCAGTAAACCTTATTTTACTGCTACAAGAAAGTCAATTTGCAACTTTGGCAAATATTTTAGCTGGGATAGCCAAAAATACATCAGTAAAGTTGTTTTTGCTGGAGATTTTCTCAGTGTGTAAGATGGCGCATATTTCTGCTTGGAATACCGTGGCAGATTTGCCTAGAGAGAACTAAGCATCTTTTGCAGGTCTTACTTTGTGTATTCCTGCTCCTGTACCCTCTTTGGGTTTTCAGCCATCTGTGTACCAGATTATTGCACCAGGAGTGTCTGGTATTTTATTGTTCCACGCATTTCTTTCGTCAATTACGGTACCTATTGAATTCTTTGCGATAAAGTCAAATTAATCTAAGAACTCGCCGCATAACCTGTCATTAATGGCACCCTGTTGAAGTATGGTATATTTCACGTTAAGCGGATGGCTACAGAAACAGAACCGGACTAAGTTCTTTTACCTTCGCATTCACCATCTGCTAATTCTCTGTAAGGGAGTCTTAATATTTTGTATAGATGTGGCGTATAGATACTAATTTTATTATTTATAAAATAAAATATTGACAGATCCGTACCTACCAAAATAAAAATGTAAAAACATTATAAAACTAAAGGAAAATAAGTAAACAACATTTATATCTTTTAGTATCTATTATACAAGGAAAAAAGTAATACCTTTTGTGCTAGGTGTAAGCTTTATAGTCATAGGCGTAGTTAGACTGTCAACACTGGGGGGTGCTAAAGTCCAGTGGCGGCTCGTGACATGTTAACGTGGGGGGTGCACAAAAGGCCCGCCGCAGTCGAAAATTTTTTCAAGACCATGCCCAAATTTGGTCAATAATTTTTAGTAAATATTTTAATGTGATGTTAATAGCAGGTTTAGGTCTTTCAATGTTCTTGACAATCACTGTCCCCTCCAACGGTAACTTGCTAAAAGATTTTTTCAAAAATTCCACGGTGTATTTTATATCCGACGACGCACTCATTGTTTTTTCGTGTTTATTTAACTTTAAACTTTAACTGAATTCAATAAAACCATATTAAACCTTAATAAACAAAAAAAATAGTCAAAATACCGGCTAAAAATTTCCGCGAATTTGAACGACTACGACTGGTTAAAGTTAAATTATCAAATTAATGCAGAATTGCAGAACATGATATACACAAGCTATTATGCCGCTTTCGTATTTTACGAGATTTTTATGATCATAGACTCGCTCTGACAAGTAAACTGGGCGTGAACTACACGGTACACGGAGAGAAATTTTCAATAGAATCCGCAACTATCTAAATATACTTGAATTTGTACCAGAATTCGAATGCTTGAAATATTAATATGAAAAATTCATTACATAAATATAATGTATATTATAAAAATAGGTTAGTTGTAAAATTAGCCTATACTTATATTGTAAATTTTTTTGGGGGTGCTAATTTAGATTTCGGGGGGGGGGGGGGCTTAATACCCCAAGTACCCCCCTAACTACGCCTATAATTGTAGTGCACATCTAATTAAAACACCATATTGGGAACCCTTTTGTTACTTTTGTGGCAATTTTATATATGGATATATTATATATAGGATGTCCCGTAACTAATAGGATATACAACAGCAGGATATAGTGGACTTGGTGATATGTCATTTAATTTAATTTCTTATACGGTTAAAGAGATACAGGGTGATCCAAGTAAATATTTACTTTATAAAATTGAGTTTTAAGATATCTTCTAGAGAACGCTAGCTACACCATATGAGATTGATAAATTCTCGCCTATATTTTTTGTCTCTCATCGCTTTACCTAAAAATACGGAAGAGGAATCTTTTATACGCAAAAAAGTTGTACTTCATTAATCTCGATATTTCAATTAGTTTTTGAAATAATTGCGTTTAAATGCTAGATGGCAAGAAACATTTAAATAAACACCTTTCATGACGAATCATCATTATTGAAAATTAATCGTGCGTTCTTAAGCATAAATGACATATTTTAAGTCTACTATCTCCTGTGGCTGTATTTGCTCATTAGTTATGGGACATCCTGTATATTACGATAAGTAAATGGTTTAACTAGGCACTTTATTGATTTCATAATAGATGAGTTAACCAAAATAGTGTTTGTACTCACTATTAAACTTAAGTAATAAACACCAAGAAAGTCTGTCTCTGAAATATATAAAATCCAACAGTAAAATGTTTAAAACACACACCTGATGCGTGAGCTTGCTACGGGCCCACTGTTGGTCTGGGGACTTTAACGACGAAACCAGATCAGCTGTTAATGTCAAATGTCGTTGCGTTCTGTCGAAATGCTTTGTTTTAAGAGAAAGTTAACTCTACCTTGTATTTATGTAATCTGACACACACATATACCTACAAGCAATTTTTCTTTAACGTTCAGATATATTATTTTTGTGTCAACATAGAAACCAAAGCAAATACTAATAAGATAAGTAGGAAATATCCTATACTACACTGAAAAAAGAATTTATTTGATCTAAACAAAAATGGAGTTCGCCGAAACAAATATTTGTTCCCTATGGCCTGAACAAATAATTATTTGAAATTTTGTCCAAAATTATTTGACTTTTGAGAGGGAAATATATGATATTCAAATAAATATTATTTAATTAAAATAATTCCGTTATTTAGCACGAAGCAATATAGGTAACCAACAAATATGAATTTATTTCTATTAAATAAATATTTATTCTGTTCAAATAATCATTTATTTAAATCGCTAACACATTTATTTAATCCAAATCACGAATTGTTTATTATCCTTTATATTTATTTCTATTAAATAAATATTTATTCTGTCCAAATAATAATTTATTTAAATCGGCAACACATTTATTTAATCCAAATCACGAATTGTTTATTATACTTTATTATTCATTTCTATTAAATAAATATTTATTCTGTTCAAATAATTTCGAAATTAGGATGTGTGCTTTTTGGCATTTAATTTAAATAACTTATTGTTTCCTATAAATAAATAATTATTAACTATTGAACATAATAATATATAATATAATTATTATTAAATATTTTTTGGTAAAAACTATATTTGTAATAAACAATAAGGTATTTAAATTAAATAATTAAAATAGGGTATAATCTCCCAAACTATTTAGAAGAGGAGCTGCAAAAAGAAATAAATCATACCACAGTTTTTATATATGTTCTGTTTATTGTTACCAAAAATAACATAACTATATAAGAAAAGAAAACAAAACTGTAATTAACATGGCAGTTATTAAACTCGGTCTGCGCCTACGAGAGCCTTATTCTCCTTAAACATCCATATTTACTGCAATAACTAAATATTCCTGTAAAATAACATCTTGTTTGAGGGAAATAAATTAAATTTATCACAAACAATCAAAAATAGTTTTAAATAAATAATTGTTTCCCCGAAATATTTATTTATTTAAAGCCAATAAATATTTATTTGCTTTAAATTTTATTTATTTCACACAAATAAATATTTAAGGCAAATTAATAATTTTACACAAAGGGGCTGCAAGAGACGCTTTCGCAGCCATCTTGATATATGAATATTAATAATTATATTGAAAACAGAAATCAAAACAATAAAGATATGCATGTTTATAAAATAATATAATAATATGGCAAAGACAAATTTGTTAACTTTTTCTATTATATACAAAAATAATTGAAACGTTTTTAAATGGGCATTTCTCCATGGCATGCATGATTTAGTAATTATTATTTTGTATAATACCTATGTTTTATCTGTCTTTTTTAAGTAATAAACATTAAAATTAAAATCTTACCTTCGAAGGAGGGCCACAGATGTCCCATGTTATGGCCAACTAGCCAATCGCGAACGTCCATTGCCACACAAAATTATATATCACCTTGTCGAAAGACGCTCACTAAACGACTAAACTATCCAGTCTCTACCTGGTACCTGCCTAGATCTCAAAAAGCAGTGGCGATATAAAAAGTTATTTGCAGCAAATAATATTTTGTTTAAAATGTAGACGTTTAAAGGCAGAGGAGTAGCAAACAATTTTTTGTTTGGCGCGAATAAGTTTTATTTCACATAAATAAACAAAAACCAAACAAATATGAAATAAAAGTCAAATAATTCAAATTATTTGTTGCAAACAATATTTGTTTGAGCTAAATAAAGATTATTTTGTGACTAACAAAAATAAAGCAAATACATCATTTATTTGGGATGAAACAGACTTTTTTTTCAGTGTACTGTAACCGGGTGGTAAAATAAGCGAGGACGTCGGCTTTATCTCGGAAACCATTAATCGAACAACTTTCGGAAAGATTTTTTTATAAGTAAAGTGGTCAAGAGAAATTGCCGGAAATTACTTTTAAGTCCCTCATTTCGCCGCAAGGGGGCACAATTAAAAATTGTTTTTTTAAATTCTAAATTTCTCCGAAAATTCCCATGTTAAGGTATAAATCTGATTACATTACTGGAAAGCTAAGACAATTCTGCATCATTTTGGTTTAAGGCTCATTGGCGTACCGACGATAAGAGTGGGAGAAGCTCTATTGAAAGTGTAAACATTAAAATCGCTGTAACTTCTAAACGACTTATCCGATTTTACTAAATTTAAGCTTGTTTGAAAGGGGAAAATAAGTATCTTCAATTGCCGTATACAACAGTACACGACAGTGTTTATTAAAATTGCTAGAGGGTGCAATTTGTGATAATAACAGTTTTTTCGATTTTATCCCGAAAATTCTTATCATACGGTATAACTATGACATCATAATCAAAAAGTAGATGAAATTTGCAAGAAAAGATGTGAAGACCGCAGTTCGATATCTTTGTTCGTTTCAGAGTTATTGCCAAAACAATAATTTTTAATACAAATAGCGCCCCCTAGCAATTTTATTAAAAACTATCGTGTACCACTAGATACGACAATTGAAGGTACTTCCAAACAAGCTTAAATTTAGTAAAATCGGTTAAGTCGTTTAGAAGTTACAGCGATTTTAATGTGTACACTTTCAATAGCTCACTCTTATCAAGTGAAAGTGTAAACATTAAAATCGCTGTAACTTCTAAACGACTTAACCGATTTTACTAAATTTAAGCTTGTTTGGAAGAAAAAGGTAAGTGCCATCAATTGTCGTATCCAATGGTACAAGATAGTTTCTAATAAAATTGCTAGGGGGCGCTATTTGCATCAAAAATTATTGTTTTGGCAATAACTCTGAAACGAACAAAGATATCGAACTGCGATCTTCACATCTTTTCTTGCAAATTTCATCTACTTTTCGATTATGATGTCATAGTTATACCGTATGGTTTAAATTTTCGGGATAAAATCGAAAAAAATGTTATTATTACAAATTGCGCCCTCTAGCAATTTTATTAAACACTATCGTGTACTGTTGGATACGGCAATTGAAGATAGGGGAGGTCCGCCAACAGTGGCCACCCGTCGTTACTATTTAAATAAAACCCTTACAACTACCGTCATCTTTTGGAAATGATGTAAATTAGGACGCGTTCATAGATTATGTTAACTACTTGCCAGTCGGACAGAAATATTAGGGGTGACCGCATCGTAACTGTTTATTTCATTCAAAAGTTATCTTAAGTGCTGCTTTTCTTGGTGAATATTATCAATGTTGTTGCCTCAGACCAAGCATTATCCACTTGTGGAACGGCAAGGGTTCACAGCGATTTTAATGTTTACACTTTCAATAGCTTCTCCCACTCTTATCAAGGTCGGTACGCCAAAATCATGCAAAAAGTCGGTAAACCAAAATGATGCAGAATTGTCTAATCTTTCCAATGATGTAATCAGAGTTATACCTTAATATGGGAATTTTCGGAGAAATTTAGAATTAAAAAAAACAATTTTGAATTGTGCCCTTTGCGGCGAAATGAAGAACTTAAAAGTAATTTCCAGCAATTTCTCTTGACCACTTTAATCATAAAAAAATCTTCCCGAAAGTTGTACGATTAATGGTTTCCGAGATAAAGCCGACGTCTTCGCTTATTTGACTACCCGGTACTTACTTGCTATTTTTTTAAGCAAAGTTTAAATGCGGTGCAATTTTATCCCTAGGGCTTGATTTTGTATTTTTCCATAAAAAAAGCATACAAAATATTTGTAGGGAATAACCAACAATCAGTTAGAACTTACTTTATATTTGGTTAATGTAACACAAATAGATCTAAAGTTTATATATTTAATTTTATTGTTCCTCTACTAGAGTTTACTTTGCCGCAATTACCCATACAAACCTAGTTATCAGTGGAGTTGGTTCGGGTTGTTGCTTTCTGATGAGTTCCTCATAAGGACGAAATAGCGGTCATTCTCTACCCGGCCACAGAGAGTCCATTATTTTTGGCCTCTCTGTATATTTCTATGCAAAAATGCAGATTTTCACACTTATTAATAATCCGCTAGTCAAGATATTTTCTGTTTCTAATTTTGATAATAATACGAACAAGACTTTATCTACTCTTTACTGTAGAAATATATACACTCCAACATAGAAGCGAACTTATTTTTAGATGAAATATATTTAAAACAATAAAAACAGTAAAAAAAGTTTTTTAAAATTAAAATTTTTTTTCGCTGATAATCGTATTAAAAGTTTTTGGTTTTTCTGGCTAAACCAACTGCGTCACATAATTTATATCGTTAATTTCATGTTGGTAGTGTAGACACAGTCTAGAATATTTTTAAAATAAACTTACTCATGACCTTTAGATTTTTTGCAATTAAATCGTTTGACCAATAAATTCTTTTACCGGGATGTTATTACCAAAATAGTTTTAGTTCTACCATTGAATATCAAACTATAAAAATAGCGGATCTTCGAGAAAACTTGGCAACCCTGTTTTAGACTGTATTGGAGATGGTTTGGCCGCCATTGTGGAGTTGATCACAAATCTATAGTTATAAATGCAGCTCCTCGGCAACAGATGTCTCAAATTCACTGATGTGATGTCGTGGTGATGCCGCATATCGTATTTTATTGGAATTTTTAGGGATTTAAGCATTTTTAACAGACAATAAAATAGGAGGTTCTCAATTTCAGCCGAATGTATGTTTTTGATAATAATATGTACGCAGATTACTTCGGGATAATTGGACCGATTTTCATATTGATTTTACCGTTGCATGAGGTGTCAGCAAGATATTTTTTTTCGTCAAAAATTATTCGTTTCTGGGTTAGTTAAGATAATATCAAATAATTAAGGACAGATTGTTAGAATTATTACAAAATAAAGCCAAAAGTAAAGTAAACTAATTATTTATTTAAAATTACAACAATATGTAGACAATGTATTCGCGCGCCGAGTACATCGCAAAAACTGCCAAACACCTCCTCGTTTCTATTTCTCAATCCTTTTTTCTTATCGTTATTCTTATTAACAACAAAGCTAAGCGAATATAAACAGCGGCGTCATTTTTATTTTTATTTTTGCTGATGGCTGTAACTAGTTTTTAACATTCGGCCATCCTCAACTTGGTGGAAGTCCCATACCACCCATGTCATAAAAGGTAAACGTATAAATCTTAGGAAATAGACAGCAATGGCCTGAGAGGATTGCGTGTCGACTTAAAAGGAACGGGTAGTAACGGCCTTATAGATAATTTCAACAGAAATAGGCAGTAACGACCTTAGGCAAATAATACAACATAAATAGGCAGTAACGGCCTTATAGACAATTTCAACATAAATTAACGTTGGAACGTCAAAAGGTTGAAAATATTATATTATGCTACAAAGCAATTAAAAATAGGAACATTTTTAGGCCTAGACTATACTATAGGTAGGAAAATAAATGACATAAGATAATAAGCTACTTAAATCTAGGATAGGTGTAGGTAGGTACAGGGCCGTTTCTGAGTGGTGTGCTGGGAGTGCCCCCGCACAAGGGCGGCCAAAGTTATAGGGCAGCGAAAGCCGCCTGCAGTGTCACAGAAAAAAATGTTAGACGTAAAAAAAAATTCTAGGAGTTTTCATAAATATGAAGGGTCAAATAAGAATGGTAAATTCAGTTTTCAAAAAAAAATTATGCAGTAGCTGTCAAAAATGAGGCAGCCGCCCTTTGTGTTAATTAGAGATTTCTTTTTAGATAGATAAGTATCGGAAAAATAAAAAGAATTATCAACGGAGGTGGCCGCCCTGCAACCCACGTCAATTACATTTTGTCTTAGGTTTACTCAAAAAATTAAAACTAATTGATATTATTTGAATAATTATGTAGGTATAGTTGAATTCACGCATAAACTTTTAATGCCGTGACATTTCAGTTCTGTCATACTTGTCAAATACTGCAGCAACTCATAAAATATAAATTTCTAATGGCTAAATTTAATTAGTATAATTGTACTGCACACAAAGTACGTCTATCTTGTATTATTTCATACGATTAAAAAGAGATAGAAATAAAAAGAGTTGGCCGAGCAATTCCAGAAAAGAAAAATTAAAAACACTGACCAATCTCAGCTGTATAAGAAATTTAGTAAGTTGGTGAAATCTAAAGTAACTATAGACAATGACAAGTCTTGACATTTGGCATTAAAACTTTATGTGAATTTAACTATAGGTCTTATTAATTTGGTAGTAGGGTAGGTGGGGGCACAAATACTCACAGGGCAAAAGAACGCACCCTATTTAAATTTGCCGCCGATGTCCGGTTTCAAATGCTTTACAAATAACTTTTCCGACGCCGAAAAAAAGTACCCAGACATTTTGATTACGAATTAAAAGATGACCCCATCGTCGAGGCCAAACAGAGTTTCAATGTGAATTTTTATTTTTCGATTTTGGATATATATATATATATTTTTTGCCAGGGGAAACCCTTTATGGGCACCGGTTACTTGTTTTTTGGATATTGCGATAGAATCAATTAAGGAGAGATTCGTTTCACTTAATAAGTGTAATGAAACTTTTGGGTTTTTGTCGAACTTCTATGAAGCTAATGCCATAAATGACGAGAAATTGTTAAAATCCTGCAAATATCTCGATATAGCGCTTCAATAGCAAGGAAGTCCCACAAACAAAGATATTGATCGCTCAGAGCTCGACCAGAAAATTTTGTCGTTCCGAGAAATTTTTCCAATAAAACGTACAATATAATAATTGTAGATACGCTAAAATTCATAGCTGAAAAAGATTTCATCTCATCATTTCCAAATCTTTGTGTTGCGCTGAGAATTTTTATTACTCTGCCGGTTACTGTTGCATCTATCGAACGTACTTTTTCAAAGTTAAAATTAATTAAAAATTACTTGCGGTCAATTATGTCCGAAGAAAGGATTAGTGGCTTGGCCCTTATCGCCATTGAAAGCCAAATTGCTGAGTCCCTCTGTAGGTAAGTATAAATAGAAGAAAAATATTAAAAATATACACCTATTAAAGATTTATTTTTCTGACAATTGCTTTGCGCCATAATTTCAGGTAGGTAATTGTAAAATAGTAACTGATTTGATTTAAAGGGCAGCCAGTTCATATGTCGCACAAGGGCGGCCAACAGGCCAGAAACGGCCCTGGGTAGGTACTTATGAGAAATCAAGTTTTACGATAAGTTATAAAAATAAATTTAAAAAACTCATGCAGAAAGTCAAACAGACAGGCGGCAACAATGTTTTAATTTAGCAGTGAAAAGGCTTGTCGTTAGTGGCTGCACCAACACGCTTTATTGTTGGTGAACCGATCGTGCCATCTATGAATTTACCGTAGCAGATTTAGGAAATCTGCTTATATGGTCTCCTTATAGTTTGATATTCAATGGTTCTACTAAAGGAAACAGTACAGACGTATCGAAATCTATTTTCTTGAAGAATTTAAAGACAAACAAAAATAGTATATTAGCGTACACGTTTTATAAAGCATCATTTTATAGCACGAGTCCATGTTAAAAAACGAGCCGCTTGCGGCGAGTTTTATAACGGGACAAGTGCTTAAAACTGCCTTATATAACACGTACGTTATACTATTTTTTCTAATTTGTAGTTTTTTCAATAAAAAACACATATTTAAAAAGAAAGCCTCTGAACAACAAAAATTATTTTGCGAACTGTCATTTTTTGATTTATTGACCCATTTTCACCACGAGATTCTAAAATTATTTTAGTGATATGAGATTTGAAATTGGACGAAATACGTTGTGTGATCCTTGTACATTCGGTACATATACAGAGCGTTCGGAAATTCTTGCGATTTTGCTACTTTTTTTCGAATTTTAAAAGACGTGATTTTACGTCACGGCATTGCAATTTAGTATAGGGAAGATGGAAAATAATTCAAATAAGGTTGAAGTTAAAATCGACATTGGAAGGTTAGTAGATTGAATTTTGGATAGGATTTGGCAGAAAATGATAGCTTGAAGCATCTACAAAAGATTGATTTATACATTTATGCAACCAACATACATGACTGTTATCCACACAGAATAAAAAAGTAGGTTATCAAGCTATTTTTCCTCTGCGAAAAATGGGTTTTCTCGTAAATCACGAAGGTCGCGCAAGGCAATGAAATAAAACATTTAAATGTTACCAACATCAAATAAAGAAAAAACGCGTATCGAAATAGCTTCATTACGATACGCAAATGCGTATCGTAATAGACTTGTTATGATACAAAATTAGAAAAAAATCTTTACAAAACAATACTTAGTTGCCTTATTCTGATACTTGTCATTTCAAACCTTGAACTGTCAATTTAAGACGGTTTTAATAGACTCCCTTAGTGAATTTGACTCTTAATGTTCACGCTCTTAATATTAGGTACTTTGTTAAAGGTTAGGAAAAGTCGAGGGTTTTTCGCTGATTTAACATTTTTGTCTGTGAATTTTATTTATTGATCGTTAGTATCGATCAGACACCAATAGGTAACTAAAATTTTTCTCTAAGGGGACTATTTTTGTACCGGGTGAGTCAACGATAGGGCGGAGTAATTTTATGCCTTGAAGATAAGATTTGTCGATAATGAGATTTTGTATGAAGGTATGGTTGGATATCTGGCATATTTTGAAAATATTTAGAATTATACAGGGTGCGCCCAAAAAGTAGGGTGTCATAAAGTTACATTATTTTAAATGGGACACCCTATATTTGAATACATTTTTTAATTCTACGTGTTATTTCATACATTTTTATTAATGGTTTAATATACGAAAAATTTATAGTTTTTTAGATAATTCGACTTATAATGAAAATTTTGCATTTGCAAGCATCTCGTTGTTGTGAAAATGCTACTTCAATTTTGATACTAAGCGATTCATAATTTTTATACAGGGTGGCCCTTTAGTGTGACAAAGTACAATAGCTCCGTTACTATTTCAAATACATTAAAAATATTAATACAAAAGTTGAAGGGCAGTAAGTGACTTATAACGTAAAATTATTTTTAACTCTATAGAGTGGCTCAAAAAAGCGGAACAATAAAAAATGTACTTTTTTCAAATGGAACACCCTGTATATTTTTTCATTTTTGAATTCCACATAAAATTATAATTATTTTTTATTAAATACATTATTAGTCTGTACTTTATAGTTTCCGAGATATTGACTCTTGAAAAGTGACATTTTTGAACTTTGACAGCTTCTAACTTTCTAACAGTACGTCTTAGAGCAAAACGGCTTACATGTCCCTATCTTCAATTTTTATTATCTTCCCAAAAAAATCAACTTCCGGTTAAACCGGATGTTACTCGAAAGCAGGAAATATAGTTGTTCCTGTTTAACTGGAAATTGATTTTTTTGGGAAGATAATAAAAATTGAAGATAGGGACATGTAAGCCGTTTTGCTCTAAGACGTACTGTTAGAAAGTTAGAAGCTGTAAAAGTTCAAAAATGTCACTTTTCAAGAGTCAATATCTCGGAAACTATAAAGTACAGACTAATAATGTATTTAATAAAAAATAATTATAATTTTATGTGGAATTCAAAAATGAAAAAATATACAGGGTGTTCCATTTGAAAAAAGTACATTTTTTATTGTTCCGCTTTTTTGAGCCACTCTATAGAGTTAAAAATAATTTTACGTTATAAGTCACTTACTGCCCTTCAACTTTTGTATTAATATTTTTAATGTATTTGAAATAGTAACGGAGCTATTGTACTTTGTCACACTAAAGGGCCACCCTGTATTTACTAAATAAAGTCAAAAATACATATTCACTATGAAATATTTCACGTCTCATTTACAGGGTGTTTACTTTCTAGGATCAAAGTCAGAAAACTTGTAATTGAAAAATATCACTTTTATTAAATGGAACACCCTATATATTTTTCTGTCATCTTATAGCTCGTCATAAACTCTTTAACTTTCGTAAAAAACGTCCTATCCCTATCTATAATAGTTTTTGAAATATTTTGATATTTCGAGATTTAATGTCATCGTTATAGCATTTTTTGTCAATGGATCACAATAGCCATGGAAAATAAATGAAAATAATGGCAGTGGATGACACATTAAGAATCAGATCAATGTAAAAATTATGTCTTTTTACTGCCAAGTTTATTGTCCAGTCATTTTATAAGTTGTTACTCAAAATGAATTTAAAAAAAAATGAATTAAATCGATATGATTTATGTTTTGTGCGAGGCAGATAAAAAGTGTCTTTTCGCTGAACAACTATACAGAATGAAATATTCCGAGCGGCGAACTCCCAGTGAGAGCTGTCGCCATTACTCTTAAAAAGTAATTCAATTACAATTACCCATTACCCTCCGAAAAAGGCATCAATTACAATTACCAATTACTAACAGTATGATAAAAATATTTAAATTACCAATTACCCACTAAAAGTAATTGATTCCTTGATCAATTACCGCATTCGAATTACTGAGAAGCACCCTGTATGCAAAAATCGGATATAATCTTTTTATTTTCTTTCTTTATTTTACGTCGGCCTATTTCCGCAACGAGGCCAATCACCGACGCCCATAGGCGTACTTAGGGGGGTACTTGGGGGTGCTAAGCATCCCCGAAATTTAAATTAGCACCTCCAAAATAAATTTACAATATATAGGCTAATTTTAGAATTAACCTATTTTTATAATATACATTATATGTAATGAATTTTTCATATTAATATTTCAAGCATTCGAATTCTGGTACAAATTCAAGTATATTTAGTTAGTTGCGGATTCTGTTCAAAATTTCTGTCCGTGTACCGTGTAGTTCAAGCCCAGTTTACTTGTCAGAGCGGGTCTATGATCATAAAAATCTCGTAAAATACGAGAGCAAATTTTTAGCCGGTATTTTGATTATTTTTTTTGTTTATTAAGGTTTATTATGGTTTTATTGAATTCGGTTAAAGTTTAAAGTTAAATAAACACGAAAAAACAATGAGTGCGTCGTCGGATATAAAATACACCGTGGAATTTTTGAAAAAATCTTTTAGCAAGTTACCGTTGGAGGAGACAGTAATTGTCAAGACCATTGAAATACCTAAACCTGCTATTAACATCACATTAAAATATTTACTAAAAATTAATGACCAAATTTGGGCGTGGTCTTAAAAAAAAAATCGGCGGGCTTTTTGTACACCCCCACGTCAACAACTCACGAGCCGCCACTGGACTTCAGCACCCCCAGTGTTGACCGTATAACTACGCCTATGCCGACGCCAGGGAATTATCTGGTAATTTTGCCGAGTCCCCCTTTGTCGAGGGTAGGGTTCTTTAACGTGCCAACATCCATGACACGGGACCCACAGTTTAACGTCTCTTCGGAAAGACGGCGCCACCTCTTAAACCAAATTCCAAATTTAACATCGACGTTGCCGGCACCGGGGATCGAAGGATATAATCTTATAAATACTACTCATAGGACCAAGATACAACCGTCTGTAAAAAATAATAAATAAATTAAAATCAATAAAGAAGCTGTAGCATCGAGTGTAGCATATTTATTGCGACCGCACAAAAGCAAAAAAATTAGCAAAATAATGAATATCTTGGCAACAATGCAACAGATTAAAAAAAAAATAGAGATTACATAAACAATATGAAGGGGCACAAATTGCAAAAAAAAATATAGGGTGTTTCATTTAAAAATCTTTAAATTTTAGTGGTACGGCTTTTGTGAAACATACTGTATATTTAAAAATATTTTAATAATATACCTACACCTTCAACAGTCCTCTATTTTTTACATTTATATTTTTCTCTATATAGGATAGTATTTGAGATATCGAAGAATTACACACTAAATGGACACCCTGTATATAGCATGATATGGGCAATGGAATTACTTTTTTACATTTTACAAAAAAAAAGTTCGTAAGGTATTATTTTTTTTTAATAGTAGTTGGTCCTACTATCACACTTTATTATAGAAAGAAATTTATAGTTAAACTTGATCTCCTAATTTTAATAAGTATATATTTACCTTTAACAAAAATAGACCAATAATACCAACTGTCTTTTTTATTTGATATGATTTATTTTTTGAAATAAAACAAACGTAATATTAGGGGAAAACAAAAATATTTTCTAGAGTAAAGGAATTATGAAAATTTTTAAAGGAATTGATCTATTTTGGAGTAATTCAATTACTTTTAATGTAATTAAATTATTCGGAAGTAATTAAATTACTTTTTATGTAATTGCATTATTTAAGAGTAATTGAATTACCTTTATTTTAATTGAATTATTTGGGAGTAATTAAATTACTTTTTATGTAATTGAATTATTTGGGAGTAATTCAATTACCTAAGATTTCTTAAAACCAATTACAAATTACAATTACTTTATCACAGTAATTGGAAAATCAATTACAATTACTATTTTCAAAAAGTAATTTAATTACAGTAATTCAATTACTAAAACGTAATTGAACACAATTTTTCAATTATTTTAATTTAATTACCGACAGCTCTGTTCCCAGTCCTCGAAGTTTTCAAAATTTAATGAAAATTTTGATTTAACAGGCGTGATTTTTAAAAAAATGTAACTTTATGACACACTACTTTTTGGGCGCACCTTGTATAATTTAAAATATTTTATATCCAGATATTCAACCATACGTTTATACAAAAGATCATTATCGACAGATCTTATCTTCAAGGCCTAAAATTACTCCGCACAATCGTTGACTCACCCGGTACACTAGTATATGACCCAATTTAAAGATATTTTGAAAAGCATACCCTACGAGCCCTACGCTATTAAGCCCAATTTGGGTAAAAGCAGCCCAACCTCAAAAGTCAGACCGGCCAAATTCCGATTTCTTGTTCGATAATGCAAGTGTGAGTAGGGAAGGGTGGGCATGAAATAGTTTTTAAAACCAAAATATCTACTATAAGTTTATGTTTGGATAATTCAATAAGTAACTAAAATAATATTAATAAGCTTCAGCTCTTATAAACATCCATGGGTTGTTGTAGTACGTCCACAAATGCTTGGCATACAGTCTTGTCGCTATTTATAATTCATTCTGAGAGCTATCTGACCCATTATTGGCCCAAGTCAGAACAAACTGGATTTCTGAGGATTTTTTGGGTTGCCAAAATGCTTTTCAAAACCATTCCATTGTTTTTCAAAGTCGCCTTTATATTTCTTTAAAAAAGAGAGGGCGGCAATAATGCATAACGCTTTTAAATTTGCGATTGGGATTTAAGGCCAATTTTTCAGGCAATTTTAAAATAGCATAGGAGTGTATGGTATTAAATTGTCGGAAAAAAATTTTTCGTTTTAAATATCCTAGTGAACTACCCTCGTTCCATTTGGAAAAATGGAGTAAACGTCAAGAAATCAAAATTTAATTTTTTAAATGACTGTGAAACTTAGAAAGTCAATTAAGTTTTATGACATAATTCTAATTTTTATATACTACTTGACTATAAATAAATTAACAGATTTAATTTTATAGCACTCTAGATTAAAAGTAAAAAATAATCATAAAAATGGTATAACACGTCAAAAAATGACAAGTGAGGTGTCATTTAACTCATAATGTTATGCTGAACCCAAATAAGTAAAAATATACAAGATGTCCCATTTAAAATATCAAAGTCAAGGTCACTGCCGGTCAAACCGGAAGTGCTAACAAATTGATAATTATGCCAATAAATGCCGACTCATCTCTTATGCATAATCTCAAAATTTCATTAAAATATCTATAAATATAAAAAAGTTATAGGGGTGTACGTCTTTTGAGAAACACCCGGTATATGTATATCATATAAAATACGCCCCTAGTTACAGATTCTCCATTAGGTCATTCATTAGAGAACAACTTTTCTGACATGATGGCGACGCGATGATGTTTTAGGGTCATTTGAAGAGTTTATTTATATAATTCTGATAAGAGTTCTGAATAAAAATTCAGAATGCTGAGAAAAATAATAATTCAGTAATGACACTGGGGAGATACCCCCAGAACAACCTCATTTTGCCTTCTTATAAAGTTATTATACATTAGGAAATACATACCCTAGGAAATTACAAACTTTTCTGACCACCCACTTAACAAATTCCTGCTTCCGTCATGTATTTTTGAAGTGAAAACTTCTTTAGGCGCGTTTAGCACTTTTGTGGGCACTGAATTAAACTGAGCCGTCACGCGTTACAATGTGTCACGCGTTACGCTCGGCTGTGTTACGCTCGAATTCGACTCCTATATTCAATCCGAACTGACCCGAATGAACGTTATATGAAAGAGCATGCCGCATCAGTCGCATTCAGCATCGACGTGAAAACAGTGTGCGTTGTTTGTGTGTTTAAGATCACAAGATAGACACTTGTTGCGTCTCAGATATGTTCTGGCATTTTTTTCAAGGGTTGTTCAATTTTAGGAAATATATTTATTCGATATTATTAATTTCACCTTGTTGAAGTTTTCACTTCTGTCGTGTGGTCTTAAGCACACACAATTTTTTTTCTGACTAAGATTTGACCCTCGTTTTTGTTTCGTGTACCTACTTAAGTATTTTTAAAAGCTTATAATAACTGTATCTGTGTGGTAGTCTAATAAAAATTAACATCCAGTGTTAAAGCACCTTCATCTTTAATACCCTCATTGATCAAATGTATCAATTAAGTCAGTCTGAACGATTTATAAAAAGCATTATCCTACATGAATGTCTACATACGGGCGTCACCTTAATAATAGGTAAACAATATAAAGCGTTGGTTCTTTATTGTTAGTATACGTATTTTATGCGGGTTAACGAATCCAACATTCATCTTGGATAAGTAAGTTAATTTATCAATTATAAAGTAATATACATTTAGTCTTGTGTTAATTAAATAAATAATTTTTCTTAAAGGTTTTAGTGTGGATACCGAAAATGACATTTATTAAATCATAAAGAAAATCTTACAAAACGGACTTGGCAAAAATGATATAATTTTTAGAAAAATGGGGTATTTAAATTCTTCCAGTTTAGCAGGAGCCTAAAAGTTGTTAAGGAAAATGGTTTATGAAAAATTAAAAGACAAAAAAAATGCATTATGCATTATACAAGTAAACGCTATCTTTGAAGGTCGATTATCTCGGTTTGAACGCTTTTTTTATTGCACCATTTCTGACCAACAATAATTTTAATTTTATACCATTGGTCAGAACTTCTTTCTAATTTTTGCTAGATTTTTTATTTTCTGTTGTGGGAATAAAATAGTTGATTATACTCAATATTTGTTAAGAACAAATTGACGTGGCGCATTCGCCATTTTGTTAATTTTTTTATTTCTCCACAAAGCAGCCGAATATCTGGCTTCAAGTAGCAATTAGTTGAAGTTTTAAGTTAAAAAAAATAATTAATAAATTAATAATAACAGAAAACGAAATTTGGTTAAATTGGCCCATATTTCTTTTGCGTTTACCAAAATACTAGACAAAATCCTTGCAATTACATTTTATGGCTACGATTTGCAACTAACTTAGATAATTTATACCAATACCTCTATTGGTTAAATAAAGAGACAGAGCCGAAGTTTAAAAAAAAAACTTCCCCAAATGTAAAGTTCTACGGTGGCTCATTAGTCATTACTAGCCACTTGGGATTTTTAAACGTAGGAGAAATATAATCAAAATTTCGACTAGGTACTATGTTCTTATTAGCTACATTAGGGCATAACCCATAAATGAAATCACAGTAGTTAAAGCTGGACAAAACGAAACTCTCACAGAGCATTTCACGGTGACTCGTTCTCCCACTGTATTTTCGACTAGTTTAGCTAAAACTTTCTTTTTTAAAGTGAATATACAATGTCACCAGTAAAGTCTGCAATAGTTCTCATCATCTCATCATATGGGATTTTTTTTTATTAATAGCTTTATACAAACTTTGACTTTGGCATCAAGTTCTGCTTCGATCAAGATGAAAATTAAGCAAAAATTAGTAGTCACGTGATTCGCATTATCTGTCAAATTTTAATTATTTCCGAAAAATACTTCAAAAGTGGGGTTATTTTTGAAAATATCGAAAAAGTTATTAAAAACAGTTTTTTTAAATGCAGCCTCTAGCCCACATGCAAAATTTCAGCTGCATAAGATAATTTTGATTTTTTACCTATATTTTATAAATTGCACCACTTTTGCAAAATAAGACTCAACGCAACCTACATAAAACTTCTTAGTGTTGACCATGCTTTATTTCAGATACATTTTCTTTAAAGTTGTGCCATAATAAATGTGTGTTTTTCTACAAAATCCAAATTGGGCTATTAAAATTTGGTCGCATGTGATGCAAAGTTTATTTGTTTTCGACCCTGTATAAGGTAACTTCGTAAAATAAATATTTTTGAAAACGTAGTTTGTGTCTGAAAGTAATACACGTTAACGTTATTATGACATAGCTTAATAATAAATTATAATATAGGGGTTTTAAATTAAATCGTTGAAATTAGATAAACTTTGCGTTGTTAAACTAAAATTTATTTTTCACTTAAAAAACACTTTACCTACTGAAGACACTGTGTTCTTTTTTGTCTTAATATTAATGTGTATTACTTTCAGACACAAACTACGTTTTCAAAAATACTTATTTTATGATAAAGTTACCTTATACAGGGTCCAAAATAAATAAACTTTGCATCACATGCGACCAAATTTTAATAGCCCAATTCTGATTTTGTAGAAAAACACACATTTAATATGGCACTATTTTACAGAAAATGTACCTGAAATAAAGCATTGTCAAAACTAAGAAGTTTTATGCAGGTTGCGTTAAGTATTATTATGCAAAACTGGTGCAAAAAATCAAAATTATCTTACTCAGCTAAATTTTTGCATGTGGGCTAGAAACTGCATTAAAAAAATCTTTTTCTAATAACTTTTTTCGATACTTTCAGAAATAACCTTACTTTTAAATTATTTTTTGGAAAAAAATAAAGTTTGACAAATAATGCGAATCACATGACTATTTTTTTAATTAATGTCTAGATCGAAGTAGAACTTGATGCCAAAGTCAAATTTCGAATAAAGTTATTAATAAAAAAAATCCCATATGATGCGGACTTTAGGTACTGGCGTACTGGCGACACTGTATATTGTAATACAATACAACAATGTAAATATTGTTTAGTATTAATACTGCTATGATTTTTTAAATATTATTTTCATTTGATTTAGCTATTTAAAAGTAAAACAAAATGGATACAGTTCAAAAAATATTTTTATTTAAAATGCTACTTACCAAACTTAATATAAGTATAACTAAATTAAAAATTTCTAGAAAATTAAAACATTCAATCTATACTTAAAGCTCAATGCAAAAAAAAACTATGTTTGTCCAGAAAATAATACCGATTTCCACATGAGATGGGAAGTTCAAAATTTCCACATATCTATATTATAATAATTCTTTTTCCCACCAATCTAATATTTCAAAATATATACCCCGAGACGAATTACACAAGTACTAAAACGCAATATATTTCTTTACAAAATGGTGAATGGCGATTGGTGAATAACGGAAACAGTCGCGAATCGACGGAACGTGAAAGCGCGGCGAGGCGAAGCGAGTGGGCCGGACCCTGCTTTCAATTAAAAATAACTAAATATTTTACTTAGAAATAATATTTTATTAACTGCTCATACTGGACTCGTTGATTTTAATACAAAATTTTACCTGATGTCAATACGGCGAATCTAGGATACACATAATATATTATACAGGGTGTCCGGTAACTTATGGGCCATAGAGCAACTGGAGATAGTAGATATAAAAATATGTCTTTTGAGCCAAATTTGCCCAAGTAAAATGTTAGAGGTTAAAGAGATACAGGGTGTTGAAAGTGAAAATTAATTTTCGAAAAATGATGATAATTTTGAAACGGTTTAAGATATTGAATTCAAAATCGGTATAACTAGGTTTTCGAGAGTGAGAAATTCGAATTTGGTGTTAATTTCAAGATACTTCCTAGAGGGCGCTTGCTACGTGCTTCATGTTGTTCAACTTTAAACTATAAAAGAACCTACCTTTTTACGTAAAAAAGGTACTCTTGGTCGATCTCGATATCTCAAGCCGTTACCCAGATTCTAGGACTTGATGATAAAAAGGCAGAAAAAAAACAAAATGAAAATATTGGAAACTATTAAAAATTTGTTTTAATTCACTTTAGTAAATGTTGAAAGTGTCCACCGTTTACTATACATTTTCCTAAGCTTTTTAACAAATGACGTCTCACATTCAGCAAGATATTTTGATTATCTCCTATAACAATGGCGGCTTCTTGAATTTTTTGATCAAGTTTTTCCCGTGTATTGGATTCATCACCATATATCAAATTCTTCATGTGACCCCACAGATAAAAATCTAACGGGTTAATATCTGGGTTACGCGGTGGCCAAGGAAATTCGCTTCCGCGACCAATCCACCGATGTGGAAAACGCTGATGTAAATGATTTCGAACAGGAACTGCAAAGTGTGCTGGGGCACCATCTTGCATGTACCACATATTGTGTCATATGTTCAGAGGTATATCATCTAGAAGGTAAAGTAAATCGTTTTCTAAAAACTGCAAATATTGGTCTCCATTAAGTATCTGCGGAAGCTGATATGGGCCGATCAAGAAATTTTCGATAATGCCGCACCAAATATTTATTGAAAACTCGTGCTGAAAATGGCTTTCTTTGGGTAGTAGTGGATTTTTCAAAGCATAGTGATGATTATTTTTCCAGTTAAAAATTCCGCGTCTTGTAAAAGTTGCCTCGTCAGTAAATAATATTTTTCTCAGGAACATGGGATCTTCGTTATTCTTATTTAGTAGATTTTGACAGAATTCTGATCTGACTGGCAAATCTCCTGGCAGTAAATTTTGAACGTGCGTGAAATGGTAAGGAAATAAATTTTCTGCATTGATGACTTCTGAGACGGTCGATTTACCTATTCCTGTAGAAGCTTCCAAACGCCTACTGCTTAATTCAGGATTTTCCGCGATACGAACCTAGATTTCTTCTTCTTGTTCGACCATTATAGTTTTTGGTCGTCTACCAGGATTTTTGACATAAAACGAACCTGTTTCACCTAACTGATTGAATATTCTTTGAAATATTTTTCGGTCTGGAATGATTCTGGTTGGGTAGAGTTCTACATACCTTCTAAGTGCAGCACGACTATTATAATTCTCTTGTGCATAAACGCAGACCATATCAAGTAAATCACGGTTAGAAAACTTATTAAGCCTGGGCATTTTTATTTGAAAAGATTACAGTACTTGGATATTGCAAAAACTTTTTATTTACGTCCCTTTGACGGGAAAAAGTAGAAAATAATGACAGTTTTCACCGCAACAAATTTTGTCAAAATGCAAGGCACACTTTGTGAATTAAATATTTCTCAGCAATCAACAGAATGTGCAATGGAACATTCAGACGCTAAAATCTGGGTAACGGCTTGAGATATCGAGATCGACCAGGAGTACCTTTTTTACGTAAAAAGGTAGATTCTTTTATAGTTTAAAGTATAAATACTAGTAACTGCACGGTTAAAAAAAATATGGATGAATTAGTTCAATATGAAGCACGTAGCAAGCGCCCTCTAGGGAGTATCTTGAAATTAACACCAAATTCGAATTTCTCACTCTTGAAAACCTAGTTATACCGATTTTGAATTCGATATCTTAAACCGTTCCAAAATTATCATCATTTTTCGAAAATTAATTTTCACTTTCAACACCCTGTATCTCTTTAACCTCTAACATTTTACTTGGGCAAATTTAGCTCAAAAGACATATTTTTATATCTACTATCTCCAGTTGCTCTATGGCCCATAAGTTACCGGACACCCTGTATAGGGTGCTATTTAAGTATGTGGCCAAACTCAAAGGGGTGCTTCTTTATGTGATTCTAAGAAGAAAAGTTCATATAAACATGGGTCCGAAAATGCATAGTTTTTACGTTACAGGGTGTCAAACTTTAAAAAAAAAAAATCGGATGTTCGTAAATATCTCAATACTCTTTTATTCGATTTTGTTGAAATTTGGCAATTCTCTTTGTAATAACAAGAGGATAATTTAGCCTCATTTAGAATAAAATTATTACGTCCAGTGGCGTCCCGGAAGACAGTCCAACTAATATATTTGACAAAAAAATGGCGCGTCACTGACTTTTTTTAAAATGATGTATTTTTTTCAAATTAAGCAACTACAAATACAACTATTTTATCTCCTGAGTTTTTTTCATATCTTGCTTTGTTTTCGAGAAAAAAAATAAAAACCACTTTATTGCATGTCCCCGGGACAATAAGAGTAAAAAATGTAAACTACTTACAAACTATTAAGCTATTAAAATTACACGAAAGTCCTCTTTTGCATTTTTTCGCACAGATTAAAACTATTTTCGACAAAAGAAATTAACATAAAATAATCGCATAACGTAATAAGTTATGCAATGTTTTAAAACTAACAACTATAACTCTTATTGTCCCGGGGACATGCAATAAAGTGGTTTTTATTTTTTTTTTCTCGAAAACAAAGCAAAATATGAAAAAAAACTCAGGATATAAAATAGTTGTATTTGTAGTTGCTTAATTCGAAAAAAATACATACTTTTAAAAAAGTCAGTGACGCGCAATTTTTTTGTCAAAAATATTAGGTGGACTGTCTTTCGGGACGCCACGGGAGCTAATAATTTTAGTCTAATTGAGGCTAAATTATCCTCTAGTTATTACATACATAATTGCCAAATTTCAACAAAATCGAATAAAAGAGTATTGAGATATTTACGAACATCCGATTTTTTTTTTAAATTTTGACACCCTGTATCGTAAAAACGATGCATTATCGGACCCATGTTTATATGAACTTTTCTTCTTAAAATCACTTACAGAAGCACCCCTTGGAGTTTGGCCATATACTTAAATAACACCCTGTATACAATTCGACAGAAAACATCATTGAACAATTAAAAAGAAACCACTTTGATTCAATTCTATCTTTTATGGTTTACGACTAGTTACCTATTTTATGTAGATACATGCAAATTTTTGCAAATATTTTACCTCTGCTGGAGCTGTGTGAATTTTATTTATATACTACCCAACATTTTCTTTTTTGCATTGAAGAAATTAACCACATTTTATACCAAAGTTTCTTGTTAAATATTTGTTGTGTTAGAGGAGTATATTATCCTTGTCTTTTTTTTATCCATAATTATTACTTTGGAATTATGGTAAAAACGGTTGCAAAGAATAAAAATAAAACTGATTGATTAATAATATTTGAATAACCTTAAAATTTAAATTACCTGTAACAAAAACACGCAGTTTCAATTACTGCTTAGATGTTCACCAAGCGTAAAATAATTTATTACATTTATAAGGACATGTCTTTGGTTAACAATATATACTATTCTATGTAAATTACCAAAAAGTAACGAATTTTAAACCTAGAGATAATTAATTAAATAATATTTAATAAAAGTAGTGTACAGAATGAAACCTTGTTTTTAATGTCGACATTAAAAACAGCAAAAATATAATATCATTATCTATACCTAATAATATTAATATATATACTTACTACTAAACAAATAGACATTATTTCATGTATTTTATAAAATAATCTGGTTTATTTACAATAAAGTTAAAAGAAAAATTAAAAAAACAATAGTAGAGCATAATAAATACATATTTTTTCAATTTTAAACCAATTTTAAATGCTTAATCATGGCTGTAGAATCAGACTGTTCCATTTGCATCTATACACATTTTATAAGAAAATATTTTAGTTAAAAACATTTCTAAATAATCTATATATGGGTAAATGGAAATCATAGACTGAGAACATGGATTTAAACTTTTAGAGTAAATGGTTCTAAAATTATTTGCCAAAGAAGTAGGTACACCTGTAACAGCTGGTCCTAAGTAGGAAACACTAGCGGTAGTAAAATTGTGATTTAAAAGTAAAAATCTATACACAACTAAACTATTTTATAAATATATCTAATTAAAAATTTACAGAAACGAAAACTACATAAACATAGCACACCATTTAATAACATTTAACCAATTTAACGAATATAGTAGGTAAATGCATCTTGCAGTTACAACTTTTTATTTTTTAGTTAAATATTTACTCCCATATTTTGGCATACAATTAAAAAAAGTTTTTTTCTAAAATATTAAAGCTGTAGGTTACCTAACGGTTTTGCAAACTAATTATTTTACTTTTACTTTATCTCTCGTATTTAGAAATAATAATTTTTACTTTAATAAAAAACAGATTTTTAAGGATATTAAGGGGATTCTTACTTTTAAAAATAGGTATTAATTTGGAAGATTTTTGAAAAGGAATTGTGAATGATTTAGTTTTCCGATGTTGTTGCAAAAATATAATATGTTGTATAAATAACTCAAATTTATCAATAATATTATAAAAACTGACAAACTTGTCGTTCCAAAAATAATTGCTCGTATATTTTTACAAATTATGATAAAATAAAGGAAGAAAACTCTTTTTTCACATGTTCGTATAGTATAATGTGCTATTAAAATTTGAAATTATTTGATGCGTTAGAACCATACATTTAGATTCGCACAGCTTATCTCGTGCGCAAATAAAAGTTAAGTGTTATGGGTGAAACAATACGTTTTCCTACGACCACCTATGAAAATGAGAAAAAAGCACGGTCAACTTGGCTAGAAAGTGCTTTATATAACACGCGTGTTAAATATATTTTTGTAATATGCGAGTTGAAAGAAAAAACAGCTGATCGCTGACGAATTTGACAGCAAAACTATTTAAAAAATAAGGGTGGGGTACAGTACAGGGTTTTTCCGTATATTTTGGAGCACCCCTGGAGCTTTTATTTGAAGACCTAGAAAAACTTTAAATTACCAAAGTTGCATGATTTCTCCTGAACTGCCAGAATTTGTTATCGGACAAAACAAATGAACATCGTAAATTTGTTTAATAAGGCCAATGTCGATTTTTTTAAATGGAACACCCTGTATATTAATTTTTTTTTTAACTCCAAACCGGAAGTGCTAACAAATTGATAATTATGCCAATAAATGCCGACTCATCTCTTATGCATAATCTCAAAATTTCATTAAAATATCTATAAATATAAAAAAGTTATAGGGGTGTACGTCTTTTGAGAAACACCCGGTATATGTATATCATATAAAATACGCCCCTAGTTACAGATTCTCCATTAGGTCATTCATTAGAGAACAACTTTTCTGACATGATGGCGACGCGATGATGTTTTAGGGTCATTTGAAGAGTTTATTTATATAATTCTGATAAGAGTTCTGAATAAAAATTCAGAATGCTGAGAAAAATAATAATTCAGTAATGACACTGGGGAGATACCCCCAGAACAACCTCATTTTGCCTTCTTATAAAGTTATTATACATTAGGAAATACATACCCTAGGAAATTACAAACTTTTCTGACCACCCACTTAACAAATTCCTGCTTCCGTCATGTATTTTTGAAGTGAAAACTTCTTTAGGCGCGTTTAGCACTTTTGTGGGCACTGAATTAAACTGAGCCGTCACGCGTTACAATGTGTCACGCGTTACGCTCGGCTGTGTTACGCTCGAATTCGACTCCTATATTCAATCCGAACTGACCCGAATGAACGTTATATGAAAGAGCATGCCGCATCAGTCGCATTCAGCATCGACGTGAAAACAGTGTGCGTTGTTTGTGTGTTTAAGATCACAAGATAGACACTTGTTGCGTCTCAGATATGTTCTGGCATTTTTTTCAAGGGTTGTTCAATTTTAGGAAATATATTTATTCGATATTATTAATTTCACCTTGTTGAAGTTTTCACTTCTGTCGTGTGGTCTTAAGCACACACAATTTTTTTTCTGACTAAGATTTGACCCTCGTTTTTGTTTCGTGTACCTACTTAAGTATTTTTAAAAGCTTATAATAACTGTATCTGTGTGGTAGTCTAATAAAAATTAACATCCAGTGTTAAAGCACCTTCATCTTTAATACCCTCATTGATCAAATGTATCAATTAAGTCAGTCTGAACGATTTATAAAAAGCATTATCCTACATGAATGTCTACATACGGGCGTCACCTTAATAATAGGTAAACAATATAAAGCGTTGGTTCTTTATTGTTAGTATACGTATTTTATGCGGGTTAACGAATCCAACATTCATCTTGGATAAGTAAGTTAATTTATCAATTATAAAGTAATATACATTTAGTCTTGTGTTAATTAAATAAATAATTTTTCTTAAAGGTTTTAGTGTGGATACCGAAAATGACATTTATTAAATCATAAAGAAAATCTTACAAAACGGACTTGGCAAAAATGATATAATTTTTAGAAAAATGGGGTATTTAAATTCTTCCAGTTTAGCAGGAGCCTAAAAGTTGTTAAGGAAAATGGTTTATGAAAAATTAAAAGACAAAAAAAATGCATTATGCATTATACAAGTAAACGCTATCTTTGAAGGTCGATTATCTCGGTTTGAACGCTTTTTTTATTGCACCATTTCTGACCAACAATAATTTTAATTTTATACCATTGGTCAGAACTTCTTTCTAATTTTTGCTAGATTTTTTATTTTCTGTTGTGGGAATAAAATAGTTGATTATACTCAATATTTGTTAAGAACAAATTGACGTGGCGCATTCGCCATTTTGTTAATTTTTTTATTTCTCCACAAAGCAGCCGAATATCTGGCTTCAAGTAGCAATTAGTTGAAGTTTTAAGTTAAAAAAAATAATTAATAAATTAATAATAACAGAAAACGAAATTTGGTTAAATTGGCCCATATTTCTTTTGCGTTTACCAAAATACTAGACAAAATCCTTGCAATTACATTTTATGGCTACGATTTGCAACTAACTTAGATAATTTATACCAATACCTCTATTGGTTAAATAAAGAGACAGAGCCGAAGTTTAAAAAAAAAACTTCCCCAAATGTAAAGTTCTACGGTGGCTCATTAGTCATTACTAGCCACTTGGGATTTTTAAACGTAGGAGAAATATAATCAAAATTTCGACTAGGTACTATGTTCTTATTAGCTACATTAGGGCATAACCCATAAATGAAATCACAGTAGTTAAAGCTGGACAAAACGAAACTCTCACAGAGCATTTCACGGTGACTCGTTCTCCCACTGTATTTTCGACTAGTTTAGCTAAAACTTTCTTTTTTAAAGTGAATATACAATGTCACCAGTAAAGTCTGCAATAGTTCTCATCATCTCATCATATGGGATTTTTTTTTATTAATAGCTTTATACAAACTTTGACTTTGGCATCAAGTTCTGCTTCGATCAAGATGAAAATTAAGCAAAAATTAGTAGTCACGTGATTCGCATTATCTGTCAAATTTTAATTATTTCCGAAAAATACTTCAAAAGTGGGGTTATTTTTGAAAATATCGAAAAAGTTATTAAAAACAGTTTTTTTAAATGCAGCCTCTAGCCCACATGCAAAATTTCAGCTGCATAAGATAATTTTGATTTTTTACCTATATTTTATAAATTGCACCACTTTTGCAAAATAAGACTCAACGCAACCTACATAAAACTTCTTAGTGTTGACCATGCTTTATTTCAGATACATTTTCTTTAAAGTTGTGCCATAATAAATGTGTGTTTTTCTACAAAATCCAAATTGGGCTATTAAAATTTGGTCGCATGTGATGCAAAGTTTATTTGTTTTCGACCCTGTATAAGGTAACTTCGTAAAATAAATATTTTTGAAAACGTAGTTTGTGTCTGAAAGTAATACACGTTAACGTTATTATGACATAGCTTAATAATAAATTATAATATAGGGGTTTTAAATTAAATCGTTGAAATTAGATAAACTTTGCGTTGTTAAACTAAAATTTATTTTTCACTTAAAAAACACTTTACCTACTGAAGACACTGTGTTCTTTTTTGTCTTAATATTAATGTGTATTACTTTCAGACACAAACTACGTTTTCAAAAATACTTATTTTATGATAAAGTTACCTTATACAGGGTCCAAAATAAATAAACTTTGCATCACATGCGACCAAATTTTAATAGCCCAATTCTGATTTTGTAGAAAAACACACATTTAATATGGCACTATTTTACAGAAAATGTACCTGAAATAAAGCATTGTCAAAACTAAGAAGTTTTATGCAGGTTGCGTTAAGTATTATTATGCAAAACTGGTGCAAAAAATCAAAATTATCTTACTCAGCTAAATTTTTGCATGTGGGCTAGAAACTGCATTAAAAAAATCTTTTTCTAATAACTTTTTTCGATACTTTCAGAAATAACCTTACTTTTAAATTATTTTTTGGAAAAAAATAAAGTTTGACAAATAATGCGAATCACATGACTATTTTTTTAATTAATGTCTAGATCGAAGTAGAACTTGATGCCAAAGTCAAATTTCGAATAAAGTTATTAATAAAAAAAATCCCATATGATGCGGACTTTAGGTACTGGCGTACTGGCGACACTGTATATTGTAATACAATACAACAATGTAAATATTGTTTAGTATTAATACTGCTATGATTTTTTAAATATTATTTTCATTTGATTTAGCTATTTAAAAGTAAAACAAAATGGATACAGTTCAAAAAATATTTTTATTTAAAATGCTACTTACCAAACTTAATATAAGTATAACTAAATTAAAAATTTCTAGAAAATTAAAACATTCAATCTATACTTAAAGCTCAATGCAAAAAAAAACTATGTTTGTCCAGAAAATAATACCGATTTCCACATGAGATGGGAAGTTCAAAATTTCCACATATCTATATTATAATAATTCTTTTTCCCACCAATCTAATATTTCAAAATATATACCCCGAGACGAATTACACAAGTACTAAAACGCAATATATTTCTTTACAAAATGGTGAATGGCGATTGGTGAATAACGGAAACAGTCGCGAATCGACGGAACGTGAAAGCGCGGCGAGGCGAAGCGAGTGGGCCGGACCCTGCTTTCAATTAAAAATAACTAAATATTTTACTTAGAAATAATATTTTATTAACTGCTCATACTGGACTCGTTGATTTTAATACAAAATTTTACCTGATGTCAATACGGCGAATCTAGGATACACATAATATATTATACAGGGTGTCCGGTAACTTATGGGCCATAGAGCAACTGGAGATAGTAGATATAAAAATATGTCTTTTGAGCCAAATTTGCCCAAGTAAAATGTTAGAGGTTAAAGAGATACAGGGTGTTGAAAGTGAAAATTAATTTTCGAAAAATGATGATAATTTTGAAACGGTTTAAGATATTGAATTCAAAATCGGTATAACTAGGTTTTCGAGAGTGAGAAATTCGAATTTGGTGTTAATTTCAAGATACTTCCTAGAGGGCGCTTGCTACGTGCTTCATGTTGTTCAACTTTAAACTATAAAAGAACCTACCTTTTTACGTAAAAAAGGTACTCTTGGTCGATCTCGATATCTCAAGCCGTTACCCAGATTCTAGGACTTGATGATAAAAAGGCAGAAAAAAAACAAAATGAAAATATTGGAAACTATTAAAAATTTGTTTTAATTCACTTTAGTAAATGTTGAAAGTGTCCACCGTTTACTATACATTTTCCTAAGCTTTTTAACAAATGACGTCTCACATTCAGCAAGATATTTTGATTATCTCCTATAACAATGGCGGCTTCTTGAATTTTTTGATCAAGTTTTTCCCGTGTATTGGATTCATCACCATATATCAAATTCTTCATGTGACCCCACAGATAAAAATCTAACGGGTTAATATCTGGGTTACGCGGTGGCCAAGGAAATTCGCTTCCGCGACCAATCCACCGATGTGGAAAACGCTGATGTAAATGATTTCGAACAGGAACTGCAAAGTGTGCTGGGGCACCATCTTGCATGTACCACATATTGTGTCATATGTTCAGAGGTATATCATCTAGAAGGTAAAGTAAATCGTTTTCTAAAAACTGCAAATATTGGTCTCCATTAAGTATCTGCGGAAGCTGATATGGGCCGATCAAGAAATTTTCGATAATGCCGCACCAAATATTTATTGAAAACTCGTGCTGAAAATGGCTTTCTTTGGGTAGTAGTGGATTTTTCAAAGCATAGTGATGATTATTTTTCCAGTTAAAAATTCCGCGTCTTGTAAAAGTTGCCTCGTCAGTAAATAATATTTTTCTCAGGAACATGGGATCTTCGTTATTCTTATTTAGTAGATTTTGACAGAATTCTGATCTGACTGGCAAATCTCCTGGCAGTAAATTTTGAACGTGCGTGAAATGGTAAGGAAATAAATTTTCTGCATTGATGACTTCTGAGACGGTCGATTTACCTATTCCTGTAGAAGCTTCCAAACGCCTACTGCTTAATTCAGGATTTTCCGCGATACGAACCTAGATTTCTTCTTCTTGTTCGACCATTATAGTTTTTGGTCGTCTACCAGGATTTTTGACATAAAACGAACCTGTTTCACCTAACTGATTGAATATTCTTTGAAATATTTTTCGGTCTGGAATGATTCTGGTTGGGTAGAGTTCTACATACCTTCTAAGTGCAGCACGACTATTATAATTCTCTTGTGCATAAACGCAGACCATATCAAGTAAATCACGGTTAGAAAACTTATTAAGCCTGGGCATTTTTATTTGAAAAGATTACAGTACTTGGATATTGCAAAAACTTTTTATTTACGTCCCTTTGACGGGAAAAAGTAGAAAATAATGACAGTTTTCACCGCAACAAATTTTGTCAAAATGCAAGGCACACTTTGTGAATTAAATATTTCTCAGCAATCAACAGAATGTGCAATGGAACATTCAGACGCTAAAATCTGGGTAACGGCTTGAGATATCGAGATCGACCAGGAGTACCTTTTTTACGTAAAAAGGTAGATTCTTTTATAGTTTAAAGTATAAATACTAGTAACTGCACGGTTAAAAAAAATATGGATGAATTAGTTCAATATGAAGCACGTAGCAAGCGCCCTCTAGGGAGTATCTTGAAATTAACACCAAATTCGAATTTCTCACTCTTGAAAACCTAGTTATACCGATTTTGAATTCGATATCTTAAACCGTTCCAAAATTATCATCATTTTTCGAAAATTAATTTTCACTTTCAACACCCTGTATCTCTTTAACCTCTAACATTTTACTTGGGCAAATTTAGCTCAAAAGACATATTTTTATATCTACTATCTCCAGTTGCTCTATGGCCCATAAGTTACCGGACACCCTGTATAGGGTGCTATTTAAGTATGTGGCCAAACTCAAAGGGGTGCTTCTTTATGTGATTCTAAGAAGAAAAGTTCATATAAACATGGGTCCGAAAATGCATAGTTTTTACGTTACAGGGTGTCAAACTTTAAAAAAAAAAAATCGGATGTTCGTAAATATCTCAATACTCTTTTATTCGATTTTGTTGAAATTTGGCAATTCTCTTTGTAATAACAAGAGGATAATTTAGCCTCATTTAGAATAAAATTATTACGTCCAGTGGCGTCCCGGAAGACAGTCCAACTAATATATTTGACAAAAAAATGGCGCGTCACTGACTTTTTTTAAAATGATGTATTTTTTTCAAATTAAGCAACTACAAATACAACTATTTTATCTCCTGAGTTTTTTTCATATCTTGCTTTGTTTTCGAGAAAAAAAATAAAAACCACTTTATTGCATGTCCCCGGGACAATAAGAGTAAAAAATGTAAACTACTTACAAACTATTAAGCTATTAAAATTACACGAAAGTCCTCTTTTGCATTTTTTCGCACAGATTAAAACTATTTTCGACAAAAGAAATTAACATAAAATAATCGCATAACGTAATAAGTTATGCAATGTTTTAAAACTAACAACTATAACTCTTATTGTCCCGGGGACATGCAATAAAGTGGTTTTTATTTTTTTTTTCTCGAAAACAAAGCAAAATATGAAAAAAAACTCAGGATATAAAATAGTTGTATTTGTAGTTGCTTAATTCGAAAAAAATACATACTTTTAAAAAAGTCAGTGACGCGCAATTTTTTTGTCAAAAATATTAGGTGGACTGTCTTTCGGGACGCCACGGGAGCTAATAATTTTAGTCTAATTGAGGCTAAATTATCCTCTAGTTATTACATACATAATTGCCAAATTTCAACAAAATCGAATAAAAGAGTATTGAGATATTTACGAACATCCGATTTTTTTTTTAAATTTTGACACCCTGTATCGTAAAAACGATGCATTATCGGACCCATGTTTATATGAACTTTTCTTCTTAAAATCACTTACAGAAGCACCCCTTGGAGTTTGGCCATATACTTAAATAACACCCTGTATACAATTCGACAGAAAACATCATTGAACAATTAAAAAGAAACCACTTTGATTCAATTCTATCTTTTATGGTTTACGACTAGTTACCTATTTTATGTAGATACATGCAAATTTTTGCAAATATTTTACCTCTGCTGGAGCTGTGTGAATTTTATTTATATACTACCCAACATTTTCTTTTTTGCATTGAAGAAATTAACCACATTTTATACCAAAGTTTCTTGTTAAATATTTGTTGTGTTAGAGGAGTATATTATCCTTGTCTTTTTTTTATCCATAATTATTACTTTGGAATTATGGTAAAAACGGTTGCAAAGAATAAAAATAAAACTGATTGATTAATAATATTTGAATAACCTTAAAATTTAAATTACCTGTAACAAAAACACGCAGTTTCAATTACTGCTTAGATGTTCACCAAGCGTAAAATAATTTATTACATTTATAAGGACATGTCTTTGGTTAACAATATATACTATTCTATGTAAATTACCAAAAAGTAACGAATTTTAAACCTAGAGATAATTAATTAAATAATATTTAATAAAAGTAGTGTACAGAATGAAACCTTGTTTTTAATGTCGACATTAAAAACAGCAAAAATATAATATCATTATCTATACCTAATAATATTAATATATATACTTACTACTAAACAAATAGACATTATTTCATGTATTTTATAAAATAATCTGGTTTATTTACAATAAAGTTAAAAGAAAAATTAAAAAAACAATAGTAGAGCATAATAAATACATATTTTTTCAATTTTAAACCAATTTTAAATGCTTAATCATGGCTGTAGAATCAGACTGTTCCATTTGCATCTATACACATTTTATAAGAAAATATTTTAGTTAAAAACATTTCTAAATAATCTATATATGGGTAAATGGAAATCATAGACTGAGAACATGGATTTAAACTTTTAGAGTAAATGGTTCTAAAATTATTTGCCAAAGAAGTAGGTACACCTGTAACAGCTGGTCCTAAGTAGGAAACACTAGCGGTAGTAAAATTGTGATTTAAAAGTAAAAATCTATACACAACTAAACTATTTTATAAATATATCTAATTAAAAATTTACAGAAACGAAAACTACATAAACATAGCACACCATTTAATAACATTTAACCAATTTAACGAATATAGTAGGTAAATGCATCTTGCAGTTACAACTTTTTATTTTTTAGTTAAATATTTACTCCCATATTTTGGCATACAATTAAAAAAAGTTTTTTTCTAAAATATTAAAGCTGTAGGTTACCTAACGGTTTTGCAAACTAATTATTTTACTTTTACTTTATCTCTCGTATTTAGAAATAATAATTTTTACTTTAATAAAAAACAGATTTTTAAGGATATTAAGGGGATTCTTACTTTTAAAAATAGGTATTAATTTGGAAGATTTTTGAAAAGGAATTGTGAATGATTTAGTTTTCCGATGTTGTTGCAAAAATATAATATGTTGTATAAATAACTCAAATTTATCAATAATATTATAAAAACTGACAAACTTGTCGTTCCAAAAATAATTGCTCGTATATTTTTACAAATTATGATAAAATAAAGGAAGAAAACTCTTTTTTCACATGTTCGTATAGTATAATGTGCTATTAAAATTTGAAATTATTTGATGCGTTAGAACCATACATTTAGATTCGCACAGCTTATCTCGTGCGCAAATAAAAGTTAAGTGTTATGGGTGAAACAATACGTTTTCCTACGACCACCTATGAAAATGAGAAAAAAGCACGGTCAACTTGGCTAGAAAGTGCTTTATATAACACGCGTGTTAAATATATTTTTGTAATATGCGAGTTGAAAGAAAAAACAGCTGATCGCTGACGAATTTGACAGCAAAACTATTTAAAAAATAAGGGTGGGGTACAGTACAGGGTTTTTCCGTATATTTTGGAGCACCCCTGGAGCTTTTATTTGAAGACCTAGAAAAACTTTAAATTACCAAAGTTGCATGATTTCTCCTGAACTGCCAGAATTTGTTATCGGACAAAACAAATGAACATCGTAAATTTGTTTAATAAGGCCAATGTCGATTTTTTTAAATGGAACACCCTGTATATTAATTTTTTTTTTAACTCCTCACTCTTTTCTGATTCCAAATATGTATATATGTTATACGTTTACTTTAGTCGTTTAGGCAAAATTGCATTTTAAAATATTGATGATTAGAAAATCTATATTGGTGTGAGGAAAACATGCTAGAACATAATGCTTATTCAGTAACAATAATTAATATAAATAATGATAATAATTTATGAAACAAACATATATATACATATTTGGAATCAGAAAAGAGTGAGGATTTAAAAAAAAATTAATATATTTACATTTAAAAAAATCGACATTGGCATTATTAACCAAATTTACGATGTTCATTTGTTTTGTCCGATAACAAATTCTGATAGTTCAGGAGAAATAATGCAACTTTGGTAATTTAAAGTTTTTTTTAGGTCTTTAAATAAAAGCTCGAGGGGTGCTCCAAAATATACGGAAAAACTCTGTACACTAGGGCATTACTACAAATAAAAAAAATCTTTTTTTCGTAAATTCTGGAAAACATTATGAGTTTTTATGATAAAAATATAAAAGGGGAAATAGGTCCGGCAACCCACTAAACAGGAATGAAATATCGATTTATAAGTTCGATTTTAACAATTATCATATTGTGGATAGAATAGCTTTTTATACATTGTTTAAGGATAAGTAGATGTGCTTTATGTTATGTTGTGTTATGTTAATTTTAATAATAATGTGAGTATTATTCAAACCAAATCGAATATAGGACTGTCGTAATTAACAAGCTATCGATATTTAACTTCATCTCTATATATCTACGAAATTATTGAGGTTGGGTATTATAATTACTTAATTGACAGATGAACGAAGGTTAACTTGTAAAATGACGTCACATGTTAAAGTTAATATGACAATTAACAATAACTTTAATGGGAGGAACAAGTCTAGTATCATTTAATGTTAACTGATTAGTGAAATGACAGTTTTTGATCGGTTTTGAAGACTTTTGTTGACACAACATAACCTGCAATTTCCTTTCCGTGTTTGTGTTTTAAATTCAGATTTTCTTACTTTCGAAGGTTATTTAGGACTTTATAAAACTGTAATTTTTTTTAACGAAGTTAACCTAATCGTTAAAATTAAAGTAAACTTTTGACTGTTTTATAATACCCACTCTAAGTGGTATTGTATTATAATTATTATTATTATTATTATATATATAAGTAATATTTTTTTTATTTAAAACTAGGCATAGACCTAATAAACAGTCTATTACCTCTAGAAACTAGGTGTTACAATGTATAAAATGGGCATTGTTTTTTTTTGTTTTTATTTAGTGACGCTTATTCTGTTGGAATACGCCTTGAACTTTGATAACATTTTTCAACTCTAGTGTTCAAATAATTTAAAACACAATGGTGATATATACCTACCAAATATTAAAAATAAAACTATTTTTAATAATTTTCTATGGTCGTAGGAAAAATCGCATAACAGTAATTACATTACTCGTGTGAAAGTAATTTTATCAAACTCGGAGAATTTCCGCACTCGGCTTACGCCTCGTGCTAAGTACCTCCTCGTTTGGTGAGTACCACTTTCAACATTTGTTATGTAATATACTATTGCACGCAGGGCTCGCCGGTTACATTTCTTGGCGCCTAATCGTGATGGGCATGCGCACAACCCTCTTGTTATTAGGTTTTCCTTCTTTTTCAACATCATACAGCGTGTCTTTGGAAGTTCTTACCAAATGGGAAACTTTTTAATTATTAACTCTACGAAAAAAAGTGCCTCTTCCCAGGGCCGATCCTAGGGTGTCGACCGCCTGCGTGCAAAGACCTATTATGCCGCCCCTCTAACGAATTTTTCCTATTTTGAGTAATACTTAACGTTGACGTTAATACTCATCTTCATGTACATAAGAGTAAAAAGTTAAACATTAATAAAAATGCAATGCAAACTACAAATAAAATTTTACGGGAAAGACTTTATTTTTGGGCCAGCTAATATGTTATATTATTAGCGACACCTTTTGTCCTTTTTACTTTAACAAAATATTAAACCAACAAAAATATTACTTTTGAAACAACAATAGACATTTTATAATTAGAAATGTAAAACAACAGTATTTACCAGAAAATATAAAATAACAAAAAGTACTAAAGCATAAATCTCGCGAAACGAAAAGTATATATAACTCAGTCCTTCCTCGAAGACTTCCTAATAATTAACTATAAAATAAATTTTCTGGCTTTCTGAGAAGCAAATTTGTCAATAATTGCGGTGAGATCAATTTTTTCAGAGATTTCGGATTCAATAGAGATGATGGCCAAATCTGAAAGTCTTTCTTGTGTCATATTATTTCTAAAGTAATTTTTAATAATTTTTAATTTACTGAAACTTCTTTCACTTGAAGCCACAGAAACAGGTAAGGTTAAAAAAATCCTTATTGCTAGAGCAAAATTTGGAAAACAGGGAATGAGATCATTTTTGACTAAAATTTCTAATATCTTATATGGCTGTTTTTACCTGGAAAAATATTTTTAAATGAAGTTATTTTATTAAAGAGTTGTACACCGTCTATATCTTTCGCAATAGTTCCTTCCTCCTGTACCCGTAACTTAATATCTAAGTCCATGCAGGCTTTCATGAGGTCATCATTAGAAATGGTGTGAAACTCATACAGAAAGCAGAATATTGAATAGCACTCAGATAATTAGGTAAATCTTTCATTTATCGAAGAGATCGCGTAATCAAGAACTGCAAAATAAAAAGCAATCTTGAATTGCAGAAAGGGATTTAAAACTGGTTCATCACTGCCCTCGTAATCAAATAAACTAACTTTTTTTTTGAGCTTCGAGATGGGAAATTCGGGATCAATACCTAAATCTCTAGCAAGTGTTGTTGCTGAATCGACAAATATTTTAAAATTATCGTCAGATCTTTGGGAAACTAAATATTTTTTAAGATTATCTAAGCCTTTAATGCATTCCGCGATGTTTAATTGGGATTTTGAAGCATTTTACTCAATACATCAATTCTTGATAATAAATCATGCCAAATTAAAATTGAACACAAAAACTTAAATGTTTCAAGACTTTTAATTATTTATTTAGCACGCATTCTTGTTTTCGTGTCTATAGTGGTATCTTCAATTAATGCCTTTAATGCGGTAATAATGTTTTTTAGCTCTAATTTTAGAGGTCTAATAGCATTGATACGACTTTCCCATCTTGTTTCACTTAACGGTTTTAAAGTAAGAGTATTCACGTGTTTTTTTGAGTAAATCCCATAGATATGGGGACGCAGAAAAGTAATTATATACCTCTTGTACCACATCAAAAAAATTAGAAATTTCACCACTGGCGCCGGCTGGTTTGATTGAAAATCTTTAATAAATAAATCCATTTGAAATAATTCACAAACATATTGTTTTCTTATTCGACGTTAATTTAAAGTTATCTTTTATAGTTTGATAAATGCCATCTTATTTTTATTTCGAGAAATTCGTAAAAAGTTTTGCTTGATTGACAGAACTATCTGCCCCTTGTTTTGGCCGCCCGCGTGCGGTGCACGCGCTGCACACCTGCTAGGATCGGCCCTGCCTCTTCCTCAAAAGTCCTGCTTGGTGAGAAAATAAATTTGCACAAGAATTTTTATACAGGGTGTTTCATTAAGGGTGGCCACCGGCCATATCTCAAGCTATAAAAATAATAATTTTTTCGATTAAAGTGTTAATAATAATTGTTTTGGCAATAACTCTAAAACGAACAAAGATATCAAACTGCGGTCTTAACATTTTTTCTTGCAAATTTAATCTCCTTTCCGATTATGATGTCATAGTTATATCGTATGATTTGAATTTTCGGGGTAAAATCAAAAAACTATTATTATTACAAATTGCGCCCTCTAGCAATTTTATTATATAGAAACTATCGTGTACCATTGAATACGGCAATTGAAAATACTTACCTTTCTCTTCCAAACAAGCTTAAATTTAGTAAAATCGCATAAGGCGTTTAAAGGTTACAGCGATTTTAATGTTAACACTTTCAAAATATCTTTCCCCACTCTCAGCAAGGTCGGTACGCCAATGAGCCTTAAACCAAAATGATACAGAATTGTTTCAGCTTTCTAATGATGTAATCAGAGTTATACCTTAATATGGGAATTTTCGGAGAAATTTAGAATTTAAAAAAACAATTTTTAATTGTGCCTTGCGGCGAAATGAGGAACTTAAAAATAATTTCCAGGTTTTTCTCAACCGCTTTAATCATAATTTTTTTTCCTCAAGTTTCTATGCTTAGTAGTTTCCGAGATATGGCCGATGGCCACCCTTAATGACACACCCTGTATAAATATTCTTGTGGAAATTTATTTTCTCACCAAGCAGGACTTTTTAGGAAGAGTCACTTTTTTTCGTAGAGTTAATAATTAAAAAGTTTCCAATTTGGTAAGAACTTCCGAAGACACGCTGTATAAATACACTTCAGAACCAGCTCGGCGCCATTTTTGTTTTCTCTGTGGATTTATTGTATTTTTGCCATTAGGTACTTTCCTTGTGGTAAGAACTTCTCGCAAATTATAGCTGTTTACACGTGAAAATAAATTGAAGGTCATTTTTTACAATTTCTTGTTCAAGAACTTGGCCCGTAGAATACGGGCTTAAAATCTGTGCACATCAATATTAAGAATATTTTTAAGACATTTTAATGCCCGGACCTGTCTAACTTTCCATTAAATACGAATTTTACAGTGCGCATGCCCATGTATGCTAGGCTTTGTTTGCATGCGCAAAGCGATAAATTTGCCACTTTCGTGATTATTGTTTGCTGATCTATGGATATAATATGTCCATGATGAGGACTGCCACAGTTCCTTTTTAAAAATTGATATAAATCCAAGCGGTATTACAGTGAGAACATTTTTATCCGAGTTTTGCATAATTTAAAATTAGAAAGAAAAAAATAAAAAAAAGAAGAATCTCCTTGATTTGTCAAATTTGAAAAGCAAAAAATTATAATTCATATTAAAAAGGGAATTATATTCCATCAGTTTAAAAGTGTAGCTTACATGCAAGCACCAATTGATAAACTGCCATACTTACTCATCCTAAATAAAAAAACAAAACGTTTTTATATACAGTGTCACCAGTAAAGTCCGCATCATATGGGATTTTTTTTTAATAATAGCTTTATTCAAAATTTGACTTTGGCATCAAGTTCTGCTTCGATCGAGATGAAAATTAAGCGAAAAAATAGTAGTCACGTGATTCGGATTATCTGTCAAATTTTTATTTTTTCCAAAAAATAATTCAAAAGTAGGCCTATTTCTGAAAGTATCGAAAAAATTTATAAGAAAAAGTTTTTTTAAATGCAGTTTCTAGCCCACATGCAAAATTTCAGCTGCATAAGATAGTTTTGATTTTTTACCCATATTTTGTAAATTGCATCACTTTTGCAAAATAAGACTTAACGCAACCTACATAAAACTTCTTAGTTTTGACAATGCTTTATTTCAGTTACATTTTCTTTAAAGTTGCGCCATATTAAATGTGTATTTTTCTACAAAATCAAAATTGGGCTATTAAAATTTGGTCGCATGTGATGCAAAGTTTATTTGTTTTTGACCCTGTATAAGGTAACTTTATAAAATAGGTATTTTTGAAAACGTAGTTTGAGTATGAAAGTAATACACGTTAACGTTATTATGACATACCTTAATAATAAATTATAATATAGGGGTTTTAAATTAAATCGTTGAAAATAGATAAACTTTACGTTGTTAAACTAAAATTTATTTTCCACTTACAAAACACTTTACTGTGTTCTATTTTGTCTTAATATTAAGGTGTATTACTTTCAGACACAAACTATGTTTTTAAAAATTCTTATTTTATAAAGTTACCTTATACAGGGTCAAAAGCAAATAAACTTTGCATCACATGCGACCAAATTTTAATAGCCCAATTTTGATTTTGTAGAAAAACACACATTTAATATGGCGCTACTTTAAAGGAAATGTATCTGAAATAAAGCATTGTCAAAACGAAGAGGTTTTATGTAGGTTGCGTTGAGTCTTATTTTGCAAAAGTGGTGCAATTTACAAAATATAGGTAAAAAATCAAAATTATCTTATGCAGCTGAAATTTTGCATGTGGGCAAGAAACTGCATTTAAAAAAAACTTTTTCTAATAACTTTTTTTGATATTTTCAGAAATAACCCCACTTTTGAATTATTTTTTGGAAAAAATTAAAATTTGACAGATAATGCGAATCACGTGACTACTATTTTTTTGCCTAATTTTCATCTGGATCGAAGCAGAACTTGATGCCAAAGTCAAATTTTGAATAAAGCTATTAATAAAAAAAATCCCATATGATGCGGACTTTACTGGTGACACTGTAGGTACCGATTTTATTTATTGTTATTATTTGTTTTATACACGAAAACTCAATTTTAATATTTTCCTAAAAACAACAACATCACAGCCGGTATTAAACCTACAAGAACAAACCTGTTTCTTCCAGCAGTATTACACCCGTCGGTTTCACAAGTTCCACAAAATTCCAAATTTTTGCTGTTACTGCCGTAGGCGATATCGTCTGGACAAGCGCCAACTTTGTGGTTGTTGCTGACCATTCTGCATTCGCGGGTTACGTGATTTGAGCCATGTGGTACTAAAATAAGAAATTATTTTTAATCATTGAACCTTGTAAAGGTTATTAACATTTTTTTCTATACATCTTTTCCCATTCTAATAATTACTAGGTACTTAAATATTTAAAGAATCAATAAGTTATTCCGTCATCTTTGACAGTCGTTACAAGTAATTTGGTTCATCGCTAATTTTTCCAATTTCGTGAACAATTCACACAATGGGCTTTACAGAACAGCACAAAACATTCATGGTTGAAGCGTATTTTCGAAACGGGGTTAGAGTAAATGGTGAGTGGCAATACAATTCGGGTTTGTGCATGGACGATTTTCACGAACATTTTCCTAACGTTGCTTTTATTGCTGGGGATTTTTATCATTGCCTGAAAAGAACCGTGGCTGTGTTTAGGGAAACAGGTTCTATACAACACAAAAAGGAGCAGAAAGACCATATGTAAGAAAAGAAGAACTTGTTGCAAACGTTCCTGAAATAATGCAAAATACGCCAACAAATTGTATAAGACGCCGGTCTCATGAAGTGGGAAGATCTTATGGAACATGCAAGACTATTCTTAAGAAGCAGCTAAATTTAGTTCCTTATAAAGTGCAAGTATTCCAAGAATTCTGCAAATTTTGAAAGACGCAGGATATACTCTCAAAGGTTTACCCAAAATGTATTAAAAATAAATAATCCTGACATTTTTTTCGGATGAAGCCTGGTTCCACCTCTCCGGTTATGTGAATTCTTAGAATACACGCATGTGGAATAGTAAAAATCTCCATTTTTTTGTAGAGTCCACATTGCATCCTCAAACAATTGGTGTCTGGTTAGCTGTTTCCCAGAGAAGAATTGTTGGTCCTATTTTTTTCCATGACACAGTTAAAGCACAGCGGTATAGAGACAATATTTTAAATCCATTTGTGGAGCAATTATATACTTGAGGATGAACTACGTTTTGGATATTTTCAACAGGACGGTGCAACCGCCCATACAACCGCCGAAACTATTAACTATTTACGCAATTTTTTCGACGACAGATTGATCAGTTTTCGATCAGACATTGAATTCCCACCTAGATCACCTTGTTTAACGGTTATGGATTACTTCGTTTTACCTCACATAAAGAACACTATTTTTAAAACAGCAGTTGCAACTTTAGAACAATAATTACAAGAAAGGATCATCCAAGAATGTGGTAACATTTCTCCAGAGATGCTGGTCAACACTTTCGAAAATATGAGGCGACGTGTGAATTTATGCTTGGAGCATGGCGGTGGCCAGTTTCAGCAACTTACTTTGTTAACAACAAAAATAAATTTGTACTTGTCTACTTATTTTATTACTCATTAGTTTGACATATCATGTCCTAATATGAATTTGAAAAAATTTTAACCTAGATTTGGTTATATAAGTGACCGGCAAAGAGTTCGCAACATATGGGAAAAATTTTTATTAGCGGAATATTGAAAAATCTTTTTTGGGGGATTGGATGTGCATGTCTCATAACCTTAAAATCGATTTTGACATACGTCACGTGACCAATGGTATGGCGGGAAAGTTGAAAAAACCAATATGAAATCATCATAAATCAGATAAGTTGATGAGATATCGAAAAAATTCCAGGAATAAAAAGTTTAGAATTCCATTAGAACCTTAAATACAATGTTTGGGATATCTACTTAAAAAAATATAAAATCGAATATTTTTGTAAATATTTTTTTACCGAATTAAAAATTTCCATATTTTTCCTTTCTTAAAGCTTCATTAAAATAAAACTGACATCTGGTGACCACAACTAGAAATATTCTTTTGTTTTTCCGACAATTTGGAGCAATAATTCAAAAAATTCGTTTACACTTGGATACCAGCTGTTGCAGTAGTCTATTTCTAATAACCTTATCGATATTTTTTATATCGAAATATTCTATTATGTTAAGAAATCCTTAAATTCATTTATCCAAAGAAAATTTTATTTATAACCGTAAAAAATAATTTTGAATTTCGCAGAAATCTTTAAAAAAATCTAAAAATTAATAAAAATTTAAATTCTTTTTTACGGTTATAAATAAAATTTGCCTTGGATTAATGAATTTAAGGATTTCCTAACATAATAGAATATTTCGATATAAAAAATATCGATAAGGTTATTAGAAATAGACTATTGCAACAGAGCTGGTATCCAAGTGTAAACGAATTTTTTGAATTATTGCTCCAAATTGTCAGAAAAACAAAAGAATATTTCTAGTTGTGGTCACCAGATGTCAGTTTTACTTTAATGAAACTTTAAGAAAGGAAAAATATGGAAACTTTTAATTCGGTAAAAAATATTTACAAAAATATTCGATTTTATATTTTTTTAAGTAGATATCCCAAACATTGTATTTAATGTTCTAATGGAATTCTAAACACTTTTTATTCTTGGAATTTTTTCGATATCTCATCAACTTATCTGATTTATGATGATTTCATATTGGTTTTTTCAACTTTCCCGCCATACCATTGGTCACGTGACGTATGTCAAAATCGATTTTAAGGGTATGGGACATGCACATCCAATCCCCCAAAAAAGATTTTTCAATATTCCGCTAATAAAAATTTTTCCCATATGTTGCGAACTCTTTGCCGGTCACTGTATATCGTTCCCATTGACGTGGTTTTATTATGAAAAATTCAAAATATAAATTAATTCACACCATCGAGAAACGATTGGCAGAAAAATAACAAATCCTTAAAAAAACCAAAGAGACAGCATCAGCATGAGAAATTTATAGCTTTATTTTTTTTTTGTCGTGGAAGCATAAGATAATTTGCAGCTTACCTGTAAAAACTCGTTTAAGACAAACATTTTTATACTGTCCATAAGTTGAAGTGTGCATTCCATCACAATCTGCCTGATGAGGGTCTGTCCTTGTATCAGCTTGGGTAGAGCCATATTTGTAACTATCCAAATTCCTTTGGTTCAGAAGAATTCTTGTTGTATTGAAGTGATCTCTACAAGTTGAATCAAAGTCGGAAGAACATTTCCAGCAAGTCAATGCAAAGCCTGCAATAAATCGCAATGTTCGGTTTAGTGTTATAACGGCGATTTAATTAACTAGAGAACATAATAAGGTTGATTAGCATAATAAATAAGATCGGTACGTGTACAGGACGAGTTACACAAAATCATTATTTTGCGTTATCGTCATCATAGTATAGGTTTTTTCTTGACAATTAATTTTCTGTTTGATAGTTTAACACGTGTTAAACTATCTGGTCGCGAAATAGTTCTATTTGTCGACGACGTCACAATACCACTATTTATTTTTAAATAATTTATTTTACTTATTTGTTGACTTATACTATTTTATTATACATGATATGGGGACGATATATACAGGGTGTCTCACGGTGACCGTCCATTAGAATATTTTGGGAAGTAATGCGATTTGAATCCGGCAAATTTGGATATTGGGGTTTAAAGAGATGCTCTTTTCAAAGGAAATAACGGCGACCTTGTGCGACTTCCGGTGATGCCGGAAGATGTCTCAAACTTGCTTATTTTAAATGAAACACCCTATATAATATACTTTTTTTGTATTCCTTTCTTCATTTCCAATAACTTTTATTAAAAATATTTTTGCCCTACTCAATCCGTTTCTGAGATAAAAATTATTTTCCTCAAATTTTGACCTTTCACAGGGTGTCACCTAAATTTGAATATCTTTTCAAAGATCAAAGAGAGAAACTCGAAATTTAGGTTGTGTCATTAGATAGTATGGTGCTTGATAATGAATTGTCGGAAAATAAAATTTTATATACAGGGAAGTGGAAAAGTAACAATTTTTGATCTTTATCAAAAAATTAACAAAACTTAATTTTTTTAAATACGATGCTATGTTGTTAGTTCATTGAATGGATAGGCGATAACATTTCCTATCTATCCACATATGATCTCCCTATACCTAACTAGTATAGTTTTGAACTTATTTACGATTTTTCGCAGAATCCTCCAAATATCAAGCAGTTTTATTGATTTTTGGCAAGAAGGCCATGATAAATAAAAAAAGAATGCCTGGGTAAAATTCTTTCTGCATTAATCGTTCCATAATTAAGATGGTTTTTCATAATGTTTCTAAATTTTGTTCTGGTCATTGGTGTTAAATTCGGATACCTTTCGTTGAAAACTCTGCATGTTCGACTTATGATTCTGTTGCACTCGCCATGAATAAAAAATAAATTTAATATGTCAGCATTTGTATACGTATTATTTTCCATTTTTCAGCAATATTTCTCTGGAATAAACTCGGTATCAAAACGTCGATAAATAAATAATTGCAACTGACAATGACACGCGTCTGTATAGATGCGTATTCTTTTTTTATTTATCATGGCCTTCTTGCCAAAAATCAATAAAACTGCTTGATATTTGGAGGATTCTGCGAAAAATCGTAAATAAGTTCAAAACTATACTAGTTAGGTATAGGGATATCATATGTGGATAGATAGGAAATGTTATCGCCTATCCATTCAATGAACTAACAATATAGCATCGTATTTAAAAAAATTAAGTTTTGTTAATTTTTTGATAAATATCAAAAATTGTTACTTTTCCACTTCCCTGTATATAAAATTTTATTTTCCAACAATACATTATCAAGCACCATACTATCTAATGACACGACCTAAATTTCGAGTTTCTCTCTTTGATCTTTAAAAAGATATTCAAATTTAGGTGACACTCTGTGAAAGGTCAAAATTTGAGGAAAATAATTTTTATCTCAGAAACGGATTGAGTAGGGCAAAAATATTTTTAATAAAAGTTGTTGGAAATGAAGAAAGGAATACAAAAAAAGTATATTATATAGGGTGTTTCATTAAAAATAAGCAAGTTTGAGACATCTTCCGGCATCACCGGAAGTCGCACAAGGTCGCCGTTATTTCCTCTGAAAAGAGCATCTCTTTAAACCCCAATATCCAAATTTGCCGGATTCAAATCGCATTACTTCCCAAAATATTCTAATGGACGGTCACCGTGAGACACCCTGTATATCTAACCAAATCTAGGTTAAAATTTTGTCAAAACTAATGAGTAATAAAATAAGTAGACAAAAATACAAATTTATTTTTGTTTTGTTTACAAAATTAACAAAGTAAGAATACACAGAAAGAAAAAGAAAAGTTTACATAAATTGCTAAAATTGGCCACCGCCATGCTCCAAGCATAAATTCACACGTCTTTTCATATTTTCGAAAGTGTTGACCAGCATCTCTGGAGAAATGTTACCACATTCTTGGATAATCCTTTCTTGTATATTCTTGGAATACTTGCACTTTATAAGGAAATAAGTTAAGCTGGTTCTTAAGAATAGTCCTGCATGTTCCATAAGATCTTCCCACTTCTTGTGACAGGCGTCTTATACAACTTGTTGGCGTATTTTGCATTATTTCACGAACGTTTGCAACAAGTTCTTCTGTTCTTACAGATGGTCTTCCTGCTCCTTTTTTGTGTTGTATAGAACCTGTTTCCCTAAACACAGCCACGGTTCTTTTCAGGCAATGATAAAAATTCCCATGCAATAAAAGCAACGTTATAGGAAAATATTCGTGAAAATCATCCATGCACAAATCCGGATTGTATTGCCACTCACCATTTACTCTAACCCCGTTTTGAAAAACGCTTCAACCATGAATGTTTTGTGCTGTTCCGTAAAGCCCATTATGTGAATTGTTCAAGAAATTGGAAAAATTAGCAATGAATTAAATTACATGTAACGACTGTCAAATATAACGGAATAACTGATTGATTGTTAATTCAGGTAGTTACTGACACTCAACAACAAGGTATTAAGCTCTACGGCTAAGCATTACGTCCTTAGATGCAAGGCCCTCTTTGATGCAAATAATTTTTGCTCGCACGGTATAATATAAATGTATATAAAAACAAGTTTTTCAGTGTGATAATTTTAATACCTGAATTAAAAGGTAGGTACATACCAGGTGAATTGTATGCCTGTACCCTGTAGCCAAGGCCAAATTTGACGTGTTCGCATAAAATTGCGTCTTGTAGCACGCATGAACTTACTATAATACAGAATCAGAGGATTTGGTAATACGGACGGTGTGTCCCGTAAAGTGACACTTCTGATACTGGACACTGATGGATTAGGAGGCCCTTCGGCAACATCCTTTAAGTTGCACCACGAAGACGTAATAGGCTGACCCCGTAGAGGTCTGTGGTGGACAAGAGGTGTTATAACAAGACCGTAAAACTGTGCCAAGAATAGACACTTTAAGCATGTCCTAAATTTCAACCGTATCCGTATCCGCATCGATCTGCGCATGTGCAGAATAGATGCGTTGGACTCAATACGTTACGTTGCCCGCATCGTTACGGGCCTGCCATCGTATCCTTATCCGTAAACGCATTCCAAGCAATCGACCGATCTCTGGTTTCTATGATTTTGTCGTCATCATGCAAAATGTGTCTGATCACCAGATCGCCCAAATCGTCGTCATCTTCATCATCCTCATCAATAAGGATGGGATCACGTATTTCATCCATAATTTAAAATATTTAATTTTAAATAATTCAAAATTATTCAAATGAAAAAATCACAATTTTTAAGGTTAGAAATAGAAAATCTGACATGTGACGTTTTACTTTACTGCTGGATGCGTTCGGTTTCGTATACGTATGGTTGTTGATGCTTAAACAGTTTTTTTTGCGGTCAACGTAACTCAATGCGTTACGGATGCGGATACGGATACGGAAAAAAAATACGGTTTGCTTAAAGTGTCTAATAACATCTGCCGGTAAAATTGTGTGGTTCGGGATCGACGAAAAACTGTAGGTCCCGTCTGGCTCACATCACCCAGACGTAAAATGGGGTTGGCAAAAAGGGTCGCAATGGCCTACTTGCTTGGCGCTAAGCCTCCACTTTACTACTACTACTACTACTACTACTACTACTACTACTACTACTACTACTATATAGGTACAGTGTGTCCACGGATAGAGTTTGGAAGAGGACAAACCTTTTTATTAGTAGGTATAGAAGAAAAAGTAATTCTTTATAAAAACGTCTGCTTGTGCTGAAACTACAATTTCGAATATCAGATTTGCGATTACTATACAGGCTTCGTCAAAAACAACATTTTTACTTTATAACATATAACATAAAGACAAACTCAACTCACCAAAAGTAAGTACATATTATCCCTTTCGACGCACTTCATTGAGCACTGCACCTCCAATGCGCGGGTGCGAGAGTAGTCTTATGTATTAACCCGTATGTACCATGTTTTTTTCCCATCGCCAAACCAGCTTGTAACGTAGGCATATAAGTTGTGTTTTGCAGAATAAGCAACTTCTAGATGGTTTAGAGCCATGCAGGCTAAATCGTAGTCGCCCCTAATGGGCTGGCGAATTGCCTTATGGGGCGCCATTTGAAGACAGGACAAGGGTGCCTCATAAAGCAGCGTTCGGGTGCGGGGTACGTGCGAGTAGGGCTGAAGACGTAACGTCGCCTAGCGACCTTTAGTTGGCCGTTAACGCGCGTAGAAGAGAGAACGACGATGCGGGCGGGACGCCGATGTTGACGTAGGCCAGCATCAAATGAGACAACCTAGTTAGTTTATAATTCTTGGATGACCCCTGTAATTTTGGTACATACCGTGCAAGCAAAAATTATTTGCATCAAAGAGGGCCTTGCATCTAAGGACGTAATGCTTAGCCGTAGAGCTTAATACCTGTTGGGTGTCAGTATAACTACCTGAATTAACAATCAATCAGTTATTCTGTCATCTTTGACAGTCGTTACAAGTAATTTTATTCATCGCTAATTTTTCCAATTTCTTGAACAATTTACACAATGGGCTTTACGGAACAGCACAAAACATTCATGGTTGAAGCGTATTTGAAACGGGGTTAGAGTAAATGGTGAGCGGTAATACAATCCGGGTTTGTGCATGGACGATTTTCACGAACATTTTCCTAACGTTGCTTTTATTGCTGGGGATTTTTATCATTGCCTGAAAAGAACCGTGGCTGTGTTTAGGGAAACAGGTAGGTACTATACAACACAAAAAACGAGCAGGAAGACCATCTGTAAGAACAATAGAACTTGTTGCAAACGTTCGTGAAATAATGCAAAATACGCCAACAATTGTACAATAGATATGTACAAGCCGCAGATTTTGAAAGACGCAGGAATTACTCTCAATGGTTTACCCAAAATTTATTCGAATTAAATTATTTATTAGACCTGACTTTTTTTCAGACGAAGCCTGGTTCCACCTCTCCGGTTATGTGAACTCTCAGAATACACGCATGTGGAGTAGTGAAAATCCCCATTTTTTTGTAGAGTCCACATTACACCCTCAAAAAATTGGTGTCTGGTTAGCTGTTTCCCGAAGAAGAATTATTGGTCCTATTTTTTTTCATGACACAGTTACAGCACAGCGGTATAGAGTCAATATTTTAACTTCATTTGTGAAGCAATTACTTGACGACGAACTACCTTTTGGATATTTTCAACAGGACGGTGCAACCGCCCATACAGCCGCCGATACTATTAACCACTTACGCAATTTTTTCGACGACAGATTGGTCAGTTTTCGATCAGACATTGAATTCCCACCTAGATCACCTTGTTTAACGGTTATGGATTACTTCGTTTTTTCTCATTTAAAGAACACTATTTTTAAAACATCAGTTGCAAATTTAGAACAATAATTACAGGAAAGGATTATCCAAGAATGTGGTAACATTTAACATTTCTCCAGAGATGCTGGTCAACACTTTCGAAAATATGAAGATACGTGTGAATTTATGCTTGGAGCATGGCATTGGCCAATTTCAGTAATTTATGTAATTATTTTTCTTTTTCTTTTTGTATATTTTTACTTTGTTAATTCAAACAACAAAAATAAATTTGTATTTGTCTACTTATTTTATTACTAATTAGTTTTGACAAAATTTTAACCTAGATTTGGTTAGATATATCGTCCCAATATCATTGTGATCTAAACCAAGCCCCACGTTTTTAAATCCAAGCCATCTTTGATGCAAATAATTTTTGCTCGCACGGTATAAATTTCGAATTATAATTTATATCGAAAATTTATTTTCTTTAAAAAAACAAGACATTCGTGCAAATACTTTTAAAATAAATAAGTACATTTTTTTGCTTTAAAACGTTTGTTTTCATTATTAATCAAATCTTCATAGATGATAACTTTGCTTTGCAAGTATGATGGTATCCAGCGTTGCATTATTGAAACAAACAAATCATCCGAAAAAGCGAAAAAGAAATTTCTAAAAATTTTTCGATTTATGAATAAGCTCTTCTAGGAATAATTAGAAAATGTATTCAAATAGTCTTTAATTTTTAATTTTGAAGAAGTAGTCCATACTCAAAGTGGAGTTAAATGAAATAGAAAAAAGAAAAGCACAAACAAAAGTCTTTCTCCACAATTTTTATTCGAAAAAACTAGGCGAACCTAGAATAATTCCTAATAAATCAAATCGACATGTTTCGAGTGTAGAAACACTCATCATCAGGAAAACGAAGTAAATGGTACAATGCTGATGTTGTTAGCAGTAGAGAAAATAACAAGTGAGACTAAGCCGTAATGGAGCTTTTAATGGTACATACGAGGAGTGAAAAAAATTTAGTAGTCAGAAGAAAGAAAATATTTCAGCATACTGAAGAGTCAAGGACTAGTGGAAAGCCACTGTCTTGGGTGGGAAATGAAGAGAAAAAAGAAAAATTAGGGAGTTTTAAAAATGATTTTTACTTTTAAAACTTCCTAATTTTTCTTTTTTCTCTTCATTTCCCACCCAAGACAGTGCCCTTGCCTTGCACTAGTCCTTGACTCTTCAGTATGCTGAAATCTTTTCTGTCTTCTGACTATTAAAATTTTTTCACTCCTCGCGGCGTATGTACCATTGAAAGCTTCATTACGGCTTAATCTCGCTTGTTATTTTCTCTACTGCTAAGAACATCAGCATTGTACCATTTACTTCGTTTTCCTGATGATGAGTGTTTCTACACTCGAAACATGTCGATTTGATTTATTATGAATTATTCTAGGTTCGCCTAGTTTTTTCCAATAAAATTGTGGAGAAAGACTTTGTGCTTTTCTTTTTTCTACTTTAATTTTTAAATTAAGTAGATGCTTAGTCATTTATTGGTGGACGTAATATACGATTGTATGAATAAATAATGTCATTGTCGTTGGCGAGGACTGGTCGCATTTTTTTTATTATTTCATATAAATACGGCTTGTACGGGGTGACTCAATGATTCCGCGGAGTAATTTTATGCCTTGGAAAAAAGATTTGTCGATGATAAGATTTTATGTTATGGTTTAGTTGGATGCTCTGCACAATTTAAAAATGTTTTGTACAAAAAGTAATGTGTCACAAAGTTAGTTGTTTCTAAATGGAGTGGATTTTTGAGTCTTTCTCTAGGCATTGGTTTAATATACAAAAAAGTTACAGTTAACACTGTCAAGATTACCAAAAATATATAGAGCTTTCCATTAAATCAAAGTGACATTTTTAATTAGAAATTTCCTGATTTTGGACCAAGAAAAAAAACACCATGAGAGGTCAAATATTTCATAGTGGATAAGGTTTTTTATGCAATTTACCCAAGATAAAAATTATGAATCACTAAGAGTTTTATATGTAAATATTTTCATTACAAAGACAAACTTGCAAACGTAAAATTTTTATTATACATAAGTTAAATTACCCTGAAAATTTTTTGACAGTTCAAACAGCCAATTAAATTTTGTTATTCTTTATCATCTTACATAAATCACCCAATCATATCAACATTTAAGTGAAAACAACACTCCGGGTGGTTTTTAATCACTATGACACCCAGGCATCATTTATTATGACACCAATACTTTGACAGTTCATATTCCAACTATATAAATTTCAAAATGTCACGTTTTGGCAATGCAAATTTTCATTGCATTAACGCGCCAGTTAATGAAACAATCCCAAAAAATACCAGAAACAGTCACAAATACACGTGGGGAATATTTATGGAGTTTTGCTGTGAACGCAAATACGAGTTAAATAAACATAGAAGCGTAGAAGAGCTGGCAATGATACTGAAAGATTGGGCGGTTAATATGAGAAAAAATACTGAATTCAAAGAAGCAACGGTAAAGACAATGTGGAACGTTTCGTGCAAAATTTTACTAGAAAATTTCTATAATGAATATAAGATTATGATTGACCCGTTTAACAGCATAGTATTTAAACCAGCCCGAGATGCCCGCGATGCAACCAGAAAGAAATTTCAAGCAGATCCATGTAAACGTAAGATCAGTTCAGTTTCGTTAAGTCTATCTGAAGTAAACCAAATATTATTGTTCTGGAATGAAAATACCCCTGAAGGCCTTATGCGTAAATTCTACCATATTGCTGAAGTAGAATTAGCGTAGAGAGGAGGCGAAGCAGTTGCAAGTCTCCTGGATTTTTTTCAAATCGAAAAAGTGTTCAGTAAAACTTGCCAAGGCGCTTCAAAAAGCTGTACAAGTAGTAAATGGTTGATTGTCAATAGTGAAAGTCAAAGATGCCCTGTACGCCTGTTTCATAAATTGATATCAAAACGAGGCGTACATATAACCTCACCACGGCAGTTCTTAAAACCAAATCGACACTGAAAAACGGAAACCGATAGTTGGTACGATAATGTCCCTGTTGGAAAAAATACTATTAATGGATGGACAAAATCGTCTGCTGAAGCTATCGGCCTAAATGTAAAGGACAAAAAATAACAAACCATTCAAACAGGTCAACTGCTGTTAGCAAATTGGCAAAAAAAGGTGTGCAAGAACAACAATTGCTGAAAATCACTATGGTCATAACAATCCAAATTCTATAAAGCCATACTTAAACATCGACCAAGAACACCACAATAAGATTATTAATACTATGCGTGGTAATGGATCTTCTATAGTAGAAAAAAATAGCCAATCAAATTTTACGTTAAATTTTAATAACTGCACCTTTACAAATGGTACTTTTAATAAATAAATAATTGTGTGGTTGCGAGAAATTAAATTTTTTTATCAAAAATTTATCAAAAAATTTTCTGACCGAATATCCCTCGGACATTGACCAATGCCTCATAATTTTATCTCAAGCAACGTGCTTTCGACTAAAATGATCTCGTCCATTATCAATGTCCTAGGGTTATTATAGCTGAAAACTATATCTTTCTTATACAGTGACCTCAAAAAGGTTGAAATAAATTCGTTTAAAATTCAGGTGACTATTTCCCTCACATGTGAAAAATTGGAGGAAAATAGTCAAAATATCAGCGACAATTTGCCCGTTAGCCGGCGAATATTTGCGAATATTTCCCTGCATGGCCATCCTTTTTGTAGATATTTAGTTAGATTTTTGCTTATCTAGTAAGCTTATTAATTAAAAATCTTTCTTGTTGCTAAGGACGCAACAATACAATACAAACAAATTTTAACGTCATTGTTATTAACTAAAAACCTTTGTTGTTGCTAACTTTAAATTTATAAAAAATGGAGCGTTTTGGAACGTATTCCTTGGAAAATATAAGAACCAATGTTAAAAAAAGTGTTTCAATACATACCAAGAAGTCGAAAAGTATGTGTGGAAACAATTCATGGATTTTTGTTCCCAACGGAAATATGAATTTAACGCTACAACTTCAGAAGAAGATTTGGCAAGAATTTTAAAAGATTGGGGTTAAAATATGAGGAAAACGAATGGAATGGATTACAAGGAGTTGAGGGTAAAACATTTATGGAATACTATTTCTAAAATACTAATGAATAAATATTTTAACGAATATAATAGAAAAATTAATCCTTTTGAAGATATCGTTTTTAAAGCGGCCAGGGAGGCAAGAAATGCCAAGAGAATGGAGCTACAAGCAATTCCAGATAAAAGGAAACAACGTTCTGCGGCTCTACCATATAATGATGTTTTAAAGCTGGTTAATTCGTGCGACGAAAAAACGCCAGAGGGTTTGATAAAAAAGATGTTTTATATTTTTTTATACGAGCTAGCCTGGAGGGGAGGTGAGGGTGTAAATTAAGTGCCTTATAAATGATTTTCAAAAAGAATATGATAATTTTGGTAATGAAACTGGAAGAATCGAATATAACCCCATTTTCGCAAAAACAGCTCAAGGCGGAAACAAAAAATGTACCGATTCCAAGTGGCTAGTTTCAAACAAAAAGTATCCAGATGTCTGCCCAATTCGACTTTTTAAGAAATAGGTAGGTACCTATATGGAAAAACGTAATCATCTTATGGAATGTGACAGGTTTTTTGTTACTCCAAATTTCAATTGGAAAGTAAGTAAAAATTGGTATAAAAATAATCCCATTCGAAAAAATACTTTTGCGAAATTAATGAAAAATACTGCAAAAAATGTCGGCTGGATACTGAAAATAAAAAAATTACCAATCATTTACTAACACTCATCAACAAGCTTCATCAGACCCTATTTACAATTTGGTGAAGAACATCACAAAAAAATTATCGAAAAAATAAGAGGTGAAAATGTAAACAATGCTGAAAATGTTCAAATTAAAGAAAATAATTTTGTTAGGGAGACAACGCCATCTACGAGTCAGACTATAATTAAATATAATAATTGTACTTTTAATTGTAACACGTTATAACAGTTTTTTCGGTTTTTTCCCGAAAATTCAAATCATACGGTATAACTATGATATCATAATCGGAAAGTAGATGAAATTTCCGAGAAAAGATGTAAAGACCGCAGTTCGATATCCTTGGTTGTTTCAGAGTTATCGCCAAAATAATAATTATTAATACAAATAGCGCCCTCTAGCAATTTTATTAAAAACTATCGTGTACCATTGGATACGACAATTGAAGGTACTTCCAAACAAGCTTAAATTTAGTAAAATCGGATAAGTCGTTTAGAAGTTACAGCGATTTTAATGTTTACACTTTCAATAGCTTCTACCACTCTTATCAAGTGAAAGTGTAAACATTAAAATCGCTGTAACTTCTAAACGACTTATCCGATTTTACTAAATTTAAGCTTGTTTGGAAGAGAAAGGTAAGTAACTTAAATTGTTGTATCCAATGGTACACGATAGTTTCTAATAAAATTGCTAGAGAGCGCAATTTGTATTAAAAATTATTGTTTTGGCAATAACTCTGAAACGAATAAGGATATCGAACTGCGGTCTTCACGTTTTTTCTTGCAAATTTCATCTACTTTCCGATTATGATGTCATAGTTATACCGTATGATTTGAATTTTCGGGATAAAATCGAAAAAACTGTTATTATTACAAATTGCGCCCTCTAGCCATTTTATTAAACACTATCGTGTACTGTTGGATACGGCGATTGAAGATACTTACCTTTCCCTTCCAAACAAGCTTAAAGTTAGTAAAATCGGATAAGTCGTTTAGAAGTTACAGCGATTTTAATGTTTACACATTCAAAAGCTTCCCCCACTCTTATCAAGGTCGGTACGCCAACGAGCCTTAAACCAAAATTATGCAGAATTGTCTAAGCTTTTCGATGATGTAATCAGAGTTATACCTTAATATGGGAATTTCCGGAGAAATTTAGAATTAAAAAAAAAATTTAATTGTGCCCTCTTGCGGCGAAATAAGGAACTTAAAAATAATTTCCAGCAATTTCTCATAGCCACTTTTCCAAAAAAAAATTTTTTTCGCAAGCCATACGACTAACCCTTTCTGAGATACGGCCGAGAGCTATTCTTAGTGGGACACCCGGTACTATTAAGTATGCGTTAAGAGAGATTCAATACCGTTGAACCAATATATTTTTTCTATTTCACGTTCATAATAAGCTCAGTACAATACGCATTTGCGTATCGTAATGAAGCTATTTCGATACGCAATTTTTCTTTATTTCATGTTGGTAACATCTAAATGTTTTATTTCATTGACTTGCGCTGCCTTTGTGATTTACGAGAAAACCAATTTTTCTCAGAGGAAAAATAGCTTGATAACGTACTTTTTTATTCTGTGTGGATAACAGTCATGGATGTTGGTTGCATATATAAATTAATTTTTGTAGATGCTTCAAGCTATCATTTTCTGCCAAATCCTATCCAAAATTCAATCTACTAACCTTCCAATGTCGATTTTTACTTCAACTCTATTTGAATTTTCCATCTTCCCTATACTAAATTGCAATGCCGTGACGTAAAATCACGTCTTTTGAAATTCGAAAAAAAGTAGCAAAATCGCCCGAATTTCCGAACGCTCTGTATATGTACCGAATGTACAAGGATCACACAACGTATTCCGTCCAATTTCAAATCTCATATCGCTAAAATAACTTTAGAATCTCGTGGTGAAAATGGGTCAATAAATCAAAAAATGACAGTTCGCAAAATAATTTTTGTTGTCCAGAGGCTGCTATGATAAAAAATAGTATTACCATCATAAAATTTAGACATAAAAATTTACAAAATTTGAAGGATTTATTTTCTTTTTAAAATGTATTTTTCTTGATTATAAAAGGTGAAATAGAAAAAAATTGATAAAGCACATGTTTCATAAGGCGTTTTAGCGCACGTGTCAATAAAAAAACTCGCCACTTTGTGGCTCGTTTTTTAAAATAGACGCGTGCGCTAAAACCGCTTCTTATGAAACGTGTACTTTAATATACTATTATGATAGTTGGTACTTACCATTTTCTATTAAATCAAACAGCACACCAAGAACAACTAACCCATATACTTGAAAGTAAATCATTTTTAAATTAACAATACAAAACAACACTAAATTCTTAACGCGCTAACTCTCTGTTAACCGTTAACCCCAACTCTTAACTGCAGTCCGCGTAGTAGTGGGCTTATTATTATCCTCACCATTTAGAATGATTCAATCCTGTGCAGCATCACTCCCCCCACCCCTCACTTGTGCGTGTGCTGTATCACGAGCGATAGTAAATATTGGAGTAAATGTACAATATTAGAGATTACCTATTTTTATAATAACTACAAAGCTTAGATTAACACGATATCAGTGTATTTGTATTTGTAATTAGTAAAGAGAGAACAGAGGAAAGGTTAAGAAAAATTTCAAGACAATTTGTTGCGTCGGACCGAAACAAGATTTTCAGCTGAAACCGAAACCGAATCTTCGGCCTTGGTCTCAGTTTCGGCCGAAACCGAAGCCGAAACTTATTTATACATGTTAAAAATTTTATTGTATACTAAAATTTAATACAGTGTGACCAGTAAAATCCGCATCATATGGGTTTTTTTTATTAATAACTTTATTCGAAATTTGACTTTGGCATCAAGTTCTGCTTCGATCGAGATGAAAATTAAGCAAAAAAATAGTAGTCATGTGATTCGGATTAAGTATCTGTAAAATTTTAATTTTTTCCAGAAATAATTCAAAAGTGGGGTTATTTCTGAAAGTAGGTACCGTCAAATAGGGTAAAATTGTTAGCTTTTTTGATTAATATGTAAATTACAAGAAAAGTACACCTAGTTTTGCGCCAAAAAAAATATAATGTATTTGCACTATGCCGAATGAAGACCTCCAGGCTTAAAACAAACTTCAAAAATTGTTTTTTTTTTGCTAGAAAATAAAAAAAAAACTTCATTATCAAAGTTATGCTCAAATTGGGGTGACTTTGATAGGCACTGTTTTTTTTGCATTACAACGAATGCTTTGGATCTAAGAGTTATCAATGTAACACTTTTTCCCTCACTCTTAATATATTTTTTTTTATCAATTTTATGTGCGCTTGGGGTGACTTTGAAAATCCATAAGTTTACAGAGATTATCAAAGTCACCCCTTATCACTCAGCATAAGAATTAAATTTTAATAAACTATCCTCGCAAAAGTGAAAATTAGACTTTAGTTATGATGTCAAAAGAAAACTTTATTTCATATATAAATTACAGAACTTAAATTTACACATTTTAACACAAATTTAACGTTCATAAACATCAACAGATTCATATAAAAATTACTATCAATCTCACCCCGAAAGTGTTATCAAAGTGACCCCGCATGATATATCAACTAATAGTTTTCAACCAAGCATATTTGGCGTCGAATTTTACATGAAATGAGGTTAAGTAGAAACCATCTCATCGTAAATAACCGATTTTTTAATAAAATTGCTAAAAACTGATGAAATAACTTATAATTTTAGACAGTGTCAATTTAATGCTAATTTGCAGTATTATTATAGAATATTTACAAAAATAGTATAACAAACACTTACCGGCATGCTAACAGGACACAACAATGGCGAAACTTCACTCTTTCGACTAAGCATGGCGCGGATGTCCGCGGATTATAATCGCGGGATATTTAAATTTATTTAACAAAATATTACCTTTTATCAAAGTCTCCCCATAAAATCAATTTCACCCCATTTCACGGTATCGAAAAAGTTATAAGAAAAAGTTTTTTTAAATGCAATTTCTAGCCCACATGCAAAATTCCAGCTGCAATAATTTTGATTATTACCTATATTTTGTAAATTGCAACACTTTGGCAAAATAAGACTCAACGCAACCTACATAAAACTTCTTAGTTTTGACAATGCTTTATTTTAGATTAATTTTCTTTAAAATAGCGCCATATTAAATCTGTGTAAAAATCAAAATGGGACTAATAAAATTTGGTCGCATGTGATGCAAAGTTTATTTGTTTTTGACCCTGTAAGTATAAGGTAACATCGTAAAATAAATATTTTTGAAAACGTAGTTTGTGTCCGAAAGTAATACACCTTAATTTAAAGACAAAAAAGAACACAGTGTCATCAGTAAAGTGTTAATAAATTTTAGTGGTGGGTAAAAAATCAAAATTATTTTATGCAGCTGAAATTTTACATACATGTGGGCTAGAAACTGCATTAAAAAAAACTTTTTCTAATACATTTTTTCGATATTTTTAGAAATACCCCACTTTTGAATTATTTTTTGAAAAAAATTAAAATTTGACAGATAATGCGACTCACGTGACTACTATTATTCTTTTGCTTAATTTTCATCTCGAACGAAGCAGAACTGATGCCAAAGTCAAATTTCGAATAAAGCTATTAATAGAAAAAAAATCCCATATGATGCGGACTTTACTGGTCACACCTTATAGGACGAGATTGATCTTGAGAATGGATGGAACTCTTCCCACCTAAAAAAAAAGATCGACAGAGAAATTTTTTTATTTATATAGACCACACTGCCTATGAACTCACCCAAAGCTAGCCGAACGGTGCGCAACAATTCACGAACACTGAGTTTCGGCGCGGCCGAAGATTCGGCCGATTTTTGGACGAAACCGAAACTGTAACCGAAACTAGATTCAGAACAAACCCGAACAAACCCGAAACTAGCCGAAACCGAAATCGAACATTCGGTCGGTCACTAACAATTTGTTTTTTTCCGCTAAAAATTACAGGCATTAAAACTCATACCGGGTTACATGGGCTGGTGCTGGTGCAACGTAGGAAATCGCATACAATATTAAGGTGGTAAAATAGGTTGGCTTCCTTGTTAATTAATTTTCTTTTATTAAATGGAATAATTTGATGAACTAACGAAATTTATTGTGATTTATTTTTTAAACAAGGGGTCATTCAGAAAAACGCAAATCTAAAGAACCCCACACTTTTATGGAAAATAACCCTCGGTTAAATTTCCCAAGTTTTTAGTATACCAGGGTGTTTCAATAGAAACTCCCAGGCCAGTTATTTCGAAAACTAAAAGCGACATGTAAATTCTATAAACGCCAGTTTTTAGCCTCTATGATTGGCTTCACAACTGTGTAAAAAATATGTTTGAATAATACATGATGTAGGTGGCGCCACGGTGCAAAGAAATTTTTCGATGACAGGAACTTTTAAATGTTGTCGTTCTTAAAGATAATTAGTTTTTGATCAAATTATGTCCCATAAAAATTTTTGATAAATCTAACATGAAAGGAGATAGTTGGGGTTAAGTTTTAAAAAAAAAAATAATTTTAACGAGTATTTTAATTATAAATGTTTTTAATATCCTTTAGCAGATTTTAATTTAATTTTGGTAAGGATAATTTCAGTAATAAAACGTTCATGTAGCGCTAAATTATTACGTTCAGTGACGTCCCAGGGGGCGCCTTAACAAATAATATTGGCAAAAAATAAGACGCCACTGAGTTTTTGGTAATTTTTATATTTTTTCGGATTAAGCAACCAAAAATATCCTTTTCTTGTTTGTTAAATTGTTTTCTTATTTTGCTTGGTTTTCGAGAAATAAAAATAAAAACAAATTTAATTCATACCTCTGGAAAACAAAAATCATTAAATAATAAATACGTTGTATATTTTACTATTAATCGAAATACACTATTAAGAGTTTGCAGAACCGAATTATTATATCGATTTGCTATGTGTGTAGGTATATGAAAACGGCAATAATTTTAAACACCTCATTTCATATTTTTATTTCTCGAAAACCAAGCAAGATAAAAAAACAATTTAACAGACAAGAAAAGGATATTTTTATTTGCTTAATCCGAAAAAATATAAAAATTACTCAAAACTCAGTGGCGTCTTATTTTTTGCCAATATTATTTGCTAAGGCGCCCCTGAGACGTCACTGGACAAAATAATTTAGCGCTACACGAGCGTTTTATTACTAAAATTATCATTACCAAAATTAAGTTAAAATCTGCTAAAGAATATTAAAAATATTTATAATTAAAATACCCGTTAAATTTATTTAAAAAAAAACTTAACCCTAAATATCTCCTTTCATATTGGATTTATCAACATTTTTTATAGGACATAGTTTGACCAAAAATTAATTATCTTTAAAAACGACAACATTTAAACGTTTCTGTCATCGAAAAATTCGTGGCGCCACCTACATCTTGTATTATTCAAACAAATTTTTTACACAGTTATGAAGCCAATCATAGAGGCTAAAAACTGGAGTTGACAGAATTTACATGTCACTTTTAGTTTTCGAAATAATTGGCCTGGGAGTTTTTATTGAAACACCCTGTATAGTAGAGAATGTCCATTCTGAACAAAAGTATCCATGGCCACAACAAAATCTACCGACCAGTTTTTAAGTTGCAAAATATGAATTTTTTGCGCTTCTGCTTCATGATATTAATTCGTTTTGTTTTTCTGGATTTTTGTTTACCGTGTTTTGGATAGGATACCTAGATAGTAAAAAAATAATCTAAATATTTTGATTATATACCGGGTGAGTGACCAAAATTATAGAATATTTTTTGTTTGATCGTTGCATTTTCGGAATTAAATTATATATTAAAAAACTAAGATTGTGGATTAAAATCAGGATTTATATTTAATGTATTGGTATAGGGTGGCTCAAAAAGTTAATATGTTTTTACTAGTTGTTAAAGAAATATTGTAGATATTTTTTATATCAACTTGTTGTTTATCGTATGGTTCCAAATATATAATTATCAAGATTTTAATATGTGTTTTCGATGATTCGCGATAGGAAAAAAAATATAGAAATACATTTATTTATAAATCACGTGGTATATGAAAATTGGATCGATTAAATATTGTTATTTTTTTTATATTTTTTGCTTAAAGTATTTTACTTTTTACTATAAATTTCACTTTTTTTTTCTATGACCAGTTCTGGAGATATACAGAGTCGAACAAACTCAAAGCACAAAAAATAAACTTATAAAACCATAATATTTTTCCTTATTTTAAAAAAACTGTTATACAAGTTAATATTATGTTTAAAAGTAAATATTTATTGGTATACAGGGTGTGAATAATTAAAGTGTTCTAACACTGAATTTTGCAAATAGGGACTAATATAAAAATAGAATAAACAAGCAAAGTTTTAATAGAAAGAATGAATTTTATTCAAAAAATAAAAGTAGGGCTTGAGAAGACAAAACAGCTTATTTCATTTTTCTGTATACAGGGTGGCCCATTAGTGCGAGGAAGTCCAATATATCAGTTGTCAACAGAAATAGCAACAAATATTAGACATGAAAGCTATATGATGCGTAGAGACGCATATTTTAAAAATATTTTGAGATATACAGGGTGACCCAAAAAAGCAGAGTGGCAAATAGGTAAGTTTTTTTAAATGGCAACCCCCATTTTTTTTAGGGAATTAAATTCAGCATGAAATTTAGCATATATTAGAGTATCCTAATTTGGTGTACGTTGCGGCGTTGCCAAGCTATATATAATATACTAAAAAATCCAAGAAAAACCACCTAATCAAAACTCCTATAAAAAAAATGAACCGATTTGATTTTTTAATACATGGTTACCGTTTTGGATACCTGAGGGACGGTAGATTAATCTTATTAAGGAAATCTGACCATAATTTATACAGGGTATTTTTTACAGATGTGCCAATATTGCTATATTTAAAGTATCAAATCTTCATGTTTTTAAATGGGACACTCTGTATAATAATGGGTCATGTTGTTAGGTATTTTATGCCCTATAAATTTGCAATTATAACTCATATCCTAAAATCTACCGTTTTGTCACAATTTTGAATTTTATTTGAAAATGCAAAAATAGCATCATTTTTTTTCTTGGTAGGCCATGATTCAAACAAAAGTGGATATTACCACATGTCAAAATAATGCTTTAAAAATACCGTGGTTAATATTAAGTTTCTAATTTGTAAAATTGACGCGTTATTAAGAAATTATAATGAATTTTTTTACGTTTATTAGCGACTAGGCTTTATTATGAGCTTTAAAAGTAGGAAATGACAATATAACTACCATCAACATAACATAACAAAGGACAAAAAAAACAGAAAAAAAAAGTTAGGAACACAATAACAAATTAATATATATACACACACACACACACACACGTGTGTGTCTGTAAATATTTTAAAGTATAATACTATAATAAATGTTCGAAATGTCCGCCATTGTTATTTAAACATGCTTCTTTACGTTCTTCAAAAGATCGACTGACTTCGTTTAGCATATTGTTGTCAATGTTTATAAAAACTTCCGTTATACGATGTTTCATATCTTCCTTAGTCGTCGGAGCAATTTTATATACTTGTTCTTTCACATAACCCCATAAGAAGAAGTCCATTTTAGTCATATGTGGAGATCGAGGGGGCCACTGAAATGGTCCACCTCTTCCTACCCACCTATTAGGAAAAGCTTTGTTTAGATGCTCATGGATTACTGCTGTATGATGAACTGGAGCTCCATCATGTAAATACCACATTATTTCTTTAATGTAATTTGGTAAAGCATTGGTCAGACGTGGTAACTCATTTTGAACGAACTGCAGATATACTTGACCAGTTACTCTCTCCTCAAAAAAGTAGGGCCCAATAACGTAAGTTCCAACGATACCACCCCACACATTTAAAGACCATCTTGTTTGGCTATGGGTTCCAATAAAATGTGGATTTATTGATGAATAGTAATGAAAATTGTGACGATTAACATTTCCATTTTTGTGAAAAGTGGCTTCATCAGTAAATATAACCATAATTAAAAAATAATCTTTCCTGTTGAATTTTTCGTTGGGCCCATTCGCAAAAAACTACTCTTGCACCAAAATCCTGGTCATTTAACTCCTGCATAAGCTGAATGTGATACGGGTGCATTTTTTGATCATGTAAAACTCTCTGAATTGTTTGCCGTGTTATATTAGTTTCATTTGCAATGACCCGATGGGAAGTATGCGGATTTTCTGTAACGTTAAGCAAAACGGTTAATTGATTTTCTTCTGTATTGGCCGTTTTGCTTCTCTCAGTATTTTCGTAATTCCCTTTCCTTTCCCGGCCCGAATAAAACGTTCCAACAATTTTTCAAACGCTTCTTTTCTTGGTTGTCTTCTTTCTGGAAAGGACTCATAATAAAGCCTAGTGGCTAATAAACAGTTCTTGTCACTGGCGCCTAATATAAAAACCATATTAACAAGTTCTTCTTTTCAAAAATTCATTATAATTTCTTGATAACGCGTCAATATTACAAATTAGAAACTTAATATGAACCACGGTATTTTTAAAGCATTATTTTGACATGTGGTAATATCCACTTTTGTTTGAATCATGGCCTACCAAGAAAAAAAATGATGACAAAACGGTAGATTTTAGGACATGAATTATAGTTGCAAATTTATAGGGCATAAAATACTTAACAACATGACCCATTATTATACAGAGTGTCCTATTTAAAAAAATGAAGATTTGATACTTTAAATATAGCAATATTGGCACATCTGTAAAAAATACCCTGTATAAATTATGGTCAGATTTCCTTAATAAGATCAATCTACCGTCCCTCAGATATCCAAAACCGTAACCATGTATTAAAAAATCAAATCGATTCATTTTTTTTAAAGGAGTTTTGATTAGGTGGTTTTTCTTGGATTTTTTAGTAAATTATATATAGCTTGACAACGCCGCAACGTACACCAAATTAGGATACTCTAATATATGCTAAATTTCATGCTGAATTTAATTCCCTAAAAAAAAATGGGGGTTGCCATTTAAAAAAACTTACCTTTTTGCCGCTCTGATTTTTTGGGTCACCCTGTATATCTCAAAATATTTTTAAAATATGCGTCTCTACGCATCATATAGCTTTTATGTCTAATATTTGTTGCTATTTCTGTTGACAACTGATATATTGGACTTCCTCGCACTAATGGGCCACCCTGTATATGGTATATTATTCAGTTTCGACTTCAAGACCTGACTTATTTTCTTTGATACAGAGCTTGGTCTGGCTGGATATGTACTGTATCGCAAGGATCGATCTAAGGTAACCAGCGCTAAGAAAGGAGGAGGCAGTACTTATGGCTGTTGCTAAAACAATCCCATGTTTACTAGTGAGAGTGGATCCGGAAATTAAATATTTCTTCATCCTGATCGGCGCCGGCTCTCAAAGATGTGTAGTTGGAGGAGTTTGTCTGCCTTCCAGATCGCCAGTCACTGCTTTTCTGAATGGCGATGCGACCCATCCCCAAAATTAATTAGCTCTCTTAGACCACTTTAACCTTCCTAACATTGATTGGGCTGAGGGTGACCTTGCTTCCGTAGCTATGCCATCAAGATTATATCAAACGTGTGTGCATTTCATTGCTTAAAACTATCTCTAATCAGAATGGAAAAATTCTAGATTTACTGCTTTCCCAGTTTTCAGATATATATGGTGACGGTTAGAGCAGCCACTATTACCTCTGGTTGTACCCCTTGAACTTTTTACCTGTTCCAACAATCCAGGTTTGCATAATAATTAATTTTACAAGGAGTTTAAATGGACTGATAACGGGTCCATTAATGAGTATATTTCCTTTATTATCTGGGACAACGTAATTAGATATATACCCTTAGACCAATTAATTAATGATGTTTTATGTGTTTGCACCATGCTATTGATTTATTTGTACCCTCAAAAAATGTATCGCCAAGAAAGTGTCCCATTTGGTATTCGGAGCAATTGATAAATCTAATGTATCACTACAAAAAGAGCACTCTAGATTAAAGAATTATGGTAATTGCATGGATTACCTGGAATTTTCTACGTTAAAGACCCAGTGTAAACAGCTTTCTAGAGAATGTTATGAAAATTACGTTGTCCAGACGGAGAATTATATCACTCATAATCCCAAGAATGTTTGTAAATTAGTCAATGCCAAACGAGCCACTGCAAAAATTCCTAATCAAGTATCTTACCATCTCTGAAGAGCCTAACAAAGTCCAACATGAAGGTAATGATTGATAGTTCCATGATCATGATTTTCCCGTCTGGGTCTGACACGTGCTGGTAGCAGTGAACTTTTTTAAAGATGTTCTTGAAAAACTAAAAACTTTATTTCTTTATTTAAATTTTAAAATGTTTTAATACATATTTTTGCACCAAATGTGCTAGTTTCGACTCCTGCTGGGGTAACTGAGCCGTAACAAGCTTGGTACCCCAACAGCATTTTGTTTCAAGCTAAATGAAAGCACCTACACGTCTTTTATACAAAAACCAAAGTTTTTTTTCTTTTTCTTTCCACCCTTTTTTGACCACTTCCATGCACATTGCACATGTCTCCAACCTTACTGAATCAAAAGTAAACATATTTTATCACATACATTTAGAATGACTTTTACAAAGTTTTTTTAAAAAAATTTCTTATTTTTCTCTTCATTTCCCACCCAGAGTATCTTGACACTGTTCTTTGACCTTTCAGTGTGCTGTGATATTTCCTTTCTTCTGACTATACAGGGTGTTAATTAATGTCATGCAGATATTTCAGGGGGTGATAGTACTCGTCAAAATAAGAAAAAAATGCAAATATAGGCGTGGTCTAAAACGCGTTATTTTCGTTATACAGGGTGGCAAAATTTCAATTTTTTTTCTCGTATTTTGCGTTTTCTCTCTTATATTCTGCGATAATTGATTCAAATTTGGAACATCAACCCTTTTTTCAAATCTCTACAATAAAGTATCAAAATTGTCGGTCGCAGTATACAGGGTGTTAAATTAACAATTGCCTATCCCAGCCAGCTATTTTTTTTTCTCATATTTATTATTGTGTTATTTTGCCTACACTTAATTTCCATCGATGGCTATTTTTGCAAATAAATCGAAAACGGTCACAGATACGAGAATAGTGCAAGAGATCAGAACGCTAAACAAAACAATAGAGAGTTCAAATTTCATACCGGAATTCATACAGGGAGCCAAAAAAAAAGTTCTGAAAGATAAAATTGTAGCCGATTCAAGAAAATGTAACACCCTGTATACTGCGACCGACAATTTTGATATTTTATTGTAGAGATTTTTAAAAAGGGTTGATGTTCCAAATTTGAAACAATTATCGCAGAATATAAGAGAGAAAACGCAAAATACGAGAAAAAAAATTGAAACTTTGCCACCCTGTATAACGAAAATAACGCGTTTTAGACCATGCAAATGTTTGCGCATTTTTTTCTTATTTTGACGAGCACTATCACCCCCTAAAATATCTGCATGACATTAATTAACACCCTATATATTAAGTTTTTCACTCCTCATGTATACCATCGAAGGCTCCATTACGGCTTATTACCACTATTTATTTTCTCTACTGCTAATAATATCAGCTTTTTATTATTTACTTGTTTTTCCTGATGATGAGTGTTTCTACACTCGAAACATGTCGATTCTATATATTTTGAATCATTCTAGGTTCGCCTAGTTTTTTCTAAATACAATGTTTTGAAACGCAACGTTCTTGCCTACCACCTTCAAATAACTAACATTATTGCTAATGTTTTTTAGTTCGGTTTAAGGATGTGAGGGAGGAGAGGGGGGTAATATTATGTTTAATAGCGGGCTGTTAACATTTTACATACAAACCTTTTATTTAAACTTCTAACAACGATGCCACCAGACGTATCATTAGATAAGTTACAAGACGGTTTATTACAGACTGTTACCTAAATTAAAAAATTAAATATTCCAAGATTTGGGCGTAGGTACATGAGATTTGTATAATTTTGACATCATGTCTACAGTCTTGTTTTCAAAAGCCCGTCCAATCGGGAAAAGAACCGAGTGTGTTTTCTGTACTATTTTAGCTATGTGGGTTTGCCATTTTGGTGTCATCCGCAAAGAAGGCCAAACCAGACTGAACACACCCCGGTAGAGCTGCAATCTGCAATATAAAGGAGAAAGAATAGTGGTCCCATAACTGAACCATGTGGATATAATATAAAAGGATATTTTATATTCCAAGAGACTTGATGCTAAACTATTTTTTTTTAATTGTATTGATAATTCTCACCTGCATCACAATTTGGTTAATTTACGTATCGTAGCCCTTCATAGAACCTCACCTTCCATCCCCCAGAAACCAATTGTTTTAAATATTTCATCTACGACAGTGCCATTATGACGTATTTAGCATTATCATTTAGATGTCATTATGACCTTCATAATAGCACTCAGTGCCATTATGAATTCATAATAACATCCAAATGTTAAGATACAAAAACAAAAAGAAAGTCGGTGCAAACTATTTATTTGTTATTATTAGGTACTTAGAAAAACGGATTGCATTAATTTATTGTAAACATCCGAAGGGACACTTTCGGATTCAGAATCTGCCATATTTAAATTATTTTTGGCCAACACTTTGCATACAATAGAAAATTATACGGCAATAATGACGTTGTCAAAATCGAAATTGAAACAATCAAAAATGCGGTTACCATGATATCGACTAATATGGACACTTGAAAATTTTAAAAATTACGAAAACGTTATCTGATATCAATGAAATTTAGACCAATAAAATCTATTTGCACTGTCGTAGATTACATTTTGAATGATACACGTTTGATATGAACTTTGTTAAAGAAACTTGTGCAATTAAACCACTCGGCTAACGCCTCGTGGTTTAACGTTGCACACGTTACGTTTCATTATAGTGTTCATATCGAACTAGTATCATTAATAACTAATAATCTACTCTCTCCCTCCCCAGTCAATCGTGATTTATTTTAGAACCGAAATATCGCTTTTTGTGCCCTGAAGTCATTTAGGCAGGCCCGGTTCTAGATCTCCTGGTGCCCCCGGGCAAGCGTCTTATTTAGCGCCCTCGAAATTTTTATTTCATATTTTTTTCCTGAATATATCTATATACAGGGTGTCCGGAAAATACGTGTACAACGTTTAACGACAGACTCCTGACGTCAAAATAGGTCGATCTAAGCCGACTTAGTTATATCCAAAATTGTCTCGTTTAGCCGGTAGAGGGCGTCAAAAATTTGTAAAAATATTGGTTTTTCCTAAATTACGTGAAAACCTGCTAATCGATTTTAATGATTTTTAGTCTGTAGACGAATACTATAAAATGACGTTTTCTAGTAGTATAGTCACAGGCTGTAAATAAGTGGAAGTGTTATAAAAGTGATATAATACGTCAACATTTCTCCTCATTTTTTATATAAAGGCGTTATGACAACCCAGATATTTTTGTAGAGTGACTGGATGTATTTGGAAGCTATTTTACTCGTTGAATGAGCTGTTTTGCCAGAAGAAAATATTTACAATTACCTGCATAGCGGATTTTAAATGCAGGCAACCATTTTAATAACCCCGAGATATTAGATAAAGTCGCCACAGTGGTTCTTTTCCCGGGCGTCATCACTTTTACGTCATCAAAATCGTATGAATCAAATCAAAATTACGAGACGAAAAAAGTCAAAACTAAGTTAAGTTCATAAAATGGACGTGCCTGCCTACCGTTTGACGTACCTACATAATATCCCGAAAAATTATTATTTATTTTAAGTTTTGCCCGGCATTCTCTATTATCTAAAAGAAATTGACAAACAAATGTTAATACATTTAATACTATTTTTAAAGCTTAAAATCTAGAAAAGTTTGGTGTTCTATTGACTATTAAAATCGCAAAAGTCAAATTTTTAACATCCTTTCGTTTAAGGGAATTTAGCCACTGCCGTAAACTTTTCAAAGAACTTTCACGGTTAGATAAATTAGGTATTATAAAAATCCATAAATACTTACCCCCCAAAAAAGATGATGGGTATAATTAGCTCTAAAAAGAACTATTTTTAGAAAAAGGAACAGTTTTAAGGCACACAGATTTACAAAATACGAATTAGATTGGCAGATCAAAATAGGGTTGACAATGACGTTCTAAAATACAACGGTTGTCAACTAAACAAATAAAAAAAGTAATTAATTGACGTTTATAGTTTTATTCTTGTCTAGCACATTATATTATTGCGGAATCTTGGAGACGTTCTTTTATGCTTTTATTCAAGCTTGTTACTGTAATAAACAAGGATGCAGAGTTATTAACCACGTTGAGTCCTGATCGTTGATTGATGACGCACGGGCAAAGATCCACTGTGGCGACTTTAGGGTCCAATATCATTTTTTAAGGAGTGTTAATAAGTGTATTCAGCAAGATGGCGGTCATTTTACACATTTGCTTAAGTAATGTTTCTGTTTTACTTAGTTTCTTACAATACATACTTTCAATAACTTTGTTTTATTTTTATTGTTAATAATTGATGTATGCAGGTAATTGTAAATATTTTCTTCTGGCAAAACAGCTCATTCAACGAAAAATATTATAGAGGTAAAATAGCTTCCAAATACATCCAGTCACTCTACAAAAATATCTGGGTTGTCATAACGCCGTTCATATAAAAAATGAGGAGAAATGTTGACGTATTATATCACTTTTATAACACTTCCACTTATTTACAGCCGGTGACTATACTACTAGAAAACGTAATTTTATATTATTAGTCTACATACTAAAAATCATTAAAATCGATTAGCAGGTTTTCACGTAATTTAGGAAAAACCAATATTTTTACAAATTTTTGACGCCCTGTACCGGCTAAACGAGACAATTTTGGATATAACCAAGCCGGCTTAGATCGACCTATTTTGACGTCATTAAGGTGGGAGTATCAACATGCTTGCCAACCTATAACCTATTTCGCGTAGATTTATTTATGTTTTCTAGCTTTTATACAAAATTTAAAGAAAATCAGTATCGACTTGATATTCTATAGGTAATTGTTGACATATTTAATAAATATCAAGGAATTTCATAACTTATTTTAGGAGAATTGTATAACGAAAAATATCGAGTAAGATTTTTTTAAAAATTATTATGTCATTGCAATGACATGTTCTTTCATTATACAATTCTCCCAAAATTAGCAATGAAATAAATTGATATTTTTGTAATATATCAGATATTACCTAAGTAATGTGCCGACGATACTGATTTTATTTAAATGTTAGTTTAAAAAATAATAAACTTGAAAAAACAAAGCGAAATAGGTTATAGGTTGGCAATAAATTGAACGACGTTGAGAATTCAACCTTAAACGTTGTACACATATTTTCCGGACACCCTGTATATACTTATACCATCAAAAATATTTAATTTTTTTGATGTGATATTTTAAGAAGGAGAGGCTCTCTGTGCACTCTGCAGTGACTAATTTGCAAATAATTTGCTCCCTCCAATGTTTTAATTTTAGAAAAAAACAAGTCGACACGCGTCTATCCAACTGAGCCTGCTGTTTCTTTTTTAGTCGCCGAGCCGCGCTCACCGCGTCGCGCTAAGGGCGGACTATAAATACCTATCGAGGTTTAAAGATCATCGATGTTCCATTTTCGATATTTTTTGGCCCCTATTAAATGGGTTAAAGGCACCCGCTTTGTTTCAGATTTTATAAAAAATACTTGGGCGCCCTTATCTTTTAAATAGTATATTATACATCGAAGGTTATACAGACGCTTATTTGTTTTACCTTTGGCAATATTTTGCGTCCCTTGGACTTTGCGCCCCCGGCGTCTGCCCGGGTTGCCCGGACGCTGGGACCGGGCCTGATTTAGGTTATAAACAATTTTCCCTTACATTTTTTTTACTTCTGAGGACGCCATACTTCCGGAATTTCGCTTTATTTCTATCAAGCTCTAAACAATTTATTGTAGTACTAACAATAATAATTTTATTTAACGATATGGTACCTACAGATGGCACTTATTAACATCGTTTGTAGGAGAGAGGCGGTGAAAGAGCTGGGTGGGGCGCGGAGTAGGAATTAAATTGGATTTACCTTTGAATGTAATATTGCTACTATTTTTAAACCTAACCTAAAAATAACCCAAGTTTCTATTTACTCACCTTTGAAAAGTAACTGCAGAATTATTATTTTCCGAATTCTCGCATAGAGGAGAGTTGGACAAAACCGGGTAGGTTGATAAAACCTGGTACCGCCTAGTTCTGCCAAATGTCTGTTGGCATCTATCGGACAATGCTAAAATTAGTGTTCTTTAATCACCAACAGTCGCGTGTATTCATTGCTACATCATTTGAGTAATATGAGCCGGAGCAGTAAGATATTAAGTGTTTTACGGTGCACCAAACTCGATTTTTAGGGTAAGTTTATTTTATAGTTTTTTTTCCTCTACTGAATAAATAATGACCATTTTAAAATTTATAACGTCTAACCAAGTATATTACCTCTAATTTGGTCAAAAATTTTGAATATTATATCATAATCAAAAAATTGTACATAATATTTAATGTCTTGTTGACGAGTTCTACAAAACCAGGGAGTCCAGGTTGTTACAAAATCGGGTACCCGATTTTATCAGACCTGTTGTTTTTTCCAGTTATTACAGCGTTTTTTTTTGCCTTAAGTTAACTACAAAATGTAGCATTATAAAAGAAAAATTAATTTTCAGTCATGGGATCAATAAAGCATCCAAAATGCAATAATTGAATTATTAAAACATAGGATGGGATATATAAAAAAGCCTCTTAAAGTTTTACTGTTCTTCAATAAACTTTAGAAGATCGTGTGAAACAAGCAAGAAATATTGAAGAATTACCCGGTTTTATCATACCGGTTGGACAAAATCGGATATTTTGCAATATTTTCATAAAATATAAAAAAAAAGAATTTAGAAATATTTATGAAAAGTGACATTGGTAGGTATATCAAACTTAAATCTCTTGGGAATATTTCAATCTACAACAAACGTTTGCTACCCTAAAATCTCACAAGTAATAGTCAGTTTTTGGACTGATTTTATCCAACTCTCCCCTACTTAACACTTGCGACTCATCTTAATTATTCTCCAAAAAATATCACAAAACATTAAAAACACAGCAAACACACCAAACGAAAATAGGGATGTTCGATATATATCGAAATATCGACGATATTTTCAATGCGATGCCTCGAGGCCATTTGATATTATTTATTTTATCGATGTATTAGGCCCTAAATTTATTCGTAAAATAATTATTTTGCCGTTGCCTCTAGATGTTGCTTATACCTTTTACCTTTGATTTTAGTTAAGGCATGAGCTTAGAATAATTCGATTTGTGAGTTGATTTGTAATTCTATATCTATTAAAAAAAAATTTCGTTGCATCTCAAACATCGATGTACTGCGATACAACATCCCTAAACGGTAAAGAATGAAACAACGTCATCATGGCCTCAGATCAATGTCATGGCCTCAAATCTTTAGGAGCAGATCTCTTACTACTGCCTTGCCATACTGCAAACTTTTTATAAGGTTTTAGACAAAGACTTAAATTTCTCACATCATGTTAATACTTTTAACAGCGTAAGTTTGGAGGGGCGTAATTTATATGTTGATTTACTTCAGAATGGAATAAGATTTCGTCAATAGATTAGTTTGTCATTTTTTCATCTACAGAATGAGTTTTTTAAAGTGTTACAAGGCGATATCTCGAAAACGGTTCAAAATATTATCTTGAAATTTTAGTGAGGGAATGAGAAGATGGAGGGACATATTTAAACATATTTTTGATGTCTACCCCCTTTCCCCATTTTGAGGGGTGGGGGGTAACTTTGGAATTTTAAACGAGACAATGTTCTCTTTTTTAGTAAATACGAACCTACGTAAAAAACTACGTACGTATGCAAAAAATATTTTGATTTGCTCCCCTGCTTACAAAATTATGATTTTTTAGGTTATAAAATACAAAAAATAGTTTACTATTTAATTTCAACTTATTTATCATCTGTCATGCTTCAAAAGATGTTCAAAATGTCTCCCTTCAACTTCCAAACACTTTGTCACTTTTTTTCAGAATAAATATCGTACCCGTTGTAACATTTTAAGTCTCACTAATAAGCATATCATCTAAAGTTGTAGGTGTAGCCGCCCTCACTTTATCTTTTATAAAATAAAAAATAAATAAAGGAAGAAGTCAAGGGAGGTCAAATCCGGGGACCTAGCAGGCCGTTTACCGAACCAGCTCGATTTATCCACCTGTTTTCAAACAATTCTTTCAACTCATTACGGGCCTGTATCACATAATGCGGTGGAGCTTCGTCCTATTGAAACCACATGTCAGAACTTATGTTTTGGTTTAATAATTGGGGTAATTGGTTTTTAAAAGAATTTCGTAACCAGGGGAGCAAATCAAACGTACGTAGTTTTTTACGTAGGTTCGTATTTACCAAAAAAAGTACAGGGTCTTCCAACGAGGACTGAAACAGGGGCTCATTTTTGAGCTTCCTTGTATTTAAAGAAAAATCCAAAATAGCCAATCGATGTACTTTTTCCTGCAGAGTTACGATATGGATAAGGTGTTTTTTTAAATGAAACACTTTTTTTATACGATTTTTGGAACTAGTGATTTTTTTTTGTTCGTTCTGATTAAAATATTTAACTTTAACCTGTTTGAAACAAACACTAGGTAATAAAGGTATAATCACCTTTGAATCCTTCAAAGTCATTTCGGCAATATAGTAAGTTTGTCAAATTTTTTGACTTTGAAGGATTCAAAGGTGATTATACCTTTATTACCTAGTGTATGTTTCAAACAGGTTAAAGTTAAATTATACTGGATAAAACATTAAAATTTAATAAAATTAGCTGTCACAATATTAAATATTTTAATCAGAACGGACAAAAAAAAATCACTCGTTCCAAAAATCGTATAAAAAAAGCTATGTTCCATTTAAAAAACACCTTATCCATAGCGTAACTCTTTTGTTTCTGGTTCAAATAAATTTTTGGTTTCATTTTTGAATTCTGCAGGAAAAAGTAATTGGCTATTTTGGATTTTTCTTTAAATACAAGGAAGCTCATTTTTGAGCCCCTGTTCAGTCCTCGTTGGAAGACCCTGTACATTGTCTCATTTAAAATTACAAAGTTACCCCCACCCCTCAAAATGGAGAAGGGGGTAGACGTCAAAAATATGTTTAAATATGTCCCCCCATCTCCCCATTCCCTCACTAAAATTTCAAGAAAATATTTTTTCGTTTTCGAGATATAGCCTTGTAAAACTCACCCTGTATTTTTCAACCTGATGTAGGACACTTACGTCGGTCCGACTTCGAGATTACCACAATTTGGTGAATAAAATAAGGGTTAAAAGGACGTCTGTATATGACTTCTGCACCTTATAAGTAACGAATTGCCGTAAAGATTGACGTCATCTTTGCGGTTACTTTATTTTACCACAGTTTTGGCATAGGTTAGATAAAAATCTTTATTTGACTAATATTTACCAATACCACCTCAGCATTTTTAGGTCAGATTACTACGTTTAAACGACGTAAGAGCCAATGACTATTCGCGACCCTAATCCGAAAGAAACTGAGTGACATCCATACGACGTAGTTGAGACGGTAAATGCTATATTTGACATCTTAAGTAACTGTTTTAGATAGATAGATAGATAGATAATCTTTATTTGATCCATAAGAATTACATAATTCATTTTACCCTATGGTGTAGATCGTGTCAATTTCACTAATTAAAATATAAAAATAAGTAAAGTAAAACAGAAATAAAAACCTATAAATGCCTAATTACGCACAGCAAAAAAGAAAAAAAACATAAAACAAAATAGGAAAAGGTATGCACTAAAAATTAGAGTCATGCCATGAGGCCAACATCCCCATCATTAATAAAATCTTGTATTGAATAGTACGCCTTGTTCAGTAGGAATGTCTTTAATTTTGGGATTATATATTTCGGCCCTCTTTGTCTGAACCTTATTGGAAACTTGTTCCATACTTTAGAATGTTGTAGGTAACATTTTTTTGCGCAAAGCTAAAATTTGCCTTCTCAATTCTGAGGTTCTCCCTGTATCTAGTGTCATGCTCATGTTCAGCTCTTAGATCTGAGAAAAGCGATTCATTATTTAGTATGAATTTTACACACTCCAAAATGTACAGACTGTATAGAGTGTAAATGCGGTGTGACACGAAAGTGCCCCTACAACTCGCCCTTCCCCCAATCCGGAACATAACCCGTAAGCACCTTTTTTGAATAGAGAAGATGCGGCTAGCCAGCATAGAATTACCCTAGAATATAAGACCATATCTTATTTGTGAGAGTATATAAGCATGATACGCTAAGACGGCCGAGGTGGGTCCAATTGAGTTTGTTAGTACTCTAAGAGCATAGCAGTACTTGCTCATTCCACTTGCCACTTTCCCTATATGATGTTCCTAGGTTAGTCTTTGATCTATGACTACTCCAAGAAATGTGACTTTGTCTTGTGTCTTTAGTTCTACGGTATCATACTGAAATTAAATTGGGTCCCCAGGATTAAATTTGAAATTGATGACTTGAGTTTTTGAAACATTCAGTATTAAGTTATTTTTTGCAAACCATTCATTCAGAGCATCCATACCACTCACAACCCCTTGCAAGCATTCATCCATCAGTGCCCCACTGACAGTTAAAAAGGTGTCATCCGCATACATGACCAGACCAACTGCACAAGATCATTCACATAGATAATGTACAGCAGAGGGCCGAGTACTGACCCCTGCGGCACATCACTTGCAATCCTCCCAGAGTCAGACTTCAAAGTTCTACCGCTTTCATCGTAGTCTATGACACATTGTTTACGATCTGAAAGATAAGACCTCAACAAGGCCAAAGCGGGCCCCTTATACCACACCTTTCCAACTTGCAGCAGAGAACATTGCGGTCCACACTATCGAACGCCTTTGATAAGTCCAAACACAAGGCCATGGTGATTTGCTGGTTATTTAGCGAGTTAATAAGTTGTTGTAGCGCTAGGTATACTGCTTTCACTGTCGAGCGACCTTTTATAAATCCATTCTGTCTATGGGTAATTATATTGTTTCTTTCGAAAAATTACATGATTCGTGTGTTAAGTAGATTCTCAAAAATTTTATTGACATTTGATAGAAGTGAGATTGGCCATAAGGTTGCGCCAACACTGACGTTAAACTTAGTTCGTATGTAGTCATAAGTAAATGCTAGTTGAGAAGGTCCAAGCTCTAAAACTAATACAATAAAAAAATGATTTTTAAAAATGGTAAATTCTATTTACATTATTGTAATTATTGTTTTTAGTTTACAGTCATAATTTTTGGATAATAGGCTGCAGATCAAAACAGGTTATAATTTAAATAGAATATGCTCGTATTATTTACAAGCAAGCGCCCCACGCTTTTTTCACAATCGCTCGTTTATCGTTCATTATTATTTTCTGCCTATATGAAGAATTTCAAGAATTATTTTAACTTATATTTATTTTCCGCTTTTTAGTTTGATTAATTATTAAAGCGTGTTTTTTAGTTTTTTTAAACTAAGTATATTTATTTAAAGTGAATATACAGAGTGATTCACGGTGGATGGAACGTTAAACGTTTCTGACGAACCAGTACAGGAATCGTTCTGAAAATTTGGTTGTGTACATAAACGGACATGCTCTACCAACCTAAAATATTTTTAACAATACAGTGTTGCCGCGTCCACATAAAAATAATAGTAACTTCGATTTTTTAAATGCAACACCATATATTTTATTTTATTTTCGAAACCCCCATTACTTTTCTCACAATTTTTATTAACTCTACTCTATACTTATCTCTTACCGTTTCTAAGATAAATAATTTCCTTTTTTTTGTCCGAAAACGTCACTTTTAAAAATGCTGATAATTTTGAACTCTAAAACACTGAAACCCTGAAATTTAGTAAATAGTTAACTAATACCATAGGGCTCTATGCCCTAGTCCCAAATTTTATTTGCAATATACAGGGTGGTTGAAAAATACACTTATTCTGGTAACTTGAAAAAGTGGCCATAAGTCCATTTTTTCAAATGTAACACCCTGTATATTATTACGAATTTAAAAAGCAGGTAAAATTTCACTTAATTCTTGTATATCATACCTGTACCTAACTAACTAGTTTAACCATTTTTTTGACGTATTAAGCATGATTAGTAAAACTTTCTATACAATTCAATTTTTATTCGGTTATTAGTAATGGTCATGGCTAACCATGACAAAAACTAATGTTTACGTATGTTACTATGGTTATCGTTTTGACATTTCATTAAGTTTAGATACAATATAGAAATACGCTTTAAAGTCATGGAAGAAAACTATACAAATGCAGTTTTTAAGAATTTATTTATTTGGACAATGTGATAGAATTATCGCCAGGACATGTATAAAGTTTAACGAAATGTACTCTTATTTACCGCCAATGAATCTTAGAAAATTTATAAGGATCCAGAACAATTTTATTAAATGTTAACTAGTCAAATAATAAAAGACTACTAAAATTAAGTATAACTAATAAAATGCTATTTTAACAGATGTTCAAAACGCTGGCCGTTTACATCCAAACACTTTAATATGCGGGTGTTGACTGCATGGATTTCAAGAAAAATTTAGTTTTAATGTTTTTTGCATGTTAATGCAAACACACATTGTCCAAATAAAATAAATAAATTCATAAAAACTGCATTTGTAAAGTTTTCTTCCATGACTTTAAACTGTATTTCTATCTTGTATCTAAACTTAATGGAATGTCGAAACGATAACCATAGTAACATACGTAAACATTAGTTTTTGTCATGGCTAACTTACTAATAACCGAATAAAAATTGAATTGTATAAAAAATTTTTACAAATCATGCTTAATAAGTTAAAAAAATGGTTAAACTAGTTAGTTAGGTACAGGTATGATATACAAGAATTAAGTAAAATTTTAGCAGCTTTTCAAATCCGTAATAATATACAGGGTGTTACATTTGAAAAAAAAGTACTTCTGGTCACTTTTTCAAGTATAGAATAACAGAATAAGTGTATTTTTCAACCACCCTGTATATTGCAACTAAGATTTGGGACTAGGACAAAGAGCCCTATGGTATTAGTTAACGATTTACCAAATTTCAGGGTTTCAGTGTTTTAGAGTTCAAAATTATCAGCATTTTTAAAAGAAGTGACGTTTTTGGACAAAAAAAACGGAAATTAATTTACATCTTAGAAACGGTAAGAGATAAGTATAGAGTAGAGTTTATAAAAATTATAAGGAATGTAATGGGGCTTTCGAAAATAAAATAAAATATCTGGTGTTGCATTTAAAAAATCGAAGTTACTATTATTTTTGTGTCTAAGCGGCAACACTGTATTGTTAAAAATATTTTAGGTTGGTAAAACATGTCCGTTTATGTACGCCACCAAATTTTCAGAACGATTCCTTTACCGGTTCGTCAGAAACGTCTAACGTTCCATCCACCGTGAACCACCCTGTATATTGTAATACAATCCAACAATGTAAATATTGTTTAGTATACTGCTATAATTTTTTAAATATTATTTTCCTTTAATTTAGCTATTTAAAAGTTAAACAAAGCCGATACAGTTATAAATAAATTAAAAACGTCTAGAAAATTAAAATATTCAATCCACACTTAAAGCTCAATGTAAAAAAACCTATGTTTGTCCAGAAAATATTAACGATTTCCACATGAGATGGAAAGTTTCAAATTTCCACATATCTAGATTATAATTCTTTTTCCCACCAAAAAATCTAAAATTTCAAAATTTATACCCGGCGGAGACGAATTACACAAGTCAGTACTAAAACGCAATATATTTCTTTACAAAATGGTGAATGGCGGTCGGTGAAAAACGGAAACAGTCGCGAATCGACGGAACGCGAAAGCGCGGCAAGGCGATGCGAGTGGGCCGGACCCTGCTAGTCTTCAATCATGATACAAAGAAAACAAGATATGATCGATCGTCGAACAAAACACGTCTGCCACGCGCATGACGTCATCTGGTGACACAAATTTGAAATAATACCATTATTGCTTATGGGTCAAGCCGTTTTTAAATGTTTCTGATTGTTTCTACGCTGTTTTTTTAGTTTTAAATAGCATTTGTTTCAATTTTACTACAAAGAAATATTTTATTAATTATTTATAATAGACGAAATAATTTAAAAATATGATAATATGGAAATATGATAAAAAGAAAATTGTTAATGGCATAAATACATACAGTTTTGAAGATGACTGAAAAATACACACACCGCACACCGCATGATTTAAGTAAAATAAACTTTTTTAAAGAATAAAAAATACACCAATACACGATTAATCAATGATAACAATGCAAATTTAAGGCAAAATGTCAAAATGGGTCACCAGGCTACGTCTACCAGCTGATCGCTTGGCTCCTCCCACATGCGCAATGTCATATCTTGTTTTCTTTGTATCATGGTCTTCAATTAAAAATAACTAAATGTTTTACTTAGAAATAATATTTTATTAACTGCTCATACTGGACTAGTTGATTTTAATACAAAATTTTTCCTGATGTCAATATCTAGGATACACATAATATATTATATACAATTCTACAGAAAAAATCACTGAACAATTAAAAGAAACCACTTTGATTTAATTATATCTTTTATCGTTTACGACTAGTTACCTATTTTATGTAGATGAATGTAAATTTTTGCAAATATATTACCTCTGCTGGAGTTGTGTAAATTTTATTTATTTTATTACTACCCATACTACTCAACATTTTTTTTTGCGCATTGAAGAAATTAACCACATTTTACAACAAAGTTTCTTGTTAAATATTTGTTGAGTTAGAGGAGTATATTATCCTTGTAATTCTTTATATCCATAATTATTAATTTGGAATTATGGTAAAAACTGTGGCAAAGAATAAAAATAAAACTGATTGATTTATTATATTTGAATAACCTTAAAATTTAAATTACCTGTAACAAAAACGCAGTTTCAATTACTGCTTAGATGTTCATTATGCGTAATAGTAATTTACGTTACAAGACCGGAAAGTAGTGTTTTTCAGGTCGAGACAAGCATTTCCAGGGCGAGCCATAGGCGAGTCCTGGAAGCTTGGAGAGACCAGGAAAACACTAATTTTCGGTTGCGTGACGTACAATATTTTTTTAAGACCGACACTTCGATATATTGTATAATCTACCCGAAACAAGTTTGACATAAAGAACAAAATTAAAAATCAACTAAATATCACTCGACAATACATCGAAATGTTGTTGTCATAATAACGAAATCAAGGTATCTTGTATTATCAAAGAGCGATTGGAAAAACAAAAAACAGGATGACAGTGACATTAGAGACCGGAAAAACGTTATTTTCTAGACGAAAAATTGTCCAGAAAGTGTCAATTTTCTGGTCGGTTTTAAAAATAGTAATTTACGTTACAAGGCCGGAAAGTAGTGTTTTTCAGGTCGAGACAAGCATTTCCAGGGCGAGCCATAGGCGAGTCCTGGAAGCTTGGAGATACCTGGAAAACACTAATTTTCGGTTGCGTGACGTATAATTTTTTTTTAAGACCGACACTTCGATATATTTTATAATCTACTCGAAACAAGTTTGACATAAAGAACAAAATTAAAAATCAACGAACTGTCACTCGACAATACATCGAAATGTTGTTGTCATAATAACGAAATCAAGGTATCTTGTATTATCAAAGAGCGATTGGAAAAACAAAAAACAGGGTGACAGTGACATTAGAGACCGGAAAAACGTTATTTTCTAGACGAAAAATTGTCCAGAAAGTGTAAATTTTCTGGTCGGTTTTAAAAATAGTAATTTACGTTACAAGGCCGGAAAGTAGTGTTTTTCAGGTCGAGACAAGCATTTCCAGGGCGAGCCATAGGCGAGTTCTGGAAGCTTGGAGAGACCTGGAAAACACTAATTTTCGGTTGCGTGACGTATAATATTTTTTTTAAGACCGACACTTCGATACATTTTATAATCTACGCGAAACAAGTTTGACATAAAGAACAAAATTAAAAATCAACGAACTGTCACTCGACAATACATCGAAATGTTGTTGTCATAATAACGAAATCAAGGTATCTTGTATTATCAAAGAGCGATTGGAAAAACAAAAAACAGGGTGACAGTGACATTAGAGACCGGAAAAGTGACATTAGAGTCCGGAAAAGACTTTTCCGATCTCTAATGTCACTTTTCCGGTCTTGCGATCGGAAAAACGTTATTTTCTAAACGAAAAATTGTCCAGAAAGTGTAAATTTTCTGGTCGGTTTTAAAAAAAAATTATTAATTACATTTATAACGACATGTCTTTGGTTAACAATATATTATCGTCCCTCTCCAGGCAAAGCATCGTATTCGCCATTGAATAATTTTACAGGAAACACAAAAAACTGTTTTTTCCGTTATTTTTTTAAAGGCATTTTTTATTATTTTCGGATTATGGATTAGGAGAGATAATAATTCATGGTTTTAGGGCTAATTGCTAAAAAAATATATTTATTGGGTTAAATGAAGGTCGCTTACGATATTTCAAAAAGGCTTTTTAAGGATCCCGTGGAGTTTAAGATATTTTTAATGTTGCTTGAGATGTTGTTTGTGTTAGAAAATTAGTGAATTGTTTTTATAATATCGTAAGCGACGGGCGCATACGTTAATTTATCGATGTTTAATATTCTAAAATTACCGCGAAACAACTTAAACAAAAAATATATCGTAAGCGACGGGCGGAAACAATATTTGAGGAGCTTGCGTTCAGAAGCGGCTATATCCATTTAGGAAAAATGTTCAGGAATCGACAAAAACTTCTCATCGGTTCGCCTTAATATATAGAGATAGCAAAAAAAGTTTATTTATAGTGTTTTACGGAAGTAGATTGATGCAATTTGAAATTTTTTTTCAAATCTCAATAGTTCTTGAGAAAAAATTAAAATTAATCTGGATATAAGTAGATGGTTTTGATAGCAAAGCTTTACATAATCTCAACAAAAACAATTAAAACGCTAGGAAACATATTTTTATTATAAGACTGGAACACAAAACATATTTTTATTATGAAAACTCAACATACAAAACAAAAAAAAAACAAGAGAAACATAAAATATTTATATATGAAGATTTTGATCGCAAAAAGAGGATATAGCCAGTTTTGATGCAAAAGGCCGACTTTACATGCTATTTTAACATACAAATAGCCCGTTTTGAACGCAAATGATCGTGCCAGTTGATAGAGCTTGTGGAACTTAACACAGAAAATCGCACAAAAAGCATATCAGCAAAAAAAGTGATATAGCCGCTTTTGAACGCAAGCTCCTCATTTATATTGACCGTTGTGGGACTTCAGATATTATAATCCATGCAATGTGTAAAATGTTTTAGGACTTTGACTATAAGTAAAACGTAAGCGACATAAGCTTACGATATTTTAAAAACCTCTGGTGGATACAAAGTGACATACATAATGTTGATAGTATGGGAGCTTGCGATATTTTCTGATTTGTGGGCGCATACATTGCCAAACTTTTAAATAGAAATTTGATGTTTTATTGAGTATTGTAGCATACGATATTTTTTTGGGTCGACGTAGCTCACTCAAGCGATCCCGGCAACACCAAAATCCCGTATTGGCGAAAATGTCGCTTGCGATACATTGCCTGGACAGGGACGATATACTATTCTATGTAAATTACTAAAAAGTAACAAATTTTAAACTTAGAGATAAATTAAATAATATTTAATAAAGTAGTAGGTATACAGAATGAAACCTTGTTTTTAATGTCGACATTGAAAACAGCCAAAAAATATAATATCATTATCTACCTAATAATATTATTGTATATGTCGTAGGCTGATAGTGAAATCCGTCATTTCATGAAAAGCCTAGTCACTTCATGAAGCGTCGGCAGATTGTGTAAAATGGTGAAATTACACGATCTGCCGCGTCACTTCATGAAGAGACCTTGACGTTTCGGCGTATTATGTATAACACAATCTGCCTAACTTTAAATATCGTCACTTCATGAAATGCCACAAAAACAAGGCATATTGTGTAATTCCGTCTAAAAGGTATATTGGCAACTGGTTTGTTCGGGTTTGTCAGAGCATTTTTTAAATTTTTATAAAATAATATTAGTTGAAAAAATGTAATTAAAAAAAATGCTCTGAGGAACAACGAACAAACCAGTTGCCAATATACCTTTTAGACGGAATTACACAATCTGCCGACTGACATGACATCGTTAGGTACTACATGAAGTGAGGATATTTAAAATTAGGCAGATTGTGTTATACATAATACGCCGAAACGTCAAGGTCTCTTCATGAAGTGACGCGGCAGATCGTGTAATTTCATCATTTTACACAATCTGCCGACGCTTCATGAAGTGACTAGGCTTTTCATGAAATGACGGATTTCACTATCAGCCTACGACATATATACTACTAAACAAATAGACATTATCTTCTGTATTTTATAAAATAATCTGGTTTATTTACAATAAAGTTAAAAGAAAAGTTAAAAAAAACAATAGTAGAGCATAATAAATAAATATTTTTTCAATTTAAAACCTATTTTAAATGCTTAATCATCGCTGTAGAACCAGACTGTTCCATTTGCATCTATACACATTTTATAGGAAAATTTTAGTTAAAAACATTTCTAAATAATCTATATCTGAGTAAATGGAAATCATAGACTGAGAACATGGATTTAAACTTTTAGAGTACCTACATGGTTCTAAAATTATTTGCCAAAGAAATACACCTGTAACAGCTGGTCCTAAGTAGGAATCACTAGCGGTAGTAAAGTTGTGGTTTAAAAGTAAAAATCTATACACAATTAAACTATTTTATAAATATATCTAATTAGAAATTTACAGACACGAAAACTACATAAACATAACACACCATTTAATAACATTTAACCAATGTAACGAATATAGTACCTAGGTAAATGTATCTTGCCGTCACAACTTTTGGCATACAATTAAAAAAAGTTTTTTTTCTAAAATATTAAAGCTGTAGGTTACCTAACGGTTTTGCAAACTACTTATTTTACTTTTACTTTCTCTCTCGTATTTAGAAATAATATTTACTTTAATAAAAAACGGATTTGTAAGGGTTTTAAGGGGATTCTTAGGTACTTTTAAAAATAGGTATTATTTTGGAAGATTTTTGAAAAGAAATTGTGTAGTTTTCCGATGTTGTTGCAAAAATATATATGTTGTATAAATTACTCAAATTTATTAATTATATTATAAAACCTGACAAACTTGCCGTTCAAAAAATAATTGCTCGTATATTTTTACAAATTATGATAAAATAAAGAAAGATAACTCTTTTTTCACGACATGTTCGTATAATGTGCTATTAAAATTTGAAATTATTTGATGCGTTAGAACCATACACTTAGATCCGCACAGCTTATCTCGTGCGCAAATAAAAGTTAAGTTTTTTGGGTGAAAAAAAATGTTTTCCTGACCACCTATGGAAATGAGAAAAAAGACCCGGTCAACTTGGCTAGAAAGTGCTTTATATAACACGCGTGTTAAACATTTTTTTTTAATATGTGTGTTGAAAGAAAAAACAGCTGATGTCTGACGAATTTGACAGCAAAACTGTTTAAAAAATAACAAACTTACTGGACCCTTGGAGCGAATTGGGGTGCTGGGTGGGGTAAAGTACCTACACTTGGGCATTACTGCAAATAAAAAAAACTCTTTTTTTCGTTGAATCTGGGAAACATTAGGAGTTTTTATAATAAAAATATAGAAGGGAAAATAGGTCAGGCAACCCACTAAACATGACAACTGAGATGAACCAAAGAAAAGGGTTTAGCTAGAACAGAATTGAAATATCGATTTATAAGTTCGATTTTTACAATTATCATATTTAGGATAGAATAGATTTATAGAATGTTTAAGGATAAGTAAATAATGTGCTTTATGTAGGTAATTTTAATAATAATGTGAGTATTATCCAAAACAAGTTGAATATAGGACTGTCATAATTAACAAGCTATCGATATTTAACTCCATCTCTATATAACTTCGAAATTATTGAGGTTTTATATTAGTATTCATATAATATTTTTTTATTTAAAACTAGGCATAGACCTAATAAAAAGTCTATTACCTACCTCTAGAAACTAGATGTTACAATATAAAATGGGCATTGTTTTTTTTTATAGTGACGCTTAGTCTGTTGAAGTCCGCCTTGAACTTTGATAACATTTTTCAACTATAGTGTTGAAATAATTTAAAACGCAATGGTGATTGGTGATATACCTACAAAATATTAAAAATAAAACTATTTTTGATAATTTTTTATGGAAAAATTGCATAACAGTAATTACATTACTCGTGTCAAAGTAATTTTATCAAACTCGGAGAATTTCCGTACTCGGCTTACGCCTCGTGCTAAGTACCTCCTCGGTGAGTACCACTTTCAACATTTGTTATGTAATATACTATTGCACGCAGGGTTCGCCGGTTACATTCCTTGGCGCCCAACCGTGATGGGCATGCGCACAACCCTCTTAGGTTTTCCTTCTTTATCAACATCATATAAATACACTCCAGAACCGGCTCGGCGCCATTCTTGTTGTTACGTTTTCTTTGTGGATTTATTGTATTTTTCCCATTAGGTACAGGGTTATCCAACCAAGACTAGACAAGGCGATTTTTTGACTTTTCCTGTACTTTTATAAAAGAACTGAAATAGCCATCTTAAGTCATTTTCTTCCGCGAATTCGAATATCTTCAGCAAAAAACAATTGAACATCAAACAAAAGTACTAGGGGTCACTTTAATATTTTTTTAAATGAAACACCCTGTATATTTTTACATTTTTAAATTCCACATAAAATTATAATTATTTTTTATTAAATGCACTATTAGTCTATACTTCATAGTTTCCGACATATTGACTCTCGAAAAGTGACATTTTTGAACTTTGACAGCTTATAACTTTCTAACAGTACCTACGTCTTAGAGCAAAACGGCTTACATGTCCCTATTTTCAATTTTTATTATGTTCCCAAAAAAATCAACTTCCAGTTAAACCGGAACAACTATATTTCCTTCTTTCGAGTTACATCCGGTTTAACCGGAAGTTGATTTTTTTGGGAAGATAATAAAATTATGATTTGTCAAATTTGAAAAGCAAAAAAATTATAATTCATATTAAAAAGGGAATTATATTCCATCAGTTTAAAAGTGTAGCTTATATGCAAGCACCAATTCGGTTGCTCCATCCCAAAACACAGTAACCAAAATTTTTTCCGAAAATGATTTTTTCATATTTTTTGATACACTTTGTTTTGCCGGATCTTTCAACCTGGCCTATTTCTCGCTAGCTGTACTAATTTCACAGATAATATATACCCAAAACCTAGTATCTACACAACTTCTCTCTTTTTCCCATTCCAAAACAAAATATATAGTTTCTCCGCACCAAAACACAGTATACGAGTATATCAAAAATGCTTTGTTTTGGCAATTGACAATCCTTAAAAAGTTAGTCGACCAGAATATAATAAACACAGTATGTACAAGATGCTGTGTTTTGCCAGTTATCTTGCAAGGAGGTTATGTTTATGTCGTGTAACACGTGTCGCAAAATAAAAACTGGATCCTGTATAATACATCGCTAGTTTGGTTGGTAAATCAAGAAAATGGACACAAAAATTAACAATATTGGTAACATATATGATTATAGCGATCTTACAGCGGTAGTGATTTTTTTAAGAAAAGGCCTTCAAGTTCTAGATGTAAATGTTTTTCACAAATGGGACAAAAAGAAAAGACATGTCCGAAAAAACGGCAAAGAAGCTGATTCTTTAAACGGTTTTTTAATAAGTCCTATAGTTGAGGTACGTTTCAAGAAGGGAACAAAATGCTTGGAATACAAAACTGATTTTGACCAGAAAGAGTACAAAGCATCCCTAAAGTTCTACCAGTACGTGGGATACTAAAATAAAAAAAAAAAACAAGAAATCATGAAGGTATTAATTATTAATGCCACCAAACAGGCTGGATTTCTTGAACAATCTTGTTAAAAGCGATTCAGCTCCAGACAGCTTGGTAGAAGAGTATGACAACCCGAATTTGGACGATAGTGTGTAGTATATAGTGTTTGGATTTATTTAGGTTAATTATAGTGTTTTGTTTTTGCTGTGCAGCAGTTACCTTAATTTGAATAAAATAATACTATAAGTACACTGTGAATTATTTTATTGTCGTTGGAGATACTGGGTATCATAAAAAAAAATTTTGCACATACTCTTGTCAAAACCAAGTAGGGGAAAGTGGGGTAATATTGCGCAGTAAGGTAATATAAATAATTAGAAATATTACAAAAAAGGTTTCTAAAAATTATATTTAATAAAGTTTATCTTTATCCTTCAAAAGAATTATATTCAGAAACAAAAAAGTTGAACATTAGACAACTTTACATTTATAACATCTTAATATATATATTTAAAAATAAAAACCTTATAAAATTTAAAAACCATAATCATAATACACGTCATAAAAATGAAATAACCATAAAACCTAAAATAAATAAGTCCATAGGACAAACAAATTTCAAATATTTATGTTTTTATTTAAACGATTATTTACCAACAAAAATTAAAAAATTGATTTCATTAAAAAAATTTAAAGTCGAAATAAAAACATGGATATTAAAAACAGACAATTTGAAAATATTTTTAGAAATGCTTTAATTAATTAATTAATATTGTTCTGAATAATTTATATGAGTAATATTTTTTACTTAAAAATTATAAATTAATAATTTTATTATAGGTAATATATTTCTTCAAAAAAGCTGCGTTTATACTATAAATTAACATTTTTACTTTAAAAAAATTGATTTTTAATGCATATTTATGATTTATGATTTTACATACTAAAACAAAAAATAAGATTTGCCCCTAACAAGCTCAGCTTCAGGGGATTGAAGAATAAGTTTATCGAAGACAACATAAACATATTTATTATATTATTACATTTTTAAATAAACTTATTATTATTATTAATATTGCGCACCACAAAACCATAGAATCGAAGAGCGAGAAGTGAAATCTGGCAACGCCTATGTTATTCCGTATCCATGGCGACTATGTTCAACAGGTGTCAGCTCCAGCGTTGCCACATCTAGTAGATTTATACTTTTTTGGTAGATTTTGACCCTTTTTCAGAAAATATTAGTAGGCATATTTTCTTTAGTAGATTTTGGTAGATTTTAAAATATAACTGTCAATAATGTAAAAATGCCAATATAATTATTGTTTTAATTAAGTATTAACTTTAATTTCTATGTTGGTATATAGTGCCTTATGGGGGTTCACCGTTGTTTTCCTCAATCGACCTTTCTTTTTTTTTTAGAGGTTTATAAGTCAAAATTTTGAATAATCCCGTTACCCTCAATAATTATGGAACTGGCAACCTTTTTTTTTAGAAGTCCAACAAATCTCAAGAATTTTTCCGAAAAGCTATTAGAAATGCAGAAATGCTTTAGATGAACAGCCAATATTAATATTCGAGTGAAAAACCGGTTATAATCCGGTTTTGAATTGTTTAGTAGATTTTAGTAGATTCAAGCAAAAATAAAAGTAGATTCGCCAAAATAAATGTGGCAACGCTGGTCAGCTCGTTCGGAGTATTTAGTTGGCCGCAGTAAATCGAAGTGCGTACACGACTTTTGATTGTAATTTTCAGTGCTCAAGAAATAAGCGAGATAAGTGTAGATTTTGAAACTTTCGATCTTTCCTATGTACAGTTTTTTTATAGCATATTTCATGGATCTATCCCTATATCTGCTTTTTATTTTCATACGTAAATAATAAAATTGCAGTTAGAAAGAAAACCAAGGTCGATATGGGGTAATATTGCGCAGTGCGCGATATTGCCCCACAACATTGATTTCAACACAACAAATATGTGGCATATGTGATGAATTCGGAAAGAACAGAGAGCTTTGGTTTCGTTGCATAAAATGTGCCATATGGGTTCATTCAGAATGTTCTTGTTGGGAATCAGCTGCAGGGTACACATGCGATGATTATCGACTTAGCCTATGCGCCGATAAAAAAAAAGAAGAATCGAAACGCCATATAGACGAAAAAAATAGTTTAGTTTAGAGTTTAGATAACAGAATATCCGATGTATAACTTTGGTAACAAGACTTTTTTTTTCTATTTTTTGCGTTTATTTTAAAACTTGGTAAGTAAGCAAACTGCGCGATATTACCCCACATGATGCGCGATATTATTCGACATGTGGGGCAATATCGCGAAGTGCAGCTCTTGCGTAATTTAATTATTTTTTCATGTATTCGATATTTTCTTTAAATACCTCCTATGCGATCATAAAGTAAACTTATTATATTAATATTTCCCAAGTTTAAAGCAAAGTACAATAAAAAATGTAGATTTGATAAATTATTCCGCTTAGGTGCGCCGTATTACACCACTTTCCCCTATTTGCCAAATCTACTGCAAGAACTGAAATAACATCAATTTGGTATATGTAAAAAAAAATCTTTGGCTAACTGTAACACATAACCAAACTATCAAAAACATTCATTAAATATCCTTTACAGGCTAAAGAAATGTACTAAATCTCGTTTTTCTCCCAATTTAATTTTTTTCATATACTGTGTTTTGGAATGGAGCAGCCTAATTGACAAACTGATGCCATACTCATCCTAAATAAATGACAAAAAAATTCTACATACCTATTTTATTTATTGTTATTATTTGTTTTATAAACCAAAACTAAATTTGATTATTTTCCTAAAAACATCAACATCACAGCCGGTATTAAACCTACAAGAACAACCCTGTTTCTTTCGGCAGTATTACACCCGTCGGTTTCACAAGTTTCACAAAATTCCAAAGTTTTGCTGATACTGCCGTAGGCGAATTCCTCTGGACAAGCGCCAACTTTGTCGTTAATGCTGACCATTCTGCATTCGCGGGTTACGTTATTTGGGCCATGTGGTCCTAAAATAAGAAATTATTTTTAATTATTGAACCTTGTAAAGGTTAGGTATCCACTTTTTTTCTGTACAATTTTTCCTATTCTAATAAATATGTAAACATTTAAAGAAATAAGAAGTACTTATATTAAAAATAATAGAGTTTGTTGTGTATATGGTCGTAGTATTTTAATGACATTTAAAATTTAAAAAAAAGTAAAATTGTACAAGAACGTTTATGACAAAGAGTTTTAAAAGTAGTTCAAAACGACTATTATATTGTATTTTTGGGACATCATATTTTAATTTCGATCAAAATTCATTATACTTTGTTATCTAAGGCAATCGTAAAAAATTTTCGCTTTTGGAGTATAAGGATGCAGAATATTTACTAATAGTGAAATACTTAGGAATGGACTTAGACTTATTCATGATTATTTTGGTGGAACCCCTTATCTATATGTCTCTAAATTGGGATAGAGGACAAACGCCATTCTTAAGCTGAAATCATAAGTTTCAAATGTTGCAGAACTAAAGACTATAATTATGTTTTTATTCATTGCCATTATATTTTTCATCCTAGTTGCTCAAGAACAAAACCAGAGGCGTCATAATTGGGCACCAGATTTATTGCTTGAAAGCAGAGAATTTAATCAAAGCAAACGAGAAGCGACAGCTCGGCGTTTTGCGTGTCCTGTTTTGGTACGCGCATGTGGCAAATAAGTTATGTATCGCCACAGAATATAATATAGCTACGCAATATACAGGGTGTCCGGTAACTTATGGGCCATAGAGCAACTGGAGATAGTAGATATAAAAATATGTCTTTGAGCCAAATTTGCCCAAGTAAAATGTTAGAGGTTAAAGAGATACAGGGTGTTGAAAGTGAAAATTAATTTTCGAAAAATGATGATAATTTTGAAACGGTTTAAGATATCGAATTCATTCGAGAGTGAGAAATTCGAATTTGGTGTTAATTTCAAGATACTCCCTAGAGGGCGCTTGCTACGTGCTTCATGTTAAACTAATTCATCCATGTTTTTTTTAACCGTGCAGTTACTAGTATTTATATTTTAAACTATAATACCTACCTTTTTACTTAAAAAAAGGTACTCTTGGTCGATCTCGATATCTCAAGCCGTTACCCAGATTCTAGGACTTGATGATAAAAAGGCAGAAAAAAAAAGCAAAATGAAAATATTGGAAACTATTAAAAATTTGTTTTAATTCACTTTAGTGAATGTTGAAAGTGTCCACCGTTTACTTCAATACATTTTCTTAAGCTTTTTAACAAATGACGTCTCACATTCAGGAAGATATTTTGATTATCTCCTGTAACAATGGCGGCTTCTTGAATTTTTTGTTGAAGTTCTTCCCGTGTATTGGATTCATCACCATATACCAAATCCTTCATGTGACCCCACAGATAAAAATCTAACGGGTTAATATCTGGGCTACGCGGTGGCCAAGGAAATTCGCTTCCGCGACCAATCCACCGATGTGGAAAACGCTGATTTAAATGATTTCGAACAGGAACTGCAAAGTGTGCTGGGGCACCATCTTGCACGTACCACATATTGTGTCTTATGTTCAGAGGTATATCATCCAGAAGGTAAAGTAAATCGTTTTCTAAAAACATCAAATATTGTTCTCCATTAAGTCTCTGCGGAAGCTGATATGGGCCGATCAAGAAATTGTCGATAATGCCGCACCAAATATTTATCGAAAACTCGTGCTGAAAATGTGTTTCTTTGGGTAGTCGTGGATTTTCCAAAGCATAGTGATGATTATTTTTCCAGTTAAAAATTCCGCGTCTTGTAAAAGTTGCCTCGTCAGTAAAAAATATTTTTCTCAGGAACATGGGATCTTCGTTATTCTTATTTAGTAGATTTTGACAGAATTCTGATCTGACTGGCAAATCTCCTGGCAGTAAATTTTGAACGGGCGTGAAATGGTAAGGAAATAAATTTTCTGCATTGATGACTTCTGAGACGGTCGATTTACCTCATCCTGTAGAAGCTTCCAAACGCCTAGTGCTAAATTCAGGATTTTCCGCGATACGAACCAAGATCTCTTCTTCTTGTTCGACCGTTATAGTTTTCGGTCGTCCACCAGGATTTTTGACATAAAACGAACCTGTTTCACCTAACTGATTGAATATTCTTTGAAATATTTTTCGGTCTGGAATGATTCTGGTTGGGTAGAGTTCTACATACCTTCTAAGTGCAGCACGACTATTATAATTCTCTTGTGCATAAACGCAGACCATATCTCGTAAATCACGGTTAGAAAACTTATTAAGCCTGGGCGTTTTTATTTGAAAAGATTACAGTACTTGGATATTGCAAAAACTTTTTATTTACGTACCTTTGACGGGAAAAAGTAGAAAATAATGACAGTTTTCACCGCAACAAATTTTGTCAAAATGCAAGGCACACTTTGTAAATTAAATATTTCTCAGCAATCAACAAAATGTGCAATGGAACATTCAGACGCTAAAATCTGGGTAACGGCTTGAGATATCGAAATCGACCAAGAGTACCTTTTTTATGTAAGAAGTTAGGTTCTTTCATAGTTTAAAGTATAAATACTAGTAACTGCACGGTTAAAAAAAATATGAATGAATTAGTTCAACATGAAGCACGTAGCAAGCGCCCTCTAGGGAGTATCTTGAAATTAACACCAAATTCGAATTTCTTACTCTCGAAAACCTAGTTATACCGATTTTGAATTCGACATCAAAATTATCATCATTTTTCGAAAATTAATTTTCACTTTCAACACCCTGTATCTCTTTAACCTCTAACATTTTACTTGGGCAAATTTGGCTCAAAAGACATATTTTTATCTCCAGTTGCTCTATGGCCCATAAGTTACCGGACACCCTGTATACGTAATATTTTGTAACTTTCTTGTATTGGAAATAATAAATGAAGTATTATTATTTTCTTGGTGTGGAATCTGGTAAAGAAATTGCATTCTTCCTATTATTCGTACAGAATTAAAAAAAAGTTTCTGATAGCGTGAAGAGTCATTGCTAAATTTGATTAATTGTTCTTCAGAACAGAATAGAAGAATATACTATCTAATCGAATTTAACATAATATATTCAGCATTGATATCCTGAATTAGAACCTATATTGACAATATATCCCAATAATAAAAATCTTCCAAGAGTGTCACAAACCTTTCGTAGAAACAAAAAAAAACGCCGTGAAGCAGAAAGTTTGAAAACATGAGATCAAATAAGCCAACGCGCAGCGCAGTTCTTTTGTTTGTCACTCTAGCGGTCGATAATATCGTTACCTTTATTTCGATAACTTAAATAGACGAGAACAGAATATACTTAGTTAAATTTTTCTTAAAACAAAGCGTTTTGACAGAAGACAACGATATTTGACATAAACAGCTGATCTGGTTTCGTCGGTAAAGTTCCCAGATCAGCAGTGGGCCGTAGCAAGCTCACGCGTCAGGTTGCGTCATTATTTTCCTCCGATTTTGGTGTTTTTTAAATTTTTCTGTAACTGTTTTTTGTGTAGTGTGTGTTTTAAACATTTTACTTTTGGATTTTATATATTTCAGAGACATGCATGCTTGGTGTTTATTATTTAAGTTTAATAGTGAGTACAAACACCATTTTGGTTAACTTATCTATTATCAAGTCAAATAAAGTGCCCAGTTGAACCATTCACTTATCGTTATATACAGGATGTCTTATAACTAAGGGGCAAATACAGCGACAGGAGATAGTAGACTTGAAAATATGTCATTTATGTTTAAGAACTCACGGTTAATTTTTATTAAATTGTTTCGATAAGAAAGGTGTTTATTTAAATCTTTCTTGCCATCTATCAGTTAAACGCAATTATCTCAAAAAATAATTGAAATATCGAGATTAATGAAGAAAACTTTTTTACGAAAAGAAAATTCCTCTTTCATAATTTGAGGTAAAGCGGTCAGATATGTGAGATAAAAAATGTATATGCAAGAATTTATCAAACTCATATTGTGCGTTCTCTACGAGTTATCTTAAACGTATTATGTAATCCTCCTTCTTGCCCTCAAAAACATAACAACTACCAGGGCCGATCCTAGGGTGTCGGCCGCTCGCGTGCAAAGACCTATTATGCCGCCCCTCTAAAGAATTTTTTCTATTTTGAGTAATTCATAACCTTGATGTTATAAACTCATCTACATGTACATAAGAGTAAAAAGTTAAACATTAATAAAAATGCAAACTAAGTACAAATAAAATTTTACGGTAAAGACTTTATTTTTGGACCAGCTAATATGTTATATTAGCGACACCTTTTTTTCTTTTTACTTTAACAAACTAATAAACCAACAAAAATATTACTTTTGAAACAAAAATAGACATTTTATAATTAGAAATGTAAAACAACAGTATTTACTAGAAAATATAAAATAACAAAAAGTACTAAAGCATAAATCTCGCGAAACGAAAAGTATATAAATCAGTCCTTCCTCGAAGACTACCTAATAATTAACTATAAAATAATTTTTCTGGCTTTCTGAGAAGCAAATTTGTCAATAATTGCAGTGAGATCAATTTTTTCAGAGATTTCGGATTCAATAGAGATGATAGCCAAATCTGAAAGTCTTTCTTGTGTCATATTATTTCTCAAGTAATTTTTAATAAATCTTAATTTACTGAAACTTCTTTCACCTGAAGCCACAGAAACAGGTAAGGGGTAAAAAATTCCTTATTGCTAGAGCAAAATTTGGAAAACAGGGAATGAGATCATTTTTGACTAAAATTTCTAATATCTTAATTGGCTATTTTTTACCTGGAAAAATATCTTTAAATGAAGTTATTTCATTAAAGCGTTGTATACCGTCTATATCTTTCACAATAGTTCCTTCCTCCTGTACCTGTAACTTAATATCTAAGTCCATGCAGGCTTTCATGAGGTCATCATTAGAAATGGTGTGAAACTCATACAGAAAGCAGAATATTGAATAGCACTCAGATAATAAGGTAACTTTTTCATTTATCGAAGACAATCAAGAACTGCAAAATAGAAAGCAATCTTGAATTGCAGGAAGGGATTTAAAACTGGTTCATCACTGCCCTCGTAATCAAATAAACTAACTTTTTTCTGAGCTTCGGGATGGGAAATTCGGGATCAATACCTAAATCTCTAGCAAGTGTTGTTGCTGAATCGACAAATATTTTAAAATTATCGTCAGATCTTTGGGAAACTAAATATTTTTTAAGATTATCTAAGCCTTTAAAGCATTCCGCGATGTTTAATTTAGGACTTTGAAGCATTTTACTCAATACATCAATTCTTGATAATAAATCATGCCAAATTAAAATTGAACACAAAAACTTTAATGTTTCAAGACTTTTAATTATTGATTTAGCACCCATTTTTGTTTTCGTGTCTCTGGTGGTATCTACAATTAATGCCTTTAATGCGGTAATAATGTTTTTTAGCTCTAATTTTAGAGGTCTAATAGCATTGATACGACTTTCCTATCTTGTTTCACTTAACGGTTTTAAAGTAAGAGTTTTCACGTGTTTTTTGAGTAAATCCCATCGATATGGGGACGCAGAAAAGTAATTATATACCTCTTGTACCACATCAAAAAAACTAGAAATGTCACCACTGGCGCTGGCTGGTTTGATTGAAAATCTTTAATAAATAAATCCATTTGAAATAATTCACAAAAATATTGTTTTCTTCTTCGACGTTAATTTAAAGTTATCTTTTATAGTTTGATAAATGTCACTTTATTTTTATTTCGAGAAATTCGTAAAAAGTTTTGCTTGATTGACAGAATTATCGGCGGCCTATGGCCGCCCCTTGTTTTGGCCGCCCGCGTGCGGTGCACGCGCTGCACACCTGCTAGGATCGGCCCTGACTACTACTAAAAATTTGATTTATATCCGCTTAATATCAAATCATCGCCAATTTTATAAAGTAAATATTTACTTGGATCACCCTGTATCTCTTTAGCCGTATAAGAAATGAAATGAAATGACATATTATCTTTATAAGTGGCCCACACACCATGAGATCTGCCTCGAGGCATGCCGCGCGGCCACCGTCTCTGATACCAAATCTCACGGTCTGTGTTGCTGTCTCGACTAGTTTTTGTATCGTGCGAGACCGTCTCAACGAGACCGCCACGGGCGGGAGACTGATACTTGCCGCGAGACGAAACACGACCGGTCTCAACGTGTGTGTGCTAGTAGCTAGGTCTCGTGAGATTCGTGGTCGGCTTTCGGTGTTATAAATAGTATATTAATTGTGTATCTAGTAGGAAAAATAGCATATTCTCGGACGAGGGTAAAAATTGGTGGACGAGTATTTTTCTTTTCAATATATGGTTTGATCAAATTTAAAATGAACTGAAAATTTTCTTCGTCCATACGCAAATAGTTCAAATAATCTTTGGGATCATTTTGCTGCAATTCTTTTAGGAGTGGTATGTGAGAGAACTTCTTTCAAGAAAGCAATTATTTGACCATTTTATTTTTTTCAGTTTATCTTCAAAAACTACTAAACCCACGGCGAGACCAACTGCATTTTTTTTTTCCTTCGAAAGATTGTGGAATGACGTTTTATTATACCACCTCCACAAACGCGCGTATGCCTGATACTGATTATTTCAAGCTCTTGATACTGTTTCGTGCTAGTCTTCGCCTCGCAACGTGCCTCGAGGCAGATCTCATAGTGTGTAGGGCACTTTATTAGTTACGGGTTACGGGGCACCCTATAAATATCCATACATAAAATTGCAACAATACAAAAAGGGTTCCCAATATGGTGTTTTAATTAGATGTGCATCACAAAGCTTACTTACACCTCGCAAAATATGTATTACTTTTTTCCTTATATAATAAATACATAAATACTTATTTTTGCTTTAGTTTAATAATGTTTTCACATTTTTATTTTGGTAGGTACGGGTCTGTCAATATTTTATTTTATAAATAATAAAATTAGTATGTACGCTATATATTAAATATTTACAAAATATTAAGACTCCCTTACAAAATTTAACAGATTCCGAATGCGAAGGTAAAAGAACTTAGTCCGGTTCTGTTTTTGTAGCCAACCGCTTAACGTAAAATATACCAGACTTCAACAGAGGGTGCCATTAATGACAGGTAATGCGGCGAGTTCTTAGATTAATTTGTCTTTACTAGATGCGAGATATTATTCAGGTAGATGCAGGCGGGTCGACTTTTAGTCTGAGTCCCTGGGACTTATCCATTTGATATGAGTTAGTTAGCTGGTTTCCCGAGTTATTATTAAAGAGCGTCGTTTGTTTAATTCTTGAAAATTTTAAAAACGAACAAACTCAAATTTTTTATTTTTTTCTCTTGGGAGGTATGGTAAAAATAGAAATTTAGTGAAAAAGTAAACGCACACCGTTTACGTGTGAATAAGATTTAGTGTCTGGGAGTGATAATTGATATGCATTTAAAACTTAAGGGACATACTTATTTTGTTATGTCAAAGGTATAAGCTATAGTATAAATAATGATCTTTTAAAGTGTGCTTGATATTTGTTAAAATATCAATATACATTAATTCTTCTGCAACTAATTCGTTGTTTATTCCACAGTTAGTGGCGGATTTACAAATTTGTCGCTAGTAGGCTATTCAATTTTTGCCGCACCTATACCAGTGACGGCTCGTGAGTTGTGAAACAGGTGAAGTGTTCGGGAAAGAAAAAGCCCGCTGCAGGCGAAATGCGCCGCAGGCGAAATTTTTTTAAGAACACGCCCAAATTTGGTCAATAATTTTTAGTAAATATTTTAAAAATTTATGATTACCTACTTATTTTATTGAAAATGAAATTTCTTTCTGCAAAGCCAGTAAAGTTCCAACTACCTTTTTTTATCCCCATTAAAAGACACAGACGACAATAAAGTTTATTTAAAAAATACTACCCGTCGACCATGAATAAAGATTGTACCATTTATTTCTGTAAGATAAAAAAAAATTTTGGGCCAAATTTGCCGCGCCCTAAAATCTGCCGCCCTAGGCTCCAGCCTACTCAGCCTAATGGTAAATCCAGCACTGTCCACAGTGCTGTTTTTACTTAGCCAAAGTGAAGATATAAGAGTTATTCTTTTAGCTCCACGGCACACGCCATTTTCACGGTTTATGCTCGACTGCCTTAGGTGGTTACCAGGGGCGGTTCTAGACCGAAAATATTGGGGGGGCACCACATTGGCGCAGCCACAAGCCACAATTTTTGGTAGCCTCCGCTTGATTGTATTTCTCTCGAGATATTTTTAAGTTTTTTTCAGAAATGTTGGGGGGTCCTGGGCCCCCCAGGCCCCCCCCCCGTAGAACCGTCCCTGATGACAGGCGATTTAGCCACGATGCGGCGTGGTCTTAGAGAAATTTAACTTTATCTTTGGCTGTAAAATAAAGTCTCCATTACTTTTTGTATTTATTTTTCCTATTTTGATAAAGTTGTAATAAAACAATGCTTATAGTTTTGGTCTTTATTTAAAATATTATATAATAAAGGTTACAAATGTGTAAAAAATAAAAATATGAATATATTTACGGCCATTTCCAGTCCAAAAAATTATAGGTGACTGAAAGTATTACAAAGTATCCATCACCGCTCTTATGCGTTTAATAAAGAACCGAAATACCTTATTTTACCAATCAATGGAAAACGCCGCGCCGCGTTAGTTTATTAGATACAGGGGCCACTCAATAAGTTTTGTAATAATCCTAAATTCAGAAACGTAAAACCTCAAAATCTATATTAAAAGAATAAAAAATTTGATAAAATGCGCAGTATTTCTATATGACGTTTGACAATGGTCCCCTTAAGATTTGGTCGCTGTTGTAAAATCCAACTGATAATCATGGGCACCATAAAAAAGCGCGCCGTAGGCGAAAGCACCACAGGCGAAACAAATCAAATTTAAATATAATATCCAACTCGTATGTGTAATAGCCAACGTGCAAACTTAATAATTGATCATTGGTAGGGGGTTGGGGACCTGCCCTCCCCTTAGAGACGCCCACGGTCTAGACCCAAGTAACACAAAAGGTTTCAAATAGACTGCGACAACGTTATTCCAGCTGAATTTAGAACATTTTAGCTTTTACAGAAAGCTGCCTAGACGTTCTAATGACTTCCTTAAAGCGCTGTGACAGCCGAAATGGTACAATATTTTCCGGCTTTTATATAGATTTTTTCTGCTACTGTATATGGATAGATAAGTTAACTTTCGGGCCCTAGCAATACGACAGATAACGATAGTAAACATTCGAATTACCTGAATATTATACGTTGCTAGCTATGTAAAGTAGCGTTGCTAGCTATGTTAAGTATTACTTTCGGTGCCAGGACAAAAAAATCGAACTGACAGACTCTGACAGTACTCAAATAACTATATCAAATAACTAGTTGTCATGGATTATTTTACAGGTGGAAAAAAAACAATAAAGGTTGATTCATAGTCGCCGTAACGTAAGCTGTAAGGCGTAAGGTTAAGCAGTAAGAAATATAAACATATATAAATGCATTCATAGACGTGGTTACCTAAGAAACATCAGTGCCGTAGTCACCGGACATTGCCTGTTCAGTAGACACGCTGAACGTATGCAAATACCAACTAACGACTTCTGTAGAAGTTGCAGAGATGAGGAAGAGGAGGAAAGTATTCAGCATTTCTTGTGTGAATGCCCCGGCCTCGCGAGAAGAAGATTCAATGCCCTGGGCGAACCATTCTTTAATGATCTGGAGGAAGTGAGCAGCCTGCAACTGGGTCGACTCACGATGTTTATTAACAGCAGTGGCTGGTTTGAATGAGCTGTCAAGATTCTTCTACGGTCTACGTCACGTCGCGTTAACCATCAGGAAGCTGATGCGGACAGGTTCCGCGGAACACGTGTGGTACCACAACGGTCCTACAGGACTACGTGTGACTGTTTGGTCAATGCCAGAGGTATGCCACTCTAACCTAACCTAGGTATCATTCCTAGTAATGGCTATTATTTTAAAAGTTAAAGTGATACAGAAATATTAGCAACACACATTGATTTATGGGAGAAGAGAGATTCATTCATATAATAAGGCGTGGTACTGATTTTTTGTTTACACGAGGAATAAGAGAATTGGTGAAAACTCAGTTGGTCATATGGGGCTTATTAAATTTAATGATTGGCCTTAGGAAAGTTAGTCAGCCATTCCTATTTTCAAAAGAAAATTAAAATTATCTCTTTAGAGAACTGAGAATGTATATATTCTGTGATAGCGTAGATTTAATTAATTTTTTTTTTGTCATTTGACGTGGTTTTATTGCTTACTTATGAGTGAAGGTATTGTTAAAGTATTTTTTTACTATTTCAGAATTTAAAAATACTATATTGAAAATTCAAAATATAAATTATTTCATACCATCGAGAAAGGATTCGCAGCTTACCTGTAGAAACTCGTTTAAGACAAACATTTTTATGCGTTCGATAGTTTAAAGTGTGTATTCCTTCACAATCTGCCTGTATAGGTTCTGTCCTTGCAGCTTGGGTAGAGCCATATCTGTAAGTATCGAAATTCCTTTGGTTTAAAAGAATTCTTGTTATATTGAAGTGATCTCTACAAGTTGAATCAAGCTGGGAAGAACATTTCCAGCAACTCAATGCAAAGCCTGCAATAAATCATAATTTTCGGTTAAGTTTCATAACGGCGATTTACGCAACTAGATAGCACATAATAAGCTTGATGTGCATAAGATCGGTACGTGGACAGGACGAGTTACACAAAATCATTAACTTGCGTTATCGTCATCATAGTAGGTATAGGTTTTTTCTTGACAATTAATTTTCTGTTTGATAGTTTAACACGTGTTAAATGACAGACCTATTTGGTCGTGAAGAAGTTCTATTTGTCGATGTCAAAACAGCGAACACCATAACACTATTTTTAAATAATTTATTTTACTTATTAGTTCATTTATACTATTTTATTACATTTGACGGGCAATAAAATGATAGTAAATTAAGTCGCTATATTATGATATATTATAATATAATATAATATAAATTTATATAAAAACAGGTTTTCCAATGTGATAATTTTAATATCTGTTTTAACATTTACATACCAGGACGTCTATTCTCCAATTTAAGAGAAGTGAACGGTGAACGCGTTCTCGCTCTCGCCAGAAGGTACAATTCACATCATATGCTCACATCGTAATGGAAATGAAAAGTCATTTTAAGTTTCAAGAATACAGTTTAATTATTCTTAAGAGAAAAACTAATCACTTCTCTTGAAATGATCATTCGCCTATTTCGAGAATAGACGTCCAGGTGAATTGCAAAGAAAATTTATAGGGTTAGAAATGTTAACTCCTTGTTAAAAAATCGCAACACAGTAGAGGGAGAAAGAAGAGAGAGAGAGGGGTGTTAGTGTGCCCGCCGGCCATCAGAGGCGCAATGGCGGGAAATTTGAACAGCGGTTTTAGGACTTTTCAATTTAATTATTAACTTTTGAACGAGTTTTTATTGATTTAATTTGTGATTCAATATAAATATTATTAAATCACAAATTAAATCAATAAAAAGACGCACAAAAGTTTTTATTTTATGGAATAAATAATGCACATTTTTATATTAACCAAGCTTTAGAAAATAAAGATGGAAGCACTTTATCGTAAATAATGTTTTCTACGTTTATTTATAAATAAAAACTGCATTGACAACCATAACAAAAAATAACTGTTTAGAATAAACTAATGTCCTTAGGTTACGTCTCACAGGTCTTACTCATCTGGAATTATCTCAATTCATATAATATTATCACAAATACTGTATACACACAAGCACTAGGATGCATTGAGACACGTACTAAAAGATCCATAAACTATCAGGTGATTCTTACAGCGTTCTCTGAAACAAAAGAAACAGTACCCGGTAGACATTAAATTTCTCTGTAAAATATGGCCGATGGCCAAGTATCTACTTATCGAGTTAGCTTGTTAGCTAAAACCATTATCTTTGTGCCATTATGTTATAATTTTTAATCCACTCAGTAAAACAAAAATATGTTAAAATTATCATTTCAAGAGACTAAACTTATCTGTTCTTAACTGATAGATTGTTAGGTATTACCTCGGGCATAATGTGTTGCAGTTATCTGCAGGTTGCCCAGTGATATTTTGTTAAGATTGGCTTGTTAACCAACACCTATTATGTATGTGAAACATTTCATGTTAATTTATTTATTGTAAACTTACATTTCCTATATAAAAAATAGCTAAGGAAGTGTAAAATCAATTTGATAAACAATAATTACCTGCATATAGTAGGCTGGGCTGGAATAATAACTGAAAGATTACACACATCGGCGAAGTTTTCTAGAATAGAAACTAATAGAATTGTATATTAAAATGATAATAAAAAATTAATTTATTTCCTCAGAAAAAAACGTGGACAACTGGACAAGAAAAATTTACAGTTGTGACATGGATGGATGGCGGGCTGGCGGCTGGCTGGTTTGTTCCAATTAGCACCTGGCCCAGTTTGGGAAGCGTTATAGTAGGTTAGAATATAACTGGCCTTCTCTTCTATACGTCAAAAACTATGCGACAGAACCCGGTTACTCGGCCAGCTGGAGAATCATCAATGCTAATTGGAACAATCCAGCCAGCCCGCCATGTCAAAACTGTCAATTTTTTTTGTCCACGTTTTTTTCTCGGGAAATTAAATTAATTTTTTATTATCATTTTAATATTTAATACTATTCTATTAGTTTCTATTCTAGAAACCTCCTCTGATGTGTATAATTTTTCAGTTATTATTCCAGCCTACTATGCAGGTAATTATTTTTTATTGTTTATCAAATTGGTTTACACTTATACCATTTTTTTATATATGAAATGTAAGTTTACAATAAATAAATTAACATGAAATGTTTCACATACGCAATAGGTGTTGGTTAATAAGCCAATCTTAACAAAATATCACTGGGCAGCCTGCAGATAACTGCAACACATTTGTGCCCAAGGTAATACCTAACAATCTATCAGTTACGAACAGATTAGTTTAGTCTTTTGAAATGATAATTTTAACATTTTTATTTTACTGAGAAGATTAGAAGTATAACATTGGCACAAAGATAATGGTTTCAGCTAACTCGATAAGGAGATACTTGGCCATTGGCCATGCATATTTTACAGAGAAATTTAATGACTACCCGATACTGTTTCTTTTGTTTCAGAGAATGCTGTAAGAATCACCGGATAGTTTATGGATGTTTTAGTATGTGTCTCGTTGCATCCTAGTGCTTGTATTTTATACAGTATTTGTGATATATTACATGAATTGAGACAATTTCTGATCACTAAGACCTGTGAGACGTAACCTAAGGACATTCGTTTATTCTAAACAGTTATTGTTTGTTATGGTTGTCAATGCAATTTTTATTTATAAATAAACGTAGAAAAAATTATTTACGATAAAGTGCTTCCATCTTTATTTTCCAAATTTTGGTTAATATAAAAACGTGCATTATTTATTCCATAAAATAAATACTTTGTGCGTCTTTTTATTGATTTAATTTGTGATTTAATAATACTTATATTGAATCATAAATTAAATCAATAAAAACTCGTTGAAAAGGTAATAATAAAATTGAAAAGTTCTAAAACCGCTGTTCAAATTTCCCGCCATTGCGCCTCTGATGGCCAGCAGGCACACTAACACCCCTCTCTCTCTCTCTTCTTTATATTTCTACTGTGTTGCGATTTTTTAACAAGGAGTTAACATTTCTAACCCTATAAATTTTCTTTGTAGCGACCTTTAGTTGTCCGTTAACGCGCGTAGAAGAGAGAACGACGATGCGGGCAGGACGCCGATGTTGACGTAGGCCATCATCAAATGAGACAACCTAGTTAGTTTATAATTCTTGGATGACCCCTGTAATTTTGGTACATATAATTTCCGAATTATAATTTATATCCAAAATTTATCTTCTTTAAAAATTAAGACATTTGTGCAAATACTTTTAAAATAACTAAGTGAGTTTTTTGCTTTAAAACGTTGATCCCCATTATTGATTAAATCTTCGTAGATGATAACTTTGGTATGCATGCAAGTATGATGGTAGTCAGATTTGATTGCGTTGCATTATTGAAACAAACAAATCATCTGAAAAAGCGAAAAAGAAATTTCTCAAATGATTTCGATTCATGAATAAGCTCTCCTAGAAATAATTAGAAAATGTATTTAAATAGTCTTTAATTTTTAAATTAAGTAAATGCTTAGTCATTTATTGGTGGACGTAATATACAATTGTATGAATAAATAATGTCATTGTCGATGGCGAGGACTGGTCTCATTATTTTTTATTTTTTCATATAAATACGGCTTGTACCGGGTGACTCAATGATTCTGCGGAATAATTTTACACCTTGGAAAAAAGATTTGTCGATAATAAGATTTTATGTTATAGTTTATTAGTTGGATGTTCCGCACAATTTAAAAGTGTTTTGTACAAAAAGTAATGGGTCACAAAGTTAGTTGTTTCTAAATGGAGTGGATTATTGAGTCTTTCTCTAGGTATTGGTTTAATCGAGGCCAACGAATCTATTTCGTTGGCCTCGTGGTTTAATATACAAAAAAGTTACAGTTAAACACTGTCAAGATAGCCAAAAATATACAGTAAGGACCTAAAGTCCGTCCACCCCCTCTAACTTCCAAACCGTTTGGTATATTTTAATGAAATTTTGAACGATAATATTTGAGCAAGTCTTGCACTTTTTGACATACCAATGACAGCTTTAAATGTCAAGATGACAGCTGGGTCTGCTTTTGAAATATTTTTTTAAATGGAACACCCTGTATATTTTTACATTTTTAAATTCCACAGAAAATTATAATTATTTTTTATTAAATGCATTATTAGTCTATACTTCATAGTTTCCGAGATATTGACTCTCGAAAAGTGACATTTTTGAAATTTGACAGCTTATAACCTTCTAACAGTACGTCTTAGAGCTAAACGGCTTACATGTCCCTATCTTCAATTTTTATTATCTTCCCAAAAAAATCAACTTCCACTTAAACCGGAACAACTATATTTTCTGCTTTCGAGTTACATCCGGTTCAACCGGAAGTTGATTTTTTTGGGAAGATAATAAAAATTGAAGATAGGGACATGTAAGCCGTTTTGCTCTAAGACGTACTGTTAGAAGGTTATAAGCTGTCAAAGTTCAAAAATGTCACTTTTCGAGAGTCAATATCTCGGAAACTATGAAGTATAGACTAATAATGCATTTAATAAAAAATAATTATAATTTTATGTGGAATTTAGAAATGTAAACATATACAGGGTGTTCCATTTAAAAAAATATTCCAAAAGCGGACCCAGCTGTCATCTTGACATTTAAAGCTGTCATTGGTATGTCAAAAAGTGCAAGACTTGCTCAAATATTATCGTTCAAAATTTCATTAAAATATACCGAACGGTTTAGAAGTTAGAGGGGGGGGGGGGGGGACGGACTTTAGGTCCTCACTGTATAGAGCGTTCCATTAAATTAAAGTATCATTTTTAATTAGAAGTTTCCTAATTTTGGAACTAGAAAGAAAACACCATGAGAGGTCAAATATTTCATAGTGGATAAGCTTTTTTATGCAATTTACCCAAGATACAAATTATGAATCGCTAAGAGTTTTGTATGTAAGTATTTTCATAACCAAGACAAGCTTGCAAGCGCTAAATTTTTAGTATTCATAAGTTAAATACGAAGGCGTATAGAAGGGCCACAATTTATAAAAAAAAAATTACACCCAAATTCCGAGTTGTATCTCGAAATTCCGAGTTGCATCTCGGAATTTGGGTGTAAATTTTTTTTTAATAAATTGTGGCCCTTCTACGCCTTCCTAGTTAAATTACCCTGGAAACTATAAATTTCTTGTATATTAAACCAACAGTGACAAAAAATTTATTGAGGAAAAACTAGGGTTGCCATTTAAAAAAATTATCGATATCGTCATATATCTGTAATTTGGGACACACTGTATCAATATTTTTTTTTATAAAAAAGACCACACCTCAAAATGTTATAGACCCTAACGACACTGACAGGACAATTGTTTTCGATTTTCGGTACTTAATATTTTTATTCTTCTAACTTAGGCCTCCTTTACACTATCAGGTTCGCCGGTCAGGTTTTAAACCGGACAGAATGCTGAAGTAAAAATAAAAATATCCGCACCCGATCAGGTTTTCATCAGGTCCGGTATTGTCCTTTTATTACTTTAGAATGTATGTTTCGTCTTTTGAAGAACTACATACTAAATTACAGCCAGTTTTACAGCGTCAAAATACAAAAACGAGGAATTGCATCAGTCCAAAAGAAATGTTTAGCTTAACTATCAGGTAAGCGTTCGCACCTTCCTCGCCAGATTTAAAACAAATAATACACTACCACATACTAAACCTGATGACCATAACCGGACAAGTGTGAAAGCGCACATAAGTTGCAATACCCCACCATCACTTCGTCCGGCGGCAGGAAACCGGATGCTCCAGTCGACCCATCCGGCTGCAACCGGTCGCCCAACCTGAACCTCATAGTGTGAAGAGCTATATTTAAGCGAATGGTCCATTACTTGTCCGGTTTGCTTCAGGTTTAAAACTGGACCGGCTAAACCTGATAGATAGTGTGAAAGAGGCCTTACAGCCGGATTGGTCGACTGGAGCATCCGGTTCCCTGACGCCGGACGAAGTGATGGTGGGGTATTGCAGCTTATATGCGCGTTCACACTTATCCGGTTATGGTCTTCAGGTTTAGTCTGTGGTAGTTTATTATTTGTTTTAACTCTGGCGAGGAAGGTACGAAAGCTTACCTGATAGGTAAGCTAAGCATTTCTTTTGGACTGATGCAATTCCTCATTTTTGTATTTTGACGCTGTTAAACTGGCTGTATAATTTAGTATGTAGTTCTTCAAAAAACGAAACAGACATTCTAAAGTAATTAAAAATTTTTTTTTCGTCACTTCATAATTCATAATGCAAAATTTAAAAAGCACCAATCTCGTCACGTGTTTAAAGTAGAGGGCGTACTTAAAGTCCCCTTTTACCATTTTTTTGCTTTTTACGCTTTCTATACAAATACCACAAAGCTATACCTAACAGCATTACGATCCATCATCGATACGTGGACTTAAGTTTATTAATAAGGACAATACCGTCAATACCGGAAATGATGAAAACCTAATCGAGTCAGGATATTTTTATTTTTACTTCAGGATTCTGTCCGGTTTAAAACCTGACCAGCGAACCTGATAGTGTGAAAGAGGCCTTATTATTAGGACATGAGCGAAGAAAGTATTTCCATACCTGTATGTAGGTAAAGCATAATATAATATGGCGTTTTAACGTATTATAAACAAAAAGCTAGATTTAAAAAAAAATTAAAAATTACACGAATTTAAAAAACCAATGCCACAAAAACAATGTAGTGCCTTTAAAATAACCTGAACTAATACCTTTTTAAATTATCGTTTAAAATCCATTGGCAACTGACATTATTTACACTGACGGTAATACTTAAATCAATATTTAAGTCACAGTCAAAGGTTATGCCGTTGCAAATTAAGTTGGAGACGTGGGTGAGTTCACGACCATTTAAAATAATTAACGTTATTACAGATGCCTGAAGCTATTAATGTAATGACAAATAAATAGAAAAATAAGTAGTTGCTAGGTAAACTTTTGGTATTTTATTTAAAATTATTTTACTGTACAATGTGACCAGTAAAGTCTGCATAATATGGAATTTAATAGCTTTATTCGAAATTTGACTTTGGCATTAAGTTCTGCTTCGATCGAGATAAAAATTAAGCAAAAAAATAGTAGTTCATGATTTGCATTATCTGTCAAATTTTAATTTTTTCCAAAAAATAATTCAAAAGTGGGGTTATTTCTAAAAATATCAAAAAAAGTTAATAGAAATTTTTTTTTAATGCCGTTTCTAGCCCACAAGCTAAATTTCAGCTGTATATGATAATTTTGATTTTTTACCCACCACTAAAATTTATTTTCCACTTAATAAACACTTTACTGATTACACTATGTTCTTTTTTGTCTTAATATTAAGGTGTATTACTTTCAGACACAAACTACGTTTTTAAAAATACTTTTTTATGAAGCTACCTTATACAGGGTCAAAAACAAGTAAACTTTGCATCACATGCGACCAAATTCTAATAGCCCAATTTTGATTTTATAGAAAAACACACATTTAATATGGCGCTACTTTAAAGAAAATGTATCTGAAATAAAGCATTGTCAAAACGAAGAGGTTTTATGTAGGTTGCGTTGAGTCTTATTTTGCAAAAGTGGTGCAATTTACAAAATATTGGTAAAAGATAAAAATTATCTTATGCAGCTAAAATTTTGCAGGTGGGCTAGAAACTGCATTTAAAAAAACTTTTTCTAATAATTCGATACTTTCAGAAATAACCCCACTTTTGAATTATTTTTTGGAAAAAATTAAAATTTTATAGATAATGCGAATCACGTGACTACTATTTTTTTTTGGTTAATTTTTATCCCGATCGAAGCAGAACTTGATGCCAAAGTCAAATTTCGAATAAAGCTAAGATTAATAAAAAAAAATCCCATATGATGCGGACTTTACTGGTGACACTGTATTTATAATATAATATTTTTATAAAAGATGATATACAGTGTCCGCAAGAAAGTTCGCATCAAATGGGATTTTTTTTTTATTATTAGATATCGGTAAAAATTGAAAAAGCAGTTAGTTTTTGCTTACCTAAAAACCAAAAATGACGTATACTGAAGCAGCTGCACGACTTGCGTTACCTGTCGAATTTGACATTTTTAATAAAATAGGTTCAAAAATGCCCTTATTTATCAAAATATCGAAAAAATTTATTCGAGAAAGTTGTTTATTTAGACATTTTTAGCCTTTGTACGTTATTTTGATAGTCTAAAACAATTTTTATTTTTTGCCAGATTCTTGAAAATTTTGATCAACCCTCGTAGATTAACTTTTATACATCGATGTAAAACCATTTGCCTTTACTTCATTTGTAATCTTAATGCAATTTTGTGTAAAATTTTTGTTTCCAATTATTTATTTTGCTTTAAACACTGACATTGTTATTGATCAGTATGTAATGTTTGATGCAAAGTTTATCTAATTACATCAATTTTGCCAAAACCGACGTTTCTCGTTCTTCATAAGTTAGTAAACAGATGTACAAAAAGAAAATATTAGAAAGCTTTCGTTGAAATTTTACTTAATTAATATTAAATTAAATTAATTATATTAAACTATATTTTTGTTGAATAAAATGTTTCGAGCGATTAATATTTATTCTTTTTGATCCAATATTAATTAAATAGAATTTCGACGAAAGCTTCCTAATATTTTGTTTTTGTAAATCTGTTTACTAACTTAAGAAAAATGAGAAACGTCGGTTTTGGCAAAACTGATGTAATTAGATAAACTTTGCATCAAACATTACATACTAATCAATAACAATTTCAGTTTTTGAAGCAAAATAAATAACTGGAAACAAAACTTTTACAAAAAATTGCAAATGGTTTTACATCGATGTATAAAAGTTAATCTACGAGGGTTGATCAAAATTTTCAAGAACCTGACAAAAAATAAAAATTGTATTAGACTGTCAAAATTTCGTACAGAGGCTAAAAATGTCTAAATAAACAACTTTCTCTAATAAAGTTATTCGATATTTTGATAAATAAGGGCATTTTTGAACCTGTTTTATTAAAAATGTCAAATTTGACAGGTAACGCAAGTCGTGTAGCTGCTTTAGTATACGTCATTTTTGGTTTTTAGGTAAGCAAAAACTAACTGCTTTTTCAATTTTTACCTATACCTAATAATAAAAAAAAAATCCCATTTGATGCGGACTTTCTTGCGGACACTGTTGCGGACACTGTAGTGTCCGCGAAAATAATTAAAAGAAAAAAGAAAAAGAAAATATAGTGGCATATCGGACAAGTGTGTAACTATTTTTTATATTAGAATACACAGGGATCCAAGTTCAATGGATACCCTGGGGCGGGTAGACCACGACGGCCGTTTCGTCCTTGTTAGTGATGCCGCGAGACGAGACGAGACGAGAATTGGCCCATTCTCGTCTCGTCTCGTGAGGCGAGAATTTTTTTTATCTCGTCTCGACGAGAAACGCGTTTTTCTCGCTCGAGAGTGCCATTGTCTCGTCTCGTCTCGTCTCGTCTCGTCTCGTCTCGTCTCGTGTTTTCTCGTGAGTAAGGAATTATAAAAAATATTTTTTTATACGAATCTTAAAGGGGGTAAACATTTAAAAGTATCTGGTCGTCTCGCAGAAGGGTTTAATATAAGTCGGTTTGTTAGTCATGTGACTTAGAAACTATTTTTCTTAGATCAACAAAATATTGCAAGCGGCCATAAGACATAATTCACGTAATGTAATAGGCTTGGCACCGAGGTATTTTCAGTCCAAAATATACGGGGTGGTAAAAGATACAGAATAGAGAACGATTTATAATAATAATAATTGATTCATAATGGAACTACCCTTCTTTTATTATTTTTTTTTGGCATAATTCGGGGCATAATTAACTGCAATAGTTTGGAAAATATTCGACTAAATAAAGGGATCAGCCCATAATGTCATCCGGGAAAAACCTTAATTTTTTTATTACATTAATAGAAAGTGCAAGAAAAAGAACTTAAAGAAGTATTTCCGAAAATGCTCTATTTGACATATCAAAATTTAAAAATTCACTTTATTTTTTGCTCCTTTTACCCAAAAAATACAAAAATTTATTACGAACAAGCTTAATTTTACTCAATTAGGAAAAATATTGTAAGTAACATGTGCGAAAAGTTCCGTTTCCACACTCACTTAGTGGCATGCCCGGACTTGCTTCGAGCCGTTCGTGCAACTGCCACCTCGTGCGGAAAAGTATCATTTATCGGACTTAATAATTATTTTCAATAGCCAAATTTATGTCTAAGACCTGTGTAATAAAATGAGGCAAAATAAGGCATACACTTGAATCATTCGTACTGAATGTCACTTTACCTATTATATTAGACTTTTTATTTTTAATTTATTTACTAATTTCATAATTGAGACTATTAACTTAATGCTATTGTTTCAATAACACTAGTTTCATGGCCCTCCGTTGTCTTTATCTGTGATTTGAGAATAAAGTTTCGGTTCATATACAGGGTGTTATGAAAGTATTGTCAAATATTAAAACTGGTAAGAGAGATATGAAATGAAATTCACACTTTTATTAATGATTTTTGTGTGAGAAGTTTTTGGCGAATTTCGAATTTTTGATACAAAATTGTTAAATTTAGTCAAAATCTATCGCCTTTCGCCTTGTGAATGAAATTTGACTGGGGTCCTTTTCGATATTGTGTTTTCAATCGAAAATGCTTTCTTTCAGATTTGGTTAATTATTTAAAAATGTCAACTACTAACCGTAGACAGAAGAAAGAGGCTAGACAATTTGATTCTGTTCTCTTGAATATCTGTTTTAAGGTAAATGCCTTCACAACACGATAGAGTGAGAACGTTAAACACATTATTTTTCTGTCTATATACAGGGTGGCCCTTTAGTGTGGCAAAGTACAATAGCTCCGTTACTATTTCAAATACATTAAAAATATTAATACAAAAGTTGAAGGGCAGTAAGTGACTTATAACGTAAAATTATTTTTAACTCTATAGGGTGGCTCAAAAAAGCGGAACAATAAAAAATGTACTTTTTTCAAATGGAATACCCTGTATATTTTTTCATTTTTAAATTCCACATAAAATTATAATTATTTTTTATTAAATACATTATTAGTCTATACTTTATAGTTTCCGAGATATTGACTCTTGAAAAGTGACATTTTTGAACTTTGACAGCTTCTAGCTTTCTAACAGTACGTCTTAGAGCAAAACGGCTTACATGTCCCTATCTTTAATTTTTATTATCTTCCCAAAAAAATCAACTTCCGGTTAAACCGGATGTTACTCGAAAGCAGGAAATATAGTTGTTCCGGTTTAACTGGAAGTTGATTTTTTTGGGAAGATAATAAAAATTGAAGATAGAGACATGTAAGCCGTTTTGCTCTAAGACGTACTGTTAGAAAGTTAGAAGCTGTCAAAGTTCAAAAATGTCACTTTTCAAGAGTCAATATCTCGGAAACTATAAAGTATAGACTTATAATGTATTTGATAAAAAATAATTATAATTCTATGTAGAATTTAAAAATGAAAAAATATAGAGGGTGTTCCATTTGAAAAAAGTACATTTTTTCTTGTTCCGCTTTTTTGAGCCACCCTATAGAGTTAAAAATAATTTTACGTTATAAGTCACTTACTGCCCTTCAACTTTTGTATTAATATTTTTAATGTATTTGAAATAGTAACGGAGCTATTGTACTTTGCCACACTAAAGGGCCACCCTGTATTAGGAGATATAGACCAGGGTCGATAATTTTTGAAACCAAAAAAAATAATAGTAGGATGAAACCCATTGGAAAAGGAAGAGAATATAACAAAAATTAGAGGAAAAATAAATTACGGGCGATCCGAGGTCGGGAAGGGGGGGGTGTTTAACGATTTATCTCGATTTTCGGTAAAACTACAAGACCTGTGAAAAAACGTTGAATCGCAAAGTTGTAGGTAATAAAAAGATCTACAATTTTTATATATACACTTTTTTCACATAACCTCAAAATTTAGGTGAAAAATTCAAATAACCAAGTTTTTGGTTTTTTATTTTTATCTTTTACAAAAAAAATTTTTTATCCACGAAATTTGGTGAAAACTTACCTTTTCATGTCCTAAACACACTGTAATTTTTTTGATTTAAAATATTCATTTTTTAACCTTATTTTGACTTAATATCGAAAAAACTATTATGGTAAATGTTATCAAAAAAATGAAAAGAAATGAAGAAAACTCGAATCAGAATTTTTTTTTTAGATCAATATGTACAATTTTGAGCTATTTATTAAAATTTATACTTTTTTTTATCAATGTAACATGGAATCTTACGTTTTTCGAGTAATTAAAGTATAAATTTTAATAAATAGCTCAAAATTGTACATGTTGATCTAAAAAAAAAAATTCGGATTCGAGTTTTTTTGTTTCTTTGCATTTTTTTGAGAACATTTACCATAGTAATGTATATTTTTTTTAACACCACCAGAAAGTAGAGATTTCAACGAACAAAAAGCCTACCGAGTTTTTTAAAAAAGCAGCCCTTTCGATTATACCAGTGTAACTATCTTTTATATTGGAGTTGGTTCCGTGGGATGGCGCTTAGGTGTATTATGGGCCGCCTTGATTCTACAAGTAGGCTTTTAGTACATTTTTCCGTCGTTCCTGGAATTGCTTGGGTTATGGCTGCCCGTCGAGTCCTAACAAGGACGAAACGGCCGTCGTGGTCTACCCGCCCCAGGGTATCCATTAAACTTGGATCCCTGTGTATTCCAATATAAAAAATAGTTACACACTTGTCCGATATGCCACTATATTTTCTTTTTTTTTTCTTTTAATAATATTTTTATGTTTTATTGATAATATACAGTGTGTCTACGTAAGTTGGCGGCATATGGGAAACTTTTTTATTATTAATTTTACGAAAAAAAGTTATTCTTCATAAAAAGTTCTGCATGGTCCAAAACCTAAAATGCAACCATCAAATATCAAAATTTTTCAGGTACGAGGTTTGTCAAAAAATATGAATTTTTCCCAAGAATGTGAATTTTTCCCAAGAGTAAAGTACCTTTATTTTTGACATTATCAAAAATTGTTATTAAAAAAAGTTGATCAGAACTAAAAACCACGTCTAAATGTGCAATTGTACGCATTTATGTTGAAAAATATTTTATTAATTTATTATTAATTATTTAATTTTTTAATTATATAATTAATTTAATGCGTGTTATTGCATACTTATTTCGATACTTTCAGAAATAACCCCACTTTTGAATTATTTTTTGGAAAAAATTAAAATTTTATAGATAATGCGAATCACGTGAATTCTATTTTTTTTTGCTTAATTTTTATTTCGATCGAAGCAGAACTTGATGCCAAAGTCAAATTTCGAATAATGCTAAGATTAATAAAAAAAATCCCATATGATGAAGACTTTACTGGTCACACTGTTTATAAAAGTTTTGTTAAATTAATTTAGATAAACCATAAGGAATGTTTTATGTAATAGATTTTTCTTTCTTAATTTTAGTTGCAAAAGATCTCATCTGTTGGAGGCTCGGATTTCAAACACAATGTAAAATGCATCATGGCAGTATTATTTTCTAATGACTTAGGAATGTTGATCTCTTGGACGAGGCAGAAAGATAATTTAAAAATTGGCGACTTTACTACGATGGTGATTGTAAAAAGTAAGTTCCTACTTAGATAATTTCAATATTAGTATTGGATAGGTAGTCTTGATCGACGAGTAAAATGTATAAATATCCATATATATATTAGGAAGCCTATAATAATAGATACTGTATTTCCAAACTCCTTTATTTTAAAGTTTAAAGTTAGTAAAGTTTTTAATATATATGTTGAAAAGTAAGTAGCTAAAATTGGAAATTTACTATTTTTCTAGAAGCCGTGAAAAAGGCATTTTCTCTGATTACTGACAGAGAGAATACGAGTTAGTTGTAGCACAATGGCTTCGCTATTCCAAACAAAGGAAAACCGAAAAAATTAATAAGTTAATAGTATTATGTCACTGCATTTACCTTAATAGTTTACAGTACAGGGTGTCCCAAATTCGAACCTCATCATGGGGATCTAGGAAACTATAAGAGATACAGCATTGGTCAAATTTTGTGCTAAGAAATATCGTTAAAAAAATCTGAGCTAGCTTTTTTAATTTTGAGATTTTTTATAAAACTTAAATTATTAGTTTTTGTTTTTTTAAATTGCTGGACTTATATTATCCACTACAGAAAAACAAACACAACATTATTAAGTAAGGCAACTTTTTTCGCTGCAACGTTTATTTTTTGGGAAACATGCACTATCAACTTTATAAAAATAATTATCACATTCCTGATGATGTATTAGTGACAATAAAACTTCTTAATATAATTAAGTGTTAAGTATTATATTATATTGTTGAATTTAGGGCTAAAGAAATTTTTAAAAATGCAGGTCCGCATTCAAAAAATTAAAGTTGGATAGAACTTTCACAAAATCGAAACGTTGTACCGAAATTCTAAAAACATCACAATATGCAGCGAAAAAGTTGCCTTTTGTTTGTTTTTCTGTAGGGGATAAAATAAGCCGGGCAATTTAAAAAAACAAAAACTAAAGTTTTGGTTTTTTTAAAAAATTTCAAAAACTATAACATATAGCTCAGATTTTTTTAAAGATATTATTTAGCACAAAATTCCGCAACTTTGCGATAATTTGACCGACGCTGTATACAGTGTGTCTACTTAAGTTGAAACCATATGGAAAACTTTTTTATTATTGGTTTTATGGAAAAAAGTTATTCTTCATAAACAGTTCTGCACGGTCTAAAACTTAAAATGTTACCTTCAGTTATCAAAATTTAAAATTTCCCAGTCATATGAGGTAAGTAGGTATATCAGAAATTACGAACTTTGCCCAAGAGTAAAGTACCTTTATTTTTGACAATACAGGAGAATGTTATGAAGAAAAGTTATTTTGAATTTTGTGATTATTTACCTTTTACATTAGGGGGAAGTCTTGTACCTTGGGCCTTCTTGTACCTCGGGCCATGATATTTTTTGGTATCATTTGGACACTCTAAAATCTGAGGTTTATGTATATTGTGGGCAACACTGTTTTCTACCTATGGAGTTATGTACATGTGGTAGAAATTTATCTCCTATGGGTCAGTTGCATTTAGTCTCTGTAAGGGTGTGTACAGTAAATATTTATAGTGCTGAATTTTTGCGAATTTCTGAAAAAGTAAGTATAAAAATGCATTTTTTTCTATAGCTACTTAATCCTTAAAGTTTTACCTACCCTTTATATATAAAAATTAATGTTATTTTTTTAATTTACCCATGTAAAAGAGCCTTTTTCCAAAGTTGGCTAGGTCTTGTACTTTGGGCCTATCTAAGATTTGTACCTTGGGCCGGCCCAAGGCACAAGATTTTAGATATATTTATTTATTATTATTATTATTATTGCAATATTATTTTATATAAACATAAGGTACTTTTTACAGATGCCACGAAGTAGAGAGGGTATAAAGAGAACAAAGGTGGATGTTGTCGCGCTGAAAGCAGCGATAAATGCTGTTAAAAATGAAAATTTGTGTGTTCATACAACTGCAAAAAGGTTTAACGTAGCAAGAACAACTTTACAAAATGATTTAAAAAAAACAGGAGAGGACCAAGAGTTTACTTATAATAACAGCAATGATGTTTGGAAAGTATTCTCAAAGGAACAGGAACAAATACTGTGTTATTATTTGTTGACTGCCAGTAAAATGTTATATGGAAAACTTGCATCTAATTTTGCTCAGAAGAACAATATCAAATATCCAGCATCTTGGGAGTTAAAACGTGAAGCTGGTAAATCCTGGTACTTCATGCAACGCCACCAGAATGAGGAAACCGCAAGCTACAGTTTGTCCAGAGCGACAAGTTTTAACCGAGAAAAAGTTTTTTGAAAAGTACAAATATGTTATACATTAACCTAATTTTTTATCAAAGCTTATACCAAATAAGAGTAATAAAATGTATTTTTAAATTAAAGCACAGTTCCTTTTATTGCATTTTATGAAATAAAACATGTTGTGTTTTTTTATTATGCCCAAGGTACGATACACTTTGGCCCAAGGTACAAGATCGTCTTGTACCTGTGGCAAAAATGATTTTTTAACATTGGAAATGTTTATGTTCGTATATGGGGACCAAGTTACGAGTTTCTCGTTCAAGGTTGTAAGACAATTTCGTTTAAGACAAAATGTCGCGTGCTTTGTTGCCGTGTGTTGGTTTTGTTGGAATTTCTATTTTTCGGTGTTGCGATTGCGATGGGACAAGGTACATATTTTCTAAGGATACGTGCATCGCGATTTAGAAAAAGTACCTACATATTTTAGGATATTTTTTTAAAAATGTTATTTCATAATTGATTTTATAATTTATGAAAGGTAAATATATTTTTTTAAGAAATCATCCGCTTCGGGCAAGCCGGCAACATCGCGCCAAATGCATCTCATGTGTTGTCGCGCTTTGTTGCCGTGTGTTGATTTTGTTGGATTTCTATTTTTAGGTATTGCTGATTGCGATGGGATAAGATACATATTTTCTAAGGAGACGTGCATCGCGATTTAGAAAAAGTACCTACATATTTTAGGATAATTTTTTTAAAAATTTTATTTAATAATTGATTTATAATTTATGAAAGGTAAATATATTTTTTTAAGAAATCATCCGCTTCGGGCAAGCCGGCAACATCGCGCCAATTGCTTCTCATTGGTAATATAATATGTGGTTGCATAAGACGTAGTATTCATTTAATTCAATTTCTTAAAAAAATGTTGGAAAATAAAAAAAATAAGGTAGGTATTTAAAAAAAATTAAGGTATCTTGTTTTAGCTATTTATCCTACATTTATGAATTCTGAAAGACATTCTTAGTAGTAATTTTGTAAAATGCTTGACATCGAACCCTAACACATTTTTCCGTGTGGATCATTGATGTGGCGTTTCATTGTTTCTAGTTTAAGAGTCAGACCGGTCGGTGGTGTATGTGTATGTGGTATAGTTCCATCTGGCAGTTGTAATGAAACTTAACATTAATCATAATAATATTTGCTGGCTACAGTTAATAATGCATATACTTACTGCTAAAACTCAGTACTGTAGTTCTCAAAAGTTTTTGTTTCTAGTTTAAGAGTCAGACCGGTCGGTGGTGTTCTAGGTTTGTTTATATTACTTTTGGGAGATTGGGGCGCATATTTTTTGTAATAATGGATTATAAACGTTCGACAAACAGTGAACGATGTAAGCGATCTGGTTTTATATACTGTAATAGTTCCATGTGGCAGTTGTAATGAAACTTAACATTAATCATAATAATATTTGCTTGCTACGTTAATAATGCATGGTATATACCACTAAAAATCAGTGCTGTAGTTCTTAAAAGTTTTTGTTTCTAAGAGTCAGACCGGTCGGTGGTATTCTTGGTTTGTTTATTAGGTGTACTTTTGGGAGATTGGGGCGCTTATTTTTTGTAATAATGGATTACAAACGTTCGACAAACAGTGAACGATGTAAGCGATCTTGTTTTATATACTGTAATAGTTCCATCTGGCAGTTGTAATAAAACTTAACATTAATCATAATAATATTTGCTTGTTACGTTAATAATGCATGGTATATACCACTAAAAATCAGTGCTGTAGTTCTCAAAAGTTAATTTTTCTAGTTTAAGAGTCAGACCGGTCGGTGGTATTCTTGGTTTGTTTATTAGGTGTACTTTTGGGAGATTGGGGCGCTTATTTTTTGTAATAATGGATTATAAACGTTCGACAAACAGTGAACGATGTAAGCGATCTGGTTTTATATACTGTAATAGTTCCATCTGGCAGTTGTAATGAAACTTAACATTAATCATAATAATATTTGCTTGCTACGGTAATAATGCATGGTATATACCATTAAAAATCAGTACTGTAGTTCTCAAAAGTTTTTGTTTCTAGTTTAAGAGTCAGACCGGTCGGTGGTATTCTTGGTTTGTTTATTAGGTATACTTTTGGGAGATTGGGGCGCTTATTTTTTGTAATAATGGATTATAAACGTTCGACAAACAGCGATCTGGTTTTATATGCTGTAATAGTTCCATCTTGCAGTTGTAATGAAACTTGACATTAATCATAATAATATATTTGCTTGCTACAGTTGAGGCATATACCACTAAAAATCAGTAATGTAGTTCTCAAAAGTTTAAGTAGCTTTTAGTGTGATATTGTTATTGTTTAACATTGCATTATTACGTATTATGATTATCTATTATACAACATGGTTTACTGAGATGGTAAAATTCGTACATAGATTAGAAAGTTCAATACTAATGATGGGTTGTTCGAAATAATAATCTTCTATTGCTTTATCTGACATGCAAAATTTAAAAAAAACTTAAATACAAAGTAAAAATTTATTGGTGCGATCAATAAAATTCAGCTAGGACAGCTAGAGACTCCGAACAACGATGTGACCTGGGGAACAAATAGGTTAAAACTAATACTAAGGCGCGCGGCGATTGCCGATCGCTACGAATCACCAACAACGTCTTGTGGATTATAGGTTCTAACGGATACAATTCATTTTTTGGGGACACTTTTCTGCTTTCTTAATTGTAGAGATAGCGCTTCATAGGGAACAAAATGCGTCGCATTAAGAATATATAGTACCTATAATTTATTTCTTAAAAAAATTGCTGTGTTAAAAGTAGTTAATTTTTCAATAAAACTGTGCTGCTAATGGAACTGATTACTACCAATAAAAACACTGTTCTAGCAAATCGGGAATTAATATAACACTAAAGCAGGTTTGATCTAAGAGTTATTGGTTTGATACACTAGCAATGTATTTAGTATGTGTTAATAAATAATAAGCTATTAATACAAACTATGTCTTAGCAAACCTGCGTTGTATTAGATTATTCTCCTCAGTGTATGTTATTTACATATTATAACCTTATTATTTAGTTGTTGAGAATAATAATAAAATTATGTTTTAAATATAATTCAATCATTTCCAATGTCTCCGCTGGTTGCAAGCATTGCGAAATCTGTGAATTTTTTTAACATATAAAATATGTCAAAAAATTCCTAACTAACTATCAGCAACAGAAAATGTCTTAGATTGGGGGCCAGTATTTTTGCAGTAGTTGAATGTTAATTTTTAATCTTGTTATTTAATTTTCAAAAAAAGCTGCCCAAGGTACAATACCCTCCCCTAATAAATTATTTGTATTTATCCCTCTTACCTGTTAAAAAAATGATAACCTTTCCACTTGTTAGTATTTTTAAAGAACCTTGCAATTTAAATACGTTATGAACGCATAATAATTATTTATTTTAGGAAATGTTGTCATTTTTTAACAGATAATGGAGATAAATACAAATCATTTTTATTGTAAAACGTAAATAATTACAAGACCTAAATTTTTATGCTAAATAACTGTAATTGCATATTTAAATATAACTTTTAATTTAAAATAACTTTTCTTTATAACATTCTTCTGTATTGTCAAAAATAACGGTACTTTACTTTTGAGCAAAATTCGTAATTTCTGATATACCTTGTATATGACTGGAAAACGTTGATAACTAAGGGCTACATTTTAAGTTTTAGACCATGCAGAACTTTTTATAAAGAATAACTTTTTCCATAATATCAATAATAAAAAAGTTTTCCATATGGTTCCAACTTAAGTAGACACACTGTATATCTTACAGTTTCCTAGATCCCCATGATGAGAATCGAATTTGGGACACCCTGTACACATTTAGTTTAAGTTAATTTGGTGCAATTTATTGTTTATACATATGTATATTATGTTTTTCTCTGTTCAATATACATGCTTCTTACTTTAAATGATTTTTTTAACAAACCCTTTCCTGTTAACTTTCCTTACATATCTCACCTATAATATTATTTTAATAAATAAATAGCACAAGTAGAAATTAACGCAATTTAAAACTCAGATAAGTCATCAATGTCAATATAAACAAACAATAGTCAATTTTCACACATTTTTGTTTTTATCTGTTAAAACAGCAATTAACTGAATTAATTTAAAAAGGATCGCTTTAATCTTCTAACCTTATTTTATTTCATTATAAGTAAGACGCATAGAAATGAAACCGTTCAGTAGAATTATGTTGTTGCTATTTAGACTTATTGGTAGGTAGGTACCTCATTATTTGATAATAATGAGGTACCAATATTAAGTAATATGGCGCAGGTGTTATAAGTCATATATCTTTAACATTACTAAAGTAATATGCTAGTAATATAACCGTCATAACTGAAATATGTTCCCTCCATGTCATTGTAATATGGTCGGAATTTCCAGCAATATGATACAAGAAATATTAATCTAATGTCTCAGAAAAAATATTAACATGTGATTTTATTGTGGCAAAAAATCACTTAGATATTTGTTGAATAATATTACTACCATATCGCAAAAAAATATTGAGTCAATGTTGTCGTAATATCGGTGCAATATCTTGTGATATTCAATGTCACTCTGGAATATCGAAACTCGGGACATAAGGTATTGCATACATGTTACTGTGACATCACCGACACATCTCACCTAATGTAACACTATTACAATGTTATATAATTACAATATTGAGGTTAAAAAAATTTGTTTAGTAGGATATTGCTGCTAGTGTTCACTAAATTTCAATAGCGGACTATCGATAGTCTAAGTCTATCGATATTTAGTGATTGCTACTCATTTAACTGTTACCAGTGTGACCTCCGACGAAGTAGAGGGTTGGGGGGGGGGGGCTGATATCCTCTCGACGGCCCTGGAGGTGCCGATACTTTTTGGAGAATTAAAAGGTATTTAAAAACATAGGTACCTAATAATGTATTAGAATGTATAAAAACCTCCAGTACCAACACTATTTAGAGGATTGAACGGTATTACAAAGCTTATTCCTTAAAATCCATTAAAATGTATAAAAACCTCCATTGCTAACACTTTTTAGAGGATTGAACGGTATTAAAAGCCTATTCCTTAAAATTCATTAAAATGCATAAAAACCTCCATTGCTAACACTTTTTAGAGGATTGAACGGTATTAAAAGCATATTCCTTAAAATTCATTAAAATGTATAAAAACCTCCATTGCTAACACTGTTTAGGGAATTGAACGGTATTAAAAGCGTATTCCTTAAAATTCATTTAAATGTATAAAAACCTCCATTGCTAACACTTTTTAGAGGATTGAACGGTATTAAAAGCCTATTCCTTAAAATTCATTAAAATGCATAAAAACCTCCATTGCTAACACTTTTTAGAGGATTGAACGGTATTAAAAGCTTATCCCTTGAGATTCATCAGAATGTTTAAAATTCTTGAGTGCCGATCCTTTTTAGAGTATTGGAACGTATATATAAGCTAATTCCTTTAAATTAATTAGAATGTATAGAACTAGTAGGTGCTAATACTTTTTAGAGTGCCAAAAGGTATAAAGAAGCTAATAACTTAAAACGAATTAGAATGTACAAAAATCGCCGCCAATACTTTTGTATACGAAAAGAGTGTTTCAGAAAACAAGTTAAAATGTAATCATTTTTTTTTTTATTCTTTTTAATACTTTTGTTTTTATAGGGTTACTATGGTAAATGTTCTCAATTCAATTCAATTCCCCGTTAAATCCTACCTTTAATTATATTTAGATCAACTATTTACGCATGTTTTTTGCGATCTTTATGTTTTATGGATTTGTAATTTTTTTGCTTATCAATGTAACATGGAATCTTACGTTTTTCAAGTAATTAAAGTATATCTTTTAATAAATACCTCAAAATTGTACATAATTATTAAAAAAAAAATTTCGGATTCGAGTTTTTTTGCATTTTTTGAGAACATTTACCATAGTAATGTATATTTTTTTACACCATCTGAAAGTAGAGATTTCAACGAACTAAAAGCCCACAGACTTTTTTAAAAATGCAGATATTTTGACGTGAGAATTTTCGACAGAAAATTAGGTTGCTTTTTCGATATTAAGTCAAAATAATGTTAAAAAATAAATATTTTAAATCAAAAAAATGACAGTGTGTTTGGCACATAAAAAGGCAAGTCTTCACCAAATTTCGTGTATAAAATTTTTTTTTGTAAAAGATAAAAATAAAAAACTAAAAACTTGGTTATTTGAATTTTTCACATAAATTTTGAGGTTATGTGAAAAAAGTGCAAATTCAAAAGTTGTAAACCTTTTTATTACCTACAACTTTGCCATTTAACGATTTTTCATAGGACTTGTAGTTTTGCCAGAAATCGAGATAAATCGTTTTCTACCCGTAAAAATTCACCCCCCACCCCTTCCCGACCTCGGATCGCCCGTAATAGGCGTATAACGAAATAACAACTTAATTTTTGTTATATTCTCTTCCTTTTTCAATGGGTTTCATCCTACTATTATTTTTTTTGGTTTCAAAAATTATCGACCCTGGTCTAGTATAAGTTATCCCAATAATCGAAATACTACATTTTTTTTACCATCACGCACGGAACCCCTATTAGTAATACGTTAAGAGAGATTAATTACTGTTGAACCAATATATTTTATAATTGTTGGTACCTACTTACCATTTTCTATTAAAGCAAACAGCACACCAAGAACAACTAACCCATATACTTGAAAGCAAATCATTTTTAAATTTTAAATTAACAATACAAAACAACACTAAATTCTTAACGCGCTAACCCTCTGGTAACTGTTAACCCCAACTCTTAACTGCAGTCCGCGTAGTAGTGGGCTTATTATTATCCTCACCAGTTAGAATTATTTAATCCTGTGCAGCATCACTCCTCCCACCCCTCACTTGTGCGTGTGCTGTCATTTCTTAAATTACGAGCGATAATTAATATTGGAGTAAATGTAGGTACATTAGAGACTTTTTGCACCTCTTAAATTAATATCAGTTTTTAGCTCCGTTATGGTTAACTTTATTAAACATAACGAGTAGCGCCACTGTTAAAACCAGAGATTTTGCAGCGCCTATACGTTCTGTCTGTAGTTATTAATTTGGCGCCGGCGCACCTAAACAAAATAAAATACCTAACCTAACAATAATTTGATTAAGTTGTATAGTTTAATGTAAAGCTGCTATTGCTTTGGATTTTAATTAATTGCTTATCACAATTTTAATTCACAGCAATGATGCTTCATAACTTTTGTATGTTCAGGCGACCATGCAGTTTAAGCATAACCATAAGGATAACGATAAGCTCTTCCTTATCCTTCCGTAACTAACGGAGTCCGTTATGGTTATTAACCATAGCGGATCACCTTTCTGACATTGCGCATGCTCAGAATAGCCATAACCACAAAAGAATGACGAATTAAGAGGTGCAAAAAGTCTCTAATAATATTACAGGTTACCTATTTTTATAATAACTACAAAGCTTAAACTAACATGATATCAGTGTTTTCGTTTGTTGTAATTGGTAAAGAGAGAACAGAAGAAAGGTTAAGAAAAATTTCAAGACAATTTGTTTTTTTCCGCTAAAAATTACAGGCATTAAAACTCATACCGGGTTACATGGGCTGGTGCTGGTGCAACGTAGGAAATCGCATACAATATTAAGGTGGTAAAATATGTTGGCTTCCTTGTTAATTAATTTTCTTTTATTAAAGAGAATAATTTGATGAACTAACGAAATTTGTTGTGATTTATTTTTTAATCAAGGGGTCATTCAGAAAAACGCAAATCTAAAGAACCCCACACTTCTCTCATGGAAAATGACCCTCGGTTAAATTAAAGTTTTTAGTATAATATAGTAGATAATGTCATTCTAAACAAAAGTATCCATGGCCACAACAAAATCTACCGACCAGTTTTTAAGTTGCAAAATATGAATTTTTTGCGCTTCTGCTTCATGGTATTTATTAGTTTTGTTTTCTTGATTTTTGTTTACCGTATCTTGGATAGATAGTATAAAAATACTCTAAATTTTTTTGATTATATACCGGGTGAGTGACCAAAATTACAGAATATTTTTTGTTAGATCGTTGCATTTTCCGCATTAAATTAAATATTAAAAAACTTAGATTGTAGATTAAAATTAGAATTTATATTTTTTGTATTTGTATAGGGTGGCTCAAAAAAGTTAATATGTTTTTACTAGTTTCTAAAGAAATATTGTAGATATTTTTTTTATATTTAACTTGACGCTTTAGTATGGTTCCAAATATATATAATTATCAAGATTAGGTATATTGAGCGTTTTCGATGACTCGCGATAGAAAAAAAAATATAGAAATCCATTTATTTATAAATCACTTGGTATATTTATGAAAATTGGGTCGATTAAATATCGTTATTTTTTTATATTTTTTGCTTGAAGTATTTTATTTACATTTTTACTATAGATTTCACTTTTCCTATGACCAGTTCTGGAGATATACAGCGTCAGACAAACTCAAAGCACAAAAAATAAACTTATAAAACAATAATATTTTTTCTTTATTTCAATAAAACTTTTATACAAGTTCATATTACGATTGAAAATAAATATATTTAATCATAATATAGAAACACGTAACACACACTAAAATACGGTTAACTCTAAATGGTATTAAATTGGTATCAGTAAAAAGGATATAAAAAGGGCTTTCTAGAAATCAAAAAATAAACAGGGTGTTCCATTTAAAAAAATATTTTTTTTGTATTTTGCATAATATGATCACCCTGTATAATAAATGCACTAAACACAAATATTTTTCATCGTAAAGATAGACAACATTCTAAAATATTTGTTTTTCAGTTTACTTTAAATTGTTTTTAGTAATTTAAAAATGGTTACTAAACTTGGACAATTTTTAAGATAAAATCGTTATTATTTCTAAACCTACTAATAATAAACCCACACACAACTTTATATTAAAATGATCAGCAGCTCTATGACCATCATTTGGGCCGATAATATACAGGGTGTTCCATTTAAAAAAATGCAAGTTTAGTCAGCTACACTTTTCATGGTTGAAGCGTATTTTCGAAACGGGGTTAGAGTAAATGGTGAGTGGCAATACAATCTGGGTTTGTGTATGGACGATTTTCACGAACATTTTCCTAACGTTGCTTTTATTGCTGGGGATTTTTATCATTGCCTGAAAAGAACCGTGGCTGTGTTTGGGGAAACAGGTTCTATACAACACAGAAAAGGAGCATCAGGAAGACCATCTGTAAGAACAGAAGAACTTGTTGCAAACGTTCGTGAAATAATGCAAAATACGCCAACAAATTTTATAAGACGCCTGTTCCAAGAAGTGGGAAGATCTTATGGAACATGCAGAAGCAGCTAAATTTATTTCCTTATAAAGTGCAAGTATTCCAAGAAATACAAGCCGCAGATTTTGAAAGACGCAGGAATTACTCTCAATGGTTTATCCAAAATTTATTGGAAAGAAATGATTTATTAGACTTGACATTTTTTTTGGATGAAGCGTGGTTCCACCGCTCCGGTTATGTGAATTCTCAGAATACACGCATGTGGAGTAGTAAAAATCCCCATTTTTTTCCACATTGCAACCTTAAAAAATTGGTGTCTGGTTAGCTGTTTCCCAAAGAAGAATTATTGGTCCTATTTTTTCCATGACACAGTTACAGAACAGCGGTATAGAGACAATATTTTCAATCCATTTGTGGAGCAATTACTTGATGAACTACGTTTTGTATATTTTCAACAGGACGGTGCAACTGCCCATACAGCCGCCGAAACTATTAACTACTTACGCAATTTTTTTGAAGACAGATTGATCAGTTTTCGATCAGACATTGAATTCCCACCTAGATCACCTTGTTTAACGGTTATGGATTACTTCGTTTTTCCTCATTTAAAGAACACTGTTTTTAAAATACAAGTTGCAAATTTAGAACAATTACAAAAAAGGATTATCCAAGAATGTGGTAACATTTCTCCAGAGATGCTGGTCAAACTTTCTAAAATATGAAGAGACGTGTGAATTTATGCTTGGAGCATGGCGGTGGCCAATTTCAGCAACTTATGTAATTATTTTTCTTTTTCTTTCTGTATATTCTTACTTTGTTAATTTTGTAAACAACAAAAATAAATTTGTATTTGTCTACTTATTTTATTACTAATTAGTTTGGCATATCACGTCATAATATGAATTTGATAAAATTTTAACCTAGATTTGGTTAGATATATCGTCCCCATATCATTGTGATCTAAACCAAGCTACTCGTTTTTTAATCCAAGCCCTCTTTGATGCAAATAATTTTTCCTACGATCGTGGGGAAAAGTTACTTTTCGGCACGATTTATCGTGCGGAAAAGTACCACTTTCCGCACTTTTTATGTAAATAACTATTTGCTCGCAAGGTAATAACGCGTAATAAAAGTTAAAGGAAATGAAGAAAGGGACCCAAATAAAATATATTATACAGGGTGTTTCATTTAAAATAAGCAAGCTGGAGACAACTTTCGGTTAAACGAAGTCGCATATGTTTGCTGTTATTTCATTTGAAGAGAGTGTCTCCCAAAACCCCATTATCCAAATTTGCAGGATTCAAAGCGCATTACTTTCCGAAATATTCTAATTGACGGTCACCGTTATAGACCCTATATTATGATTTATTAAAAGAACTTATTTGTCATGTAATAAACTTTAAACACATTAAGTAATTGTTTTTAAGAAGTAACACTTAATAAATTAAAAACTTATTACATGACAAACAACGTTTGAATGTATAGCTACCCAGTGATACATAATTTATATTTTATTATAATATTATGTATTATGTATAACCAATTAAATATTTACAAGTAGTGATGTTACACATGCAGCTATTTTTTTTAAATCTTTGTTGTTAATTTTTAATTTAAATTGTATCAATGATTGTACAAATAAATAAAATTATTTTATAACAACTAATGAATAGTACCGAAGAGAGTTGATGGACCCTTAAGTTGCACCATAACGTTGTTGGGCGCTTTCTATTTTGTACATAGTACATATAGATACGGTGTTTATTTTTAGTTTTACACATTAGGTGTCGATTAATGAAAATCTTTTTTAATTTTGAAAACTATTTATAATTTGGTGATAGATGTTTATAGAAAATATCCATAATCAATATGGAATCCGTGAAGGTAAGTATTTAAAAATAGATGATGTCACTGCCATTAAACTTAAATTACGTCAAAATAATAAAGCATCACAAGGTATAAATATTACTAGCACTTTTACCAATGACTTCGCACGCGTATACAGGGCGATTTAACTTTTCTCATAACGTAAATGACTAACTACAGTTCTTCGAAATGTTTGTTTTGCTTTGATGGAGTCCCTTTTGAGATATGGAATTTGTTTCTGGGGAAATTTATTGTTGTGTCAATATATTTTCTTCATTGTTTGGTACCAAAACCTGGTGTAGTAGGTCGTCCAAAAACTCGTCGTATTTTGGAAATTGAAGAAAAAAATTCAGATTTGGTATCAGACAACCAAGCAGACAACCCAACAAATAGTGTTAGAAAATTTTCCATACTACTTCATAATATTTAAAATATTTAGCGCATATGGTACTTCGAGAGCAATTACTCCATCCCTACCATTTCCAAAAGTTCATGCTATGTTACCTGATGATTTCTCTGCCCGATTGGCATACGCTAGTTAGTTCCTGCAGAAGCAACATGAAGATAATACGTTTGTGAACCTAGTTTCTTTTGGGATGGTATTATTGATTCCCATAATCTCCACTCCTGGTCCTAGGAGAATCCTAATGTTATGATAGAAACCAAAAATCAATGGATATGTATTATTCGAAACCATCTGGTCCTTATGTTATTGAGGGACTATTAAATGGGGAAAAATATTTGGAGTTCCTTCGAGATCATTTAAATAATTTAGGTAATAGATGTTTATTTAGAAGTACGAAACAATATGTGCTTTAGGTACGACGGTGCTCCGCTACATTTTAGCGACGTCGTAAAAAAACTATTTAAATAATCGGATTCCCAAACAGTGGATAGGCCAGGGTAGGGTGGTTCACATTTTTGGCCACCTTGCTCCCCAGAGCTAAATTTTTTAGATTTTTTTTCTTTGGGGTTATTTTAAAAGTCCCGATTATTCAACTCCAATGACCTGTCACAAGAGAAAGAGAACAAGTGTGTAGCTGAACTGAGTGCGCATATTGAACATATTCCATAGCAGAAATCCTATTTTATTTCACCGTTTCATTGTGAAGCCCTTATAGTTACATATCGCGCGAACACGCGATATGTTATTCGTCGCCTTCACGCGGAATCACGACAACCCCGACTGCTTCCCGAGAATTTTGCTCTATATAGGCTGCTACATTTGAAATATGTGCGTATGTTGTCGGCGTGGTCGTCGTCGGCGGCGGCGGCGGCGGCGTCGTCGTCAGTTTCGACATTTTCACATTTGCGATTTTTTTTCTCGGAAACGGTTAATGTGGGACGATTGAAACTTTTTGGGTTTACAGAGGAATAGTGGGGGTACGTTGTGTGAAAATTTCGAATATACAGGGTGTGCCGGAAAAAAGTTATTAATTTTTAAAGTCGAGAAATATCGGGATCTCGTTGGCATTCGATACAGGCCACAAAAATTAGTTTTTTTAATTTAAACTTTTTCGACGCGTAGACGACCGTGGGCTACAGAACCCTATTGTTTGTGAGCGCGATCGAAAGTTTGGAAGTAATTTTTTTTATTTTTTCAAAGTCAAAATTTGGTCGAAAATGGTACCTCTTGGATCGCTAATAAGTCGAATTGGGTGCATCCAATCGACATTCGGTTTAGACAATCGGTTGGGCCATCTCAAAATCTACCTTTTTCCAATATATCGTTCTATACCTAACTGGAATGGAAATTGCCGAAAATTGTAAGAAAGTGGAAATCATAAAGTTAGGCCTGATTTTTTCACGGTTTTTATTTTTTTTCGTACTGAAAACGACTTTTGATCGAAACGTTGTAAACTTTAGCAGATAGAGCTCGGTAAATTGTATTTAAGAGATATTTTTTCGTTTCTTTATCTTTAATGCGGAAAAAACGGCAGCTTTTTTTTTACTATATCGACTGTAGCTTATTCAATTTTTAACAAAACAGTTTTATTTTTTTCTCAAAAAATGCGCTGATTACTTCGCAACACCTCTACATATTCAAAATCATTAAAATATATTCGCAAAATTGAGAAAAGTCGCTTTTTTGGGTGCGGAAACAGGCAATCTTTACAAATTCTAACACCATTCACTTTTGACTAAGAGTGCCTTGATATTGATGTATCTAAATTAATTATTAATTCTAAAAATCCGGCTGTCAAAAATGGCGAAAAATGGGTGTTTTCAGCGTGATTTGCTAGAATAATAAGAACATTTCCAGATTTTAAATCGGGTGGAATATCTACCTTGAACCTTCTTCTAATTTTATTGACCAAAATATTTGCCCAAAATGTTTCAGAAATAGTTGTAATTTCGATTTTAAAGATGGCGTTCCGACATTGATAATCCGTCGCCACTTGGTAGAAGGTTATTCGACATTTCGATATTCGCGAATTTTTTTTTCGGAAACGGTTCAAGCAAAACGATTCAAACTTTCTGGACGTAGAGAGGAATAGTCGGGGCACGTTCTGGGAACAATTTCAAATATACAGGGTGTACCGGAAAAAAGTTATTAAAGTAAAAGTTAAAAAATATATTTTTTTTCGTTGTAGTTCGATACAGGTGGCAAAAATCATTTTAATCGATTTAAACTTTTTCGACGTGTAGACGACGTTGGGCTATAAAACACTGTTGTTTGCGAACGCGATCGAAAGTTGGGAAGTCATTTTTTTGATTTTTTTAAAATCAATGTAGGGTCATATTGGATCGTTAATAAATCGAATTGGGTGCGTCCGATATACTTTTGGTTTGGATATTCGTTTAGGTCATCTCAAATACTACTTTTTTCAAATATATTGTTCTATACCTAAACAGCATAGAAATGGTAGCAAATTATAAAAAATAAGAATTACTATTTAAGTATATATAATTTGACAGCTGTCGTATAGAACTTTGTTATTTTGGTACTGAAAATTTTTTTAATTTAGTTTTATTACAGCTTTAACCTTCGCTACGAAAAAAGTTAAAATAAATTGACACTTACCTGTCAAAATCTGACAGGTATCGTATAAAACTTTGTTATCTAGGTACTGAATTTTTTTTTAATTTGAGATTCTTACAGCTATAACCGTCGCTACGAAAAAGCTAAAAAAAAATTGACACTTACCTGTCAAAATCTGACAGCTGTCGTATAGAACTTTGTTATTTAGGTAATGATTTTTTTTTAAATTTCGAATTCTTACAGCTATAATCCTAGATACAAGAAAAGCTTAAAAAAACTTGCAATTTACCTGTCAAAATGACAGCTGTCGTATATAACTTTGTTATTTAGGAACTGAAAAATTTTTCATTTAGGATTCTTACAGCTATAAATCTCGCTACGAAAAATCTAAAAAAAAAATTTTAACTTACCTGTCAAAATTTGACAGCTGTCGTATAGAACTTTGTTATTTAACTACTGAATTTTTTTTAAATTTTGGATTCTTACAGCTTTAATCCTAGATACAAGAAAAGCTTAAAAAAAAATGACATTTACCTGTCAAAATGACAGCTGTCGTATAGAACTTTGTTATTTAGAAACTGAAATATTTTTAAATTTAGGATTCTTATAGCTGTAACTCTCGCTACGAAAAAACAAAAAAAAATTGAAACTTACCTGCCAAAGTCTGACAGCTGTCGTATAGAACTTTGTTATTTAGGATCTGAAAAATTTTTCACTTTAGGATTTTTACAGCGATAACCCTCGCTACGAAAAGGATAAAAAAAAACTGACTTCTACCTGTCAAAATTTGACAGCTATCGTATAAAACATTCTTATTTAGGTACCTGAAAATTTTTTAATCTCGAATTCTTACAGCTATAACCCTCGCTACGAAAAAGCTAAAAAAAATTACACTTACCTGTCAAAGTGACAGGTCTCGTATAATTAAACGAACGAACTAGAACAGTGCCGTACCCGAAGGGCACGGCACAATATTAGCTGATAATTGATAGCTTCCATGTAAGAATAATTTTTTGCTTATGTTTTAATCGATTGAATACTTACATATTTTTATAGAGCAAATATGGAAAGTATATCCCACATTGCACAAAGGTGTGCGAGTTTAAAGAGCACCCATACGGCGCCGTCTCAGAAAACTACCTATCTATACGAGAAAACGGAAATTTTGCACCATTGTGTAGTTTTGGTCAGTTGTTATAATGACAATTTGGCGATATGTCTTCCCTTCACGTTCCGCAGGAAGGTGAGGCAAAAAAGCAATAGAAAACATAGAAAAAAGAAACTAAGAAAAATACTTTTTAAATACAAATTTTTAGTAGGTACTAATAATAGATGCACTCTCGGCTGACGATTAGCGATATGTACCCAGTCTAGTTTAATGTTGTCTTGTTAAATTTAATTAGGTATGTAGTTTGTAATTGAAACCAGCTCTTTTTATACGCACACTAAGTTTTATGTATAAAATTAATTTATTTAATAAAACAAATAATTTAAAGAACTTTAAACGCTTCAACGGTAAGTTTTTTCTGTGGATTCCTTGATGTTCTCTTTGCTATTGTGGATTGTGGGTGTTTAATATTCACGGATTTATAGTTTTTGTGTAATTTAGTGAATTGCGTTTGTGCTTTTAGTGACTCGGATACTCGCATTGGATTATAAACAATGACTAGTAAAAACCATTGTATGATTTTATTATGTCCAAATAAGGGTTAAAAGACCGGGGCTATTTCTTATTTTCAGTAAGTATAGAGTAGTGATGTAGTTAACTTGATATATAATTTTCTTTTATTATGATCAATTTAAATACATCTAACTAGGCCTAACCTACACCAACAAGGTATAGAAATAAAGAGAAACATACACCAAGACAGATTATCACGATGCATGTTTTGGTGTATTTTATTTGCAGCCCTGCAATCTAATTGAATCGCTTATTGTTGATAGGAGGCAAGCGACATTTTGTAAGTTCTGAGAAAAACGCAAAAAACTATTTTAAGCTATACTGTATTATTTTTAATTAGTTCTTTTGTTTGAACCTAAACAAATATTTATAAATAGGTACATTAGTGCAAAACAAAGTAATTTTTTCTTGTTTCTTTTTTAATTAATTGTTTTTTTATAAATGTCACTTAGCCCCTTTCAACAACTTATAAAGAAATAAAACATTTTTTTTTTTTAAGAAATATTTTTTATTAAGAAAAAACTCAATGGAAGAATACAACTTAATGTTTATTTTTTAGTCGGCCAGTTAACAATCTCATCGTAAAATGGTCTATGGTTTTCCGAAATATATTTTAACGTGAGTTTGATATGTTTTATTTTGGTTTCTTTTATCGGAATCTTGCTTGAATATGCCTTATTTGACGGCCATGTTACGGTACCGGCATTGGGCATTTTTAAGTGAAAAGTGTTTATAGTAAAGGGACTGTTAATAAAAGGGGAAGCAGTAACATATCCAGGTTTAGATGCATCATGCTTAAAGTGGTAAAACTGTGAAACCGAAAAATTTTGTTTTTCATTTCGTGGTATGCTTTTTTTGCTTGTCTCTAGAGAAACGACGTTCTTCTTATAAAATTTGGTCCACCAGTTTTTAAAATTCCAGATGTCACTGGTTTCTACTTCCATTACAGTAAATTTTCTATTCGCACTTGACGTAATTATTAATTTAGTGAACTCGTGCACAGAAAAAATTCTGTCGAACCGCCTCAAAAGTTTTTTTACAGTGCCAAAATCCCTATCGCACGGCAAAAACGAGTGCCCTCTAATGGGATAAATCTGTTCTACTTTTTTGAATCTTGTTTCAATTAATGCCATACACATCCTAACCACTGTATTGTTTTTATTTTGACCAGGGCCATTGTCACAAAATAAAAGCAGTTCCTCTACATGGTCTGGTACATAGTTTTTTATATAATGTAGTAAAAAAGAGCATACCTCGCTCGGCCCTTTATTGGCGTTGCCTTCGTGGTATACGTATTTAAAAGAAAGTTTCACCGGTTTTAAAATTGTGAATATTAAACACGTTTACTGTCAATTGAGTAAGGTAAAAGAGATCTTGGACGGGAATTTCGGGAAGATGGAGGTTTTGCATATAGTCAAACGACAGGGCTAACACATTTTCATTCGTTTTGCAACGAGTTTAATCTTCCTTAAGATAGGTGTAAAATTTTTTGACTCTGCGTTTGTGCACAATTAGCTCAGCAGCAGCAGTTCGTTTGGCTGCATCACCAAGCGAAGGACTTTTAACCTTTACTCCGAGTTCCTCACACTGACAACATGTATCTACCTGAGGTCGGCCAAAACGGTAGTTAAAGTGTTCCTTAAAATATTTCAGGTAATAATCATACTTTATAGGTGAAACTGGGTGTTTCTCCTTAAAAAGCTGGTACATAAGCTTGACGTTCAATCTTGCATCGAGATATGACATGGGATTGCCGGAGTAATGTGTCTCTTTAAGAGGGAATAATTCAACATGTTGCCTTATTAAAATGTTGCTTTCTTCAGGAATTGCATGAACCTTCAGATTGTGTCCCCTTTTGTCACGTGGTGTTTCGTTTCTTGATAACAAAATTTTAATCCGTTCTATTCTCTTTTTTGAAATACCATTTAAACTGATAAAGGCTTTTTAACAAACACGCACCCGGGTATCACCAACAACAACAAATTGGATATAGGTACATGATTTTTTCACTACTTTATTGTCTGTAGGTTTTTTCTCCTTCTACCAACACTGGGTTTTCTATAAGTCCTTATAGATATATGTCCTGCTCATCTTTTGTTTTAAATTTATATAATTTGGCAAATATTTCATTTCAAAAAAGGTTTTGTCTGTTTATAATCCCATCGACAAATATTTCATTTCTGTCGTCCTCATTTATTTTAGTAAAACATTTTAAAGGACATCAAAAAAAAAACCAACGATGCAGTTAACAGTTAAAGTAATATAAAAAATAATTAACTTACTTGCATGCTAACCCGATTTTCTTCTAAGACTCTTTTTCCTTTTGTAATTAACATACGAAAGGCCTTTCATTCTTTTCTGCTTTATAACATTTCTCTTATATTTCTCGTCATGTCTCACACCTTTCTTCCTTTTTTTAGGTACAGTTTGTTCACTATTCGAATGTTCTTCCATTATTAGATATTAAAAACAACAACAGAACCGGTCACGACAAAGTACACAATGCAAATGGCTTCCTCGAGTGACTACGCAAGCAGGAATCGTTAAGCCACGTGACCTTGTTTATTTCGTAAGTTGTTGAAGGGGGCAAGCAACGTCGCTTACCTCCTTTCTACACTAATCGCAGTCTCGCGCGTAATAACTATGTCTATTTAACGCATCGGCGCTTGCATCCTTTCAACATCAAACGACACGGATGTAGACAGAAAGGAGAATTTCTGAAATAACTCGAACCACTAGAAAATGTCGCTTGCCTCCTTTCAACAATAAGCGATTCAATTAGGTAGGCCTATTTTTCGGGCAATATATTGTATCAAAAAGTTTAAAAGATACGTTTCTTTATACTTATTTATATAAAAGAAAAAGTAAACACTATAGGTATGTTTATTATTGATATTAATCCAAGGGTGAAATTATTCCACTGGTCAAGTTCTCGGGCAAAACCTTTTTCAAATTCTTGAACAACAAATTGTGCTTGAAAATGTTTTACACGTACCCAAGTTTTATCCCAATTATAAAAATCAGTAGAAGTTATAAACCAGCTTATATTTGACTTGAGGTAAGGTACGCGATAACATCGAAGATTGGTTATTTTGGTGGTTTCGTTTCTTTTTTATACAGTGTCCGCAAGAAAGTTCGCATCAAATCGGATTTTTTTTTTATTATTAGGTATAGGTAAAAATTGAAAAAGCAGTTAGTTTTTGCTTACCTAAAAACCAAAAATGACGTATACTGAAGCAGCTGCACGACTTGCGTTACCTGTCAAATTTGACATTTTTAATAAAATAGGTTCAAAAATGCCATTATTTATCAAAATATCGAAAAACTTTATTTGAGAAAGTTGTTTATTTAGGCATTTTTAGTATCTGTACGAAATTTTGACAGTCTAATACAATTTTTATTTTTTGCCAGGTTCTTGAAAATTTTGATCAACCCTCGTAGATTAACTTTTATACATCGATGTAAAACCATTTGCCTTTACTTCATTTGTAATCTTAATGCAATTTTGTGTAAAATTTTGGTTTCCTATTATTTATTTTGCTTCAAAAACTGAAATTGTTATTGATCAGTATGTAATGTTTGATGCAAAGTTTATCTAATTACATCAGTTTGGCCAAAACCGACGTTTCTCATTTTTCTTAAGTTAGTAAACAGATGTACAAAAAGAAAATATTGGAAGCTTTCGTTGAAAGTTTACTTAATTAATATTAAATTAAATTAATTATATTAAACTATATTTTTGTTGAATAAAATGTTTCGAGCGATTAATATTTATTCTTTTTAATCCAATAATAATTAAGTAAAATTTCAACGAAAGCTTCCTAATATTTTCTTTTTGTACATCTGTTTACTAACTTAAGAAAAATAAGAAACGTCGGTTTTGGCAAAACTGATTTAATTAGATAAACTTTGCATCAAACATTACATACTAATCAATAACAATTTCAGTTTTTGAAGCAAAACAAATAATAGGAAACAAAAATTTTACACAAAATTGCATTAAGATTACAAATGAAGTAAAGGCAAATGGTTTTACATCGATGTATAAAAGTTAATCTACGAGGGTTGATCAAAATTTTCAAGAACCTGGCAAAAAATAAAAACTGTATTAGACTGTCAAAATTTCGTACAGAGACTAAAAATGCCTAAATAAACAACTTTTTCGAATAAAGTTTTTCGATATTTTGTTAAATAAGGCATTTTTGAACCGATTTTATTAAAAATGTAAAATTTGACAGGTAACGCAAGTCGTGCAGCTGCTTCAGTATATGTCATTTTTGGTTTTTAGGTGAGCAAAAACTAACTGCCATTTCAATTTTTACCTTTACCTAATAATTTTAAAAAATCCCATTTGATGCGGACTTTCTTGCGGACACTGTATTCGATTAAAATTTAAGACTAACTAAAGTATGTTTAATTGACTTGTTCTCTTCCTTTTCGAACTAAAACACGACGACGAATCATTTTTAAACAAATTTTAGAAACAAAATCTTAAAAACAGTTTTTTATTCCCAAAATCTGATAAGTTTGCAACTACTAAAAGTACCAGAAATCACTACCTTTCTTTCCACCTTGAATAAAAATTGAGGAAAAATTCCAATTTCTTGGCAAGAATTTGGTGCAAATTTTAGCTACTTACACGTAAAAATAAATTGAAGGACAACTTTTACAAATTCTTGAGCAAGAGCTTAAGTGTTAAATCCTGGACCTGTCTATTTTCCCATTCGTCAAATGATAATACTGCAGTGCACATGACTAATCCAGTGTAGCTTTGTTTACATGCACGAAACCATAAAGTTGTTACTTTCGTGATTATTATTTGCTTATCTAAAGGTATAAAAGGTCAAATGGCATAATATCATTATTTTTAATTTAGTTCTTTTATTGTCAAATTAACGCTTCTAGGGGCTTTAAATTAAAAAAAAATCTCTAGCTTTAAACCGAAGATAACTATTTAGTAAAAACGTGAAAAAATTAAGGGTCATCAAATCTGTTTAATATCCCAATGACAAATTCATAATTTTTGAAAAACCTATTTTTTAAGGCAATTTACCCAACAAAAAATGGCAAAAAAAAAGTTGATTGGTCAATTCTTGTACTTTGCAATATGTTATGTGATCGACGACGAGGATATTTGCAGACATTGCGAATTAAGGCTTGAAACCTTTTAGGAATTTTCAGCCTTAAACTCTTGTATAAAATGATTTGCACATTACACTAATAACAGTACAAAATGTTCATATGTTATACGAGTACCAATAGTTTCTAACGTAAAAAAAATCCATATTAAGACATTCTAAAAATATTAATAAACTATTATTTATTTATTCTACGAAACGCAGTTTCAATGTAGGTAACAGTAGGTATATATTTTTTAAGAAACGTAACCGACATTTTTAGTGATGTGAATAAACAAATCTATTAGCAATGAATTATTTTTGTACAAAGTATGTTTCACCAATAAAATTGTTAAATAATGAATAATATTGTTTCTTTATTTTAAATATTACACTTTGATTTGTTGCTTTAACTAGTTTTTATTTTCAAAAAGATCTTCTTATATCACACAACTTTATTTATTTATTTTTAAACAAGAGTACTTAATTGCAAAATATAATTTATTTTTTGGACGAAGGAAACGATTCTCATTATTCAATTTCTTTTGAAGTTTTTATTATTTTTTTAGCACCGAAGGCGACGTAGATTTTCTCTTTTAGGGATATTCATTTTTCACAACAATCACAATCCTCCAACCAGAAACAATAATTTTTCCAACCAGATAAAAAAAAAACTAGACTATACCCTAGGTGGCCTAGGTGAATTTGTACCTTTATTATTAAAATATTTAGTTCATAACACTTTTATTATTCCCTATTTCTTTATATTTTTTCTTCTAAAGTTTTGATTCCTTCGTTCTTTTGACGACGCACCTACGCATCAAGATTTTTAGTTCTTTTTAACATTTCTTAGAAAACTAGTCGGCGCCAGCGATCAAACCGAGAGTACGTAGGGGAAAGGGAGGCACATTCAACCACGAGGCACATTCAACCAATAGCTATATCTTTGTTTGTATTTGAAATTGGCGCCCGGAAATGTCACACAAATATCGGTTACAATCGGCAATCCATCTCCTTGAAATACAGTTGTTCTCTCTGGTTTGGTGGTTGACAAATAAATTTTATAGTGAAACTGGCTGTTCAAAGTAAGTAATTAACTCGTTTTATTTTACTGTTAGTTAACAGATTTTTGCTGTAATTTGCACGGCTTATGAGTCGGTATTGTTTACTGTTATTGAAAATAAAGCTGATAAAGGTTTTCTAACCTTAAAATTCACTGGCTAAATTTAACTTATTAGTGTCTGAAACATATAGGGATGGGGCACTTTCAACCATACATATACGGGGCACGTTCGACCAATGGTTGAATCTGCCCCATCTCAGGAAAATCACGCATTTATACTAACACCCCTGAGAAGGACAGGCTGGAAGAATTGGAGAATGAAAGAGAAATTCGGAAGAAAAAGCAAGAAGAGCGAAAACGACAGAAAGATATAAAGCAGGTTTTTCAGGAAAATAAGAAACTTAAGATGACAAGGAAAGATAGCACAAGCAGTTCTGATGAAGATCAATTGATATTGCTAGAATCAGATGACCAGAGTGATGATTTTAGTGAGGAAGAAAGTTCGTTAGTAGTATTAAAAGATGATGATGTCATTAATGAAAATGATTTTTTACTAGTAAAGTTTGTGGTAAAATCGACTACTATCCACTACGTCGGAAAAGTTATTGAAATATTAAAACCTAACGAATATATGATACAATTTTTACGCAGGAAGGTACCTGGATACAAATTGATTTATCCTCTTGTCGATGACATATCTGCTGTAAACCGTTCCGATATAGTACAAAAATTACCACAACCAAGTTCAGCTAAAACTGCCAGGACATCAAGATTGCTTTACTTCGCCAAAAACATTTCCTCATATTTCATAAATTAAGAGTCTGTCTAGCTTTCCAATGTCAAAAATAACCCCGTATTAAAATTACATAGGTATTCATATTTTTAATAATTTGTTTATTTTATGTTGCAATAAAAATATCTCTTGTTTGTGTATTTTAATCAATTATTTATATATGGTTGAAGCTACTCCAGCATGTGGTGGAATGTACCCCACCGGAGGGGCAGTTTTAACCGTTTGTAATGATTTTTTTAATTAACGCTATATCCTATAAAAAAATCAAATTCTTGAATATTTGGATTGGTAAAACAAAGATATAATGTTTGTTGTGGTGGTGTATACATTCACGTTTATAATAATTAATTATTAACCAGTTGGTCGGCCATTTTACAAAAATTGGTTGAATGTGCCTCCCTTTCCCTTAATGGTTGTGTTCTGTGTTGCATCGGAATGATTGGTTGATGTCTTATCAGCGCTGTGTCTTTCTTAATAATAATATGATTCTTTATTGTAACTTATATCTATCGGTGACGTAGAAGTCAGTTTTACTAACGGACAAGTTAAGTTATATAAAAATTAAAGAAATATTGCTAGATTCAATGAAACTAATGAGTTTTATGATTTATTTTCCTAAAAGCTCCACCAATGCTGAGTAATGGAGATAAATTGAACAAAGACACTGTTCAAGAATAAAAGTATAGGTATTTCGAAGGTAACAAAATATATGCTGCATATGATTAGATGATAAAGTTATGGTTTAAGCAAATCGACGTTAACATATAGACAAATCATAAAACAATTAATGGAGGGAACTAAACTTGATGCTGAAGTGGAAGAATTTTCAGATTTTCATCTTTTGGGAAGTGAAAAACTGATACACTCCCTTCTTCTGCCTTTAAAACACTTTTATAGTTAGAGTTATACCCAGGAATACAGCAGGGGCTTGGCATGTTGATAAATAAACAAACTAAAAAAAAAAAAGTAGGGGAGACCGGGGCAGGTTGTAACGAAAAATATTTGAAATTTTTTTTCTTGGAGCTGTTTTCACTAATCAATTTTTTTTGTCATGAATGTCTACTTACATATGTTGTGAACAAATTGATTAAATATATATGACAATATTTTCAAATATTAAACTGTCAGCTTTTTTAAAATGGATCCGAACCTTTGTTACAAATTGCCCCGTCTCAGGGCAAGTGGTAACGCATATTTTTTTATTGGTATATTTACTTAAATAGAAACGTGAACATAAAAAACATGAACGTGAACATAAAAAACATTTTAAACAAACATAAATAAACATTATTTAACGTGCGATGTAGCTATTTTTGGTTATCTATTCACTACAAACAAAAGACAAAAGTATTTTTCTTCTGAAGAATCGTCTGATTCTATGTATATTTTCTTTTCACTTTCGACTTAATTATTTTGGACTTTTTGGCCTTTCGCCCATTTTGTTCTTCTTCCAGTACATCCTTCTCTGGTGTGTCAGTTAGTACCGCTGATCTTCTTTTTTTTCGACACATAAGGGTTGCCTTTCGCTGATCAGCTTTAGGAAGTGGACGAACAAACTCTGGAGAGAATGTAATATTGCCTTCCATTTGGGAAGTAACGTCAACTTAATCCTGATGTTGAAGCAACGGGTTCGAATTCAGCTATTTCAGAAGGTGCTGTTGTTAATGCATAATTTATCACATTGGGGTAAATTGTAACATGTTACATTTTGCCCCAATTAGATTGTTACAATTTACCCCCGCCTCAAATATTTTCGTTTTGTCTTTGCAGAAAAAAAAGTAAATGTTTAATCATGCATAGCTTGGTTAATATAATAACCTAGACTGCAATGATTCATTTATGACAAAAAAAAAACTCAGCAGGCAGCTTATTGTAACATTTATTTTGAAACAAAATTATGATATCGATTTTTACTTTACGTGCCACAATATAAACAATATCGGAAATAACCTTAACAACAATGTCTGTTGCTCGACTGTCTAGACAAAACTGAGCTTTACAGTGTTCTCCAGAAGCCTACATAGGGTACGGGGTTGCCAGCTTTTAAATTAGGAAAATATTTGGTGTGTTACACCTTACCCCGTGTTACAACCTGCCCCGGTCTCCCCTACCTACCTAAGTACAGAGGTGTCTAGAGGTATCCTACCTACTTTCGAACTATCTCTACTAGTGATATTTTTAAACTAATTCACATAATATACCTTCAAGCTAAATAAACACTTCAGTATTTAATAAATTAACTGTAGCAACAAAACAATAAAGTTTATCCCAAAGAGCTAACTTGAATACAAAAAACACAACTTTTAAATTAAAACAAATAAAATTTTGCCACCATTTATAAAACCCGTAAACAAACTGTTAGGCCGGCCAGACTGTTGCATCTTTCACTCTATTAATGCTATTAAAGCAAACCCGCACCACAAATTTTTACTAGTATATTGTAGAGGTTCTTAGCAATCATGTCACTTAAATTTTCTGTTAGATACCTAGCTATCAATCGAAAACCGGATAAAAATACAAATTAATAGGACAAATACACCTACTTCGTGCGAAAAGTATATACTTACTAAACCATGACTTACCTCAAAAAAGTCACGTGATACATGGATCTTCAAAGCAGTGTTGTCGATGTTTCTGTTACACGGCTTGAACAAGTTAAGACGGCTATGTCTGAGCTTAGTGAACGATGTGGATTATTTATCAAAAATTCATTGATATTACTCACATATTCGTCGATATTATCGAATTTCTTTCACCCTTTGGTAATTATACCTTTGTATTTCTGGCAAAAAATTCTCCCTTGGAAGAAAAACCAACTTTTCTTCAGGTATATATAGGCTGTGAAAGAAAGCTTGCTTGGTTTACCAAGTTGCCGTTGCCATTGAAAACTGATTAAAATCAGTAAAACTACTTTGTTTAATACTCGCCCAATCTGCTGCAGTGCCCTTTAGACATGGCAAAGCTAGACCGACTTTGTGATTTTCTGGTACCCCGGCATCGTTGAAAATGTTATTTTTTTTTTTTGATAAATGCATCTGGGTGTAGCTTTCCATTCGGAAATAGTAGCAAATTACTACCGTCTAACTCCAATTTACAATATAAGATCTGTCCATGGTTGCCACTTTAGTATATGGAGGCACTTGATATTGATCGTTACAATGGTTAACGTCTTTATTTTGAACCTGAGTAGCTGAACCTTTAACAGTAGTTTGTAATTTAAGCATGCCTACCGAAACTGCATTAAAATATTTAATAAATTCGTATTGTCCTCATCGTTTGGGTCCGCCGCGAAGTCATTAGAATTTCGCTTATTTTTTCTCTTTGACATGTTGGTTTTTATTTGAAAACTTCCCACCTCGATTTTCCTGCTTTAAAATGAAAATGTGGAAAATCGCTGGGACCCGTCGATTTTTATTTCGAGGGGGACATTTTTTGCGTATGTTGTCAATCTTGTTACTTCAAACCCCTAGGAGGGAGGGGGGGTAAGATCTAAATCTTAAATGGATACCCCTATTTTATATAATTTTTTTGGATTCCGCATAAAATTCTGAACATTTTTTAATAAAAGCATTATTAGTCTATACTTAACAGTTTCCGAGATATTTACTCTTGAAAAATTACATTTTTGAACTTTGACAGCGTCTAGCTTTCTAACTGTACGTCTTAGAGCAAAACGGCTTACATGTCTCTATCTTCCATTTTTATTATCTTTCCAATAGTGTCAACTTCCGGTCAAACCGAAAGTAATATATTTCTTACATCCGGTTTAACCGAAAGTTCACACTATTGGAAAGATAATAAAAATGGAAGATAGAGACATGTAAGCCGTTTTGCTCTAAGACGTACAGTTAGAAAGCTAGACGCTGTCAAAGTTCAAAAATGTCATTTTTCAAGAGTAAATATCTCGGAAACTGTTAAGTATAGACTAATAATGCTTTTATTAAAAAATGTTCAGAATTTTATGCGGAATCCAAAAAAATTATATAATATAGGGGTATCTATTTAAGATTTAGATCTTACCCCCCCCCTCCCTCCTAGGGGCTTGAAGTAACAAGATTGACAATATACGCAAAATATGTCCCCCTCGAAATAAAAATCGACGCCTTCGAGCGATTTTCCACATTTTCATTTTAAAGCAGGAAAATCGAGGTGGGAAGTTTTCAAATGAAAACCCTGTAAATTATTTTTTAGCATAATAATATGTCATATTTATGTTTATACTATGTTAAATGTTTTTAAAAAGGAAGGGTTATTGTATTCTAAAACACGCCCAGTAAATACAGGGTGTCCAGAAAAATGAGGTCAATTCATTAACCCTATAGGTATTCCTTGAGCAAAAATATTAGGACTTTCATAATGCCATTTATCATTTTTGATCCTCATGTTCGATAAACGTGGCGTCAAAGTTTAAGATTAAAAACTGCCTTTTTGAATAATTCAAGTATTTAATAACATATTAATATCAAATTTGGTACATTGCTTTAACATAAAGGGTTACCTCTTTCGAGAAAAACAAAAACCAATTGTCAAATATTCAAAATAGGGGGGGGGGGGGGGGGTCCAGTACCCGCTGACCCTACCTTTTCATTAGTACGTGCGCCAGTGCCTTCCGAACTATAATTTGTCAGGTAATCGTTTTGATTATTTTTTGCTCCTTATAAAATTTCGATAAAATGATGAGTTTTATAGATAGTTTAAAAAGTATATGTCTGTTATTGATGCTAACAGTAATTTTAAATAATTTTCGAATGCTAAACCAAGTCAGCCGCCGTGGTGGCATTACCATATGGATACAAGATATAATTAAGTGAAATTTTGCAACAGGTGACAACACCGAAGGCAAAGGACTAGCCAAAAATAATGTAAAGACAGTGGCGTACAGATAAAAACCTGTAGAAAAATGAATTTATTTCATTGCTCCAAGAATATACTATTGCTAATCTTCTTCACATAACTAATTTTATCAAAAAAATGGACTGATTAATTATTTTAACTATTTTTTCAAAACAGATTGCCCGATTTACTTGATGATTTGCCTATACACTATACAGGGTCCTGCACCTCACCTCCCGTCTTCTATAGCTCACTTAGTAATTAAGTTAGGATTTTGATATTTTGCAGACCTTACCTGTATCTTGGGGCGCATTTCAGGAAACTATTTTTTTTCATACAGGGTGTTCCAAAAAAGTGTGACGTCATAAGGGTGTCTTTTTTTAAATTACATGCCATATATTTTCTTACTTATTTGGGTGCCTCCTATAGTAACCTACATACCCCTAAAATTTTATTAAAATCGATTCAGTATTATAGACGAAAAAAAATAAAAACTAAAAAATATCAGTTTTGCACTATGTACTGGTATTAAAAATAAATAAAAAATAAAAATAATGCCTTGTTAATAAAATTATACAAAGGCACTTATTAAACAAGGTATAACAGTCTCGTCAACTAAGTTTGATTATTACGAATTGTACAGGGTGTCCAAACTTTAATGTCAAACTTTGCAAACTTTAAAGCAATTTATTTTTCTTATTTCAAAATAGGAACCCCTGTATCTTTTTATTTCATTCGATGCAGAATTAAAAATCAAACATTTTTCCTAATTGCAACCCTATCGCAATTTCTAACGCATCAAGACTTATTTGCAGAAAACTTATTTTATCAACTATTCAAACAATCATTATTATGAATAAATATCGAAGGTGGCTTTGAAAAACAATTTATTGATATTAAAGTTTATTAAAGTGATAAGAGACCATTTTGACTTTAGTAATCTAAAAGTTTCAAATATTGTTAAATTGTTAGTAATTATTTAAGCTGTTATAATTACTTTATATGGTTTTTTGTGATGGATTAGAACCAAGAAGAGCTCGTAGATATGATTTTTATATTAGGAGCATGTGAAAAGAACTCTTTTTTGGCAAGCCGAGTTTACGCACAGCGTTATCCGGAACGACGACATCCAGACAAACGGAGCCTGCAAAACATATTAGAGAGGTTTGTACAAACGGGAAATGTAAACTACGCAAAACCAGTGAGAAATAAACCGGTTTGAACTTAAGAAAATCAATTGGCTGTGCTATTATCTGTTATAGAAAATCCTTCAGTTAGCTAACCAGCAGTCGCTGATGCCGTAGATGTAAGCGAAAGAACAGTTCAACGGATTTTAAAGGATATCCATATCCACGATTATCATTTCCAGTTAATAATTACTAACAATTTAACAATATTTGAAACTTTTAGATTACTAAAGTCAAAATGGTATCTTTTTACTTTAATAAACTTTAATATCAAAAAATTGTTTTTCATAACCCCCTTCGATAATTATTCATAATAATGACTCTCATCGAATGACCTGAAAAGATACAGGGGTTCCTATTTGAAATAAGAAAAATAAATTGCTTTAAAGTTTGCCAAGTTTGACACTAAACTTTGGACACCCTGTACAATTCGTAATAATCAAACTTAGTTTACGAGACTGTTATACCTTGTTTTATAAGTACCTTTGTATTATTTTATTAACGAGGCATTATTTTTATTTTTTATTTATTTTTAATACCAGTGGTGCAAAACTGATATTTTTTAGTTTTTAATTTTTTTCGTCTATAATATTGAATCGACTTCAATAAAATTTTAGGGATACGTAGGTAACTATAGGAGGCACCCAAATAAGTAAGAACATATATGGCATGTTATTTAAAAAATACACCCTTATGACGTCACACTTTTTTGGAACACCCTGTATGAAAAAAAAAATATTTTCCTGAAATGCGCCCCAAGATATAGATAAGGTCTGCAAAATATGAAAATTCTAACTTAATTACTAAGTGAGCTATAGAAGACGGGAGGTGAGGTGCAGGACCCTATAGACGGTTGTCCCCGGTATTTTGCTAGAAATATAAGAAACTATTTACACTAAATCTTTCCTAATCGTTGGATTGGTCAGAGCCATGATTATCCTGTTAAAGGGCCATCTCATCCCCAAGACCTCGCTCGCTGGGGAGCAGTTCAGTTTAAAACCACATATTTTTCAAAGGTTAAGATTTTATCGAGCAATTTCTTGAAACTATTTTTTTAAATTTTGTTTATTTTTTTGTTACTAACGTATTTATAATTTTATGAAAATAATTTGTCTTGAATATTTATTATCTTGTTATGATGTATCCAAGTTATTTAACAAATAATAGTAGATTTTTGTCTTAAGAACGAGTAATAACAGTGGCGTTGTACTGTTATGTGAAGAAGATTAGCAATAGTCAGTTCTTAGTAAAGCAATAAAATAATTTCATTTAACTGATTTAGTGTACCAGGTTTTTATCTGTACGAGACTGTCTTTATATTATTATTCCTTTGCTTTCGATATTATTATCTATTGCAAAGTTTGCATGGTAATGCCACAACGGTTGAATTGATTTAGCCGCGTTGGCATTAGTTAAGGACCCATACCTTTCAAATTATCTCCAAAACGCAAAATTTTATCGAAATTCTATAGGTCAATAAGTAATCAAAAAGAAATGGTTAACTGAAAATATATAGTTTGGAAGTCACTGGCGCACGTACTAAAATATAGGGGGTCAGCGGGTACTGGACTAACCCTATTTTGAATATCTGACAATTTTTTTTTGTTTTGTTTTTCTCAAAAGAAGTACCTAACTCTTTATGGTGAAGCGCTGTACCAAATTTGAAATTGGGATCTTATTAAATACTAGAATTATATAAAAAAAATCAGTTTTAAATTTAAAACTTTGATGCCTGTATATCGAACATGAGGGTCAAATATGAAAAATGGTATTATAAAAGTCATATTATTTTTGCTCAAGGAATATATTATGGTTAACGGATTGACCTCCTTTTTCCGGAAAACATGTATACAATATATTATACATATATAATAGGAAAACATATGTATTTATTCAAATGCGAAAACTGAATGCAGTCCAGTACCTATCGGTCGCATCGAGCGTTTCGTGGTTAGATTAAAAATGCTTTATTATAATTTTCTAATTATTATAGCTTAGCAAGTCAAGTAAGTTGAAAATAACCTTATCTGTAGGTCTCCAAAACGAAAGTTTAAAAATATAAGGTAGCAAAATTAAAAAAAATTATTTACATAAATTTAGGAATAATGTATACAACAACAACTCCTAAAAGAGTAACAATGTTCAAGTTGACTGATCTAGCCGAGTTACAAAAGTCAGTTGTACAAACTTCGCAAACTGTATTTTTTCCACCGAACGTGTTGCACTTGTGGGTGACAGCACCATTGTCCTCTTTGGTGGCGATAATGCACTTTCTGTAGGTTATTTCTTTGTTGGTATTTTGATCTAAAAAGAAAGATAACTTGGATTGTGTAAGGTGTAGAGTTATTTGATGTAGGTGGCTAAGAGCTGTGGGTAACTATGCCCAATATACAGGGCAGTGGCGCAGCCAGAATTTTGTATTAGGGGGTTTTCAAAAAAAAGAACAGGATTTCAAAATTTTAAAAACTAAAATTAAACCAGGCTCGATAATTTTTGAAACTAAAAAAAATAATAGTAGGATGAAATTTATTGGAAAAGGAAGAGAATATAATAAAAATGAAAGGAAAAATAATTTTCGGGCGATTCGAGGTCGGGAAGTGGAAGGGGGTTAGTTTTTAAGGGTAGAGAACGATTTATCTCGATTTCCGGCAAAACTAAAACTCCTATGGAAAAACGGCTAATGGAAAAGTTGTAGGTAATAAAAAGATCTACAACTTTTTTATTTACACTTTTTTCACATAACCTCAAAATTTATGTGAAAAATTCAAATAACCAAGTTTTTGGTTTTTTATTTTTATCTTTTACAAGAAAAATAAATTTGTTGAAAATTTACCTTTTTATGTCCCAAACACACTGTATTTTTTTTGATTTAAAATATTTATTTTTTCACCTTATTTTGACTTAATATCGAAAAAGCACCCTGATTTTCAATCGAAAATTCTCAGGTCAAAATATCTGCTTTTTTAAAAAAGTCGGTGGGCTTTTTGTTCGTTGAAAGCTCTGCTTTCTGATGGTGTAAAAAATATACATTACTATGGTAAATGTTCTCAAAAAATGCAAAGAAACGAAAAAAACTCGAATCCGAATTTTTTTAAAAATTATTATGTACAATTTTGAGCTATTTATTAAAATTTATACTTTAATTACTCAAAAAACGTAAGATTTCATGTTACATTAATAAACAAAAAAATTAGAAATCCATAAAACATAAAGATCGCAAAAAATATGCAAAAATAGTAGTTCTAAATATAATTATTAAAGGTAGGGTTTAAAGAAGATTTTATCACATTTACCATAGTAATGTATATTTTTTACACCATCAGAAAGTAGAGATTTCAACGAACAAAAAGCCCACCGACTTTTTTAAAAAAGCAGATATTTTGACGTGAGAATTTTCGATTGAAAACTAGGGTGCTTTTTCGATATTTAGTCAAAATAAGGTGAAAAAATAAATATTTTAAATAAAAAAAAATACAGTGTGTTTGGGACATAAAAAGGTAAGTTATCACCAAATTTCGTAAAAAAAAATTTCTTGTAAAAGATAAAAATAAAATTTGAATTTTTCACATAAATTTTGAAGTTAAGTAAAAAAAGTGTAAATACAAAATTTCTTTCTTTCTTTTTATTACCTACAACTTTGCCATTTAACATTTTCCATAGGACTTGTAGTTTTGCCGGAAATCGAGATAAATCGTTTTCTACCCTTAAAAACTCACCCCCTTCCACTTCCCGACCACGGATCGCCCGTAAATTATTTTTCCTTTAATTTTTGTTATATTCTCTTTTATTTCCAATGGGTTTCATCCTACTATTTTTTTTTCACTTTTTACCATTTTCACCTTGGTCTAAACCGTAAAAAACCATCTCAGTCTGGGCGTCTGGGGGGGGTTTAACCCCTAACCCCCCCCCCCCCCTCGCTGCGCCACTGATACAGGATGAGTTGAAATAACCGGAACGGCTAATTTTCTTTAAAACTATCAAGACTAAATCAATGAAATTTGGTACAGGTGGATAACTTAAAAAATTTAATAGAAAATTGATAATTGCGACGTTGCCAGATTTTAAGTTTTTTCTGTAACTCAAGGAATGTTTTTCTTCAAATGTAACACTACTGTTTTTTTTTATATAATTCGATTCCTCCCATCAACATTACCATTTTCTGATAGTATCAAATTTTTTATCTCCAATAGTTCTATGGGAAAAAAGTTAATTAGTTACAACTCTAACTCTAAAAAATCCAATCTATTTCCATTTGAAAAGGAAGGTTGGTAGACATAATGTACCTAATAGTATCGACAACGATAATAACAACAAACAACTACTAACAATAACATAGCTAGTAAAAATTACTTACGAATTATAGTAGACTACATTAATTTGATTATGAAACCGATAATATGTAAGTAATTTTTACTAGCTATGTTATTGTTAGTAGTTGTTTGTTGTTATTATCGTTATCAATGCTATTAGGTACATTATGTCTACTAACCTTTCTTTTCACATTATTTGAAACGTTTTCAAATGGAAAATTGAATTTTTTTAGAGTGAGAGTTGTAACCAATTAACTTTTTATACCATAGAACTATTTGAGATAAAAATTTGATCAGGAAATGGTAATGTTGATGGAAGAAATCGAATTTAATAAAAAAAGAGTAGTGTTACATTTGAAAAAAAAAAAAACATTCCTTGGGTTACAGAAAAAACTAAAAATCTGACGTCGCAATTGTCAATTTTCAATTCAATTTTTTAAGTTATCCACCTGTACCAAAATTCATTGATTTAGCCTTGGTAGTTTTGAAGAAAATTAGCCGTTCCAGTTATTTTAACTAACCCTGTATGTATATCCAAGGTCGCGCTAAAATTATATTCGACGCCGCCGTGCGAAATACTGATGGACGCCTTTATGTACTGAGCCAAAAAAAACCGCCCTCTCCCCGCAGTTCAACGTTGAAATTTATGACAAACTCTTTAAACTTGTTAGTACTGATATGTATTTTTATTTGAGGCAAACCGTAAGTACACATACACAAAAATATTATTAAAATTTTTATTGTATAATGAAACAAGTAATTACATAACAAAAACAGTGTTAATGTTATAACATGCCGAATCCATTAATTGTTATACGTTGCTCTATTTTTTAAATAAAATGGCGGGAAAATGCCCAAGTTTGCTTGTTTTATTTTCATATAGTTTCAAACCATGTTCCTTTATTACTTTGGACGCATTAGAAAGATCCTAATTTATCAATGAAATCCAATGCTTAATATTTTAATTTTTTATTTTGTCACATATTTGCTTTACCATTGTACGCGAAGGATCTCCCTTTCTCTTCCGTACAGAAAACCCAGGAGTGAGTATCCTAGTTAAGAAGTAGAATGCTTTCACCTACTAAATTAGCGTAGGTCATGTGAAAGGTATTATATAGGACGCTAGCTGGACCTTTGCAAAGAATAGATACAACTACTAGATAGGTTTAAAAACAATATATCTAGTAAAGAAGCTGTAAAAATATATATATATTTATATACAAAAACTCATCGAGTCAAAAGACAAGGTTTCAAAACTTAAAACTAAATGTACACTGCATACTCTCATTCATTCGCTCTTACTATTACAAATAATCATAGTCAACAAGATTTAATTAAAATTAATTAAACATATGAAATTTTGAATTATAATAGATCAGAAATTATAGATTAGAATGTAGTGTGTCGTCTTACCCAAAACCAACTTTTTATCACGTGCGGGTAAAAAGGTCAGTATATAAAAACAAACGCGACTGTCCCGCTTAAATTGCGAAAGAACAGTTTTAAAAACAAAGAACTTGACTTCTAAAACGAACGTCTAGAACTTAACTTAAGTTAAAACAAAAAAACGTGACTACTAGAATTAGCGTCGCCTCTTACCCGTCTAGACTCCTATCTAGACGACCTATCACAATCGCTGTAGGCCGACATTACCACATATTATGGTCGTCAGCTGTTGGTATTTTCGGGGCGCTTCGTTCTTTTGCGCGCTGTGATTTGAATTGTTGAAGCCGCGAAGAAGGCGACGGCAGGGTCGAAATGTAACAAAGCTGCCTACCTGGCATCAGTTTTCTAGTAGAAACGCTTAGCAATTGGGGATAGGGTGTAGGTATGTGTCGGAGAAGTAGTACCTTTTATTTTGGACGGTCACTCCAAAAGTAGAAACTGGCGGAGGTTCAAATAACTGGTCTCCACGAGGCAACCAATTCTCACTTGCTGGCTCCAAGCGCCACACCCTGGTAAACTGTATTGACCTACATGCCAAACCAAGTGACGGTAGCCAGATATGGCGAAATAGCTGCGTCTGACCCAGAGTGGGCGGCAGCAAACAGCGTCTGTTTCCTCATGTTAGAGGCGACTGAAAAAAAGTCAGGAAAGCAACGGGAAACTACCTGATTGATAATAATTCCCAGGACAACCTTGTCCACTAAATTCATCATGACAGGAAAACCTAAGAATTTGGCCCTCAGTCCCGGTCAGGTGTTGAATCACCAGAGGGTGCTAAGAATCCCCCGGCTTGACATGATGAAAACGAAACTACGCTTGGGAACTTGAAATACAAGAACCCTCTTCGCACCAGGCAAGCTTGATAATGCCATTAAAGAAATGAGAAGATTAAACCTTGACATTCTAGGGATAAGCGAGACAAGATGGCCAAGTAATGGCTTATGCCGGAAGGGCGAGCAGACTTTCTACTATTCCGGAAATGAAGATCATCAACACCGAAATGGAGTGGGTTTTATACTGAGAGACCGATTAGTTAAGCATGTATCTAATGTAGTAGCATTGTTCGGGAACAAGCCCTCCCTGGGGTAAATTAAACTTAATTTACAAATTAAACCCTTTTTTTATATTTATTATTGCTATGCAAAAACTCCCCATTCTCTCTACTCGTGTTGATTCCAAACAAATCTTTTCACGTCTTAACACGCCGTTTCTAAGAAACAACATGTTTCCCGCCAAATATGTAAATTAGAATTATTTATGAAACAAAAATGGTTTCCCTTTGTCTCTCAACGAGATCAAAGGCCCGCCGACATTCCAATGTCTCGGCATCCGTACAATATTGCTTATTGCTTAAATCCCTTGCTAATTTCTAACGGCTATTTTGCTCCTCAGCTTAGCTAAAATGTAAATATCGTTCCGCTTCTAACCTACAGCTTTCTCAGAATTACAAATATCCTGCGCCAAATCGGCACAGCCGCTGTATGTCGGTACAGCCACTGTAGCTACAGCCACAAGCGCGATTTCCCTTTGTCTGGTATCGCCGCCAAACGCCGAAAGCATTCCTAAGCTCCTCGGCCTCTTTGAAATGCAAATTCAACGCTCGAAATCCATTAACTCAAGTTTAACGGTTTTTCGTTCCCGCCATCCCTACCATAAAATGACTTCTTAATATGCTTCTAAAAGTTGCCACGAAAGCAGCACTTGCTGGCACATGACTTTCTTAAACACTCTTCATTGGCTAAAGCCGCACCGGCGCGTCCCCATGGAAGGCGTAACTAAAAGGTTCCATGTTTTGTAAAACACGGTTCTGAGCCATCGATTGGCTAACAGTCCCTCTGTCGGGCAAAGGGTGAAACTATTGCCTTTTACGCGTCATAGAAAAAATCTATCTCGTCACTTCGGTCATAGCCCTCAACAGGCAAGCATTGTTTTTGTCGCGTTAAGCCACCTGTGCTTTCGCAATTCTCCTTTACATTGCCGTGTTTCAGTGAAACTTCGGTCTGACCCATAAAAAGGGTTATTACGCGGCTTCTTGCTCCGCATTCTTCAGTTCCCGCTAAAATTCAAATCAATCCTGCATCGACGTTGTAATAAGGCGCGAGAGTAATGCCTTTTTACAATTTCCCAAGTTAATTGTTCGTGATGTTTCTACAATTCCTACTAAATAAATAAAATTTAGTAAGTACTCTAATGTTACCAGTGCCGTACTTATACGTAAATCCTACCAATAATCACTTAGTGCTCACGTAAACAAATAATCTAATTGTTGTGATACCGTTATGTGAAAACAACAAACCAAGCAGCCTACGACGTTTTCCTGCACCATGGTTACAAGGCTAACCTTACCAAATGAAGGTAATACGTATCATTCATCCTCACCTTAATCACACCACTGTGATTACAACCTAAAGAAAGTTTTCTCCACAATGCTATAAATGAATTCTAAAAACAATCTTGGCTGATGCCACTTAACTCAACTTTACCTCTACAAAACAAAAACAATCCATATTTTTACTCTTCCGATGACCCGGACTGTTGTTTTTGTTAAAGACTTAAATTTTCCATATTTTCAGTTGCGATTTGTTAAGACTATATTTATTTATCTCTCTATAAATGAACAAAGTGACTTTCAATGCGTTGTTCAGCAACATCAATGTTTAGTATAAAGATGACATGTGAACTGTACTGTTTTTGTAGTGTATTTAGATCGTTACATTTTATTGATTACTGCATTATTGAAACTTGTTTATGTCATTGTGAAATCACCATTCTGGCAACAATTTGAACTGTCAGCATTATATTTATAAACACATATTTCTTTTATAATTTTTGACACATTGAAGTCCTACCTTACGGTGATGCGCATCATTTGATATAAATGTTTACAAAGCACAAATGATTGCCACATAAATAGTTATACCTAGTATCTTAGTATTGTTTTGGTTTAAAATGCATATAAATCATACATTTACCCTTTAACAATAGTATTGTTGTTTGAAATGCATATGACCCGTACATTTATTTGTTAGTAATAACATTGTTTTGACATGCATTTGCCTTCTACATTCTCGTTCATTTAATATCAATAAAGACTAGACTGAGTAAAATATTAACCTATATTTGTTTTAATAACCCCATGAACCACTCCCGTGGTAATACAGTAATCTTTCTACCCTAATTGATTTTTGGCCATGCGATAACTTTGTGTGACCAACTCTTTTTGAATTATTGAAAAAACCAAACAGTTTCTTTACATATTCAAAATGGTCCTTCGACGAGCCGAATAGGTTAAATTTTTGCTCAGTCAAAGTGCCTACCTAGTCAAAATTGGCGTTCTCAAAAAATAAAATTCTGAAAAAATTATTTTTTACTTTATAGCACTAAAATCAGTGCTCTTCGATCTTTATAGTACAGCGCAAAATCGCGTTGCTCACATAAAACATGCAAAAATTATTGCAAAAATGACTCTCCCAAAAACTCTCTATTATTGTTAGGTTTTTTATGAAAAAAACTGTCACGAACCAAGCGTTCAATATTTATTAATCTCTCTATTTTTATTAGCGCAAACTCGCGTTACTTGCATAACACATACAAAAACTACTGTAAAATGATTCTTCAAAAAACTCTCCATTAAGAAATTCATGTGTTTTTAACGCCTGTGTTTTGACGTTTTAAACGTCATCCGCAAACAGCTGTACTCGCACCAAACATAGGTGTACAACATTAAGGTATTATGGTAAACGGTTTTTATTACGAAAAATAGTGCTTTATTTTTTATGTTGGTGAATTGCATAACAAAATTTAAGTTGCTCATATATACTAAGCTTGCAAGCTAAATGGTAAAAATTCTTTATTTAAGGAAATTAATCCGCACCAGACGTGCTGCTATCTTGCTTGCTATAATCATTCACAAAACGCACCCCGCGTTGTTGTATCAAATAACTGCGAAATTTCGCATTAACCTTTATAGGCATAAAAAGAAAAACAGTTAAATTACAAGTTCTGTTTCCTCTTGTTCTTTTACCCACCTAAATTATGCAATGTACACTTCTACGACTTGCATAAAAAATTCTTTTTAAAGTCTAAAACACTGTAGCTTTGTTACAATGGTGTGTACATTTTTTATTTAAGGAATTTACACCACAAAGGTTTTTTATAGGTTTTTATTTATTTATTTAGGTAACTTAAGCACAACCCGACATTATTCGCGAGATGTCAGCTGCACAAACTGTTTGAAAGTTCTTAACAAATTGATTAGCACTGAAAAACAGTGTCTTAATCTCAAACTATTGTTTATTTCAGCGTAGGTTGAGTCTCTTTCAACAGGATTGCGTCGCCCTTTTGTTCGTTGTTTCACATACGGATTCACGTTACACAAAAAAACTAACACTGAAATCACTGAAATTGTTTTGTTAAAAAACAACATTCTATTGTAAAACTTTAATCGGGAATCTAATTGTTATAGACATTTTAACGTGTCTCTTGGTAACAAAAAATTGTTACACTGCAAAAGATCTACAGTTTCTCAAATCATTTTTTATTTTTAAAATAAAAATGGTACTTCGCACTTCGTTGTGAAAAAATTCTCAATACACTGATAAAAATTATTAATAATTTTCAAAAATTTTCTTTTGTTTATAACTTAGAATTTGTACTCTAGGTACATTCTAAACCCTTTTTCTGTTGAACATAAATCGTTCTACACGAAGAAAAATACTTACAATCCTTTCTAAAATTTTTATTTAAAAATAAAAATTTATTTCGCACTTCATTGTGAAAAATCATACTACACTGCAAAAAATATTTCATAATTTTCAAAAATTTTCTTTTGCTTGTAACTTAGAATTTGTACTCTAGGTACATTCTAAACTCTCCTTTTGTAAATTATAAATCATTCTACACAAAGAAAAAATACTTATATTAAAAATTGAATTTGTACTCTAGGTACATTCAATCATACTTTCTTGACATTTTTATTTAAAAATAAAAATTTATCTCGCACTAGAAGTGCTCTCTTCCCTTTGCTGTAGCATCGAGCGTGTTACACGAGGAAAAATACTTACAGTTTCTTTGAATTTGTACTCTAGGTACATTCAATCATACTTTCGTGACATTTTTATTTAAAAATAAAAATTTATCTCGCACTAGAAGTGCTCTCTTCCCTTTGCTGTAGCATCGAGCGTGTTACACGAGGAAAAATACTTACAGTTTCTTTGAATTTGTACTCTAGGTACATTCAATCATACTTTCGTGACATTTTTATTTAAAAATAAAAATTTATCTCGCACTAGAAGTGCTCTCTTCCCTTTGCTGTAGCATCGAGCGTGTTACACGAGGAAAAATACTTACATTTTCTTTGAATTTGTACTCTAGGTACATTCAATCATACTTTCTTGACATTTTTATTTGAAAATAAAAATTTATCTCGCACTAGAAGTGCTCTCTTCCCTTTGCTGTAGCATCGAGCGTGTTACACGAGGAAAAATACTTACATTTTCTTTGAATTTGTACTGTAGGTACATTCAATCATACTTTCTTGACATTTTTATTTGAAAATAAAAATTTATCTCGCACTAGAAGTGCTCTCTTCCCTTTGCTGTAGCATCGAGCGTGTTACACGAGGAAAAATACTTACATTTTCTTTGAATTTGTACTCTAGGTACATTCAATCATACTTTCTTGACATTTTTATTTGAAAATAAAAATTTATCTCGCACTAGAAGTGCTCTCTTCCCTTTGCTGTAGCATCGAGCGTGTTACACGAGGAAAAATACTTACATTTTTATTTGAATTTGTACTGTAGGTACATTCAAGTATACTTCTCTAACATTTTTATTTTAAAATAAAAATTTATCTCGCACTATAGGTGCTCCCTCTCCTTTGCTGTAGCATCGAGCGTGTTACACGAGGAAAAATACTTACATTTTTATTTGGATTTGTACTATAGGTACATTCAAGTACACTTCTCTAACATTTTTATTTAAAAATAAAAATTTATCTCGCACTATAGGTGCTCCCTCTCCTTTGCTGTAGCATCGAGCGTGTTACACGAGGAAAAATACTTACAGTTTCTTTGAATTTGTACTCTAGGTACATTCAATCATACTTTCGTGACATTTTTATTTAAAAATAAAAATTTATCTCTCACTATAGGTGCTCCCTCTCCTTTGCTGTAGCATCGAGCGTGTTACACGAGGAAAAATACTTACATTTTTATTTGAATTTGTACTGTAGGTACATTCAAGTACACTTCTCTAACATTTTTATTTAAAAATAAAAATTTATCTCGCACTATAGGTGCTCCCTCTCCTTTGCTGTAGCATCGAGCGTGTTACACGAGGAAAAATACTTACATTTTTATTTGGATTTGTACTATAGGTACATTCAAGTACACTTCTCTAACATTTTTATTTAAAAATAAAAAATTATCTCGCACTTCTCTGTAAAAAAAAAAATATTTCTCATTGAATTTGTATCTTGCACTAAAAATAGTGCACTCTTGTTTCTCACTTATCGTGATATTCTTCTTAGTGTAAAGTTAACGGCTACATAATGACGGCTAAAGAAGAATTATGTAAAAAACGTGGTGGTCATAAAGGTTTGATCACTCGCGTATCTAATTGGTATGATGCAAATTGCGACACTGAAGAAAACCATCTTCAGTACAAAATTCGTTTAGAAACTATTAGTAAGGCGTTTTCGAAATACTCGGAAATTCAGGATGCTATTGAAGAATTAGATCCTGATGACATTGATCGTTGTATAATTGAAGATACGTTCTTTGATCTTCACGCGAAACTTGAAAGCAAATTGGAATTTTTTATAAAAATTCAACAAGCTCTAAATACTCCTCCTTTAGCTACTATAGCTCAACCCTTGATTCCGCAAATGGTACCGCAAGTTCGGTTACCCGAAATTCACATAAATATTTTTAAAGGTGACATTTCACAATGGACTTCCTTCTATCAGTTGTTTACAGCATTAATCAATGATAATCCTTCCCTGTCTAATGTACAGAAATTTATGTATTTGAAATCTTTATTAAAAGATGAACCCCTTAAATTGATTGACACCCTAGCTGTCACTAATCAAAATTATGATTCTGCCATCGACATACTAAAAAATAGATATGAAAATAAAACTTCTATTATAAATAACCATTTAATAAATTTATTGGATATCCCCTCAATTACAAAAGGTAGCTCACAAAGCTTACGAGAATTTGTTACAGATTGTAAGCGCAACATTGAATCTTTAAAAAATCTAAATTTGTCCTTTGAGGAATTATGGAATCTAATTATTGTTCATTTACTCGAAAGAAAACTCGATTTTATCTCAAAAAAGGCCTTTGAAGTGGACAAAGGAATAAATAAACTCCCTGAACTTGACAAATTCTTCACTTTCCTAGACCAGCGTTGTACTGTGTTGGAAAATCTAGCGAGCCTAGAAGGCCATACATCAAAAAAGAATACCAATCTCTCTCTACATATCAATTCTTCCCACGTTAATACTGAAAAATGTCTATTCTGTAATGAAATGCACAAAATATATTCTTGCCCCAAATTTAAGGGATTACAAGTGTCCGAACGACACCAATTTATCAAGTCAAAGCAATATTGCTTCAATTGTTTGGGCAATAATCATCGCACAATGCAATGTACATCCTCGAGATCATGCTTCATCTGTTCTCAAAGGCATCACACCCTATTACACTTTGTAAATTCACAGTTTTTGACAAATACAACTCACCAAAATGGTGCTCCCCCCTCGTATCAGACTACTACTGCTCAAAATTCTCAACACGTCACTCCCGAACGAAATCAAAATAAATATTTACGTAATAATCAAATTGTTGGTTCTTCCAACAATCGCGCAAGCGCATCTCCACAAACTACTCAAGGTTATAATTCTTCTCAAAATTCTTCTCGTCAAGCACAGAGAAATACTCCTCCATCAACGATAACTAATTCGTCCTTAAAAAATAATCGGCAAGGTAGCCAGCTCCCTTCCTCCAATGGTTCTAGCCACGAACCTGGTGTCTCTCAGGCTTTATCAGCAATAGCGACGAAAACCTCTCATGTGTTGTTAGCCACTGCCTCTGTTGATATCTACAACGCAAATGGCGTTAGTAGTTCTGTAAGATGTTTGTTAGACAGCGGTTCTCAAACTTCATTCATTACGCAAAAAACAATTGATAAACTTCAACTTCAAACTTATGATAAAAAATTGAGCATTACTGGAATATCCCAGACAAATTCTACTTCCAATAAAATGGTTGATTTGACTTTACATTCTAAAGCATATCATAATAAAACCTTTAAGTTATCTTGTGCTATACTTCAAAATATTTCATGTAAATTACCTCAAGTTGACATTAATGTTTCTCGACTACGCATTCCGAGCAATGTAACTTTGGCTGACCCTGATTTTGGCATCAGTCAAGAAATTGACATTTTAATCGGCGCTGATCTTTATTATGACTTATTACTACAGGGAATCATCCAACTTGGCAAAAATCTCCCTGTCCTCCAAGAAACCTCACTAGGCTGGATAATAGCGGGAAAGATTCCCCAGACCTTCTTTTCTACGCATAACGCAGTATACTACAACTCTTCCTATTTATCGTCACAACGTTATGACTCTTCAAGGGTATCGTTATTCCTTCAAACTACTGAAAGGTTTGAAACCTTAAGCAATCTCATTGAAAAATTTTGGACTATCGAGGAACTTCCTCAAAAAACAATTCTCTCTCCCTCTGAGGAAATGGCTGAAACCAGCTTCCTCAACACTACCAAGATTTTGCCAGATGGTAGATATCAAGTTGATCTTCCGTTAAAGGCTATTGATGAATCTCAAGAATTAGGCAATTCATTCTACATTGCAAGAAAAAGATTTCTTAATCTTGAACAAAAATTAGACAAAAATCCTTCACTAAACACAGATTACTCTAAATTTATTGACGACTACGTTGACTTGGGTCACGCGAAATATGTTCCTCTTACTCTTGAAAAGGTAGATGACAACAATAAAATTATAAATAAATACTTTATTCCTCATCACGCAGTATTCCGTGAAAACAGTTTGACATCGAAAATTCGAGTAGTCTTCGATGGTAGCTGTAAAACAAGCAACAATCTTTCTTTAAATGACGTAACATTAAAGGGATATCAGGTGCAGCCTGACCTTTATGATATTTTAAGTCGATTTCGATCCTTCAATTTTGTTCTCACTGCGGACATCGAAAAAATGTACCGCCAAATTTATATTAATCCAAATCAACGATATTTACTTAATATACTTTGGAGACCTACCTCAAATGACGACCTTAAATGCATAGAATTATCCACAGTTACTTATGGCACTAACTGTGCTCCCTATTTAGCAACTCGTGTTTTAAATGATATTGCGACTAAAAATAGTCAAACTTTTCCTTTAGCTTCGGATGCAATCTTAAACCATACGTATGTGGACGACATTATTTATGGTTGTGAATCTGAACAAAAGTTAACTGAAATCCATTCTGAACTTACTTCTATGTTACAAGCACATGGTTTTACACTACATAAATGGTTCTCAAACGTTCCAAATTTCGTTGAGAATCTTTCTATTGATCAACCCCCTGAATATGATTTAACCTTTAATGACTCCTCAAGTTCAATATTAGGTCTTAAATGGAACCCGTCTTCGGACTTTTTTACTTTTTCTCCTCCTACTACCCTAACCTTGATCAAATTGACAAAGCGTGCAATTCTATCTGCAATTGCCCAAATGTATGACCCCCTTGGTTTAGTTTCATGCGTAATCGTCCTTGGAAAACTAATCATGCAAAAGTTATGGCTCCTAAAAATTGATTGGGATACTGAAATAACAGATTCTCATGTGTTGTCACTATGGAATGCTTTTACGCAAAATATTGTAAATCTTTCCCAAATAAAAATACCTCGAAAATTATTCTTTTGTAAAAAAATACTTAAAATCCAATTACATGGTTTCGCTGATGCGAGTATGTCTGCTTATGCCGCATGTGCATATTTTCGAACATTATACGATGATGGTACTGTTTCGTCAAATTTGATTACCTCAAAATCTCGTGTTGCTCCACTTAAAACTATGTCTCTTCCTAGATTGGAACTATGTGCAATGCTTCTCCTTGCAAAATTACTATTTAATGTACGAAACATTTATAGTAAAAATCATTTCATTGACTCCACACATTTATGGACTGACTCCATGATTGCCCTCTGTTGGATACAATCCCATGCATCCCGCTGGTCAGTGTTTGTGTCTAATCGAGTGTCACAAATCCAAGACTTAACGTCTAAGTATATTTGGAGACACATAGACTCAAAAAATAATCCAGCTGATTTACCTTCCCGTGGTTGTTTACCACAGCAGTTACTTAATTGCCCTCTTTGGTTTAATGGACCAAAATTATTGTCAAACTTAGATGATTTTGACTTACTCAACCTTGAAAGCAGCATGAATGTCTGCAACCCTCCTCAAAGACTTAACACAACAATCCTTGCTGAAGAAAGAAAATTATTGCCAATTTCGTTACATTCCGCAACTCCCACTTCGGATTTCTGGACACTTCTTTTTTCAAAGTTTTCAACATTCCCCAAACTACAACGAGTAGTTGCATGTTGTCTTCGATTCGCAAACAATGCGAAGCCCGACTCAACAAAATTCACTGGAACCTTGTCCAAACATGAATTAACTAATGCCCTTGCTCTTATTGTTAAGATCATTCAGAATCAAAACTTCCCTAAAGAAATTGCCGAGTTAAAGGCTGGCAAATTTTTATCTAACAAAAATCTTTTACAGTTCAAACCCTTTGTTTGCGAAATCAATGGCCTCCTCCGAGTAGGCGGTCGTTTGGAAAATGCAGAAATTCCGTTTGAACATAAACACCCTATATTACTTCCAGCTCACAATGACGTTGTAACAATGATGTTATCTCATGAACATAAAAGATTGGGACATGCAGGTGCTCAAACTGTATTGTCAAATTTTCGTTTAAGATTTTGGCCACTAAATGGTTTAAAGGAAATTAAAAAACTAATCCGCAAATGTATTACATGTTATCGTTTTCGCGCTGAACCTGCTCAGCAAATAATGGCAGATCTTCCTAAAGATCGTGTTCAAGTATGTCGACCTTTTCAAAAGGTTGGAGTTGATTTTGGTGGACCCTTTTTTATTAAGTCTTCACGTCTTAGAAAAGCTCCAATCATCAAATGTTATATTTCTCTCTTCGTGTGTATGACTACAAAGGCAGTCCACATTGAATTGGTGTCTAATCTTTCAACCGAAGCGTTTATAGCATGTCTTAAACGCTTCGTAGCTCGACGAGGAAACCCCTCCGTGATCTACTCCGACAATGGCACAAACTTTCAAGGTGCAAAAAATCAATTATACGAATTATATCAGTTGTTAAAAAATCCTCAAGTCTCTAAATCTATTGCTGAATTCCTTTCTCAAAATGAAACTGAATGGAAATTCATTCCCCCTAAATCTCCTCATTGGGGTGGTATATGGGAAGCCGCCATTAAAAGTGCAAAATTTCACATACTTCGATTAGTAGGAAATTCTCATTTAACTTACGAAGAATTAAACACAGTGTTGATACAAATAGAATCAATCCTTAATTCGCGCCCGTTATGCGCTCTCTCAAATGATCCCACGGACTTACAGAGTTTAACTCCAGGACATTTTTTAATTGGAACAAGCCTCATGGCATATCCTGAAAAAGATATTTCAGATCTCCCTGAAAATAGACTTTCCTTTTGGAATAAGTGCACTCAAATTCAACAATTATTCTGGAAACGTTGGTCAATTGAATACTTAAATCAGTTGCAACACAGACCCAAATGGCTACGACCTTTGGAAAATCTTAAAATTAATGATATCGTCCTTCTAAAGGAAAATAATACGTCTCATCCCCTACGATGGCCTTTAGCAAGAGTCATCAACACTATCCCTGGACCTGATGGGAAGGTCAGAATGGTAACTGTCAAAACCGCGGATGGAGTCTACAACAGATCCATCGCTAAGCTTTGTCCATTACCGATGGAGTCGGGTGCTAGTGCATAAAGACCGGCGACATCTTGTCCTTCCTATTTTGTTTATTTTTGTTTCTTTCTCTTCTCTTAACTGCCACTATGGCTCTGCGCCCCACACTGCTTGCACCGCGGTGTATAAATAACAGGTGTCTTGTCTTCCGTTGATAGCGCATCAACCCTTCTGCTCTTTGTATTATATTTCTTAGTTCAAAGAGTGGTTTTCGTCGCCGAGTTCTTTTACTGGATAGCCGACTCCAAAGGGCTCTCGAGATTCGATAGAACATCGAATAATGGACAAAGCTTAAATTCCCTCATTTTATTTTCTTTCTTTTCCCCGTTCTCTTTGTGTGGTTTTGAAGCTACGACGCTTCAACGCCGGGCAGTATGTTCGGGAACAAGCCCTCCCTGGGGTAAATTAAACTTAATTTACAAATTAAACCCTTTTTTTATATTTATTATTGCTATGCAAAAACTCCCCATTCTCTCTACTCGTGTTGATTCCAAACAAATCTTTTCACGTCTTAACACGCCGTTTCTAAGAAACAACATGTTTCCCGCCAAATATGTAAATTAGAATTATTTATGAAACAAAAATGGTTTCCCTTTGTCTCTCAACGAGATCAAAGGCCCGCCGACATTCCAATGTCTCGGCATCCGTACAATATTGCTTATTGCTTAAATCCCTTGCTAATTTCTAACGGCTATTTTGCTCCTCAGCTTAGCTAAAATGTAAATATCGTTCCGCTTCTAACCTACAGCTTTCTCAGAATTACAAATATCCTGCGCCAAATCGGCACAGCCGCTGTATGTCGGTACAGCCACTGTAGCTACAGCCACAAGCGCGATTTCCCTTTGTCTGGTATCGCCGCCAAACGCCGAAAGCATTCCTAAGCTCCTCGGCCTCTTTGAAATGCAAATTCAACGCTCGAAATCCATTAACTCAAGTTTAACGGTTTTTCGTTCCCGCCATCCCTACCATAAAATGACTTCTTAATATGCTTCTAAAAGTTGCCACGAAAGCAGCACTTGCTGGCACATGACTTTCTTAAACACTCTTCATTGGCTAAAGCCGCACCGGCGCGTCCCCATGGAAGGCGTAACTAAAAGGTTCCATGTTTTGTAAAACACGGTTCTGAGCCATCGATTGGCTAACAGTCCCTCTGTCGGGCAAAGGGTGAAACTATTGCCTTTTACGCGTCATAGAAAAAATCTATCTCGTCACTTCGGTCATAGCCCTCAACAGGCAAGCATTGTTTTTGTCGCGTTAAGCCACCTGTGCTTTCGCAATTCTCCTTTACATTGCCGTGTTTCAGTGAAACTTCGGTCTGACCCATAAAAAGGGTTATTACGCGGCTTCTTGCTCCGCATTCTTCAGTTCCCGCTAAAATTCAAATCAATCCTGCATCGACGTTGTAATAAGGCGCGAGAGTAATGCCTTTTTACAATTTCCCAAGTTAATTGTTCGTGATGTTTCTACAATTCCTACTAAATAAATAAAATTTAGTAAGTACTCTAATGTTACCAGTGCCGTACTTATACGTAAATCCTACCAATAATCACTTAGTGCTCACGTAAACAAATAATCTAATTGTTGTGATACCGTTATGTGAAAACAACAAACCAAGCAGCCTACGACGTTTTCCTGCACCATGGTTACAAGGCTAACCTTACCAAATGAAGGTAATACGTATCATTCATCCTCACCTTAATCACACCACTGTGATTACAACCTAAAGAAAGTTTTCTCCACAATGCTATAAATGAATTCTAAAAACAATCTTGGCTGATGCCACTTAACTCAACTTTACCTCTACAAAACAAAAACAATCCATATTTTTACTCTTCCGATGACCCGGACTGTTGTTTTTGTTAAAGACTTAAATTTTCCATATTTTCAGTTGCGATTTGTTAAGACTATATTTATTTATCTCTCTATAAATGAACAAAGTGACTTTCAATGCGTTGTTCAGCAACATCAATGTTTAGTATAAAGATGACATGTGAACTGTACTGTTTTTGTAGTGTATTTAGATCGTTACATTTTATTGATTACTGCATTATTGAAACTTGTTTATGTCATTGTGAAATCACCATTCTGGCAACAATTTGAACTGTCAGCATTATATTTATAAACACATATTTCTTTTATAATTTTTGACACATTGAAGTCCTACCTTACGGTGATGCGCATCATTTGATATAAATGTTTACAAAGCACAAATGATTGCCACATAAATAGTTATACCTAGTATCTTAGTATTGTTTTGGTTTAAAATGCATATAAATCATACATTTACCCTTTAACAATAGTATTGTTGTTTGAAATGCATATGACCCGTACATTTATTTGTTAGTAATAACATTGTTTTGACATGCATTTGCCTTCTACATTCTCGTTCATTTAATATCAATAAAGACTAGACTGAGTAAAATATTAACCTATATTTGTTTTAATAACCCCATGAACCACTCCCGTGGTAATACAGTAATCTTTCTACCCTAATTGATTTTTGGCCATGCGATAACTTTGTGTGACCAACTCTTTTTGAATTATTGAAAAAACCAAACAGTTTCTTTACAAGCATACTCAGATAGAATTATCCTCCTGCAACTCCAGGCCAAACCCATCAATATTAACCTGATACAAGTATAAGCACCCACTGCGGATAAACCAGACATTGAGGCTGAACAGTTCTATGAACAAGTTCGAGAGGTAATAGGTTCTCTTAAGTCCAAGAAAATCATCATAGTGTTGGGCGATTTTAATGCCAAGGTAGGAAAAGGGGCTACCGAAGCAACAGTAGGTCCCTTTGGATTAGGAGATAGAAATGAACGGGGTGATATGCTTGTACAATTCTGTCGGGAGGAAAATCTCGTTATAAAAAATACATTCTACAAGCTACATCCCAGACGTATATATACAGTGATGGGCTAAAATATGGAACAAATTCATTTAAAAATCAGGTATTCATTTTTTGAAAAAACGCTCGGACACGTCAAATATAATTCTTTCTTCCGGATTTTTTGCCTCAAAAGAAATTATACCGGGTGTGTCAAAAAGTAGATGTAGCAAAATTTTTTTTGTTTTTTAAATAGAACCCCCCTATTTTTACTTATTACCCTAATTCTACGTCAAATTCTGCGCATAATTCATGTAGCATACTCTATCCTTATCTCTAACGGTTTTAGAGAAAAATTACATCATAAAAAAAATTCTTTAAAAAAAGGTTAAAAAAATAGTTTATTGAGTGTTGCAAACCATTAACTTCTTGACAATATGCTAATCTACTTAAAAACCCTTCTAAAACATTATTTACAGTATTTTCATTAATTTGCCTAATTTCATATCTAATTTTAAATTTTAAGTCTTCCAAATTTTGTGGTTTATCCTTATACACTTTTGATTTCAAATAACCCCGAAGAAAGAAATCCATGGGTGTAAGATCGGGAGATCTTGCAGGCCATTCTATGGGTCCTCTTCTACCTATCCATCGTTCGGGAAATACAGTATTTAAATACACTCGTACTTGTCGAGCAAAATGAGGCGGAGCACCATCCTGCTGAAACTAAATAGGCGCTTCTGGTAGATGAGGTTGATTCGGATTTGGAAAATCCGCTGCTAGTGTGGGAATTAATTCATTTTGAAGAAATTGTAAATACCGGTCTCCTGTAAGATTTCCATCGAAGAAAAAAGGTCCAATAATTCTATCATTTAATATCCCTGCCCAAACATTTACTTTTTGTGGATATTGCGTATGCTGTTCTCTCATCCAACGGGGATTATTTGTACTCCAATACCAAAATTTTTGTTTGTTTACCGAACCATTCAAACAAAACGTGGCTTCATCGCTAAAAAGTATGTTGCGATGGAAAAATAGATTTAAGTTGCAAATTTTCATCATAGTTTCACAAAACTGTAGTCGGCGGTCGGGATCATCGTCGTTTAGCTCGTGCAGCAACCTAATTTTGTACGGATGGTACTTTTCTTGTTTCAATACCCGCAACACAGATCGTCGGCTAACATCATTATTAAGGGCTACTTCAGTGGATGTACTATGAGGATTATCTTCAACCTCTAACAAAATGTTCAATTGTGAGTTTTCACTAATTTTTGGACGACCTGGCCGTAGACGATCCTTTACATTCCCTGTTTCCCTAAATTTCTTCTCAATTTTACTTACTGTAGATCTTGTAATCGGCCGTTCAGGATACTTAGCGTTAAACAAGTTACAAACTTCTTCTTGACTTCTTGTTTTGTCTCCACATCCAATTAAAATTAAAATTTCGATTCTTTGTGTTTCATTTAAATGCACCATGATCACCGTTTTTCAAAATTATACCTAAACTAATTTTTGATTGACACATGACTTGCTATCGTAGTAACAATTCATTTAAATTTACCTGTTTACCTTTAAGACCTACTTGTACCTTTTTTTAAAGAATTTTTTTTATGATGTAATTTTTCTCTAAAACCGTTAGAGATAAGGATAGAGTATGCTACATGAATTATGCGCAGAATTTGACGTAGAATTAGGGTAATAAGTAAAAATAGGGGGGTTCTATTTAAAAAACAAAAAAATTTTGCTACATCTGCTGGTATAATTTCTTTTTGAGGCAAAAAATCCGGAAGAAAGAATTATAATCGACGTGTCCGAGCGTTTTTTCAAAAAAATGAATACCTGATTTTTAAATGAATTTGTTCCATATTTTAGCCCATCACTGTACATGGAAATCACCAGCCGATGGACCACAAAATCCTGTAAGGAACCAGATTGACTACTCCCTAGTAAATCAAAGATTTAAGAACAGCATTACTCGGGTTGCTGCATACCCAGGGGCAGACATAGGATCAGACCATAACCCTATAATCGCGGATTTTTCTTTTCGATGTAAGATGATAACGAAAAAATCGAGCCCATCTAGACCCAAAGTTGAAATGCTAAAACAACCGCATATCCAGGATTCTATGGAAGCAGAACTGCAACGTCTCTGCCAAAAGAACCGCCCCGAGCAAGAGACAACTTCCAATGATATTTGGCATAAACTAGAGTCAAATATACAATTGGCCACGCAAGCTATTCTTGGTCATAACACGAGAACAAAACTCAAACCATGGATGACTGATGAGATCATGGATCTGATGGAAGACCGACGACTAGTCAAGAACGATAAACCAAAATACAGAGACATAGACAAGCTCATCAGATCCAAGATAAGGGCCGCGAAAGAAACATGGATTCGTGAGGAATGCGAGGAAGCTGAAATACTGCTAGGCTTGCACGACTCGTTCAACTTCCACAAGAAGGTCAAACAAATCTGTGGATGTCACACATAACCAAAGCTATCCTCTATTAAGGACAAAACCGGAAAGCTTATTCTAGATAGGGACAAACTTTAAGAAACCTGGAAGAACTATGGAGAGAATCTTTTTAAGGATATTCGAACGGAAAACAAGAACAACTACCAGCAACAATTAAGTGGACCGGGAATCCTAGAATCAGAGGTCACTAGATCAATTAACTCCATAAAGAACGGAAAAAGCCCAGGACCTGACAACTTATATTATGCTGAAGACTGGCTTAAATCCGCATTTGTCACAATACCCAAAAAAACAAACCCGAAGAGCTGTGACGATTACAGTCTTATAAGCTTAATGAGCCATGCACTTAAAGTATTTCTACGTATGATTCATGCCAGAATTTACAACAAATGTGAAGAGAGGAGCGGAGAAACACAGTCTGGCTTTGTAAAGCGTCTGGGCACTAGAGAGGCCTTGTTTTCGATTAAGCTTCTGGTACAGAAATGTTACGACCAGCGCAAGAATGTGTTCATATGTTTTATCGACTACCAAAAAGCATTTGATAAAGTAAAACATAACTTATTGATTGACATACTACGCGAAATAGGTATTGATGACAAGGATATCAGAATAATAAAACATCTGTATTGGGGTCAATCTGCTGAAATCCGAATTAAAGAAGACCTCATGACGGACGAGTTTGCCATTGCTAAAGGTGTCCGACAAGGATGCATTTTGTCTCCCCTACTTTTAACATATATGTCGAGAAGATCTTTTAGCTAGCGCTGGACAATGTAGAAGCTGGAATAAAGGTTAACGGCAGGACCATCAACAACATCCGATACGCTGATGATACTGCAATTTTGGCTGACAGTCTTGAAGACCTGCAGGACTTGCTTGACAGAATTGCCGAGGTTGGCGAACGCTTTGGATTGCGAATTAACATAACAAAAACAAAAATGATGATCATCAGCAGAAAAGAACATAATAACATCAATATCACAATCAATGGTGAAACAATTGAAAGAGTATCTAAATTCAAATACCTGGGAGCAACTCTTAACGAGAGATGGGATTGCGATGAAGAAGTAAAGGCACGTATCGGAATTGCAAAGACAACTTTTCTTAGAATGAAAAATATATTTCGTCAAAGAACACTACCGGTTGGACTTCGGATGAGTGTTGTCAAGTGCTACGTCTGGCCCATCTTACTGTATGGGGTAGAAACTTGGTCGCTTAAGGTCAGGATATTAAAGCATTTGAAATGTGGGCAGTACGAAGAATGCTTCGGATTTCTTGGACCGAACATGTATCGAATAACGATGTCCTGATGATTGCTAGAGTAGAGAGAGAACTGTTAAATATCGTTAAACAACGAAAGACGTCATACTTAGGACACATCCTCAGGGGAGAACGATACTCTATTCCAAAACTCATACTCCAGGGCAAGATCGAAGGAAAACGAGGACCAGGACGGAAGCAGCACTCCTGGCTACGTAACATCAGGGATTGGTGCGGGATACCAGATGCAGGATCTATATTTCGCCGGGCTGAAAACAATACCCTAGTCATTTTATGATGGACAAAGGCCCCCTACGTGCAAGAGAAGCACATGGGACTAGAAGAAGAAGAAGAATTGGGGATAGTGTCAGCGGGAGACAAGGTCAAATGTGGGGGGCAGCGACCATGGGCAAACCAAAATTATAATTATCCAGATTAAAAATATTAAAAAAAGAAATAAATTACCCGGGTTGGGGCTGGTTTCCCAACAGGTAATTGAACAAATTTACCTGGACATTTATGATATTTAAACAATAGACTAAACGTGACAAGTTTTTCAAGTGACGTTTAATTTATTGTTTAACTGGTAAAGTGTCATGCCATAACATGAAACATAAACCCTAACCTTTCAGAATCTCTGATGTATTGTCTTCGGCCTATCAGCTGGCGTATTACCTACTTATAAAACGTAAAAAGCCCAGCCGGCCCGAAAAGCCCGGTCGGCTCGAAAAGCCCGGTTGGCCCGAAAACATTTATTAGGGTCCGACGGCCCGAACCTTCATAGATTAAGTTGCCCGACCTGACCGGAACTCGAGAGTCGTGCCGGGTCGCATAGAGGCCCGAGATAAAAACCCGGCCAGCTCGGCCTGTGCAGGGCTCTAACCTGTCGTAATGGATTAGCCACAAGGTGGGCGATGATAATAAGTAAACGCACATTTACGAAGGGAATACAACTTGTATTTTGTTCAGTTAATATGCAAAACGAACTTTCTGTTGAATATTTGGGTTTAATAGCTATTTACATACCAAAGGAGGAAAATAGTGCTTTTTCCTCCCGCGGATAGTTTGATGCCCGACGCGAAGCGGAGGGCCTTAACCCTTAGTTTGCCGTAAAATATGGACGAAAATCTAGCCAGCTGTTCTAAAGGCGCACAAAGTGCTCCGGTGCGACCACTTATGTAAGTAAAATATTTTTCTTTTCGGTTATTATTTTTAATACAATTTTGTTACAAACTTGTTTTATAAATAATATTATAGATTTTGACCGCTTTGGTTTTGTCTGTAAAAGTTATTTTATGGTAATAATAATAATAATATTTATATTAATTTCAGGGTGCAAAATAGATATATTTTGTTTTATTTTTCTGTACTGTACAATACTTGTATATTTTAACAATATGTACTAAATAAATAAAAATACAACGTAACGTACGTTTCTTTTACATTTTTCATAGTATTACCGCATTTTTAAACCCAGGTGCACAAAGTGCTCCTAGCGACTACTTAAGTATACAAATTTAGCGCGCCTACTTAAGGGTTAATTATCCAAGGGAGGAAACACATTTTCGCCCTGAGGTATGTATATAGTTTTTTCTACTAGCTTACTAGAAAGTTGTCAGACTATAATACTGGGTTAGTAAAAATTACTGGAACGCTTAAATATCTTCAAAGTTATTTGTGCTTACAAAAATGGGTATCTGGAAGTTTTTTTGCATGCGAAATTGAACTATTAAACTTTTAGCGGTTTAATACAGTTTACGTGTTTCGGCTCTTTTTACTAACCCGGTATGGGGCTATATGACAAAATATCAAGTAGTTGTTTCGTGGCCGTCGTTATGTTTACTACGCTTTGTTGCTATGATATATTTAGTAATACAAACATAATAGTAAGCTGTCAGATTGTTTGTCATTACTTAATTAGAAGTTTCTACGTTTTGAAAATGAGTTCTAGCGAAGATGACCGGCCGCAAGATCTCGCTGAAGAGGCACGAATAGCGACACTTAATCTTCTTCCTGAAAAATGAAGAGAACGATATGAAAAGGAATACAGTTTGTTCAAAGTATGGTTGGAAGAGCGCGGAGTAAAAAAAATTTCCGAAGATGCCACCTTGGTGTATCTTTCGCAGCGAGGAAAAAAATTAAAACCATCAACATTATGGAGCAAATATAGTATGTTGCGGTCTGTACTAAACGTTAGGGAAAATATAGACATCAAGTTTCTAAAATTAGTAGCCTTCCTCAAACGGCAATCTACCGGTTATGTGTCCAAGAAATATCTAACTTTAGAAAGAGATGAAATCTCAAGATTTTTAGTGGAGGCCCCAGATAGAGATTATTTGCATATGAAGGTAAGCTTGTTAAATTCAAAAATATGTATTTTTTGATAGATTCTGTTTGTTTGTTTTTTTCAGATCGCTTTACTATTTGGCATTTGCGGGGCTTGTAGATGCGAAGAACTAGTTAAAATGGACCTTAAAGACCTTGATGATCGTGGCGATATGGTATTAGTAATCCTTCCAGTTACAAAAACTAAGAAAAAACGCACATTTATTGTCTCCGATGATATAATAAACGGATTGTCCGCCTTGGATTAATACAGAAAGTACAAGAATTCTAGACAGCCCAGAACACCGCACTCCAGATTTTTTATCAATTACTGTAAAGGGAAATCATCTGTGAATGTGATTGGAAAAAATACAATGACCAAAATTCCATTTAAAATTGCAACATTTTTAAAATTAAAAAACCCTCAAAGTTATACAGGCGAAGAACTTCGGCGACGCTGCTTGTCAATGCAGGTGGTGATTTGTTGACACTTAAGCAGCATGGAGGTTGGGAGTCTGGGAAGATTGCGGAGGGATATGTCGCAGAATCATTAACAAGAAAAAAGGAAGTGGCAAGCCAAATCATTACTGGTCGACAATTGTCTTTAACGCCAAGTTCTTCCAAGGATCACGTTGATATCTATGTGCCGATAGCTACTCCTTCATTGGAAAGCAACCTTACAAGCAGCCATACCACGTCAATAAGTAACCACCAAGAAGGAGTAGTGAATATTTCAGCGGAAAGTGGCTTTTCCGGAAGGATAACTTTTAATAATTTGACGAATTGTACAATTGATTTAAGCCGTTAATTTTTTTCATCTGTTATAGATACTTACTGTTGTTTAATTTAAAAAAATAAATATGGTGATAATGTGAAGACTTTCATAAATATTTTTCCTACAAAATCAAATAGGGCTGGACGAGGTAAAAAAAACTCTTGCTAATGTGAAAATGTTTAAAAAATGAGAGGGAGGAAAAAAATTTTCCTCCCTAGCTCAGGGGTGGAAAATTAAGTTTTCTAGTAAGGTAGTAGAAAAAAACGTATTTCTACTTATTGATGCCAAGATTTCTATATCGCACTGCTAGTAAGTTGCTTAAATCGCACCCATGCGATAATAAGAAATTATTAATGAATAATAGAATTATATTCTTACTTATACAAAAATATTCTGAAATTTAAAATGAAAAATATCCTGAAAATTCATAATTTAAGTGTTGAATGAAATTTCGTATACAAAAATGACATTTTACAGATTTATTAGATTTAATAGAAATTTTTATACAGTGTAGGTAGGTATCATTGACATACACACTGACAGTAAACTATCATTGTTATTGTAGATTTAAACAATAGCAAAGAGGTAGTATGGTAAATGTAGCCCTTAAGTGTTTGTACTCGTGTTTGTATTTATTCCTAATAGTTTGTTAATAAACTACTTAATCTTTTAAACTAAATACAATTTTAATATAGAGTGCGATTTGGTCAACACATGGTGCGATTTGGGTTTCTTAAATCGCACCAATTGCAGGCATTACAAAGTTGCTTCAAATGTAACGTGCGATGCCTTTATACTTTGGAATTATCTACCTGAAATGTAAAAAAACATTATTAGTAATAACTTTGTACAAAATCATGTTTCCAGTATTGAATTGGTAATAATTCGAAAAGTGGTGCCATATAGGCAACTTTACCCTATAATGTTCGTTTTTTCGCTCCACCCTAAGCAGTATGTAAACTTGTAGGATTATTTTTAATTGAGTTAACATTCATTTTTACGGTGGTACAACTTACCAAAAAATAATTTAAAGCGGTATTATGGACATACCGATATTATCAGATATTTTTTCGGTTTTCTTTTTATATTTAAGTATATTAATTTTCGGCGTGTGGTTGTTTTAAAAACTTACCAATATGCACCTGTTTTAGGCAAGCACCAACCAAATAATCTGAAGCAGTGATTCCACATCTCGGAACTTTCTGCCAATTGGCCATATCTTCTAAGCATGTATATTCGTCACATGAGTAGCAATTGAGGCCAGTGGCTGAAAAAGAAAAACACTAGTACAGGATAGAAGCGTGCCCAACAAACATGAATAAATGGCCCCTTAACGGAAACGCAAACAGTTGCCACAATTGAACTGTTGGGCATTTAAATAGCAACCATTTATGGACCACCTACATTATGTCCGCTGGCTTCCTTATGGGCCATCAGTAGGATCGTGATTAAGGTGTTTTTGTGGTCCACCAAAGAACCATTAATGGTACACTTGCGGCTTAATACTGTAGGGCCATCACTGGTTAGTTTTCCATTTACCAATGAAGATACGTTACAGTTACTTGGTAAGGCCACTTAAGATCTGATTATGGCGCTCCAGTATTTAGCCTTTAAAAGTTAAGGCTAGTGGCGCATTCGCCAGTTTATTTTTTGATCAATATTTCGTATCCTTTTTCCCTTATCCAAAAAGTAGGGTAGCAATTACCTACAGTTTTAATATGTAGCCATTTTTATAGATGAATTAAAGTAAAAAACGAAATTTCGTGAAATTTATCGATATTTCTTTTTGTGCTTTTATTTGTTTATAAATTAAACTCTTAACTTTAAACTGCAGGTAATTATGCTCTAAACATAGGTATGTATATAGCCAATTTTTGGATAAAACGAAAAAGTAACGAAATATTGATCAAAAAAAGAAATGGCGAATACGTTTTAATTCTTAATGTAAACCAGAGGATGAGGCTTTTAAACAAAAAAAATTAAATAACAATATTATACATTAGCAAGCCTCTATATTTATAAAAACAGTTTTATACATTAACATAAGGTAATAATCGTGAATATCGTCGCCTGATTCATTACTCATTTCCCTGCAAAAAAAAAGCAATATACAAGGCTTGCTCAAAATAATTCGAAAAACACACAGTCTAAGTGGTAACACCTAGGTGCATTAAATATAATGTTGATTAGGTAAGTTTATTTAGTTGTATTAATTAAAAACACATGATATGTGACTACAATCTACAATATATTAAATTAAATAAAATTACCATAATGCAGCCGCTCAAAAGAAGTAGGCTACCTACTATGAGTTAGGTGGCGTTTACTTGGCCAGACCTCATAGGTCATAGCCTCTTTTAAGAGTTGAATAGCAACTCATATTTCCCTTTTAATAAATATTGGGATAAATTGTACAACGTAATTTTTACTATGCCTTGGTTAATAAGCTTAACAAAAATAATAATAAACTTTACATGTAGGTACATAATATATCCCCTGAAGGGGTGCTTGTTGCGGTCAAATTTTTTTGTCAATCGTTTTGTGCAATATCTGTCTTTTTAATAAATTTAAAATTTCTTAAAACGCGTTCAAAAATATAAGTTAACTTTTGGTGCTAAATTAAACCCAAAGTGTAGGTAATTTAATCAGTTAACTGTAAAAATATAAAGGGTTCATAGAAGTATTTAGAGAAGTTTTGCTATTAGTTTCTAATTATTATTACCTTCAGTGGTTTAAAATATATAAACGCTTGCGAACTTCCTACTGACTACAGTCAAGCAGGCCAACTTGCAAATGCAAATTAGACTATTTATTGCCACAGTAATTTAAAAAGAGAAGAATAGGCAATATTCTAAATAACTTTCATTTGCAAGTTGACCTGCAGGGCCTTCTGTAATCTCACCTCTTATATGTAACAGAAAAAGTGAAATTTTACCTTCTGCCTTCGCTGTCGACCACCTCCTCGGTCTATAGCTCCCCTCAGCCACTGCTTTATAACAGTATATATTTCTTGCTGCGTAGTATTGTGAGCCAAAAGGTTGTTTCTTACCGTGTATCTGCAATTCATTGTACAAAATTAAAGACACAGAACCTCTTTTCTAAAATCTATAAGAAATATTTACTCCCCAAAAACTTACGTAAAACGTAGTGTAATATAGATAAAAATAAATAAACCCGAACACACAGGTTCTAGTAAAGACTTATTTATTTATTTATTTATTTTATTTATTTATTTACATTACCTACCCTACAGGTTAAATAACCCAACTACAAGGCAGGACCATGAAAAAGTTTACACAAAAAATAAATATACTAAAAGTGAAGCTAAAAATACTAACAAAAGTAAGCTAGTCTATACGTAAACCTAAACTAATTATTCGAATATAAGAAAAGTAACAGTAAAAAAAGAAAAAGAGAGACTGAACATAGAAAATCATGTCACTGGACAAAAAATAATACCAGCCGCACAATCTCAGTTTAAAGTATTAATGCAGCACTAACCTCTTTACTGTACTGACCGAAGAACTGAAAAAATCTAAATCAAACCGCTTATTATATCTCTCACACATTTGAAAGACAGGAGAAAACTTTAAAATATTTGTCTTTGGATTAGGCACGTAGAAAGTCATATTTTGTCGTGAATTCAATCGTGGCACATTAAAATTAAGCTTACCCAATATATTAATACAGTCGAGTTGATTGTTTAGTAATTTATACAGAGCCATTAATAGGTGGTAATCACGGCGATCCCTGAGTGATTCATATTTAAATCTCTGAAGAAGTAGAGTCTGGGGAAAACCCTGCATGGGATATATTCCGTCGACCCTAAAGCTAAGGTACTTTAAGAATTTTCGCTGCACCCTTTCAAGATTATCAATGTGAACATTATACTCAGGTGTCCAGATCACTGCGGCATATTCTAGTTTCGATCTTATATATGCATTGTATAAGCTTGTTAAGACATCAACGCTGTTAAAATCCCTAGTGCAGCGCACAATAAATCCATAACTCTGAAGGGCTTCACTAATAATCTTATTTATATGGGGTATAAAAGAAAGCTTTGAATCAAAAACGACACCCAAGTCGCAAAATGAGTCAGAGCGAGAAATAATTTTATTTTCAAGAATATAATCAAAATTAATTACAGAAAGTTTATTTGTAAAAGAAACAACTTTACACTTCTCAATGTTAAGCTTTAAATTATTTTTAATACACCAATTATTAATTAGATCCAAATTCCGCTGAATAACAATACAATCATTGATGTTTCTAATTCTTTTATATAGTTTAATATCATCAGCGTATATCAAATGGTCAACATCCAGATCATCACCAATATCATTTATAAAAAGAATAAAAAGTAACGGCCCAAGCACCGATCCCTGGGGGACACCGGAGCCAGCGGTATATTTATTAGAGCTGAGTCCATGAAGGGAAACATACTGGCAGCGGTTGGAGAGATATGACTTAATAAGTGCCAACAACGACTGTGAAAATCCAAACTTTTCTAATTTTGAAATCAAAATACCATGATCAAGTCGATCGAAAGCTTTTGAAAAATCTAAATATATTACATCAGTCTGTATACCCTCATCCAACGACTCAGAAAGATTTTGTGCCATATTAAGCAAGTTGGTTATCGTGGATCTACCCTTAAAGAATCCATGTTGCTGCTGAGTTATTTGCCCGCGGATGAACGGAAAGACAGACTCGTGAAGTAGGAACTCAAACACTTTACAAAAATTACAGATAATTGATATTGGTCGGTAGTTAGATACTTCTGACCTATCACCCTTTTTATATACAGGACATACTTTAGAAGTTCTCCATATCTGAGGTATTGACTGATACTTAAGACATAGATTAAATATAACATGAAGCGGTCTCACCAAAACAAAACGGCAATCGTGGATTAAAAATGCCGGAACGGAATCCGGCCCTGTAGTAAACTTCGGTTTAATCTTCTTTAAGGCATTGATGACCTCATCCTCAGAAAAGTAGTGGACATTAATAATATGTTTAAATACAGCTTGATCACTTCTTAAAGCACCGGAAGTACTATTCAGAAATGACTGTTCAAAGAATTTAGCAAAATTGTTTAAAATATCAAGAGGATCAGTGAATTCTTCGTTGTCATAAGACATTGCGTTTGGAATGTTGGAGGTCTCCCTCTTACTTTTAATGAAATTCCAGAATTTTTTAGGGTCTCTCCTAATATCAAGTTCTATTCTTTGTAGGTAGTGTTTATAGGAAGTTTGGATATCTTTTTTAATTTTGGATCTTAAGAATTTAAAATTTTGCATTGATTGGGGACAAGCCGTTTTCTTGTATTTATGATGGAACTTATCTTTCTTTTTTATGTCTTGGATAATGTTTTTAGTAAACCACGGTGGATACTTACCGTTCGGAGCTTTCGCATACCGTGGCACGCATAAGTCAACAATCTCAAACAATTTGTCGTAGAAAGAAGTGCATGCACCATCCAAACTATCCAGTGATGTAAGAAACGACCAATCAATATCCAGAAACTTATTATACATTAAAGGAAAGTTAGCCTTGCGAAAATTATAGTTATTTTCAAAGTTTATCACAAAGTCATGTTTGTGGTTAACTGAATGAGAGTATTCCAGTGATATAGAAAGGGAAGGATGATGTTCATCCTCCCCTACAAGCGAGATATCCGAGGCACCCTCAACTACGCATTTTTTGTTGTTATGAAGTACTAGATCCAATATTCTGTTGTTAGCGTTCCTGATGTAATTACCTTGCTTCAGATTCATGTAAGTTAAAAAATGACTAAGCGCTCTTGTACAATGATTCTCCACACCACTATCCACGAACTCTGAGAATAAGGGTAAATTAAAATCACCCAGAATACAGACTTTTTTATCAAATACAGGAACAGATGCAATAAAAAACTCAAAAAGATTATCTAGATCATTTAAGGTGACCGGTGGAGGTATATAAACTACAAAAAACAGCATCGTCGAGTAATCGAAACAGACCTTAACGCCTATTAAGTCAATATGCGGTAACAAATTTTCGTTCTGAAATATAATTCTGGATGATTTAAATCGCTGGTCAACAGCTAGTAAAACACCCCCACCCCTTGTTTTGCCTTATACTGAGAGAGCAAAAAATATTTTCATCCAAGAAGGCCTGCAATTAAATACGTAGGGCTTGGTTTAGATAAAATTACTTATATAATATTGAGGTGCGATAACTTGTGTTTTAACCGAGTCAACAATTCGCTTAACATTTTGTTTAAGAAATCTCCTAGAATGTCTAGCACCATACTTTTTATAAATACCTCTAGTTTCTGGTAATGGCATTATTATTATATCTATTATTAAGAAAAAAGTATAGAAATACTCACTTTTTTGTTTCTTGAGTTGAGACATGCTTTAAAAACTCTGAATGATCTCACCGACCCAAACCTGTAAATTAAAAGAAAAACACATATAGCATGCTGTTTTTTGTCTAAGCTTTCACTAATATCTTCCCCAATCACTGTTATCACTATAAAAACTTACCGTTTAGATCGATTACAAATATATTTAAAATAAACAGCACATCGTCACCATACATGTTCGTCGCCGTTGTTCGTCGCAAATACCTAACCTTAAACTACCAACCCGTCCGAACCAACCAAAGCGGGAGCCGGGAAACGACAATACACGTCATACATGATGGCTTCACTTTTTACCAACGTTAAACCATTTAAGTTCCTTTGCCGGCAATAAATCACAATTTTGCCAACGTTCAATTGTTAATGTTCTTTAAATGGCAAAAATATAACGGTCAGCCAATTAAAAAAAATAAGTGGACCATAGTTGGCTTATTTGCAACAGCAAGAAACCATCAATACCATCAATGGCCCATTTAAAATCCCTCAATCCATGTTTGTTGGGTGGTAGGACGCAGATCTAGCTGGATATAATCAAAAATTATTACGTTTATATTATGTCGTTTTAAAAACCCAGATGTATATTAAGAGCTAGGCCATTTTATTTTGGGTCAATATTTTGTTCCTGTGTTGCCACACCCGTCCTTGGGTAAAAATTATTGCCTACTGTTATAAATTTTTTTAGGTTTAGAGAGAATAAACTAATTAACCTAAAACTGCAGGTAATAAAATTGTTCTCCAAAGGTGGGTCTCTGTCTGTATTTTGAGATAAAACGAAAAGTTATGAAATTATGATTAAATTTAAAGGATAAAAGGTTAAAGATAAAAGATAATTAACAAAAGATTAAATATAATTGTTAAAGATGTGTTATAAATGTTGTTTATTTGGACATGTTTCAAAATACTGCAAAGGAGAACTCTGCTGTCACAAATGTGGTGAAAATCATGAAGGTAAACAATGCCCAGAAAACACACAATTAAACTGTCCAAACTGCAAGCGTTTAAATCTAAAAGATCGTATATACAGCTAGAGATTCGAAGTGTCCAGCATTTCTCGAGAAAATAAAAAAATATAGAGAAAGTACCAATTATGGAAACCAAGTAACAATAGATAAGTCTTTTTTAGTTCAAATAAAACAGTAGGTTAAATTCAGTGTTATACACCAAAATATCCAATCGATTGGAAATAGTGTTCATCGTATCGAGATGCTACTTAAAGACAAGCCAGAGTGTTTTTGCTTATGCCTCACCGAACATTGGAAAACACAAAATCAGTTATCGAAAATTGGAATTAAAGGCTTTAAATTAGCTGCCTGGTTTTGTAGGGGGGAAGGTCAACATGGAGGTAGTGCAGTGTATATAAAAAAATCAATGAACTTCAAAACCATTCAGAGTATTAGTATAGTTTATCTGTACAAAATGAATGTGAATGTGCCGCTATTGAATGTTTAATAAATGGTAAAAAAATGGTTATTCTGTCCATATACAGACCGCCCACAGGTAGTAAAGAAGTTCTTTCTAATTTTGTCTCGAAACAGATCTTTCGAACGCGCTAGCGAGTTCGAAATATATCTATTTCAAACTCCGGATTTTATTATTTAAAGGTTAGCCCTACATGACATGTTTTTTTTTTCACCGTTTAGCATAGCATTCTAGATAACTAATATGTTTTAGTCCAAATGTGCAAAATACTACACGAACCGACGTATGCATGTTTGGTTGCCTAGATCTACAAATCTGTATGTATTGTTTTAGTTCATTAAAAAACACATATTAAATAATAACTTTGACGGAGAACTATTTTGCAAAAAATATCAATTATTAACTCAAAAATACAAATTCCAACTACCTATATAATGTTAATTAGGCATTGTTTATAGTGCAGTTGTTGTAAACATTTAATGTCACTGTACTTGTGTCGGACGCGTTAACCTTAAATTCAGGCATATTTTGAGCAATATTTAAAGACATAGTATGCGAAACTTTGTGATAGCTGACCCCAGAATCCAATCCATTTTTAATAAGGCTTGGTTGAAAAGCAGTTCCTACACCTTCAATTGTCGATCTTAATGTTCCAGGTAAGGGTGTAGCAGTATTATCAATATTATCTATTAATGAAGGTGTTGAACTAGAAGAGAGTGTCTGCGCTACATCCATTTTCGCATTTAGAGGACCTTCAATCACGGCTGAAGACTTCCATCCCCCGTGCCTTTTAATGATAACTAAATCGCTTCCCTTGTTGGCCAGCTCGGTGACACTAGAACGTCTAAAACAGTGGCCAGTAAAACATTCTGAATTTGGTTTGCACAGGTATTTTGCAATAAGGCTAGGAGCTTTTCCCATTGTATTTAGACCTACGGATGAGTTTATGCAATGCCCATTTCTATACGTAAGAAAAAAATCTTGATGTTGTAAGATTTTTAGGACGTAAATCAAAATATTGTCTAATCAAATTAATCCATAATTGATCTATTATAAGAAACATTCTTGGTACACGTGTTTTAGTTTTGGGAATGTGTACTGTAATAGAAGCAACCTTAAAGTGAATGTCTTTTACATCCATATATTTTGTCAGTTCTTCTCTCCGGCATGCTCCATTATACCATAAGTAAAGCAACCTAAAATTTACATAGTTACTACTATTGTATTTGGATAGCTGTCTACCTACTGTTCATACGATAGAAATTGGTGTAATTTAAAAATGTCTGTTCTCCAACTTTATTGATGAAAAAAATTTTTTTTATTAAACCTGTGAAATTGTACAAAACAAAATGCATATAGATATGTAATATAAATACTACTTACTTTTAATCCTAAATAACTGCTATTATCAGCCCCATTTATAAACTTATTAATATCATCTAAGTCTAATACAAGAGACTTTTTGAGATTGTAGCCCACAGATTTTTTTTAACAATAATTGCAGTCTAGCATAATCCTTTATATCTATGTTCTTGTAAATATTAATACAAGTTCTTAATTTTGAGTATAAGGACCACAGGGTAGTTGACATTTTGGTTTTACTTTCATCCTCGAAATAAGCTAGTAAAACATTTTCAGAAATCTTACAAACGCCCTTTGTATTACACCAACTTGTGAACGTCTCATAGTCCTTTTCATACATTTTCCGGGATTTTTCTGGTAAAAGTTGATTGATAGATTTATGTGCAATATCCCTTAACGCGGGGGAAGTTAAACTTAAATTATTTTGCTCCATAATATTTTCTTAATATAAATGAAAATTTAAAATACAACATAAATGTTGGACATAAAAATTTATAAATTTTGAAGGGTTTGTTTTCTTTTTAAATATGTGTTTATTTATTTAAAAAAACGACAAAATAGAAAAAGTAGTATAAAGCACATGTTTTATAAAGCCATTATAGTACTTGTCCCCTTAAAAAACTCGCCGCAAGCGGCTCGTTTTTTAACATAGACCCGTGCTATAATATAATGCTTTATAAAACGTGTACCTACTTTAATATACTATTTTATAATAAGCTAGAAAACATGTTAAGTAAAGGTGATAATAACTCCTTAGTATTTATTGCAGGGGACTTTAATATTGAGATGGTAAAAGATAATGTACATAAAATTTCTTTGTTCTCACTTTTCAATTTTTATAATATAAAAGGCACTGTTTTTCAAAGCACTAGAATTACTCATACCACCGATAGCTGTTTGGACAACATATTTACCAATCTTAAGTGCGCTTATCAGACTGACGTTATCGAAACACATATTTCTGATCACATGGCACAAGTACTTATTGACTTTTGAGATGAACAAAACTACAAACTCTTTTATTCACCAACGATTCTTTTCGGAAAAAATAAGTGCGAGTTTATAGAAACTCTTAAAAAACAGGATTGGAAAGGTGTTTCTCAGGCAGATAAAAAAACGTTAATCTACAGTGGGATACTTCTATGAATAATTATATAAGAATTTTTAATCAGTGTTTTCCTAAGACTATGGTATATAAAAACAAAAAAAGAACACAAAAAAGTAGGGATACTATAGAGTGTAAAAAAACGTTGGATACATTGTTGGTATTATCTAGAAAAAATAACTTATATAAACCTGTTTATAATGAAACCAAAAATGAGTACGATAAGCTTCTTAATGAAGATAAATCAAAAAATTTTGGAAAGAAAGTTAAAACTTCAGATAATAAAAATAAATGTTTACGGGCTATTTGTAATGAAATAAATGGCAAAATTAAGATTAATGAAAATCACACTGCGGAAAATCCTCAGAAGCTAGTGAATGATTTTAACAATCATCTGTTATATAAAATTCCAAGAATAATGAGAAATAAAACTAGAGCCACTTTTGAATGTAATATTCCGGATAATGACCAATCAATGTTTTTACAACCTATTACTAACAATGAATTATTAAATATAGCGCAGAAATAAAAAAACAAATACAGTAGCGGTGATGATAAAATCCCCACAAGTATTGTAAAACTCTCTATTGTGAAAATTGTTAGTGTTCTGAAACATATTATAAATATCTCAATGAAATATGGTATTGTACCCAACCAACTTAAAGTTGCTAAGATAAAACCCCTTTATAAAAAAGGATGCCCAAAGGATTTTAATAATTTTAGACCTATAAATTTACTTCCTAGTTTTTCGAAGATTTTCGAACTAGTAATATCTTCTCGACTGGTTAATTTCATGAATAAATGTCATCTTTTCTCCCATTCACAGCACGTCTACCTGACAGGTAGGTCCACGACATCTGCCATTTTTCAGTTCACAAAAGCTATTTTAGATCAACTAGAAAATAAAAACCTGGCTTTGGGTATGTTCATGGACTTAAGCAAAGCATATGATCGCATAGATAGACTTGCTATTGTTTAAACTGAACAGATATGGTATCAGGGGAAATGCATATGCGTGGATAAAGTATTATCTGTCAGATAGAGTGCAAAGAGTAGTGTTTCAGGATAGTAACAAAGAAATCAAATCTGATTTACAAGAAAACAGTATTGGCATAGCTCAGGGGAGTATACTGGGCCCTATACTATTTATTATCTTTTTAAATGATCTCATTAGTATGGAGAACAACTTTTTAATAACAAATTATGTAGATGACACAAATCTTCTTGTTTCGGGATCAAATATCCAGGAACTTATTAACAATGCAGAAACTGCTTTTGTCATGACTAGTAACTGGCTTTTACATAACAAATTAATTTTAAATGACGAGAAAACTAAATTAATTCTTTTTAGAACTAAACAAAACAAATTGGATAAACCTAATAAAATTAATTTGTGTGACAAACAACTTATTCTGGATTATGATACGAAATTTTTGGTATTACTATAGAAGAATTTTTATCATGGGCCAATCATATTGATAGTTTGTGTCTAAAACTGGGTAGTATTATAGGTTATGGAATAAAAGCAGTAGCTAATTATAATATGAACTTTAACACCGTAAAAATCTTGTACCATGCAAATTTTGAATCCGTCCTGAGATATGGCATACTGTTCTGGGGAAGTAGTTCTGAACTACGAAGGGTTTTTGTAATACAAAAAAGAACAATAAGGATAGTCAATAAAATGAAATTTATGGATTCCTGTAGAGGAATATTTAAAAAAATGAATATACTTACAGTGTACGGGCTTTATATTTTTGAGTGTTTAATGTTTTTGTATAAGAATAAAAATAGGTTTGAAACTCTAAATATACGTTGTAATAACACAAGAACAAATAACTTTTAGTATATCCTCGTCACCGCTTAACCATAACAGAAAAAAACCCATATTATATGTTTATCAAGCTATATAACAACCTGCCATATAACATTAAATCAATTACTATCTTGTCAAAGTGGAAACAAACATTAAAAAAAGTGTTAATAGACATTGAGCCTTATTCGGTACTGGACTTTTTGGACAAGGAATCGTGAACCCATTCCATGTTGTGACGTCATTTCATTTTACTATTATGTATGCAAATTTGAAATAAAGAAGTATTATTATTATTATTACTATACTAAATTCCTATTTAAAATAAGTACGAGAAACTCCCTTCTTATCTTTCTTCAAGAAACAACTTTTTTTGCCACAAAAACGCTCCAATCGCTATTTTTAACACCAAAATGATAAACAAATCATGGGCGTAGTAGTGAAGAAAAGCATTTACTTATTAAGTAATTGATTTTACTCAAATTTCTTCTAAAAGTAGTACGAACTAATCTGATGAACCTCTTTAAGCTTTAAATCAATAAATCTCCAGAACTACTGAACTGAAGTACATAAATTTTACATTATTATAAAGGGAATTGAAAGACCTTTAAAATAAGGTATTACTTGACCTCCCTTTCCATTTAAGATTTTAGGGGTAGTGCCACCCCCGCCCAGGGGCCTGCACGTGTTAACGTGATTTTTTGCCAATTTTGTGTCCCCCTCGAAAACAAAATCGACGGGTCTGAGCGTTGTTCCAAAAAAGAACTGAGCTGCCAGTAAATGTCTTTGTTTCGTTTTCGATGCGCCACCATGTATATAAAGCTGAATATAACAAAAAAAACTGTGTTTGGCAGTTTCCCTGCTAATAAATAAAACTTTAGTTGCTCATCCTGTATTAAATAGACTAAGATTTAAATATAAAATATAATGACATAACTAAAATAATGAAACTAAACCCAAAAAAGGGTTGATTTTTTTTAAAAGGACTACTTTGTATGTCCACTTAAGTTTAACAATTGATATTTTTGAATAAGAAACGCTATTTAAAAAACTTTGTGGCAAATAAACAGTCGGCACAACCAAAAGGTATAGATTTTTTACGCTGACAAATTTTCAATGGGTCCGGTCGACATTAGGGACAGTGGAATTGCCAAAAAATTTTCTTTCATTAGAATGTACACACTTTCAATAGTATATTTCACGAAAAAAATTTGCGGAATATCCAGTATTTTTGTCAAAAAAAATTTTTAAAGTGCACTGAAAACGAAGGTTTTAAAGACTCCAACCGTAAAATCTCGTTGGTTTCGGGCTTGTTAATTGACAACTGACAGCAACGTTGGCGGATTGTAAGGAAATAATTTAAAGTCAGGAAATACACTAAACCTGAAACTGTATTTCTTATATTTGTGCACAAAAAAAAATTGTCAAGTGCTAACCCGCCCCGATACACCGTTTGGAGCCGAACTGAGGATTTAGTAATCTCCTCCTAGGACTCGTCAGGAACACGTTGGTTTCGGGGTTGTTAATTGACAGAAAATTAAAGTTTTCTACATAATTTAGGAATATTTTTCCACAATTTGTAATGTTATATTACGCATTCTTTGCTGAGCTGCCACATAAACAAGTCGATATATTCTGGCAAAAACGGAGAGCTCATGACTCCCAACCTTCTGAGATACATTTTCACCAGACTCCAAAATCCCTCGACGCGGTTTGTGCAAACCCCTGTTTCAGGATCTACAAAATTCCGGGAATGATTGACTGTTCGGTGAACATATCCCATTGTATTAAGGCTTCTATAAGCCCGCCATTCGTTAGTCCAAATTTCTGACCCTGGTCTGACAACTTCTTGTATTATCGGTAACATTGTCGCTGCAGATCTATTTCTGACATATCTGACGAAGCCTCGTTTTTGAGTAACATCATAGATACCAATAACCCATTTTTGTGGTATATATCGACCTCTACCATATTTCCTTTTAAAAGGAAAGAAAAACACAAAGTCATCCTCCACAAAGTTTAATAGAAAAATTATGAAATCGTAGGTCTCTACATGTTTCGAACGTAGAAACGTTCATCATCAGGAGACAGAAATTTTTTTATTTTGTGCTGTTGTTGTTAGCAAAAGAGAAACTTAAAAATAGAACCTTAATTGAGCTTTAATGGACTTAAAAATTGAAGTTTAGAAGAAACACGATATGAAGAAAATTGGTGATGGTAAAACCATACTGAGTATTTTAAACATTATTAAAGTGGGCGTAAACAAACCAAGTTACATTGGGAAAAAAAGGGAAAACCTTGCCAGAAAGGTTTCGAAGATTATTAAAAAACTGTCTTCAAAAATCAGACTTATCGAACATAACTAGTCTTTAAGACATTGTGAAGGTGAAAATTTGATAACAAAATGATATATTCCGTAGGAAAGAGTATTTGGGGTACTGAGGATCAAACCTCAGTAACCCCTCGAAAGGTTAATTTGAAAAATATAAAGTTAAAAATCAAAAATTTAAACATTTTCCAACAATTCATTCAAAAGTTTCCTTTTGTATTATTATGAATTTCAGTGAATTAAATTCGGTTATTTGTAATTATCCGCATTTTTTTAAGTGAAAAAGAAGGTAAAACTTTGTCTTTTTGTTGTATCTTTAAGGAAAAATCGACAAATGCACTGTCCCTTAAGTCGACCTTACCCTTTTCAATAAACGAACAAGTTATTAAAATAATCGAAATTTTACATTTTCTTTACCAACATGCGCGGAACTATTATAATATGTTAAGCGAATTTAAATACGGTTTTATATAAAGAGTTAGGTCCTTACCACTTTCTAAAACAGCAAACACCACACAAAGAACAACTAACCAATATGATTGAAAGTAAACCATTTTTAAATTACTTAATATGATAATACAAAACAACACTAGTTTTTGTCCGCCTTAAGCCTCTGGTAACTCTTCACCCCAACCCTTAACTTTAGTAAAAGTAGGAGTAGACTTATTATATTCTTCTCACTCATCATCTTAAATAGTTTAATCCTGTTCGGCATCACTCCTCCCACACGTCACTTGTACGTGCGCTCTCATTTCTTAAATTACGTAAGTGAATATTTAAGTAAACGCACAATATTATAGGATAATATGTAATATTTATTATAACAACAAAGCTTAAAATAACTTAATATCAGTTTATTAGTTTGTTGTTTTTGATAAATAGACATAAAATATAGCCTAAGAAAAATTTCAGATAATTTGTTTTTTGGTTAAATTATTCTTTCTAATAAGATTATAAATTGTATTTTACATTAAAATAAATTTGGTTGCCATATTGATCAATTAATTCACACCAGTTACGGTGGAATCAGATGGGTAAATTAGTTTTTGTACAAAAAATGTATGTCCGATACATAGTTTCATCTGTTTAGAAGTGTTCCTTTTTCATGAAATAAAAATAGGTAATTTATATCTATCGATGCCAATTTAAAACGCTAGTTTACAGCTTACCAAGATTGTCAGTTGGTTTATATGACGTTTAGCATTAGAAATTCGCTTTATTTAAGATTGCGTCGGGTTGGAATAGTGGAGTTGCTTTTAATAATTAATTATGACCACTGCAAGATCCAATAAACACTATACAGCTCTTCGTTCTGTGCCTTTAAATTGAAAAACATGCAAAAATTTCAAGGTAGGGTAGAGAGGGGGAATGGCGGCCCTGGAGGGAATACCGGCCATCGCGTTTCTCATATTCAGTAAACGTTTTTATGTTTTACACAAGTGGCGCCATCTCGTTTAATGTTGTGGAATCCGTACTTCAAATGCGATCTACCTGTTACATGTCGGCAGAAGTTTCCAGCAAAAGTTGTGAATTGTGCTCCTGTATTATAGCAAATCTACATTTTAAAAGGTATGTATTTATATCATAAACGTATTTTAAGTATATTCAAAATAAACCAACAATTAACATAGGATACTCATACTTTAGTGTAAATTGTAATATTGCAACCCATAACCTAATTTTTTTTCTAAGGAAATAAATGTCTTGCAGTGCTTATGGGGGCAATAGCGGACAAGGCGTATCGGACAATGGCGGCCGGCCGCTATTACCTCCAATCGAATAAGTGATAATAAGAATGCTTTTGTTTAATTTTCAGATGCCCCGTAAATATATTAGGAAAACGAATAAGGCGTCCTGGACTACTGAAGATTTAAATTCAGCATTGGATGCAATAAATAATGGTGTTGCATTGAGGGAAGTATCCAGGCGTTTCAACATTCCTCGAAGTACTTTGCAAGATCGTCGTAGAAACGGAAAAAAGTCCGGCCCATCTCTAGGCAGAAATTCAGTATTCTCTCCCGAAGAAGAAAACGAGTTGGCGGCGCAAATTATTCAACTATCAAAAGTATTTTTTGGGGTAACACCAAGTCAAGTAAAACAGTGTGCTTACGTCTATGCACACCAAAATAATTTAAAAAATCCTTTTCAAATAAATAATGAAGCTGCAGGAAGGGATTGGCTTCAAGGTTTTCTGCGTAGAAATCCAGGAATGTCGTTAAGGAAACCAGAAGCTACCAGTATAAATCGAATAACTGCTTTCAACAAAGAAGAAGTTTCCTTATTTTATCAAAATCTTGAAAGTTTAATGGAACAATTTAAGTTTTCGGAAGCCAGAATCTTCAATGCAGATGAGACTGGCATCACGACGGTCCAAAGGCCTAATAAAATTTATGCTGAGAAGGGCCAAAAGAGAGTGGGATTCGTAACGAGTTGGGAGAGAGGTAAAACAACAACGGCAATGTGCGCTTTTAGTGCTTCAGGTATTTATGTACCTCCAATGTTTATATTTGCACGTAAAAGAATGGCCCTCCTGGTGCAATATATATGTGTTCTGATAATGGATGGATTAACGAAAATTTATTTATTGAATGGCTACAACATTTTAGAAATTTTGTTAAGCCCTCTGTAGAAGATCCCGTGCTACTAGTTTTAGATAATCACGTAAGCCACTGCACGCTAAAAGCGTACAATTTTTGCAAAGAGAACTTTATAATACTTCTTACGATTCCTCCCCATACTTCCCATCGCACACAGCCACTGGATGTATCTTTTTATGCTGCACTTAAAGCTGCCTATAATTCTGAATGTGACAAATATTTGCGTAGTCATCCTGGTGAAAAAATAACCCCAAATGAGATTGCAGAACTTTTCAATCAAGCTTTTGGTCGAGTTGCGACCCCAGAAAAAGCTATAAATGGTTTTAAAGCCACTGGTATATTTCCAATGAATAAAGATATTTTTTCAGAAGATGACTTCATGGCTGCTGAAAACTTAAGTTTTGATAGGCACGGAACTCCAGAAGCCTTAAATGATAGGCACGGAACTCCAGAAGCCTTAAATAATATTGTCCAATTAAATCAAAAGGCCAAAATACCCTTCAGAGAAATTATCCCTATTCCTAGTACTTCAAAATCTGAGGGACAACAAAGAAACCATAATCGACAACAGCACTCCCAAATATTTACAATAACCCCCATGAAAGAGATTTTAGAAGAAAGAGAGAAGAAAAAACTTGATAGGCTCGAACCGAAAAGAAAAAGAGTAGAAAAGGTAAAGAAAAGTGTTTTTGGAAATCCTGAACCGAGTCCTGAAGTATCTAATGAAAATAAAGAAGACTTGAACAAAAAATTGAAAATAATTAACGTTAGAGAGAAGTCCAAACGAATTAAAACGGATATCAAATATAAAAAGCAGGAAAATTCTTCTGAAAGCGAATCTGGCGATTCGGGCGATGACAAGGAAGTTAACAATGACATATGTATAATTTGTGGAGAATTCGGTAAAAACAATGAGGTTTGGATAAGGTGTGTAGAGTGCGGCGATTGGGCACACAAAGCTTGCTCTGACAATGACAAGAAATCATTTGTATGTGATTTTTGCAAATAGTTTGGAGGTAATACCGGCCCTGGCCGGAATTACCCCACGAGTGTGGGTAATACCGGCCATTACATATATATGTTATTTTAAATATAAGTTAAGTTTGATTTTGTTTTTATTTAAATAAATGCGTGTATATCTTACTTAAATAATTTGTTTTCAATTTGATACAGTTTTCAAACCTTTACAGTAAAAAATGCGCTTACAATTACAGAAATTGCTTACAGGGCCGCCATTCCCCCCCTCTACCCTACATTTAAATCGTTAAATATTAGTGATTTTAATAAATAATATCATTCAAAATTGTTGAGATTAGTTCGTGGTAGTAACGAAGATGTGGGATGTTCTTAAACGTGTTGATACGGTGTAACGTGTAACATGTATTCGTAATATCCATTTGAAAGTTCGATACAATGCTTTTCCTTAAACGATAGAAGAGTTTTGGACATGTATTATCTTAATTTGATCTAAATCACAACGCTTCAACTAGTAAGTATCTCGATTTTTCATCCTAAATAGTAAATAAGAAAAATAACTACAGGTCTCTTTGTACTAGCTAGGTGCCCTGAAGCATTACTAAGATATGAATGAATTTCAGTTTCTGAACTCATGATCTGATGGCCATGTCTCCAGGTATGCTCAGCTGCATCTGACTTTTCGGTCTCTCCTTTTAGAGTTGTTGCTTTTAGAATGTTACATCAACAATTCCTACTTCCACACAGAGGGAAATCGACTAATTAAACAGAATTATTAAGAATTATCTTATATCAGTAGCAACATTTTTAATAATTACTATTAAACAATCTCTAACTACAATAAAAAAATTAACTAACAAACAACATACAGAATTGCTACCTCGTTATTTATACGTGCAATAAGACAGAATAATACTACATATAAGCCAGTTACTATAAGAATGTGTTTCAGTAAAATATTCTTATTGGAAATAAAAAACTGTTTTTAGGATTATACCAATGATAAAACGCTTTATTTGGGGTATTATTTAAAATAGTGGTTCATATTAAACATTTATTAACGGGTATGCAACACACTTCTATTTCGCGATGAGTGGGGGAAACTTCAAACATTTACACGAGACACCATTTGCTTTGTTCCCCGGGCTCCGCGGATTGTGTGCTCTGTGTTTAGTGGCTGAACCTTTTCTGTATGTATAAAATAATAAAATATGGATAACATATTCAACTGTACATAATCATGTTATAGTTTGCAAAATTCAAACCCAAATCCATTTTAAGGGGGTAAGTACCTATTATTACTTATGTGTGGTTGGTTTATCTTAAAATTCACAAACATTAGCTTTGGCATGCTTTCGTATAATATGATTGATATCTATAGAAAATAAGATTGCCAGTCTTATAAATAATTTATAACGATTAATCAAAAGATCGTTTAATTTTGTAAAATTGTTAACCTCTCAAGTCTCAAATAACAATTCTGATCCTACAATTCCAAATCAGTAGCTATTTTATTTTATTTTTCTTTGCAAAATATATAATATGAATACAACTAAAATAAAATTGGACGAAACGGAATAATTCCATACGTATGCCTTAGTTAATTTTTGTGAATTTTGAGATAAACTACCTCATAATAATAACTCTAACTCACTTATATTTGGTTTGGGTCTTAGTTTTGTAACGTCTGTATTTGGCAATTTGTAAGCGACATAATAAAGTGTAACTATTTTTAGTATTTTTGGTAACCTAAAAGCTGTATTTGTGATTTCAGATTTTTTGTTGTTCATTAGTATTTGTAAGCGTTAAGGAGAAATGGCCTTGTGTTGTTTTTGTTCAAGTTTAATAAAGACCTTTGTAATGTTTACCTATTTTTTTTTGTAATTCTTTCAAATATTTACTAGGTACCACATTATACCTATTATAAAACTGTTTTGTATTAGCAACTAAACAGTTATACCCATTATAAAACTGGATTATACTCATTTCCAACTAATGTATAATAGGTATAAGCATGTTTTATATTCGCTATGGAACAAACCTTTATGGTTACAATCCATGTCATATAAACAGTATAACATAGCTATTTACTCTTATGCACTGGTCTTAACTATATCTGGTGTATATATGCTATTAGCACGTATTGCTGTCCCAAATAGTATTAAATATTCTTATGATGTTTATAGGAATTCTCATAAGGGTTATAATGCCTTTCTCTCAGTGCAACAAAAAAATATAGAGTCTAAATACAAGTGGACGGACTAGCGATGGTCTCATCTCTCTCGCCAATAATCTTTAACATTACATGCAATTGTTTGATTCCGATGCAATAGAACAAGCAAAGTAGAAACTAAAAATGTGGCTAAGATAATATGTGAATGACGCACTCAGCTAATTAATAAATCACATCAATAGCTTTACACCCACGATCAAATTCACAATGGAGAAAAAAGGAAACAATCAATTACCTTTACTAGATGTCAAAGTAAAAGAAATGGTAACACGATCCATATTTCAGTACACAGGATTTGGGTTAAATCTAATAGGGTATAAAAATGCAATAAGGAAAAGATGGAAAGATATAGGACGGTACATGACGCAATAATAATAAACCAGCTGCAAAATGAGATAAAAATAAAAATAGAACGTTACAAAAACCAAACATACCTAACAACAGCCGACAATTTATTATGGAAATTAATAAGACGAATTAAAAAGACTGAAACTAAAATACCATCATTCACAGCAAATCTACAAAACAATAAAGAAAAAGCACAGACAATAGCAGACCACTAAGCACAAACATGCGCAAGAAAACCAAATATTAGTAATAAACAAAATAAAATAACAAAGCTAGCAAATAAATTTACAAAATCTAAATACCCAATTTCTCCCCAAATCTTCCTTAAGCTATACCCACGTCTAAAAGAGCTAAGTAGAGTAATAAGGGAGCTAAAAAATGAGAAACCACCGGGAGAGGATGGCATAGCCAATATTCTGATTAAAAACATACCACGTAAAACGCTAGTACAATACGCACACATAATAAACACAGTGTTTCTACTGCAGCACTTTCTGGAGCCAATGGAAGAGAACAATAATAGTACCCGTACTAAAACCTAGGAAACCCGTAATAAGGCCGGACTCTTACAAGAATATTAATCTTCTAAGTGCGCTTGGAAAAGTGGCAGAGAGAATAATACACATGAGAATAAGGGTTAATGAGCTGGACCAGAATATCCCAGAATAACAGTTGAACTGGCAGAGGTCCCGTACTGCTAGTTCCACAAAAAGCGATAGATAGCAGCTCCCTTATTCAATCTCTACACGGCTGACATCCCGTCCTTTCCTAATACTAATTTAGCCATTTTTGTTGACGATGTGTTGTCATAGGCAAGTTCCTTCTATGCCAATGCAGCAAAACGACACATAAAAAACCATTTACAAATACCTACTAATTCCATGGTATAAAAAATTGAAATTAGATATTAATGAAAATAAAGGCATGTATGGTCATTACAAGAAAATACGAAAATACACGCATAAACCAAAACATACAAATAAATGGCAAACCCATAGAACCTAAAGAAAAATTAGAATATCTTGGAGTAACACTAGATAAAAGACTAACATTCCGAGAAAACACAAAGTAAATAACAAGAAAATTTTTGATAGCATCACACAGATTATAAAAATTATTAAACAATAAATCACCACTGTCACCACAAAATAAACTCATAATACACAACCAACTAAAGTCTATTCAGCCAGTAAACCTGCAAGATGGCCGACATGTCATATGACAAAAGTCATTGAAAATGCAAAAATTCTTTTTATTTAGCTGGAATATGACTTTTGTCATATGACATGTCGGCCATCTTGCAGGTTTACTGGGTGAATCGACTTTAATACGCCCAACAATAACTTACGCCGCACCAGTCTGGTGCAGCATGGCGGACTATCACTTCAAAACATTACAAGTAATGCAAAATAAAATTCTTAGACAAGTTTAAGGAGCACATAAAGGAACGCCAATCCGACATTTGCACCTGGCTACACACACACAATACATATTCCCATACATACGTGATATAGCAACTAAATTTTTCGAAACACAACCTCAACACTCAATATTACCATAAAATATTACAGCAGCAAGCGATAACGATAACACAACACATAAACCAATACATTCCAAATTACAAATTTATTTTTAATAATAAAACGAAAAAATAACCATTTCTAGCGCCATTACTATAAAGTATTAAAAATCTACTCATGAACTAAAAATGACACGCCCACAAAAAATAGGACATTAATTCAATATTTAAGCCGACCGGCAACAAAGTGCTTGCTGCACATAGTTTTCCAGGATAAAGTTACAGTAATGTAAAAATCTTACAAATTATAAAATAACAGTCATATCAATAAAATCATAAGTAAAAACAAAAATAATCTTTCATTTCAGTAAAGGATTACGGAACTAGCCAACCTTAGTTCAGCCATACGTCATAAAATCAAACCAAGGGCCAACACCAGCCCCGCAGGCATTGCCGAGCGTCCGTCCCAGGTAGGGAATGGTTATAATATATAACCGTTCTGATTAATGACATGTAAATACTTATAAAACAAATAAAGACCTTTAAAATGAATGAAATGAAAGTATACAGAATACCTATATACATACATGCATACATGCATACATGCATACATGCATAAATATCATCTCGGTTATACATCAAATCGCTCAGACAACACAAACATGGCATAGTAAGAACCCTTGTGGGTAAAAAAATTACAATCTATAACTTGAAAGAAGCGGTCGAAAATAAACTAATTACATCATGACCGACTTCAAAAATGGCTATCTCATAAGATTAGTAGACAAAATATTGGAAAATCGTAAAAATCTGCCAAACGCGCAAAATCGGAAAAAGAGGCACAACCAACACTTAACAATCCGTCTGTCAAGGAGTATTTGACAGAATAAGAAAAAAGACTAGGACAACAATATACAATTGAAACATAAGTCAGCCATAGAGAACAGCAGAACCAACAGCGCTGGTCTAGGCAGAGTAAGCTTTGTAGGGTGAAGATTGTTATAGCTTATTTCTATGTTCCAGCAGCAATTTCCTTAAAGTTATTACAAAAGCTGGTTCCTTGGGCGCTTACAATATACCCTCATTCCTTTCTCGTCCTGTACTGGATCATAGTCCACTAATCTTTTTAATTCTTCATTGGGATGAGTTCTTGCCTTTTCCAAAAGTTTAGCTGCTTTCCTTTTCATAAATGTTGTTGTTGTTTCCCATTCAAGATCTCTATGGATTTGTGCATTTCTTACAAACCTATATTGCCGCTACTGCTTTTCTTACATAATTATTTTCTGTGGCCTTCAGCAGTTCTATATATGTATTTGCTGCATAGCTCCATGCTGCTAAGCCTTTATCATTTGTAGCTTGGTTTTGAGCCCCATTGTGCTGTTTGGACCTATCAGTGGGTACAGTCTGCCCATACCTGCCATTGTCTTCTTAACTACTTTCTTGATGTGATTTTCCCATGTTAGACCGGAGTCTAGGGTTATTCCTAAGTAATTAGCTTCTTTGGTCAACGCGACCTCCTCTTCATCTATGATTATTTTCCTAGGTGGAATAGATATTTTTCTTTGTAGCACTATGGCTTGGCTTTGTTGTCCACTTATTTTGATTTTCCATTTTATACACCATTGCACTATTCTGTCGACTTTATTCTGCAGTCTTCTGCAGATAGCATAATATATGTTTCTATGCTTGATGGCTACTTACTACTGTATCATCAGCGAATAGTCCCAGAAACGCTTCTGGTGCTTTTGGTATATCACTTGTATATATTAAATACAGTTGTGGACCTAGCACAGATCCTTGCGGTACTCCTGCTTCAAGCATTCTTGGTTCCGATCTTTCTTGTCCAATTTTAACGCTGAAGGTTCTTTCTTGCAGATAGCTCCATATTATCTTTTTACAGATTTTCTCTGAATACCCCGAGGTGGCCATTTTATAAATTAGGCCTTGATGCCAGAACCTGTCAAAGGCCCCGGCTACATTTAGTATCACTACTCCCGTGGGCATTTTTTCTTGAAAGCCTTTTGTTGCAGTTTCTACTACTCTCATCACCTGTTGTTCTGATGAAGGTGCAGTTCTGAAGCCGAACTGTTCGTCCGGCAACATGTTAAGCATCTCTGTTTCATCTTTTAGTCTATTGTTGATGACTCTTTCCACCACTTTCCTAAGTGCTGATAGCAGGCTAATTGGTCTATAGTTATGCGGAAATTTTTTCTCTTTTTCTGGTTTATTCAGTACTATGACTTCTGCATGTTTCCAATTTTTTGGGTAATGCTCTGTTCTCATTACACCATTTTGCTATATTCACTATGGCGGCTATTCTTTTCCTGCCCACATTTTTAAGCATTTGATTGCTTATTCCATCTTTGCTTGGAGCTTTCCTTTTTTCAGTCTCTTGACTATTTCCTTTACTTCTCCTGGAGTGGTAGGTTTTGGTATGTCCAGTGCTTTTTCTAGCATTTCCAGGGTTTCTACCGTTTCTACGACTTCGTCATATAGGTCCTCATCTTCTTCTGGATGTTCATTTAGCCTGAATTCGAATACTATAGTATCTACTAAGGCTTCTGCTTTTTCTAGATCTGTATATGTCATTCCTTTTACTCCATGGGGCAATAGTAGTTCTTTCCTGTCTGCTTTTTTTGCATTTTCCATGCTGAATGATCTATAGTATTTAGGCTTTGAAGCTTTATATCCCATCTGGTATTTCTTAGCTCTCTTAGTGCTTCTCTTAGCTCAGTGCTATGCCTATTTAGTATATTTTTATTGGCTGCTGTTGGTATTTGCCTATATTTTTTTCTTAGTCTTATATTGGCTCTTATTTGCTCTTTTACTTCCCTGGTCGTATCTCCATGGGGATATCTTGGCACTGGAATTTCTGTAATCATTGTACTTTCATCGAATGCTGCTTTGATTATTCTTTCCAGTCTTGATACTTGATTTTCTAGGTCTTCCTCATTATTTATTGGAGGTATAGCATTTATTTTATTTTCTTTCCACTTTTTTCGTGAACTCATCCCATCTTGTGGGTTTCTTAATAATCTTTTCCATTACTCTATTCCCTGTCCCGATGGGATTGTGATCTGAAGTGCCTATTTCTAGCGTTTCCAGCTGTATATCTTGTTTTATATTGTGCAAAATTGCTATATCTAAGACATCTGAATCTGGATGTCCATTCCCACTGGGAATGTACGTGGCCACTTCTGGCCCTAAGATCTGAGCCCCATGGGTTTCTGCAAATTCTGCTAGTCTTTTGCCATTCGCATTTACTCGTCTGCTATTCCACTATTCTGATTTGGATCCCGAGAGAGTGTCGAGGTCCAGTGTCTGCTACAATCATATGGATTTAACCAACTAATCTATGATGCAACAAGGCAAAATAACTGTCTCGATAACATTTTCTCCAATTTTTGTGACATTGAGTGCGGCACCAGCCTCTATGAGACCGGCCTCTCTGACCACTTGGGGCAATTAGCAGAGCTACCGTCTCCCCCCCCCCCCCCCGTAGGCCTGCTCTAGGATAGTGAACGCTATCTGCAGACCCATTACATTAAAAGGTAAACTTTCTTTCTTTAATAAGGTTGAAGGTACTCCTTGGGATTTTATTGATGACCAGGGACTCTCAGCGGACGTTAAGTTCGCAAGGTTCATCGAACTGATCACCGAAGCATATAACAGTTCTTTCCCCGAAAAAGTTCACCATAGACAGACTAGGCAGGCCCACACAACTCATTGGTTTAATGATAACTTAAGACAAATGCGGGATACTCTCCAACTCCTTACCGAACATCTTGCAAATTTTCCAAGTGATGAATTAAAGAACCAAATTTAATCTCTCAAAGCATCCTATAAACGTGAAATGAGAACGGCGAAAAGGACCGCCAATGATAACCTGATCACAAACTCTTCAAATCCTGCAAAAACCACGTGGAAAATATTAAATCATTACAGGGGGATCCCTGAAAAGAATGTTGTGCCACAATCTATTTCACCCAATCAGTTTAATGACTTTTTTGTGAATATTGCTTCAACCCTGCAGAACTAACTTGGTCAGCCCACTGCGGATCCCACAGAAAACATTCCCACTTATCATCATGGCCCTTTTGTCATGACTGAAGTCACTTTCATTGAAATTAGAGATACCATAAATAATCTGGCGAACAAAAAAAGTAAGGATCCTTTTGGATTGACAGTGGAGCTGGTTAAGTATATTAAAAACCTTATCATCACCCCACTGACCAAACTTATAAATCACTGCATTGCCGAATCTGTCTTTCCAAACATACTTAAGCAAGCCCTAGTAACCCCTATATTTAAAAAATGCGATCCAACTGACGTCACTAATTATAGACCTATATCACTACTGCCAATTTTCTCTAAAATCTTTGAAAAATGCATTGCTCTTAGAATATCAAATTACTTTGAAACAAATCACCTGTTCTATGACCATCAATTTGGTTTTCGTAAAAATCTTAATACCACTCTAGGAATATTGGACCTGGTTTCCCATATACATGAAAGTTTTGAGGCCCGTGGTTATCTCTCCAGCAGCTTCTGTGACCTGAGTAAGGCCTTCGACTGCATGTCCCATGAAATTCTCCTAAAAAAGCTAAAGTGCTATAACTTTGATAACAACAGCATTTCCCTTATAAAACATTATCTCACTGGGCGTCATCAGGTAGTGCGTGTGGGCTATTCGCGTCGGGGTGCCCAGGGCTCTGTCCTGGGCCTCTATTATTCCTAATATATATTAACGACCTACCCCTAGTTGATCAACGATCGCACTATACCATTTTTGCAGACGATACCACCATCTGCTGCACTGGGACCGAACTGCATGAGGCCTTAGAGAGTTCTGGTGTGGCGCTATCGGGGGCGGAGCACTGGTTCACCAACAACCAATTAATACTAAATGCCTCCAAAACACAATCTCTCATCTTTTCAACAAGACCGGCACCAGACCTCGCTGAAGGGAAATCTGTCAAGTTCCTGGGCGTACTTCTGGATTCAGGCCTGCGATGGGACGCTCACACTAACGCATGCTGTTCAAGGCTCGCATCGAATATATTTTTGCTACGTGGTCTGGCTGAGGGTGCTAAAGCAGGCATACTATTCACTCTGCCACTCCCATATACAGTATGCTATCATTGCATGGGGTCATAGTCCCGGGGCAAAGAGAGTCTTTCGACTGCAACGCAGAGCTGTCCGCATACTGGCTGGACTGCCCTATAGGGCTGACTGTGCAGACGCGTTTGTCAGTCTCCGGATCCTGACTCTGCCGTCACTTTTCATCTATGATTGCCTTGTCTACATAAAAAACAATACCACCCTGTACCCCGCTAACAGTGATACTCACGATCATAATACTCGACACCGTCATAACTTGATTCCAAGCTACCAGCGTCTGGAAAGGTGCAGAGATGGCCCTGGCTGCCTGGCAATACATTTCTTTAATAAACTTCCAAATGCTATCAAGGACTTGCCTATCACCAAGTTTAAAAATAAATTAAAGAGCCTTCTAATCGATCAGGCCTTCTATAGCGTCGAAGAATTTCTCAATCATGATTTTGATCGGCTCTGATCTGTATGTCGTCCTGTTTTATCGACCGCTGTGTGGTCACCCAAATTTTATGTTTTAATCACATATCAATAATTTATACTACGTTTTTCATATTATATACCTGAGAGCTCTCTCCTTTCCTTTTAACTGTACTGTCTTGTTGGTGTTGACTATTTTAATTATAATTTTTACATATTATGTGTGTAGGTACTTGCTTTTAACACTTCATATTTATATTTTTTGGATTATTATTGTAACTAGAAATTTTTCTAATATTGTTTTATTACAGAAATCTTACTTTGTGGATTGTAATATGATTAGGGATTTCTTACATATTATTTGACTTGTGTAAATACATTGTATGCTGCACTAATAAACTATTTGATTTGATTTGATTTGATTTGATTTGATTTGATTTGATTTGATTTGATTTGATTTGATTTGATTTGATTTGATTTGATTTGATTTGATTTGATTTGATTTGATTTGATTTGATTTGATTTGATTTGATTTGATTTGATTTGATTTGATTTGATTTGATTTGATTTGATTTGATTTGATTTGATTTGATTTGATTTGATTTGATTTGATTTGATTTGATTTGATTTGATTTGATTTGATTTGATTTGATTTGATTTGATTTGATTTGATTTGATTTGATTTGATTTGATTTGATTTGATTTGATTTGATTTGATTTGATTTGATTTGATTTGATTTGATTTGATTTGATTTGATTTGATTTGATTTGATTTGATTTGATTTGATTTGATTTGATTTGATTTGATTTGATTTGATTTGATTTGATTTGATTTGATTTGATTTGATTTGATTTGATTTGATTTGATTTGATTTGATTTGATTTGATTTGATTTGATTTGATTTGATTTGATTTGATTTGATTTGATTTGATTTGATTTGATTTGATTTGATTTGATTTGATTTGATTTGATTTGATTTGATTTGATTTGATTTGATTTGATTTGATTTGATTTGATTTGATTTGATTTGATTTGATTTGATTTGATTTGATTTGATTTGATTTGATTTGATTTGATTTGATTTGATTTGATTTGATTTGATTTGATTTGATTTGATTTGATTTGATTTGATTTGATTTGATTTGATTTGATTTGATTTGATTTGATTTGATTTGATTTGATTTGATTTGATTTGATTTGATTTGATTTGATTTGATTTGATTTGATTTGATTTGATTTGATTTGATTTGATTTGATTTGATTTGATTTGATTTGATTTGATTTGATTTGATTTGATTTGATTTGATTTGATTTGATTTGATTTGATTTGATTTGATTTGATTTGATTTGATTTGATTTGATTTGATTTGATTTGATTTGATTTGATTTGATTTGATTTGATTTGATTTGATTTGATTTGATTTGATTTGATTTGATTTGATTTGATTTGATTTGATTTGATTTGATTTGATTTGATTTGATTTGATTTGATTTGATTTGATTTGATTTGATTTGATTTGATTTGATTTGATTTGATTTGATTTGATTTGATTTGATTTGATTTGATTTGATTTGATTTGATTTGATTTGATTTGATTTGATTTGATTTGATTTGATTTGATTTGATTTGATTTGATTTGATTTGATTTGATTTGATTTGATTTGATTTGATTTGATTTGATTTGATTTGATTTGATTTGATTTGATTTGATTTGATTTGATTTGATTTGATTTGATTTGATTTGATTTGATTTGATTTGATTTGATTTGATTTGATTTGATTTGATTTGATTTGATTTGATTTGATTTGATTTGATTTGATTTGATTTGATTTGATTTGATTTGATTTGATTTGATTTGATTTGATTTGATTTGATTTGATTTGATTTGATTTGATTTGATTTGATTTGATTTGATTTGATTTGATTTGATTTGATTTGATTTGATTTGATTTGATTTGATTTGATTTGATTTGATTTGATTTGATTTGATTTGATTTGATTTGATTTGATTTGATTTGATTTGATTTGATTTGATTTGATTTGAGATCACCTAAGAATATCTTGGGAGTAGCTCCTGCAAGCAGCTCGTCGATATCCTCCTGCACTAGTTTTTCTTTCGGTGGTAAATATACCGACGTTATTTTTACCTGTCCCCTGCTTGTACTTATATCCATTAAGCCTCTATTTCTACGTCATTTATTCCTATTATTTGATGTTGTAGGCTTCTCTTTACTAGTAATGCCAATCCTCCTCCATTATTATTTAGTCGGTCGTGTCTATATACTTCATATCCTAGGAACGATATTCTTTTTTCCCTAAACATTTTTGTTTGTGTGTGTGTCTTAACCCCCTCGATCTCCATACGATCTGCCTTTTTTGTTTCATCTTGCCTTTTTACGTTGTCCATGTACGTGCTCATAGACATCTTTGCTTTCTATAGCTCTGGGAAAACTTTAATTTCCTCTTTAGAGTCTAAGGTAATTTCTATCATCTCCTCAATGCCTATTTCTTTGACTTTTTTCACATTTTTTGCATTTGTGTTCTTCTTTATTTTTATTTGAGTCTCTATGACATTTTTATTTTCAGGTTTTCTCCTGATTTCTGCAGTTAGGTTAGCCACCTGCTCTGATAGGTTCTCTATCTTAGCAACCATTTTGGCTATGTTTGCCTCTTTTAAGGCTTTCTTCAGACGCTTTTTTTGTTTTAAATTCATCGGTGGATGTTTAATACTTTATAGTAATGGCGCTAGAAAGGGTTCTTTTTTCGTTTTATTATTCAAAATAAATTTGTAATTTGGAATGTATTGGTTTATGTGTTGTGTTATTGTTATGGCTTGTTGCTGATTTATTTTATGTTAATATTGAGTGTTGAGGTTGTGTTTCGAAAAATTTAGTTGCTATGTCATGTATGTATGGGAATATGTATTGTGTGTGTGTAGCCTGGTGCAAATGTCGGATTGGCGTTCTTTTATGTGCTCCTAGAACTTGTCTAAACATTTTATTTTGCATTACTTGTAATATTTTGAAGTGAAACCCGCCATGCTGCACCAGACTGGTGCGGCGTAAGTTAATGTTGGGCGTATTAGTTGGTTGTGTATTATGAGTTTATTTTGTGGTGAAAGTGGTGATTTATTGTATAATAATTTTTATTAGCTGTGTGCTTATGCTATGAAAAATGTTTTTGTTATTTACTTTGTGTTTTCTCGAAATGTTAGTCTTTTATCTAGTGTTACTAGATATTTTAATTTTTCTTTAGTATGGGTTTACCATTTACTTGTATGTTTTGGTTTATGCGTGTATTTTTGTATTTTCTTGTAATGACCATACATTTGCATTTATTTTCATATCTAATTTCCATTTTTTATACCTATAGCTTTGCCATTATTTATACCTTATTAGATTTAACCCAAATCCTGTATACTGAAGTATGGATCGTGTTACCATTTTTTTACTTTGACATCTAGGAAAGGCAATTGATTGTTTTCTTTTTTCTCCACTGTGAATTTGATCATGGGTGTAAAGCAATTTATGTGATTTATTAATTCGCTGAGTGCGTCATCCACATATCTTAGCCACATTTTTGGTTTCTACTTAGCTTGTTCTATTGCATCGGAATCAAACAATTCCATGTTTATGTTGGAGAATATTGGCGAGAGAGATGAGCCCATCGCTAGTCCGTCCACTTGTATATCGAATTCATCTTTTTTTGTTGCAAGTAGGAAATGTTGATGTAACATTCTAAAAGCTACATCTTTAAAAGGAGAGACCGAAAAGTCAGATGTAGCTGAGCATCCCAAGCAGCAGACTGTCGTCTAAATCACGTCACTTTTTGGGATTTTTACGTCTTCGACGTCATGTTACCAAAAAATGACGTGATAATGTCGTCATCATTTTTACGTCAATTAGACGACATAAGTTATACGTCAATATAACGTCGTTTTTTGGACATTTTCTATCAAACAGCTGTCGTAATGTGCGCGCACGCCATATGCCATCGTTCTCACGTTCTCTCTTTGACTCGGCATCGGCCGTTCCGTTTCTTTCTCCTCTCTCCGAATCTCCGCCATTTTGCGGAATTTTGTCCTTTTGTGTTTGTTCGTATTGTAAATGTAACCTTGTAAATTTTGGTCTAAAAGAAATCATTGTTTGGAAGAATAGTAGGTAAAGAATAAAGTAAAGATAGCCATATAGCATCGGTTTGTTCTAGTGCTTGGTCTGAGGTTCTTTCAGTTGTGTGTGTATGTGTGTTTTTCACGGCGGCGCCGGCGTGTTAAAGGGGTAAGTAAAACAGTATAATAATAATTTCTAATTATAATGCTGTAAGTTCTCCTTCCGTTGCAAACATTTACAGTGCCACTAACTGCCAAATAAATTTAGCTATGCAGCGATTTAAATTAATAAATAATAAAATATTTTTGATAGCAGTTCCCATTTTAAATTGATAAGGACGAACTGAGTACCCTAGATTTTATTAAAGCAATACGTTGCAATGAAAAAAAAAGTGAAAACATAACATTTAGGCTTCTCCGTAAGTTATTTTTTGTGTTTTTTTCTGTGGTATTTCTCTAAACTTTTCTGTACCTAATCCTAACCTATAACTTGTTTTTTGTTTTAGAAAAAGATGGCATATATGTCATTGTAGAATGGGAAAATGGTGCACTTTCAGTGGTGTCTAAAATGTGGTGAACACCATTAAAAGAGAAGCCTTTTGGCCTTCTTACAAAGATCAAAGGATTTTCAATAAATTACTTGAAGAGAAAGAAGTCCACATTGATGAGTCTTGGAAATTGTATAAAATCAAGCGATGCATGTTTGAGGCAGGTAGGGACTTTCAAGAAATGGGTCGAGGTTAAGTAAAATGTATTTTTAAATAAGCCCACTAAGTTTTGTCATAATAAAATTGATTAAGCTATTTTACATTTAAGTTAATACATAATATAACTTGTTGTAAAATGGATTTGTCGTGAAAATAATTTAAAAGTCATTTAGGTAAAGTCTTCCACGTAGAGGTCCTGTACTGTGCATACATAAACCAATAATTTCATACAAAACAAATAATTTCTGATAATTTTATATTTATATAAAACATGTTTTTAGACGATATAGATAAAGCTATAAAAAATGCAAAGATGCAGAGGATACCTCCAACTTGGATACCGACAAACCAACACTACCTATTATAAAAAGGAAACCAAAACCAAAGCGAATATTAAGTGGTTCCGATGAGGATGTACCTACAACTAAGAAGAAAATACTTATTGAACGTCCACCCAATTTAAGTAAGTACAATAGAATTAACCCATGGTTTTCTGCATGGTAAGAATTTTAATAACTAGGTATATATAAATAAATTATATAATAAATAATATTGCTTGGTAATTTGTCTTTTTTCTGTTTTATTTTTAGACGGGTCACCAACTCAATATGTCCCTCCTGCAAGGACCCCTAAATATATAGGCATATAAAACTATGTTTCAGAAATATAACTGTTTTAAATTAAATATTGAATCTTTCCTCTTTCTTAGTTAAATTAAGTTTAGGTGTACAGAAAGAAAAAAAAAACAACATATTACTAAAAAAAATGTATTCTCTACTATATAATATACAGGGTAGTGTAACCATGATTGGTTGGAGTATTAAGTAAAATTTATATTTTTACATATTTTAATTACACATAATTATTGCTGTTAAAATGAAGAAAAAATATTTTTAATCTAGGTCCCTCTGCAGTTTTTTAACTATAATCTAATCATCATCAGTAATCAAGTGCAGTAAAATCGTATAAAAAAAGTTTTAAATGTTTTGTGCCTAATCCTCTACCCTATCTTGGTTACCTAACTACTAACGAAGCCCCTACAGGTTAAGAGGAAACACTAGTGACGCCTTCGCCATTTAGTTTTTTGGTCAATATTTCGTTACTTCGTTGTTTTATCCAAAAATCGGCTAAATATCCCCCTTTGGGTACCCCTCCCTTGGGTACCTACAGTTCAAGGTTAAGAAAAATTAATTGATTAACTAATAAAGGCAAAAAACGAAATTTTGTCGAATTTGAGCATATTTCTTTTTCTGCTTTTATTAATTTATAAATTCACACTTTTATTAGGTACGTATAACTGTAGGTAATTGTACCCCAAAGAGTGGTATTTGGACGATTTTTTGATGAAACAAAGAAGTAACGAAATGGCGAAGGCGTCACTAAGGTTTGCTATTAAATGGCTGGCAAATTAACGCTTTGATGACGTGATATGTCGGCACTAATCACGTCGTTATAACGACACTAATGACGTCGTTATAACGTCACTAAATGACTTCCTAGTCACGTCATCGGTCCGTGACATAATCACGACATCCTACCGTCATTATTACGTCATTTTTAATGTACAGTTGACGTTTAAGATGACGAAAAAGTTACGTCAAATTGACGTCAGTCTGCTGTCTGGGATACCTAGAGACATGGCCATCATATCATGAGTTCAGAAACTGAAATCCGGCATAAAAAACCACGCTTAAGAAAGAGTAAGCTGCTGCTATACATCAGAACCCAGATTGTTTTAGTATTGCATGAGATCTGGAAACCTTCTTAAATAAATGTAATCTTAGAATAATATTGGGCACTAATTAAACGCATAACTGCACACATCTTAGTAATGCTTCAGGGCACCTAGCTAGTACAAAGAGTCAAAGAGAACTGTAGGTATTTTGCTTATTTACTATTCAGGATGGATCGAATTTTTAAATTGATATTACGAATAAATGTTACACGTTACACCAACACGTTTAAGAACATCCCACATCTTCGTTACTACCACGAACTAATCTCAACAATTTTGAATGATATTATTTATTAAAATCACTAATATTTAACGATTCAAATGTACCTTGAAATTTTTGCATGTTTTTTAATTTAAAGACGCAGAACGAAGAGCTGTATACTGTTTATTGGATCTAGCAGTGGTCATAATTAACTATTAAAAACAACTGCACTATTCCAATCAGACACAATCATAAATAAAGCGAATTTCTAAAGACAAACGTCATATAAACCAACTGACAATCTTGGTAAGCTGTAAACCAGCGTTTTAAATTGGCTTCGATAAATATAAATTACCTGTTTTTATTTCATGAAAAACGAACACTTTTAAAGAGATGAAACAGGGTATAACTTTTTTGAACAAAAACGAATTTATCCCATCTGATTCCACCGTAACTGGTGTGAATTAATTGATCAATATGGCAACCAAATTTATTTTAATGTAAAATACAATTTATAATCTTATTAGAAAGAATAATTTAACCAAAAAACAAATTATCTGAAATTTTTCTTAGGCTATATTTTATGTCTATTTATCAAAAACAACAAACTAATAAACTGATATTAAGTTATTTTAAGCTTTGTTGTTATAATAAATATTACATATTATCCTATAATATTGTGCATTTACTTAAATATTCACTTACGTAATTTAAGAAATGAGAGCGCACGTACAAGTGACGTGTGGGAGGAGTGATGCCGAACAGGATTAAACTATTTAAGATGGTGAGTGTGAGGAATATAATAAGTCCACTCCTACTTCTACTGAAGTTTAAGGGTGAGGGTTTAGAGTTACCAGAGGTTTAAGGCGGACATAAATTAGTGTTGTATTGTATTATCATATTAAGTAATTTAAAAATGGTTTACATTCAATCATATTGGTTAGTTGTTTTTGGTGTGCTGTTTGCTGTATTAGAAAGTGGTAAGGACCTAACTCTTTATATAAAACCGTATTTAAATTTGCTTAACATATAATAGTTCCTTGCATGTTGGTGGAAAGAAAATGTAAAATTTCGGTTATTGAAATAACTTGTTTGTTTATTGAAAATTTGTCAACGTAAAAAATCCATACCTTTTGCTTATGCCGACTGTTTATTTGCCACAAAGTTTTTTTTTTATTCAAAAATGTCAATTGTTAAACTTTACAAAGTAGCCCTTTTAAAAAAAATCAATCCTTTTTTGGGTTGAGTTTCATTATTTTAGTTATGGCATTATTTTTTATATTTAAATCTTAGTCTATTTAATACAGGATGAGCAACTAAAGATTTAATTATTAGCAGGGAAACTGCCAAACACAGTTTTTATTTTGTTACGTTCAGCTTTATATAATATGTAAAGATGGATAGTTATATATGTATAAACTAGGAAATATTGGGTTTTGCAGCAAATAAAAGAGTACTCTTTAAAGTTGATCCAAGCTTACGGAAATATTTATTTCCATCTTCAGGGAGAAACTTATGTGAGATTATTCATGTAGATCTTAAAAGCAAAGCTGGGCATAAGGTAAATGGCTTGGGCATCAAATCAGTGGAAAGTAAAAAGTATAAAAATACAAACTACATATTAAAATTATAACAACACAATTTTTATTAACGGTCGACATTTTGTAAAACCTTTTAAAAACCCGTAAGTAAGTCACATCTAAATGACGTCAGTTCTTGACGACGAGATGATATCAATTTCAGCGGCGTAATGACCATTTTGAAAATAAAATCACGAATAATTTTTAAATGACATAAAATTTATTTGTATTTAGTTTTTTAGCGCTTATTTTGATGGTAACAATGACATATTCAATATGCAAAAATAAAGCGAATTTTTGTGGAAGTGTTGGTACCAGCGAACTTTTGAAAATGAAATACATTTATCATAATCAACTGTGGTATAAAATACTTTAAACCATAGTTATTTTTCTACACAGTAAACCACTCGGCCAACACCATACAATTTACACCGCTCTTCTGCATCTCCTGCTGCCTGCAAAGCCGAAATTTTTTGGCGTTCTTGTATATGGCTGCCAAAACACCTCTTTTTTCTTAGGTATCAGCCGTATATTACGTATTACACCTCCACTATTGTTCACTCGTCCGGTAAACTGTATTTAAATTGTAGATTAATTTTTAGTAGTTCAGTAGTTCTTGTCATTCCACCTAGATAAACACATGTTCGAACTATTTTTTTTTACTAAAATTAAAGCGTGCTATTCTATTTTATTATTATTTTTGGCTTTATAAAACACAAAGGTTTTTGTTAACATTTTATTATAATTTATCATCGCACGCCGACGTTATATAGGTAATGCAAAATTTAAATCCTGAAAATGAAAATTCAAGTAAGTTTTTGCTTATTTGGAGAAAATAAGAAAAATAGTACCTAGGTAACTACCTACCTTAAGCGGCGTCCAGAAAGAGGCAACAAGTAGTAACTTTTGTCATTAATGACTAGTTTATGGAAACAAAGTTGCCGATTTTCGCAACATGTTTCTGGTTGCTCGAGTCGCCGCACCCAATGTTTCCCCGTGTCGCGTGTTTCTCTTGATGAGCGATAACTTCAAAGGAAATTCAGGAACACGCTTCGACAAGTTGCAATGTTTCTTTTGTGTGGACGGTCGGTTTGTTTAGTCAGTCGCTTGTCTCCGTTGAATATAGCTGATTTTTGTGAATTTTATTTTCCTGTGTTGAAATAGTTGCGACACGTTTCATGTAACGAAAACTTCTTAAAAAAAAATTAAAAATTATTTCGTAAATGTGTACACGCGGTTTCCTGTTTCTGCGACATGTTCCTTATGACAAGAAACTTACTTCGACAAAAGTTGACATTGTAGTCGCGACTTGTTGCCTCTGTCTGGACCCTGCCTTACATTTCATATTACAAACCTGTACAACTGTAGAAAATAGGGAAAATAGTTAGTCTATTATCAAAACAGTAAGTTTGGCAACGCTGTTGGAGATTTTTCATTAGCGCCTGTGTGCCTCGAAAAAATAGTGTAAAAATAAATTATTAACAATTTTAAGACTTTAAAAATACGTCAATACGACGTCAAATACATATCTGAAGCACGACGCCAAAACAATGTCATATTTTGGTCAGTTTCGGTCATATACGTCTTTTGATCATACGTCATTTAGACGCAATTTTCGGCATTTTGGCTACCTGGGAGGCCAGTCCTGTTTCCGTTCGTTTTATAAAAGTTAAGTTTGGTAAAAAATCGCTTGCAAAAAATAGAAACTTAACAAACGTTAAAACCCCTAAAAATAATATTACATATTCGATTTTAACAATGCAAAAATGTAGTGTTGTGTGTAATTACTCCAATTTGTTGAGTATACCCAGGTAGCAAATTTACGTCAAATGACATAGTATTCACGTCATAGCCCGACATATATGACGTCTTAATATAACGTAAAGAGACGTAATGACGACGTGACAATGTCACCGCCCATCGACGTCAACATTGACGGTATTTTATGTTTAAAATATACCTTATTTGACGTTATATTTAACGGCTTATTACGTCTCATTCGACGTTGCAGGACGTCATTTTACATCATTTTTAAACGTTGGCAAGAGTAAGGTCTAGTGAGGCATCCACCATTTCGTTTTTTGATCAATATTTCGTGACTTTTTCGTTTTATCCAGAAATCGGCCAAATACCCTTCTTTGGGTAGCAATTACCTACAGTTTTAAGTTAAAGTAAATGAAATTGGTAAATTAATAATATTTAATATTTAATTAAATATTTTCTGCTTTTATTAATTTATAAATCCAAACTTTTTTTTATGTATAACAGTAGGTAATTGTACCCCAAAGAGGGGTATTTGGCCAATTTTTGGATAAAACGAATAGGATACGAAATATTGACTTAAAAATTAAATGGTGAATGCGTCACTAAACTTAACTCTTACGAAATAATATTTTGATAAAATAGCTACATATTATTATATAGTTTCTTATAAAGTAAAAGTATTTTATTACTATCAATTATTATCATGTAAAAATGACATGTATTCAAAGACGGGATTATTAAACAAAACGTTTATTGATAAAATTACAAAACAAATGGTTAGTATGGTAAGACAATTTAGACAATACCTACTTAAGCTTAAAAAAATTTAAAAAACAATTTACATATTATAAGCTCCAAATATTTTTATAAATTTAAATAACTTAACTCTTGGTCCATTTCCAGGTATTTTGATCTGCCCTGCTGTGGTTTTTTAATACCGATAATAATTTTTCCGAATCCCTAAATGGCGGCCAAAAGGATTCCCGCTTCATAGGCGTTAACCAACCTGTATTTGCAATAGCTAACCCTCCCTCATCATTGTACTCTTAAACTCCACAACTGCGAATGACATCGTATGATGTTTATTAATTCCCACTATATGTACAAAGAAATCTCAACTTATCGATTATCAATTAAAAACTATTTTTATTTACTTCACTAAACAAACAACAAATCCGTTACACAAAAGTCTGCCAAACCAAAAGAATGATGCAAAGAGATTCCGATGCAAACAATTGAAGCGCTTACGCGACGATCCGAGCCAACGAATCACGACACGAGGTCAACTGTCATTATATACTTGCCGCCAAATTCAAAACAAACTCTACCTTTTTATATACGTTTCCGGCTCACTCTCATTTTAAAATATAGTATATCAATTATTGAATTCATACTTTTTGGAAATATCTAGTAATGTCAAATGAAGACGTTTATTTTATTTACACAAATGATTTATTTTAAAACCAAAAGCAAGGTAGTGTGCGAAACTATAGTCAGTACAGTGACTATGGCCGGGCTGCAATAATTAAAGTGTTTTTTAAAAATAAGTTTCTAAAATTTTCAGTTTTTTGACGTGATGCCAACTTAAAAATATAAATTCTCATATATTTTACTTGACAAAATAGTATTTAAGCAAAACGATCAAAAATACATCAGTGACGCGATATTTCTAAAACAACCGATTTAAAATGTCGCATATCATCATATATTAAAACGTTACACCTTAGTTGGATTTGAACAGATTGACGTTAATGACACAATATTTTGGCAGTTCTGTTAACAATTTATTTCCTAAAAATTGCGTCTGCTGACGTCAATTGACGTTATCAATTCCAATGGAGAAAATAACGATATATGACGTTAGATGACAGTAATCTGTAACGTCATTTTTAGTCGTCTATTAACGTCCCTAAAATGACGTTAGTATTCGTCGTTGATTGGTCATTGTTCAACCTTTCGACGAAACTGATGTCACTATGACGTGATATTGACGTAACTGGACCTTATGGAGAACTATAGGGTAGGAGGCCGATCGACAATGGCAGCATTTTCAAATTCTGTCCCGGTTTTTTGGTTAGTTCGCTATTGGCCGATAGATGGCTCTCGCATCCGAAGTGGGCTGATGTTGTCTTCTTCTTCTTCGTTTTTAATATGGAAAACTAGATCCTCCATAGTTTTTAATTTTTACTTAAACCCTTTATTTTTCTGTGCTTCTACTTTTGACAATTGACATTTTATTTTTCGAAATAACAAAGAACGTTTGAAGGCAAGACGAGACAAACAACTGTATTGTAATTAATATCCATATTTATAATGAATAATGGTACAATTTATAAAAGTAGGGTTTGCTTTGTGTCGGGGTGTAAGACAGGATCTTCTTCACAGATGAAACGCAGCCAAATAAGTCTCTTTCTAGCTCCATAGGTAAAACCCTCTAGCTAGAATGTTTATGTATTTTAAAAACGAAGCATCGTTGGAACTTTATACAGGCCGAGTTTACTAATAAGTATAACAGAGTAAGTGTAAATTCCTATAAAAGTCCTTATTTGTTCCTTAAAGAACTAATTTAAATAAAAATAGTTATCGCGTCCATAAGAAACCATTTATTTGATAGCCCACTTCGAACACGAGCGCCATCTTATGCCAACTCGTAAAGCTGAATTACCGATGCTAATTTGGGACCGAATCCAATGCATTGCGATCGGCCTCCTACCTCTAGTCCTCCATACTGGACCTATCTCTGCTACCTGGGTAGGGGGAACTTATTTTCTCTCGAATGGAATGTTATTTTTTCTGAAGGGTGTGCAAAATTTAAAATGTAGTGTGTGAAATTTTGCAAAATGAAAGGCATATTAACAGAACATTTTAAAGTTTCTTGCTAGAGGAAGGGGGGAACCGTCAAGTTAGTCCCCCCCACCCTCCATGTAACAAAGGTCGTTAGTCTCTCGTACGAGGTGTGCAAAGCTGTGTATATTGTGTGCAAAATACCCATGTATTTTGTTTAAAAAAAAATCTATCTTCAGAGGGAACCCTGACTGACCTTACAACAGTGTCAACAACATTAATCATAAATTACAGGAAATCAATTATCAATATGAGTAAATCGATACCTTACCGGCAGAACATCGTAAGTGACAATTTTGGGTGAATTGACATTTTTGTGTTATTGGAGCTATCTTATGTGTAAGAATGTACTGGCAAAATATCGTATCCAAAATTAAAGTGAAAATACGAAAAAAAACGCTAAATACTTTTATCGTTAACGACATTTATTTTTCATCCAAACCAATTATAACCAACGAAAATATCGCACGACTCTTTCGGACCGGTAGAATATCGTAACATTAAGTCACGTGGTACAGTTATTTTGTCACTTACGATCATCATTTCTACATTTGCGTTGGTTATGCAAATAAGTAGACAACGTAAGTTACATTTTTTTGTTATTTTACTGATTTAGTGTGAAAAATTGCTACATCTTGCATTTACATTACTGTGTATAGTTCACCGGAGTTACCCTTGTATTACAAATACTTTAAATTTTCCCGGAAACTATTAACATAGGTAACCAAAATTTTCTAATAAAAATCTGTTATTATAAAAGTGAGTTTATGCATTATGCAGCTTTAATTATTATAAAATTAAATTTAGCTTTTCTGTCTAATAAAACGAATAATAAATAATAAAATTATTTTAAGAAAATGATATTAAAACTACTGTAAAAATGTTGTTTTGTTGTTGTTTTTTTTTCTGTATGTTGGATAAAACCATGTTTTGTATCTTAATTAAAAATAAAAAATTATCGCATTACCGTGTATTATTATAGCACATCGTAAGTTCAAAGCCATACCAACAAAACATTGTAAGAGACACACATACGATAAAACTTTCATTGTTGGCTACATTTAATACTGGCAAAGTATCTTAAGTGCCTGTCTTAGCAAAATAAACGATCCAAAAACATAAAATTTAACTGATTTGAGAAAAGTATAATATAATAAAAGAACCCACCAAATTGGGCAATGTTACATCGAAGAATTACTGAAATAATCAGAAAACACTGTCTACTGTAAAATTTGCTCTATGTTACATACGATGTTCTGCCGGTAAGGTATCGAAATATTCAAAGACGGGAATGGTATAAAGGCATATCTACTAAAACAAATTCACCGTTATGTTTGATAATGTCAAAATTAAATACGTGCATCGGTTTAAACATTCTATCTAATAGAGGTATAATACGTAAAGGATTTTTTGATTTTTTTAAAACTCGGACATTATTTTGGATGGTTAAGATCTTTTCTCTCAGGATTGGGCTGTATTAATTATTTAATTATATAATAATTTAATAAATTTAGTTGTCTACCTTTCGGCTATTAAAATTACCTGTGTGACTCCCTATTGTGTTGGAGGTAATTCCGCTGGGACGTCGTTACGGTGTATTAATGGCCGCTTTACTTTTGTAAAAGGATTTTAATACATCTTACCGCTGTTGTTGGGATTGCTTGGATTATAGCTGCCCGTAGAGTCCTAATAAGGACGAAACGGCCGTCGTGGTCTACTAGCCCCAGGGTATCTATTGTGCTTGGATCTTTTTTTATTCAATATAAGAAACAGTTAAACACACTTGTCCAATATGACACAATTATTCGCTTTAATTATTTTCGCGGACACTATATTATTTCCTAAACGTTTTTATGGCTTTTCTTAAACGGATTGCGCGCAATCTAGTGGGTGCCGCTGAGTCATCTGTTTCTAATCTGCAAAACTGCAGACTTTTTCGGTAAAAACGCAAATAGCGTTTTCTACACTGGATTGTGAATATTTTGATGCGCTTCGTGGTTTATTTAGTTGTCTGCCTTTCCATTAATATCAGTGTGACTGCCTTTTGTATTGGAATTAATTCCGCTGGGATGGCGCTACGGTGCATTGATGGCCGCTTTACTTTTATAAAAGGATTTTAACACATCTTACCGCTGTTGTTGGGATTGTTTGGATTATAGCTGCCCGTAGATTCCTAACAAGGACGAAACGGCCGTCGTGGTCTACCCGCCCCAGGGTATCCATTGTGCTTGGATCAATGTGTATTCAAATATAAAAAAGAGTTACACACTTGTCCAATATGCCACAATTATTCGCTTTCAATTAATAGCAGCTTTTGGTTATAGACTGGACCATATTCTGGAGAATAAAGATTAACTTTGTTACTTATGCAAGGTAGAGATAAAATGGTAATAAAAATTTCTTACGTCAAAAGAACCTTCGAAACGTAAAAATAAACGAGCCCAACAATTTTGTCCAGGTCGTCATATTAGTCAAATGTTCAATAATAAACGGTTATTTTTTTGTAGACATAATAGCTAATGTTAGACTGAGTGCACTTGGATTTATTAATGGTTACGGCCACCATGTAAAAAAAAAACAAGAAGGTTTGCAGTTGTAATGTTAGCATGTAAAAAAAGAACGTGTAAACAAAGTAATGGCGGCCGCATGACATAGACTTTGACATAGACCTACAAGAATTATATTTGCATGTTATCACCATAAAATACATATGATATAAGAAGTACCAAAAATATTCTATTACAAATAACCGTATTAGTACAATCTGTATTACCACTCTTTATGTGCTTAGAACTCTGGCCGCGAGTACCTTAGTACAATAATTAGAGGAATATACTGATTTTAACCTAATTCTAGATGAATTTTTTAACAAATAAATTAAAAGTATTAAACAATTAACGCCGACCCTGTGCTCCGCTCCCATGTTGGAATAACCGGCAGAACCATAAATAGGCTACGTTCACGAAAACCCCCTCTGAAAACGGCAGAAACTCTTATCGAAGAAAACTTCAAAATAATTGAGCGATGAAAAGAAGACTGGGAGAAGAAGGCCTCACCTGCCCACCAGGATATGCCATACGTTACAAGCAAGCCAGAGGGCTTTGAGTAACCAAGACGAATCTGGACAACACTTAATAGAATAAGGACAAACTGCGGTAGGTGCTCCGACTCACTTTTCAGGTGGGAAAAGATACATTCCCCAATTTGTGACTGCGGCGCTGAAAGACAGACTATTAAACACCTGGTAGAGGATTGTTCAATTAGTTCTTACAGTGGCAACCCATCCGATTTCCTGATCAGGGACGGAGTCATGGGGGGGGGGAAGCTCCAAAGTCATCTTAACCATCAAAAGTTGGGAAAACTTGGGTAGACAAAAATGTGTGCAGCTTATTTAACTTCCATTAGTTGTCCCGGTAAGACTGACTGTACTATATATAGAGAGATACTTTTGGTACTTTCAGTCATTTAAAGAGCGTCGTGTATCGTACGCAACTTAAGTCTTTGGAGGACCTTAAAAACAGTATTTTAGATGCTGTGCATATTATTTCTCGTAAACATTTGCAAAATGTGCTTTCCCAAATTTCCGAAAGGATTGGACACTGTCAGGTTTTTAAAGGACGACATTTTGATTGAACATTTAATAACTTTTTTATATTATTGTTTATTTAAAAATTATTACCAATTTTGTTTAAATAATAAAATGTACTACATTCATTTATCCGTAATTCCGAAACAGTTGAATTTAGTCATATGGTATGCTACACAAAAATATTTTAAAGTTATTGAAAATTTAGAATATCTAATAATATACAGGGTGTTCCATTTTAGTCATATACCGGGTGTCTACGGAAGATGGTTCGCCCCTCTAACTTTTTTGTGTGCACGTGTCAATAAAAAACTCGCCACTTTGTGGCTCGTTTTTTAAAATAGACGCGTGCGCTAAAACCGCTTCTTATGAAACGTGTACTTTAATGTACTATTAAGGTATTCATAGCCCTCTAGATAAAACAATAAATTTGGAAAAAAATATTTTCTTGGTAACAAAAAGTGACAAGTGACACATCGTTATATTAAGAATGTCATATGAGTCATAAAAAGGAAAAATATACCAGGTGTCCCATTTAAAAATCAAAAATTTATGTCACTTCCGGTTAGACTGGAAGTTTCATAATGTTGAGTCAACGTTAAAAAATTCAGTTTTATGTCATATACAAATCCCCTAAATTTTATTCCATTATCTTGAAAAACAAAAAAGTTAGAGGGGCGAACCACCTTCCGTGGACAGCCGGTAGATTGCCCAAAACCCGGATCCGATATCACTTTTACTTCGCCTGTAATTAAGCCGTTCCGGAACAATTGCCCAACCCTGTATACGTTTTTTATACAGTTTATTTGATAATTATTATGGGTGGGTCTGAAATAAATACTTTTTAAATTGTGTTATTTTTTTTTATATTTTATAAAGTTGGGAAATTTAGGAATTTCACCCCTCCCAAACCAGAGGCCTTCGCTACGTCCCTGTTCCTGATTGCAACAAGAGAGTCAATAGAATACATTTGTAATCTTAATGTTTGTTTGTGAGATTTATGTATTTGTAATATTAGTGTTATTTTCGTTATATACTTACCTGTGATGTAGCCATACTTTAAATAAAATAAATAATAAAGTATTTCATTTTTAAAAATGAAATGGCGAATGCATCCCAAGCCCCAGCTCCGAATATACGCTTTGTGCTTGTGGTCTATAAATGAATCTAAAGCTTGGGTTTCCTACAAAGCGGCCGTAATTTGTAGGCTGTTTTTGCTAACAGTACCTAGTAGGTACGGTCGCTTTGGACGGTGAATATTATTGGAAAGTAATATTAAGGTGGGAATAGATCAAGCAAACATTGTTGTGCAACAGTTGAACAACACTTAGGCAGCTGTTGGCAAACTTGTTTCCGTCGGGAGAAAACATTGTCGACAAACTGTTTGTCAACATCGACCTACCTAGTTTCTCCAGTGTTTGTCCGGTGTTTGTTTATTCGGTGCCAAAATGAGCCATTAAGAAGATGCTGTACTCGTGTGGTGTGCGTTCTTATTTATAAAAATAAAATTATCACGAAGAGGCCGTAAAAAGCGAAGGTGGTGGCAAAGACGTACATTCGGTAACAGAGAACGACAGTTTTTACCAGAATTAAGAATGGAGGACAACATGTTGTTCAATAAGTATCAACACTAGAGTTCTCTCTTCAGTCCAGTTGTGAGACATTTTTATATCGGATGAAAACTCTTCCGATACGAGTCGTCACACTGCTTGAAATGAACTACGCACTTATTATTTTTCTGCAAAAATTAAATTATACCGTATACACGTCTACACTAGCGACGCTTTATGCACACTGTTAGACAACATCTCTTTGATGTACCGCCTCGGGAGCGAACACCGCGCAACAGATCGGCAACAGCTGCGCAACTGTGGCGCAACACGTACACACTGTGTAAACTGGTGTGTTGTACGCCTGTTGTTTACCTGTTGCACAATAATGTTTGCTTGGTCTATTCCCACCTTTACATACGGTTCGATAAAATACAAAGCGCACCGTCAAAAATCGTGCTTGCACCATCTCCCAACGTACAGAGCGGCCGCTTTAGAAAATACGGTGCGCTGAACACGCTGAACGCTCTGAAGGAACACACTTCGATTTGCAAGTACATACTCATTTTTTTGCGGCGAGGCTCGCTGTCAAATTACGGCCGCTTTGTAGGAAACCGAGGCTTAAGGAATGGGCTTTGAAAACGACATTATATAAACGTAATAATTTTTATTTATATACCCAGGTATAGGTCTGCGTCCCACCACAGCACTATCCTTTACAACAGATTTTTTTTCTTTTCCAGCTACCTCCCTGGAATGCTACTCATGTAACAAAGATACATGCTTAAAAGACATGGCCAAATGGCCGAAAATTATGAGATGTGGAGTCAATGTTCCAGTATATATGACTGGTGCTTGCCTAAAGCAGGTGTATACTGGTAAGTTTTTTAAAAACAAACACAACGAAAATTAATGTAAATATTAAAAGAAAACAGAAAAACAATTTTAATAATTTTCAACCTTTGACATTTATTTCGTTCCTACCGCAAGCAGGTCGATTTTGCTTTAAGATTTACATGTTATAATAAGTTCACCGTACTATCAAGAATACTCTAAATATAAAAAATAAAATCTCATCTGCAGGTGATTTTAGATGCAATTTTTTTGCCCCAACTCTTTCAAACTCGCAAAACTTGGACAAATAATCTTTTACTACTCTGTCGCCTTGACACGTTGCGTTCCAGAGCATTAAATTTTTTTAAAGAACACGAGGCGACACAGTGACAAGAAACTTAGGTGGTAGTAAAAATCGTTAAGGATTAAATTTTTTTGTCATTTTCTGGCTTTTTTTTAAACCTTCCGAATTATCTAATTAAAGTATGATGGGAAACCTAGTAGATATAAATCTGAATATAAATCCAAACTTTAAATTCTAATTGCCAGTTTACAATGTTCGTATATCAATCAGGAAATTAAAATCTTGGATATTACTAAAATCTTAAACATGTCTTAAATGTTTGCAAAAATCTCATATATACATACAGTAAATTAAAGTGCATCATAATAATATTACCAAAGACGGATTAAGAATGTTAGGCAAATATTTTCTAACCTTTTTTAAATACTTGTATCAAACATTGTATAATTTTAAAAAATCGATACTCCTTAATTTCATCTAACTAGACCGTCGATAACTAGTTCGCACGAAATAAAAAAAAGGACGAATAACCGAAATATAATACACATTAACAAAACATAGTAAAAAATGTACCAAACAAACATTGATATTTGTCACAGAGAAGTAACCGCTATGAACCGACAGAAAAATTACAGGTGAATTCACCAAATGAAAGAAACATGGATGTACTGAGTGGCGATAGAGGTTTGATAGAGGAGGCTGAGTTGCAATATTGAGCAATTCGGTGCTAAGGTGGGTAAAGTGGCAGGGCTAAATGTCTTACAACTTAACATTAGAAGTATTAATAAAAATTTTCAAGAGTTAGAAATTTTCCTATGTTCTTTAAAGATTCATGTCCAGGTCATTATATTGAGTGAAACTTGGAATATTTCCTACCTACCACTAAACAATATAACGGGCTATCAAGTTTATTACAATAACTCCAAGCTAAATCAAAACGATGGGCTTTTGGTATACATAGATAACAATTTACAACATACGGTGTCCTCAACAATATTAAACAACTTAACCTTCACTAGAGTAGAAATTACTAACAATTCCAAATTATTTGCAATAAACTGTTTGTATCGGTCACCCTCTAATGACGTAGATATGTTTTTGATTGGTCTAAACTCATACCTGGGTAAAATTAGTTCCATAAAGTCATATATAGAAATTTTGGTAGGAGATATTAACATAAATTTATTAACAGAGAGTGATATAATAAATGTAACTTTGTTGGGAAGTTTTGGATACAGCTCATATATTAACAAGGCAACGCGTGTTGACCCTAGAAGTACCTCTTGCATTGACCACATCTTTGTGAATAAAAAAAGAAACATGATTAAATTAAGTCCAGTAATTATTGAATATTCCTTAACAGACCACTATGCTACATTCCTGAATGTTGATGAATTTTTTGACAGTTCTAAGGATAAAAATATAAAACACAAAACATTAGACTACAAAAAATTAATAACACTTTTATCAAGACAGACATGGAATGCGGTACTGAATGAATACAATCCTAATTTGGCAGCAAATACTTGTATGTCGATTTTAGCAGAAAATATTCAACTCTCAACCAGTATAACTGTGCCAAAAAAACCTATAACTAAGCTTAAACCTTGGGTAACAATGGGAATAATTAACTCAATTAAAAAACGGGACCTAATGAAAAAGAAAATAGTAAAAAAAGTAAATATAATGGCAATCGAAATAATACAGTACAATACCTATAGAAATAAATTAAATAAAATTATACAACATGCTAAAAATACCTACTATAAAAATATTCTAAACAATGTACAGGGTGATACAAAAAAAACCTGGGCTATAATAAAAGAAGTTACAAACATTAAATCTAAACAATTAGAAGTAATCTCACAACTGAAGGGGGATAATGAAAATGTGATTAAGGACAACTTTAAAGTTGCTGAATACTTCAATAACTACTTTTGTCGAATCGGAAATGAAATGGCTGCTAAGATTGACAACACTCATAACATAATAAAAACTGATAAACCGTTCAATCCGCAATCCATGTTTCTAACGCCAGTAGATGACGCTGAACTTATAAAAGTGATTAACAGTTTAAAAAATAAAAACAGTACTGGTCCTGACGGCATTTCTTCAATCGTTATAAAAAATATTCATCAAGCAATTTTAAAACCTCTTAAGCATATCATTAACCAGATTTTTACTACAGCTATTGTGCCCGAGAACTTTAAGGAATCGGTAATAACACCAATTTTTAAGGGTGGAGATAAAGAGCAAAAGGGCAATTACAGACCAATATCTCCTATAAATTCATTGGGAAAAATTTTTGAAAAATGTCTTAAGAGCAGATTAGTAGAGTTTTTGGAAGGATCTAATACTTTAAGTAATGATCAGTATGGCTTCAGAACAGGCAAGAACACTGAGTTGGCTATTTTTAACTTAATAGATCACATAAATCATAATCTAAATAAAGGAAAGAAATGTCTGTCAGTGTTCCTCGACCTGGCAAAAGCTTTTGACACGGTTAATCACGACATACTATACACACGACTAGAGAGAATGGGAATAAGGGGAGTTTGCTTAAGTTTGATTCAAAATTATCTTACAGGGCGGACACAAATTACAAAGGTTAATAATTCTATGAGCACTCCGCTAACCAGCTCAATTGGAGTACCACAAGGCACGGTGCTTGGTCCTATTTTATTCCTTGTCTATATAAACAGCATTTCTTCGCTGAATATTGATGCTAAAATAATTTCATACGCTGATGATACGGCAATAGTATTTGCCGGACAAAACTGGGAACAATTAACAAACGCTGCTTCTAGAGGATTGAGTATGGTTCGTGACTGGTTGGACAGCAACCTACTTTCTCTTAACCTTATAAAAACTAAGTTTGTCTCCTTTTCAATTACAAGTGCTGGCTTAAATAATTATGAAAAAATTATTATCCATTCTCATGTTTGTCTATCTCAAAACTGTGTTAATTGTACATGCACAGAAAGCATTAACTCGGTGGAATACATAAAATACTTGGGAGTAATGGTAGATCAACATCTCAAATGGGACAAACACGTAGAAATGTTAACAAAAAAACTAAAAACTTTACTACCTATCTTTTATCAGCTAAGAGATATTCTCACACACCAGCTAATATCAACAGTATATAAAACACTTGTAGAATCGATCCTGAGATATGCCTTGGTTATATGGGGGGGTTCGACGGACAGTACGGTACGACCTCTCAGAGTCTGCCAAAACTCTATTATTAAGGTAATACTTAGAAAGGAAAGAAGGTTTTCCACAAAAATGTTATACAAGGAGTCCTGCTTATTAAATCTCAAGCTTCTATATGTTTGGTGTAGTGTTGTGTTTGTCTACTCGCACCTTAATCCTGATCAAAACTTGGTAGCTCACCGTTATAGCACTAGGAAAAAAAATAACAAGGAAATGTCACAAAATTTTGTTCCTACAACATTTGGACAAAAGTTTGTATCTTTTAATGGTCCCAAATTTTTCAACAAATTACCTCTTAAAATACGCATGATAGATAAACCTAACAAATTTAAAATAGCAGTCAAGGACTTCATTACTTGTAATCAAGATATATTCCTATAAACTCACTCTTTATATCTATACAAGGTAACTCTCCCACTGATCCCCCTTCCCCCACTGCTTTCCTAAAATATAATAAAGTCATTTATGCGTGTCAGCTTCGGCCGTCTCAGCCTTGCCATATACAGTGTATCTTCTTCAGAATATCGTTGACAATCCACTTATTACTCTGTCCAACTGCGTTGCAACATTATGAATTTGTCCATTAAAAACTATTTCGATGGAGCACAACACAAATTTATTTATTTAAATTTAGGTGCTCCTCTTTATCAACTATTGCTATATCCATAGTGTTAAACAACGTTATAATATATAACAGTAGTTTTAAGATTTCTAATGTAACAAATTTTAGTAATATATTTGAATTTGAATATTTGAATTTGAATCTTAAACTTGATATCTCTTTTTAGAAATGTAATGATTAAAACACACTATTTTCTCAACCGGTGTCGCTACTGCTTTCAAAGTTACGCTAATACATTTATTTTATCTTTGCCTATTAAGATGTCTGCATGTGTGCTGTTATTTTCTTACTTTAATTATAATAAATAAATTTAAATAAAAATAAAGTTTTTATCTGTCTAGCAAAACAATCATTTTAAAGGGGCCGCCCTCTATTATAATAAACATCAAAACGAATTATCCGAGGGGTAAACCACTGGGGTATTTTATTGTACAAGCTGTGGTATTTTTGGGTATTTTCAAAAATGTATTGGTGTTTCTGGGTAATTTTGGGTATTTTTGGGTATTTTTGGGTATTTTTGGGTATTTTTGGGAAATTTTGGATAGTTTTGGGTATTTTCGGGTGCTTTTTGGGTATTTTTTAGGTATTGTTAGGCATTTTTGGGTACTTTCAAGTGTGTTTCCTAATAAAAAGTAACGGATCCAGCAATTTTTAAAATTTAATGGCGATTGCGCGCATGCTCGGCGCAATAGCATTTCACCGCGAAGTGGCCTTGGCGTAAACACGTGGAGACAGTACGCCATACAGGGTCCTGCGTCAAAATATCAAAAGTGATCAAAGTGCACATGCGCTAGCTTTCTCTCGCCGTATCACAATTATTATGGAACCGCGCATTCCGTTGCTCACGCATGCGCACAACGGCACATTTAGGTTTATTTTTTATTTTAAGCAAATTTCTGAAGCTAAATGTTTGTTTTTAAGAAATAAATGCTGGTCTTTAAAATAAATAGATTTTTTACTGATGTATTTTTAGCTATTTTTGGGTATTTTTAAGTATTTTTTGGGTATTTTTGAGTATTTAAAAAAAAAATTAAGTATTTGGAAATTTTTTGGGTATTTTTTAGGTATTTTTCAAAAAACAAGGTATTTTTGGGTATTTTTTGTTAAAAGGGATATTTTATTGTACAAATTTAAGGCAGTGGCTTACCCCTCGGAATTATCCTACTTAAATAATTAAATCCCACTATTTTATTTTTCGTTGCTCAGGTCATTAGCAGATACCTGTTCGAGAAGGCATAGATTGGAATAGAACTATTCTAGCGTCATTATCTAAGCGTATTTTCCTTTATTATGTTTATGATATTATTATTTATTAGAGTGAATAATTGTGGCATATCGGACAAGTGTGTAACTTTTTTTATATTGGAATACACAGGGATCAAAGCATAATGGATACTCTGGAGCGGAGACCACGACGGCCGTTTCGTCCTTGTTAGAACTCTACGGGCAGCCGTAACCCAAGCAATCCCAACAACAGCGGTAAGATGTATTAAAAGCCTTTTACAAAAGTAAAGCGGCCATCAATACACCGTTTCGCCATCCCAGCGGAATTAACTTCAATACAAAAGGCAGTCATACTGTTAATAATCAAAAGATAGACAACTGCTAAGGAACGCCATTTGCGTTTTCACCGAAACAGTCTGCCGTTTTGCAGATTAGAAACAGATGATGCAGCGGCACTCACTAGAAGGCGCGCAATCCAGTATCCGCTAAAATATTTAAAGCGAATAATTATGGCATATCGGACAAATGTGTAACTGTTTTCTATATTTCATGGCCGCTTTACTTCTGTAAAAGGTTTTTAATACATCTTACCGCTGTTGATGGAATTGCTTGGATTATAGCTGCCCGTCCCAACAAACATGGATTGAGGGATTTTAAATGGGCCATTGATGGTATTGATGGTTTCTTGCTGTTGCAAATAAGCCAACTATGGTCCATTTATTTTTTTTAATTGGCTGACCGTTATATTTTTGCCATTTAAAGAACATTAACAATTGAACGTTGGCAAAATTGTGATTTATTGCCGGCAAAGGAACTTAAATGGTTTAACGTTGGTAAAAAGTGAAGCCATCATTTATGACGTGTATTGTCGTTTCCCGGCTCCCGCTTTGGTTGGTTCGGACGGTTTGGTAGTTTAAGGTTAGGTATTTGCGACGAACAACGGCGACGAACATGTATGGTGACGATGTGCTGTTTATTTTAAATATATTTGTAATCGATCTAAACGGTAAGTTTTTATAGTGATAACAGTGATTGGGGAAGATATTAGTGAAAGCTTAGACAAAAAACAGCATGCTATATGTGTTTTTCTTTTAATTTACAGGTTTGGGTCGGTGAGATCATTCAGAGTTTTTAAAGCATGTCTCAACTCAAGAAACAAAAAAGTGAGTATTTCTATACTTTTTTCTTAATAATAGATATAATAATAATGCCATTACCAGAAACTAGAGGTATTTATAAAAAGTATGGTGCTAGACATTCTACGAGATTTCTTAAACAAAATGTTAAGCGAATTGTTTACTCGGTTAAAACACAAGTTATCGCACCTCAATATTATATAAGTAATTTTATCTAAACCAAGCCCTACGTATTTCATTGCAGGCCTTCTTGGATGAAAATATTTTTTGCTCTCTCAGTATAAGTCTTTACTAGAACCTGTGTGTTCGGGTTTATTTATTTTTATCTATATTACACTACGTTTTACGTAAGTTTTTGGGGAGTAAATATTTCTTATAGATTTTAGAAAAGAGGTTCTGCGTCTTTAATTTTGTACAATGAATTGCAGATACACGGTAAGAAACAACCTTTTGGCCCACAATACTACGCAGCAAGAAATATATACTGTTATAAAGCAGTGGCTGAGGGGAGCTATAGACCAAGGAGGTGGTCGACAGCGAAGGCAGAAGGTAAAATTTCACTTTTTCTGTTACATATAAGAGGTGAGATTACAGAAGGCCCTGCAGGTCAATTTGCAGATGCAAGTTATTTAGAATATTGCCTATTCTTCTCTTTTTAAATTACTGTGGCAATAAATAGTCTAATTTGAATTTGCAAGTTGACCTGCTTGACTGTAGTCAGTAGGAAGTTCGCAAGCGTTTATATATTTTAAACCACTGAAGGTAATAATAATTAGAAACTAATAGCAAAACTTCTCTAAATACTTCTATGAACCCTTTATATTTTTACAGTTAACTGATTAAATTACCTACACTTTGGGTTTAATTTAGCACCAAAAGTTAACTTATATTTTTGAACGCGTTTTAAGAAATTTTAAATTTATTAAAAAGACAGATATTGCACAAAACGATTGACAAAAAAATTTGACCGCAACAAGCACCCCTTCAGGAGATATATTATGTACCTACATGTAAAGTTTATTATTATTTTTGTTAAGCTTATTAACCAAGGCATAGTAAAAATGACATTGTACAATTTATCCCAATATTTATTAAAAGGGAAATATGAATTGCTATTCAACTCTTAAAAGAGGCTATGACCTATGGGGTCTGGCCAAGTAAACGCCACCTAACTCATAGTAGGTAGTCTAAACTCCTTTTGAGCGGCTGCATTATGGTAATTTTATTTAATTTAATATATTGTAGTCACATATCATGTGTTTTTAATTAATACAACTAAATAAACTTACCTAATCAACATTATATTTAATGCACCTAGGTGTTACCACTTAGACTGTGTGTTTTTCGAGCTATTTTGATCAAGCCTTGTATATTGCTTTTTTTTGCAGGAAATGAGTAATGAATCAGGCGACGATATTCACGATTATTACCTTATGTTAATGTATAAAACTGTTTTTATAAATATAGAGGCTTGCTAATGTATAATATTGTTATTTAATTTTTTTGTTTAAAAGCCTCATCCTCTGGTTTACATTAAGAATTAAAACGTATTCGCCATTTCTTTTTTTTTATCAATATTTCGTTACTTTTTCGTTTTATCCAAAAATTGGCTATATACATACCTATGTTCAGAGCATAATTACCTGCAGTTTAAAGTTAAGAGTTTAATTTATACACAAATAAAAGCACAAAAAGAAATATCGATAAATTTCACGAAATTTCGTTTTTTACTTTAATTCATCTATAAAAATGGCTACATATTAAAACTGTAGGTAATTGCTACCCTACTTTTTGGATAAGGGAAAAAGGATACGAAATATTGATCAAAAAATAAACTGGCGAATGCGCCACTAGCCTTAACTTTTAAAGGCTAAATACTGGAGCGCCATAATCAGATCTTAAGTGGCCTTACCAAGTAACTGTAACGTATCTTCATTGGTAAATGGAAAACTAACCAGTGATGGCCCTACAGTATTAAGCCGCAAGTGTACCATTAATGGTTCTTTGGTGGACCACAAAAACACCTTAATCACGATCCTACTGATGGCCCATAAGGAAGCCAGCGGACATAATGTAGGTGGTCCATAAATGGTTGCTATTTAAATGCCCAACAGTTCAATTGTGGCAACTGTTTGCGTTTCCGTTAAGGGGCCATTTATTCATGTTTGTTGGGGTAGAGTGCTAATAAGGACGAAACGGCCTTCGTGGTCTACCCGCCCCAGGGTATCCATTGTGCTTGGATCCCCCGATATAAAAAATAGTTACACACTGGTCCGATATGCCTCAATTATTCGCTTTAATTATTTTCGCTGACACTATATTATCTTCTAATTATTATTTATCCCGTATAAAGCATGCACACACTTACACACACCTCTTAGGCAAAAAAATTGAGAAATTATATAATTTGTATTTCTGGCACTGTTGTAACTATGTGCTAAATTAACCAAATAATAATTCGAAAAGGTCTGTTTCCTTCCGCCAAACCCATCCCCAGACGCGTTTCGCCGTTAGTACGGCTCATCAGTGAGGATCAGTTTGGCAGAAGGAAACAGGGCTCGAAGACAAATCACTTGTCAGGATCGATTATCAACGGGATTTATAAAACCCGAGGGCATCTTACAAAATTTTCTGTTTTTACAGAATAACCCTTTACGACTGACCTTTTCTAAGGTACCGTACTGGGACGCAAGATGTCGCACTGGGTTCTATAAATCCCGTTGATAATCGATCCTGACAAGTGATTTGTCTTGAAGCCTTGTTTCCTTCTGCCAAACTGAGCCTCACTGATGAGCCGTAATAACGGCGAAACGCGTCTGGGGATGGGATTGGCGGAAGGAAACAGACAAAACCTTTTTGAATTAATATCTGTGGTCCGGCACTTATACCGGTTTTGAGGGCATCTTGCAAAATTTTCTGTTTTTACAGAATAACCCTATACGACTGACCTTTTCTAAGGTACCGTACTGGGACGCAAAATTTCGCACTGGGTTTTATAAATCCCGTTGATAACCAAATAATGTTATTGAATTCGTGATTGTTAATTCAAAAGGCCAGATGTAAAACAATTTTCCGTGGTGTAAGAAATCATTGATTTAAATACGTCATTTTATTTTTATAGATGACAATGTATACCTATTTATCAAAGGGTCTCATCAGCGTTATGGCCAGTGCATACTATACCGATTACGATCCGATTACGGTTCACGATTGCGATTCTGTTGGACCCATCAACCAATCAGAGCGAACCAGTCCACGATTACGATTAGGTTGGGACGTTTAGGTTGAGTTCTATTTTCAATCGGTTCGTAGGCAATCGTAGCCAATAGCAATGCCGCGTGCAGTCACGTGATCACGCGATCATCTGTTGCTGCTCTTCAACTTCATGTTTGAATTAAACCCTTTATTTTTCTGTGGTTCGAATCATAACATTTTAGTTTGTAGTCACAAATTCGTGTGGAGTTGCATGTATAATAATAAATAATAAAGCAGCACCAAAAATGCCACCCAAGTCCAAAAACTGGACTATTGATGCGGAATTAGCATTTACACATGAGGTACGAGGCAGGCCTGTGTTGTGGGACGTTTCGCTGACCGAATATCGGCGGAATGATTTAAAAGATGTGCACAGAGGTGCTCCAAGAACGAAACAAATTTTACGACGACTTAAAACTTGATTTAAATACCACTGCCTGTTCGGCCACATTTCCGCCAATTCCGTATTGCCTCACAGCTGTCAAAGTCAAATCGCTAATTTTATAGGTTATATTTAGTGCAATCGTGAAACGAACCGTAACGATTGTCACTGTAGTGTGAGTTCACGAGCGTGCAATCGTAACCGTAATCGTGAACCGTAATCGGATCGTAATCGGTAATGTGCACGGGCCTTTAGCGTCGTTAGTTGAACGGAGTTAAAATTTTGTACCATAATTCTTTAAGGATATTTTAGGATATTGGGCACAATTACCCACCGCTCTTAGTCACCTCAAGTGACTCTATTTCTAATTATGTTTTAAAATTCCACAATCCAAGTTTTCTTTTTTTTTTAGACAAATACACCAACAAAGAAGTAACCATCAGAAAGTGCATTATCGCCACCAAAGAGGACAATGGTGTTGTCACATACAACTGCAACGACTTCGAAGGAAAAAATACCGTTTGTGAAATTTGTACAACTGACTTGTGTAACTCAGCAAGTACTTAAGTCAACTTTAACATTGTTACTCTATTGGGAGTTGTTGCTGTATACTTTATTCCTAAATTCATGTAAATTATTTTTGGTAAATTTGCTGCCTTATATTTTTGAAATTTTATTTTGGACACCTCCATATAAGGTTGTTTTCAGCTTACTTAACTTGCTAAGCGACAATAAGGGGAAAATCTTTAAACCTAAATAAATTAATCTACCTTAAAACAGAATTATTGCGCCGCAGACATTTTTAGCGCTAAACGAATTTTGGAAAGACATGCAAAACAACAAACCATTATATGGGTCATTTTCAAAACAAGGAATTTTCTGTAAGCGGTGATTTTCTGGCCTCTGTTAGGCATTTTAGATTATCTTTAAGTGTTATTTATTGTAGTTTTATGGTCTCTTTTTGGGCAACCATAATTAGTAGCTGTAGCTGTAGCTGGTAAAAAAATAAAAATTAAATTCAGTCAAAATGTCACGGAACGTGGCATGTAAGAAATCATGTATTTCAAGTTTGACCATGTACTATTTTTTTTCTATGCAATAGATTTGCTTTTTGAACTTTTTATGGCCTGTATGGACATTTAATCTAAATGTTTGTAAAATTTCGGTTTCATCTGACCAATAATAAAAATTTTGTAAGGCACTTTGTTGTGTAATACATTTTTGTGGCAAAACGTGGATTCATGCATTCGCGCTTTTTTCACTGTGTCTGATTAAATAATTGAGTTGCCAGCAGTGATCTCTCAAAGGGAACCGATCAGCCATTTGCGTTTTAGTGTTAAATGGGTCAACTTCGGTTTTTATAAAAAGGTATGATTTTTTTTATGTTCTTTTTAAAGAATGGTAAAGCATAACCCATCAAAAACATGGCAATCGCAGTAAATCAGGGCACACGTTTTTTTTTCTGATTTTCGTATATCTGATAAAAAGTAGGGTTAAAATAGCACCATAAAATTTGCACGTAAACATCAGTATGTTTTGCCGGCATGGCCAAAAAAATATCAAAAACGTGCCTTAAAAAAATGTCAAAGACGTGGCTTTTAAGAGTTTATTGTTTGTGTCTGCACTTAAGTGTTGGCTTAGTTTCTTGGGTTATATAACACTATTTCCGTTTTTTTTATGTTAATAAATAAAGCAAAAATGTGACCAAATGTCAAAAAATATGCTCTAAATATCATCAAACATGGGCAGTTTTTGGTGAAACGTGGTCATGTGTCAAAAACGGTCTCCGGTCAAAAACCTGGCCTCAAAACTTTAGGGGAGGTTTTAGGGTCCCCAAGGGGTAATAAGCTTGACCACCTATACCATGAATCATTTAAAACACCCGACTATCCAAAACAATCAAATTAATTTGAAAATAGGAGGAACAGCTTCTAATCACTTGTTTTGAAAATTACCCATACGCAGCACTTTTAATAAGTTTCTTAAACTGTTATTAACACAAAAACATAGTCTCTTTTTTTTTTAAACAAATTCAACTTAGGAATATCAGGCAGCAAAAAAAAATAGCACAAACTTTTAAATTGCTATATAATACCTATACAGGGTGTCCCAATAGTAATGGGACACAAAGCAACAGCAGACTCCTTAAGGCGAAATAATGGGATTTATTTAAACTTGCTTATCCCAAAATTGATAACAACCAAGTTTTAATTTTGTTTTCGTTTCTTTGCTATTATTTCTTAACGAAATGACGTAGCAGCACAAAATTAAGGATTTTTGGTTTTTTTTAGGTGAGGAATTCAAAATTATTTATAGTTTTTGTGTAACCCCTAGAGGGCGCTGCCTACGGCATGGCCCACTACTTTTAGCTGGCATAACTTTGTTTAGGCTTCTTATATCGATCGGACTATTAAAAAAATAAGTCACTTTACTTCTTTTACATCAAAAACGTGTAACTTATTGAAGTCGCTAGGAGCAACCATTTTCGAGATAATCGCATTTGATATTTTTAATGCAAGAACGCTAAAATATTTAAAATAATTGTGTATTCCTATTAGTATTATTGATCACAGCTGGCCTTGATTAAAAACAACGACGTTTTAAATGCAACAACATGTTACACAAAGTATCATCTGTCAAAGTTATTAATTTTCTACTTACAATACGTAGATATTATACTTTTTTTTAGTAATGCCTCGACATAATTTATTTTCCAATGCGGAAATGTACGAAATTATCTAAATGAACAGTTCCCTGAACGTTAGGCCGTGGTGGCCCCTTGCCTTGGCGGGCGCGAAGTCCGGATTTTAATCCAATGAACTTCTGCATTAAGGGTTATTTGAAAACCAATGTTTATAAAGAGTTATAATGAGTTAAATCAAAAAATTATAATTCTCCTAATCTGCTCAAAAATGATGATTGTTTAAAGTCCGACAATATTTTGTAAAACGTATAGCGAAATGTATTAAGGTCAATGGTGACCATTTTAAACAATCGCTATCGCGACGTTATCATTTTTATTTCTATTTTGTTATTTTTACATGTTATTAAACTAAGTATTAAATAAAATTTTTGATTAGAATAAAACTAATAATTCCGTATACGAAAAAACGTTTTTATTAGTCAACCTTAAGTATCTACATTAACTTTGACACTTAACAAATGTAGCTGTTTTACAATAATTTTAAGTCAGAAATTCACCGTTGCTCGATTTTCCGTTGCTTTTGGACCACATACTTAGTTGCATTGGATATACAGGGTATTCCCTACTCGATGGTACATTAGAAGTATCTGGAAAACGAAAAGAAAAATAATTTTGAAATTTTCACTACGGCCATAGGAGACTGCGCTCTAGCTTTTAAAAATAATTTCGCGGTTGCAGTGTTGCCATATCTATTGATTACTGACATCAACTTTGGAATTTTAAATAAGACACCCTGTATATTTTTACATTTTTAAATTCTACATAAAATTATAATTATTTTTTATTAAATGCACTATTAGTCTATACTTCATAGTTTCCGAGATATTGACTCTCGAAAAGTGACATTTTTGAACTTTGACAGCTTATAACTTTCTAACAGTACGTCTTAGAGCAAAACGGCTTACATGTCCCTATCTTTAAATTTTATTATCTTCCCAAAAAAATCAACTTCCGGTTAAACCGGATGTAACTCGAAAGAAGGAAATATAGTTGTTCCGGTTTAACCGGAAGTTGATTTTTTTGGGAAGATAATAAAATTTAAAGATAGGGACATGTAAGCCGTTTTGCTCTAAGACGTACTGTTAGAAAGTTATAAGCTGTCAAAGTTCAAAAATGTCACTTTTCGAGAGTCAATATCTCGGAAACTATGAAGTATAGACTAATAGTGCATTTAATAAAAAATAATTATAATTTTATGTGGAATTTAAAAATGTAAAAATATACAGGATGTCTTATTTAAAATTCCAAAGTTGATGTCAGTAATCAATAGATCTGGCAACACTGCAACCGCGAAATTATTTTTAAAAGCTAGAGCGCAGTCTCCTATGGCCGTAGTGAAAATTTCAAAATTATTTTTCTTTTCGTTCTCCAGATACTTCTAATGTAGGGGAGAAGTGCCATGAATGGGACACTTTTCTTTAACCCCCCACCAAAACATTATTTTTGTACTTTTGAAGGATTTTTTTTTACAGGATTATTTGGTATATATTTAAAAACAAGGTAAAAGGTAAGAAAACCCAACATTTTTATTTATTTATAACCAAAAATTAAAAAAAAAAAAAGTGTAATTTGTCCCATTCAATACACCAGGGTGTTGAATGGGACGCTTAAAAAAAAAACTTACACAAAATATTTTCAAATATAGAGAACAAAAAGTTAACTTTACAAACTAAGGATATAAAAGTTGACCTTAAATAAAGGTTTAATTAAAGGATTCGTCCAAAGTGTTTCTCATAATTCTCAAAAGAAATGGAAAAATAGATTATTTCTTGCGATCTTTTGGTTCCGCAATTGTGGTTCGGAGGTTGAAGCTTTTTCTTTACACGATTTCTTTCAACGTCACTAATATCGTCTTTTAGTGGATAATAAAATCTTTTCGAATTACCAAATCTTCTTAGAAATTTAATTTGCAATTCTTGGTTTTCTAATTTTGATTGAATGCGTCCTATATAGCATAGTTTATTTTTCTTTGTGGAACAGTCAACAAGAACAAAGTCATTCTTTTCCAAAACTGATGTTTCTTCAATACTGAAATCTGAGGTGCAATCCTCATCAGTATTAAAATTTTCCGATATGTCATCGTCTGTATCAATAAACTCCATGTTCTCATCCTCGGATTCGCTGCTGCTAGTTTCGTTGAAAATTTTCCTCACTGTTTTGTTGCTCTTTTTTGTTATATTCATCTTTCGTAACTTTTCGTTATGTGCTTCTTCAAGTATTCTCTTTTCACCAGTGTCAGTTAAAATTCTTGTACTTCCTTTTTTACGTCCTCTATTGTTTGTGTTTTTTCTCTCTGGAGCTTTTGGAAAAGGCCTTATAGCTTCGGGTGTAACTGCTGTTTTAATGCCACTTGTACTTGGAACTGCTTCAGGTTGTGCGGAATTAGATGGCAATTTTTTTGTTGGGTCATCGTGATCTGTGACAGAAGAGCATAAGAAATCGGAACTGTCAAAAACATTACGATCTAGGGGATAAATCCCCGTTGAGGAAAAACCCGAAATAATATTTTTTTGATTAAAAGCATTTATGTAAGCTTTATTTGAAAGAGATGCGATGTTATATATATTAAGTGTTTTACCAGCATTTGACAACATCCACTCATTTTGGGCACTCTTAAAATATGTTTTAAATGGCCCATAAAGGGCCACATCCAGTGGCTGCAGTCTGTGACTGGTGTGTGGCGGAAAGGTTAGTAAGACCACATTATTACTTTTGGCGTAGGTTACGACATTCAAGCTAATATGAGACTCGTGATTATCGAGTAGCAGTAAAACAGGAGACTCTGGTGATGGCTTTGAATGTTTAACAAAATGTTTGAGAGCTTCTAAAAAGTTTATTTCCGTCATCCAACCTGATTTATTTGTAACGCCCAGACTTCCTGTCGGACCTCCATGTAACATAAACTCAATAAACTCCTTAAAATGGACTCTAGGAAAAACGAAAACAGGAGGTATTGTATTTCCGGTTGCACTTATAAAAGTCAACATGGTTACCAACGAGCCTCGTTCCGCCGATGTTGCTTGACCGACCTGTTTGAGTCCTTTTTGTGAAAAAACCTTTGGTGGATCTGTAACAGTGGTAAGACCGGTCTCATCACAGTTGTATATATTGTCAGGTGTGAAGTGAAATTTGTTCATCACGCTTTCTAAGTTATTAAAAAAACTATTAACGGTTGTTGGATTAAAAGCAGTTGCCCGGGATAAGCTAGTTTTTTCAGGTTTTCTTAATGACAGAGATTTTTTGTGACGCTTTTTAAAGCCTTTAAGCCAGTCGATGCTTGCTTTTAAATCCGTATCCCACTTTTCTGGATAAGTTATGTTCAGACCTTTAGCGTATTTATAAGCCAGTTTCCTTAACGCTGCATGCCCCAACCCATAACACATTTTCGAGGCCGTTATAAGATATTCGACTAGGGAGGCTTCTTGTTGAGTTGTAAAAACACGTCTATTTCCAATATTGGGAATATGCTCGAAATTTTTTGGCTCAGTAAAGTGAAGCGCACTCTTAACTGCTCTATGTAGGGCTGATTTAGAGATATTATATGTTTGGCTTGCTTCACGAATTGAAAATTTATCTTGAATAACACTATTGACTGCTGTTTCCATTCGCTGGCGGTCTACTCGTACAAGTTTTTTCCCTCGAGGAACCATTTTAATTCTGAAATTAAAAAAATATACTTACCTAAATAGTAAGTTTTATATTTTTATTCCCACTTTTTTTTATTCATTAATGGGTTGAAAGAAAGGTAAGAGAGTAACCATTATTAATTATATTCGGGGAAATAAATACCTACAAGAAACGCTGCCAACTGATAACTAAAAGAAAAAACACCAAATATTTGTCTTAGCTTACTATTATAATTTTTTTAAAGCCGCCATTTTGTTTCGCCGTTTTAAATTTGTCTGGAAAATTACATAGATCTTCCATTCGGTACAGGTATCACGCCTGCTAAATTTTAGCAAAGTGGGATCAATATTTTTTACTAGAAATAACCCCTCAACAGTCAGTGCCATGAATGGGACAGTATCCCATTCATGGCCTAACTAAATGTCCCATTCATAACCTATTACAATTTTTTAAGTAAATAATTGTAAAAAAAACACCTTACCTTTGTATCTTCCAAAAATGGTATAAATTGTTCACTTGTTCCTTAGGAACATTCACTTTTAAGTTTTTCTTTTTTTCTTAATGTAATACTTGTTAAAACACGGCTAATGCGCACAGAAAATTTTTACATTATACCTCCGTAAAGAAATATTTTAACTGACTCGTTGCACGTGTGTATTCTCAAGGCAAAACTATTTTTAAAATTGAGTGGGCATACAGCTCCATCTATACCTAACAATAAAAAGCTATAAAAGTGATTTTAATAGAAGATATCTTCAGTGTCCCATTCAAAGCTTGTCCCATTCATGGCACTTCTCCCCTACCATCGAGTAGGGAATACCCTGTATGAAATGCGATTATCTCGAAAATGGTTGCTCTTAGCGACTTCAATAAGTTATACGTTTTTGATGTAAAAGAAGTAAAGTAACTTATTTTATTTATAGTTGGATCGATATATGAAGCCTAAACAAAGTTATGCCAGCTAAAAGGAGTGGGCCATGCCGTAGGCAGCGCCCTCTACTGGTTACACAAAAACTCTGGATAATTTTAAATTCCTTACCTTAAAAAACCCCAAAATACTTAATATTGTGCTGCTATGTCGTTTCGTTAAGAAATTATCGCAAAAAAACGAAAACAAAATTAAAACTTTGACATCCTGTGTCTTGGTTGTTATCAATTTTAAGATAAGGCAAGTTTAAATAAATCGCATTATTTCGCCCCAAGGAGTCTGCTGTTGCTCTGTGTCCCATTGCTTTTGGGACACCCTGTATAATATATTGTGATGTGGACGCTTAAATATAACTTTAAAAAAAATAACTACCTACCTTAGCTGCTTTATTATTGTAACACCATAAGCACACGTAATGACAGTATTTAATCGTTATAATTGACATCAAGACAATCTATTTACCCTTACTAAAATGTGTTTTGCATTATAGTTAAACTAAATCGGCTACAACGCTACTGAAAAAAATATTATTAATTCATAATAGTTCCAGCCTAGCCGCAAGGGTTCTTTCACCAAAAAAGTCAGCTATAATCATTGGAAACTGTCAATATTTTTAAAATTCCAGTGGGTCGATTCTGTGATAGTATATTATTTGATGAGCATGTAATAGTAGCTATAACTCACGAGGATGAAGTTTGCGACACGAGCCGAAGGCAAGGGTCGTAATCATCTGAGTGAGTTATAGTTATTACATGCGAGTAAAATACTATGCTTTTTCTATGACCAATATACAGGGTTAAACAAAAATATCAAAACAACTGTTATTTATAGAATTTATTATATTTTATTTACTTAGAATTAAAAGTTCATAGATTTAGATGAAAAATAAAGACAATACACATAATGTGTAACCAATGTAGTATTTATTTTAATACCTCTTAATAATTATTATACTTTATAGAGGAAAGTACCCTAATATCGTGGGGTTCCCTAATACCGAAGAGTGGGAATTTTTAAAAACTATATCATTTTATAGGTAGAAACCTATTTTGCGACTATGGAAAATGCTCACCGAATGCCGTACATTAGGTTCAGTGCCATTAAAAGCTAAAAGATGGCGGCAGTGTGTTGTTTGTTATTCAAGTCGATTGTGAGTTTTTATTTTAGTCTAATAATAAGTGTTTTTATTGCAAAACAGGTGAGTAAAATGTGTTAACCCCCATATATTATGGGTAATTTGGTATTTTTTGCCTATTATAATAATACAATTGTGGCGAAAACTAATTGTGACTATTTTTTTTTATAAACTCATATGGGCTAGGTGCCCCAATATCGCATGGGTAAAGGTTTCCCAATATCGCACTGTGCGATATTAGGAACCTTAAATATACAATTTAGTTTATTGTTTCTAATTCGTTCCAGATAAAATATCATCACAAAATAAACGAAGAAAATGGGATAAACAGTTAATGCTGGCAGCAGTTAACGCCGTAAGAAGTATGGAATTGCGATTTCTGCTTATCAGAATAAAGTTGCCTAATATCGTTTTCCTTATGGATGCCCAAATATCGCATATGCGATATTAGGCTACCATATTAATTTTAGTTAAAAATGTTTTAAATTGTTATTTTTTAAGTTTATAAGAAACTATTTGAAAAATATAATTCTTTCAGTTATATATTGCTTTAGTAATAACAATATTATCAATACCCTAATTTGGTAATATCAAACTATTTTTTTTATGTTAGATATCAGCTTCAGAAAAAAAGTGTGCGATATTAGGGTATTTTCCTCTACTTGTTTGCCAACTCTCCAAAATAAGCCATTAAAACGTTTTCGGAGAAAGACTACGTTTTTTTCGTTTGGCCAACCCATCAACTCATTATGCGATATTTCATACTTTTTTCGGGATATTTCTGGTAATAACTCTTAAGATGTAGTTTTAGCTGCTTGCAGAATATTTGGTGGCAAATAATGTCCTCTTCGTCACTTAAACTAATTTTTTTATAAAAATAAACTGACTAATATCTAATAAATAATTACTCTCACAAAAATATTACTTGACAATTTACCTTTTGACAGAACATTGGTGTTCCATGGCAGCCGCAACCATTTGTTTAAATACGATACCTATTTGCTTAAAACTGGTTTGGAAATTAATCAATATTATGATTGGTCGAAGACTGACAAGACTATTGGGTTATGAGCTCATATTAAAACTTCTATGACTCACTCTGTGGATTATGACTAACATAACTTTATCAAAATTGCATATGTTATACCTGTATTGTTCAATAGTTCAATGGTCGTAGAAAAAGAAATTTACATCGCTAAAAGCTTACAGTGACTGAAGATAGATTTTGACAACTGGCCGGCATATCTGCCCCGTTAGCGTCAGGCTAAGGATACCATTATCTAGATCATAGCACTGAAAATTAAGTTACAGAATTGCACCATCAAATGGAGTGGCCGTTAAGAACTGCCAGTTTTATTGATCACATTTTATGTACTTACTGTCACTTACATATTCCAGATTGTTGTGAAATAGTCATACTAGTTAATATTTATTTATTATATTATAGATATAATAAATATAAATGATATTATACAGGGTGGCCCTTTAGTGTGGCAAAGTACAATAGCTCCGTTACTATTTCAAATACATTAAAAATATTAATACAAAAGTTGAAGGGCAGTAAGTGACTTATAACGTAAAATTATTTTTAACTCTATAGGGTGGCTCAAAAAAGCGGAACAAGAAAAAATGTACTTTTTTCAAATGGAACACCCTGTATATTTTTACATTTTTAAATTCCACATAAAATTACAATTATTTTTTATCAAATACATTATTAGTCTATACTTTATAGTTTCCGAGATATTGACTCTTGAAAAGTCACTTACTTACATAAATGTTATAGAAATAAATGTTAGTTTTTACAAAACATGTTTTTGTTCTTTATTTATTTAAACCCATAGAAAATATAGGTTATGATCGAGTGCTTGAGTAGATATTTGGGTTTGTTTCTGTGTGTGATCTCAATAAATAAATTTTAAACATGTATACGTGCCCAAATATTTGAGTACTTAGTGATAATTTTACTAATTAAGTAATATACTTACTAATTTTACAAAAAAATTTTTAAAAATCATCAAGCCTTTCTGTGGATATTTACAACTTTTTTTATAAGAGCTAATCAAACATTAAAATAAAATCATTGTAAAGTAGTAACCAAAATATTATTAAGAATACCTTTCCAAATTAATAAGAATGTCCCCACCAAGCAAAATGCTGTTGCAGCAACGTTCTATTAACTTTTCAAAGAGAGCTGCTTGCGACGTGAGGTTGGGAACATCCCTGCACAGTGGCGCATCCAGAGTTTGAGCCGGGGGGGGGGTAATGCCGATATTTAGCGCGACCACGCCCATAATCAAAAATTCACACTGAAAAAAAAATTCCTGGGAGGGGTAATTACTGCCCCTTTTTTTTTTTTTTTTTTTTTTTTTTTTTTTATGATCGAGCACAAGCACTATAGGAAAAATCCTTTAAGGCGCTCTGGAAGCGGTGCGTGTGCGAAGAAAGCGATTCACGTTTTTCTTGAATCGTTGGAGGTTATATTCGGTTGGAAACACGGTCTCAGAAAGGCCGTTCCACAAAGATGACGTCCTCCAAATGAAAGAGTTCTGAAACAATGATGTTCGGGGTGTACTAATTTGAACCACATAGGGATGGGCGGCAGTGGTTCGTCGTGTGTTTCTGCTATGCATTACTCTAGGTGGCATCGAGCGGGCAATATCTGTCGAACACTTGCCATGAAAATATCTGTAGAAGAGAGTCAAATCACCAACCTGTCTTCGATGTTTTAAGCTGTCGAGGTTCTTAGTCAGCTCGTGGTCGCCGATTAGACGAACGGCTCTCCTTTGGATGGAATCCAATAACCGAAGGGTATGCTTCGGTGCAGAACTCCAGATATGAGAGCAGTATTCCAGTGATGGTCGAATCTGGGCTTTATAGAGTGTCAAAAGTTGTTGAGGTGTATACAACTTTTTGGTACGGAAAAGTATACCGAGCTTCTGAGAAGCTGCCCTGGCGATTGCCACAACGTGATTATGCCAAGACATATTTCCTCCCAGGTTGACACCCAGCAAATTAATAGACGAAGTCAGTGGAATTGCGTGTCCTGCCATAACGATATCGGGTTCTGCAATGTTGACCTTCTTAGAGAAAACTGCAGCCTGGGTTTTTTGAGCGTTAAATTCGACTTGGTTACTGTCACCCCAAGACAAAATTTCTTCCAGGTCTCTATTGAGGCGTGATACCTCATGTTGTCTGCGAAGATGTGCGTCAGCAGCCGATGTTTGAGATTTCAAAGTAAAAGATGAGATAAGTGTGCTGTCGTCAGCAAAGCAATATAATGGATTTTCTGTTTTCGCTAGAAGGTCGTTAATGTACAGTAAGAAGAGAGTGGGGGATAATATGGACCCTTGAGGAACACCAGCATTGATGGTGAAGGTGTCTGAGAGAAACCCGTCAATCGCCACTTGCAGAGAGCGGTCCTTGAGGAAGCTAGACAACCATGAGCAAAATCGGCCGGGCATACCATAAGAACGCAGTTTGCTTAGGAGCCCCTCGTGCCAGACATGGTCAAAGGCTTTAGAGATGTCCAGTGCAATAGCCCGGGACTCCCCATGATGTTCGATTGCGTTGCTCCAAAGATGAGTGACATAGGCTAGCAGGTCTCCTGTTGATCTGGACTTACGAAAGCCATACTGATGGTCGCTGATAATTTTAAGGCCTTCCAAGTATTTTAGAAGTTGTTGGTTAATAGCTTTCTCCATCACCTTTGATATAACTGAAAGCAATGCGACTGGTCGATAGTTGTTTGGCAGGGTTTTCTTGCCTTTCTTTGGTATAGGCTGGACTCGCGCCTTTTTCCAGCAAGATGGAAATATTCCTTTTTTGTAGGATAAGTTAAAAAGTCTACAAAATACTGGTGTGAGTTCATCGGCGCATTTCTTGAGCACTATAATAGGAATTTCATCTGGACCAGAAGCTTTTTTGGCATCGAGCCCCTTCAGAATTCGTTTGACAGGACGCTGACGGAATACGATATCAGTCATTTCCGATCGAACTGCTGGAATGTTCGGGGGTGTTTTTCCCTGAAAGTCCACCGTGAAGTGTGAAGCAAAGAGTTCTGCGAGTAAGTTCGCTTTATCTTCAGCCGTGGTTGCTATTGTGCCGTCAGAACGTGTTAGCGGTGGAATATTTGATTTGGTAAAATTTTGACTGACGGCCTTAGCGACTGACCAAAAGGACCTAGATCCGTTAGGACTGGCGAGAAGTTTATTTTTGATCCTCATGTTGTGAGCCTCTTTGTTTTGATCTATCGTTTGCTTACACTGGTTTCGAGCGGTAACAAAGATGGTGCGATTCACATCGGTAGGATTTTTACGCCATTGTCGGTAAGCTAGTTTTTTAGCTCTGACAGCACGCTCGCAGTTCTTGCTAAACCAGGGCTTGCCATTAGAAGGGCGCTTCTTGGAGAAAGGAATAAAGGCTTCCATGCCAGTAAGAATGACATCGGAGACCTCTTGAGCACAAGCGGATGGATCATCTGAAGAGAAGCATACTTCCAGCCAAGGAAAAGTGCGAAAATGGTCCCTTAGGTCTTCCCAACTAGCTGATGTGTAGTGCCAAATTTTACGAGGTTTAGGAGGTTGTTCAGAACAAATTGGCAGCTCGCTTAGAGTTGAAATAAGTTTGTTATCGGAAGATCCTAATGGAGGATGAACGGTGACTGTGTATAGGTCAGGGTTGGATGTCAAAAAGAGATCTAAAAGACTAGCAAAATCTCCATCTCGGTCTGGAATTCGCGTTGGTTCTTCCACGAGTTGAGTTAGACCAAAACTGATCGCAAAAGATTCCGCCTCACGACCCTGTTCATCGTTGGTATTTGAGTATTTGAGCCAGTTGATATTGTGGACGTTAAAGTCACCAAAGATAGCGACATTAGGATGGTTGGTTTGCAAGAAGTCAATTGTGTTTGCTAGTGACGAGAAGAGTGCTCTGTAATGGGAGTCACTTGGAGGACGGTAAAGGCAGCAGATAAACTTGAACCTATAGCATCTGTATCTTTTTTTTGTTTTTCCGAATACTAAATTCTGATTTTAATTTTAAAAGTATTAAGTCCTTATTTTGGGTATTTTGAAGTTTGCCTATGAAAAGTTATAGAGGTCTAAAAAATACTGGGGGGGGGGGGGTAATTACCCCCATTACCCCCCCCCCCCCCGTGTATGCGCGCCTGTCCCTGCAAGCCTTAATCTGCCGTTCAAGAACGTTTCAGTTGCAATATTGACAAATATATCGCTTCGGCAATATTCTAGCGATATTGATATTTAAATTACAGCAATGTTTCACGCAATTAATTGCAGCCACCTTGGCACAAAAACATTACAGCAACCTAATTTTTTTGAAATTTTAGTAACATTTCATTAGAAATGTGACGGCGATTGAAAAATATCTAGGTTGTTGCAATAGTTGCATGCCAGGTTCCAGCAACATTATAAAACACATCTTAACTTCGCTTGGACAATGTCAATGTTTCTTAAAATAACATTTAAAACACAAACAAAATGAGATAAAATACGGCTATATAAAAGAGAAACATAAATAGTAATAAACATTTTCTTCCCCGATTTAAAAAATTTGATCCATTTAACCAATTTTTGTTTTAAAGAAATATTCTCAATCAAGTATAAGAGCGGATTTAGGCTCGATTTAGTACAGAGTATAAGGTATGTTTGCAAGACTTGTTACCCATTTTAAGCGTGTTTGGCAGGCCCTTTTCTGTGCCTCTATAGAAATAAGAGTTCAGTATATTCATTAATTATTCGTTTATTCAGGTTATAAAAACAAATATATTTATTTTGCTATATAATAATATTATAATATAGCATATATACAGGGTGATTCACGGTGGATGGTACGTTAGACGTTTATGGAGAACGGGCGATACGTTTTATTTGAAAATTTGGTCGTCCAAGTAAACGACCGTGGTAAGTAAGTATATCATTCTAAAATATTTTCAGCATTGCGGCGTTGCCGCTTCTGCCCAAAACAGGTGGCAACATCGGTATTGTAAATGAAACATCCCATATATTTTAAAATTTTTAGATTCTACGTAAAATTCAAATTATTTTTTAATATATTAAACTATTATATATAACTAATATTATTATATTATATCATTGCCTGTATATACTGTTATTAATATAGAGTTATACTATAATAACTACATAATCATGGTGTTATTACTACACACGAAAGAAAAGATTACTCACATCTCCTTCTAATGATTTCTTTCTTTAACCCATTTTCGGAATTGCTTGTCGGAGAAATCGTCTATTTTTTACATAACATATAGGTCTGTTTAAGGTGTTCGGATTCTGGAGTAGGGTGCGGATATCAGGTAGTGATGCTCCTTTAAACCAAAATCGGCATGAGAGGACTCTTTGGAAAATATTATTTATTAGTATTAAAGAAACTAAAATTTTATAGGCAATTAGTATTTAGCAAAAAGGGCATACATACATTCCCTTTTCTCCCCTGGGGCGAGCTGCCCCTCATGTTATATCATTGTTGAAAAGCGATATCTCCAAAACGGTAAAGCTTAAAAGGTATTTACCAATAATTTAATTTTAATTACAATAATTAAAGCGGTAAACGAGCCGCTTTTGAATAATTGTAGAAGTTTGGACGCACAGGTTTTACAAGATTGAACAAGTCTGTACAAAGTCTGTAGAAGGTTGTACAAGTCTGTACACGTTTGTACATGTGTGTATAAGAGTGTACAAGTCTGTACAAATTTGTACCAACTTTTACGTGAGTTTATGCAGATATGTGCAAATGTGTACAAACTTGTAAAATCTTGTATAAACCGGTACAAACTTGCGAAAACTTGTACAAACTTATACAAAATTTGTACAAAAGCTATCCAAGCCAGTTTGACTATGTAAATTATATTTGTCAATATCAGTAGGTACTGCCACAGTCAAAGTTACTTGTAGAGGTAATGAAACGCCCCAGACCCGGGGCTGTTTTTCGCGTAAAAATTTCCATAAAATTTCTTAAGGGTAAAATAAAATAACTAATATGTTTGGGACCAATAATATGTGCATAGAAAGCCTCATTTTAAAAAAGCTTAAAAGCGACAAAATGTGTAAAATGTACCCTCTTATCGGCAAAACTAAGCAGTCAGATTGTGGGTGTACGAAGCCACAGTGGCGTACCCAGACCTGAACCTTGGGGGGGATATAAAAATATTGTCATCATATTTATTGATTTTGGTGATTTAAAACAAATAGGGGAAGGTGACGGCCCCCCTTATTATTTTTTGTTATAGCTTCAAAAGTAATTGAGATATGGAAACGGGCTTTGGTGAAAAATTATATTATAATATGTTGTTGTCATTTCTAAATAATACACTTTTTTATTTACTTCCAGTTTGGAGTAAAACATTAAAATATTTTAAAAAATCATAGGGCCATCATAGGCATATGTCATCTAATGATGGCCCCTACCATAAAAATCGTAGAAAGTCGATTTTTATAAAGGAAATTTCTTAGTATTTTCTAATTAAAAGACAGTTTAAGACTTCAAACGTTAAAAAACATTTTAAAAATCAAAACTAAAAAAATTAAAGTAAAGTTTTTAATAAAAATTAAATTTTTAAAAATCTAAATGTTAAAAACGCTTTTATGGTATGACAAATGTCACAAATAAAAGTCTTTGTTGACTTGGGAACACCAGCCCATTCGCAGTGACACCAGCCGTCGCAATTCTGGTACTTCAGCCAGAATTAATTAGAACGAGAACGAAAAAAGAGCTCATTGCAGTACAGGCAGACAATCTTCTATTTCTTTTGTATGTCTTACAATTTTTCTTCTGGCAGCTTTTGCTGCTTTTCTTCTCTCTTTTTCTAATGCTTCTTTTTTGAATTCCTTAATTTCTTTTATATCTGGCGTGCTGACACCAGTCTTTCTACGTTTTCTTTTTCTTTTATTGTTGCCTTTGGGATAGGGATGTAATGCTTTTCTTCATCCCACTGCTGCCCACTTCTTTGACTTATTCTGAAATTAAATGATCTTTATTACATCTGGCCCGAGGGCCATCATAGGAATACTGGCCTGGGGCCATCATAGGCAAAATGTACTATGATGCATAAACACTAAAAACTTTTTATATGAAAACATAACCTTAAAACTACTACCGAATATGTAACGAACACCCTACTAAAATATCTCCCTCCAAATTGTATCCGTTTATCCCTTTAGATACAAACGCAATATCACAGAATATATAGCTACGCAAAGCTATATATTCTGTGACCCAGGTTTTCAAGAAAGATGTCTGCAGTGCCATCGTTTTGGACATAAACAAGTACACTGTAAACAAGAAGTGAGACGTACTCCTGACAACACGCTACCCGGTACTTCCGGAGTAAAATCAACTGATTTCGTCTCCAATACAAAACACATACACATTAGGGTTCAAAGCCCTTTAAATACAACAACACAACACAACACATACAAATATTTAAATTTAACAACAACACAACATATACAAAACCACGCGCACTGCAGGCGCATGCGCAGAAGGGGTGTGGGTAAATTGATGGTAGTAGTGATAGATGGGGGTTTCACCATCAATTTCTGTTGCTGTTGTGTTTAAATTTAAACACAACAACAACACAACACATACAAAACACATACACATTAGAGTTCAAAGCCCTTTAAATACACAACACAACACATAAAAATATTTAAACACAACAACAACACAACACATACAAAACCACTCGCACTGCTGGCGCATGCGCAAAAGGGATGTGGGTAAAATGATGGTGAAGCCCCCATGTATCACTACTTTTGCTGTCCGATAATAAAATAAAACATACAATATCTAACTAATACATTATATATTACAAAGAAAAATAAAATCATTACATTGAGATTCTAAATAAGTATTCTTTATAAACATTATTTTTGGGTGTATACAGCACTTTTAGTTTTTAAAAATATTAATTTAATAATTTCTTGTAGGTGTGTCTGAAATTATTTTAAAACGGGCCAAGTAAATTATTGTAAGTCAAAGTTTATTTAGACAAAACAATCCGACTATATTTTTAAAAATATTTCTAAAATGGTGGCACAGAAGGTTTAATAGTATATTAATGAAGCGAGCGTATAATGTAAGCCTTAATAAACGAGAATGATTAGAACGCGAGTATTATAATCGTCCGAGTGTATTATGGTTCATTACAGGCGAGTGAAATACTATGCTTTACCTATAAACCATCCGCATTTTAAAATTGAAAATACGAATATAAATTTCTCAAATTTTATTTCAATCGAGGTCTCTGATTATTACGAATTCTTTATAACACTTGTCGCATGAGAAGGTATTATTGCATTTGTATTATGCGTAGCATAATGCGCCTGTTATTAAATAGTTGTAGGTATATAAAAGTATTTATTGGACTATGCTCATGTATCAAATTTGTTACTTTAATAATAATCACATCGACAAAATATTGACAATAACATTACTTAGTCCTTTTTTAGTGTTTTGGACTGAAGATAAAAAAATAGAAAAATAAGTGCACATTTTAAACAAGGCGCATTTAAAGGTGCTTGGTTACAAGGCATACATAAATCTTGCGTTTTTTAAAAATAGGTACTATTCAAATAACCTGCCAACAAAAATTGATAAATTGCAGATAAATTACCAAAAGGTTGCTACGATTAAAAAAGGTTTAAAACAGCTTTCATTTTAGGAATATTTGATACAACGAGTGACTTTATCTCAAGATCTTTAATCATCAAATGATAGATGTAACTTTTTAAACGTAAATATATAGAAAACCATCAAGAGCTATTGCATGGTGATCTTTAAAACCGGACTAAAAAAGTTATATTCAATAGTTTTTGAAATATTCCGAAGTTTTTCGACACCATGCATGAATAATTTAGCTGAGACGGTGCTGTAAACTCGTGTTTTTTTTTTAAGAAAGAGAGATCCTGAGAGCAGGCCACAATGCAAAATAACAAACGTATAAGAACAAATACCTAAAAAATACTAATGTAGGTTAAAAGTGGTCCTAATAAGTACAACTACTATATTATGCAGTATCAATATGTTAGGGTAAATGTGGGAGAGACGCCGCATATTTTTTAAGATTGTCATAACTTCTATACCTATCGAGATAACATGGAAATAAAAATACAGGTACCTAATATTACTTATACTCTTGGGATGTTTACTTCAAAATAAGTTTTGTAACAAAAGTGATTTTAAAAAACAGTATTGAAACCTAATATGTCTTCTAAAACCTTGTATTTGACCATTTCTCCCACACAACGTGGATGAGTCGCCGCATGATACATGGGAGGCTTATGAAAAATAACGTTACACCTTTTTTAACCTGTTTGGCTTTTGCTAAATGCCTTCCACAACGATTACAAGTGGTTTTGAATACTGAGCAGGTCTCATGTAGCAAATATCCACATCGAACACACTGAATCCAATCAGCACTTGATTTGGTTAAAAAGTATTGTTCAAAACACTCGACACATTTATTTGCGTTAATATCGCTGGCCTCGTCAGTTGAAGAACAAATTGACATTTTTCCCTCAGACTCAAAAGACGATGATGAATATTTTTTTTGTTTATGTTTGCATTTATTAGGCAAAGGCTGCCTGCGTCATCTCTACCACAATTTCTTGCGGCGTCTTATATGGGAGCGATGCAGCAGAACATTTTTTTTTGATACTTATAATCCCAGAAATTAAAAACCTGTGGTAACATAACCTTACTTTCCCTAAATCTCCCACAAGTAGAGCGCAAATCAAATTTTATTCGTTAGAACGTAATATTTTAATTATATAAAAATACTGTATATATTTTGTAACTTACTTTAACGTTATTTTAACAAACACTTGAAATATTTCTTAGAAAAATCGTTATTTTTTACCGGTTTGATACATTTGTCAAGGTTAACCATCAACTAATCGTAATGTCACCACAAAAGTCGTTTTACAAAGTGGCAGTGTTGCGAAATGTACACCGCGGCATCTCTTCCACTGCGGCATCTCACCCATATTTACCCTATATCCTAAAAAAGTATAACAAACACAAAACAAATTGTAAAGTATTTAAAGGAGCATTTCAAAATGTTGCATTCAAAGCGGATACTTTTGACGTGATTATTTAGGAAATTTTGATGCTTTAAGTGTGTTTTTTTTTAAGTGAATTATTTCCTTTTCAATCCTCTTTACAACCCGTCAAATTTAGAAAAATATTTTAGATACAATACATGTGACAACTAAAAAGCTCAGGGATACTTTGAGTTGTTGGCAGCGTTACATTCACTCGGTATTTCCCCCTGTATGTACTGACATAGGGCTTTAATAAAATTGGTTTGGGCCAGTCTATTGTCTTCATCTTTTAATTGCTTGTTAAACACTACGGTGGGAACTGATTTAAGAGGATTCTGTACGGCTTCGGTTAAGGTTCCCAAAATGGCCAAGAGGTTGGCACCTGTAAATGTAATGTCAAATAAGCAATCGGCAGAAAGTGCATATGAAAAAATGTTTAAAACAATGCTGGTTGACACAAGAAGGGTCCAGGTTTATTATTCTTAGGCAAAAAACAATATTTATCTATATTTACCCTCAGTATGTCCAGAACAATTTTCAATGTCCCTGAAGTTGTTGACCTGACTTTCTGCAGCACATTTCTTGGTGGGAAATTCCGTCTCATCGCCTTTTCTTACCACTTTTTCCATTAGACAGTTGATAAAACCAAGTGCTACCCTAAAATTAAAAAGAAAACAGTTAAAAAGGCAAATTAAAACACACAACACAACAATAGTAAAATGTCGGAATTGGGACACCTTGTAACTAATTATAATAATGAGTGCTATTTGTTTTGGTGTGAATACGAATAATTTATAGAATAACCTAAGCTTACTGCATTTTGTAATTTTATGCACAAAATCGTGTGAAATTAATGATTGTTTTAGTAAAATTAGGCAATATTTACCGCAAAAAATGAAAATTACGTGAAGCTAATAATATTACTGAAAAGTTATCAGAAGAATAATTATTGTTGCAGCATGACATTAAGATGACCTCCAAGAACCAGGCCGCATAAGCCAGCAGTGAAAAAAAAATGGACAGATAGAGTTACAGTTTGTATATTATGTACCGGGTGAGTCGACGATTGCGCGGAGTAATTTTATGCCTTGAACATAAGATTTGTCGATAATAAGCTTTTGTATTAAGGTATGGTTGGATATCTGGCACAATTTAAAAATATTTTGAATTGCGCCAAAAAAGTAGGGTGTCATAAAGTTACATTTTTTTAAATGGGACACCCTATATTTGAATGTTATTTCATACATTTTTATTAATGGTTTAATATACGAAATAGTTATAGTTTTTAAGATAATTCGACTTATAATGAATATTCTACATTTGCAAGCATCTAGTTTTGAAAATGCTACTTAAATTATTGTGGCTAAAGCGATTCATAATTTTTATACTTACTAAATAAAGTCAAAAATACCAATACCAATCTGGGATAAAGTTGGATAAATTGTCCAACTTTGCCTAAATTTAACATTTGCTGTATATTGTATAGTTTCCAAGATCCCAATCGTGAGCATTGAATCTGTGACAGCCTGTATACAGTAAGTATTTTAAAGGTATAAAGTGTCATATAAAATTTTAGAAAAGCCAGACTTTCTTGCATGCGTGTTTCTTTCATGCAAGTTACGTTGTCAGCTCCTTTCATGCGAAATAAGCGGCTAGTCTGACAAAGGGTTAATTCGTAAAATAATAGTGGGTTTAGCTTCACAGACTTTGAAATAAAGTGTATTTTTCTAAATGTCATAATTCCAAAATTGTCATTGTCTCTGCGGCAACATTCTTCAAGTCGAACCAATGCGACGTAATAGGCTTATACAACAAGACCATAAAAACTGGCAGAGAAAAAAATCTGCCGGTAAATTGTGGTTCGGAACCCACGTAAAACTTTAGGTCCCGACTGGCTGATATTACCCGGACGTAAAATGGGATTGGCAACTCCTCAACTAAAGTAGCTATCTTTGGCCGGTGCTCACTGCTCCCCCCACCACAACACAACACATACAAAACACATATAAATATTTAAACACAAAATGGCCGGTGCTCAATGCTCCCCCCACCACAAGTGGGTGGATCAAAAAAGTGGTGGGGGGAGCAGTGAGGTGGGGGAGCAGTGAGCACCGGCCAAAAATAGCTACTAACTAATACTACTCAAGGGCGGATCCAGAAATTAATTCTGGGGGGTCAAACAGCGCCGAAGGTGCAAAAGTAGCGCCGCAATCGACAATTTTTAGAAGTTTTTAGACGAAGAAGATGAAACAATTAAAAATATGATAAACCTTATTTGTGCCGAAGCTAAAATGATATCCGCACGCCGACCATTAGTTGAAAATCTCTTCGGTTCAGAGGAAGTGTCCAATTTTGCGACATCCGTGTGTGATTGCTGGCCTTTAATTCAAGAAATTTCAGACATTGATACTTCTGATGAAGGCACCAGACTTGCTAATTAATTAAGAAAACTTATAGTTTGCACTAAGGATATATTACAAAAGCTTTTAGTATCGTTATTGCTAATAAGTCCTCATTCAATGACTACTGAGAGGATTATTTCTCATTTCAACAAATTAAAAACGCCAGAAAGAATTTCATTAAATGAAGATACAATGAATGATCACCTCTTAGTGTCATTAAATGGAGTTGGAACAGCCCATTTTGATCCAAGACCGGCAGTCGCCGAGTTTTTAATGAAAAAAGAACGTAGGTTTAGAGAACCAACTCCTGAAATATACAAAACTAGAGACTATATTAGTACATTTTTTAGAGATAATCCTAAATTATAATCTTATTAATGAAGTTCCTTTTACAATGAAAATGAGTAGTAACGAGTTCCTTTTTGCACGACGCTGTAAAATAACAGTGTTTTCAATTTGTAGAAAAAATGTACACTGGGTTATAAACTCACTCTTTTTGACTCCACAATAGTTTTTACGTATGTTGAAAAAATGTAAACCGCCCAGGGGGGGTGGGTCATGACCCCCATGACCCCTCCCCCTGGATCCGCCCTTGAACTAATATAAATTATGGGAAAGAAAGAAAAACTCAAAGTCTTCCTCCACAAAGTTTAATAGAATAAAAATATTCAACACAAGTCTCTACATGTTTCGAACGTAGAAACGTTCATCATCAGGAGACAGAAATTATATTTGGTGCTGATGGTTTTAGCAAAAGAGAAAATGGTGTCGAACCTTAATGGAGCTTTTATTTAGTAAAACTTAATGTTTCAAGTAGACATGATTTAAAGAAACTTGAAGAAAGGTTAACCATACTGAGTATGTGAGAAGTCAGCAAATGGGGTCTAGACCAACCAAATAAACTGGGAAAGAAAAAACCTTTTCTAAAAACGTGTCGAAAGTTATTTTAAAAAATTGTTAATTAATAAAAAAGGGAACATTTAAGTGGGTATGTGTCTATATGACATTGTGGGGAAAAATTTTTTTGAAGAAAGTGAGGTAATAAATGGAAGAACCATACAGTGTTGGCTAGTGGGGTACTGAGTTTTCAGGCTCATTCATCTTCGTCACAGCACGTGGACGCGTACAGCTGCTTTTCCTATAAATTTTTCAAAAAATGTACAAATTTTTGTCAATTTTTACGGTTTTTAAATTAAAACCCACACGGGGTTACTGAGCCTGAAAACTCAGTACCCCACTAACCAACACTGTATGGTTCTTCCATTTATTACCTCACTTTCTTCAAAAAAAATTTTCCCCACAATGTCATATAGACACATACCCTCTTAAATGTTCCCTTTTTTATTAAGTAACAATTTTTTAAAATAACTTTCGACCACTTTTTAGAAAAGGTTTTTTCTTTCCCAGTTTATTTGGTTGGTCTAGACCCCATTTGCTGACTTCTCACATACTCAGTATGGTTAACCTTTCTTCAAGTTTCTTTAAATCATGTCTACTTGAAACATTAAGTTTTACTAAATAAAAGCTCCATTAAGGTTCGACACCATTTTCTCTTTTGCTAAAACCATCAGCACCAAATATAATTTCTGTCTCCTGATGATGAACGTTTCTACGTTCGAAACATGTAGAGACTTGTGTTGAATATTTTTATTCTATTAAACTTTGTGGAGGAAGACTTTGAGTTTTTCTTTCTTTCCCATACTTTCAACTCCACTTTAAGCATGGACTATTTCTTCAAATTAATATAAATTAATATTTTTGGGTAAAATGACAATAATAATTATTACTCATATTTCCTTACTTGTTGTAGCCTAAGCCTTCGGTTTTCTTTCCTTCATCGATAAGTTTCAAAGCGCACGCCTGGATTTTATTTCCTTCACACTCCTTAACTCCATGGTGACAAGTGAACTCGTACATGTTGGTTTTAAATTCCTTCTAAAAAAAAACAATAATTTTTAAAAGAAGGGAAAATATAGTGGCTGGCGGACAAATAAGTAGGAATTTGCTTTCTTCTTAACATAATGAATGCCCTGGGGCCAATGACGGAGACGCCACTAAAAACAACAGTTGGCCTCGGCCGATTTCGTTCTGGCTCGGAACATGTCGTCTAATTTTTAAATTGCGCGCCCGATTTCGCCAGTTCACAATTTTATTATTATTGGGCTGTCGGATTATTGTGGAACGATCTGCTAAGTAGCGCAATTTTTTGTGATTATTACTGATTATACTAGTGTATCAAGAAAATATTTGTGGTTTAAAGAGTGTATGGTTTTTCATTTACATAGTATTTTTCGGTCAGATTGAACATGGAGAAACTGGGAACAGAATTTGCCCATTCTGCGAATTGGAGTTTTCTACACTTTACTTACCTATACAAAAAATAAACATCCGAAATATCCATAAAAAGTCGACCCCGATTCAGAACAATAGAACATGTCTCATAATTTGTCCCCTCTGTAAAGAAAATCAATTTATGTGTAGAACCTACAATACTTCAAACACATTTAGAGGTAGGTCATAAATTATTACAATAGAAGTATTAACTGCGAGCTGTTAATTTTTCTAGGCAACAAACGTGCGAACAGTGGATGAAACTGATGAAAGAGTATAAAATTGAATCAAACTATTCAATACATAGAACAAATAGAACATCTGATAGTGTGGAAAAATAGTAACCGAAGTAATGTGACTGGTATGACTATATAACGTAATATTATGCAGAAAAATCTGTATGAATACTATTTTTAGGATATAAAAGCAACTATACTAACAGAACTGAAAAAGCTGGAGGTATTATAAAAATTAATAGGGTATGTCCTTCTCGCTTGACAGTAAAAATTTTTGAAACAGGTATGTAAATAAATTATACTTATTACTTCTCTCCTTACAAATTAAACGTTTTTAAATTACAATGAATTATAAAAATTAATAGTTAATACAAATATTAAGTTAATAACAGTTAAACAAAATAAAAAAAAACACTTCTTTATGCTGACTGCACAGCAAGAACAAATGTTTTTAATTTTAGGTCATGTCAGTGTAACCTTCTGGAAAACTTATGTCGGTCATGATGAGAAAATCAGAAGCCAACACCTATCCAATGAAGAGAAAGAAGTTATAGTTCAAAAACTTTTTAGTGGTGTAACTGTAGAGAGAGTTATTTTAGATGCCAGGAAAATTACTACAGATAGTCTTCAAAGAATTAACATGGTTCAGAGAAAAGACATAGCCTATTTAGTGAAAAAACACAATATTAAAAGAGGAAGGATGAAAATACTATCATAGCTGTTAGCTTAAAAGTTAGTGAATGGAATGCTAATGGAAAAAATTACTGTTGTTTTTTAAACCACAAGGTGGGTAAATGCATGACTGTTAAACACTATTGTAATAATATAGCCATATTTTACTTTTCTGAACAATTCAAACTATTTTTGAGGCTGGGAAAACCTTTTATACATATGACGTGTATCAAATTTAAAGTGAGTAGGTATGTTAAATAAATTAAAATGTCTTTAAAATTATCGTAAACCTATACAGACAGACATAAAAAATGCATAGAAATGTTCTTGTAGTGTTTTTATTTAAAGTTTGTTATTCTAAAGTGAAAAAAAAAATTTTGCTTATAGTAGATTTGCCATTCATTTCATGATAATATGGAAGTATAAAGGACTTTTGGCTGAAATAATAAGTATATTTTTATTAGGTGAAAATCATTCACTCCTAAGTGTAAGATTTGTGAATGACAACCTGGAACGTAAACTAAAGGACGTCAGCACAATAATGCATGGATGGGACACACTGTACAAACCAAAAAGGAATGGATTTGACAATCGTGCTCGTGAAGGATGACAAAAATATGGGTTTTCCGGTGGCATTTTTTTAAACTAATAGATTAGACCAGCTTGTACAAGAAATAGTTTTAGGTGCTCTTCAAGAGAAGATTGGTGGGGTAGGTAATACAACCCAAAGTATTTTATGACGGATGATGATCCTAAATACTACAATGCCTGGACGAAAATAATAATTTATGAATTATATTGTATTTTACTTTTAAAGTGGGTGGTATTTAAACTTTTTACATCTTGTATTCTGAAATATATTTTAAATGTGTAAGATATTATATTTTTAACTGTCAGAAATAGTAGGTATAATATTACAAAGTTCTTGTTAATTTTAGTTTATTTTATATTGTTGAAAAAACACTTGCAAGTTCCTTGCAAGAGTAATCGAAACTGCGGATTTTTCATATTAAATTTTTTTTTCAAAATCCTGTGTTTTTTTTCAAGTCAATTATCTAAGTATAGTCCGCAAAGCTGTACAGAACAAAATATCCCACTTTGGGAAATAAATATCGCTTTGAATAAAAAGTAAAACACCTATAAGTAGTTAGCATAATTAATTCTAAATAAGTATATCTGAAAATTATTTCTAAACATTTTAAATCATAAATTTTAATTTCTTTTAAACTATCAACATCTTCTGAAAAATATCGTCTACCCTTAACACACCTGTGTGTTAGGCCGGTAGCCTACGCGGCCACTCAACACAGAGAAGAGGCAGGTTCTCTGAACATAAACCCTTTATTTTTCTGTGCTCTGAACACTGGCGTTTACCTAATGCGCATGTCCGGGGCTTATAATATCCCGACGAAGACCGAAAGCGGCCGAGGCCAACTGTTGTTTTTAGTGGCGTCTCAATGACGGACCGTTCGTCTTTATTAGGACTTATCGGGGCATAATTTCTGATGTATTGATTACCAAGGTTGGCAGGATATATATCCGTGATAAATATCCTGATATGTTGATAAATATCATGATATTTATGCGACGATTTTTATCCTGATATATATCAATATTTTTTTTTTCTAAAGTTTTATTCATCAGTAAAAAAATATTTCCCCCCGCTGCCGCTGAGCCGGCAACACCGTATTATGCTGCTTACGTTGCGGTGATTCCCCATCTTTCCGAGACGTTGACCACCTGTTGTTCTTTGCCGCGTGGCATTTTTATTTAGTTCCGATTTCTGATTGAACGGAGAAATATTTTGCTGTTTGTTTTATGAAATAAAAATTTGACAATGCCAATAATTAAAAATCCAGTTTGGCTTCATGTCGATTTAATTAACAAGCCCAGTAATTCTGCGTTTTAGGTTGAACCACAGTTAAAAGCAAAAATATATGATGTGTTCATATTCATAAACTTGTATTTTTTATTTACATTTTCATTCTTAACATATAGGAGTACTAAAAAAACTTGTTATTGTGATAGCAACTATCATTGAATAGAATAATTGAAAACAAATTTAATAAAGTTTATATTAAATTAAGTGACTTTGAATTTTAAAAATTTATCTTTACAGAAAACAGATGAAATAATTTTAAAATAATTAAAAATATAAATAAATATCCAAATTTGGATAAGTATACAGGGTGTTTCATTAAGGTCGAAGAGCGGCCATATCTCGGAAACTACTGGGCATAGAAAATCAGGAAAAAAAAAATGATAATAAAAGTGGCCATGAGAAAATTCTGGAAATAATTTTTAAGTTCCGCATTTTGCCGCAAGAGGGCGTAATTAAAAAGAAAATTTTTAAATTTTACATAACTCCGAAAATTCCACATTAAGGTATATGTTTGATAACACCATTTTAAAGCTTGGGCAAATTGGGCGATTCTAGCAAACTAAAGACTGTTTGGAAGAGAAATGTATGCACTTTGACCAGTCGTATTTAGTTGTCCATAATAGTTCTCAAAAAAAATGCTAGAGGGCGCAATTTCCAATAACAATACATTTTTTGATTTTACTCCGATAAAATAAATCATACGGTATAATTATGATACCATAATCGAGAAGGAGATGAAATTTGCTAGAAAAAATATTAAAACCGCAGCTCGATATCTCCGTTCGTTTCAGAGTTATTGCCAAAACAATAATTTTTAAGACAAATTGCGCCCTCTAGCAATTTTATTAGAAACTATCTTGTACATTGGATACGACAGTTAAACGTACTTACCTTTCTCTTCCAAACAAGCTTAAATTTAGCAAAATTGGCTAAGTCGTTTAGAAGTTACAGCGATTTTAATGTTTACAGTTTCACTTGATAAGAGTGAGAGAAGCTATTGAAAGTTTAAACATCTTGTAACGACCAAAATTGGCCGTTAGGTTCTATTTAAATTTTACCTCTACTATATTATTGTTCTAGCTTTCATATCAATATTGTTATTAGTTTTTATGGGATAAATTTTGAAATTCGTTAATCCGACATCGTTTAAAATAAGTTGCTCATTAAAACATTACCTTTTATTAGTAAATACCTTTCGTTCTCTGTTAAGAAAATGTGTAATACCGCCTTACGACTTGTTTTTAGCTTTCTTACCTTACAATTTCCTTCTTACTGTCAGTTTGTAACACGATATCTCATTTGTTTACCTTTTATTATACATCCTGTATATTATAGCTTTTCTGGAACCCTGTAGGGTCGATTTTGAGGAGTAGTAAAAGTGGATACTGCTGTGCCACCTAAAATAAAACTCTTAAGCTGTTTGCTACCCATTTAAACTAGGTTTTGGGGTTAACTCTCCAAATAGTACCCGAACATTCAATCCTGACCTCTTTAGAGCTTTGTATAAATTTTATCTATGGTATATTTCTTAAATAACTTTTTAGCCTACCTTATTCCTTGCCTACGGCCACTCTCTCGTTCAAAAAGGGGCCAAAAACCTGATTTATTTTCTTAATAACAGCTTTTTCTCACTAGCTTGATATTGGCATATTTGAGTGCTTATTTACATGGATGCTGGATAGACTACTTACGGCATAAAGCCTACACTGAGAAAATCTCCAGCAAAAACAACTTTACTGATGTATTTTTGGCTATCCCAGCTAAAATATTTGCCAAAGTTGCAAATTGACTTTCTTGTAGCAGTAAAATAAGGTTTACTGATGTCTTTCTATTGATTTTAATAAGTACTTTGCTATTGGTAATAAATATTTTCTTAAATATTTCGCAATAGCAAAATACGTAATTGTAAGAGCAAAAAACGTTTTCAAAAGAATTTTTATTTATCCTGAGAAAAAATGTTGCTGCCCCAGCAAAGAAAATTTATTAGATCCGGTATTCGGGTGTTTCCGTGTCGCCATTCGGTGTCGTTAAGAGCCAGTTTCGAGTATTTCAGCCCGTCCGAGCCTGTTGTCGCGCCGTTCGCGCATCATTTCGCTAAGTTTAGAGTTGAGGGAGAGGGTGGGGCTCATAGCCTTACAAAATTATTTGTTTTTTTTTGTTTGTGACCTGCGGCTAGCTGTATTATTTTGATGGAGTACAAGAAAAGTTAAAAGTTTAGAGGCCACCTTTAAATTAAGAAGAAGACTATACGTTAATGCAAATTTGGGAACATTTTTTGATGATTTTCCATTTCCATGTCCTTATTGTAGTTAAACACAGGCATTGAATTGGTAAGTTTTGTTTGTATAATCTTACACGTAATATACTTGTTTTTGTTTATTTTTATGCATATTTCGGTAAATCATTTATTTGTGTATTTTTAGAGAGAGGCAGTTTTTAACAAAAGGTTTCCTGATTGTATTGACGTCATATAATATACTAGTAGAAAGTTTGTGCAGGAATAATAGCAAAGTTGAAAGAACGAAAAATCAGCTGATACGGCCTTGAAGAAAATATTGGTAAGTTAAAACGTTTAATTTTGTATATAAAATGTTTGCCTATTAAACAGGTCTTATAATAATAATTGTAATTGAAAACTAATGAAATAATTATTTTTAGACATTACTGCTAAGGGACTACTGATGTTTCTATATTTATTGAGCCCCATAACCTTTAAAAGTGCCAGAAAAGGTTCTATGGAGACCAAGCAGGAATGAGGTGCAAGAAAGCTTGTTCTTTAACGCAGAGGTAAATATTAACTACTATTCGCTATGCTTGAACTAAGAATCATACATACATACCTAACCTTATACCGTGCGAGCAAAAATTATTTGCATCAAAGAGGGCCTTGCATCTAAGGACGTAATGCTTAGCGGTATCAATTAATCAGTTATTCCATCATCTTTGACAGCAGTTACGCGTAATTTTATCTAAACCAAGCCCTACGTTTTTTAATCCTCTTTGATACAAATAATTTTTGCTCGCACGGTAGTAACCTGAATCAATAATCTAGGTAGCAGATCATTGACCTGAATGCCTAATGGGATGCTTAACTGGTAGTAGTGTCAACTTTTTTTTGACATTTTGAAGTCGGAACTTTTTAGTAAAATTTAATAATTGCAGTCGTGCATACATTGGTGTTACAATGACAAACACCGATAAGTTGTCTTATTCTTGACTTCGCTTGGTTTCTCCCTGGTCCTTCATTTCCAGAATTTTTGATTACCCCTACTATAAATATTTAATCAACATTCTCCGTTCCAGAATGATCATCTCACAGAAAAAATAAACGCAAAATGTGAGAAGCTACAACTGTTTAACCTAACTGTTCAGCCGTTCGGAGTCATAGTGGAAAACCTTGCCTCTCCAAGATATATTATAGTTGTATCAGTGCTGTATAATTATTATTATTATTATTATTATTATTAGGTGCATATAGTCCTGTTTTTGTTATTTTATGTTATAAATAAGTTTCTATAAATTCTTTTTCTTTTATAGCCTGGTAGAGTATAATTATTTTTTCCTCATTTTTTTTAAAAAAAGGTTTGTAAAATGAAACTTTTATTATTGTTAATTATTAGGTGCTTTATGTTCCTGTTGTTTAATGTTATAACTTTTAACGTTCATATAAATCGTTTTTTGCATAACCTGTATTAATATTTGGATCTTGTCGTATTTTTTTTATATAAAAAAATGTTTATTTCATTTAGCTTTTTCCTTTTATTCCTATACCCTATATTTAAACCTTATCCTCACAGAAACTACATGCTTAATGTACTCTATTTTATTAGCCCCTAAATTGTCTTTTTTATTGCAGCAAATTTTATTTTGTTTTTACCCTGGATGAAAGTGCGCCTGTGTCACAAATTCGAGTACATGTACGGGAACCTTGAACATTGTAAGAAATACATCAAAGTCGAAATTAAAAAGTGCAACTGCTTTAAATTTTACATTATGTATTTCTTACAGTTTTTAAGATTCCCATACTAGCACTCGAATTTGTGACACAGGCACACTTTAACCCCTGGTAAAAACAAAAAAAAATTGCTGCAATAAAAAAAAACTTTTTAAGGGTAAGAAAGCACCCTCTTGTGCTAGCTATATAATTTTATTGTAGAAGGAGAGACATTTTTTGTTATTAGAAAAAGTATTTTTACCAACAGCAAAAGATTTTTAAGGTACAAGAAAGATCCTTTCTACTGCAAGAGAGACGTTTTTTACTATATAAAGAAATGTCACCACTGTAGCAGAAATTTGTTGTTTCAGTAGCAAAGAATTTTATAGTTACATTATATAGTTTTATAAGTACAGCAACGTTACTTTTTAGCTATAGCAGAATTACTTTATAGCTATAACAGAATTATTCTTGCAAAGTAGCTTTATTACCACAGCAAAGTATGTCCAGCAGAGTGCATTCTCCTGGTACAGTAATGTGCTTGGCTGTCCCCCATTTAGCAAAATATTTTAGCTATGGTTGCTAAAATTTTCGCTAGGAATGAAAAGAGATTTTCTCAGTGTAGACTCTAATTATCTTCCAGTTTCCGCTATAAAACCCTGGTGATGCCTCCAGAAGGGTAGTTTTCTTAGCTAAAAGTGGCAAGTTTACCTTTTGTAATGACACCTTGACATCTGTTTGTTTACTGACGAAAGCTAGGTTATATGTTTTGTGGGATTAACTACTTACTTGAAAGCCCGCGTTCCCTATGGAAATCCACTGTTTGAGGAGTGGAGGTCTCTGTTTTTTTTTTTTCTGTTTTATGCCCAAAGAATTTTATTTTGCAAATTGGTTATGTTTTGATCTACTTATGTCACGTCTGTCAATTTCATGCACAGAAAAAAAAAGGGTTTAATTTCATGCGCAATACTATCGGCCATCCGAGTATCGATTTTATCCTGACCTGTAGCGCCGTGAGAGTTATTAGAACTGTTCTTTTTCCTTGGTTTTATTTTACCAACAATTTGATTAAAACCTAATTAATTTCTGTTACTCAATCGGTTTTAAGAATAGAATTGCGTACAATGGTTACTCAATGGTGTCTCACTGCGACTAAAGATTCACTTATCTTTTTGGGGTTTTGTCGATGTCAGTTTTTTTTTTTTAACTTTTGGAGAGTTTAAAATCCCGCGCGAGTTTTCCCCGTTAGGTTGGCAGGATGGTCAATGTTGACGTCACATCCTACTGGTTCCGTGCTTTCTCCAAGGAGATTGAACAATTACTTTTCTCTCGCTGAAACGAGGTAGCGGACGCGCCATCTTAGGTTCCCGCCTTTCAACCACAAAATGTGGATTTTGGGACCTAAGGTTTCTTAAGAAAGTCACAATTTAGTTTTGCTTATTTGGCTATGCAGCCGTGGTGATTTTGTTATTTTCTTTTTATGGCTTAGGCCGATTTGAAAGCGTTCGTCGTACCACGTTCCCGTTTAACCCCTCTATACCATCTAGGGTAAGTTACTTTAAATAGTGTTATCTTGAATTTTACTTTGGAATCGACAAAATTATAAACATTTTTATAGCTTTTCATTAAATTTGAGTGAAATTTTTATCAAAATTCCTTAACCTAACCTAACTTTTTCTTATTATCACACGTGCAAATCTCTATCACTATAATTAGTCACAGTCAGATTGATAGTTTTGCCTTAGTAGTCTGTTTTACTGTTTAATTTTATATGCTAGCGCTGTGCCCACCAGCCCACCGAATATGTAGGAAATCAGTGTTCAATTTTCATGTCTCGTGTACCGAACAGATTATTCATGACTTATTATTTCGCGAGAGTATATTCATATTTTGCTTTAATACTGCTGTAGATCGATTATCTAAGCGGGGGCAACTTTTATGCAACTGAACAAACCGTCTCTAGACACCAGCTATGTTTGAAATAAAGTTGTCCGATACAATGTTACCTGATTAATTGATACTGTATTTTTATTAAATTGGGTTATTCATATCATTATCAAAAACTTAACATTAATTAAGTTGCATGTCTTGTGTAATCTGTTTCGGTTAGCGAGACTCTAATGGCTTTTGCCGCATTTGTTTTATTTGACATTTCTCCTCTTTACATATCGCGCTACACCGCGATATGTTATACGGCGCTCCGATGAAAATAATGTATGTATGTTGTCGGCGTCGCCGTCAGTTTCGACATTTTCACATTTGCGATTTTTTTTCTCGGAAACGGTTAGCGTGGGACGATTGAAACTTTTTGGGTTTAGAGAGGAGTAGTGGGGGTACGTTGTCTGAAAATTTCTAATATACAGGGTGTGCCGGAAAAAAGTTATTAATTTTTAAAGTCGAATAATATCGGATTCTTGTTGAAATTCGATACAGTTCGTAAAAATTACTTTAATCGATTTAAACTTATTCGACGCGTAGACGACCGTCGGTTACAGAACCCTATTGTTTGTGAGCACGATCGAAAGTTTGGAAGTAATTTTTTTGATTTTTTTAAAGTCAAAATTTGGTCGAAAATGGTACCTCTTGGATCGCTAATAAGTCGAATTGGGTGCATCCAATCGACATGCGGTTTGGATAATCGGTTAGGCCATCTCAAAATCTACCTTTTTCCAATATATCGTTCTATACCTAACTGGAATGGAAATTACCGAAAATTGTAAGAAAGTGGAAATCATAAAGTTAGGCCTGATTTTTTCACGGTTTTTATTTTTTTTCGTACTGAAAACGACTTTTGATCGAAACGTTGTAAACTTTAGCGGATAGAGCTCGTCAAATTGTATTTAAGAGATATTTTTTCGTTTCTTTATATTTAATACGGAAAAAACGGCAGCTTTTTTTTACTATATCGACTGTAGCTTATTCAATTTTTAACAAAACCGTTTTATTTTTTTCTCAAAAAATGCGCTGATTACTTCGCAACACCTCTACATATTCAAAATCATTAAAATATATTCGTAAGTTTAAGAAAAATCAATTTTTTGGGTACGGAAACAGGCAATCTTTACAAATTCTAACACCATTCACTTTTGACTAAGAGTGCCTTGATATTGATGTATCTAAATTAATTATTAATTCTAAAAATCCGGCTGTCAAAAATGGCAAAAAATGGGTGTTTTGTGCTTGAGTTGCTAGACTAATAAGAACATTTCCAGATTTTAAATTGGATGGAATATCTACCTTGAACCTTCTTCTAATTTTATTGACCAATATTTTTGCCCAAAATGTTTTAGAAGTAGTTGTAATCTCGATTTTAAAGATGGCGTTCGGACATTGATAATCCGTCGCCACGTGGTAGGAGGTTGTTCGACATTTCGATATTCGCGAATTTTTTCTTCGGAAACGGTTGGAGCAAAACGATTGAAACTTTCTGGACGTAGAGGGGAATAGTCGGGGCACGTTCTAGGAACAGTTTCCAATATACAGGGTGTACCGGAAAAAAGTTATTAAAGTCAAAGTTGAAAAATATGTTTTTTTTTTCGTTGTAGCGCCATACAGGTGGGAAAAATCATTTTAATCGATTTAAACTTTTTCGACGTGTAGACGACGTTGGGCTACAAAACACTGTTGTTTGCGAACGCGATCGAAAGTTGGGAAGTCATTTTTTTTGATTTTTTTAAAATCAATGTAGGGTCATATTGGATCGTTAATAAATCGAATTGGGAGCGTCCGACATACTTTTGGTTTGGATATTCGTTTAGGTCATCTCAAATACTACTTTTTTCAAATATATTGTTCTATACCTAAACAGCATAGAAATGGTCGCAAATTATAAAAAATTAGACTTAGTATTTAAGTATATATAATTTGACGGCTGTCGTATAGAACTTTGTCATTTTGGTACTGAAAATTAGGATTATAACAGCTTTAACCCTCGCTACGAAAAAAGTTTAAATAAATTGACACTAACCTGTCAAAATTTGACAGCTGTCGTATAGAACTTTATTATTTAGGTAATGAAAAATTTTTTAATTTAGGATTCTTAAATCAATAACCCTCACTACAAAAAAGCTAAAAAAAATTGACACTTACCTGTCAAAATTTGATAGCTATCGTATAAAACTTTGTTATTTAGGTACTGAATTTTTTTTAAATTTCGGATTCTTACAGCTATAACCCCCACTACAAAAAAGCTAAAAAATAATTGACACTTACCTGTCAAAATCTGACAGCTGTCGTATAAAACTTTGTTATTTACGTACTGAAAAAAATTTAAATTTGGGATTTTTACAGCTATAACCCTCGCTACAAAAAAGCTAAAAAAAAATTGACACTTACTTGTCAAAATTTGACAGCTATCGTATAAAATTTTCTTATTTAGGTACAAGAAATTTTTTAAATTTCGGATTCTTACAGCTATAACCCTCGCTATAAACTCGCTATGAAAAGACTAAAAAAAATTGACACTTACCTGCCAAAATTTGACAGCTACCATATAAAACTTTGTTATTTAGGTACTGAAAAACTTTTTAATTTAAGATATTTACAGCTATAACCCTCGCTACGAAAAGGATAAAAAAAACTGACGCTTACCTGTCAAAATTTGAGAGCTATCGTATAAAACATTCTTATTTAGGTACCTGAAAATTTTTTAATTTCGAATTCTTACAGCTATAACCCTCGCTACGAAAAAGCTAAAAAAAAATGACACTTACCTGTCAAAATGACAGCTGTCGTATAATTAAACGAACGACCTAGAACAGTGCCGTGCCCGAAGGGCTCGGCACAATAATATTTCTACAAATTTATTAGCTGATAATTGATAGCTTCCATGAGTTATATTCACCTAAGAGTCCCTATTTAGCGATATATTATCTTTTGCAGTATAAGCACATGATATGTTATAAATATACCTAAGAAACAAATCATAGTTAGTTGTATTGTAGCCATTCATCTCGAAACTTGTATCTTACACAAATAAATTGTTTTTTAAAAACAGTTTTTCGTTGGACCGTAACGTAATTGGCGCAGTCGGTAGGATTGACAGGGTAGTTTTTGATTCGAAACGCGTAGTTCGAGGAAAACCAGTTTTTCGCTAGCCTTTACGAAAAACCCGGAAAAACTTGTGCCTAAGCGGAAACCGTGGACATTTAAGTTAGCCTTTGCTTAAACCCGGTAGTGACAATCAAAAAACGAACTTTTTGTTTTAACAATTAACTGTCAATAAAAAATACGTGAACGGACACAGTTTCAAGAGAGGGTGCAATCTACTCCAAGACTTAAGGGAGGAGAACAAAAATCGTCGAATCCTGAGTGCAGAGGGAGGAACAAACATCGTCCAAACTCTATAGGTAGTCCCAGGGAGAAGACAAGCATCGCTTTTCCTATTGGATCTAGACATAAGAAAAGTCAATGAAAATCATCATTTTAGCATTGTAAGTTCCTTTGTACATTTCCTTTTTTTTCAGTCCTTTTTAGTGTTAAAGTGTTTGATTCAACCATTTTTTAATTTTATTACTTTTACAAATTTTGTCTCACAATAATTTTTACTAATTTTCAAAACGGAAGACCTTGCAGAATTATTAGGAAATTTGGCAATCGCGCCAGAACCCGATCAAGTTAATTTAATTGAAAATATTATAGAAAATCAAGAAGTTATGGCAAACGCGAACCCAAATTATGCCTTAATTCGCTATCAAGCTGATAACATTCCAAATTTTGACGGAAACGCAAAACAACTAAGTAGATTTTTACGTTCATGCGAACATTTCTTACAAAACCACCAAGATCGCAATAATGTCGAAGCTCAAATCAATATCTGTTTGTTTGATACAATTATTGGTAAATTAACGGGTAGAGCCGCTGATTTAATAGCCTCGCGTATGGAACTTAATTCTTGGCAGCTTATAAAAGATGCCCTTATTACAACTTTTTCTGACCAACGATCTGAAGACTGTTTGGTACAGGATATAATATGCATGCGCTTAGAGAAAAATGAGCCTATTCAAAATTTCGGTCTTAGAATCCAAGACGCACGAAGTTTATTATTTACAAAAATTAACAACTCTCAAGGAGATGCTGCATTAAAACTTTTAAAAATCACGCAATATGACGATACGTGTTTAAAAACATTTATTAACAGTTTAAATTATCATATGCAACTCGTTGTTAGATTAAAAAATCCCGGATCACTAGAACAAGCCATGTCCTATGTCCGCGAAGAAGAAAACTTTTTAAATTTCAAAAATAGGTCTAATTTTAACAATAAAAATATGCCTACTACACAACAGCCTCAACAAATGAGACCGCAATTAAATAAAACACCTAACAACCCATTTAATAATTTTAACCAGCAATCTTTTTTCAGACCACAACCCCTATTTAGACAACAACCAAATTTTACACCCAATTTTAATCAAAATTTCAGGCCTAATAATTATAATAACAATTTTCAACATAACAACAGTAATAATATTTTCAGAAACCAAAATTTCCATAACCAACCTCAACATAATTTTAATAGACCCCAACTAGTGCAACAACCTCGTTTCAACCCAAGACCATCTTATCCGTTTAACCCAAATAACAATCAGTTCACAAATTCGCGTAATGTGCAAGAAACAATGGATACTACCTCAGGTAGATTTGCACGTGCCGATTCTGTACAAAGACCCGCACAAAGAATTAATAACATGGTAACTCAAGAACTTTTTGATAACAGTTTAAAAAATCACGAAAAAACAGGTGATGACACACCATCAAAAAATCCTGATACCCCCATAACACCAAATTACCCAAATCTAAATATTGATTATAATAATTACGAAAATTATGATCAAACTGATGAAAGTTATTTATCGTTTGAACCTAACCAATACGATCAATATCAAGAAGACAATTTTAACCCCTATGACGACTATAACACCCAAAATTTTCAGATTCCCACGAATATAGACAAAGTGACGTAATATATCTAAATAACAACGTACATTCTAACCTTCCAGTAATTTTTATCCCCGAAATTAATGCACAATTTTTGATAGATACAGGAAGTGGAAAAAGTTTTATTAACCCAAACCTTGCATATCAACTTTACCCCCAATTTATTTTTAACGAATATTTTTCAGTACAAACTGCTCACGCAACTTCAGTACATAATGAAGTTATGGATATACCTATATTTCCTTCATTTCAGACAAACGGTAATCACAAATTTTATTTATTTGATTTTTCAGATAAATTTGACGGATTACTAGGTATCGAATTTTTAATACAAATAGATGCAAAAATTAATTTAAAAAACTCAATTTTAGAAACCCCAGAAATACATTTGCCTTTGTACTATCAAAATAAAAATTCAATGCATAATATAACACCCACGCAAATAAAACAACAGCCGATTAAAATAATAATACCACCACGGGCGTCACAAAAAATTAAAGTACCAGTAAAAGCAAATAATGGTATAGGAATTTTAAATTATGTAAATTTAGGTAACGCAGAAATGCCAGAATCCCTTGTTAAAATTATTGATTCTCACGCACTAACAATTATCACCAATACAGGCGAGAACCCATTACAAATCGAAATTTTAGAACCTTTCGATATTGAATTATTAGAAGAAACAGAAATTAATTTTGTTGAAAAAATGGAAACCGATATTGAATGCAACGAATATTTTGACAATTTACAAAAACAAAATTTAAAAAATTTAAGGTTAAGTCATTGTAACAGCGAAGAATATAAAGCCATCCGTGATCTTTGTTATGAATATCGAGATATATTTTATGTAGACGGTACACCTTTAACTTTTACAAACCAAGTAAAACATAAAATTAATTTGACCAATGAAACCCCAATTTTTACCAAATCATATAGATATCCGGAAGTACATAAAACCGAAGTCAAAACGCAAATAAATAAAATGTTAAATGACGGTATAATTCAAAATTCGAATTCACCTTGGTCGAGTCCTATTTGGATCGTCCCAAAAAAGTTAGATGCCTCGGGCAAGCGCAAATGGCGTATAGTATGTGACTTTAGGAAACTTAATGACGTCACGGTAGATGATAAATTCCCCTTACCAAATATTAATGACATTTTAGACAAGCTAGGTAAAGCACAGTACTTTACAACTCTCGATTTAGCAAACGGTTTTCATCAGATCGAAATGAACCCCGAAGATATACCCAAAACAGCTTTTTCAACAGATACAGGGCACTATGAATACAAAAGAATGCCTTTCGGTTTGAAAAATGCGCCTGCGTCGTTCCAACGTGTCATGAACAACGTATTACGCGGCTTTCAAAATGAAATATGCTTAGTTTACCTCGATGACATCATAATTTTCTCAACATCCCTACAAGAACACATCCAAAGATTAAAATCTATATTTGAACGCCTAAGACAATCAAATTTTAAAATCCAATTAGATAAATCCGAATTTTTACATAAAGAAGTCGATTATCTTGGACATAAAATTACCAATGACGGAGTAAAACCAAACCCACAAAAAATTGACGCAGTCAAAAATTTCCCTATTCCTAGAACACAAAAAGAAATAAAATCATTCTTAGGATTAGCCGGTTACTATAGGCGATTTATAAAAAACTTTGCCAAAATATCGAAACCCCTAACTACTTGTTTAAAGAAAGGAGAAAAAGTCGAACATTCACCAGCATTTATTCAATCATTTAATCACTTAAAAGATCTTTTGATTAATGCACCAATTTTAAAATACCCTGATTTTACACAACCATTTGTTCTTACAACAGATGCTTCAAACGTAGCATTAGGAGCCGTTTTATCACAATCTTCACCACCAAATGATAACCCTATAGCATATGCGTCACGCACTTTAAACGAAACCGAACAAAAATATTCGACAATCGAAAAAGAACTACTTGCCATAGTTTGGGCATGCAAATATTTTCGTCCATATCTATACGGTCAAAAATTTAAAATTTATACAGATCATAGACCTTTAGTTTGGCTATTTAATCTTAAAGAACCAAATTCTAAGTTAGTCAGATGGAGATTAAAATTAGAAGAATACGACTACACTATAATTTATAAAAGCGGTAAACAAAACACAAACGCAGATGCGTTATCGCGAATCCAAATGAATGCTTTAGAAACCCAATCAGTTCAAAATAACGCTGGCGATATTAACTTTGATATTGACAAATTTTTACTAGATAGTTACAGCCAATTTAATCCAGAAAATCTCGATCCCGATGACGTAAGTCGAACCCTCGAAGATATTGAAAATCAACAACCCACAACTTCAAATATACCTAAAGTTAATATTATTCAAGATATCCAAATAAATCCACCCGCCGAAAATAATCAATCGGATACCCAACACAGCACAGCCGGTAATGAAACCCTAAAAGAAATACCTCTATTAGACGAAATAATCAATAATAAATTAAATCAATTTATTGTCAAAAAATCCCCATACGACGCCTATGTAAAAACTAAATACGAACGATTTGACGGTAATAGAATAATCCACGCAATTATTCCAGACAACACCCAAGCAATAATTACTTTTCTTAAAGAGAACTTGCAAGATAAAACCACCTACATACATTTCTTATCACCGGAACTTAGAAATAATTTTCAAGACGCTTTAACAAAGCACTTTTGTAATTTTAATCTTATAGAATGTACCAAGTTAATAAACAACGTAAGCGAAGACGAACGGGAAATGATTATGCGATTTTCTCACGAAGGAAAAACAAATCACCGCGGAATACAAGAAACAATAACGCGACTAAAAATTAATTATTATTGGAAATCAATGAAATCGGATATTACCAAATTTATAAATAATTGCGAAATTTGCCAAAGAACCAAATATAATAGAAGACCCCCAGATCAACCCCTTGTACTAACAGAAACACCATCTAAACCTTTTGAAATTTTACATGTTGACACACTTACAGTAGAAAATAAAAAATTTCTTGTTATCCTAGATAAATTTTCAAAATTTGGTCAAGCATTACCATATTTTGGGACAGCTATCTCAGCCTGTCAAAACTTAGTACATTTCTTTTCATTTTTCGGAGTACCAAAACAAATTGTCGCAGACAATGGCACCGAATTTAAAAATGACGTAATGAATGAGTTATTAAAAGCCCATAATATAAAAATTCATTTTACAACACCTTATCACCACGAATCAAATTCACCGGTAGAAAGATTAAACTCTACTTTAATTGAACACCTACGAATTTTAAAAGAAAAAGATAACAAAACGGACACTATTTCTTTAATGACATATGCCGTTATCGCTTATAATAGTACAATTCATTCAAGTACAAAGTACACCCCATATGAATTAGTATTAGGTCATACAGATTCACGTGACCCAATGAAATTAATACCTGCACAAGTATTCGCAGAATACGTCAACAACCATCAAACCAACACAAAAGCTTTATATGATCAAATCAAAGATAAATCAATAGAATTAAAACAAAAAACTATCGATAAAGCCAACAAAAATAAAAAGCCCCAAAATATAACAGTAGGAGCTCAAGTATATAAAAAACAAGACAAACGTTCAGGCAAATTAAAACGCCGTTTTACAGGTCCATTTGTAATAAAAGAAATTTTAGAAAATAACAAGTTACAAATCGAAAACCCAAAAACTAAACGCACGGAAATAATTCACATAAACGAAACTAAAATAATGCCAATTGTTCCAGATGCATCAGACTCGTCCTCATCGGAGCAAACGAAGTAAAAATCCATGATCTAAACAAATATCCAGGACTACTCCCCTATAAACTAGGAACCGCGAAAATTCGTTCTAACCATTGGTCCTTAATTCAAATTTACGATTTATCCCCAATAATCAAAGAATTTTATACACTTAAAAGCTTCTCAAGTAACTTAATAAATAACCTTCAAAATAATTCTAATTATCGCGAAGAGTATAAAAATACCTTCATTCCATTAGTAGCAATCGAAAAAAGAATCGAAAACCAAATTTATCAAATAAACCCGAATTTTAATAAAAAACAAAAACGTGGAATATTTGACCCTCTTGGTTCAATAATAAAATGCATAACAGGTAACCTCGATCAAACAGACGCAGAACGTTATGACCAACAGATTAAACAATTACAAGAAAATCAAAATAAACTTAAAAACATTGCTTTTAATCAAATTACTTTACTAGAAAAGTCAATCAATCAATTTCAAAATACCATATTAAATATTTCCCATAATCAACTTGTCTTAAAATCAAGAATTTTGCAAATCGAAAGCACTATTAAAGAAGTAGCTCTACAACAAAATACCGATCATCAATATTTTAGAATACATGTAGTGATTAATCAAATTACAATGATGTATCAAACAATTTTTGATATTTTCGAAAAAATAGAAATTGCCATTTCTTTCGCAAAAATAAATACACTTCATAACGCAATTGTTAATCCCATAGAACTTATTAAGGAAATCCAAACTTTTAAATTAAATTTGGATACAGACGTACTACCCTTGGAGGCAACTATTGAGAATACATTAAACTTCGAAAAAATTATCGAAATCAAAAGTTATTCGAAGAATAATATAATTACGTTCATTTTAGAAATACCGCTAGTTGAATCAGATGTTTATCACTATTATCAATTATTCCCAATACCAATTCCTAATAACCAAACATCTGAATTCTATCTCAACCTTCCACATAAACCTTACCTAGCGCTTAGCAATGCTAAATACGCCTACATGGATCAAAAATGCAGCCAACTGATGCCTAACGAGTACCTCTGCACAGAAGCACACATAACCTATATCAATGACGCACCTCCATGTGCCGTTCAACTGATTACGTATCGATCAAATGCCACTACATGTCAGCCATTCCGCATCAAACTTCAAGATGTACAAATTACCAAAGTAATTGATGGAAAATGGATAGTTACGGTACCCAACCGCCTTGTCGTTCCAATATCCTGCCAAAATTCCAAAGACAACACGCCACTGTTTGGATCATACCTAATTGAAACATCCAACCAATGTAGCCTACAAATTAAGTCAATAATTCTACGCACTTATCAATCAAGCCAATTAACCTATAAAGATGTCTCTCTACCAGAATTGGACCTGCCAAAAGAATATTTTAATCAAAACGAAAAAATATTCAACCCGCCGTCCCTGGACCTGAATATTGTCAATTTAAAAGAAACAAAAGAAATTGAAGCCCAACTTCAAGAACAGAAGAAAATAATCAATGAGATGACCACACCGATATCTATGGAAAGAATCAGTTTTTGGACAATCTTATTGTATTTACTAATCATAACCATTTTTATTTTTTCAGCATATAAATTATGTAAAAATAGGTACTTTAGGAAACCTTCAAAAGCCCCTATTAACGACGACATAATTATTTAAAACTTTCTTATGCTTTTAAGAATAAATATATTATTTTATTAATTTCAAAAATAAAATAAATTTTGAAAAATCACACCCATAAGGGTATGCTTTTAGCTAAGGGCGGAGGAGTTATATTCACCTAAGAGTCCCTATTTAGCGATATATTATCTTTTGCAGTATAAGCACATGATATGTTATAAATATACCTAAGAAACAAATCATAGTTAGTTGTATTGTAGCCATTCATCTCGAAACTTGTATCTTACACAAATAAATTGTTTTTTAAAAACAGTTTTTCGTTGGACCGTAACGTAATTCATGTAAGAATAATTTTTTGCTTATGTTTTAATCGATTGAATACTACTACTGAAGAGCACCTATAAATATCAATATCATATATCTCCGTAACGAAAAGTCGTAGCGAATCGAGCGAGGTGGCATTGGAAACGGGACATCGAGCACTATACGGCGCCATCTCCGACCTATCTATACGAGAAAACGGAAATTTTGCACCATTGTCTAGTTTTGGTCAGTTGTTATAATGACAATTTGGCGATATGTTTCCCCTTCACGTTCCGCAGGAAAGTGAGGCAAAAAAAAGCAATAGTAAATAGAAAAATAGGAAAGAAAAGTATTTTTTTAATTTTAGTAAATTTTTTTAGTACTAATATTAGATGCACTCTCGGCTGACGATTAGCGATATGTACCCAGTCTAGTTTCTTGTTTTCGGCGCACAGCTCTATACGTATCAGCTTTGTATTAATTATTTTGTCAGTTTACAGTCGCTTTCCTTATGCTACCTTTTGAAAGACATCATTAATACATTACTCTTGAGAGTTAACAGCGAAAGACCTAGATTGGATTGGTTTTTAATTACAGGAATAGTGACGTAATTTTATTTTCTTCCAATTAGCCATAAATTATCATTATTTAATAAACTAATTAACAACTTATTTTCTATACTTATTTTAATAACTTATTGACGTCATCTAACTTTTATGTTTGATTGGTCCACACAGTACTGGTCTCATTAGCTTTTGTTTTCTGTGTAAAGTCGATACAACATGCTATGCAATAAAGAATTAAAATAAAATACTTATTTTAAAACACAGCTGTTTTAGTCAAAATTAATACGTCACTGTTCTAAAAATTTCCATTTAGAGTCACTGGTCTTTCTACATTAACTTTTAGTATTTAATTGCATTGATTTATTTTAAGAATTGTGACTTAATTAATTACTATTTTTCCGTTAATTAATGACTAATTATAGAGCTGGTTTATAGGGATGTGCTTTCTTTTCCATAAGATAAACTCATATTCTTTTTCGTTTGTAATCAAGTAGTCAACTGTTGTCATTCCTCTAATTTTAATTAATGATTTTTACATACTTGTAATTAATTAACTTGTTCGATAATTTCATTTTGTTAATTATTGCTTTCTGCTAATTTTAATTTGAGACTTAAGTGTTTAATTGATTATGTTCATTAATACTTAGTTTTTTTTTTTTTGATTTGTAAATTATTATTAAACAATTTTGTGCACATGCGCGTCACGCATGCGCAGTAAACATTTCTTATAATTTCGGCGTATTAGCTCTTATTAGGTTTACTACTTGATTGCAATTATGCTAATTTTGTTTTATTGAATTTATTGACTGTTCTAGCCGCATACTTTTGTTTAATTGAGGTTTATTACTTGATTATTTTTATAAATTATTTTTCTGCATACTCATTGTTGAGTTTTAGCGATTCTGCGCGCATGTGCGTCGCGCATGCGCAGTAACCATTTCTACCAATTTCAGTGATTTAGCTCATTAAAAGTTCACTGCTTGTTTGCAACCTCATTTATTTGATTATTGTGTATTTTGGAGTGCTCCAGTAGCGTATTTGATCTTATTGAGTTTCAATTTAAATATTTTCATTCGTTAAACATTTTTACTTACAGTTATTGATGATTTTAAAGGGGTTTGCACGCATGTGCGTGGCGCATGCGCAGAATCAATTTTCAAATGTTTTATTATAAATCGATTTAGATTTTAGTACCGATTATTTTAAAGGGTATGCAGCACGTTTTTATGATATTTTGCGCCTGGTAATAGCTCATATTTGCGGTTTGGTAGGTTTTGGTGGTGCAACGCTGGTTTTAATTGATTTAAATTAGTTTTTATTGTTCAGGCCTTCAGCCGCCTTTTATTTTAACTTTTTCAATATTGTTATTATTATAGTACTGATGCATACTGTTTTGTACTTAGGGTCCTTGTACGGGATTGGATCTGCTACCACCAAATCCCATGTAACTGATTCCATGTAAGGAATCCATTTAAGGAGTCCAGCTCAAAGTCTCAACTTCAGGTACCAGACCCGAGTAGCAATGTTTGGTCAGGACTAAATTTTAAATGTGAACTGGAAAGTGTAACTATAAGATTGGACTTTTCATTATTACTTGATTGCGTTTGCAATGAGCTGGTGTGGTGATATCCATTCCTTTGTATTTTATTTTATTATGTAACCTTCTCCAAATTGCGGTATAATAACTTTCGACTATGAAGGGTTTATTCTAATTTTTGTTTTGGTAATTTATAACGCATTTAATATCTTTTGCGTATACGTTTCCTAACAGCGTAATGTTTGAATAAATTTTAGACCATCTATTTTACATTCAGTGTTTTATTTGAGTCACCCCACTAAGCAACATATCCCTACATTTCATTTTCAGGTTTCAGTTACTTTGTCTATTTAACCGAGCTAGAGGACCCAAAACCATCTTGGTAGGTTTTCTGTTTTTGCCTGGCCCAAAAACAGTGGCGCCTTAAATTTATCTTTTCTAAACCCCCCCTAATCTCCGGCTTATGCGCTAGGGCACTTTGCTCGCTGGCAGTAGGCCCCTCTATCTCGGCTAAATTTGATTGGTTTGATTTATTTCTATTCAGTTATTTAAATTTTTGACAGTTTATAAAATTTAAGATTTCACAATGACTTTCAATTTTTGATTAATTTTTAAATACTCAATTAAATTTAAATTCATTAAAGGCGATTTTCAGCGTAGCAATTAAAATCGCTGTAACTTCTAAACGACTTATCCGATTTTACTAAATTTAAGCTTGTTTGGAAGAACCTTCAATTGTCGTATCTAATGGTACAAGATAGTTTCTAATAAAATTGCTAGAGAGCGCAATTTGTGTTAAAAATTATTGTTTTGGCAATAACTCAGAAACGAACGGAGATATCAAGCTGCGGTTTTAATATTTTTTCTAGCAAATTTCATCTACTTTTCGATTATGGTATCATAATTATTCCGTACGATTTATTTTTTCGAAGGAAAATCAAAAAATGTATTGTTATTGCAAATTGCGCCCTCTGCATTTTTTTGAGAACTATTATCGACAACTAAATATGATTGGTCAAAGTGCATACATTTCTCTTCCAAACAGTCTTTAGTTTGCTAAAATCGCATAAGTCGTTTATAAGTTACAGCGATTTAAATAATTACACTTTCAACAGCTTCCCCCACTCTTATTAAAGTCGGTACGCCAATGAGCATAAGACCAAAATGATGCATAATTGTCCAAGCTTTAAAATGGTGTTATCAAACATATACCTTAATGTGGAATTTTCGGAGTTATGTAAAATTTAAAAATTTACTTTTCAATTACGCCCTCTTGCGGCAAAATGCGGAACTTGAAAATTATTTCCAGAATTTTCTCATGGCCACTTTTATTATCATTTTTCTTCTCCTGAGTTTCTATGCCCAGTAGTTTCCGAGATATGGCCGCTCTTCGACCTTAATGAAACACCCTGTATATAGATATATTGGATATTTTGATATTTATATAAATATCATAATATTTGCCAACCCTGCAAAATACCTTTGTAACAACTCTAAAATAGTTGTGGAGATACGCCTGCCAAAATTTAGTAGTGGAAAAAGACAACGTTTATAAAAAAAAATTTAGGTTTTAAGTGGAATAATATAATTTTTCCGTCGACCTTGTATTTACAACCTTAATTAATGTATAAAAAATCATACATTAATGGCCCCTATTAATGCATGATTTTTTAAATTATTAATAAACGATTTTAGGCAACCAAACATACTACAAAGCACGCACTGCGCGTACATAATGGCGTTGCCATAGTTTCTGTCGATGTCAATAAGTTAGGAATTCAAAAATTTGTTATAATATGTAGTTTGGTTCTAAATAAAAAAAAAATATATTCTATTAACAAGACAATCGGCGGAAAAATATTGTAACTAACGCGTATATTAAATAGCGATTAATACACTAGTTTGTTAAATTACTATAAAAGCGTCAATTAAGGACAATTGTGGGCATTTCCAATGACCCCAATTTCCTACGATATTTACGGACCACGTATGCTTTAATTTTGAATTTGTTCTTAAGTTTCGGTAAACTATTATGTTTTAAAAGAGCGTTATCAAAAACGATAGTTTCTACAAGCAAAAATTACATATTTTTTAATCAAATCAATGGACAAGTTAAAAGAGAAAATATTCTTTAAGTTTGGTGTTCCAATAATGGTACGGAGGGATATGCAAAGGGTAATAATCGGCATAAGTGGACATATCCTGACGTGGATTCAGCAAGAATACGTTTACAGCATTCCGAAGAAGTACCTAGTCCAACATTCAGCAGCCTGCTAATACTTGCAGTGGAAACAACTTCTGACGAACTGGAGCATACAAATCTGAAGGATGCGACTCATAAGAGATTTAAAATTCTCAAGAGAGCCTTCCCATGGAATTGCTTGCCTCGCGATTAAACGAAAAAAAAACTTGCTTGCTTGCTTCGGCAATTTCACAGACTTGATTAATAAAATTAAGTCTATAGTGCCTGTATATTATTTTGTTAAAGCAGTTAAAAAAATTCTTGGAAAGCATGGATCAGAGAATTTCGTGAAACTAGTATCCTCTTCCATTCAATCCCGCACAAAGGTATTAAGATTCATATCCTTCATAGTTTCCCAGAAGATCTAGGAGATCTTAGTGAAAAACAGGAAAAACGATTCCAAGGAAGAAAGATATCACAGGAGAGGAGCTGGTCTTCAGATTAGGCAATTTTACAGACTTGATTAATGAAATTACGTCTATAGTGCCTGTATATTCTTTTGTTAAAGTAATTTAAAAAATTCTTGGAAACCATAGGTCAGAGAATATCGTGGAACTAGTATACTTCTCTATCCAATCCCGCACAATAGTATGTATTAAGATCCACATCCTTCATAACCACTTAAAACTTTTCCCAGAAGATCTAGGAGATCTTAGTGAAGAACAGAAAAAAATGATTCCATGGAAGAGAGATATCACAGGAGATGGGCTGGTCTTCAGATTAGGCAATTTCACAGACTTGATTAATGAAATTACGTCTATAGTGCCTGTATATTCTTTTGTTAAAGCAATTTAAAAAATTCTTGGAATGTATAGGTCAGAGAATATCGTGGAACTAGTATACTTCTCCATCCAATCCCGCACAATAGTATGTATTAAGATCCACATCCTTCATAACCACTTAAAACCTTTCCCAGAAGATCTAGGAGATCTTAGTGAAGAACAGAAAAAATGATTCCATGGAAGAGAGATATCACAGGAGATGGGCTGGTCTTCAGATTAGGCAATTTCACAGACTTGATAAATGAAATTACGTCTATAGTGCCTGTATATTCTTTTGTTAAAGCGATTTAAAAAAATCTTGGAAAGCATAGGTCAGAAAATATTGTGGAACTAGTATCCTCCTCCATCCAATCTCACACAATGATACACATCCTTCATAGCGACTGTAAACGTTTTCCAGAAGACCTAGGAGATCTTATTGAAGAATAAGGAAAACGATTATATAAAGAAAATCCTCACAGTCACTTTAATATACATCCTTAAGTGCTCCACATATGTATACAAGAACAAGAACGAATTCCAAGAAAACAGAAACAATCACAACTATCCTACAAGAAACGCAAATGGCCTTACACTCCCTAGACACACTTAAACACGATATGAAAAATCTCACCACTATGCATGAAACAAAATTTTTAATAAACTACCAGAATAAATCAAATAATCCATAACAAGAGGTATATTTGGAAGAAAACTAAAGGACTTTCTTATAAAAAATGCATTTTACACAATTAAAGACTTCTTGAATGCCTAAACGATGTCATATTTGCGTAAAAGGTTTTGACCTTCTAGATTTTTCTCGTACCTTTAATGTTTGTAGTCTGAAATTTAGGGTAAACTGCCTCCTAAGTTAGTTAATTTTATAGTTTTATATGACGAACCTCAAATCGTAATGTATGATCCTTAGTCGAATAAATTTAATTTGAATTTGAAAGGCCTAAATTAAAAATCTATTACAAGACAGACAACGATTGAACCTTTAGCTGTCCTGTAATACCAAATTTAATCCTGTTTAATTAAATTTAACTGGTAATATTTGGTGACAGCCGAATACCTGCAACTATTTTTGAAATATTTATCTTAGCTATCGTTAATAGTATAGAAGTCAAATGTACAAAATAGTATATTAAAGTACACGTTTTATAAAGCATCATTTTATAGCACGCGTCCATGTTAAATAACGAGCCGCTTGCGGCGAGTTTTATAACGGGACAAGTGCTTAAAACTGCTTTATATAACACGTACTTTATACTATTTTTTCTAATTTGTAGTTTTTTCAATAAAAAATACATATTTAAAAAGAAAATAAATCCTTCAAATTTTGTAAATTTTTATGTCTAAATTTTATGTTGGTAATACTATTTTTTATGATAGTAGCCTATGGACAATAAAAATTATTTTGCGAACTGTAATTTTTTGATTTATTCACCCATTTTCACCACGAGATTCTAAAGGTATTTTAGCGATATGAGATTTGAAATTGGACGGAATACGTTGTGTGATCCTTGTACATTCGGTACATACAGTGTGTCCGCTTGAGTTCTGTACATATGGAAAACTTTTTTATTATTAACTTTACGAAAAAAAGTTATTCTTCATAAAAAGTTCTGCATGGTCCAAAACCTAAAATGCAACCATCAAATATCGAAATTTTCCGGTCATATACGAGGTTTGTCAAAAAACGTGAATTTTTCCCAAGAATGTAAATTTTTCCCAAGCGTAAAGTACCTTTAGTACCTTTATTTTTGACATTATCAAAAATTGTTATTAAAAAAAGTTGATCAGAACTAAGAACCACGTCTAAATGTGCAATAACACGCATTAAATTAATTAAATAATTAAAAAATTAAATAATTAATAATAAATCAATAAAACAATTTTTCAACATAAATGCGTATAATTGCACATTTAGCCGTAGTTTTTAGTTCTGATCAACTTTTTTTCATATCAATTTTTGATAATGTCAAAAATAAAGGTACTTTACGCTTGGGAAAAATTTACATTCTTGGGAAAAATTCACGTTTTTTGACAAACCTCGTAGATGACTGGAAAATTTCGATATTTGATGGTTGCATTTTAGGTCTTGGACCATGCAGAACTTTTTATGAAGAATAACTTTTTTTCGTAAAGTTAATAATAAAAAAGTTTTCCATATGTACAGAACTCAAGCGGACACACTGTATACAGAGCGTTCGGAAATTCGGGCGATTTTGCTACTTTTTTTCGAATTTCAAAAGACGTGATTTTACGTCACGGCATTGCAATTTAGTATAGGGAAGATGGAAAATTCAAATAAAGTTGTAGTTAAAATCGACATTGGAAGGTTAGTAGATTGAATTTTTTATAGGATTTGGCAGAAAATGATAGCTTGAAGCATCTACAAAAGCAAAATAGTTCTCCGTCAATAAAGTTATTATTTAATATGTGTTTTTTAATGAACTAAAACAATACATACAGATTTGTAGATCTAGGCAACCAAACATACATGCGTGGGTTCGTGTAGTATTTTGCATATTTGGACTAAAAAATATTATTAGTTATCTAGAATGCTATGCTAAACGGTGAAAAAAAACATGTCATGTAGGGCCAACCTTTAAATAATAAAATTCGGAGTTCGAAATAGATCTATTACGAACTCGCTAGCGCGTTCGAAATAGATCTGTTTCGAGACAAAATTAGAAAAAGTACTTTATTATTTCGAAATAAACAAATATATCTTAAAATAAATGCTATTTAAGTTTAGAGGGTTTCGGAAATAAATATAGTGTTAACCAATCAAATTAGCAATATCCACCTGTTCGTCTTGGAACCGCTCGCTATTGCCGTTATCGTTTGGATTGGAGCAAGCAAAAACTTTTCGGGGCACCCTTGTCAGTGTGGGTAGGCGAAAAGCCCAAACATTTTTTTAAACTATACGTCCAAATTTTAACAAATTTGGTTAATAATTATGTTTTCTATTTCATATTTTTTTTGGCCAACAAATTAAAATTTTATGAAATTTTTACTTAGAACGAATTCTCTGGAAGGTAAAATGACAAAAATTAACCCCCTCCTAAATGCACCGGATTGTTTTTGTAATTTTGTTTTGTATTTTTTATTTTTCCCACTTGAAAACCAAGCACCATGATTCAAAAAAGGGCGTGGCACCCAAAAAATTTTCGCCTGCGGCGCTATTTTTGCGCCTTCGGGGCTGTTTGACCCCCCCCAGAATTAATTTCTGGATCCGCCCTTGAGTCTATTTAGAGTATCTCGAGGGTAATGTTGTAAAAAATTGTTTCTGACACAAATCGACTTAACGTTAGTAAATTAAGAACAGTAAATAAGTGATGAGATAGGAGAAAAAAAATATACATAATGTTGCTTACTGTTGTATTTTACTGATAAAAAATTAACTATCTATTTTTTTAATCGTCGACGCTAATATACCGATATTAAATAGATTATGGTTGGTAAACAACGGATCACCTAAAGGTAAAGAATCTAATTAGGTTTTACTCATCAACTAATTATTTCTTTGTTCCTATAAAATGCGTTTTATGGGGCGGCACATCTTAATCTCTTAATCCCTTTGCATTATTAATGAGATTTTTAAAACTATACAAACTCGGCACAAAGTGGTGCACCTGACCCCGTAATAACTATTTACTAGTATTTGGACGGTACATTTTCTTACTACGCACCAAATATTTTAAGCAAATTTTTACCATACATGGTATTCTGAACGGTTATTATAAAGGTACCATTAGTTTTTTTGTTTGTTAAAAGACAAAAGTGAAAAGTCATATGCTTTGCATGTCTAAAATAAAAGAGAATTGTGATAAGCTAGGCATTGAATTTGTACCGAAAGAAATAGTTGTCGATTTTGAGTTAGCGATTTATAATGCTGTACTAAAAATTAGGGATCGACCGATACCGATATATATATATATATATCGGTTATCGGCAATATCGGCATCTTTGCCGATATATCGTATCGGCAAAAAAGTGCCGATATAAATGCCGATATGGTTTTTTAATTAAAAAAAACAAGATAAACTATTTTATTTTTGTTAATAAGGCTTTAAAACATTATCATCAAACATTACATAAAGTACAGCTTGCAGAAGCAGCTTTATTAGGTAACACAGTGACATTTTTCTCAAAATACATCCAATACGGACTTTTCTTTGACTTTAGAGCCTTGCTGGAACCTATCCAGGATTAATATTAGACGTTTCAGTGCTTTCAGAGCCACGGAAATAACTATAAACCGTTGACTGTATTTGTTCACGACCACTTGTCTGGCTGTTATTATTTATAGAATATTTATTTTCTTTTGTAGTTGAGGGGATATTACTTGACATGGTATAAATAAATTTAAAAAAAAATGCAAATAAATACAGCAAAAGTAGGTCTGGTTCTCAGCTTTTAATTGCCATCAAGTAAATTTCTAAACTATCACATATGAACCTTAACGTCGACTATTTCCCGTTTATTCAAACGGTGATTCCCTGTCAACTTGCTCAGTGATTCCCCGACGCGGCGGTTACAACGTTCGTCGAGACCTTCAACTGGAAATTAGAGAGTTTTAGCAGAAAATAATCCTTTGAACCCTTTCAGAAGATGTGCGATTTTTAACGTAAAATATGTTTTAAGTGCCGATATTTTCTGATTTTGGTAATACTGAAAACACAATTTATAGAAATACGTTGAAGAGAACATAAAAATTTTGCCGATATATATCGGTATCGGCACATTATATAGGCCGATACCGATATATCGGTATCGGCATAAAATCACTGTATCGGTCGAACTCTACTAAAAATGTCTCCAAATGCTAATATTACTGGCTAAGATTCCACCTAACCCAGGCATGGTATAGAAAAATTCAAACTCTGGGTTTAACAGTGGAATACAAAGACAAAAATTCAGAGATTGGGAAGTGGCTTCATTATTATTTTTGTCTTTTATATTTGGAACCAGAACATGTTGAAGATTTTTATTTCTTTGAACTTTACGAAATTAAGCCAGCAGACGACAGACTGGAAACATTTTCGTGTTACCTTCTAGAACATTATTTGACAGATTATTTGAAATTTCCACTCACTATATGGGCGGATGCGTCTGCTGCGTTAAATAAAACTACCAACGCTTGCGAATCGTTCCACTCGCATTTTAATGCGTCCATGTTCCAAACCCATCCTTTTTTATTTATTTTTGTTAAATTACTTATTAATGTATAAACTGAAATATATATCAAATGCAATGGCATTAACCAACCACATAAATATAAAAATATAACCAGTAAGAAACGTTATGATTTTATTAAAACCAAAATTAGGTATATAAAATAATGTTTTGTCAAGACTATGGAGAACTATAGGGTAGGAGGCCGATCGACAATGGCAGCATTTTCAAATTCTGTCCCGGTTTTTTGGTTAGTTCGCTATTGGCCGATAGATGGCTCTCGCGTCCGAAGTGGGCTGATGTTGTCTTCTTCTTCTTCGTTTTTAATATGGAAAACTAGATCCTCCATAGTTTTTAACTTTTACTTAAACCCTTTATTTTTCTGTGCTTTTACTTTTGACAATTGACATTTTATTTTTCGAAATAACAAATAATGTTTGAAGGCAAGACAAAACAAATAACGTTGTATTGTAATTAATTTCCATATTTATAATGAATAATGGTACAATTTATAAAAGTAGAGTTTGCTTTGTGTCGGGGTGTAAGACAGGATCTTTTTCAGAGAGGAAACGCAGCCAAATAAGTATCTTTCTAGCTCCAAAGGTATAGCTAGAATGTTTAATACCCTGTATTTTAAAAACCAAGCATCGTTGGAACTTTATACAGGCCGAGTTTACTAATAAGTATAACAAAGTAAGTGTAAATTCATATAAAAGTCCTTATTTGTTCCTTAAAGAACTAATTTAAATAAAAATAGTTATTGCGTCCATAAGAAACCATTATTTGATAGCCCACTTCGAACACGCGCGCCATCTTACAGCGACTCGTAAAGCTGAATTACCGATGCTAATTTGGGACCGAATCCAATGCATTGCGATCGGCCTCCTACCTCAAGTCCTCCATAGTCAAGACTACAATGTGTCAAAATAGTATCCCATATTATGACTGGAATTAATTCCAATACAGCTATCTTTTATAATATGTTGTATATTATTATTAATATGTATATGTATATAATGTAGTATAATAAATTTTGTTATAAAGATACAATCTTTTTTTTAATTTCTAAATTAATGTGCCGAGCTTGTATTCTCCCGTTTTATGTCATTCAATCCAATTGGCTAAAGAAATTATTTTATTCATAATCGTAATTTTTTTTTCAATTTTTATACTGTGTGTGTTTTGTGTTTACTAAGCAAACTGCCTATTACAGTAAACTCATTCCAGATTCTTCTTAGAGGGGCCATCAGCAGTGGCGTAACAAACACCACGCATCGCGGGGAGGGGGGGTGCTTTGACGGCCCCTTTAAAATTTGCTGCCAGCTTTGCTTTTCATTGTTATTTAATTTCATAATTAATTTAATTTTTTTATATCCTTAGAATCTAACTTTGTTAAGTTTGTAAAGAAAAATTATACACGAAAGCGCAGAATTTACAAACGATATACCATAAAGCAGTGGTTCCCAAACTGGGGGGCGCGAGAACTCTGAAAAACTGAAAAATTAATACAAATAATGTTACGTTTTTAAATAAATAAATGAAGTAAAAGAAATGTTTCTTTATAATGGAGGGGAGGGAGGCGCGACCATTTCTTGTTTTCCAAAAGGGGGCGCCATAGAAAAAAATTTGGGAACCACTGCCATAAAGACTTGTCCATTGACTTTCCTAGTCAAATTTTAAGACTCAGAAAGGGACTTGGAGATAGTATTTCAAAATTTAAAACAGTGTATGAACTTGCGGATCATTTATTAATAAAAAATCAGTGTGTTTTTCAAATTTTCCAGATGTATCTAGTGCAGTGATGTTATTTCTAACGTTACCGGTTAGTGTGACTTCAGCGGAACGATCTTTTTCCAAACTTAAAATAAGTAAAAACCCATTTACGTAACACCATGGGACAACAACGTCTTTCGGATTAATCCTTAATCAGTATCGAACACGTGTTTGTTAAAACATTGACGAAATTATAAACGATTTTGCAAAAAAAACTCTCTACGATCTGGTCGTTTTGTAAAATACCTTGTATAGTATTAGTGACATAATGTTGATGCGTGCTTGTTGAATGTTCATGTGTTTTACTGTTTTCTGCCTTTTGAATTCTATGAGGCTTCCCGTTACTACCATTCATGGTAAGCAACATTATTTGTGGTGTTTTAAAATTTTGATTTTGCATCATGTTTGCCGGAATATTACGTATAATGACTTAATAACTACCTATGTGATGTCTACCAGTCTAACTAGGATTATAAAATAAATTCGAATTGTTTGCTGTTAGAGGTACTTAACACATAATGTGGGTAGGGTTGCAACTTTTCCGGAAAAGTTGAAATTGATGAAAAGTTCGATCAACTTTTCAAAAAAAGTTCGGAGAAGTTGGAAAAGTTTAGCTTTACGGTAATTTTAAGGTTGTATCTTGCATTGTGATGTGTTCTTGTGTGGAAATTATGTAAATAAAATACTAACCCTACCTTTTATTATCTATCATATTATTTATATAATTTATAAATGAAAAGAAGCAATAAAACAAAACAACAAACAACAAAATATAACCTAAAAGTAAGACCAAGGCCCAAGGCCTCCTAAGATGAATCACCATCATCACTGCTAAACGACGAATCTTCATAAATAGCGATAAAATCGTTGTCGGACTCCGTAGATTGTTTATCTGAATCTGACCCATACTTATTTGTCGATTCTAGTTCTTGACTGTCTTCTAAAGTTTTTTTGGATCGTTTGGCAGGAATAGCAGATTTTGATCTTGTCAATCTCTTCGTGACCGTACTGGCACTGCTGGCAGAGGCGGATAAACCTAAACCAGACTCTAAGGGTACTTGTTCAGTGCTGGCACTGCTGCTGGGTAAAAGGACTTGGGAACCATCTTAGTCTTGCAACTTAGCGCATATTGTTTATAGCAAAATTTACAATCGAATTTTTTGGTTTTACTGTTTAGAATAGTTTTATATTTGGAACCAGAACATGTTGAAGATTTTTATTTCTTTGAACTTTACGAAATTAAGCCAGCAGACGACAGACTGGAAACATTTTCGTGTTACCTTCTAGAACATTATTTGACAGATTATTTGAAATTTCCACTCACTATATGGGCGGATGCGTCTGCTGCGTTAAATAAAACTACCAACGCTTACGAATCGTTCCACTCGCATTTTAATGCGTCCATGTACCAAACCCATCCTTCTTTATTTATTTTTGTTAAATTACTTATTAATGTACAAACTGAAATATATAACAAATGCAATGGCATTAACCAACCACATAAATATAAAAATATAGCCAGTAAGAAACGTTATGATTTTATTAAAACCAAAATTAGGTATATAAAATAATGTTTTGTCAAGACTACAATATGTCAAAACAGTATCCCATATTATGGAATTAATTCCAATACAGCTATCTTTTATAATATGTTGTATATTATTATTAATATGTATATGTATATAATGTAGTATAATAAATTTTGTTATAAAGACACAATCTTTTTTTTAATTTCTAAATTAATGTGCCGAGTCAGACTCCGTAGATTGTTTATCTGAATCTGACCCATACTTATTTGTCGATTCTAGTTCTTGACTGTCTTCTAAAGTTTTTTTGGATTGTTTGGCAGGAATCCCAGATTTTGACCTTGTCAATCTCTTCGTGACCGTACTGGCACTGCTGGCAGAGGCGGATAAACCTAAACCAGACTCTAAGGGTACTTGTTCAGTGCTGGCACTGCTGCTGGGTAAAAGGACTTGGAAACCATCTTAGTCTTGCAACTTAGCAGTATATTGTTTAAAGCAAAATTAACAATCGAATTTTTTGGTTTTGCTGTTTGGAATAGTTACGTCCTTAAAGTATTTCCACACCAATTTCTTCTCATTTGCCATGTTTGTTACGTTGAAATTTTTTTATCGCATTCACTAGCATAGCTTACGCGGGGACGGGGATAGCGATCGGGGCATTACCGGGGTTCGGAACAAAATGGCGTATTATTAGCTTTATTCGGGTTTCGTCTGAGACGGTCCTAGAACTGTCAAAAGTGTGCGCAGTCTAATTCCTCGCGTTCGGGTTATTTTGAACCGATTTAGAACTGATATTTTGACAGCAGTTTGTTGTTCGGGTTTAAATAAGAACTGTTCTGGGACTGTTCGAGAACTATCAGAAACAGTCCTTGCTCCAGAGTAAGAACTGGTTTGGGATTATTTTACGACGCATGTGTAAAACATATTTTCGATTGGCCGCAGTTTTAAAACATCAACAATTTATTTTTAATTATTGTATGGTTTTAAATTGTATTTTTTTGGCCGGTATTTTCTTTTTTCGTTAATACTATCTGAAACAAGATAAGAGCTAATAAAATAGCCTTAGTTTAAATTATTTTAAGCAGAACCTACCTTCACTAGCCATTTTAAATTAATTTAATTTATAAATATAAAGTTGAATGCAAGAAAGAACTGTAAACAAATGACGGAAATGTGAAAATAAAGTTAGGTTAGGTTAGGTTCACTCTCAGCAGGGCCGGATCGAAGCCTACTACTTTGGGAGGGGAGAACTTGCAAAAAAAAACCAACTATTTTTTTTTCTACATTTATAATAGTTAATTTATTAATAGTAAGTTATAATAAATATCTACGCTTTTAAATGCCTAAATATACGTACAAAAAAAAAATAACTTTTTTGTGAAAAACAGCCTAATGCTACTAACATTAACAAATAAAAAACAAATACAAATGTAAACTGCAAAAGAAAATTATTAAGAAAATAGGTAATAACTTATCAGTTATTACCCTCAATCAATCTCCTATGTTTTAACTTCGCCCAAGACTGAAGAACATTTTTTAGGTCTATGTTAATATAAGACAAATTACGCTCACTTTTGAAGCTAATTAGAAAGAATAATAACTAGACTGGGTACATATCGCTAATCGTCAGCCGAGAGTGCATCTAATATTAGTACTAAAAAAAAATTTACAAAAATTTACAATAAAAAAATACTTTTCTTTTCTTTTTTTCTATTTACTATTGCTTTTTTTGCCTCACCTTCCTGCGGAACGTGAAGGGAAAACATATCGCCAAATTGTCATTATAACAACTGACCAAAACTACACAATGGTGCAAAATTTCCGTTTTCTCGTATAGATAGGTAGTTTTCTTAGACGGCGCCGTATAGGTGCTCTTTAAACTCGCACACCTTTGTGCAATGTGGGATATACTTTCCATATTTGCTCTATAAAAATATGTAAGTATTCAATCGATTAAAACATAAGGAAAAAATTATTCTTACATGGAAGCTATCAATTATCAGCTAATAAATTTGCCCTTCGGGCACGGCACTGTTCTAGTTCGTTCGTTTAATTATACAAGAGCTGTCACTTTGACAGGTAAGTGTCATTTTTTTTAGCTTTTTCGTAGCGAGGGTTATAGCTGTAAGAATTCGAAATTAAAAAATTTTCAGGTACCTAAATAAGAAAGTTTTATACGACAGCTGTCAAATTTTGACAGGTAAGTGTAATTTTTTTCTAGCTTTTTCGTAGCAAGGGTTATAGCTGTAAGAATATGAAATTAAAAAAAAATTCAATACCTACCTAAATAACAAAGTTCTATACTACAGCTGTCAAATTATGACAGGCGGGTGTAAATTTTTTTAAGCTTTTTCATATAGAGGATTATAGCTATACGAATCCGAAATTTAAAAATTTTTTAGTACCTAAATAACAAACTTTTATACGACAGCTGTCAAATTTTGACAGGTAAGTGTCAATTTATTTAAACTTTTTTCGTAGCGAGGGTTAAAGCTGTAATAATCCTAAATTTAAAAAAATTTCAGTACCAAAATAACAAAGTTCTATACGACAGCTGTCAAATTGTGACAGGCGGGTATAAATGTTTTAAAGCTTTATTCATATAGAGGATTATAGCTGTAGGATTCCGAAATTTAAAATTTTTTCAGTGATTAAATAACAAAGTTCCATACGACAACTGTCAAATTTTGACAGGCAAGTGTCAATTTTTTTAAAGTTTTTTCGTAACGAGGATTATAGCTGTAAGAATCCCAAATTGAAACATTTTTCAGTACCTAAATAACAAAGTTCTATACGACAGCTGTCAAATTCTGACAGGTAGGTATATATTTTTTTAAACTTTTTTCGTAGCGAGGGTTATAGCTGTAAGAATCCTAAATTGAAAAAATTTTTAGTACTCAAATAACAAAGTTCTATACGATAGCTGTCAAATTTTGACAGTTAAGTGTCAATTTTTTTTTAGCTTTTTCGTAGCGAGAGTTATAGTTGTAAGAGTCCGAAATTATAAAATTATCAGGTCCCTAAATAACAAAGTTCTATACGATAGCTGTCAAATTTTGACAGGTAAGTGTCAATTTTTTTTTTAGCTTTTTCGTAGCGAGAGTTATAGCTGTAAGAGTCTGAAATTATAAAATTATCAGGTCCCTAAATAACAAAGTTCTATACGATAGCTGTCAAATTGTGACAGGTAAGTGTCAATTTTTTTTTAGAGTTTTTGTAACGAGGGTTATAGCTGTAAGAATCCTAAATTTAAAAATTTCTCAGTTTCTAAATAACAAAGTTCTATACGACAGCTGTCATTTTGACAGGTAAATGTCAAGTTTTTTTTAAGCTTTTCTTGTATCTAGGATTAGAGCTGTAAGAATCCGAAATTTAAAAAAATGTCAGTACCTAAATAAGAAAGTTCTATACTACAGCTGTCAGATTTTGACAGGTAAGTGTAATTTTTTTTTAGCTTTTTCGTAGCGAGAGTTACAGCTGTAAGAATCCTAAATTTAAAAAATTTTCAGTTAGTAAATAACAAAGTTCTATACGCTAGCTGTCAGATTTTGACAGGTAAGTGTCAATTTTTTGAGCTTTTTTCGTATAGATTATTATAGCTGTAAGAATCCAAAATTTAAAAAATTTTCCGTACCTAAATAACGACATTAAAAAAAAAAGAAAAAAAAAGAAAAAAAAACACTGGGGTTTGAACCCACGACCTTCGTCTCCAAAATCAACAGCCTCTACTACTACGCTATCGAAGCTTTGAGAGTGATTTGTGGTAAATAGGATATTAATGACGTATTCGATATTACATAGAACGTTGAGTATTGAAGATACACACAAATAATACACTTTTTTCAATTATTTTTGGTCAACCGCAAAGAAAAAGGTCCAAGACAGGTATTTCATACATTAAATACGCTCCGAATATTATAAAAAGTATAAAAATTGAAGTTAATATGCCTCCTGCAAGCTATTTTTATTATTACAAGTACGCGTATAAATGCGATATTTTCCCCCTTATTTTTGGTCAAACGAAAAAGATAAAGGTTCAAGGTAGGTATTTCCCACAAAAGACGTAGTCTAAATGGTCTTATTCCTCTAAAAAATCAATTTGGAAATCGCATTTTTCACCTATTTTTGACAGATGGTATAAAAGTTAAAGTTCAGGAAAACGCACGTGGTAAAACCATGGCCAACTTTTTCTAAATCGAATGGTGTTAGAATTTGAAAATTGTGCCTGTTTCCGCACCCAAAAAAGCAACTTTGCTCAAATTTGCGAATATATTTTGATAAGTTTGGACATGCAGGAATATTGAGAAGTAATCAGCGCATATTTTGAGAAAAAAATAAAACGGTTTTGTTAAAAATTGAATAAGCTACAGTCGATATAGTAAAACCTCTGGTGAAGGAACCTATAAAAAAATCATAAATTAATTTTTTTGAGCCACAAAATATGTTTTCCCAAAGATCGCTTATAATACAAATTAAAGCTTCTTTATCCGTTGATATAGTGTACCAAGAAAAAATTCAAAATGTTATATATTATAGACACTTGCAGAATTATTTAAGCAAACCAGTGCAACGCCAACAGAAATTACGGGAAAAAGTTCATAAGCTGCCGTTTTTTCCGTATTAAAGATAAAAAAACGAAAAAATATCTCTTAAATACAATTTGACGGCTCTATCCGCTAAAGTATACAACGTTTCAATCAAAAGTCGTTTTCCGTACGAAAAAAAATAAACGGAATAAAAACGGAGAAAAAAATCACGCCTTACACTGTGGTTTCCAGTTTCTTACCATTTTCGGCAATTTCCATTCCAGTTAGGTATAGAACGATATATTGGAAAAAGGTAGATTTTGAGATGGCCTAACCGATTATCCAAACCGCATGTCGATTGGATGCACCCAATTCGACTTATTAGCGATCCAAGAGGTACCATTTTCGACCAAATTTTGACTTTGAAAAATTCAAAAAAATTACTTCCAAACTTTCGATCGCGCTCACAAACAATAGGGTTCTGTAGCCCACGGTCGTCTACGCGTCGAAAAAGTTTAAATCGAAAAAACTAATTTTTGTGGCCTGTATCGAATTTCAACGAAAATCCGATATTTTTCGACTTTAAAAATTAATAACTTTTTTCCCGTACACCCTGTATATTCGAAATTTTTACACAACGTACCCCCACTATTCCTCTCTAAACCCATAAAGTTTCAACCGTCCCACTCTAACCGTTTCTGAGAAAAAAAATCGCAAATGTGAAAATGTCGAAAAAGGACGGCGACAACATACATACATTTTTTTCACCGAAGCGCCGTATAACATATCGCGGTGTAGCGCGATATGTAAAAGCTGCATATCGCCTGATCGTCACTGTCGTGACTCTAAAGGTAAAAGTCATTACATAAAAGAATTTTAAAAAATTTGAATTTTTAATTTTTTAAATTTTTTTTTCATTTTTTATAATTTTTTTTTTAAATATTCTGTTTTACTATATTATTTACTTTTGTATCACACTCCTTCGGACTGTGATGTGAAAACATATCGCCTAATTTGTCAATATAACACCTGTCAAGAAATATTTACAAATATTTCATTTGATATTTTAATCTTAATATGAGAACTACACTAAAACAACAAAATATTTTTTTATAAACGCGATTATTACACATAAAAAATGTCAAAATGACAGCTGTCAATATATAACTAATAATACTGTAACGCGTGTATTTTATTTTTATCCTTTTTATTTATGTTTCACAAAATTAACACTTAATATTAAATAGTTTATTTGAAATAGTTGAACTTTGAAATTGTCAAAATGACAGCTAGAAAGAAACAACCTCTTTTTCAACATACAAAATCTTTGTTCCACACAATAACTCATTTTTCATTCGTATGCCAAATTTTGTTCAGACCAGATAAGTAGTTTTCAATTTATGCTTTTACTTCTTCGGATATATTCGTTTTTCCAAGACAATAATAGCAGTCCATTTTAAATTTCATAACTATCATATTTCTCCGAATATAAAGATTAAAGATGTTTTATAGGGTCGAAACGTTGATATTTAGTTAAAGCAATAGTGCACAAATACGTTAGAAGAAGCAAGATTTATAAAACTGCAATAAAAATTACAAGTTTATATTTAAAAATAAAAACCTGATGATGATATCTAGATGACGAAACGTTTTACTCGAAATCTGATGACATCATATGATAGGAAACGAAATACGGCAATGCCAAAGTTAAATTATTTTTTCTTTATCCTTTCAAAGAAGGTCACAAACCCAAATATAAGAACATAAAATTTGAAGATGTTTTATAGGCTCGAAACTTTAATATTTTTTTAAAGCAATATTGCACAAAAACGTTAGAAGAAGCAAGATTTACGAAACTGCAATAAAAATTACAAGTTTATATTTAAAAATAAAAACTTGATGATGGTATCTAGATGATGAAACGTTTTACTCGAAATCTGATGACATCATATGATAGGAAACGAAATACGGCAATGCCAAAGTTAAATTATTTTTTCTTTATCCTTTCAAAGAAGGTCACAAACCCAAATATAAGAACATAAAATTTGAAGATGTTTTATAGGCTCGAAACTTTAATATTTTTTTAAAGCAATATTGCACAAAAACGTTAGAAGAAGCAAGATTTACGAAACTGCAAAAAAAATTACAAGTTTATATTTAAAAATAAAAACCTGATGATGGTATCTAGATGACGAAACGTTTTACTTGAATTCTGACGACATCATATGATACGAAACAAAATACGGCAATGCCAAATTTAAATTATTTTTTCTTTATCTTTTGAAATAAAGTAACAAATTCAAATATAAAAATATAAAGATTGAAGATGTTTTATAGTGTCGAAACGTTGATATTTTTGGTTAAAGCAATATTGCACAAAGACATTAGAAGAAGAAAGATTTACGAAACTGCAATAAAAATTACAAGTTTATATTTAAAAATAAAAACTTGATGGTGGTATCTCGATGACGAAATGTTTTACTCGAAATCTGATGACATCGTATGATAGGAAAGAAAATTCGGCAATGCAAAAGTTAAATTATTTTTTCTTTATCTTTTCAAATAAAGTCACAAATCCAAATATAAGAATATCAATGAAGATGATTTATAGTGTTGAAACGTTGATATTTGGTTAAAGCAATATTGCACGAATACGCTAAAAGAGGCAAGATTTACGAAACTACAATAAAAATTACAAGTTTATATTTAAAAATAAAAATCTGATGATGGTATCTAGATGACGAAACGTTTTACACTGTATTGTAGGAAGTTTCGAGCTATCTTATCTCAAAATTTAAAGCGCGAATTGATATAATAACTTTTAAAACTTACGATGAAATATGCCATTTTCGGCTATTTTTGGCTTTTTTTGACACTTCATATTTTTAATATCCACGATGACGTTTTATGCATCCAAAGCAATCTCTTCGAAAAGTCATTATTCTGTTAAAATGAAACTTTTACGGAAATTGCAGACTATTTTTAAAATTGAAAATTCGATAACTAATCGGACATATGAAGCTTTAATTTTGGTCTCATTACATTTTAAAAGTCTCAAATAAGCTATAACATTCAATTTTTAACGTCAAAACGTTGAAACAAGGTCATATTCTGAAGTCAAAAACACCCATTTTAGGCCAATTTTGACAGCTGTAATTATTTCAATATGGAAGCCAGTTTGAGATTTCATGGCAAGCTATTTAAAAAACGTTGCATTTCGATATTTGACGAATTTTTCTGTTCGCGCTCTAAAAATATCAATTTTACTCTAATTTAAAAAAATAAATTGGTATATTCAAGTATATAAGCGTGTTGAGAAAAGATTGAGGAATAAAATAAGCCTAAAATGAACTCTCTAAGGATATTGTAGTAGAAGCTATAATCGAATATAAAAAACTTTTCATAAAAAAAACGTAAAAAAATTAAATTTCACAATTTCTAATGTTTTTAGGTATAGAAAGATGTATTGTAAAAAGATAGTATTTGAGACGGCCCATCTGATCGTTTAAACCGGAAATATGTCCGACGTACCCAATTCGAGTTATTCGGTACCCAAGACGACCCTGCAATGGCCATTTTTCAACTTTAAAAAAATCAAAAAAATTACTTCTCAATTTCCGATATCCTTCATCTACGAACTTGCTCTTTATTTGACGGATCTCTCCAACCTCCAGAAATGAAAATCGAAAAAAATAATTTTTGCGACCTGAAATGCGTTACAGCGGATTTCGCATATTTCCCGACTTTGACGTTTAATAACTTTTTTTCGGTACACCCTGTATATTTAAAATTTTTCACAAAATGTGCCCCCGTTATTCCTCTATAAAACCAAATAATCAAAATCAGTGCGAAATGTACCACTTTAGAGAAAAAAAATCGAAAATGTCAAAAATCGTGATTTCAAAAATCGGGTACGACGACGACAACCCTCGAACATTTTCAAATGTAGGAGGAGATATACATATCGCTCGAAAGGGGCGATATGTAATAATACATTTATTCTTTTAACTGGGGATCGCGCGGTCTATTTTAAGCCAACTGCTGCCTCCTTATCTAAAGACTCCGACTTGCAGCCGCGGTTCATCAAAGGGATTGGTAAAAACAAAAAACAACTAGAGCTAAAACCGACGCTAGGCCGACTTTGTGAGTGTAGAATAATGTAGAATAAAATAACGTTTCTATATAGGTATATTCATGGTTATTTTGTTTTTATCTATGTTTCTGAAACCAACTGACATAACTTTGGTGGGGGAGGCTCCCCCCCCTTGGGTCCGGCCCTGACTCTCAGAAAACACAAAGTTCGTTCGGGTTTACGCACTTCTCTGATAATTCGCGGATAATTTCGGAACCGTTCTAGAATTTATGCTATTGCGCAACAGTCCTGCGCATTCCAGGAACAGTTCTTGAACCGTCAACATTTCGAAACCCGAATAAAGCTCCCCAGTGAGCATTTTATTCCCTAAAGGGAAATGTGTAATTGGCGACGTCGTTGTTTAGTCACACTTCCTTTTTTTTGTGTCAAAATGCACGCAAAATATTGAGTGACGTCATAGACTGTTTGCAATTTGACACCAAAAAGGAATTGTGTGTTCTTTTACATCGTGTAGGAATTGTGTTAACACTCAAGGCATTGTTACATATCTAAAATTAAGGAGTACCATGGTGTCGGAATTGTGTTAAAAACATGCCGAAACTGTGTCTGTGTCGATCAAAGACACAAACACGTAATTCTGGAATGAGCGGTATGCTACAATGTAGGACTTTTGTTGCTGAAACCACATTGTAAACTTCTGTGTAACGCAAAGTGGAAATGTTTACTGATATTTGTCTAAAGACACGCACGCGAAGTTGGTGTGACACAATAAAGCCATTTTCACCACTATTTTTCTATATTAACACAAAATATTTTGATTTAACACATAGTAGGAATTTTTTCATGTAATTTTTTGGTTATGTTTTCATTATTATATTGTCGTACTTGTACTTTGAGGTGTTGCTTTTATAATTTTGTTCAATATGTCTAAACGACCTCGAAATTACAAAACAACTAGCTCATATTATAGAAAAATAAAACGTTTAAATTCTACTCCATTCTTGTCTAAAACTGTTTTGGCTAACGCACATCCGGTTCCATCAAGTGCTCACAGTGATTCCAATAAAGTAACAAAAAATCAGGATGTGGGAAAGCTCATATTAAAATCACTGACGCTTTATGTGAAATTAAAACAGCAAGTCCCTTGTGACACAGGAATGGCAGAATCCGACCAATCAAATGTACAATTATGTAGTAGTGGTGCTTTGAATAGACCGGCGACCAGTGTAAGCGATGATTGTCTACCATCGTGTTCAAGTGAACCAAGTAAAACAGTTTCTAGTATACTGGATCGTGGTAGAAATTATAACCATCAAGAAGATGAAAATGAATTTAATACCGATGTTGATGCTGATGGATATTTTTTACCTAAACGTAAACACCATATAATGCCGGCATAAATATCGCGCCGGGGTTGACGCGTTGATACCTGTTACAAATACGGTCAAAATTCGGAAGCGCGTTGTCAATTTTCCGCAATTTATAGTAAACACACATAATGGGGAATTGTGTCAAACGATTCCCTATTTGTGTTATTAATAAAGAACAGTGGGAATTGTGTGACACAATATTCCCTATTTGTGTTATTATTAACAATTAGTAGGAATTATGTGACACCGCGAAGAAAGTGCGTCACGCATTGCCCAACTTTCGTCATTTTACACATATGGGTCACAATTAAGGAATTTTGCGTGTAACCGCCATATTTTCTGTATTATCTTTCGATAAATTTTTTTACCCATAAATTAAAACGCCAATTGTGTTAATATTAAAATAATATATGTAATTAGTTTAAAAAAACCTACTTTCCACATTACTTCTTAAACGTTTTTATTTGTCAAAACTTAAAAGTTTAAAAATTATTATTTTTTTATGTTTTTTTTTCTAAAGATTTTTCTTATATATTTACCCGTATATTTATTATGTAAAGGCCCCTTTTACTAGTGTAAGTATATGGAAAAAGTAGACAGAACAGCTGTTGTCGCAAGTAAACAAAATATTTTGTAAGCTTGAAAAAGTCCTATTACTTATATATATTTATTATTATTCATCATCTACTGTTTATTTACACATCCACTTGGGCCCATGTAAGGCACAATAAAATATAACATCTATAACGGAATGCTACTCTGAAAGAAACATTAAATATAAAATAATATAAATAATTCCTAAGTTGTGTAAAGCAGTTCACCTCATAATTTTTAAAATAATTTAGTGGGATTTGTGGCAGACAATTAAGGATTTGTGTCATTTGACCAATTGACAGACAAGGCACAAGTATCGAAATTATTCCCACATTTGCCCTTAAATGTGTTGTGCCATCGTGCTCCACTTCCTACATATAAAAGTCACACAGAGGTAGTAGTTTCGACACACATGTGTGCTGTCGGGCACAAGATCTTAATGCAATTACGTAATTATTCCTTAAATGAGTCAAAATTGTGCTCACTGGGATCTTGTCTGCTTTAGTTACGGCCGAAGCTCGGCGGCTTCCGCAGGGATTCGGGGATTTACGCGAGTTCCCCATATTGTCTGTTATGTTCGCCGACGGCCCAGTTTTGCCATTATTTTATTTATTTCCCACCAAGCAAAATGTTGTTGCAGCAACGTTCTAGTAACTTTTCAAAGAGAGCTGCAATGTTGCTCTTTTCCTTGCGGCGTGAGGTTGGGGACATCCCTGCAAGCCTTAATCGGCCGTTCAGGAACGTTTCAGTTGCAATATTGACAAATATATCGCTTCGGCAATATTCTAGCGATATTGATATTTAAATTACAGCAACGTTTCACGCAATTAATTGCAGCAACCTTGGCACAAAAACATTACAGCAACCTTGGCACAAAAACATTACAGCAACCTAATTTTTTGAAATTATATTCGTTAAATATTATTCGTTTATTCATTATTCATGTTATAAAAAAAAACAAATGTATTTATTTTGCTATATATAATATTATTATAGGTATAACATATATTCGGGGTGATTCACGGTGGATGGTGCGTTAGACGTTTATGGAGAACAGGCGATACGTTTTATTTGAAAATTTGGTCGTCCAAATAAACGACCATGGTATATCGTTCTAAAATATTTTCAGCATTGCGGCGTTGCCGCTTCTGCCCAAAACAGGTGGCAACATCGGTATTGTAAATGAAACCCCCCAAATATTTTTAAATTTTTAGATTCTACGTAAAATTCAAATAATTTTTTTAATACAATATTCATTGTTATACGTTACGTTATATATATACTTAATAGTTTTCGAGATATTGGCTCTTGAAAAATGACAATTTTAACCTTTAACATCTTCTAGCATTCTAACTGAATGTCTTAGAGCAAAACGGCTGGTGTTCCTTCCTTCAATTTTTATTATCTTCCCAAAGAATCAACCAAATCAATCAATCAAAGTAATTAATTTCCTGCTTTCGAGTTCCATCCTGTTTAACCGAAAGTTGACAATTTTGGGAACATAATAAAATCAAGGACATCAGGAACATGTGAGCCGTTTTGCTCTAAGAGACATATATAGTTAGAATGCTAGAAGCTGTCAAAGTTGAAAAATGCCATTTTTCAAGAGTCAATATCTCGAAAACTATTAAGTATAGACTAGTAATGAATATATTAAAAAATAATTTGAATGTTACGTAAAATCTAAAAATATATAGGCTGTTTTATTTAAAATAACGATGTTGCTACCTGTTTTGGGCAGAAGCGGCAACGCCGCAATGCTGAAAATATTTTAGAACGATAGACCATGGTCGTTTATCTAGACAAACAAATTTTCAAATAAAACGTATCTCCCGTTCTCCGATTCACTGTGAATTACCCTGTATATATATTAAGTATACACTTTTCTTATATTTAATTCCTTCAAAGTTTGGTTTACTTCGTTCAAAACGTGTCTTAGCATGCTGAAACCAGTTTTTGTAAAAATTTTCAAAATCTTGATCTGTAAGTTCTTTAAAATTAGTTCGGACAGCATCTAAAATTAAAAAAAATGACAATCACTAATAGATACAGTGATTAAGTTATTACCGGAAATTTTTCTGAAGACTTGAATATTCATGATCGAGGAAAAATTTACCGTTTATTAATTTAAGCACGTGGGATTTCGGTTAGAAAATTTTAAACTCATTTATTAAAGAACCTACGTACAAATTAATTTTTTTATTAGAAATTACATATATTCTAGAAATGTCTTTGAAATGGCGTTTCAGGAAAATTTTCATTTATTAATTTTACCACAAACGTAAAAAATTTCCGGTTATTCTGTGGGTTTTAATGGTAACCGAAGAAAAATCAAGCTTCTGATTGGTTGAAATTAAGAGTGTAAAATTTTCATTAAAATTTTTAATTTGATTAAATACAAATCTGATGTATTTAATATAATATAGTATTGCCAAAGAAAAATTAAAATCTACCTGTTATAAGTGAAGTGAGTTTTAAAGTTTTTTTTTTGAAGAAGTAGTCCATACTTACTTACTTAAAGTTTTTGTTTTGTAGTTCCCCTTGGCACCAGTCCAACTTAAAAACTGCCCCACATAATTGGTGAAGACCTTTTCCAAACATCTGTACACTGCATCTTTCAAATTTCTTCCTCCAGTTAGTCTCAAAAAATGTATCTAAAATTTCAAAACACTGCTATTCTCACTTATGATTTGTGTGCAATTTCTCATAATAATTTTCTTTTTAAAAATAGCAAAAAATGGACAAAGGTCTAGGGTAAACTATAGGGTATTGGAATTGGCTTGTGACATACATTCTCATTCTACTGATTTGGAACCCGTAACTATATAAAATTTACTCGTGTATAGGTTATACGAATGAAAAATTTCTGTGTAGGTTTCGCAAACACATTTTTTACTAGTAACCTATTGCTAGTACTAGATGCCTACAAATTCAACTTCAATTAACTTTAGGGAGTACACTATCTTAAGTTGTCTATTGAATTAACTTTAATTTTGGTAATTTTTTTGGAAGGGGTTCTTTCAGTTTAGTCTCCAGTGACGTGTAGTACCACACACAAGACACACCAATACAAATTAAATAATAAAATACCTAGGTTATGTTTTGTGTTTAACAGCACGACCTCCATTTCCAAAAATTACCTACCTAACAGAGAACAACTTGTTCTCTGCTAAAAAGTACCTAAGCATGCATAAACTTTTATTAAATTTAATGTAACCTACCTTATTTCTTAATAAAACACTGTCCTTCACTCTTTTAAAAGAAATGCCAAGCCAAAATAAAAATGGCCGATCCGATCTGACTCTGAGACCGAAAACATAACCCCCCCGACCGACGCGTGGCGTACCTATTTGAAGCAATGATTGGGCAGCACAATTGCAATTACAAAAAGACATTCATAAACCAACATCGCTGCTAAGTTGCTATGTAATTTGCCTGAAACTTTCTAAACTGAAGATTGCTAAAATATTGCACGTTACAGGTTGCCCTTGAAACATTTCTCTAAATTTATATATCGAACATAGCATAGAGAATCCGAAAGCTAAGTTGTAACAATATTTAATATGAAAGGTTTCAAAAGTCAACGTTGCGGGAATTAACTAAATAGAAAAGTTGTTTTAGAGAGTTCCACGGTGTTTACCTACAAGCTTTCAAATACAATATTGCTCTTGCAAGAATTTTGAAGGAAGATTGCAATGTTGCGAATGCGAGTGCGAGGTTTTTTGCTTGGTGGGTTATTTTATTCTCTAGCAGGAAAATCCCAAATAAAAGACAATTGGACAAAAATACAATTTCTCTCAATACAAGTAAAAGTAAATACTAAAAATATAACTAATACTTACAAAAATATATATATAAAACAGAATAACAAATATTCCAATGAAGTAGACTCCCTAAGTCCCTGATTTTCCTTTATTTTGTAAGTAAAGTAAATATTGCCCTTTTTTAGCGTCGCGGAGAATCGCCTACTACCGAAATTTCCAACTTTTCCAAGGTACTAGCGAACTTTTCCAACTTTTCCGAAAATTTTATATACCAACTTTTCATGCGAACTTTTCATCGGTTGCAACACTAAATGTGATGATAGATTTTAAAATATCTAAATATAGTTCATTTTTTCTTGTATAATATTTTTTTTTTCATCTAAGTTTTCTAAAATTTGATTAATATTTGAATCAATTTTGTTTAATTTTGAAGCTATATTTATTTTTTCCAGAATTTCCACTTTGGATTTTACTTCATTCGTATTTTGAGTCAATTTTTCAAGTTTTTCGTTTATTTGATAAATAATGTCTTTAAATAGTTTATTTTCTTCTTCTAGTCTCTTGATTCTATTATTAAGTTCAGATGAACTTTCATTTTCTACGCAATTTATGCATGTCCATTTGATACTTTTCTTTTTTATTTCAGTTGTTTCTTTTTTTGATAGTTTTGTACATGATAAACAAAACCATTCATTATTCACCTTTTCTCTATTAATTTCCATTTTATTTGAAAGACGTGTTGATTTTCCTGCCTCCATTTTATCTTGTGTATTTATGTAAAAATTTTTGACGAAATTTTCGTATTTTTTATGATCGTTGGGGTACTTTTCTGGTAAATAGGTATTTTCATTGTCACTACTATCTTCGAGGTTACATTGTAAATTTGGGTTATTTGTCACTGTCACTTTTTTTTGTGTCAAATCCTTTTTGCGTTTTTTATCCATTTTTTTACATTAGGAACTTTTTGATTACAAATTGATATTTCACTGATTTATAAACTTTTTGGTTAAGGCCCGACTTTGTTTTGAAAGGAATTTATTTGCGACAAAGACTCATCTGAGCTGGACATATTCGCGATATCACGCCGTGAAGGAAAATATTCCGTAAACACCGATATACACTGAAATCAGAAGTCTTCACCGCGAGCGAGGCGATCGAATTCCGAGAATTTGTTATTTTCATCGATTTATTTCTAAATAAATGAAGATACATTTGACTTGATTTTATTTCGGAAACGAATTTTATTTTATAGAAAATAGGTAGGTACTTCTAAAATTAGACAAAATAATATACCTAATCCTATGGATAGTATGATTTTTATATTTTTTTGTTTTATTTTATTTTATTTTATTAATGAAATCAAAGAAAATTTGTAAGTTTTATAGGTATCTAAAAAATAAAATTTGGGATAGCAAAAAGTTTTGTGAGTAAAGATCTGTTATGATTCTAATTACCTACATATATTAGGTATTATGAATTCCCTGAAAAACTCTACCTATTATAATGATTTAAAAGGTAGGTAATAAAAGTTTTGAAATCTTGGCCCATCCTGAAACTAAAGGTGCCAACTTAAATTGTATTTAGTGGATAACTTCATACATAACAAAATGTAGAAACTGTCATTGACTCTCGTGCGTTATTTTTTCTGTCGCGTTCCGTTATATTTAATTCTTTAGAGCATTTTATTTTTGAGGAACCGTTGTGCTGCCTGCCCCTCAAAAGAGAACAAGGTAAGTAATCGTTTTACATTTGGCAACCTTGTTTTAAACAAGAAAGAAGGTACCGTATCGTCACACTTACGAAAATGGAATAAAGCATTCCAGTATCAGTGTCGATTCAATACAAAGTCGCGGTATTTTGTTGCGGTATTTTTCTGGAGTTATTGCAAAAGTAATGCGACAATAGGCGAGAACCGATGGATATTCCCGTCTATATAACTGCATCATAATGAAAGCGTCAGCGAACATTTGACCATGCGGCGAAAAGTCTTGTACTTACTATTTAGCTGCTAAATTGTACTTTTCGTCTAGAGAAGTAATAAAAATGTTCCTATGTTAAAAACCTAAACCGCAAAAGATCACATCTGCTACAAAAACGGGGACAGAGCATCAACAACTATGGAATCCGAAATCATTGTAGAAGGATTTTTACAAAGTAAAAAATTACGTAAAAGTACGTTACGTAAAAGCCATTCTTTATAGCAATTTCACAGGCAACAGTGCTACAAATTGGGGCAAATAGGATTTCTATAAAAAAAAATTAAAGTTTTAAAAAAAAAATGTCTGGCCTCTCGGTAGGTTTACCATTACGTTGAAAGATTTTCCCAGCACTTTGCTTGTTTTTACATCATCTCGTAGCTCCGTTAGAACTGTTTGCACCTATTATATTTCTAAACTCCTTATTGTATTATCGTGATGCGTTCGAAACATGTAGAGAATTACCCTGTATTAAACCTTGAAACTTATGTTTTTTAATATACCAATGGAGAAAGACTTAAAGTTTATTTATTTTCCTTTAATAATTATTTTGTTTCATATACAGAGATGACCGGTTTTGGCAAGGAAAAATGGAAGAGCAGTTAAATTTTTTTTTTCAGTTGCCTTCTTCCCGAAATAATAAATCCACAATACTCAAACAAGAAAAAAATTAAAGACAATTTTCATTTATTTCTGCTATCTAATAGACTGTCATTGTTAAATCATATTTTTAATAAATATTTACTATAATATTTATATGTGCCTTATTTAGGGTATTCAACCTAATAATACCACTTGACTGCTACATTTCAGAAGGGGGCAGCCAAAAAACCGGTAAACTTCTCCTATTAAAACCTGGCTGTAAAAAATATAGACACTGTCCCCCTCCCTGTGAACAGCCATGCCTACCAACGCAATGTATTTTTATACTCTACATGACATACTGTCCAATTTATTAGTGGTGGGCAGAGTCGGATATTCTCATGAATCGGATAGTTTAAAATTACGTACTTTTAGGAATCGATTACTTTATTGAGTAGTAATTATCAGCTCGCAAGGGGCCAGAACTATTAAAAAGATGGTCGTCAATGCCGTATAAACATCTTCCATTTCTTGAAAAAAATCCACAGATCTTGCATCTTACGCAAGTATCATAGGCATATTGAAAATACCTACCACATACAGTATATTCACTTTTGAGTTTTTTTCGTTTTTTTTTTTGAAATATTCTCCCCCGACTTTCTGTGTAATACGCCAAGACCGCCGCGCTATTTCGCTTTGTTTCAGCGACATTCACTGTTTAGTTTTTCCAATTTTTTTAATTCTTTACCCCCAACTTCCTTTGTAATATTTCAAGATCGCCGCGCTATTGTTCTTAGTTCCAGAGATATGCATTTTTTAATTTTTTCAGCTTTTTGCAATCTTCGCCCCCGACTTTATTTGTAATACGTCAAGACCGCCACGCTATTTTGCTTTGTTTCAGAGATATTCACTTTTTAGTTTTTTCCACTTTTTATTACTTCTTTATCCCCGACTTCCTTTGTAATATTTCAAGACCGCCACGCTAATATTCTTAGTTCCAGAAATATTCACTTTTCAGTTTTTTCTGCTTTTTTGAAATTTTCACCCCTGACTTTCTGTGTAATACGCCAACACCGCCGCGCTATATCGCTTTGTTTCAGAGACATTCACGGTTTAGTTTTTTTCCACTTTTTTAAATTCTTTACCCCCCGTGCAACCTTGACCTACCCACACCGCCAAGCCGACGCGGTCTCTAGCGTGACGCTTGCTGATGTCGTTCATTTTTTATGAAATGGACCCGTATATACGCGACCAGTTAGTATTTTCAATACTAAAAATGGCTTCTTAAAGAATCTAAAAGAAGGTCGCCACATGCACATAAAGATCTCCTACTCGAAAAAGGTATTTGTAATAAAAAAATCAATTCCAGAGAATTACTGATTATCATTATAATCGATTCCGAGCGGTATTCGAATCCCATCGATTTTTTTGGGAATCGAACTTCACTTCACTTCTTGTACTTGAGTACTCCCATTACTAAAATTTATGTTTAGTATAGCTTTTTAGCCGCCTTGTCAATACACAGGAATCTCGCTACACCAAAAATTGCAGCGCTGCGAGTCAATAAAAAGGCCAGATAAATATGACCGACGCCGGATTAGTACCTCAAATGTACTATTCAGTCGTTAAACCATGGAACGCGCAGCCGAGTCGGTACACGTGTTGTTAATTGACGCAAAACACACACAAAGCAAATTATTTTATTTAATTAAAAAATTAACCTTGATTTGTCTTTCCAAGGCCGCCGCCTTGACAGAAACCGCGCCGAACCCATAACGTGTGTCTTGTCACTGCTGCAGCAGCGTCGGCCGCCGCTTCGGTAGAAACCGCTACAAAAACGCCGTGTGTGTCATCGCCCTAACAGTTCGTTTTCTTTTTACGCTCCCGTACCAACTAAGAAAGTTCACAAATAGCTTAATTTTATTGCACCTGTGAACCAAGGCACATGAAACTTTTAACAATTAATATAGAGTTTCCAGACGTCCCGGTTTACCGGGATATATAACCAGTTTTAATTGCTTTGTCCCGATGTCTGTTGCGATCAGCTATTTAACTTTATATATTTGTTTTACTATCAAGAGACTTCACTCACTTCGAGGAAGAACGCAACATAAAAAATTAAAAATCCGATAGCCCATTTTTGATTTCAATACACAAACAAATCGGCTGCATTTCGTTTAATTTTTATCCTTTACCAAACATTAAAAACACAATTTTAAAAGTTAAAACATCATTTTGTTGAAAAACTGGCGAACGCGCTTTGTAACTTTTGGTCCTGTGTCACATTATAAACCGTTCCGGTCTAAGCCGAAAGATGTATGCTTACCCAAAATTAATAGGTACGCCTTTAGTGGAGGCGAAACGAATCACCTCCTTCCTTTACTACCTCTCTAAAATTAACGCTCCTATATTCTCTTATTGGCAGACAATACAAAAGAAAATTACAATTAGCACGAAATCATCTCCAAATTATTTAACCTATGTAACATTTTCTCAGTGTATCATGATTTTATCTAGTATCACGTCGGCAGGAAATAAATAAAGCTATAGATAGGCAACTTCTAACACATTTTAACAAAATTTACCTGAAACACGTTTCGCGCGCTGCAGGATAACGGGCTTATTACGCGATATTTAAGTCTCAATTTTTGGAATAGTAAACATAACACATAGAAGCTCTAAGGTATAGAGCGATTTTTTTGAAAAAAAAATTATTCGCGACGGTATTAACCCTGGAAAATGCCTAAAAATACGTACTTTCAGTGAGCATTTTTTCATATATTTTCTTATTTTTTTGCAAAAAGGGCTCTATACCTTAGAAATAGAAACATTCCTTTACTAAAATATGATTCGTCCCAACAGTCATTTCAAATAGGCTTTCCAGAATCCTGCAGTAGCGAAACAGTGTTAATCATCCTATAATTTTGCCCATTGTAGAGCCTTAACACTATAATGAACCTTTTAATAATTTTTTTTGAGTAAAAACTCAATCAGTTCAGTGTTACGAAAATACCGAGACTTCGAGACGATATACGTTTGGTTTTAAAATATTATACTGTATGGTTGAATAATTTGGACATAATAAAAAGTAGTTTATCTTTATTAATATTGTTCTATATTCTTACATAAAATATCATACTTACAGTAGATTTGCCATATGGTACCAGAGTCAGGTTAACGTAATTTGATAGGTTCGTTTGGAGTGATGGATAGAGTTGTTGATTGATAAACTTAATGGAGTCTGGGCAAAGCGATTCGTAGTAGACCGCCACGTTGACCTAGAAAACAAAATGGCATACGTTAATATGGGAAATGGAGTTGTTGGTTTAATAGTCCTATGATCGATTGATCGTTTTTAAGATGATGTATTATTTTAGCCGAATCGTGTGAATTTATTAGGCAAACAAAACTCTGAATAACATACAAAACGTAACCTCCATGTACGCTGATCGTCCATTAGACTTTTAAGAAATAATGTAATTTAAATCTGGCAAATTTGAATAATATGGTTTCCGAGGAGGCTCTCTCTTCAATTGATATAACAGCGATCATATTATGCGACTTCCGGTTCCGTAAAACGGAGTGAATGTAGCCCCCAGGTGTGAATATGGCCGAAAATATAAAAAAATTTAACAATTCATATCTTAAAAGTACCAGGATTTAAATGAACTAAACAACAAATAATGGATAATATACACCTAAAATATAAAAAAAATATATATGCAGCCATCAAATGTTTAACTTTTTTGTATTTGGCGGACCTGAAAAAAAATCACAAAAAATGTCCTAAAAAAACATCTTAATAACTTTGTTTGTCACGGTGCGATTTTATTTAATATAAATCATTACATTGTTTTTTTTAAGGCATTATTATGTTCTACAACTATTGTTGTTCCAATTATTTAAAATTCCTTTTGCTTTCCGAGATAATGGGCGGCCATATTAACCCCTTACATTTTTTGCGTTTTTGGGGGTGACTTTGGCCACATGTCGGATGTTAAAGTAGGAGCACTCCTGGCAAAAGTATTGAAAACAGACATGTAACCGATCCAGGGGAAGGAAGCAGGAAGACGACAGAACAAAAATTAGATAGAATTTTGCCTAAGAAAAAAATCCAAACTAGCCAGAAAAAGTTTTAAGTTAGGCAAAGCCTCACAGCCACCAACAGATAACGAAAGTGATGATGACTCATCATTAGATTATACATCTTTGTCAGAAGGGGAGGGCGACGACTGGATGGTACCTCCGTCATCAGACAGTGAACCAGACCCTGATCAGCAATCTAACTATGTTATTGTTAAATATGAAAAAAATATTTTCCTGGAGAGATTCTAAAAAAAAAGAGAATGAGTTTCTTGTCAAAACGATGGAGCCCTGTGGTGTGGTATAAATCAATAGACATTATGGAGAAAATTGCTGCTTCCGTGAAACAAACTTCCAGATCAATTTATGACGTCCCGGAAATTCTTAAATACAATAAAGATTTTTTATATTAGGTTAAGTTTTTAATTACAAAATAAAATTGTTAATGATCCAAAAGACATTTTTGTAGGTGGTTTTTATGGGTTTCAGAATCTTAGGGAGCAAATGAAACTCAAATTTTAATTTGCCGACGTTTCGGAAAATATATTTCATTCCTCAGGGCTCTGAAACAATAGGATTCTTTCTTAGGTTTCAACAATAACCGATAAAAAAATGTACATAACTGATTTGTTTGAAAAAATGACAAATCTTATTTTCGATAATATAACATGACAGAAAGTACATAACATATATCTTTAATATATTAAAGAGTACCGTAAAATGGGGTGAATAGGAACTATAGGGTGAATAGGAACAAAACTTCACATAAAAACAAAAACTGCTTTCTAAATTGTAATATTCGTCATTTGTCAGATCTGTACATTTAGTAAGTTGTCTTACCTTATAACAAGATAAAATATAAAATTTTACATTGTTAGCAACACTGTTTCATGTTTGACAGCAGTACAAGCAACACCTGTTTCATAACCTTCATTCTGACCCCTGTAAAACTTTACCTGTAAGTATGGAATTATTCTAATATTAGGTTAAGCACTATTATTTTTGCAACACAGATACATATATACAATGATTTCTTAATTTAGTTTTTTCAGTTTTATGACTCTTTTCAAATATTTGTTTTTATTGTATTATGACGTCGTAGAATTGCAATGCGTGGGATGAATAGGAAACAATTAAAACTCTCACTTAATCAAAACAAATCAGCTCGTTTTAAGGACATGGTCAGTTTTAAAAACGATTTAAGCGATTTGATGTTATATTAAGCTTGCAAAACCTATATCTTTTTCATTGAACATTGTGTTTAAGGGCATGGTCAGTTTTGGAAAAGATTAAAATTTATTGTTGTATTAAGCTTAAATAAAGTTTTTTTATAAAGCATAAATTCGTTTTAATTCAATATATGTGTGTTCCTAATCACCCCTCACATATTTTATTAGTTCCTATTCACCTCCTATATATCTAAATACGAATGGACGTGAATTTTAACTGATGTTCCCATTCACCCCTATATGTGGGGTGATTAGGAACACTACATAATAATATATATTTTGTGTAAGGTACACTGAGAAAATCTCCAGCAAAAACAACTTTACTGATGTATTTTTGGCTATCCCAGCTAAAATATTTGCCAAAGTTGCAAATTGACTTTCTTGTAGCAGTAAAATAAGGTTTACTGATGTCTTTCTATTGATTTTAATAAGTACTTTGCTGTTGGTAATAAATATTTTCTTAAATATTTCGCAATAGCAAAATACGTAATTGTAAGAGCAAAAAACTTTTTCAAAAGAATTTTTATTTATCCTGAGAAAAAATGTTGCTGCCCCAGCAAAGAAAATTTATTAGATCCGGTATTCGGGTGTTTCCGTGTCGCCATTCGGTGTCGTTAAGAGCCAGTTTCGAGTATTTCAGCCCGTCCGAGCCTGTTGTCGCGCCGTTCGCGCATCATTTCGCTAAGTTTAGAGTTGAGGGAGAGGGTGGGGCTCTTAGCCTTACAAAATTATTTGTTTTTTTTTTGTTTGTGACCTGCGGCTAGCTGTATTATTTTGATGGAGTACAAGAAAAGTTGAAAGTTTAGAGGCCACCTTTAAATTAAGAAGAAGACTATACGTTAATGCAAATTTGGGAACATTTTTTGATGCTTTCCATTTCCATGTCCTTATTGTAGTTAAACACAGGCATTGAATTGGTAAGTTTTGTTTGTATAATCTTTCACATAATATACTTGTTTTTGTTTATTTTTATGCATATTTCGGTAAATCATTTATTTGTGTATTTTTAGAGAGAGGCAGTTTTTAACAAAAGGTTTCCTGATTGTATTGACGTCATAAAATATACTAGTAGAAAGTTTGTGCAGGAATAATAGCAAAGTTGAAAGAACGAAAAATCAGCGGATACGGCCTTGAAGAAAATATTGGTAAGTTAAAACGTTTCATTTTGTATATAAAATGTTTGCCTATTAAACAGGTCTTATAATAATAATTGTAATTGAAAACTAATGAAATAATTATTTTTAGACATTACTGCTAAGGGACTACTGATGTTACTATATTTATTGAGCCCCATAACCATTAAAAGTGCCAGAAAAGGTTCTATGGAGACCAAGCAGGAGTGAGGTGCAAGAAAGCTTGTTCTTTAACGCAGAGGTAAATATTAACTACTATTCGCTATGCTTGAACTAAGAATCATACATACATACCTATATACCGTGCGAGCAAAAATTATTTGCATCAAAGAGGGCCTTGCATCTAAGGACGTAATGCTTAGCGGTATCAATTAATCAGTTATTCCATCATCGTTGACAACCGTTTTTTTATCTAAACCAAGCCCTACGTTTTTTAATCCAAGCCCTCTTTGATGCAAATAATTTTTGCTCGCACGGTAGTAACCTGAATCAATGATCTAGGTAGCAGATCATTGACCTGAATGCTTAATGGGAGGCTTAACTGGTAGTAGTGTCAACTTTTTTTTGACATTTTGAAGTCGGAACTTTTTAGTAAAATTTAATAATTGCAGTCGTGCATACATTGGTGTTACAATGACAAACACCGATAAGTTGTCTTATTCTTGACTTCGCTTGGTTTCTCCCTGGTCCTTCATTTCCAGAATTTTTGATTACCCCTACTATAAATACTTAATCAACATTCTCCGTTCCAGAATGATCATCTCACAGAAAAAATAAACGCAAAATGTGAGAAGCTACAACTGTTTAACCTAACTGTTCAGCCGTTCGGAGTCATAGTGGAAAACCTTGCCTCCCAAGACATATTATAGTTGTATCAGTGCTGTATCATTATTATTATTATTGTTATTATTATTATTATTATTATTATTATTATTATTATTATTATTATTATTATTATTAGGTGCATATAGTCCTGTTTTTGTTATTTTATGTTATAAATACGTTTCTATAAATTCTTTTTCTTTTATAGCCTGGTAGAGTATAATTATTTTTTCCTCATTTTTTATAAAAAAAGGTTTGTAAAATGAAACTTTTATTATTGTTAATTATTAGGTGCTTTATGTTCCTGTTAATTGTTTAATGTTATAACTTATAACGTTCATATAAATCGTTTTTTGCATAACCTGTATTAATATTTGGTTCTTGTCGTATTTTTTTTTTATATAAAAAAATGTTTATTTCATTTAGCTTTTTCCTTTTATTCCTATACCCTACATTTAAACCTTATCCTCACAGCAACTACATGCTTAATGTACTCTATTTTATTAGCCCCTAAATTGTCTTTTTTATTGCAGCAAATTTTATTTTGTTTTTACCCTGGATGAAAGTGCGCCTGTGTCACAAATTCGAGTACATGTACGGGAACCTTGAACATTGTAAGAAATACATCAAAGTCGAAATCAAAAAGTGCAACTGCTTTAAATTTTACATTATGTATTTCTTACAGTTTTTAAGATTCCCATACTAGCACTCGAATTTGTGACACAGGCGCACTTTAATCCATGGTAAAAACAAAAAAAAAAATTGCTGCAATAAAAAAAAACTTTTTAAGGGTACACTGAGAAAATCTCTTTTCATTCCTAGCGAAAATTTTAGCAACCATAGCTAAAATATTTTGCTAAATGGGGGACAGCCAAGCACATTACTGTACCAGGAGAATGCACTCTGCTGGACATACTTTGCTGTGGTAATAAAGCTACTTTGCAAGAAAAATTCTGTTATAGCTATAAAGTAATTCTGCTATATCTAAAAAGTAACGTTGCTGTCCTTATAAAACTATATAATGTAACTATAAAATTCTTTGCTACTGAAACAACAAATTTCTGCTACAGTGGTGACATTTTTTTATATAGTAAAAAACGTCTCTCTTGCAGTAGAAAAGATCTTTCTTGTACCTTAAAAATCTTTTGCTGTTGGTAAAAATACTTTTTCTAAAAACAAAAAATGTCTCTCCTTCTACAATAAAATTATATAGCTAGCACAAGAGGGTGCTTTCTTACCCTTAAAAAGTTTTTTTTTATTGCAGCAATTTTTTTTTGTTTTTACCATGGGTTAAAGTGCGCCTGTGTCACAAATTCGAGTGCCAGTATGGGAATCTTAAAAATTGTAAGAAATACATAACGTAAAATTTAAAGCAGTTGCACTTTTTGATTTTGACTTTGATGTATTTCTTACAATGTTCAAGGTTCCCGTAAATGTACTCGAATTTGTGACACAGGCGCACTTTCATCCAGGGTAAAAACAAAATAAAATTTGCTGCAATAAAAAAGACAATTTAGGGGCTAATAAAATAGAGTACATTAAGCATGTAGTTGCTGTGAGGATAAGGTTTAAATATAGGGTATAGGAATAAAAGGAAAAAGCTAAATGAAATAAACATTTTTATATATAAAAAAAAATACGACAAGAACCAAATATTAATACAGGTTATGCAAAAAACGAATTATATGAACGTTATAAGTTATAACATTAAACAACAGGAACATAAAGCATCTAATAATTAACAATAATAAAAGTTTCATTTTACAAACCTTTTTTTATAAAAAATGAGGAAAAAATAATTATACTCTACCAGGCTATAAAAGAAAAAGAATTTATAGAAACTTATTTATAACATAAAATAACAAAAACAGGACTATATGCACCTAATAATAATAATAATAATGATACAGCACTGATACAACTATAATATATCTTGGAGAGGCAAGGTTTTCCACTATGACTCCGAACGGCTGAACAGTTAGGTTAAACAGTTGTAGCTTCTCACATTTTGCGTTTATTTTTTCTGTGAGATGATCATTCTGGAACGGAGAATGTTGATTAAATATTTATAGTAGGTGTAATCAAAAATTCTGGAAATGAAGGACCAGGGAGAAACCAAGCGAAGTCAAGAATAAGACAACTTATCGGTGTTTGTCATTGTAACACCAATGTATGCACGACTGCAATTATTAAATTTTACTAAAAAGTTCCGACTTCAAAATGTCAAAAAAAAGTTGACACTACTACCAGCTAAGCCTCCCATTAAGCATTCAGGTCAATGATCTGCTACCTAGATCATTGATTCAGGTTACTACCGTGCGAGCAAAAATTATTTGCATCAAAGAGGGCTTGGATTAAAAAACGTAGGGCTTGGTTTAGATAAAATTACGCGTAACGGCTGTCAAAGATGATGGAATAACTGATTAATTGATACCGCTAAGCATTACGTCCTTAGATGCAAGGCCCTCTTTGATGCAAATAATTTTTGCTCGCACGGTATAAGGTTAGGTATGTATGTATGATTCTTAGTTCAAGCATAGCGAATATAGTAGTTAATATTTACCTCTGCGTTAAAGAACAAGCTTTCTTGCACCTCACTACTGCTTGGTCTCCATAGAACTTTTTCTGGCACTTTTAATGGTTATGGGGCTCCATAATTATAGTAACATCAGTAGTCCCTTAGCAGTAATGTCTAAAAATAATTATTTCATTAGTTTTCAATTACAATTATTATTATAAGACCTATTTAACAGGGAAACATTTTATATACAAAATGAAACGTTTTAACTTACCAATATTTTCTTCAAGGCCGTATCCGCTGATTTTTCGTTCTTTCAACTTTGCTATTATTCCTGCACAAACTTTCTACTAGGATATTATATGACGTCAATACAATCAGGAAACCTTTTGTTAAAAACTGCATCTCTCTAAAAATACACAAATAAATGATTTACCGAAATATGCATAAAAATAAACAAAAACAAGTATATTATGTGTAAGATTATACAAACAAAACTTACCAATTCAATGCCTGTGTTTAACTACAATAAGGACATGGAAATGGAAAATCATCAAAGAATGTTCCCAAATTTGCATTAACGTATAGTCTTCTTCTTAATTTAAAGGTGGCCTTTAAACTTTCAACTTTTCTTGTACTCCATCAAAATAATACAGCTAGCCGCAGGTCACAAACAAAAAAAACAAAATAATTTTGAAATTTTGTAAGGCTATGAGCCGCACCCTCTCCCTCAACTCTAAACTTAGCAAAATGATGCGCGAACGGCGCGACAACAGGCTCGGACGGGCTGAAATACTTGAAACTGGCTCTTAACGACACCGAATGGCGACACGGAAACACCCGAATACCGGATCTAATAAATTTTCTTTGCTGGGGCAGCAACATTTTTTCTCAGGATAAATAAAAATTCTTTTGAAAAAGTTTTTTGCTCTTACAATTACGTATTTTGCTATTGCGAAATATTTAAGAAAATATTTATTACCAACAGCAAAGTACTTATTAAAATCAATAGAAAGACATCAGTAAACCTTATTTTACTGCTACAAGAAAGTCAATTTGCAACTTTGGCAAATATTTTAGCTGGGATAGCCAAAAATACATCAGTAAAGTAGTTTTTGCTGGAGATTTTCTCAGTGTAAGAAAGCACCCTCTTGTGCTAGCTATATAATTTTATTGTAGAAGGAGAGACATTTTTTGTTATTAGAAAAAGTATTTATACCAACAGCAAAAGATTTTTAAGGTACAAGAAAGATCCTTTCTACTGCAAGAGAGACGTTTTTTACTATATAAAAAAACGTCACCACTGTAGCAGAAATTTGTTGTTTCAGTAGCAAAGAGTTTTATAGTTACATTATATAGTTTTATAAGTACAGCAACGTTACTTTTTAGATATAGCAGAATTACTTTATAGCTATAACAGAATTATTCTTGCAAAGTAGCTTTATTACCACAGCAAAGTATTTCCAGCAGAGTGCATTCCCCTGGTACAGTAATGTGCTTGGCTGTCCCCCATTTAGCAAAATATTTTAGCTATGGTTGCTAAAATTTTCGCTAGGAATGAAAAGAGATTTTCTCAGTGTATACAGAGTATTTATTTAATTTCAAGAAGTAAAGTATTAAAAGATAAAGGGTAGACCCAAGTTTTCAGCTAGAGATAATTTCTTTAAAAAAATATTTACGGCAATTAATTTAGGATCAAGGGTAAAAACTGTTCCTATTCACCCCATTTTACGGTAATACAGTTACAAGCAGGTGTCATTTTTTTTCTCATTAAAATAAAATGGGGACCAAGGGTGAACCCAAAAAACGTCCGAAACGGCGGCAAATTTGCTCATAAGATCCTTAAACCCATAAAAACCCACCTACAAAAATAAGTTTTTAATGTCCAACATGTATTTGTTAAATAAATTAATAATATAAACACGTTTTTCTACTACCGTGCGTAAAACACTAACTTTACACACTATGGAAGGTGTCTAAAATTTAACTTTTTTTAACTAGTGCGTAAAGTAAATTATTTTACGCACTAGTTAAAAAAAGTAAAAATATGAAAGATTACATTGATATGGATACCTGCATTTTTACTTAAAATTGGTCTGGTTGGCCATGGACAAATGGCGATTTCTGTTTGACGTATCTGAATGTTGACAATTTGTGATTTATGCCAGGTGTTTTAATGATTTACGGAATGAGTGAAGATTTTAATACGGTAAGTTTTGAGTTGTGATATCAAATGTGTTATATTGTTATGATTTCGTTTAATTTTATTTCAGATTTTTAAATCTCAACATTATGGACAGTGATTATCGGATTTTGAGAACACTCCGCCGAATATTGCAGATTCTGCCCAGGAAGCTACTTTGAATTTGATTCCCAACAAGTCTCGGTTAATTTACGAGCAAAAATACACATTGTTTATGAGTTGGTGCAAGAAAAATAAAGTGACAAGGTACTCAGAAAATGTTTTGCTAGCTTATTTTTCAGATGAATTAAAAAGCTATAAATCATCGACAATGTGGTCAATATTTTCCATGCTAAAGGCTACCTTGAAAATTAAAAATTCAGTAGATGTTTCAACCTACCACAAGTTAATTGCCTTTCTTAAACAGAGAAGCAAAGGCTACAAAGCAAAGAAATCAGGAATATTTGAGAAAAGTCATTTCATCAAGTTTATTTGGGAGGCTCCGGATTCGAAGTTTTTAATGATAAAGGTAACTTTACATCAATTTAATTCTATTGGTAAGGTAAAATATCATATTAAAATTATAGAAGTTTTACCTTAGTTCTTAATACTTTTAAATTCTCTATAAAATGTGTGTATTTAATAGTTATTATAGATTTTATATCGACACGATTTATTATTTTAGGTTGCATTTATTATTGGCATTTCTGGGGCTTGTCGCAGAGAAGAACTGATGAAAATTACAATAAATGATGTTGAGAATAAGGAAACAGTCCTTATTATAAGAATTCCTTATGCAAAAAATGGTATGAAAAGAATTTTTACAGTTCTAAACCCAAATAATTCCATAAATTATTTATCGGACATTATAAAATATATGACATTAAGACCTCCTAATATGGAATCATCCAGATTATTTTTAAAATATGCCCAAAATAAATGTTCGAAACAACCTGTGGGCATAAACACATTTGGTAAGATGCCTTCTGTAATAGCTGAATATCTGAAATTGTCAAATCCAACATGTTATACTGGTCACTCTTTTCGAAGGTCATTTGCCACTATGCTGGCAAATTCTGGAGGAGACCTTATAACAGTAAAGAAGCATGGGGGATGGAAATCATCTGCCGTCGCAGAGGGTTACATTGACAGTACACTGAGCAAAAAAATTGACATATCGAATAAAATATTAACAAAAAATGATGCTTCCTCTTCTAATTCCACTATAGTACGTTTGACAATATTCCTTTCCTGAAATCGAAATAAGTAATATTACATCAAATTTGTTTTCTTAAGTTTCAACCAAAATAAATAAGCTAACTGATACACCATTTACATCTAGTTCTAATGTGGCTTGTAACAGCAGACGTGTGGATTGTGAAGATTCACAAGTAAATTCTAGACTTAAGAGCCAAGGATTAACTTTTAATAACTCTAATAGCTGTACATTTAATATTCATATAGTCCACAATTAAATTGAATATAAATCCGTATTTGTAAGTACATATATGAAATTTTATTATTGTTATTGTTCCTATAACTTTTGTTCTTAATATTTTTTAGATAACTCTCTTCCTTTAAGAAATAATCGACCATTTCAATACATAACAGCGACCCTGTATAACGTCCGGTAGTAGAAAAAATTGTGTATGCAATTCGTACGTAAAGTGCCTTTTTTTTACTCATGTGATTTGCGTACTCGCCTGCGGCTCGTGCGAAAAATTTCCCATTCGTAAAAAAACTGCTACTTTACACCCTTGTTGCATAAATAACTATTTTTTGGTTTAATTTTTAATAGAGTATGTCGTAAATATATTTTTTATATTATAAGTGGCCATAGTCACCCATTAGAAGTAGTGCAAAAGAACCGTAGTCAAATTTAAATAGGTGGCCATACTGACCTCAAAGTAAGGGGTGGATGTGGCCACCCTATTTTTAAAAAAAAAAAGGGTGAAGAAATTTTTTTGGGTCCTCAAGAGGCGAAAAAACCAAAGAAACACCTACCCATCCTATATAAAAGTCATATATTGAATGGCTGCCTAATAATATAGAAATTTTACATGTGTTTGAAAATGAAAAGTGGATGATAGTCACCCCGTTTTACGGTTATACCAGAAATTATCTCGAACTTGCTTTTTATAAACGAAGCAGCCTGTAGGGGAGAGGGTGGAGGATTCGGCCCCTAGGAGGATTGGGCCACCTCCTATAACACTTTCATATTTTATATTTTGCGGGAAATTTCAAGGTTTCTCAACGTATTGACAGTTGGTCTAAGTATTCAACAATATATGCGATACTTTGCGGGTGTTTTTCAGTTGTTGTAATTTTCGATGTGGTTTTTCAAATAATAAGGTAAGTTAGGGTTGCCAACTTTCAATATGTAAAATAGAGGACCCAGGGGCGGATCCCGAATTTTCATAATGGGGCAAGCCCAGTTTTTACTAGAGGGGGGGGGGGCTGTTTTTAGCTAAATATGAAAAACTCTTGTTAACAATCAATCAGTTATTCCGTCATCTTTGACAGTCGTTACAAGTAATTTGATTCATCGCTAATTTTTCCAATTTCTTGAACAATTCACACAATGGGCTTTACGAAACAGCACAAAACATTCATGGTTGAAGTGTATTTTCGAAAAGGGGTTAGAGTAAATGGTGAGTGGCAATACAATGCGGGTTTGTGCATGGACGATTTTCACGAACCTTTTCAACACAAAAAAGGAGCAGGAAGACCATCTGTAAGAACAGAAGAACTTGTTGCAAACGTTCGTGAAATAATGCAAAATACGCCAACAAATTGTATAAGACGCCTGTCCCAAGAAGTGGGAAGATCTTATGGAACATGCAGGACTATTCTTAAGAAGCTAAATTTATTTCCTTATAAAGTGAAAGTATCTCTGTATATTCTTACTTTGTTAATTTTGTAAACAAAAATAATAAATTTGTATTTGTCTACTTATTTTATTACTCATTAGTTTGGCATATCATGTCATAATATGAATTTGACAAAAATTTAACCTAGATTTGGTTAGATATATCGTCCCCAAATCATTGTGATCTAAACCAAGCCCTACGTTTTTTAATCCAAGCCCTCTTTGATACTAATACTTTTTGCTCGCACGGTACAAAAAAAAAGACGAGAGACCACGCACCATTCCATTGTTGTCATGTTGTCAGAGGTATTGCATCGTGGTGATATACAATAATCTTTATATTTCGATAAGTAGGTAATACAAGAGGACATTTTCTATATGTTAGAGAAAAAAGGACAGAACGATAAAAGAGAGGACTGTCCTCTGGAATAGAGGACGGTTGGCAACCCTAAGGTAAGTTTTAAAATTTATAAACAAGGAAAACTCTTGTTTGTTCTTAATATTTAGAAATATTTCATTTACCGTACATAATAGGTATCAGAATGAAGATAATTTTCCCCAGGTAACATAACCGCAAATATCAAGAGTAACTTTTTTACTAATACTTTATTCTAACCGATTCTATGAGCGAGGATTCGGCCACCAATCAGGTGGTGCATTTCGGCTGGCCGAAATTATCCCCACGTCGTGTTATTCTTTTTATATCATTTGATTTTGTAGATATGCCTTAACATATATCCTATGATAATCCACAACCCTCAACATTAAAGTGCACTGATATAGTTAGTGACCAGGCGCGTAACTACAGGGGGCCTAGGGGGGCCGGCCCCCCCCAGACGTCGCTAGCCCCCCCCCCCCCCCCCAGAAAAAAAGGCTGACTTTCTAAGCTCGCTACTCGCCTCGCAAATATAGCATCAATTTTAAAAACTTGTTTTTATATATTATAATACACCCATGTATATTTTCATTCCAATAAGTTTGTTATACACAATATTTAAAAAACCTATCAATGTAATTTTAGTGATTAATGATATACTAGTTGAACACTATAATGAAACGTGTGCAACGTTAAACCACGAGCCGTTAGCCGAGTGGTTTAATTGGACAAGTTTCATTAACAAAGTTCATATAAAACGTGTATCATTCAAAATTTAATCTACGACACTGCAAATAGATTTTATTCGTCTAAATTTCATTGATATCAGATAACGTTTTTGTAATTTTTAAAATTTTCAAGTGTCCATATTAGTCGATATCATGGTAACCGCATTTTTGATTGTTTCAATTTCGATTTTAACAACGTCATTATTGCCGTCTAATTTTCTATTGTATGCAAAGTGTTGCCCAAAAATAATTTAACTATGGGAGATTCTGAATCCGAAAGTGTCTCTTCGGATGTCAAAGATATCGCGCAAAGTGTAATAGATTCCCTACTTTCTAAGTAAAAAAAAAAGTAAAGTTTTACTTTACTTTCTAAGTAATAATAACAAATAAATAGTTTGCACCGACTTTCTTTTTGTTTTTGTATCTTAACATTCGGATGTTATTATGAATTCATAATGGCACTGAGTGCTATTATAAAGGTCATAATGACATCTAAATGATAATGCTAAATACGTCATAATGGCACTGTCGTAGATTAATTATATTATAACTATGGAGAACTAGAGGGTAGGAGGCCGATCGACAATGGCAGCATTTTCAAATTCTGTCCCGGTTTTTTGGTTAGTTCGCTATTGGCCGATAGATGCTCTCGCGTAGCAAGTGGGCTGGTGTTGTCTTCTTCTTCTTCGTTTTTTACTTTTACTTTTGACAAATTGACATTTTATTTTCGAAATAACAAATAACGTTTGAAGTATGGAGGACTTTTGAAGACAAGACGAGAAAAATAACGTTGTATTGTAATTGATTTCCATATTTATATTGAATAATGGTACAATTTATAAAAGTAGAGTTTGCTTTGTGTCGGGGTGTAAGACAGAAATGTTTTTCAGAGAGGAAACGCAGCCGAATGAGTCTCTTTCCAGCTCCAAAGGTATAGCTAGAATGTTTAATACCCTGTATTTTAAAAACCAAGCATCGTTGGAACTTTATACAGGCCGAGTTTACTAATAAGTATAACAAAGTAAGTGTAAATTCATATAAAAGTCTTTATTTGTTCCTTAAAGAACTAATTTAAATAAAAATAGTTATCGCATCCATAAGAAACCATTTATTTGATAGCCCACTTGGGACACGAGCGCCATCTTACGGCGACTCGTAAAGCTGAATTACCGATGCTAATTTGGGACCGAATCCAATGCATTGCGATCGGCCTCCTACCTCAAGTCCTCCATAATTATAACTAATCTAAAATTTTGATGTATTGCTTTTGCTTTAACATATTTTGCTGCAAGGCTGGCAACCAAATATACAATAATAAAATTATAATAAATGTATTTTGGTTGTCAGCCTCAAAGTTATTTGGCAATTTTACTCGTTGAAATTTGGGCATGTTTATTCAACGATGTACGAAATAATCTTGCCAAATATCACTCGACCATCATTTTTCTATTGGTTAAATTTTCCATTCTTCACTCAAACTTTTTTGGCAATACTCGTTGAACTTTGGGTTTGTTTATTTAAAAATTAAATCCATCAAGCTTCACTCTCGGGATTTATTCAGAATAAACATGTCCAAATTCAACTCGAAATATTTCCAAAAAACATTTTCGTGACAGCTGAAAAATCTAACCGATAAAAAAACGAGGTCTTGTGATATTACTGTTGATTATTGACCAAATTTGTTAAAATTTGGGCGTGGTCTAAAAAAATTTTCGCCTGCGGCGGGCTCTCCGCCGACCCGCTTCTACACGAGCCGCCACTGCAAGTCACAATAACAGGCCCACCATAGGCCATCCCCAGGTCAGAGACTAGTTACGCCACTGTTAGTGACACCAATTTTCTTGAATTAATTCGACCTTTTCAAAAGGCTAAACACAAAGTAACTATTAAGAAAACGAGAAAGGAAGTCAAAAATATGTACAGACACTCCAGAACTAATTGCTAAACAAACTATTGAGAGGAAACGAGGAAATAGGAAAATGGGGAAGAATAACAAGACAGTAAAGAGAGAAGTGTTTTTAAAAGAAAAAGAAAAGAAGCTGGCTAAAGAATCATCAAGTGAATCGGACATTTCAATATAAATAATGGATGCTTCAGATAGTAGTGAATCTTTTATGTCACTGCAAGACATGGATTTAAATAAAAATATTTCCACCGATAATTTTCTCCTAGTTAAATTTCAGAAATTAAAATTTTTTTATGTTTTTATATATGCCAATTTCTTGCAATTAATGATAGTTTTTATAAAGTAAAGTTTTTAAGGCGCAAATCACTTTTTCGATTAATTATAATTTTCAAGGAATGAATGTTGATAAACCTTATAATTTTTTTACCTATTTAAGATTTTTATTTATTAAAGATAAGATTTTTTTTAATTTGTAGTTTCCTAGAATATACCTTTATATAGTTAGTTAAGGTAAACATAATTTATACCCATCCAAATATATAGAAATAAACACTTATTGTAAGAATTTAAAACCCTGGCCGAATCCTCCTGGAGCACTAGCCGAATCTACCTCTGGTGGTGGAGGCTTCGGCCATTTTACAGATGTTTTTAATTTAACTTTCAAAATTCTATAACAAATTTTTCAGCCCCAGTCCTATTTAAGGGGAACCTAGAAATGCCCAACGGTCATACGTTATATAAAATTCTTATTTTATTTTAATCATATTTTTTATAAAATAATTTTGAAGACAAACTAGCCGAATGATCCACCCTCTCCCCTACAATATTTTTGTGTTTTTTTTTTCATTTCCAATAACTTTTAAGTTTTTGTATCGTACACAAACCGTTTAAAAAATTAGTTTGCCTAAAGTTTTGACTATTACAGGTTGTCGGCCTAAAATGGAATATATTTTCAAAGAAAACATGGGGGAACTCGAAATTTCGGTTGGGAAATTAGATATTATTGTGCTCGACAATGAATTGTCGGAAAATAGAATTTTATGTACAGGGTATTAAATAAAAGACCGTCTTCTATAAACTGGTTGTATTTGTTATTGAAAGCAAATAATAAAATAACATTATCAAGCAACAAGGAATTCTAATAAAAAACGGAAAGACATCAAAGTTAAGGTAAAGTTCGTTTCGCCCTAAGCGGTACTAAGTCTAGATCCTATTGAAACGCCCCAGACCCAGGGCTGTTTTTCGCGTAAAAAAAATTTCCATAAAATTTCTTAAGGGTAAAATAAAATAACTAATATTTTTGGGACTAATAATATGTGCATAGGAATCCTCGTTTTAAAAGAGCTTTAAAGCCACAAAAACTGTAAAATTTTACCCGCTTATCGAAAAACGGTTTAGGAGAGGTAGAATTCTTTAAGTCTAGAAAAAACAGGTGGCCACGCTACGCGCCCCCAGTACTGAAAGCGGGAGGCGAGGTTATAAAAGGGAAAAAAGGGACGCGCAGAGGAGATTCGGTATTTTCCCAAGCACAAGTTAAGGTGATTTCGCTACCAGGTTTTGTTTGCGTAGTTCGGGTTCGAATTGTTCGGTTTGGTGCGGGTGTATTCGCGGCACATATAAAAAAAATCTCTAAATATTTTATTACTTTAATATTATTCTCACAATTATTTTTCTCGAAGTTCTAATCAGAAAATTATCAAACCATCAATAAATAAATTTGCGTTTTAAATTGCAAATAAAGCCATCTAAAATGTCTGCAGGACAAAGTTGTTTTTTTTTTTATTGTTTTAAAATAAAAAGGTGGTGATCTGCCAACTGTCGCAGACAATATTCGCTATTAATGGTTTTAAAATAAAAAGGGGGCCAAAGCATAACGGTACCATTTGTAACTGTAACAAAAATCAATACACTTTTGCTTTCTAAGGGTAGTAAAATATGGTCAAGTTCGTTGACACAGACCTTTTGGTTTAGGTAACTTGTAACAGATGTTGTTTGTGTCCCGGGTGTTTTTATTTTGTGGTTTTAAGAACGTGGTGAACGTTATTATGCAGTAAAAATGCCATCGTATAAAAGTAAAAATAATCTGCAATGCTAGGTAAGGAAATGGGGGAGGATTAATTAAGGGCAAGATTTAATTGACAATATACAAGTGATGTGATCAGAAAGGTTATAATTATTTGGTGTACATAAAACGGTGTGATGGGTTTTTAATAAAAAAGAATGTCCGGCAGCATGTGAGTCTTGTGTGGTCAATGTTGTAGTCCTTCAGGCGCTCGGATTTCTGGTAATATTGTCGGTCAGAATTGGTATTCTTAAGGCGACAATATGAAAAACAACGCCCACTTGAGAAGAAAAGTGACACATGCGGAAAGTGGGAGGGCTCCTAACTTTTATTACACTTTTATAAATTATATGTTAGAAATGTCCGCCAGTAGGAATGACTTGTATGTCCCCTACTGAAGGCCCTCAGTCGGTCGGCTTTTCACTAAACTGCGCAGTACCTTTATACCAAAAACGTGTACATCAATCTACAATACTAGGTAGGTAACTGAAATGACAAATAATGTTAATAATAATACCTACGTACACGAAAATGGGGCGAACAACAAACTAAATTGCAGGGAACGCTGTTTGCGTTTTCACCAAAAACATCTGCCATTTTGCAGACAAGAAAACAGATCAACGCTGGCACCCACCAGAATGCGCGCAATCCGTTTGAGTTTTAAGCCAAACAAATATTTAAAGGATGATATAGTGTCCGCAAAAATAATTAAAAGAAAAAGAAAATATAGTGGCATATCGGACAAGTGTGTAACTATTTTTTATATTGGAATACACAGGGATCCAAGTTCAATGGAGTGAATTCCGTGGGATGGCGCTACGGTGCACTGATGACCGCCTTGGTGTTACAATGAGGCTTCTAGTGCATTTTTCCGTCATTCTTGGAATATGCTGTGTATTCCAATATAAAAAATAGTTACACACTTGTCCGATATGCCACTATATTTTCTTTTTCTTTTATTACTTATTATTGTCGCAGACATATTAATAGGTAATATCTGGGAAGTGCCACCATTCTGTTGCAGACAGATGTTGGTACAAATGGGCTAAATTATGGGAGACAAGACAAACAAACAATACAAAAATATGTTTTAAAAATAATATTTAATAAAAATATTTTGTTTCCTTCAAAAATATTATTAGTTTATAATAATATTCTGAGTTTAAAACAACTTTATTACAAAACCTCCATTTTATGTATATAAATAGAAATTTACTACATAACATTACTCATATATACCAAACAAGACAAAAAAACAAATCTATGTTTATGTTATGATAATTTCAATTTAACACTTAAAAAAATAATGCTTTATTTGTTGGTATCAAAATTTTTAATATATTACCTACTAATTTGAAAACTATAAGTTTTTGGCATTTAAAAGAAAATTAAAATCATGGATTATGCAAAATTTTATAAATGTAAACCAACTTATACAGTGTGTCCGAAATTCAAGTCTCTATATGGGTATCTCGCTTAATAGATGAGATAGAAAGTTGGTTAAATGGGGAATATTTTAGAGAATTTAATGCCGATCTCGAATCCTTTTTCAAAATTATTAAAAGTTTTGTAGTTTTTCACTTATTAAACAAAAACTGAAAATGGCGGATTTCGTTTTTTTTAAATAGGGGGTTAACGGTTAATTTGACATATCCCAAAGTGTTACATTCTTAAGATACTTTTTAGGGAAGAACATTTCTGTACAAAAAGAAAATGCAGATTGTCTTTTGTTTGTGAGTTACCCACAGTAACTTTGTTATTTCTTATGGCGGCCATCTTGGATTTGTACATAAAATGATTTCTCATTGAATTACCTTTTAAACGATGTGCCACATGCTACCAAAATTTTGGAGAAATACTCTTAAATTATTAAAAAACCAGTTTTATCGTTAACTTGGCAACAGCGCATGCATCTAATATAGCATGTGGGTACATTCAAGGGTATTAGTTTTAATAACAAAAACAATTTCTGCCCTAAATAATCATTGTTTCCTAGCCAATAAAATAATTAACGCATTTTTTGCCTACGGTCATAAATAGGTTTGGCAACACCGCGATAAAAAAAAATCTTGATCGGAATCGTTTATGAATGTGTCTTATCTTGCCATTTTTTAATAACTAAATTAGTTGCAGGCTATTGATAAATGTTTTTTGTTTTAAGTTATCCTACTTGGTTTTGATTAGGTTAAGTCAGGTTCAGAATTAAAAGATCTTGTAAGAAACTGTATTCTAAAAAAATAAAGGTTTAAGAGGTGCTTCAAATGGTTTAATTACTATCTGCTATGTTAGATGCATGCGCTGTTGTGAAGTTAACGATAAAACTGTTTTTTTAATAATTTAAGAGTATTTCTCCAAAATTTTGGTAGCATGTGGTACATCGTTTAAAAGGTAATTCAAAGAAAAATTATTTTATGTGCAAATCCAAGATGACCGCCATAAGAAATAAGAAAGTTACTGTGGGTAACTCACAAACAAAAGACAATCTGCATTTTATTTTTGTACAGAAATGTTCTTCCCTAAAAAGTGTCTTAAGAATGTGACACTTTGGGATATGTCAAATTAACCGTTAAGCCTCTATTTAAAAAAAACGAAATGCGCCATTTTCAGTTTTTGTCTAATAAGTGAAAAACTACAAAACTTTTAATAATTTTGAAAAAGGATTCGAGATCAGCATTAAATTCTCTAAAATATTCCCCATTTAACCAACTTTCTATCTTATCTATTAAGCGAGATACCCATATAGAGACTTGAATTTCGGACACGCTGTATATAGGTAATAATAATACTAAATATTACAATTTTTCTATTATAATTTCTCCCTTATTTATAATTTTTCTTTTTTTTTTGTGTAAAATATTTTTGAATTACTTACTTATATTTTTAAATATATTTATCATGTTATTTAAATTAATAATCTAAATGGGTGTATATTTTTTCATTACAAAATCGGACAGATTTGTTAATCTAAAAAAAAATACAATGTTATTGATTTTTAATATTATTATAAAGAAACTTGCAAACTCCATTTAAAATAAGCAAATTTGAGACAACTTCCGGTATAACGGAAAGTGACATATGGACGCTGTTACTTCATTTGAAGACAGCGTCTCCGAAAACTCCATTATCCAAATTTGCAGGAATAAAATCGTATCACTACTTTGGAGATAGAATTTTAAAATTAAAAACAGTGTATGAACTTGCGGATCATTTATTAATAAAAAATCAGTGTGTTCTTCAAATTTTCCAGATGTATCTAGTGCAGTGATGTTATTTCTAACTTTACCAGTTAGTGTGGCATAAGCGGAACGATATTTTTCCAAACATAAAATAGTAAAAACCCATTTACGTAACACCATAGGACAACAACGCTTTTCTGATTTATCCTTAATCAGTATCGAACACGAGTTTGTTAAATCATTAAAATAATATCGACGAAATTATAAACGATTTTGCTAAAAAAAAACTCTTGACGATCTGATATCGTTTTGTATAATACCTTGTATAGTACTTATAGTGACATAATGTGTGTGCAGACTTGTTGAGTGTTCATGTGTTTTACTGTTTTCTGTTTTTTGGATTCTATGAGACTCGATCACTGCTACCCCCGTTACTACCATATACATGGTAAGTAACATTACAAGTGGTGTTTTAAAATTTTAATTTTGCATCATGTTACGTATAATGACTTAATAACTACCTATGTTATATCTACCAGTCTACCTAGGATTATAAAATTAATTCGAATTGTTTGCTGTTTTAATAGTAGGTTTAACACATAATGTAGGTTTAACTCTAATTAAATTATTATTACATGCACGATGAACGAATTCAATAATTCACACACCTGAACCTAATAGTAATGAAAATAAGAAAGAATTATCACTTTCCATTCGTTATAGAGAGGTGGCCCCCTGAAAACGTTTGCAGGGACGCCGACTCAGTTTTTGTTACGCAACTGTTCTGAGATTTAGGGAAAAGTGAGTGAAACGGAATGTCGTCTCCCTCTACTTATTTAAAATTGAAAAAAAAGTGAAAAACGCTGCAAATTTCAGTCACGGTGGAATGCATAAATGTGAACCCCGAATAGGGAACTTTCCAATTATTTTTTTTTAATAATGTGATTTAGTTAGGCCTGAAAAAAGTATTCCCTAATTATTACTCCTTAAAAATCAAAAATAACTTGGTAAAAATTCTTTAAAGTTTTGCGCGTGTCGAAAGCATTTCAAACGATCTCTAAAGCGCGCGAAGCCCGATGACGTCAGGGGGTATGACTTTTGGTCATCCGTCATCCTAACACTCTTGACAGGTGCCAAGCGACCCAATTTGCATTTGGATTGCCGTGTGTTCGTGTTATTGTATTGTTGTTTTAAGCTATCACCTGCATTTAAACAGGTCGTGTCGCTTGACGCGTGGATGTCAAATCTGACAAATCATCAAATTTATTGAAAACCTATAACCTATTTCGTGGATGTCACACACAAATCTGACAAATGATACCCCTTGATGTCACGACTACTAGCAGCGCGTTTTTACCCTCTTGGAATAATTTGAATTTTGGGGCATTTTTAAATCTTTCAGCGGTCTTTTGGGACGAAATATGTTGTTTTTTTTTTGCTGCCATATGTTTTATGACAATATGTTCTTATGATTTATAGATTTTTTTTTCCCATTTAAAATATTTGTCAAGGTCCCTATTGCATGCGATTTTGATGCAGGGTGAAAATGCATTGGTGCGAATCGGCCTTAACAGAATTCGGATTTCTATAGGATTCGTCCTGATGATACGCCCTTGTCGGCCTTGCGTGAAGTTACTAGATTGAAAATTGACCTGGTAAACCATCAGTGTAGAATTTTCAACGATGAACACATGTTATTTTTACCCGCCTTAAAAATAGTTTTGTCCTTAAACATGCTTTAAAATGTTCTCATTAAATTTGGTTTTGTAACAAAACGGTCACTTTCTATTTATAAGTTTCTTAAGAATCTAAAATTACACATTTTGATACTATACATTACGTGTTTTACCTCGAATATTTATTGTTCAATATTTCAATTACGGAAGGTCGCCAATCGTGAAGAGTTCTGCTTTTAACTGCGGGCTAGGTAAAAAATGAATTAATTTTTAATTTTTTCACAAGAATCATCAATCAGCATTTTTATTACACCTTTTAAAAACTCCAGTTTCTATAGGTACATTTTAGATTATTTTTACTAGCTAATAAAAAAAGCGCTCCTCTGGAAAAACTCAAACAAAAGAGATAATGACGTCGAATCGGTCTGCGTCCGTGCGAATCTGCCAATCTAAATTTGGTAAATTTAACTAAACACAAATCGATTTTCACATCTAGGATTCTAGGCTCCGCATCCGAACAGCTCCCTTTGTTATAACCAGGGCCGTAGCTACAATAGGGCGGATCAGGGCGCTGCCCTGACAGACAAATATTTTGCCCTGACAAAAAGTTTTGATTTTTTTCTAAAATTTATTTTCCAGTTCTTAATGAACGCTTTACTGATGGCACTGTGTTTTTTTTGTCTTAATATTAAGCTGTATTACTTTCAGACACAAACTACGTTTTCAAAAATACTTATTTTATAAAGTATACGACAGGGTCAAAAACAAATAAACTATTGCATCACATGCGACCAAATTTTAATAGTCCAATTTTGATTTTGTAGAAAAACACACATTTAATAAGGCGCTACTTTAAAGAAAATGTATCTGAAATAAACCCAGCAAACAATTAATCAATGGCCATCCTTTGGCCCAGTACTGGCAACAGTGGCAAGGTGCAGGCCACGATAGCGATTTGGCGTACCAATGCCGGCATTTCAACTTTATTACACTGGCAGTATTGGCCAAAGTCACAATAATTAAAGTAGTTGCTGGCACATTGTCATTTCGATACCGGCCATATGATGACGAAATCGCGATGGTAGGCCAGCGTTGGTCTCATTGTATTGTAACGGTAGTAATGGAATATGCGATGAGAAAAAGTCATTGGCCAGGTGTCTGTAAAAACGTGCATACATAAATTTTTACACAATCACAATTACTGTTTAAATGACAACTTGACAAGTCCACATTTACTTGTGGCACACACTCATTCTTTAAAATGTTTTACAATTTTATAGTTTGTGTATTAACTGCATGACGTCATGCAAAACAGTTAGTTGCTACCGGCTTGGTAATGGCTCAATTCTTCCAAAACTTCCTTATTGCACGTGATAAATTGCTTAATTCCTATTGGTCGGTCCTATGAAAGAAAGTTCGCAACGTTGCCGTTTGATCAATTTTTACATAGCTACATTGACACTTATTGAGTCTATCGATAGCTTTTGTATTCAACTTATATAGATGGTAAATATATTTTGCAATTAAAAATTATATATTATTGTAATTTATTTACTTTGTTAATGTTTCAAGGTTTGATTATCTATTATCCGACCCCATGCTAAAATTAATATTTTTAAAACGGAAAACAAACTCAAAAGTTTTGTCCTGCCTCCCGGCCTTCTCGAAACTCATCGTTCGAGGTTCGAATTCGGCCATTTTGATGTTATATAGCGTCTTGGCGTAAACGTACAGACAAATTTTGTGATTTAAGTGATTGAAAGTAAGAGAAAAGTGTATTCGTTTGTGCAGACACTGCAGACTGATAATTGACCATGGACTGATAACACTTTTTGTAAAATCCATCGTTCGACGTAATCATTAAACATTTTTTAGGATTTTTTCTAACTTTATTGTATTCTATTTTCGTTTTTGTTGCGGTCGGGGATGCTTTGAACGGTAGTATGACTTCTATTCACAATCTTGCCTATTGTAAATGCAAAATGTATTTGCTAATAAATATATATTTAAAACATTTAGGGTGTACGAGTTTCACTTTGACAGTCCTGTATATAGGGTTCGGGTCAGTACAGTTTCGTCACCAAAACTGTACTGGCAAGGAATCTATTGGCCATAAAGGTTTCGGCCGGTAGCAAAGTAGCCATTACCTTGCCATCACGGCTGGCCTGTATCAGCCCACATGCTGGCCGGTGTGTACTATTCGTACTGGCCCATCACCGTTTGCCAATACTTTACCGCAATGGCCATTCTGGCAACAGGGTATTTGGCCAGCATTGGGCCAGACCTGAAATGTTAGCTGGGAAGCCTTGTCAAAACTAAGAACTTTTATGTAGGTTGCACTGAATTTTATTTTGCAAAATTGGTGCAATTTATACAAAATTTAGGTAAAAAATCAAAATTATTTTATGCAGCTAAAATTTTGCACGTAAGCAACAAACTGCATTTGAAGTAAAGAAGAGCCGCTGTACTAGACCTAGACTTGTTTCTGCAAAAAAATTCACAGTTGTGCTAATAGAAAGCTTCCCCTATTTTAAACATTTAAATCAGGGTATATTTAAAATTTTGTGTTTAGCCGTTGTGTTTTCGGGTTTACTGTAGGTATTGATATTTTATTTGATAAATTTAATAATAAAAACTGATAAATTAAATAGTGATTTTTCATTACACTATATTCTTGACATTAGTAATGTTTTAATTTACTTAATTATAAATAATAATGATGTCAAAAACGCATAAAATTAAAATAGTGGCACGTCATCAATGACACCATGCGCATTTTATGAGATTTACTAGTGGTCATATTAACGTGCAACGAAGTTAGTTTTGCGAGGTGACAGGATATAAATACGCTGTTTTTCCCATAAATACAAATACTTTGATAGGTACTTGATGTATAATAATTTGAGTTTCAAATAAAATGTCGCCCTGACAATAAACAGTAATTCCCTGGTACCAACGCAGGCAACGGCGTATCCAGCTCATGTGTCTGGGGGGGGTAATCGATCGGCTAGGATCAAGCACGTAGCCAGAATTTCTTCTCGGGGCGGGGCCCCATCGGGATCGCGCAAAAAAAAATGCGCCGCAGGCGAAATTTTTTGGGTGCCACGCCCTTTTTTGAATCATGGTGCTTGGTTTTCAAGTGGGAAAAATAAAAAACACAACAAAAAACCCTTAAGAAAAGCACAAAAACAAACCCGGTAATAATTGAGGTAAAGAAAATGTAATAGTGTAGGAAATGTTTAATGTGTTGCCTATGTTGCCGAAATCAAAGCTCGAGTTTCGGGGGGGCCCGGGCCCCCTGTACCCCCTTCCCCTAGCTACGTGCCTGGCTAGGATACTAGATAATAGCAACTTTAAGGAGTAAGGACAAAAATTAAACAACGCTTAAGTAATCTTGGGGGGGGGTAATTACCGCCATTACCCCCCCCCCCCCCCCCCTTGTATACGCCGGTGAACGCAGGTCTGGCTACGGCCCTGGTTATAACCCATTCAACCCTATTTCTTGTTGGTCACGTAGTCACTCTTCTATCTTATTTTTCTATATAACAAAGTCAAAGGTTATCCTAATTTTCAACACTCTTTCGACTTATTTCATAAAACTATTTAAATGATTGATTGTATTATTTAACCATCACTAATAATTTAATTACCGCGTTATTCTTTAATTATTCGATAAGCAAGTTTATAAAAACTAAGACCGGACAAGAAAAAGATACATTTCTAGTTTAACAATCCGACCTTAATTTTCAACAAACAGTTGTAATAAACCAAAGTAAAGAACGGTTCTGGTGTCATATACAGGGTGGCCCTTTAGTGTGGCAAAGTACAATAGCTCCGTTACTATTTCAAATACATTAAAAATATTAATACAAAAGTTGAAGGGCAGTAAGTGACTTATAACGTAAAATTATTTTTAACTCTATAGGGTGGCTCAAAAAAGCGGAACAATAAAAAATGTACTTTTTTCAAATGGAACACCCTGTATATTTTTTCATTTTTAAATTCCACATAAAATTATAATTATTTTTTATTAAATACATTATTAGTCTATACTTTATAGTTTCCGAGATATTGACTCTTGAAAAGTGACATTTTTGAACTTTGACAGCTTCTAGCTTTCTAACAGTACGTCTTAGAGCAAAACGGCTTACATGTCCCTATCTTTAATTTTTATTATCTTCCCAAAAAAATCAACTTCCGGTTAAACCGGATGTTACTCGAAAGCAGGAAATATAGTTGTTCCGGTTTAACTAGAAGTTGATTTTTTTGGGAAGATAATAAAAATTGAAGATAGGGACATGTAAGCCGTTTTGCTCTAAGACGTACTGTTAGAAAGTTAGAAGCTGTCAAAGTTCAAAAATGTCACTTTTCAAGAGTCAATATCTCGGAAACTATAAAGTATAGACTAATAATGTATTTAATAAAAAATAATTATAATTCTATGTAGAATTTAAAAATGAAAAAATATACAGGGTGTTCCATTTGAAAAAAGTACATTTTTTCTTGTTCCGCTTTTTTGAGCCACCCTATAGAGTTAAAATAATTTTACGTTATAAGTCACTTACTGCCCTTCAACTTTTGTATTAATATTTTTAATGTATTTGAAATAGTAACGGAGCTATTGTACTTTGCCACACTAAAGGGCCACCCTGTAGGTCAGCTCGAATTTCATAACATTTTTGGATTTTTTTAAAAGCTTACCTCAAATGGAACAAATTAAAGCTTAAAAAATGTTGGATGAAGCAATTTTTTTAAAAAAGTATTTTTTAAATATTTTCGTTTCACACCATAGATATTTACCTAAATGTAAATAGAGACTTTTTGCACCTCTTAAATTAATATCAGTTTTTAGCTCCGTTATGGTTAACTTTATTAAACATAACGAGTAGCGCCACTGTTAAAACCAGAGATTTTGCAGCGCCTATACGTTCTGTCTGTAGTTATTAAGTTGGCGCCGGCGCACCTAAACAAAATAAAATACCTAATAATTTGATTAAGTTGTATATTTTAATGTAAAGCTACTATGCTTTGGAGTTTAAGTAATTGCTTATCACAATTTTAATTCATAGCAATGATGCTTGATAACTTTTTTATGTTCCGGCAATCATGCAGTTTAAGCATAACCATAAGGATAACGATAAGCTCTTCCTTATCCTTCCGTAAATAACGGAGTCCGTTATGGTTATTAACCATAGCGGATCAACTTTCTGACATTGCACATGCTCAGAATAACCATAACCACAAACGAATGACGAATTAAGAGATGCAAAAAGTCTCTAATGTCTATGTGACACAGGAACCATTTTACTCGTAATTTACACAGAAAAAAAATGGACCTTACTTAGGTCGCACAGACTTGTTTTGATTTCATTGGTTAGCAGTTGACAAGGAAAAGCGTTGTTGCCAATTCAAGTAGGTTTGGTTTCGGTCGACTATTCGAAAAAAAAAATAAAGGTGTAACTTATCGGCGTTGTGGTCTAGTGGTCAGTGCAGCGGCCTCACGGATCAAAGGTCCCGGGTTCGATCCCCGGGGCCGGCAACGTCGATGTTAAAGGTGTTATTACTAAAGGTGTGTCTTAGGCCGCGGCAGCGGCCGTCGCGTAGCCGGCGTTCTATTGCGTAGCCCAAGGATATTTATAATAGTTGCGGCCCATACTCTAATATACGATGCCATTACCGCATAAAGGTGTTATTATTAAAGGTGTATCTTAGGCCGCAGCAGCGGCCGTCGCGTAGCCGGCGTTCTATTGCGTAGCCCAAGGATGTTTATAATAATAGTTGCGGCACGGTATATTAAAGGGTCGATACATGTACTCTGGTTGCGGTGCGGGCGAAGCCACGCTAATATACGATGCCATTACCACATAAAGGTGTTACTACAAAAGAAAAATAGCCATGTTTGACAACACTGTAAGTATTCTTTCATTTTATTATAGTAATAACCCCATTATTTTTCTGTGATTATGGTTTAAGAGAGTTTTCGCGTGAAAATAGTTCGAAAACTACTGTAAATTATAAAATTTTTATTTGAATTTTTGGCGAAAAAAGTGGTTCGTCCAATGATTTTATTCTTTTAATCTATTCTATACACTCCCAGCTCTTAATTAAAATTTCAAAAATTGTTAAAATCGAGCTGACCTATATCACACCAGACCCACACCAGAACTTCCACTGTTTCACTTCAACTTGGTCTCCAACACCTTTCAAAAGTATTTAACAATTTAAATGGCAAAAAACGTCATTGCCTGTAAGCAGTATATTATATACAGGGTGTCCCAAAAGTAATGGGACACAGAACAACAGCAAACTCCTTAAGGCGAAATAATGCGATTTACTTAAACTTGCCTTATCCCAAAATTGATAACAACCAAGATACAGGGTGTCAAAGTTTTAATTTTGTTTTCGTTTTTTTGCGATTATTTCTTAACAAAACGACATAGCAGCACAAAATTAAGGATTTTGGGGTTTTTTAAGGTGAGGAAGTCAAAATTATAAATAGTTTTTGTGTAACTAGTAGAGGGCGCTGCCTACGGCATGGCCCACTCCTTTTATCTGGCATAACTTTGTTTAGGATTCTTATATCGATCCGACTATTATAAAAATAAATTACTTTACTTCTTTTACATTAAAAACATATAACTTAGGTATTAAAGTCGCTAGGAGCAACCATTTTCGAGATAATCGCATTCAATATTTTGAATGCAAGAATCCTAAAATATTTAATATAATTGTGTATTCGTATTAGTATTATTTATCACAGCTAGCCTTGATTAAAAACAACGACGTTTCTAAGGCAACAACATGTTCCATAAAGTATCATCTGTCAAAGTTATTAATTTTCTTTCTACAATATATTCGTAGATATTATAAGTTTTTTAGGGATGCCTCGACATAATTTATTTTCCAATGCGGAAATGCGTGATATGCTTTGTAAATATAAAAAAACATTCATAAATATGCACAAGAAAATTTTAACGGTCTGAGTGCAGGGCGCAGGTAAATGTATGGAAGTCAATGTTGACCGTTTTGAACAATTATTGCTATCATGGCGTTACCATTTTTTTTCTATTTTGTTACTTTTAGATGTTATTAAACTAAGTATTAAATAAAATTTCTAATTGGAGTAATATTAGTAATTCCGTAGGTATACGAAAAAGCGTTTTTATTAGAAAAAAATAGTCAACCTTAAACAAATGTAGCTGATTTACAATAATTTTAAGTTAGAAATTCTTTGTTGCTTGATTTTCCTCAGCTTTTGGACCACATAATTAGTTGCATAGGACATATGAAATGCGATTATCTCAAAAATGGTTGCTTCTAGCGACTTCAATAAGTTATACACTTTTGATGTAAAAAAAGTAAAGTAACTTATTTTTTTAATAGTCGAATCGATATAAGAATCCTAAACAAAGTTATGCAAGATAAAAGGAGTGGGCCATGCCGTAGGTAGCGTCCTCTACTGGTTACACAAAAACTATGGATAATTTTGAATTCCTCACCTCAGAAAACCCCAAAATCCTTAATTTTGTGCTGCTATGTCGTTTCGTTAAGAAATAATCGCAAAAAAACGACAACAAAATAAAACTTTGACACCCTGTATCTTGGTTGTTATCAATTTTGAAATAAGGCAAGTTTAAGTAAATCGTATTATTTCGCCTTAAGGAGTCTGCTGTTGCTCTGTGTCCCATTACTTTTGGGACACCCTGTATAATAGTAACCGGACGATAAAAATCATTACCAACCGGTTGTTTCACATGACTTTTTTCAGAATTATTAACAACATAAAGAAAACTTTGTATGCTTACCCTATGATGCTCGTGATTCATATGCCCATCATGCTTAGCATCCTGCTGTGCTACCGCGAAAACAAACGTCAGCGAAAAAACAAATAAAACTTTCAAATTCGACATCTTCTTTGGAAAATTACAAAACTTTCTTTGGGAATGGGAAGTTTAAATGCGGTTCGAGGATTAACAACTGACTAACGGTACACTCGTTCAACAGGCTGAGGCGTAAACGTGGTGAAACTGAGTGGAATATCTACGGCCCGGCAACGGGCTTGTGTAGAGGATAGAGAGGTGAACGGCAAACAACTGAATGTTAGAAGAACCGAAGCCAACTTTAATCACCACTATAACCGAAGAGAATACGATGTTTTTTAGTGGAAAACTCGTGTGACTTGTTTGTGCGGTAATAGTTAATAAGGATGGTTGTTAAGGGTCCTATACACACACTTTCGTGCTTGTTATCAGTTTTTGTTTATAAAGGATATTCTGAAGGAGAGCTTCAAATAAATATATCTTCTTTGTCCAAAGTGTAGGTACAAATTTACCGGTAGATTTTCTTCCAAATTAGGGTCCATTTATTTTAAATAAGCAAAAACAATATCACTTGGTCTCCGATATGTCCCTGATGAATTTTCTTCATGGAATTGAATTAAGATATCCCTAAACTGTGTTAAGTTTCTCATATCATTCTTGTATCTTAAAGTGTAAGGTTATGTCGCGAGAAAACAAGGTTTTGGAAGAGACCAAAAAACAGTGCAAACACTGTAAAAAAAAGTTACTTCTTCACTGGACTGCGAATTTTGGACTTTCAGTTACCACCCCAGCTGTGCCTTCCAAGCAAAAGTGGCAAATAACCAAAATAAAGTGAACTATTGCAAGTCGCGTGAAAAAAGTGAGGTTAGAGGCAATACGGAAGCTGTGGAATCCTTCGATATGGACGAGAAAAAGGTAAAAAACATAATTAAGGACCTTTTTAATGAATATGTGAACCCCCTTAAAAAGACCATGAAAGAAGATATGAGAGAACTGAAGAAATCGGTTCAGTATTTGTCTGATTGTTTTGATGATCAAAAAAATGATATCGTCAACTTCTTGACGGAAATAAAGAATCTAAAGAATCAAGACTCGTCACTAAAGCAAAGAATACAGCAGCTAGAAGAAAAATTTAATACCAATGAGCAAATAGAAAGAATAACCTGATTGTGGTTGGAATTCCCAAACAGGAAGAACAACCAAGTTTAGTGATTAAAAGGGTCTTAAAAACAATGAAATTAACTCTACATGATAATGATATAACAGATTATACCCAGTGTCCAAAAAGGAGGGTGCCCCATTACTGATTAAACTAAGAAATGCAGAATCCAAACAAAAAATTGTGAATAAGGTGAAGGAACTAAAAGGTATCAAAGTAAAAGAATGTGGTCTACAAGAAAGGGATAGAAATATCTACTTTAACGACGACCTAACTCTGCAAAACCAAAACCTCTACAAAAAGGCCAGATAATATAAACAAAGTAAGGGTCTTAAAGCAGCTTTTGTATCGTATAGTAAAATATTTATTAAAAAAAATGATACAGATCCTCCCGTGAGAATAAAAAATGAAAGTGCAGACTTAGCCGACTGAAAAAGACAAAGAAAGATAAAAATTAAATAAATACATTAGGGAGAAAAAATGGCTGCCCACGATATACTGAATATTTTGTACATAAACATTAGGAGCATGAGAAACAAAATGAATGACCTGAACGATATTGTCCTGGCCTGTCAGAAAACTATCCACCTTATTGTTCTCACTGAAACCTGGATATACCCAAATGAAGACATTTTTTAATCTGCCTTCATATACTGCCTTACATGAGGAGGTGGAACAAGTATTTTTATCAGACAAGATCTTAGCTACGTTTATAATGAAAGACACATAGTGAATATTAAAGACTGCAACATAGTTTCAGTATATCTACCTAAACAGAAGCTGACAGTATATGGTTTATATAGGCCTCCTTATAGTAATTGTCAAACATTTACATCTGAATTTGATAAATTAATGGAGATACAAAAGAGCCGAGCTATTATAATATAGGTGATGTAAATTTAGATTTACTTAAAGATGCCCCAGCTGTGGTATGCTATAAAAATGCTATTGAACTAAACGGATACCAAATACAAAATACTTTTACAATTGAAAACAACGACAGCTTCAATACTTGATCATATCATATCAAATATAGATATCTTTTGTAAATTAACACTAGCAGACAATCTAATATCAGATCATAAAATAATCTACGCAGAGGTATAGAGGACAACTTTTAGGAAGGAAAAAGAATATTTTAAAAAGATGCACTTACACACAAATGCATGGTTAAAAAAAGTACAAGAGAGATACCAACAAGAGGAAATATATACTTTTCAGCAACTTGCAAATATTATAAATAAAACAAAAGAAGAACATACCACAGAAAAAATAATAAAAATACAGGCCAAAAACTACTGGATAAATGAAGAATACATGAACAAGCTTAAACAACGAGACAAATTATACATAAGATGGAAGAAAATTTAGAATGACCACAGTGAAAGAGAGTTTAAACAGGCAAGAAATGAACTAAACAATATGAGAAGAAGATTACAAAAGAAATATGCAGAAAAAAAAATTCAAGAAACAAATGGAGACTCTAAGATGATATGGAAAGTCTTAAACAACCTATGTGGTAAAAATACGTCCAAAGAAAATAAAAAAGTTCATACCATAGTAGCATCAAATGGTAGAATATTCGAAAGTGACACAGAAATAGCACATGAATTTAACTGCCATTTTTCGAACATCGGACAGACTCTTGCCTCACGCATAAATCATGACCCACATCAACAATTTAAAGAACAATCCACTAACAAAAGTATATTTTTGACACCAACCAATAAAATTGAACTGAATGATGTAATACAGAGTCTAAAAAACAACTGTGCACCGGGATCGGACCAAGTGACAAAAGCAGACATTTTAAAAGTATACCACATAATCGGAGACAAATTAGTAAACATGACAAATAGAGTTCTTGAAACTGAAAACTACCCTCAAGAGCTAAAAACAGCCAAAGTCATACCATTACATAAGAAGGGCGTACACGATGACTTAAACAACTATCGACCCATATCCTTATTGAGCACCTTCTCCAAGATACTGGAAAAAATCATCAAAGTACGACTTGTCAGTTTTATCCAGAACTCCATTAAATTTGACAACAAACAATATGGGTTCCAAAAAAATAGTAGTACATTAAGCACTACTGTAGACCTCCTTGAACATGTATCCACTGAAATCGATAAAAATAAAGTTGCAGTGTTGTCTTTATTGATCTGCAAAAGGCATTTGATACAGTGAATATAGATCAACTTCTGGTTAAACTGTACAAAATGGGATTCAGAGGAATAACATACAATCTACTTAGGTCTTACTCCATGGACAGAGAACAATATACAGTGCTAAATTCTGAAGCTAGTAGCAAAGTGGGTGTACAAGTTGTAGTGGCTCAAGGGTCAGTTTTGGGGCCGTTGCAATACTTGTTGTACGTTCATAGTATAAAATTTATCGGACTTAAAGCAAATTATTTTATGTTTGTTGATGATACGGTTTTAGTGTATACAGGCGAAAACATTGAATTAGTCGAAGCCACCATAAATAATGATCTCAAAGTATATTACAAGTGGTTATGTTATAATAAACTAACGATGAATGTGGAAAAGACAGTGTATATATGACCATATCCCAAAAAGGCAAAAAAAAATCACTATGGTCCTGTAATTAACATAAACAATACCATGTTAAAAAGAGTGTATGAATACAAATATCTTCGAATCTTAATTACAAGTAAGCTATCATGGAAGAAACACATTGAAAGTGTTATTCAAAAAATAGTCCCTTGTATAGGCACAATAAAAAGGTGTGCACATCAAATAAACACAAAATCTTTAGTTTTTATTGTATAACATTTTTATTGAATCTCATCTCAGGTATCTAATCGCTTGTTGGGGAAATGCTAGTAAATACCTTTTAAATAAATTACAAAGAACTCAAAATAAAGCAATAAAAACAATATTCTCATTAGCGTGGTCAACTTCCAGTGAAGAACTATATCAACAACTCTCATTCTTAAACATCAGACAATTAAAAATTCTAGAACAAAGCAAATTAATACATTGTTTAAAATACGGTCTAATTAAAATAAATTTGATTATAAAAGAAACCAATAAATATCACGCGTATAATACAAGATCAAATCTAGACATTAGGAATAATCATGCAAGAACAAAGAAGGGCCAGGACTCTCCAATTTACCGAAGTGTACAGACTTTTAATAAAATACCCAAAGTTACTTTTTCGGGAAAACTAAAAAAATACCTATGCCATAACCTTAAAAAGTATATTAAAAATAGTTTATAATTTCATTTTATCATTTCGTCATTCATTCAACTTTTGTTTTTCATTACTGTTTTTTCTTGTATTAGGTAAAGTCGATTGACCCAGTAAACCTGCAAGATGGCCGACATGTCATATGACAAAAGTCATATTCCAGCTAAATAAAATAAATTTTTGCATTTTCAATGATTTTTGTCATATGACATGTCGGCCATCTTGCAGGTTTACAGGGTGAATCGACTTTACCTACCTATTGAATTTTATTTTTTGTTACAATATTTTTTAAGATAATTATTGTTATAGTTAAAATGTAACTAAAGGCCTTGGTACCAGTATTATGTACTGTGTTAAGGTCTGAAATAAATACATAATAAGTAAAAAATATGTAACAGAATTTCAGATTAATTTTTGAAATATACAGTAATCTACTTCTAGCTTCTAGTACAACTACCTATGCCATATTTCGGAATTTTTTTCTATTATAAGAAAACAACATTGTGTACCATATTAAAATTTGAAGTTAACAATATTGAGCCGTATTCGATTGGGAATTGGGACAGAGATTTGGATCGATATGATCTTAAAAATCAGTTCAGTGATCCAAGGTGAAACACGGATTTTTAGGCCAGTTGTTCGTTCGGGTTTCGATTTTGACTTATTGACTTAACCTCACTTCATGTTCAAAAACTAGTCGAGACTAGATTTTATTCAGAGTTTTCAGGCCAAGACCAGTTCATCATGCAGAGTGTCGCATGGGCTCAAATACCCTTTATTTTTCTGTGGGGCTCACTTACTTGTTAATGCATGCCAACCGGGTGTATATATGCACATATTCGTCACGAATATTTCCTTTTACAGGAACATAGCCGTCTTTACTTCTTCAGGGGGTTGTGACTTGTGACAGAAATAAACAACTACGAAAAACACGCGGGGCTCTTAAGAATTTACTCAAGAGGTCCTGATGGTGGGTCGGGCGTAGGGGAGGGGAAAAATACCCATGTAAAAAAGATTTAAGTTACGTAGTTTCAGTCACAGAAAAATAAAGGGTTTCAGTTTCTGTACGATGGTGCCCCAGTATTACCAGATCTCTTGTTTTTACTCAATCTCCTGTCCTCTGTTTTCACTATGAGATCTACTGTTTTTAGCTTGAATTTGAATGTCTATTCTTCTGCTTTCTCTATGAAATCTTCCTTTTATTTCAGTAATTTGAAACATACCGGTACCGACTTATAAAAAACATGATCCTTAATTAAGTAGGAGACGCTGCCAAATGTATTTTGGCTGACCTTAACGAACGACCAAAAATGTAAAGGTGACCTTTTTTTGCCCTACATCCGCGAATTGAAAAAATGTAGTCAACTTTTTTTAGATGTCGTCAAAAATAAATGCTGCGACGTTTGGCCGGCACCGGAAAAAACCTAGATTCTTATTTGTGTTCGATTCTGAAAATCACCCGAATATTATGATTTATTCAAATCTGTTTTTTAGGCTACATTCCTACTGTTGCCAGAAATTTCCATCTGGCCACACTGATGGTGCCGGCGGTACCTGAACCTGAATTATTCCTACCAAACACGGAACGGCGTTTCTACAGGGTTGTTAGATTTAATTTTTGTAAAATTGAACAGCCTTTATATTGAATACCGCCCACTTAATCAAAAATTGTTTGGGGGGACCCATTAAATTTTTTTATTGAAACTGCATTTTGTATCAACTTTAATTTTTTTAATAAAACATTGCATTTTTTACATTCTAAAATCAATTCTAGATTTTTCATAAATCATGCCCTATACCACAAAATATATAGCTACGACTACGCGTAGCTATATATTCTATACACCTATCTTCAACGGTTTACGAGATGTTATAACTTTTAAAACACAATAGACAAACGACAAAGTAACAAACTATGAAATAAACTATTTTATAAGATGTTGAAAATGTCCTCCACCAACCGTTCTGCATTAAAACAACTTCACAGAATAAGGAAGAAATAGAAAACAAACTGAAATGGAGGAATGGAGGATGGAGGAAGCCTTTCCTACCTAGTCAGCCTAGTCACAGAAAAATAAAGGGTTGAGGAAGCCTTCAAGTATAAGCTTCGCTGTACATGTTGAGGATGGCACCACCTCTGCGAAAATAAAGGTATGGATAACTGCAATATATGTAAATTGCGTTATTGCCGCAAGATGGCAAATATAACCATTTTCTCTGTGATTTTTTAGATGCTTTTTCGTTCATGTTACAAAATAAGAGGCCTGTGTACTTGTACAGAATACAAGTTTTGTTATTTAAGCTAGTTTCATATAGAAGCGAAACCCGAATTTTATTCTCATTCGCCGATTGCAAATTAAATTTAGAGACTCGGCCAATGAGAATTATGTTCGCAATTCGCGTATATTATATGAAACTAGCTTTTTGCGTTGGTTATTCTATTTATTACACATCATAGTATATATAAAAATTAAATGTATGTTATTTTTAGTAAAACAGTAAAAAATATGGTGAATTGAAATTAGCAAAAAAAGTACTTTTATTTTATATATCTGTAATTTTTAATTATTTTTTTTCTGTAAATTTAGTTTAAGAAATATTATATGTTTTTTTGAAACAGAAGGCTTTCTTCCATAAAATAGACCTTTTTATTTACATTTAAAAAAAAGTGTTACTTGTAAAATACTTAGTAATAAGTAATGTTGCGTTCACGCATCACTGGCAAAAACCATTATCTTTCTTAGAAGATTCAGGTCTGAGCCTGTCGAATAATAAGCGTAGGGACGTTCAGACACGATTAGTATTTGTTTTATTTGCCAGTTTACTTCGAACTGTTATAGTGCTTAGACCAACCTCGATAAAAAAAACATGCCTTTTAAACGATTTTTAACGCAAAAAATGGTGGTGGCCTTTGTTTGTCAACAGCTTATTAGTAAATTCATGAAAATTATACAATATTGTAAACCCAGATGAAATATCACAAATAGATTTTTAATCCTATGTTGCATTGCGGCTGATGAAAACTCCGCGAGTTCTACGTATAAGAAACATAGCAACGCCTATTGATGAAATCCGATATGATAATATAGGCCATATAATAATGCGACACGGCCAATCAGTGCGTAGAAGGTGCCGAATTTGCCATAGTCAAACTATATACCTATATCTGTAGGAGATGTGAGGTGCATTTACATCCAGATTGTTTTGCTACTTACCACAATTTGCCATAAAAAATTAGAATTTTTTATACTGGTTTCATTCAGTGATGCGTATAGTAGGTATGCAACATTAAAAAAAATGCGTTTTCTGTACTTTAGACCTAAGTTTTGTGCAAATTTGTATTCCTCGCGTCTTAGTTAGGTAAAACTGCCATACAAAATTATTGTTATTTTTAGCTTAGAATATTTTGTTTAGGTTTTCATTTCTTGCATGTAGGTATATCGGATTCTGCCAGTGTTGCGTTAACGCAACAGATATTTTTTTCTAAACCAAAAATACAAAAAAAAAATCATGTTTGATTTACATTCTAATAGCCCAACTAATAAATATAATATGTAGAAAAAATATGTATCTAATATTTTTACCCTTGGGAAGATATGGGTTAAAGAAGAAAATAAACTAGACTGGGTACAGCGGAGTTTTCGTCAGCCGAGAGTGCATCTAATATTAGTACTAAAATTTTGTATTAAAAATGTATTTCTCTTATTTTCTTGTTTTTTTTTTGTTTACTATGGCTTTTTTTTGCCTCACATTCCTGCGGAACGTGAAGGGGAAACATATCGCCAAATTGTCATTATAACAACTGACCAAAACTAGAAAATAGAAAGAAATGGTGCAAAATTTTCGTTTTCTCGTATAGATAGGTAGTTTTTGGAGACGGCATCGTATAGTGCTCGACGTTCTTTTTTCCATTGCCGTCCTGGTTTATGGTACTATGACTTCTGCATGTTTCCAATTTTTTGGGTAATGCTCTGTTCTCATTACTCCATTTGCTATATATTCACTATGGCGGCTATTCCTTTCCTGCCCACATTTTTAAGCATTTGATTGCTTATTCCACCTTTTCTGGAACTTTCCTTTTTTTCAGTCTCTTGACTATTTCCTTTACTTCTCCTGGAGTGGTAGGTTTTGGTATCTCCTGTGCTTTTTCTAGCATTTCCAGGGTTTCTACCGTTTCTACGACTTCGTCGTATTACATAGGTGCTTATCTTCTTCTGGATGCTCATTTAGCCTGCCTTCGAATACTATAGTATCTGCTAAGGCTTCTGCTTTTTCTACATCTGTATATGCCATTTCATTTAATATTTATTATTTTCATTGGAATAGTAGTTCTTTCCGGTCTGCTTATTTTGCATTTTCCATGCTGAATGATCTATAGTATTTAGGCTTTAAAGCTTTATATCCCATTTGGTATTTCTTAGCTCTGTTATTGCTTCTCTTAGCCACCGAACATATACATAGACAAGAAGGATCACTCTCCGCTGCAGACGGTAAGCGACGCACCCTTTACCCCGCCTAGAGTTGGTATATTCTAGCCGTGATTCCAGTAAGCGACGTTAGTACAGGCTGTCTCTCCGTCTCACGCGGTATTGACGAATTATATTAGCGCGCTGATGTACCGGTTGGAAATATTTAGTATTTTTGTTTCTTGTTATCTTTTATTATAATTTTGGCAGTTGTTAGGTGTTGTTCGATGGTATTGTGTAAAGATGTCTATGAATTATTGTGCAGTGGATGGTTGCTATAGTAAATCCGGCGCATATTTTTCGCTTTTTCGATGTCCTAAAGATGAAAATAGGCAAAATTTATTTCTTAGTTAAATAAATATACTTATATTAATTACAACAGTTTTATGTACGTACTTAAAAATTGCAACTAATAATATTAACGGCAACTTTCTGTTATTCTACTTTCTACACCTAATTGCCGTAGATGCACACTTTGAGAAAAAACTTGGGATTTATTGGCGATCACCGATATGCCAGTATTACGCCAGATCAATGTTATAACCAATTAAGAGTTTGCAACTTGCATTTTCGTAAAGAAGAGCAATAGGCGGGTTTAACGATATTTTATATTATAAATACTTGAATATAAACAAAGTTGTAAGGTAATGTGCTAATAGCCTGACAGGCTGGTTAAATTTATATAAAAAGTGTTTTCTCCACGGCTGGTAAATAAATCAAACATTATAGTGCAATTTTTGACAAATATTAATAATCATTTTACAAGTGTTGAATAAATACCATTATTCAACAATTTGTGACCAATCACAAATAACAATTTTCATTATTCAACAGCTTTATAATCCAATCAGAATGCTCTGATTAAAAACATGACAAAACTGTTAAATAAGTCAATAAGCCCTAAATGTCAAATGGCAATGTTAAATTCGACCGCATTTAAATCTGACGTATTTCTTCACCGATACAAAAATTACAAGATTACAATGTACACATTTTTATATATGCCGTGGAAAAAGTATAATACTAAACTTAGATAGTATTCTACTCGCGGTAGCGACTATTATTTACTCAGATGATTTGCAACACTCGCCTGCGGGACGTGACGCAAATTTCATCCTCGTAAATAATAACTGTCATTACCGCTCATTGAATAATATACTATTAGGTATTATGTTTGATTCACACTTTTGTGTTATTACATTTAATAAAAATTCAAATATGTTTATGATGTATTTTCATTTTTTACGTAATAAATCTCTGTTTAGATTAGATTTTTTAGATTGTACTTATGTGTTAACGTGTAATAATACTTAATGATACTCATTGTATAGGTACCTATCAACATTTAGACCAAAACGCAATAAATTTGATACAAAATAATATGCTTTAAAAAACAAATCACTAAAATATTAGATTATACGAAAACTAAATGCCTAGACAAATTTCAAAATCATTAGGTATAATCTATTATTAATGCTATTTACTTTACAACCCCCCTAAATTTTGCTAAACTCTTTCAACACAAACGCTAGTATAAAGTCCCTCGTATGTAACGGACCCGGACACCTGCACGTTATATTTCTCGGAAATAAAAAACGGAATTCGAACCTCGAAGATGAAAGGAGCCGCCGCAAGTGACCCTTCTTGTCTATGTATATGTTCGGTGTCTTAGCTCAGTGCTATGCCATTTAGTATATTTTTATTGGCTGCTGTTGGTATTTGCCTATATATTCTTCTTAGTCTTCTGTTGGCTCTTATTTGCTCTTTTAGTTCCCTGGGAGTATCTCCATGGGGATATCTTGGCACTGGAATTTCTGTAATCATTGTACTTTCATCGAATGCTGCTTTGATTATTTTTTCCAGTCTTGATACTTCATCTTCTAGGTCTTTCTCATTATTTATTGGAGGTATAGCATTTATTTTATTTTCCACTTTTTTCGTGAACTCATCCCATCTTGTGGGTTTCTTAACCTTTTCCATTACTCTATTCCCTGTCCCGAGAATAAGTTCAATGGGATTGTGATCTGAAGTGACTATTTCTAGCGTTTTCAGCTGTATATCTTGTTATATACTATGCAAAATTGCTATGTCTAAGACATCTGGATGTCCATTCCTACTGGGAATGTACGTGGGCACTTCTGGCCCTAAGATCTGGACCTCATGGGTTTCTGCAAATTCTGCTAGTCTTCTGCCATTTGTATTTATTCGTCTGCTATTCCACTGTTCTGATTTGCAGTTTAGATCACCTATGAATATCTTGGGAGTAGCTCCTGCAAGCAGCTCGTCAATATCCTCCTGCATTAGTTTTTCTTTCGGTGGTAAATATACCGATGTTATTTTTACCTGCCCCCTAGCAGGGGGCTTGTACTTATATCTATTGACCCTCTATTTCTACGTCATTTATTCCTATTTTTTGATGTTGTAGGCTTCTCTTTACTAGTAATGCCAATCCTTCTCCATTATTATTTGGTCGGTCGTGTCTATACACGGTGTCCCATATAAGAATGCACAGTACAGGGATCTCGTAAACCACAGGAGATACAGAGATGGTTAAATTAGAGAAAAGTTGCGCTTTGCTAAACCCTTCAAAGTCACGATTCAAAATCTAAAAAAATCCGATTACTTCCGAAGATATTTGGGAAAAACCGAATTTTCCCGATTTCGTTTTTATTTTTTTCTGACTCTATTTAAAAAGATATAACAAAATGAATTTCACATTCTCATTGCCACTTTTTCTGCTCTACAAGCCGGTGTTCTTAAATTTTCAATCCGACGTTTCGTTTTTCCGCAACCATCATCAACTTTGTTTTTTTAAATAGTCGAAAAATTTAATTTTATGCTTAGTAAATTCTACATTTTATTCTGAATTCAACGGTATATCACACTTAATATTTATAACATGTTTCGGACTTAAAAACTCATCATCAATATTTTTTTTTTATTAAGTAAGTAAACAAAACGTTATTATCAAAAAACAAAATATTTTAATTTTACGCTACAAAAAGTTCATTGAACAAGCTTATTTAATCAAATTTTCAAAAAGTCCTCCCTCATTCTCTAAACAAACGTAGCAACGGTAAACAATTTCATTCATTGCGTTTTCTAGCATCATTGAAGTTATCCTTGCAATAGCGGCTTGAACCTCGGCTCTAAGTGCTTCTACATTCTCGTACGTTTTCCAGTTGAGAAAGCCCCACAAGAAAAAATCCAACGGAGTGATGTCGGGAGATCGTGCAGGCCATCTTATAGGACCATTAGTGGCGAATACATTGTTCTGAAAACGTTCTGTTAGATATTCAATGTTGTTTTGAGAATTATGTGGAGGTGCCCCATCTTGCTGAAACCAAATACTGTTGTTTTCTGCCAGAGAAATGTTATCAAAAAAGTCTTCAATATCGTTATTCAAGAACTGGAAATACCTTCATAAATAATTGGTCCGATAATCCTTGTTCCTAAAATAACACACCACACATTAAAGCCAAAGCGTTGCTGGTGCCTCAATGGTCGTACACGATGTTCATTATACTTTGCCCAATAATGTCGATTGTGTCGATTAAAAATTCCATTGTTACAAAAATAACTTTCGTCTGACCATAGAATAGTTCTTGGAAATTCACTAGTTTTTCATCACACATTCTAGTCAGCCACTCGCAGAAAATCATTCTGCGCTGTTGATCACCAGGTACTAAACTATGACAAATCCTGAATCTAAATGGACGAAAACCTTCCTTGTGAAGTATCCTTCGAGCATTGGACTTAGGAACATTGTGCTCTTTTTCGATTGATCTTAATCCTACAGTAGCTTCTTCTTGTACAGCCAATAAAACGGTTAATGTTTGTTCTGGATCGTTCGTCTTTACTCTATGCGCCACTGGTTTTTGAAATGCGCCATATTCCCTAAGGTTTGTGAGAAGTATTTTGAAAATTGATATATTAGGTTGGCGTCGCTCTGGATATTTGAGCAAATATTGCCTTTCAGTGTCGAAACAATTTTTATGGCCTTCAATATAACAACATAACATGTCCGATTTTTCTTCATTTGAAAAATGTACCATAATTAAAAAACACATCAAGAGACAAGAAAAAGTTTAAATTTAATCGGTAATTTCCGAACTAAGTTTACTTCTTTACGTAAAAATTTCGAATTATCGGCAATACTGACAGATCGCCATGATTTATTTAGACAAATGCGTTTCAAAGCCTACTATTTCAAGACGATTCCCCCGTACTATGGATCAACCGAGTGGAAATGGCGCTTCTCTGTACCCATTAACAAAGCACATCGGAACTTCTATGCAAATATGCCAACTTGTATTTTGTATTTTACATACTTCTGTCATTTGTACCGTACTGTAACCCCATACGCTAAATAAATAAATAAATAAATTAAGACGATATAAATGGAATAACTCGCAATTAATTATTTGATGCTAATATTTTGCTTACTTGCCGTTATAATAGTTAAAACTTAAAATTTTTGATCCGACGTTTCGTTCCTTCGTAATAATCATCAAATAATATTGATGATGAGTTTTTAAGTCCGAAACATGTTATAAATATTAAGTGTGATATACCGTTGAATTCAGAATAAAAGGTAGAATTTACTAAGCATAAAATTAAATTTTCCGACTATTTAAAAAAACAAAGTTGATGATGGTTGCGGAAAAACGAAACGTCGGATTAAAAATTTGAGAACACCGGCTTGTAGAGCAGAAAAAGTGGCAATAATAATGTGAAAGTAATTTTGTGATATCTTTTTAAATAGAGTCAGAAAAAAATAAAAACGAAATCGGGAAAATTCGGTTTTTCCCAAATATCTTCGGAAGTAATCTGATTTTTTTAGATTTTGAATCGTGACTTTGAAGGGTTTAGTAAAGCGCAATTTTTCTCTAATTTAACCATCTTTGTATCTCCTGTGGTTTACGAGATCCCTGTACTGTGCATTCTTATATGGGACACCGTGTATACTTCATATCGTAGGAACGATATGCTTTCTTCCCTGGACATTTTTGTTTCTTGCAATGCCAGGATATCCGGTTTTTTTCTGCTTGGAAATATTCTATTTCCATTTTTCTAGCTTTTATGCCAGTGACATTCCAAGCTACGATTATCACGGGGACTGTATGCCTAGCCTGATTAGTTATTGCGGGCAATACTTCTGATTGTGGCCTCTAGCCTAGAGCTCTGCTCATAACGGCCATTTGCGCAGCTTGATCTTTCACGATCTCTATGAGATGACGCTCTATTCCAGTCGGCTGCGCTACTTGTTTTTCTTGTTATTTCTGCTGTGATTTTTCAACCCCCACCGCTTTCGCAAAAGATATGTTTGGCGAAACTTTCTTCGCCTGTGGTCCTTTCTGCGCATTCCTAGTTCTGTTTACAGACCTAGGATAATCGCTGCAACCTCTATAGTTAGCAGGGTGTATATTTTTACATAATGCGCATGTTGCATTTCTTTCTTCGCCTTCTTTAGGCTTTTCCAATGCGCAAGCTCTAGATCCATGAGGACCTGCGCATTTCACGCACCTTTCTGGGAACGTACATCTTGACTGCCCGTGCCCATATTGCTGGCAGCGAAAACACTGATTTGGATCTCTCGGTTATCTCTGTGCTTCGACTATGACTGTCAAGTCGTATAGCCGGTTGACCTTATATATGTTCTTATTGTTTGTTTTTACAATATATAAGGATATCTGCTCCTTGGTACGTCTGGAGGTCATTCTGATGACCTCCACGAGTTCCTGTTTTAATTCTTGAATATCTGCGTCCAGTGGCAGTCCACATGGATTTTCTTATATTCTGGCAGCTGATACGTAAAGTATCCTCTCTGCTCTTCCTTTAGCATCTTAGTCAGCGATCTAAAATTGCTTGCTGCCTTTGGGATAATTTTTATTCCATCCTTGACAGTTCTAGCCGTCGTATATTCAATATTTCTTAGTTTTATTTTCCTTGAAACTATTTGCCAATCCTTTGTACCATTAATCACTACAGGCGGCATCTTAGGTGTCTTTACCTCCTCCGCCCTATTTGCTTCCTCGATCTCCATACGAACTGTTTTTTTTTTTTTCATCTTGCCTTTTTACGTTGTCCATGTATGTGCTCATGGACATCTTTGCTTTCTTTAGCTCTGGGAAACCTTTAATTTCCTCTTTAGAGTCTAAGGCAATTTCTACCATCTCCTCAATGCCTATTTCTTTGGCTTTTTCCATTTTTTTTGCATTTGTATACTTCTTTATTTTTATTTGTGTCTCTATGACATTTTTAATTTCAGGTTTTCTACTGATTTCTGCAGTTAGGTTAGCCACCTGCTCTATCGTGGCAACCATTTCGGCTATCTGTTCGTTTGCCTCTTTTAAGGCTTTCCTCAGACGCTTTTTTTTTCTTTTGAAGGCCCTGATTTATTGTTTAATAATTTTTATAAGCTGTGTGATGTTATCAAACATTTTTTGTTATTTACGTTGTGTTTTCTCGGAATGTTGGGTTTGCCATTTACTTGTATGTTTTGGTTTATGAGTGTATTTTCGTATTTTCTTGTAATGACCATACATATGCATTTATTTTCATTAATATCTAATTTCCATTTTTTATACCTATAGCTTTGCCATTATTATACCTTATTAGATTTAACCCAAATCCTGTATACTGAAGTATAGATCGTGTTACAATTTTTTTTACTTTGACATCTAGGAAAGGCAATTGATTGTTTTCTTTTTTCTCCATTGTGAATTTGATCGTGGGTTTAAAGCTATTGATGTGATTTATTAATTCGCTGAGTGCGTCATCCACATATCTTAGCCACATTTTTGGTTTTTACTTTGCTTGTTCTATTGCATCGGAATCAAACAATTCCATGTAAATGTTGGAGCTTATTGGCGAGAGAGATGAGCCATCGCTAGTCCGTCCACTTGTATATAGAATCTATCTTTTTTTGTTGGTAGTAGGAATTATTGATGTAACATTCTTAAAGCTACAACTTTAAAAGGAGAGACCGAAAAGTCAGATGCAGCTAAGCATACCTGGAGACATGGCCATCATATCATGAGTTCAGAAACTGAAATCCTGCATAAAAAACCACGCTTGAGAAAGAGTAAGCTGCTGCTATACATCAGAACCCAGATTGTTTTAGTATTGCTTGGGATCTGGAAACCTTCTTAAATGTGATCTTAGACTAATACCGGGCACTAATTAAACGCATGACCGCACACATCTTAGTATTGCTTCAGGGCATCTAGCTAGTACAATATTCGCATTCCTCGAAAAAGTCAACTGTTCCAGATAAGCTTAAAAGAAATACTTCATCAAATGCTTGCTACAAATGTGGCAAAAGTGGTCATTTCGCCACGAATTGTACTGTAAAAATTAGTAGAGTAGTAGATTAGTAGATTGCCCCTCAGTCGTCTTTCTTTTAGCGTTGACAGTTCAAACACTACCAGCCTGTCTTCGTAGGTCATATTTCTTTCGAGAGAAAACTTCGTGGCACGTCTTTGCACTCTTTTAAGTAGCTCTATATCTTTCGTAAGTATGGATCCCATACATTATGCGCATATTCCAAAATTGGGCGTAATGAGATTTGTATAATTTTGACATCATGTCTACAGTTTTATTTTCAAAAGCCCGTCCAATCAGGAAAAGAACCGAGTTTGCTTTCTTTAATATTTTAGTTATGTGGGTTTGCCATTTAAGATCGGAGCTGACTGTAATTTCAAGATCTAGCTGTTCGTTGACATGTCGCAATGAGGTACCGTTGAGGTGGTAGGCATTTTGGGGATTGTTTGTTCCGATATGAAGTGCGGTGCATTTTTCTTCGTTGAGTTTAAGTTGCCATGTTTGGGTCCAGACTTCCAATGCGTTTAGATCCTTGATTAGGGTATGGTAATTTATATGTGAATTCCCAAATATTTTGGTGTCATCCGCAAGGAAGGCCAAACCAGACTGAATACACTCCGGTAGATCTGCAACATAAAGGAGAAAGAGTAGTGGTCCCCTAACTGAACCTTGTGGAACCCCACTGAGGGCCTCGTACGAGTTCGAAATGTTGTTTTCGACCCGCACATAACAAGTGTGCTTCATTTAGAAAGTTTGCGATCCAAGTCAACTGTCTGCTTCTTATGCCCAGGTGCTCTAGCTTTATTAAGAGCCTGGTGTGCAAAACTTTGTCGGAAGCAATTTCGTAATCAAGATATATCACGTCTGTGGATTGGCGTTCGTCACATGATTTCGTCCATCTATTAAGGCAGGATATTAGGTTAGTTATTGTGGCTCTCTTGGGAAGAAAGCCATGTTGGATCGATGGCAATCTTTGGTTGTCTAAAGTAAAGGATGTTATTTCGTTAGCTATTACTTTCTCCATGAGCTTACATGGGTTGCATGTGAGACTAACTGGCCTGTAATTAGCAGCTGAGTATTTTGTTCCCTTTTTAAATATGGGGATGGCATGGGCTGATTTCCAGATTGGTGGAAATAAGTTTCCCGTCACCATAATTTGGTTCATTGCCTCTGCCAGAGTAGTAGCAAGGGATACTTGACAGTTTTGCAAAAACACAGTTGGAATATGGCCAGGGCTCGAGTCTTTCTTCATTAGTGTTAATGCTTCTGTGATCTTGGTGTGAACAGCACAATATTCAGCTCTGACACGGATCTAATATCTAGTGGCAAACTGGGCAGATAGGTTAGATCTTCTTGGGTGTACGTTTTGCTAATTATTCTGCAAACGTGTTAGCTACAAATTCTGGATCGGATACAATTTCTTCTGTGTTAGGATCCTTTAGGACGATGGTGGTCACATTGAAATGGAGCTTTCATTTAACATATTTATAAAATTGTTTATCAGACTGTTCAAGTAAGTTCTCTTCATATCTTCTGCGAGCGTTCCTCATTTGGGATTGTAAGAGATTGTTTTGGGCTTGGTAGTCTGCGTACTTAAGTTCTGTGCAATTCTTGATATATATATATATATATATATATATATATCCCATAGTCGTCTTTTTTGCGAATGCTTCTAATGATTTCCTGGTTTATCCATGATTTTTGGGAATAAGGATAATATGATTAGTAAGTCGACTGGAAAAACACCCAGTCAACTATTATTAGGATATATTCCAAGAGGAGGCAGAGACAACATTTTAACTGATGAAATTCGACAAATTCTGTCAGTAATAGAAAATCTATTGGAAGCGCACGAGAAGAAAAGCTACCGAAAATATTAAAGCTTCTCAAGAAAAACAAAAAAAAAATCTATGACAGAAAGCAGAAAAACTCCTACGGAGTACAAAGCTGCTGATCTTGTTTTGATCCTGAAGAATCAGCCAGCTACGGAAATAAGTAGAAAGCTTACAGCACCATATGATGGTCCTATGGTTATTGAAACCGTACTGCCAAATGATAGATATATTGTTGCTGACATGAAAGGGTCACGTCGTCTTACACGAAGAGCGACTTACGAAAATACCGTAGCAGTCGATCGTATGCGTCCTTGGGTACCAGTTGGTGAAATATCTTCAGGTGAATCTAATGAGAGTAGCGATGAAGATGGAGTGTGCTTATCAGATACTGATGAATGTGAAGCTGAATCATCTCGAGACGAGTTGTTAGCAGGATGGCCGACTGTAAGACCTATATATTTTTTTAATACCCTGTATTTATGCAAAATCTAAATTAAATAAGAACTAACGTTATTTATCACCCCGAGAGTTGGTTGTCGAAAACACTTAAGAGGCGCAGGTACCTAAAATATTCTATTTTTATAGCTCGAGGCCGGCAAGGGTGTTTATAAAATCCAAGCGGATCAAGTTACTTGGCGATATTAGTCGGGGTACGATTTGTTTACGTTAACACACACATGTTATAGAAACGGCCTTTGGTACAAATATTCGTAAGCTTTATTTTATTACAGTTTTGAATGTCTTAAAGTTAAGTGTGGCTGTGTCCGCTGTGTGTGAGATATTTAAAATCATTTTACGTTTGTGCTGTGCGACAGATTAAAGAAAAGAAGGGTGAGTTAAATCACTGAGCATACTTATTCTACATATTCCCTTGTGTATATTTTTCATAGTTTTTGATATTTTAATTAATTGTTCACTGTCTTGTCCCTGGAAGTTTTTATTGCTTTGCTAAATATCTGGATCGGGTCTGGGACCATTGCACGCATTGCAAGATATTAGCAATCCCTGTATGTGAGCGGACCCTAGTTTTGGTGTCCATTGCACGTCTCAGTACAATGTGTGATATTGCCACGTTGGTCATGACCGGAGGTTGTGTTGTAACCCCGGAGGTTGTGTTGTAACCTCGGAGGTTGAGTTGTAACCTCGTTTTGGTAGTAATTTACTACGGGGCACTTTGGAAGGGTTAATACCCCACTAAGCAAAAAAACATCTTAGTTCTGTTACATTTGTGTTTTCTTGTTTCATTGTTACGTTAATTATTTTGGCACATTAATGGCGCATTTAAGTGAGTACATTCGTTATATTTCCTTCAACTTAACAAAATCGCAGTTACGTTAAAAAAAAACGGTTTAATTACGAAACTCAAAAAGCCTTTTAACGTACTTAACACTATTAAGAATCCAACAAATGGTTCGTACCATTTTCGTTATTTTGTTCGCGTTCTGAAAATGTGCTTCAGGGGAGTGTAAGGGGTGTTTTTTTTACGTTAACAATAATACATACTACTGTTCTGTAACATTTTCGTTATTTAGTTTACATTATAAAGATGATCTACTGGGGCGTTAAAATGGCGGTTTTGTACAGGGTGTTCCAACGATATGTAAAGGAGCTATAGATCTCGGAAACTACGGAAAATAGACCAGACGAAACTGGTAGGGGCAGCTTAGCTCTACAATTTAGCACAATAATTTTCAATTGTAGAACAAAGCTGTCCCTACAAATTTTGTATAAGAAACTTTTTGCATTTTATATCGTTTTAGAGCTATAATAGGTCCTTCACACATCGTTGGGTTACCCTGGGTATAGCCATTAAAAATGATGAAAATAGTTGGGACTTTTTCAAGACGACGTTGATAGATTATCTCTCGAGGCATTCCCAACTAAGCCCATGTTTTAGCTTTTATTTGAAGCGTCAAAGAAAATGGTAAATTTTAATATTCGTTAACCAAACACCCCCTCCCCCAAACTCTAGATATTTTTTTGGGATAGGTATTTAATAAACTGTCTTTTAAATTTGGCATTATTCCCAATAATATTTAAAATAAATGATATTGGATTAAAAGATTATATTAAAAAAAACATATACATGTAATGTTATAAATATGTAATTAAAAAAGTAATAAACCAACGTCTTGTGAACCTGAAAAAAAAATTATAAATTAATATACTTTACAATATAATCAGCTACAAATAAATTTGAAGGGCTTAAAAGAACCCCGCACTTCTCTTATGGAAAATGGCCCTCGGTCAAATTTTCTAAATTTTTAGTATGTTGCAGAGAGTGCCATTCTGATCAAAAGTGTTCATGGCCAAAACAATATCTGCAGACCAGTTTTTCAGATACAAAATTTTCAGTTGCAAAATATAAATTTTCACTACATTATATTTTCGTAGTTTATAATATGAATTCGTTTTGTTTTACTAATTTTTGATGGCCCTGTCGTAGATAGAATAGAATACTATAAAAATAGTTTGAACTCTTTTATTATATACCGGGTGAGTGACGAAAATTATTTAATATTTTTTGTTAAATCATTGTATTTTCGGCATTAAATTAAATGTTTACAAAGTAATACTGTAGATGACATTAGCTTGAAGCAAGCTGTCAGAAATTATATTATTTATATTTATACAGGGTAAGTTAAAAAAGTTTAAAATTTTTTTATTAGTTTTGAAAGAAATTTTGTAAATATTTCTTTATGCACTACTTGTCGCTTATCGTATGCTTACAAATATATATAATTATCAAGGTTATACAGGGTGTTTCCGATGATAAGCGATAGAAAAACAACAAAAAACTGCAAGTATTTATAAATCACCCGGTATATAAAAAATAGATCGGTTAATTTCGTTATTTTTTAATATTCTTTGCTTGAAGTGTTTTGCTAACATGTTTGCTATTGATTTCCCTTTTCCTATGACCAGTTATTTAGTAATTTGTATTTGTTTATTTCATGTCATTACAAAAAAAATTAAGATATACAGCGTCGAACAGACTCAAAACTCAAAAAATAAGCAAATAAAATAACAATTTTTTTTTAAATTTCAATAAAATTTTTTACATAAGTTTATTTTATGGTAAAAAATAAATATATTTAATGCTATACAGGGTGTTTCAAATAATTAGGGGCCTACTTATTATTTTTGGATATAATAAATTGTTCATAGTTTTTATAATAATAAACTTTATTTTTCATATTGTGTTAATACATCATAAAAAATAACATACCCAACACAAAAGAAATGGCGTCAAATATATATATAAGTTATGGACCCAATGATCCATAAACATCATTAACTTATTATACAATTACCCGGCTTTAATAACAACATGAACATGCAATGGATGAACAGGACAGTGACCGGCACCGTCAGCAGTTTTTCAACATAAACATAATAGAAAATTAGAATCAATCGTTTGTAAAATCAATTAGTCTGAATTTAATTCTGTAACGTAAAACTTGTCTTTTTTAAAATAAAAATTTGTTTTTTAAAAAATTGTTTCGAGAAGTTAATTAGTTAACTGGCGCAGTCGCATTAGTAGGATACTCAAACGGCCTTAAGCACATAAGTCCGGTTCGTTTCTACGATTTATTGAGTAAAGAACATTTTTCGGGAGTTTCGCGAAATTTTAGACTTTTCGTCGCGTTCCGCAAACTCGTTTCACAGTGGTATAGTTGGGTGAATTGAGTAGCCTAACGAGAAGCAGCATCTTGGGGCTAAATCCTCGAAGCACATCGGAGATCTAAGCAACAATCCAAGCATATGGACAAGATACTGGTACTACTGTAAGTAATTTATGTCATTTAGAGGGTCTTTAAACCTTTCAAAAAAAAACAAGTTTCTCTGATTACTCAGACACAAGTACAGATTCTGATTCAGACTCAATTGCTAACTTGTATCGCACAAGATCCCCCTTGAAACAAAAACCTAAGCCAAAAAGGCGTATTTTTGTAAATCATAATTCTAAAAACTGTAATTTAAATATGTCTTTAAAACCAGAATATCTGGGTATGATCCCAGAATTTCACGGTGAAACAGAACTTTTGCCGCGATTTATAAGTATTTGTGAAAAATTAGTAGCAAAATTTTATAACAACAATGATTTAACAGATTTCCAAAATGAATATTTAATGTCAAGTATTTTAGCTAAAATTAAAGGCGAGGCCGCCCTCAATATATCTTCATGTTTAATAAACACTTGGAATGATTTAAAATTAGCGCTTCTCAATGCTTACGCTGACAAGCGTGATATTTACACATTAAATATAGAAATGACAGAATTGAAACAGGAAAATGAGAGCCATTTTGATTTTTACAATAAAGTGCAACAATTATTACATTTACAAATTTCATTTATTTCCACTCATTTTAATGCAACTGAGGCTCCAATATTGTCTCAATACTGTCGTAATCTAGCACTTAGGGTTTTATTACGTGGGTTAAAAGAGCCTGTGGGGTCATTAATGCGCACTAAAAACCCGGATAACCTTAATACCGCTTTAAGTATGCTAACGAATGATTTCCAAATTGAAACTATTTCGACTAATTTACAAAAAATAAAATTTCCCCAGAATAAAAATAACAAAATAGTAAATCAATTTAAACCTAGACCAGTAGCCCCATTTCAAATAACAAACTTTCCGAATAATACCCAAAATTCATCTATGTACACACAAAAATTTCCAAATTATAACAACCAACCTCATTTTAATACAAATTTGGGACAGACACCTAACGTTTTTAGGCCTAACCAAAATACTAATTTTCCAAAACCTAGTCCCATGACAGTATCAACAAGAAACACCCTTAGACCACAAAATAGTTCTTCTCAAAATGGAACCCAAAATTATCGACAAAATTTTACAACTAATCAAAATCAACCAAAGTTTATTGTTGAAGAACTCTTTAACATTGATGATCAAAGCAATACTAGTAATCAATATGAAATTGGAAATCAATACGACGAATTAAACGTTCAACCTTCTATTGAACACCCCGAAGACAACGATTTTGCCGATAATGAACAGTTTTTTCAGGCATCGGCCTCGAGTCCCGAATACCCAACCTAGAACTTATGAATCTGTCAAATACTGAAAGTAAATTACCATATATTATTTATCCTGAATTTAACCTTAAAATGTTAATTGACACTGGCAGTACTAAATCTTTCGTAAAACCCGATATCGCTAATAAATTTTTTCGAAAATTTATTCAACAAGATCCTTTTAAAATCACAACCGCTCATGGGAGTTCTGTCGAAAAATTTAGTACCACTATCCCATGCTCAAAAATTTTCAAAACAGATCACAAGCCGCTAAAATTTTATATTTTTAATTTTCATAAAAATTTTGATTGTTTGTTGGGAATAGATAATTTGAAGTTTCTTAAAGCAAATGTAGATTTAGAAAAAAACCTTCTAATAACACACAAAACGGAAATACCACTACTTTTTTATGACTTATCCGTCTCGACAAATTGTATCACGGTGCAGCCGAGATGCGAACAAATTGTGAAATTTGGAGTCAATGGTATCCAAAACGGCGATATTTTAATCCCTCATACAAAAATCGGCGAATTAGAAATTCCAGAACGCATAACTACGGAAAATAATAATCATGCCATTTGCTCAATCCTAAACTCGTCCAAGACGCCGAAAACAATCGAAAAATTGGTATCGTATGACGTAATTGAACTCAATAATTTCGGAATTCAAACGGAACAATGTAATAACTATAAAAACTTTACTGCCGAAAAGGTGAAATTTGATATCTCTAAACTTAGGACAGATCATATGAATCCTGAGGAATTTGATTACGAGATTTTACAGAGAGGTTACAAAAAAGGGAGTTTAAACAAAAACGCGGACGCATTGTCAAGAATTGAAATAAACGCGAACGAGACACAAGCAAAAACCGACTCCATATTTACCCTCAACGATTATATTCAAAATTTTAATGAATCTTTTACCAGACAAACACGACCATATTTCCAAAATGACATTGTAACAACAAACAGACATTCACGACAAGATAACCAATCAGTTATCGTAGAAACCGGAGACCTAGACAATCCAGAAAACGTAATGGATGCCACTGTACATTCTAACGATGAACATTCGATAGTAGGTATCCCAATAGTAGACTGTCCTGTAAATTACGGAAAAAACCAGATTATTATCTCTGAAGTAAATTTTTCCCCTGCCGAGCCGACGATAGTAAAGTTATATAATACAAAACAAAGAATTCTCGTTCAATTTTCGAAAAATAACTTTGATCAAGACGTAATAAAATTTATTAAAGAACATATTATACCGAAAACTAAATATCATTTATACTTCGAAGACCCTATATACGAAAAATTTAGCACTACCTTACAAAAATATTTTAAGAATTCACAAGTTGAGATGATTAATTGCTCGAAAAAATTAACAGACATTCTCTCCGACGACGACATTAAACAAACAATACAAAACCACCACGAAGGAAAAACAAATCACCGCGGTATAGAAGAGACAACTAATCGAATTAAAAGCTTGTATTATTGGCCTAACCAGCAAAATTCCATTCAAACCTATATAAACTCTTGTGACATATGTCAAATCACTAAACACGATAGACACCCTCTTAACCTACGATACAATATTACCCCCACTGCTGTCCGGCCCTTCCAAATATTACATGTTGACAGTCTTACTCTCGAAAACTGCAAATTTTTGACAATTATCGACTCATTTTCAAAATATGCCCAAGCTTATAAACTAAACTCTTCGCAAGGTATTGAAGTAGCAACAAAACTTATCAATTTTTTTTCGCATCATCGTATCCCAGATCAAATCATCTCCGACAACGGACCAGAGTTCCGAAATTCTGTAATTCAAGAATTATTAGCTGTCCACAAAATTAAAATCCATTTTATAAGTTCTCAACACCCAGAATCAAACGGTTTAATTGAAAGATTTCATTCCACCCTTATCGAACATATTAGGCTTTTAAATAATCAAAAGGAATACAAAAATGAATCGATTGACAATAAGGTATCTTATTCGATTTTGGCCTATAACAACCCTATACATTCTGTTACAAAACTGAAACCATGCGAAATTATAAATGGTCATTTGGACACGAACTCGCCCTTTAATCTAGAATTAAACAAACAACTTATAAATAATTTTGTCTCCACTCAGCGCGAAAAAATGAAATTAATCTACGGTAAATTAAACACGGATATACAAAAACAAAAGGAACTTGTAATAAATAGGGCTAATGAAAATAGAGAAGACCTCCCTAACATACCCGAACAAGTACTTGTTCGTAACAAACAAAAACAAAGCAAAACGTCCAATAAATACAAACCCGAAAAAGTAAAAACTATTGACAAATTCCTTAAAACCGCGAAAATCTCTACAACCCATGGCAACACTGCCAATAAAATTCACTTATCAAATATTAAAAGGCCTAGAAAAAAAAACTTATACTTTTCGAAATATTTCAGGTTCCTCACCATCGGACAAGGAACAGAAATAAAGAACATTACACAAAACCTGGGCATTTTACCAGTAAACCTGGGGCCCGCCAAACTTCAAAGGACGGAACATACATTTTTACACTATTACAACTTAGAACCCTTATACGCGCAGTTTAATAACCTTAACTTACAATTCGACGACCTTAAACTTGTTTTCAGTAATAATTCACTTATTAAGAGCGACCTTAGCGATTATTATAGTATTGCTAACTATAACCAAAGACTAATTTATGAAAAAATAGAAAATATTAGAGTGCATTATAGTAATCGTACAAAGAGAGGGTTGATTAATGGGCTAGGATCCATAATAAAAGGGATAACAGGCAATTTAGACGCTAATGACGGTGAAAAAATTAACAGAATTCTTAATCACCTTGAAAATAATGAAAACAGCATTGAGAACCAGCTAAAAATGCAGTACTCACTTAATTACGCAATTGTAAAAAACTTTAATGAAACCATTAAAAATATACAACACAACGAATATGTTTTAACCTCTAGAATATACCAACTAAACCAAATTTTTAAGGACAGTGCTACTCGCCAAGATTTGCTCTTTGCAAAAGATCTATTAAATCAACTTGTTATATTATATAATGCAATCCTAAATACTCTACAAGATGTCGAGAATTCTATTACCTTTTGTAAATTAAAAATCTTACATCCAAGCATAATAAAGTCAAAAGATCTGTTTTACGAATTACAAAAAATTCAAAAACACTATAATAACCAACTACCATTTGAATTAATATTCGAAAATATACTTTATTTCGAGAATATTTTAAAAATTAACTGCAAGATCGGTTACAACAAAATTTCTTACTTTCTTTCGCTACCAATTGATTTTGAAACAAACTTTAACCTATATCAATTTATACCTATCCCCACTGTACATGAATCAGAATTTGTAACTGTTATTCCTAACGTAAAATACCTCTTAAATTCACAATCTGATAATATTTTTAAACCTCTAAGCGACATATGTACCCATGGTAAACCGTACCACTGTCCCAATTCTCTGCAGAATACAAATAACGTGACATGCGAAAAAGAAATCCTTTTGAGCGAAAACACAGAGAAATGCACCTTCATAAAACTTAAAATCCCAGAAAACCACATAGAAATTATTCCAGAACTGAACCAATATTTAGCCGTTTTTCCGACCCCAGAAAAGATGCAAATCCACTGTGAAAACCAAATAGAAACCAAAGAACTAAGAGGAATATTCCTTGTAAAAAAAGGTTCTTGTACCCTTATATTTAGAAAACAGGAACTCTTCTTTCAAGAAACCAGCTTTGGAAGTCCATTAGTAATAAATACACCAAACATGAAATTTGGAACAGTAAACCAGCCCAAATTTGAAATTGAACTAAAAAAATTAAATTTCGAGATACCTCACTTCAGCCCAATTATCCCCTATGAGAATACTGTAAACAAGCTGTATACACCCAGCATATGGACCATCACCTTGTACATACTCCTAATAGGTACAGTTATTGGTTATGGAATAAGAAAACGCAAGAACATAGCAAAACTTATTCAACACAAAAGCAAAAGTGAAAATACAAGGTCACCTTCCGAAGAAGTTAAGCTAAATCTTCCTGGCGATGCCTCATTCTAGGAGGGGAGGAGTTATGGACCCAATGATCCATAAACATCATTAACTTATTATACAATTACCCGTCTTTAATAACAACATGAACATGCAATGGATGAACAGGACAGTGACCGGCACCGTCAGCAGTTTTTCAACATAAACATAATAGAAAATTAGAATCAATCGTTTGTAAAATCAATTAGTCTGAATTTAATTCTGTAACGTAAAACTTGTCTTTTTTAAAATAAAAATTTGTTTTTTAAAAAATTGTTTCGAGAAGTTAATTAGTTAACTTATATATATATATATATATTTCTTATTTGCAATACAGTGTTAGAATCTCATAATTATTTGAAACACCCTGTACAGCATTAAATATATTTATATTTAACCATAAAATGAACTTACATAACAAATTTTATTGAAATTAATAAAAATTGCTATTTTATTTGCTTATTTTTTGAGTTTTGAGTATGTTCGACGCTGTATATCTTCAGAACTGGTCATAGGAAAAGGGAAATCAATAGCAAACATGTAAGTAAGACACTTCATGCAAAAAATATTAAAAAATAATGAAATTTAACCGATCCATTTTTAATATACCGGGTGATTTATAAATACATGCATTTTTATGTTATTTTTTTATCGCTTAGCATCGGAAACACGGAAACACCCTGTATAACCTTGATAATTAAATATATTTGGAAGCATACGATAGGCGACAAGTAGTACATAAAGAAATATCATCTACAAAATTTCTTTTAAAACTAATAAAAAAAAATATAAACTTTTTTGAGTTACCCTGTAAAAAATATAAATAATATAAATTCTGATAGCTTGCTCCAAGCTAATGTCATCTACAGTATTACTTTGTAAACATTTAATTTAATGCCGAAAATACAATGATTTAACACAAAATATTAAATAATTTTCGTCACTCACCTGGTATATTATAATAAAATTTTTTTAACTATTTTTATAGTATTCTATCCTATCTATAACAGGGCCATCAAAAATTTAGAAAAACAAAACGAATTCATATTATAAACTAGGAAAATATAATGTATTGAGAATTCATATTTTGCAACTTGGATCTAAAAAACTGGTCGGCAGATATTGTTGTGGCCATGAACACTTTTGATCAGAATGGCATTCTCAATATACTAAAAATTTAGAAAATTTAACCGAGGGCCATTTTCCATAAGAGAAGTGCGGGGTTCTTTAAGAAACTAATAAAAAAATTTAGAAAAAATACTTCGTAACCAAGATTCTATATTTTTATTATTTTACAAAATATTCCAGTGTATGACAGCTGAAGCCAATAAGATTTTGGTAAAAAAAAACGTATTTTTTTACCAAAATTTTGATAGTTCAAGTAAAAATATGTACTTTTAAATGGTGATTATTAGAGCAATAATTTTAAGTCTGATTAGTAAATTATATTACTTTTTTACTAACTACACATAGGTACCTCTTCTCTCTTGAGTCGTTGATTGTCGCGACGAAACCACTCCATGATGGCTGACTCCCTGACTCTAGGTCCCGGTCGTTGGTTGTGAATACTTGTTGTACTGCATCTAAATATTTGGAAATTAAAACTTATTATAATTTATGTTAACTTATTGATGAATAATTTGGCAACAACTTCTCCAGGTCAAACCTACCTATTGCTTGGCCCTAGCAAGCCTAGACATTAATCAAATTAAAAATCTCCAGGTCAGACCAAGAGGAAACAGTAGCAACCCTCAGCCATACATGTGTACTATATATGCATGTTTAGCAATTAATTTAAAGATAGTTTTAAAAATATTTACAGGGGCAGGGCTATTTAAGTTATAAAATTTTAATTTAAACTGCCTTGACCTTCCTACTGCATCCGCCTATATTATTAAAGAAGTACTTAGGTACCAAATTATTGGGAAAGATCGATTCTCCGAAAATTCCGGCGAATTTGTGTTCTACGACCTGAACTGAGCCTATAAAAAAACATTATCGCAAGAATCGGTGCATCTATCTTTCCCAATAATTCATACATGTGGTTTATTCTTAACGAATTTTAATGGCTTTCAGTCTCGGGTCTTGGCACTTAGAATTGACCAACCTGTACGTTTACTTGCAGACCTGTACCAAACATAGAAACAGACAATTTCAAATATAAAAGCAGCACTTTAGAACGAGACCTTAATTTGCTAGCATAAAGTTTAAACTAAAAGAAAATTATAGACATGTATCTTGTAGCCTCGCTGGTAGTAGGTACCTATCTGTAGGCGTAGCGGCGTAGGGTGTAGGTTACAATGCAAATATATCAATAACTTTTGTTTTATAGAAACTAATGCAATGCACTTACCTTTCTAACCATTTTTTGTTCTTTTCGGAAACCTCCAAAACCACAAAAAATAAATTATAGCACAGCCGATGACAAATAAATGCAGACGCGTGGGACAAGAAAAAGTGAGGTTCGGTTAGTTCGGTGAATGGTTGGCGTCAACGATGGTGAATGGTTGGCGTCAACGGTGGAGTTCCGTTCAGGGTTGCGTTCAGAAAACGAAACTGACATGAAACTTGTTTTACATTTTTGCGACGAAATCTATCAGTTATCTCCCGAACATAACGGGTTTGAAAATAAAAAAATCATTATAGTAACGGTGCAGGGGTAACGTTATCTGTTTAAACAAAATAGTTCCTGATGTGAAACGTTTAGAAAAAAGCATAACGAGCACGCAATTAAAAGAGCGTTCTTTTAATGGAAACATGTTGACGTTAATAAAAGAGTACATAAAATATACGATTTTAATATGTTTATTTGTTCAATGAAACAAGTACAGTAACGAGATTATGTTAAAGAGACGATGATAAAAGAACGCTTGAACTAAAACGTTATATAAGTTACTTTTAAAAAACGTTACGAAACGTACCAAAGCTGTTTTTTGCTTAGTGGGACCCCTTTACAAAAATCACGTGTAAATGCATAATCCAAAGCTGGTACTGGTAGCTTGTCAGTACTGGGGACATGTGTTTATTTAAAGATAATAATATTTTAATTATTGCAGAGCATTTAAGTTAAAGAAATATTACTTTGTAATAAAGATGATATATTATTATTGATTGTTGATTTGTTCGAGATATAATTTAAATAACTGATGTCATAAAACCGTTTTAAAAGTAATTTACATACAGAAATGTCATTTAAATATTAAATCATCAGATATAATTAAGTCACGTTTTAAAGTAAAGATTTATCTAAAAGTCACTATTTGTTTTTACTTTTTATCAAGTGGAAATTTGTAGAAGAAGAGTTGCTCAACCCATGTTTTCATTATTTTCAGGTAAACTATGCCAAGGATCACCTGAATAAAAGAGTCGCCAATCCGCCCCGTTATGTTTATTATAAGGTTAATTATTTTATTTTATTTTGATTTATTTAGTTATTAATGTTTCAATTAAAATTAATTTGATTAAAAATCACGCTCAGGCTTTTTGGGTTACATTTATAATCTTATTAGAATTAGAAAGAATGATTTAACCAAAAAACAAATTATCTGGAACTTTTCTTAGCACCGGCGTAGCTGGGGGGGGGGCATCGGGGCAGGGGGTGCAAAATTAATTATGTAAATCCTTATGACCCGCGTTTAAAAAAACTTATCGTAGGTATATAAAACTTTCGTTTAAACAGCACATATTTATGAAACGCCCTGTATAACTACTTACTAAACAAAGAAGCAGTGATTACTAAACAATCACGCTGCGATAAATAAACAATTATGCTGTGATTACTAAACAATCATGCTGTGATTACCAAACAAGTATGCTCCTTTACTAAACGACAATCCAATAATTACCACACGAGTATATTGATATTACACGATCATGCAACAATTACTAAATAAACTGTATGTACTGTATGTACAACTGTAACAATATGTGTTCCTTACTAATATTCAATTTTGCTAAAGCAGCCAAATTTTTTAGTAAGAGCAGGTTTTCATGGATCATATTGTTATTAAAATATGTAGTAATAATTACTAAATAGACTCTGCTTAACATATTTGGCAGTCACAACACGACGTTAGGGCTGGCGCTATATTTACTCTAATATTTAGGCATAGTTGCTTTATATAAAGCCATCATAGCTAAATAATTTTCTCAGTGTAAACTGTATGAGGTAAACAAAGACATGTTTTCGTGGAAAAGCTTAGATTGATTCGTATATATGTTTATGTTTTGTTTTTACCGGACCGTAGGCACGCACTTCTGCTGTTCAATGGAATGTGTACTATTATCTAAGCTCTTGTACTATTATTTTTACGTCGATTGTACTATTAAAATTTGATTGGAATGTGACAGTGCTGTTGTGAATACGGTGGTGCGAGCACCAGCCCAAGCCCAGCAGCTTAGTTACTTAGTTGGTGTTTTGTGACCAGCAGTGTTTGAGGTTATAGGTTATAATCTCCATTTACTTACTTTGTGTATCCTTCCCTGGTGAGTTGGGTATTAATTTATTTTGTGTACTTTTAGTATTTTGCTCATTTTGATTATTATTAGGTACTATTACTGTTCAATAGCATAGGGACTTGCGGTTACTAACATGGACAACCCGGGGGGGGGGGGGGGGTTAATTCCCCCCTAGACATTACAAAAATAATTATGGAATCTAATACAAATAATCCCCAAAATACAGAAAATAAGGAAACAATAAAAAGAACCCATAATCTATTCAAATAATGATATAGGCCAATTTTACAGTATATTATTATATAGAATCAACTGAAAAAATACAAAACAACGTTGGTAGATTCAGTAATCTAAAAATAGCCAAAGATTCAGTAATCTTAAAATAGCCAAGGAAATATTCGACCTTCATCTAAAAGATATAAAAAAAAATAAACAATAAAGGCTTAAATCGCATATCCATAGACTTTTTAAACTTCCAAGCAGCAAATTCCTTTCTAAAAAATAAAAAATTGATTGAAAAATGTTACAAATTATTTATCCCGTACAATTTCATCACCTACATGTAAAGGTATGGTAAGACAAATTGATATAGATATAGATATGAACGATTTTAAAAACATATGCACAAGTAATGTTAAAATTTTAAATACCATAAGATTAAATCGTAAGGTGGTAAAAGACAACAAAACTGAATACATCCCAACTGGGACAGTCTTGTTTACTTTCAGAGGCACATTAATGCCAATAAGTATCAAATTCTATGGCCTAACTGTGCCAGTCGCAGTTTATATCCCCCCGGTGACTCAATGCTATACATGCCTTTAATAATAATAATAATAATAATAATAATAATAATAATAATAATAATAATAATAATAATAATAATAATAATAATAATAATAATAATAATAATAATAATAATAATAATAATAATAATAATAATAATAATAATAATAATAATAATAATAATAATAATAATAATAATAATAATAATAATAATAATAATAATAATAATAATAGTAATAATAATAAATTGTCTTTATTTAAGGGTGAATACAATTAGGTAAATAGTGTCAATTACGAAGACAGAAAAAATCAATAAATTGTATACGCCTAATGTATACAGGGTGTCCGGATAAAGATACGGAGCGGCCATATCTCGGAAAGGATACGTCCCACAGATCTGAAAAAAAAGCTCTCATCATAAAAACTGCCAAGAGAAATTCATTCAAAATAATTTTAAGTTTCGGAAATTGCCGCAAGAGGGCGTAACGGCTTATTTATTTTTTAAAGTTTATTTTACGACAAAAAATGCCACTTAACCGTAGAAAAGCAAATAAATAATTAAAATCAGTAGATTGTTTACTACAACTTTGTTATTTTTTTGAATCTTGCCTAATAAAGGAGTAGGGGAAGCCTTTAGGACATTTTTCAAAAACTGTCATTATGTCGTTATCCTTCAACGGGGTTTCTATAACTTGGACTTGTTTGAAAGGGAATTCCTTGGAGTTTAAATAAATGATTCAGGAATTGTCACAAGTTTCCTGATACAATTTTAAGATGGCGCTGTTTTCAATCTAACTTATTTTTTTATTTTTCTCGGTATTTGCAAATTGGATGGGTTTAAAAGTTATTTTGATTTTTCTTTAAAAAATGATACAGTTTCCATTTACCGGTACCCGGTATACCCCTAATAAGCAAGATAACAACTAATTTCATGGCCTACTGTTTAATAACCTATAAAATTTATAATAAAAGTTTAACGAGTCAAAGAAACATCAATAACACTGAATAAAATATGAATATTATGATAATATCATATTATGAGACCTATAGACTATGAAAAAGTGCACAAATCTTAGAACTAGAAACAATTTTATTAGCAATTTAGCAAGACAACAATAATAATTACAAATCTTCAAAATATTTTCCGTCATTTTGTAAGCACTTAATTATTCTTCTTTTAGTTGATAATACGGCTGCCTTAATTTCACCCGTGGATAAGTTTCTAACGGCATTTGTTATCCTTACCATCATGTTTTCCCTTGTTGTTGGTCTCTCTTGGAAAACCAGATCTTTTAACCTACCCCATAGGTAAAAATCAAGACAAGTAAGATCCGGTGAACGAGCCGGCCAGGGAAACAAGCTTCCTCTTCCAATACGATGCGCAAATTGCTCTTCTAGGTATTGGCGTACGTTACGATAGTAATGCGCCGGACAACCATCAAGTTGGATCCACATGTTTGTTCTCGTTTGTAAGGAGACTTCTTCCAAAAGAGGTGGAAGGAAAGTGGCCAAGAAATCTAAAAATCTTGCTCCATTAAGGGCTTGGTCAAAAAAATGGGGACCGATAATTTTTCCTTCCAAGATCCCGCACCAAACATTTAAACTCCAGCGGTTTTGAAAATCTACTTGCCTCATCCAATGAGGGTCTTGCTCAGACCAATTATGCAAATTCACACCCCCCAGCGTTAGTGAAAGTGGCCTCGTCTGTCCATAATATCCGTGAAAGAAAATTTGGATTTTCCCTAATCATATTTAGTAGCCAGTGACAGAAATCCAATCGACGATCATAATCAGTATCGTTCAATGCATGGTGTAAAACGATGTGGTAAGGGTGCATACTATTAGTTTGTAAAATCTCGTGGACAATTGTTTTTGGAACCCCCAAGTCAAAGGAAATTTTTCTGGTGCTTAAAGTGGGATCGTATTGAACGTAAGCCAAAACGTTGATAATATTTACCTCATTACGTGTCCTACGAATGCGTAAGGGTCGTTGAATGGGCTGCACATTACCACTTTCTCTTAATCGTCGAGCTAATCTTGAGAATACTTCTTGAGAATAGTGTCTTCTTTGTGGAAATCGCATTGCATACTCTCGCGACGCTATTACAGCATTTTCAAGAGATTGAAAATACATATTCAACATATCATACGCTTCTGCGTTAGTAAACGGCATACTGTTTGTAGAAAAATGCAATATAAATGTAAAAAACAATGCTTAATATTATAAGATGCTTGGCGTTTAAAACTCATCAACAGCTTGTCACAATAAATTATTAATTTGTTTTTTTCCATGGCCAACTTGGAACTTGTAATTTAGGCGAAAACATGATGGAAAGGATATGAAATGTCGTTCGAAGCTTATCCACGGCTGAAATTGAGGCAAGAGGCAAGTGTGTTTTTTACTGAAAAAAGAATAACTAAGAGCTTGGGAAGTGACGGACAATATTTTAAACATTTGTAATTATTGTTGTCTTGCTAAATTGCTAATTGTTTGTAGATTTAAGATTTGTGCACTTTTTCATAATCTCATATCATAATACTCATATTTTATTCAGTGTTTTTGATGTTTCTTTGACTCGTTAAACTTTTATTATAAATTTTATAGTTTATTAAACAGTAGGCCATGAAATTAGTTGTTATCTTGCTTATTAGGGGTATACCGGGTACCGGTAAATGGAAACTGTATCATTTTTTAAAGAAAAATCAAAATAACTTTTAAACCCCTGGTGATATCGATTTGCGGTTTGGACTAATCGTTCCCTATGCAAATTGTCTCCTATTACTACCGAAAAAAATTATACCATCCAATTTGCAAATACCGAGAAAAATAAAAAATAAGTTAGATTGAATAACAGCGCCATCTTAAAATTGTATCAGGAAACTTGTGACAATTCCTGAATCATTTATTTAAACTCTAACTCCAAGTTATAGAAAATCCGTTGAAGGATAACGACATAATGACAGTTTTTGAAAAATGTCCTAACCCAGGTAGCAGGATGACGTCTTTATGACGTCGAATATTGGTGATTTTTAGTCACTTGACGTCTTTTGGTCGCAAGATGACGTCAAAATAACGTAGTTTTTAACACGTGTATTAAACGTCATAATTTTACGTAATAAAAACGTCCATTTTTAGTCATTTTATTGAATTATACGTATCATTAAAAAGTATCTAAGTGACCAAGTTTTTTGAAAATATAGTGGGACAGATTTTTAAATAAGTAAAACGCCTGAGAATAGCTTTTTCTTATAGTTAAAGGCACGTACGTATAATAAAACTTTTAAAATATTACCATTTCAAATGAACCATTCATGTATGTAAAATTTGCAAAAGCGAAAACCTATTTTGTCATTAAAAGTCTGCGAATATCAAATTTAAATTACCCGCGCTCCGTTTTATGACATTGGCAGTCTGACAGAACGCAGAAGTATGTTGTTGGCGCTAGCAGTTAGGCAGTCGACAGTTCGGCAAAAATGAAAGTGAAAAGTTTATGGTGATTTTGATTTAGTTTCTATCATGGTTTCTATATATTTTGTGTTATAAACGAATATAAATGTACCAGGTTATCGAGTTCGAGGCATTGACGGCGGGGGAGTAGCCGTTGTGCCCTCATACTGGGTGACGCCCCGAAAATAAGAAGTATTTTGGCCGCCATTAAAGGATTCCTTAGCATTTTTCCAATTCTGCGTACTCATGAAAGTTGTAATAGTTAATTTATTATCATTAAAAGGATTTTTTACATAAAATATTTATATGTATTTTTTTACCCCTATTATGTATTATTTTAGGAAGTTTTTCGTTTTTCGTAAATTATGACGTTTATTGACGTGTTCTACACCTAAAAAGACGTCTTAAGATGACGTATTTTTTACGTCAAAAAAGACGTCATTGGTCTGTGACTTACGCACGTCTTTTAAACGTTTCATTTACGTAATTTATGACGTCGCTGATGACCAATAATCGACGTCTTAAAGACGTCATCCTGCTACCTGGGAAATGCTTTCCCCACTCCTTTATTAGGCGAGATTTAAAAAATAACAATAACAAAAGTTGTAGTAAACAATCTACTGATTTTAATTATTTATTTGCTTTTCTACGGTTAAGTGGCATTTTTTGCCGTAAAATGAACTTTAAAAAATAAATAAGCCGTTACGCCCTCTTGCGGCAATTTCCGAAACTAGAGCCCCCCGAATTGGAGCTATGATAAGCAGTTTTTTTACAATATCTCAAAAACCGATTAGGGTATCGAAACAAAATTTGACACATGTTTTACCCATGATAAGACGCAATAAACGGTTTAATTAGCTTAACTGTATTTCTTTCAGTAGCGTCCCACTGGGTAGGTAGTTGGGATAATATTGCCCTAAGTTTTTTATTTGTAGGATTTTTTAACTTCAGGTGACATGAATATCATGATTTAATGTGTCATACGCCTTGGACAAATCAAGGAATAGCCCCAATCGAATATCGCCACTCTCCAAGGCTGTTAAGATATGTTCTACAAATGTAAACACTGCGGTTTGAGTGGACCTACCCCGTATAAACCCATGTTGTATTTCATTAAGTAGGTAAGTTATTTTTAGACATGAAACTTAAAATCCGTTTACATAACATGTTCAAATATTTTGGAGAATGATGGGAGGAGACTTATTGGCCGATAATTTTCTATATTATTAGAATCACCTTTTTTTAAAAATTGGAACTACTAAAGCATGTTTTAATGTTTCTGGAAATATACCAAACTCAAGAGAGTTGTTATAATAATAATAACAGCAAATTTTTTATTAGTTCATTGAACTATTTAAGTTCATTTCAAATTGTAAATTTTTTCTTCTCTCCTGATAGATAATTACAATCTAGAAAGACTGTTTTATTAAACTTTTTTACATAAAATTTGATTCTTTAATTTTTTTACAAATAGTTTTAAATTACACCTTTTAATTTCATTTCCTAACTTGTTATATTCTATAGCACCACTAAAAAATATTGATTTTTGAGTCGATTTCAAATTTGTATGATCCAAAATAAAGTTATTTTTTCCTCTTGTTTCATGAATATCAACTTCATTAAATTTTGTCAAGAAATGTTTATAATATGGTGCTGTTATATTTAAATTTATTTTATGAATAAAAATCAAAATACGAAATAATAAAAATTTTTCTATATTCGTCCATTGTAAACAATTTAGCATTTCCGTTATTTTAGTGTATTTATTACTTCCCAATATTATTCTCATTGCTCTATTTTGTAAAATCTGTAATATGTTTTTATCTTGTTGTGAACATATATATAAAATTGAACTACAAAAAACAAAATGAGGTAAAATAATACAATTGAAAATCATTATTTTACTATAAATGCTTAAGTATCCGCTTAATCTATTTAGTACTCCTATTTTTTTTTTAAGGTTTTTACAAATATAATCCATCTGATCATGAAATTTTAAATTTTTGTCGATAATAACTCCTAAATATTTAACTTTAGTAACAATTTCAATAGTTTCGTTATTTATTTTAAAAGAAAGATTTTGATTTTGAAACTCATTATACTGTTTATCAGACCTTAGTAACAAACATTTTGTTTTATTAATATTTATTTTTAATTTATTTTCACACATCCATTTATATACAGGGTGTCCCAGATAAGAATGCACTCTACAGGGATCTTGTAAACCATAGGAGATATAGAGATGGTTAAATTAGAGAAAAGTTGCGCATTACTGAACCCTGTAACGTCATGTTTTCAAATTTTAAAAATTCCGAATGCTTCCGAAGATATTTAGATAAAACCGAATTTTCGCGATTTTGTTTTAATTGATTTATGATTTTATTTGAGGAGATACATGTCGAAATAAATTTGACCATCTCGTTGCCACTTTTTCTCCCCTACAAGATGGTTCAATTACATTTTTGATCCTACGTTTCGTTTAGTCACAACCATCATCAACTTTGTTATTTTAAATGGTAGGAAAATTTTATTTTATGCTTAATAAATTCTACGCTTTATTTTTAATCTAACGGTGTATCACACTTATTTCAGACCTGTGCCGTCGGCTTGACCCCTATGAGATTACGTCTCTGTTCTGATCGATATAAGTGCATAGCTTTGTCTCTTTTTATCTTCCACGCTGTCAGTTTATTCCGTGCGTCGATCGTCAGCTGGTCGCGCCGAAGTGGCTTGACGATCGATGCGGGGTTGTTTATTCAGTACGCTTTGTGTTTGCATCGAGTGTCAAGTGCTGTGCTTATCTCTGCAAATATATAATTATTGTGGTTTATTTGTAAACAGGAAGAGTGATTGTGTTAATATTTATTTATTTAGAAATTAAGGATACAAACAGGTAGAACTACCCAAAAACAGTATCCACTGTTTACTAGAGTTCTTTATAAAACTATTTATGTATAATTATTCAATTGCACAAGATCTTAATATATTATAACCTAAAGTTTTAAATTATACTAAAGTACGCTTAAAGTATTTCTTGGACAGTAGTAATCAAGTAGAGAACAGATTAATGTTTTTACAATACATATTATAGAAAAAACTTAGTCTAAATATGGGGGCGTTTATGCCTAGATTAGTATTCGTTTGGGTCAAATAAAAATAAAACTGCTGTCTAGTGGTTCTAGAAGGTACATGCAGAGAAAACTGTTGGAGGAGATGAGGCGCGTTGTAAAGATTATTCATCAATTTATAAACAAAAACTAAATCTGATTGTATTCTTCGGGTTTTCAGAGTTGCAAATCCAAATTGATCTCTTATAACAGAAATACTAGGTACATTGTACACCCCATTAACTCTCCAACTTAAAAATCTTAAAAATTTACCTTGCAAACGTTTAAGTCTAACTTTATTTTTATCATAATAAGGATTCCATACAACACTCGCGAAATTTAATCTACTATAAACATATGCAAAATGAATTGACTTAATTGCCTTCTTAGATCTAAAATATTTACATACTCTAGCTACAAATCCTAACATTCGAGAGCACTTATTAGCAACATAGTCTATGTGCGGGTTAAATGTAAGCTTACAGTCAAAAAATACACCAAGATCTTTGATTTGCGCCACTCGATTCAAGGGTTCACCATTTAAGTAATAGTCAAACATAATAACACTAATATTTTTAGTAAAGGAGATATTGAAACATTTTTTATAGTTCAAGAAAAGTTTATTTTTTTTACAAAACATAGCGACCCTGTTCCCAGGTAGCAGGATGACGTCTTTATGACGTCGAATATTGGTGATTTTTAGTCACTTGACGTCTTTTGGTCGCAAGATGACGTCAAAATAACGTAGTTTTTAACACGTGTATTATACGTCATAATTTTACGTAATAAAAACGTCCATTTTTAGTCATTTTATTGAATTATACGTATCATTAAAAAGTATCTAAGTGACCAAGTTTTTTGAAAATATAGTGGGACAGACTTTTAAATAAGTAAAACGCCTGAGAATAGCTTTTTCTTATAGTTAAAGGCACGTAGGTATAATAAAACTTTTAAAATATTACCATTTCAAATGAACCATTCATGTATGTAAAATTTGCAAAAGCGAAAACCTATTTTGTCATTAAAAGTCTGCGAATATCAAATTTAAATTACCCGCGCTCCGTTTTATGACATTGGCAGTCTGACAGAACGCAGAAGTATGTTGTTGGCGCTAGCAGTTAGGCAGTCGACAGTTCGTCAAAAATGAAAGTGAAAAGTTTATGGTGATTTTGATTTAGTTTCTATCATGGTTTCTATATATTTTGTGTTTTAAACGAATATAAATGTACCAGGTTATCGAGTTCGAGGCATTGACGGCGGGGGAGTAGCCGTTGTGCCCTCATACTGGGTGACGCCCCGAAAAAAAGAAGTATTTTGGCCGCCATTAAAAGATTCCTTAGCATTTTTCCAATTCTGCGTACTCATGAAAGTTGTAATAGTTAATTTATTATCATTAAAAGGATTTTTTACGTAAAATATTTATATGTATTTTTTTACCCCTATTATGTATTATTTTAGGAAGTTTTTCGTTTTTCGTAAATTATGACGTTTATTGACGTTTTCTACACCTAAAAAGACGTCTTAAGATGACGTATTTTTTACGTCAAAAAAGACGTCATTGGTCTGTGACTTACGCACGTCTTTTAAACGTTTCATTTACGTAATTTATGACGTCGCTGATGACCAATAATCGACGTCTTAAAGACGTCATTCTGCTACCTGGGTTAAGGTCCTCTTGCAAGCGCTTACAGTCCTCCACAGAGCAAACTGCATAATGTATTTTTAGATCGTCGGCGTAGAGAAGGAAATACGAATAGGTGAAACATTTATAAATATCGTTAATATATAATGAGAAAAGCAGGGGTCCCAGATGGGAACCTTGAGGTACCCCCGAAGTGACCAGTATAGGTCTGGATAAAAAGTTACAAATAGTAATCCTCCGAGTTCTGCCAAAAAGATAGGATGAAAACCAGCGAAGGCGATCACCCTGTACACCGAGGTTGGCAAGCTTTGCAATAAGAATATTATGATTGACCTTGTCAAATGCCTTACTAAAATCGGTGTACAGAGAGTCGACCTGAGTTCGGTTATCTAGGGAATCTGATAGATATTGTTGATAAATTAAGAGATTAGCGTCAATAGAGCGCCCCGAAAAAAACCGTGTTGCTCCGGTATGATGATATTTTTAAAGGTATAAAACAACTGATCATATAGCATACTTTCTAATACTTTACTAAATATACAGAGTTTACTAATACCTCTATAGTTGGTAACCGAAGACCTATCGCCAGAGTTTTTATAAATTGGTAGCAGATAGGCAGTTTTCCAGAGGTTGGGGTAAATACCCAATTTAAGTGACAAATTAAAAATGTAAGTAAGTGGTGTACGCATTGTTTTACAAAATAAGATGGAATACCGTCACTACCTGCGCCCTTGTTTTCATCCAAATTGGATAGCTTTTTTAAAACCTCCTCCTCGCCGAACGAAATTGAGTGCACATTAATGTTAATTATGCTTGCCCGTAGATACATAATTGACTTGAGTATATGGTTTATAAACGCCATTAAAATAGGACGCAAATAACTCGCATACATCCTCGGGGCAAGTTGCAGTATAAGAGTCATTCGACATAATTTCCGAGATACCAGCATCCTTCCTAGAATCCGAGACAAATTTCCAAAACTTTTTTACATTAACCTGGATGTTTTGCTCAGACGTCGCTATCAAGCCTTTATAATCGGTGTTAATTAAAAGTTTACTTCAGCGTCTGAGTGACCGAAATGAATTATAGTCGTTAATATTACCGTACATTTTCCATCGTTTGTGGAATTTATTTTTTTCATTTATGCATTGTTGAGTTTCCATCGAAAAGTATGAGGGAAATTTATTTCGTTTTGAACCAAGCTTAGGGACTAGTTCTTCGATTCCATTAAGCAAAACTGAATAAAATTCTTTTAGACAGTCATCTACGTCCGTTATCCGATTAAGCAAAGTGTTCCAATCGATATTTTTATAGTAAATATTTAAATCATCATAATTACAACGACGGTAATTATAAACCTGGGACGATTTATTTGTGATTGTAAAAATCAATGATATTGTTCAAAAAGAATTGAAAGAAGTCAAAAAGCAACTTAATAAGTCGGAACAGAATAAGCTAATGAATAATTTGTTGGTACAGGGTATACCGCGTAAGGAAAACGAAAATTTGCAAGAAATCGTTAAGCAAATGGGACAGTATTTGGGTGCACCAATAAAAAAAACATTTACTGCATACCGTTTAGGAAAGAACGACAATAGTCCAATAAAAATAGAATTTGAAGATGGCAATGAAAAAGAACAATTGTTTAAATCAAAAAAAATACTACACATAGAAAGCAGTAACCTGGGATATTCTAACAACACCAAAAAATATCTGAACCATGAATTAACGAAAGATAATATAAAGTTGCATACAGCGGCCAGAGAGTTTAAGAAACAAAACAATTTTAAGTTTCTTTGGATTAACAATGGAAATATTTTCCTACGTAAAAATGAAAATTCTAGAGTGATACTGGTGGATAGTGAAGACGTCTTGCAAAATCAATAGGTAATAGTTCCTCGCAAACAAGGGATTAAAGTTGTATATATGAATATTCAGAGTGTTAGGAATAAAATTGAAAATTTGGAATGTTTCACGATAAGTAATGATTGTGATGTTCTGATACTAGTGGAAACATGGTTGAATAAGGAAGAGTGCTTTTTGTATGAGATTGAGAGTTTTACGGCTATACACAAGTGTAGAGATGGAAGAGGCGGCGGGGTGTCAATCTATGTAAAATCCAATATTAAAGTAAGAGAAATAGATAGATCAACAGACGATCAAATCATAGACTGGTTATGCGTTAATATAGGTGAAAAAAACCTGAAAGTAAGTGCACTATATAAACCGCCTTCTTATAGTAATGTATTATTTTTTGGTGATGTTGAAAAAATTATGTTGAAATACCCGAAACATCATATAATTGTAGGATATATTAACATTAACTTATTGCAAAAATGTAAACTAATCACAGACTATAAAAATCATTTAAGTCTACACTCTTTTAAAATCTGTAATACTATATCAGAGAATTATCCCACAAGAGAAACGGTTAATAATGTTAGTATAATTGATCACGTTTTAAATGACATAAATTCTAATTTAGTACATTCTTTAAATATTCAATACAACTCGCTGTCAGATCACAATAGCTTATCATTTAAGATTAGTCAACAGAATGTTAGGAAGTATATACCAAAGGTATCTTTTAATCTAAAATTAATTAACTATAAACAGTTCGTGAGCCAATTCAGTAATAAACTTAAGGGAATAAAAATATTAACTTTTGAACAGCTTATAACCCTAGTAAATTAAACAAAAAATAATTGTATTAGTAGTAAAACCTTAAAAATTAGAAAAGGAAATGAATGGATTAATCAAAATATATTAGATAGTATTAAATTGCGGGATCGAGCATATAATAGAAAAATGAAACACCCACAAGTTCAGAGGTTCGATATGGAATTTAAGCACTACAAAAATCGAGTAAATAACCTAGTAAAAACAGCAAAAAATTTATATTTCCGAAAAAAGTGGGAATCAGCGGGTACAGATAGCAAAAAACAGTGGAGGTTTATTAATAATTTTTTTGGTAAGCAAATGGGGACAACTGACATCGAGTGTATAGAAGTAAATGGTAAACTTATTTATGAAAATAAGGATATTGTGAATTTTCTAAACCAGTATTTTGTGGAAATAGGCGAATCTATTGTTAAAGATGTAACGAATGAAATAAGTAACTTAGGTATAAATAACACATTTAGTGAGATCGCGTGTGATAACTTGATATCTGGGTTAGAGTTAACAACGAAAGAGGAAATAAATGAAATTATACTGGAACTAAAAAAAAAATTCGGCACCCGGAAATGACGAAGTGTCTGTAATGGATTTAATTAACCTTAAAGATTTGATAGTAGAGCCAATTGCAGCATTAGTAAATCAGGCATTAACAACTGGTATATTTCCAAGAGAACTTAAAACAAGTAAAGTATGTCCCATTTTTAAAGCCGGGGAAAAAAAGTCAATGAATAATTATAGGCCTATATCTGTGATCAGTGTACTCTCTAAAATTCTAGAAAAGGTAATAAAAAAAAGAATGACACGATTTATGGAGGATAATTCATTATATGATAAGTTCCAGTATGGTTTTATACAAAGAAGTAGTACCTTGTCCGCAACCTTTGATTTTGTGAGTTTTGTGACGAAAGCTTTAGATCAAAAGAAAATTATAGCCGTGGTTTCAATCGATTTACGCAAAGCATTTGACACGGTTAGTATAGATATACTTTTAAGAAAATTACATAATATGGGCTTTAGAGGTAAATTTTATGACATTCCGGAATCTTACCTGAGGGATCGTAGCCAGTACGTTAAATTGGGTAGTATTTTTAGCGAAACATTGCTAAATGGCTATGGAGTACCGCAAGGTTCGGTCCTTGGACCACTACTTTACTCGCTGTTTGTCCTTAACTTACGAATTGCTAATCTTAAAGCCCAATATTACACATTTGCGGATGACACATTATTAGTATACATAGGTGAAAGTGAGGAGGAATTGGTGAGACTAATTAATGAGGATCTCGATAGATATCTTAGATGGCTGTACTCCAATAAACTAAAAATTAATATTGACAAAACTAAGTTTATAATTCTCAAACAAAAAAATAAACAAGTAAATGATATTGATCTAAAAATTAATAATGTTTAACTGGAACAGGTAACATCCCTTAAATATTTGGGATTGATGGTGGATGAGTATTTAAATTGGGAGGTACACATAAATAAAATAGTAAATAAGGTAAATCCTATGATTCCTGTTATTTATAAGTGTAGAAATTACATTTCGTCTAAGACAAAAAAACAAATATATACTGCTTTTTTCTTAACACACTTGAGATATCTATTACCCATCTGGGGAACATGTGGGAAAACCAATTTTAACGAAATGTAGGTATTGCAAAATAAGTTTCTAAAAATTTTATTTAATTATGAGTACCTTACACCAACAAATACTTTATACCAGGAACTAAATGTACCTAAACTGGAGCAAATATTGGAATTTGAACAATGCAAATTTGTTTACAAAATACTTAATAACCTACAAAAATCAAACACAAATTTTCAATCTGTTAGCGACATTCATAATCTTGCTACAAGATCGCACTCAAATTTATATCTATCACAGAATAGAACAAACATATTTCTAAATAGTCCTGTTCAGCTTGCTGCTAAATGTTTTAATAGTTTAAACCATAACATTAGATTTACCAATTCATACCCACTTTTTGTGAGAAAATGTAAAAACTTCCTGAATATTCATTGAAGTATAGGTATCTTTTAGGTTTAATTATTGCGACTTTCTATCTAGTCAACTGCTATAACACTGTTAATTTTAAGTTATTTAAGTCTCGAGGCCAGAGCTATAAAGCACTGATTTGAGATTAAAAATATGAAATGTAAATAGTTGATATAAAGTTTAATTATTAATAAAGTTGTTTCAAAAAAAAAAAAATTTATTACAGTTTAAGTCAAATTCAACAGGTGGATGGTGGTCATCGAGATCAACCAATGGAAGATCGCTCCTAACTAAGTTTTTAACTGTACCATTTTTATACCAAATTAGGCCAAGTACTCGGTTATTTTGATTTTTTAATGAATTAGCCTGTAAAAGTTCATTAAAAGAAAACATGTCCAAAAGATCACTGCTCTTATCATCTGCATTGGTAGGTTTAGGACTAAAATCAGTTGGCGAAAGAGGTATCCAGACAATTTCAGGTAAGTTAAAGTTACCGCATATTATAAAAGTATCATTACAATTTTTTGACCAGAGAGACTGAAACTTATTAACAAAGCAGGCACGCGCAACTTCGTCCTTCGGTGGTAAATAACCACAACATAAATGTACCTTTTTACGATTCGCGTGGAGGTGAAGAAAGACCCAAACATCTTCCGCCTCGCTCTGCCAATCTACTTGCTGAAATGCCATCAAAGTCCTGCGCACGGCAATCAAAACTCTCCTGCCATCACTCTTTAGACTGGACGTTGATTCACGGTCACGTCTAAATACACTATACAGGTTGGGACCAAAGATTTCTCCACTTGACACACCACTATTAAGAAATGTTTCGGTTAGAAAAAATAAATCTGCATTTATACTACTGGAATTTACCATTACATCAAAAGTTTTTGATCTTAATCCCCGCACGTTCTGATAGTAAATCGACACAAGCTCCCTAGAATAAAAAGTTGATATGAGTTGTAGGTATACATGGCGATTTTACAATGCCGCAAGATGGTCGGTAGACCGTATCAGCTTTATGGAAGCATTTTCATTCTTCCGTACAAAGATGTTACCATTTTTCACCCACACGAATTTAAATTGCTTGCTTTTAGCGGCACCTCGGGTTTCCTTGAACAGAAGTTTATTTTGAGAGGTGAGGTGTTCATTTACAAAGACCTGGGAGAGGCCCTTGATTTTTAAACCAGGAAATGTGGCTCCATTACGTTTAGCCCTAGCAGCATCTAAAACACGATCTCTCGTTGAACGGCAATCAAAACCAACAATTATATTTTTCCGAGCGACCTTATTGAATGATTGGACTCTATGAATATACTGAACCTTGTTACTGGTATCCACACCTAGAAACTTAGGTAAGCAATTGTATTTTAGGTAATTTCTATCTCTGTATGGCGCCTTCCGACATGATGAATTCTTTAAAATTAGAAATCGAGATCCGAGCGCTTCTATAGCATCGATCTAACCACCTATTAAATATGATATTGCCAAGAGAATTTGACGTCACTTGTAATCGTATGACTCAACTCTTGCATTCGTACGGCTCGTTTCTCGCAGCCGAACGTCGATTCATTTCTCGCAGCCATACGGCTCATTTCTCGCAGCCGTACGGCTTATTTCTCGCAGCCGTACGGCTCATATCTCGCAGCCGTAGGGCTCATATCTCGCAGCCTTACGACTAGTTCATCACAAATAGACGCATCATTTATCAGGGCTGTTAAACGCAATTTTGTTTCATTTTTGGTTTTCTCTTTCTCCTTCTAGAAAATGGCCAAAACACTTATAGAGCTATTAGAGCTTAATCCAGATGACTCTAATGACGTCGTAATTTTGGGAAGAATTAAGAAATTGGCTTTTGTCCAGTTACCAGTAGGATGGACGGACTGGAAGGTGGTTTCCTTTTGCAAAGCGGAGCTGCTTGGAGAAGAGTTGGATCCTCAAGTATTAAATAAGTTTAGGTTTGCGTTGCCCACTGTGGATTTAGTACAGGCTTTTTTTCCGGAAGCAACTAGTCTTTCTGAAAGAATGTATAGGGACATAAAAGTAACAATGTTAAATTGGCCCTTTTGTATAGGCCTTATAATAGGTCCGGTCAGTTTGGCGGCCAGGATGAGAGGTTCCGCTGTCCTGCATGAAGTTATTATGGCAGCTCTGGCCGATATGAAACCTTTATTAATATCCCGGAAAGAGGCTTCTTGTCAGCTATCCCAAAATGTTTCATCGGATGATGAAACTATACCTGAGGCAAGTTTGAGCCAAGCATCTACATCCTCCAAGTCAAGGAAGAACACTCGGCTAGACAAACTTGAAAGAACAACAGAAGAGTTAAAGAACATGTTTTATTCTTTTATGGACAAATTTACACATGGTGAACGATCCCCTTCTTCGGAATCCATGTCGGATCTTGGATCTTGGATATAGCTTTTGAAGACGGTGGTCCACCTGAAGAGTCCTCCTTTTAAATTAACTTTGCCCCCTCAACTAGGGAGCAAGAACCGGTAATTCCCTCTGCAAAGCCTAATATAGAAGCTCAGGGTATAGAATGCCTAAGATTGGGTAAGCGTGCATTTAATAAGGTACGGTATGCAGACATACAAAAAAAGTTACAAGCTTCTCCAGTATTTGGTGCCCTAAAGGTTAACGGTCAAATTTCCCATAAAACCTAATGATGAGTACATGGCAAGATCCGACAACATGCTAGGCACTATTCTGCATGGGATTTTACTTCAGTGAGAGTCATTTTCAGAAGCAATGAAATCGTTGGTCTCAAAACACCCATCAACTAAGAAAGATGTTCAAGATCTTTTCATAGGCTCGGATTCTGGTTTCCCAACGCATTCGGATGATATCTTATAATATGTCTGTGGCAGAAGATGTGAAATAATTGAGCAAAGAAGAAAGCAATTTTTTCCGAAGAACGCTCAAGTTGCTGCTGCGATGGAAGCAGTTCCTCCTTCTCCATCTTATCTCTTTGATGAGGAACGTTTAGCAGACGTTGCTAGGCATTACGCCGATTCCTTGCGCGGCCATTTTAATAATCAAAGACAACCAACATACGGTCAATCATCCTATAGGACCGCGAGAGTGCAAAAGAAAGTACATAACAGATATAACTCATTCAGAAGGGCCCACAATGAAAAAACGTTTGCGTCTGCATCTAGAGAACAGCAAAGATATCCCACCAAAGACTATCCATCACGCAAACGTTTCAATTCATCTACGAAGGATAAGTTTTATAAAAGAGCAAAACGACAATGAGAATCCGCAACGTTTTAAGGCAGGCCAATTGGAGAATTATGTCAAAAATTGGTTACAAATAGGAACACCAAAACGAATCTTACACATTATACAGGGTTACTCAATTCCGTTTATAAGAAAGCCGCCCTTATTCCGTTAAACAACAATCGCTTTTACCATCAGTGCAGGCCAGAAATGGAACCCGAAATAAACACCATGATTCAGCAAGGTGTTTTGGAGAAATCTCCCTTTTCGACCGGCTTTGTTTCTCCAATGTTCACTGTTCCAAAATCAGACGGCTCCAAACGCCCCATTTTTAACCTCTGTGCCTTGAATACGTTCCTAAACCCCAAAAATTTTCGTCTAATAAATTATCAGAGAATACCTACATTTCTCCAAAGCGGGGATTATATGACAAAAATAGATATTTCTCAGGCTTATTTTCATATTCCAATCAAAATGAAGTATCGAAGATTTCTTTTGACGTTTTACAAAGGGAAGATTTACCAGATGACTTGCCTGCCATTCGGCCTCTCCAGTGCTCCACTGGATTTCGCAAGAATATCAAATTGGCTCGCAGATTACCTTCGCAAAAAAGAGATGAGAGTGGTTGTTTATCTAGACGATTTCTTAATTGTTCACCAGAATCCAAAAACCCTCAAGCTTCAATTAGAGGAAGCTCTAAGGTTCCTATTAAATCTAGGATGGCACATAAACTACGAAAAGTCTCTAATAATTCCTCAACAGCGTGTGGAATATCTAGGCATAATATGGGATACGCAAAACAACGAAGTATCTTTGTCGGAGAAGAAAATAATATCCCTAAAGAAAGATATCCTAGCGTTGTTAGCCAAGAGGTATTGGAGTTGGATATTAGCAAAAAAGCTATTAGGAAAAATGAGTTTTGCATCCTTTGTTGTGCCCCTAGGCAGGCTTCATTCGCGATGGATACAGAGAGCAACTCGATCTCTTCCAGAGGAATACCCGAAACTGTTAATCCCAATACCAACAAATGTACTTGCAGATTGCCGGTGGTGGCTTCAAAACATAGAACAAACTTCTCCCATTTTCCAAAAAGATCCAAAAAAATTTCTTACAACCGATGCCTCAGATATAGGATGGGGAGCACAGATTGGGGATCACACATTAAAAAAGGTCTGGTCCAAAGGTCAGCAATCTTGGCATATAATTCGCAAAGAAATGTTCGCAGTATATGCAGTAATACAGAAATACACAAAGATTCTGAAAGGACAATCTGTGCTGCTTCAGACAGACAATCGAACAGTAGTGTCTTATCTACGCAACCAAGGCAGCACGAAGTCACCAAGTCTGTTAAAGTTAACTTACCTTCTATTGACTCTGATAAGGAAGGGGGATATTCATCTTGTTGCCCAATATATCCCGGGGATATACAACAATGTTGCAGACAGTCTCTCACGAAATGCAAGACTTCCAGACTGGCACTTGCTTTCCAGTTTAACAAACGAAGTATTTCGGAGGTGGAGAACCCCTCAAATAGATGTATTTGCCACCAGCCTGTCAAGGGTAGTACCATGTTATGTGTCAATGGACGCAAGGGATCTAGAAGCTCAGTTCATCAATGCCTTCAGCAAAAAATTGAAGTATCTGCTAGCGTGGATTTCCCCCTCTCCATCTTTAATACCAAAAGTGTTGAACCATTTAAACTCAGCAGAAGGAACGTTCATCTTAATAGCGCCACAATGGGAGAGGGTATTCTGGCAAGTAGATATAAAGACTCGAGCTCTCGAACCTCCATGGAAATTACCAGCCCTTCACCTCAATCTGGTAGATGGTCAAACGAAGAAACCACTACCCCATGCAAAGAAATTATGTTTAGTGGCATGAAGGGTACGGGGTGGACCGATACGCCAATAGACTGATCCGCTGAAGACAAAGTTTTATTAGAGAATTCATGGCGAAAATCTACATTAAAGACATATGCTTTTCCATGGAAAGATTGGCTAGTTTGGGCTAAAGACAAAGGTGTATCTACAAGAAATCCGGATCCTGGATGTGTAGCACAATATCTTGGCTTTTTACATCGCGTTAAAAGGTTCTCACCCAGTACAATTAAGCTTCACAAGTCGGTTATAGCCACGTTTGCTGATCCCTCTAAAAGTGACGAAATTAGTCGCCATCCTCTTGTCAAGAGAATGATCAAAAGTATTGGTTTAGCTAAGCCAATAGCATCGACAAAAATTATATGGGATGTAAACCAACTCATAACTTGGATGAAATCAGATTATGTTGATAGAAACAGCATTTTTCAAGTTTCTCGTAGATTAGCACTTATTTTACTGTTAGCCTCGGGACGTAGGATTCATGACTTAACTCTTTTACGAACACATGCTGGCGCTATGGTTCTAAGTGACACTTTCGTTTCATTTTGGCCTGCATTTGGATCCAAGACAGACAAGAGTGTACAGAGACAGTCTGGCTGGAAGCTAGTAAAACACACAGATTCGGAATTAGATCCAATATACTGGACTCGAGCTTTGCTGGAGGTTTCTGCTATTAGAAGAAAAGCCAAAAACGATGTATTCGATCTCTTTATTACAACTAGAGGAAAGGTTGGTCCTGCTTCAAAAGCTATAATAGCTGGTTGGGTGAGAACAGCGTTTGTGGGTGCTGGAATTAAATACTCACCAGGAAGTATCAGATCCGCAGTATCATCTTCGCGATATTATAATGAAGTTCCTTTGGATGAAATTTTAAAAAATGACAATTGGAAAGGAAAATTAAATTTTTTAAAATAATATTATAAGATAGAAGGACCGTTAGCTTCAGGATCACAAAATATCCTTTGTAATACTACTTTTGTGCCCATTTAATATTTAACTTTGTTTACCTGTTGATTAACTTGTTTAATAAATATATATATTCCATCTATCCGTGTATTCCAAGAGTTTGAAAAAATCTTTATTAGTTTAATAATACCTATCACAGTACACTTTCACGTTGTCAGATCCTAAACACATCTCATAGGGGTCAAGCCGACGGCACAGGTCTGAAATATACAGCGTTTTTCCCCCGAAGGGTAAAAAACGACTTATTTCAGTTCTTGCCTAGGCTTGACCCCCACTAAGTTCTTGACGACTTACTAAGATGGTACTGAAGAAACAACCCCGCATCGATCGTCAAGCCACTTCGGCGCGACCAGTTGACGATCGACGCACGGGATAAACTGACAGCGTGGAGGATAAAAAGAGACAAAGCTATGCACTTATACCGATCAGATGAGAGACGTAATCTCATAGGGGTCAAGCCTAGGCAAGGACTGAAATAAGTCGTTTTTATCCTTCGGGGGAAAAACGCTGTATATTATTTATTAGACGTTTCGATATTTAAAAACACATTATCAATGAAAATAGGCACATTATCAAAAATATTTTTGTTTTTATTGTTGTATTTAAACATTTTTTTAAAAGAAACTTATAACAAAACATAATATCTAATAAAAATTATCTGAAAAATGCAACAAGTAATTATTAATTTTAATTATTAAATACAATTACATATTTTTTATCAAAAAAAAATGCATGATAATATTCAAACATAACGTACCATTTAAATTCGGCATCATATGAAATTGATTAACGACGTTCGCAATTGTTTAAATAGTTTCTTTAGATCTTTTACTTAGTTACAGAGACCAGTTAGTTTTAAATTTGGTAATAATTATTATTTAAAAAAAAATAACTCCAGAAATGATATATAACGTTATGGAAGAAATTGTTTACCGGTGTTATTTATGTTTGGAGAATGAGGGTTGAATTTTTGAAAATAAAAAATAATTTATTATAAAAATAATTGTATTTAATAATTAAAATTAATTATTACTTGCTCGTTGCATTTTTTAGATAAGTTTTATTAGATATTATGTTTTGTTATAAGTTTATTTTAAAAAATGTTTTAAAATCCAACTAGTGTTTAAATACAACAATAAAAACAAAAATATTTTCGACAATGTGTCTATTTTCATTGATGATGTGTTTTTAAATATCTAAACGTCTAATAAATAATAAGTGTGATACACCGTTAAATTAAGAATAAAGCGTAGAATTTATTAAGCATAAAATAAAATTTTCGTACTATTTAAAATAACAAAGTCAGTTGATGATGGTTGTGACTAAACGAAACGTCGGATCAAAAATGTAATTAAACCATCTTCTAGGGGAGAAAATGTGGCAATAAGAATGTCAAACTTATTTTGACATGTCTCCCCAAATAAAATCGTAAAAAACGAAATCTCGAAAATTCGGTTTTATCCAAATATCTTCGGAAGCATTTGGAATTTTTTTAATTTGAAAATATGAAGTCACAGGATTCAGTAATGCGCAACTTTTCTCTAATTTAACCATCTTTGTATCTCCTATGGTCTACGAGATCCCTGTAGAATGCATTATTATCTGGGACACCCTGTATATGTTAACGACATAAACGAGCGGCTCCACTATTAATGTTATGATAAACTTTATCAGGCTTGTTGAAATCTCATCGTATCCGCAGCTAAATTTATTTTTAATATTTTTAACAATCTGTAGTATTTCTTCTGTACATGTAAATTGTAATTCAATAGCTGTCGGATTAAATTCTATTTTCGAGCTAAAAGGTACATTATTTAATTGTGTTAACAAATTAGGCGCAACATTCACTAAAAAGTTATTAAAATTATTTGCTATTGTTTCTTTATCACCTTCAATCTTTAAGTCTGTGATTGTACTACGTCCCTTTATTTCATTAACAATAGTCCAGGCGCACTTACTTTTATTATCGGCGTTGTTTAACCTAGTTAAATAGTTTTGTTTTTTATATTTTTTTAATAGATTGTCCTAATCTTTCTTTTTATTTGCATACAGAGTCTTATATTTACTACTTACATTTTTCATTATATACAGAATGTCCAGTTGATTTTTACACTCACTGATCTCGGGATTATTGGGTAAATACTTGGCTTTACTAAAATTTCTAGGTGCTACTTTTGTAACAGAAAAACATTCATTAAACTTGTCCAAAAGGAGGCTCATAAAAGTGGACCACTGCTCATTTACTAAGTATCTATCATGTGAATAAAGTTTTTTTTTAATTCTTCGAGAGCCTTTTGAAATTTCTGTTTGTTAATTGTATTAAAATTTCCTTTTTCAATAAAAGTGGGTTTTGATTTTTTAGAATGTAGTGTTAATTTTTGAGCCGTATGGTCTGAGATAAATAAGTGTAAAATTTGGGATGTCATGTCACCGTCAAAATTTGTCAGTATGTTGTCGATACAGGTTTTACTTGTGCTGGTTATACGTGTATAATCTGAAATGGTAGAGGTGACATTAAAATATGACGTAATAAATTAGACATAAAGTCGATACAGTGGTTCTTTTTCCGTGCGTCATCACTTTTACGTCATCAAAATCGTATGAATCAAATCAAAATTACGAGACGAAAAAGTCAAAACTAAGTCTAAGTTCATAAAATGGACGTGCCTGCCTACCGTTTGACGTAACTGGATAATATCCCGAAAAATTATTATTTATTTTAAGTTTTGTCCGGCATTCTCTATTATCTAAAAGAAATTGACAAACAAATGTTATTACATTTAATACTATTTTTAAAGCTTAAAATCTAGAAAAGTTTGGTGTTTTATTGACTATTAAAATCGCAAAAGTCAAATTTTTGACATCCTTTCATTAAAGGGAATTTAGCCACTGCCATAAACTTTTCAAAGAACGTTCACGGTTAGAATATTTAAAATAAATAAATTATTATAAAAATCCATAAATACTTACCGCCAAAACAGATGGTGGGTATAATTAGCTCCAAAACGAACTATTTTTAGAAAAAGGAACAGTTTTAAGGCACACGAATTTACAAAATACGAATTAGATTGGCAGATCAAAATAAGGTTGACAATGACTTTCTAAAATACAACGGTAGTCAACTAAACAAATAAAAAAAGTAATTAATTGAAGTTAATAGTTTAGTTCTTGTCTAGCACGTTATATTATTGCGGAATCTTGGAGACGTTCTTTTATGCTTTTATTCAAACTTGTTACTGTAATAAATAAGGATGCAGAGTTATTAACCACGTCGAGTCCTGATCGTTGATTAATGACGCACGGGAAAAGATCCACTGTGGCGACTTTATTCATGTTTTTGGACATAATATAAGAATATGTCGAAACTTCCATTAGGTGGTCGATATATGGAAACAATAAGAGTTTTCTTAGTTCCTGTCTTCACTTCACATCCACAACATTCAAAGTTAAATTCTTCGCTTAGATTATTAACGTCTGTTCTTGGTTTAAATTGAATATCATGTCTCACAAATATTGCACTTCCACCATTATTATTTTCTTCATCCCTGCAAAAACTAGTGGCTAGGGTGAAACCTTGAATGCCTTAATTTTCAAGTTGATATTGCATTTTCCAATGTTCCGCAACGCACAAAAAACCCCAATCAATATTTTCACGAAGAAATTCTTCGAAGGTCTATAGAATTCCCAATTAATTGAACATTCTGATGTATAACACAGATCTGCTTAATTTGATAAATAACCCTTATGTTTATAGAGTTATTTTTTTATAGCTTTTGCATTTTCTTTTTGGAATTGGTCGATCGATTGCACTTGACTATCATAAAAAATTATCGTCATAGTTGATATTATTTCTAAACCTTATTAGCCTTTTTTTGTACACCGGACAGTTTGCATCTCTTGCAGAGTGCTGAGTTTGTATATTTAATTTTTTGGCAGTTTGGACATTTGAAACATTCTTCGGTACAGTTTATCGATATATGTTGCCCTCCACATTTATAGCAGCATTTTTTTTCTTTGCAATATTTTGCCACATGATCAAATCCAGAGCACTTAAAACAAAAGGCCATATTTAAATGCTCTTGAACGTACACTGTTACCAGGTCGAAGTATACAGTGCGTTTTTCTTAACACGGGCCATAGGGATTTACATCGTAAATCTTTAAGTCTATGTTAGGCACATTTCTATTGAGAACTACGAGTTGAAATTTTACACAAATATTTCTTGTGGTCTCATATCCAATTTAGGACCATGTTTGTATTACTTTACTAACGCAAATTATTGAAAAATACCATTTTAAGTTATAATATCACGCTGCTTTGCCCAGCCCTGTATATTAAGTTTACCCAGGTATATTTGACAAACTGGTATGTAACATTTTTATAATATTTGGCAAGTTGTACTGAAATTATACAATGTTGATAATTATTTAGTTTGTATTAAATAATATGTTTTATTTTAAGTGGTTTAAAATGTATTAATTTTCTTAATAATTCTAAAGCAGAACTTTTATTTCAATAAAGTTTAATAATTTAAAATAATTTCATGAAAGTCAGGAAAATCCTGACAGCCGTGTCAATATTTTTCTTTATCTAAGGTAGTTAATTACATAAATTACAAGGGGGTAAAGAAGTGTAATTTTAAAAAAATAAAAAGAGCTTTTTTAGGTATCTCTTGGAGATTTTTTGCACAAATTGTTATGTTAACTTCTTCCTCCCATCTCATATTTTATCTATTCTCAAGTTTTAATATTATTTGTTTCATATAAATGTGCCTAACATAGGCTTAAAGATTTACCATGTAAAACCCTATGGCCCGCGTTAATAAAAACGCAGTGTATAGTTCGTCTTTTAAGAAACCATTTTGTGTTTTTTGCTGGTGCTTGTAGAATCCAGTTCTCTTTAGCTGGATTTCGGCATTTTTTCTTTGTAATTACTTACTTTAATTTTGTCTTGAATACTAGTTTGCAATTCCTCAACTATACCGTAATTTAATCTTTCTAGCTCTTCAATAAACTCGTGATCTAAAAAGATTTTCTTAATACCTGTTATCATTAACATAGGGTCAGCAGTGTCGGTTTCTTTGTATTTAATCTTGTCAACGCTGTTTATTGTAGTTTTTAGTTTATTTTGTTGGTCTTCACCATAACTTTCTACAATTATGGCACCATCTTTTGTTTGTTTTATACTTTTAAATCCCTTTTCAATGTGTAATATTTATTTGTTGTTTAAGTGTTTTTATAGGTTCTTTTGGGTCGTTTATATTGTCAATTCGAATTTTCATTTTTTTTGTGGTTTTAGGCGTTGACCAGTTTTCTTCTAGATTGTATGATTTTTTTCGGCCAAAGTTTCCATTGGTGGTTACAGCATTTGCGTATGTCTTATCAGTGTTTTGTTGTGAGTTCAAATTTTGTTCGTCATTGGTTTTCTCATTTTTATTTTGTAATGGTATTTTGTTTATTTTTTCTAGGTTATTTTTTAACATTATATTTTCCTTTTCCGTTTCCCCCATTTTAAATACCAAAAGAGTAAAAATCTTGCACATTTCGGACTGCGCTTCCTTGACAGATTTCTGGTCTTCACCGGGGAGACATATATTTTCGTTTTCACCTTTTTCTTTGTTAATGGCTTCGCTGATTATATCTAATGTTGAGAAAAACTTTAATATTATTCCCTCTGACAGACTTTCATTCACATTCGTAACATTGTATTCCTCATTGTCTGTGTTTACCCTTTCATTAAAGTCATTTGTATGCTTCTCGCATTGACGATTACACGACTTACTTTCTGGACTTGTTTCTGATCTTTGTCTTTTATTGGTATTTTCCTCTATAGTTTTTCCTTTTTGTCATTGTTTTCTACAGTTGTTCTTGGAGGAGTTGGCGATATAGTTGGAGTCATTTTAAAAATAGAATCGTATGTGTCTTTTTGATTATGGAAAACATTATCAATCTTTTGAGAACTCCCCTGTATTTCTTGTTGATCGGTTTGTTTACCTGAATTTCTTATCACCTTGACCGTGTTGTCCTTGACACCTATTATTGTATCGAGAAAAATGGCAGAAATTTAAAAAATTAAACCTAATAAAACAAACAAACTTTAATCTACCATCTAACCTTAGCAACCAAAATACTATAAATAATTTTTTCGTTAACTCTGCAGCTAACTCCATTCCAAAACCTGAAATTTTAGATTTTTATAATAATAATGTTCTGGAAAACATCGATGAGCTCTTTAATTTCAGAGTGTCAACCGAAAATGAAATATTACAGATTATAGAAAGTATACGATCTAAGGCTGTTGGTGATGATAAAATCAATATAACAATGATTCTTCTCTGCTGTCCTTTTATAATACCTTTTCTTACACACATTATTAATGATTGCATTTTTAATTCCTACTTTCCTGTTCACTGGAAAAAAGCTCAGATAATCCCCCTTCCTAAAATTAATAATCCAACTGAATATGAGCACTTGCGCTGCATAAGTATATTGCCCACTTTATCTAAAATACTAGAAAAAATAATGGAAAACCAAATTAGGCGTTTCCTTAACCAATATGATATTTTACCAAAACAACAGTCGGGCTTTAGGGCAAATCACAGCTGTGAAACTGCTCTGGCCCATATTACTGATGACATCCTTAGGGCATCTGATGATAACAAGGTAAGTATACTTATATTGCTTGATTTTAGCAAGGCATTCGATTTGCTCAATCACCGGATTCTTTACACTATGTGGGTTTTAGCGAGGGTGCCCGAAACTTTATTCTCTCCTTTTTATCTGACCGTACCCAGCAAGTGGTTTGCAATGGAGAGCATTCTGACTCTTTAAATGTAAACATTGGCGTGCCACAGGGAAGTGTTTTGGGCCCACTCTTATATATGATATATACATCATGTTTCTATAAATATCTTAAATATCTTAACTCTCACTTTTACGCGGATGACACTCAGCTATGTTTCTCCTTTTTAGAGCAACAAGCAGCAGAGGCACAAAACTGTATAAACTCTGACTCACAACGATTTTATGAAGTAGCTTCGGATCATTTGCTTAAACTTAATCCCAACAAGTCAACCGTAATAATTTTGGGTAATCAAGCCCAGACCGACTTTGTTAAAAATAATGTTAAGATTAAATTCAACAATGACACTCTACCTTATTCCGACACCTGAAAAAGTCTAGGACTAATACTTGATTGTAAACTTCGTTTTAAGGAACATGTTACATCGAAACTAAGAGCTACCTACGAAATTTTAAAATTAATTTATAGTAAAAAACACTAAGGGGGTCAGAAAGCTCCTATGCGATGCTCTCGTCCTGTCTCAATTTAACCACTGTATTGGCGTATATTATCATTGTCTTGACGCGACGGATCGATACCGGATTCAGAAAGTTCAAAACTCATGTCTCAGATTTATACATGGCATAAGAAAAAGTAACCATATAACGCCGTTTCTTATTGCATCAAAATGGCTTAACATGTTTAACATATATAGATTGCATATGTTACCTTTTAGCTTTAAGATTATCCTTTTAGCTTTAAGATTATAACGCAGAAAACACCACCTTACTTGTATGAAAACATATATTTTAGAGCTGATGCTCATAACAGGAATCTGCGCAGTCATTGTTTACTGACTGTACCACCACACCGAAAAAAAATGTTTAAAAGATGCTTTTCTTTTAGTATTGCTAATATTCTTAATTCATTAAATAATATTAACTTTGGTTTATCCAGCCCAGCGTTTAAAAGATCAGTAAAAAATCATTTTCTCCGCACGCAGTAGTTTCCCTCTGAGCGTTGCCATTCATGTGGATTAGAAGTCACATTTACCTGCTCCCCTACCTCCTTCACCCCTCCTTTTCCTCCCATAAAATCACAAATATCTTTAATTTTTTTTACCATGCTCCGCGCATTCGGAACATTAGATGTTTATTACAGCACCAACATATTGTAAATGTTAAATAATGTAAGGCTTGAACAGTATCCGATCCTTGAATGGGATGTCTGCCCCACTAAGGCCCATTGTTTTACTCTCTGCCAACTAAATAACTAAATCTTTTTTGTAATTTACAGTTGAGTAAACAATAAATGTATTATTATTATTATTAATATTATTATTATTATTATTCTTTCTTTTTCTCACATAATTGTGTTTTATTTTTTTATATGCACTGACGGGCTATGCCAAGTCAGTGCATATTCTATTATTACTATTCTGAATTGAGAAATGATCTAACAATATGGCATGTTTTTAGAATGACTGATTTCTGAAAGTTTCGATGTATGTTTGTGTTGATTCCTAGTTGTTTCAGGTGTGATTTAAATGTTCCTGGTGTGAGGCCTGTCACTGACATAATAAGAGGGATAATAGTGACTTTTTCTTGCTTCCAAAGTCTTTTTATTTCCATTGCCAGGTCTGTGTATTTGGAGATTTTCTCATTGTATTTCGTTTGGATGTTTTTATCACTAGGAACAGCTATGTCAATTAGGTATGTGATTCTTTCCTTTTTTAACTGAAGAGTGATATCTGGTCTATTTGCGGATATTGTTTTGTCTGTTTGAATATTTATATCCCAGTACAGTTTAAAATCTTTGTTTTCGAGTATGGATGTTGGTGTGTATTTGTAGTATGGTTCTGAGTTTTCTACGAGCTTACACGCTATGGCCAGTGCTTGGTGAACTACTTTTGCTGCTGCATTGTGTCTTGCTGTGTATTCTTGGCCAGCAAGAATTTTACATCCACTTGTAATATGGTCAATTGTTTCCTTCTGGAGGTGGCATTTTCTGCATGTGTCGTCTGTTATAGCTGGGTCTTTGATTATATGTTTTTGATAATTCCTTGTTGCTATAACTTTATCTTGAATAGCGAGTAAGAACCCTTCTGTTTCGGGAAAGAGCTGACCATCTTTTAACCATGTATATGATGATCCTTTGTCGATGTAATCTTGTTTCACGTGGTATCTATGCTGTCCATGGAGGATTTTCTCTGACCAGGTATTGATTTTATCTTGTTGTAATTGTGTATCATTGTATGTGTCAACTGGATGGTTTGTTTGGGATAGGTTGAGGGGCGTATAGTTTTTATCTGCATTGCTTATCGCTGTGTGGAGACTGGTATGTTTAGTATGAAAGAATTTTCTGAGTTTTTGGATTTGCCTTGTGTGCAGGGATGTTACGTCTATAATTCCTCTTCCTTCTACATTTCTTTTGATTGTTATCCTTTCTTTACATGAATTGGGGTGTAGCTTTCTGTGTTTAGTAAGTTCAGAGCGTATGAGGATGTTAATATTTTCTAAGTCTGTTTGGGACCACTTGATAATACCGATTGAATATGTGAGAGTAGGTATGGCATACGTATTTATGGCCTTAGTAAGGTTCTTGGAATTTAACTTGGTTTTTATCAGTTTGGTAAGTCTATTTTTGAATTCACTTATAAGCTCTGTTTTGATGTGGGTATGGTTTAGTTTGGTGCCTTGATGGAATCCTAGGTATTTGTATGTTTCGTCTCTGAGCATGTTGTCTACTGTTTTATTATTGACTGCTTGAACCTCATGATGTTCTTTCCACTGACCTTTGTTTATGTGGAGTACTCTGCATTTACTCATTCCAAACTCCATGCAGACGTCTGAGGTGAATGTTTCCTTGATTTTGAGAAGGCCCTTCAACTGGGTTTCCGTGGCTGCATAGAGTTTAATGTCGTCCATATATAATAAGTGGTTTATTTGTTGTTGGTTTACTTTATTGTGCCTGAGATGACAGCCATGCTTTGTATTATTAAGTATGTTTGAGAGTGGGTTAAGACAGAGACAGAACCACAGGGCGCTAAGTGAGTCCCCCTGGAAAATACCACGCCTGATATGGAGTTCGTCTGTTTGGATATACTCGGTTTCTGTGTTTAATCGGATATTCGTTCTCCAGGTTTTCATGGTTTGTATAAGGAATTCTCTGATATTATTGTTGATTTTGTAGATTTCAAGGACCTTTATTAACCAGCTATGAGGTACGGAGTCAAAGGCCTTTTTATAATCTACATACCCGATGTGAAGGTTTCTATGTTCTTTTCCAGTTTGTCTCATGATGACATTGTCTATAACCAGTTGTTCCTTACAGCCCTGGCTGTTTTTCCTGCATCCTTTTTGTTCCTCTGTGAGTATGTTGTTGATCGTTAGATGTTGTTCTATTTTATTGCAGATTGTGGCTGTGATGATCTTATATAAGGTTGGTAGGCAGGTGATAGGTCGATAGTTTGAGGGGTTTTTAGTGTCCGAGTTTTTGGGTTTTAAGTAGGTTATTCCTTGAGTCAGGAAGCTGGGAAGCGCCTGAGGTTGCTGCATAATTTTGTTAATTTGGCGTGTAAGTGCTTCGTGTGTAATAGTGAACTGTTCATACCAGAAGTTTTGAATGTTATCTATGCCAGGGCATTTCCAGTTTAGTGTGTATTTGATTGTGTCTGTGATTTCTTCTGTTTTAAGTATGATATCTTCTTGTTCTGTTATGTGTTTGTGTCTATCTTCTTCGGCTTTAATCCAGGTGTTGTTATTGTGTTGTTTTGATTCCGACCATATGCTTTTCCAATAATTGGTTAGTTCTTGTTTGTCTGGTGGTTCTGTTATTCTTATTTCCTGGTTGGAAACGGTTCTTTGGTAGAATTGCTTTTCATTTCTAAGGAAGAGGTTGTTGGTATCTTTTCTTTCGTTTGACTCTTTGTATCTTTGGAGTCTTGAAGCGTATACTGCTAGTTTTTGCTTAAGGTTATCAAGGATCTCTGACATTGTTTGGGTGGGATATTTGGATTTTATTTTTTCTGCTGTCTGTGTTACATGTTTTGAGGTATTCCCTTTGGTGAACTGGGTGAGGTGTCCTAGACTTTTCCTGATTTCATTAATTCTGTTTTCTAATCTTATCTGCCATTTGAATTTAGGTTTTGTTTTGTTGCGATTTCCTTGTCGTTGTGGTAGTTTTTGATCATTTTGTACGATTGAGGTGATAGCTGCTGCGTAGATTATTGTATGGATATCTTCGATTGTACTTAGGTTTGTTATGTATTGTGGTATTATATCTTTGTTAATTGTATCAAGGATTTGTTGTGTGTTTTGCTTAAAGATCAGCCGAGGAATTGGGTTTCTCAGTGTAGGATCAGAGCCTAACCATTGGGTTAGGTATTCATCCATTTTCGTTTTAAGTTTTTGTAAAAGAGGTGATTTGGGAGGATGTTGTGTGAATGTGGTTAGGTAGGTTTATTGGTGTGTCTATGATGTTTTGTTGCTGTGATCTCGCTTTTTGTGTGTGAATATTGGGGGTTGTGCTTTCATTGGAAAATGGGTGAATTGATGCTTCTTGTGTTTTATTCTGCAGGATGTGTTCTGAATGTTCGTTAGTGTTTCTAATGTGGGGCTGATCTCTGTTCAGTTCGGCAGCTACTGTATCTTTGAGCATTTGTAATTCAAATGGCGTGAGGCGATTGTTCTTGGTGATGGTTCTTTTTTGATCTATTAATCTCTGTTCTGTGACATGTTGTTGGAGGTATGGATATTGAGCTAGAAAAAGTCTTCGTAATTCATGCCTGTAGCCTGATTTTATTGTTTCGAGTTTTGTGGCAGTGTAGTAACAGCGCATTACTGTTTTATTCATTTCAATTGTCCATTGTAGGCGCTGTCTTTGTTTGCCAGCATTGGTGGTTGCAGGTTGTTCCTGCAAAACATCCGTAGCCGGGTTTGGCTCTATATTTTGTGGGGTTGGGAGCTCGAAGTGTCCTGATGCTGGGTTGCCTGTCAGAAGCAGGTATATGTTCTTATCGTGTTTTATTTTACTTATCGTTGTTGGTTCGCTTACGACTGTAAAACTTCTTGTTCTTGTAGCCCGTGGTCTGGTGTAAATGTGAAAGTTCATGCTTAGAATTTCGGAGAGAGCAAGTATTTCAAGGCTGGTTCCATAAACATTTGTCTTCTTCATGTTATTATAGTAGATTTTAATATCTCTCATCCTGTCATTTTTAATTAGGGCATGGTTTTGGAGTACGGGCCAATTCTCTTTTATATATTCTAGTGCGTTTAGTCTTAGCTTCTCGTGGCACTCTTGGTGACCATATAGGTACAAGCTTACCGCTCTGGATAGGCAGCTTCCGTCGCCCACAATATCGGAAGTGTAGCCGGGTCGTCATATTTTTGATCGGGCTGAAAATTCCCGCGTCGCACCCGATCGTAACGACGCTCGTCCGAAGCTTTAGTTTTTGCTAAGTTCTCCATTGATAATGGGTATGCATTTTTAAGCTACTGCCAGCTTACAGGGTGAAAGGTCCATCTCAGCAGAGCCCTGCCGTACCACTACTCATTTCATGGTAGTACTGAGATAAGGGGATTTTTACTTCCAGTGGTCCCCTGGCCCACTGTGAAGTGCTCGGGTCCGTGGGGTCGCAACACCCAAGTATACCTAGATATACCCCTGCGATTTTATTATTATTATTATTATTATTATTATTATTATTATTATTATTATTATTATTATTATTATTATTAATATTTTTATTATTTATTTCTGCTTTGGTTATTTTTACAGATCCCAATGAAAGGCTTCGCGTTTTTTGTCCTTTTTGAACATCCGAGTGCATTTTCATTTTCACTCTAGGTTTATCATCACTAAAATTCACTTCCATACTAAATTAGCAAATTTATAATTCAAAATACACTGCAAAATTGCTCGAAAAAGCGGGAACGAACTTCAAACACCTTCTATATATGGACACACAAAAAAAACTGCAAAGGTAAAGAGAAATGCTTCACCTGTGAAGAAAAAAGCACGAACACGATACAACCGCTAATCCCGGCGAAATAATAAAATGCTACTGTTGCAAGGGAGACCACAAAACCACTTCCAACACTTGTCCAGAATATAAGAGACAAATAATCATCAAGCAGCTTATGGTATACGAAAACATCATGTACTATGATTAGTGATGCCGCGAGACGAGACGAGACGAGAATTGGCCTATTCGTAATCCATAATGGACCTACCCTTCTTTTATTATTTATTTTTTGGCATAATTCGGGGCATAATTAACTGCAATAGTTTGGAAAATATTCGACTTAATAAAGGGATCAGCCCAGAATGTCATCCGGGGAAAAACCTTAATTTTTTTATTACATTAATAGAAAGTGCAAGAGAAAGAACTTAAAGAAGTATTTCCGAAAATGCTCTATTTGACATATGAAAACTTAAAAATTCACTTTATTTTTTGCTCCTTTTACCCAAAAAATACAAAAATTTATTACGAACAAGCTTAATTTTACGCAATTAGGAAAAATATTGTAAGTAACATGTGTGAAAAGTTCCGTTTCCACACTCACTTAGTGGCATGCCCGGACTTGCTTCGAGCCGTTCGTGCAACTGCCACCTCGTGCGGAAAAGTATCATTTTTACCGCACTTAATAATTATTTTCAATAGCCAAATTTATGTCTGAGACCTGTGTAATAAAATGAGGCAAAATAAGGCATACACTTGAATCATTCGTACTGAATGCCACTTTACCTATTATATTAGACTTTTTATTTTTAATTTATTTACTAATGTCATAATTGAGACTATTAACTTAATGCTATTGTTTCAATAACACTAGTTTCATGGCCCTCCGTTGTCTTTATCTGTGATTTCCTAATAAAGTTTCGGTTGATATACAGGGTATTATGAAAGTAATGTCAAATATTAAAACTGGTAAGAGAGATATGAAATGAAATTCACACTTTTATTATTGATTTTTATGTGAGAAGTTTTTGGCGAATTTCGAATTTTTGATACAAAATTGTTAAATTTAGTCAAAATCTATCGCCTTTCGCCTTGTGAATGAAATTTGACTGGGGTCCTTTTCGATATTGTGTTTTCAATCGAAAATGCTTTCTTTCAGATTTGGTTAATTATTTAAAAATGTCAACTACTAACCGTAGACCGAAGAAAGAGGCTAGACAATTTGATTCTTTTCTCTTAAATATCTGTTTTAAGGTAAATGCCTTCACATTACGATAGAGTGAGAACGTTAAACACGTTATTTTTCTGTCTATATATTAGGAGATACCTAAAATTCAGTGTTCTAACAAACGAGAAAATTCGAGAAAATTCGAGAAAAAGGAGAAATTTCTCGACGAGAAACGGTCTTCTCTCGTCTCGTCTCGTGACTTCTCTCGGGAAAAAAATGTCACTCTCGTCTCGTCGAGACGAGACGAGACGAGACGAGACGAGACGAGACGAGACGAGACGAGACGAGACGAGACGAGACGAGACGAGACGAGACGAGACGAGACGAGACGAGACGAGACGAGACGAGACGAGACGAGACGAGACGAGACGAGACGAGACGAGACGAGACGAGACGAGACGAGACGAGACGAGACGAGACGAGACGAGACGAGACGAGACGAGACGAGACGAGACGAGACGAGACGAGACGAGACGAGACGAGACGAGACGAGACGAGACGAGACGAGACGAGACGAGACGAGACGAGACGAGACGAGACGAGACGAGACGAGACGAGACGAGACGAGACGAGACGAGACGAGACGAGACGAGACGAGACGAGACGAGACGAGACGAGACGAGACGAGACGAGACGAGACGAGACGAGACGAGACGAGACGAGACGAGACGAGACGAGACGAGACGAGACGAGACTGGATGAGACGAGACTGGATCCCAGGTAGCAGGATGACGTCTTTAAGACGTCGATTATTGGTCATCAGCGACGTCATAAATTACGTAAATGAAACGTTTAAAAGACGTGCGTAAGTCACAGACCAATGACGTCTTTTTTGACGTAAAAAATACGTCATCTTAAGACGTCTTTTTAGGTGTAGAAAACGTCAATAAACGTCATAATTTACGAAAAACGAAAAACTTCCTAAAATAATACATAATAGGGGTAAAAAAATACATATAAATATTTTATGTAAAAAATCCTTTTAATGATAATAAATTAACTATTACAACTTTCATGAGTACGCAGAATTGGAGAAATGCTAAGGAATCCTTTAATGGCGGCCAAAATACTTCTTTTTTTCGGGGCGTCACCCAGTATGAGGGCACAACGGCTACTCCCCCGCCGTCAATGCCTCGAACTCGATAACCTGGTACATTTATATTTGTTTATAACACAAAATATATAGAAACCATGATAGAAACTAAATCAAAATCACCATAAACTTTTCACTTTCATTTTTGCCGAACTGTCGACTCCCTAACTGCTAGCGCCAACAACATACTTCTGCGTTCTGTCAGACTGCCAATGTCATAAAACGGAGCGCGGGTAATTTAAATTTGATATTCGCAGACTTTTAATGACAAAATAGGTTTTCGCTTTTGCAAATTTTACATACATGAATGGTTCATTTGAAATGGTAATATTTTAAAAGTTTTATTATACCTACGTGCCTTTAACTATAAGAAAAAGCTATTCTCAGGCGTTTTACTTATTTAAAAGTCTGTCCCACTATATTTTCAAAAAACTTGGTCACTTAGATACTTTTTAATGATACGTATAATTCAATAAAATGACTAAAAATGGACGTTTTTATTACGTAAAATTATGACGTATAATACACGTGTTAAAAACTACGTTATTTTGACGTCATCTTGCGACCAAAAGACGTCAAGTGACTAAAAATCACCAATATTCGACGTCATAAAGACGTCATCCTGCTACCTGGGATGAGACGAGACGAGACGAGACGAGACGAGACGAGACGAGACGAGACGAGACGAGACGAGACGAGACGAGACGAGACGAGACGAGACGAGACGAGACGAGACGAGACGAGACGAGACGAGACGAGACGAGACGAGACGAGACGAGACGAGACGAGACGAGACGAGACGAGACGAGACGAGACGAGACGAGACGAGACGAGACGAGACGAGACGAGACGAGACGCGACGCGACGCGACGCGACGCGACGCGACGCGACGCGACGCGACGCGACGCGACGGGACGCGACGGGACGGGACGGGACGGGACGGGACGGGACGGGACGGGACGGGACGGGACGGGACGGGACGGGACGGGACGGGACGGGACGGGACGGGACGGGACGGGACGGGACGGGACGGGACGGGACGGGACGGGACGGGACGGGACGGGACGGGACGGGACGGGACGAGACGAGACGAGACGAGACGAGACGAGACGAGACGAGACGAGACGAGACGAGACGAGACGAGACGAGACGAGACGAGACGAGACGAGACGAGACGAGACGAGACGAGACGAGACGAGACGAGACGAGACGAGACGAGACGAGACGAGACGAGACGAGACGAGACGAGACGAGACGAGACGAGACGAGACGAGACGAGACGAGACGAGACGAGACACGAGAATTTCTCGTCTCGGCGGCATCACTAACTATGATGCAAAAAAAAAGGAACGAAAACTTATACAACAAATAATGACTACTTAGTTACCATCCAAATGAATTTCCAGCCCTATATATTAAATACAATACCCAGGAAAACCCCAGAAGTAAAACGATAACACCAGCCCTGAGACGCACAACAGACTTTACGATGAATAAAACTAAGAGGACATATCAACAAACGGTTTCTGAAGACCCGAATAAAAAAAGAATCGTACAAAAAGGTTATGATAAAACACTCCATAATGAGAACCTTTACTTTCCAAATTCAAGACCAGAGAGAACCACCTTACAAACCCCCTCACAAATAATACAGGAACTTCATACTCACAACCGAGCTCACAACCAGCACCCACATACAGAGTACAACAGCCTAGCAGTGCTTTTTAAAATTCAACAAGGACAAGTCCTAACTTTTAAGACAACGAAATGGCCTAAGTAAAAATAGTAACGGAAAACTTTGCAAACGCATGGCAAGAAAATAAACAGATAATAAAAAACTTAATATTAACTCAGTCACATTTAACCTCGTACATGGATCATGACGATCCTAATAACTTCTACCAACAACAAAATAAAATAAAAAAGAAGAGAGAAAAGGAAAAAAGAATAAAAAGAAAAACAAAAAAAATTATAGATGACAGGATACCAAAAAAAAATTAAAAATCTTGCAATGGAACATCAGAAGTGTCAATTCCAATAGAACAAATTTAACAGCGTTAATCAGAAAACAGAATCCTGACCTTATTCTCCTAAACGTAACATGGCTAAAAATAAACCATAACTTCTTCATTAAAGGATATAACACTATTAGCAAGATAGGGATGATTGCTACGGTGGTGTAGCGACCTGTATTAAAAACAATTTAAAATAGAACCACATTAAAAACTTCAATAACAATCAAATACAATTTATAATAATTAAAATTGCAAATTTAAACATAATTAACATGTACTCCAATTCAAATGACAACATTACAATGAGGCTACTTAAGGACATATTCCAACACCTATCAGAAAAAATACTACTAATGGGAGACCTTAACTCCCACAAGGAGATGATGTGAATTATTCTTGTTTTTTAACAAAGTTAAGTGTAAACCTACATAAAATAAAAGATCATCCGGTCCTAATATGCGGTGATTTCAACCATTCAACTGTTGATTGGCTTAACGATGGCGGACATTTAGAACCTTTCAACATGCCGCCTAAGTACTGTGACTTGCTGGAAACTTTTTCCCATTGTGGCCTTATGCAATTTAACGACGTTTACAACGAAAATAATAGGCTTTTAGATTTAGTATTTTGTAATAAGTATCTTATTAGTAATTTAATTCATGAGCATCCCCCCTGTTGCCTGAGAACAGAAACCACCCCTCTTTGGAGTTCTTGTTTGATTGCCCTCACTTTAGATTAAAAGAAAAATGTATCAAAAATACTTTCGAAACTTTCATCGATCAAACTACTTTGACATAAACAACGCTATTAACTTACAGGACTGGCCAACATTGCTTACCTCTGATAGCGTAGACATAAATGTCTCAATATTTCAAGATACTCTAGATTCTAGATAATATCATACAAAATAAAGTGCCTCTAAAAAATATAAACAATAAATTTCCTCCTTATTTTTCCAAAGACACAATTAAATTGGTACTTAAGAGAAACAAATTACATAAAAAATGGAAAGTTAACAAAAGTATGAATGACTATAATTTATCCAAAGTCAGTGTGATGACATTCCATACGGCGGTAAACAGTCTCAAAGAGTTACCGCCGTTTGTATGCGTATGGAATGATTGGAATGTCATCACACTGACTTTGGATAAATTATACAACGCATTTAAACTTCTTCGTTCACAAACTAAAAGGTGCATTGGGGGCAGACTACCAATCTTATATTTCTAGCATAGAAAATGAAATACCTAATAACAGTAAAAAATTCTGGCATTTTGTCTCAAATAAAAAAGCTAATCGTGGCACTCTGAAGGTGATGAAATTTGATGACAGGGCAGCAGAGGATGGTCCCAGAGTTTGTGAACTGTTTTCTGATTACTTCCAAAGCGTATACATTTCGCAGTCCCCCGCAAAAAAAACTAACAACCATTGTCAAGGTAAAAATAAATCACTTTCTAAGATTGTGCTGACTCAGAGTGAGGTTAGGATGGCTTTGGAGGATCTAGCTGAAAGGAAGGGTGCAGGACCTGACAATATTCCATCCATTTTCGCGAAGAAGTGCTCTTCATCCCTCTCATTGCCTTTGACAATATTGTGTAATCAATCCCTTTCCTCCGGAGTTTTCCCAGAGATCTGGAAAGTTTCCGCTATAACCCCAATATATAAGAGTAGTCAAAATAACGATGTCAAAAACTATAGGCCCATTAGCAAACTGTGCACCTTTTCGAAGCTATTTGAAAAGCCCATATGTTTTTAACTTTGTAATGAGCGACATTATGCCGAAACAATACGGTTTCTTACAGAAAAAGAACTTGGAGCTAAATTTAATAGATTATTCACAATACATATAATATGAAACATTTGATGCCTTTTGTCAGGTGGACGTAATTTACACAGATTTCAGCAAGGCATTTTATAAAATTTGCCACCAAATTATGATAGAGAGGCTGGCGAAGATGGGGATCTGCGGTGACCTTCTCAGATGGTTTGAGTCCTACCTATTTAACAGATCAATGTTTGTGGCCCTTGGAGAATTATGCCCTGAAAGATTTTCTCCGTCTTCTGGGCTCCCTCAGGTTTCTCATCTTGGCCCTCTACGTACTGTTACTTTACCAGAAACTTCCATAAAGCAGACTGGGAGCTATTCCACGAAAAGATTCTTGTAGAAATGGCACTGATAAATGAAGAAGTTATTAATTTTGAAATTTTAGACGGAATTATTAACGCAGCCGCCGAAGAGTCCATACCCTACAAAGAATGTAATAAAACTCATAAAGCAAATAACCCATGGTGGGACGAACAATGCTCGCAATTGATAAAAATGAGGAAAGAAAGTATGAAGAAATTTAATAATAATTCAAATATAGAAAACTATATTGAAGCAAAACGATCCATCGCATTCTTCATACTACACCTTAAGAAAAAGAACAAAAATAAATTCATTAAATTTTGCGAATCGTTAAATAGAAAGAAACTCCATCCTAACATTTATCTGGCAAAAAATTGAAAAGTTTTCTAACATTCATAAAAATTTTAATAAAAATATTATTGATAATAATATTAACCAGGAAATACTAAATGAAATGACAATAATTAACATTAATCCTAACTTTACTCGGAATAGACTTCCAGACAATATTAATCTTTTTACACTCCAAGAATTAAAAAATGGCCTAAACGGAAAAGGCATTTCTGCCACTGGAATGGATGATATATCCTACAAAATGCTAACCCACTTACCAGACAAAGCCAAAAATATCCTACTGAATCGGGGATCCCCTCCCAGGATCCTGAAAAAAATATAATGTCATACCCATATTAAAACCAAATAAAAACCCGCTACAGTCGGAAAACTACAGACCAATAGTGTTATCTTCATGCTACTGCAAACTTTTAGAAATTATGATAAGAAATAGGCTGACTGGTGGTTAGATTTGATTGGTCCCAGGCCGGCTTTAGAAAAGGAATGGGTTGAAATAACAACATTGCAATGCTGACCTCATATATAAACCTGACCTTTAACCAAAATGAAACTATACTGGCAGTATTCTTAGACATCAAATCAGCCTATGATGGAGAAAACATCTACAAACTATATGAAAAACTAAATGACCTAGAAGTCCCAAAGGAACTAACGGAACTCAATTTTAAAATTCTAACATACTCTTGTATTCCAGGAAAAATGACGGATCCTTCATAGGACCGAACCTTGCAACCTCAGGGCTCCCGCAGGGATCCCCCCTTAGCACAATATTATTCAATAATATCTATATAGTGGACTTATTCAAATCAATACTAGAAGATGTAATGCTGTTGGGTAATGCAGACGATCTTGTCATTTTCTGTAAAGGAAAAAACATCCAGATTATCACACAGAGAATTATTAGCGCCTTGGAGAAGATCAACAACGGGCTAAAGGAGAACAACTTATCCCTATCGACCGAAAAATGCAAAGCCAAGCGAACGGAGATATCGAACTGCGGTTTTAATATTTTTTCTAGCAAATTTCATCTACTTTTCGATTATGGTATCATAATTATACCGTATGATTTATTTTTTCGGAGGAAAATAAAAAAATGTATTGTTATTGCAAATTGCGCCCTTTAGCATTTTTTTGAGAACTATTATGGACAACTAAATACGATTGGTCAAAGTGCATACATTTCTCTTCCAAACAGTCTTTAGTTTGCTAAAATGGGATAAGTCGTTTATAAGTTACAGCGATTTAAATGATTACACTTTCAACAGCTTTCCCCACTCTTATTAAAGTCGGTACGCCAATGAGCATAAAACCAAAATGATGCATAATTGTCCAAGGTTTAAAATGGTGTTATCAAACATATACCTTAATGTGGAATTTTCGAAGTTATGTAAAATTTAAAAATTTACTTTTCAATTACGCCCTCTTGCGGCAAAATGCGGAACTTGAAAATTATTTTCAGAATTTTCTCATGGCCACTTCTATTATCATTTTTCTTTTCCTGAGTTTCTATGCCCAGTAGTTTCCGAGATATGGCCACTCTTCGACCTTAATGAAACACCCTGTATTGAAAATATAATTAATAAAGCAATGAAAGGTCTGTCCTAAAAACTTTCAGTAGGGTGTGGTGAGAATCTGATCCCCAAACCTTATTAACAGCATTTAACGCCCTAGTTAGATCACACCTCGACTTTGGCGCCATATTCATAAAACCTACGAGTAAAAAGAACACCCAGAATATGAATACGGTACTTTATGAAGGACTAAGGATATGTTTGGGCTGCATGCGATCCACCCCTACAAATATTATTCTCGCAGAATTAGCAGAAATGAACCTAGAATACAGCAGAAAATGGCTGGCCACCAAATTTCTATCAAAACCATTAGCTATCCTTAACCACCCACTAATTTTAATCCTCAAGCAACTTCAAATGAATTATCTGCGAAACCCCAGCTTCTGGAAGGATGGGCAGATACCCTACCTGGTCCAACCGTTGGAGAACTTCATCCTATATTATAATAAGACATACAGAAAACCCAGATTTCCATGCTATGAAACTGAATATGAAACTCAGACCACCCCAATAAAACAGATCAACCTAAATATAAAAAAGACCGTTTCATCTAAGAAAGAACAGTTCTTAGAACTCTCTGAATTATATAAAAAAGCATACAACTTCGTCTACACTGATGCATCAAAAAAAAAGACCTAGTAGGATTTGGTGTATACATTCCAGAAATTAATTATAAATTGTCAGGACGGCTTCAGAGTGAACTCTGCATTTGATCCGCGGAGACAATTGCGATATACCGGGTGTTTCGCCCCTATAACTTTTTTGTTTAAATTACAGATTTAAAATTTTGTGTGTTTATATGTGATATTCTTTTGCTTTTGATGACATAGCGGAAGCCATTTTATCACTTCCGGTTTAACCGGAAATGATCTCCTCCTTAGATTTTTAAATGGATATTTTTGGCTATATCGATTCAGAACACCATTCCAAATTCAACGACACTCCATACGTCACTTTTTGATACTTTAAATTGTTTTTAATTTTATTTTTATTTTTTCGTCTAGATTGCTATGAACACTAAAATTGTCTACTTCTAAACCAAAATCTAGATAAAAATGCAATTTTCAAGTTTTATTGTGTTTTAAATTTTTTACATACTTTTTAACGTTTTAAAAAGGCTTTTTCCAAGAGAACTCAATTTTTCCAAATAGAAACATATTGGCTCACTTAGGCAAAAAGATAGAGCACTTTTTTTCCAACAATTTTATATCACACATCCTAATGTCAAGTTAAAAGAGCAGCGATAATTTATAAAAAATAACATTTTATGAGAAAAAATAAAACACAATGCGCAAACGGCTTTGCATTTATCTAGGTACCCATGACGCCATAATGCTCATAAACAAATGAACATAATTACAAATTTAAAATCGGCCATCATTGAAATAAGTTTGACATGACAACAGTAGCTTGCTATTTTATCGTTTGATTTTTCGGCCAGTGTGTATTAGTTCGAATTTTGTAATAAAATATTAAAATGGAAACCTATAACAGAAACAAAAAAATCGATATGATACTAATTTATGGCGAATGTTTGCAAGACTGTTTTTATTATTTCAATGATTATATTTAATTTGTAATTATGTTCATTTGTTTATGAGCATTATGGCGTCATGAGTACCTAGATAAATGCAAAGCCGTTTGCGCTTCGTGTTTTATTTTTTCTCATAAAATGTTATTTTTTATAAATTATTGCTGCTCTTTTAACTTGACATTAGGATGTGTGATATAAAATTGTTGGAAAAAAAAGTGCTCTATCTTCTTGCCCGAGTGAGCCAATATGTTTCCATTTGCAAAAATGGAGTTCTCTTGGAAAAAGCATTTTTAAAAAGTTAAAAAGCATGTGAAAAATTTAAAACACAATAAAACTTGAAAATTGCATTTTTATCAAGATTTTGGTTTAGAAGTAAACAATTTTAGAGAGTTCATAGCAATCTAGACGAAAAAATAAAAATAAAATTAAAAATAATTTAAAGTATCAAAAAGTGACGTATGGAGTGTCGTTGAATTTGGAATGGTGTTCTGAATCAATATAGCCAAAAATATACAGGGTGTTCCATTTAAAAATCTAAGGCTGAGATCATTTCCGGTTAAACCGGAAGTGATAAAATGGCATCCGCTATGTCATCAAAAGCAAAAGAATATCACATATAAACACAAAATTTTAAATCTGTAATTGAAACAACAAAAAAGTTATAGGGGCGAGCGTACCTCCGGAAACACCCGGTATGTAGCGACTACCGTTATCCTTAAAAAGAACCTAAAAAACCCAATAATTTTTACGGACTTACTCAGCGCAGTGACCAAATTGACAAATAACTTAATTGACATATTATCAGCTGATCATGTAACCCTAACAAGGGAGATATTTGGGGTTAAGTTTTTTTTTTAAATAATTTTAACGAGTAGTTTAATTAATTATACATTTTAATATCCTTTAGCAGATTTTAATTTAATTTTGGTGATGATAATTTTACTGATAAAACTCTGGTGTAGGGCTAAATTATTACGTCCAGTGACGTCTCAGGGGGCGCCTTAACAAATAATATTGGCCAGGGGGCGCCTTAACAAATAATATTGGCAAAAAATAAGACGCCACTGAGTTTTTGTAGTTTTTATATTTTTTTTCGGATTAAGCAACTAAAAATATCCTTCTCTTGTCTGCTAAATTGTTTTTATATCTTGCTTCGTTTTCGAGAAATAAAAATAAAAACAATTGAGGCGTTTATTTTAAAAACAACAGATGTCCATAATTGTAATTTTTTAGGAGGTGGAAAAAACGCATTATCTGGTTTTTTAACATAATTTAAGTACCACTGGTATCATAAAATAATATATATCACCTCAATGAAAAATTTTAGACTGGTAGATTTAGAAAAAAACATCGCATTTTTAAGAAAAAAAAATAAAAAACCTAGACATATGCTGTTTCTAAACGAAAAGATAAAAAAGATATATTTGGGCTGATTTTAACAACTTTATTTTTTACTATATTTTCTGTTTTAAGCTTATTTTAACAAATTTAATTTTTTATTACATTTGTAGAATTTACATGGCACTAAATTTAATTTTCGCAACCGCTGCTATTATCGTCTTCATCAATTTCCAGTTCGTCATTCCTATTTAAATCTTGTTGTGAAAAAAATTTTTCATAAAAATTTCGGTTTTCTGCATTTTTTAGGTACGGTAGAAGATCCTTTATATTTTTTAGTCTGGCAGATGAAATTGGCACTGCTTGTAGATAAACTGGTACGAGTTCTTGCTTCGCTTCCTTTAAAAACAACATTAGTCCATGGACATGTGATGTTTTTAAAGAAAATGATTTGGACATATTATGTCGTTTTTATAGAAACAGTGATATTTCAGTTGCAGATATTTTAGAGCATATGCTATTTTTAAGGAAACAAGAAACTTGAGGCGATAGAGATAAGTATAAACTACTAGATGGCGCGAAAAACTCATTTTAGAAAAATTTGGACATATGTTGTTTTTAAAATAAACGCCTCAATTTTATTGCATATCTCTGGAGAACAAAAATCATTAAATAATTAATACGTTGTATCTTTTGCTATTAATCGAAATACACTATTGAGTGTTTGTAGAACCGAATTATTATAACGATTTGCTATGTGTGTATATGAAAACGGCAATAATTTTGAACACATCATTCGACCCCATTAAATAGTTTTTGGTAATGTTCTAATTTTCATTAATAATTTTGTATAATTTCTCATCAGTACTTTCATTATACCGGGTATTTAAAACATCTTTTATTTTATTTTATAATGCTTTAATGTTTTAATGCTTTTAAACAACAAAAAATACAACGTATTAATTATTTAATGATTTTTGTTTTCCAGAGATATGCAATAAAATTGTTTTTATTTTTATTTCTCGAAAACGAAGCAAGATATGAAAACAATTTAAGAGACAAGAAAAAGGTATTTTTAGTTGCTTAATCTGAAAAAAATATAAAAATTACCTAAAGCTCAGTGGCGTCTTATTTTTTGCCAATATTATTTGTTAAGGCGCCCCCTGAGACGTCACGGGACGTAATAATTTAGCGCAACACGAGCGTTTTATCACTAAAATTATCATTACCAAAATTAAATTAAAGTCTGCTAAAGGACATTAAAAATATTTATAATTAAACTACTCGTTAAAATTATTAAAAAAAAAACTTAACCCCAAATATCTCATTTCATGTTCGATTTATTAAAATTTTTTATGAAACATAATTTAACCAAAAATTAATTACCTTTAAGAACGACAACATTTAAAAGTACCTGTCATCGAAAAAATTCTTTGCGTCGTGGCGCCACCTACATCTTGTATTATTCAAACACGTTTTTTACACAGTTGTGAAGCCAATCATAAAGGGTAATAACTGGCGTTTACAGAATTTACATGTCTCTTTTAGTTTTCGAAATAATTGGAAACACCCTTTATATGAAAAAATCAGGAAAACTAGACTCAAACTACCGATTAACATGCAGACGATATTGGCAAATATTAACACGGAAATCTCTATGCTATTGATACTGTTTCTTACTTACAATTAATAAAATCAACTTATAAATTAATGAAACAAGAAATTAAAATAGAAAAAAAGGTTAAGGTACAGATGACTAGTACATTTAATAATAATATAATAATATTTTACAGACCCATCGCACTCAAGAGCCCTTTTCCCCCATCCATCCGACGCAGTCACCTATTGTGTAGCTCCTCCGATGCGCGGGAGCGAGAAGAGTTTTTGACCTGTGTCTCTTAAAAACTAACCCTAACCTTTGGTAAATATTAACACAGGTACCACGAAGCAAAAGTTCAGAGTACATATCCACCAAGAATTCTGATTTACGAAGATTGGAATCCCTAGAAGTACATACTCGCATCACGGAATGAGCTGGCAAATTGCCTCGTAGCAGCGCCAAGAAACATACAATACAAACTAAAGGACTAAGAAAAAGAAAAAAGAAAGTCCCTATAAAATGTTTTGTTTTCATTTGCTTATGGCCGATTGAGTTGATTAAATGCGTTTTACGATTTCTCGTTAAATAAACAAATAGTTACATATAAAACCAATTTTCAAGATGCCTGGAACGATTTTAGAAAATCTTAGCGGTAGAAAATTAGGTGTTTTAGTGACAATTTTGCTTCTGAGTCAACTGGCGTGCTTTTTAGTTGGTTTCATTTCTCCCAGGCCGGCTTCCACACAAGGAATTTTGTCCACGGTTTGTGCTGATAACAATCCAGAAGCTGATAAATTAAATAGATGGTTTATCAGGCAATGTCCCCACAAAGTTGAATTATCCCAGGAACAAGCTACTGTGGGTGTAGATGCTAGAAATCTGGTAAGAATATATAACACAGCACATACATTAACAGACTAATGCCTACTTGATACCTCCCATTTAACATTTAATTTAATTTAAGATTTAAACTAAACTAAGAATTTAAAAGTTGAAAGTTAATTTTTTTATGCATACGTTTATACCTCTCATTTAAACTAATTTAACATTTAATTTAATTTAAGAGTTGGCCAACTTTCAACTTAAGGTAAAAGATCATGCCAGATCGTGCTAAATCGCGTCAAGTCGTCTCCACAACTTAGCCGTGATTGGCCAGATAGAAAGGAGAATATTTTGATCGGTGACAATAACCTAACATTATTGTTGGAATTTTTATTTATCAACAAATAAAGTGGTTTTTCTATTGGTTTTTCTATATTTATTTTGACTGATCTAAATTCTTGTGATTTGTAATGGAAGACGATGATTTGTTTTTACTACTTGCTTTAATTGTTGTAACAATAGCTGGATGAATCTTCTTTTTTTGCACTTCATTTAATTTAATTTAGTGGCACGCTTTCGAGGTATAAATTAACAAAATTATTTCTTAGTTGAGTTTAAATGATAAATTAAATCTTAAATTAAATTAAATCTTAAATGAGAGGTATGCAAGCATAAAGATTTGATTGCAGCAGCTTGTAAGTAAATCTATTCTTAATTGTGATTATAGTATAATTTTATCAAGTATGTCTATTGACTAGTATATATTTGGCTCAGGATGCAGAGGACGTAATATTGTAATGCTCAGTTCAAATCAAATCATTTATTTTCATGTGAACATGCTAATGCACTTACATACGTCATACAAGTTAAATAATATATTTTCCTACGACCACCTACGAAAATGACAATAACAGCACGGTTAACTTAGCTAGAAAGTGCTAAATATCACACGCGTGTTGAAAAAAAATATTTCAACACGAGTGTGGAAATATAAAGCACACTATATTTAATTTAAACAGGTGTCAATTTGATAACAAAACTATTTATTAAAAATAACAAACTTACGGGACACGTGGAGTGAATTGGGGTGCTGGGTGGGGTAAAGTACACTAGGGCATTACTGCAAATAAAAAAAAATCCTTTTTTTCGTTATTTTTGAGAACCTAAGAGTATAAAATAATAATATGTCAGGCAACCCACCAACTGTCATGTTTACATGTCAACTGAGTTGAACCACAGAAAAAAAATTGGCAGCTATAGAGCAGAAATAGAATACCCTAGGAAATACCGATTTATAATTTTGCCATTATCTCGGATAAAAATATCCATACAATGTTTAAGGATAGGGGACAAGTGAATACGCTTTATGTAAGTAAATTTATTTTAGCTATATTTAAAACAAATCGAATAAGATATAACTTTTATAATTAACAAGCTATCGATATTTAATTCCATCTCTATCTTTCTATAATGTTGAGCAATGTTGAGCAAATGTTGAGGTTATGTTGTAGTTATGTGTTATGTTGTTTTCGTAGGTACCTATATTATTGTTTTATAAAAAGAATGCAAGCAGCTAAAAGTTCAGAAACGAAATTTATTTACTGTACCTACATAGATAGTAGGTATGATGTGCGTAAGCAAATAGGAGAAAAAGTTATTATTTTTATTTAAATCTAGGTAAGTTAAAATGTGTAATGGTGGATTTATAGTTGCCGTAACGTAAGCCGTAAGAAGTAAGCAGTAGTCGATAAGACGTAAAAATTAAGCCGTAACGCGAAACCCATTTATAGTTTCTAATTAGTTAAGAAGTAAGAACAAATTGTTTGGTAAGTTAGGTTATAATTTAAAATTTTTGCTTTTGTTTCAAATCTGATTTAAAATGGATTTAACTGATAAGCAAGACGTAGTTGTTATAGCTGGAACAATATTGTGTTGTTATTTATTATTAAAAAAGCGAAAATGCAAGTATTTAAATAAAAAGTAAGGTTTTATCGTATGGTTGTAAACAAGACGGTTATGTACAAGTATGACCGTTCCCGGCCGATTCAGTAAGCAGTAACGTAAGAAATGAAAATAAACCATTTCTTACGGCACGTTTTGGGACCAATTCTTACTGCTTAAGTTTTTATGAACTATAAATGGATGTGTTACTGATAATAATGTTCATTTCTCTTACCGCTTATGTTACTGCTTGAAGCTTACGTTACGGCAGCAAAGTATAAATCCACCTTAAAGTGGGCATTGTTTTTATTTTTTTCAACTCTAGAGTTAAAATTAATTTTTCAACTCAACTGAAAAAATTTGATTATTACAATGGTAATACCTACAAACTATTAAAAACAAATCAAATTCTTTTTGATTATATTGTATGGTCGTAGGAAAAATTGTGTACATTACTCGTGTGAAAGTGATTTTCTCACACTCGGAAAATTTCCGCACTCGGCTGACGCCTCGTGCTAAATACCTCCTCGTTTGAAAAATACCACTTTCAACACTTGTTATGTAATATACTATATTTAAGAAACTATTTTAGGTAATTTTGCAGATTAGCTACTCATGAGATACGGTAATGGTAATGGTATACATACATTCTCTACTTAATATAAATGCGTTTCATGTTAATTTAAGGTGGCGCAAATGTTATTAAGTAAGGGAAAAAAATAATTAACTTACACATTCAGCTCCTTAATCCGGCCCTGACAAAGTCCGTCCAAAAGGTATATTGGCAACCGGTTTGTTCGTTGTTACCCAGAGCATTTTTTTTTTAATTAAATTTTTTCAACTAATATTATTTTATAAAAATAAAATTAAAAAAAAGCTCTTTTTAACAACGAACAAACCGGTTGCCAATATACCTTTTATAAATGATTTATTCACCATTCTGTCAAGAATTTTATATCCAATTAAGGAGCTGAATGTGTAAGTTAATTAATTTTTTCCCCTACTTAATACCATTTGCGCCACCTTAAATTAACATAAAACGCATTTATATTAAGTAGAGAATGTACATTTTTCCGTATATTTTGGAGCACCACTGGAGCTTTTATTTAAAGACCTAAAAAAAACTTTAAATTACCAAAGTTGCATGATTTCTCCTGAACTGCCAGAATTTGTTATCGGACAAAACAAATGAACATCGTAAATTTGTTTAATAATGCTAATCTCAATTTTTTTAAATGGAACACCCTGTATACTAATCTTTTTTTTAACTCCTCACTCTTTTCTGATTCCAAATATGTATATATGTTATATGTTTGTTTCATAAATTATTATCATTATTTATATTAATTATTGTTACTGAATAAGCATGTTTTCCTCATACCAATATAGATACCGATATAGATTTTCTAATCCGCAATATTTTGAAATGAAATTTTGCCTAAACGACTAAAGTAAACATATAACATATATACATATTTGGAATCAGAAAAGAGTGAGGAGTTAAAAAAAAAATTAATATACAGGGTGTTCCATTTAAAAAAATCGACATTGGCATTATTAAAGAAATTTATGATGTTCATTTGTTTTGTCCGGTAACAAATTCTGGCAGTTCAGGAGAAATCATGCAACTTTGGTAATTTAAAGTTTTTTCTAGGTCTTCAAATAAAAGCTCCAGTGGTGCTCCAAAATATACGGAAAAACCCTGTATGTATACCATTACCATTATCGTATCTAATGGGAACATAGAATAGATAATGAGTAGCTAAACTGCAAAATTACCCCATTTTATTTTTAAAATAAAACCAAAACACACAACAAGGTAAAATTCACAATTAAAAAATTCTTCAAATGTATAGAAGGCCCCATTAATCAACAATTTCTTTATATTCGCTTTAAATTCCTTCAATGGTAGGTTTCTTAGATTATGTGGACGACAATTTAAAAATTTTATTGCAAGGTATCCAGAGCCACTCGGACATCTCTTTAATCGACAGTATTCTGGAACATAGTTGTCTGAAAATCGCGTGTCATAGCTGTGGATCTCACTGTGCCTCCTATAGTTGTTTAGGTTGATCTTGGCATATAGTAAGTTCTCGAGAATATACTGAGATAGTAGAGTCAGAATACCAAGTTCTTTAAAGGACTGCCTGCAGTCATCTCTATATCCCAGACCAGCCATCACTCTAACAGCCTTTCTTTGCAGACCAAAGATTCTAGCGGTCTGAGGGGCATGTCACCAGACAGGCAGAGCATACACCATTACCGAATGGAACAGTGCATGGTAGACTGCATGCAGCACCCTCCCAGAGACCTGCCCGGCCAGACTGCGCAGCGCAAACAAGGCACTCCTAAGATTTTTTGCTAGTTGATCTATATGTTTGTCCTATTTTAGCTTTGCGTCAAGCTGAACTCCTAGGAACTTAACATATGGTGTGTCTTCATTTAGGTTTTCTCTGTCACGAAGTGCAAATATAACCTTGTTTGTTTTTGCTTCATCCAGGAGTAGCTTGTTCGCGCTAAACCAGTATTATACAGTCGACTGCGCTACCCCCAACCTCTCCACAGCCTAGTCCAGGGTATCCGATGAGACAGAGACAGTGGTATCATCAGCAAAGATGGTATGATCATTTAGTGTATTTATGGGCAGATCATTTATGTATATTAAAAAAAGTATGGGCCTCAAGACCGAGCCCTGGGGTACACCTACCGTGACCTCCTCTCTGCCAGAAACCACTCCCTCCACTCTAACACACTGGGTTCTATTTATCAGGTATGACTTTATTAAAGCTATGCTGTTCCGATCAAAACTGTAGAAAGCAAGCTTCCCAAGGAGAAGTTCGTGGCTCACACAGTCGAACGCCTTACTCAAGTCACAAAACAGTGCAGCATGATACTCTCTACATTCAAACGATCTCGCTATTCTGTCCACTAAGTTCAGAATCCCATACACTGCGCTCTTATCCCTCCGGAAGCCAAACTGACTTTCCGAGAAAACACCATTCTCCTCCATAAAGCTCATCATTCTCACTGTCATACATTTCTCAACAATCTTAGATACTACTGGTAGCAACGATATTGGTCTGTAATTTGATGGTGTTTCCTTATTCCCTTGCTTAAAGATTGGTATAACTTGCGCTTGCTTTAGGACATCGGGGAAAGTACTTTCTCGAAAAGATAGATTTATCCACTTTGTTAGTGGCGTTAAAATTAAGCTTTTAATAGTTTTAATTAGCACCATATTTAGATATCGTTGCTACGCTTATTATTCATATTTATTTATTAATTTATTTATTTATTCATTCATTTAATTCACAAAACTACATATTACAGTAATATTTAAATAATTTACTATTGTACTTGTAGTGTGCACCTATATGATCAACACCTGTATGTGCAACAATCGAACGTGATTATAATTATTATTTTACTATAATCTATAATATCTATATTCCTGTCAATACCACATCCCAGAGGGGAATAGTGCAACAAGCATAATTCGAGCGATCTACAAAAGATTTTCAATATATAACCTATTTTTGAATAGAAAGTCTTTACATTTGCGGGTAAACGATTTGTAATTAGTTATGGTTCGTAAGTCCTGAGGTAATACATTATAAATTTTTGGCGCTATAATCGATGCAAGCCTTTTTTGACCTGCATCATATTTTCTAAAGGGAACAACCATTACTTCTCTTGTTTTTTGTCTAGTTTGATAACAATGGTTTACAAATGTGTTATTTTTACATTTAAACCAGTAGATACAATTGCTAAGATAATATAAGCATAGGAACATTCAAAACATTCTCATCGTAAAGTAGGTTACTTGAATAAAGTTTATCTTTAAAAAAAATAGTTCTCAAAATAAAGTTTTGTGCTATTTTCAGTGGTTTAATATACAGTGATGGGCTAAAATATGGAACAAATTCATTTAAAAATCAGGTATTCATTTTTTGAAAAAACGCTCGGACACGTCGATTATAATTCTTTCTTCCGGATTTTTTGCCTCAAAAAGAAATTATACCGGGTGTGTCAAAAAGTAGATGTAGCAAAATTTTTTTGTTTTTTTAAATAGAACCCCCCTATTTTTACTTATTACCCTAATTCTACGTCAAATTCTGCGCATAATTCATGTAGCATACTCTATCCTTATCTCTAACGGTTTTAGAGAAAAATTACATTATAAAAAAAAAAATCTTTAAAAAAAGGTTAAAAAATTAGTTTATTAAGTGTTGAAAATGCAAACCATTAACTTCTTGACAATATGCTAATCTACTTAAAAACCCTTCTAAAACATTATTTACAGTATTTTCATTAATTTGCCTAATTTCATATCTAATTTTAAATTTTAAGTCTTCCAAATTTTGTGGTTTATCCTTATACACTTTTGATTTTATATAACCCCAAAGAAAGAAATCCATAGGTGTAAGATCGGGAGATCTTGCAGGCCATTCTATGGGTCCTCTTCTACCTACCCATCGTTCGGGAAATACAGTATTCAAATACTCTCGTACTTGTCGAGCAAAATGAGGCGGAGCACCATCCTGCTGAAACCAAATAGACGCTTCTGGTTGATGAGGCTGATTCGGATTTGGAAAATCCGCTGCTAGTGTGGGAATTAATTCATTTTAAAGAAATTGTAAATACCGGTCTCCTGTAAAATTTCCATCGAAGAAAAAAGGTTCAATTTTTTGTACGGATGGTACTTTTCTTGTTTCAATACCCGCAACACAGATCGTCGGCTAACATCATTATTAAGGGCTACTTCAGTGGATGCACTATGAGTATTATCTTCAACCTCTAACAAAATGTTCAATTGTGAGTTTTCACTAATTTTTGGACGACCTGGCCGTAGACGATCCTTTACATTCCCTGTTTCCCTGAATTTCTTCTCAATTTTACTTACTGTAGATCTTGTAATCGGCCGTTCTGAATACTTAGCGTTAAACAAGTTACAAACTTCTTCTTGACTTCTTGTTTTGTCTCCACATCCAATTAAAATTAAAATTTCGATTCTTTGTGTTTCATTTAAATGCACCATGATCACCGTTTTCAAAATTATACCTAAACTAATTTTTGATTGACACATGACTTGCTATCGTAGTAACAATTCATTTAAATTTACCTGTTTACCTTTAAGTAGGTACATGTACCTTTTTTTAAAGAATTTTTTTTATGATGTAATTTTTCTCTAAAACCGTTAGAGATAAAGATAGAGTATGCTACATGAATTATGCGCAGAATTTGACGTAGAATTAGGGTAATAAGTAAAAATAGGGGGGTTCTATTTAAAAAACAAAAAAATTTTGCTACATCTACTTTTTGACACACCCGGTATAATTTTTTTTTGAGGCAAAAAATCCGGAAGAAAGAATTATAATCGACGTGTCCGTGCGTTTTTTTTAAAAATGAACACCTCATTTTTAAATGAATTTGTTCCATATTTTAGCCCATCACTGTATATACTATAATACCATATCTTAAAATTGATTCCACTAATGATTTATATATTTGAATTAGTAATTTTTAGGAAGTATCCTGTGGATTAAGTAACATGTATAAATTAGGCCTCTTATTTTATTTGTTAAGTTTTGTATATGATGAGTCCATTTTAAATGCTTATCTATCGTAATTCCAAGATACCTGATCGTGTCTATGATAAGATTAGGTTGGGTCACTGCAATACAATTAAAAGCTGGTCTGCTTATAACAGTCATTGTAAATGCAATGTAGTATGTTTTTTCGGAGTTAAAGGTTGAAACTTTATCTAACCCTCCGATTACCTTATTTTTAACACACTCCCAAGTGCCACCCCTAAAAAATAATAATAATAATAAACTTTATTTTTCATATTGTGTTAACAATACCGTGTCATAAGCATATGACAGAGTCACGCCATCTATTTTAAGAGTTTAAGACCTAATAATGAATTTATATATGCGATGAAGAGTAGAGGTCCCAGCACCGTACCCTGTGGGATACCCATTTTTACCTCTAGTGGATCACTGTAAACATTTCTTATTTTTACGACTTTTTTTCTATCAGTTAAATAATCTTTAAAGACTTCGAGTACCATACCACGAATACCGTACTGCTCAAGAATGTTGATGAGTAGCCCATGGGGAACGGTGTCAAAAGCCTTCGCTAAATCTAGGAAAACCGCAATTCCTCTCTCTCCGCTATCTAGACTAAGTTTTATGTTATCTATAAGTTCAAACATGGCATCACTAGTGCTGGTATCCTTCAAGAAACTATACTGATAATTACTTAGTATATTATTAAGAGAAGTTAAATAATTAAATAATTTGGCACTTTTTAAATTTTTTTGTAAATGTAGAGATTAAACTGATCGGCCTGTAGTTTGTGATATCAGACTTAGAGCCCTTTTTAAATATGGGAGTGACCACTGATACTTTAAACATTGATGGAACTTTACCAGGTAAAAAAATAAGACTGATAATATGGACTAACAGATCCAATACATATTCGTTATACTCCTTAACCAAGGACGGTGATACATGGTCCATGCCAGGAGCGGCAATATTTTTCGGGGTGTTTATGTGTCCAATGACCTCATTTCTAGTGACCGGATGTAAGGCAATAGAATTTATTAAATTGGGATAAGTTAGTGCTAGTATTAGTAAGTTAGTGGTGAGATTGGTTCCCTAATTTTTGATGCCATGTCAGGACCTACGTTTATATAATAACCATTACAGTAATTCGCCATTTCAGTATCATTCTTAAATCGCTTTTTATTATTGTCTAAAATATTAAAGTTACTGGATCTTCAAGTGAATTGAAGCTTCTGCAACTATTTGATAGATTTTTTTAGGTTATTTTTGTTTTCATTAATCTGATTGAAGTAGTAATTGTGTTTAGTATTTAGAATTAGTTTATTCAATTGGTTTCTATAATTTCGATACTCCTGAAGTAAAGCAACATTGTTTTTATTTTTAATAGCTAATTTTTTAAGTTTATCCCTATGTTTAATTGATTGTATTATGCCGTTAGTAATCCAAGGTTTAATTTTTTTTGTAATTTTTAATGATACTGTTCTGACAGTACTGCATTCATTGATTATGCTTAAAAAAATATCAGTAAACCTTTTACACGCCAACTCAGGGTCATTTTGTCCAATAACATCATTCCACTGCACAGCAGAGATCATATTTCCAAATCTATCCTTATTAAATTTTCTTGTATTGTTTTTTTCAACGGTCTTATTGGAGTTATTATTTTTATCAAAGCCAATATCTAAACAAATAGAAAAATGATAAGTGACATCTGTATCTATAACAAATGCATTAAACAAGAAATCCCTCATTTCCCCCCGTTTTCTTATAAAAACATGATCCAAGCATGTGCTACTGTCAAAGGTCACTCTAGTGTGTGAGTTTATATACGACTTAAAACCTAAATAAGACAGCAACGATAGATATTCATTAGTTGAGTTAGATATTATGTGACTGGAGAAATACAGTGTCGGTTCAAGGACCACACCGATGTTCGTATATTGATTAACCCGCTGCAAATTAGTTCCATTTAAGGAGTAGTCATAGGCAATAACATTACGATTCAATTTAAAAGACATACACGCACATTTACTCACATTTAAATTAAATCTTTTTGAATCACACCAATCAGTCACACTGCGAAAATCATTCTGTAAAGTCTCACAGTCCTCTACAGAATCAATCCGATAGAAGCATTTAAAATCCTTAGCAAATAACAACCCTAGAGCATTCCGGACACCGCCAGCCATTTTATGTAGAGCTGCTAAGAACAAAAGAGGTCCCAAGTTGGATCCCTGAGGAACTCCAGACGTACTCTCAAAAACACCCGACCTACATCCCTTAACCTGAACATTCTGGAACCTACTGTTCAAGTAGGATTCTATCAAGCTTTGAAGATACGGAGAAACATTAAAATCAGCAGAACTCAATATTACACAATATCTCACTCTGTCAAACGCTTTCTCCATGTCGGTGTATATGTTACGGGTAAAGTTAGATAAGCGAGTAAACCTAGGTTAACCCGGGTAAATTCCAAAAAAAAATGCTCTGGGTAACAACAAACAAACCGGTTGCCGATATACCTTTACCCGGGTAAACCTAGGTTTACTCGCTTATCTAACTTTACCCGTAACATATATAACATCCACCTGAGATTTGTCGTTGATAGCTTCGTGGACATACTGACAAAAGGAGGCCAAGTTAGTAAATGTGGACCTTTTAGGCAGAAAACCATGTTGACATTGTGAGAGATAACCAGAGATTTCATCGTATAGCCGTTCGAAAATAATCACCTCAAAAAATTTTTAAACCACGCTAACTATACTTATAGGGCGGTCAGGGCCGATCCTAGGGTGCCGGCCGCCCGCGTGCAAAGACCTATTATGCCGCCCCTCTAAAGAATTTTTCCTATTTTGAGTAATACTTAACGCTGACGTCAGTGGCGCAGTCAGAAATTTTGTTCGGGGTGGAGTTTAACTGCTTGCGCCGCAGGCGAAAATTTTTTGGGTGCCACGCCCTTTTTTGGGTAAAATACGTATGATTGACGAGAGCGACAGCTCCCTAAAACTTCTGCAGTAATACGCCGCTGGCCCTAACTAAATATTTATGAAAAAAAAATTAGAGATTTCATTTTAATTAGTAAAAATGTATTTAAAATAAGTAACATATATTAATCATACTTATACTAAAACAAAACAAAAACCTTATACAATAAGTTGTAAGTAATCACTAATAATACTAATATTAAAGTAAAATTCTTTGTTTTGTTTTTGCCATTTCGTCCAGAATTTCTTCCACGGTAATATCAATATCGTGGTTCGCATAAAGAACTGCCAAACCATTTAATCTTTCGGACTCGCAAACTACTTAACAACCAACGTATCAACGATAATTAGGTAAATACAAAAGCACCAAACCTCAATAAATAAAATTCACAATAATTCGGTGTATAAAAGGGTAGCGGGTAGAAACATCGCTTTCAAATTAACGGACAGCTCGAGCGTCATGAGTGTCACGTGCCAATATGACGTTCGGGATACATTGTTGTCAGACGTAGTATAATTTCACTATTGATAACATGATTGATGTAAATAATTATGTGGCTGAATATAAAATATTAGTAAAAGGCGTGACATGAAAAATTGGTTTGCAATTAAAGGAATAGGCTAAGTTTCTAAGCTCGGGGGGGAGGGGGGGCTGCAGCCCGGCAGCCCCCTCCCCCTGGTTGCGCCACTGGTTGACGTTATAAACTCATCTAGTTGCTTTTATCGCGGAGCCTTGTCTTACTAACGTCCAGAGAGATGAGAGCTATGTGCCTGGAGAAAAGATAAAGCCAATAGCCGCGCCGTCGAAATACCTTAGTGAGAAAAGGGTTGAAGGTCTCTACGGTAATAAAAGCAACTAAATGAATGAAATATGTGATTTTTTTGTATAAACTCAAGACAGCGCAATAAGTTTACTAGTTTAAAAAAATGAACCCTAACGAGAAATAAATCATTTTGAAAAAAATTATTTTAAGATGCTTAAATCGACTAATTGGAGGAAATTAAGGTTTTTTTCGTATTATACCATTACAGTACAATAAGTTTAGTAGTTTTGTCCTAAAAGTTCATTTAAAAAACATAAGCCTAGCTAGTAAATAAATAATTAAGAAAAAGTTATTTTACGTCCCTTTAAAGCAACTAAATGCATCTACATGTACATAAGAGTACCTAAAGTTAAACATTAATAAAAATGCAAACTACAAATAAAATTTTATGGGAAAGACTTTATTTTTGGGCCAGCTAATATGTTATATTAGCGACACCTTTTTTCTTTTTACTTTAACAAAATAATAAACCAACAAAAATATTACTTTTAAAACAAAAATAAACATTTTATAATTAGAAATGTAAAACAACAGTATTTACCAGAAAATATAAAATAACAAAAAGTACTAAAGCATAAATCTCGCGAAACGAAAAGTATATAAATCAGTCCTTCCTCGAAGACTACCTAATAATTAACTATAAAATAATTTTTCTGGCTTTCTGAGAAGCAAATTTGTCAATAATTACGGTGAGATCAATTTTTTCAAAAATTTCGGATTCAATAGAGATGATGGCCAAATCTGAAAGTCTTTCTTGTGTGACTTGTGTCATATTATTTCTCAAGTAATTTTTAATAATTTTTAATTTACTGAAACTTCTTTCACCCGAAGCCACAGAAACAGGTAAAATAAAGTTTCTTTTGTCCCATTGATCTGCGAGCCGCGTGCCGTTTGAAAATCTTTAATAAATAAATCCATTTGAAATAATTCACAAAAATATTGTTTTCTTCTTCGACGTTAATTTAAAGTTATCTTTAATAGTTTGATAAATGTAACTTTATTTTTATTTCGAGAAATTCGTAAAAAGTTTTGCTTGATTGACAGAACTATCTGCGGCCTACGGCCGCCCCTTGTTCTGGCCGCCCGCGTGCGGTGCACGCGCTGCACACCTGCTAGGATCGGCCCTGAGGGCGGTAGTTATTGATTTTATATCTTGTAAACTGGAATTATTTTACTAATTTTCCATTTATCAGGATAGACGGAGGTTTGCAATATCAAGTTAAACAGACATTCCAAAGGCTTAGACAAGTACTCATTACAACCTTTCCAGATATAGGCCGGGATTCCATCAGAGCCAACAGCCTTATTTGCCTTAATTTTTCTTATAGCTTTCTCTATTTCCTGGGTGGAGATTAACCTGTCACAAAAAAATGACTTAGACTTGGTTGTTGTACAGTTTATATCATAGTCCTCAACAAAAACTGACTTTAAAAAATCTGCAAATCCATCAGCTACACTTTGTGAACCTGAATAAACTCTATCCTCAAAAATACATTTTCTCCATTATTACAGGAGAATCCTTAAAAGTCTTCAAAAATGACCAAAAGGTCTTAGGATTAATTTTTAAACTGGATTCAATATCCTGTAGATATTTAGAATGAGCAATTTTAATTTTATTTTTAATGATGCTTCTGATTGAGAAATACCGTTGTCTCCAGTAGTGAGATCTGTTTTTCTTAGATTTAAGAAAACAATTATGTTTTTAACGACGGGAATTATAGAACCCGGTGTGACATCTTGCGTCCCAGTACGGTACCTTAGAAATGGTCAGTCGTAAAGGGGTTATTCTGTAAAAACAGAAAATTTTGCAAGAGTGCTCTCAAACCCGGTACAAGTGCCGGACCACAGATATGGGGATGGGTTTGGCAGAAGGAAACAGACAAATCTCTTTTGATTTAATTATGTTTTTGTTTAAGGAGTTTAATTATCTCTTTATTAAACCAGACCGGGTATTTTTTATCTAATTGAGTTGACTCAGGAACACATCTCCGAAGCAAGTCTGCGAGTTTGGCATAAAAATACTCCAATGCCGAATTGACGTCATTAAATCTCTTCAAGTCACTCCAGTCTTTGTCTCTGAAAAGTCTAAACATTAGCAAAAAATCAGCTTTTTTGAAATTTAGCTTGGTTGTAGGTACAAATTTGCAGTGCTCAACACGATACTTAGTTTCAACGCACAAGCTCAGACATGGATGGTGCTTGTCAACCGGAACCAAAGCATCATCTGTTTTATCGACCTGAACCAACAACTCCTACACACAAGGACACAGCGCTTATTTGTGACTTCAGCATCCAAAGTCCTATAAATAAATAAATATGCTATACCTATTATATGTTTTTCGGGATTTATACAAAGATTTATATTTTTGTGTGACTTTTAAATTTACCTATACACTTGAAACTATCGTTATTTACATATTTAAGCTGGCATTTACGTAAATTATGCGTTACTTAAAACATAACATAAGTGAAAAAACCTATATCCAGATCGATCCAGATAGATAAAATTACCTAACTACTTAATTTGTCTTAGATGTTTTACTGTATTTTTTTAGATAAATACATACCTCCCTATTATGTTAAGGTAAGTACTTATAAAATTTATAAAAAATAATAATCCATTAAAGTGTCTACCAAGGAGTCTACTCGTGACATGCACCAAATATCGGATTTATTTTAAGATATATTTGCTTATTTAAAACTAATATAGTACCTAATTTTGGTACATTCTATACTAATAACGATCTCCAAGATAAAGATTTCAAAAATAATGGCAGGCGTTCGGCTGTCACGCAATATCACAAGTAAAATTTAATTAGACAGGTATAAATTTGGTATCACTAAATAGTTAAAGGTTTAAACGTTGTTTGTCTTGCAAAAGATTTTTAATTTAGGCCTTTCATTGGGAGAAAACAATATTTAAAGTTGGCCTATTTATACCAACTCAAACTATTGTATATTTTGAAAACGAAAGGGCAATCGGAAAATCTCTTACATGAGAAACCGAGTTCAAGGATAGGTCTTTCGGGCTTCAATAATTTTTAAATTGAAGTAAATCGAATGGGCGGTTTCGGAGAAATTCGGTGACAGCGGAGGGCAAACATTGGGTTTATTTTACATGCGGTGATAAACTCTTAAACTATGAATTTTTTCTTCTGTCGGAAATTTAATCGTAGATTTTGTGTATCCTCAGATAGCAAATTGCTTCAAAAGTTTAGGTAAGTAAAGCATGTTTTACGAAAAATGGATACGACTTAATGACTGCAGTAAAACTACCTGGGTCGGTCCCATTGTGTCGACAAGAGCTTGGCAATAAACAAGTGAAGTATGAAGGGACGGACTGTAGATAATTATGTAGATAATTATGTAGATATTTAATTTATATAATTTAGTAAGGATGAGTTTCAAAGGAAAACATGAAGTAATGATATGAATGTAATCAAATGAAATAACATTTTTTTTTAAATATTACTAGTCATATTTATTTACATTTATAATGTCATTCTATAGGTAGTTCTGTATAACATTTTTTAAAAAATATTACTAGTCATATTTATTTATATTTATATAGGTAGTTCTGTTTCGCTATCGCTATCCTAATCAAAATTAATTATAATTTAATTAATTATACGATCCAGACTAATATACGATTTTCTACAGTTATAACGTGACGGACTGAATTTTTCCAACTACCTGGGGGAATTTCATTAAAGCATTTTCGTATTAATTCTACAACACTAGAACTTAAAGTCGGAGAAATATTTTCAGACCTAACCAGTGATTTTAACTGGTGCCACATATGCTCTATGGGGTTAAAAATGCAATAATAGGGTGGGAGCCATAGCACTGTATGTCCAATTTCTTCTGCCAATGTGTTACAAACATATACTTTTTTTATACAAAATGTCTTTAAAACTTCTAAAAGATCACTTTTTTTATAACTTTCTTCAAAATATATATCATTCGCCGCCATGTAGTTCTGAATCTCCAATTTTGTATTATTTGAGCTTGGAGCTTTATGTAATAATTGGCGACTGTGATAGCTCGCATTGTCCATTACTATCACTCTATTCTGAGGAATGTTTGGTAAAATACAATTCTTGAACCATTCCTCAAAAAGTTCGGCCGTTGTATCTTCATGGTAGTCCACACTAGTCTTTAATGTTTTTTGCAGAAAGCCACACGGCATTTGGAACCCAACTGTTTTCTGACCCAGCATGTAAAATGGTTATTCTTTTTCCTTTATTTGACGGAGCTTTTGTTTTACACTTATCTGAAGAATCAGACCAGCCTTTGGATGGTGTTTCATGCGTGTCAAACCAAGTCTCGTCGAGGTAAATTATTGGACGGTTTTCAGAACGGCATTTCCTTACCGAAGTTATATACTCATGACGCCATTTTTGTAAACGGTCGGATTCCATGCTTGCCTTTTGTCAATTTTGCGGTATCTGAAGCCCATTTCCGACAAAACTCTCCAATGGCTAGTGCGGCTACAACTTATTTGGTTTGATCATTGGTAAGCCGTTGCTTTAGAGAATCTAATGTAGGTACGCGTTGCTCTTCGTACATGGTGTAGATTTTTCGTCTTATCAAGTCCTTGTCGCTTTCGTCGAAACATTTGGTGAAACCGTCATCTTTACGCTTCTTTCTAGATTTAATGGGATTTGACGCGATTCTTTTCACTGTAGTCAGAGGTATCTTAGTCAAATCAGACGTTTCAGTCGCAGCAGCTTTAGCATTAAGTCCTCTGTTGAGTAAAGAAGTATATATACTCTTTTTACAATTTCCCTAGCATCGAGAGATAAATGCATTTTCTTCGCTGCAACACTAGAAGAAGCACCATCAATGTTTTTCCACGGACGCCACATACTGTTTTTTTATACGTTTGGTAAAATGATATCGGTACCTATTACAACTAAACTCTTCTAGCAAGAAATAAAAACTAACAAATTTTACCACAAAAAGGTATTTAAATATAAATTAAGCAACCCAATCAACCTGATGTGCCTATATTTACAATAATTATAATTCTTACAATCCGGTCATAAATGATGGGATCGCCCCAGGTACTTTTACTGCAGTCATTAAGTCGTATCCATTTTTCGTGAAACATGCTTTTCTCGAGGTTTTGCGAGTACCTATCTAAATACTGATTTCCATTCTTGACTGATACAAAGCTTTTAAATTTAAAGAGAAGGCAAATTTGAGTAACATATTGTGTTCCAAGTCATGCAATTTTTTAAGAGATGCAAAACATGCAACGCTTTTTTCGCCAGTGAAAAAATTGGGATAACTATGTAAATGTCTGATCAGGTTTTGAGTTAAGCCGGGCTTTGAATATGCATTTTAAAAGTTGGACAGCATTAAACAAGTAAAATAAAGGTCTTTTAGCATCGACAGGATGTGGAAACACTATATTAAGTTCCTTTTTTTGTGAAAAATTAGACATAGCTTTTCTATTAATTGCATTGTTGTCAGAGGACGCAAAAAACTTTAAAGCCGATAGCCTCTAAACGAATAACTATTGATTTGACAAAATGGGAAACTTACTTGGTACGCTGTTATGTTTTAATCTTGGTAAAGTTAATTTAACAGAAATCCTCTTCTGTAAAATGGTACTCACAAACTATTTGCACTGGGAATAAAATTTTCGCCATGATTTGCACGCCGCCATTGTTGGGTAACTGTTTCATTTTTGGGGAACCGAAATACACGTTACTGTAGGGCCGGCGGTATAATTACCCTTACAACCGACTACACAATATCGATAAGGCATTTTAAAACTCTATTTTAAACACAATATGAACCGGAAAACACTATATTTTTCACTAAATACACAGAAATTAAAACACCCGGCGTAATTGCAAACGCTAGTATTTAACCAAACAAAATAACTAACAGGTGTTGCTACGTTGCTAGATTGACTCGAGCCTTTTGCATGTCCTACTGTACTTAGGCTATTTTTTTTTATTTAACAAAATATTCCCAATAAAATACCTAAATCTGTAAAATTATATTACGCTTGATAATAACTAAGTTAATATAGTTATAATGTTATGTTATAAGCAAAAATAGTAAAGACATTACATAAGAAAACCTATTTCCAAGTATATCAGGAATTATGGATGATCTGACAATGCCACTTGTCGATGCAAGAGCAACACAGCTATCTAGATAAAATAGAAGCAATGATGCCAAATGAAAATGGAATACGGAACGTGACGTCACTACCAAATTTCTTTAGAGCACTTTGTCCTTATTATCGAGGGGTTATTGCCTCTACACCATCAATGGAGGAAACGACGCGATCAAGAATAACAGTGTTACTATTTCTGACTTGATTTGACTGAACTAAATTATTAAATGACAAGAAAGACCTAAGAGTATTGAAAGCATCATTACAGGAAAGATGATTTAAATAACTTGGAATATTAAAGTCGCCGATTATGATGTATTCGGATTTAGTTTCGCCGCTAAAGTTAGATTCAATCTTCTCAAAAAATTGCTCATCAATGTTACAGCCTTACGTGTCTCACTTCTGGCAATACATGATGTACGTTAGGTTGGCATTACTATTGGAAGTATTTGGCAGCACAAGGAAGTACTTGGCAGTACATGGAAGTAATTGGAAGTACACGGAAGTACTTGACACTACCGAGGCAATTCTTGGAAGTACATGGCTTTACTAAGGCAGTATATTGCAATACTATGAAATTTCATGGCATTCTTTTGGAAGTTTTTAGTAATTTTTTCTTTTATACTTACAAATTTGGCGAATTTAGCTAAATAAGAAGAAAATAAAAAACGTGCGATGTGCAGCGTTATTACAGCAACTTAACCCTTGAACAGGCGAGTCGTTGAATTTTTGTGTAGTAATACTTGACCAAAAAATTAAAAATTTCATTTTTTCTGCTTTTTAAAAAACTAATGATTTTCTGTAATGATTGTTCATGAAAATATAAGTTTTGTTATAGAATCTTCAAAAAGAAATATTTGGGTTCTCTGAGAATTACTTTTAATAATAACTAATACTCTCGTTCTCGTATATATACATATTGATTTGAGCTTTCTAGATTTTACTTAATTGTTGAATAACTAGTGCGAAATATTGAATGAAATTGATATGGACGCTTCAAGTGATGGTGATCAACCTGGGAAAAAAGAAAAAAAGGAAAGAAAGCAATAAATACTGTAGCTACCACAGAACCAACACCACCGACCAATAAAAAACTCGAGACTGTAATTAGAATAGAAAACATATCAGATTCAAAAGAGGTGACACAACAGTTAAAAAAAAACAATTAATCCTAAAGACATAGATGAAGGGTTTAAAAGTATCAGGCACCTAAAGAACGGCGCTATAGTGGTGGAATCCCACAGCAAATTGCAACAAGACAAGCTGAAAGTTGCATTAAAGGATAAAAAGAATGTGCAACTTAAAAATACTCAACAACTTGACCCTATTTAATCACTGGTATTGAAAAAGAATTTTCTGACGATGATTTTGTTAAAGAACTCATGTCACCTAAATAGTGAAATTGAACTTGAGCTTGGCTGCACAGTACTGGATAAGATTAAAGTTATTACGAAACGTCAATGTCGTAACCAAAACAAAGAAAATTGGATCTTGCAAGCACCCCCCGATATTACAAAATGGTTTCTCAAAAAAGAAAAAATCAACTTTGATTTGGTAAAAGTATTTGTACAGGAACATTTAAATTTAGCGGCATATTTCAAATGTTGTAACTTTGGGCATGTATCTGAGCATTGTAAAGAATATGCAAAATGCAGTGGCGCACATGCTGCGATTGTAATGAGACTGATTTTAAATGCCCAAATTGCACTAAAATGAAATATGACGAAAAAGATTCCCAACATTCTGCACGAGTAACTGACTGCCATATATAAAAGAAAACTTGAAAGATATAGGAATCAGGTAAACTATACTAGTGATTTCTTATAACTTCAGATAAAGATAAAACTGTGAAAAATAGCCAACAAAAAGTAAGTATAATTCATCAAAACGTACAATCAATTGGAAATTCAATTGATAAGCTGAATGATATGCTACAGACCGTTCGAAATGTAAAATAATGTGTGTAACTGAACATTGGAAGTCAGATATACAGTTACGTAAACTGGCAATCAGAGACTTTAAATTAACCTCTATGTTTTGTCGAGAAGAAGGTCAGCATGGTGGAACAGCTATATAGGTACATTAGACAAAACACCAAGTGCAAAGTGAGAGCTAGATTAAACAAGTTATCTATCAGTGGCACCTTTGAATGCGCCGCGTTCGAGTGTCAATTAGGTAAAATAAGTGTTTTGGTATAACTATATACAGACCGCCTACTGGAAACATGAAATTATTTTTGGACAAGCTTGAACAGATTTTGAATAGCAATTTTAGTGAAAAAAAACTTACTTTTATTCTAGGTGATTTTAACGTTGAAATGATAAGGGAAAACAAATCTAGAACGGAATTATTGTCATTAATGTCTTCTTTTAACTTTTAACTAAAAATATGTGAAAGCACAAGACTAACTAGTAATACATCTAGTTGTATTGATAATATAGTCACAAATTTTGACCAAGTAGAAAGTTTAGTAGCGTAGAACGGGGTTATTTGGGAAATGCGGGGATATTTTGAAAATCACGGATTTTGGCACAATCGTGCTACTCCGCATTCATCTTGAGACGCTAGCGCCACCAACTCGTTCAAATTTGTTCGTTGGATACCTGTTGCTTGATCTGGAGCCATTTAGTTGCTTATAAGGTGTTCTGTGGTCTGGTTGTACCGTGTTAAAATAAGTTGTGAAAAGTGACGTAAATCCAAAGTGGTCAAACTTTCAATGCTGCAGCCCATTGGGTATGAGTTAAAAACGGTAGGTTGTTGGTATAAATTGGTGTAAGTATTGTGGGTATTTCCTGATAAGAACGTGTCAGTTAGGTTACTATAAAAAATTTAACGGCTTCTTTTCTTAACCGGGGCTACTTTGGATGGCTATTTTTTTATTTATTCCAAAATAGCCCCGGTATTCCAAAGTAACCCCATTTAAAAGGTACCACCTAGAGATATAGCTATTTAATTTTTTTTCAGAAAAAACGGTGAGAAATTACATAAGGTCGTTAAGCCATGCACGCAACGGAAAAAAACCAGAACCCCTACAAAAGCTAGCTATAGTAATGAGACATTAAATAAAGCGATAAGAGTGGTTCAAGCTAAGATTATATCAGTTGATGCTGCCTCCAAAAAATATAAAATTCCCTGGTCGACCTTAGCTTTAAGAGTCAAAACTAAGAGTACATATACCCAATCTGGCAGAGCCTATGTTTTATGTGACGATGACGATGACGATGTTTCCCAAGAAAATATTGTTAAAATATTAAAAAAGCCCATAACCAGTGGAACAGGACGGCGAGTTTTTTACAAATTTCCTGATGACCTATCTACTTACAATGTAAATTAATAGTTAGGAGGTTTGTTTTGTTCTATAAGTATTCTTAAAAGTTTTATATATTTTTAATGAATATCATTTGTTCTTTTGTTTTGCTAAATAAAACCAATAAAAACTGGAATTAGGTACCTTAGCTGTTTTTAATGTTTTTTTGGTTTCTAATGCTCAAAAAAAAATAATTTGAGGATTAGTAAAGTAAAAAAATATGATCCTTGTCTGTCTAATTTAGCCCCCGTAGTAACAAGTATTTAGAGAATGCGATATTTTTACGAAATCCAAAATATCCCCGACCCATGGGGTTATTTTAGTCGACCCTTAAAAAAAATTTTTTTTGCTCCCTATAAATAGGGGGCGCATTTTGCAAATCGGAATATTTACTTACACCATAGACCTTTTAAAACAATACTTACAATAATTTATCCTCCGCTATATTTTATAATATTAACGAAAAAGTCCAAAAAATGTCTAAAATAAGTTCTACGGTATTTGAAGCTATTTTTGAAATCGAATATCAAAAGGTACCTAAATAAACAAATTTACAGGCGTTTTTTTGAAAATGAGAATAAAAATGAATTTCTGCACTGTTTGAGCGAGCAAGACTGGTTGAATATGCTGTTGAAAGAAATAATGTTGATGAGCAGTGGTGTGCATTTATGAATAATTATATTAATATATTCCAACAAAATTTCCCTCTAAAGCTATGTTCGAGAGCAAAAGTTTCAAAAATATTTAAGGATAAGGTAATTATTGATTGCAAACGTGAATTAGATTTGTTATTAACATGGGCAAGACAGCATCAAAACTTTAATGATTAATATAAAGAAAAGAAAAGAATATGATAAACTTTTAAAAGAATCTCGTAAAAAACATTATTTCAATAGGGTAAATAATTCGGACAACAAAATGAAATGCATGTCGACGATTTATAAAGAAATTACAGGAAACACTAACAACTCGGACATAGAAATTGAGGGAAATCCTAAAGAAATAGCAAGTAAATTTAATGAACATCTAATATCTGTAATACCCAATCTCTTAAAAAATTTGGCTAGTGCTTCCTAAAACTGTAACATTGTTAGAAATAATCAGTCAATATTTTTAAGGCTAGTGACAAGTAATGAACTATGCGAACTTACTAAGGCAAATGAGGATACCCACTTAACATAGAAGAACTTTAGCTTAACACTCCTTCTATGTTAACTTTTTAAATACTCCTCACACTCATATAATTTCATTAATTTTGTGACTTCAATCACTCTTCATTTTATTAAAACTCACTACTCCACTGCTAAATATTCTTCTCCTTACACTTACGTAACCAGTTCACTAATATGCGACCTTTAAGCTACTCCTCATTTCAATACTCTTCTCCTCACACTTAAATCTCTAGTTTACTAATATGTGATTTTTCAACTACTCCTCATTTTGTGTGTTGTCTTATTAATATGACAATTATCTTACTTTACTAATTTTCTGTCAATACTCCACGAATGGCTTCTCGGTATGTTTACCATTGCATTGAAAGTTCTTCCATACAATTTGCTTGTTTTTCTATCAGCTCGTAGCTCCGTTAGGACTGTTTGCACCTGTTACGTTTCCGGATTCCGGAACCTATTTCCTTATTCTATTCTCCTGATGATGAATGCTACTACATTCGAAACATGTAGAGAATTTACCCTGTATTAATAAACCTTAAACTTTTTAATATACCAGCGGAGGAAGACTTAAAGTATCTTATTTGTTTCCCTTTACTTCTTTTATTATTTAATTATTTAAACCTTTCTTTTTTTCATTTTATTTAGACGGATTATCAATTAGGCTAAGAATTAGATGAAAATTAAAGATTTCGTTTTAAAAGAAAATTATGATTTTTGTAAATTGTTTTGATAAAAAGAATTAATTACGTTACAGAATATTTTAAAAGTCAATATATTGTTTCTAAATTAATAAATAAACGATTTAATATATATATATATACATATTATAACAAAGAAATCCCGTTTCCAAGGTGCTACGGAGTCCACTTAAGAATCAAAGTTACCCCACTAATTTGCTTTTTAGTGAAGCTCCTACTTTATGTATAAGAAAATTGAACCTGAGATATTGTAAGCGAGGGGTGTCTCACTTGCTTTTGGGCGTACATGTATTGCCAAAACGAGCGCAAGTTCAACTACTTCCACGTACTGCGTCAGTATTGCCAGGTACTCCCAACTATTGCGTCGGTAATGTCAGGTACTTCCAAGTACTGCGCTGGTAATCCTATGTACTGCCAACTACTTCCATATACTGCCAAGTACTTCCATGTACTGCCAGCTAAATTTTTGCTTCCGAAATATTACAGTATGAAAATATACATGAAACAGAATGAAAAAAAAATTGGTATTATATACAAAGTTTTATTATGTAGTTATAATAATATTAGGTAGCTATACCTTTTGAACTACAATTGAATTGTTAAAATTGTTATTATTTATACGCCCTTTTTAATTCCTTATATTTAGTTTGCATAATTAATTTGTCGCACCTTCCTAGTATGAACGGAACCTTTCAGACTTAAAGGTCCTGTAAAAATAAAGTGATTTTGCACTTCACAAATTTCACTTTTCTTAGGCCATACAAAACTGTTAAGTTCACTTTTTTAAAATTTGACTTTACTTTCTTTACCATCTGCGCTAATTACTCTTCCAATATACCATGATGAGTCATAATAAATTGCGTAATATTTCTCTGCAGTTATTTTTAACTCTAAAGATAATTCTTCTATTTCTGACTGGTTATCTTTATCTTCAAAATCTTCTCGTTTAAATTCACTTTCGCTCTCATCTGAGCTTTGCCCTGATGATGATCCTTCATCAGAATAAGTTTTCTTTTGTTTTTTACTCGTTTTTTTTATTACAGCGTTTTGATTTCTGTTTCTTTTTAACGGTATTTTTGTTTGATGCTTGTGACATACCACGAACTCTGAATATTCTATCTGTAAATAATTTTCCCTTTTTCTCGCTAAACAGCCAGCAATGGGTAGACTTTTGTAAAGTCATATCTTTTTTATCACATTGTTATATCCACCAAATATGTTTTACTTTATTCTTAATATTAAAGGTAAAACTAAAGTTAATAAATATCTGTGAAGGTAATAAACGCCTTTGTCTATATTACTCTTGGTTTCCTTGATCGCTCTTATTTTCAGTATCGAATATTAAATTATTATACTTATATTATTAAACTTAGAACCTATTTATTAATTCAAATACATATTTTTCCTTAATAGCACCTTTCTAAAATTTTGTCTTAACGATGTTTTGTTCCAACATACGAAGAGTTCATGTCATGTACAAACGACTAATTGTCACGTTCTTGCGTTATTATAAAACTGTTTGATCCAAAGCAAGAAGAATCATTACTTTGAATACATTCGTGTAGCTCACTATTTTTCAACTTTACAGTTCTTTTATTGCATTTAACCTTTTCAATGTAATCAGTTAATAAATACTTTAAAAAACCAAAAGCGCGGCTTGTGTGTGTTATTTTGCAAGAAAAATCTAGAATCCCAACATAATTTGGCGCAGTTCGGAAGGATTTGCAGAAAATTCGCATTCTTGTGACGGGAAGATTTCGACAACCAAGCAAGAGAAAATTCTGCAACAAGTCACGGTTTGTGTCGGGAAGAAAATCGAAGACCAATCAAATCGGCGAGTTTCAACTCCTTAGACTTCGGGACCACTTCGCACCACGGAGAAGATCTTTGACTGAGGTGAAGATTGAAAAACCGAGGCGACGAACGTTGCAAGAAAAACCACGAGAGTAAGTCGTACTTTTCCTTTATTTCCAATCCTATTAAATTTTACCCTTTACATTGATAAAGTTCTTTTATATTTCTTTTTTTTACTTTCTTTCGTTACTCATCTCATATTACATTTAATTTTTATTTTATTGCAAATAATTCGTATATATTAAAATTTTTAATTTTTCGTAATGGCACCTCCAGAAGTAAATTCAAATTCGCCCACTAATGAAAATAATAGTGCAAGCAGCACTTCAAGCCCTATTACCCCAGCTGAAATTATTTATAAATTATCTTTTTTGTGTTCTTTAATTGCTAAACCATTTGACGGTAATCGTGGCGAATTACATGAATTTATTTCAAACTGTAATAATGCCTTTCGTTTTGCAACACTAGAACAAACAAGTGCATTAATGGCTTTTGTTATTTCCAAAATTACGGGTAGTGCTAAAGCTCAACTTAGAGATAAATGTATTGATAATTGGCAACAATTAAAAGCTTTACTATTACGTTTATATTCTGATAAAAAACATTATACTCAATTAATGGAAGAACTTAACACTATAAGGCAAAATCAAAATGAACCAGTTCAATCCTTTTATAACCGTATTGATAAAATTTGCACCAGAATTTTAAATTCATTGTCTTGCCAAGACGAAAGGGAACGCCTTGGTAGAGTAGAAACCATTAAAGAACTTTCATTACAAAGATTTATTTTGCATAGTTTACCAGATATTTCTAGATTTTTAAGAAGTAAAGATCCCAAAACTTTGTCAGACGCTTTTAATGCAGCTGTAGAAGAAGAGCGTGCTCTTCAAATTTCAAAATCAAATTTTTCAGGCAATAATAACAAATATTGCTCTAATTGCAAAACGAAAACGCATAATACAAGAGATTGTTTCAAAAGACAACGCTCCAGAGAAGCATCGGTTAACATAAATACACCACAAAATAAACCGCGTCAAAATTACCAAAGTACAAGCAAATTCTGTAATTATTGTAAAAAATCAGGGCATCTCATTGCAGAGTGTTTTAAAAGGAAAAGAAATAACGAAAGAAATAATAATCCTAATAATGTTAGTCCGCAACAAACTAATCAGAACAATAGTGTTCATTTAAACGCGTCAACTTCCGGGAATCACGTCGTTTCCACGGAATGGGCTTAAGAAAAAACGGCGCACAAAACCTCTATACGAATAATAATTGTTCTATCGCAAATACCGACAAATTAACTTCTAATTTTAATCAAAAAAATAAATTTAGGTTTGATGGTTGCTATCCGGTTTCTAATAATTTTATGGGTCATAGTAACTCTTGCCGTAGACCGCAAACCTTATCAATCGAATCACAAGTTAGTTTTGATGGTTGTCATCCGGTTCCAAATAAATTAATGGGTCATAGTAACTCTTGCCGTAGACCACAAAACTTAATTAATGATCGTCAGAATTCTTTAAAAGACTATAAAATATTTTTAAATAATATTGATAAAAATCCTTATATTGAATGCGTGTGTCAAAATCAAACATTTAAATTTCTAATTGACACAGGCGCATCAGTTTCATTATTAAACTATCAAGAAAAATTAAACACTAATAATATAAATATAAATTTTCAAGAAAAAATCACTTTGACTGGTCTCAGTGCGAATTCACCAGTTGAAACCGCAGGTAGCTGTGTGTTAAATCTCATTATGAATTCATATCATATACCTGTAAAATTTCATTTAGTCAAAGATAATCATAATTTACTCCATGATGGTATTATAGGCAACGATTTTCTCTCTTCTTATGGAGCAGTAATAAATTTAGATAACTCTGAACTATATCTTAGATCTTTCGAAAATCCGATTAAAATCGTATGCCAGCCAAATGACCAAAATCAACCTTTCCTTATCGAACCTAGCAGAGACAGTTATTCAAGTAGATATTTTAAATACAGATCTTTTTGAAGGTATCTGTCCAGAGATAAAAATCGCTGAAGGCGTATTTCTCGCAAAAGCTATCGTAAAAGTAAACAACGGAAAAGCTCTTACCACTATTCTAAATACTGCAAATAAAAGATTAAAAATAATAAAATTCAATTATGTTTAGAACCTTTTGAAACAAACACTTCTTATATATTGTATGCAAATAAACATCAAAATTCTTCGATTAATATTCAAGACAGGCTAAAAATTTTACATGATACTTTACGTTTGAGTCATTTAAACCCTAAAGAAAAAAGGTCAATTCTTAACATTTGTGATGAATATAATGATATAGTTTTTTTACCGAATGATAAATTAACTTGTACAGAAGTCCTTAAACATGAAATTAAAGTAACCGATAGTAAACCAATTTCTTCTAAAATATACCGCTTTCCAGAAGTACATAAAAAAGAGTTAGACAAACAAATCGATAAAATGCTTAAACAAGGTATTATTAGAAATTCGGTTTCACCTTATAATAGCCCTCTCTGGATTGTTCCAAAGAAGCAGGATGCTTTAGGAGAACAAAAATGGCGTATAGTTGTAGATTTCCGTAAATTAAGCGAAATTTCGGTCGGAGATTCATTTCCGCTTCCGAATATTGAGGATATCCTCGACCAATTAGGTCATTCGCAATATTTCACCACCCTAGATCATGCATCAGGATTTCATCAAATTCAAATGAAAGACGAAGATATCTTTAAAACTGCTTTTTCAACCCCTTCAGGTCATTTTGAATACCTGAGAATGCCTTTTGGCGTAAAAAATGGTGTAAGTTCTTTTCAACGGATGATGTCCATTGCTCTATCAGGTCTTCAAGGTCTTCAATGTTTCAAATATCTTGACGATATTGTTATTTTTGCAAGTTCAGTTCAGGAACATTCTGATAAACTCCGTAATGTTTTTGATCGTCTTAAAACTAATAACCTTCTCTTGCAACCCGATAAATGTGAATTTATGCATAAAGAAATAGCATATTTGGGATATGTCATAAGTGACAAAGGTATTTCACCAAACCCAGATAAAATAAAAGCGATAAAAAATTACCCAACTCCACAAAACCCAAAACAAATTAAACAGTTCCTAGGCCTCATAGGCTACTATCGTCGTTTCATTAAATATTTTTCCAAGTTTGCAAAACCACTTACTTCCTTATTAAAAAAGGATACACCTTATATCTGGACTAATGAACAAATTACGTCTTTCGAGTATTTTAAAGATATACTTACAAAAGAACCAATTCTTCAATATCCTGACTTTTCCAAAGATTTTCTGTTGACAACAGATGCATCTAATTATGCAATTGGCGCAATCCTTTCACAAGGAGATATTGGCAAGGATCTTCCTATTTCATATGCCTCGAGCACTTTAAATAAAGCAGAATGTAATTATTCTACTATTGAAAGAGAATTATTAGCTATCGTTTGGGCCGTTCAACATTTCCGTCCTTACCTTTATGGCAGGAAATTTATTATTCTGACAGATCATCGACCCCTTACTTGGCTTTTTAATTGTAAAGATCCTACTAGTCGTTTAATGCGTTGGAGATTAAAACTTGAAGAATTTTCGTACGAAATTCGTTATAATCCAGGCAGAGTTAATTCAAATGTCGATGCTCTCTCTAGAAACCCAGTACAGTTAAATTCTCTAATTAAAAATCAAAATAAATCAGAACTCTATAGTGAATTTATTAAGTATCACTACGAAAACCAAAACATTCCTGATATAAAAATTATAAAAGAAAACCTATTTTCAAAATTCCCTAATGCCTTAATTTATTCAAAAGATTTTGATGATAGTAATACGTATTCTGAAAACCTAGCTATAACATATGACCTTTCAAAATTACAAGACAGTGACGTAGAACAATACGACTCTCTTATGTTAAATTCTGATAATAAAACAACCTTTCTCTTAATTGCAAAACTAAATCATTTTGAAAAACTGACATACAATGACTTATTTTACTCTTTGCAGAATTTAAGAAACTCTTTAAGCAAAAATAAAATTACTGATATTTATATAAAAAATCCTGTAGAGGAGAATTCAAATATAAAACAAGACATGTTCAAGGAAATGTTACAATTTTTATTTTCAAAATCAAATATTAATATTACATTAGTGAATAGACCACGTTTTACTCCCAAAACTCGGGAAGAAATAAAACAATTATTTAAAGAAAATCATGAATCCTCTTTAGCCGGACATGCAGGTTTTTTACGAACTTATAAACGTATTAAAGAAAATTATAAATGGCCTAATATGAAAGGTGACATAAAACATCTTTTAAAATTATGTAAATCTTGTCAAACGAATAAGCATGAAAATAAAACCGCACGAGCTCCTATGGAAATTACCACAACGAGCGAACGTCCTTTTCAAAGGTTAGCAATAGATGTTGTAGGTCCTTTAGATTTGACCGAAAACGGTAATAAATTCATAATTACTATGCAAGATGACCTAACAAAATATTCTTATGCAGTCCCTGTTCATAATCACGAAGCAAAAACAATTGCCAACGAATTATTGAAGTTTATAACTATTTTCGGAATCCCAAAATGTATTTTATCTGATCAAGGTACCGATTTTACGTCCAATACTATTAAAGAACTTAACAAACTTTTTAAAATTAAACACATCCTTTCAAGTCCTTACCACCCACAAACAAACGGATCTTTAGATAGATCACACCTTACTTTGAAAGAATATTTAAAACATTACATTAATGAAAAACATACTGATTGGGATGAATATGTCCCACTAGCAATGTTCACCTATAATACACACTTTCATAAATCTACAAACTTTACACCTTATGAATTATTATTTGGACATAAAACCGTTATACCTAATACTTTAAATGCTAAACCAGAATTTAAATACACTTACGACGACTACTATTCCAATCTAAAATTAAAATTACAAAAATCATTTGAAATCGCGAGAGAAAATATTCTAAAATCTAAAGAAAATTCAAAAGTTAGTTATGACAAAAAGATAAGTATTCACAAGTATAAAGTAGGAGATAAAGTTCTAGTTCAAAATAAAAACTTCAAACCTGGAATAAGTAAAAAGTTACAACCTAATTACAAGGGTCCATATAAAATAATTAAAGTATTCCCAAATCAAACTATTAAAGTTCAAATAAAAAATAATAAATCGGCTGTTTACCACCATAATCTATTGAAACCATTATTTTCAGATGGTGACGAAGATCAACAATAAAAGTATGGCACCTGCGACGCTCCTTAGTGTCCTTCTTTTTTCTGTTTCCGTACTATCCATTGACCAACCTTATCATATTCAAAAGATCGATACCCAAGCAGGTATTTTCTTTCATCACATAGGTAAAGCTAAAATCTCTCATGATTACTTTACACTTTTATCGTATACAAACATTAGCATTTTTGAACAAAAATTAAAACTTATTCATGATACTTATCGACAATCTGAACCGTTATGTTAAACGCGAAACACACCAAATCACCTTAATTTAACAACTTTTCACGAGGAATTCCTTTGCAAAGAACGCCTAGAATTATTACAAAATCGAATTAAAATGTTAAATGAAAAATTTGATTCATTATCTCATCTGACAAGTCACGAAATAATTGATTTAACAATTAAACGTTTTAAAAGAGGTTTATTTGATGGTGTTTCTTACGCTTTTAAATGGCTTTTTGGCACACCTGATGCCGAAGATGCAAAATATTATACGGAAGCTATCCAATCGATTGCTCAACAAAATCATGATATGCAAAGTCTTATGAAACAACAAATTCATATAATGTCCGACGCTATTTCTGACTATAATAAAACAGCTCAAGCTCTTTATTTAAACGAAGAAAAACTAAATTATAATATTTTAAAATTTAATAAATTTTCAAATGGCACAGCAAAAAGAATAAATTCTCTTACATACTTCCAAACAATTACTAATCATTTAAATTTACTCTCTCAACTCATTAGCGAACTAAACGAAGATCTAGATGTTACAATTTTTTCGATTTTATTTTCAAAACAAAATGTTCTACACCCTTCGGTAATTACACCAAGGCGTCTCTATAACGAATTATTAAAAGTTAAAACTAGTACAAATTTTGAATTTCCTATCAATAATGATAATATTGATAATGTACATAAATATTTTCAAATTTGCCAACTTTCAGTAATTTATTCTAATAAAAATTTAATTTATGCTATTAAAATTCCATTAGTTACTAAGGAACTTTATCAATTGTATAATCTCGTTCCTTTACCTACAAAATCCTTAAATTCCACATCTATTTATTCATTCATAAATCCAACTTTTCCTTACCTATTGTTAAGTACGACACGTACATTTTATGGGGAACTAAAAGACCTATCAACTTGTAAATGGTCGCCGCCCTCAGATTACATCTGCTCACGTACCGCTATTCATTTGATCAAAGAGAGGCCCACCTGTGAGACGGATTTGAAGGTTCGACAACCGAAACCCATTCCCGAAAGCTGCATAACCAGAACAATTAAATCAGAGATAGAAGTATGGCATCCTCTGTCTCCAAATCAATGGTTATACATCCTGATGCAACCCATTGCAGGCACGATCAGTTGCGAAAACGAAAATGCACCCGTTGTTGACTTTTCACTCCAAGGCACTGGTATTTTCACACTAAAAGCAAAATGCAAGTGCTATACATTGTCCACGCTATTGGTTGCCACATCCAACATATCTGCAAACTACAGTAATTATATTCCATCAGTCGACATTGTAAATGATAACTGCTGCCAGCGCGAACAAGAATTTTTGCAAAATGAAGAGATGGACACGATCAAGTTAAATAATTTGAACCTCAACGACCTTCGTCATGTCCAACACAAGCTACAACAATTCGACGACGAATTACAACAAAATTTAAATCGACCATTTATTGTACAACATTCCAAATGGTATAACGTCCTACTTGGAATCATTGCCACCTCAATAATGGTCATAGCAATATGCTGCGGATGCTGTAGATGTTGCCGTTGGAGACCGCTTTCTTGGTTAAGAAGATTTTTCGACCCTGACAATTGTAAATATTTGGTTTGCATCAACAGCCACAACACTGTTAGTCACAGCGACCTTAGTCAATGGGAAACCCGCAGAAGTCTACGAAGTCTCGCCTCTGATGAATTAGTGCTGGAAGAAAGACCCCTACGTGACGCAAACGAACCCCTCTACACCGAAGTGATCAACCCTAAGGAAAGACGAAAGGAAAAAAGACTTTTTAAAATTTAATTGTGCAAAATAAAATTTTCCTTTGTTTATTTTCATTATTATAATTCGTCACTACATATTAATATAATTAATATTAATCCCATTTATTATTGCGTAATAATATAATTATATATTATATTTTTAAATTTTTGAAATAATTATCTTTTAAAGGTTATATAAGATGATCAAATATTTTTAACTTTGTAATTACTATAATATAATTATCTATCGTTATAATTATTATATTTCTATAATTACTGTTTATTACATATACTTTGAAATATTTAGTTATATATATATTATATAAAATTATTTAGTTCGAGATTTGAATAATATCTTGTGTAGATTTGATTATTCTTTTATGTTACGTATATTTTATATTATGATATGATCTTCATTTTCTTTTGCAAGGATAAACACTTTTAAGTTTTGATAACTTCATAAAATCCTTATCAAAACACTTAACGAGGGAGGATTGTTATATCCACCAAATATGTTTCACTTTATTCTTAATATTAAAGGTAAAACTAAAGTTAATAAATATCTGTGAAGGTAATAAACGCCTCACGTTTTGTCTATATTACTCTTGGTTTCCTTGATCGCTCTTATTTTCAGTATCGAATATTAAATGAACTTAGAACCTATTTATTAATTCAAATACACATTTTTCCTTAATAGCACCTTTCTAAAATTTTGTATTAACGATGTTTTGTTCCAACATACGAACGGTTCATGTCACGTACAAACGACTAATTGTCACGTTCTTGCGTTATTATAAAACTGTTTGATCCAAAGCAAGAAGAATCATTACTTTGAATACATTCGTGTAGCTCACTATTTTTCAACTTTACAGTTCTTTTATTGCATTTAACCTTTTCAATGTAATTAGTTAATAAATACTTTAAAAAACCAAAAGTGCGGCTTGTGTGTGTTATTTTGCAAGAACCATCTAGGATCCCAACTACATGTTGTTACTTTTAAGTAGGCTGAATTTATTCTTGTTCCCTTTTTTTTGCTGTAATCTTTTAGTTCCAAATAATTTATCTTAGGTAAATAATTAAGTTCTTCACTAATCTCGTTTATCTCTTTTAGGAACTCTTCAGTATTGGCACTAGCTAAGATTCCTGTCTCTGAAGTATCTTCATTTACATTTTCATCTAAAATAAATATAAGTAATTGAAATCTGAACGCAATGCCCTCGAGTGTAAAATATCCTGGAAAATACTTCAACAAGCCATAGGCAGTCTATACGGCCCCACATATACCTAGTTTTCTTTAGTTCGCCAATTTTTTATTCACCCGAAAAACACTACGCATTCGTAACGTTGCGCAAGCGCAGTGTTCATAAATGCCTTAAATTCTGGGGTGTGTACCAAGATTCCTAGGTGATATCGCACTAAGATGTATCATAGAACTTTTTTCAAAGAATGACCTATTAAAGAAAATTTAGAGATTATTTACTTACTTACTTAATTTTTAAACACTCATAAATTTAATGTACAGGGTGGTCAAATAAGCGAGGACGTCGGCTTTATCTCGGAAACCATTAATCGTACAACTTTCGGAAAGATTTTTTTTATGAGTAAAGTGGTCAAGAGAAATTGTTGGAAATTACCTTTAACTTCCTCATTTCGCCGCAAGGGGGCACAATTAAAAATTGTTTTTTGACATTCTAAATTTCTCCGAAAATTCCCATATTAAGGTATAACTCTGATTACATCATTGGAAAGCTTAGACAATTGTGCATCATTTTGGTTTAAGGCTCATTGGCGTACCGACCTTGATAAGAGTGGGAGAAGCTATTGAAAGTGTAAATATTAAAATCGCTGTAACTTCTAAACGACTTATCCGATTTTACTAAATTTAAGCTTGTTTGGAAGGAAAAGGTAAGTACCTTCAATTGTCGTATCCAATGGTACAAGATAGTGTCTAATAAAATTGCAAGAGGGCGCAATTTGTAATAATAACAGTTTTTTCGATTTTATCCCGAAAATTCAAATCATTCGGTATAACTATGACATCATAATCGAAAAGAAGATAAAATTTGCAAGAAAAGATGTGAAGACCGCAGTTCGATATCTTTGTTCGTTTCAAAGTTATTGCCAAAACAATAATTTTTAATACAAATTGCGCCCTCTAGCAATTTTATTAGAAACTATATTGTACCATTGGATACGACAATTGAAGGTACTAACCTTTTTCTTCCAAATAAGCTTAAATTTAGAAAAATCGGTTAAGTCGTTTAGAAGTTACAGCGGTTTTAATGTTAACACTGTCACTTGATAAGAGTGGGAGAAGCTATTGAAAGTGTAAACATTAAAATCGCTGTAACTTCTAAACGACTTATCCGATTTTACTAAATTTAAGCTTGTTTGGAAGTACCTTTAATTGTCGTATCTAATGGTACACGATAGTTTTTAATAAAATTGCTAGAGGGCCCAATTTGTATTAAAAATTATTGTTTTGGCAATAACTCTGAAACGAACAAAGATATCGAACTGTGGTCCTCACATCTTTTCTTGCAAATTTCATCTACTTTTCGATTATGATGTCATAGTTATACCGTATGATTTGAATTTTCGGGATAAAATCGAAAAAACTGTTATAATGAAATAACTGTGTTATTACAAATTACGCCCTATAGCAATTTTATTAAACACTATCGTGTACTGTTGGATACGGCAATTGAAGATGCTTATTTTCCCCTTCCAAACAAGCTTAAATTAAGGAAAATCGGATAAGTCGTTTAGAAGTTACAGCGATTTTAATGTTTACACTTTCAATAGCTTCTCCCACTCTTGTGGGTAAATCCCTATGGCCTGCGTTAAGAAAACGCACTGTATATTGATATACAAAGTGTGGCCATAGTCTAATATTGGTATACCAATTGATTTATAGTTTTTGTAGCGCAGTTATGTGCCTGAAGTTAGCGTCAGATTCATATTAATTTTTTCCAACGAGTTCCCAAAATGTAGATGTTATAAAACGACCTTAATATATTATTATATTAAATAATGACTAGGAACGTTATTCTTTTTATTTGCATAACGCTTTCAGAGAGTTCACAACCGTTTTTCAAGACCTTTTACCACTTAACTTCAAAAATTAAGTGAGCAAATAAAAAAAGTGAATTGTGATTCTGTTTAAAAAAAATCATAAAATTTTTCTGCGTTTCCAGAATTTAGTAATTTTCGGGATTTTAGTTCATTTTATGTCCTTTACGTTTAAATGTGGTACCCATATTTTGCCACTATAAAAAAGAGTATAATAAAGAGTTTATATTTAAAAAAATCATAACTCTTTCTGCGTGGTATGAAAATAATGTAAAATATCAAAGTAGGCACAGGATTTTAAAATTTTCAAATCTTAAGTACTGAGTACTGAATACCTTTTCTTAATAACACTTTTGCGTATTTCCTATACACGCGATCAAAACTGATGGCAGTGGCTAACATGTAGCGCAGTTCACAAAACGCATATATACGTCAATGCCATCAGTTTTGGTAGCGTGGTATAGAAAAAAAGCACTTTAGTAGTGGAAAAATAAGTTTTTTGTAAGTTTCAGACATACTTGATTTTTCGAAACTCAAAGTATATGACGCATATTAGTTTCTACCGAAGCAGGGCTGGATCTTAGAAGATCTAAAAAAAATTAAGTTTTTTTCACCTATTCATACGTCGATCCCGGGGCAAACTGCAATTTGAAAATGTCATTTACTATTTAATTATCATTTAACCCCACCAATGGCCTATCCTATTCATTATCCACAACAAAATCAATGTGGAAAATGTACTTTCGGCACTGTTCTAAAAATGTATTCTTAAATTATTATTTCAGGTATTTGTCGTTGAAATGCCCCTACATGACCAAGATTTTTCCCGCTGGCAACAAAATCTTATCGGAGTCCTCCAAATCGACATGGTTTATAAAACTGGTCACAAATTAATAAATCCAATGATTGAACTCACACTTGATGCTCGTTTAGCGTACAGTGATAAAACTAAAAATGGCGGGAAAACGCCTTGGACTTACTACACACACTCGATAACAAAAAGGTATAACAATCTAATATATTAATATCTCTATCAAGATGTATCACCCCATGTAAAATAAACCTATTTTTTCTTCAAAATTTTCTTGGCACTTCACCACCTCCATTCTAAACCCAATAGAAATTTGGAAAGACACTGTTTTCGTCGCACTTCAGGTCAATTTAGGAAAAAGTAATACAACATAAATTCTTTACCATCATCACTAAATATCTACTAAAAAGGTGTAATTTTCACTTTGCAGATATATGGATTGCCTATTTGACGATATGCATACTCAGAAAGATGGCTACCCCTACAACTGCACCATGGTTCCTTTATTTGAACTAGGCTCACTCTACCATGACTATTATCTGCTTAACCTACGGTTGCCTTATAACTTAACAAAATACTTAAATACTAATCTCGGTAAGATAGGCGATATATACTTACATATGATTCATATGAATGGCGCTTTTATCAAGATATGGGTGAGTTTAAAAGCTGTATTTTTTCCTATAATAGTCGGTATAATGATTTGGTTCTGGAATAGAGTACATATTTTAGCTCGAACTCCTGCCTTACTCGAATACATGCTAATATGTGTGGGTGGAACCCTAGCCTTTCTCGATCTTCCTCTTGAATATCTGACTTTAGCTTTCGATATGCCCTATATGCTTCTTCTAAGTGATATCAGGCAAGGGATCTTTTACGCGATGATTTTCTCATTTTGGTTAGTTTTTACGGGCGAACATATGCTTATTCAGGAAACTGGTGAGCGAAATGGTCTTAAGAAGTACTGGAAACACCTAAGTCCCATTGCCGTCGGTTGCATTTCTCTACTCATCTTTGACCTTTGTGAACGTGGCGTACATTTAGTAAATCCTTTTTATTCTGTCTGGGTTACTCCGCTAGGTAAAAGAAACTTGGCTCTGACCTTCGTTATATGCGCTGGGCTATGTGCTGGCATCTACTTCTTCTTTTTATGTTATATGATCTGGAGGGTTTTTAAGAATATCAGCATAAAACGGCCAGTTTTACCTAGCATGACGCAAGCTAGGCGCTTGCCCTATAAGGGCATTATGTACCGTTTTACCTTTCTTATGGTAGTTACGTTGGTATGTGCTGCTGTAACTGTTATATCCTTCCTTCTTAATCAATATACCCAAGGTGAAAACAAATGGGACGAAAGTTTGAATGTTGAATTGACATCGGTCATTCGTACAGGCGTTTATGGCATGTGGAATGTTTACATTTGCGCGTTGTTGATTTTATATGCGCCTAGTCACAAACATTGGCCGTCTGAACCGACTTGCTCGGAAGGTAAAGAAGTTGAGTTTAGCAGGTTGTTTGTCTAGTGAGAATACTACTCTCAACGAAATTTCTTCGCTTACGTCTTTTGTTCCCAAAGCAAACATCGAATAAATGGTTTTATAACCTTATTTTGTGAATCAAAATCATAACGCTTCCGAAAAATGTTACTAATTTTGTAATCGTTGTTTGTAATGTTTGTTACTTCTTTATTCTTGCCCTTTGTATTTCTATAGTTTTTGATTCTATTTCTATAGCACAGCTTTTAAACATCCTACTGGGTCTAAATAGTTATTTTGTTGACGTAACGTATGTAGGATTTATTTTGTTTAACTGTAGTACTGTCACCCTTCAAACAAGTATTCTATGCAATACTAATTAAATACTTGCTTTCGGGTGCACCAAGATTTTAAACAATAATAAACTTGAGCTAATCACCCAGCTTTGACTGTGACGTAAATTAAATTGGCAGAGATCATTTTCTTATAAAGTTGCCCAGCTTAATTCTTGAATTACTTACCAAACCACTTTGTGAGTAAATAGGTTCCGCGTTGTCGTTTTAATCAGGGTTGAATAGTTATTTATTGATTTAATTATTGTTTAAAATTTTTGTCAAATCCAAAAAAAATTTACATTGGAGATGTTAAGTTGTGTGAACTCATACCAAGAAACTGGATCATGGAATCAGTTAGTTGACATCTGTAATGTAAAACATATTAAATGGTCGGTACCATACCAATAGCCTCCGAAGTATAGTAGGCGTGAAAGTTAACCTAGCAAGGTCTAGGATATAGATACCCGGTTTGTCGTTTGGCCGGTCTTTAAACATACGTGTCGTCCTGTTAGTAACATAATTACGACAGGCCTGTTCAGTCCGCCTAGTTAAAAAAATTGCCTTGTAGTTCATAATCCTTCTACAAAAAATGCAGTGTTGTTACATTGTTGAATAGAGTTAAATAAATGTAACAAAGTTGCTGAGGGCGTCCTATTCAGTACAAGGTAAACTGATACAGAGAAGGTTTAGGGACTTGTTTTTAATTTGAATATTTTTTTGGAAAGTGGCTGTTCGGATAACTAAATTGGTAACTTTCCATTAGTTTGAAGAAATAGTCCATGCTTAAAGTGGAGTTGAAAGTATGGGAAAGAAAGAAAAACTCAAAGTCTTCCTTGTAAGGCTGCTCGGGCGCCAATTCTGTAAGGGGAGTAAGGGCACTTTTTGGTGCGGTTACTTTTTGTAACGGCGGATAAAAATTGCTTTTTGAAACTGGCTAATAAAAATTATATTTTTGTACGGATTAGAAAATACTTTTAAAGTTATCCCTCAGACGCGGAAGTTATTCAATTTCGGGTATTCGGCGGTCGGTAATTCGGCGGTAAATTCGGTCGGGTTTGAATTGAATAACTTCTAAAGCGTTCTGTGGGCGGAATTAAAGAGAATATACAAAAATGAACGGAGTTTTACTCGAGCGCCACTGATTTTAATTTTTAGGGAAAATCAGAACCCCCGGAGCCCTGGGTAACCTTTAAACAGTTGGAGACAGAGTTCTATTAGCGCATACAGATAATAGTCATTCACGCCTCTAAGTTCCTATGGGAAATAAAACACACTTATGTCGGGAAATGTAAAATAATTTTATTTTTGTAACAACAGAAATTAAAACAAATGTACAGGTTACAATATCACGTTACAAATACTTCCCTATAAGTAATAAAAAAAATCAAAATTTCTCGGAAAATTGGCGGTAATTTACAGTTAAGCTTTTCGGTGGAACAAATTTCAAACAAACGGTATTAAAGTGGGTTTCATGCGACGGTGTTACATAAGACGAAGTCCGGTAATAATTTTAAGAACGGAAAACTTATAGGCGGGCGGTATGAAAATGGTATTACAGCGGCGGTTCTAACTACTGGTGAATGCGGTGGTAATTATCGAGCAACTATAATCATGCATATAGGCAAATGAAAAATGATTAAAGCGTGGCGGTATTAAGCAAAAGCAAGCTCGGCAAACTATCGAATAAATCTAGTTCTAAATACAGATAAATGAAAATGATTGTAAGGCGGCGGAAAAATTTAGCAGGAAATAATTTTCAAATATATAAAAAAAATCAGTGTTGCTTACCACAGATAATAACGGTATTCGACGACGGCGGAAAAGAATAATAAAAAAATGAAACGGCAAACGGTTCACTAGCTGAAAACTAAGCACTTTCAAAATCACTTTTGGTCGGCTGCAAAGCTGGATCGAGAAGGGCTCGTATTTTTGGTTCGATCTCGGATTTCAACTTTTTATCTCCCACCACGGAAAATGGTCAAGGTTTGGGGATTTTAAGAACGGCGCGCGATCGTCATCTTTACGAATCGGTACAGGAACCAGCGTTGAATTACCTGTATCGGAATGCCGTAAATTGGTTTGTTAATTAAGACGGTTTCTGTTATAGCGGAGATTAATTACTTTTCCTGATTAAATCTAAAAACTTTTGTTACCGGCGGTTAGAAAAATATTCAATAAGTCGGTTGCATGAAAGAAACAGAAAAATTAATTGAAAAACTACGGAGATAATTATTTTCTAATAATTCGGTGCTAAACCTGTTGTCAATTCGGTAAAACTTAGGTAACTTCGTTACATCCTCCACAAAGTTTAATAGAATAAAAATATTCAACACAAGTCTCTACATATTTCGAACGTAGAAACGTTCATCATCAGGAGACAGAAATTATATTTGGTGCTGATGGTTTTAGCAAAAGAGAAAATGGTGTCGTGGCGCGGTTAATGGAGCTTTTATTTAATAAAACTTAATGTTTTAAGTAGACATGATATAAAGAAACTTGAAGAAAGTTTAACCATACTGAGTATGTGAGAAGTCAGCAAATGGGATTTAGACCAACCAAATAAACTGGGAAAGAAAAAACCTTTTCTAAAAAGGTGTCGAAAGTTATTTTTTAAAAATTTGTTACTTTATAAAAAAAGGGACATTTAAGTGGGTATGTGTCTATATGACATTGTGGGGAAAAAAATTTTGAAGAAAGTAAGGTAACTAGACTGGGTACATATCGCTAATCGTCAGCCGAGAGTGCATCTAATATTAGTACTAAAAAGATTTACAAAAATTTACAATAAAAAAATACTTTTCTTTTCTTTTTTTTCTATTTACTATTGCTTTTTTTGCCTCACCTTCCTGCGGAACGTGAAGGGAAAACATATCGCCAAATTGTCATTATAACAACTGACCAAAACTACACAATGGTGCAAAATTTCCGTTTTCTCGTATAGATAGGTAGTTTTCTGAGACGGCGCCGTATAGGTGCTCTTTAAACTCGCACACCTTTGTGCAATGTGGGATATACTTTCCATATTTGCTCTATAAAAACATAAGGAAAAAATTATTCTTACATGGAAGCTATGAATTATCAGCTAATAAATTTGTAGAAATATTACGAGAGCTGTCACTTTGACAGGTAAGTGTCATTTTTTTTAGCTTTTTCTTAGCGAGGGTTATAACTGTAAGAATTCGAAATTAAAAAATTTTCAGGTACCTAAATAAGAAAGTTTTATACGACAGCTGTCAAATTTTGACAGGTAAGTGTAATTTTTTTTTATCCTTTTCGTAGCGAGGGTTATCGCTGTAAAAATCCTAAAGTGAAAAATTTTTCAGATCCTAAATAACAAAGTTCTATACGACAGCTGTCAGACTTTGACAGGTAAGTTTCAATTTTTTTTGTTTTTTCGTAGCGAGAGTTACAGCTATAAGAATCCTAAATTTAAAAATATTTCAGTTTCTAAATAACAAAGTTCTATACGACAGCTGTCATTTTGACAGGTAAATGTCATTTTTTAAGCTTTTCTTGTATCTAGGATTAAAGCTGTAAGAATCCAAAATTTAAAAAAAATTCAGTAGTTAAATAACAAAGTTCTATACGACAGCTGTCAAATTTTGACAGGTAAGTTTAAATTTTTTTTTAGATTTTTCGTAGCGAGATTTATAGCTGTAAGAATCCCAAATGAAAAATTGTTCAGTTCCTAAATAACAAAGTTATATACGACAGCTGTCATTTTGACAGGTAAATTGCAAGTTTTTTTTAAGCTTTTCTTGTATCTAGGATTATAGCTGTAAGAATTCGAAATTAAAAAAAAAATCAGTACCTAAATAACAAAGTTCTATACGACAGCTGTCAGATTTTGACAGGTAAGTGTCAATTTTTTTTTAGCTTTTTCGTAGCGACGGTTATAGCTGTAAGAATCTCAAATTTAAAAAAAATTCAGTACCTAGATAACAAAGTTTTATACGATACCTGTCAGATTTTGACAGGTAAGTGTCAATTTATTTTAACTTTTTTCGTAGCGAGGGTTAAAGCTGTAATAAAACTAAATTAAAAAAATTTTCAGTACCAAAATAACAAAGTTCTATACGACAGCTGACAAATTATATATACTTAAATAGTAATTCTTATTTTTTATAATTTGCTACCATTTCTATGCTGTTTAGGTATAGAACAATATATTTGAAAAAAGTAGTATTTGAGATGAGCTAAACGAATAGCCAAACTAAAAGTATATCGGACGCACCTTATTCGATTTATTAACGATCCATTATGACCCTACATTGATTTTAAAAAAATAAAAAAAATTACTTCCCAACTTTCGATCGCGTTCGCAAACAACAGTGTTTTATAGCCCAACGTCGTCTACACTTCGAAAAAGTTTAAATCGATTAAAATGATTTTTGCCACCTGTATCGCCCTACAACGAAAAAAAACATATTTTTTAACTTTGACTTTAATAACTTTTTTCCGGTACACCCTGTATATTTGAAATTGTTTCCAGAACGTGCCCCGACTATTCCTCTCTACGTCCAGAAAGTTTGAATCGTTTTTCTCCAACCGTTTCCGAAAAAAAAATTCGCGAATATCGAAATGTCGAATAACCTTCTACCACGTGGCGACGGATTATCAATGTCGGAACGCCATCTTTAAAATCGAAATTACAACTATTTCTAAAACATTTTGGGCAAATATTTTGGTCAATAAAATTAGAAGAAGGTTCAAGGTAGATATTCCACCCGATTTAAAATCTGGAAATTTTCTTATTATTCTAGCAAGTCACGCTAAAAACACCCATTTTTCGCCATTTTTGACAGCCGGATTTTTAGAATTAATAATTAATTTAGATACATCAATATCAAGGCACTCTTAGTCAAAAGTGAATGGTGTTAGAATTTGTAAAGATTGCCTGTTTCCACACCCAAAAAAGCGACTTTTCTCAATTTTGCGAATATATTTTAATAATTTTGGATATGTAGAGGTGTTGAGAAGTAATCAGCGCATTTTTTGAGAAAAAAATAAAACGGTTTTGTTAAAAATTGAATAAGCTACAGTCGATATAGTAGAAAAAAAGCTGCCGTTTTTTCCGTATTAAAGATAAATAAACGAAAAAATATCTCTTAAATACAATTTGACAAGCTCTATCCGCTAAAGTTTACAAAGTTTCGATCAAAAGTCGTTTTCAGTACGAAAAAAAATAAAAACCGTCAAAAAATCAGGCCTAGCTTTATGATTTCCACTTTCTTACAATTTTCGGCAATTTCCATTCCAGTTAGGTATAGAACGATATATTGGAAAAAGGTAGTTTTTGAGATAGCCTAACCGATTATCCAAACCGAATGTACATCGGATGCACCCAATTCGACTTATTAGCGATCCAAGAGGTACCATTTTCGACCAAATTTTGACTTTGAAAAATTCAAAAAAATTACTTCCAAACTTTCGATCGCGCTCACAAACAATAGGGTTCTGTAGCCCACGGTCGTCTACGCGTCTAAAAAGTTTAAATCGAAAAAACTAATTTTTGTGGCCTGTATTGAATGCCAACGAGATCCCGATATTTCTCGACTTTAAAAATTAATAACTTTTTTCCGGCACACCCTGTATATTCGAAATTTTTACACAACATACCCCCACTATTCCTCTCTAAACCCAAAAAGTTTCAATCGTCCCACTCTAACCGTTTCCGAGAAAAAAAATCGCAAATGTGAAAATGTCGAAACTGACGGCGGCGACGACGACGACGACGACGCCGACAACATACGCACATTATTTTCACCGAAGCGCCGTATAACATATCGCGTTGTAGCGCGATATGTAATAAATGGAAGAACCATAAGGTGTTGGTTAGTGGGGTACTGAGTTTTCAGTCTCAGTAACCCCGTGTGGGTTTTAATTTAAAAACCGTAAAAATCGACAAAAATTTGTACATTTTTTGAAAAATCGACAAAAATTTGTACATTTTTTGAAAAATTTACAAATTTTTGTCGATTTTTACGGTTTTTAAATTAAATCCCACACGGGGTTACTGAGACTGAAAACTCGGTACCCCACTAACCAACACCTTATGGTTCTTCCATTTATTACCTTACTTTCTTCAAAAAATTTTTCCCCACAATGTCATATAGACACATACCCTCTTAAATGTCCCTTTTTTATAAAGTAACAAATTTTTAAAAAATAACTTTCGACACCTTTTTAGAAAAGGTTTTTTCTTTCCCAGTTTATTTGGTTGGTCTAGACCCCATTTGCTAACTTCTCACATACTCAGTATGGTTAAACTTTCTTCAAGTTTCTTTATATCATGTCTACTTAAAACATTAAGTTTTATTAAATAAAAGCTCCATTAAGGTTCGACACCATTTTCTCTTTTGCTAAAACCATCAGCACCAAATATAATTTCTGTCTCCTGATGATGAACGTTTCTACGTTCGAAACATGTAGAGACTTGTGTTGAATATTTTTATTCTATTAATCTTTGTGGAGGAAGACTTTGAGTTTTTCTTTCTTTCCCCCTTTCTATTAGTTGCTTAATTTACAATTAAAAAAAACAATTTTGTTTGATTTTGGGTAATTCTAACATTTATTTGAGGGAACTTATATTGAGTTTCCAATTTTCCAGCAATTTTACCTGTAAAAGCGATTTCATTCGCGCTTACTATACATCGTGTTTTCTTCTAGAAATATTATTTTAAAAAGCGAAACACTGAAAGTACATACTATGTTATTTTTATAACTTTTGCAGCTGTAGAAGTTGTCTGTACAAATTACAAGTATGCTACTAAACATATCGAATTTGTGGTACTGTTTATTAAACGCTATTTTTTTTATTACATTTTTCCGTTTTGCTATATATTACTGCCTATTTTATTATTTAAACCTTATACTCCACAGCGTCGATATTTCTGTATGGAAATTCATTTCTTTTTGTAAAAATTACCCAGTCAACCAAATAACGTTAAAAACATGCTATATTAACATTGTATTGTAAAACGTTGATCAGGTATATACCATCTTTATGAATATGAAAATCACATTTAATCGGCCGATAAATAATGTTGGCGGAAGAAACATTGTAATTTGAAATATTGTTTTTGTACTATAATTTTATCATAAAGTACGTTTATATCTACTTAGTTCTAATGTAGATAAACGTTTCGGGTATACCCGTTTATTTTTTTAATATTGTTTTTATGTTTAAAATTTGTAATAAAACATTATTATTTTAGCTTATTTCTAAGGTCTTTTATCATTAGATGTTCGGTTTTTCCAATATAATATTAATTAGAATATTCTTGAATTATAATAATTTTATATTATTTTATTAACGTATACTTAAAGTGGTTTGTAGGTTTAGATCGTGCCCAATTAAATTTATTTTTTGAAGTTTCGCCTACGATTGTACGAAGCAGCTTCTGGGACCTTGACATTTTGAGATTGAAACACTGAATAGGTTGGTTAAGGGCGGGAGTTCAGTGTGTGGCCCACACTTCTTGCACTGCAGCCTTGTAAGTGATAAGTGGATTAGATGTCAGTTAGATCAGATATAAACAAGTTTGCTCTCCAGCTTCTTATTCAGTGTTCTAATCTTAAAGTTGAAATCCCTGAAGATACATATCGTGCAATGGTAAACGAGACGTCTGAAATCAACTTCTCCAATTTGATACAATTAGAATTCAAAAACCATAGTTTATAAGCTCAAAAATGTTGGGATTCATTTAAAAATTTCAAGCTTTGAATACAAAGGAAATACTTTTTATTAATTCAAGTTTCTCTAAATTTATAGTCATTGTTAAGTTATCTTTTCTATATATGTATGTAAACTTCTAATTATTAAAAATTAAGTTTTAGGAAAGCAATAACAACTGTTTTAATTAAATTTTTTTTCTTTTATTTCAGTTTAGTCTAAAATTACATTTTTTGAGTAATTTTTTTTAACCTTGCATTCGCATATCTGATAAAATCCATCATTGTTTTCTTAGCAAAAAATCTTAACTATGAAATGATCGCTGAGCAGTTTCTAAAAAGGACATTAAGCACAAGTCAAAAATACAGAAAATCTGTGTTAAAATTAGTAGGACAAAGTACGATACCTCAGTTATTAGAAAAATATGAATAAGTGCTGTAAAACGTTACAGATACTCCAAAGGTGCATCTTTCTAAAATATTTGAGATTATACAGTGTGCGCCTAAAAAGGGATAAGAGTAACAGTATATTTTAAATTAGAAACCCTGTATGTGTTTAAATATTTTGATTTTTCAGCTAACACATCTGACTTTAACATATCCCATATCTAAATCAAATAATTGCAGAGATATTGGCAGCTGAAAAATTATATTTGGACTCTTTTGACATGCTCTAGCTACCAATAGATAAGTATCAGAGAATAAACGGTTTGCATGTTCCTATCTTAGTTTTTTTTATTCTGTATCCGAAAATAACAATTTCTGTTTCATGGGAAATTACCATGCAGAAACCGTTCTGCTCTAAAACTTACCGTTTGGCAGCTGCTGCCTGAAATTTTCATTTTTTAGCTGCCATATCTAAATGTATAAGATATGTTTCATTTAAAAATATAACTTAAAAAAATAGTCCGTTCTTTAAGTGGAGTGTAAGTTTGAAGGAAAGAAGAAGAAAAAAATAGACTTTAAGTCGTCCTCCACTGGCATATTTGAAACAAGGTGATAAATTCTCTACATGTTTTGAATTTCACCTTCAGGAGAACATAAGAATTGAGAATATATAGATGCATACTAACTCATCAGAGCTTTAAGATTACTTGAAGGACTTGGTTATGAGTAATGTCTTCCCAAGAAACATTCCATGTAAAAACTGAACTTTGTCGTACTAAATGGGCCACCATTTTTAAACAATTAAAATACAAACCAAAAGTATTTGAGTAATGTTCTCAAAAAGGTTTCTTTATAAACAATTACTTTTAATTTCTTCAATAATTTTTTTTTTTTTTTTAAGGGAAAGTTGTTTTAAGCCCCTGTATATGAGCAATTTTTTAGAAAGTCTTCTGTAAAACATCCTTGGAGTCACCGCCTTATTAATTTGCTGCAATCACTGCCGCCAACAAGTTCTTACATAATATACTGCTACAGCAGTCTTAACGTCCAAGCAGTGTAACAGAAACATCGACAACACTGTGTGTAAGATCCATGTGTCACGTGACTTTCTTGAGGTTTGCCATGCTTAAGTATGTAATTTACGCGAGGTGTGCGTGTTATCTTTGCGGTTTTTCGTATTAATTTGTATTTTTATCCAGTTTTCGATTGATATCTAATAGAGAATTTAAGTGACATGATTGCTAAGAACCTCTACAAAATACTAGTAAAAATTTGTGGCGCCAAATTGCTCTAATAGCAATAATAAAGTGAGAAATCAAACGGCCAGACCGGACGGCGGTTTGTTTGCAAAATGGCGCCAGAATTATTTTATTTTGAAAGTGGTGTTTTTTGTATTCTGGTTAGCTCTTTGGGATAAACTTTATTGTTTTGTGGCTACAGTTAATTTATTAAATATTGAAGTGTTTATTTAGCTTGAAGGTATATGTGAATTAGTTTAAAAATATCACTAGTAGAAATAGTACCTAAGTAGGTAGGATACCTCTAGATACCTCGGTACTTAGGTAAGTACTATTTTTTTTTCTTTTAGTTTGTTTATTTATCAACATGCCAAGCCCTTGCTGTATTCCTGGGTGTAACTCTAACTATAAAAGTTTTTTAAAGGCAGGTGAAGAGAGTGTATCAGTTTTTCGCTTCCCAAAAGATGAAAATATGAAAATTCTATGGCTAAAAGCCATTCCAAGAGCTAATTGGTCGCCCACACAGTATTCTGTAGTTTATGCCAAGCATTTTGTCCCCAGTAACATTAGCCGCGAGGATATTTATTTTTTGCCTGATGGCAATATAAATAATATCCAATTAAAGCGAGACTAAATTTAACAGCTGTTCCGTGCTTTTACCCCAATTTGCCTGCTTACTTGTCAAAAACTGTTCTCATTCCTAGGAAAAGTCCAGCGGAGAGAAACGAGGAACAACAAAAGCGTACATCTCAACTTAATCAAGCTTTCGAGCAATTAGATTTTATAAAAGCTTTGACGATCTCAGTAATTATTCACAAAAAATTAATACTTCTGAATTTTGGGAAGTAAGTGACTCAAAAATATATTTTTATAGTTTAGATTTGACCAATGACTGTATAAATATTGTTAATCAGGTTTCAGTGGACATTAATATGAAGGTAAAGGTTTTTTTTAAAAGGTAATGAATTGGATTACAATGATGTGAAATAGATTTTACACTTTGAAATGAAACTAAGCAGGTGATCTCAGCTTGAAAACTTATTGTCTCGGTACCAGTTCATACGGTGTGAAAGTAACGACGTTACCCAGATAGTAGGTGACTTTCCAATCCCGGAAATTTTAAAAGAAAAAATAATTACGACAAGAAAAAAACTTATAGGAATATTTAAGATGTCTTGACGCTTCTCGTGATGAGCCGCCGGCTTCAATATAGATGTTTGGCTGCCGCAGGCGCCTACATCCGATATTAATATTCTGGGAGGGGATTCTGGATATCCGCTGGAGCAGAATGTAATCACGGGGCTTTGACATTAATTTGTTTAATAAAATTCAAAAAAGTCAAGGGGCTAATATTCACAGCATAAATAAAAACACGGGGGATTTCGGCGTCAATACCAAACACTATGTCTGGAGTACGCCAAAAGCGAAGAAAAAAACAGCTTAACGCAATATTACTATTATTTGATAATTAGGTAAGTTGTTCTTGTTATCCAAAACTATTTAATACTTTTTTGTACATTTTTCATTGTCAATATAGTGGCAACAGAGCCAAAAAAACACAAAAAATATCAGAAAGAACAAAAATTTCGCCCGTTGCCGCGCGTCATAATAGTAGCTTGTGGATCCGATGATTCCAGCTGATGCGGCATTGCCCGATGTCACTTCAGGGCTTCCTTTGAAGGGGGTTCTGATACTGCGCTAAAAAACAGTAAACAAGTTAGTAAATTACACTTTTGTTTGTTATCATTTGTAGGCCATACATTTCTTTACATTAAGTATAATAGTAAAATTTTAAAAAACTGAATGGTATAATAAAGAGAGCGTCTGTGAGTGCCAGAGGCGAAAAAAAACAACAGCAAAGTTATTCTTAAGAAGCAATTTTTTTTCAAATAAACACGAAATCTAACCTCTACAAGACGGCATTTTAAGATTTTTTTTTTAATTAGATGTTTTACGGGAAAACGACTTTTATATTCGTAATCTACGCCCAAAACTAGGTATATGGTTCCTAAAAAAATCATCAATTTTGGCTGGGCGGGCGTGTAATAGATATTTTTTTTTTGTTTGCCGGCAAAATAATTATTTAAAATTAAACATGGCGATATTGGTCAAACTTTTTTAATCAGTTTCTGCAAATAATAAGACTGCAACTATTGTTATTAACATAAATAAAGAAAATTTGAAAAGTTACCCATACATTGAACATAAAAAAGATCACTGAACATAATCGAATAATCGTGAACACAGATTACCAGATTGCAGCACACCATAAACTCTTCAGCAAAACACAACACAACACAACGCCATAAAAATGCCGACGTATGCTAGCGGAAAGCAGTGTGTAATCAGGCGCCAAATTAAAAAAAAAATTGTGCAATTGAAAACATATTGATTAAGGTAACGTTATAAGTAAACGATTAAAGTACTATTATTATATCGTTGGGAAATAAAATGTTGCAAAAATACCTTTAAAATTAATATATTCGAACCAACAGAAGGTTTTATTAGGTTGTAAAAAGTAACGTTAAAATTGTTTATATTTTTTTCACAAAATTGTTTGTAGTGTAAAAAGACATTAATGTTCTAATGTTATTATCATATTGGTTTCACAAAGTGTGTTCAGTGGGTAGTATTTCTGACAAGTATGTTTATTCCTGTTTGTGTGGATATGCGTTTTTGCTGTTTCCTGAAAATCGAAATAGAATTTGCAATAAAACTAGTATACAGGATGCCCGAAATTGGTGCTGAATGTATTGCGATCTCGGAAACTATAAGAGATAGAAAGACGGTTAATGGGAAAAATTTTAGGTACTTGATCATGTTACCAGCTTATTGGTGCTGATCGATTCTTTTGGTTTTTGAGGCATTTTGAATAAACGAAAATGTTGCATTTCTTTAGATCGGTTGTAACTATGTTATTTCCCAATATGTTTTAAACCTGTAAAATCATGGAACTTTTTAGATAGAATATGCCTACTTAGTTATTATCAAAAAAATATTTTTAGTTGCCACGTTTTGGTTTCCTAGAACCATCAACAATTTTATTTTATTTTATGACCGCCATATTGTATTTTTTATTTATCGAAAAGTACCTAATCTTAACATAGTATAAAACAAAGTCGCTATCGCCCGTCCTGTCCCTATATGTGCTTATATCTTTAAAACTACGCAACGGATTTTGAAGCGTTTTTTTTTTAATAGATAGAGTGATTCAAGAGGAAGGTTTTTATGTATAATACATGCATAATATTATAGAGAAACACTGATAAACACTGATAAATTAGAGTAGGGAGAACGAACGACCCAACCTAACCGGTCCCCGGCCCGTTCAACGATCGATCCGAAGCACCGAAGCCGGATTAGACGAAGACAGACTATGTTTTATGCATGAATGTGAATTGTGGACGGGCCGGCAAACGGTTGAGTTTGAGGTTTGTTCGCCTTATTATCTCACGTCGTATAATGCCGGGCTGCAACGCAGGCCGGGTACACGCTAGTTTCTATATATAATACTAAACACTATTATAAATTAAAAATTTGGAACCTCAAAATAACTAAAAATAACAAAAAGAAAATATTACCAAGTAGGCTATGTAAAAAGTTGCCATGAAAGTGTTTTCAGATTTAAAAAATATTGGGAAATAACATAGTTACAACCGATCTAAGGAAATGCAACATTTTAGTTTTTTCTAAATATCTCAAAACCCAAAAGAACCAGAATCGATCCGCAAGCCAATAAACTACTAACATAATTGCCTAAAAGTTTGCCCATTTAAAACTGTCTTTCTATCTCTTATAGTTTCCGAGATCACAATACTGCGGCGCCAATTTCGAACACCCTGTTAAAGAAACATTATTCTTAAGAAGGAACCGGAATTAACTTTATTCTACTTTACACTTATTACTGTAAATATCTGCAAACATTGTGTAAAATTATTTTATGATAATATATAAAATAAAATATTGCACAATAGTAATCTTTTTAAAAAATTTTCACTAGTGCTGAAATTACTTCTGCAATTTTTTTCGAATTCATGAATATTGTAACGGGCCAGCCGGTTTTTCGTATTAATTTGTATTTTTATCCAGTTTTCGATTGATATCTAATAGAGAATTTAAGTGACATGATTGCTAAGAACCTCTACAAAATAAATTAAAACAATAATTCTTAGTAAAAAAATATTCTAAAATGAAAGATGGAGGTACTTTACTCTTAGCGGAATTTCAAATTTTTGATCCAACCTCGTATACCATAAGACTTTTACCGGATTTAATGGGTGTTATTTTGGTTTGAGAACATGCAGAACCTATCTAAAATAAAATTAATTTTCTAAACTTAAAGATAAAAAAAACTTTCCCATAATATGCTGCGCACTTTCTGTCGGTCACTGTGTATTTATAGGAATTTTTAACCGTTTTGGAGATACGGGGCTTCTTAAAATCGTTCGATTTGGCGTTTTAATCGTCGCTTACCCCCTTTAAAAAATAATCCTTTTGTTATCGTAAAAATCCGTCCAATAGATGGCATTTCGCGGTTTGATATCAAAAATATAGTTGTTGATATTTATTTTAAACCGTTCCTGATACACGGGACTTCTTAAAATGCATCATTTGATTTTACGTTTTAAGGGTCTCACCCCTTAAAAAATAAATCTCTTAAAATGAAAAATTAAACGATACATTTGAAGAAGCCCCGTATCTCTGTAACGATTAAAAATAAATATCAACAACTATATTATTATAATTTTGATATCGGACCGTGAAACGTTATCTATTGGCCTAGTTCAGCTATACTCTAAGTGTGTTCCGCGGAACCCTAGGGTTCCGCGATACCTCTGTAGGGGTTCCTCAAAAATTTAGAAAAAAAATCAAAACACCTCTCTCTGGTCGAACGTTTTGACTCCGCGGCCGCGCGTAGGTATATTTATTTATTTATTTGTATTTGTATAAACATGTGTTACAATAGCTGGTACAATATCTCATAAGTTTGGTATCAACATGTATACTTGTATACTTGTGAGTGCGCAGTCCCTTTGATAAAAGCCGCCTCTGAATTGTTTACAACGCAATTTTTATATTTCTCTTTTTATTTTTGCTTTTTGCTGCTCCATACAGAAGTGCGATGGCTGTCTGGGGGTAAAACTTTAACAAGGCTATTTGAACTTAGAGCCGAGTTACAAATGTTTCTTTCAGCAGATACTTCTTTTAATTTGATGGACCGTTTGTATGATAAAACTTGGTTGTTCCGATTGTCTTTTATGGCGGATATCTTTCAAAAACTGAACGAATTGAATTTATCATTGCAAGGTAAACAGACAACAGTGTTTCAGGCCTATAACAAAATAACTGCCTTCAAAAGAAAATTAGATTTTTGGATTATTTGCATTGGTAAGAAAGAAATAGAAAGCTTTACGTCACTCAGTGAGTTTGTTAGCGATAACGACTCAGAAATGTTTCAAGATGATGTGTTTGAAGAATTGGTCCAATATCTCAGTTCGACGCGCGCATCTTTTGAAAAGTATTTTCCCGAAGAACAGAATACAAAAATGAAACTGAATTCATGGATTCATAATCCTTTTTTACCCAACTTGTAAAAGCCCGAAAGTATGTCAAACGAGATATATGAATCTCTTTTAGAAATGTCATCAGACACAAGTATGGAGTCACTGTTCAAAACGACGCCTCTCAACGATTTTTGGTGCAGAATCCGTGATGAATATCCAATGCTTGGCAAAATGGCTCTGAATATTCTTCTCCCGTTCCCAACAACATATTTGTGCGAAACAGGATTCTCAACCTATGCAGCCACGAAAACAAAATATCGCAATAGACTGGACGCCGAACCTGATATGAGACTTCAACTATCTTCTATCAAACCTGATATCAACCAATTGATGAAAAATAAAAAACAGTTTCATACCTCCCATTAGTTAGATTTTTTCTTTTTTAATATCTTCTATTATTGTACTTGCCATGTGGTAAAGTAAGTAATAATTAGTAACTGTTACATTGTACTTTTATTATGCTTATTAATAAATAATACACTTTTAAAAACTATTGTTTTATTGTAGGGTTCCATCAAGTATTTTGCTTCCCAAAAGGGTTCCGTCACCAAAAAAGTTTGAGAACCGCTGGCCTAGTTACATTTTAAAAAGAAGCAAAATGGCGTCTTATCTGTAATTTTTTGACGTCTGACATACTTGACAATAGGGCAGTTATCTCAGCTACAAAGAATGTAACTATAAAAAAACTTGGATTTTCAATCTCGAAAGATCTATTTTTAAAAACACTTAAACGCAAAATAGAACAATGCATTTTAAGAAGCCCGTATCTTCGAAACAGTTAAAAATAGATATCAACAACTAATTTCTGATATTTGACCGCGAAATGCCATCTATTGGTTTAGGTACGGATGGTGGTGGATATTTTTAAAAAAAGTACAATGGCGTCTTATCTGTCATTTTTGAACATCTGATTTTTTTACAATAGCTTAGTTATTTCGACAAAAAAAAATAATGTAACTAAAAAAAAACTTGGATTTTCGATCTCAAAAGATCTATTTTTTAAACGGATAAAACTTTCAGAACAAAATCAAAATTTTCAAAGCCTTGTATCTCCGGAACGACTGAAAATAAATATTTCAACTATATATTTTTAAAGTTTAAATAAAAAATAAAATGCGCTAGGTTTATAATAAGGTAGGGTTGACATTTAAAAAAATCTGACGAAAACTGCTATTAAGCAGAATTAACAATTTCTTCATTTTTCTCAAAAATTTGAAATGCATGCGCATTTTTATATTAGGATATCTTTTTTAAACTGGAGATAATATGATTATAATTGACCTGCGGTTTTCTCAGATATTATTTTTCTTTTTGCTGAAGTTAAAAACGATATATTGTTGCATTTAAAATTTTTAAGAAAAATTACGAAACTGTAGATTCTGCTAAAAAATATCGCCCTCTATATAGCTGGGGTCCCTTTTTAGTTGTACACTCGGTATATGTTACTTTAATACTACTCATAAATTGTGGCATTGAAGCCCATATTATATGACATACCAAAATCAGTTTTAAATAAGAAACCAGTAAGTATCTTATAGTAAGAAATATTTTAAGTTCATCTCTGGCTTCGCTGATCTTTAAATAGATATGACTTAACAGCTGACCATAATATTAATGAATCGCCTACCGGTCTCATAATATTCTTTACATAAACTTTCAAGGTTCTTTTGAAAAAACATTTATTAATTTACTCACATATAAATAATTAGCAATCCTATGGAATATGGGAAACATCGAGCTGACAATTGAAATGTAAAAAATAGTTCATGTACCTATACTATACATATAGGTTCGTGTTTAAAGTATTAATAACCAAACAATACAAATAATGAAATAAATAATGTCCACCTGTTTTTTTGGAACAGCGAAAACCTTACAGGACCTTATGGGCAGTGGCGGATTTAGGGGAGGGGCGACGGGGGTTTCGCCCCCCCCTGAGCCTTCTTAACCACACCTAAAGTCAAATACGTCATTCGCGAATTCCTGTGAAATAAATATAAGAAAAACCTTAATTTCAACTTCACATAATTAATAATAGAAATAATAAAATATTTTATGAAACAAGCCAGCCAATGATATAAATAAATTTATTGTCATGTTTTAAAAATAAAAGAAAAGATCAACACTGTTATTTTATGATAAATGCATAATATGGCTTAACTGGTAGCAGCGGCGGATTTAGGGGGGGGGGGCTGTAAGGACTGTAGCCCAGGGCGGCAAATATTAGGGCGCGGCATTTACAACATTAAAATTAAAACAAACCAAACACGCAGACCTTCGCAGAAACTTCATTATAAGCAGCTTTTCAATGATATTTTAGATACTACAAAAGGCCAGATTGAACTATGATTTTCAGATTTGCATGAATTAGGTACAATTTTTTGACTTAATGAATAAAAATCTTTTTTTAAGTTTTTCAGAAAATTTCCCAAATAATCTTTCAGATAGTTTATGTCTAAGGTACAACTTTATAAAAAAAGAGTTTTTAGTTTAACTTACTTTTAACAGTTTTTTTATAGTGAATTCTTGACAAATTTTGGGCGTGGTCAAGAAAATTTTTCTTCCGACACTATCCTGCTCGTCTCTTTGTAGGTAGGTAGATATTACAGTTTTTAGTTTAACTTATTTTTAACATTTCTTTTCAGAGTGAATTTTTGATTTTGGGCGTGGTCGCTAAAATTTTTCGCCTGCGGCGCATTTTCGCGCCTACGGCGCTTCATTTCTAAACCTTGGTCGCCCCCCCCTCAGCAAAATCCTGGATCCGCTACTGCTTATGGGACAAAGATAATGTATGGTTTTATATTTATTTCTGGGACAACCAATTTATTCATCTCCTTTACAGTTTTTTGTCTTTAACATGCAAACCAGAAATGTATTATTAACAATTAAAATGTATTATTAAGGGAAATGTATTACTTTACGTGACCTCATGAAGTAAAAATTTAGTTTTTTAAACATATTTCTGTCCTAAAATAGAAGTTTTAAATTCGACTACCACCATTCTCCGCGGCTACCACTTAGTGATAAAAAAATGTCTAATCACTTGGAAAAATTGTAGCAATGTCCACTTTTTTTATAAACTAATCAATTTTCTAGAGGTTAAGGAAAAAGAGATTTCCTTCTCCAATGCTGGGCAAGAGATTTGAAGTCCTACAATTTTTTTAAATGGTTAGGAAAAAATATTTTTCTTATTACCAAAGATGTAAAGTAGTATATAGCGGTAGAGATTGATGGTGGCCGGATTTTAAATTCTAATTTTATATAGATTGCCATTAAGGAAAATCAAAGATCTGTATAAAAGCGTTTACTTAGAAACTCCCATCAAAACAAGACAGACTATTAATAGAAAGCAGTATCTTTATGAACAGCATGCAGAGAAAAAATAATCGGTAAAGTGCATAAGTACCTTAAGCATTCCCAAATAATTAAGAATTTTTCCAATTACTATATTTAAACTTGACTTCGAAAAAACCGAAAGAAAAGGCGGACTTGTTGCGTCGATGGACCCTAGGGCTAGACATGACTGTATTTTCATTCAGCTTTTCGAGCAAAGCGCATTGACAGCTTCGAGCTTCTAAGAACTCTTAAAAAAATAGCCACGAAAGGTTCAGAACGAGTGGTAAACCGCTGGTGATTTCTAGTGTATAGACTTTAGAATGTTTGGGAATATCCTAGGAAATCTAGAGGATGTCCAGGGATGTCGGCAGTATCAGGCATGCGCATATTGGTGATTTTATTGTTCAAGGCAGGGCTGTTAACTCTACATCTGTATAGCTACGGATTTTAGAGAGTCGTAAAAATTGAAACGGCCATCTATAAAAAAGCAGAATTATTAATGCTAGTTGAAAAATAATGAATAGATAAAAAAAGCCATTGATTTATTTTATACTAGCGTGTATCCGGCATGCGTTGCAACCCGCTGGTATAAATACAAACCCGATATATTAGTACCCGGCATGCCACTTTCTGAAATTGCACCCGTGCGCTGCTGAACCCAAAAAAGGAAGAAATTAAGAAATTTTTAAATATAAACGCAATAATGGGAATATATATTTTTTTAAATATTTATGTTTAAAAATATATATTTCTACATAATATGACCGATTCCGAAAATGATTGGTTTTCAAGTTATTTTTGCCATTTTTTTTTGCCAAGTTTGGCCATGTTGTTTTGTTTTTGGCCTTCTTTGTTATTATTTGTAAAAACAAAGTGTTGCTAATAGTCAAAGTCAAAGTCAAAGTATGCTTTATTGTATAAAGACACAAGATCTCATTTACAAAGCAGTTTCAATATAAACCTAACATAAGATGATGTTACAATACTAAGATAAATAACCGAAGCGTCAGAACATAAAATAGCCAAAAGAGAGAGAGAAAGTAAAGAAATACAAGTCAATCACAAGGTGTGTTTACATTGTTATACTAACATAGGGTCCTTACATCATAATGCTAAAATCACAGAAACAAAATATGATAAAAGTAAGTAAGAAAAGAAAATTTTGTACTTAACAAGAAAGTTACAGTAAATAAAATAAAATAAAATAAATCAAATTAAATTAAAATAAATTAAATTAAATGCTCACACAGGGAAAGAACAAAACAGAATGATGAGGGCAGACTAAGTTGTGCGACAAGTAATAATAAATTACAAATTACATAAATTACAGAGTATCATTGTAATATTCAGTTATATCGTAGTATGCCTTATCAAGCAATATCTCCCTGATTTTTCTTTTAAAAATTCTAAGTGTGGGTAATCGTTTTAAGGTATTTGGCAGATGATTATAAATCTTATCGCTTTCATATATTATTGATTTCTTTGTTAGTGTTAGAGTTGGAATAGGCAAGGGCAAATCAGAATTTTGCCGGGTATTGTAATATGTATTATGTGGAATGAAATTGTCACGGTTTTTGTACACAAGGCATACAGTCTCAAGGATAAATAGACTATAAATTGTCAAGATTTTTTCTTTTATGAACAATGGTCTGCATGAATCACTAGGTTTTGCTCGACTCAAATATCTTACAGCTCGCTTTTGCAAGATAAACAGCGAGTTAATCAGATAACAACATGATAGGCCCCAGAACGAGATGCCATATCTCAAGCGCGATTCAACCAGGGAATAGTAAACTGTCCTACCCATTGCAGTACCCAACTCATTGACAATTACCCTAATTGCGTAACAGCCAGAAGCTATCCTTTTAGAAAGTTCAGCAATGTGAGAATCGAATCTAAGTTCTCTATCTATAATCAAACCCAGAAACTTTGTTTCACTACGACTCTCCACAAGATTATCTCCAATCACCAAACCCTCCATATGACATCTAAATCTCAGAATATTTGTTTTATTAAAATTTAGTACGAGAAGATTCGAATCACACCAATCCTTTATTTGGAGATCCTGAGAGATAACGATTTCCAGTGCATTGGCATTTAAGCAGTGCCACAAGATCGTTGCGTCATCTGCAAAAACAATAAATTTACCGTCAATATTAATGCCGGTTAGATCATTTATAAAAAGAAGAAATAAAAGTGGGCCCAGCACAGAGCCCTGAGGTACACCCCAGTTTATGTTCCGTGCCTCCGAACACTCGGCTCCCACAGATACTATCTGTTGTCTTCCGGTCAAATATGATTCGAACCTAGTTTGCAAGAAAAATACAAAACTAAGTGAACATCATTTTTTCATAATAATAATAATAATAATAATAATAATAATAATAATAAAGGTCTTTATTCAAAAATTGTAAAATAGAAAATTATTACATTTTGTTATCGGGCGAGGTTCAGTTCACCCTGTCTACATTAAATGCAACAAGGCATCTGATCTGTTCTGAGTTTTTTTTAATGTTGAGCCCACGGGGGGGGGTCCAGACCCCTCGGACCCCCCCCCCCCCCTAAATACGCCACTGCATCGAAACCATAGTAAACCATAGATTACATTAGTGATCTTTTGGGGGATATACAATAATATACATCCTGAGTGGGCAGCGGCCTTTTGTTCGCGGACGACCCTACATTTTTATAGTTTCGTCTTCAAACCAAGAAGAAGTCGTGCAACAGCGGTATGAAGCTGCTGCTTGAATGGTTTAACAAAAAAACCAGAAGAGTTCGAAAACCACCTATATTCGCGAAATCTTGATATTGACCTCGATTTAAAAGTTGGTAATGAAGATAGTAATATATAAGTATTGCCAGTACGGATTTCTTAAAATTTTTGGGTTTGACCATTGACCAGAACCTTAACTGGAAGGAACATTGTTGTTTGTTGTGTTCTCAACTTAACAGTCTATGTTACATGATTAGAAATTTAAGAATCGTACTCCCTATTGGGGAGCTTCTTTCAGTTTATAACGCTTATGTCGGATCTCGGCTGCATTATGGTATTTGTTTTTGGGGAGCCTCCTCTACGTCAAGAGAGGTGTTTATAATACAGAAAAGGTTATTGAGGTGCATTCTTGGCTTTCCACCGGGCACGACCTGTAGGTCACAGTTTACAGGACTGGGAATTCTTACTCATACAGGCGTTTTTATTTACGAGTTGGGTAAATTAATTTTCTGAATAAATCCACATACCTTACTCGTGCCAGATATAATCTGCATACGACAGACATAGATTGAATATTAGTAAAAGTTCGCCACATAATTTAAGGCCAGTTGTCCTCAACAAGCTTCCACAGAATATAAGGAATGTCAAAAATGTTTGTGTGTTTGAAAAACACCTTAAGAAATTATTGGGATCGTGAGTTCTATAATTTGAATGAATATTGAAGACAATTATGGTAGTATTACCTACCTATATACCTATAAACCTGTATTGTTGGTTAATCACTTATGTTATATACATTTTATGTATTTGACGGCTTCCATACATCATCATGTCACTTTGGAAATAAAAATATTTATTATTATTTTTATTATTATTATTATTATTATTATTATTATTATTATTATTATTATTATTATTATTATTATTATTATTATTATTTGATAAATCCTAGGATCAATTACTGGAGGAAAACAAATTTTGTAGGTAATTAAAGTTGAACTCAATTCAAAATCGAGGATAAAACAAAAATAAATAATGACAAATATAAATAGTGAAAATACCGAGGAGAATACACACGAAAATATGAGAGAAAATACAATAATTAGAATGTTGAATGATTTGCCAGTAGGTACTTAAAGAGGACAATAATAAAAAATTTGAAATCCTTTCTTCCTTCAGACTTAACAAATATTTCATTTTTAGAAGTTGATGAAGGGTTGATTCTTAAGGCTTTTTCCGAAGATTTTTCCAAGGATGGAAATGCAACGGTTTCCGAAAACGAGGGATGTCTAGGGATTTCCTAGGATGTTCAGGGATTTCCGGAGATGTTTAAGGATTTCCAAGGATGTTCGGGATAATCGAGATGTCCTTAGAGAAGGGAATGTCTGGTGTACACATTTCGGTCAGCGCTTTCTTTCTTTATTTCTTACCCCTCGGTTCAGAATATATTATTGTTTATGTAAACTCTACGTACCAATTTCTTGTACTAAATGTTTGCTTTTAAATGGGACCAATTGGTTTTTTAAAGGGTCAATTAAATTTCGTTCTTAACATTTTTGACGCACACCAGCTTTTATTTAAACGAACAGCATACTACTAGCAGGTCAAGGGACCTGTTAGAGTCTAGTTATTGTTATTCCTAAAAAAATATAAAGTAAATACCCATAATGGTAGATGATGGCTCACCCGGCATTGCCCGGTGAGATACCATTGCATCGTCTTGGATGGCGTGAAGTTGCTCTTGAGTTATTCTTTGAGTCAACGTTTCGTCGCTGTGCTGATGTTTCCGGTTTATAGGGTGGGAAGAAAAAGCATAATGGAAGCTCCAGGACCGAAATACTCCGGAGGTAAACTCGCCCCCCCGATCGGATCTCCGGGTGGGGGCTGATCCTGTGGCCTCATCAAGCGATATTAACCGAACATCCACTGTCTCCGACAATATACTGGGTTCCCCTAACAACACTCAACGGAGAAATAGTGTGGCAACTACAGTTGCTGACACACCCAAAAACAGCAGCTTCAAAATTGATTTCTGCAATATCAGAGGGCTTAATACCAACAACAATTCAGTTCACCAGCGCTTACAATCATCCAAGCCCCATATGCTCGCACTGACTGAGACAAAGGTCAGATCGTCAACGAACACCGTCAGCTATTTATATCCTGGATACGATTTTCATTTCCGATTTAGACGGAACTTTGGGGTCTGTCTCTTTATCCGAGATGATATTTGCTGCCAACGAGAGGACACACTTGAACCAGCAGAGTTTGATGTAATGGGGTTTAAAATATCAACGCAGAAAATCACCAATTTTATCTGCTGCCTTTACCGTCCACCAAGTGACACCCATTACAGAGCACTCTTCTCGTCACTAGCAAACACAATTGACTTCTTGCAAACCAACCATCCTAATGCCGAAGTCGCTATCTTTGGTGACTTTAACGTCCAAAATATCAACTGGCTCAAATACTCAAATACCAACGATGAACAGGGTCGTCAGGCGGAATCTTTTGCGATCAGTTCTGGTCTAACTCAACTCGTGGAAGAACCAACGCGAATTTCAGACCGAGATGGAGATTTTGCTAGTCTTTTAGATCTCTTTTTGACATCCAACACTGACCTATACACAGTCACCGGTCATCCTCCATTAGGATCTTCCGATCACAAACTTATTTCAACTCTAAGCGAGCTGCCAATTTGTTCTGAACAACCTCCTAAACCTTGTAAAATTTGGCACTACACATCAGCTAGTTGGGAAGACCTAAGGGACCATTTTCGCACTTTTCCTTGGCTGGAAGTATGCTTCTCTTCAGATGATCCATCCGCTTGTGCTCAAGAGGTCTCCGATGTCATTCTTACTGACATGGAAGCCTTTATTCCTTTTACCAAGAAGCGCCCTTCTAATGGCAAGCTCTGGTTTAGCAAGAATTGCGAGCGTGCTGTCAGAGCTAAAAATCTAGCTTACCGACAATGGCGTAAAAATCCTACCGATGTGAATCGCACCATCTTTGTTACCGCTCGAAACCAGTGTAAGCAAACAATAGATCAAAACAAAGAGGCTCATAACATAAGGATCAAAAATAAACTTCTCGTCAGTCCTAACGGATCTGGGTCCTTTTGGTCGGTCGCTAAGGCCGTCAGTGAGAATTTTACCAAATCAAATATTCCATCGCTAACACGTTCTGACGGCACAATAGCAATCACGGCTGAAGATAAAGCGAACTTACTCGCAGAACTATTTGCTTCACACTCCACGGTGGACTTTCAGGGAAAAACACCCCCTAACATTCCAGCCGTTCGATCGGAAATGACTGATATCGTATTCCGTCAGCGTCCCGTCAAACGAATTCTGAAGGGGCTCGATGCCAAAAAAGCTTCTGGTCCAGATGAAATTCCTATTATAGTGCTCAAGAAATGCGCCGATGAACTCACACCAGTATTTTGTAGACTTTTTAACCTATCCTACAAAAAAGGAATATTTCCATTTTGCTGGAAAAAGGCGCGAGTCCAGCCTATACCAAAGAAAGGCAAGAAAACCCTGCCAAACAACTATCGACCAGTCGCATTGCTTTCAGTTATATCAAAGGTGATGGAGAAAGCTATTAACCAACAACTTCTAAAATACCTAGAAGGCCTTAAAATTATCAGCGACCATCAGTATGGTTTTCGTAAGTCCAGATCAACAGGAGACCTTCTAGCCTATGTCACTCATCTTTGGAGCAACGCAATCGAACATCATGGGAAGTCCCGGGCTATTGCACTGGACATCTCTAAAGCCTTTGACCGTGTCTGGCACGAGGGGCTCCTAAGTAAACTGCGTTCTTATGGTATGCCCGGTCGATTTTGTTCATGGTTGTCTAGCTTCCTCAAGGACCGTTCTATGCAAGTGGCGATTGACGGGTTTCTCTCAGACAAATTCACCATCAATGCTGGTGTTCCTCAAGGGTCCATATTATCCCCCACTCTCTTCTTACTCAGTACATTAACGACCTTCTAGCGAAAACAGAAAATCCAATGTATAGCTTTGCTGACGACATCACACTTATCTCATCTTTTACTTTGGAATCTCAAACATCGGCTGCTGACGCACATCTTGGCAGACAACATGAGGTATCACGCCTCAATAAAGACCTGGAAGAAATTTTGTCTTGGGGTTTGTTCGCCAGCCCAGATTCTGAGAGATATCTGGAGTTCTGCACCGAAGCATACCCTTCGGTTGTTGGATTCCATCCAAAGGAGAGCCGTTCGTCTAATCGGCGACCACGAGCTGACTAAGAACCTCGACAGCTTAGAACATCGAAGACAGGTTGGTAATTTGACTCTCTTCTACAGATATTTCTATGGCAAGTGTTCGACAGATATTGCCCGCTCGTTTGCACCTAGAGTAATGCATAGCAGAAACACACGACGAACCACTGCCGCCCATCCCTATGTGGTTCAACTTAGTACACCCCGAACATCATTGTTTCAGAACTCTTTCATTTGGAGGACGTCATTTTTTTCGTTCGTTTCCAACCGAATATAACCTCCAACGATTCAAGAAAAACGTGAATCGCTTTCTTCGCACACGCACCACTCCCAGAGCGCCTTAAATGATTTTTCCTGTAGTGCTTGTGCTCGATCATAAAAAAAAAATTAAGAGGGTATATTAGGTAGTGAAAGGACATTTAAACCAGAGTCGGCATGAGGACTAATTGAAACATTTTATTATTTTACAGACACTTACGACCAAGTGCACAGACGTTTTTAACGCTAACTCACGAATTAACGATAAATTTCTTGTGCACCGCGTTCTAATCCTTAGGTTAAAATGTGTAATTGAGTCGATCGTTACTTGATGAAGATCCATATTAAATAAATACGTAAAAGAAACAACGTTAAGGTTTCAAATCTTCACAGAATTGGTTTATTTTTATATTACCAATAAAAATAAAAACATGACATGTTTCGTAGCACTGCTACTTCGTCTACACCTACAACTTTGTTTGTCATTTCCATTTCGACATCTGACGAAGTAATAGTGCTACGAAACATGTCATATGTTTTAATTTTTATTGGTTATATAAAAATAAACCAATTCTGTGAAGATTTGAAACCTTAACGTTGTTTCTTTTACGTATTTACTTAGGTTAAAACCCTAACACGGGATTTTATTTAGGTAACTCGTCAAAAACGACGAGTTAAACGCGAGTTAACAAATCCTTTGCGGCATTGCGGTTATGTATACGTGTTTATTGTTTATAACTTCCATATAAGCAAATAGAAATCGAAAATTTTGCTGCCCATATATTGTTTTGCTGTTCATTGTCGATAGCAATAAGTCATCACGGATCTGTTTTGCAGAAATAAGTGGACCAGTTTTTTTCTGATTAACTTTTTCTTCTGCTACTGTCGGCCGCAACTCTTTATTTTTATAAAAGTTTCTTTACGATTCCATAGTATACCTACGATTATATACCTCAATCCGATTCTGACCAATTAAACGCTGTTTTGCGACCAATCAGATGCATATTATACTGAATATACCCCGCATAAGTGGATATACCCCGGGCCACCTGCCACAACAATGCCAATGCATAACAACATCATAACAAGTTTAAAATATTTTATGGTTGCTATAGACCGTTTCTATAATAACAAAAATCCCTTTCAACAAATCAAGTTTTTGATGTTGTCAGATTCATGTCACATTTTTTTAAAAATGGAATCTTGCCGATTCGGTAATGTTTCAGTCGAAAATATAAGAAAAAACGCTGAAAAGACTATCCCAGAAAATACAATAAAAACAAAAAAGTATATATGGACCCAATTCGAGAAATTCTGCGAAACACGGCAGTATATATTGACAAAAAATACAACTATTATACAGCTTGCCGCTATATTGGAAGACTGGAGTAGTAGCTACATAAATCATTTTAAAAATCTTGCATTTCGTTGTATTTTTTCTTTTTTTTTGGTATATAATCTCAACATATACCACTCGAGGTAAATATTTTATTTAGAATATTCACCGCTTGTGATATAACTTATGATTATATACCTCAATCCGATTCTGACCAATTAAACGCTGTTTTGCGACCAATCAGATGCATATTATACTGAATATACCCCGCATAAGTGGATATACCCCGGGCCACCTGCCACAACAATGCCAATGCATAACAACATCATAACAAGTTTAAAATATTTTATGGTTGCTATAGACCGTTTCTATAATAACAAAAATCCCTTTCAACAAATCAAGTTTTTGATGTTGTCAGATTCATGTCACATTTTTTTAAAAATGGAATCTTGCCGATTCGGTAATGTTTCAGTCGAAAATATAAGAAAAAACGCTGAAAAGACTATCCCAGAAAATACAACAAAAACAAAAAAGTATATATGGACCCAATTCGAGAAATTCTGCGAAACACGGCAGTATATATTGACCAAAAATACAACTATAATACAGCTTGCCGCTATATTGGAAGACTGGAGTTTTAATATGAAGAAAAAAGATGGTTCTGACTACAAGGAAGGGGTTATCAAGACAATGTGGAACCAAACAGCCCAACTGCTTCAAGAAAGGTACTTCAATAAATACAACATTAAATTTGATCCTTTTAAAGATCCTGAATTCCAAAAAGCACGTATGGCTAGAAATTCTAAAAGAAAACTGCTTCAAGCTGATACAAAAAATCACCGGAAAAGTGCAAGAGCACTAACCTACGACGAGTACAAAAAGATGGTAAAAATTTTTGACGAAAATAACCCCGAGGATTTACAGAAAAAGTTCTATCAAATAGCGGCTGTGGAATTAGCATGGAGAGGAGGAAAAGCCGAGACATGCGTAAATACGTATTTCAGAGAAGAATATTATAGCGATGGTACAAAAAGTAATAGAATGGAATATAACCCAATCTTTTCAAAAACATCCCAAGGCGGAGACAAGAAGCTTTCAGATTCAAAATGGTTAGTGGCAAACACAAAAGATGCCGATTTATGTCCAGTTCGCCTTTACAGAAAACTAATTTCAAAAAGAGAGCAAAATATAACTACCCAAAGACTATTCCTGACAGTAAATTCAAATTGGAAAATGGGAAATTGGTACAAAAACTGTCCCATTGGAAAAAATACTCTTTCTAATTGGACAAAACAAGCAGCACAAAAAATTGGACTAGATACTGAGAAAGAAAAAATCACAAACCATTCCAATCGAGCCACAGCTATCTCTACATTAAGCAAAGCAGGTGTGAGCGAACAAACTCTTATAAAAATAACTGGACAAAGTAGTGCTGCATCCATAAAGCCATATTTGCAGATGGACAAAACTCATCACAAAAACACTATTCAAGGTTTAAGAGGTCACCCTCCAACTAATGGGTTGGACCAACACGAAGCTCCAGTCTCTTGCAGCTCGAAGAGTTTCCAGCAACACCAGCAAGCCACTACTGTTTATTATAATAACTGTGTGTTTAACAATAATACTTATAACTAATTTTCTGTTAGTTTTATTACTTTGTCAATTGTTTAGGTTTTGTTTCGTTTTGTCCGTTTTTCTAGTAGCTACATAAATCATTTTAAAAATCTTGCATTTCGTTGTATTTTTTCTTTTTTTTTTGTATATAATCTCAACATATACCACTCGAGGTAAATATTTTATTTAGAATATTCACCTTTTGTGATATAACTTATGATTATTTCCATTAGGACAAGCAGCATTAAATTCACGACAAATTAGTTCCCAAGCCTTATTTTTAGCTTGAGCACACGTATCTACCATCGGTTTTTTTTTATCCTCAATAACTGCGTGATGCTTATGTGCTTTTATTAGCAGGCTTTTTTCTCGCAGCGAAAAATTGTATCCACTGGCTCTTTTTTTGTCCATGTTTTGACACCGGTCTTGATTTAAAAAATATATCAATATTAAATAAAAAATAATCAGAGAAAAATTTGAGTTGTAATGTTAGGTTAAGTAGGTAACAATCGAAACTGGTGCGGCGCGGGTTAAAAAATCGCCAACAATAACTATTTCCACTACACTAAACGAAAAATTCTCTAAATTTTGCGACGTTGTCATGATGATTTTATAATATAACTTCGGATTAGGTAACTTAAGCGCGGTGCACTCGAATTAAAATCAATCACGAGTTAAGTTTAACCCTCGGGTTATATATTACTCGAGTTATAGCCAATCGGTGCACTTCGCTGTTATATTACTTACAAGAAAGCGGATACATACATTGACGGCCGCCCCTTTCCCCAGGTGAGAGCTATTCCTAATTTAATGCCAATATTAAAATGAAAAATATCTTAAAAACGGCAATTTTCAGGAAGCTGAAATTTTTTAGATACATGTTGGATTGCACAAAGGCTTTTAACAATAATTACCTAATTAGATAACTTTGACTGTGACAGTACTGATATTGACAAACATAATTTACTTACAGTCAAAGTGGCTTGGTTAGCTTTTGTACAAATCTTGTATAAGTTTGTACAAGTTTGCACTAGTTTGTTCCGGTTTAAACAAGATTTTACAAGTTTGTTCACATTTGCACATGCCTGCATAAACTCGAACAAACCCAAACTTTTCTGATCTTGTACAGACTTGCACACTCTTACGGAATTGTACAGACTTGTACAGGGTCATCCAACCAGGACTGAACAGGGGCTTATTTTTTTAGTTTCCCTGTATTTTTATTTAAACCAATATAGCCATTTAGTTTATGCTTTGCCGTAGAATCTAAAATTACCATTTAAAAAGCGATCTGGCTTAAAACAAAGGAACTGTGGCGTAAAGTTGTTGTTTTTTCAATGGAATACCCGGTATATTATTTATTTTTATGAAACGCCCTTCTTTCCTGATTGTTTCTCAAGGCATTCTAGACATATCAAAACTTTATTTTCCAACACCTCCTATGATGTTATTTTAATGCATCGCCAGTACGGTGATTTTCTTTTCCAAGGCATTCTAGACGTATTAAGCTCAAACGAATACATCTTTTTAAATGTTTGATTGCTCATATCTTAAAAACGGTTTGAGCTAATATGGACAAACTATACAGGGTGTTTTTTAATTGAGTGCCGATACTTAAGGTTGTGAATCCTTGGGTGATTTTAAGAAGTAAAGTTAATATTAACATATGTCCTAAAGCTCTTCATTTTTGAGCTACAGGATGTTAACATTTAAAAAAAAATATAACTTTTCTATCATAATTATTAGATCACTCTTAGATATTTTTATGAAATTTTGTACACACCTTTTAATCATTAGGGAGCATTTTTTGACTTAAAAGATTTTTAAAAATGTTTACCAGTGACGTCCGTACGGGGTTTGGACTGAATATTTTTAAAGAAAAAAATGGTACGCCACTGATTTTTCTAAAAACAAAAGTTATATTTAAAATCCTCATTTATTTTGGAGCAAATTTGGTCCATAGACTTACTTTCGTACGATGCACCCTTTTTGCATAAAAAAATAAAAACCAAAACACAATTTTTTTCTTCGGTTTATTGATTTACTATTTATTTGTTTTACTAAATGAATTGTTTTTTTTATGCAAATAGGGTGCATCGTACAAAAGTAAGTCTATGGACCAAATTTGCTCCAAAATAAATGAGGATTTTAAATATGTTTTGTTTTTAAAAAAATCAGTGGCGTACCATTTTTTTTCTTTAAAAATGTTAACATCCTGTAGCTCAAAAATGAAGAGCTTTAGGACATATATTAATATAAACTTTACTTCCTAAAATCACCAAAGGATTCACAACCTTAAGTATTGGCACTCAATTAAAGAACACCCTGTATATTTATGGAATCAGGAAAGAAGGGCGTTTCATAAAAATAAATAATATACAGGGATTAAAAAAACAACAACTTTACGCCACGGTTCCTTTGTTTTAAGTCAGATCGCTTTTTAAATGGTAATTTTAGATTCTACGGCAAAGCATAAACTAAATGGCTATATTGGTTTAAATAAAAACACAGGGAAACTCAAAAAATAGGCCCCTGTTCAGTCCTGGTTGGATGCCCCTTTACAAATGTGTGTACATACTTGTACAACCTACTACAGACTTGTAAAGACTTGTACAGACTTGTTAAAACATGTGTAACTCTGTATAAACTTGTACAACCTTGTATAAGTGCGTAAAAACAACTTGTCCAAACTTCTACAATAATTATTCAAAAGCTAAACGAGCCACTTTAATTATTGTAATTGAAATTAAATTATTTGGTAAATACCTTTGTGCAATGCAACATAAGAATCTGTAAAATTTCATCTTCCTGGGCTTTGCCGTTTTAGAGATATCGCTTTTCAATAATGATATTACATTAGGCGCAGCTCCCCCAGGGGTGAAAAGGGACGCCGTCAATGCATGTACGCCCATTGTGGTAAATACTAATTGCCTGTAAAATTTTAGTCTCTTTATTAATAATAAATAATATTTTTCCATGAGTCCTCATTACGATTTTGGTTTAAAGGAGCATCACTACCTGATATCCGCACCCTACTCTAGAATCCGAACACCTTAAACAGACCTATAATATGTTATGTATGAAATAGACAATTTCTCCGACAAGCAATTCCGAAAAGGGGCTGAAGAAAGAAATCATGAGGGGGAGATGTGAGTGGTCCTTTCGTGTGTAGTAATAACAATTATGTAGTTATTATAGTATAGGTAACTCTACAGCGTGTCCACGGATAGAGTTCGGAAGAGAAAAAACTTTTTTTATTTGTAGATTTAGAAGAAAAAGTTTTGATTTCGATTTTTTTTTGAAATTTTATGAAAATATTTTTAAAACCAATTGTGCAAAAAATTCTAATAAACATTTTTCTCAAAGTGGTTAATTTCATCATTTAAACGAAATCCAAAAAACTAAAAATGTTGTTTGTGACTAACCATGTTTTAAAACTAGTGATGAAACGATTCCGATTCAGATTAAGCGCCGATTTATTAGGATTTTCAGATTAATCGTAACCGCCGATTATTTGGACGATTATTGATACGATTATTGTAATATAAAGTTTTAAAACCACTGGTAATTCCCCGGCCATGCGTTAGAACTTTGACATCGATGCGAGGGATGCAAAAACATTCGAACTCCGAAGAGAAATCGACTGGGTTCTGAAAACTTAAAAATGTTATGTTTTCTTAATAAAAATTTAATATCACTTAATTTTCAATATTAAATTATATTATGTTAAACCAAAAACAGGCCTGGGATTTAGTTTGCTTGTTTATTTTAGATTTTTAATATTGTCAACTAAAACCCACAGTGGTCCGGTATATTTAGGATACTCGACCACTGTGCATTGTTGAGATTGCAACCCACTGTGCGCTATTCAGGGTCAAGTGCATTGCAATCTCAACACTTTTTTGTGTATATAAACTGGGCCAACTCAAGCAACAGCATCGAAGCCTGCCGCTCGATCAAACCATCAATAAGTGACTATCCTTGACCATCGTCAAGTGCCGCACTTAGTCTTCAGTTCTACGATAGGTGACTAGCCTTGACCATCGTCAAGTGACGCGCCTAATAACACGTTTGCCCATTGCCCGAACAAGTTACAGACATGCTGGTTTCCCTACTAGGGTAATAATTAAGAAGAGACAATAGACGACCATTTTTTAGAATCCAGACTTTCCTTTCTCTACCGCTACGACCCCCACGAAGAGAAACTTCGTGACATGGTGGAGGCGCCGTCGTCGCATCCCAGGCCGTCTAATCTCCATATTAGACGTCACTACTAAGTCAGATGTTGTTCATCGATTCATGTCAGACCAGTGCCAACTAAGAAGTAGAAGCGAATCCATCAGCCAAGCCATACCTATCGCCAGCAGTACCAAATTGGAGACCAGCCCAGAGACTTCGCCAACAACAAGCAAGAATAAGCCAAGCAGCAGAAACAGGAGTGAATCCGTCAGCCAGGCCGTACCTACCGGACAGAAGACAAAGCCAAGCAGCAGAGGCAAGCCAACTGAGAAACAGGAGTGAATCCGTCAGCCAGGTGCCTCATTCGCCTTCGCCATTGTCAAGAAAACCGGTACGAGCGAGATAAGCCAAGCAGCAGAAAGAGGAGTGAATCCAGCCAGGCCGTACCTACCGGACAGAAGACAAAGCCAAGCAGCAGAGGCAAGCCAACTGAGAAACAGGAGTGAATCCGTCAGCCAGGTGCCTCATTCGCCTTCGCCATTGTCAAGAAAACCGGTACAAGCAAGAATAAGACAAGCTGGGATTCACACCATAACCTACAGGGTGGACCACTACGTAGATGCAACCAAGGAGGATAGCAGGCATCAGGAAAACCGCTACCCGCCACACTCGCCTACTCGCCTACAGGGTGGACCACCACAAAGTTGCCACCTACGAGAAAAACAAACTGCATAGAAAAAGAAAATACTTCAACACTAGTCTGCAAAGCCACCCGTGCCATGGAAGAGACAGGGGAGGCAATAGACGAAGAATTGCAAGCATTAATAAATAGTTGGGATCCACAATACTTACGTTATCCACGAAGAAAAAATCGAGCGGCAGGCTTCCTTCGACGGACTAAACTATTGTTGTGGAGTAGCCACCCAAGAAAAACTAGACTCTCTGGTTATAGACGCAGACACATTGGACAGACGTATCAGCACCATCACACAAGGAGTGGAGCAGACCATCAGCACCATCTCATCACAGTCAACGCAACTAGACAAATAACAGACACACTCCAGGGACCAGCGTGTGCAACAAAACTATTTCATGGGACAACCAAGGAGGAATAACCTCGCAGGAAATACCACAGGCCCGGACTTCAGCCAGCCTGCACAAGATGCCCAGCGGCCCATGTACAAAGAAACAATTAAATATCTTAAGTTACTGTAAAATAATTAAGATAAATCCTATTACCATTATAATATCAAATTGTAGACAAAAGGGAAACTAACATGTCTAAGCATTGGGGGCCAATGCTTTTCAGAGAGGGGGCATGTCAACTAAAACCCACAGTGGTCCGGTATATTTAGGATACTCGACCACTGTGCATTGTTGAGATTGCAACCCACTGTGCGCTATTCAGGGTCAAGTGCATTGCAATCTCAACACTTTTTTGTGTATATAAACTGGGCCAACTCAAGCAACAGCATCGAAGCCTGCCGCTCGATCAAACCATCAATAAGTGACTATCCTTGACCATCGTCAAGTGCCGCACTTAGTCTTCAGTTCTACGATAGGTGACTAGCCTTGACCATCGTCAAGTGACGCGCCTAATAACACGTTAGCCCATTGCCCGAACAAGTTACAGACATGCTGGTTTCCCTACTAGGGTAATAATTAAGAAGAGACAATAGACGACCATTTTTTAGAATCCAGACTTTCCTTTCTCTACCGCTACGACCCCCACGAAGAGAAACTTCGTGACAATATTTTTGTTGTGAATCTATATTTTGTTTTCAGTTTGTATCCATTTGCGTTAAAGTTTCTTTTATAAATTATATGAAATACATATTTTTACGTTCTTTACTTGATAATCGTAATCGTAATCGTACGATTATTTCGGTTTTAATCGTAATCGCAATCGATAGTCGTTTAACAGTACCTAATCGTTGCATCACTATTTAAAACGTTTTTTTTTTTGTAGATTTAGAAGAAAAAGTCACTCTTTATAGAAACGTCTGCTTGTGTTGAAACTACAATTTCGAATACCAAATTTACGATTACTTTACAGGGTTAGCCAGAAACAACATTTTTAGTTTTTCGAATTTCGTTTAAATGATAAAATTAACCACTTTGAGAAAAATGTTTATTGGACCTTTTTGCACAATTGGTGTAATAAGTCACGGTTTTAAAAATATTTTCATAAAATTTCAAATAAAATCGAAATCAAAATCACTAAAAATGTTATTTTTGATGTACCCTGTATAGTAATTGTAAATTTGGTATTTGAAATCGTAGTTTTAACACAAGCAGACGTTTTTATAAAGAATCATATTTTCTTCTAAATCTACAAATAAAAAAGTAAAAACTTTCGGACAAGAGGAAAACCTCTTCCGAACTCTATCCGTAGACTCGCTGTATATTAGTAACAGTATATAAAGGCAATGATATTATTATTAATTTGGAAAGGTATTCTTAATAATATATTGGTTACAACATTACAATGATTTTATTTTAATGTTTCATTAGCTTTTATAAAAAAAGTTGTAAATATCCATCACAGAAAAAAGCTTGATGATTTTAAAAAAATTTGTTGTCAAATTAGTATATTACGTAATTAGTATAATTATTACTAAGTGCTCAAATATTTGGGCACGTATACATGTTTCAAATTTATTTATTGAGATCACACACAGAAACAAACCCAAATATCTACTCAAGCACTCGATCATAACCTATTTTCTATGGGTTTAAATAAATAAAAAACGAAAACATGTTTTGTAAAAACTAACATTTATTTCTATAACATTTATGTATATCAGATCTTTATGATTTAAGAATAAAATAAAAATATGACGATCCTTTTAAACAAAATATGACTGAATAGCACGCAGAGAATATAGAGCTCTTTTTGTTATTATTAATTTTAAATATATATAAACTTATAAAAATAACTAAAACAAAAAATATCAAATTTTTTTTTAATAATTTCTAGATCAAATAATTTTTCTCAATCATGTTTCGTTTAGAATGATGCATAAATAACTACAGAAAATAGTTGCAATCGTTATTGCTAAAAAAATTTAAAAGTAATACGATTAGGCCTGTTTCGGGTAATTTAAAAAAAAACTTACTTAAAATATTTTCAAACCGGCCATATATAGACAGTATATAATTCTACTCTACGCACAATAATACAATAGACAGTGCACATTTCTTTCCACGAATCAATTTTTTAAACTCCTACATTAAAAACGATAATTTTAATTTTTAATAATTCTTAGCATCTTTACAACGACCTACTTGGTAACATCTCTATCCAGTGAGTTTGGGTTAGAAATATTACCATAATAAAACAGCTGCCTTATTTTATTTAGTATCTAAAAAGTATATATTAACTAGTATAACTATTTTACAACAATCTGGAATATGTAAGAGATAGTAAGTACATAAAATATGAAGGTTATATTGATATATTAATAAAACTGGTAGTTCTTAACGGCCACTCCATTTGATGGTGCAATTCTGTATTAATTTTCAGATTTATGATCTAATTAGCCTGACGCTAACGGGTCAGGTTGTCAAAATCTATCTTCAGTCACTGTAAGCTTTTAGCGATGTACATTTTTTTACAGAATCGACCCACTGAAATTTTAAAATTATTGACAGTTTCCAATGGTTATAGCTGACTTTTTTAGTAAAATAACCCTTGTGGCTAGGCTGGAACTATTCAAAATCTATCTTCAGTCACTTTAAGCTTTTAGCGATGTAAATTTCTTTACAGAAGCGACCCACCGGAATTTTAAAATTATTTACAGTTTCCATTGGTTATAGCCGACTTTTTTGGTGAAAGAACCCTTGTGGCTAGCCTGGAACTCATAGGAGTAGTAAGACGGTCAACACTGGGGGTGCTGAAGTCCAGTGGCGGCTCGTGACATGTTAACGTGGGGGTGCACAAGGCGAACATTTTTTAAGACCACGCCCAGATTTGGTCAATAATTTTTAGTAAATATGTTAATGTGATGTTAATAGCAGGTTTAAGTATTTCAATGTTCTTGACAATCACTTTCTTCTCCAACGGTATCTTGCTAAAAGATTTTTTCAAAAATTCCACGGTGTATTTTATATCCGACGACGCACTCATTGTTTTTTCGTGTTTATTTAACTTTAAACTTTAATTGAATTTAATAAAACCATATTAAACCTTAATAGACAAAAAAAATAGTCAAAATACCGGCTAAAAATTTCCGGGAATTTGAACGACTACGACTGGTTAAATTTAAATTATCAAATTAATGCAGAATTGCAGAACATGACATACACAAAAGCTATTATGCCGCTCTCGTATTTTACGAGATTTTTATGATCATAGACCCGCTCTGACAAGTAAACTGGGCGTGAACTACACGGTCACGGTACACGGAGAGAAATTTTGAACAGAATCCGCAACTACCTAAATTTGAATTTGTACCAGAATTCGAATGCTTGAAATATTAATATGAAAAATTCATTACATAATAATGTATATTATAAAAATAGGTTAGTTCTAAAATTAGCCTATATATTGTAAATTTTGGGGTGCTAATTTAGATTTCGGGGGTGCTTAGCACCCCCAAGTACCCCCCTAACTACGCCTATGCTGGAACTATTATGAATTAATAATATTTTTTTCAGTAGACGAACTAACTAAAACTTCGTCACAATTCCAAAAGCGTTGTAGCCGATTTAGTTTAACTATAATGCAAAACACAAGTTAGTAAAGGTAAATAGATTATCTAGTTGTCAACTATAACGATTAAATACTGTCATTACTTGTGCTTATGGTGTTACAATAATAAAGCAGCTAAGGTAGGTAGTTATTTTTTTTAAAGTTGTATTTAAGCGTCCACATCACAATATATTATATAGGTATTATATAACAATTTAAAAGTTTGTGCAATTTTTTTGCTGCCTGATATTCCTAACTTGCATTTGTTTTAAGAAAAATAAAAAAGATACTAGCTATATGCTTTTTGTGTTAATAACAGTTTAAGAAAGTTATTAAAAGTGCTGCATATAATGGTTTGTTGGTTTGCATGTCTTTTGAAAATTCGTTTAGCGCTAAAAATGTCTGCGGCTCAATATTTCTGTTTTAGGTAGATTAATTTATTTAGGTTTAAAGATTTTCCAATTGTTATTGTCGCTTAGCAAGTCAGGTAAGCTGAAAACAACCTTGTATGGAGGTCTCCAAAATGAAATTTCAAAAATATAAGGCAGCAAATTTAACAAAAATAATTTACATGAATTTAGGAATAAGGTATACAGCAACAACTCCTAATAGAGTAACAATGTTAAAGTTGACTGAAGTACCTGAGTTACACAAGTCAGTATTACAAACTTGACAAACGCTATTTTTTCCTAGGGCGTCGTTGCAGGTGTGTGTAGGAGCACCATTGGCACCTTTGTTGGCGGTAATGCATCTTCTGATGGTTACTTCTTTGTTGGTGTCTTTATCTAAAAAAGAGAGAAAACTTGGATTGTAGAATTTTGAAACATAATAATTAGGAATAGAGTCACTTGAGGTAACTAAGAGCGGTGGGTAATTGTGTAATATTTAAAGCGAATAATTGTGGCATATCGGACCAGTGTGTAACTATTTTTAATACATCTTACCGCTGCTGTTGGGATTGTTTGGGTTATGACTGCCCATAGAGTCCTAACAAGGACGAAACGGCCGTCGTGATCTACCCGCCCCAGGGTATCCATTGTGCTTGGATCACTGTGTATTCCAATATAAAAAAAAAGTTACACACTTGTCCGATATGCCACAATTATTCGCTTTAATAAATATTAATATCATAAACATAATAAAGGAAAATAAGCTTAGATAATGACGCTAGAATAGTTCTATTCCAATCTATGCCTTCTCGAAAAGTTATCTGCTAATGACCTGAGCAACGAAAAATAAAATAGTGGGATTTAAATATTTACGTAGGATAATTCGTTTTGATGTTTATTATAGAGGGCGGCCCCTTTAAAATGCTTGTTTTGCTAGACAGATAAAAACTTAATTTTTATTTAAATTTATTTATTATAATTAAATTAAGACAATAACAGCAGACATGCAGACATCTTAATAGGCAAAGATAAAATAAATGTAGTAACGTAATTTTGAAGGCAGTAGCGACACCGGTTGAGAAAATAGTGTGTTTTAATCATTAAATTTCTAAAAAGAGATATCAAGTTTACGAATCTTCTGTTTGGTGAATTCACCTGTAATTTCTCTGTCGGTTCATGGCGGTTATCTCTGTGACAAATATCAATGTTTGTTTGGTACATTTTTTACTATGTTTTGTTAATGTATATTTATATTATATTTCGGTTATTCGTTTTTTTTTTATTTCGTGCGAACTAGTTATTGACGGTCTAGTTAGATGAAATTAAGGAGTATCGATTTTTTAAAATTATACAATGTTTGATACAAGTATTTAAAAAAAGGTTAAAAAATATTTGTCTAACATTTTTAATCCGTCTTTGGTAATATTATTATGATGCACATTACTTTACTGTTGATGTACCGTGTGAGCAAAAATTATTTGCATCAAAAAGGACCTTGCATCTAAGGACGTAATGCTTAGCCGTAGAGCTTAATACCTGTTGGGTATCAGTAACTACCTGAATTAACAATCAATCACTTATTCCGTCATCTTTGACAGTCGTTACAAGTAATTTGATTCATTGCTAATTTTTCCAATTTCTTGAACAATTCACACAATGGGCTTTACGGAACAGCACAAAACATTCATGTTTGAAGCGTATTTTCGAAACAGGGTTAGAGTAAATGGTCAGTGGCAATACAATCCGGGATTGTGCATGGACGATTTTCACGAACATTTTCGTAACGTTGCTTTTATTGCTGGGGATTTTTATCATTGCCTGAAAAGAACCGTGGCTGTGTTTAGAGAAACAGGTTCTATTTAACACAAAAAAGGAGCAGGAAGACCATCTGTAAGAACAGAAGAACTTGTTGCAAACGTTCGTGAAATAATGCAAAATACGCCAACACATTGTATAAGATGCCTATCCCAAGAAGTGGGAAGATCTTATGGAACATGCAGGACTATTTTTAAGAAACAGCTAAATTTATTTCTTTTTTTTTTAATTAATATTTTAAAATTATTTATAAAATAAATTTGTATTTGTCTACTTATTTTATTACTCATTAGATTGGCATATCACGTCATAATATGAATTTGACAAAATTTTAACCTAGATTTGGTTAAATATATTGTCCCCATATCATTGTGATCTAAACCAAGCCCTACGTTTTTTAATCCAAGCCCTCTTTGATGCAAATAATTTTTGCTCGCAAGGTATATGAGATTTTTGCAAACATTTAAAACATGTTTAAGATTTTAGTAATATCCAAGATTTTAATTTCCTAATTGATATACGAACATCGTAAACTGGCAATTAGAATTTAAGTTTGGATTTATGTTCAGATTTATATCTACTAGGTATCCCATCATACTTTACTTAGATAATTCGGAAGGTTTAAAAAAAAGCCAGAAAATTACAAAAAATGTAGGGTCAAGTGGTGTAAAAATGAGACAGGCAATATTCGGGTGAAATATGAGACACTCAAATAAAATTGCTAATAATTAAATTTCGATAGGTTTCTTGTTATAAATATATAGCAACAGTTGAAAAGACATCATCCCTATAATTTATTTTATTTTTGGGTAACAAATCAGGTCAAATTTAAAATTACAAAATCTATCGCGTCATTTTTGATTTAAATCTTTTAAAACCGGCTTTGAAACTTTTGTCGTGTGAGTTCGTAGCTCGGTGTGAGGCGTTCGGTTGAAGTCGCTGCGCGCTAAGATCATATTACTGTTACAATGTGTCCAACTACTTTTCCGTTTAAATTGATCAGTATTGTAGTGACGACGTTTATTTTGGAGGGGCAAATTTGAGACACCTGCCGAGGTAAAAATGAGACAACACAGGTCCAAATATGAGACAAACATTTAAATTATTTTTTAGCTTTTAAGTAGCTTGCAGGTACTTCTAGAGCGACAGATATGTTTGCCTTTCCAATAGATTTCGACATATATTTAGTTCGTTAATGTTCCTTTGTATTAAATGGGTTCCCTTATGTTAATGAGTTAATTTTTTACTTTTTAATCCTCTTTTTAAGTAGGACTGTTAAATTTATGTTCTTTGCTCAGTTTTTGCATGAATTAAAATTTAGTTTCGATATAAATGCATACCTACCATGTTGATAAATTATTAATATTTTTATTTAAGATAACTGGTATTATTTTACTGTACCTGTGTTATTTTTTTGTAGGTATTTTTCTATCAATAAATATTGTTATTAATACAAAAAAATAAAATTTTCGTGTCTTATTTTTACCCTCAATGTCTTACATTTGGTTTGGACGACGGCACGACTGTTAGTACATGCATTTTATAACTGTCTCATATTTTATCCGGCATGTCTCATTTTTACACTTTTTCTAGGTTAAATATGAGACACAGTTTTTATTTTTTTTATGTTTATAGAGGGAATTTTTTTATGATTTTAGGTTTTCAATAGTTTTCTCATGATCACCTACGCCCCATAAAACTATTATCGATTCCTTCAAGGGAGCCTAACACATAAAAAAAATAAAAGATTTAAAAAACGTCTCATTTTTACCCCACTTGACCCTAATCCTTAACCATTGTTACTACCACCTAAATTTTTTGTCACTGCTGTCGCCTCGTGTTCTTTAAAATAATTTAATGCTCTGCAACGCAACGTGTCAAGGCGACAGGGTAGTAAAAGATTATTTGTCCAAGTTTTGCGAGTTTGATCGAGTTGGGGCAAAAAAATTGCATCTAAAATCACCTGCAGATGAGATTTTATTTTTTATATTTAGAGTATTCTCGATAGTACGGTGCACTTATTATAACTAAGGCCCGGATTTCGGAACGAGCTCGTTCCCTCGATATTTTTTGTATTTATTGAAATCAAGGGCGTGCGTAAAAATATGAGTTAAACTGAAATAAATGTGTAATAAGAACATTAAGTATACCGTGCGAGCAAAAATTATTTGCATCAAAGGGGGCTTAGATTAAAAAACGTGGGGCTTGGTTTAGATCACAATGATATGGGGATGACATATCTAACCAAATCTAGATTAAAATTTTGTCAAATTAATTTTTTGACATGATATGTCAAACTAATGAGTAATAAAATAGGTAGACAAATACAATACAAATAAGTGTTGACCAGCATCTCTGGAGAAATGTTACCACATTCTTGGATAATCCTTTCTTGTAATTGTTCTAAATTTGCAATTGATGTTTTAAAAATAGTGTTCTTTAAATGAGGAAAAACGAAGTAATCCATAAACGTTAAACAAGGTGATCTAGGTGGGAATTCAATGTCTGATCGAAAACTAATCAATCTGTCGTCAAAAAAATTGCGTAAGTAGTTAATAGTTTCGGCGGCTGTATGGGCGGTTGCACCGTCCTGTTGAAAATATCCAAAACGAAGTTCGTCGTCAAATAATTGCTCCACAAATGGATTCAAATTATTGTCTCTATACCGCTGTGCTGTAACTTTATAATACATCATTTATTTCCAATAAATTTTCGGTAAACCATTGAGAGTAATTCCTGCATCTTTCAAAATCTGCGGCTTGTATTTCTTGGAATACTTGCACTTTATAAGGAAATACATTTTGCTGCTTCTTAAGAATAGTCCTGCATGTTCCATAAGATCTTCCCACTTCTTGAGACAGGCGTCTTATACAATTTATTGGCGTATTTTGCATTATTTCACGAACGTTTGCAACACGTTCTTCTCTTCTTACAGATGGTCTTCCAGCTCCTTTTTTTGTGTTGTATAGAACCTGTTTCCCTAAACACAGCCACGGTTCTTTTCAGGCAATAATAAAAATCCCCAGCAATAAAAGCAACGTTAGGAAAATGTTCGTGAAAATCGTCCATGCACAAACCCGGATTGTATTACCACTCACCATTTACTCTAATCCCGTTTCGAAAATACGCTTCAACCATTAATGTTTTGTGCTCTTCCGAAAGCCCGGTCATTGTGTGAATTGTTCAAGAAATTGGAAAAATTAGCGATGAATCACAATTGTCACTAGTTAAACTCACTTTCTAAACTGAAAAAACACGAATGGAAGTCATCAATTACAATTTAAATACGACTCGCATCTTTTACTCTAGTTAAAGCATGTCGAATTTTTTTCCGTTTGGCGACGTCACTGATTTTTCTCACCTACCTCGGAACTAGCCAGATGTTTGATAATTGCACCAGCGGTTAATTACTACCTTTTGTTAATACCTTGGTTAACTAGAGAAAATGGCTCTAACAAAGTTTAAATTAAATATTTCTGCAATAGAAAAGTATAACATAATTTAATAAATAAAAAAATGTATTTTAAATTGCTTTTAATGTACTTAATATTGACAAAAATAATGTTTCTCCTATGGTAAACCATTGGCGCAAATCTCTAAATTCGTTTGTCTACTACTTCGTGCCTTACGTTTTTTTGGGGGCTAGATTAAAGAATATGACTGCTTAATTATTTACATTGTTTTCAATATAAATATCTACTGGATGCAAACATCCAATGTTTAGACAATTTTGTGGAGTTTTTTACCGCCGTCCGGGCTTTAATTATAACATGTAAATCTTAAAGCAAAATTGACCTGCTTGCTGCACGAGAAAAGACATAAATGTCGAAGGTTGAAAATTATTAAAATTGTTTTCTGTTTTCTTTTAATATTTACATTAATTTTCGTTGTTTGTTTTAAAAAAACTTACCAGTAAACACCTCCTTTAGGCAAGCACCAGTCATTTCTTTTGAAGCAGTGTTTCCACAGTTCGGAATTTTTTTCCATTTGACCATGTCTTCTAAGCATGTATTTTTGTCACATGCGTAGCAATCCAGGGAGGTGGCTGGAAAAGAAAAAAATATCAGTTGTAAAGGATAGTGGTGGATATGTGGTGGGACGCAAACCTAGCTGGGTATAAGTAAAAATTATTACGTTTATATAATGTCGTTTTCAAAGCCCATTCGTTAGATTCATTTATAGACCACAAGCACAAAGCGTATATTAGGAGTAGGAGCTGGGGCTAGGGATGCATTCGCTATTTCATTTTTTTGGTCGATAGTCTGGTAGTTTGTTTCCAAACACCCATATTTGGGCAGCAATTACCTACAGTTAAACGTTGGAAAATTTTTGATTCATAAATTAATTAAGTAAAAACTGTAATTGGGTAATTTTTCTTCAAAGGTAGGTATTTGTCCGAATTTGATATAAAACGAAATATTTTGAATATTATTAAATGGCGAATGAGCGATTAACCATAATATTTAACTGTTTTTATATTTCCTAAGCGGTATTAAAGTCTTTTTCCGTCGACCGTGTTTTTACAACCTTAATTAATGTATAAAAAATCATACATTAATGGCCCCTATTAATGCATGATTTTTTTTTTATTAATTAACGATTTTAGGCAACCAAACATACTACAAAGGACGCACTGCCGGGTACATAATGGCGTTGCCATAGTTTCTGTCGATGTCAATAAGTTTGACATTCAAAAATTTGTTGGTACCACGCTTATAATTTAAAAAAATATAATCTATTAACAAGACAATCGACGGAAAAATATTGTAACTAAGGCGTATATTAAATAGCGATTAATACACTAGTTTGTTAATATACTATAAATAGCGTCTTACTAAATATTTAGACAAGTTTAATAAATAATATATTCTCTTGTTCGGGTTAAATAATTTTACGTTGGTTCTTCAATCTGTGACGTAATTAATATGTTTTAAATAACTTTAAGAGCTTTGGCCACTGAGCTGTAAAACTGTATTTCTAACCTGAAAACATGCATCCGCAATCAACTGAGATGTTGTAGGAGATTTATTAGTTGAAAAGAAAAAGGTATTTTTACTGCAAAAAGCTTCAATTTTAGTTTTTTTTTCTCTATTTTCTAAAAGAAATAATATACAGATGTAAAGTTGGTCATAAAACGGTAGTTTTAAATTTATTTGTATTGCCATTGTGATCTAATTAAATTAATTAAAAAAGAGCATCCAGTCCATTTCTTTTACCATTCAAACCACTTAGAAATTCAGTAGGTAACTTACTTTGTCACAGTATATTTAGATTGTAGATTTTAAATTGAAGTGAGTCAAATACATTTCCCCAATTTTACCTACAAAATAATATCCCATTTCTTCAAACTGGTTAATTCAAGAGAATAGATGACAATTAAGTACTTGTTTCTATTGCCATGTTGAATTATTCGTTTCATGCATGCCGTCGTATCCCCAAGTGTTAGATCATCGTATGTCCTACTTGAAACTTTTAGAAAGAGAAGATATTTCTTGCGCTTGATTTTGGTGAGGTTTCTTAATAATAAATGAGCGTGATGTTACAATATATTTACAAAGCTTTTGCATGTGTTTTTAATTAAATAAGTCCTCTTGACTGGTTAAATTACGTCATATTTGAGTGAAATAAATCTATTTACTATTTACAGTTTAGCAAAACAAAAATATACGTAAAACTGCCAAAGAAGATAACGAAATTCAACGTCAAAAAGGTGAAAGAAAATAGTTAATTACCCATAATGTTAGAGTTAAAAGAATATTTCTAAAACAGGTTAAAAAAAATAGATTGGGCCTATACCTACTAATTTAAACGGAGAATATCAATTTTTATTTTATCCTGAATAATATTGGTATACCAAATAGCCCCTCCCTTATAGGACTAATTCAACGATATAAGGTTTGATGGATTTATGTGTCAAAATAATAAATTTATTTAGGAAAATAAAATGGATCACCTCCTTTGGATAAAATAAATGTCGTAGAACTTCGACAGTTTGCCTTGGACCACAATGTATAAGTTGACAATGTATTTGACAGCGAAACGATATATCCTTACAATCCACACTAGTCCAGGAACTCACGGAAGATAACTTTTATAGACAACATGGGTGTTTGTGACAATTTTTTTATGGAGAGTTGTAAATACAGATTATTATTATGCCAATAATGTTGTTTTCTGATGAATTTACTTTCTGCATAGCTGCAAAGTGTACCTATATATCGGTATATCGTTAATCCTCGGTAGATATAGGTAGTCAAAATATACACACAAAGGGAATGTTTGGGTAGGTTTTATATGATATGCCATAATATTTTTGGAGCAGTTTTTATTGATGGAAATCTTACGAACGAAATTTACTTGCAGTTATTACGTGAACAGATTATTCCACAATTAGAAAAAAAACTTAATTCTGACCGAAGGAATATCTGGTTTCAACAGGATGACGCCCACGCTAATTTTAGTTTACAAGTCAGTCAATTTTTGAACCAAATATTTCTAAATCGGTGGATAGGGAGGGAAGACGAAATTAAGTAGCCTACCAGATCCCCAGATTTCATCTCTTTTAAACTTTTATTTGTAAGGTTTTCAAAATAGACCGATAATAACATTGAAGATTAAAGTTCTGGTATTAGAAATAAAATACGTGAAATTCGATTAAATACTCTTGACAACCGTCGAGAACGACAACAGAATTTAAAGACATGCTTCGCTATTGCCTTAGCTAACGATTGCAAACATTTTGAACTTCTAATAAAGTAAGTTTCAAGATATTCTCGGACAGTCAAGCTGCATTAAAAGCTCTTGAATCGAGATGGTGTACTTCAAGAACAGTGTGGAGCTGTCACGAAACACTATCCGAACTAAGTCTGAATAACAGAATAACCCTAGTGTGGATTCCGGGACACATGGGCCTGGAGGGTAATGAGGCTGCCGACAAACTCGCAAAGAGAGGGGCAGCACTAAAATTCACAGGACCCACGCCGGTAATAAGTATATCACAGGCTACGGCCAAGAAAACAATACTAGCCGAAGTAAAAAGCAAATGGGAAAGACACTGGTTAAATCTACCAGGTCTAACACACTCTAAAGCATTGATATACAGCCATATAAATCAACAACTAACTGACAAACTACTTGTGCTCAACAGATCATGCCTTAAAGCACTAGTAGGATTGTACACCGGCCACTGCAGGTTGCGACACCATATGTATAAAATTGGATTAGCCCCAACTGATGAATGCCGGCTCTGCATGGAAGATGCAGAAACAGCAGAACACGTATTGTGCGCCTGCCCCGCAGCAGGAAGAATCAGATTCGCTCTACTCGGCGAGACGACTATGCTGTCGGACGACATGAAAAACGTCTCTCCCAATACCATCATTAACTTCATCAAAAAGTTAGGCCTATTGGGGGAAATATAAATAAGGTGTGAGCCACAATAGATTGCATGGTCGCAGTGGAGGGTTAGCTGTAACCCACTCACTTTTAACCTAACCTAACCTAAGTTTTGTAAAATTTTTAAATAAATATTTCCTATTTGCATTATATAGTTCTCTTTCTACCCCCACTGCATTGAGTCATCCACTAAATCCTCCTTATTTTGGGAGACAACTGTAGGATACCACCTAGCGGTGCCGTATTTAGGGGGGCATGGGGTGCGCTCTTCCCCCCCCCCCCCCCCCCCCCACCGAGATGTTTACATAAACGATTTGAAAATTATAATCATATAGAAAGAAATTAATTAATTTTATACAATTTTAAAATACCATTCAATCATCTTCATATTATCAAATTTTTTTAAATTTCATTGATTTTTTTCTGCTTTACTATTCGTTTTTTCGAGTGATCTCATGTGATATAATTATATGAAAGGTATTTTATGATACATTAAAACCTGCTACTAAGACTTAAACCATGCCTTTTTACGAATGAAAGATAATAACGGCCTAATTTGTATATATTAAGAATCATAAACAGTGAAAATTTCAACAGATCCCCCTTTCTTTTTTATATTTTGTCAACGATTGTAGCGCGTAGGAATTCAAATCGCACTTACGTTAAAGTAGGCGGGGTTTCTGCTGTCTCTTCATGCATCTTGTACTTAGGTGTGGTGGGGGAAAAGCGCGATTCTAATAGGAAAACTCGCACTATTTAAATGTGCGCCGTTGAGTTCATTGCGTGTTAATTGCTGTATGAATTTATTATTTGGAGTTTCCTGGATATTTTTGTTATTATTTTGGGGCAGTAAAGACTACTTATTTTAGTAAAAATGATCAGTTTTAATGCCAAAACGACTATGAATGTGGAATATTTGAAAAACAATTTTAGTACACCCCCAAGTTAACAATTCACAAACCACCACTGGAAAAAGGCGGCAATTTTTTGTATTGCCCAGGGCGGCGTTATTGCTAGAGCGGGCCCTGCGATGCTGATAAATATTTGGTTATATAAGTGTTAAAAAGAAGAGTAAAAATCGTTTAGTTAAGAGCCCAGAAAGAAAAGGAGCGGTTTTGTTTGCTTGCTGCAAAAGTACTTTTGGCATTTTTCCTGTTATTTTTTATTCTGTGTTTCTTTTCTTGACAATCCTCCTAGCACAACTACTACACTGATCGGTTTCGACTTCTTAGGTCTTCTCAGAGATGTTGATAAGGTGCCGTTCAGACACTCGTAAATTGCATAATTCCAGATAATATTTACAAAACTATAGGTCTTCTTTAAACATAATAAATATGGAACATAAATGGTAGCAATAAAAACTTATATTTAACAGCGATCAACAGTGTTTTAGTGTAGCAACTAATATTTCTATATTAAAAAACAAAGGTCGTCCACCCAGTTACGTTTTATTTTGTATAAAAAAGGAATGTTGACATCATCAGCAGAAAATAATACAAAAGTATTTGTCCTTCGCATGACCTCATGATTTAATTTGGAGGAACGAATTATTAATGCATGACGACATTTAATTAGAATTAGTTTCATTAAAGAATATTTCATTTAAAATTTAGGAGATATTTGCTGTAGACAAATCGTAAAAGTGGTTAACTATGTTAAAATTGCCAATAAGAAAATACCTTGACTACTAACAGGCTGTCAACCATGTAAATCGATAAGATACGCGCGCGCCGCGCAGTTTTCGCAAAATTATTGCCACGTGGCGATCAATGTATGGAAGATGGGGCTAAAATGACATATGGACGGCCGGAAATATCGCTTTTCAAACCACTTAATTAGAATAATAGCTGCTTGTGCCATGCAGAAGTCTACGGCATATTACAGGAGATCTATTTTACACAATCACCTGCTGTTGTTTCAAAAGGTTCGACTGGCCAGTACATTTTTTAAGCTATGCTATGGGTGACAACACTTAGAGATAAACAGTTAAAAAAACGCCATTTCACAAAAGCGGATCCTTTCCCACGTAGCCAGAAAACCGTTTCCATCAGTATGTATGAATATACCAAGACGCTTTCATCGACAAAACGAATAAGGGGGGGGGAGGGTGTTCCTCTTTTTATTACGATTTGTGTAATCAAATTCCATGTATTCTGACTTCTGACTGGGGTATGAGGTAACAACTAATCAATTATATCTTGACCTTTCAATGTTTTTGTAGAGTGGTGCTTTGTTGTGATCAGTAGGTATAAATATGTAAATGGGTTTCTTATTATATAGAATTTTCATTGTTTAGTTTTTATTCGTCCTTATGCCCTTTCAATTAATGCTTTCCACATACACATTGTATTGGAAACTTCAAAATCCTTAACAATTTATATGATTTGTAATATCTAGTTTATAATGTATATAGCTTCTTCATCAAATCTAATATTTTTTCTTGCTTTTTAATTTACTTTTCAATAGCCAAATGAAGTGTACTAATAGCTTGACCTTTCCATTATTTTCGATAACAAAATTTTATTTTCAAGATTTTTTTTAAATGATAAATTTTGAAATAGCTTTTAACTTAGCATAAAGACAAGTTTGGAAAATAAACCCAAATGTTAATAAAAGTAATATTTAAAAAAAACCTAAAATTTTGTTGTAAAATTGAATTTTAAAAATATATAAAAAAAAACAAGCAGTTTAAAAGTAATTTAATTTTATTTCCCTATTTACAAATAATTTTAATAGTTAGGCAATTATTTTATTTAAAGAGTTGGGAAGGCTGTGTACACCTTTTAGAGGATGAATGAAGAAAAAATATTTTAAAAAATTGTCGTATTAAGGCAAGGTTAAAAAATAACTTTATCTTCAATTATTTTAAATATTTACATCCTAACCTATAGTTTACGACACACGATTCATTTTCATGTTTTTCCTGTAAGTTGTGTTGGCTGTTTAATTTTTTGTTCAATTATTTAACAATTACATTCATCAGGTGACCAAGAGTTTTTAAAATTTATATTTACCAATTTTTACATGTTGATAAAATAAGTATAGTAAGTTGATGCTTTGCATACCCATTGATATTTAAAGGTAGATGGGAATAATTTATTATGCTGCCCCTTTTTGTCACCTTTGCTCGAAAGTGTAACCCTGTCCTGTGACATACATAATATTAAGATAAAATTTACTGGCTTCACTTCAAATTCTACTATATTATAATAAAGGTAATAAACACATTAACATAATACCTAATAGTAGAATTATTAAAAAGAAGTTTATACTGCCCTGTATACAGTAAAACTGTCCCACACTTTTCCTCTACAATTAACTTTTTAAATACTCTTAAAACAAAATAGAATTAAATAATAATAACAAAAAAAAATATTTTTTTACCACATATACAGTGTCACCAGTAAACTCCGCATCATATGGGATTTTTTTTTATTAATAGCTTAATTCAAAATTTGACATTGGCATCAAGTTCTGCTTCGATCGAGATGATCGAAATTAAGCAAAAAAATAGTAGTTACGTGATTCGCATTATCTGTCAAATTTTAATTTTTTCCAAAAAAAAATTATCCAAAAGGGGGTGATTTCTGAAAATATCGAAAAAAGTTATTTGAAAAAGTTTTTTAAATGCATTTTCTAGCCCACATGCAAAATTTCAGCTGTATAAGATAATTTTGATTTTTTACCTATATTTTGTAAATTGCACCACTTTTGCAAAATAAGACTCAACGCCACCTACATAAAACTTCTTGGTTTTGACAATGCTTTATTTCAGATACATTTTCTTTAAAGTAGCGCCATAAAAAATTTTCTACAAAATCAAAATTGGGCTATTAAGATTTAGTCGCATGTGACGCAAAGTTTATTTGTACCCTGTATAAGGCAACTTCATAAAATAAGTATTTTTGAAAACATAGTTTGTGTCTGAAAGTCAAAAAATAAAAAATAAAATAAAGGGGTTATAAATTAAATCTTTGAAAATAGATAAACTTTACGTTAAGTTAAACTAAAACTTATTTTCCACTTTATGAACACTTTACTGATGACCCTGTGTCAAGTCAAATTTTGAATAAAGCTATTAATAAAAAAAAATCCATATGATCCGGCCATTACTGGTGATACTGTATGATATTATGAAAGTCATAATATTTTTTAGATGCTAACTGCTTTACGTTCAGAAAATGTGTTTTCAAAGTTATATACTGTGTGTCCACGGATGGACCTAACTATACTTGTAAAAAACTTTATTTTCAATTTTTCGAAAAAAAGTCATTCTTAATCATTTCTTTTGCTTATTAAATAAATATAAATCACGTAAGAAAATTTCCATTTTTTTATACAGAGTGCACAAAAAATGTAAAAATGTAGATTTGCAAAATAAAAAATTTCTGATCCAACTGTTTTGAATGATCAAAATAAAAGAGATTGGAAAAAGAATTCGAAAAGTCGAATAAAGTTTTGAGATATGACCTGTGGTAACTACGATATTTTATATTAAAGTTAAATAAATTATTGATATTTTCCTTCAGATTAAAGTTTTAATAAAAAATATCGTAGTTACCACAGGTCATATCTCAAAACTTTATTTGGCTTTTCGAATTCTCATTCCAATCTTTTTTATTTTGATCATTCAAAAAAGTTGGATCAAAAATTTTTTATTATGCAAATCTACATTTTTACATTTTTTGTGCACCCTGTATAAAGAAATGGAAATTTTCTTACGTGAATTATATTTATTTAATAAGCAAAAGAAATGATGAAGAATGACTTTTTTTCGAAAAATTTAAAACAAAGTTTTTTACAAGTATACTTAGGTCCATCCGTGGACACACTGTATTATCTCAGTAAATCCAATAGATACAGTTTTCTTTTGGAAAAAGGCTTGGACACGAGTATTAACATTTTCAATTGTGGTATTTTTTATAAAAAAAATATTGATACAATGTATCCCAAATTAGGCAAAAATGGCAACCTTAGTTTTTAATTGTCTATTTTTAAAGTGCATAGGTATTAAGTTATACATAGATAAGTACCAAATTTCAACTTTTTATTCCTTGTACGAGACTGGCAAATGTTGAGGATTTAGAAGCAAGAATAAGACATGAGTGTAGGTAAATTTCTCCTGAAGTAAATGGACATCTTCAAAACGAGATTTACTTGCATTTAGGATTGGGGAATCCAATCCCGCACCCAAACTTTAATCCCGCAAATCTGCGGGATTGAGCCCATCGATCCCGCGGATCCGCGGGATTTGCGGGATAGGAAACAATGAACTGCAGTATTTTTGATCGAAACATCTGGGATTCCCCGCCCTGCTGGGCTATTGAAAATGCGTTAAACAGATCAGTTTTTTTGCGTACGTGCGAAAGTCAGAGCGTTATTCAACTAGTATCTAGTGACATTTATCAAGTGGTTGAATATAATACATGGGATTTAAACAGCAATCTCAAAAATTAGTGTCAGTGTAGTTTACAAAGAGAATACAGGTTCAAGTTTAGTTTGGAATTATTTTTTAAAGTCTGAAGATGGTCTAACAGCTAAATATAAGTTATACCCTAGCATTATCAAAATCTCTGCTCGTTTCACCAAAGGTATTCACACCCACTTACAAACAAAGCATAATATTAACTTAAAAGTTCATAGCAGCAGCGGTAATGTTGTTATTGATAAAATAACACAGGAAATAAAAGCTAGTACCAGCAGCTCGAGTAGTTCGTTTAGTTCTATTGCTTAGCGCTCAGATGTTAGTGGTTCTTCTATGCTACCTAAGAAAATGAAAATTACAGATTTTTTTTCATCTGAGAAAAAAGTTTCGATGGAGGAAAGAGTGTATCGAATGGTAGCTTAATATGGTATACCCTTTGGAAAGTTTATCACATCGATCGCGATATGCGCCAACTATTCGAATCAGAGGGCCATAAATGTATCTGTGCCCGCCCGAGCATCACTTGACCAGTTACTAAAACATGAGATGACACTTTTTGAATGCGGAGGGAATAGAGGAATGTACTTGCAAGGTGCATTTTTAACTGTGTAAAATTTATTCCGCCGACAAGTAAGTGTCGAAGCTGAACGTGAGTTTTCAGCAGCAGGATACACGTGCAATAAAATAAGATCAAATCTAAAAGATAAAACATTAAACATGTTATCTTTTCTCCGAAAATACTTCCAAAATCAATGTAACATGTAACCGTTAAACTAGTCGTACTATTGCCTATATTGTACCTATATGCAATAAATATTTTCCTGCTACTCTACTATGTTTTTAATTTCATAAAACAACTTTTTATTAACATATTATATAGCACCTATATGGAGTCCCGCAAATCCCGCACGTTTAATCCCGCAATGTCAATTCCGCGAAATCACCAGCATTTGCTGGATTGGATTCCCTATTGAGGATATTGCCAAATAGTGAATGGACAACATTTTGAGCATTTATTGACGAAAAAGTATTAAAGGTGGATAGAAAGTTGTTTTTATTTTTTAATTAAATTAATTTTGGTTTGATTATTAATGTCAAGGAATAAAAATTTGAAATTTGTGACTTATGTACCTAAATTATAGTTAACTTAATATGCACTTTAAAAATAGTCAATAAAAACTAGCACTGTCATTTAAAAAAATTATCGATATCGTCATATCTCTAATAATTTGGGATACACTGTATCAATATTTTTTTTTATAAAAAATACAACAACTAAAAATTTTATTACCCGTACCTGTGCCCAAGCATTTTTCCAAAAAAAAACTCTACTGGATTTACTGAATTTATTCAGTTAGGTATTCTGTATAGTAATAATGTGTTAAGTTAAAAGAACTATTAAATTTAGTACTGTACTATTTTTTTTAATAAAGTCCCATGAAACTTAAAAGTAAAGAATGACATTTCTTTTTCGAAATTGTATCAGTGAAAATTACCGACTTTTTTAGTCTATAAGATTATTTATTGTCTTTTGGGGCAAGTGCCTACTTGGCTCCGTTAAAAGAGTCTTTTCCTACCGAAAGAATGCGGGTAAAATATACGCCTATGCTTCAACAGGTAAAATTGATTTGTTTACGCTTTTTATCACCCCGTCCGCGCGTCCCTCGTAGCCATAAACTCGTAATATATAAAGCGTATACTAAAGTGATCGAAGTTATTTTAATTAGATTTAATTGAAAATTGCTGAAGATTTTTTGTATATTTAAATTGTGTACTATTTGCTCCTCAAGGGTCCATATTATTCCCCAATCTCTTCTTACTGTACATTAACGACCTTCTAGCGAAAACAGAAAATCCAATATATAGCTTTGCTGACGACAGCACACTTATCTCATCTTTTACTTTGAAATCTCAAACATCGGCTGCTGACGCACATCTTCGCAGACCACATGAGGTATCACGCCTCAATAAAGACCTGGAAGAAATTTTGTCTTGGGGTGACAGTAACCAAGTCGAATTTAACGCTCAAAAAACCCAGGCAGCAGTTTTCTCTAAGAAGGTTAACATTGCAGAACCCGATATCGTTATGGCAGGACACACAATTCCACCGACTTCGTCTATTAATTTGCTGGGTGTCAACCCGGGAGGAAACATGTCTTGGCATAATCACGTTGTGGCAATCGCCAGGGCAGCTTCTCAGAAGCTCGGTATACTTTTCCGTACCAAAAAGTTGTATACACCTCAACAACTTTTGACACTCTATAAAGCCCAGATTCCATCATCACTGGAATACTGCTCTCATATCTGGAGTTCTGCACCGAAGCATACCCTTCGGTTATTGGATTCCATCCAAAGGAGAGCCGTTCGTCTAATCGGCGACCACGAGCTGACTAAGAACCTCGACAGCTTAGAACATCGAAGACAGGTTGGTGATTTGACTCTCTTCTACAGATATTTCCATGACAAGTGTTGGACAGATATTGCCCGCTCGATTCCACCTAGCGTAATGCATAGCAGAAACACACGACGAATCACAGCCGCCCATCCCTATGTGGTTTAAACGTCATATTTGTGGAACGGCCATTCTGAGACCGTGTTTCCAACCGAATATAACCTCCAACGATTCAAGAAAAACGTGAATCGCTTTCTTCGCACACTCACCGCTCCCAGAGCGCCTTAAAGAATTTTCCCTATAGTGTTTGTGCTCGATCATAAAAAAAAAAATTAACGAACGATTAGAGTTTTGGGTGTAAATCTCACCAAAAGGGCCAAAACATAACCTTAGGGGATTTCTAGCATGCTGTTACTTCCCTTTAACTTGACGCCAAAAATGAACGAAAACTAGCTTGAACTGTTGTTGCCGTGTGACATGGATGCTTATGATACGCCAAATTATTACCTTCTTATGCTTGTGATGCAACCGACTACCGACTTATATAATCTATAATATAAGCAAATTTATAGTTTGAATAGGTGAAAATGCGTAAATGCTAATTAAATATAACCAATTATAAATCTATAATTAGTCGCAAGGTTGGCAGGATATATATCCGTGATAAATATCATGATAATATATCTTGATAAATATCATGATATTTATGCGACGATATTATCCTGATATGTATGAATTTTTTTTTCTAAAATTCTATTCATCAGCATAAAAACATGGCACCGCTGCCGCTCAGCTGGCAACAGCGTATTATGCTGCTTACGATGCGGTGATTCCCCATCTTTCCGAGACGTTGACCACCTGTTTTTTCTTTGCCGCGTGGCATTTTTATTTAGTTCCGATTTCTGATTGAACGGAGCAATATTTTGCTGTTTGTTTTATAAAATTAAAATTTTACAATGCCAAAAATAAAAAATCCAGTTTGGTTTCATTTAGATTTAATTAACAAGCCCAGTAATTCTGGGTTTTAAGTTGAACCAAAGTTAAAAGCAAAAATATATGATGGGTTCATATTCATTAACTTGTATTTTGTACCTACATTTAACATTCTTAACATAGGAGTACTAAAAAAACTTGTTATTATGATAGCAACTAGTATTGAATAGAATTAAAATACAAATTTACAGGTTTATAACATGTTCATATTAAACTAGCGTGTACCCGGCCTGCGTTGCAGCCCTGCATTATACGACGTCGCTTTCTCTCAGATAATAAGGAGAGTTCACCATCACGTCAAGATTTATAAATACAAACCCGAACAAACCTCTAAATTTATAAGTGTTTCTCTACAATATTATACCTGTATTATACCTAAAAACCTTTCTCTTGAATCGCTCTATCTATTAAAAAAACCGCTTTAAAATCCGTTGCGTAGTTTTGAAGATTTAAGCACATATAGGGACAGACGGGCGACAGCGACTTTGTTTTATACTATGTTAAGATTAGGTGATTTTGAATTTTTAAAATATATCTTTACAGAAAACATGAAATAATTTAAAAATATAAATAAATATCCAAATATATATCGGACATTTGTATATTTATATAAATATCATGATATTTGCCAACCCTGAATTTAGTCGTGTGGTCTAGCAAAACCTTTGATATCACCTAGTTAATGAAAAATTTCTAGTTCTTTAAGCATGTTTATTGGTATTGTAAGTTATGAGAATAGTAGTTATTTTTCTAATATGAAGATTGTACGCGAAGGATGTCCTTTTCTCTTTCGTACAGAAAAACCAGATGGGAATACCCCGGTTAAGAAGCAGAATGCTCGCACCTACTAAAATAGCATGGGTCGTGTGAAAGGTATTTAAGCCGCTAGCTGGTAGGGTTGCCACATGGCCGGGATCTTCCGGGATTGTCCCGAAATTAACTGTGTAGTCTCGGATCCCGAATTTGTATTTCTTAATCCCGGAAAATCACGATCATAAAACAAAAGTCGAAATAATTATTTATTTCAATCTGCCGTTGTACTAAAACAAATGGCAGACTGACCAGAGCTACCAACGGATATTTTATTCAAATTTCTATATTTTTGTTATATAATAAAATCTTAATGCCCAGTGCGGGCCTTTTTTACCTGGCATCGACCTTGTTCTGCTGCGGCACTGATTTTTTCCACATGTTGAATTATACATTTTTTGGAACTCAATTTGTTCCATAATCACCCCCGCTGTGTAAAAAGTCGAGGTTCAACTCGAAAGTCTCAACATGTGGTTCTTAGAAACTTGGGCTAACTGTACCACGTTATGCCTTAATTAGTGCTGGAACATCAAAAGGGACCATCGATGTTGACCATCGATGTTGACCATCGATGTCAACATCGAAAGCTATCATCGATGGCTTAAAAAAATCGGTTGTAAAACATCGATGTTTTCTAAACATCGATATTTAATAATGTTGGGAGAAACCGACTTATTTTAATAATTGACTACCGGTTTTTCACTCCTCGAATACTAAGTAATAAAAAAAATTTGACTTCAAAAAAAAAAGGTCGCCAGATCCCTAATATTGAGTTCACCGCAACACGAAAGGCGGGAGAGGACGTTTTAACCGAATAACATTACATTGAACATCGAAAGGTAAACATCGATGTTTATGACCTTTAACATCGATGTCGAAAACATCGGTAACAGAACATCGGTGTTTCAAAAACATCACCCAGCACTTAGCCTTAATTTAGAAATTTTTCTACATGCTGTTTTAAGTTAACAGAACACTATTAAAGAAAAATGTTTGGGTAAAATTGTTAAAAAAAAAATGCGTTGTTCGCAACAAGGATCAAGAAGTGTATTTGTTATAGTGTCAAGTTTTTTATTTCTTGTGGAAGAATGACATCGCAATCTTTCATAACTCCCATTTTGGTAACGACCATGTTCTGAATTAGTGAGTTCTAATAAATTTTGTAATAAATCAGAACTAAGAGAGCGTCAGATTCAAACCAATTATTTGATGACAGTAAATATCACGTTTCAGGCAAAGCCAAGGGAAAAAAATTAGTAATTCGAGTGAAAATCAATTAAGTAAAGAGACATATGATTGATTTTGGCTATTTAGCCATGATTATTTATCACGTCATAAATACAGAACATAAGTAAAGGGTGATTTGCTCTAGTGGAAAATGTAAGAGTCCACTGGCGGCTCGTGGGAGAAAGTATAGAGGGAAGAGCCAAATAACACAAAAAACTACACATTTTTTAATAAACTACAATCTATGTCACTAACTGGGCAAAATGAATTTCACAATCCAACAATAATAATAATTGTTCACGAAATAAAATTAATAATTAAGAAACGAAACTAAAACACATATTATGTTGGGTTGCATAGAGGGTTTTAACAATAATTAATTAATCATACAACATTGACTGTGACATTGTAATGACATTGGCAAACATAATTATACTCACAATCATCTTATACCGTGCGAGCAAAAATTCTTTGCATCAAAGAGGGCTTGGATTAAAAAATGTAGGGCTTGGTTTAGATCACAATGATAATATCAAATGGGGACGATATATCTAACCAAATCTAGGTAAAAATTTTGTCAAATTCATATTATGACATAATATGTAAAACTAATAAGTAATAAAATAAGTAGACAAATACAAATTTATTTTTGTTGTTTACAAAATTATAATATTTGCATTTTATAAGGAAATAAATTTAGCTGCTTCTTAAGAATGGTCCTGCATGTTCCATAAGATCTTCCCACTTTTTGAGATAGGCGTCTTATATAATTTGTTGGCGTATTTTGCATTATTTTATGAACGTTTGCAACAAGTTCTTCTGTTCTTACAGATGGTCTTCCTGCTTCTTTTTTGTGTTGTATAGAACCTGTTTCCCTAAACACAGCGACGGTTCTTTTCAGGCAATGATAAAAATCCCCAGTAATAAAAGCAACATTAGGAAAATGTTCATGAAAATCGTTCATGCACAAACCCGGATTGTATTGCCACTCACAATTTACTCTAACCCCGTTTCGAAAATACGCTTCAACCATGAATGTTGTTCCGTACAGCCCATGCATAGTGTAAATTGTTCAAGAAATTGGAAAAATTAGCGATGAATCAAATTACTTGTAACGACGGTCAAAGATGACGGAATAACTGATTGATTGTTAATTCAGGTAGTTATTGACACCCAGCAGGTATTAAGCTCTACGGCTAAGCATTACGTCCTTAGATGTAAGGCCCTCTTTGATGCAAATAATTTTTGCTCGCACGGTAGTTGCCTGATTGGCAAATCAAGAATTAAGCTAACAGGGCCACTCCGACTGTGCGAAAACCGTTCCTGCCAAAGTCATTTATGTCGCAGACAAAGTTGCTGGTTAATTAATTATTGTTCAAAATATATTATTAAAAGTGGATATTAAGGTCTTTAAAACACGCGCGATTTTGCAAGCACGACGGCGCAGCCGGAGTGCTTGAAATAGAGCAAGTGTTTTAAAGACCAGTTATCCACGAATACTTTACATTATTTTTTTTTATTGGTACACTTATTGGTATTTATACTACAAAAAATGGAAATAATAACTTAGTTAGTAAGTGAAATGGTCGAATTCGTGATGTGATATACCTGTCGTCATAAAAATGAGGAGAACAAAAAATAACTTCCAATCTGTCACATAAGATTCATTGTTGTCATCGTTGACATTAGTTATGTATTGCTTAAAAAAATATTTTATTTGACGTTAAAAGGTAATTCTGTCAAATCAATAATTAAAAAGTTGACATATTTAGACTTCACGTTTCACGGGTTGTTGATGTTGCCATGGTGACTTTAAAACACGCGCGTTTTTGAAAGTGGAATTTAAACACGCGGAGGCGTACCTACTTTAAATAAGCAAAATAGGATATCAATAAAAAAAAATGTAAATAAATGAAATCCACTAAAGCTACAATATACCTAATCACACCCACAATCGTAATGTATCATAGGCTTGTTCGATTCGCTGGTTTAGATTGATCCGGATCGATCTAACTGATTCTAACTGATCTGACCTGTGTTCGATTGGCAAATGATCACTGTTCCCCCACTAGCGTCAAAGTGCTCCAAAGTGAACCTGGGAAATTGCAGAATCACCAAAATCAGATCAGTTGTTTATTTTGTTTACTTTATGGTTTTAGAGGTTATAGTTCCATTCTGTCCCTGTTTTTAGATTTTCGTTGGGTATTTATTTGTAGGGTAACTGACCCAGAAATGGACATTGGGTCAGTAATGGACACCTTATATTCAAAATACTCCAAAACAAGAAAATAAACCATAGATCAAATGATTTAGGGCTGACTATATGACCGACAAGGCCATTGCCATTAGGAATCTTAAGAATAATCGCAAAAACTGCACTTTTCTTGAATCTGTCAAATTAATTTAGATGGCGATTTCAGAAACAGCTGGTTTTTACCCGCATTTGTTAACAGGTGAATTCGCGAATATTTGCGTGTATTTTCTGTATGTTTAGTTGTTTTTAATGTGATCAGGTAAGTTTTAGTAGTAAAATATGTATAAGTTCACCGTATATTATAATGAAATGCGATTTTAAATCGGAATGGTTCTTTTTTGGGGTGAACATTACTAATACACAATAACATGAAGGGAGTTAGTCTTGGACATGAGGGGTATCCATTTCTGGTAACATTGAGTTTAGTAATGGCCATCTCTAAAACACCTGATGGAATTTACTAGATATTTAATATCTTATCAATATTTTATAAAACGTTTTTATTATTTTTGAAAAAAAATCTGTTACCCATACATACGTACAACTGTGCCATTTATTTAAAAAGATAAATAGTTACATAACATGTTTAAATAATAAGCACAATCTTTCTTAATCAGTAGATATCGATGTCTTGCTATTGTAGGTAGATATGGGTAAAACAAAGAAAAAAGGAGGCCGATCATTTTTACAAATCTTAGCGATAATATCTATACGACCTAACGTTTATTTCATTATATTCGTTAATTCTAATAATTCTGACATATTGACAGCTGTCAAATTTTGACAGGATAATTTTTTGCGTATTTTTTCAACTTTCCACCGTCAATATACATACGACCATATGGTTTTTTATTAAGAGCATCCGACCGATATTTCTGATATCTTATTCCAAGGTCGCCATACGAGCCGCGACGGGGCGAGAAAATATCCGAAATTTTCTTCGTCAGCCTGCTGGTTATCGTCGTTAACTCTTTTAGCGCATTTAGATATTAAACAGCGATCTTTCTCTTCACTGTCGGAGCGGTACTACATAATATGATATATTACGCTTAGTATTTTCAAAGCAAATAGCCCTCTTGATCCTTAATCTTTTTAATATTACTTTAAATATGTTTGCAAACAAAAGAGTATTCCTTAATATATCGGTATAAAGATTATTTTGAGACCGAAAAGTATGGCCATTATGTAGCTAATATTTTAAATCAAAAAATGCGAATAAAAATACTTAGTTCAAGCTTATATTGGTATTTTCTTTAAATCGAGGGCTTAGTTATAAAATTCGTCTAAATTTTGTCGTAAATGCGATCCTATATTTAAAAAAAAATTATGTGGCCCTTCTACGCCTTCGTAAAACCAGCTCGAGCCGCAATTTCGCATATTCCTCCGCTTACTACATAATATCGTGGTAAACTATTACCAAACAAATGCAAACGAACGATGACGGATTACTGAAGATCGCAAGAAACCAATCGGCGGCGCGGTGTTCTGGGTTTCACAGAAATCAAAGACGCCGACATTTCCAGGTAGCAAATCATTTGTATAAAAAATATTGGTTTATTCGTTAGTGCATAGTGCATCAGTCAATTAACATCAGTGTATTTATCAGCTTGAGCTAACTAACGATTTTCTGATAATGGGTTCTAATACACGAAGAGTGAAAAATAAAAATAAAAAAAATAGAAAATTGGCCCAAAAATTATTTTTTTGTTTATAACAAAAATTACATAAATTTTGTTAAAAGGTAAAATCTGCACTAACATTCTTAACAAAAATATTTTTGAAATTCTGGGTAGGTTTCAATTTATGCAGGTAAAAACTAAATTAAAATGGTTGCCACAAATTTTAGACCGAAGAAGTTTATTATTTGAGAACAGGGACGTAGCTAGGAATTTTGGGGCCCCGGGCGAATAGTAGTTCTGCGCCCTACCAGACAATCTTAAAACTATAATTATACATCTATAAATTTTAGTTTAAAAAAATATATTAACAGCAGTGGCGACTCGTGATTTGTAAACTTGGGGGTGTACTAAAAGCCACCCAAAGACGCCCAAATTTGGTCAATAATTTTTAGTAAATATTTTAAAAATTTATGATTACCTACTTATTTTATTGAAAATTAAATAAGATAAAAAAAATAAAAAAGGCCAATTTATTTTTCATTAGTGGGTACATTGTTTAAAAGTAAAGTCACTTCTTCTGTTTTTATTTGCAGCAAACTTATCAATAACAGCTTCATTAAAGTTTGGAATAACTGTAATGTATTGTTTCTCAAATATTCCACATTCATAGTCGTTTTGGCATTAAAGCTGTTTATTTTTATTAAAATAAGTCTTTACTACCCCAAAATAATAACAAAAATATAAAGGTAAACTTTAAATAATAAATTCATACAGCAATGAACTCAACGGCGCACATTTAATTTGTGCGAGTTTTCCTGTTAGAATCGCGCTTTCCCCCACCACACCTTCTAGTACAAGATGCATAGAGAAACAGCAGAAACTCCGCCTACGTAACGCATGTGTGCGACTTATTAATTCCTACGCGCCATACGGTTGCTCTTGACAACCGGCTTGGCGAGAGCTATTACACCACGTTTCGTTCGATTGTTTGACGGTACGTTAAAATGGGAGGGTTCTAACTTTTATTACGGTAAAAATATAAAGAAGATAAATTTAAATGAACATTATTTTTTCTTTATGGGGTAATTCTTTATGGAGTATGGGGGTGCACGTGCTCCTGTGCTCTAATGGAGAAACCGCCACTGATTAACAGACTTGAACTTAACATTCGTGAAAAGAAAAATTGCTTGTTCGGACTTGTGTGACTTATGTCGTGGCAACTTACAACTGACGTAGCATAGTGACGCGATCGAATCGCGGCGCCTTTTCTTCAAATATCGGCGTTGCCAAATGTCAAAAGCAATCCAGCCGTAATTGCATAATAAATTTTTAAATTCCCGTATTTCTAATTACCATTTTGGCGCCCTGTTAATATGGCGCCCCGGGCGGTCGCCCTATTCGCCCCCCCACCTTGCTACGTCACTGTTTGAGAATGCACATTTATTGAAAAAGTACAATCATGATGCATGTCATCGCTTGCATATTTAAATAAACCCCCTCAGGTTTTAGTTCAGAATTTCGAATTTAAGATTTTGAGTGAATTTAAAAAAATTGAAATACTATCTTCGTTTTTTTTTATTTTTCATATATTTTTATACGTACTTTCATATTTTTTGGTCATCTGAGAGAAAATTACTAGATGCAAATTTTATTTCTTTATAGCCTATTAATATTTTTTACGAAAAGTGAAAAATTAAAAGCCTTTACCATCAATAATTCGCGGACATCCTCTACATAATAAAATTTAGAAATACGACATTTCATTACCATAGTAGGTCTATCCAAACGAGAGAATACAAAGGTCGTCCATTATATTTACCTACTATGTACTATACCCGAACGGAATATGTAATGGATTCCTAATTATTAATCATTTAAAATTTAAAAAGAGAAAGCATGCACTCTGCGCCTCAAATATCACGCAAAAAGTCTTTTAAAATATTTAAACAATAATTTCTGAGAACAATATAACAGAATTGTGGCCAAATTTGTCAGCGGAAAACTTATAAACTTTGCCTCCAGAGGATGCTATCAATTAAGGTGCAATGCTGCAGCTATATCTTTTAATACCAATGGAAATTTCCATAAATATGTCCCCAAAAACGTAACTGGCAGAAGTCCTGGAATACATAATATACGAAAACATTTGTATCAAAAAGTCTAGCAATTAGAAAGAGATATCTAAAGTCAAGAAAAAGATTATTTTTCCCACAAAAAAACAAGCATGCATATATTGAATCTGATGAAAATTATGGTCCTAATGCAGACAAAAATCTAGAAATTGACCCACTGCAATACCAAGAAATAAAAGACAATTTCCTTCAGAACCTTATTAAAAATGAAGAAGAAATTGAACAAGTGTTCCAGGCAACGGGTAGGTAATCAACGGTCTTGCGATAAATGGTTTTCAGAAACAAGAAAACGTCTAACTGTTTCCAACTTTGGAAGAATAGCTAAACTTAAAGCCACCACCAACAAAGACAAAGTTGCTCATGACTTAATTTTCGAACAGTTTTTTGGAAATACATGCACAAAATATGGCGTTGAAAATGAGCAGATTGCCTTAATAGAACTTGGCCATATTCTTGAAACAGACATCCTGGAATCGGGTCTTTTTATACATCCGCAATATCATTTTTTAGCTGCCTCTCCAGATGGTCTTACAGGCAAAAATATGATAGCTGAAGTAAAATATCCTTATGCAGCTAGAAATATGTCACCACAGGAGGCCATTAAAATATGGCAAAATAAACAATACAACATTAAAATTTACACTTAACCGCAATCATCCATATTATTATCAGGTTCAGGAACAACTGTTTGTTTCAGGAAAAAATTCTGTTACTTTGCAATATGGACTCCAAAAAGTATATTATATTAACGTATCAAACTTGATGAAAATTTTTGCAACACAATGGTTGTTAAATTACATGAATTTTATTTTGAAAATTACCTCGCTATTTTATTAAAGAAATTGTAGATGAAATAATAAAATGAAAATACATTTTATTAATACAAAGAACGGGGGGCACTTTGCATACAGTATGATATAGTTGGTTTTTGGCTTGTTTGAATTTATTAAAATTTGTTTATTGCTGACAATGGAGACATGAAAATAATAAATATTAGCTGGCTGATTGTGATTTGCTTATGCCAATTAGGATTCATTAACAATAGATGTTTTTATATTGTTTTTGTTGTATTAGACTGCATAAATAGATTAAATTAGAATTAGAAAACTACTGAAAATATTTTCTTCAAACATTGCAAATTCATATTTTTTGAAACCTATATTTAATATTTTAAGTGTTGTATAACAGTATAGTATACGTCTAAACTAAATAATTCTTGAAATTTTGGCATTTAAAAAACTACACTTCTAGGCAATTGACATCAGGCTATGGTACCTTATATATAACCTAGAGAAAAACGGCTTTTACATGAGTATGTTGGTTTTTCATTGTCTACGCATTCCAATAATTATAACCCCTAGTTTAACTGGACATCCGAAAGTTTATCGGAAGTTAATTTTTTAAGGAAAAAATTCAAATTTAGAATAGGACTGTGAGAGCCTGTTAAAGTATCTAAAATATAACTTTTTAAATGCTAATATCTTAAAAACTATTCCGTTAAGACATATTATAAAACTCGACTTGTTCCTGAGAGTTCTGAAAAAAACAACACTCTGTAAAAAACGATCGTGTACCCGTACTTATGTACAGGAATAAGTTGGTTACATGATAATATACTTTAAAATATGTTTTGCGGGGTCCAATGTTGGTGAAACAAAAAATGCAACTACATAAATTATTATGGATGCCTATACTACAATTACAATTTGGCATTTTAAACTACTAATAGTGTCATACATCATTATACACAGTTTATTCGTATAAAATGTAATGTAAAATACGTGTGCTATAGTGAGAATATACTGTGCGGGGCTTGAAATAAGTTTAAGAAAAATGGTTTTGTCCAATTTAATTATTAATATTAGGACCCTAAGAACCTAACTTTATTTAGATTTAACTAAATACCTCGCTAAATACCAAAATAAAATTTGGATGGTCATTTTAGAAAGAAATAAACCCCTTTTAGTTGCTTATTTACATAATTTGGGTAGATATACTATACCTACATAGGTATTAATTAAGATTAAAAAGCGTTCAGAAAACTAAAATTAAAGTAAAAAACTAAGAACGCCAATGTGAAAGGGCCTATAATGATGTAATTATATCAACTTTTTATTATAATATTTTGTTTCCAATAAGAGATTATTATTAAGTAACTGTGAGGAATTATGTTATATTATTTCTAAATCTAAAATTAATTATTTATAAAATAAATGCAAATTAATACTTACAAAATATTTTTTTTAACACCCTATAGAAATGTCCACAAATTTAAAAGCATCATAATATTATATGAGTAAACGTTTAACACGTTAGCATAACACTGCGTGCTGAAAACTGTGATAAGTTAAATATATTCGAAACGTCGACCACCCTACTTGCTGATTTTTTCATAATCATCGCAAGCGAAGCGTAGGATATAGTCTACTAGTGCTTAGAAAATAATGTTTAGACGTACCATCCCATGTACACAACGTGTAGCAAAAACCAAATGTCGGTTTTCAACAAAGACAAAATCTTTTCATTTGATTTCAGAGACCAAAAACATTGCGTTCTCTTGGCCCGAATCCTGGCCATGTTTATTATTGGATTTTTAAAAACTTTTTAAATTTGGACTCTACAGATATTGCAGAATGTGCGAAAGTTATTTTTATTAAACAAAAAAAAATTTCAATATTTTTAACCATCCAATGAACTTAAGTATTTATTTTCCGGGTTTTCATTGGCTAATATCTTTTTCTTCTAATTTTTTTTTTGCATAAAAATAACTTTGGCACACCCACATAGATCCTACCTTTCCATTGGTAATTTTTTTTTTCTAATAATTTTCTTGGTTTTTTTTTAATTCGGGCCAAAAAGAACAGCAATTTAACATGGCAAATTTTAGCGCGGTCGGATCCACTTAATATCATTTTTTTTAAATCGATTTGACACTTTGACAGGTGTCAAATTTTGACAGATGTTAAATTTTGACAGGAGAATTTTTTGCGTACTTTTCTCGAAGTCTCCGCATCAAATACTATACAAATTTTGTTTCGTCAATATCGCACTTTTTTTTTTTATACCTAATAGCTGTCAATATTTGACAGGAGAATTTTCTGCGTATTTTTCTCGTATTCCTTGGGTCACTGTCTATAAGACCTGCTATTTTTTTCGACATATATCGAAAATTTCCAAATTTGACATTTTGACAGGTTTTCTATATACCGCTTGTCAATAAGATTTTGACAGATCTGAGAGATACGTTTTATAGTATACTACTACCGTAGCCACCATACCAAATTTCATCAAAATCGGATAAACTATGGCGAAACTAGAGCGAAAAAAAGAGTGTCCATTACCTACCCACACCATGTCCATTATCTGTTCTCCTGTATCTATTTCTGACCCATTAGCACTTTTTTTTGTTAATGACGGATATCAATTTTACATATATAGCTAATTCATTTTAAGTGGGTCAGTCGCATTCTTCATAAAATAAGCTTTAATATGCACTGGTCACAAACCTAATAAAATTAAATATCGTAATTTTTCAACACACCTAAACATAGAATTTTCTTAAGAGGGTCCCTTACTGGGTCAGTTACCCTATTCTTTGATTATGTATTTTTTCAAGAAAATTGATGTAGGAGTAGAAATGGATGAATTACGTCTTTTTAAACCCATCTAGGTAAATAATATTTCCTGTACGTGAATGAGAAGAGTGGAAATAAAATATGTTAAGTTGTTTTCCTTTAGTCCCCCGCTTTATAAACTACTACTATACGCTTCTCTCGACTAATTTTTGAACATAAAATGAGGTGAAGTCAAAATCGAAACCCGAACGAACAACTGACATAAAAATCCGTGTTTTGGATCACTGAACTGCTTTTTAAGATCAAATCGACCCAAATCTCTGTCCCAATTGAATACGGCTCAGATATAAGTATAGCTGTTCTCTAGGAATTGAGGTTAAAAGCAAAATAACAACTAAAAATAAAAATACGAAACGATATTCACGAAGAGACAATACTTTCTTTGCTAATACCGTGCGAGCAAAAATTATTTGCATCAAAGAGGGCCTTGCATCTAAGGACGTAATGCTTAGTCGTAGAGCTTAATACCTGTTGGGTATCAGTAACTACCTGAATTAACAATCAATCAGTTATTTCGTCATCTTTACCAGTCGTTACAAGAAATTTGATTCATCGCTAATTTTTCCAATTTCTTGAATAATTCACACAATGGGCTTTACGGAACAGCACAAAACATTCATGGTTGAAGTGTATTTTCGAAACGAAGTTAGAGTAAATGGTGAGTGGCAATACAATCCGTTTGTGCAACATTTTCCTAACGTTGCTTTTATTGCTGGGGATTTTTATCATTGCCTGAAAACTACAGTGGCTGATGTGTTTAAAAACAGGTTCTACACAACACAAAAACGGAACAGGAAGACCATCTGTAAGAACAGAAGAACTTGTTGCAAACGTTCGTGAAATAATGCAAAATACGCCAACAAATTGTATAAGACGCCTAAGAAGCAGCTAAATTTATTTCCTTATAATATGCAAGTATTATAATTTTGTAAATAACAAAAATAAATTTGTATTTGTCTACTTATTTTATTACTCATTAGTTTGGCATATCATGTCATAATATGAATTTGACAAAATCTTAACCTAGATTTGGTTAGATATATCGTCCTCCTATGTTTTTCCTCGAATGAGGATAACGAACGTTATTGACTTTTGTAGTTTTTTACTTATTTTTAGGTCATTAATGGTATTAATTGATTTTACTAATCTATGTTTGTATTTCTAATCTGACATTTATAAGATTTGTAGCAAAAATTCACTAAGTTCGTATTTGGATATTATATATTATACCTATATGGTTATTGTAATCACATTTTTCATTTTTTACTTTTTTTTTTCTTCTCTCATGGATGGAACAATGCACGCAATGCTTTTATGTTATGGATAAGATAAACAATGTTTTTGTTAATTTCTCTCACTTTAATGTGCGGTCTTTGTGCTCTGGTTTCGATGCATTTTCAGATTATGTAGTCACGGAGCGGCTTGATATTGTTGGTTTGTCGGAGACATGGCTTCACGAAAGGATTACTACCGAGGCGCTAGTAATTGAAGGTTATCATTTGGTAAGAAAAGAACGAAACCACAGAGGCGGTGGGGTGGGTTTTTACGTTAGTAATGCATTTAAGTATAGCGTTCTTGATGTAAGTGCACATGGTGCTAATCTGGAACATATCTGGATAAGCTTTAAAATTGCGGGAAAAAGTATTTGCCTGGGATCAATTTATCGACCACCTAGTGAAAATTTAATTAATTGTTTGGGGGTGCTGGAAAACACTTTAATTGCATTGTTACCTAATCACGATGTTGTTATGTTTGGTAGTGATTTTAACGTTGACTGTCTAATCAATAGCCCGGCTTTCTTGGCCTTGGATAATTTTTTAAATAAATATGGGTTGAATCAGATCATTGCACAACCGACACGTATCACAAGTAATACCAGCACACTGTTGGATATTATCGTAACATCTCAACTGGATTTTGTGAGTGATACTGAAGTTGTGAGAATGGATGATATCTCTGATCATTGCATGGTTAAGTGCAACATTCAATGTAAAAAAAAATGCAAAGTCGATTAAATTTAGAACGTATCGTGATTACTCAAATTTCAATTAGGACAATTTTATATCTGATATGTACGCTTTTGATTGGGATTATTTGTATTTATTAACTGATATTGATAAAATGGTCAACTTTTTCACTGTGGCTATAAATGAACTCTTTAATAGACATGCTCCTTAGAAGACCTCGCATATTACTAAACCACCTGCCCCGTGGATTACCCCAAATATTAAATATATGATGCGCTTAAGAACTAAAGCCCATTCTAAGTATAAGAAGTTTAAGACTGAAGAATCTTGGAATGATTACAAGCAACTTAGAAATTTTGTCACCATGTCAATACGAAATGAAAAAAAGGCATATTTAAATAATCAATTTAGGCTTGATCCTAAGGGTTTTTGGCGCACCCTTAAATGGTTAAATATTAACTCTACTTCTAGTAGCGATCCTAGCGATTTTGGTTCACCAAATGATTTTAATAAATATTTTCTTGATAGTATTCCTACTCTAAATAATCAAGCTAATAACAACTTATTCTCAAATCATTATGTAAATCGGTCCTTTTGTGATAATGCTGACAATTTTAAGTTTTTCGAGGTAAGTGCTGAGAAGGTGGAAACAATTATCTCTGAGTTGCGTTCTGATGCCCGGGGTGTTGACGGCTTAGATCGAAAAAATATATCCCTAATTGTCCCCCACTTAATAAATCACATAACATTCATAATTAATTCTTGCATTTCTTGCAACAAGTTTCCTAGTCAATGGAAAGTTGCAAATGTCCTACCAGTTCCTAAAAATAACAATCCGAGTAAGTTATCCCATTTTAGACCGATAAGTTTATTACCTGTTTTTTCAAAGATTCTAGAAAAAGTTATACATGAACAACTGAGTAATTATTGTTTACAACTGAAAATTATTCCCGTCACGCAGTCCGGTTTTCGAAAGCAACACAGTACAACAACGGCTCTCTTAAAAGTCACTGATGACATAATGCGCGCTTCTGATGACGGTAAATGTACTAGTTTGCTATTACTTGATTACAGCAAGGCGTTCGATACCCTAGATCATGATCTCCTATGTATAAAAATGAAATATTATGGGTTAAGCGATACAGCTGTAAATTTTTTAAAAGACTACCTTAAGGATCGAAGTCAACAAGTTTACTTAAACAACACTGTATCTGATATTTTAAGCTTAAAGCGTGGTGTGCCTCAGGGTAGCATCTTGGGTCCTTTGTTTTTTAATATATACGGCTGATTTTGGAAGTTTTTTGAACCATTCTAACTCTCACCAATATGCTGATGATTTTCAATTATATAAGAGTTTTAGTTTTGAAGATATTGAAATAGCTGAAACTCATATTAATCAAGATCTAGATACAATTTACAACTTATCTGTGGCTCATAACTTACTTTTAAATCAAAGTAAAACTCAATTAATTCTATTTGGTAAAAACTTTCATTTACTTTCTGATCGCCTCAATATAAGAATTAATAATGATAAAATCACTACCTCTGTATCAAGTACAAATTTAGGAGTCCATTTTGATCCTAAGCTTAGGTTTAATCGGCACATTTCTTACTTACTTCAAAAAAGTTATTGTAAATTAAGAACTCTGTATTTGTTTAAAGATTTTCTTTCAACACAGATAAAATTGAAGTTGTGTGACTCGACTATTTTATCATTGCTGTCATATTGTAATATAGTGTACTGGCCGGCCTTGCTTCAGGAGGACAAAGAGAGCCTTCAGCGCCTTCAGAATGGTTGTTTAAGATACTCCTACGGGTTGAGGAAGTATGATCATGTTTCTCAGAGCTTCATAGACTCCGGTTGGTTGAAATTAGATCAAAGATTTCACTTGCATTTATGTACTTTGGTTTTTAAAATAATTAAATGTCAGCAACCTAGTTATCTCTTTGACAAACTTACGAGGGGTTCTGATGTACATGATCGATTAACCCGGCATAGTGGGCTGTACTCTGTTCCCAGACACAGAACGGCATTGCTTCGGAGGTCTTTTAGTTTTAATGCGGTTAAATATTTTAATCCCTTACCAACAAATATCAAAAGTTGCTCTTCTGTTGAAACGTTCAAAAAGAAATTAAAGGATTATCTCAGATTGCGTATTTGATAATTCTAATAATTGTTTTTTACTCATATCATCATACTCTTTAAGTTATTCGTTGCTAGAGCATTGATGGTCGCACATTTGGTACTAATTTATTTTTTAGGTTCCAGTTATGTTATTTATTTACTTAACTCATTTCTTATTTCATTTTTAGTACAATTTGCTTTTTGTTATTTTTTCTATTTTTATGCTTTGTTGTTATAATATTATATACTAGGTTTGTTGTTTATTTTTTTAAATTAATTTGTTCATAAGGTGGTTAGATGAGTAGCCATGCTAGATCTCGCCACCTCTGTGAAATTTTACATTGTTGTTTACTGGCTGCATAATATAAATAAACGCTAGGATTTATTATTATTAATATTATTATTATTATTATTATCATTGTGATCTAAACCAATTCCTACGTTTTTTTAATTCAAGCCCTCTTTGATGCAAATCATTTTTGCTCGCACGGTATATACCGGGTGTTTCAGAAGGAACGGCTAACCCCTATAACTTTTTTTTTTAAGTTACAAAAATAAAATTTGGTGGGTTTATATTTGATGATTATTTTGCATTTTATGACGGATGCCATTTTGCCATTTGACAAAACAATGACCTCAATGTTAGATTTTTAAATAGAATACCCTGTATATTTTTGGGTATATCAATTCAGAACACTGGCACTGTTTCAAATTCAACGACACCCCATACGTCGCATTTTGACACTTTAAAAAAAAATTATTTTAATTTTTTCATATAGATTGCTATGAACTCTCTATAATAGTTTACTTCAAGCTAAGATCCTAATCAAAATGCAGTTTTTAAGTTTTATTATATTCTAAATTTTTTAGAAACTTTTAAAAAAGGCTTTTTCTCATAGAATATAATTGTTTCAAATGGAAACATATTAACCAACACAAAGCAATAATTTTTACAACAATTTGATATCACACACCCATGTCAAGTTAATGAGGGAGACATCTGGGAATATCTCAAAATCAGTTTTTCGTTGCACGCATTTTTTATACAAAACTAAACATTTTAATTCGGTACAGTTTTGAAAATTACCCATTGCGTATTATTAAGCCTTAAAAACCACACACGTGCACATACACCTAATAGATTTTCAAACGTCAACAAATAGATAATAAAAAATAAAAGGAAAATATTCGTCACTGTCAATTATTTCTATTTTAGTATAGGAAAAGGCTGCTGCGTAAATACGCATGTTTTATGTATGCACTATAATGTTATCTTTGTCCTAAATCATTAAAACCATTTTCCATATAAACGCCCTGCCAAGGTTTCCCTCTTCCCTACCCCATTCAGACTTTGCGGCGTCAATCCAAATAGTTTTATCGATTTTTGTATAAAAGTCCCGTAACATGAGTTATGGTGTTTTTACCAGAAATGCTATACGAATCTTCGCAGCCCTTTTCGTTTTTGGGTCACAAAATAATGGACTAAGGGGATTTTTATCAGGGCCGGAATTAAGCACGCACTACACAGAGTTTTGATTCTTAAACATATTTAATTTGCCAATGAAGATTAGATTTAAATTACCAAGCGCTAGATAAACCAACTAGGTATTGTATATTTTATATTAGATTTTTCTACAGATTCATAGAAAACGTATTTTCTTAGAATGAACATATAAATCGACTGTTAAGGTAACATATTATTCTTTCACAGTTTTGAACTTGGATATTGCATTGCAGCATTTTCTACAAGTAGGTATATTTCCAAGAGAGAATGCGTCCAGAAAGTTTGCAAGATTTCATTTTGAATTAAAAGGGGACATTTTGAAATATTAATACATTGTCAGCTCCATTTGACTTTGGCTACAGCTATGGTACAGGGACAGGTATTGGTTGAATGTCTCATCCTACCGTGCGAGCAAAAATTATTTGCATCAAAGAGGGCCTTGCATCTAAGGACGTAATGCTTAGCCATAGAGCTTAATACCTGTTGGGTGTCAGTAACTACCTGAATTAACAATCAATCAGTTATTCCGTCATCTTTGACAGTCGTTACAAGTAATTTGATTCATCGCTAATTTTTCCAATTTCTTGAACAATTCACACAATGGGCTTTACGGAACAGCAAAAAACATTCATGGTTGAAGCGTATTTTCGAAACGGGGTTAGAGTAAATGGTGAGTGGTAATACAATTCGGGTTTGTGCATCGACAATTTTCACGAACATTTTTGTAACGTTGCTTTATTGCTGGGGATTTTTATTATTGCCTGAAAAGAAGCGTGGCTGTGTTTAGGGAAACAGGTTCTATACAACACAAAAAAGGAGCAGAAAGACCATCTGTAAGAACAGAACAACTTGTTGCAAACGTTCGTGAAATATTGCAAAATACGCCAACAAATTGTATAAGACGCCTGTCCCAAGAAGTGAGAAGATCTTATGAAACATGCAGGACTATTCTTAAGAAGCAGCTAAATGTATTTCCTTATAAAGTGCAAGCATTCCAAGAAATACAAGCCGCAAATTTTGAAAGACGCAGGAATTACTGCTTGGAGCATGGCGGTGGCCAATTTCAGCAATTTATGTAATTATTTTTGTTTTTCTTTTTGTATATTCTTACTTTGTTAATTTTGTAAACAACAAAAATAAATTTGTATTTGTCTACTTATTTTATTATTAGTTTGGCATATCATGTCATAATATGAATTTGACAAAATTTTAACCTAGATTTGGTTAGATATATCGTCCCCATATCATTGAGATCTAAACCAAGCTCTACGTTTTTTAATCCAAGCCCTCTTTGATGCAAATAATTTTTGCTCGCACCGTAGTTTCTTGTTTATTTTTGATTGAAAACAAGTGCATAAAACAAATGCGCTGTTTTATTATTTCGACTTATAACAAAAGTTATATTAACATATAGTCAAAAGTTAACTTAGGTTCCGTCAATCTGATATGTAATTCCGTTCCCAACAATTCGATTATTTTGATATATTATATCATTAAAATCCTGATACGAGCCCAAACGCTGATTCAACCTTGAAACTTAAATCGAACTGAATGTCCATTTTTATGCAATTCTCAATTCGCAAAGTAGATATACAGCGTTATGATAAAGAAACGGATCAGCCTTTTATATACAGTGTCACCAGTAAAGGCCGCATCATATGGGATTTTTTTTATTAATACCTTCATTCAAAATTTGACTTTGGCATCAAGTTCTGCTTCGATCGAGATGAAAATTAAGCAAAAAAATAGTAGTCACATGATTCCCATTATCTGTTAAATTTAAACTTTTTCCGAAAAATAATTCAAAAGTGATTGTTGATTTTTGTATCTACCATGAATTCATTATTGAATTTGTTCCTAAATTAAATTACAAAAGATATAATATTTAAACCGATGCGCATCATTAATCACTCATAATTTGGTCGTTACCAAACGTAGTTATTTAGTATTTTTTTAACACTTCATTTATATATTCCCCAAATGTTGTAATTATTGTCTTTGCTGACAATAGTGTTAATTATTATTTTATATTGGATACTATATAATTTACTCACTTTAAAAAATAAATACAGAGTGTCCGGAAAAAGGAGGTCAATCGTATAATCATATATTCCTTGAGCAAAAATAATATGACTTTTATGATGCATTTTTATTTTTGACCCACATGTTCGATATACGCGTCAAAGTTTAAAATTAAAAACTGATTTTTTTTTAAATAATTTGAGTACCTATTTAATATTATATGAATTTCAAATTTGGTACCTACATTGCCTCACCAGAAAGAGTTACATCTTTTGAGAAAAACAAAACCAAAAACAATTGTCAAATATTCAAGATATTTTTTAGTACACGTGTGCCAGTGACTTCCAAACTATATTTTTTCACAACACAAAATAAAGTTCTTAGTAGGGCAATAAAATAATTTAATTTAACAGGTTTTTATCTGTACGCTACTGTATTTACATTATTTTTGGCTATTCCTTTGCTTTCATTGTCACCTATTGCAAACTTTTACTTATTTATATCTTGTGTCCATGGTAATGCTACAAGGGCTGACTTGTTTTAGCATTTGAAAATTATTGGATTTACGTAAGCCGCGTTGGCATCAGTCATTGAATAATATTCAAAACATCAGTTAAGGACCCATATTTATTAAGTTATCTCCAAAACGCTTCATTTTATTGAAATTCTATTGGAGTCAAAAAATAATCAAAAATAATTATTAATGATTAGGTACCTAAATAAATATAGTTTGGCTGGTACTGGACCCCCCCTATTTTAAATATTTGACAATTGTTTTCCTTAAAAGATGTAACTCTTTATGGTAAAGCAATGTACCAAATCTGAAGTTTGTATTTTATTAAATACTCGAATTATTAGAAAAAAAATCAGTTTTTAATTTTTAATTTTGACGCCTGTGTATATCGAATATAAGGGTCAAAAATGAAAAACGGTATTATAAATGTCATATTATTTTTGCTCAAGGAATACTGATTGATCTCCTTTTTCCGGGTACCCTGTAAATTAAAAAAATGTGCTTTAAACAACTCGCTAGAATAATGACACGAGAACACTCTCGGCCAACAAGACCTTTATTAAACTACACATAGGCCTTAAGTTGGAAAATAAATCGAACTTCCTTAGGTAGTGTAATGTTAATTTAATATCAGAATACACATTGCCACTATGCTATACAGGGTGTTTTTTTAAGGTCGACGAGCGGCCATATCTCGAAACTACTGGGCATAGAAACTCAGGAAAAGAAAAATGATAATTAAAGTGGCCATGAGAAAATTCTGGAAATAATTTTTAAGTTCCGCATTTTGCCGCAAGAGGGCGTAATTGAAAAGTAAATTTTAAAATTTTACATAACTCCGAAAATTCCACATTAAGGTATATGTTTGATAATACCATTTTAAAGCTTGGACAATTATGCATCATTTTGGTCTTATGCTTATTGGCGTACCGACTTTAATAAGAGTGGGGGAAGCTGTTTAAAGTGTAATCATTTAAATCGCTGTAACTTATAAACGACTTATCCGATTTTAGCAAACTAAAGACTGTTTGGAAGAGAAATGTATGCACTTTCACCAATCGTATTTACTTGTCCATAATAGTTCTAAAAAAAATGCTAGAGGGCGCAATTTGTAATAATAACAGTTTTTTCGATTTTATCCCGAAAATTCAAATCATACTGTATAACTATGACATCATAATCGAAAAGTAGATGAAATTTGCAAGAAAAGATGTGAAGACCGCAGTTCGATATCTTTGTTCGTTTCAGAGTTATTGCCAAAACAATAATTTTTAATACAAATTGCGCCCTCTAGCAAGTTTATTAGAAACTATCTTGTACCATTGGATACGACAATTAAAGGTACTTACCATTTTCTTCCAAACAAGCTTAAATTTAGTAAAATCGGTTAAGTCGTTTAGAAGTTACAGCGCTTTTAATGTTTACACTTTCAGTTGATAAGAGTGGAAGAATCTATTGAAAGTGTAAACATTAAAATCGCTGTAACTTCTAAACGACTTATCCGATTTTACTAAATTTAAGCTTGTTTGGAAGTACCTTCAATTGTCGTATCTACTGGTACACGATAGTTTCTAATAAAATTGCTAGAGGGCGCAATTTGTATTAAAAATTATTGTTTTGGCAATAACTCTGAAACGAACAAAGATATCGAACTGCGGTCTTCACATATTTTCTTACAAATTTCATCTACTTTTCGATTATGATGTCATAGTTATATTGTATGATTTGAATTTTGGGGATAAAATCGAAAAAACTGTTATTATTACAAATTGCGCCCTCTAGCATTTTTTTTGAGAACTATTATGGACAACTAAATACGATTGGTAAAAGTGTATACATTTCTCTTCCAAACAGTCTTTAGTTTGCTAAAATCGGATAAGTCGTTTATAAGTTACAGCGATTTAAATGATTACACTTTTAACAGCTTCCCCCACTCTTATTAAAGTCGGTACGCCAATGAGCATAAGACCAAAATAATGCATAATTGTCCCAGCTTTAAAATGGTGTTATCAAACATATACCTTAATGTAGGATTTTCGAAGTTATGTAAAATGTTAAAATTTACTTTTCAATTACGCCCTCTTGCGGCAAAATGCAGAACTTAAAAATTATTTTCAGAATTTTCTCACAGCCACTTTAATTATCATTTTTCTTTTCCTGAGTTTCTATGCCCAGTAGTTTCCGAGATATGGCCGCTCGTTGACCTTAAAAAAACACCCTGTATTATATGCTACAGGCACAAATCCAAAAAGTAATTCGTTTATATTCTAGAAGAAAAAAAAAATGGACACGGTATATACAGGCAGAACGAAACAAAAATAATTTGACAAAAATCGATCTGTTTGATTTTTCCACATAAGTATGACGAAAGTGCCGACTTTCTTGTCAATTCTACCCATATAGGATCGGGTAGCCACGTTATATCGAAATGCCAAGGTCCAACTCCAGTATTATTATAACGGTATTGGAAAAATTCTACTTGCTATCATGGAAATGTGGGCTGTGATGTCACCAAAAAATATTTAAAACATAAAATACATGTATTATGTACGTAATAATACTTATAACCTTGTAGTAACAGGTAAAGTACTAACAATTACGAATTTTGTTTTTATCATCGGATGTGTAATACTGACTTGATTTGGATAATTTATTCTGTCGTTGCGGGTACAAATTATACCATAACTATTTTTGATATTCACTATTGCATATAAACAACCTGAAATCAAAGCACGGGACGCGGTGACGCATGCATAATTAGCGAAAAAATTATATCTATCTCTAGGTATATCTATACAGGGTCGCTGTTATGTATGGAAATGGTCGTTTATTTCTTACAGTAAGACAGCGAAAAATGTTAAACATAAAAGTTTTAGGGGTTTTTAAAGTCTAATAAGAAAAATTAATTTTTCTATATTCTTATTAAGTATACAGAATGAGCCAAAAAGTCGTAACAAAACATGCAAAGTTACTTTTTTGGAATATGGTATTTATGGTACCGTGCGAGCAAAAATTATTTGCATCAAAGAGGGCCATGCATCTAAGGACGTAATGCTGTAAGAACAGAAGAACTTGTTGCAAACGTTCGTGAAATAATGCAAAATACGCCAACAAATTGTTCAACACTTTCGAAAATATGAAGAGACGTGTGAATTTATGCTTGGAGCATGGCGGTGGCCAATTTCAGCAATTTATGTAATTATTTTTCTTTTTGTATATTCTTACTTTGTTAATTTTGTAAACAAAAATAAATTTGTATTTGTCCTGCACTTATTTTATTACTAATTAGTTTGGCATATCATGTCATAATATGAATTTGACAAAATGTTAACCTAGATTTGGTTAGATATATCGTCCCCATATCATTGTTATCTAAACCAAGCCCTACGTTTTTTAACCCAAGCCCTCTTTGATGCAAATAATTTTTGCTCGCACAGTATATTATTCGATATTTATGTTCTTTTTAAAATTTTAAAACAAAAATGTATATCATACTTAACCGTTTTCGAGATATCGACTTATGCATATTTGGTTGAGTTTTGTTGAATGGTTTGTGAGGGCGGATGATTTTCAACATGAACTTATTAAAAATAGCCCTACTTCAAGTGCCACAATAGACCTAGTTAACAACATATTAAGTGAGTTAAATAAAAAAGTAGTGATAGCTGTATTTGTTGACCTCAGGAAAGCATTTGATGTGGTCGGAATGAACAGATTTTTGAGCAAATTAGGTAAATGGGTTTTAGGGGAATCATATTTAAACTATTAAAATTATAAAGTATAGAAAAGATCATACAGGGTGATTCAAAAGTAAGCGGCATCCTTTCGGGGGCGTAATCTGTGCATAAAAATAAGGCAAAAAGTTTTTATTAACATGGGTCCAAAAATGCTTCCTAAGGGAGCTACGCCCCTTTAAATATTACACACACTGTGGTAGGTAATGCAGATTATTTTTTATCAATAAACATACGCAAATCAGAAAATTTTCAAAGTCGATTTGCTAGTAAACGGTACACTCTATCGAATTGAACTAAGAGTACCTTTTTTACGTAAAAAACTCTAGAATTTTATAATTTCTAAACAAAATCGTAGTAACCTAAAGAGAAAAATAAATAGGGATGTTTTAACCCTTACCCTCCCCCGTATGTGACACCACTGAATAAAATTTTAAAATTTTGAATTTAGAATCTTATTCACCATCAGTTCATACAGTACACCAATTTTCAAAATGTAATTGTAAAGTGTTATAAAGTACTAGAGAAAAAATCGTCTTTAAGGTGTCCTGTAGCTTATGAAGCATTTTCGGACCCATGTTAATAGAAACTTTTTGCCTTATTTTTATTCACGGATTACGCCCCTGAAAGGATGCCGCTTACTTTGAATCACCCTGTATAACGGTATAATGTGTAAAGGCAAAAACCAAATCAATAAGTCTCTTTGTAGTCTCAAATCTTTATACTATACGAGGCACAGTGCAACCAAATATATACATGTAAATATTGTTTAAGTATCAAAATAATTACGTATGTCTGTAGAGCGTTTGTGTTTAGTTTCTCTAGAAAGACATAGCAGTATTATCCTGGCGTACTTTCCGAGTAGTCTTTACAGTAAGACAAGTAGACGTTTTTAAAACTTTAATCTTTGATTTGATTTTCCATCGCCAATTTCCTATAGGTTATGGGCCCAGTGTACCCGCGTGTAAGTAGTATTTTGCGAACTAAATACAGGGTGTTTATTTGTGCAATGACTATGGAAAATTTAAAATTTAAATAAAAATTGTAAGTTAAAAAAAACATTAAACCCTTTGATGATGATGGATATACGGGGTGTGGAAACTCAGCATTCGTGGATTATTAACTGAACTTGACATTAATAAAGACGTTTTACACAATTTAGACGTTATTTATATACGCAAATGCCTTGCCACCCAATTAGCTTTACGAAAGAAATTACTGGGATTGAAGTTACACACTCACACATCGTTAATAAAACATTTCACAGTTTTCGATGATCTAATTACGGAATTAATGGCAGCCGGTGCAAAATTGGAGGAAACCGATAAAGTATCTCATTTATTGCTGACCCTTCTATGATGGCGTTATAACAGCTATGGAAACGGTATATGAGGATAATTTAACTTTGCCATTTTTTGCAAGAACAAATTTTTGGACCACGAAGTTGATACAAGATAATAGAGACACAAGCGCAAAAGTTTTTTATGCAGAGTTTAGATACTCATCAAAGAAGCAAAGCTTTGAAGGTACCAAAAATCATCATCTAGGAAAATATAAGGCACGACAATTTAAACCATATAACAGATTATCAAATACTGTCACCATTACAGCACGAAAGGTCACCTAAAGAGAAATTATTGTTTCTTTTTTAAAGAAATAATAAAGCATTAAAATATTGGCAGAAACCGAACTACTCAAAATATAGAAATATTACATACATCAAATAACAATCCGTCTGGTTTTGCTTTTATGGCAGGAAATTTTAAAGAGAGTAATAAAATTATTTTTCTAACGGATTTTGGTGCTTTCGACCACCTTGTCAACAGAGACGATTTATTTCATAGTTTCGTCAAATTACAAACACCAATGAAAATTTCTGTAGCGAAAAATGAAACATACATGCAGTTAAGAAGGGAACCATTCACGTGACCAGTAATATGGGTATATCAGGGCCACTCGATGATGTCCTGTATGTCCCGTATAATTTGTTGTCTGTGAGAAAAATGCGAGAGGCGGAAATGACAATTACTTTTGGTAAAAATGGGGTGACTATAAGCAAAGGTAGTAAAACCATAATGATGCATAAGTCTTTGAACAATAGTAATTTGATAGGTATTAATTTTTTGATTAACACAAATATAGTAAATTCTATTGTTCAAGTAAATAGTTATGCAAAATTACCCAAAAACGTTTGGGGCACATTGGTAAATTTACCTTTTGTGAAATGAATAATAGACAAATGGTCAAATATATGGGTCAAATCGATGCGGTTAAACCCACAAATTATTTTTGTGAAGCGTGTATAAACGGTAAACAAACACGTTTCCCTCTTCAAAAGGCTAAAAATAAAAGTTACGTTAAACGACCAGTATTATATTTAGTATACACACTACTGTGTTACCTATTTAATATAACATAAATCAGCTGTGTGTTTAATGTTCAGAGATTACGTTGCAAACGAACCCGAACAAACCCGAACAAACCCAAACAAACCCGAACAAACTACGTAAAAAATATAACTAATTGGGCTTCAATTAACAGACATCCTTAATAAACTAAATTAGTGGTGATATTGAAGCCACTGATCAAATACGTCCCCGACTGCTGGCACCATTAGTATCGTAAGTAATCGGGAAGTTTCTAATTTTACACTTTATACTAGTTTATAAGCTTGGATAGTCTAAATTTTTACTTTTCTTTCAACAAATTTAACTTTTTTTATTTTTAGCCAACATCTGTTCACTTTACAAATTTAAGAGTTTCGGTTCATTAATTCATTACATCACGAGTGTAGTGCAGAGGAAATATTGGACGCAGATTAAATTAGTCAATGGGTATTTGTAATTTCCTAAACCACAATAAGGAAACATGTAAACTATATTATTTACTTCATGGAGTAGGGGGGCAGACTACGTGACCTAGAATTTTTTTGCTAAAATAAATTAACAGCTAAGCTGGTAAAACAAATAAGCCATTTTTCACTTATCAGATGCAAATACGAATATTTTATACAGTATGTACGGCGATGTGGTTGACAAGAGGACAAACAGACCAAAAATTTCATTTTTCGAGAAAAAGCCATTCTTTGTAAAAAGTTTGCTTGCTAAAAAAATACGATTGTCGGCGAAAAAAAAATCATATTATGTACAGGGTGTCCAAAAACTTAAAAATTGAAATTTTTTACAAGAATAAAGTACGCTTATTCTACAATTTTTAGCCGAATGCTATTTAAGAGAATTGTTTTAAATCATTACATCTTCTAGGATATTGGTTTTCATTAAATTTGAATAGCAATAATTTTTTGCTTGAAGGTTGAATTCTCAACGTCATTCAATCTATTGCCAACCTATAACTTATTTAGCGTTGATTTTTTGAGTTTATTATTTTAACAACTAACATTTAAAGAAAATCAATATCGCCGGTACATTTGTTAGGTAGTATCTGATATATTACAAAAATATCAATTTAATTCATTGCTAATTTTGGGAGAATTATACAGTGATGGGCTAAAATATGGAACAAATTCATTTAAAAATCAGGTATTCATTTTTTGAAAAAACGCTCGGACACGTCGATTATAATTCTTTCTTCCGGATTTTTTGCCTCAAAAAGAAATTATACCGGGTGTGTCAAAAAGTAGATGTAGCAAAATTTTTTTGTTTTTTAAATAGAACCCCCCTATTTTTATTTGTTAGCCTAATTCTACGTCAAATTCTGCGCATAATTCATGTAGCATACTCTATCCTTATCTCTAACGGTTTTAGAGAAAAATTACATCATAAAAAAAAATTCTTTAAAAAAGGTACATGTACCTACTTAAAGGTAAACAGGTTAATTTAAATGAATTTTTACTACGATAGCAAGTCATGTGTCAATCAAAAATTAGTTTAGGTATAATTTTGAAAAACGGTGATCATGGTGCATTTAAATGAAACACAAAGAATCGAAATTTTAATTTTAATTGGATGTGGAGACAAAACAAGAAAGCAAGAAGAAGTTTGTAACTTGTTTAACGCTAAGTATCCAGAACGGCCGATTACAAGATCTACAGTAAGTAAAATTGAGAAGAGATTCAGGAAAACAGGGAATGTAAAGGATCGTCTACGGCCAGGTCGTTCAAAAATTAGTGAAAACTCACAATTGAACATTTTGTTAGAGGTTGAAGATAATCCTCATAGTGCATCCACTGAAGTAGCCCTTAATAATGATGTTAGCCGACGATCTGTGTTGCGGGTATTGAAACAAGAAAAGTACCATCCGTACAAAATTAGGTTGCTGCACGAGCTAAACGAAGATGATCCCGACCGCCGACTACAGTTTTGTAAAACTATGATGGAAATTTGCAACTTAAATCTATTTTTCCATCGCAACATACTTTTTAGCGATGAAGCCACGTTTTGTTTGAATGGTTCGGTAAACAGACAAAATTTTCGGTATTGGAGTACAAATAATCCCCGTTGGATGAGAGAACAGCACACGCAATACCCACAAAAAGTAAATGTTTGGGCAGGGATATTAAATGATAGAATTATTGGACCTTTTTTCTTCGATGGAAATCTTACAGGAGACCGGTATTTACAATTTCTTCAAAATGAATTAATTCCCACACTAGCAGCGGATTTTCCAAATCCGAATCAGCCTCATCTACCAGAAGCATCTATTTGGTTTCAGCAGGATGGTGCTCCGCCTCATTTTGCTCGACAAGTACGAGAGTATTTGAATACTGTATATCCCGAACAATAGATAGAAGAGGACCCATAGAATGGCCTGCAAGATCTCCCGATCTTACACCCATGGATTTCTTTCTTTGGGGTTATTTGAAATCAAAAGTGTATAAGGATAAACCACAAAATTTGGAAGACTTAAAATTTAAAATTAGGCAAATTAATAAAAACACTGTAAATAATGTTTTAGAAGGGTTTTTAAGTAGATTAGCATATTGTCAAGAAGTTAATGGTTTGCATTTTCAACACTTAATAAACTAATTTTTTAACCTTTTTTTAAAGAATTTTTTTTTATTATGTAATTTTTCTCTAAAACCGTTAGAGATAAGGATAGAGTATGCTACATGAATTATGCGCAGAATTTGACGTAGACTTAGGGTAATAAGTAAAAATAGGGGGGTTCTATTTAAAAAACAAAAAAAATTTGCTACATCTACTTTTTGACACACCCGGTATAATTTCTTTTTGGGGCAAAAAATCCGGAAGAAAGAATTATAATCGACGTGTCCGAGCGTTTTTTCCAAAAATTAATACCTGATTTTTAAATGAATTTGTTCCATATTTTAGCCCATCACTGTATAGTGAAAGAACAATGAGTGACAATGACATAATAATGTAAAAAAAAATCTTACCCGATATTTTTCGCGATACAATTCTCCTAAAATAAGTTATGAAATTCCTTGATATTTATTAAATACGTCAATTATTACCTATAGAATATCAAGTCGATACTGATTTTCTTTAAATTTTGTATAAAAGCTAGAAAACATAAATAAATCTACGCGAAATAGGTTATAGGTTGGCAAGCATGTTGATACTCCCACCTTAAGTTTTTATTTCACTGAGGAGTTTGTAGGTGTATCTTTCATTTTGTATACCTTTACTTATGACCTTTGATTAGTTACCTCAGAAATAAATTATTACAGAGTCAAGAAAAACGTCATATTGTCAGTAACTTTTAAAAATTTTATTAGTGTGCAATGTTAACAACGGAGCAAAGAATACATTTAATCTAATGTTATGGTAACGAACATTTTTCATACAGATACGTTATTGAAAAATGTAATGAAAGGTTTTTCAATGTACCCGTAACCAAATGGGCGGTTAGCAAGCTGATCAAGAAATTTCGTAAAACGGGATCATACTAGACGTTAAAAAAGTAAAAAAAAATACAATAAAGATGATGCAGCGACTCTCCTCATACTGCAGTCTGTTAGAGAAACCCCCATATTTTCATTGAGGAAACAAGCTAGGGAACTACAGGTGGTCCAAAAACTACTATTCAAGAAATTTTAAAACAAAATAATATGCGTCCCTACAAACCGCATTATAACCACACATTAGAAGAGGGCAATGATGGCAAAAGATTGAATTTTTGGTTATGGATAGGAAGTAAGATTTTAGGTGGTAATAGGGGATTCCATTAACTTATAATGTTCTCGGATGGGTCCACGTTTTCGACGAATGGTACTGTAGCATCGCAACATGTTCGCTATTGGAGTGATGTTAATCCTATGTTCAGAATCCCAACCCGACGTCAATATTTAAAAAAAATTTAATGTTTGGTGCGCTGTTTCTTACTATGGTATAATTGGATCATATTTCTTTGAGAATACTTGTAATAGAAATTCTTATTTAAATATGTTGAATACGTTTTTTCTGATCATTTGGAACAACTGCCATTAGATTACCTATGAAACATGTACTTACCAGCAAGATGGATGCCCGGCCCATTTTACTAGAGAAGTAAAGGAATGGCTTGATTTGAAATTTGAACAAAAATGGATCGGGCGAAATGGTTCAGTTTTATGGCCCCTAAGAAGTCCCGACCTTACGTTGGCAGATATGTATTTGTTGGGGCGCCTAAAACAGTTAACTTATGCCAATCCTCTGCCAAATGATGAGAACATTTTAAAACAAAGAATTACACAAGCTATAGGAGCAATATTCCTAGAAGAGGTGCGGAGGAGCTATGACTATCTTGTAGCCCAACTGGAAAAATGCGTTCTTCAGGGCGGAGCGGTGTTTGAAAAATAATTGTTGTTCTACTATCTGATTATGGTGTATGATTGTGTTTATCGCATTTTGTTAAATGTTTTAATTTTATATTTAGGTGTAATTCTTGTAAAAAAATTGAATTTTTAAGTTTTTGGACACAATATGATTTTTTTTTTCGTCGACAATCGTATTTTTTCAGCAAGCAAATTTTTTTATAATGAATGACTTTTCCTCGAAAAATGAAATTTTTGGTGTGTTTGTCCTGTTGTCTACCACATCGCCGGACATACTGTAGACAAACTACAAACAAATTATTTTTTTATTATACTCGCTCCGTATTACTAGTAATAGGCATACTCAAACCCGGTTATCAGCAGAGTTAAATGACCAATCCACATACCTACAAAATCTCGTCATTCCCCGACATAATATTTTTTAAGCTTTCGAGCTAATATTAGAATGAAAACATATTTTTTCGTGAACTATTTATACCCTACAACGATATAATAATATGCCTGAATGTTTTCCGCAATTACAATACCTACATCGAAAAAAGTAAAAAGTGGATAAGGGGGGATAAAATGAGCTTGTGATGGAATTACTAGTTAAATTAAATATTTGTACTTTTAAATACAAATAATATAAATTAACAGAAGACAGGGCTGTTGTAGACCGTTTTACTCGGGTTTGTGGGCATTATTGCCGATAGGCAGGCATTCGAAAACACTGTATTTCCAAATAACTTAAAAATGTCCCAAGTAACATTTTTTAGTAATTCTTCGACTTACGACTTATTTTTGACAAAATTTAACGTTGTCCTTCCAACAAAATTAGTTGCCCAAAAGGGCGTATACTACCCGTCGTTGTATCAACGTCGTATTTACGTAAATACGTTTTAGTTTATCACCAACAACGTTAAATATCGGCAATTTAGGTTATCGCTTAAAACGTCACCCAAAAAAGACCATTCTCGACGTTTAAATTCCTTAGATTAGGAAACGTAGTACACTTCAACGTTATCAAACGTCACCTGTTGCTACGGAAAAATATCCAACGTACAATAACGTTGTTAAACGTTATAAATGCCAACAACAAGCCAACTAAAAGGACTCTTCTTTTTTCTGTCTGTCAGTGGTTGATTGGTTGTCATTAAAGTCAACTGACAAAAGTGAGGTTTGAAAGGATCTGGCACAGAAGTAGCATCACACTGTTTTGTCCTCGTCTCACTTTTCGTTGGAGGCCAATATAGTACGCTATCCTGTTCCTGTTCCCATGTTTCCAAGAATGGGGAACAGGCTCAATTTCATTTAGCTGAGATAGAATTTTGACCTTTTTTGGTAGTTTAATAAGTTTAAGGTTAAGTTTGCACTAGTTAGCGCCACCTATTTAAACTTCAAGTTAATAAAGGTATCAAAATAGGTGCAATTTTCCAAACTTTTGAGTCTTAAAGTGTAGACTTTTCAACTTAATGCGTGTTCTTGTTAAAATAGGTGATATTTTAGAATAAATTGCGGACCTCTCCATTTTTAATTAATTAAAGGACGAGATCAAAATGTCGCCATGTTTGACTACTTTGAAAGTTATCAAATTTTAGTGTTGTAACATTCTTTTTAACGCTTTAACTTAATTTAAGTCGACAATAATATATGTAGATTTATTTTAACTCACAATGTAAACCAAAACGATTAAGTTTTTTTTTTAACTTTGTGCCATTTTTATTAAAATTTTTATTAAAAAATCATTATTTTTAGTGCGATCCCTAAATTTTGGAAGTATTATAATAATATTTAACAGTAAAGTGGCCATTGTTGTCATTTTTAATACATATCTTTGGCAATTTACTCCATTTAAGCAAAAACTGTAAGTTCAGTAAATAATTATATATAATAATACTTTTTAGAACAAACACTCATTTGCTACACTAATCCCGATGTATAGTTTAATTAAATAAACCTAAAGTTAATAAACAGTTGACGTTAGAAAATTTTAACCTAGGATAGGTAAATCTTAACTGAAAAACTTGTTTTAAATTAACGTTAAAAATGGTTTACAACCCTAAATTAATAAACTTTAAGACGTGGGGCAACGTCGTAAAAACCCGAATTTTATTCCCCAAACTGGTATAAATAAGGGTCGCAAGGACGTCGTGTTAACGTTGTGAATTAACGTTAAATCGTCGGCACCGACGTTCGCCCAACGTTAAAATGCTACTTGGGGTGGTTCCTAGCCTTCGCCTGTTTCACGCGGACGGTTATTCAGGCCGGCCAATCCACCGTTCGGCAGATCAACCGGAATAAATTAATTAAGGTGTGTTTAAATATAACTTGAGGCATACAAGGACCAGCGCCCGTTTTCTAACCCTTCGGTCGCCGGATGGCGTAACGACCTTCCATGTGAAAAGGGCCTTAGGGACCCGTGCCTTTTTTATAAAATACTTAACCACGAATTAATCGTTTATTTTGTTGCACTAGTAGGACGTCCATCATTGTACAGGGTGATCGCCTATAATGTTACCCCCCTTTAACTTCTTTGTTTCGAAATTAAGAAAAAACTGTTAAATACAAAAGTTGTAGGATTTAATGTAAACTTCTTGCAAATATATCTTCGTAGATACAGGGTGTTGCATAAAAGCGTGACAGATCAAAGTTATATTTTTTTAAATGGAATACTCTGTATATTGTTGCATTATTGGATTCTACGGACAATTCTAAACATAATTTATATACACCACTATATATCTAAATTGAACCGTTTTCGACTTATTGATGTTTGAAAATTACTATATTATATTATTTAAGAAAATAAGGTCATTCAAGTCAAGATGTATCGTTTTCATGGATAATAATATTAACAATGGTAACTTGGTAAATTTCGAAAAAACTCGAAAAACATCCATTGTCAGTAAGAATTTCTATTCAAAAATGCCTTATTCTATTCAAGAAAAACAGACGATTTTAATGGCTTATATTAAAAATAATAATAATGTGAAAATGGCACAGCATTTTTCAAGTCAGTTTAGGTACGTGTTCATCATTTTGTGCTTGATTTTTTTTTTAATAGTGGGCAAAATATTTAGTTCAGTATCGTCATCCTGTTTTATCCATGGAAACGATACATCTTGACTTGAATGACCTTATTTTCTTAAATAATATATAGTAATTTTCAAACATCAATAAGTCAAAAACGGTTCAATTTAGATATATAGAGTGGTATATATAAATTATGTTTAGAATTGCCCGTAGAATCCAATAAAGCAACAATATACAGGGTATTCCATTTAAAAAAATATAACTTTGATCTGTCACGCTTTTATGCAACACCCCGTATCTACGAAGATATATTTTGCAAGAAGTTTACATTAAATCCTACAACTTTTATATTTAACAGTTTTTTCTTAATTTCGAAACAAAGAAGTTAAAGGGGGGGTAACATTATACGCGATCACCCTGTACAGTATAACTCATCTACATGTCTAGATATTGTAGTCACATAATATGTGTTTTTAATTAATACAACTAAATAAACCTAATCAACAATATATGTAATGCACTTAGGTGTTACCACCTGTATGTGCATAGAGTAATAAATTGTTTAAGATGTCAGTATAATGTAAGAATAGTTATAGATTTGCCCTGTGACTCATAAAAAAGCAAAATTTATTATAAAAAAAAGTTACTAGAACAGTCTCATAACCATTTCCATATTCGAAAATAAAAATTTTTTAAATAGGGCATTAAATATTTTTAATCTTTGTTCACTTCTTATATCAACTGGAATCAAGTTAAAGAATTTGGGTGCAAGATATGTTACAAAATGTTGATTTATCTTTCTTCTTGAGGGAGGGATATTCAGCAAATAAGCAGCATTACCTCTGGTTATATAATTATGAGATACACAATTTATTCTTAGATTTTCATTTAAATATACATAACTACAAACAGCCAGGACATACAAAGTTTTAATATTGCACACTTCAGGTGAGTAGAGCATATTAGTGGAAAATAACTTCGGTTTTTTTAGAATCATTTTTACAATATAATTCTGGGCAACCTTCAACTGCTATAAATAGCTGCTGCACATTCCTCCATTTCCATATCTCAGTTAGTTTCATTTTTTTTTATTTAAACGTGTTTACACTTCGCAAAAACACAGTTGAACAAAATTAGGTATTAATTTTTTATAAACTAATTTTTTTCCCTTTCCCTTACATAATAAAGATATTTTTGGTAGTCTTCCCCCGCGTCCTTTCTTCTGAAAGGCGAAAAAGCTGGACTTCTGACTTGATTGAATCAAACATATTATAGGTAGCTTTATTAATTAAAAATATTTGTCTGACAAAATATATATTATAATATTTAGACAACATTTTATTTACCATTTTTTCATTTAATAGTTTTATTTTTAAATAATTTAGAAGCAAATATTTCCTAAACAATTCGAAACAAATTTTGTTTCTTCAAATGGCAACCGCAATTTTCTATTAGTTTGGCCAATTATGACATACTTAGTACAATGATTAATCGTTACGTCGGACATTTCAACAGTTTGTACTGTCTAAATAAATATAATGAACATTGCCCCCTATGACCGGTCCGCTGCCGCTGATTATGCAAGCCATAAAATGTAGGTACTAGGTAAGTACGTATAAAAAAATTAAATAAAAACTTAAAAAAGCAATTTTTTATCACTAGTAAGTAATTCAAAATTTATGTAAAATTCAAGAATATACTATGTTAACTCTTAAAATTGTATTTCAGTGTCTACAATAATTAGAAATCAATATGATTTTATTGCTACCGAAAGCCAATCGAAGCTGCGGAGCAAGCTAAATCCCTTTTTTACCAATTGTACCTAGTACTTAAACCAAATCATACTTAATATAAAATAATAATGGGCTATGTTAAATATTGAAATAATATTTTTGCGCAACTACAATCGATATTTAAAAAAAATATGACTCTCAATTTTAACTTCTTATTATATCATCACAACGCCTTTAGTGGCACTTTAGAAAAATTGAAAAAAAAACTTTCCACCAAATTTAATGTTTTAAACCAAAATTACGTAAAATGAAAAATATACTGTATTTACGTGTAACTTCAATCAGTGGGAATCGTATAGGTAGTATAATAGAAAATTCCACACCAAATTGTGTTTCAACAAAATTTGGTGTGCGAGGTTAAATTAAATCCGGAAAGTTTTCTCGCTCATGAATATTTTTAGAAAATTATATTATTATTGATTTTTAAAATATTCATGAGCTCACATAAATTTCCGGAAATAATTTTTAACCTCTTGTAGTATTACCAGTGAAACCGCTAGCAACGCGAGTCACAAAATTGTCGACATCTGTCAAATGTCAAATACCATTATTAACGTCTACTTTTGTGTCAAAAGTAGCAGATACCCTACTAAACGTTTCTTTGTTATTGTTTCCATGGTAACTAAACAAGCGTTATGGTTACTTTGTCGCTCGGCGAGCGACCATGTAAAAAACGCTCGCTCTTGGAGGCGCAAATTTGTACTTTGCGCTCGATTGTAGAAAAATTATATTGCCCGTAATTTTTTTTATTTTATTTTTTTACTGATTTTGCCATAGGTAATATATTTATATTTTATATAGAAAGGGAGATCACACCTATAAAATGATCTTATGGGTAGACTCTTGCAGAGACTGAACATTTCAACAACTCAGCGCAAAGGAATGTTCGCGCGACATAGGTACCTACATAAGACCACGATATGTGTGTTAAGGTTGTAACCACCAGCGCCGTTCATAATTATTTGTTATTTTCCGTCAAATACCTAATACCTTTACCCCCATAGTAAAAAAAGGTTTAAATTCCAAACCCTTTGGTGACGATACGCCTTCGTTTAGCTCATTTTTTTTTTAATCTGTAAGGTACCGAATGAAATGGTAAAAAAGGTAAGGATTACTAAACCTATTATTACAAATACATACGAACTCAAAATATATATTTCTCCCACCTTTTTTAGAACGATAAAAATATCTTAATCATCTACCTACATGTACATGCATGGCAGACATTATTATTAACAGAATTTTAATGTATGTATTTAGGTACCACCAGATTATTCCAAGGTTGAGTCACCTTAACTAAATTTAAAAATAAAAAGATACCTATACACAGCAGCGGTATATTTGCTCCTCTGAGAAGTGATTATTTTGTGAACGTATGCAATTAATTTATTTCTAATTTTTTCTAGAAAGCATAATAAGTATTCACAGATCTCATCGCGACAAGATGAACAACCAAGATTTAATCGCGCTCATTTTTCACCAGACAACACAAAAAGCCAAAACAAGTACTTACCTACTTGAACCAAAGCCAAGACAGCAAAAAGGCACACAATTTTCGACATTTTAAAAAAGTGTATTGGATTGGACGGTATAAAACGCTCGCACGAAAAATTACGTCTAACTTAAAACTTAATTCAACCTTTATGCGTTTCGGTTTCGGTTTGTGCTTCACCCAACTGCTTCGACGAAAAGAATGGTGTGGGCAAGCTGGACAGGACCGTAATCTCAAGAGATTAAGAGATATAATTCGAATGTGTTTTAACTTTTTTTGTGTTTTAATATTTCGAGATCTGGGGCTAAAACCATAGGTATTAAGAAGAATGTAACAATTAGGTATAAAATTTATAAAAATAATAAAAATAAATATCGTGTGAGCAAAAATTATTTGCATCAAAGTGGGCTTGGATTAAAAAACGTGAGGCTTGGTTTAGATCACAATGATATAAGGACGATATAATAATATCTAACCAAATCTAGGTTAAAATTTTGTCAAATTCATATTATGACATGATATGCCAAACTAATGAGTAATAAAATAAGTATACAAATACAAATTTATTTTTGTTGTTTACAAAAATTAACAAAGTAAGAAAAAAAGTACAGAAAGAAAAAGAAAAACAATTACATAAATTGCAGAAATTGGTCACCGCCGTGCTCCAAGCATAAATTCACACGTCTCTTCATATTTTTGAATGTGTTGACAAGCATCTCTGGAGAAATGTTACCACATTCTTGGATATCCTTTCTTGTAATTGTTCTAAATTTGCAACTGGTGTTTTAAAAATAGTGTTCGTTAAATGAGGAAAAACGAAGTAATCCATAACCGTTAAACAAGGTGATCTAGGTGGGAATTCAATGTCTGATCGAAAACTGATCAATCTGTCGTCGAAAAAATTGCGTAAGTAGTTAATAGTTTCGGCGGCTGTATGGGCGGTTGCACCGTCCTGTTGAGAATATCCAAAAAATAGTTCGTCGTCAATTAATTGCTCCACAAATGGATTCAAAATATTGTCTCGATACCGCTGTGCTGTAACTGTGTCATGGAAAAAAATAGGACCAACAATTCTTCTTTGGGAAACAGCTAACCAGACACAAATTTTTTGAGGGTGCAATGTGGACTCTACAAAAAAATGGGGATTTTTCACTACTCCACATGCGTGTATTCTGATGAGAATTCACATAACCGGAGAGGTGGAACCAGGCTTCATCCGAAAAAAATGTCAGGTCTAATAAACTATTTCTTTCCAATAAATTTTGGGTAAACCATTGAGAGTAGTTCCTGCGTCTTTCAAAATCTGCGGCTTGTATTTTTTGGAATAATTGCACTTTATAAGGAAATAAATTTAGCTGCTTGTTAAGAATAATAGTCCTGCATGTTTTATAAGATCTTCCCACTTCTTGGGACAGGCGTCTTATACAATTTGTTGGCGTATTTTACATTATTTCACGAACGTTTGCAATAAGTTCTTCTGTTCTTACAGATGATCTTCCTGCTCCTTTTTGTGTGAACCTGTTTCCTTAAACATAGCCACGATTCTTTTCAGGCAATGATAAAAATTCCCAGCAATAAATGAAAGCAACGTTAGGAAAATGTTCGTGAAAATCGTCCATGCACAAACCCGGATTGTATTGCCACTCACCATTTACTTAAACCCCGTTTCGAAAATACACTTCAACCATGAATGTTTTGTGCTGTTCCGTAAAGCCAAATGTGTGAATTGTTCAAGAAATTGGAAAAATTAGCGATGAGTCAAATTACTTGTAACCACTGTCAAATATGACGGAACAACTGATTGATTGTTAATTCAGGTAGTTACTGACACCCAACAGGTATTAAGCTTTACGGCTAAGCATTACGTCCTTAGATGCAAGGCCCTCTTTGATGCAAATAATTTTTGCTCGCACGGTAGAATTACTTTCGATGCCATGGTAAATCTGACTTCCGACTATAATTTTTTCAAATAATAAACGGCTTAGGTTTTAAGTTTCTGTAATTTAACTGATATATTTAGTGACCACACTGATAAGTTTCCGAAAGTTTCCATAGGGACTGGGAACTTTTGACCTGTTAAATAAATAAGACCCGCCATTAGGTTGGATCAAAAACATTTTTTTTGGGGATTTTTTCCTGACTAAAGTTGTCAATAGGTAACATGATTATTTTAGCAAAATCTCAGAATTCTCGAACATCATCTTCAGGTTCCCCGCGGCCGTCAAAGTTTAGGAATATTGACATTTTTTACCTTTTTGAGAAAAATTACAGTCATTCTTTCTTTGAATATTTTACTTGGCCTGATATGTCAAATCATTTTTGTTTGTAGTATTTATTATATATAAAAAATTCATATTTTTAAATTAATATCTAGAGGTTCATCTGCTATAAAAAAATTAGAAAAAAATTAAAATATTTAAATTTAAAAATACATTTTTAGGTGTAATTTTTGTTAAACTGATTAAGTATATTTTTTTACTTGACAGATGAAACAAAGTCGCTTTTGGTTTTAAAATATGGAAACTTGTTCCTAGAGTACATTTTGGCAATAAGGAGTCCGTCTTTATTTTCTTGGCCTGAAACAGCTAGAGAAGCCTCTGTTACAAGCTTAATACACCCATCCACAGATTAGGTATGGGCAGAGACAGTATCAAATTTATCAACATCATCAATCAAGTCCCCTAGTTCCTCACGCGCTTGACTTGCACATTTGTTAATTTTTAAGCTCTTCATATTGATGTGCATTAAAATTTAAAGCCAGTCCAATCAGTCTATTAGCACCATAACTGATAATCTGGATCTGGAATCTTCCGGATCAAGAAACGTATTTTAGAATTCTTACGAAACCGTTGTGACGATTCTAAAATATTTGCCATTGGTTGCCACGGAAAAGTAGTGAATACCTACAGGGCCAAAAAAGAGGCTATCCGTTTGTTGAAAACAGAAATCGGTAGACCATCAGACCCTTACAGTGGTTCATATATTACATGTAAATGATCTTCCACTCCATTATTTAGTCCAATCGCTGGATGGTTTAACTGTGGGTTCAATTTGATTTTCTGGCAATATAGGAGAATTGTTGGAATCATGTAAAGAACTTTCAATGAAGGAGTTTCAACGAGTTGAACTGGTCTTACCAGAGCTAAATCGAGACGAGTTGAGTACCGATCATCGATATCTGTAAATTTATTTGTTCCAGTACTTCAAATCAAATTGTTTATTTTCCAAGAGATCATTTACAATTATTGTAGTAGAATAGTCAGGATATATTTTTAATTTAAAACTAGAAACTTAAAAAACTATTTAAAAATGAACAACAACCATCAATGGTAAACTCTAATACCCAGACATTTACTAGAATTATAGGCCACTAATCCTGTACGGAGCACGAAAACTATTCCTGTGCCTTGTATTAAAAGTGCATGTCCCTGTTTTGTACAAATTCACCTTTATTTAGAGAGATTTTGGAACGCTTAAAATAACAACAGTAAAACACAGTGTTATGGTTAATTTTATTAACCATAACGATTACGATGACAATTACAAGAATAGATTTTGAACGTCTTAAAAATAAATAATTTGACAGATGCAAACATAACCTTTTTAATTTCATGACATGAGTCAATCAACAATGGAAAAAAACAAAAAGGTACAAAAATGTAAGGTATAAATAAGAATAACCATAACGATAGCCTTCCTTATATCTCCGTAATATGGAGGACTTGAGGTAGGAGGCCGATCGCAATGCATTGGATTCGGTCCCAAATTAGCATCGGTAATTCAGCTTTACGAGTTGCCATAAGATGGCGCTCGCGTTCGAAGTGGGCTATCAAATAAATGGTTTCTTATGGACGCGATAACTTTTTTTATTTAAATTAGTTCTTTAAGGAACAAATAAGGACTTTTATATGAATTTACACTTACTTTGTTATACTTATTAGTAAACTCGGCCTGTATAAAGTTCCAACGATGCTTGGTTTTTAAAATACAGGGTATTAAACAGTCTAAATTTAGCTACAGAGGTTTTTTTTTTAAGTGAGCTTACCTTTGGAGCTAGAAAGAGACTTATTTGGCTTCGTTTCCTCTTTGAAGAAGATCCTGTCTTACACCCCGACACAAAGCAAACTCTACTTTTATAAAGTGTACCATTATTCATTATAAATATGGAAATTAATTACAATACAACGTTATTTGTCTTGTCTTGCCTTCAAACATTATTTGTTATTTCGAAAAATAAAATGTCAATTGTCAAAAGTAAAACCACAGAAAAATAAAGGGTTTAAGTAAAAGTTTAAAACTATGGAGGATCTAGTTTTCCATATTAAAAACGAAGAAGAAGAAGACAACATCAGCCCACTTCGGACGCGAGAGCCATCTATCGGCCAATAGCGAACTAACCAAAAAACCGGGACAGAAATTGAAAATGCTGCCATTGTCGATCGGCCTCCTACCCTCTAGTTCTCCATACTCCGTAATTAACGAAGCTCGTTATCGTTAATAAAGGAGTCGCTGCCTCGATTTAGTACTGCGCATGCACAGAATAAGGATAACGATAACGACAGGCTAAAATAAGAGTTCCAAAATCTCTCTATTACAAATGACAAACACTGCTAATTCCAATATATGGGCATTTCTCTACTAAATGGAAAATCGATGTCCCAGCCAATTTTTATGCATTGAGAGTTATTATTACCGAGTTTGGTATACCAAAAACGATAGTATGATTACTATTTTTGACTATCTAGAGAAAATTATTTGATATAATTTTAAAATATTAATTTAAATGCTCTTCAAGCATTTCAAAACACAGTCCCCTGTCATGTCCCATTTTCAGAATGGCAAGTTGTTGTGCAACAATTATTTAAGTTCGGGATAAAAAACCTTACATTTAAAATCAGGAAATTTAAATAGATTTAAATAAATGTGTAAATTACATACGACATTAAATACATTTGCATTACAAAAAATAACGAATCGAATGTTGTCCTAATATTATTAGAACAGTCCCCTGTTATAATTTTAAATTCGCGCCAAAATTATATGTCATAAAGTAGGTGTCGTATATTGGGTGGAACGAAACACTATCAGTGTAAAGTTCATTCGAATGTTCATACAAGCCGGCAGCACCATTTTATTCAGCCTTGAGATTGCGTTTTTTGCAGTGCCATGCGTCTGGGCCGCTTCCCTGAACAGTCCACTGGTACGTTACTCTTCTATTGTTTTAAGGAATTAAATTAAAAGAATTTTCTAAAATAATTACGAAATTAGCCCAAGTATTTGTGACTTATAAATCTCGAAATATTTTGAATTATTTTAAACTGGATAACGTTTTTTTGCAATTTCACAGTTTCCTGGGTACAGTCCCCTGTCAGTTTATAACACAGGGGACAGTGCCACGCGTCTGGGCCGCTTGCCTGAACAGTCCACTGATAAGTTACTCTTCTATTGTTTTAAGGAATTAAATTAAAATAATTTTATAAAATAATTACGAAATTAGTGCCCAAGTATTTGTGACGTATAAATCTCGAAATATTTTGAATGATTTTAAACTGGATAAAGTTTTTTTGCAATTTCACAGTCCCCTGGGTACAGTCCCCTGTCAGTTTATAATATAGGGGACTGTCTATGCTCCAGGGGTCTGTGAGGAGCTATCTATAAAAAAATATTTTCTGACTTCTGGGACTGACAGACTGGTGCTTGTTTTAGGTGGTTTTGCTCCGGCTCCATCATGCCGACTGAGTTTAATTGAGTTAATTTGCTAAGAAACATGTAGTTTTTATGCATTTTAGCAGTTCAATAGGAGATATAACAGTCCCCTGTCAAGGAATTTTAAAAAATCGTCCAAAACTCTTGAAATAAAAAAATAATGTGTCGGCTTTTTCCAAATAATAATTTCATTTCTTATTGCCTTTCGTTCTACTTACTAAATTTTTAATTTGAAGGATAAAAATAGTATGGACATCGATGTATAGGCGATTTTCCCATTAGTAGAGAAATACCCATAATATATTATAAGTTACGTAGAGTAATATTAAAATTTTCAAAAATCTCTCCATTAGAAACACCTGCTATAATACATCTGAAGATTTTATTTTGTTTTACAAAAATATTTTTAAATAGTGTCGAAGTATCCCAGAATGTGACCATATCTTAAATATGATTCCAAATATGCGTAAGACGACATAATTAAGTAGCTGTTCTTTACCTAACATAGATCTTAAATTTATAAACATATTAGAGAATGCATTAAGTTTAGACATAACATGTTCACAATGCACCTTCCAGGTTAAATATTCGTCCGTAATTTTTCTCAAAAGGTTAAATTTGAATATTGTCAATTTTCTTAAATTTTGAGGCCCGCGGGGAACCTGATTTTGACTATTGACAACGTTCGACAGGTAAGATCAACTAAAAATTAAAAAAAAAATATTTACGATCCACCCTCCTGCCCTCCATATGCTATCAAATGCCACTAATCCCAGCCTTATAAAACTTTTTTCGTGGTTTATATTGGGCATTTCATAAGTAGTGTCCTGTGGTAAAAGTAACAGCTGGTTCCCTGTCATTTTTATTATAACAAGTACCTACATATGCCGCACTGGCAAACTCCAAGTTACAGTGACATTTTATGTGAGTATTAGAAAGTAAATAATATGGTTAGATGTCCGCAATAAGGACAGCAGATCAATCAGTGTTGCCGGCGTGAACAACGCATGGCGAACCCATCGATGGGTTAAAGGGTAGGGATAATTTGTGCTGAACACGTTTGACGGAGTCACCTTCTCGCTTCGCTTTATCGCACTATTTTTTGAAATATTTTAAAATTTATGGTGAGCTACACGAAAATGAATACTTTTATTATTTTAATTAAGAATGCCATGCATGGACGAAATATAAAATTGGGCATATTAAATCGAAGAGCTGCAAAAATGGAAACATAGGGGAAATTGGTATAATACGGCATACTAGGATAAAATGGCACACTACCTGTATAATAAATTACGCGCACTTCTTAAATCCCGCCATGCGATTTTCGACACTGGTGGGGAGCATACGACAACTGGCGATTAAAACGAAGAAGATGTCAGTGGATGTTTAGCGGTGGTAGGTGTTAGTTTGTTTTCGTGTATGTTTGAAATTGTTTGCAGATTAAGAGAACGTGCCTGAAACTCATAACCTACAACTTATTGAACAATTAAGGTAAGTGTATACAATATCGCCATGCTAAGCTTAAATTTTTTTTCCTAGAGAAGTGTAACATTTTTCTGCGAAAAATATATGTGGAACGTATTATTTAGACTATATATTAATAGTTTTAAAATGTTTGGCAACATTTTAAGTAGGCTAAAAAGGTTTTTCTAATTTTTTTAAAAATTTTGCAAATTGGCGATATTGTCAACAGGGGGTAAGCAACACCGCCAATGAAGATTTTTGGTATTAGTCCAGATTTTTTAACGATAAAATGTCAAAATAAAATTTAAATTCTATAAATAACATTTATTAATATCAAAATATGCATGATTATTTTTTATAAACAGTAAGGACATTATGTATACATTAAGTTTGCTAGCTGAATTAACAGACTTTCCATTTTTAACAGCTGTTATGACATGCTGCATATTTTCTTCCCTCCATTTTCCTATTATTCCCCGATTTCTCCCTTTAGGCAAGATATTTCTGAAAATGAAATCGAACTTATAGGTAGAAAATCAGGTTAATATTAACCTCTCAAATTAAATATCATGGATCCAGCAATATCGCCATTGGCGATACCGCCGAACAGTTACGCTGGCGATATTGCAAACAATCATATTTTTTACTTTTAAATTTGTTTACTTTAACAAAAAATGGTATTTAGAAAAAATAGTAACAGCATCTTACTCCTTAATCATCACTAAAACAATATACTAACTTTAAAAAATACTTACCGCAGTGTGGACTGAGCAACAAAACAATTAATTGATACTTTAATTTGTAGACTAGCGCAGCGCACTTGATTAAAACAATAAATCTACCATAGAACTAAAATTTGAGGTTATTGCCGAAACAACTTGTCGGTACAAGCTTGGGTCATTGTTGAGGTAATACTCCTAGCGCAATCTATTATTTGGTAGTCAAACTAGCATAAATAAAGCCCCTTGGCGATATTGTCAACATGGCGATATTGTATACACCTACCTTATTTATAACTTGACAGGTAAGTAGGATACTGAAGCATGTTTTTGTATTATTTGTATATTTTAAAAGTTATTTTATAAATATTTAATAACAAACAAAATTGACTTAGCCGTTTTGGATAAAATGGCACAGGGGTGATATGTTTAAAATGATACTGTGTCGTTTTATCCAAGATTATAAAATAATATTATTTTGTGTTTTAGATAATGCGCGTTATTGCCTAAACTGCAACAATTACAGAATAAAATAAAACGAAAGAGCCAGGGACTAAATGTTTTAAACTCAACTTCAAATTTAATAGTGATGAAACAAAAAGCAGAAGAAAAAAAATTGAGAAGAAAGAATATCTCAAAGAAAACGAAAAGCGAAAGTATATAGATCTTATAGATCAGTTCCCCAAATTTGATTCCGAAAACGAAGCCATTTCATCAGGATAATGATAAAGCATCTTGTATGTCTTGTAATGAACTTTTTTCATGACTAAGCCTAAGGAGATTTGGATTTGCTGTCAAAGTTGTGGAAAATGGAGCCACTGTGATGAGCGTGCAGGACTTTCTCCAAAAACGAAAATGTTTATTTGTGAACTTTGCCAACCATAATTAACCCTATTTTACCTTAAAAATATTTTTATTTCAACATACATTATACGAGTAGATATGTGTGCCATTTTACCCAACTGGTTGGATAAAACGGCACATCTAGGTAACACCTGTCCATGAAGAACGTATATTCAAGGTTTTTTTTGATACGCATACTGATACGCAGTATTTATATTGTTTTACCCAAAGATAAAGCCAAAACAAATGTTATGTTTTCTTTGCAGTTTTGTACCTTTATATTTAAAATATATATTTTCAGTCGTATTATACCAATTTCCCCTAATATGTCAAGATGATTATGAAAAAATAAAATACAATTTTTCCATACATCCTAATCCAACTGCGTGTCAGCGATTAGAATAGAGATTTAAAAGAACAGGAAATATACAGGGTGTTTTTTTAAGGTCGACGAGCGGCCATATCTCGGAAACTACTGGGCATAGAAACTCAGGAAAAGAAAAATGATAATTAAAGTGGCCATGAGAAAATTCTGGAAATAATTTTTAAGTTCCGCATTTTGCCGCAAGAGGGCGTAATTGAAAAGTAAATTTTAAAATTTTACATAACTCCGAAAATTCCACATTAAGGTATATGTTTGATAACACCATTTTAAAGCTTGGACAATTATGCATCATTTTGGTCTTATGCTCATTGGCGTACCAACTTTAATAAGAGTGGGGGAAGCTGTTGAAAGTGTAATCATTTAAATCGCTGTAACTTATAAACGACTTATCCGATTTTAGCAAACTAAAGACTGTTTGGAAGTGAAATGTATGCACTTTCATCAATCGTATTTAGTTGTCTATAATAGTTCTAAAAAAAAATGCTAGAGGGCGCAATTTGCAATACAATACATTTTTTGATTTTACTCCGAAAAAATAAATCATACGGTATAATTATGATACTATAATCGAAAAGTAGATGAAATTTGCTAGAAAAAATATAAAAACCGCAGCTTGATATCTCCGTTCGTTTCAGCGTTATCGCCAATAGAATAATTTTTAAAACAACTTGCGCCCTCTAGCAATTTTATTAGAAACTATCTTGCACCATTGGATACGATAATTAAAGGTACTTACCTTTCTCTTCCAAAGAAGCTTAAATTCAGTAAAATCGGTTATGTCGTTTAGAAGTTACAGCGATTTTAATGTTTACACTTTCACTTGATAAGAGTGGGAGAAGCTATTGAAAGTGTAAATATTGAAATCGCTGTAACTTCTAAACGATTTATCCGATTTTACTAAATTTAAGCTTGTTTGAAAGAACCTTTAATTGTCATATCTAATGGTACACGATAGTTTCTAATAAAATTGCTAGAGGGCGAAGTTGCTTTAAAAATTATTCTATTGGCGATAACTTTGAAACGAACAAAGATATCGAACTGCGGTCTTCACATTTTTTCTTGCAAATTTCATCTACTTTTCGATTATGGTATCATAATTATACCGTATGATTTATTTTTTTTTGGAGTAAAATCAAAAAATATATTGTTATTGCAAATTGCGCCTTCTAGCATTTTTTTTTTAAAACTATTATTGACAACTAAATACGATTGGTGAAAGTGCATACATTTCTCTTCCAAACAGTATTTAGTTTGCTAAAATCGGATAAGTCGTTTATAAGTTACAGCGATTTAAATGATTACACTCAACAGCTTCCCCCACTCTTATTAAAGTCGGTACGCCAATGAGCATAAGACCAAAATGATGCATAATTGTCCAAGCTTTAAAATGGTGTTATCAAACATATACCTTAATGTGGAATTTTCGATTTTAAAATTTACTTTTCAATTACGCCCTCTTGCGGCAAAATGCGGAACTTAAAAATTATTTCCAGAATTTTCTCATGGCCACTTTAATTATCATTTTTCTTTTCCTGAGTTTCTATACCCAGTAGTTTCCGAGATATGGCCGCTCGTCGACCTTAAAAAACACCCTGTATGAATATATATATTATGAAACACATGAACGAGTCAAGCCAGCGACTAACGATGACAATAAATTAATGACTGCTTTAAGTGTAGTTGAAGATCCTCACAAGAGTACTAGACCGCTAGGCAAAGAACTGCCTTTTAGTGCATCATCAGTGTCAAGAATGCTTCATAGTGAACATTTTCACCCCTATCATATCCAGTTATTACAAGAATTAGAGCTGCAAGATTATAAAGATAGAGTAATGTTTTGCCAGTGGGCTGAAGGTATGATACAACAACAATCTCGGTTTTTTAAATATGTTATGTTTAGTGATGAGGCTACATTTCATACAAATGGATGTGTGAACAAACATAACTTTCATTATTATGACACTAGCAATCCTTTTTTTACACGGGAAACTCATTTTCAACATCGGTGGTCGCTTAATGTCTGGGCTAGTATAATAGGAAATAGTATTATTGGGGCACAATTTTTTCATGGAAACCCTACTGGTGAGTTGTATCTTGATTTTTTTGCACAAACATTTAGAAGTACATTTAAATGGGTTACCGGAACAAATTCGTGAACGAATATTGTTTCAGCAGGAAGGAGCGCCGGCTCATTACAGTGTACAAGTGAGACAATTTTTAAACCGACGCCGACGTTTCTATGACCGTCTCCCGACCTTATCAAACTAGGTTTTTCTTATGGGGATATGTAAAGGAAATAGTATATAAGACGGTTCCTACCACAAGAAAAAATATGCAGGTTCGAATTTGAGAGGTATTCCAAACCATTAGTCCATATAACTTAAGAATCGTAATCGACTCATTTGCAAAAAGAATTTGTTCATTGTTATTTTTAACGTTGGAGGACACAAGGAACAATTATCTCTAATATTAATTTTATTTATTATATAAATTTGTAGACGTTCATCTTAATTATAATAGTTTTTTTCGTCTTATGATTTCTCTCAAGAGAACTCTTGAAAATATATACTTATATTTAGGTCTATTTTTACATTTTCGTCCATGGCATTCTTGATTAAAATAATATAATAAAATTATTCATTTTCGTGTAGTTCACTATAAATTTTAAAATATTTCCAAAAGTTGAAGGTTTAGGTGCGTGACATATTTAACAAAAAATAAAGGCATTAAAAAAATACACCTTATCTGAAAAAAATACAGGGTGTTCCATTTAAAAAAATTGAAATATTGCATATTTAAATTGACGAGATTTGCCAAGACTGTACGAGCACCCTGTATAATAAATAGAACTAGTGATATGGTTACATAATATATACTTTAGGGTACTTATGGTAAAAAATTTATTTAATTCTATTGATTCCATAACCAACTATGATTGTTTTAATAACTCTCATATTTTTTTAAATACCCAAAAATAATGAATTACTTGGCAACGTCGCAATAAAATTCAAAAAATTAAATATGACTGTAGAGCTTCTTTCTAGCGGAATCAGAAAGGGAAAAATATATAGGGTGTTTCATTTATTTTTTTTATATATTCCTAGTTCCAATATTTTGAGCCATCCTGTATATCATAAAATATTTTCACGTTATGCTCCATTGTAAATCCTATAACTTTTAAATAACACTTTTTTTAAAATAGTTTATTGTTTAGGCGCTATCGAAGGCGAACACCTAGTTGACACACCTTGTATAGGTACTTACATTTTTAGATTGATATTTATATTCGATATTGAAACGCCCCAGACCCAGGGCCATTTTTCGGGTAAAAAATTTCCACATAATTTCTTGAGTTTAAAATAAAATAACTAATATTTGTGGGACCAGTGATATGTGCAAAGTAACCCTCGTTTTAAAAGAGCTTAAAAGCCACAAAAAGTGTAAAATTTTACCCTCTTATCAGCAAAACTGTACGAGCAGGTGAATTTCTTTACTTTTAGAAATACACATGGCCACGCGACGCGTAACAAGTCCTGAAGTAGGGGTGAGCATATAAAAGCGGTCGAAACGACGCTCAAAGAGATTCTAAATTTTCCCAATCACAAGTTAAGGCCATTACGCTGCCAGTTAGTTCTTTGGTATTGGCAATCTATTCTTTATTTAAAATTATTGAATTTTTTTCTTCTTCTTCTTGTGGTGCCCTATCCGTTGCGGACGTTGGCGATTAACATGGCTATTCTAACTTTGTTTGCTGCACTCCGAAAAAGTTCTACTGAAGTGAGTCCGAACCATTTACGCAGGTTATGCAACCATAAATGTCTTCGTCTACCCGGTCATATTTTGCTGTCTGTTTTGCCTTGTAAGATGAGTTGCAGGATACGATACTTCTCATGGCGCATTATGTGCCCAAGGTATTCCATTTTACGTTTTGTAACAGTGAATGAAATTTCTCTCTGTTTACCGACTCTGCGGAGAACCTCCTCGTTGGTGATGTGATCGGTCCACGATATTCGTAAAATGCGACGGTACACCCACATATCGAAGGCCTCCAGTTTCTTCATCATTCGGTCTGTCATCGTCCATGACTCTGCCCCATATAAAAGAATTGAAAATATGTAGCACTTAGCTAACTTGATTTTTGTCTGCAAGGATATATCCCTGCTAATAGGAAATGATTTCATATTGTTAAACGCTGTTCTCGCTTTTTCAATTCTTGATCTTATTTCTATAGACTGGTCCCATTGAGAGTTTACTAATGATACAAGATAGCAATATTTCTCGACTTGCTCTACTAGCTCGGTATTAAGTATCAGCTGTTCTGCTTGTTGTTGTCGTTTACTGATAACCGTCCATTTGGTTTTTGAAACATTGAGCTTTAAACCGTACTGTTCGCTGATGGCTTGAATCTTTCTTAGTAGATGTTAAAGTTCTTTAATACTGCTGGCATTGAATATCAAACTATAAGAAGGTCATATGAGCCGATTTCCTAAATCTGCTATGTCAAATTCATAGATGGCACAATGAGTTCACCAACAAGAAAGCGACTAACCTTTTTGCTGCTAAATTAAAACATTGTTGCCGCCTGTTTGTTTGACTTGCTGCATGAGTTTTTTAAATTTATTTTTATAGCTTATCGTAAAACTTGATTTCACATAAGTACCTACACCTATCCACGTCTAGACCTAAAAATGTACCTATTTTTATTTGCTTTGTAGCATATAATATTTTCAACCTTTTGACGTCCCAACGTTAATTACATGAAAACATATTGACCGCCATGTATTCTATTTCTAACAGAACTAAATGACGACTCTCACTATTCAATACCTACCTAGGCTACAACGTATATGTTGGGTAAAATATGAATGATGTGCTATGTCGTCCGTCGTCGAAGGCGGATGTGTTTATAGCGAGATATAAACAAAGTTTTTGTGCACAGCAATAGTGGAAAGTGTTTATAGTTTTTAAATAACTTAAATGCGAACTAAAAATAAATTTAAATAATTTAATAAATGTGCAGTGTCGTGAGTGTCGTGTAGTTGACGTGTAGCAAAAACACGAGCAAAAACTACACAGAACCGCACTTAGAAAATTGAAAATCCAGAAATACCAGAAAATTGAAGGATAAGTGTCGCCAACTAAAATCATGGACAATGAAGGGGGTGCCCACGGCACCTAAACTATACTAAGAGATGCCGGCAACTCACCTGAAATATATAATGATAACATAAGCGTAGCAAGCAGTAGACAAAGTAACCCAAGCATGAGTGCAGGTATCAAAAGGCCGGGGAAAACCCTAATAAAAATACTTACAGACACACAGGTCATACTGCGGCACATGTGCAGATTACTATAAAGAGTGTAAGTCAAAAGTAGAAAGGGAAAGAAAAAGGGTCGAAGTCATCCAGCATCTAAAGAAAAAACACGCTGTCAAAAACCAGATTGCAACAACTCTTCCGATTTCAACCAAAAATCACATGATCCCGAAAACTGAAAGCAAACCGCTAACAAGAAAACAGTTTACACTACAGCAGCAACAACAGCAACAACAACACCAGATACTAGAAGAAAGAATACAAGCCGAAAGGGAGAACATCATACAAGGAAAGGACATATTTGTTAAACCAAAAACACCAGCTAAATCGAGATTCCAAAATATACTCCATCAAAGGCCTGAAATACCACTAAGAAATAAATTCCAGCTACTAACGGATGACTCAGACTCGGACATGGACATACAACAAGACACAGACAACGAGTCTACTGCCCAGTCGGAGATTTCAAGCAAAATAAAGAAAACTTTTAATAAAAAACAACAAAAACCAACAACAAACCAACGGACAAACGAAGAAAAAACCAAAAAGCCGACAAAACCTCCGCCAATAATACTAAAGGGAATCATTCAGGATAGAAATGGCTACAACCAATTAACAAAAGAGCTAAACTTAAGAATTAAAAAAGGATTCACATCGATTGGCTATTTTGGATTTTTCTTTAAATACAAGGAAGCTCAAAAATGAGCCCCTGTTTAGTCCTCGTTGGAAGACCCTGTACAACTGCAAATTGGCCAGACAATATCAGCGCCGAGCTAAGTTTACGGTTCACCAATCCGGACGTTAGCTCATGGTGCTTGTTGTCGACACAGTAGAAAAACCCGACGATTGCAGTTATTTAAAGGCCGCACCATATAAAAATCTAAATATTCTTTTAATTCAATTTCATTCTTACAAATACTTCGATCAAAAGTTCTAATCAGGAAATTATCAACGGATAAATTTTAAATTGCAAATCAAGCCCAGCCAAACCGTCTGCAAGACAAAATTGGCTTGTAATTATTTTAAAATAAAAAGGTGACCAAAACATAAAGGTACACTATTCGTAAATGTAACAAAATCAATACACTTTTGCTTTCTAAGGGTCCCCTAATAAAAAAACCTTATAAACCCACTTAAAAAATATATAAAAGCTTTATAAGTTTTTATGTGATTTTATCTATTTTGTATTATTTATAAGCAGACTATATAGACTTATAGACTTGTATGCGTTCCTACAGAATAAAATGTGGCAAACTACGGTATTATTCCTTAATTCTATGAGTTTAAATGGGTTTGTTTTTTTTTATAAGAGTTAATAGGGAAATTAAAGAAAACAATTTATAAGGTTCTATGATGTTTTATGAGTGACGAGCTTAAATATAAAGAAATTTATGCGTTTTTACAGTTTATACGTTTTTATATGATACTATGTTTGACACTTTTAAAGAAATTTATGGAGTTTCATAGTTTATCAGTTTAGATGATGCTTTATTTTTGCTTTTTCTAACGGAATTTATCAGGTTATATGGTGTATAAGTTTGTTTGGTGCTTTACGGTTGATGCTTTTAAAGGAATTTATGAGGTTTTATAATGTACAAGTTTGTATGATGCTTTATGGTTGATGCCTCATCTACAGGAATTTACAAGATTTGTAATATTTTCCTTAGTAGGTTTTTTTCTAAATATAAAAATTTAAAGAATAATACAAAAAAATAACAATGTCAAGAACTTTAGGAAAAGGAAATAAACTATTTTGTTAAAAATATTCACAATAATAATTAATAAAAAAATCTTATGATCTATACTAATCTATCATATAGAAAAAAGGATTTTTATTATTTTATTTTGTAGGGTTTTTATGACGCCAAAGTTGGTCTGATGACGTATCCCATAAAATATGTCGGACATTAGTAGAAAAGAGATAAAAATGAAAATTTCCGCGAAAACAATATTAATTTTATTTTATATTCATAATTCGCCAAAATTATAAATATTGTATACACGTACAAAATTCTTAATATTCTACATAATTTATTAATTTTTCTGTTTTTGTGTGTGCCACCGAATAAGACAAAGTATAATAATATCAAATTTAATAAGCATATTATTATAATTTAAAAATTACAGAACAATAATTTACAAGACATCGAAGACTTAGTTCTTTTCTGTGTCCGAACCAAATAATCCCTTAATTCCTTTTCTGTGGCCCAAATCTGTCATCCTAACCTCAGTTTTTTTACAAAACTTTGTTTTCAACGCGTGCCTTCCACAAATATCCTAGTCATAGACAAGCGAGTTGCGCGCTCTCAAGGATAGATAGGCAACTTAACATACTAAATTGGTTCCCTGATAGCGCCACATGCGACCGGGGGAGAAACTAAATATAGTCGTGGTGGGGGTAGGCGCCAAGCATAAAAATTTTAATTTTATTATTACTTTGAATTCAAATTTTCGCGCTTCTAACTTAACGGAAAAGTTTGAAGCGCGAAACATCTGATTCAAGTTAAAATAATTTGGGAGACATGATTTATTAATATTAGATATTTACATAAATATGGTTTACATAAAAAAACAGCTTACATTATTATATTATTATTTTCTGTAGATTTTTCTAACAATTCCCTGTTATTTTCAAAGTTTTTATTTAATAAACTAGTTATTGTACCTTGTAGTTCATTAAGTTGTGAAGTAAAGTTTCTTTCTATATCTTTAATAGCTTTCGCTGTACTTTCCAATCGTTGGGCGACATTAATGAAGTCTTCAGGAGGTTCCACGCTTTTGTTAATTGCCTTGGTTTTTCTTCCCGACTTCTTTGGTCGCGACATAAATATATACCTATTTACGATTCGCAAACTACCGACTGCGCCATGTTAAGTTTATAAATTATATATGAATTAATTGTTTAATAATAACTTTATTTTTTTTATATTTGACAAATTAATCATAAAATGACAATGACAATATTTCACCAGTCCAGGTAAGACTTCAGGATCTATCACAACAAGCCATATTTTTATCTTTCTCGCACATATTATGCAGATACAGAGAGAGAGAGAGAGGTACAGAATGTTGGCCATGCTAATTCTAAATGAATATTCTGTTCCTACCAACGTTAGGAGATGAACAACCTTATAAAACAAAATTCCTACAATAGCGCCACTAGCGACCGGGGGATAAATTAAACGAACAGGGGACGACCTTCACCATTTAAGTTATCCTAGCCTGATCCTAGTGTAAGTATTCGTTGACAAATATCTTAATGTTTTAAGAGATTTGTTGTGCCTTTCGAAGTTGGGTTTTTGATTATTTGTAAAATTTGTTCGTGTTATTTTCGAAAAAAGTTTGTGGTAAGTACTTACAATACCGCAATAATTATTAATTACGTTAATATTTCAAGCATGCCTAAAGAAAGACCATTTGCACGTAGTAAAGCTACTTTTAAGCGAAAAGTAGCTGCTAAAGCCAATGAAATTTTAGATATCTTAATCTCTAAATGTTCTTTTATTGCAGGTTAACTATGTTAGTCACATTGGCGGTAACAGCATAGGTATTTGAGATGACTTCTCGAAGTTTGTCAAGAACATTGCGGCTTGAATTAGCTATCGAGTATAGCTGGGCGGTACGTGAAGGGAAGAAATCATTCTCGAAGCTTCAATTATGTAGAGAAATTATTGGTAAAAAATAATTATTGTAGAGTTTTCGGTCTTGACCTCAACATAACAGTACCTACTTAATATTGGATAAATAGAACTCCTGCAAGTCACAGTTTAAAGAACATTGCATTAAGAAAGTTGCCAACACAATATTTGGGCCATTAATAAAAGTGATTACTAAGGTCTACAATTCTACAAATCTGGAATATCTTTATTTTTTCTTTGCGGTGGTTTCGAGCCCAACCATAATAATTATAATTATAATAATAATCAAATGGACCCAAACAGATCTGGAAAGTATCCATACCCTCACTAGATCAGAGCTTACCAGACATAGAAAACACCATTCCAACTCATGTAAAGAAAGAGTCACAATCAACAGAAAAGAAGGAGGAAGGGGTATGATAGATATTCAAGCTTTACACACAAAACAAATCCAACACCTTCGGAAATTCTTCCTTGGTAAACAAGCATCCCTTCACCAATCAGTCTGTAAAGCTGACAAAAATTATACACCCCTTGATCTATCCGCGACCAATCATCCTACGGACACATATAATCCAACAAAAAATATAGAAGAAAGTCTTAATTTATGGACAACAAAGCAGCTACATGGAAAACATAGATACAACATAGAGCACGATCACATATCAAAAGAACTTTCCTATAAATGGCTTAAAGATGGAAGACTTTTCCCTGAGACAGAAGGATTTCTTCTCGCAATACAAGATCAGGTCATAACCACTCGGAATTATCAGAAATACATAATTAAAGATCCAAACTTACATACTGATACATGTAGAAAATGCCACCAATATACAGAAACCATAGACCATATCACTGGTGGATGCAAAATCTTAGCAGGCACACAGTATACCGAAATACACAACATGGCAGGAAAAATCATTCACCAGGCACTCGCAAAGACCTACAAACTAATAACAGAGGAAATACCATACTACAAATACTCTCCAACCACCATCATAGATACCAGCGAATACAAACTGTACTGGGACGTAGAAATCCATACAGACAAGACAATAAGATGTAATAGACCAGACATCGTTTTCCAAAACAAAAAAGAACAAATCACCTATCTTATAGATATATCCATACCTAATGACCCCAACATTCAAACAAAGTATAGAGAGAAAATAGCAAAGTATTCGGAATTAGCCATGGAAGTTCAGAGACTTTGGAAACAGAAAAAAGTAACGATCATACCATTCACCATTTCAACCATCAGCACAGGCATCACCCCATACATCTTTAAGACACATCTTGAGGAACTCGGTCTCGACCCAAATATCCATACAAACATACAAAAGTCTGTCATCCTTAAAACGTGCAATATAGTGCGATCATTCCTCAATTCAAGCAATAGACTCTGAGACGACTTGGTACAGCCCGTCATCCCAGAAAAGAAAAACCATTTGATTAAGATTAAGTGAGAAAAAAGAATAATAATAATAATAATAATAATAATAATAATAATAATAATAATAATAATAATAATAAATATGTTTATGTTGTCTTCGATAAACTTATTCTTTAATCCCCTGAAGCTGAGCTTGTTAATGCAATTAATTTTTATTTATTTTACCCATTAATTTAAAAAACACTTTCCTTAGAGAAAGATATGCCTTCAGGGTGGTTAAAAAATTAGAAAATATTTTTAAGAATTACAGAATTAGGTACCATCACTAACTATAAATTAATTTTTTTGATTATAATTTTTTTAATTAAATTATTATATTTTATTTGCTAGCTGCTGCTGTAGGTATAAAAAATAAGTATATATAAAAAGGTATATAAAAAAATAGTGAATATGGTGAATGTTAAGAGTAGGTATAAAATATTACAAAAAAAATTTTTGTTATTTTTTAGATATGGATGTGAGCAGAAAGAAGAATTTTTTTCATTATTTTGTTTATGTATTTGCATAAATATAAATCTCTTATAAAATTCATTTTATTATTTTGGACACCCTGTATTTGTTCCACAAAATTAAGGTCCTATCCCAAAATAATTATACTTTGCGTCTTTTTAGGACATAAAATATTAATAAATTGATAAACATACATAAAACCTCTTAAAACTTATAGCTGATAAACCCTCATAAAACCTCTTAAATCTTCTATAATCGATACCTTATAACGCCTCATAAAAGCTAGTCAAATTTCAAAAAAATGTTTCCAGCAAACCAGCATAAAATCTCTTAAAACTTATCTCTTTAATTAACTGTATTTTTATAAGTTTTAATCAATTCCATATAAAGGTTTATAAAGAAACAGTCGAATTCTAAAAGAATGTACCCTGTAATCCCTCTTAAAATGCTTATGAGGTTTTATAGGTTAATTCTGTTTCATTTTGCTTAGTCAAAAATCATAAAATATCATAAACGTTTTTTTTAAATAAGTTTTTATGCGGTATTTTTGGTAGGGTCGTAAATTATGGGTCAGGTTAGTTGACACAGCCCTTTTTGATGTAAGAGATGTTCGCGGCTCCCTGGGTATTTTTATTATTATGTGGTACTTGAGAACAAAGATTGGACGTTAAATAATGCCACCTTCTAATGTTAATAATAATCTGCAATGCTCGGTAAAGAAATGGGGGAGTGTTAATTAAGGGCAATACTTTATTTGACAATCTTCAAGTAAAGTTATCAAAAAGGGTTATAATTATTTGGTAAGATGTTGCCTGTAGAACGTTAATATACAGTGAGGACCTAAAGTCCGTCCCCCCCTCTAACTTCTAAAACCGTTCGGTATATTTTAAGGAAATTTTGAACGACAATATTTGAGCAAGTCTTGCACTTTTTGACATACCAATGACAGCTTTAAATGTCAAGATGACAGCTGGGTCGGCTTTTGGAATATTTTTTTAAATGGAACACCCTGTATATTTTTACATTTTTAAATTCCACATAAAATTATAATTATTTTTTATTAAACGCATTATTATTCTATACTTCATAGTTTCCGAGATATTGACTCTCGAAAAGTGACATTTTTGAACTTTGACAACTTATAACCTTCTAACAGTACGTCTTAGAGCAAAACGGCTTACATGTCCCTATCTTCAATTTTTATTATCTTCCCAAAAAAATCAACTTCCAGTTAAACCGGAACAACTATATTTCCTGCTTTCGAGTTACATCCGGTTTAACTGTGTGTTAAGCTGTCAAAGTTCAAAAATGTCACTTTTCGAGAGTCAATATCTCGGAAACTATGAAGTATAGACTAATAATGCATTTAATAAAAAATAATTATAATTTTATGTGGAATTTAAAAATGTAAAAATATACAGGGTGTTCCATTTAAAAAAATATTCCAAAAGCGGACCCAGCTGTCATCTTCACATTTAAAGCTGTCATTGGTATGTCAAAAAGTGCAAGACTTGCTCAAATATTATCGTTCAAAATTTCATTAAAATATACCGAACGGTTTCAAAGTTAGAGCGGGGGGACGGACTTTAGGTCCTCACTGTATAATTAGTGTACATAAAACGGTGTGATGATTTTTCTTAAAAATAATATCTGACAGCAGGAATCACTTGGGTGTCGACTGCTGAAGACAGTTGCTGCGCGGCTTTCTAGTAATATGAAAAGTAACGCCCGCTTGAGAAGAAAAGTGACACATGCCGAAAGCTGGTGAGCTCCTAACTTTTATTGCACTTTTATATAAGTTATATGTTGAAATGTCCGATAGTAGTGGAATGACTTAAGTGTCCACTACTGAAGACCGTTGTCGCTCGGCTTTTCATCAAACTACGTAGTACCTTTAAGTATATTAAACGTATACGTAAATCTATAAAATTATTCTGTAACTAAAATGACACATAATTTTAATAATAATACGTAGGTACACCAAAATGGGGCGATATGTAACAAAATAAATTGAAGATTAACGGGGAACCAATTAAAACCAGAGTCTTTATAAAAAGGGGGATTTTTGGGAGGTATACCTACATGTTTTTTTTTACATATGCCGTTAATCAGATGTGATTATCGGGGGTAATTACAGGAGTGCTTAAAAATTTTCGATAATTTTGCATGAAAGCTTATTGCCTAAAAACTACATGAGTTTATTTTCTCATTTTGGCGAAATAGCCCGAGTCCGAAGGAGGAGGGCTATTTTACATAATGTGAAAATAAACGAATGTAGAGACAGGGCTTTGCAAAAATTTAAAAGAACTAAATTAAATGATGATTGGATTAACTATAAGTATTTAAGAAATCTTACTTTGGCTTCGATAAGACGAGAAAAGAAAAATTGTTTGAATTCTTTGTGTGCCGAGAAAAATTCTAAAAAAATTTGGTCTGCTTTAAAAACCTTTAACATTTGCGCTGATAAAAATAGTTCAATACCTAAGGTGTTATCTGATCCTAATGATATTAATAATTTTTTTGCGGCTTTTCTTCAAAATGTCTCTAATTGTAACGATAAAGTTAAATTTTATGAAGACAATGTTTTCAGTGATACACTACAATTTTCATTTAGGCCAGCTAAAGTATCTGAAGTCAATAAAATTTTAAACGGTATTTCAACAAATGCGACAGGGGTAGATGAAATTTCGCCTTTGATGCTCAAGTATTGTAGTCCATATATCGATAAATATATTACAGACATAATAAATTGCTGTATAGAGGTTGGTTACTTCCCCGATCAATGGAAAATATCAATTGGTAAACCATTATCCAAGGTCAGTAGCCCAACTAGTTTTAACGACCTTCGAGTAATAAGCATTCTTCCGGCTATTTCAAAAAATTTTTAAAGGGTCTGGTATGATCAAATGTACAGTTATTTTACTGATAATAGTATTATTCCTTCCACACAATGTGGATTTAGAAAACACTTTGGGACTGCTGTGGCTTTAACAAATGTAACAGATGACATTCTTCGTGCGTGTGATAAAAAGATAAACAGTATACTAATTCTCCTTGACTTTTCAAAAGCTTTTGACACCATTAATCATAAACTTCTTGTATCCAAATTAAAATATTATGGTTTTGTTAATAACTCTTTTTCTCTCATTCAATCATGCATACTTGTTCAATAGATTTCAAAAAGTGTTTTCTGATAATAATTATTCTGAACAAGCCGACATACGCTCTGGAGTGCCACAAGGTTCAGTTTTGGGCCCCCTACTTTTTCTTATGTATACCTCTGATATTCTTAGATCTTTAAAGCACTGTAAAGTGCAAGCATTTGCTGACGATACACAAATATATTGCTGCATTTAAAAATTGGAAATTTTGGATACAAAAATTTAAAAACTATTTTAAGAAAAACAAACCCTAATTTGAATAACTCAGAACTGAACTCTGAACGATAATCCTATGAATTGTAATTTAATCTTTCTGGAACTTTAATTACTCTACCCGACTTGGTTGTTGTAGGTACAAAAATAACTTCATCGTCCAGACTTAAGTTTTGATCATATTCGCTATTCTGACAATCTAGAAAACTATCATTGTCAGAATCGCTATGAACAGAACCGTAACTTAAAGGATAATTTTTAATAAATTTGGTATTTCTACATAATACATTATTATTTTCTGTTTTTACATCAAATGACCTTGGCCTAAATTTATTTTTATTTTTTATATAACCCTTTTGCCACTTTTTATCATTTAATTTTGTTTTGTATAAGACCCGTTGATTCTTTTTAAAATTATTATTTTGAACACTGCACTTTTTATCATAATTTTGTTTTTGTTTCACTTGTCTTTCTTTTAAAACCTCTCTCACTCGCGAATTATCACATTTTACCGGTTTAAAAAACATATCCTCACCAGGCAAAATATCCCTCAACCTTCTATTCATTAAAATGTGTGCTGGAGATTCCAGTTTATAATCTATTGGGGTATTTCTGTAAGATAGAAGTGTAAGATACAAATCATTGTTTTCATGTTTGGCCTTACGTAACATATTTTTTTAAATTTGAACATTTCTCTCCACTAAGCCATTCGATTGGGGGTACAACGGACTTGACATAGTATGGGTAAAATTCCATGATTTAGAAAACTGTTTAAAAAAAATAGAATTAAATTGTGGACCCCCATCCGTAATGACACATTTTGGAATTCCGTGTCTAGCAAATATGGATTTAAGGTGTAAGATAACTTCATTAGATGACTGACCATCAACAAGCTTAGCTAATTCAATATACTTGGAAAAATAATCGACAACCAGTAAAAATACCTCAGCGTCAAAATAAAATAAATCGCAAGCCACTTTTTCCCATGGCAAATCAGGTAATTCATGGGGTAACATTGGTTCTTTCGGTTTATTATTTTGAAAAGTTTGACACGTTAAGCAACTTGATATTAAATGTTCAATATCACGTGATATATTAGGCCAGAAAAAAAATTCGCGAGCTCGACTTTTACATTTTGTCATTCCCATATGACCGTAATGTAATTTATCTAAAATATCTTTACGTAAACTTGGTGGAACAATTAATTTTCTATTTTTATACAATAAACCGTTGGCTTCCGTTATCTCATATTTATATTTAAAATATGATTTGACTAAGGGACTGACTTTTTTGTAGACTTTTGGCCAACCATTTTTTACATAGCTTAACAAAATTGCCGATTCTTTATCCTGAGCCGTATAAAAAGTTATTTCTGAAATTTTTTCGTCCGTTGCATTTAAACTATGACGTAATAAACAAATTTGTGTTTCGATCTCCTCTTCGATACAATCGTCATTATTTAAACCATGTGGAAGGTACGCCCGGGACAAAGTATCAGCAAAAATTAATTCTTTACCTGGTTTAAAAACCAATTTTATGTCATATCTTTGCAATCTAATAAACATTCTTTGCAAACGCGGAGGGCATTTATGCAAAGGTTTTTGAAAAAGTTGAGTTAAAGCTTTTTGATCTGTTTCCACAGTAATCTCCTTGCCAAATATATACTGGTGAAACCTTTCACATGCAAATACTAAACTAAAAAGTTCTTTTTCTATTTGTGCCCAATTTAATTGAAAATCACATAAAGATTTTGATGCATACATGCAAGGCAACCCCTTCTGCAGTAGTACAGCACCCACGCCATCTTTTGACGAGTCTGCAGAAATTGTAATAGGTAGTGTGGGGTCGTAAAACTGTAAAATGGGCTGTTTTATTAATTGTTTTTTTTTAAATATTAACTGAGTCTTCGTGCCTTTTTTCCCAAACCCACGCAACATTTTTTTTTAATAATTCTCGCAGAGGTGCAGTTATTGTAGAAAGGTGACCTATAAACTTACCAACATAGGTAACCATTCCCAAAAATCGCTGTAAATCCTCTTTATTTTTGGGGAAAGGCATATCTGTTATCGCTTTTATTTTAGAATCATCAGGTTTAAACCCAGACTCAGATATTTCATGACCCATGTAAGTAATATTGCTAAGACCGATTTTACATTTATTTTTGTTAAATTTTATATTATTTTGAAGTGCAATCTCAAGGACACTTCGTAAACGCTCATCATGTTGAGATTTAGTTGTACCCCAAATTAAAATATCATCTAAATAAATTTCTACCCCTGGCAAATCAAATATTTCCTTGAATTTTTTATGGAAAACTTCTGGGGCGCAACTGATACCAAACGGAAGCCTCAAAAATCTATAGCGACCGAAAGGCGTAGCAAAGGTACACAGATCCGAGCTATACTTATCTAATGCAACTTGCCAAAAACCTGACATAGCGTCCAGGGTTGAAAAAAATTTTGCTCCACTAAGTTTTGAACTGATTTCCTCAAAAGTGGGAAGGGCAAAATGTTCCCTGCGGATATTTTTATTCAAATCGCTGGGGTCTAGGCAAATTCTTAAGGACTGATCTTTTTTAACTACTAATACGATAGGATTAACCCACTCTGTTGGGTAACTAACCTTACAAATAATTTTATCACTTTCTAAATCATTTAAAGTATTTTTAAATTTTTCAATTAATGGAAAAGGAATTTTTCTGGCAGCATGCACAACAGGTTGGGCGTTTTCCTTTAACTTTATGTGATATTGACCCTGAATGCAACCTATACCTTTAAAAACGTTAGAATATTGTTTAATCAATGAACTGTCGGTAACTACATCAATTTTTCTAATAAGATTAAGGCTAATACAGCTATTTAAACCAATCAAGGCAGGAGAATCGGTACCAACAACGACAAAGTCTAAAAAAAATTCGCGATCTTTAGATTTACAGTTTAACTGACATTCGCCTAACACTGGACTAATATCGTTAGAATAATTAGTCAGCTTTACATTCGACTTCTTAATGTAATTTTTGTCGCAGCCTAATGTGGAATATGTTTTATAGCTGATCGTGTTAGTCATCGCACCGGTGTCCATTTTAAATTGCATTTGTATTATTTACCAAAAGTCTAATGTTCCACTCTTTTACACTATTATGGTTTTTAATCATACCAATAAAAAAATCAGTAGCTGGTTCGTATAATTCAGAATTATTGTCATTGTCTTGAATCGAATGAACAAACTTTCTTTTAAAGCATAGTTTTTGAAAATGATTCATTCCTCCGCACAATCCACATTGCTTTCCATATGCGGGACATCTTCTCACTTGATGAGTCGTGCCACACTTGTGGCAGTTAAAGCGAGAATAAAATAGTTTTTAAATTTTTGTATCCAAAATTTCCAATTTTTGGATACATCACCACTTATATCTAGAGGTGCAAGACCTTTAAATTCCGCCATACCGACGCGACGCAATGTTGCAATTATTAATTTATTACGTTTTTATTTTTAAAACTTTATTATTTTAATTTTAAGTTCGCAGCGCCATGTTAAATAAAAGACCGTTTTCTATAAACTGCTTGTATTTTTCTTATCAAAAGCCAATCCAACAACACTATCAAGCTAAAAGGAATTCTATAGAAAAAACGCACCAAACTTAACTTAAGGTAGAGTTCGTTCCGCTCTAAGCGGTCCCAAATATAGTCTACCATATATGACAAATGGTTTAAAAAATATTTTAAATGTATCCGTTAATGGGACAAAATTAAATATTGTGGATAGTGCAAAAAATTTGGGTTTATTGCTTGACACGGAACTAAGGTTTAACGAGCATTTAAAAAAAATATTTCAGAAAACTTATCTTTCTTTAAAAATACTATACAGTAATAGACATATTCTAAATTTTAAATTAAGGAAAGATTTGTGTGAATCTCTCGTTTTGTCCAATTTTAATTACTGTGATTTTGTCTACGGTTTCTGCTTGGATGTTAAAAGTAGATCTCGGATACAGAGGGTGCAGAATGCTTGTCTTCGTTTTGTGTATGGTATAAGAAAGTACGATCATATTTCCCACTTGTAAGGACAATTGACTGGCTGAGGATGGATGAACGAAGAATGCTTCATTTTTGCACGTTCTTGATAAAAATTATTAATAATCCTGACTCCCCTATTTCGATTCGAGAGCGTCTGATTTTTCGTCATGATATTCATGATAGACGGGTTAGAGACAGAAGTAGATTAACCATGCCTCATCACCGGAGCGCCATGTTTCAACGATCATTTTCTTACAATGCAGTAAAATATTATACCTAATTCGATTCCCACTGAGATAAATGTGCAAAATACTTAAAATTCTATTGTAAGTTATACTCCTGTATTTTATTTATTTAAATTGCTTTAAGTTGTTTATATTTCTTATTAATTATATAATTATTGCCTATTTCATTGGCTATGTTAAATTTCATTAAAATTAAAAATATTCATTTAATGATGACAATTGAATTTTACTTTTTGGTCCTTGACTGGTTCAGTAGAGTAGCTACTACAGCTAGACTGCGCCAGGGTTTGACACTCATTTCCTAATTTAATAATTGTAAATTTTATATTATATTGTAATAAAAGACGTTTATTATTATTATTATTATTATTATTATTATTATTATTATTATTATTATTATTATTATTATTATTATTATTATTATTATTATTATTATTATTATTATTATTATTATTATTATTATTATTATTATTATTATTATTATTATTATTCTCAGGTTCCACAGATTTTGTATCTGGATATGGCTTCTATCCTGTTTCGGCATTAGTTGCAAGAAAGCAGGTAGATTGGTAAGTTTGGAAACGTTCAAGTTTCAGTTGTCGGCGTCATTTAGTACACGTCTGACAATTCCGCTGGTTTCTATAAGAACAACTTTTTGTAGCTGGTAGTATATTTGTTCTTTAATGTTTAGTTTTTTTAGGTTTTCGAAGAGTGTGTGTGGTATTTCTCCAGTTGCACCTATGATGATTGGTACTACCATCACTTTTTCTTGGTTCCACATTTCTTTTATTTCGTTGGCAAGAGGTAAGTATTTACTAATTTTTTCTCTGTGTTTTTTTTGTAGGTTTGCGGCAAGCGGGATAGAGAAGTCGATCAGGTAAGTATGTTTGTTTATTTTGTCAGTGAACACCATGTCTGGTCTATTGTGTTGTAAGGGAAGATCCGTTATTATTTCTCGGTTCCAGTATATCTTATAGTTTTCTGTTTCATGGATGCTTTCTGGGTTATATTTGTAGTATGGGATTGTTTCGGTGATTGTCGGTTCGTGGATTTTTAAGAGCTCTTGGTGAATTACTTTGCCAACATTGTCGTGTCTTTTGGTATATTCTTTTGGGGCTAGTGTTTGGCATATTATTATTATTATTATTATTATTATTATTATTATTATTATTATTATTATTATTATTATTATTATTATTATTATTATTATTATTATTATTATTATTATTATTATTATTATTATTATTATTATTATTATTATTATTATTATTATTATTATTATTATTATTATTATTATTATTATTATTATTATTATTATTATTATTATTATTATTATTATTATTATTATTATTATTATTATTATTATTATTATTATTATTATTATTATTATTATTTATAAGGCAATAACATGCTTAAATGCAAATTTTTCTGAAAATTTTTATGGAGGAGTGTAATTTATGGAGAAAATTATTCGAATTAACAAAAGTTTAATGTATTATATATTTTACTTTAATAATTATTAATAACGCAGTTGTAATAATTAATATTATAATTTGACTCGCAATTTGAAGAATTTCTTAAGGTTGGTTTTGGCATAAAAACATACCTTATCTCTTCACAAAACATCATAAATTGACGCCAGACATATTGCTTGCTGTTTTTAGTATTTTTTGGGAAACTCTGTGCAATCTTTTCTTAAAATACTTCGATTGATTCAATTCCAAAACGTGACATTTTTAAAACTAAACTCGGAACAATGAGAATGTCAGACTGACATATTATTCCAATAATGGCGTTGTAAAGAGGTAACTATGGTTTTGTGTTCAATAGCTAGAGGGGTTGTTTTCGATAGCTAGGGGTATTATTTTCGATGTAATCAATCGAAAACAACACCTCTAGCTAAATACATGAGGGTAATTGTCGAATGTAATACCACAAGATGTTTCGGGATTACCAAATATTACTTTTACCTGACACGAAACGTGTTACCCAGCAACACCACGACTCCGAAGGAGAGAAAAGGCATGTAAGATTGAAAGGTTGCTCTACATAGTAAAGTATACTAAAATCAAAACAATTTCCGTTGCACGTCATCAATCAGCTGATAATTGAAAATCGGTCAGGAAACATAAGAAAATTTAATTTGGGCAAAAAATATATAAATTTCAAGCGATATTGAATGTAAAAGAAACTTTGTGTATTCTTCTTTGATACTAAGCCGCTTAAAGAAAATGTTTTTTAAATTTAACCTTTGAAAAATTAATATCATTTGAATTTTTTGGGCTGACAGTTGGCAACAGAAGTGTCAACGCATCGGTGATGCCAGTTTTCGTGAGTTTATTTAAGTCGTTTTTAACTAAAACTGCAAATCCTTTTATAAATAGGATTAAAAACTGTTATTTTAAGAACAACAAAGGGATACATACACATTTCTGTTGATAACGTTGTTTACTTTTATTCAAAAATGCCGAAGCATTTAAATAGCCGGTGCAAAGAGCTAATAGCTTCTCTAATAAGCTATTTTGATGAAGAACGTAAAAACAATGGTCCATTATTACCCTTGACAGCAGTTAGAGAAGTAAGTTTAAAGTTAAATGTTAAGGTATTATACAGAATTTTGAACCGGACACAAAAATCAAATGTAAATATTATATTTAATAGTAATGTACATGTTCATAATACTACATCGTGTTATAATATAATATATACATACTTAGAAAACGTAAATTCAAATAAAGGCCTATGTAACCCAATCTCTCGGGCGGCCTATAAAAAAATAAATAAATCTGAGTTAGTTTAGGTAAATTTGGCTTGTTTTTGTTTTAAAAAAAATATTTTGCAATTCCCTTACTGGGGTATTTTGATTACAAACTGGCAACACTGCTGATACTCGAAGGTATGACGTGCAACGGAAATTGTTTTGATTTTACTATACAGGGTGTTCGAAAAATAGACGGAGATATTTTAGAGGGTGATTCCTTGTTAAAAAATATGAAAAAAAGTTTCTATAAACATGGGTCCGGAAATGCAGGGTTTTCAAGATACAGGATGTTAAAAAAATAGAAATAAAAAATGAAATTATTAATTAAATTAAAAATACTTACTCGATGCTGTTGAAATTTGGCAATAATATTTGTTGTTTAATTAAGCATCTAAATATACAACTTCTTTGCCTCTTGTATTTTTCCTATCTCACTTCATTTTCGAGAAAAAAAATAAAAACCGTTTTATTGTATGTCATTGGACAAAATTGGTTTATTAATTTCTACTAAAATAAATCATAAGTGCATTGGACCACAAATAATAAAAAACATGTCTAAGAAAGAATGTTATTGCAACTTTTCCAATACCATAACATAAACTACAACAAATGTTGGAAATGTCCACCATCCATTTCCGTACACCTTCTCACTCGACGCATCATTGAACGACGAACTGGAGCTAAAATTCGAGGTCTATTTTTTATTTCTTCGCAAGCATTTACGATTTTATTTCTTAGTTCTTCTATTGTTTCTATGGGAGTAGTGTAAACAATCGTCTTAAGGTGTCCCCATAAATAAAAATCTAATGGATTTAAGTCAGGGGAGCGAGGTGGCCAGTTAATTGGTCCACCTCTTCCAATCCAATTTTCACCAAAGGTGTTACTCAGATGAGTTCTGACAGGTCTACTAAAATGAGGAGGAGCTCCATCGTGCATAAAAGTTATTTGGTAACGTATATTTAGAGGAACTTCTTCTAGCAGTACGGGCAATTCTTGTAGAAGAAACTCTAAGTAAGATTCGCCGTTTAATCTTAAGGGTAAAAAGAAAGGACCAATTAAATTGTTACCAACAATACCCATCCACACATTTAAAGAAAATTGTTCCTGGTGGCGACACTGCACGAAAGCATGGGGATTTTCGTCACTCCATACGTGAGTGTTATGGTAATTAACAATACCATCCCGCCGAAATCCTGCTTCGTCTTGTAGCATTCATTCTTACCTAGGTCGGTACTCGTGTAAAGATACATGAAAGCGAATGCTCCATGTTGTACTTTAGGTACAACACGTCTACTTCTTAGTAGGGTTTTATTAAGAGGTATTATTTCAAATTGTCATTTACCTGTATCATATATATTATTTTGATCCTAAAGGTTCAATAGGTTTTGTTTTGTATAGATCCTTCAGTTTTAGTTACAGTAAGGTTAGATAACCGGTCGGGGTTATATATTCGTATGGATATTGAATTGTCCTCAGTTTAGTTTCCTTTTGTATGAGATACTCTACGATTGAACAACTTTAAAGTGTTGTTTGTAACTTTGAATATTGTATTGTATTGTATGTCTTTTGGCTCTGCTACGAGGCAATTTGCCAGCTCATTCCGTGGTACCCCCAGTAAGGCGAGTGTGTACTCCTAGGGATTCCAATCTTTGTAAATCAGAATTCTTGAATATGTATTCTGAACTTTTGCTTCGTGGTAGTTGTGTTAATATTTACCAAAGGTTAGTGTTAGTTTTTAGAGACAAATACAGACAAAGGTCAAAAACTCTTCTCGCTCCCGCTCAGCTGAGGAGCTGCACAAAAGGTGACTGCGTCGGATGAATGGGAAAAGGGCAGTTGAGTGCGATGGGTCTGTAAAATATTATTATATTATTAAATGTACTATTCATCTGAACCTTATATTTTTTATTTTAATTTGGTATTTCATTTTATAAGTTGATTTTATTAATTGTAAGAAACTGTATCAATAGCATAGAGATTTCCGTGTTAATATTTGCCAATATCATCTGCATGTTAATCGGTAGTTTGAGTCCAGTTTTCCTGAGTTTTTCGTATATATCAAAATTAGGGATTACGTTAATCGGGCATTCAAAAAAAATGTGGTTTAGATCCTCCACAATTCCACACTCACAGTATGGGTCGTCCTTTATTCTTAACTTGAAGAGGTGTCGTTTCGTCAGGCAGTGCCCAGTGCGCATTCTTATAATCACTGTGGTATGTCTTCTGTCCTTATATAAGACGTTCGCGAACCATATTTTCCTCGGGAAAGACGATCGGATGTTAACGTAATGTTTACCTTTGACTTGTAGTGATTTTTTCCATTGTTCATTATGGTCCTTGATCAGATTTGCTTTTATTTTGTTTAGGATTTCTTTATTATCCAGGTCGATTACTTTTGGTACGTTTAGGTCCTTGCCAATGTTTGCCAGTCTATCTACCATAACGTTGCCTGGAATGTCCACGTGTCCTGGAATCCAAGCTAAGTATATTTTGTTACCGATGTCATTTGCTTCAGCAATTAATTTTCTAGTTAATAGGGTTACATGATCAGCTGATATGTCAATTGGGTTATTTGTCAATTTGGTGACTGCGCTGAGTGAGTCCATAAAAATTATCGCGTTTTTTAGGTTATTTTTAAGGATAACGGTAGTCGCTTCATATATCGCAATTGTCTCCGCGGAGCAAATGCAGAGTTCACTCTGCAGTTTTCCTGAAAATTTATAATTAATTTCTGGAATGTATACACCAAATCCTACTCTGTCTTCTTTTTTTGATGCATCAGTGTAGACGAAGTTGTATGCTTTTTTATATTTTTCAGTGAGTTCTAGGAACTGTTCTTTGTTAGATGAAGCGGTCTTTTTTATATTTAGGTTGATCTGTTTTATTGGGGTGGTCTGAGTTTCATATTCGATTTCATAGCATGGAAGTCTGGGTTTTCTGTATGTCTTATTGTAATATGGGATGAAGTTCTCTAGCGCTTGGACCAGGTAGGGTATCTGCCCATCCTTCCAGAAGCTAGGGTTTCGCAGGTAATTCATATGAAGTTGCTTGAGGATTAAAATTAGTGGGTGGTTAAGGATAGCTAATGGTTTTGATAGAAATTTGGTGGCCAGCCATTTTCTTCTGTATTCTAGGTTCATTTTTGCTGATTCCGCGAGAAGAATATTTGTGGGGGTGGATCGCATGCAGCCCAAACATATCCTGAGTCCTTCATAAAGTACAGTATTCATTTTCTGGGTGTTCTTTTTACTCGTAGGTTTTATGAATATGGCGCCAAAGTCAAGGTGTGATCTAACTAGGGCGTTAAATGCTGTTAATAAGGTTTGGGGGTCTGATCCCCACCACACCCTACTAAAAGTTTTTAGGACATTTAACCCTTTCTTTGCTTTGTTAATTATATTTTCAATGTGTTTGTCCCATTTTAAGTTTTTATGTATTGTTATCCCTAGATATTTCACTTGATTTTGGTAGGGTATTATTGTGTTTTCGATTGTTATATTAGGAGGTATGTCTTTGCGTCGCCCTTTCGTAAACCAAATGGCTTCACATTTTTCGGTCGATAGGGATAAGTTGTTCTCCTTTAGCCAGTTGTTAATCTTCTCCAAGGCGTTAATAATTTTCTGTGCAAGAATTTGGATGTTTTTCCCTTTACAGAAAATGACAAGATCATCTGCATAACCCAACAGCATTATATCTTCTACTATTGATTTGAATAAGTTCACTATATAAATATTGAATAATATTGTGCTAAGGGGGGATCCCTGCGGGAGCCCTGAGGTCGCAAGGTTCGGTCCTATGAAGGATCCGTCATTTTTCCTGGAATACAAGATTCTGTTTGTTAGAATTTTAAAAGTGAGTTCCGTTAGTTCCTTTGGGACCTCTAGGTCATTTAGTTTTTCATATAGTTTGTAGATGTTAACTCCATCATAGGCTGATTTGATGTCCAAGAATACTGCCAGTATAGTTTAATTTTGGTTAAAGGCTAGGTTTATATATGAGGTCAGCATTGCAATGTTGTTATTTATACCCATTCCTTTTCTAAAGCCGGTCTGGGACCAGTCAAAAACAGTATTGTATTCTAACCACCAGTCAAGCCTATTTCTTATCATAATTTCTAAAAGTTTGCAGTAGCATGAAGATAGCACTATTGGTATGTAGTTTTCCGACTGTAGCGGGTTTTTATTTGGTTTTAATATGGGTATGACATTATATTTTTTCCAGGATCCAGGGAGGGGGTCCCCCGCCAGGCATCCATTGAATGTATTTAGTAGGATATTTTTGGCTTTGTCTGGTAAGTGAGTTAGCATTTTGTAGGATATTATATCATCCATTCCAGTGGCAGAAATGCCTTTTCCTTTTAGGCTATTTTTGAATTCTTGAAGTGTAAAAAAATTAATATTGTCTGGAAGTCTATTCCGAGTGAAGTTAGGATTAATATTAATTATTGTCATTTTATTCAATATTTCCTGGTTAATATTATTATCAATCATAGTTTTATTAAAATTTTTATGTATGTTAGAAATTTTTTTAATTTTTGCCAGATAAATGTTAGGTTGGAGTTTCTATTCAACGATTTGCAAAATTTAATAAATTTATTTTTTTTTCTTGTTCTTTAGGTGTAGTTTGGAGAATGCGATGGATCGTTTTGCTTCAATATAGTTTTCCATATTTGGATTATTATTAAATTTCTTCAGACTTTCTTTCCTCGTTTTTATCAATTGCGAGCATTGTTCGTCCCACCATGGGTTATTTGCTTTATGCGTTTTGTTGCATTCTTTGTAGGGGATGGACTCTTCGGCGGCTGCGTTAATAATTCCGTCTAACATTTCAAAATTAATATCTTCTTCATTTATCAGTGCCATTTCTACAAGAATCTTTTCGTGGAATAGCTCCCAGTCTGCTTTATGGAAGTTTCTGGTAAAATACGTACTCGTGTAGCTGTCCTGAGCTAGGCAGTTACCTCTGTGATTAATCTGTGTCAATGTAGGGAAGTGGTTACTGTTTCCACAATCTGGGATAACATTCCAGGCTGTCGTAGGAGTCAGAGCGTTGCTAATTAATGTTATGTCCACTGCACTGCTGTTGTGGTTAGGTGGTTGTAGTAGAGTAGGGGTACCATCATTGAGGATTACGAAGTCATTATTATGGAGAAAGTCGCTAATAGCTCTGCCACCTGCGTTTGAAGGACATTCGTCCCAGGTTGGGTGATGTGAATTAAGGTCTCCCATTAGTAGTATTTTTTCTGATAAGGGTTGGAATATGTCTTCCAGTAGCCTCATTGTAATGTTGTCATTTGAATTGGAGTACATGTTAATTATGTTTAAATTTGCAATTTTAATTATTATAAATTGTATTTGATTGTTATTGAAGTTTTTAATGTGGTTATATTTTAAATTGTTTTTAATACAGGTAGCTACACCACCGTAGCCATCATCCCTATCTTGTCTAATAGTGATATATCCTTTAATGAAGAAGTTATGGTTTGTTTTTAGCCATGTTTCGTTTAGAAGAATAAGATCAGGATCCTGTTTTCTGATTAAAGCTGTTAAATTTGCTCTATTGGAATTGACACTTCTGATGTTCCATTGCAAGATTTTTAATTTTTGTTTGTATCCTGCCATCTATTATTTTTCTTGATTTCCTTTTTATCCTTTTTTCCTATTCTCTCTTCTTTTTTTTTTTTTAATTTATTTTGTCGTTGTTAGAAGTTATTAGGATCGTCATGATCCATGTACGAGGTTAAATGTGATTGAGTTAATATAAAGTTTTTTATTATCTGTTTATTTTCTTGCGATATGTTTGCAAAGTTTTCCGTTACTATTTTTACGTAGGCTGTTTCGTTGTCTTGAAAGTTAGGACTTGTCCTTGTTAAGTTTTGAAAGGCACTGCTAGGCTGTTGTACTCTGTATGTGGGTGTAGGTTGTGGGCTCGGTTGTGAGTATGAAGTTCCTGGATTATTTGTGAGGGGGTTTGTGAGGTGGTTCTCTCTGGTCTTGAATTTGGAAAGTAAAGGTTCTCATTATGGAGTGTTTTATCATAGCCTTTTTGTATGATTCTTTTTTTATTCGGGTCCTTAGAAACCGTTTGTTGATATGTCTTCTTAGTTTTATTCATCGTAAAGTCTGTTGTGCGTCTCAGGGCTGGTGTTATTGTTTCACTTCTGGGGTTTTCCTGGGTATTGTATTTGTTATATAGGGCTGGAAATTCGTTTGGGTTGTAACTGTAGCTGTCATTATTTGTTGTGTAAGTTTTCGTACATTTTTTTTCCGCATCATAGTATGTAATGTTTTCGTAAACCATAAGCTGCTTGATGTTAATTTGTCTCTTGTACTCTGGACAGGTTTTGAATGTAGTTTTGTGGTCTCCCTTGCAGAAGTAGCATTTTATGGTTTCACATGGATTAGCGGTTGAATCATGTTTGTGCTTTTTTTCTCCACAGGTAAAGCATTTTTCTTTACCTTTGCCTTTGCAGTTTTTTTTTGTATCTCCATACAAAAGGCATGCATAGCATTGGGTCACTGGGGGGATGTAAACTGCGACTGGCATAGTTAGGCCATAGAATTTGATACTTGTTGGCATTAATGTGCCTCGGAAAGTAAATAAGACTGTCCCAGTTGGGACGTATTCCGTTTTGTTGTCTTTAACGACCTTACGATTTAATCGTATAGTATTTAAGATTTCAACGTTGCTTGTGCATATATTTTTAAAATCATTCATATCTATATCAATATCAATTTGCCTTACCAAACCTTTACATGTAATGAAATTGTACGGGATAAATAATTTATAACCTTTTTCAATCAATTTTTTATTTTTTAGAAAGGAATTTGCTGCTTGGAAGTTTAAAAAATCTATGGATATGCGATTTAAGCCTTTATTGTTAATTTTTTTTACGTCTTTTAGATGAAGGTCGAATATTTCCTTGGCTATTTTTAGATTACTGAATCTACCAATGTTGTTTTGTGTTTTTTCGGTTGATTCTATATATACTGTAAATGGGCCTATATCATTATTTGAATAGATTATGGGTTCTTTTATTGGTTATTCGTTATTTTCTGTATTTTGGGGGTTATTTTTATTAGATTCCATGATTTTTTTAATGTCTAGGGGGGAATAACCCCCCCCCCCCCCCGGGGTTGTCCATGTTAGTTACCGCAAGTCTCTATTCTACTGAATAGTAATAGTGATATTAATCAAGATTAGCAAACAACTAAAAGTACTATACAAAAGAAATTAATACCCAACTCACCGAGAAGGATACACAAAGTTAGTAAATGGAGATTATAACCTAAAACCTCAAACACAGCTGCTCGTACCACCGTACTCACAGCACTGAACTTTGAATTAGGGTTGGGCAAAAATAACCGGCTATTTGATAACCGTTTTTTTTTAAATCGGTTAACCGGTTAATAATCGGTTTTTTGTTGCTCAGGTTAAACCGACAAAAGGTTATTTATTATCAATATCCGAAGATCGGTTATTAATAGGGATTTTGTTGTATTTATTGTGTCTTTGATCTCATTATTGACTATAACCCTAGAATAGGAAAAAAAATAGAGATAAAAGTTCTACTTTAAAGACTGTATTCTTGTGTCATAACGGTAAATTGAAAGGCACAATGGAAAGAAAAATTGGAAAAGATTATTAACCGGTTATTCAATAACCGGTTATTTTTTGTCCGGTTAACCTAGTCTCGGTTAACCTGGCGTAATAAATTACCGGTTAATCAATAACCGGTTATTTTCCAATAACCGCCCAACCCTACTTTGAATATTTATTTTTCAATTGTCAAAAATTAAGGTTATTCTATATTTTTGTCAATGACAGCTCGGTGTCAGAAAGTAGTTCTGAGGTTAGCGCCGTATCGAATCGTTTGTCGTTTTTCATTCTTTGACCTTCAGTTGTCACTATTAATGCCATCAGGGTTGTTTTCACAGAGTAATATAGGTTCGGCCTAGTAACTACTTTGTGGTTTTTCGAGTCAGTTGGGTTCTGGAATTATCTACGACCGTTACTAACTTCAAGTCTTATTTCAAGTACTTCCGTTATCGCCATTTTTTCCTACTGGAATTATCTACGACCGTTACTAACTTCAAGTCTTATTTCGAGTACTTCCGTTATCGCCATTTTTCCTAGAGACTTTTGCATCGACGGCCGAAGGCGAAAGCCGGTTGATTTGGGGCTGCCATGTGCAGGATTCAAAAAGTGGCAAAATTTTCTAAAATGGACTAAAAAGTCCTGTTGCTCCAGATAATTGGTGAGTTTGCTTTGATTTGAGAGTTTTTAGATAGGTTTCTGAGAATCATGCTCTTTTTTAGATCTGTAAAGGAGAGCAGGCACATGTTTCCATAACGAACCAACACTGACAACCATAAGGTTTTTTTTCTTCCGTTTTCCTTTCTCTCATAGAAGACCTCATTAATTGAAGTTTTCCATTTCCTGCATAGAAGTTTTCTGACGTTCCTTATGAAGTTTATTGTCTAAAACCTTACATTTCCATTCCACCGATATGGTATACTGAATAACTTTCCATCTTTTTCATCGAACCAGTTACTGTATTCAAGAGGATTCTCTTATGGAAGGAGATATGTAAATAAATGTACATACTACTGCTTTGACGAATTAGAAGCTGTTTAAGTTGATGGACCAAGTATGAATCCGCTTTCTCAAAGATTATCAGGCCAGTTTTTTAATCATGTAAATCTTGTAAAACCAATCTGGTAAGTTATCTAATCCTCATTAACATTAATTGTCAGGAGGAAGGTTCTAGAACATTTGGGTTAAAAGATATAATTACCATTTTTTTTCCCCTTAACTATAAAACAAGAATTTAATTAGACTTACCAAATGTGCCGTTAATTCTCACATATTTTGATGTAATAAAATGGATAAACAGGTGACTACAAGGTCCATATAATTTTTTGAATAATATATCATTTAACTAGTACAACATAATTAATAAAAGAGTATTGATTCTTTGTTTTAAAGGTGTGTTTTATTGTTACTTCTGCAAACTTCAGATATGAGGTTATTTTAACCGTCAACAACAGTAAGCTCCAAGTGATTTTCTTACTTGTTCTACATTTGAGTATACATAACTTCTTTTCAAAGTAAGTGGCGTCCCGGCTGAAAAAATTTACTATTGCTAATTGCTAGGACCTACTCTCTCCGACACAAGAGCTGCCGTCTGCAAATTTATGGTAGGTAAATCTTTGTAAGTAAATAGTTTGCCAGTCTGTAAAAAGTATGGTTTTATTAAAATTCCTATTATTATTAACCTCTTGGTAGTACCATTGGCAAAACTGTAAACGAGGAAGAAAATCTCTTGGTAGTAATGCTTGCACACATTGGACATGATAGGGATACAAGAGTTGCTCGGAGAGAACCTGCCACACAGTGCTGTTGGAATGATTACGCCCTAACCTAGTTGCTATAGTCCTAGTACTGATACCAGGATTTTGTTCCACGGCACGTAAAACTGCCTCGTCAAACTCGGGCGTTCTTATGGACCTCGGCCGGCCTCTATCATTGGTGGGAACGGCAAAACTTCCTAAATAACATTATTGCCAAAAACATCACAAAAAAGAAATAAGAAAATTTACCTCTTTCCCGTAATCTACGGTCTACGCTTTCAAAGGTTTTACTATCTGGAAGTTGCCGATTGGGAAACGCTTCTGCATACAGGCGCCTCGCTGCATAACAGTTACTATAGGCACGTGCATACATTACATGCATGTCTGCCATTTCCTCAAAAGTGTAATTTTCCATCACAAAAACCGAGACAAAAACTTTTTAGAACAATTTCGCCAAAAAAAGTGTATAACTCTTTTCTAAAAGAACTAACGCGCAAATGTCAATCCTTCATGCAGAAATGATTATTTTTTTTCCAATGCACTTGTGATTTATTTTAGTAGAAATTAATAAACCAATTTTGTCCAATGACATATACAATAAAACGGTTTTTATTTTTTTTCTCGAAAATGAAGTGAGATAGGAAAAAATACAGGAGGCAAAGAAGCTGTATCTTTAGATGCTTAATTAAACAAAAAATATTAAAGCTACAAAAAAGACAGTGGCGTACATTTTTTTGATAATAATATTCGCTAAGGGGCCCCGGGACGCCACTGGACTCAATAATTTTAATCTATTTAGGGCTAAATTAGCCTCTTAATACAACAAATATCATTGCCAAATTTCAACAGCATCGAGTAAGTATTTTTAATTTAATTAATAATTTCATTTTTTATTTCTATTTTTTTAACATCCTGTATCTTGAAAACCCTGCATTTCCGGACCCATGTTTATAAAAACTTTTTTTTATATTTTTTAACAAGGAATCACCCTCTTAAATATCTCCGTCTATTTTTCGAGCACCCTGTATATTAATGAATAAAGTATTTCTAAAATTTGTTAATCTGGAGCGACCTAGAATATGATGCTCCAAATCTCCCACATCACCATGCACATTCACAATTTTGTTGGTTTTGTAAGCCAATTTTTCTCTTATGTTTAGGATATAGGGCATGTCCACTTCTAAGCCTAGATATAGTTCTGATGAAGCTTCTTGTTACCTTGTAAAACCATGTTTCTTTTGGTATTTTACTACATAATTTTATAATATAAACCTTTCTGAGAACTTTCATATTGCTCCTGTCAGCCTTTAATTATTTTGTCCTTTGCTTGGCTGATGATGTAGATATGTGTGGGGTAAGGTAGGTGAGGTGAATATGCCCCTCTTAAGCGCTTTCATTAATAAAAAATAGAAAAAAATACATGTTGTTTTTATTCTATGAGAAATAAATTAATTTTCTGCTATTGTAACAGTTTTTGGAAATAATTCTTAATTTTTTTTTTTGTTTTTTACCCTTTTTACCACTTTTTTAAAAACAATCAAACTGGGCATATTAGCAACCCATGTTGGTAAAATGCCCATGGGGTGTTGGTAATATGCGCAGCTCTGTAAAGTAAGAGAAACGTATCAAGGTTGCTTTAATCTTTTTTACTTATTAAATAAAAATCAAAGACACATAATAATATCATATAATTATGTAATAAACATCTGAAATAACCAATTAAAAATTAGTATAGGTAATACGCCCAGGGGGCATATTAACTTCACTTGGGTATGGGCATATTACCTATATGGTACGTGAACAACATTTTTGTTAATTTTTGGTATAATATCAAATTATTTTTAAGACAAATATATGTCAAAAGAATCATAAAGAAACAAGCTTTCCATTGATATATTTATCTGAATATAAATATTCGATTAGAGCACATTATCAAGCGATTTAAACTGACCCTGTTTAATAACAGATACCTTCTAATCAAACACCATGCGAAACTCACGACTGTTTGTATGCAACTGACATCGGATTCACGTAACTATGGCCGTTTATCGTAAGCACCGTGTCAGTCATCTGTCGTCGAAAATTCAAACTACCTAAAAATGCAGCGGCTGGGCATATAACCAACATGGGCGTATTCCCTTCACCTACCTTAATTAAAATTGATCTACAGAAGTGAGTATTTTAGTTGCCTCTTTGGTCAATGTATCTGCTATTTCATTTTCTGTAATATCACATGTATTGCAACATTTTACTCCAATAAAAAAGATATTTTTGTTTAAGTATAGTATGTCATGATATGTGTTCAAAATTTCTATGATAATGTATGCGGAATATTTATACAATTTGCTATTATCAATAAGGAGCTTTAACTATCTGAAAAAATGCCAAATAAATTATTTTCTCTAAAGTCGACGTAATTGAAAAGATAAAGCAGCATTGCATTACTTATTATTGTCGCAGACATAATAGGTAATAATCTGAGAAATACGTCACCATTCTATCGCAGGCAGATGTTGGTGCAAACGGGCTAAATTATGGGAGACAGACCATCTTACACTAGTGTTATAAAAAAATGTAATAATTAGAGATTTCATTCTTTATGATTTATAAGGTCCATTGAATAAAATTGTTCATAAATTGTATATGGTCAAAGTGATTTTATTATAGATTAGATTGTTTTTAAAACCTTTTTGATTTTCATTTACTGGCAGCGGAATACCACATCATAGGGAAACCATCAGAATAAGATTTAAGCTATAAAATTTTAAAACCTGAGAAACCTTGACTCTTGTACCAAACTTTAAAAGAACCTGAAAATAAACACAACGTAGACAGCGTCGTACCACAATATTTGACGATTACAGCTAGAGTGACAGATTTCGTCAGGACACCCTGGGGTCGGCCAGTTTCAATGTTAACATTACCTGAGGAAAATTCGTAAAAGGTAAATAATTTTATCTGCATCATTCTGCACCAATGATAGATAGATCATTTTAAAATTATAGAATAATATGCCTAAAAATTAAAATGCCGACATTTTAATTGTTTATCGGTAACTGCGATTGTAATTGTAAACACTCAAGAGCCAGCAATATCAATATGCTGTTAAGGGTTAACTAGATATGTAGTAGTTATCTACAAACTATTAGTACCGGAAAATAAAATATACTGCACTGCATGAAACAAGATGCATTTATTAAAATATGCAAAATTCATTACAATTGGTCATGAACGTTTTAATAAAATAATTACACAAATTTTTAGTTAACAATAAAAATCATAAAATATATGCTACAGCTATAATACTAAATAAAGCAAAGAAACCTAAATTCAGTTTAGTTCCAGAGTTACATCCGTCAGTGTAACAAAAATTGCAGTTGATTGTGATACCTTTTGAACGATTGCAATTTTGCTCGTATATGGATTGCGTCACTTGGTGGGGTATGCACGATTTTTCAATATTTTTTATATGTGTTTGGCTATCTGAAAATTAATAAAATTATTTTATTACAATTGTTCTAAAAATGGACGTCTTGCGAATACAAATACATAAAAAAACACATTTTTTTATAAGAAAGTATAGCGCTGCGGTGCCGATTTATTTTTTATGAATATCTAAAAAAAAGTCAAATAAAATCAACGGCAGGGTATCTGACGGCATTTTAAGTATGTCACTTATTGTTGTACACCAGTAATTTTTACTTCCAATTCACAAATTTTTGAATTTTTTTTTTTGAAATAACGCAAATTTTAAAATTTGAATGTTGTATCACGGTTATGGTTAGAGACATACTCGCAAAATGGCGAAATTTCTTTTACTAGCTATCGCCCTTAAGGTAGTATGACACTATAAAATCAGCTTTAAGACTAGTACTAGTCTTCCCTTCAGCATTTGTTTGTGACATACAGGACATGAACGATGACACCTAAAGAAGGGTAGTGTTCAATGTGTTCGTTAATTTTAAAAGTGCTTACGAAACCATCGACAACGATGTCCTTATTAAAAAATGTATAGCTCATCCTATCCTATCTTAACATATATAAAACAAAGTCGCTGTCTGTGTACGTAAATCTTTAAAACTACGCAACGGATTTTGAAGCGGTTTTTTTAATAGATAGAGTGATTCAAGAGGAATTTTTTATGTATAATTAGCGACCCGCCCCGGCTTCGCACGGGTGCAATTTCAGAAAGTGGCATGCCGGGTACTAATATATCGGGTTTGTATTTATACCAGCGGGTTGCAACGCATGCCGGGTACACGCTAGTTTATTATATAATAATTAAAAATAAAATAAAAACTGGCATTCAAAGTTGCATCCCAAAAAAGGTGTTGTTGTTGTTACCTAGACTAGAAAAGGTCACAACGAAATTGCATCCCAAACAGAAAAGAGTCACCTGTAGTCGAGCGGTCATTATACCATATAAAATCAATGCAATGTTGCCAGACCCCTATAGAAAGTTTATCACGACAATTTAGTTCTTTTAAATAATTTATCTAGTAAGACTGTGATATAAAAATCATACTATTTATGTATACTATTTATGCAAACCTCGTCAAGAACAAAAACATATGTACAGTGACATTTACAATAATATAAGATACAGTGTGTCTACTTTAAGTTCGAACCATAAGGAAAACTTTTTTATTATTTGTTTTATGGAAAAAAGTTATTCTTCATAAGAAGTTCTACATGGTGTAAAACTCAAAATGCAATCTTCAGTTATCAAAATTTAACAGTGATATACGAAGTATATCAGAAATTACGAATTTGGCTCAAGAGTAAAGTACTTACCTTTATTTTTGAGAATATAGAAGAATGTTATGAAGAAAAGTTATTTTGAATTAAAAATTATATTCAAATATGCAATTACAGTTATTTAGCATGAAATTTAGGTTTTGTGATTATTTATTAATCATTCCGTCGTATTAATTATTCGGGCTTAATACAATTTAATGTAATCTAGGATGCACTGACATGAAATTTTTGACACGGAATGTCATAGTGCGTTGGTATTTATAAAATACATTAGAAATGGCAGCTTTACTAAGTTGTGAAGAAAAATAGAAATTGTTTTAATTGTTGGAGACAATTATAAAACACATAGAGACGCAGCAGATCATCCGCATCCTAAATTTTCATGCTAAATAACTGTAATTGCATAATTGAATATAACTTTTAATTCGAAATTACTTTTCTTCATGACATTCTTCTGTATTGTCAAAAATAAAGGTACTTTACTCTTGAGCAAAATTCTTAATTTCTGATATACCTCGTATATGACTAGGAAATTTTGATAACTGAAGATTGCATTTTGAGTTTTACACCATGCAGAACTTTTTATGAAGACTAACTTTTTTCCATAAAACCAATAATAAAAAAGTTTTCCATGGTTCCAACTTAAGTAGACACACTGTATATAATTATAATGATTTTTAATATGTACTTTATATACACTTTTAATTCATTTAGGTACTCATTTACAGTGTGAAATGTAATACAATTTAAACAATGGCTTATTTAACTTAACTAAACCTATTTATACAATAAGTTGCGAGATGAGTGTCTTTTAGGCACGCGACGTGAAATTGTCCAACGAGGCAAAGCCGAGTTGGACAACACGTCAAAGTGACTAAAAGACATTGTTTCGTAACGAATTGTATACAATATTTTTTCTACTGAGTTTTTATAATAAAAAACTTAATTTTACTAACATTTTATTACCTATGTTTCATTGACACTTGCCAAAAAATATTAAATTATACCTAGTCTGTGGTTACGTTTTAATTGTAAATAATTACATGCGTTACTTTTAAGCACGTTGCTCCTGGTAACGTGCTTAAAAGTTTTTTAAGCACGCTGCGCTTAAAAGGAGGTTATTAAAAAACCATAATGACAATCGAAAAGAGGTTATTATAAAACGTCAGTAGAAAAACCTATTTAAACTATTACTCTAAATCTATATGAAACAAATTTTACAAATTCAAACGTGTTTATTTCTAAATTTTTTAAATTGTTTATTTTTTCGTTCAGAAATCTTGTTTTAAATAAACTTCTAGTGTCAGTTGCCTTGGGAATTGAAGATGCACTGTTAATTTTTATATACTTATGTGTCCATTTGGAATTGTAATAAAACGTTGATAAAATGGTTTATGTTAGGATGTGCGGAGTAAAACGAAGAATTACCTACTTAAATACTTGGATTTTCGATTTTCCTTATCGACAATTTCTAGAAATACTTACAATCTTCTAAAGAAAATGGTTCGACAACAGTGTCAATATCAAGCTGAATTTTATCTTATTTGTAAAATTCGCCTTCGGGATGCAATTTCGTTGTACCCGGGATGCAACTTATCAGTGGCGGCTCGTGGGGTAGAGCCACAGTGCCATGGCACTACCTGCCCTCCTGTCCAGCGTCCTGCCCTTTACAAATTACCAAAACCTATTAAAATTATTATTCTCCTTTTTAAAGCAATTAGCAAAATAATTTAAAAATGGAACACAGTCGGGTGCAAATTTCCATCTATTGAGGAAGCGATTATGCGTAAAACGGTAACGTAGCTTTCGCGCCAAAGCGACGAGGCACACGGGAGGCCCGAAGTTATGACGTAATTGCCATAACAAACCAATAAAAAACATTGGAAAAATGACCTTGAATGCGAGCAGGAAAACATCTCCGAGTAGCCAGGCTCTTTGACCCCGTTTGACCGTTTGACGTTTCAAATTCAAACAGTTGTTTGTCCGCGTCGTGTCGTGTAAGGTTGTTTGTAAACTAAATAATTTTCGTTCGGCCGGAGATTTAATAGAAATATTTATGGAAAAAATACTTGGGTGTGCGGTTGTGATAAATCTAATAGACTATTTTGTTTTATGTGTTGTTTTATTTGATGGGGGAGCAAACTTGGTCCCAAAAAGGTACAGATGATTTGGTCCATATCTGGGAAAAAATGAAGACACATGAAAAATCGAAGGTACATTTAAACAATATATTTAATTTCAGTATGCTTGGTAAAATTAACATTAAAACTCAATTAAATTCTGCATATCACAATGAAATAATGAAGAAAAACGAACAAATTGATAAAAACAGATACATATTAAACCAAATTATAAACTGCGTTCGGTTTGTGGTTCTTTCGGTCTATATAGTACACTCTACCTACAATATTTTTTTAAAATTCAAGATATGATTGTAAATTCATAAATTAAATTAGGTGCCTTTTTGCTTATTTTTCCTACTTCAAAAGCAAGAACTATTAACAAAAAAGGGCGTAGCACCCAAAAAATTTTTGCCTGCGGCGCTAAGGGTTTACCTGGCCCTACTTCACTAAAATGGCACGAGCCGCCACTGCAACTTATGTGTTAATATTACTACCTGCCCATTTCGGGATGCAATATCGAATGGCCGTAAAAACTATCATTAAATAGTAATTTTCTTATTAGTAATTAGTCGTTTTTGAGTAAGAAGTATAAATGCAACGAGCGAATGGACAATACTCAAAAGCGATTGTAGACCTAGCCCGCAATATTGTAATGCAAAGTTTCTATATGATGGAAACATTCAAAAAAGTTGCAACATTTGAAAACTTTTTTTTATTGAACTTTTAGAACATTTCCTCCCTGATAAAAGCTTGTGCTTTCCAGTGACACCAAATTTATACCTGGTTAATTAAATGTTACTGGTGATATTGAGTGACAGCCGAACGCCTATCACTATTTTTAAAAATTTTATTTTACCAATAGTATAGAAGTCAAATGTACAAAAATTACCTTTATTATATCTAAATAAACAAATATATCTAAATCTAAAAGTAACTCGATAAGTTTAGAGGGTTTTGAGTAAATGCATGTCGCTAGTAAAAGTGATGGTAGACTCTTAAAACGGTACAATAATTTTATATATTTCAATAATTTTATGTATATATGCGTCCTGCTTGTAGCAAAATACCTTAATTTCTCTCTGCAGAATCAAAAATAATTTTTTCTAATTTTGTATCATAACAAATCTATTACGATACGCATTTGCGTATCGTAATGAAGCTATTTCGATACGCGTTTTTTCTTTATTTGATGTTAGTAACATTTAAATGTTTTATTTCACTGACTTGCGCGGCCTTTGTGATTTACGAGAAAACCCATTTTCGCAGAGGAAAAATAGCTTGATAACCTACTTTTTTATTCTGTGATGGATAACAGTCATGTATGTTGGTTGCATAAATCTATAAATCAATCTTTTGTAGATGCTTCAAGCTATCATTTTCTGCCAAATCCTATCCAAAATTCAATCTACTAACCTCCCAATGTCGATTTTACCTTCAACTTTATTTGAATTTTCCATCTTCCCTATACTAAATTGCAATGCCGTGACGTAAAATCACGTCTTTTAAAATTCGAAAAAAAGTAGCAAAATCGCCCGAATTTCCAATCACTCTGTATACGTACCGAATGTACAAGGATCACACAACGCATTCCGTCCAATTTCAAATCTCATATCGCAACTTTAGAATCTCGTGGTGAAAATGGGTCAATAAATCAAAAAATGACAGTTCGCAAAATAATTTTTGTTGTCCAGAGGCTACTATGATAAAAAATAGTATTACCAACATAAAATTTAGACATAAAAATTTACAAAATTTGAACGATTTATTTTCTTTTTAAATATGTGTTTGTATTGAAAATCTACAAATTAGAAAAAATAGTATAACGTACGTGTTATATAAAGCAGTTTTAAGCACTTGTCCCGTTATAAAACTCGCCGCAAACGGCTCGTTTTTTGACATGGACGCGTGCTATAAAATGATGCTTTATAAAACGTGTTCGTTAATATACTATTAAGTTAACTCTATGCCTACGTTTGGAAATTCGATCGCAAGCGACTAGATTAGAACCTAATAGTACGTGAGGGAACATGGAAGTTTTTACATGATTGTAGCATAAGGCAATTGATGAGCGACCTGCACACTCTGAACAAAAACTGTATGAACAAATAATATCTGCTATTAAGAAGCGATGGCATCTGGAATATTAATAATAAAAGAGTATTCTGATCAGCGCCTTTATGGGATATGTGCTATCTTCCTTAAAGGCAATGAATTTGAGAAACTTTCGTTGGACGTTTTTTAATAGAAAAATATATTTTTTGTGAAAAATGCCATATTTATTTATTTTACACCATTTCAGTTACAATGACCCAATTAACAAATGGGTATGGGCTATATAAAATAAAATAGGTAATATTATAAAAATTCAAAAAATTATGTGATAACAAGAAATGTAGACTTAAATTATGATATTGAAACGGAATAATTTAGCCTAAAAAGACACTAACACGCTAATTTAGATTTATACTGGATAAACCACAGCAAAAAATGGTAAATCTATTTTGGTGCAGATTGTGTGTTGTGCACAATCGATAAATAGGGGAGTATTTACAGATATTAGAAAGTCTTTAAGCCACCTAAGTTGTGAAGGACGTTATACGCTAAACGGTAAACTGAGCAAGCACAGTCTGTGGCAAAAAAACGATATAACGATATTTGCTTTTTTGAATTTTTGAGGCCGTAATATGTAAGAACTTACGTTATCCATAATTATATCAAATCAAAAGAATAAATCAAAAATCAACAGTACTGCTTTCCAAAATAATACGAATACAAAGTGACAATAAAATTTAGTAATCTTGCGAGGTTAGGAAACCACCACAATTCGGCTTTGCCAAATTAGGACATTCAAGATTTTTGTAACTTATTTTAAAAAGCTAAAACCGAAACATCTTCTATTAAAATTAAATTTTTTAAAACATTTATGTATTTTTTAATACACTATAATTAATTTTGATGTTCTTTATTTTTTAAAACCAAAAAAGAACAATAAGTTTGGCACTGATGTTAAAACGTATCGCTTATATTCGTTCCGTGTATTTGAACCCAATTAGAGGAGTACCTATACGTTATTGCTTATTAAGGTAATCGGTTATTTTTTCACTACTACGCATGATCAGAATAACCGGTAACGTGTAACATTGATCCAATAAGTGGCTTAAAATCTCTCTATTGGCACGCGCGGTTGGCAAATACATAAATAGTGAGGGAGTGACGTGTTCTAGGGACGAGGAATTGCAGGTTTTCTAATATATCACTGCATTCAACTCTTGTATGCAAGATATTGTGGAAAAAATTAAGTTGAGTAACGGTACGTCCATCTTTTAAGGAGTAAAACGAGTGCCCCTGCAATAAAGCTTCTTCTAGAATAGGTACCGATTTCAGGATACTAACCATCAATTTTAAAACTTAGATATTTTAGAAAACGTCGTAGGACCCTTTAATGCGATTAAGGTGCACTTGATAATATGGAGACCATACAACCGAGGCGTATTTCAATTTAGATCTTACAAATGCATAAAATAGTTATTTTCCTAACAAGTGCGGAAAGTGATACTTTCCCGCACGCGACTGCATTTGACCCGAACGACGCGGATCGGAGTTATGGCAAGCGGTCAAGGTGGACACTTTACGCATGAGTAAGGAACATTATTTTTTCTACGACCGTATAGATATACAAAAAAGTACCTATACATATTATGTACTTATTTACAAAAATTATTTTATTTCAACATATTATAATGTATAAAATTTTAACTGAAAAGCTACTAATTATTATGAATGTTAATATTAAAAACACAATTAGTTGCATTCAGTAGATTATTTAAAATTGCCGGTCCAGTGGAGTTTTGGTATTAACTGGCATTGAAACTATATGAACAAGGCCATATGAGCCGATTTCCTAAATCTGCTACGTTTAATTCATAGATGGCACAATGAATTCACCAACAAGAAAGCGACTAGGCTTTTCACTGCTAAATTAAAACATTGTTGCCGCCTGTCTGTTTGACTTGCTGCATGAGTTTTTTAAATTTATTTTTATAGCTTATCGTAAAACTTGATTTCACATAAGTACCTACACCTATCCTAGATTTAAGTAGCTTACATTTATTTTCCTACCTATAGTATAGTCTAGATTTAAAAATGTCCCTATTTTTAATTGCTTTGTAGCTTATAATATTTTCAACCTTTTGACGTCCCAACGTTAATTACATGAAAACATATTGACCGCCATGTATTCTATTTCTAAAAGAATTAAATGACGACTCTCACTATTTATTACATACCTAGGCTACAACGTATATGTTGGGTAAAATATGGATGATGTGCGGTTTGTTTGTATAACTTGGTTTTAATTTGCAATTATTACTACTTTTCATAATGGTTAAAATAATTAGGTTTTACTTTCTTACTTAAGAAACATCCAGTTTGTTTGTATTAGTGTATTACGTATTTTACTATTTTTTGACGAAATAAAACCTATTTTAGTTATACTTTCTGTCACTTTTTATCTACTTTTATTTGTTTAACATTTAACACCCAATGCACCACGACATTACATCCATGTATTTGAAACATCTGTTGCCGAGGCGCTGCATTATAACAACAGATTTAAGGTTAGAGTTACGATCAACTCCACAATGGCGGCCAAACCACCTCCAAGACGTCTAAAACTGGGTTGTCAACTTTTCTCGGACATCCGTCATTCTTATATAGTTTGATATTCAACTAGACTGGGTACATATCGCTAATCGTCAGCCGAGAGTGCATCTAATATTAGTACTAAAAAGATTTACAAAAATTTACAATAAAAAAATACTTTTCTTATCTTTTTTTCTATTTACTATTGCTTTTTTTGCCTCACCTTCCTGCGGAACGTGAAGGGAAAACATATCGCCAAATTGTCATTATAACAACTGACCAAAACTACACAATGGTGCAAAATTTCCGTTTTCTCGTATATACCGGCTGTCCACGGAAGGTGGCTCGCCCCTCTAACTTTTTTGTTTTTCAAGATAATGAAATAAAATGTGGATAATTTGTATACGACATAAAACTGCATTATTTGACAGGTGACTCAACATTATGGAACTTCCGGTTTAACCGGAAGTGACATAAACTTTCGATTTTTAAATGGGACACCTGGCATATTTTTACTTTTTTTGACTCCATATGACATTCTAAATACAACGATGTGTCACTTGTCACTTTTTGTCACCAAGAAAATATTTTTTTCCAAATTTTTATTGTTTTATCTAGAGGGCTATGAATAACTTAAAATCACTTATTTCAGTTCTCTAATCTTGGGAAAAATACAATTTTACTATTTTTGATCCAATGCTATGTGCTATGTAAAATTTAATTTTTAAAGTTGTATAACTCATTTTTTTTAAATGGCAACATGGTGGCTCGTCGAGTTAAGGAAAAAGAGGATTTTATTACGATTATTTTGATACCATACACTATTAGGTTTTAGAAAAGTTGCCATTAAAAAACTTTAAAAAGTTAACTTAGAACTTTCCTAAAATGAAGCACCTTTTGAGAATAAATTTAGATTTAAATGCATCAAGTAGCCTGTGACCAGCAAAACTGATAAAACAAAATCATGCCTTGAAGAAAATTGAAATGCCAACAGCTTCTGCCAAAGTAAAGTAGTTTGTTGTTTAAAAAACATGGAAAATAATAGTTTTACAAGGAGTGAAAAAGTTGATATGTTATTAGTGTTTGGAGAATGTAGAAATAATTCAACCGATGCTGCACGACTTTACGCACAAAGCTATTTTAATCGGCGTCGTCCAACCCGGCACTATTAGGTACCCAAAACTGGTTCCGAAAATGCGAAATGAGCCTGACAATAATAACATATCAACTTTTTCACTCCTTTTAAAACTATTATTTTCCATGTTTTTTAAACAACAAACTAATTACTTTGGCAGAAGCTGCTGGCATTTTAATTTTCTTCAAGGGCATGATTTTGTTTTATTAATTTTGCTGGTCACAGGCTACTTGATGCATTTAAATCTAAATTTATTCTCAAAAGATGCTTCATTTTAGGAAAGTTCCAAGTTAACTTTTTAAAGTTTTTTAATGGCAGCTTTTCTAAAACCTAATAGTGCATGGTATCAAAATAATCGTAATAAAATCCTCTTTTTTCTTAACCCAACGAGCCACCATGTTGCCATTTAAAAAAAATGAGTTATACAACTTTAAAAATTAAATTTTTCATAGCACATAGCATTGGATCAAAAATAGTAAAATTGTATTTTTCCCAAGATTAGAGAACTGAAATAAGTGATTTTAAGGTATTTATAGCCCTCTAGATAAAACAATAAATTTGGAAAAAAAATATTTTCTTGGTGACAAAAAGTGACAAGTGACACATCGTTGTATTTAGAATGTCATATGGAGTCAAAAAAAGTAAAAATATACCAGGTGTCCCATTTAAAAATCGAAACTTTATGTCACTTCCGGTTAAACCGGAAGTTCCATAATGTTAAGTCACGTGTCAAAAAATGCAGTTTTATGTCGTATACAAATCCCCCGAATTTTATTTCATTATCTTGAAAAACAAAAAAGTTAGAGGGGCGAGCCACCTTCCGTGGACACCCGGTATAGGTAGTTTTCTGAGACGGCGCCGTATAGGTGCTCTTTAAACTCGCACACCTTTGTGCAATGTGGGATATACTTTCCATATTTGCTCTATAAAAATATGTAAGTATTCAATCGATTAAAACATAAGCAAAAAATTATTCTTACATGGAAGCTATCAATTATCAGCTAATAAATTTGTAGAAATATTATTGTGCCGAGCCCTTCGGGCACAGCACTGTTCTAGTTCGTTCGTTTAATTATACGAGAGCTGTCACTTTGACAGGTAAGTGTCATTTTTTTAAGCTTTTTTGTAGCGAGGGTTTTAAAGCTGTAAGAACTCGAAATTAAAAAATTTTCAGGTACCTAAATAAGAATGTTTTATACGATAGCTGTCAAATTTTGACAGGTAGGAGTCAGTTTTTTTTATCCTTTTCGTAGCGAGGGTTATCGCTGTAAAAATCCTAAAGTGAAAAATTTTTCAGATCCTAAATAACAAAGTTCTATACGACAGCTGTCATTTTGACAGGTAAATGTCAATTTTTTTAAAGCTTTTCTTGTATCTAGGATTAAAGCTGTAAGAATCCAAAATTTAAAAAAAATTCAGTAGTTGAATAACAAAGTTCTATATGACAGCTGTCAAATTTTGACAGGTAAGTTAAAATTTTTTTTTAGATTTTTCGTAGCGAGATTTATAGCTGTAAGAATCCTAAATGAAAAATTTTTCAGTTCCTAAATAACAAAGTTATATACGACAGCTGTCATTTTGACAGGTAAATTGCAAGTTTTTTTTAAGCTTTTCTTGTATCTAGGATTATAGCTGTAAGAATTAGAAATTTTAAAAAAATTCAGTACCTAAATAACAAAGTTCTATACGACAGCTGTCAAATTTTGACAGGTAAGTTTAAATTTTTTTTTTAGATTTTTCGTAGCGAGATTTATAGCTGTAAGAATCCTAAATGAAAAATTTTTCAGTTCCTAAATAACAAAGTTATATACGACAGCTGTCATTTTGACAGGTAAATTGCAAGTCTTTTTTAAGCTTTTCTTGTATCTAGGATTATAGCTGTAAGAATTAGAAATTTAAAAAAAATTCAGTACCTAAATAACAAAGTTCTATACGACAGCTGTCAGATTTTGACAGGTAAGTTAACATTTTTTTTTTAGATTTTTCGTAGCGAGATTTATAGCTGTAAGAATCCTAAATGAAAAATTTTTCAGTTCCTAAATAACAAAGTTATATACGACAGCTGTCATTTTGACAGGTAAATTGCAAGTTTTTTTTAAGCTTTTCTTGTATCTAGGATTATAGCTGTAAGAATTCGAAATTTAAAAAAAATTCAGTACCTAAATAACAAAGTTCTATACGACGGCTGTCAGATTTTGACAGGTAAGTGTCAATTTTTTTTTAGCTTTTTCGTAGCGACGGTTATAGCTGTAAGAATCCCAAATTAAAAAAAAAATTCAGTACCTAGATAACAGAGTTTTATACGATACCTGTCAGATTTTGAGAGGTAAGTGTCAATTTATTTTAACTTTTTTCGTAGCGAGGGTTAAAGCTGTAATAAAACTAAATTAAAAAAATTTTCAGTACCAAAATAACAAAGTTCTATACGACAGCTGTCAAATTACATATACTTAAATAGTAATTCTTATTTTTTATAATTTGCTACCATTTCTATGCTGTTTAGGTATAGAACAATATATTTGAAAAAAATAGTATTTGAGATGACCTAAACGAATATCCAAACCAAAAGTATATCGGACGCACCCAATTCGATTTATTAACGATCCAATATGACCCTACATTGATTTTAAAAAAATCAAAAAAATTACTTCCCAACTTTCGATCGCGTTCGCAAACAACAGTGTTTTGTAGCCCAACGTCATCTACATGTCGAAAAAGTTTAAATCGATTAAAATGATTTTTGCCACCTGTATCGCCCTACAACGAAAAAAAACATATTTTTTAACTTTGACTTTAATAACTTTTTTCCGGTACACCCTGTATATTTGAAATTATTCCCAGAACGTGCCCCGACTATTCCTCTCTACGTCCAGAAAGTTTGAATCGTTTTGCTCTAACCGTTTCCGAAAAAAAAATTCGCGAATATCGAAATGTCGAATAACCTTCTACCACGTGGCGACGGATTATCAATGTCGAAACGCCATCTTTAAAATCGAGATTACAACCATTTCTGAAACATTTTGGGCAAATATTTTGGTCAGTAAAATTAGAAGAAGGTTCAAGGTAGATATTCCACCCGATTTAAAATCTGGAAATGTTCTTATTATTCTAGCAAGTCACGCTGAAAACACCCATTTTTCGCCATTTTTGACAGCCGGATTTTTAGAATTAATAATTAATTTAGATACATCAAAGGCACTCTTAGTCAAAAGTGAATGGTGTTAGAATTTGTAAATTTTGCCTGTTTCCGCACCCAAAAAAGCGACTTTTCTCAATTTTGCGAATATATTTTAATGATTTTGAATATGTAGAGGTGTTGCGAAGTAATCAGCGCATTTTTTGAGAAAAAAATAAAACGGTTTTGTTGAAAATTAAATAAGCTACAGTCGATATAGTAAAAAAAAAGCTGCCGTTTTTTCCGTATTAAAGATAAAGAAAGGAAAAAATATCTCTTAAATACAATCTGACGAGCTCTATCCGCTAACGTTTACAACGTTTCGATCAAAAGTCGTTTTCAGTACGAAAAAAAATAAAAACCGTGAAAAAATCAGGCCTAACTTTATAATTTCCACTTTCTTACAATTTTCGGCAATTTCCATTCCAGTTAGGTATAGAACGATATATTGGAAAAAGGTAGATTTTGAGATGGCCTAACCGATTATCCAAACCGAATGTCGATTGGATGCACCCAATTCGACTTATTAGCGATCCAAGAGGTACCATTTTCGACCAAATTTTGACTTTGAAAAAATCAAAAAAATTACTTCCAAACTTTCGATCGCGCTCACAAACAATAGGGTTCTGTAGCCCACGGTCGTCTACGCGTCGAAAAAGTTTAAATCGAAAAAACTAATTTTTGTTGCCTGTATCGAATGCCAACGAGATCCCGATATTTCTCGACTTTAAAAATTAATAACTTTTTTCCGGCACACCCTGTATATTTGAAATTTTCACACAACGTACCCCCACTATTCCTTTGTAAACCCAAAAAGTTTCAATTGTCCCACATTAACCGTTTCCGAGAAAAAAAATCGCAAATGTGAAAATGTCGAAACTGACGACGCCGCCGACACGGACAACATACGCACATATTTCAAATGAAGCAGACGATATAGTGCAAAATTTTCGGGAAGCAGTCGGGGTTGCCGTGATTCCGCGTGAAGGCGACGAATAACATATCGCGTGTTCGCGCGATATGTAATGATTTGTAGCATTCTAAATAAAAAATACAAAATATACATAAAAATGTTATAACACGTCAAAAAATGACCAGTGAGGTGTCATTTCACTCATAATGTTATGCTGAACCCAAATAAGTAAAAATATACAAGATGTCCCATTTAAAATATCAAAGTCAAGGTAACTTTCGGTCAAACCGGAAGTGCTAACAAATTGAAAATTATGCCAATAAATGCAGACTCCTCTCTTATCCATAATCTCAAAATTTAATTTTAATATTTATAAATAGGTATAAAAAGTTATAGGGGTGAACGTCTTTTGAGAAACATCCGCGCGGTAGATAATAGAAAAATTATACATATATTTTAAACGTTTTAAGGTAGCTTTTGGGTTTTTTAAAATTATTCATTGAAACAATGATATAATAAATTATTATCAAATTTCTTAACGATGATGTTTTTGCTCGGTTCGGTTATCCGAGATTCTAATCTGGGACAACGGGCCTCAATTTGGTTCTGATAGCTGGATTCAATTCTATACCGAACATTCTATTGGTCATTTCACAACGGGTATTTATCATGCAAGGGCTAATCCTGTAGAATGCCGTAATCAAGAATTAAAACGTACTATGCGTAACTTTATGTACGATAAGAATTCAGCAGACTGGGCTAAAGTGTTGCCCCGCGTCCTTTTTGCTCTTCGTTTCAGGAAAAATATGGCTACTGAACTGTCTCCCAGCATGGCTTTATTGGGCTATAATCTGCCTTCTCCAGGAGACCCGATCTCAATGTCACCATCAACAATCAAGGAGCCGTCAGAGAGCGTCGCTTGCAACAAATGCGTCAACAACAGCAGATCTACCAGGCAAAGTACACGGGACTGGTCAATGACGGTGTTCCAGCTTTCCATGTTAATGACCCGGTCCTAATTAAAGAGTTACTTCCAATTCGAGACAACGCCTTCCATCCAGTATGGGTTCCTGGAAAAGTTGTGGTGGTTCCATCGGGAACGATCTATACGGTCGAGCGTGATGGTGGTCATTTCCGGATTCACGTGGACAACTTGCGACCAGCCCCTAGTGAGCAAATGGACAACGTCGATCTACCTCTGCCTGGTGCGGATTCAGATATTCTGGATGATTCGGACGAAGATTCCATTACTGGGTCCAATGCTAGTCAGAGGATCAGCAACCAACTTCAACCAGAAACTCCGTCCCCGTCTCTGGTGTCCGATTGCGGTTCTTTCAGCCGAGAAGCCGCGACGCCAAGTGATGCAAAAGAGTCAAGTGAGTGGCTTCCTGGATCCGAGGACATAGATTCCCGTGACTCTTAGAGTAATGTATATAACTTTACTTACTTTTACCCTTCCTTTATTTCTTTTTAATAATAATTCCTTATTTGCACCAAGCAAATACCTACTTCCTGGATGAAAGTAGGATTGCCTAAGTTCGCTACTTTTCATTTTATTTTTTAATTTTGTCAAGTAGTGGCAAATTTTGATAATGTACTTTAATAAAAAAAATTAATATTTCTATTGTTTGCATTATGTCGGATAACATTTTGTGGTTAGTGAGTTAATTTCATGAAACGAAAAACTTTTGCTTCCTAACTTTTTCCGCTGGCATTCCCAGCCAATAGCAAATTTTTACCAATTTATTAGTCTGGATTGATTACAGGTATTTTTGGAGGAGCATTCCAACGCGGTACTAGTTATATGTTATTACCTTCAGAATAATATACCTTTGTATAATAATTATTTACTTTTTATTGTAAAGGTTTGTTATGTAAGTGTTAAATATTTATTGATATTTTTTTAAATTGCTTTATATATATTTATTTTATAACGATTATTAGTGGTCTAATTTGTCAATTGTACTTTTTAATTATGTCTGAACAAAACCTCATCTTTAACTGAAACCTTTCTTCAGAAGGGCGGCATGTCGTAGGGCACCTTAAATTGTACTTTTGAAAGGAATTACTTATATTTTACTTCTTCTTCTTCTGCTGCCCTATCCGTTTCGGACGTTGCCCATTAACAAGGCTATTCTAATTTTATTCACAGCATTTCTAAACAGATCTACAGACGACAATCCAAACCACTGGCGCAGGTTGTGCAATGTGCAATGTCGTCTCCTTCCTGGTCCCCTCTTACCATATACCTTGCCCTGCACAATCAGCAATCAGCTGCAACAGATGGTATTTATCGTGTCTGATAATATGGCCAAAGTACTCGAGCTTCCGCTTCTCAACTGTAAAGATTACTTCCTTCTCTTTCCCCAATCTCTGTAAAACGTCCACGTTGGTGATGTGGTATGTCCAGGGTATTTTCAAAATGCGCCGATACACCCACATTTCGAAGGATTCCAGTTTCTTTAGGGTGGCCTCTGTTGTGGTTCAGGCCTCCACCCCCATAGAACAAAACAGAAAATACATAACACTTTACTAGCCTTAGTTTTAGTTGTAGAGAAATTTCGTTGCTAGTGAATAGCTTTTTCATATTATTAAACGTAGCTCGAGCCTTTTCTATTCGTGATCGTATTTCCGATACCTGGTCCCATTTCGCGTTAACTGTGGTGCCAAGATATGTGTATGTTTCCACCTGATCTATGTCCTGGCCATTTATCGTCAGATTCATTGGAAGATGTTGACTTTTGCTAATGATTATCCATTTCGCCTTTGATGTATTCAGAGAGAGTCCATATTCTTCACTTGCCGAGTATATGTTTTGCATCATTCTATGTAGGTCTTCATTGTCATTTGCTATTATTACTGTGTCGTCCGCATACCTAATGTTGTTAACCGTTTTTCCATTTATTTTGACGCCGTCTGATGTTCCTTCCAGAGCTTTTCTAAAGATTACTTCAGAGTATATGTCGAACAAGAGCGATGATAGAATGCAACCTTGTCTTACTCCTCTTTTGACAGCAATTCTAATTATTTTACTACCCCCTTTTAATCTGTATTCGTCTAAACACACAAAATGTCCTCGTCCCATTCATGGTTTTTAATTTTTAACAATTTTTTACATTCCTTAGTATAAGTGGCACTTCTGTCCTTCGGTGCTGATGATGGTACTTTCTAGTACCGAAACTTCTACACCCCATCAACTTGACTTTTAATATATTTGTAGAGACGACTGTGGGGTTTTTTCCCCATACCTCAACAGCTCCACTTTGAGATAATGGACTACTTCCGTAAAATTAAAACATAAGGATTAGCTCTTTGCCTGATTACGAGTAAGCTAGTTTGGAAGAAACCAATTCTCGGAATATAATTTTGTATCTCTGATATCTTGAGCAAGTACAACAAAGTCATGATTCGAGTGAAAGAGGATACCAAAACCTTTATCACAACAAAGCGGCAGATCTTAATATAGCATAAAAAAATAACGGGATCCAAAACAAAAACTTGAGGAACCCCGATCGAAATGTTATTCGCCCTTCATGCTTGGCTTTGTGACACTTAGGGACTGTATCTACAGTGGCGTAGCGTGGTTGAAGGGGCGGAGGGGGCGAAACCTTCAAAGGTAAGGGCGTAGTTTTTTTTGGGAAAAGAGGTGAAAAAAAAAAACGCGCCGCAGGCGAAAATTGTTTGGGTGCCACGCCCTTTTTTCAATGAAGTTGCCTGATTTTCAAGTAGGAAAAATATAAAATACACAAGATCCTCAAGAAAATCACAAAATAATTAATCAAGTAAAAAAAAAGTGCTTCGTTTTCATGGCTCATTATGGGTCCTGGGGGGGGGGGGGGGGGGTAACTACCCCCTTATCTACGCCCTTGTTGAAAGGGTTCCTCACTGGTAATGCATAATTTCGTTTGTTTAGTAAATTTTGGCCTGAGAAATAAAGTTTTTGTTTCGTCATGTCTAAAATGCTCACATGAAAACAGAATATGAACACGGCAAAGGGAATTTTGTTAAAACTCTATAAAATATCTTATGCATACTTATGAGCATATTCTCATTGGCGACAATAACACACTTTTAAAAAAAGTAAATTAGAGATTTTGAGAAATTTTTAATTGTTACAGCAAAATAACTGGAAGAATACAAATTATGGGTCGTGGCAAAATATTTTTATTATAAATTAAATCAAGTAGTAAAAATAAAATAGAATCTCGAAATAGGTAATAACCTAATTAAAACCTGGAACTGGGAACTACTGGGAAAGTGGGAAGGGGGCGCTGTTTGGGAAAGGGCTCAAAGGGCGGGGGGGGCGGTCGCCCCCCCTGGCTCCCTGCACGCTACGCCACTGTGTATCTACTCGATAGATACGACCCAATAAAAGAAATGCTATCTGAGTTGAAACCGTTACCTCATACTCAAGTTTTTTAAGTGAAAAATTCTTTAGGCGCGTTTAGCACTTTTGTGGGCACTGAATTAAACTGAGCCGTCACGCGTTACAATGTGTCACGCGTTACGCTCGGCTGTGTTACGCTCGAATTCGACTCCTATATTCGATCCGAACTGACCCGAATGAACGTTATATGAAAGAGCATGCCGCATCAGTCGCATTCAGTATCGACGTGGAAACAGTGTGCGTTGTTTGTGTGTTTAAGATCACAAGATAGACACTTGTTGCGTCTCAGGTATGTTCTGGCATTTTTTTCAAGGGTTGTTCAATTTTAGGAAATATCTTTTTTCGTATGCAGTAAAATTATCCCGTATTCCAAGTTTATGTTATTTTTATGATTGCTTACGAACCTAACCTAAAAGAAACAAAATTGAGAAGCAAAATGTTAGGTCTTAGTTCCCCGACAATTATTACAACCACCGCATGCCATTTATATTACTTTGCAACGAAAAAACTATAATTATCACGAACATACCTTACTTCACCCTATATTCGACGTAAGATGTGATGAAAGTTCATTAAAAAAAATCAATACTGCATAATTGTCTCATCCTAATTAACGTCTTGTTATATACGGTATTATACGGTTATATACGAACAAACCCGAACACACCCGAACAAACCCGAAAAAACCCGAACAATTGTATTTGATATTATTAATTTCACCTTGTTGAAGTTTTCGCTTCTGTCGTGTGGTCTTAAGCACACACAATTTTTTTTTAGGAGTATGCGCAATTAAACCCTTTGGTCAAGTCTAAAAACTCGTTCGAGTAGTTTATATTCTGAAATCCCTTATTAGTACCTACTGTATCAATAAATTGGTCAATATTGCAAAACTTGTTGAAGAAAATGACATAAATTCGAATTGGGCCGGATGGAAAGAATTACTGCTTTCCAAGAAAAACGTCAATAATTGTTTTTTTATATGAATTCAAAAATTTTTGTAAAAATTATTGGGATTATTGATATTGGTCTAAAATTTTGCGGATAGTTTTGTGGTCCCTTTTGTCTAAGGGAATTACCTTTTATATTTTTAAGAACTTCTGGAAATAAAGAAGCCATAGTAGTACCGATATATAATATATACAGGGTGTTCATTTGAAAACTTCCCACCTCGATTTTCCTGCTTTAAAATGAAAATGTGCTCGGAGCCGTCGATTTTTATTTCGAGGGGGACATCCTTTGCGTATATTGTCAATCTTGTTACTTCAAGCCCCTAGAAGGGAGGGGGGTAAGATCTAAATCTTAAATGGATACCCCTATTTTATATAATTTTTTTGAATTCTGCATAAAATTCTGAACATTTTTTAATAAAAGCATTATTAGTCTATACTTAACAGTTTCCGAGATATTTATTCTTGAAAAATTACATTTTTGAACTTTGACAGCGTCTAGCTTTCTAACTGTACGTCTTAGAGCAAAACGGCTTACATGTCCCTATCTTCGATTTTTATTATCTTTCCAATAGTGTGAACTTTCGGTTAAACCAGATGTAAGAAATATAGTACTTCCGGTTTGACCGGCAGTTGACACTATTGGAAAGATAATAAAAATCGAAGATAGGGTCATATGTAAGCCGTTTTGCTCTAAGACGTACAGTTAGAAAGCTAGACGCTGTCATAGTTCAAAAATGTCATTTTTTTAAGAGTAAATATCTTGGAAACTGTTAAGTATAGAGACTAATAATGCTTTTATTAAAAAATGTTCAGAATTTTATGCAGAATCCAAAAAAATTATATAAAATAGGGGTATCCATTTAAGATTTAGATCTTACCCCCCGTCCCTCCTAGGGCTTAAAGTAACAAGGTTGACAATATACGCAAAAGATGTCCCCCTCGAAATAAAAATCGACGGGTCCGAGCGATTTTCCACATTTTCTTTTTAAAGTAGGAAAATCGAGGTGGGAAGTTATCAAATGAAAAGGCACTAGAATTTTATAACGAATTGCATTTAAGATTCTTGTATTACGTCCATAAACATCCTTTTATCTCTTGTAGTTTTTATAGTGGACAAAATATCATTTACCTCAATAAAAAGTACTTTACGAAAACTGAATTAATAGAAATTTTTAAGTTTGATTTTAGTTATGTTTAAGTTGAATTTAGATATGGCCAATCGGCAATATGTTTTAATTATGTCAACAAGGTAAAAATTATTTATTAAAAAATTGTAATAATAATCCAAATGATCTATTTGATGCTAAGGCATCCGTGGACAATTATTATTACAAGATGAAACAGAAACTTTTCTGAAGCTTTTTGAGGATAACGCATAACGTATTTTCGCAGAGAGAAAGTAAAGGGGTAAAAATATATCGTATAGGCTTTTTCCACAGAATGCATAGCTTTATATTTTGTGCATCTTTTTTTAAAAACGCCATTTCATTCTTAAAAAATTACACTTATCTCACAAAAATGGCCTTAATTGCAATGACCGTAAAATGTCACCTAATATTTTAGACGGAATAACAACGGACTTATTTTTTCTATAATTTCCATGAAAACTGATAAAAAAAAAACCTCAAACAAAAACTACTTGTAGATAAATTTGTATTGTATCTTACCGAGATATACGTGTGTAAAACACGCACCAGTAGAAACAGTTCCACAGGCTATAATCTCCTCCGCTCCAAGTAATTTCGATCTAACTAATTTTGTACACGGTTGCGGGTTGCACCGATAACAGTCTATGGCAGAGGCTAAAAAATTTGCAATTTTTATTGATAAGTACATACATGATATTTTCTAATTGGTATTATGTTGATTTGTTTAATTCTGGCCATGAAAGCGCTTTAACAGCCTTTTATTTCATATTAGAATACCCATTCCATCGCCATAGTATTTACTAAAAAACATTGACCAAATTTAGCAAAACTTGGGCGTGGTCCAAAAAATTTCGCCTTTGGCGATTTTCAGCACACGTTGATATTTCACCTGTTTTGGTGCATCCAATGAGGATTTGTTTGTGACCGATAGTGCATGTTATATTTATTAACTCAGCCACGACTGTGGCTCTATCAGCCCATAAAACCAGGAAAATTCATTGAGGATTTTCGTTGCACATTTTTCTAAGCCATCAATATCAATAGTCCAGCGCTGTGCTGCGCGCTGTCAAAATCAGTAGGTATCTGAAAGAACCTGGTGTAAAACTACATGATAGGGATGCAATTCAAAATCTCTTAAATTCTAAATACTGTAGTGCAACTTATATCTAAGTCTATAGACATCTCTTTTACACTTTAGTGCGAATCCACTTCGATTTATAATATTATCTTCTTTTTTTATTAAAGGTAAGGTGAGTAGGGGTAAATGTAATAATGGGGTAATTGCAATATTGCCTAATAAATAATAAAATAATAAGTTCAGATACTACTGCCACCTAGTAGTGACTCAATTGGATACTTTTACTGGCAGCTGCTCATAAGTGAAAGCTGTTTTACCGACCGTCAGCATGCGCCATGCATTCTTGCAGAATATGTCCAAACAGGTGGCAGTACGAGTTTACAGGGAAATAGTCCGTCAATAATAGCCAGGGCGTTTTTGCAAATAAGTCCTCAAAATATTACTTTAATTTATTATTTAGTATTTCTCTTTTATGTACAAAATGCAATTGGATATTATTTAGCTATATCTTAACTGTAATTTGGGTTATGTTACATTTTCCCCAGGAATTTGTTACCTGGGGTAAATGTAACAAAATCACTGGGGCAATTGTATTATATATATATTACATTTACCATTTTGTTTTAAGTATTTTACAATGGTTCGCCATTATATAAAAAAAAGTATTGTAGAGCCTAAATACAGTCAAGAAAATTTAAAAACTTTTTTTTTGTTCAAGAATTTTAAAATTCTTTTAGTTAATTTGTTCTTGCTTTGTTGCAGATTGAAGCCTGCTTTTTATATTTTATTTTTTCTAAATAAATTTAAAAGTTAGTATATAAAAGTCTGTAACTTTTTTATTTATGATCTGAAATAAGCGCTTGAAGCGGCAAAACAAGGCCAAAATATTAAATTTTGAAGAAGTAGTCCATACTCAAAGTGGAGTTAAATGATACAGAAAAAGAAAAGCACGAAGTCTTTCTCCACAATCTTTATTAATCGAAAAACTAGGCGAACCTAGTATCACATCGACATGTTTCGAGTGTAGAAACACTCATCATCAGGAAACAAAGTGAAAATTAAAATGCTGATGTTTTTAGCAAGAGAAAATAATGGTGATATTGAGCCGTAATGGAGCTTTTAATGGTGTACAAGAGATGTAAAATTGAAAAATCAGAAGGTCAAAAATCAAGACTCCAGCATACTGAAGAGTCGAGGGTTAAGCGTAGAAGCACACTGTCGTGCAGAAAAAGATAGGGTAGTAAAAATTAGGGAGTTTTGAAAAACATATCTGTTAAAAGTATTAATAAATTACTGAAACATCCTGAGTTTTATTGAGCCCAGTCAGAAACATTTGAAAATGTTGGGGTGAGATGTAAAGAAAAGAAGAGAAAAAGAAAAAATTGTTTTTTGGTCAAAGCATCTTTTATTGTAAAAGTAAAAACAGTTGGGGTACCAGGCTTTTTACTGGGCCGTATTATTATTATATACGATTTTTTTATATAGGGTGCTTCAATTTTACTTCCAAATTTCGGGAAGTTAAGATTAAATTTACTCAATATTCTTAAATGAAACACCCTGTATATTTTGTTAAGAATTGAAACTTCTACTAAGTTCCCTTTTAACTGTAAAATATATTTTTTTTGCGACGTTGCCAAATTGTAACGACTTTCTCAAAATTTTCGTTATTTGCTTTTGATTTTTTCTATGATTAAGTATAACAAACTTGCTCCCCCTAGCGAGCGTAGTGTAAGAATCTTTAAAATTATTTTATAGCAATTTCTCTTATCAACTTTCCTCTTTTCTCCAAAGCTCTACGATAATTAGTTTCTGATATAGAAATGGTACCTTTCCACCCGTAATAAAGTACCCTGTATGTGGTGTCTCTAAAAGGTGAGTGTCAAAACTTCAATTTAGTATTAGTTTTTTACTTTTTTTTTTAATAATTAGTGTATTGTCACAATAATCGGCTAGGGGGGGTTATGTGGGGTGAAAGATTAAAATCTGCTCTCATTTTTATTGTAAAATTTAGAGGGCGCCACCTGCGGTACCTTGCACACATTTAAGACATTATTTTTCTTCAACGTCTTTTACTTAAAAAAAGGTAGGTATACGGGGTAAGAGTTGATTTGAGCTGCCGTTTCTGAGATATCTGAATTTAAAATATTCACTTCGCGTATGGTCAGGTCTAAATTATTGTAATATTTAAAGCGAAGGCGTCAAATTAAAATAACTATCACTAAAAACTGACTGGTGTCAAATCGATTCTAAAAAACTTTTCAAGCATATTTAAATGGTTAAACAATTGTCACATTTCTTTTCGTCATGACCGTAGAGTAGGTATACCAACGAAGAAATGACCGATAAGTTATTGGTTTTTGGTTACTGCTAAGGAAATGCTTTAGAATGTTGCAGAGTATAGGTACAGTGAAAGATTTACGAACCGTCACTTACCAAACTATAAAACATTCGCGGCAGTAGACGTCCTCGTAAAATGGGTAAGTTTGCTTCTATTTCTATTACTTATGGTAGTGCACTACTACGCTGAAGAAAATCCTTATGCGACTAAAGAAACTCATTGTCAGCATTAGTTTAAGATCAATGTGTGGGCAGGAATCATAGACACTGTCATAATTGGTCCTGTCTTTTTACCACCTTGACTAAATGGCGAAAATTATTTGGAACATCTGCGAAACGTATTACCAAACTTATTAGATCCCATGCCGTTGAAATTTCGAAGAGGAATGTGGTTTATGCATGACGATGCTCTTCCACATTTTTCGTTAGACGTACGTAATTATTTGAATTGAACGAACAATATCCAAATAGATAAATAGGTAGAGGCAATGATGCACCCGCAAAATGGCCAGTTCGATACCCTGATATCAGCCCGATGAATTACTTTTTATGGGGAACTTTGAAAACCCTTGTGTATTATAGGCCAGTAGATGCAGAAGATGAATTGAGTAGACGTATTTAAACTGGAATTGACGCTTTGAGAACTGATGACGAAATACTCGAAAGAGTTTAATTTAATTGTTTTAAACGTATTAATCTTTGTACACACGAAAATGGAACCAACATATTGGACTTTTGTTAAAAGCTTTTTTTTTTAATTAAATTATTGACTGGGTTTACTAGAGAATAAAATTAACAATACATTTATGTAATTGTTTTTTTTTGTTTTTACTGACCGTTATTTTAATTTAACGCCTTCGCTTCAAATTGTGTTCAATTATTTCAATAATCTAGAATTCTACACTGAGCGAAATATCGAGTTGAGATAACTCAAATATGAGTTGTCCTAGCTCGACGCGTGTTGCCAATAGGGGACAACCCAGACCTCTGAGTTACAGCAACTAAATCAAACAAATTGCATTAAATCACTGTTTATAAGTTGTAATAGCTCAGAAAATGTGTTATTTTATGCACTGGGCTGGGATGGCTCACCCAACCGACTTAAATCATTGGTAAGCTAAGGCTACCGTAGCTGCGACTTGGGCTGCAGCAATTCATTGTTAAAGCTGCCAGAGACCAATAGGTGAATTGTGATTCGTTTACTACTCGGGCTAGATTAATTCATGAGTCGAGCTAGGAAAACTTGATTATTGAGTTGTTCTAGCTTACGATGATGACTAGAATAACTCACTCGTTTGGCTGTCAGAAGATATAATCTAAATTGTGATATTTTGTTTACTGGGCTAGCCTGACTCAGAGTTAGGACTGCCACCCCCCAATTTTGGACTACCATTACCTAAATTGCTGACTATCGGAACTCAAAATATTTCTTTGATTTAACGCCTGCATATTGTGGATAATACTCCTGTTTAATTTTGTAAAAAAGAAAAAAATTGCAATGTCTTAAAAAAAGTTAGGTACCTACAGGGTGGCCTTTTAGTGTGGCAAAGTACAATAGCTCCGTTACTATTTCAAATACATTAAAAATGTTGATACAAAAGTTGAAGGGCAGTTAGTGACTTATAACGTAAAATTATTTTTAACTCTATAGGGTGGCTCAAAAAAGCGGAACAATAAAAAATGTACTTTTTTTAAATGGAACACCCTGTATATTTTTTCATTTTTAAATTCCACATAAAATTATAATTATTTTTTATTAAATACATTATTAGTCTATACTTTATAGTTTCCGAGATATTGACTCTTGAAAAGTGACATTTTTGAACTTTGACAGCTTCTAACTTTCTAACAGTACGTCTTAGAGCAAAACGGCTTACATGTCCCTATCTTCAATTTTTATTATCTTCCCAAAAAAATCAACTTCCGGTTAAACCGGATGTTACTCTATATCAAGTGTATCCACAATATGCAGACGTAACTTCGAAGAAGTATGCAGCACGGTACGTCCATACTTGAGAAAAACATCATTTGTCCAATGTCAATAAAAATTATTAGCCAGTCGCATAGCACTGTATTTTTTTCGTTCTGTCATTTTTCTCAGGTATGGACGCAGCCCTACAATATAATACAAAATTTGTGTTGTACCTTTGTCGACGATAGCGTAAGTTATTCTTTTTCTTAACATGCACTAGTGGTTCTAAACAAAATATAGAATGGTTAAAAATACTGATGTACTTTTTTTTTTGAAAATATTAAATAATGTGTTTTAGGAGTGTATTTCGAAACTTAATTCAAACCCAGTTATTAGCTTAAGTAAGTTTATTAGTGAAATAAAAAACCATTTTTACATTTAACCAACGAATTTAAAGAATTACTTCACCAACAATAATGATAAAAGTTGTACAGTAAAAAAATGTTTTATACAAAAGAAATATATATAATATTTAATATAAATATAAATAAAAATAGCACTTAATAGCTTTAAATGTAGTTACTTCAATGTGGAACACATTTACAGGTCCCATTCCATTAACACTTACTTTACTTTTTCGTGTCGGGAATGAGTTTCTCGGCCCAGTAATGGGCCACGTCCAATGCTTTGGGTTTGCCCAGCCACAGGTCGTCGAGGGAACACCGTGCGGATCAGTTCGGGAATATCAGGAGATGTTCCATGGTTTGAACTGCGCCACAGTCACACTTGTCGTCATTTGGTTGAGATAGGCCCCATTTGATCAGATTGGTTTTAACAGGTGCAACCCCTGTTCGGATGCGGTTCAGCATTCTCCATGTTTTAAAGTCGCTCGAAACGCCGCTGGACGCAACGTGCATTAAGTTACTTCTGCGCCTACGCGTGATCGAATGTATACTAAAACTAAAACAGTGGAAGGAACCGCACTCAACCGGCGCGAGCACGAATTCGGAACTTTCATTGGCTGTTCGGTCGGTGATTTACCCACGATATGGGTTTTTGTAGCACGTTCTATGACTTAATTTTAAACAAGTCCTGAATTATTTCAACTCAAAATAATTTACACATGATGATGATTTAAAATAATGCAAAAGCGGGTAAAAAGGGCACTTTTAAATCAATTAGTAAGTTTTCCCAACCCAACACAGATCTAAGGATAGTAAACAGCATTTTTTACTGCTGTCACCATTAGCTTGAATATTTGTTATGATATCTCCTACAGCTATTTCTGTATCCTTAGATCTGCGAAAACCATACTGGTTAGCAAAAAGTAAATTTTGGCTTTCTAGAAAGTCGCATAATTTATTATTTATTATTTTTTCTAATATTTTTAAAAAGATTGGTAAAACAGATATTGGGCGATAATTGCTGCATTTATATCTTTTGTCAGTTTTAAATACTGGAGTTACTTTAGCAATTTTCATTTTTTCTGGAAAAATACCTGTTTCTAGAGATAATTTAGTTAAATGAAATTGATCGTCATATTTAACCTCAGAAATTTGTGGTAGCATTTGTTCCTCACCTTTTAGAGAGATTATATACATATTATTATAGTTCTATTTTAAATTTTTAAAAAATATTGATAATTTCAGTGATTGTGCAAATAACATCCTTTATCGCCGCAACGATATATAAAAAACAAGTCATATACAATTTTAAATTAAACTAAAACTCTTTGAAATCAGACAAATATCTAAGGTTCTAAGTCTAAGGTTACCTAAATTTCGTCTATCTTATTTGTGAAAACTCTACTTACCTACTTGAGCCAAAGCTACTAATATTAGACCTAGCACAATAATTTTGGCCATTTTTAAAGATTATGCAATTACAATACTGAAGAGGTCTTTTGAAAAAATGGTTTGGCGAGCCCGTAATTATTTTTTATGGCTTTTTTAATCTGAGGTCATTAGTCCAAATTAAACATTTTAATTATTTATATAAATATGTTTACCACATACATACATACTCTATAATAATAACAGAAGCGCAGTCAGAAAATTCGTCTAAAGTGCCTAATCAAATAATGTTCTGTTCATAATTGTCGTAGGGGCAAATTTGGTTAACTCAACAATTCAAATCCACAGTTCCTATCTAAATAAATCCGCAGTCGAAAATTTTTGCTAATTAATAAAATCATAAAAAATTCAATAACGTAGATACCTATACAGGGTATAACAAATTCGTTTATCCCTACAGGGATCTCGTAAACCGTAAGAGATACGAAGATGGTTCAATGGAGGCAATGTTGCACAATTTGATGCCTAATCATAATCCAAAAAGAAATTATTTAGATTCCGAGTAATTCCGGAGATATTCGAAAGAAACCGAAAAACTGTCAATAAGTTTTTTTTTGTTTTGCGCCCTTAATGTAGGAGATAAAAGAAAATCAATCACACCTTTTCAGGGCCACTTTTAATCCTTTCTTAGAATATGTAATTAGTTTTGCCATACAACGTTTCATTTTCCTGAAACCAACATTAATTTCACTATTTTAAATACGGACCTGGATTTTTTCCATTTTTTAATAAAAGACCAATGACATCGTTATTCAAAGCCTAGGCTAAATATTAATTTTAAAAAAGAATTAACGCTCTAATGTAGATTTTATTAAGATTTTTCTAATCCGACCCTGTGTTACACAATACCATTTCGTTTTAATAACAACATCTTCTTTGTGTAATAATTTAATCTAGCTTCTTAAAAAGAATGACAGAATTAAAAATCTCCATTAACATAATATTCAAAACAATACCTTAAAAATGTTTTACATCTCAGTTACTAGGTATTTATAAGTATCAAAATACAAAAATTTTAAAAAATCGAACGGATCTTACTTTTTATTTACTAACATTGTTAACTGATTAATTAATTCATTGCTTACCATAAATTTATCAAAGAAAACCAATACCTGTACACATTAAAATAATCGGATTAATAAATGGATACTAACAAATTTCACGGAATAATTTAAAAGAGTGCTGTGGAAAACAAAAAAAGAACTGCCTATTTGGAATTCTTAGTTTCCTGTCATTTCACTCCAAAAAGTTATAGAAAAATGAAGTTTTCTTTGGAAGAAAGGAAGAATATGCTAAAAATGTATTACAGATGCCAAAGAAATAGTGCAAGGGCTGCAGAAGTATATATGAATACTGTGTATGTATTTCCGCGAAATTTGTTAGTATCATGGGTAGCCAATTATTAATCCGATCATTTTAATATGTACAGTACAGGTATCGGTTTTCTTTGATAAATTTATGGTAAGCAATGAATTAATTAATCAGTTAACAATGTTAGTAAAAAATAGAAAGTAAGATCCGTTCGATTTTTTAAAATTTTTGTATTTTGATGCTTATAAATACCTAGTAACTGAGAGGTAATAGTATATTCTATATAAAGTATGGAATGGATATATTCCGCACGAGCGAAAAGTTTGTAGGCCGAGCCGCAGGCGAGGTCTACGGTTTCGCGAGTGCATGAATGCCATTCCATACTTGTTATAGACTATACTTTCTCTAACACTATTTTAGAAAAACGAAATAAGACTACATTAATAAATTAATTTATTAATAAAACTTACCTTCTACGTAAAATAAAATAAACCGCCGTCAAAGTGAAACTTAACATGACAGTGTCAAAATAATCCAAACAAAGCTGTCTTGATTTTTAAAATTTGTTGGTTTTCCCGTGCAGTTTAGATCGTTGATCGGTTGAAATCGAAAATCTGGTTGTCTTTGCCCTAGGTGATACAGAATGAATCCATTCTGTAACAGTGTGTTAGAATGAAAACATTCTGATGCAGATTTTACGTCAAGAATGCGTGGTTTCTAAAGTAGTGTTAGAGAAAACATTTTTAAGGTATTCTTTTGAATATTATGTTAATGGAGATTTTTAATTTTGTTTGTTTAAGAAGCTAGTTTAACTTATTACACAAAGAAGATGTCGTTATTAAAACGAAATGGTATTGTGTAACACAGGGTCGGATTAGAAAAATCTTAATAAAATCTACATGTTAATTCTTTTTAAAATTAATATTTAGCCTAGGCTTTGAATAAAGATGTCCTAGGTCTTTTATTGAAAAATGGAAAAAATCAAGGTCCGTATTTAAAATAGTGAAATTAATGATGGTTTCAGGAAAATGAAACGTTGTATGGCAAAACTAATTACATATTCTAAAAAAGCATTCAAAGTGGCCCTGAAAAGGTGTGGTTGGTTTTCTTTTATCTCCTACATTAAGGGCGCAAAACAAAAAAATCTTATTGACAGTTTTTCGGTTTCTTTCGAATATCTCCGGAAGTACTCGGAAACTAAATAATTTCTTTTTGGATTATGATTAGGCATCAAATTGTGCAACTTTGCCCCCATTGAACTATCTTCGTATCTCTTACGGTTTACGAGATCCCTGTAGTGATAAACGAATTTGTTACACCCTGTATAAATATAAAATTCAAAAAACGCTTAGCAGATAACGGTTTTTACAAAATGAACCGTTCAGAATATGCATAACTTAAAGTTGAAAACGAAAAAAAAAAAATTAATCTTAAGTATATAAACATATACATATACCATCTAACGACCACAAGCTAAATAAACGTCAGGTTAAAAACTACTTAACAGTACCAACGCAGAAAAAAAACAATCCTTTAAAAACGGTGTTGGCCATTTGGTTTCAACCTATATTAACAAACGATTAAGTAGGTAACTTATTATCACCGAAATAGGAATGTACACTAACACGTGACGTATAAAATGCACTGTTAAGTTGCTACAGCCCGTCAAAATTTAATAATTGTCACTGTTTGCATGCATGCATGCACATAATATATTTTTACCAAATCATCCCGTTTATACTTATGAACACCACATTATGTATTAATTTTAAACATTATTTTGTGGTGCGTGGTCATAGGCTGCAGCCTATACATAGCCTGTGAGTAAATACTGCCCTGATTAATTATTGGTATGTGTGAAACTCATCATAAAAAATCGTATATCTCGCAAATTTGCAAAACTTAAATTTTCGGGTATAATACCATAAGTGCATAAAAATTTCCGAAAATTTTGGAAAATTAAATGTTTTTTGATAACTGCATGAGTTTATTTTCATCGTTGTTTCAAACTATAAATTGCCCGACTCCGAAGGAGGAGGGCTATTTTTGGAAGCAACGATGAAAATAAACGAATGCGGTTTCCAAAAAACATTTCATTTTTCAGAATTTTCTGCAAATTTTTATGCACGAATGGTATTCGGTAGAAAATTTACAGAATAAATAGCTAACACGTTAGCATTTTATCTTAGTTTTTTATTTATTAAAAGTAATATTACAATTATTGTCATTTATTATATATTGTGTGGTCTTATTTGAGTCCATAATACATAGGTTCTCTTGAGTGCTTGATGTTTTTTCACTGGATTTTGGGGTGCTATCTGTTCTCATTTTTTCTACAATGGATGTTCTTGATCCATTTGAAGGTAGCTGGCAATTGATTTGGAACTAGCATGGCCAGTCATTTTTAAAGGTTCCTGTTATGCAATACCGCTTTTTGCAAGTTTTGACACGGCTGTAGCCCTAAGTGAGTGATTAGTAATTTTTGTATTTTTAACGTCTAGTCCCACTGTTTTTGCTTGAGTAGTAGTCCATTTTGCTATTTCATTTCGCCCAACAGGACTGTTTTTATACCATCGACTTCCAGTTTTCCAAAATGGATTGACCGTTAAAAATAAACGATCATTTTCAGTACCTTCTCGTTTTGATTTTAGCAAGTTAATCAATCTGATTGGACAAAGATCGGGATTTTTCTTATTAGCGACTAGCCATTTAGATGGAGCGCACGGTTTGGAGCCACCTTGTGTCGTTTTGCTGAATATGGGATTGTATTCTATTCTACCTGTTGTTTGCCCCCCATTGTCAAATTCTTTTTAAAAAAATTCCAATAAGGTTTTGCTGCCTTCTCCCCCTCTCTATGCCAATTCATAGGAGAATATAAAAAATAACTTTTTTTGCAGACCTTCTGGGGTACATTCGTTGCAATTGTCAATTAACATTTTCATTTCATTACATTTTAGGGCAATTTAACTGACCTTTCTTTTATCCTCGTGCTTTTGCAATTCCTTTCTTTTAGCATTTTTTGTATCCCTGGCAGCTTTAAACTCTTGATCTTCAAATGGGTCCATTTTAATACCTACCATATTTTTCAAAGTATTCCTCCATCACCATTTTTGCAGTTAAATTCCACATTACTTTTATTGTGCTTTCTTTATATTCATCGCCATTATTTTTTCGCATGTTGTAGCCCCAATCTTTAAGTACTTTAGCAATCTCATGCACTCATGTTTCCCGTTCTAGTTTATAGTTTCTAACAACACAAAACTCCATGAACTGTTTCCATACGAACGATCGGCTTTTCTTTGTACGTGGGATAGTTTTTTCTATATTTACATCAATCGCATCTTCACTAAATTCACCAAAACGATCCATTTTTCAAACGATCGGCTTTCAAATAATTATTATTAAAATAGAAACGTCAAAGTTGACTTCTTTATTATTTGTTGCTATGGTTTTGGGGCGTTTTTATTTAAACATACAAATAATTATTATTAAAATAGAAACGTTAAAGTTGACTTCTTTATTATTTGTTGCTATGGTTTTGGGGCGTTTTTATTTACACATACAAATAATTATTATTAAAATAGAAACGTCAAAGTTGACTTCTTTATTATTTGTTGTTATGGTTTTGGGGCGTTTTTATTTAAACATACAAATAATTATTATTAAAATAGAAACGTCAATGTTGACTTCTTTATTACTTGTTGCTATGGTCGCTACAGTGCAATTTCCAGTGATGCAATTTCCACTGTAATTCAGTGGAAATTGCACACCTCTTATGGCATTTTTTATACATGAGGGAAATGTTCACGTTAATATAAAATTTGGATTGAAAATTTATTTTCAGTGAAAATTAACCTTGTTAATTACAAAATTTAATATAAGTGAGCTTTTTTAAAATAAGTCATTTTACTCCCAACTGGGCAACCACCAAACATCACTTCATTCTATTCAGAAAAACAAGTGGGTTCTATGGCCAAGTGTTAAATTTAGCAAAAGTAATTCATGGGAGAAAAAGGGTTACTTATTCCTTTAATTTATTCATAATTATTATAGCAGCCAACTAACAAGGTCTCTGGATAACGATAAGATACACACCACCCTCTCTCAGGTACGGGGGGGGGGGGGGGTATTAAATTGAATGGGATGGTATTCGCAAACAAAATTGTTGTCGCATAGGGTGTTTGTGGTGATAAGGTTTGTAATTTTTATTGTTAAGCCCCACGATTTTTCGTAAAAACTGGGAATAACGTACTTTCCTAATGACACCCAGGGTTGACCGCCCCCCCCCCCCCCCCCCCGTCTTAGTACGCTACCGGAGAGGGCCATATTGGCGTTAATGGTCTAAGCTAGTAAACATTTATTCTATATTAAAGATCCAATTGTAGATAATTATTAAAATATAATTGGTACAGACCAATATCAAATGGTAAGGTCACTAGCGGACAGTAGAATATACCATAGATCAGTGGTCGCCAACCTTCCGTAAGCAAAGTAAGGCAACCTAAATAAAATAATGCACAGTTGTATTCGACACAGATTTATTAGGTTACTAACATATGTAGGTATAATATTATACTAATAAAAATAAACTAATACTATAGTTTAGTTAATTTTTGTCTAAATACATACTACTAGTTAACTAAGTACTCATGGAAAATAACTTCAGGTGAAAAATAAATGAAATTTTTATGCTATTTACGGTTACGATACGATTTAATAAAACTAAAAAAACTATAAAAGTATAATGAGTATTACACCATTTTAATGCGTGTTCAATGAGAGGGCTGACACTCAGACTTATTAATAATTTTTTAAAGTTTTCAGTACCTATAGTTTGATTGTATTGACTGTATAGTCATTCCAATACAATTATCCAAATGTTTATCTGTAAATCGATTGCAGTATTTGTTTTTAATTAACTTCATATTGGAAAAACAGGATTCACAGAAATATGTTGAACTAAATAAGGCTTTTACTTTCAACAAGGCAACACGACATAAGAGTGGATACTTTTCTTTGCTGACTAAACGCCAGATACATCATTTTGTATTTAAACATAACGATTTTAAAGCTAAATAATTTTGAAATGCAATCAGTTCCATTTCTGTCGCAGCGATGTCTTCGCCAAAATTCTGCATAACACAAGTTGCAAACTGCTGGATATCAATTTCCATGAAGATTGCACCACTAAAGCAATTTTGTTGAAATCCTTAAAACGATTTTTAAAGTTATCCTTCAAGTTAGAAAATATTTCTACATGATATTTACTATATCATAAAGTTCCAATGGTTTTGAGATATCTTTTCTGAAAAAATAGAAATATGTTTGGTATTGCGGTTGATTAGGTTTTGTTTCCAAAATTTAAGCTTATTTATAAATGCGTTTATATAGAGATCATTTCCGCTATTTGTTTGTCTTTACCCTGAAGCTGCAAATTGAGTTCATTTAATTTTTCTGTAATATCCACAAGAAAATCAAAATCCCTATGCCAGATTAAATTTTCCAGTTCTGGAATCGGTTCATCGCGTTGTTTAAAAAATTTTATTATAGTAGATAAGACATCATACGTGTTAGCACTCATCCCCTACTCAACCATTAAACTTCAGAGTAAAGAAGTAGTTCCCCGTATTCACAGTACATTTCATGGGCCAAGATTTTGAATAATCTTCTATGAAACGTTGAGCTCTAATCTTGTTTACAATACAATACAATACAAAATGTCTTTATTTAATATCAAAAAAAATGTATAATAGTAAATCTAAATGATAAGTGATGGCGACGTTCAAATAAATGCTCTTCCACGCAACCATCAGGTATAAAATAAAATAATAATTCAATAACTGCTAACCTAAGATATATAGGTACTAAGTAATAAAGTAAACAATTAGAAAATAGAAAATCAGAAATAAATGAATCGCCATATCAAGTTACACAATGACATAGTTACAAAATCACACACGCTCTCCCAGAACAAACTTACCCACCTTACATTTAAAAGCTTGAAAACTTGGGGAACTCTTAATAACCTCTGGGATATTGTTATAATTTTTTGCCGCATTATAAGAAAATGATCGCCGAAACAAGGAGGTGTAGTGCCTGGGAATACTGTAAAGGGATGATGATCTTGTTGGACGGTTATGTATGTCCGTTCCTTTAAAGAGTTTTTGATATAGGTAAGGAGGAGTTTTAGTCTTATTAATTTTATAAACCAAACAGGCCATATGTACTTTAAACCGTTCATCCAGGTTTAGCCAGTGGGAATTCCTAAAACATTCCGAGATGTGATCAAATTTACGTAAATTGTAAGAGAATCGAACACAGGAATTTTGTAGTTTTTGTAAGGAATGCCGATCTTGCTGACGTAACGCAGGCCAGAAAACAACATCACAATAAGAGACAAATGAAAGAATTAAAGAGTCACATAATTTTAGCTTGATATCAGTAGTAAGAATATCCTTATGCATGTATAGCAGTTTAAGTTTAAAATAGGACTTTTGAAGTAAATTATTTACATGGCCTAAGAATCTTAGGTTTGAATCAAACTGCACTCCTAGATTACGACAACTATCAGTAAAAGTTAAAAGAGAACCATTTAAATTAAGTACAAAATCATCATTTTGTTGTAGCAGATTACTGTTTTTCCCAAATAACAACACTTGTGTTTTGTTTTCATTTAATTTAAGTGAGTGTGCCTGTGAGACTCTAACAATAATGTCAAGATCTTCATTTAATTTTAATGCCGCTGTGAGGAAATCTTTAAGGAAAAATGACAAGTAGATCTGAGAATCATCAGCATACAAATGAAGAATGCAATGCTTTAGAAAAGTATAAAAATCAGAAGTATAAATCAAATACAAGATAGGGCCAAGAATACTACCCTGAGGAACCCCCTGAGTAATAAGTAAAAATTCTGAGTTTATTCCATTGCATACAACTCTTTGCTGTCTTCCAGTCAAATAATTCCTAAAAAATGTCACTGCCGTCGGTGAAAACCCAAAGTAATACAATTTATCACAAAGTAAGTTATGGTTCAAGGTATCAAAGGCTTTACTGAAATCAAGCAATACCAGACAAGTGTTCAACCCTTTGTCAGAAGCCGTAAAAATGTCATCTGATACTTTAAGTAGAGCAGTGCAGGTACTGTGTAGAGGTCTGAATCCTGACTGAACCATTGGTAAGATTTGTTGACTATTTAAATAAACATTTAGTTGTTGAGCGACAATTTTCTCTAACACCTTGGATATCGTAGGCAGAATGCTTATTGGCCTAAAATGACCTAACTCAGTAGGATGATTATTCTTTGGGACGGGAATTATGTTTGCACATTTCCATGCATCGGGAAAAGCACCTGTAGTAAGGCATGTGTTTACAATGTAGGTTAAGTATTTAGTTAGATAAGGAAAAAGACAAGTAAGCATTTTTAAATTATGGTTATCAACACCCTTAGCATTACTTTTTATTGAACCAAGAATACTTAAGACATCGTCAGGTGATACATTATTAAAAACAAATTCCCCACCGGCAGACACCCTCCTTTCATTCCTATATTTATTTAATATATCAGACACTTCCCCAGTTGAAGATTGAGTGTTATTAGCAGCATTATTTATTAAATAATTATTAAAGTTATTGGGATTACATTCATATGTGGGTAGTGAGTCGGAGTCACATATATTTAAATACTTGAGTGTTTTCCAAAATTCCTTAGGATTAGATTTAAATTTAAACTGTAAATATGCTTTCTTTTCCATTCTTACTGAATGGTTAGCAAAATTTCTCATCTCTTTATAATAATTCCATGCCCCTTGCGTTTTACTTCTTTTATATTTAAGCAAAGCATTGTCTCTAAGTTTCATTATTAATTTTAGATTTTCAGTCAGCCATGGGGCAGGCTTTTTTGATATCCTAATAGTTTTATAGGGGGCGAAAGTGTCAAAAAGTAAATCAATATTTTTATTCCAAAAACTAACCATTTCATTAACATTGCTGAAAGAAAAAATTTCATCCCAGTTAATTTTGTGTAGCTCCCGTGCAAATAAATCCAAATTGAAGTCAGAAAAGTCACGGTAAGTGTATAGAAAAGGTTTAATTTTTTCCTTTTTAATTTTTACCACACAAGACACCAGGGAGTGATCCGAAATACCCTCCATAGGTATAACATTAGTGCTAGCTATAATATCTGGTGAAGAGCTAATAATTACATCTATCAACGTTCTAGTATTTTCAGTGATTCGAGTCGGCTCGCTTATTACCTGATGCAAACTATACTTTTGAAGAAAATTCTTAACCAAATTCGAACCATTAGAAGTTTGAGACATATCAACATTAAGGTCGCCTCCAAGGAGTACATAATCAAACTCGGGAATGAATTTTTAATACCAATTTCATAACGTTGTTTAGTGTTAAAAAATTTCCACATAATGCTTGGTGATAGATAATGCAGTGGTAAGGAAGGAATTGCGGAAAACTTTTATCTTTGCGACATAACGCTACGAGACCCTTATCACAACCCACCAAAGCAGGAGCGCCATACGGTACCATTTTCGATATTGGAATTTTCTCAGCAGAAATAATACTTTCGGGATGTGAAAACAACTCTTGTGCAGTAGTAGTCCTTTCAGAGAAATAAACTTTAAAAGATCTTATTTAATCGTCAAATCACTGAAAACCATTCTGACGAGCACGGCCATCTGGGAGGAGTTAATCACATTTCGATGGTTAAGGTGCAAAACCTCGTAAGTCGGTTTTTTTCCATTTAACTTTTTATTCGATAAACACTTAGAAAAAAATATATTCTTTAAGCTTACAAAAGCTCGTAAGTCCATTATTAATTTTACAGATCCCGGCGCCTTCTGCCAAAACCTCGTAAAATTAATTTGCCAGACAGTACTTAAATGCAGAAATCTCTTAATTCGACTTCGAGGTTTTGATACTAGAGTTAATATTCAATACACGAAGATCTGCGACTTGTGAGGTTTTGATATCACATATTATTTATTTCACATCACATTTCTGAATAAACAGGTTTGGTAAATTATGTCGTTTTATTTATTCAACCTACATATTTTATTAGTATTGTTAACAAATTAATTTTTGTTTTTAAAAATTGATATTTTGTTTCAATACCTCGTACGTTCTGAAAAGTTTAAATATTAAAAGTTAAAACCTCGTATGTAGATTTTCTTTTTAATTAACAAAAATTTTCAAAAAGTATGTATATCCCCAGAAAATGCTGCAGCAAATCATATAATTTTGTTTAACATACTTTTTCAAATTTTTCAATTAAAGAGTTTATTTGTTTTTCGCTTCTCCTGTAAAATTTATAAAAATTGACTTACGAGGTTTTGCACTTTAACCATCGATTTGTTGATTCGTCCAATTGCAGCGAAAAATAAACACAATTATCCACGTCACCTCTAAACTGTAAAAAAATAACATTGCTCATTACTTTTACTCGTCTCATCACTGTGTTAGCAGAAAGTTGAATAGACCCTAAGCAGACACTATCTCGTCTTTATTTCTAAAGTTAGCAATCAATGAATCTGTAGCTTCGAAAAACGCCTGCTTTATCATTTTCTCGTCTTCATAAGGTTTTTTCTTCTGTACAATTCAGTTCAGTTCGTTGCAGCCTTATTTTTATCGACTGTTTTAAAAAATATTGATTGTTGTTCAAATAACTGGTTTTTTAATTGTTTCAGTTTTTCCTTTCTGTAACGGGAATGATTTCTCAATATTTGAATGTACAGTTGTATGGTGTCTCTCAATATTTTCTTTTTTAGTAACGAAGACTGAAGTATTACATAACAAACACACATTTTTATCTTTAACTTCTGTAAAAACGTATTGTTCTTCCCATTCCGAATAAAAATGGTATGTATGTACTTTCTTGCTACTGCTTGCCATATTTTTATTTGTGGGCCAAAGCCAACCCAACCGCTAGATATTCTGCAATTCAGTTAAGCTGCGTTTGGGCGCCGCACCTAACGTACTTGAACCGTTCAAAGCAACCCAGATTTTTCCCGAACGCTAGCGCGTTGTCGCGCTGATCGGTTCTAGCTAATTCTAGCGTGGTGACGTGACATCGGTCGCGTCAGTTACAGATCGTTTACCGCAGTGTTGCCGCCACTTGCGTTTATTATGAGAATTTGCGGAGTTCACGAAATATAAATCATTTGTATTTTTAAAATGTTTCACGAGCTATGACCATGCTGCAACCACTTAACCCTGCTTCTCCGAAAGTTTAATTTTTTTAAATGTCCTTACTTGGTAGCCTAAGCATTCAGTCAAGTGCCGTTGTTCCTGTACTTCTACACAGGTTCCATGGGCTGCTTAACTAAAAAAAATATTTTCTTGGCAGCAGGCCAAATTGTGGTATTTTTGCAGGGATTTTAAGGCCACTCTAAAGGTCAAAGGAATGATAAGATGATGCTTGGAAGGTGTTTTTTTTTTCATTATGAATACCACACCATGTTTTAATAAATTAAAGTTCTACCTTTCTCTATTAGGTAGAGTATAAATTAAGTTTAGACAAAACATGTTTACAATGTACGTTCCAGATCGAATATTCGTCCAAATGAATACCAAGAAACTTGGTGTTCTCAACTTGGCATAACTTAACGGTCCTGTGTTTTCAAAATAATGTTTTAAATCTTCCGACGAACTAGAGAAGTTGTTTGATAATATTGATAAATTTAAAAATATGTCTCTGTTTACATTTCCTTTCCCCACTTAAGCTGTGCATAGGAGTATTAAGCTTTTAACAGATGGTTCTCTAGCTGTTTCAGGCTAATAAGCTAAAGACAGAAGTAGATAAATAAAAAAGGCTTCAATTCACGATGGCATGTGTCCATCCGAAGTGACCAAAGATTGGGTGTGGCGTTAGTTCTTCAGCTGAAGAAGTGACGCAATTCTACAAGAAGTATAAGTTCTTTGTTTCGAAGACCTCGTCGACAATGACATAATTTACCAGAGGCTGTTCACCAACAGGGCCTTATTAGGCATGTGTGTCAGATGGACTTCTTCGCCTAAGAAGTGACGTAGTTCTATAAGAAGTAAAATCAACAATGATGCAATTTACCAGAAAGTGTGGTTATTAACCAAAAGGACTTTAACAATATCACACACATTTAGGTGAGGCGCTACTGACAAAGAATTGATGTAGTACATAGTCAGAAGAAATAATTGAAGACATTAGTGGATAAAGGTGTCATGTCCCATTTTTAAACTTCGAAGTTATTCAATAAAACGCGTTATGACTTAGAACTTTCTTAAATATTATTTAATTTTATTTTTGAACACCGCATAATTTAGGTAAAATTAACTAATTTTATTTGGTGCACTTTAATAATAAAAGCAAATTCATAGTTTTTTTCATAGTATCATGTAGCAAGATTGTAACATGACACCTTTATTCACTACGACATGCTAGATGCTTGACTGACTTAACACCTTTATTCTTAAAAAAAATCTTTTATTATGAAGAAAGATGCATTTAAGGTTTACTAAAAGTAAGATCTATACCAGGGATGCTCAAAAAGTAGAAAAAGTAGTTTTAACAAAAAATGCGACATGACACCTTTATCCACTAATGTCTTCAATTTATCAATTCTGGTCCAACTAAAATTTATCTCTACGAGGTCAGCTTTGGGTCAAAATGTTTCTATTTATTATGATGGTAGCGTGTGTGTCTTAAATGAAACAAATGAAACTATTTTACATGTCTTTATTCAATATGTATATTTTATCATTTTTTTGAAATGATGAGATAATAATATATATCCCTAAATATGTAATATTTTATTTTTATTATTATTTTTTCTTCTACAAGTAGACAGTCTAAGAACATATTTATTCTTTGATCCTGGACAAGTTCTTCTCTTTCCAAACAAGTATTTAGATTTAAGAAAATTTTTGTATAATTTTTTAATTGATCTTGTAAATTCACCCTACATGGGTTAAATTTTTCATCTGTAACATATCATTCATACTTATGCGGTATCAGTAAGGGTGTTTTTTAATGTTGATATTTCTTCTTTACAATTATTATTTAATGCATATGCGATGTTTTTTTTTTTCTCCAAATTGGTGACATTTTTCTTTAGTAAAAGCTATGGAGAACTATAGGGTAGGAGGCCGATCGACAATGGCAGCATTTTCAAATTCTGTCCCGGTTTTTGGTTAGTTCGCTATTGGCCGATAGATGGCTCTCGCGTCCGAAGTGGGCTGATGTTGTCTTCTTCTTCTTCGTTTTTAATATGGAAAACTAGATCCTAAATAGTTTTTAACTTTTACTTAAACCCTTTATTTTTCTGTGCTTTTACTTTTGACAAGTGACATTTTATTTTTCGAATTAACAAATAATGTTTGAAGGCAAGACAAGACAAATAACGTTGTATTGTAATTAATTTCCATATTTATAATAAATAATGGTACAATTTATAAAAGTAGAGTTTGCTTTGTGTCGGGGTGTAAGACAGGATCTTGTTCAGAGAGAAAACGCAGCCAAACAAGTCTCTTTCTAGCTCCAAAGGTATAGCTAGAATGTTTAATACCCTGTATTTTAAAAACCAAGCATCGTTGGAACTTTATACAGGCCGAGTTTACTAATAAGTATAACAAAGTAAGTGTAAATTCATATAAAAGTTCTTATTTGTCCCTTAAAGAACTAATTTAAATAAAAATAGTTATTGCGTCTATAAGAAACCATTATTTGATAGCCCACTTCGAACACGCGCGCCATCTTACAGCGACTCGGAAAGCTGAATTACCGATGCTAATTTTGGACCAAATCCAATGCATTGCGATCGGCCTCCTACCTCAAGTCCTCCATAGTAAAAGCATTGTTGATTCCAGTTCAATATTATTTTTTTTTTTAATTTTCGCTTGGTTGGTATAATTTCCAGAATGACTTAAATTTGAAGTTATATTTTCACATTTTTCAAGTTTGGTTCAGTTTAGTCTTCGTACCTACTTAAGTTTCGTTTATTTGCACAGACATTGTTGCCAGATATACAAATATTGCATGTTATCAACAGATGGCGCTAGTAACATAAAAAAAGCATTTTTGATCTATTTATAATACCTCCACTAGACCAAAAAGAATAATAAAATATTATTTAAAATTTTTATAATGCCTATAACTTTTCACAAAATTTATTGTGCTTAATTAAACTTGGGCTTTTTGTCAAGATGTCAGGAGGCATATCATTTATCTAAAGATATTTTACATTTATAAACTTATTAAAAATAGCCTCTTCGACAAAATGATACCCAATATCAATATGTTTGGCTCGCTTGTGGAACGCAGGATTAACACATAATATTTGCGCGCTTTGATTATCGTTAAAGATTGTAATACATTCAGTATTTCCTAGCCTCCCAGCCTCAGTACTTGAGAGAGTCACTGATGACTGTTTTTTTCATTCCCAAGACCCTAAAGAATCAGCAAGTCCAAAACAAACTCTCATAAGAGATTTTCTGTCGATTACATCTGCTGCCTGATCGAAATGTCAGGCCTCGTGAGCACAGCTAAGTACAGTGTTATCAATTTAGTTTGTCCCACTTTTAAGAGCCTGTAACTTTTTTGTATTTTGAGTTAGCGAGCTCATTTAAAAAACAAGATGTACCATTTTTAGCCAAGTTTTCATGAGTGTTGTCAAAAATGACAGTAGGTGTCACATGTCACATTTAAAAGCAAAAATTTAATTTTTTTAAATGGGACACCCTGTATATTAGAGGCACATTAGATGGTCCCTTTTCTTCCGATTTCAAAAATATAACACACATATGCATTATTTCTTCATTCCATCAAACATTGACAAAAATATGAAAAAAATATATTATTGTTAAAAAGCATCAAGATATGCAACTGTTTTGGTTGTGTAACGAAGTTACCTAAGTTTTACCGAATTGACAACAGGTTTAGCACCGAATTATTAGAAAATAATTATCTCCATAGTTTTTCAATTGATTTTTCTGTTTCTTTCATGCAACCGACTTATTGAATATTTTTCTAACCGCTGGTAACAAAAGGTTTTGAATTTAATCAGAGAAATTAATTAATTACCGCTATCACAGAAACCGTCTTAATTGGCAAACCAATATATGGCATTCCGATACAGGTAAATTCAGCGTTATCTCCGGTACCGATTCGAAAAGATAGCGAACGCGCACCGTTCTTAAAATCCCCAGATCTTTGACCATTTCCGTGGTGGGAGATAAAAAGTTGAAATCCGAGATCGAACCAAAAATACGAGCCCTTCTCGATCCAGCTTTGCAGCCGACCAAAAGTGTTTTTGAAAGTGCTTAGTTTTCAGCTAGTGAACCGTTTACCGTTTCATTTTTTTATTATTCTTTTCCGCCGTCGTCGAATACCGTTATTATCTGTGGTAAGCAACACTGATTTTTTTTATATATTTGAAAATTATTTCCTGCTAAATTTTTCCGCCGCCTTACAATCATTTTCATTTATCGTATTTAGAACTAGATTTATTCGATAGTTTGCCGAGCTTGCTTTTGCTTAATACCGCCACGCTTTAATCATTTTTCATTTGCCTATATGCATGATTATAGTTGCTCGATAATTATCACCGCATTCACCAGTAGTTAGAACCGCCGCTGTAATACCATTTTCATACCGCCCGCTTATAAGTTTTCCGTTCTTAAAATTATTACCGGACTTCGTCTTATGTAACACCGTCGCATGAAACCCACTTTAATACCGTTTGTTTGAAATTTGTTCCACCGAAAAGCTTAACTGTAAATTACCGCCAATTTTCCGAGAAATTTTGATTTTTTTATTACTTATAGGGAAGTATTTGTAACGTGATATTGTAACCTGTACATTTGTAATTAATTTCTGTTGTTACAAAAATAATAGTATATTACGTACCGAGGTGGAAAGTGTTTCATTACTGTCGAGAGATTAGATAGTTTACCGAGACGCGAAGCGTCGAGGTAAACTATATCTCAGAGACAGTAATGAAACTTTTCACCGAGGTTTGTATACTATTTTATTTACAACCACATCCAACATCCACTTCTTATTATTTTGAGTTCAAATAATTATTAAAAGGTAAATGTCATTTTGACTTTTCCATTGCAAAAGTAGACAGACATTTAGAATTTCAAATAACCGCAGGTGATAAAATAACGTAGGTAATAATACACATCAAGATGGCAAATATCATTTTTGGAATATGGTTTCCATGTCACTAAACAATATATTATTTTTTTAAAACGTTAGTGTCAAAGTTTTTACAAAACACCAAAAAAATGCTCTCAGATGAGGAATTTGATTTGGCTGCTACTCCCCCAGAAATTCGAGAAGCAGCAAAAATAGTAGAAGAAGATCTTCTGCCAACTAAAAGCCGCCCGAGATATGACAAGGCATATAACTGTTTTAAAGAATGGTGTATTGGAAACAAAGTTCAAAATCCTGGTTCTGAATCGGCGCTACTAGCTTATTTTAGTGAAAATGCCAAGACAAAGAAAATATCAACGCTTTGGTCAATATATTCAATGTTGAGGACCACTCTATCAATTAGGGAAAAAGTAGACATATCTAAACACGCAAAGCTATTAGCATTTTTAAAAAAGCAAAACAAAGGATACAAGCCGAAAAAATCGACCACACTGTCTATGGATAATATTGAAACATTTTTGGAACAAGCACCTATGGAATTTCTTGTTCAAAAGGTATTTTAGGCTAAAAGGTTGACTATTTCTATATTAACTTATTATTTTATACATTTGTAGGTCGCATTGGTTATTGGTGTCTCAGGCGCCTGCCGATCAGATGAATTATACAAAATGAAAACAACAGACGTTCACTTTTTAGAAGAAAAGGTCGCGATTGAAATACAAAATAGCAAAACGTACCAGCCACGATCATTTATGATAACTGATAATAAATGGATTGCACCACTTAAGGAGTACATAACTTTACGGAAAAATATACAGGATGGAAAGCTTTTTATGCAAATAAGATATGGAAAAATTAGTAAACAATGTATTGGGCACAACACTTTAAGTCAGTTTCCAAAAAAAATTGCAGCTTTTCTGAAGCTGAATACTGAAGGTTTTACTGGTCACTGTTTCAGAAGAACAGCGGCTACTTTGCTCGCAAATAACGGTGGCGATCTTATGCAAATAAAGCGGTTAGGAGGCTGGAAATCTAGCACAGTAGCTGAGGGATACATAGACAGTTCGGTTTCTACTCAGGTTAATACGGCAAAATTGATTTCAAAGCCAAGTTCAAGTTTTACTAACACTACTTTAACTTCAAATAATCATGAAATAAACCTTTCAAAAGAAGAATTTCAGCAAGGTTTAAACATATCTGTGACTGCCTACAATAATGCCAATGTAATATTTAATGTAAATAAGTAAAACATAAACCATGTTAATTTTTTGTTTTTTATAAATGTCATTTAGGTATAATTCATTTAAAGAAATAAAAAATAAAATTATTGTTGTTGAATTTGTGTAATGAGTTGTGTGTTGGTGTGTTTGTATATTATTTTGAGATATCGATTTTTATTAAAATTAAAAAAAAAAAAAAATTTACTATTTTGAGATATCGATTTTTAATAAAATTACAAAAAATAACAATTTTACTTTCCACCCGGGTGGAAAGTGAGCACTTTCCACCCGGGTGGAAAGTAAAAGTCAAGAAACGTCAACTTTCCACCTTTCAAAGATAGGTGAAATGTCATTATTACATACATGGTTGTAAATAAAATTATTTTACATTTCCCGACATAGGTGTGTTTTATTTCCCATAGGAACTTAGAGGCGTGAATGACTGTTATCTGTATGCGCTAATAGAACTCTGTCTCCAACTGTTTAAAGGTTACCCAGGGCTCCGGGGGTTCTGATTTTCCCTAAAAATTAAAATCAGTGGCGCTCGAGTAAAACTCCGTTCATTTTTGTATATTCTCTTTAATTCCGCCCACAGAACGCTTTAGAAGTTGTTCAATTCAAACCCGACCGAATTTACCGCCGAATTACCGACCGCCGAATACCCGAAATTGAATAACTTCCGCGTCTGAGGGATAACTTGATAATTGAGATTAAAATAGAGATTCTTTACAAAAAGTATTTTCTAATCCGTACAAAAATATAATTTTTATTTTTTTTTATTAGCCAGTTTCAAAAAGCAATTTTTATCCGCCGTTACAAAAAGTAACCGCACCAAAAAGTGCCTTACATAGTAAAAGCATTGTTGATTCCAGTTCAATATTATTTTTTTTTTTAATTTTCGCTTGGTTGGTATAATTTCCAGAATGACTTAAATTTGAAGTTATATTTTCACATTTTTCAAGTTTGGTTCAGTTTAGTCTTCGTACCTACTTAAGTTTCGTTTATTTGCACAGACATTGTTGCCAGATATACAAATATTGCATGTTATCAACAGATGGCGCTAGTAACATAAAAAAAGCATTTTTGATCTATTTATAATACCTCCACTAGACCAAAAAGAATAATAAAATATTATTTAAAATTTTTATAATGCCTATAACTTTTCACAAAATTTATTGTGCTTAATTAAACTTGGGCTTTTTGTCAAGATGTCAGGAGGCATATCATTTATCTAAAGATATTTTACATTTATAAACTTATTAAAAATAGCCTCTTCGACAAAATGATACCCAATATCAATATGTTTGGCTCGCTTGTGGAACGCAGGATTAACACATAATATTTGCGCGCTTTGATTATCGTTAAAGATTGTAATACATTCAGTATTTCCTAGCCTCCCAGCCTCAGTACTTGAGAGAGTCACTGATGACTGTTTTTTTCATTCCCAAGACCCTAAAGAATCAGCAAGTCCAAAACAAACTCTCATAAGAGATTTTCTGTCGATTACATCTGCTGCCTGATCGAAATGTCAGGCCTCGTGAGCACAGCTAAGTACAGTGTTATCAATTTAGTTTGTCCCACTTTTAAGAGCCTGTAACTTTTTTGTATTTTGAGTTAGCGAGCTCATTTAAAAAACAAGATGTACCATTTTTAGCCAAGTTTTCATGAGTGTTGTCAAAAATGACAGTAGGTGTCACATGTCACATTTAAAAGCAAAAATTTAATTTTTTTAAATGGGACACCCTGTATATTAGAGGCACATTAGATGGTCCCTTTTCTTCCGATTTCAAAAATATAACACACATATGCATTATTTCTTCATTCCATCAAACATTGACAAAAATATGAAAAAAATATATTATTGTTAAAAAGCATCAAGATATGCAACTGTTTTGGTTGTGTAACGAAGTTACCTAAGTTTTACCGAATTGACAACAGGTTTAGCACCGAATTATTAGAAAATAATTATCTCCATAGTTTTTCAATTGATTTTTCTGTTTCTTTCATGCAACCGACTTATTGAATATTTTTCTAACCGCTGGTAACAAAAGGTTTTGAATTTAATCAGAGAAATTAATTAATTACCGCTATCACAGAAACCGTCTTAATTGGCAAACCAATATATGGCATTCCGATACAGGTAAATTCAGCGTTATCTCCGGTACCGATTCGAAAAGATAGCGAACGCGCACCGTTCTTAAAATCCCCAGATCTTTGACCATTTCCGTGGTGGGAGATAAAAAGTTGAAATCCGAGATCGAACCAAAAATACGAGCCCTTCTCGATCCAGCTTTGCAGCCGACCAAAAGTGTTTTTGAAAGTGCTTAGTTTTCAGCTAGTGAACCGTTTACCGTTTCATTTTTTTATTATTCTTTTCCGCCGTCGTCGAATACCGTTATTATCTGTGGTAAGCAACACTGATTTTTTTTATATATTTGAAAATTATTTCCTGCTAAATTTTTCCGCCGCCTTACAATCATTTTCATTTATCGTATTTAGAACTAGATTTATTCGATAGTTTGCCGAGCTTGCTTTTGCTTAATACCGCCACGCTTTAATCATTTTTCATTTGCCTATATGCATGATTATAGTTGCTCGATAATTATCACCGCATTCACCAGTAGTTAGAACCGCCGCTGTAATACCATTTTCATACCGCCCGCTTATAAGTTTTCCGTTCTTAAAATTATTACCGGACTTCGTCTTATGTAACACCGTCGCATGAAACCCACTTTAATACCGTTTGTTTGAAATTTGTTCCACCGAAAAGCTTAACTGTAAATTACCGCCAATTTTCCGAGAAATTTTGATTTTTTTATTACTTATAGGGAAGTATTTGTAACGTGATATTGTAACCTGTACATTTGTAATTAATTTCTGTTGTTACAAAAATAAAATTATTTTACATTTCCCGACATAGGTGTGTTTTATTTCCCATAGGAACTTAGAGGCGTGAATGACTGTTATCTGTATGCGCTAATAGAACTCTGTCTCCAACTGTTTAAAGGTTACCCAGGGCTCCGGGGGTTCTGATTTTCCCTAACAATTAAAATCAGTGGCGCTCGAGTAAAACTCCGTTCATTTTTGTATATTCTCTTTAATTCCGCCCACAGAACGCTTTAGAAGTTGTTCAATTCAAACCCGACCGAATTTACCGCCGAATTACCGACCGCCGAATACCCGAAATTGAATAACTTCCGCGTCTGAGGGATAACTTGATAATTGAGATTAAAATAGAGATTCTTTACAAAAAGTATTTTCTAATCCGTACAAAAATATAATTTTTATTTTTTTTTATTAGCCAGTTTCAAAAAGCAATTTTTATCCGCCGTTACAAAAAGTAACCGCACCAAAAAGTGCCTTACAGAATTGACGCCCGAGCAGATTTTAGCAGCATAGGTTATTTGCGTTCTCGCCGATAGTTTTTTGGGAGATAAAGAAACCGCATTCCAGTCTTATCTCGTTAACACCTGATAAGAAAAACAATCCGCCGGACAGTAGTTATATTCACCTAAGAGTCCCTATTTAGCGATATATTATCTTTTGCAGTATAAGCACATGATATGTTATAAATATACCTAAGAAACAAATCATAGTCAGTTGTATTGTAGCCATTCATCTCGAAACTTGTATCTTACACAAATAAATTGTTTTTTAAAAACAGTTTTTCGTTGGACCGTAACGTAATTGGCGCAGTCGGTAGGATTGACAGGGTAGTTTTTGATTCGAAACGCGTAGTTCGAGGAAAACCAGTTTTTCGCTAGCCTTTACGAAAAATCCGGAAAAACTTGTGCCTAAGCGGAAACCGTGGACATTTAAGTTAGCCTTTGCTTAAACCCGGTAGTGACAATCAAAAAACGAACTTTTTGTTTTAACAATTAACTGTCAATAAAAAATACGTGAACGGACACAGTTTCAAGAGAGGGTGCAATCTACTCCAAGACTTAAGGGAGGAGAACAAAAATCGTCGAATCCTGAGTGCAGAGGGAGGAACAAACATCGTCCAAACTCTATAGGTAGTCCCAGGGAGAAGACAAGCATCGCTTTTCCTATTGGATCTAGACATAAGAAAAGTCAATGAAAATCATCATTTTAGCATTGTAAGTTCCTTTGTACATTTCCTTTTTTTTTCAGTCCTTTTTAGTGTTAAAGTGTTTGATTCAACCATTTTTTAATTTTATTACTTTTACAAATTTTGTCTCATAATAATTTTTACCAATTTTCAAAACGGAAGACCTTGCAGAATTATTAGGAAATTTGGCAATCGCGCCAGAACCCGATCAAGTTAATTTAATCGAAAATCTTATAGAAAATCAAGAAGTTATGGCAAACGCGAACCCAAATTATGCCTTAATTCGCTATCAAGCTGATAACATTCCAAATTTTGACGGAAACGCAAAACAACTAAGTAGATTTTTACGTTCATGCGAACATTTCTTACAAAACCACCAAGATCGCAATAATGTCGAAGCTCAAATCAATATCTGTTTGTTTGATACAATTATTGGTAAATTAACGGGTAGAGCCGCTGATTTAATAGCCTCGCGTATGGAACTTAATTCTTGGCAGCTTATAAAAGATGCCCTTATTACAACTTTTTCTGACCAACGATCTGAAGACTGTTTGGTACAGGATATAATATGCATGCGCTTAGAGAAAAATGAGCCTATTCAAAATTTCGGTCTTAGAATCCAAGACGCACGAAGTTTATTATTTACAAAAATTAACAACTCTCAAGGAGATGCTGCATTAAAACTTTTAAAAATCACGCAATATGACGATACGTGTTTAAAAACATTTATTAACAGTTTAAATTATCATATGCAACTCGTTGTTAGATTAAAAAATCCCGGATCACTAGAACAAGCCATGTCCTATGTCCGCGAAGAAGAAAACTTTTTAAATTTCAAAAATAGGTCTAATTTTAACAATAAAAATATGCCTACTACGCAACAGCCTCAACAAATGAGACCGCAATTAAATAAAACACCTAACAACCCATTTAATAATTTTAACCAGCAATCTTTTTTCAGACCACAACCCCTATTTAGACAACAACCAAATTTTACACCCAATTTTAATCAAAATTTCAGGCCTAACAATTATAATAACAATTTTCAACATAACAACAGTAATAATATTTTCAGAAATCAAAATTTCCATAACCAACCTCAACATAATTTTAATAGACCCCAACTAGTGCAACAACCTCGTTTCAACCCAAGACCATCTTATCCGTTTAACCCAAATAACAATCAGTTCACAAATTCGCGTAATGTGCAAGAAACAATGGATACTACCTCAGGTAGATTTGCACGTGCCGATTCTGTACAAAGACCCGCACAAAGAATTAATAACATGGTAACTCAAGAACTTTTTGATAACAGTTTAAAAAATCACGAAAAACAGGTGATGACACACCATCAAAAAATTCTGATACCCCCATAACACCAAATTACCCAAATTTAAATATTGATTATAATAATTACGAAAATTATGATCAAACTGATGAAAGTTATTTATCGTTTGAACCTAACCAATACGATCAGTATCAAGAAGACAATTTTAACCCCTATGACGACTATAACACCCAAAATTTTCAGATTCCCACGAATATAGACAAAGTGACGTAATATATCTTAATAACAATGTACATTCTAACCTTCCAGTAATTTTTATCCCCGAAATTAATGCACAATTTTTGATAGATACAGGAAGCGGAAAAAGTTTTATTAACCCAAACCTTGCATATCAACTTTACCCCCAATTTATTTTTAACGAATATTTTTCAGTACAAACTGCTCACGCAACTTCAGTACATAATGAAGTTATGGATATACCTATATTTCCTTCATTTCAGACAAACGGTAATCACAAATTTTATTTATTTGATTTTTCAGATAAATTTGACGGATTACTAGGTATCGAATTTTTAATACAAATAGATGCAAAAATTAACTTAAAAAACTCAATTTTAGAAACCCCAGAAATACATTTGCCTTTGTACTATCAAAATAAAAATTCAATGCATAAAGTAACACCCACGCAAATAAAACAACAGCCGATTAAAATAATAATACCACCACGGGCGTCACAAAAAATTAAAGTACCAGTAAAAGCAAATAGTGGTATAGGAATTTTAAATTATGTAAATTTAGGTAACGCAGAAATGCCAGAATCCCTTGTTAAAATTATTGATTCTCACGCACTAACAATTATCACCAATACAGGCGAGAACCCATTACAAATCGAAATTTTAGAACCTTTCGATATTGAATTATTAGAAGAAACAGAAATTAATTTTGTTGAAAAAATGGAAACCGATATTGAATGCAACGATTATTTTGACAATTTACAAAAACAAAATTTAAAAAATTTAAGGTTAAGTCATTGTAACAGCGAAGAATATAAAGCCATCCGTGATCTTTGTTATGAATATCGAGATATATTCTATGTAGACGGTACACCTTTAACTTTTACAAACCAAGTAAAACATAAAATTAATTTGACCAATGAAACCCCAATTTTTACCAAATCATATAGATATCCGGAAGTACATAAAACCGAAGTCAAAACGCAAATAAATAAAATGTTAAATGACGGTATAATTCAAAATTCAAATTCACCTTGGTCGAGTCCCATTTGGATCGTTCCAAAAAAGTTAGATGCCTCGGGCAAGCGCAAATGGCGTATAGTATGTGACTTTAGGAAACTTAATGACGTCACGGTAGATGATAAATTCCCCTTACCAAATATTAATGACATTTTAGACAAGCTAGGTAAAGCACAGTACTTTACAACTCTCGATTTAGCAAACGGTTTTCATCAGATCGAAATGAACCCCGAAGATATACCCAAAACAGCTTTTTCAACAGATACAGGGCACTATGAATACAAAAGAATGCCTTTCGGTTTGAAAAATGCGCCTGCGTCGTTTCAACGTGTCATGAACAACGTATTACGCGGCTTTCAAAATGAAATATGCTTAGTTTACCTCGATGACATCATAATTTTCTCAACATCCCTACAAGAACACATCCAAAGATTAAAATCTATATTTGAACGCCTAAGACAATCAAATTTTAAAATCCAATTAGATAAATCTGAATTTTTACATAAAGAAGTCGATTATCTTGGACATAAAATTACCAATGACGGAGTAAAACCAAACCCACAAAAAATTGACGCAGTCAAAAATTTCCCTATTCCTAGAACACAAAAAGAAATAAAATCATTCTTAGGATTAGCCGGTTACTATAGGCGATTTATAAAAAACTTTGCCAAAATATCGAAACCCCTAACTACTTGTTTAAAGAAAGGAGAAAAAGTCGAACATTCACCAGCATTTATTCAATCATTTAATCACTTAAAAGATCTTTTGATTAATGCACCAATTTTAAAATACCCTGATTTTACACAACCATTTGTTCTTACAACAGATGCTTCAAACGTAGCATTAGGAGCCGTTTTATCACAATCTTCACCACCAAATGATAACCCTATAGCATATGCGTCACGCACTTTAAACGAAACCGAACAAAAATATTCGACAATCGAAAAAGAACTACTTGCCATAGTTTGGGCATGCAAATATTTTCGTCCATATCTATACGGTCAAAAATTTAAAATTTACACAGATCATAGACCTTTAGTTTGGCTATTTAATCTTAAAGAACCAAATTCTAAGTTAGTCAGATGGAGATTGAAATTAGAGGAATACGACTACACTATAATTTACAAAAGCGGTAAACAAAACACAAACGCAGATGCGTTATCGCGAATCCAAATGAATGCCTTAGAAACCCAATCAGTTCAAAATAACGCTGGCGATATTAACTTTGATATTGACAAATTTTTACTAGATAGTTACAGCCAATTTAATCCAGAAAATCTCGATCCCGATGACGTAAGTCGAACCCTCGAAGATATTGAAAATCAACAACCCACAACTTCAAATATACCAAAAGTTAATATTATTCAAGATATCCAAATAAATCCACCCGCCGAAAATAATCAATCGGATACCCAACACAGCACAGCCGGTAATGAAACCCTGAAAGAAATACCTCTATTAGACGAAATAATCAATAATAAATTAAATCAATTTATTGTCAAAAAATCCCCATACGACGCCTATGTAAAAACTAAATACGAACGATTTGACGGTAATAGAATAATCCACGCAATTATTCCAGACAACACCCAAGCAATAATTACTTTTCTTAAAGAGAACTTGCAAGATAAAACCACCTACATACATTTCTTATCACCGGAACTTAGAAATAATTTTCAAGACGCTTTAACAAAGCACTTTTGTAATTTTAATCTTATAGAATGTACCAAGTTAATAAACAACGTAAGCGAAGACGAACGGGAAATGATTATGCGATTTTCTCACGAAGGAAAAACAAATCACCGCGGAATACAAGAAACAATAACGCGACTAAAAATTAATTATTATTGGAAATCAATGAAATCGGATATTACCAAATTTATAAATAATTGTGAAATTTGCCAAAGAACCAAATATAATAGAAGACCCCCAGATCAACCCCTTGTACTAACAGAAACACCATCTAAACCTTTTGAAATTTTACATGTTGACACACTTACAGTAGAAAATAAAAAATTTCTAGTTATCTTAGATAAATTTTCAAAATTTGGTCAAGCATTACCATATTTTGGGACAGCTATCTCAGCCTGTCAAAACTTAGTACATTTCTTTTCATTTTTCGGAGTACCAAAACAAATTGTCGCAGACAATGGCACCGAATTTAAAAATGACGTAATGAATGAATTATTAAAAGCCCATAATATAAAAATTCATTTTACAACACCTTATCACCACGAATCAAATTCACCGGTAGAAAGATTAAACTCTACTTTAATTGAACACCTACGAATTTTAAAAGAAAAAGATAACAAAACGGATACTATTTCTTTAATGACATATGCCGTTATCGCTTATAATAGTACAATTCATTCAAGTACAAAGTACACCCCATATGAATTAGTATTAGGTCATACAGATTCACGTGACCCAATGAAATTAATACCCGCACAAGTATTCGCAGAATACGTCAACAACCATCAAACCAACACAAAAGCTTTATATGATCAAATCAAAGATAAATCAATAGAATTAAAACAAAAAACTATCGATAAAGCCAACAAAAATAAAAAGCCCCAAAATATAACAGTAGGAGCTCAAGTATATAAAAAACAAGACAAACGTTCAGGCAAATTAAAACGCCGTTTTACAGGTCCATTTGTAATAAAAGAAATTTTAGAAAATAACAAGTTACAAATCGAAAACCCAAAAACTAAACGCACGGAAATAATTCACATAAACGAAACTAAAATAATGCCAATTGTTCCAGATGCATCAGACTCGTCCTCATCGGAGCAAACGAAGTAAAAATCCACGATCTAAACAAATACCCAGGACTACTCCCCTATAAACTAGGAACCGCGAAAATTCGTTCTAACCATTGGTCCTTAATTCAAATTTACGATTTATCCCCAATAATCAAAGAATTTTATACACTTAAAAGCTTCTCAAGTAACTTAATAAATAACCTTCAAAATAATTCTAATTATCGCGAAGAGTATAAAAATACCTTCATTCCATTAGTAGCAATCGAAAAAAGAATCGAAAACCAAATTTATCAAATAAACCCGAATTTTAATAAAAAACAAAAACGTGGAATATTTGACCCTCTTGGTTCAATAATAAAATGCATAACAGGTAACCTCGATCAAACAGACGCAGAACGTTATGACCAACAGATTAAACAATTACAAGAAAATCAAAATAAACTTAAAAACATTGCTTTTAATCAAATTACTTTACTAGAAAAGTCAATCAATCAATTTCAAAATACCATATTAAATATTTCCCATAATCAACTTGTCTTAAAATCAAGAATTTTGCAAATCGAAAGCACTATTAAAGAAGTAGCTCTACAACAAAATACCGATCATCAATATTTTAGAATACATGTAGTGATTAATCAAATTACAATGATGTATCAAACAATTTTTGATATTTTCGAAAAAATAGAAATTGCCATTTCTTTCGCAAAAATAAATACACTTCATAACGCAATTGTTAATCCCATAGAACTTATTAAGGAAATCCAAACTTTTAAATTAAATTTGGATACAGACGTACTACCCTTGGAGGCAACTATTGAGAATACATTAAACTTCGAAAAAATTATCGAAATCAAAAGTTATTCGAAGAATAATATAATTACGTTCATTTTAGAAATACCGCTAGTTGAATCAGATGTTTATCACTATTATCAATTATTCCCAATACCAATTCCTAATAACCAAACATCCGAATTCTATCTCAACCTTCCACATAAACCTTACCTAGCGCTTAGCAATGCTAAATACGCCTACATGGATCAAAAATGCAGCCAACTGATGCCTAACGAGTACCTCTGCACAGAAGCACACATAACCTATATCAATGACGCACCTCCATGTGCCGTTCAACTGATTACGTATCGATCAAATGCCACTACATGTCAGCCATTCCGCATCAAACTTCAAGATGTACAAATTACCAAAGTAATTGATGGAAAATGGATAGTTACGGTACCCAACCGCCTTGTCGTTCCAATATCCTGCCAAAATTCCAAAGACAACACGCCACTGTTTGGATCATACCTAATTGAAACATCCAACCAATGTAGCCTACAAATTAAGTCAATAATTCTACGCACTTATCAATCAAGCCAATTAACCTATAAAGATGTCTCTCTACCAGAATTGGACCTGCCAAAAGAATATTTTAATCAAAACGAAAAAATATTCAACCCGCCGTCCCTGGACCTGAATATTGTCAATTTAAAGGAAACAAAAGAAATTGAAGCCCAACTTCAAGAACAGAAGAAAATAATCAATGAGATGACCACACCGATATCTATGGAAAGAATCAGTTTTTGGACAATCTTATTGTATTTACTAATCATAACCATTTTTATTTTTTCAGCATATAAATTATGTAAAAATAGGTACTTTAGGAAACCTTCAAAAGCCCCTATTAACGACGACATAATTATTTAAAACTTTCTTATGCTTTTAAGAATAAATATATTATTTTATTAATTTCAAAAATAAAATAAATTTTGAAAAATCACACCCATAAGGGTATGCTTTTAGCTTAGGGCGGAGGAGTTATATTCACCTAAGAGTCCCTATTTAGCGATATATTATCTTTTGCAGTATAAGCACATGATATGTTATAAATATACCTAAGAAACAAATCATAGTCAGTTGTATTGTAGCCATTCATCTCGAAACTTGTATCTTACACAAATAAATTGTTTTTTAAAAACAGTTTTTCGTTGGACCGTAACGTAATTCAGTATAGCGTTTTAAAGTTGAATATTTTAATAACATTATTCCGTGCGAATTTATTAAACGCAAATACTAATGGTTTTGTAAATTAATTATACGGGGACAGGATATTTTTTTTTCTTTAACCGAATACACAGGGTGTTATTTATTCTATACCTACCGGTACTTAGGAAGTTCTTTTCCCTTAGTATACCGTGTGCTACTGGAAAATTTTCACAGGAAAACTTGGTTTTCTCATAACCAGTATACAGGGTCTTGTAAAAGTATTGGTATATATATACCGGAGAGGAAAATTTTGGGAATTTTTTTTAAATTTTACTTGTAGTAGGGAAAAATAAATTCCGCAATTATTTTATTTTTACGCTGCCTATACGAGGTGCTATTTTTATTTGGAAAAATAATTTTTTTTTGTCGGAAAAGAAATTAAATAAAATATGCCGTCTTCAAGTGATAGTGAAACGGAACGAGTGATACCGAAAACAATACCGCTATCGCCCGCGTATATACCCCCTGCACCCCCACTACCATTTGACATACCGGCCGATTACTTCACTAGCCTTAGAACGGGTTGGATTTATTTGTTGCGGAAGGGAGACTTAGAACTCCAACTGCAAAGATTTAATTTGGACGCAACCGGTACAGTAGACGACATGCGCAAAAGACTAGTACGTTTCGTACGCGAGGGTAGAGCGTCACCGCAACCCGTACAACTTCCGTTTGCGTTCCCGCCTGGCGTATCTAACCCAACCGTCCAGATTCAGCGACCCCCAACCCCTATACCGGTACCAACCCTGTCATTGGCAACCACCACTACAACCACGGTTACGACAACCATGCATCTAACTCCGCAACGCACACTTTCTTTTGCAATGCCGAGTTATACGCCCACTCTGACAACCGGGATAGCCACAGCTGTTACCGCACCCACAACCTGCCTACCCCATATTTATCGACCTACAGCTTCGCCACCCCTAATTCAGACCACACCACCCGTGTGCATAGCTCCAAATTTTCAACAAGCAATGACACAGCCTAGATTTCATGCTATACCGCCAGCGATATCAAATGCCCCGCCCCAAGTGGTGATACCACCCCCAGTTTTCAACCCTCAATGGGTCAATAATCCCTGTACCCCCCCGATAATTCAGCGAACAGCTCCAGCACATTTTTTTCAACAATCACCGGTCCCCAACAACCATAATGTAATACAAATACGGAATTGGAATGTTTATTTTGACGGAAATTCCGACCCTGCAACGTTTCTGGAAAGGGTAGAGGAAATCTGCACCTCTCAAAGCATAAACCCAGATACCATACTCCCCCAAATACCGGAAATCCTAAAGGGCGATGCCGCATTATGGTTCCGAAATAATAAACATAACTGGAAAAACTGGACAGATTTCCAAACCGCTTTTCGAATTTTTTATTTTCCGGTTAATTATGAGGTTGACCTAGAAGCCGAGATTAGTCGCCGTGTACAAAAACACAACGAACCAGTAGGCAAATACATTACCGCACTACAAACTTTGATCCGCCATCACGGAAATATACCACCATATCAGGAACTGAACTGGTTATACCGGAATCTGCTACCGGAATACCGTCAATACATACGCCGTAACGATTTCTATGATACCGGGTCGTTCTCAAAGGCCGTACGGGAATATGAAATTTTAAACCGGGAAATTCAGGAATCAAAACGTGTACAATCATATTCTATAAGTTACCAATCGCGACCGCCAGTAAACCCCCAGTACCACCAGTCAAATTCGCATTCTAGATCGCATAGGGAGATACCGCCAGCTTATCCGCAAGCCCAACAGTCACAACCTACCTATACACCACCGCCACCCCCCGAAACACCGTCTACATCCGCAGCTAATACTAATAGAACCGCCCCGGTACACACAACACCTCACTCACCCCGTACCGGACCGGCTAACCAAAATAACGCCGGTAACCAAGAGTCAATCTGTTGGAGATGTAGACAGACCGGACATATGCGTCAAAATTGTCAAAACCGGCCTAAATTATTTTGCTCCAGATGCGGCCGGGCAGGAATAATGTCTCGGGACTGCAAGTGTACAAGACCGGGAAACGGGAGAGGCACTGCGCAACAGCGAGGCATGCGCAGGTAAAGGCCGAAATCCCGCCTGACCGAATCATGTTTTTTAAACCGTGACTGTATTAAAGATCTCAAAACCGCACACTCTATCTAACCAGACCCCCGAAACCGAGGGTAAAGCTTACAACCGAACCCGGAACTACCCAATTCGATTTACTTTTCAGAAGATGTCGAGCCAGACGCTTAGCCTGTCCACCTCACCGGTCCAGGACGATAGAGACCGCCAGCCTACCGACGCTACTATGCCCGACCTGCGGCCATAAGGACGCTTTCGTCCGGAGACTCCCAGAGTAAAAGAAAAAAATTGATTACTATCGTTCAATTTTTTTTAGCAAGTGAGGGGGGAATGTAACGAAGTTACCTAAGTTTTACCGAATTGACAACAGGTTTAGCACCGAATTATTAGAAAATAATTATCTCCATAGTTTTTCAATTGATTTTTCTGTTTCTTTCATGCAACCGACTTATTGAATATTTTTCTAACCGCTGGTAACAAAAGGTTTTGAATTTAATCAGAGAAATTAATTAATTACCGCTATCACAGAAACCGTCTTAATTGGCAAACCAATATATGGCATTCCGATACAGGTAAATTCAGCGTTATCTCCGGTACCGATTCGAAAAGATAGCGAACGCGCACCGTTCTTAAAATCCCCAGATCTTTGACCATTTCCGTGGTGGGAGATAAAAAGTTGAAATCCGAGATCGAACCAAAAATACGAGCCCTTCTCGATCCAGCTTTGCAGCCGACCAAAAGTGTTTTTGAAAGTGCTTAGTTTTCAGCTAGTGAACCGTTTACCGTTTCATTTTTTTATTATTCTTTTCCGCCGTCGTCGAATACCGTTATTATCTGTGGTAAGCAACACTGATTTTTTTTATATATTTGAAAATTATTTCCTGCTAAATTTTTCCGCCGCCTTACAATCATTTTCATTTATCGTATTTAGAACTAGATTTATTCGATAGTTTGCCGAGCTTGCTTTTGCTTAATACCGCCACGCTTTAATCATTTTTCATTTGCCTATATGCATGATTATAGTTGCTCGATAATTATCACCGCATTCACCAGTAGTTAGAACCGCCGCTGTAATACCATTTTCATACCGCCCGCTTATAAGTTTTCCGTTCTTAAAATTATTACCGGACTTCGTCTTATGTAACACCGTCGCATGAAACCCACTTTAATACCGTTTGTTTGAAATTTGTTCCACCGAAAAGCTTAACTGTAAATTACCGCCAATTTTCCGAGAAATTTTGATTTTTTTATTACTTATAGGGAAGTATTTGTAACGTGATATTGTAACCTGTACATTTGTAATTAATTTCTGTTGTTACAAAAATAAAATTATTTTACATTTCCCGACATAGGTGTGTTTTATTTCCCATAGGAACTTAGAGGCGTGAATGACTGTTATCTGTATGCGCTAATAGAACTCTGTCTCCAACTGTTTAAAGGTTACCCAGGGCTCCGGGGGTTCTGATTTTCCCTAAAAATTAAAATCAGTGGCGCTCGAGTAAAACTCCGTTCATTTTTGTATATTCTCTTTAATTCCGCCCACAGAACGCTTTAGAAGTTGTTCAATTCAAACCCGACCGAATTTACCGCCGAATTACCGACCGCCGAATACCCGAAATTGAATAACTTCCGCGTCTGAGGGATAACTTGATAATTGAGATTAAAATAGAGATTCTTTACAAAAAGTATTTTCTAATCCGTACAAAAATATAATTTTTATTTTTTTTTATTAGCCAGTTTCAAAAAGCAATTTTTATCCGCCGTTACAAAAAGTAACCGCACCAAAAAGTGCCTTACATAGTAAAAGCATTGTTGATTCCAGTTCAATATTATTTTTTTTTTTAATTTTCGCTTGGTTGGTATAATTTCCAGAATGACTTAAATTTGAAGTTATATTTTCACATTTTTCAAGTTTGGTTCAGTTTAGTCTTCGTACCTACTTAAGTTTCGTTTATTTGCACAGACATTGTTGCCAGATATACAAATATTGCATGTTATCAACAGATGGCGCTAGTAACATAAAAAAAGCATTTTTGATCTATTTATAATACCTCCACTAGACCAAAAAGAATAATAAAATATTATTTAAAATTTTTATAATGCCTATAACTTTTCACAAAATTTATTGTGCTTAATTAAACTTGGGCTTTTTGTCAAGATGTCAGGAGGCATATCATTTATCTAAAGATATTTTACATTTATAAACTTATTAAAAATAGCCTCTTCGACAAAATGATACCCAATATCAATATGTTTGGCTCGCTTGTGGAACGCAGGATTAACACATAATATTTGCGCGCTTTGATTATCGTTAAAGATTGTAATACATTCAGTATTTCCTAGCCTCCCAGCCTCAGTACTTGAGAGAGTCACTGATGACTGTTTTTTTCATTCCCAAGACCCTAAAGAATCAGCAAGTCCAAAACAAACTCTCATAAGAGATTTTCTGTCGATTACATCTGCTGCCTGATCGAAATGTCAGGCCTCGTGAGCACAGCTAAGTACAGTGTTATCAATTTAGTTTGTCCCACTTTTAAGAGCCTGTAACTTTTTTGTATTTTGAGTTAGCGAGCTCATTTAAAAAACAAGATGTACCATTTTTAGCCAAGTTTTCATGAGTGTTGTCAAAAATGACAGTAGGTGTCACATGTCACATTTAAAAGCAAAAATTTAATTTTTTTAAATGGGACACCCTGTATATTAGAGGCACATTAGATGGTCCCTTTTCTTCCGATTTCAAAAATATAACACACATATGCATTATTTCTTCATTCCATCAAACATTGACAAAAATATGAAAAAAATATATTATTGTTAAAAAGCATCAAGATATGCAACTGTTTTGGTTGTTAGCTTATAATATGACCAATAAAACACGACACATTAAAACGAATATACAATTTTATTATTGGCATAACTAGAAAATAACAAAAGTTTATAACATTAATTAAATAACCCATCTTATAGTACCTGATTTTACCTGATTACCACTGTGTGGCGGCGCTCCATCTTGCTGCCATTTTAAATTGCTTAACGTTAGGATGGGTAAATTATCTAAACGATCTTCATTTTCGTCCTGCAGCATATTCAAATATCGTGGGCCAGTTAACGAACCTTCGAAAATTATTGGGTGGAAAAATTTGACTCATCCGTCCATAATATAGAATTTAAATAGTTAGGGTTTCTTCCTATTTCGTCCATCATATATCTACAAAAATGCAGTATATTTTTCTTTTGCCCAGGCGTTCATTTTGCACTCTTCTAGGCTTGAATGGACGGAACTTATAAATTTTTTAAAATCGTTTCTACTGAACCATATGATATAGGCAGCTCCCGTAGTATATCGGATATAGATTTGTAGGGAAATGCCCAAAAATAGGCTAATACATTCATTTCCATTTCTTCCGTAATGATTGTTTTCCGCCTAATTATTCGTTTTTTCTTTATACCTCCAGTCTCGAAAAATGTCTTCTTCAGCCGATAAAATATTTTTTTGGAAGGAACCCGTCTATTGGGAAACTGAAGCCTATACCTCCTAAGTGCTAAGGTTGCACTGCCCGTTTGACGAAAAATATCAAACATAAAACACTTTTCCTCCACTGAATAATAATATCTCATGTTAGTTAATTTTAACATACAAAATAACTTTTCTACAATATTCGAAACGATTAATAATGCTTAGAATGACAGACTCAAATATAAATTAAGATAAAATCCATAGCAACCAAAACAGTTGCATAGCTATCTTGATGCTTTTTAACAATAATATATTTTTTCATATTTTTGTCAATGTTTGATGGAATGAAGAAAATAATGCATGTGTGTGTTATATTTTTGAAATCGGACGAAAGGGACCATTTAATGCGCCTCTAATATACAGGGTGTCCCATTTAAAAAAATTAAATTTTTGCTTTTAAATGTGACATGTGACACCTACTGTCATTTTTGACAACACTCATAAAAACTTGGCTAAAAATGGTACATCTTGTTTTTTGAATGAGCTTGCTAACTCAAAATACAAAAAAGTTACAAGCTCTTAAAAGTGGGACAAACTAAATTGATAACACTGTACACCAACGCTTATATTAATTGTTGATAGGTAAATTAGTATTATTCTAAATTTCACCTTTAATTAACTTTAAATAATTTTCCATAGGTGTACTCATGGGTTTGCAATCTGTCATATTCAAACGTAATAATAATTCATCAATATATTGCTCTTGATCTAAAGTTATTGACATTTTACCATGATCAGATTTAACTCTTATTTCTAAACATTGTTTCCTAAATCCTTTATACCTAAATCTTTTATTTTGAACTTTTAACCAAATTCCTTTTTCAAAAAAATTATTTCGGTAAAAGAGTTCGAGAATATGAGAAAATCATCTACATACAGAGCTATAATATTTATAAAATTACTTTTATTTTTTAAATAAACACATGGCTTATATTTTGATTTCCTTTTAACCTAATTTAGTTAAAACATTTTCAACTTTCTCATACCAATTCTTTGAAGCCTGCTGCAAACCGTAAACAACTTCAGAACCTGATTTTTATTAAATGATTTTTCAAAATCTTCTGTAAAAAGTAAAATTTGTCAAGTTTATACACCATTTAATGATAGTTATTACCTAAAGTGTTCATATGATGATTCGTTATCTAATTTTGTTTTATATACAGGACAGTATTGTATAAAATGGTTTGTTTTTGAACTAGAAAATATTGCTAAAAAAATTCATAACATCTTTGCTAACATTATTCCTATATCCTTAAGCACAAAAGAGAAAAATTATTTTTATTCAGCTAAAGTTTGTCATGTATGTACAAAAGAAAAAAAAACGACGTTGAGGTTAGAGATCATTTTCATTTATCAGGAATTTATAGAGGTCCGCACATGTCAACTTTAATCTAAATTAATTCTGTTCCAGTAATTTTTCATAATTTATCAGGTTATGATAGTGATTTCATAATTAAAGGTCTCGCTACTGAAATTAAAGGAAAAATGCAACTGCTATACAGATACAGGGTGTTAATTAATGTCATGCAGATACATATAAAGAACGGTATATTTCCTTTACTAAATATAGAGAAAATATAAATATTAACTTAAAGTTCTTGGATTCATTTCGATTTATGGCATCAATAATAGATAAGCTATCATCATATTTAGATTATAACCAGAAAATAATAACAGGAAAATATTCTTATGATAATGATATTTTTATTATTATTAACAAGAAAGGGAATATTTCCCTATAAGTATCTTGATTGATGGGACATAGTACAGGATATAAAATTGCCTCCCAATGAACTTTTTTATAGTTCTTTAAATAAAGCTGTAATTTCTAATATGGATTATGAACATGCATGTAAAGTTTGAAATCAATTTAATAATAACTCTTCAAGAAAACGCTGAACTTTATGTTAAAACAAATGTACTTTTAGCAGACATTTTTAAAAATTTTCGACTGACTTGTTTAGATCCCTATAAATTAGAAAGCCTGCAGTGTCAGCTCCAGGTTATGCCTTTGATTCAATGATGGCCCTTTCGGCAATTGAATTTGATTTATCAACAGATATCGATCAAATTATGTTTAAAGAAAGAGGAATTAGGGGGGAGTATCATATTGTTCCAATAGAATAATAGATATGGCAAAGCTAATAATAAAAACATAGGTGCAGAGTACAATCCTAACGAACGAACCATCATATCTTATGTATTTTGATGTAAAAAATCTTTGCGGTGCTCCTATGATCTTACCTTGACCGGGAAGCGGGTTTTAATGGTTTAATGATATTTATAAGGAAATTATTATAATTGATAATATTTTTAATGATGGCCCAATAGGTTTACATTACAAGATCTCTCTGTTTGTCCTGAACATAGAACATCACGTACAAATACTTCCAAACTTTTAATAAAAAAATGTATTATTCACTATAGGCATTTGAAACAAGTATGGCAACTAGTTATAAAGCTTACAAAAATTCATAGTATATTAAAATGTAAACAGTCGTGTTGGTTGAAAATATCTTTATTTAAACACGGATTTAAGAAAACAAACTACAAATGAGTTTCAAAAAAATTTCTATAAATTTATGAATAATTCTGTTTTTCGGAAAACGATTGAAAATGTTTGAAAATATAAAGATTTAAAATTTGTTAGTAAATGATCAGGTAGATATGGAGAGAAATGTTATAATTAGAAATTTCATTCTTTATGGTTTTTAAGGTACATTAATTAGATTGTTCATAAATTTACTTAATAAACTTAGCTCGTTTGGTATCTCAGATAATTTTGTAAAGTTTTTACATTCTTATCTAAATGAACGACAATAAATAGTGGAGTGCGGTGGCCATTGAATGCTACATCGGGTGTACCACAGGGGTCCATTTTGGGTCCTTTAATGTATATAATAGTCAGTTAATATTCTTGACAGTGATGGTCTTTTTATGCTGATATCAAGAAAATCTATGCTCGTATTCGTTACCTGGCAGACTGTGAAAAACTTTGCCGTTAAATATCAGTAAGTGTAACATAATGACCTTTTTATTAAAACGACATACCATTGTGTATGATTACAAAATTAATAACATTACAGTGGACAAAACTAAGACTTTTCGCGATTTGGGTGTATTATTTTACAGTAAACTATCTTTTGTTCCCCACATAAATGACCTTGTTGCGGCCTATCATAGACCTCTAGGTTTTATAGTAAGACATTCTCGTGAATTTTTGAATTGTCATACACTAAAAATATTTTTTATGCATTTGTAAGATCTAAATTAGAGTACGCTTCGCAGGGGCGTCATTGGGGGGGGGGGGGGCATTGCCCCCCCTGAGTATTCATACACAAAAATCAAAAGTTGGCTTTTACAAATAAAAACACCTTTTAACTTAAATATACCTACTACGGTTTACCGCATCATAGTTTGAACACTTTGTTGCAGAAAAAATGTGTGTACATGGAAAAGCAAAATACATGTGTGTCACCATTTAAATATATCGTGGGATTCAATATCTGTAAGCTATTTTTGTGCAACTGAGTGTAGGTACTTCTACAAACTAGTTGACGAATTTGCTGCAATAAGGCATCGCCGTTAGCCACTAAACCATTAATTTAGTGAAAGGAGAGAAATAAGACACTTTAAGTCTTCCTCTACTGGTGTATAAAAATAAAGTTTTATTGAAGGGTAAATTCTCTACATGTTTCGAATATATATACATTCATAATCAGGAGAATAGAATAAGAGAAATAAGAAATACAATAGGTGCGAACAGTCCAAACGGACCTACAAGATGATGGAAAGGTCAAGTTAGGTATTTGGAGAAACTTCAAACATAATGATAGGCCAAGTATTTGTAATAAAGAGAGAAAAAAGCAGATTGTTGTGAAGGAGGAACAGAAAGAATTGAATAAAATGAAGGGTCGATTCAATTGACCAATTAAAGGGACTAATAAAGAAATAATTTTGTGTGAGGTCACATATTAGTGAAACAGCACTGTAAGTGTGAGGAGAGAAAATTATATAGAAAATTTAAAAAGCAGTAATGTTATAAAAAAAAAATTCATAGTAATAGGCAATAGTTTAAAATCTTGGCTCTCGACATTCCTTAATTAGAAATTAAAGTTTAAAAAGTTTTGAATGTGAACTGAAGCTGACAGTTCTGAAAAGACAAGGTAAAAAAAAAGATTAAAAAAAAATTATTATATCAATAATTTAGTGTTTAGGTCTAAGCATCTTTGTTTTTTCTTCAATGTATGTTTTACCAAAAAATTTGTTTTGTTTTTTATGTTTATTTTTGTTAATTTGGCATCAATGGCAAAGTGTTTTTTTTTTCGTCCATAAAGTTTTTTTTTTAAATTAGGTATGCCCAAGAGAAATGTGAAATGACGCCCCTGACGCTTCGGTTGTGTGGTCTCCATATTATCAAGTGTACCTTAATGGCATTGAAAGGGTCCAACGACTTATCTAAGTTTAAAAAATTGATGGTCAGTATCCTAAAATCGGTATTCTAGAAGAAGCTCTATTGCAAAGGCACTCGTTTTGCTCCTTAGAAGATCGACGAACAGTTTCTCAACTTAAATTTCTTCATAGTATCTTGCATAATAGAGTTGAATGCAGTGATAAATTAGAAAACCTGCAATTCCTCGTCCCTAGAACACGTCATTCCCACACTTTTTATGTACCAACCGCGCGTACCAATATCTGTAAATACTTCCCTATTTATCGATTGTGCACACACAACACATACAATCTGCACCAAAATAGATTTGACATTTTTAGCTGTGGTTTATCCAGTATAAATCTAAATTAGATTGATAGTGTCTTTTTAGGCATAATTATTCAGGTTCAATTTAATAATTTAAGTCTAAATTTCTTGTTATCACAAAATTTTTGAATTGTTATATTTCCTATTTTATTTTAAATAGCCTATAATATACCCATTTGTTAATTGGTTCATTGTAACTGTAAAATGGTGTAAAATAGATAAATAAATTGTACATGGCCAAAATGATTTTATAATAAATAAGATTGTTTTTAAAACCTCTTTGATTTTTATTTACCTACTGGCAGCGGAATACCACATCATAGGGAAACCGTCAGAATAAGATTTAAGCAATAAAATCTTAAAACCTAACAGACCTTTACCGTTGTACCAAACTTTAAAATAACCTGAATTTTAAACTCGATGTAGATTGAGTCATACCACAATATTTGATGATTACCGCTAAAGTGGCGGTTTTCTTCAGGTGATTCCCACACCTGCGGTCGGTCAGTTTCAATATTAACATTGCCTGAGGAAAATTCGTAAAAGGCAAATAATTTTATCTGCACCATTCTGCACGACTGATAGATAGATAGATCATTTTAAAATCATAAAATAATATGCCTAAAAATTAAAATGCCGACATTTTAATTGTTTATCGGTAACTGCGATTGTAGACCCTCAAAAGCCAGTAATATCAATATGTTGTTAAGGGTTAACTAGATATGTAGTAGATATCTACAAACTATTAGTACCGGAAAATAAAATATACTGCACTCCATGAAACAAGATGCATTTATTAAAATATGCCAAATTCATTACAATTGGTCATTAACGTTTTGGTAAAATAATTACACAAATATAATTAACAATAAAAATCATAAAATATATGCTACAGCTATAATACTAAATAAAGCAAAGAAACCTAAATTCACTTTAGTTCCAGAGTTACATTTGTCAGTGTAACAAAAATTGCAGTCGAGTGTGATACCTTTTGAACGATTGCAATTTTGCTCGTATATGGATTGCGTCACTTTGTCGGGTATGCACATTTTTTCAGTTTTGTTTGCATGTGTTTGGTTATCTGAAATTTAATAAAATTATTTTATTACGCTTGTTCTAAAAATGGACGTCTTACGAATGCAAATACATAAAAAACACATTTTCTTATAAGAAAGTATAGCGCTGAGGTGCCGATTTATTTTTTATGAATATCTAAAAAAAAGTCAAATAAAACCCACGGCAAGGTATCTGACGGAATTTCCGTTAGACCAGCATAATAAGTATGTCACTTGTTGTTGTACACCAGCAAGTTTTACTCTCAACTGACAATTTTTTTAAAAAAAATTTTGAAATTTTAAAATTTGGATGTTGTATCGCGGTTATGGTTATAGACATACTGGTAAAATGGCGAAATTTCTTTTTACTAGCTATCGCTCTTAAGGTAGTATGACACTATAAAATCAGCTTTAAGATTAATACGAGTCTGCCATTTAACATGTGTGTGTGTGTGTGAATTACAGGACATGAACTATGACACCTGAAGAAAGGTAGTGTTCAATGTGTTCGTTAATTTTAAACGTGCTTACGAAACAATCGACAACGTCCTTATTAAAAAATTCATAGCGCATCGTATTTATTATATAATAATTTAAAATAAAATAAAAACTATTATTAAATATTAATTTTGTTATTAGTAATTAGTCGTTTTTGAGTAAGAAGTATAAATGCAACGAGCGAATGGACAATACTCAAAAGCGATTGTAGACCTGCCCGCAATATTGTACTGCAAAGTTTCTATATGATGGAAACGTTAAAAAAAAGTTGCAGCATTTGAAAACTTTTTTTTATTTACTTCTTAGAACATTTCCTCCATGATAAAAGCTGGTGTTTTCCAGTGATACCACCATTTATACCTGGTTAATTAAATTTTACTGGTGATATTTAGTGACAGCCGAACACCTACAAAAATTTACGGTACGGACCGACAATTACACCAATTTCTCAATCTTCTTAATAGTCTTAACCATAGAATACAATTTACCATAGAAAAAGAAACTGACAACTCAATTAATTTCCTAGACCTCACAATAATAAAAAACCAACAAAATCAATTAACCTACCAAATTTATAGAAAACCAACTACCACAGATATAGTCATACCCGCAGATTTAAAGCACCCCAGACAAATAAAACTAGCTGCATTCAATAGCATCATACATCGACTAGTTAATATTCCTCTCTCAGACATCTAATACAAACAAGAATGAGATATCATAAAAACAATAGCCACAAAAAACGGTTACCCAACAAAAATCATACACCAAATAATAAAGAAAAAACACACAAAAACTTCTTTACAAAGAACATCCCACTCCAATTAAGGACAAATACTGCTCAATAAGATATACAGGGAACACAAGCCAAAAAATCTCCAAAAAACTTAAAAACCTTAATATCATTCCTATACAAGTCAATAAAAACAACTTACACAAACACATCCAATGCTGAAATAGAAACTCAAAACAAACTTTTACAAAGTGGGATCTACCGAATAGAATGCGACAACTGCGATTGTATCTACATTGGACAAACAGGTAGAAATTTTGACACCAGGCTTCAGTGGCGGCTCGTGGGGTAGAGCCACAGTGCCATGGCACTACCTGCCCTCCTGTCTAGCGTCCTGCCCTTTACAAATTACCAAAACCTATTAAAATTAATATTCTCGTTTTTAAAGCAATTAGCAAAATAATTTAAAAATGGAACGCAGTCGGGTGCAAATTTTCATCTAAAAGGAAGCGATTATGCGTAAAACGGTAACGTAGCTTCCGCGCCAAGCGCGACGAGGCACACGGAAGGTGACGAAACGCCATCACCTCAATAAAAAAAACGTTGAAAAATGACCTTGAATGCAAGCAGGCAAAAATCTCGACGGGTAGCCAGGCTCTCTTCGTTTGACCGTTTGATGTTAGACGTTTCAAACAGGTGATGTTCGCGTCGCGTCCCGATTTGTTTTCGTTCGGCCGGCGGCTGATTTAATGTAGGGTTAACGAACTTTTTATTTTAGAAATACATAAGTAATGAATACTATTAGATTTTTAAAGGAAACTTTATGGAAAAAATACTTGGGTTTGTTGGTTGTGATAAATCTAATAGACTATTTTGTTTTATGTGTGTTTTATTTGGTGGGAAGCAAACTTGGTCCCAAAAAGGTACAGATGATTTGGTCCATTTCTGGGACAAAATGAAGACACATGAAAAATCGAAGGTACATTTAAACAATATATATTATTATTTAATTTCAGTATGCTTGGTAAAATTAACATTAAAACTCAATTAAATTCTGCATATCACGATGAAATAATGAAGAAAAACGAAGAAATTGATAAAAACAGATACATATTAAACCAAATTATAAACTGCGTTCGGTTTTGTGGTGCATTTGAGTTGGCTTAGAGAGGTCATGACGAAAAAGAGACGTCGAAAAATAGGGGCATATTTCGTGAATTAATAAATTTCAGCTCAGAATTAGACAAAACTCTTAAAGATCATATTGAAAAATCGAAAGTATTTAAAGGAACATCAAAACCCCTACAAAATGAACTTCTGGACTGTATATTAGATGTGTATCATGATGAAGTCATAAAAGAAATAAAGGACTCTCCGTTTATCGCAGATGAAACCACTGACATTGCTTGTGTGTTTCAACTTGTTATCGTGTTTAGGTATATTCAAGATATGATTGTAAATTCATAAATTAAATTAGGTGCCTTTTTGCTTATTTTTCCTACTTTAAAAGCAAGAACTATTAACATAAAAGGGCGTGGCACCCAAAATTTTTTTGCCTGCGGCGCTAAGGGTTTACCTGGCCCTACTTCACTAAAATGGCACGAGCCGCCACTGCCAGGCTTAAAGAACACAAAACATCTATTTAAAAAAAAACAAAATAAAACAGGGTTAGCTGATCACTACATAAAAGACAATCACTCAATCTCTAGCAACATAAAACCCATATACATACACAATAAAAGCAGAAAACTAAATCTACTAGAAACAATAGCTATCAAAAAAGCCATAAAAAACAAATGTAATGTTGTCAATAATCAAACCGAAATACCTTCAGGTGTTTCCCTAATTCTTAATAGTGCACTTATTTAGGACTAAATATTATGTATCTGTACCTTTACAAATTAGGGAATCCCACAGTTGACCATTCAATCTTCTAATCCTAATTTTAATTTTATGACATGTTTATAGTTACCATAATATGATATAAATACCTTTGTAATGTCACATAGAATTTATTGTATCTTCTTGTAGTCCTTTGAAAATGACCCGTAAGGGCCGAAACACGTGTCAGGGAACTGATTAAATTTGTGAAACCTAACAAGTAGTTATTATTTTTTCTTCCTGTGCAATGGAACAACAGTGTCACCAAGCATGTAGCCCAACACAAATTAATTATACAAAAATTTTATTTTACCAATAGTTATTAGTATAGAAAACAAAATGTACAAAAGTTACCTTTATTATATCTACATAAACAAATGTATCTTAAAGTAACTCGATAAGTTTAGAGGGTTTTGAGTAAGGGCATATCGCTAGTAAAAGTGATGGTAGACTCTTAAAACGGTACAATAATTTTATATATTTGAATCATTTCCTGTCCTACTTTTTACCTTAATTTCTCTCTGCAGAACCAAAAATAATTTTAAGTTTCAAATTATTTGGTACCTTTTAAATTGTAAAAGCGCTTTTTTGGTATTTGAGGTAATTGAGGAACGACCTGCACACTTTGAACAAAAACTGCATGAACAAATAATATCTACGATTAAGAAGCGATAGTATCTGGATTCTTAATAAATGAGTATTTTGATCAGCACCGCTAGGGGATATGTGCTATCTTCCTTTGAGAAACTTTCGTTGGACGTTTTCTAATAGATTAATATATTTGTGAAAGACGAAAGATGCCATATTGTTGTTTAGATGGCATAAGACTATAATAAAAGGTTTTTAATGTTTGAGTATGTTCTTAATTGCGAAGTCAGCCGAATTTTTTATAATATATCCCAGCATCTTCATTGCAATGCTGTAAGAATTAAGTACTGATGTAAAAATAAAAGAAAGCTTTGGGTCGGAAACCACACCAAGGACTCTAAAAGTCTCGCATGGCGAATAAAGTCTACCTTATTTATAAATGTCATGGCGAAGCATTTGCTTAGGTTTATGGACAAATTGATAATTTTTCACCAATTCTCCAAAGCGCTCAGATTTCTCTGCAATGACAGACAATCAATTAAGTCACGTATTACTCTGAATAGTTTCAAGTGGTCTGCATTAAGCAGTATATTATTAGACAGATTATCACTTATGTCAGCGATGAAAATTTAAAATATTAAGGGGCTAAATTTCTACCTTAAGGAGCACCCTTAGTAACTTTAAATTTAACAAATTTATACCCACGAAACTCAACACATTGTACGCGATTTGTTAGATAGTACTCAAGGAAAATAATAGGTTGTTCGTTAAAACCTAATTGAGATAGTTTACGTAACAAAATGGAATGGTCAACTATGTCAAAGGCCTTCGAAAAATCAGTGTAAATTGTGTCAACTTGTTTGCGGTTATCCATAACTCGTTCAACATATTGGGTAAAGGCGGCGAGATTGTTTGCTTTACTAACGGACATTGCCACCCGCCAGGCCCATCGCCCACCGTTGTATTCCCGGTTTAAAGTAGCGGAGGGGCTTGCGAGTTTCATTAACTCAGAGAGCTATGTCGGTGGTAGGTAACTACCGGAAGGGTAGGTATCCCAATTGAACAAGTATCTATGGGTAGAAGCCAGACTGTATATACACAGTGTGTAAAAAGTCCCGGAACAGTCAGTTATTTCAAAAATGGTGCACAATATAAAAAAACTTTTTGTATAAAAGTTGTTGGTCCTAAAAAAATTTATTAAACTAAGACCCTTGTAATTATACAGGGTTGCCCCAAAAGTCGTGGTAACCGAAACTTTATTTTTTTTAAATGGAATGACCCTTTTTTGATCGCAGTTTCTGATTCCTCTAAACATTCCAAAAAACAATTATGAAACATGTCATATGGCTAAACAGATTAGTTTCAGAAATAATTTGAGTTGAAGCACATAAATGCGATAGGATTACCTACATTTTGCATTTTTATAAGCTGGTACTAGAATTTTTGCGTCACCGTCAAAGTAAATTCCTAAAATGTCGCTCAGCGAAAGGGAATGTACTATAACTTTACTAATAATAAGAGGTTTTGGAGACCGACAAAAATCAGTTAGCGAGACAAAGGAATTATTTAATACAACTTTTCCAAACCGAGAGCCTATATCAAAATTTACAGTTGTGAGAACAGTTTAAAGGTTCGAGGAAACCGGGTGTTGCAGAGATAAGATTCTTTCCGGAAGACCAAAGTCGGCAACTAGTGATGAAAAAAAATTAGAGACATTACTTCATTTTGTTCAGACTCCACATTTGTCACTCAGAAAAGCTGCTACCCAAGTTGATGTTTGTTTTAAATCAATTGAGAATATTTTAAAAACCAGTAATTTTCACCCCTATAAAATAACTCTTGTCCAGGAATTATCAGAAGACGATTTTGATCGTAGATTGGAATTTTGCGAAGTAATGATGCAAAAACATGAAGAAAATAACAATTTTTTAAATCAAATAGTTTTTACGGATGAGGCACATTCATGTTGAACGGGTCTCTCAATCGACATAATAATTGTCGTTACTGGGCTAATCAGAATCCACATTGGATGAGAGAAATACATACTCAACACCCCCAGAAAGTAAATGTGTGGGCTGGAATTATTGGCAACAGATTAGTGAGGCCTTTCTTTATAGAGGGGAATTTAAATGCCGAAATGTATCTCCACATTCTGCAAAATAAAATTCTGCCAGCAATAAACAATGAAGTTGGACCACTATTACGCAATTCGTGGTTTCAGCAGGATGGAGCTCCTCCTCATTTTGGGCTAGCTGTTAGAAATTATTTAAACAACACTTTTCCTAACCGCTGGATAGGACGAAGAGGCCTCATAGAATGGCCTGCTAGGTCGCCAGACTTAACGCCCCTTGATTATTTTCTTTGGGGACACCTAAAAAATAAAGTGTTTGTGTCAAAACCTGCAGATCTGAATGAATTAAGAGAAAGAATTATTGAAGAATGTGCATCTATTAACCAAGAAATGTTACAAAACATCATCGACAAATTTTATTATAACCTAGCCCAACTGTGGGAGGAGGACATTTTCAGCAATTAATTAAATAACGACTTACACTTAATTTTATTTTTGTTCTTTTCAAGTTATTGTTAATTTTTTTAATTTTAACGTAAAACATTTTGAGCCGACTCGAAACAATGCAAAATGTAGGTAGCATCGTACCTATCGCATTTATGTGCTTCAACTCAAATTATTTCTGAAACTAATATGCTTAGCCATATGACATGTTTCAGAATTGTTTTTTAGAATGTTTAGAGGAATCAGAAACTGCGATCAAAAAAGGGTCATTCCATTTAAAAAAAATAAAGTTTCGGTTACCACGACTTTTTGTGCAACCCTGTATAATTATAAGGGTTTTAGTTTTATAAATTTCTTTAAGACCAACAACTTGTATACAGAAAGTTTTTTTATATTGTGCACCATTTTTTAAATAATTGACTGTTCCGGGACTTTTTACACACTGTGTATACGTTTTGTAAAGAGCACAAAAATTTGATAACGAATTGCATTTAAGATTCTTGTATTACGTCCATAAACATCCTTTTAGCTCTTGTAGTTTTTATGCTGGACAAAATATCATTTACCTCAATAAAAAGTACTTCACGAAAACCGAATTAATAAACAATTTTAGGTTTGATTTTGTTTAAGTTATGTTTAAGTTAAATTTAGATATGGCCAATCGGCGATATATGTCCTATGTGAACAACGTGAAAATAATTTATTTAAAGTAGGTAGGTAATTATAATAATCCCGTGTGGGGTTGCTAGTACTCCATCGGGAGCCTCCCTAGGTGGCGGATAGGGGAACGCCTCTTAGATATGGGTGGTACCGGGGAAATGAAATACCCGGGGCTGACCAAAACTAGCATGAAGCAGGGCAGCAGCTGCGTCATTACTGAAACGAAGCTATTGAAGATTGGCGTTACTAAAGGTTCGATACCAGATACTTACAAGCGACCATCACATATGATCAAATCGGTTGTAAGGCTGCGATGAGGAAGGCAACGGGAAACCACCTCATTAAATTCCCCAGGATAATCATCAGCATGACTGGAAAACCAAGAGCCACGGCCCTCAGTCCCTGGCAGGTCTTGAATGACCAGAGGGTGCTAAGAATCACCGGGCCAGTCATGAGGAAGATTGCAACATGGAACGTGCAGAGCATGTTTCAGGCAGGTAAAATACATAATGCTATCAAAGAGATGAAACGACTAAACATAGAGATACTAGGGATCAGCGAAATGAGATGGCCAAACTCGGGACAGTGTCAAATAAATGAACATCAAGTATTTTACTCTGGCAACGACAACAACCAACACCATAATGGTGTGGGTATCATAATGGACAAGGAAACCAGCAAGTCAGTAAAGTAGTTTGTTCCAGTATCAGACAGGGTGCTTTTTATAAAACTCCACTCGCAGCCATTTGACGTCAACATCATCCAGGTTTATGTACCAACTTGTGACCACCCGGATGAAGAGATAGAAGAATTTTACGAACAAATTACAGATACCCTGAAGTTATCAAAAAAATCAGAGGTGACAATTATTATGGGCGATTTTAATGCCAAAGTAGGAAGTACTCCACGAGAGGATATTACTGGTAGATATGGTCTAGGAACAGCAAACGATAGGGGAGACCGGCTAGTTCAGTTCTGCCAGGAACAAGATTTCACTGTATCAAACACCTTCTTTAAACTTCCATCCAGAAGGCTCTATACGTGGACATCCAGCGCCCATACCCCCGAAAGAATTATTCGCAATCAAATAGACTTCATACTTATTAAAAAGCGATACAGAAACTGCATAAAGTCCGCAAAAACATATCCAGGGGCAGATATAGACTCTGATCATAATCCAGTTGTTGCAGCAGTAAGACTCGCACTCAAAAGATGTTTGCAAAAACCCAGACATAGTAAGCCAGATCTGTCAAAACTAAAGGACTTAAATATAATGAGCACATTAAAACAAGAACTGAATTCCAGACTGGATGCGATACCCATAACGAAGTCAGCAGAGACTGATCAACTGTGGTTCAATATAAGAAATGCGATCACAGAGAGTACCAACAAAATCCTCAAACCTCAACGAAACATCAAGAAGAAACCATGGATGTCGAAGGAAATTTTTAAACTGATGGAAAGAAGACGGACATACAAGGGCAGAAACAACAAGTTCCGAGCGCTAAACCGCATAATTAAAAACAAGATAAGAGAAGCAAAAGAGAAATGGCTCTCTGAGCAATGCCAAGAAATAGAAGCAATGGAAGCAAAACATGACACTTTAAATATGCACAAGAAGATAAAAGAAGCAGCAGGTATTTGTACAAACAAAAGCGTGGCGACATTGCAGAACGCGCAGGACAGGCTGATGGACACTTCAGAATAACTGAAGGAATGGTGCAATTACATCGAGCAGCTATTTCACGATACTCGGCCAGAACTCCAGGTAGCTCTGACCAAGGCCAAGGCTTGGACATAACGAAGGCAGAAATTCAGTGTGCCCTGTCAAATTCAAGAAATGGGAAAGCTAGTGGTCCTGACGACGTCTATATCGAGGTTCTAAAAATACTACAGAACGAAGAATCACTTGACATCCTGGTAAAACTATTCAACCTTATACACCGAAACGGCAGCATACCTTCTGATTGGTTGAAATCCACTTTTGTCTCGCTCCCCAAAAAAGTGAGAGCGAAGAATTGTGGCGATTATCGACTTATTAGCTTGATGAGCCATGTGCTTAAACTCTTCCTGAAAATAATACACAAGAGAATGTATGCAAAGTGCGAGACAATGATGGGTGATTCTCAGTTTGGTTTTCGCAATGGCTTCGGAACAAGGGAGGCATTATTCAGCATACAGGTTCTAATCCAAAGGTGTCGGGACATATCGGTGACTGTTTACGCGTGTTTCATCGACTACGAAAAAGCCTTTGATAACAAACATAAAAAACTGATCAATATTCTCAAAGAAATAGGATTAGAAGAACGAGACATTCGAATAATAGCCAACCTTTACTGGAATCAAACTGCTCATATGAGAATCGATAACAACGCGTCCGACGAGATTAAAATCCTGAGGGGCGTCTGTCAGGGGTGCATTTTGTCACCAATGCTATTCAATTTGCATTCCAACAGGATATATCAGGAGGCTTTAGACGAATGCGACGAAGGGATCACTGTCAACGGGATTAATATCAGCAATCTGAGGTACGCTGATGACACTGTTCTTGCTGCCGACTCCCTGGAAGGGCTGCAGGAACTGGTTAGCCGCGTGACGGCTGCAAGCTCAGAGGCCGGCCTAAACCTTAACGTAAAAAAGACAAAGTGGCTAGCAGTTATCAAGCCAAATAACGTAGACGACATGCTGGAAATCAACGGACAACGGATTAAACGAGTGAAAACTTTTAAATATCTCGGGTGTCAGCTGAACGAAAAATGGGACGGTATGCAGGAGATTAGAGCAAGAATAGAACAAGCTCGTGCTTCGTTCCTGAAGATGCGTAATGTACTTTGCAGTAGAGACTTAAGCTTGCCTCTGCGCATCTGACTGCTTCGCTGTTACGTATTCAGCATACTGTTCTATGGAATGGAAGCTTGGACTTTGACAGATGCGATGTGCAAAAACTGGAGGCCTTTGAAATGTGGACGTACAAAAGGATCCTGAGAATTTCCTGGGTAGAAAGAGTGCGAAACACCGAGGTACTTCAACGACTCGATAAACAGCTGGAGGTTCTGTTCACACTAAAAAAGCGCAAACTGCGCATTTTGGTCACATCTTAAGGAATGACAAGTATCGACTTTTAAAACTTATTATAGAAGGAAAGATCGAAGGACGGAGAGGCCCGGGTAGAAAAAGAGTATCCTGGCTAAAAAACCTAAGGCAATGGTATAAAGTGAGCACCACCACATTGTTCCGCCGAGCTGTAGACAACGTTCAGATAGCGCTGATGAATGCCAACCTAAAGAAGAAGAATTATAATAATCCAAATGAGGTATTTGATGCCAAGGCAGCCATGGAGTTATCAAAAATTTGAAAGTAAGTGGGTAAAGATATATCGTATATATGCGTAGCTTTACATTTTGTGCTTTTTCTTTTAAAGGCAGCATTTTATTCTTAAAAAATTACACTCCTCTCACAAAAACAGCCTTAATAGCAACGACAGTAAACTGTCAGATAATATTTTAGATGGAATAACAAGGTACTTCTTTTTAACACGCTTTTATTAGCTTCACCTGTATGTTTGATTGTATGTTTTTATGTATGTTTGTTTGTAACCGACTTCTTTGACCCTGATTTTGACCCACTTTAAACGGTCAGATTTAATTTAAATTTTGTAGACTTATCAAGAACCGCTGACAATACAATAATTTGATAAGTTTATCTCATTATCCTGATCAGGATCGCCGGAACTAAATCATTTCCTTATAGATCCTCTGTATGAGAGTGAGAGAGATAGCGCTCACCGTATGCGCATGCGTACTATCTACCTACTTTCCGGCTCGAGCACTCGGCTTAATAGTGTTGGTACATTATTTCGCTATCAGTTGGTCCGTTGGCCGAGCTGGTTTGTTCGGATTTGTGGATCCAATAATGCTTTGAATCTAGCCATTTAAAAAAAAATGGATCCACTGCTTGAAACCTAGCCATTTCAAAAAGTCATTGTTAAATTAGTGACAGTATTCCACCTCTACTCCGGACCTCTCGATGACTATCTCTACTCAAAAAAAGAAAATTCTTAACAATAACTCAAACTAAAAAATGAAAAATACCTAAATATATTTTAAAAAAACTAAAAAACATGCTTTAATAATTAATCAAACTAAAAAGCGGAAAATAAATATAGTTTAAAATAATTCTTGAAATTCTTAATATAGGCAGAAAATAATAATGAACGATAAACAGTAGTATATTGTGAAAAAAGCGTTGGGCGCTATGTGCTATATTTTTCGTACATCGAGCACCCCACGCTTTTTTCACAATAATACTAATGTTTATCGTTCATTATTATTTTCTGCCTATATTAAGAAATTCAAGAATTATTTTAAACTATATTTATTTTCCGCTTTTTAGTTTGATTAATTATTAAAGCGTGTTTTTTAGTTTTTTTAAACTATATTTTTTCTATAATGTTTATAAAAACTAATAAAAAAACCTTAAACAGAAACTACTTGTCTCTTCCCCCAAAGTTGTACCGTGTATGGTTTTGGAGACACAGCCGCTCGCCACACTAATTATATCACCCTGTATAAAACAGTGTTAAAAATCATCAAGATAAATTTGTATTCTATCTTACCGATATATACGTGTGTAAAACACGCACCAGCAGGAACACTGTTTCCACAGGCCTTAATCTCCTTCTCTGTAACTGGTTTAGTACACGGTTGCGGGCTGCACTGATAACAGTCTAGGGTAGAGGCTAAAAAAATATGGATTTCTTATAGATAAGTATTCATACATGATATTTTCCAATTGGTATTATGTTATTTATGTTGATTTATTTAATTCTGGCCATAAAAGCGCCTTAGCAGCCTTTTATTTTATATTAGAATACCCATTCTGACGCATAGTAATCTTAAAAATTTTAAATTTAGCAAAATTTGGGCGGTGTCCAAACAATTTTGCCTTCGGCGATTTCAACACTTCTGCGGGCTGTGAATAGAAAACTAATCGTTCAAATTGTCAACCTAACAGCCGTCAAAATATAACCGAATATATTAAGTCTTCGTAATTGCTGCATGTAGCAAGGAATCGCAAAGCTGCTGCAAGTCGCTCATGTAGTATAATTGCTTGTACTAACTTGTGTGTCTTGTTTAATAATAAGATGGATTACCAATTTTAACAGAGTACAATAGATTTCGTAATTCATCGGTAAAACCAATATCGTCGTTCCAGTTTCAACTCTTTATTTAATAATTGTGTTAAATAAATGGTAAAAAATAAAAAAAAAAATAATTTTACACTTTCCACAGATTTTTGTTTTGACTCGACATGTTTCGCAACACAGTTGCTTCTTCAAAAGAAGAACTTAAAAATTGTATTTTAAGAGTTATAACTTAGGTTTAAGAATAAAATTGCAGGTAATTTGCAGGTTGTTTAAATTGTTGGAAAAACCAATAATAATGTTTACAGACTAATTAAAGAGATTCAAAAGAGGTGATCCGTTTAAATCCAATTGATCATTAAGAAGAGTATTGTTATGTTTAAGCCTAATAACTTATTGAAAAAGCAACTGTGTTGCGAAATAATATGTCGAGTCAAAATAAAAATCTGTGGAATTATAATTTTTTTTTACCATTTATTTAACACAATTGTTAAGTATTGTTAGGTGAGCTAGGTACACTGAACGTGACGAGAGGAAGCCCGCTCACCTGTTAAGACAATAAAAAAAAAAATGTCATTGTCAATGTCATCAATAAAAAATTAATAATTTAACGTAACGGTTTAGTGTTTAAATTTCCCTGACCAGAAAATACGACCATCGACCCAGGGAAGCACGAGCCACAACATTGGTCCTTCGCCCCTAGATACCAGCAAGATTGAGGCAAGAAATAACACGCTCGAACACGGTCAGTCCTTTCCAATCCTTTATCCTATCTTTTAAATCCTTTTACCTATCAAACCACATAGGTTTATTTAAAATTGCCTCGATAATAATTATTGTAAATGGATATCGTATCTTAATTTCTTAAGAATTGTTCACGTTAATTGGGTGTACATACCAAGCTATTCATCGAGTTAACGTAAATCACGATAAAAAAACGTATATCACGATAAAAAAAAAAACGTAAATCACGATAAAAGTCAGTCCTCGCAAAAATAGTAAACATACGCATGCTTAAAACTGTTGTTTGCACTGCATGAACTTATTTAAACGCAAACTTTAACATTATTTTTTGTTTCCAAATTTAATATTGCAATTTTTGAAATTAGCTTCTCAGCTTTAAAAATTACTTCATTTACATTATAATACATATTAATTAAGAAATTAATACAATAAAGTATTAAAATAGGTATTGTAAATATATTTTTTTTTAATCCTTAAAAATGATCGTATAACGTTTTCTCCGTAAGAAGAATTAAAATTTCCTCGAAATGTCATCTGAAGGTGACACAAATCCCGACTTTGACTTAAAAAGTTTAAAAAATAGCAGAGCTCAAATAAAAGGCGAATTAACACGGTTTCAAACCTATACAAATAAATTTGATATCCAAAATCATCAAATCGAATCATTGGCCATACGTTTTGAAACCATTAAATTAATTTTAGGAAAATTTCAAAATGTACAAAGTCAATTCGAAGAACTATTAATTAGTGATTATCCCGATAATTACAAAGAGGAAGAATTGTTTCATGAACGGGAAACATTTGAAACTCGATATTATGATTCGCTGGCGGTCGCGCAAAAGATAATCGATAATTATCAGCGAGAAAACCGTACTCAGTCCTTTCGGACTTCTACACATCATTATGGCGACGGAACAGCTGGTGGTGTGATGTTGCCAGCTTTATCAGCAAAACTGCCCATACTTACATTACCAGAATTTTCAGGAAATTATAGCGATTGGGAAAGGTTTAAAGATATGTTTAAGGTGATTATACACGAAAATAACTCAATACCCGATGTAACGAAGTTTTTTTATTTAGAAGGTGCATTAAAGGGTGAACCAAAAAATATGTTAGCCTCTTTAACGGCTACAGATAAAAACTATAAAATTGCCTGGGACTTGTTACAAAGTAGATACGAAAATAAAAAAATAATCACTAACTCGCATATAAAAGAAATTATGGAAATTCCAACCATAATTAAAGAATCTCACATCTCACTTCGTGGTCTTTCAAACACGTTTTTTAAAAATTATCGATCCCTGGAGTCACTGGGTGAAAATGTGACAGAATGGAACGCAATTCTAATATACATTTTAGTTTTAAAATTAGACAGTAATAGCAGGCGAGAATGGGAAGTTTTTTGTAAAAACATCCAGTCTCCAAAAATCGATAACTTTAACGCCTTTTTGGCTGAGCGTTGCCAAATCTTGGAAGTGTTAGACTCAAACCTTTATAAAAAAACAATCGAATCTAAATCGTTTTTAACGACTAATAATGATACTAACAATTATTATGGACCAAAGTGCCCCCACTGTCAAGATCGACACTTTATTTATTTTTGTGACAAATTCAAGAAACTTTCTATGACAAATCGTTTAAATCAAGCGAAAAAACTAAATTTATGTACAAATTGTCTTCGATACGGACATAAAACGAGCGAGTGTAGATCTAAGGGATGTAAAATTTGTAACCAGCACCATGCCACTTTATTGCATCAATCTGAACAATTTAATCAAAATACGGACCAGTCAATTTTAAGTCACGTAACTGAAGATGATGTAAAAGAACCCTCAAATAAAACTCAATTAGCAAGTCAAACATTTGTATCAGAAATTGAAAATTATTGTTTACAAAATAAGTGCAATCAAAATCCTCAAATTTCCTCACCAATTTTATCAATCACTTGCCAAAACTCGTTAGGTAATTTTATTTTGCTGTCCACGGCTATTATAAACGCGTATGATAAAAATAGAAAATTGATACCGTGTAGAGTATTATTAGATTGTGGATCACAATCTAATTTTGTGACTTCATCCATGGTCAAAAAATTAAATATAGAAGGTGTAGAAATTGATATTCCGGTCGTTGGTATAAACCAAATAAAAACTAGCATATCAGAACTCGTAGAAATCAGCTTTTCTTCCCGACATACCAATTATAAAAGTAAATTAAATTTTTTGGTACTGCCGGCAATTTCAGATTTATGTCCGCAAAAACATTTTAACACCTCTAATTTAAATATTCCGGCAGAATTATTATTAGCGGATCCGAATTTTAACACCCCATCTGAAATAGATATGCTTTTAGGTTGCGAAATATTCTTTGAACTAATGTGCGCAGGACAGATAAAATTAGGCAAAAATCTCCCAGTTTTGCAAAAGACGTTATTTGGATGGATTGCAGCTGGTCAAGTTCCCTGTGGTAAAGGCAACGCAGGGAAAGCAAACGTTTTATTGTCAAATTGTTTTTTATCTCAAAATTCATTAAAAAAAGGTATTGAAAAATGTTGGTTAGTAGAAGAGATAAAAAAAACCTCGGAATCACTTATGACAAAGGAAGAGCTTGAATGTGAAAGCTCTTTAGTTAAAACTACGATTAGAGAGGAAAGCGGTAGATTTGTTGTGAAATTCCCGTTAAAAGAAAATGTTCACGAATTAGGCGAGTCACAGCAAACTGCACTAAGTAGATTACATTCGATCGAAATACCTCTAACTAAAAATCCCGAACTGGAGAAATCTTATAAATGTTTCATGCAAGAGTACATAAATCTCAAGGATGTGTCAGAAATTCCACACAATTCTTCGTCAGAAAAAACTACATTTTTGTTTAAAATAGCACAACGCGAATCATCTCTTCAAGTAATTCATGATTTAAAAACTAACAATCGCGTTTCTAACAGAAGTAAATTGAAAGCCTTATCGCCATTTCTTGATGATCTAGGAATAATTAGACTAGGCGGCAGATTAAAGCTCTCGGATTTTACCTATGACATAAAATATCCGGTAGTGTTCCCAGCGAAACATGCTTTTACGAATTTAGTTATTGACTTTAAATATAAAAGAACTCTTCATTCAGGTATACAATGTACTTTATCGCACATAAGACAGAAATTCTGGCGTATTAATGGAAAAAATGCAGTAAAATCCTACATTCGAAAATGTTTAAAATGTTTTAGGGCAAGCCCACCCGCCAGTATAATTATTCCAAAAATGGGTGAGTTACCTATGGCTCGAATTACGGCGTCACGTTCGTTTTTATCTGTGACTGTCGATTACGCCGGTCTATTTGAGCTCAAAGCTGGTAAAACGCGAACCAACAAGGCTATAAAGGGATGTGTGTGCATGTTTGTATGCCTTGTGACATTCGTGGAAGTCATATCGGACTTAAGTAGTAACGGGTTTTTAAGTTTATTAAAAATATTTGTATCGAGACAAGGTTTCTGCACAGACATTTACTCCGATAACGCAACTAATTTTGTGGGTTGCAATGATGAATTAATTTTAACTCAGAAGCTAGTCAAAGATAATGAATTTCGACATTCAGTAATTAAGTGGCATTTTATCCCACCGAGATCGCCTAATTTCGGAGGTTTGCATGAAGCTGCGGTAAAATCGTGCAAACACCACTTAAAGCGTATGCTAAATGGTAATCTCTTGCACTATCAAGAATTTTATACCTTAATTGTACGAATCGAGGCAATTCTGAATTCGATACCTATGATTCCCCTCACATCCGATCCAAATCTAAATGACCTCGAAGTTTTTACACCGGCACATTTTCTCATTGGTATGCAGTTAACGGCCATTCCAGAACAGGACATACCCAATTCCAAGGTCAATTTCGTGAAGCGGTACCATCATATCACGTTCATACGTCAACATTTCTGGAAGCGTTGGGCTAAGGAATACCTTCACTAGCTCCAGATGCGAAGCAAACGGCAGTTCGACAATGATTCCAAAATTCACATTGGTTCCTTGGTGCTGATTAAAGAAGATAATGGTTTCGCTTTGGGTTTTGGGTCGAGTAATAGCAAGACATCCCGGAAAAAACGGTGCCACCAGACTAGTGAACATAAAAACTCAAAACGGAACTTTAAAACGAGCAGTGTCAAAATTAACATTACTTCCGATACGTGAAGGGGACTAAAAACATTAAACTTTGTGCACGTGATTCAAGTTTTGCAAGTTTGCATTTATTTATTTTTCATAATTTATATTGTTTAATGTTGAAAGCGTCTTTACCCTTTCAAGGGGGGCAATTATGTTAAGTATTGTTAGGTGAGCTAGGTACACTGAACGTGACGAGAGGAAGCCCGCTCACCTGTTAAGACAATAAAAAAAAAAATGTCATTGTCAATGTCATCAATAAAAAATTAATAATTTAACGTAACGGTTTAGTGTTTAAATTTCCCTGACCAGAAAATACGACCATCGACCCAGGGAAGCACGAGCCACAACAACAATTAATACTGGATTTCCACCAAGTAAAAGCCGAATCAGTTCTATTTATTTAATAGGTTAATATGAGAAAACTGGTTTATCTTTAAAAGCTATTCGTTTGCCCGCTTTGTCCTTTCCTTTGTTATTTTTATGGTAAATGCCCCTCAATTGTACACAAATATATTGCCGTAAACAAGTCAATTATCATCAAACAAAAGACACTCTTTCTTTAACAATTTGAGCAGTATGTTTACCTACTAATCACAATCCGCAGGAATTTGATACAAACAAAGACATTTGGGTAGTTACTATAATTTTTTTGCTCGTCGAGTAACCCCTTCCAATCCAGCGATTTGGGAAATTTACATTTAAAAAGTTAACCCCTTTAATAAAAGTGTGCATTGGGCATCCATCAAGTTGGTACCATGGGGATGTTCTTATATCAATAGGAACATCTTTTAAAAGCATAAAGGCAAGTAATTTCCGAAAAATTATAAATAAGATTCACCATTTGGATAGCCATTAGGTAAACGGTCGGATTATTCTTTCTCCCAAAATTCCACACCATGCACAGATGCACACGTTGGTATTTCACCTGTTTGGTGCATCCAATGGGGATTTGTTTGTGACCAATAGTGCATGACTGTGGCTTCATCAGCCCATAAAACCAGGAAAATTCATTGCGGATTTTCGTTACACATTTTTCTAAGCCTTTAATATCAATAGGCCAACCGCTGCGCGCAAATCAGTATCTGAAAGGACCTGTTGTAAAACTACATGATAGGGATGCAGTTTAAAATCTCTTAAATTCTAAATACTGTAGTGCAACTTATATCTAACTCTAACTCTACATACATCTCTTTTATAGGTACTTTAGTGCGAATCCACTTCGATTTATAATATTGTCTTCTTTCCTATTATTAAATATTTTAATATTATATTGTGATTTTACTTGATGATTTATAATCAAGTGTTAACGGAGGTCTGGGAGCTATAGAAAACATAAGAAATAAAAATTAATTAACAATAATGTAATATTAATTATGATTAATTCGATACGAAAAAGCTCAATATTCAAAAATCATTTTTGTTTGTTATGGCACGCTTATCCCCGAAACTTTAAAAACAATTGTTTCTGCAATTAACGTTTTAATTAAGTTTTTAGCAAATAACTCTTAAAAGTATGAAGATAATTTACAATCCGATTAAACAATGATAATTATATCTTTCCATTTAAAATTTTGGAATAAAATTTTTAAAAAATGGTTCTGGACTTTCCCAAATGGCGCCCTCTAGTGAAACCTGTAAAAAATAAAATAAGATGTCTAAAATTTTGTTTTAATTAGTAAAGTTTCCCTTCTTAAATACGACCGAGATTACCGGTTTAGCTAAACCAAAGGTTTAGGGATTTTAATCAGTAGGTAGATTTCCCCCCTGTCCTTATTTTACATCCTCCAGTAAAACGTATTAAACCAAAAAGATTACAAGTTTCAGTAACATTACCATGGTAGTATTTATTTGGCAACTTATATGGGCATATTTTTTAGAAAAATCCCTTTTTATATGACCGACCATAACAAAATTGCGCCCCCTAGCGAGCGTAAAAATTGGTTTCTGATATATATGGTACCTTTTCACTCGTAATGCAATACCCTGTATACAGGGTGTTTCTAAAATATGCGGAAACTCGCACAAATTCCTGAGGTTTTTAATATGACGATCCAACCCAACTTACCTCCGTCCAAAAGTGGATGATTTCGGAGATAGAGATTCAAAAGTTCAATTTGGTTTTAGTTTTTCATAATTTTTTTTTTAGTAATTGGTGTATATTGTTACGATATTCGCCCAGGAGGGGTTTTGTGGGGTGAAAGATTAAAATCTGCTCTCATTTTTATTGTAAAATTCAGAGGCACCTGCGGTACCTTGCACACATTTAAAACAAAATAACTTTTTTGAGCCACTCTGTTGAACTTTTAAATAAACATTCTTATTCTCCAACGTATTTTACCTAAAAAACGTGTACGTGATTAGAGTTGATTTGAGCAGCCTTTTTAAGATATCTGAACTTTAAAAATTCACTTTGTGAATGGCCAGGTCTAAATTATTGTAATAATTCAAGCGAAGGTGTTAAATTAAAATAACTGTCACTAAAAACTGACTGGTATCAAATCGATTCTAAAAACATTTCCAGCATACATTTGAGTGGTCAATAAATTTTTACATTTCCTTTCGTCACAGTATACCAACGAAGAAATGACCGATATGTTATTGGTGTTTGGATATTGCCAAGGAAATGATTTAGAATCTTGCAAATTCAAATTTAAATTCAAAAATTCTTATATTTAGAAAAATACTATTGTATTTAACAAAACTGCGTCAAACGGTTACAACAAACAGAATTTAAAATAAAGTTAAAATAAATACAAAACTTTATGACACATTAAAATTTTCAGTAAAATTAAAACAAAGATGCATATACTTTTACGACATATTAAAATTCTCAGTAAAAAAAAGCATAATTAAAACTTCAATTAAAGTAAAGCACAGGATACAAAGAAATCACGAAAAGATGGCCTATATCGCCAATGACAGAAACTCTCCAACAATGTAGGGTTCTATCGCAATGATATATGTATTTTAATACGTTCCTGCAAGCTATTCGCCTGCTTGAGCGCCAAGGGAAGTTTGTTGTAATATTTTATACACGAAAAGGCAGGACCGCGGTTAGAAAGAGTCAGTCTGCGCCACGGGGATGAAGGTGGGATTGGGCAACCCGCAACATCTTGCCACCGGATATGTCAGCCACCTGGCCATATTTGAACGTATGTGCAAAAGCAATAGGTGCGATTAAAATTTGACATCGTTGACGTTTCGTTTTCGTAACCTTTCTTTTTTTAGACCGCCTTGTGGAAATGCTTTATTTTTTTGTGATTTTTATCGCACCGGCATTATTATTTATGTTAAAAATGTCACTGAAGTTCTTAGTATTTCTCTGAGTAAGTACTAAATATTGTAATATTATTATTAAGCTAAAAATATTGCATCCGAGAATATTTCTTTTACTTCCAAATAATGTTTCTTGGAGGGATGATTTTTTATAACCTTTGAAATTGAAAGTCTGTACCTGACTGTGAAACTTGCTAATTTTTATTCTAGCGACGTTACTAATCAGTATTTATGTGTTTGATTTAAAGAATATGATGAAAATACTAGACTTACTTATGCCAGTGACAAACTAGTTCGCTTACTCGATGTAATTCCACGAGAAATTGTATCGTTTCCTTAATAATAGTGCATTGCTCACTTAGAAGATACATTTTTAGATATTTATGAAAATGAATTTCAAAAATTTAACTTCTGTGAGCAACACGACATATGTAATGAAATTGTTAAATTATATGTTCGATTAACAGTTTACAAATATTTAAGAGATAAAAATACTCAAAATCAAACTTTAAGTGCTGGACACTATAAAAAGCATAACATTTTTAATAAAAGTAAAGTTAATGACCCCAGTTATAAAAGATTTAAAACAATTTTCTCAGTTTCTATTTAAAAATAATTCTTGTTTTAAAACATTTTACTAATGTATGAGATTATTCTGCCCAATTTTTTTTTGTTTCATGTTAATGCACACCTACAAGACTAGCCCAATGTTGACCTCCACCGGATTAAGACTTGCCCCACATGAAGACCTAATTTTAATAATGACCAGCCCTATAGTGCAAAATTGAAAAGCATAGGCAAGGAAGCCGTTGAACGACACCACGGTGACTCTAAACTTGTACCTACTAAGAAGGGTGATATAAGAATCACTGGTGGATACCTTAGATGCTTCCTTGGCTTATATTTTTGTACAGGCCCAGGAAGTTAGTCGACTCTGAATACCACACTGAGGAAAATAATTTGTAGCCATTACTAAAAATTTAGTTACCACAGCAAAATTTTTCATTAAAATAGGGGACAGCAAGGTGGATGACTTATAACAACTAAATCAAGTTTGCTGAAATAGATTAGTAGCTACAACTATAGGATTTAGTAGATAACGAACTTATGTTGTTGGGTTTACTAAATGGTTTTAGTTACAGTTACTAAAAAACTGAGTTAGCTCAGCTAATATATATATTCGTTACAAGTAGGTGGTTTGTTAAAGCTATTATATCATTTAGTTGCAGGAACTAAGCGTAGATGTTAACGTTACTAATAAATTATATAATAGTAACTAAATTATGTAGTTAACCCAAATTGGGTATTTAGTGAATACAAATAAAAATATTAGTTAAAAAGTAACCACAAAGTTTTTTTTTATTTGGCAACGATTGCACGCACCTTCAGTCCCCTAAAGGCCTTATTATATAAGGGCATCTTAACAGTAGCTCAAGTGAACCTTTACTGGTACTTGAACCTTCCCATAAAAATCACATTGTCGTCAAATACGGTTTTTTGTTTGGAACTGGCAGCAACGAAAAGCTTACTCTAGTCACCACAGCAAAAAGTATTTCGCTGTCCCCTATTTAATAAGAGTTCTATGCTGCATTAGAAAAATATTTGTTACGGCTGCACATACAACTTGTAGATAAAATCCACTGTAATTGCATGTGTATATCGCAACCGAAAAGCTCGGTATACTGCAGAAAAAACTCTAAGCATCAAAGCGTAATTTGCTGGAGCTTTTCTGTAACCACCAATAAAACCAGTTTACTGATGTTGAAGCTTTTCGTCTAAAATATATTGCTGCCAGTTTCAAACAGAAACAATATTTAATTTAACTGCAATGTGATTTTTATAAAAAAAACTTTAAGTACCAGTAAAGGTTCAGTTGAGCTGATGTTAAAAAGCCCTTTTATACGGCCTAAGGAAACTGAAGGTGTGTGCAACAGTAGATACCAAATAAAACACTTTAACTTGGCTGTTTAACTAGTTGATCAAAATTTGTCTTTGTTTCTGGGAGAAACTTATTCAATATATCTACACGTCAAAATATTTAAATTCAGAAGCCTTCTGTGATAGCTTGTAGATGAAATTTCATTTCAGATAGATTGAATTATTTTTAAGGCTTTCTAGTTGAGGTAGGTAATTACTTCCCTAAAGTGAAAAGTTTGTTTTCTCTTTAACTTAAAATACAAAAAATAATTTTTTTAGGTTTTTAAAATTTTTATTAAATAAATAACATGGATAAATCCTAACCTTACCTTCAAATGCATCTAGATGGGTTTGAAGCCCCCATTCTAACAATAAAAGTCTGTAATACATCACTATAAACTATAATAAATAAATAACACTAATAGACACACACACACACACAAACACACACCGCGGCAAGAAGCACCTGATTCACTTAAACCATGCACACGTATCGAAGCACGGAGACGAAATGATTGTTACCGCGTGGATTAACTAAATATTTAGTAATGGCTACCATATTTTTCGTTACGACAACTTAAGGCATTATTTAAAATAAATTTTTTTTTAGTTGTCACAAGTATAACAAAATCTTACGCCCTTGTTAGTTATCACAACAAAGGATGTATTTACCGCAAGTCTACCAAATAAATTTTTGGCGTACAGCCTACTAATTCGATTAGTAATTGTAAGTGGAGGGCAAAAAATATATTTGTTAGTCCCTATAAATAGCTTTGCGGTATTATGGCAACTAAGTATGCGGACATTTTTAGTAGCTACAACTAAAAAAAAATCAACTAAGTAATTTAGTTGGCGGGTTTTTCTCAGTGCACCTTTAATCCCTTAGGAAACTTTTATTTTTGATAGTACAATGTTCCGTAACTAGTTCGTACCAGAAGTTCATATAGTTATTAGAAATTCGTCTTATGTTAGACTTATTGGAAGTTATGCCTTCTGCATTAAGATCTTTTCGATCTAAACTTGAAATAAATTATAAACAAAATATGGTCGTTTTTTTTTTCTAGAAGTCTTATTTTTTTTATAGTAAAATAATTTTTTTAATGTTGTTTGCTTTGCTGTTTTTAATCGTTGAATAAACATAATTTGTCTCAGAAAATTAAAAAGCAAAGTAAACAAACATTAAAAAATTAATTTACTAACCTGCAATTAAAATTAAGCGTTCCCCCGCCTTCCTCGCCCCCTGCCACCTAACATGGCGATCGGTTAAACGTCATTTCCGTTTCGTTCAATTAACATGCAAATAACGTTTCTCTTAGTTGGTGTTTTGTGGTCTGCGCAAAGGGATGTTATAGTCAAATGACCTGGTAGCGATTTTACAAAATATAAACTATTACAGTACAAGACACGCCCCCAATTACAAAATAACAAAATATAATCGGCCTCAGCACAATCCTGCAAAATCTAATCGTTTGCGGCACAACGTGGCTGATCCATATAAATAAATCTTGATGAAATTGAGGTTAGATCCGTCACGTCGGTCAGCAGAAAATTTTTTTTTTAACCAGCCGCACGAGTCCCACCGCCTGACGAGTCCTTTTCTACAAATTCCGTCGAGAAGCAACCGGTTTGTTCGTTGTTACCCAGAGCATTTTTTTTCCACAAATATTATTTTATATAAATAAAATTTAAAAAAAAATGCTCTGGGTAACAAGGAACAAACCGGTTGCCAATATACCTTCTCAACGGAATTTCTAGAAAAGGACTCGTCAGGCCGTGGGACTCGTGCGGATGGTTAAGAAAAATATTTCTGCCATCGGTCATGCTACAACAAACACTCCGAGCTACAAACGATTAGATTTTACAGAAATGTGCTGAGCGGGATTATATTTTGCAATGATTCACGGGGCGAACGTGGCTGGTGTTCTAGTAGTTTATATTTAGTAAAATCGCGCTGACGCCGATTATATTTTGTAATTTCGTAATTGGGGGCGTCTTGTGCTGTAATAGTATATATTTTGTAAAATCGCTACCTGGTATCGTACACTGAGGAAAATAATTTGTAGCCATTACTAAAAATTTAGTTACCACAGCAAAATTTTTCATTAAAATAGGGGACAGCAAGGTAGATGACTTATAACAACTAAATCAAGTTTGCTGGAATAGATTAGTACCTACAACTATAGGATTTAGTAGATAACGAACTTATGTTGTTGGGTTTACTAAATAGTCTTAGTTACAGTTACTAAAAAAACTGAGTTAGCTCAGCTAATATAGTATATATTCGTTACAAGTAGGTGGTTTGTTAAAGCTATTATATCATTTAGTTGCAGGAACTAAGCGTAGATGTTAACGTCACTAATAAATTATATAATAGTAACTAAATTATGTAGTTAACCCAAATTGGGTGTTTAGTAAATACAAATAAAAATATTAGTTAAAAGGTAACCACAAAGTTTTTTTTTTATTTGGCAACGATTGCACGCACCTTCAGTCCCCTAAGGCCTTATTATATAAGGGCATCTTAACAGTAGCTCAAGTGAACCTTTAACTTAAACCTTCCCATAAAAATCACATTGTCGTCAAATACGGTTTTTTGTTTGGAACTGGCAGCAACGAAAAGCTTACTCTAGTCACCACAGCAAAAAGCATTTCGCTGTCCCCTATTTAACAAGAGTTCTATGCTGCATTAGAAAAATATTTGTTACGGCTGCACATACAACTTGTAGATAAAATCCACTGTAATTGCATGTGTGTATCGCAACCGAAAAGCTCGGTATACAGCAGAAAAAACTCTAAGCAGCAAAGCGTAGTTTGCTGGAGCTTTTCTGTAACCACCAATAAAACCATTTTACAGATGTTGAAGCTTTTCGTCTAAAATATATTGCTGCCAGTTTCAAACAGAAACAATATTTAATTTAACTGCAATGTGATTTTTATAAAAAAAACTTTAAGTACCAGTAAAGGTTCAGTTGAGCTGATGTTAAAAAGTCCTTTTATACGACCTAAGGAAACTGAAGGTGTGTGCAACAGTAGATACCAAATAAAACACTTTAACTTGGCTGTTTAACTAGTTGATCAAAATTTGTCTTTGTTTCTGGGAGTAACTTATTCAATATATCTACACGTCAGAATATTTAAATTCAACTATCCCACGATGCTACACACAGATTTATGGTTGTTAATATAAGATTAATTAAAAATATTTCAATCCATAAGTAATACATAAATCAGAGCCCAACTTTAAATTCTCGAGGGATGATTTCAATAACTGATCTCACTCGTGAAGCCTTCTGTGATAGCTTGTAGGTGAAATTTCATTTTAGATAGATTGAATTATTTTTAAGGCTTTCTAGTTGAGGTATGTAATTAGGTACTTCCCTAAAGCAAAAAGTTTGTTTTCTCTTCAACTTAAAATACAAAAAATAATTTTTTCAGTTTTTAAAATTTTTATTAAATAAATAACATGGATAAATCCTATAACACAACACAATTTTACCTTCAAATGCATCTAGATGGGTTTGAAGCCCCCATTCTAACAATAAAAGTCTGTAATACATCACTATAAACTATAATAAATAAATAACACTAATAGATACACACACACACACACCCTTCCATGCCAAGCAATCATTAGACGGACATCGAGATGGCATATCACTTTTGTGGCCATGCGAACTAGGCTATGAACTATTTGCCATTTTTATTGCTGAATATACTGGTACAAAAATTATTTCTATACACTCGCGATTTCAGAAGTTATGTTTAAAAAACTCTTATGTGGCCAGGCCCCATAAAGACTTTACACTAAGTGTATTGAGTTTACCTACATTAAGAGGTCATACACATTATTATCCAAATAAATTTCAAGGACATTATATTTTAAAACCTTATGGGGTCCCTCTGGTTTCCTCACAGGTACTAATATGAAGCTTTTAGGAATAATACCTGTACTTTTTCTCTTCTTGGTAAGTTAACTTGGTGAATTTAATAGAAAGGTTTAAATTTTTGTAGGTATATTTAAAAAAACATTAAAGCCTTTATACATGCAACCATTATAAATCAAAGATGGTTGGGAGTCCTATGTTCAATTATCTTTCTTATAAGCCTGCGTAGTTACCAGCTAGCTGATCGGAATTTGAAATTCTTTTGCCATTGCCAATAAATGCGCATGCATTCCTTTAAGTTTCCTGCAAAATTCAAGATACATACCTACTGACTGTTGGATTTTATGGAGAAAGTATTTTTCAAAATAAATTAAATAAAACATTGATTCATCTAAAATTCTGTTGTAAGTCCAGTTCCTTATAATTTTTACATATATAAATACAATATAAATAAAAATATAATTTAAACAACACGTAAAATTTAGGGTCGCCAGGTCTCCTGATTTAAGGTCATGACTTTATAAAAATAAATACATTTTACAAATTAATAATATTTCATTTATTTAACAATAAAATAAATCGTTTCCATCAATAATCACGAAGTAAATTTCCTTTTTTTTTAAATCAAGTTCCTTCTGTGGCCCTATACACGTAGTTCCAGTGGTGGCATAAAGGGGTCATACACTTTTCATTTTAAAATAACTACTTTTGAAACTTTTTAGATTATCCTAGTGAAGGCCTTATTTTTTTGTATTTTAAGTATAAAAATAAATAGTATAAATCGTTTCCATCAATAATCACGAAATAAATTTCCTTTTTTTTTAAATCAAGTTCCTTGTGTGGCCCTACACACGTAGTTCCAGCGGTGGCATAAAGGGGTCATACACTTTTCATTTTAAAATAACTATTTTTGAAACTTTTTAGATTATCCTAGTGAAGGCCTTATTTTTTTGTATTTTAGGTATCAAATAGTATTAATCATTTCCATCAACAATCACGAAGTATATTTCCTTTTTTTTTTTAAATCGATTTCCTTGTGCGGCCCTACACACGTAGTTCCAGCGGTGACATAAAGGGGTCATACACTTTTCATTTTAAAATAACTACTTTTAAAACTTTTTAAATTATCCTAGTGAAGGCCTTATTTTTTGTATTTTAGGTATCAAATAGTATTAATCATTTCCATCAACAATCACGAAGTAAATTTCCTTTTTTTTTAATCAATTTCCTTGTGCGGCCCTACACACGTAGTTCCAGCGGTGGCATAAAGGGGTCATACACTTTTTATTTTAAAATAACTATTTTTGAAACTTTTTAGATTATCCTAGTGAAGGCCTTATTTTTTTGTATTTTAGGTATCAAATAGTATTAATCATTTCCATCAACAATCACGAAGTATATTTCCTTTTTTTTTTAAATCAATTTCCTTGTGCGGCCCTACACACGTAGTTCCAGCGGTGACATAAAGGGGTCATACACTATTCATTTTAAAATAACTATTTTTTAAACTTTTTAGATTATCCTAGTGAAGGCCTTATTTTTTGTATTTTAGGCATCAAATACTATTAATCATTTCCATCAACAATCACGAAGTAAATTTCCTATTTTTTAAATCAAGTTCCTTGTGTGGCCCTACACACGTAGTTCCAGCGGTGGCATAAAGGGGTCATACACTTTTCATTTTAAAATAACTATTTGTGAAACTTTTTAGATTATCCTAGTGAAGGCCTTATTGTTTTTGTATTTTAGGCATCAAATACTATTAATCATTTCCATCAACAATCACGAAGTATATTTCCTTTTTTTTTTTAAATCGATTTCCTTGTGCGGCCCTACACACGTAGTTCCAGCGGTGACATAAAGGGGTCATACACTTTTCATTTTAAAATAACTACTTTTAAAACTTTTTAAATTATCCTAGTGAAGGCCTTATTTTTTGTATTTTAGGTATCAAATAGTATTAATCATTTCCATCAACAATCACGAAGTAAATTTCCTTTTTTTTTAATCAATTTCCTTGTGCGGCCCTACACACGTAGTTCCAGCGGTGGCATAAAGGGGTCATACACTTTTTATTTTAAAATAACTATTTTTGAAACTTTTTAGATTATCCTAGTGAAGGCCTTATTTTTTTGTATTTTAGGTATCAAATAGTATTAATCATTTCCATCAACAATCACGAAGTATATTTCCTTTTTTTTTTAAATCAATTTCCTTGTGCGGCCCTACACACGTAGTTCCAGCGGTGACATAAAGGGGTCATACACTATTCATTTTAAAATAACTATTTTTTAAACTTTTTAGATTATCCTAGTGAAGGCCTTATTTTTTGTATTTTAGGCATCAAATACTATTAATCATTTCCATCAACAATCACGAAGTAAATTTCCTATTTTTTAAATCAAGTTCCTTGTGTGGCCCTACACACGTAGTTCCAGCGGTGGCATAAAGGGGTCATACACTTTTCATTTTAAAATAACTATTTGTGAAACTTTTTAGATTATCCTAGTGAAGGCCTTATTGTTTTTGTATTTTAGGCATCAAATACTATTAATCATTTCCATCAACAATCACGAAGTAAATTTCCTTTTTTTTTTAAATCAATTTCCTTGTGCGGCCCTACACACGTAGTTCCAGCGGTGGCATAAAGAGGTCATACACTTTTCATTTTAAAATAACTATTTTTGAAACATTTTAGATTATCCTAGTGAAGGCCTTATTTTTTGTATTTTAAGTAGTATTAATTGTTTCCATCAATAATTACGAAGTAAATTTCCTTTTTTTTCTAAATCAATTTCCTTGTGCGGCCCCACACACGTAGTTCCAGCGGTAACATAAGCTTTTCATTTTAAAATAACTATTTTTGAAACTTTTTAGATTATCCTAGTGAAGGCCTTATTTTTTGTATTTTATGTATCAAATAGTATTAATCGTTTCCAGCAATAATCAGTAAGTAAATTTCCCTTTTTAAAATCAAGTCCCTGGTGTGGCCCTACACATGTAGTTCCAGCGGTGGTTTAAAGGGGACATACACTTTTCTTTTTAAAAGAACTATTTTTAAAACTTTTTATATTATCCTAGTGAAGGCCTTATATTTTGTCAGGTGAGTATCGAATAGCATTATTTATTTCCATCAACATCAGTAAGCGAATTTCCGTTTTTAAAACCAAGTTCTTTGTATGGCCTTACACACGTAGGTCCAGCGGTGGCATAAAGGGGCCATACGCTTTTATTTCTAACGTAAATATATTTGAAACATTTTATTTTATTTTAGTGAAGGCCCTATTTTTGTCAGGTAACTTTTTAATACTTTTATTTATTTTGAATTTAACATCCAAATCAAAAAGCAGCACAGTATACAAAACAACGCGTTGCAAACCTCTGCGTCGCTCAACACAAATAGCAGCTGTTGGAGTGCCACGTCACCGAAATTATTTTAACAATAAACTTTTTGTTACATTTTTAAATATAACTTTAGTAATAACTTAAAAACCATTTTATTTTTAATATTTAATAAAAATGTTCAAAAATTAACGGAATTATGTTTTTGTTTTTAGTAATAAGTAATTTAAGTATTATTTCTAATAACTATTATTTTATACTTTTAAAAGCATTAAGAAGTCGTGTATTTTTTTAACGGTAAAACTTCTTTATTCTTATTTTTTTTACATAAACCTGAACAAAAATATATTTCCAATTTAACTTTCGTTTGGCTAACCATGCAGAACATTTCAAAATATTCTATGTAATTTTTACTCTTTCTATATGTCCCGTTTATACATTTGAACATATTTATATAGATCATGTTTTCAGTTTACACTAAGTACCTCATTTCCAAACTGAATTAGAACCGTTATTTTAAATATTCAGATATACCTTCAAAGACATTCTGTATGGCCTATTCAAATAATACGTAATATCCAATATACGATTATTAAATATTAAAACATGAATATTAAGACTTTCCAATGAAACTTTTAGAAAAAGACGTCCTACTATTATTCTACAAACTTATCGACAATTTGTATTGCACAGATCATGCTGAAAGTACCAACAATGCCCAATTAAAAAATATAAAAATTGCTAGAGTAAGATCGTACTCTTTGTGCAGCACAGAGTGTGCAAAAACCGATAAAAACGTCAAAATTTTTAAGAATATGTAATTGGAACAAGAATACTATTGCTAAAAATAAAGAAAATACGCTAAGCTGATAAAAGATCAGTTGTTGATTGATTGATTAAATACTGATTATACATGATGCCTAAATTAATTTTATATCGTGCAATAGCATAGTGTAAGGAAATATTATTTTAATAAAACTTAAATTTCCCGTGGTAAAAAGTGGTGTCGTCTTAGAACTGATCGCGATTGGTTAAAAATCAGTAAAAAGTCCGGTAATGACGATTGGCCTTAAACCGCTTATAAATTCTGACCAAAATGATTACAAACCATTTGCTACTGAGCTTATAGAAGACGCGTCAGATTTTCGAAATTTATTTACGACTTGGAAAATTAATTACTAGTCTCAAAAAAGAATTTTTTCGATTTTGAAAAAAAAATCCACCGTAAGATTATTATTGAGAAACTCGAAGATTCTAATGGTTTAAGCGCTCTTTTTCAATAAGTTGTCGTCGGTACGACTTTTTTAAGTCGCACCTTGGAATTTTAATCACAAACACCTTTATTCTTTAAATAATATATTCTTCCAGCACTTGAACCCTTTAGTTGAGTTGACTTGTTAAAATAAGGAACTTTAGCTTGTAAATAGTTAGGTTATATAAGTTAGGAAGCGGACTTACAAGGACTAGACTATCTTGTCTTTTTAATAGTTTCATTTATTTCTATCAATAATGATCAACTAAATTTTCGTTTTCAAAATCAAGTAAGTCCCATGTGTGACCCTACACATATAGTTCCAGCCTTGGCCTTAAGCGGCCATACACTTTTTTTTTTAACTTCTTTTGAAATGTTTTATATTATTCTAGTGAAAGCTCTATTTTTTGTCACGTGTCTCTCTAATAGATTTATATATTTCCATCAATAATTACGAAGTAATTTCTGTTTTCAATGTCAAGAAAGTTTGCTGTGTGGCCCTACACATGTAGTTCCAGCGGTGACCTAAAGGGGCCATATACTTTTTTTAAATAGGTAACTATTGTTAAAATTTTTTTATATTATTCTAGTAAAGGCTCTATTTCTTGTCACGTGTGTCTCTCTAATAGATTTATATATTTCCATTAATAATCACGAAATAAATTTCTGTTTTCAAAATCAAGTAAGTTCCCTGTGTGGCCCTAGACACGTGGTTCCAGCGGTGGCCTAAAGGGGCCATACACTTTTTTTTTTAAAAACAATTTTTGGTCAGGTGACTTTTTAATAGTTTTTATTTATCACTATAATCACGAGATAAGTTTTTGTTTTTAAAATTGAGATCCCCATATGGCCCTTCACTCGTAGTTCCCGCAGTGGCATAGAGAGGTATCCCTTATTCACGAAATCGAATTTAATCTCCTGTCAGCCTCACCCTCTCTTTAATACTTGTGAACAGCAGAATTAGTATTCTCAAAGTAAAAACCTCAAAAATGACATATCACTTTATATTCTACAAAGATCAGATTTATTTCCTCCTAATACCAAGCCTTTCACTTCTTTAAAATTTTTAAAATAAATTTGCTTTTTTGACCTCAAGCGCCTTGATAACGACATATTACTAAACATATTTGAGAACAATCCAATTTTATGTCTTCCCGCTATAAACAAATTTTTTTTTTACTACATTTTATTTTCTCTTCCTACCTTCTCTCTAATTTTCCCACATTCTCTCTATTTTTTAAAGTTCAATATGAAATACGTCTAATTAAAAACCTCCTACCATTCGTAAAATCCGTTACAAATAAATGATGTCTTTTTCTAAATTTATTTTTAAAACCTGCAATAATAATACAACTACCCACATTTATAATGCTTAGAATGTCCCCATAAGGTTTAAAATACCACAATTCGAATACACTCATCGAGGCACGCAAAATATGAGAAAAATAAAATAATATTAAAATGATCTGTCCTTGAAAAACAACATAGCAGGTTATTTTAAAGCAGAGGGCAGCACTAATCAACAATTAGGCGTGGCCACATAAGGTGAGTTAAATTCTTTCAGCGTGTAAAAATTTGGCTTTGCATTTATTTTTACTATTTTTATGGGGTCAAAATTATTTAATAGGCAAAGTAAGTATCAATCGGATCAGCAGGTCGCGCAGAGTCCATTAAAAAAGGTTTTGCATTGTGTGGCCAAGAAAATGGCCGCATAAGTCGGTGAAGGCCACACAACGCATCGTTTGATCAGGCGACAGACCGCACAATGATGAGATTGCAGGCGCACACACACACACACACACATACACACACACACACACACACACACACACACACCGCGGCAAGAAGCACCTGAAGCACGGAGACGAAATGATTGTTACCGCGTGGATGACCAATGATCGCGTGCGCGATCGGGTAAATTAACTAAATATTTAGTATGGGCTACCATATTTTTCGTTACGACAACTTAAGGCATTATTTAAAATATATTTTTTTTTAGTTAGTAGAGTATGCCTTACTTGGGCGCGCTCAGGTTTTGCCTTACTTGGGCGCGCTCCTACTGCGCAGGCGTCTGTCACCTGTCAAATGTCATCTGTCATACGTCATCTGTCATAGGTCATTGGCCCTAACTACTGTTGGCATTAGCTGCTCGGGCCTTAGCTGCCATTGGCACTAACTTCCATTGGCACTAGTTGCCATTGGCGCCAGCTTGCCTATCATTAATGCTAGTTACCGAGGGCACTATTGGTCAGACGTCATCTGGGATACGTCATCTATCACGTGTCACCCTAACCTCACCTACCAATGTATTACGTTCTGCGGGGGCCAGCTGTGATACGCCATCTATCATAATATGTTACTATAACCTCAACTACTTAGATATTCAATTTTGGGGGCCATGCCTACAAGTCGGTACTCCGCAAGCCCTATCCCCAAGAACCGGTACCCCAATAATTTCTAAACTCCATCACGCGGAGACACCTAGTGGTCGTCGGTAGAACTCGCGGGGCCTCAGGGTCAATGCCCCCTTACTAGAGTACTAGTATAGCTGTTGAAACGTCAGAGGGCGCCTGGTAATAGGGTTACGTCATCATGTTCTATTAATTTAATTTTCATTAGAAAAAAAGTTCCTTTATCCAGCGGGGTTCGATCCACCAACCATTAGTTTACTAACCAGTATCTCATACCACGGAGCTATTCGGGTTCTTACGAGACATTGTTATTATACTGTACTCTTACATCATCGCATTAGCATACTTGCTATAACAAAAGAATAATTATTACTCATAGATAGGTAATGCAATATTAATGAATTAAATTAGGCAGGCATACATTTGCAAGCTGCTATTTGTTGTATGTTTAGAAATGATTTACCACAGGGGTATAGAATACGTATAAGAACATCTAAAAGCACTTAGAAGTGTCCCTTAAACATATGAAAACGGCTATTTAGCAGTCCATGAACGGGTAAAAATGTCTAATAAACTACTACAGGAGCTCAAAACTATCGGGTGGTACGATAAAGACACCTTAATTGAGCTATTTTATGGTTTTACACTAAAAACTGGTATAAATGGCCCCATTTAGCACCTTTTTACCATATCCCTAGCCCGCATTGTTAACAAATTATTTAATCCTATAACGAACAGTAGTACAACAATATAAGATAGACAAGGATAGTACTAACAACTATTTTGAATCGACACACTGCTGAAAACGTACAAGAATGGTAAAAAACGAAAGGTCAATCGCTTTATTTAGCATGTATTAACAATAAAATCGAAGATATTATGCAATACCTGACGTAAATATTCGTTTCCGATATGAATCATTAAAGTAGACAGAAAATTGTTTAGACCCTAATATTATTGAAAAATTGGAATAATATAAGAAAAATCAGTAATGTAAGGCCCAAATGCATTAAATAAAGTATGATTTATGCCTTAGTAGCACCTATACGAATTATTAAGGTAGACAGAAAATAGATGCTGTTTAGAGCCTAATATTACTGAGAAATTTGCTTAATATAAGAAAAACTAGTAATTTAAGGTCCAAATGCCTTAAATAAAGCATGGTTTATGCTAGCCCCTTATATAGAAGGCTAGTCTCTTAAATCTTGCAATTTTAACACAAATGTTATACAAGGCGTTCAAAACCCTATAATTGCAACAAATATTGGCTTAATGTAGGTTGGTTAACCCTAAAAAATGATCATATTACTGTTAAGTTATGCTGCAATATGAAGCAATTTGGCGTCATTACACCTTAGAAGACGCTCCGAAACTTTCATAGGTTATTGTATTAGAACCTTGTAACTTGGCTGCAGGTATTCACGTATCTAAAAGGTAGGTAAAAAAATAGACCACAGTGTTAATTTTAATAAAAATATATTAAACAACCGCGCACCTAATGTAATTGGAACATTACTAAACGCCGCTAATAATATAGGAGGTAGTGGCAGATATACAGGGGTATAGATGTACAGATCTTAAAAATAGAGAATTAAAAACAAGACCTTGTTGGTGTAATACTAATAATTTGTGATACGTGCCGAATAAACAATTGAAAAGACGCACTGAAAAATAGTCGGTGGTGTTACGTTCCAAGAATTACGAGTGAAGAACAATCCTAAATAGAAAATAACAACAAAATAGGGCCTAGTTAACCAAATTAAGTCAGTCACTTGTTAAAATGATAGCCAAATAATTGAAAACGAGGGTATGTGTATAGGTTGACGTAACAAGTTAATATGAAAATACCGAGACCCGCAGGGGCGAGGTGTACTAAAGACATGCGGCTCGCTAAAGTTCTTAAGGATAATGTAACATGCGAAACGTATTTAGGATGAATAAGTTATTAGGAAAAATTCCGAGCCCTGCACGGCGAGGTGCACTAAGGATATATGCTCGCATACATAATACCAACAAAATTGGGGCATATTGTAGGATAGGTAACCATATTAGGCCTGTTATATGGCATCAATTACGTACGATTGTAAATAAAAAACCTTGTTTTTCGCCAAAATATCTAATCCTATATACAGGGTAAGCTCGGAGTATCACTCGCCATAATAGCATAATATATATAGGACCAAGACTGATTTCGCACTAATTAGCATAGTAAACAAGGCGTTATACTAGATTGGTAGCATTGCCAAAGAGTTGGACAACATTAATCATATTATCACTAGGATGTATGGGTTCTTTATAGTCTAGATAACAAATTCTCAATATTACTAATATATATATATATATCTAACTTAAAGCAAATACCACCGTGTTAAGGTGAGATTACCGATGCCAAACAGCTGATACTCATGCACAAAGGCAAGCACCGACGTATTGATTATCTTATAATATCATACGTCACCTGAGGCTTATCAGGTATATATATATAAATGACTAAAAAATCATAGGTGTTTCGTTTAAATTATGGTAGGGTTCCTACGCCAAAAGGCCGTTTCAGTCACAAAACGAGAGAAAAATAGATAAAAATTAGCCCAAATATCACCTATAATTAATGTTAATGTTAATGCCCATATAGTCATATGTATAGTAGGCAGGGCTTAAACACTTAATAAATTACTAAAGTATGGTCTCTGAAGCCGTAAAAGCATATTTAACAGTACCTACACACACTATGCAACAAAAAAACCTCTCCAATAGGGTAAAACACCTAATAATCCACCAAGTATGGCCGTTTTTCTAAAAAAAACTCCTATTTAACAGTGTGTATACGTGTCTCCAAAAAATAGCCAAAAGTAATACAAAAACAGTCTGTATGACAATATTCTGCTAACACATATTTAAGGTAGGTAAGACTGTCACCTATTATAGGTAGTGTTAATCCGACAAATAAACGTTGCAAACATTCACCACCTTAAACATTGAGGTTATGTTAAGTAAATAAATTAATAAATGTTTGGCTTATAGGCAACATTTTTATACATAAAAAGTAGCACAACAAGCAGAGGTGCAATTAAATAGACTTAAATAAAAAATATAATGAATTACCGAGGATATACACATCTAATAGTCGTTGTCTAACCCTATCAGCTACGAAATATCAGCGAAATACCTAAAAAACATGAATAAATAGGAAAAATACCTATTTTAGGCCCTATTGCTTCAAAGACCCGATAAGATACATGTATTTATGTACCACTAAACACCCACTTAAACTTTCGCCTGGATATACCTAATTGTTTCGTAAAAACCACATACCTAATACGTTGTGTTTAAAATCTCGCTAAAATTACAAAGAAATGTTCGTACCGAAACGGGTAGAATGATACTTCATACGTTTTTTTTTTGCAGCACTTTTGTTCTCGAGATTACCGAGAAATTAAATATTGCAGCTTAGAGGAACCGTACATATTCATATTGTAACATTGTCAATTAGAAAAATAATAAATGGAGTACCAATATCACCTTATATTTAGAATCTAACATAGGTGTGTACGGAGGTAGTTTAATACTACAGGGTGAACCGGTTAAGGCTTTCAAACACAAAAAATAACATCCGAATATTATCGTTGTGGAGAGCAGGTATAGCTTTGACAGGGACTAGTTGAGGCAACGGAGTATGTTACTAAGCCAGTAAAAATCACCCCTGAGAACTATTGTCAGATAGAGGTACCCATCAAAAAAAAAAAAAAAAATATCTAGCACAATACTGGTTAACGTACCTAGTTGATGAGTTGTTATAATATATAATCATAGTGTTAATCTGACAGCCGAAATATTGAGGTTATGTTAACTAATAAATTAAATCAATAAAATTACGGCTTATTGGTTGCACACATATAGTACAGCAAGTAAAAGTGCAATTAAATAGACTTAAACAGAAATATAATGAATTACTGAGGTAAACAGACAGAACAGCTAGCCTTTTATGCATATCAGACAGTACTGTTTAAATATACATAATTAGCCGCTAAAAACTTCTCCAAAAAAGGGAAAAACATACAATAATCCATTAAAATGCCTAAAAATGTTCTTTGAACCTATAAAGCCCTATTTATACAAAACACTCAACCAATAACAGTTCTTGATAGGGTAAAAACATCAAACAAAATATTAAAGTACCTAAAAAATGACATTTGAACCTATACAAGTTCTGTTGTCTATTAGGGCCTATGCTCGACCAGGCCTTATACCATTTGAGCATATAAATATACCAATGTATGATAACCTATTTAACAGCCCCTTATACAAAATGTACAATCAACAGCCTTTCTGATGGAATAAAAAACATCAAACAAAACATTAAAGTACCTAAAAAATAACATTTGAACATATATACTCCAGTAGGTATGCCTATACAAGTTCTGACAGGTTGCTATATTGGCATATGGGCGTGCTTATTAGTACCCTAAAACCATCCGCTGATTGGGTAAAAAACATCCAATAATTCATTAATGGGCATAAAAAAGGGTCTTTGAACCTATAAACCCCTATTTATACAAAATAAACGATCAATAAATACTCCGATAAAACAGTCATTTATGGTGGATGCGCTGGAATTTTGTACATGACAATACAATTAAAAGGTACATCATACGTTACGGCGTCTTAAAGAAAGTTTTGCATGTGGTATATTGCTGGCCTTATTTTATGTATGTAAATGTATATCTATCTATTTAGGTGCAAGATGGAAAACGTAGGTAGTCAGGTTAGTTCAGAGGATTACTAAAACTTGTTTATTATTGATGTGTCTATAGCACGAATAAAAATTCAATTAGAACAAAGAACGACAGTATAGAATGTGGGGTGATGACCCGCAGCATCGTAAGGGTGGCTCGATATATAATACAGGATGCACCGAACGTATCCAGCACAGTGGTAGAAAAAGAGGTAGGCAGACGTCGTGTGCTATTACAGTTATACCAATGAGAAATCAAGAAATAACATTCGAACCAGGTACATACAACTACCTATGATAGCCCGCCTAGCATGAAAATACTGAAATTTTCCGCTTCAACAGTAAAAACAACTTAGGATCTGAAAAATTAATAGCTAAAGAACTCAATGAATACCCAGCTAAACACGACAAAAATTAGGATCGTCTACATCTAATTTGGATATCAGCAGAAATAATTAATAGGTGTTTAATTTAAATAGACTTAAATCGAAAGACATTACAGAGAACGAATAGTTGCTGGGTAGGCTCTTAACCATCAAAAATACCCTCCTTGGGGCTTTAAAAATAAGAATAAATAGGGAAAAATACCTAGAAATTCAGGTTAATTTTCCTTTTAAAATCAGTTAACTCCAGCAAGATTATTTATATAACACAAATGCACGACGAACCTAACCCAACTTCTTGGGTGTAGTTATTCTGTATAAAGACCGGCTAACACCAAAAAAAAAGGGTCAAAAAGTATATGCACGATCATCCTCTAATATTAGGAATACCGAAAATAACACTAGACAACCACTAACAGGGGTTACATTAACGTTAAAAGATAAGGATGTATACCATTTAAATTACCGAATGATCAGCCAAATAAATAAAATTCCCGTTTAAAATGCTATTATATAAGATGAGCGTTAAATGTGTAAATTTGAGAAATTCAGCGGTGACCGCCCCGATCTAATTAGCCTTACAACCACGAAAAATAAAAAGTAACTGGTTGGATAAAATGGCTTCTTAACGAATCGTCCTGCTAAACTAAAAAATAAAACAAAAACGGTTGTAAAAATTATTCATTAAACCATAAACTTAGAATAGGTCACACAATGGTATAAACGTCAACAGCAGATATTGGCTCACGGATCGTTATGACCATTAGGTAATACTTGTTGTTAGATACATGTGTAGCGAAACATTACAAGTCACCTAGAAAACCCAAAAACTTGATCACTCAATAGCTAACAGGTTATAGGTCCTTACGATTAGAGTTGTTATGGCGAGCGAGGTGGGGAGGGGAGGGGGTAAAGTAAACAGGCAGAGGCTAAAAAAGTTCCAACAACTAGTGAAATAATTATTTTTAAAACCCCCATAAACGTTAGTCTGTATAAAACCATTAACGACATAATGGTGGAGATAGGGAATATTTTTTTTTTTGCAAAAGGTAGATAATGAAATAAATACCTATCGAAACGATTAAAGCTATTAAAACAATACAAGTAATAACAATGGGAGGTACATAAAATGCAGTTTAAAAGGGAAACTCAATTATATCATATAGCATCTAACGTGTTAAGTATCAAAAACGAGGATAGGATGTAAAATTTTAGCAAAAACTTGGGTAAATAGAGCAAATAATGCAACAAAATATCAAAAAAATGTTCCTAATTAATATTTGTTCATACAGCTAAGTAGAAAACTATCGAAACATTGGGGAAAAAAGGGAGTGGTGACTACAGGTATAAAATTTAACAACCATGGGTAAAATATCAGGAAAAAATATCAAAATTACCATCAATCACACCAGAATACTTATCGTCAAAACCTACTATTTTCACTGGCTTGTTACCAATAAAATAGGTTTGAATCTACCATTCGAAACCCTTATTTAATATGTGGTGTTTCCAGAAGGGTGTATTTTATCCTACTCTCATACATTCTATAGCAGTGATGTTAAAAACTAAACCGGCTTTATTAACAAGTGCAACCATTTTATAGAGCATAGAGACCCATAGAGCTGTAACCAGTATTAAATAAAACAAGTCAATATTGCAGAACATTTTAAAATGTTTTTATCAACGCTTTATAGGAGTCGCAGTAAAGTCAAACAGTACTCTATATAAATTTAATATAAGGTACAGGTAACGATCATCAGGCTATTTTATATAGTCTAACTTGGGTATCCATTTAATAAGACGCAAGCTCATATTTTTTAAATTACTTTTTAATTATTTTCTTAGTATCTATAGTATGCAGGGCTATCTAACCATACTTCACATCTTGCATAATTAACGGCCTCTCGTATCTTAGGATCTTCACAATATACGTATTACCGCTCTACTTCTTCAAAATTCCCCAACTTGTTCATGTCGTATACAAATCTTAAGGCATCTGGTCCTTCAAAGTAGCGTTCACATATATCCAAAGCTCTAACTTTTTTTTAACCAACGGATGGATTCCCAATTCTTCTTTGCGTTTTGAAGTGTATTATATATATCCTGAATTACATGATGTGCATCATTATTTACTATATTCTGAGCCTTGTCCATAATATCCAATTGATTGCGAGTATTGCAAATAATTAGGACGGCATTCTGACTTAAAATAAGCCGCCGTGCTTCTGATGATAGTAAATATATCAACAGGCTTAATTACTCTGTGAAACCTGAATCTATTGAGGATTGTTCGGGTTTTCGGGGTTACTCGGGTTCATTAGGATTTTGAGAATGTATTTTGCTTGACGTAGTTTTTAAAAACACAGCCACGGCCTTCTCCCAAAATTTTGCAAATTTCGTGAGCCTTTGGCCGTGGCTGTGTTTTTAAAAACTACGTCAAGCAAAATACATTCTCAAAATCCTAATGAACCGGAGTAACCCCGAAAACCCGAACAATCCTCAATAGATTCAGGTTTCACAGAGTAATTAAGCCTGTTGATATATTTACTATCATCAGAAGCACGGCGGCTTATTTTAAGTCAGAATGCCGTCCTAATTATTTGCAATACTCGCAATCAATTGGATATTATGGACAAGGCTCAGAATATAGTAAATAATGATGCACATCATGTAATTCAGGATATATATAATACACTTCAAAACGCAAAGAAGAATTGGGAATCCATCCGTTGGTTAAAAAAAAGTTAGAGCTTTGGATATATGTGAACGCTACTTTGAAGGACCAGATGCCTTAAGATTTGTATACGACATGAACAAGTTGGGGAATTTTGAAGAAGTAGAGCGGTAATACGTATATTGTGAAGATCCTAAGATACGAGAGGCCGTTAATTATGCAAGATGTGAAGTATGGTTAGATAGCCCTGCATACTATAGATACTAAGAAAATAATTAAAAAGTAATTTAAAAAATATGAGCTTGCGTCTTATTAAATGGATACCCAAGTTAGACTATATAAAATAGCCTGATGATCGTTACCTGTACCTTATATTAAATTTATATAGAGTACTGTTTGACTTTACTGCGACTCCTATAAAGCGTTGATAAAAACATTTTAAAATGTTCTGCAATATTGACTTGTTTTATTTAATACTGGTTACAGCTCTATGGGTCTCTATGCTCTATAAAATGGTTGCACTTGTTAATAAAGCCGGTTTAGTTTTTAACATCACTGCTATAGAATGTATGAGAGTAGGATAAAATACACCCTTCTGGAAACACCACATATTAAATAAGGGTTTCGAATGGTAGATTCAAACCTATTTTATTGGTAACAAGCCAGTGAAAATAGTAGGTTTTGACGATAAGTATTCTGGTGTGATTGATGGTAATTTTGATATTTTTTCCTGATATTTTACCCATGGTTGTTAAATTTTATACCTGTAGTCACCACTCCCTTTTTTCCCCAATGTTTCGATAGTTTTCTACTTAGCTGTATGAACAAATATTAATTAGGAACATTTTTTTGATATTTTGTTGCATTATTTGCTCTATTTACCCAAGTTTTTGCTAAAATTTTACATCCTATCCTCGTTTTTGATACTTAACACGTTAGATGCTATATGATATAATTGAGTTTCCCTTTTAAACTGCATTTTATGTACCTCCCATTGTTATTACTTGTATTGTTTTAATAGCTTTAATCGTTTCGATAGGTATTTATTTCATTATCTACCTTTTGCAAAAAAAAATATTCCCTATCTCCACCATTATGTCGTTAATGGTTTTATACAGACTAACGTTTATGGGGGTTTTAAAAATAATTATTTCACTAGTTGTTGGAACTTTTTTAGCCTCTGCCTGTTTACTTTACCCCCTCCCCTCCCCACCTCGCTCGCCATAACAACTCTAATCGTAAGGACCTATAACCTGTTAGCTATTGAGTGATCAAGTTTTTGGGTTTTCTAGGTGACTTGTAATGTTTCGCTACACATGTATCTAACAACAAGTATTACCTAATGGTCATAACGATCCGTGAGCCAATATCTGCTGTTGACGTTTATACCATTGTGTGACCTATTCTAAGTTTATGGTTTAATGAATAATTTTTACAACCGTTTTTGTTTTATTTTTTAGTTTAGCAGGACGATTCGTTAAGAAGCCATTTTATCCAACCAGTTACTTTTTATTTTTCGTGGTTGTAAGGCTAATTAGATCGGGGCGGTCACCGCTGAATTTCTCAAATTTACACATTTAACGCTCATCTTATATAATAGCATTTTAAACGGGAATTTTATTTATTTGGCTGATCATTCGGTAATTTAAATGGTATACATCCTTATCTTTTAACGTTAATGTAACCCCTGTTAGTGGTTGTCTAGTGTTATTTTCGGTATTCCTAATATTAGAGGATGATCGTGCATATACTTTTTGACCCTTTTTTTTTGGTGTTAGCCGGTCTTTATACAGAATAACCACACCCAAGAAGTTGGGTTAGGTTCGTCGTGCATTTGTGTTATATAAATAATCTTGCTGGAGTTAACTGATTTTAAAAGGAAAATTAACCTGAATTTCTAGGTATTTTTCCCTATTTATTCTTATTTTTAAAGCCCCAAGGAGGGTATTTTTGATGGTTAAGAGCCTACCCAGCAACTATTCGTTCTCTGTAATGTCTTTCGATTTAAGTCTATTTAAATTAAACACCTATTAATTATTTCTGCTGATATCCAAATTAGATGTAGGCGATCCTAATTTTTGTCGTGTTTAGCTGGGTATTCATTGAGTTCTTTAGCTATTAATTTTTCAGATCCTAAGTTGTTTTTACTGTTGAAGCGGAAAATTTCAGTATTTTCATGCTAGGCGGGCTATCATAGGTAGTTGTATGTACCTGGTTCGAATGTTATTTCTTGATTTCTCATTGGTATAACTGTAATAGCACACGACGTCTGCCTACCTCTTTTTCTACCACTGTGCTGGATACGTTCGGTGCATCCTGTATTATATATCGAGCCACCCTTACGATGCTGCGGGTCATCACCCCACATTCTATACTGTCGTTCTTTGTTCTAATTGAATTTTTATTCGTGCTATAGACACATCAATAATAAACAAGTTTTAGTAATCCTCTGAACTAACCTGACTACCTACGTTTTCCATCTTGCACCTAAATAGATAGATATACATTTACATACATAAAACAAGGCCAGCAATATACCACATGCAAAACTTTCTTTAAGACGCCGTAACGTATGATGTACCTTTTAATTGTATTGTCATGTACAAAATTCCAGCGCATCCACCATAAATGACTGTTTTATCGGAGTATTTATTGATCGTTTATTTTGTATAAATAGGGGTTTATAGGTTCAAAGACCCTTTTTTATGCCCATTAATGAATTATTGGATGTTTTTTACCCAATCAGCGGATGGTTTTAGGGTACTAATAAGCACGCCCATATGCCAATATAGCAACCTGTCAGAACTTGTATAGGCATACCTACTGGAGTATATATGTTCAAATGTTATTTTTTAGGTACTTTAATGTTTTGTTTGATGTTTTTTATTCCATCAGAAAGGCTGTTGATTGTACATTTTGTATAAGGGGCTGTTAAATAGGTTATCATACATTGGTATATTTATATGCTCAAATGGTATAAGGCCTGGTCGAGCATAGGCCCTAATAGACAACAGAACTTGTATAGGTTCAAATGTCATTTTTTAGGTACTTTAATATTTTGTTTGATGTTTTTACCCTATCAAGAACTGTTATTGGTTGAGTGTTTTGTATAAATAGGGCTTTATAGGTTCAAAGAACATTTTTAGGCATTTTAATGGATTATTGTATGTTTTTCCCTTTTTTGGAGAAGTTTTTAGCGGCTAATTATGTATATTTAAACAGTACTGTCTGATATGCATAAAAGGCTAGCTGTTCTGTCTGTTTACCTCAGTAATTCATTATATTTCTGTTTAAGTCTATTTAATTGCACTTTTACTTGCTGTACTATATGTGTGCAACCAATAAGCCGTAATTTTATTGATTTAATTTATTAGTTAACATAACCTCAATATTTCGGCTGTCAGATTAACACTATGATTATATATTATAACAACTCATCAACTAGGTACGTTAACCAGTATTGTGCTAGATATTTTTTTTTTTTTTTGATGGGTACCTCTATCTGACAATAGTTCTCAGGGGTGATTTTTACTGGCTTAGTAACATACTCCGTTGCCTCAACTAGTCCCTGTCAAAGCTATACCTGCTCTCCACAACGATAATATTCGGATGTTATTTTTTGTGTTTGAAAGCCTTAACCGGTTCACCCTGTAGTATTAAACTACCTCCGTACACACCTATGTTAGATTCTAAATATAAGGTGATATTGGTACTCCATTTATTATTTTTCTAATTGACAATGTTACAATATGAATATGTACGGTTCCTCTAAGCTGCAATATTTAATTTCTCGGTAATCTCGAGAACAAAAGTGCTGCAAAAAAAAAACGTATGAAGTATCATTCTACCCGTTTCGGTACGAACATTTCTTTGTAATTTTAGCGAGATTTTAAACACAACGTATTAGGTATGTGGTTTTTACGAAACAATTAGGTATATCCAGGCGAAAGTTTAAGTGGGTGTTTAGTGGTACATAAATACATGTATCTTATCGGGTCTTTGAAGCAATAGGGCCTAAAATAGGTATTTTTCCTATTTATTCATGTTTTTTAGGTATTTCGCTGATATTTCGTAGCTGATAGGGTTAGACAACGACTATTAGATGTGTATATCCTCGGTAATTCATTATATTTTTTATTTAAGTCTATTTAATTGCACCTCTGCTTGTTGTGCTACTTTTTATGTATAAAAATGTTGCCTATAAGCCAAACATTTATTAATTTATTTACTTAACATAACCTCAATGTTTAAGGTGGTGAATGTTTGCAACGTTTATTTGTCGGATTAACACTACCTATAATAGGTGACAGTCTTACCTACCTTAAATATGTGTTAGCAGAATATTGTCATACAGACTGTTTTTGTATTACTTTTGGCTATTTTTTGGAGACACGTATACACACTGTTAAATAGGAGTTTTTTTTAGAAAAACGGCCATACTTGGTGGATTATTAGGTGTTTTACCCTATTGGAGAGGTTTTTTTGTTGCATAGTGTGTGTAGGTACTGTTAAATATGCTTTTACGGCTTCAGAGACCATACTTTAGTAATTTATTAAGTGTTTAAGCCCTGCCTACTATACATATGACTATATGGGCATTAACATTAACATTAATTATAGGTGATATTTGGGCTAATTTTTATCTATTTTTCTCTCGTTTTGTGACTGAAACGGCCTTTTGGCGTAGGAACCCTACCATAATTTAAACGAAACACCTATGATTTTTTAGTCATTTATATATATATACCTGATAAGCCTCAGGTGACGTATGATATTATAAGATAATCAATACGTCGGTGCTTGCCTTTGTGCATGAGTATCAGCTGTTTGGCATCGGTAATCTCACCTTAACACGGTGGTATTTGCTTTAAGTTAGATATATATATATATTAGTAATATTGAGAATTTGTTATCTAGACTATAAAGAACCCATACATCCTAGTGATAATATGATTAATGTTGTCCAACTCTTTGGCAATGCTACCAATCTAGTATAACGCCTTGTTTACTATGCTAATTAGTGCGAAATCAGTCTTGGTCCTATATATATTATGCTATTATGGCGAGTGATACTCCGAGCTTACCCTGTATATAGGATTAGATATTTTGGCGAAAAACAAGGTTTTTTATTTACAATCGTACGTAATTGATGCCATATAACAGGCCTAATATGGTTACCTATCCTACAATATGCCCCAATTTTGTTGGTATTATGTATGCGAGCATATATCCTTAGTGCACCTCGCCCTGCAGGGCTCGGAATTTTTCCTAATAACTTATTCATCCTAAATACGTTTCGCATGTTACATTATCCTTAAGAACTTTAGCGAGCCGCATGTCTTTAGTACACCTCGCCCCTGCGGGTCTCGGTATTTTCATATTAACTTGTTACGTCAACCTATACACATACCCTCGTTTTCAATTATTTGGCTATCATTTTAACAAGTGACTGACTTAATTTGGTTAACTAGGCCCTATTTTGTTGTTATTTTCTATTTAGGATTGTTCTTCACTCGTAATTCTTGGAACGTAACACCACCGACTATTTTTCAGTGCGTCTTTTCAATTGTTTATTCGGCACGTATCACAAATTATTAGTATTACACCAACAAGGTCTTGTTTTTAATTCTCTATTTTTAAGATCTGTACATCTATACCCCTGTATATCTGCCACTACCTCCTATATTATTAGCGGCGTTTAGTAATGTTCCAATTACATTAGGTGCGCGGTTGTTTAATATATTTTTATTAAAATTAACACTGTGGTCTATTTTTTTACCTACCTTTTAGATACGTGAATACCTGCAGCCAAGTTACAAGGTTCTAATACAATAACCTATGAAAGTTTCGGAGCGTCTTCTAAGGTGTAATGACGCCAAATTGCTTCATATTGCAGCATAACTTAACAGTAATATGATCATTTTTTAGGGTTAACCAACCTACATTAAGCCAATATTTGTTGCAATTATAGGGTTTTGAACGCCTTGTATAACATTTGTGTTAAAATTGCAAGATTTAAGAGACTAGCCTTCTATATAAGGGGCTAGCATAAACTATGCTTTATTTAAGGCATTTGGACCTTAAATTACTAGTTTTTCTTATATTAAGCAAATTTCTCAGTAATATTAGGCTCTAAACAGCATCTATTTTCTGTCTACCTTAATAATTCGTATAGGTGCTACTAAGGCATAAATCATACTTTATTTAATGCATTTGGGCCTTACATTACTGATTTTTCTTATATTATTCCAATTTTTCAATAATATTAGGGTCTAAACAATTTTCTGTCTACTTTAATGATTCATATCGGAAACGAATATTTACGTCAGGTATTGCATAATATCTTCGATTTTATTGTTAATACATGCTAAATAAAGCGATTGACCTTTCGTTTTTTACCATTCTTGTACGTTTTCAGCAGTGTGTCGATTCAAAATAGTTGTTAGTACTATCCTTGTCTATCTTATATTGTTGTACTACTGTTCGTTATAGGATTAAATAATTTGTTAACAATGCGGGCTAGGGATATGGTAAAAAGGTGCTAAATGGGGCCATTTATACCAGTTTTTAGTGTAAAACCATAAAATAGCTCAATTAAGGTGTCTTTATCGTACCACCCGATAGTTTTGAGCTCCTGTAGTAGTTTATTAGACATTTTTACCCGTTCATGGACTGCTAAATAGCCGTTTTCATATGTTTAAGGGACACTTCTAAGTGCTTTTAGATGTTCTTATACGTATTCTATACCCCTGTGGTAAATCATTTCTAAACATACAACAAATAGCAGCTTGCAAATGTATGCCTGCCTAATTTAATTCATTAATATTGCATTACCTATCTATGAGTAATAATTATTCTTTTGTTATAGCAAGTATGCTAATGCGATGATGTAAGAGTACAGTATAATAACAATGTCTCGTAAGAACCCGAATAGCTCCGTGGTATGAGATACTGGTTAGTAAACTAATGGTTGGTGGATCGAACCCCGCTGGATAAAGGAACTTTTTTTCTAATGAAAATTAAATTAATAGAACATGATGACGTAACCCTATTACCAGGCGCCCTCTGACGTTTCAACAGCTATACTAGTACTCTAGTAAGGGGGCATTGACCCTGAGGCCCCGCGAGTTCTACCGACGACCACTAGGTGTCTCCGCGTGATGGAGTTTAGAAATTATTGGGGTACCGGTTCTTGGGGATAGGGCTTGCGGAGTACCGACTTGTAGGCATGGCCCCCAAAATTGAATATCTAAGTAGTTGAGGTTATAGTAACATATTATGATAGATGGCGTATCACAGCTGGCCCCCGCAGAACGTAATACATTGGTAGGTGAGGTTAGGGTGACACGTGATAGATGACGTATCCCAGATGACGTCTGACCAATAGTGCCCTCGGTAACTAGCATTAATGATAGGCAAGCTGGCGCCAATGGCAACTAGTGCCAATGGAAGTTAGTGCCAATGGCAGCTAAGGCCCGAGCAGCTAATGCCAACAGTAGTTAGGGCCAATGACCTATGACAGATGACGTATGACAGATGACATTTGACAGGTGACAGACGCCTGCGCAGTAGGAGCGCGCCCAAGTAAGGCAAAACCTGAGCGCGCCCAAGTAAGGCATACTCTACTTTAGTTGTCACAAGTATAACAAAATCTTACGCCCTTGTTAGTTATCACAACAAAGGATGTATTTACCGCAAGTCTACCAAATAAATTTTCGGCGTACAGCCTACTAAATCGATTAGTAATTGTAAGTGGAGGGCAAAAAATATATTTGTTAGTCTCTGTAAATAGCTTTGCGGTATTATGGTAACTAAGTCTGCGGACATTTTTAGTAGCTACAACTAAAAAAAAATCAACTAAGTAATTTAGTTGGCGGGTTTTTCTTAGTGTATTCATGTTGTGGTAAGTGAGTCAAGAACAGCTTCTTATTTTTATATAAAACGACCACGCATTCATAAATATATAAGCCTGCTAGTGTAAGCAAGTTGTTACTTCTGAATACTCCCCTACAAGACTCCATCCCACCCATGCCCAGAACTATATGCGCAACGCCCTCTTCTGTACAAGGAAAACGCTACATGCTGTCACACTGCTACCCCAGAACAAGACCCCATAACGAAGGATAAAAACGAAGTTTGCGTGGTAAATTATAAGCAGGGCATCAGCGTATCTACATAGTTTCTCGAAACCCGAAGCGAATAGCAGCAGCCATTCAGCCTTCCAGAGACGTACTCGACTTCCCTCTCCCAGCTGTGATGGCAATCCAGGAATATCCCCAAAAACTTAGCCTCCGCGCGGTGCGGCAGTCAGGTCCTGAGACAGCATCATCAGCCTTATCCGGTCTGGACAAACAACATTCGATTGTGCAGTTCTGAAAAAAATAAAGTTTGACTTGCCTGTATTAAGCACAAGCCTATTACCATCGAAACATTTCTCCGCAGAGGCCAGACCCCTCAACATTGCCTCCAGGACACCATTCACAGTGGGCGCATCCGCTAATAAAATGTTTGTATCATCGGTATATTTAAAAACTGAAACTTCCTCGTCCGTCACTGCTTCGCTTAAGTCGTTGATGTTACTAAATAACAGGGAGCCTATAACACTTCCCTGCGGAACACCCATAGTCAACAGCAAGTCCTCGGAATAACAATTTTGTCCATGTTTCGTTATCACAACCCTCTGCTTTCGACCCTGTAAATAAGACCGTATCCACAACAAAGTGGGACCCCTTACTCCATACCGCTCTAGTTTGTCCAGCAGAATACCATCCAGGCAATCAAAGGCCTTTGACAAATCCAAGAATGATCCCAAGGCTATGTTCTTGTTTTCAAAGCAGTCTATAATGTCGCTCACAAAATCGTATACCGCAGTGTTAATTGATTTTCCTGCCAAAAAACCATGCTGACTCTTGCTCAATATTGCAGATTATACAATGAAAGATTTCCAAATCGTCGCTTACCAAACCATAAAACATTCGCGGCAGTTGAAAGTCGTCTTCGTGAAACGAGTAGGTTTGTAATTATGGTCGTCCACGTAGGTACGGTAAGAACTCCAGAGATTTAGGAACATGTTCTAAATTGGATTAAAGAAAATCCTAAACTCAGCAGCAGACGATTGGGCTGAGAGCTTGGGATATGCAAAGATACTGTTAATGTTAATAGGGTAACCAGAGAACAACTACTGCACCGATTTCATGTTCAACGGGTACAAGCTCTTTTACCCCATGATTTTGAACCACGCTTAGCTTTTTGCCAGTTTTTCCAAGAACACAGAACAACAAAGGAACTTTACACGAAGAATTTTATTCACAGATGAAGCTTGTTTCACGCGGAGTGGCATAACTAATTCTAATTAGCACAATGAACATGTCTATGCTATAGAAAATCCTCATGCGACTAAAGTAACCCATTGTCAGCATGAGTTTATGATCAATGTGTGGGCAGGAATCATAGACACTGTCATAATTATTGGTCCTGTCATTTTACCACCTCGAGTAAATAACGAAAATTATTTGGAATATCTGCGTAACGAATTACCAAACTTAATAGCCCTTGAAACTTCGAAAAGGATTGTGGTTTATGCTTGACGATGCTCCTCCACACTTTTCGTTAGACGTACGTAATTATTTGAATTGAACGAACAGTATCCAAATAGATAAATAGGTAGAGGCAATGATGCACCCGCAAAATGGCCAGTTCGATCCCCTGATATCAGCCCGATGAATTACTTTTTATGGGGAACTTTGAAAACCCTTGTGCATTATAGGCCAGTAGATGCAGAAGATGAATTAAGAAGACGTATTTAAACTGGAATTGACGCTTTGAGAACTTATGACGAAATACTCGAAAGAATTTAATTTAATTTTTTTAAACGTATTTATCTTTGTACACACGAAAATTGAACCAACATATTGGACTTTTGTTAAAAGCATTTAAAGGTTCAATACAGAGTGGCTCAAAAAAGTTATTTTGTTTTAAATGTGTGCAAGGTAATGCAGCCCAATAAGCACTGCATGTACCAAACTTAGCATTAATAACTTCTTTCCGTAACTAGATATCTTAAGGTTGCAACAATTCGCTCTTCAGCTGAAATACACTCCCTCATTATAGTATCTTGTTTTTGTACATATAGAGTCGCTAAGTTTAACAATTCGTCAAATGTGTTGGGTTCCATTCTCAGATAATTTTGGAAATCGATGGGTTCGCTTGTCCTTAATTCTCGTAACAGCTTAATATCGTTGTACGTTTTCCGTTCTTGTAACCAAGCTTTTGACCACATGCGGCGTTTTTGTTTTTTCTTATACAAAACTTTATTCGCGAGGCCAAGAATAAGAATAGCAATAACTTCTTAGACTTTATTTTACCAATATAGCGTTGCGAAAACGCATTACTGGGATAATACATAAACAAAAATCGTTCATTTTCGTGGTAAAACCATAGACAATTTACCTTTAGATAAACAAACAATAATCACGAATGTGGCAGTTTTATGGCCTCGCGCATGTAAACAAAACTGGGAACTATTAGACACGCGCACTGCAACATTATCGTTTGACGAATGGGAAAATAGACAGGTCCGGGCTTTAAAATTTAAATTCTTGCTCATATGCCAACATAGAGGGTTTATTTTACCCCTATTTGGGCATAATACAATTATACAACGGCTGCAACTAGTACTAGTCATTGTTTATATTACAATCCAAGTCACTAAAAGCACAAACACAATTCACTAACTAAACTACACAAAAACCAGAAATCCATAAATATTAAACACCAGTCCCACAATCCACGATAGCCGATCCGATAGCTGAAAACTTTAGATAATTACAAGGAATCCGCAGAGAAAAGAAACCTTAAAACACAACAACAAAAATGGCGGCCGAGCCGGTTCTGGAGAGTATTCTTGAGCGCGTCGATTATTGTCGATAAAGTAGGACGGCCGATAACACGAGGTTTGTGCGCATGCACGAAGGTTCCCCGAATGAAGACAGCTGACCGACGAGTCATGCGCTCGGACGTATTTTTTCACCCATAAAACGTAACTTTTGTTTGCGCAGGAGATAAGCTGTAGGTATCTAATGGTAAATTGTCTATGGGTAAAACCCGTCAAAACCCAAGTAAAGATTAGAAACAAAATTCATTATTTCTGCAGTGTAGCTTGAGTTTGCGGTTTGTACTAAAGTTGATAGTGTTTAAAATGTCTTTTAAACGATTTTTTACTCAAAAACAATTAGTAGAGGCCATGGAGGAGGCTATAGGTGAACTTGAAATGGAAGCACTTTAAAAATTTAAATATATTTTTATCACTTCCTTTTTTCGATATTTTTTTATTTGTGTGTTAAATTAGGTTTAGTTTACTTATTATGTAGTTGTTTTTTTATATAAATAATTAGGTAAAAAGAAACACAAAAAAAAATATTTTCATTTATTGTCCTAGTGATGCGTTTTCGCAACGCCCAAGTTTTTAAAAACTAAAAGAAAAATAAAAAAAATTGCACTGAAATATCTTTTTAGAAGCTAAATTAATTACCTAATAAAATAAACACAATTGTTAAATTTTTCTGATGTTTCTACCCTTGGGAATAAATGGGTTAACATAACTAACAGAATAAATTAGCAATGCTAAACACCTACATATAAATCCCAATTAACCCGTAATCTGATAGTAACTTAACCATGTTTTCTATTATGTACAAATATGCTGACAGTAATACAAAAATTTCAGGAAGATGCGTTTAGTTGTTACAAATAGATCATCTTAGTGCCAGTATTAAAAAAAAACTGCTGTGCCAATTAAAGGTTTAATTATAGTTATTAATAAAATAGCTGGGTTATACTAACTAACCGAAAATTTCGGAACAGATAAATTATCCTATTAATTTATAAACCTATCTGCGAATTAATAACACTTATTGTTTATTATACTGGCTCCACTTTTGGAGAAAAGTTTAAAATGTTGAATTAGTTCATCAGCGTAAATATAGTTGGTTTTAAAATGCTTTATTATATATTATATTATAATTTGATATATTAATCAGAAATGGTCATTCACTGGTCACTTAATTACTGGTACATTCACCCTATTATGTTTAGAATTAAAAATCATTTAATGTACATATAAAGTTGAAAATTAAAATAGTTTGTAATACATTTTGGCTTATCTTGAACCTGACCCAAAATCGACCCTGAATCGTACGTACCTACTATCTACATACCGAGCCGTACGTATTACATTACTTCATACTGGTCAGTACATACTATGTACGTTCTAAGCCGTACATTATATATACGTAGGCAAATTCGTATGTCTTCTGTACTCTGTACGCCTTATAATTTGGAATTCAGTCGAGTTAAAGACGTACGACGTACCTACGTACAAATTACGTAGTTATACGTAACCTGGACGTACTTTCGTCTAAAACATACGTACTGAGGACGTACTTAATTCGTATTTGTGCTTATTGGGAGGTGACGCCCTCTAAATTTTAAAATAAAAATGAGAGCAGATTTTTATTTTTCACCACAAAACCCCCATAGCCGAATATTGTGACAATACACCAATTATAAAAAAAAATATTTATGAAAAATTAAAAACAAATTGGATTTTTTACACTCTGTATCTCTGAAATCCTCAATTTTTGGACTGAGGTAAGTTAGATTAGATCGTCATATTTAAGCCTCAGGAATTTGTGGTAGCATTTTGTGTTCACCTTTTAGAGACATATATAAGTATAGAAATAGTTCCTTTTAAAAAATTTTGAAAAAAATTGATAATTCTAGCGATTGTGCAAATAATGCCCTTTATCGGCGCAGCGTTATACAGGGTGTCCGGAAAATACGTGTACAACGTTTGACGACAGACTCCTGACGTCAAAATAGGTCGATCTAAGCCGACTTAGTTATATCCAAAATTGTCTCGTTTAGCCGGTAGAGGGCGTCAAAAATTTGTAAAAATATTGGTTTTTCCTAAATTACGTGAAAACCTGCTAATCGATTTTAATGATTTGTAGTATGTAGACTAATACTATAAAATGACGTTTTCTAGTAGTATAGTCACCGGCTGTAAATAAGTGGAAGTGTTATAAAAGTGATACAATACGTCAACATTTCTCCTCATTTTTATATGAACGGCGTTATGAACCCAGATATTTTTGTAGAGTGACTGGATGTATTTGAAAGCTATTTTTACCTCTTTAATATTTTTCGTTGAATAAGCTGTTTTGCCAGAAGAAAATATTTACAATATTAGTATTATTAGTAATAATATTAAAATCAAATTACATGTAACAATAATTTTTTAAGTGACCTTGTTGCTATGGCATTTAATAATTTGACAATTATTGACAAATTGTCACAAGTCTATGAAATTTACTCAAGTATACGATCAACATTCTTGAATTACAAGTTCATTTTACCATTAAAAATGGAAAATTATACGAACTCTGAGAAGGTTGACATATGCTCCTGGTATACGGGTTTTGTCAAGGAAATGGGCGTTAGAGTGTTAGGGTTTACATGGAGAGGTTTCCTAACCGTCGAATACCAAACCACCAAACATTTGCCAATATCGAGCGTCATCTTCGGGAAACGGGCAGCTTTGAGAAAAACTTTGAAGGCAGGGGTCGTATACGAACAACTCGAACTGTGGAATCAGAAGAGATGATTCTGGAAAGAGTTGAAGAAGAACCAAGTACCAGTACCCGTCGCTTAGACGTGAGTTACATGTTCCTAAAACGATTGTCAATGAGGTTTTTAAAGAACAGTTGTTACATCCTTATCGCGTGCAAAAAGTCCAGGAACTTTTACCGAATGATCCCCCCTTGCGGCTTACATTTTGTCAAATTATTAGAAACAAAAGAATCCGTGATCCAAATTTTTGTAGAACAATTATGTTTACTGACGAGGCGTGCTTTACAAGATCTGGAGAAACAAATCTGCACAATGAACATATTTATTCCGATGAAAATCGATATGCCATTAAAGTTGCACATCATCAGCATCAATTTAAATTAAATATTTGGGCAGGTATTATTGATCGCTACCTTATTGGTCCCATTGTTATTCCAGACAGGTTAGATGGAAATATTTATTTAAATTTTTTGCAAGACACATTACCAATTCTTCTGGACAATTTGCCCCTTTTACTTCGGAGGGAAATGTGGTATATGCATTATGGTGCCCCGCCCCATTTTTCCGTTGCCGTTCGGCAATACTTACATCATCAATATCCCAACCGATGGATTGGAAGGGGCAATAATGCACCAGTAAAATGGCCACCACGTTCTCCTGAGTTAAATATGTGTAACTTCTTTTTGTGGGGCGCTATTAAAACAGCAGTTTACAAGACTCCGGTAAACACACGCGATGATTTATTGCAGCGGATTTAAATTTTATTAACCCCGAGACATTAGATAGGGTCCAATATCATTTTTTAAGGAGTGTTAATAAGTGTATTCAGCAAGATGGTGGTCATTTTACATATTTGCTTAAGTACTTACAATACATTCTTTCAACTTTGTTGTACTTTGTTATATTTTTATTGTTAATAATTGATGTATGCAGGTAATTGTTAATATTTTCTTCTGGCAAAACAGCTCATTCAACGAAAAATATTAAAGAGGTAAAATAGCTTCCAAATACATCCAGTCACTCTACAAAAATATCTGGGTTGCCATAACGCCGTTCATATAAAAAATGAGGAGAAATGTTGACGTATTATATCACCTTTATAACACTTCCACTTATTTACAGCCGGTGACTATACTACTGAAAAACGTCATGCATTTTATAGTATTAGTCTATACATACTAAAAATCATTAAAATCAATTAGCAGGTTTTCACGTAATTTAGGAAAAACCAATATTTTTACAAATTTTTGACGCCCTCTACCGGGTAAACGAGACAATTTTGGATATAACTAAGTCGGTTTAGATCGACGTATTTTGACGTCAGGAGTCTGTCGTCAAACGTTGTACACGTATTTTCTGGGCACCCTATATACAGGGTGTTAATTAATGTCATGCAGATATTTCAGGGGGTGATAATACTCGTCAAAATAAGAAAAAAATGCAAATATATGCATGGTCTAAAACGCGTTATTTTCGTTATACAGGGTGGCAAAGTTCCATTTTTTTTTCTCGTATTTTGCGTTTTCTCTCTTATATTCTGCGATAATTGTTTCAAATTTGGAACATCAACCCTTTTTTTAAATTTCTACAATAAAGTATCAAAATTGTCGGTCGCAGTATACAGGGTGTTACATTTTCTTGAATCGGCTACAATTTTATCTTTCAGAACTTTTTTTGGCTCCCTGTATGAATTCCGGTGGGAAATTTGAACTCTCTGTTCCTTTGTTTACCGTTCTGGTCTCTTGCAGTATTCTCGTATCTGTGACCGTTTTCGTAAATAACGCAGAGTAAAAAGCTGTGTATCAAAACAATTTATTAGTTAATCAAACAAAAATAAAACAAAATTATAAAAACTGTTAAAAATGGCCGCCTCTTGCTAAAATGCACGAATCAAGTCTTCGCCTCATGGACTGACAGACACTCTATTTTTTTCTTATATTCATTATTGCGTTATTTCGCCTACACTTAATTTTCATCGATGGATATTTTTGCAAATAAATTGAAAACGGTCACAGATACGAGAATAGTGCAAAATACCAGAACGCTAAACAAAGGAATAGAGAGTTCAAATTTCATACCGGAATTCATACAGGGATCAAAAAAAAAAGTTCTGAAAGATAAAATTGTAGCCGATTCAAGAAAATGTAACACCCTGTATACTGCGACCGGCAATTTTGATACTTTATTGTAGATAATTTAAAAAAGGGTTAATGTTCCAAATTTGAAACAATTATCGCAGAATATAAGAGAGAAAACGCAAAATACGAGAAAAAAAATTGAAACTTTGCCACCCTGTATAACGAAAATAAGGCGTTTTGGACCATGCATATATTTGCATTTTTTTCTTATTTTGACGAGTACTATCATCCCCTGAAATATCTGCATGACATTAATTAACACCCTGTATATACAGGGTGATTCAAAAGTACTTTGACAAACTTCGGGAGGTAATTGCTGGCAATATTTTAACATGAAAAGTTCTTATAAATAGTGGTCCTCGGCGACTTCGTTACGGAGATACAGGGTGTTGAAATGTTAAAAGAAATAGTAATAACTTTTAAATAACCCCTTAACGAGTTATTTTTTTTTATGAAATTTTGTGAATTAAATAAGCATCTAAGGATACTTATTTTCAAAGTACAACACGTTCGTAAATTTAACCAGTGGCGTCGGTACAAAATGTTACTATCATATTTTTTGTGAAAACTATGCTACACCACTGACTTATTTTATTTTAACTTTTTTCTTATAAATCCCCCCTTTATTTAGAACAAAAAATATCACGTGTGTTTTTTGATACGAGGGACGGTTTAAGCGTAAATGATTATTTTATTTGAATATACACAAATATTAAAAAATGTGTTTTAAACTTAAATAGTTATTACAGTATTTTAACGAATACTTACATACATACTTACTAATAAACAAATATGTATATTTTGCGGAAGTAGTCCATTATCTCAAAGTGGAGCTGTATAGATATAAAGAAATTAAACCCACAGTCGTCTCCACAAATACTTATATTAAAACAGTTAGATTAACTTGGTGTACATGTTTCGGTACTAGGGAGTACCATCATCAGCACCGAAGGGCTAAAATAAATATAAAAAGAATAGAAAGAGGAAGGAGAAGTCAGATTAACGTACTTACCCCAAGTGCCACTATTACAAGCAATGTAAACGAAATGTAAAAGATTTAAAAAATAAAAACTAAAAACTTGAATAAGACGAGGACATTTTGATTGTTGGACGAAAACAGATTAAAAAGTTTAAAGTAAAATAAAATTCTAAAGGAATTAATTTTCTTCCTCTGCCCTACATCGTAAACAAATAACAAGCTGATTGTGATTGTACTGAAAGTCAAACGGAGGGTATAAAAGGTCAAAGTAGTGACATCTAACAAAGTCAAGTAAAAGTAGTAAGTACCCAATAATAATGGGAACTGACGTCAAAAGTGTAAAACGTGGTTCTTGGAGCAAGAAACGGGCATCTAGTGGCGATAGTAAAACGAACAAAACACAGTTGTTGACAAGAAGGCGAGTAACCCGCCATGACAAAGGTAAGGTTTCAAACCGCAAGATGGATGGGCGGCGCGCCATCATCCAGAACAAGTAAGGTCAGAAACAAACTAGTAATTCCAACATTCGACAATAGAGGGAGTAGGAGGAGGGTATAAAATTAAAGTGGCCATCTAGAAGTCAAAGTCCAAATAAGAATTCGGAGAGAAGGAAGGTAACGGGTATTAAAAAAAATTCATGTGTTAGTTAAATTGAAAGCTTTCTGGTGGTAATAGTAGATGGACTAACTTATATTATTTATATTTATTTCTAAATAGAATAATTTTTACAAAGACAAAAGGTAAGGGTTAAAAGTGGTGTAATTAAAGGAAAAACCTAAGAGATTCAAGGTAGGGAAGACAAGAGAAGATAACTTGGTCGTTAACACAATTGAGGTTTTTATTGAGAAGAGCCTTATGGATTTCCATCATTTCAAGAAGGTTAAGTTTGCCGCCCTTGTTACAGGAATGAAGGAGTTTAGTGTTATTCAATGGGTCAAAAGAGTGGTTATTGCAGAGGATATGAGAAGCAAAACTGGATTTGAAGTTGTGGTTAGAGAAATCAGTATTTCGGAATTTATTTATTTCTTTAAAGTGCTCGTTCACTCGGGTTGAAAGTTTGCGCCCTGTTTGGCCAATATAGCAGACATTACAGTCATCACAAGAGAGTTGATAAACACCCGACTTATCTAGTAGAGAAATTTTATCTTTGGAGTTGATCAAAAATTGACCAATATTGTGGTTAGTTTGGAAAGCAATAGAAATGTTGAACTTATTTAGAATATTTTTAGCTGTAAAAGAAATGTTACCCAAAAAGGGTAAAATGTAGAAACTTTTTGGTTCTCTAGGGGTTGGAGTCACTAAATTTTTGTTAACAAATTTAATAGTAAATTTGTAATAAATCTTATTAATGATCCTAAGGGAAAATTGGTTATTAACAGCAACTTGTCTAATGTAGTTTAATTCTTTTTGAAAATAATGATGGGTTAATGGTAAAGAAAAAAGTCTATGAAAAGCTGTATTAAAAAAGGCAAATTTGTGTTGAGGAGGGTGGTTAGAATTAAAAGGGATGATAGAATCAGTGGTGGTGGGTTTATGAAAAATTGAAAACTGAAGACTGTTATTGACTTTATGGATTGTTAAATCAAGAAAGTTGATAGACTTATTTTGTTCAATTTCTAAAGTAAATTTGATGGAGGGGTGTAAAGAGTTCAAAAATGAAAACAAAATGTGGATATCACCAAGGGAACCATCAAATAACAGCAAAATGTCATCGACATACCTGTAATAGAATAATATTTTAGGAGAGAGGCGGTGTTGCTGTAATTTAGATTCTAAGGAAGCCATAAAAAACTCAGCCATGAGGGGGGAGAGGCTCGAGCCCATGGCTAGGCCGGACTTTTGAGTGTAGTATTTATTGTTGAAAATAAAAAAGTTCTGTTTCAGAACAATGTCAATTAGTCTGCATAAATCTATGATCTGTGAGGGGTTTAAATTTGAATTATTAGACAAGTGGTTCTCAATTAGGTTTAAGCAATCTGTAGGGGGAATACTGGGAAATAAGTTTTTGACGTCAAAGGAAATTAACAGGGCGGAGTTGGGGACAAAAACGTCCTTGATTTTATCAGTGAGCGACTTGGAATTCTTTATGGCATAAGTGTTCTGAAACGAAGTAAGATCTGGAAGGATATTATTAAGCCAAGCAGAGAGTTTAGAAACCGGGGAGTTGATGAAAGAAACCACAGGTCTAATAGGGCAGTTAGGTTTGTGTATCTTGGGGAGTCCATATAAACGGGGAGTGAAAGGGTTCATGACCGAAAGAGAATTTACGTTACTATTGAGAAATGTTAGGGTGTTATTGCAATCTTTGATGACTTTACTGACTCTAGTATTAAAGGAGGTGGTGGGATTGTAGTTTAGTTCAGAGAAATCGTCTGACAGAAGAAAATCGTTGACTTTTTCTATATATTGGTTCTTGTGAAGAACTACAACACAATTACCCTTGTCGGCCTTGGAAACTATCAAGTCCTCTTCGAGAATTGTGGTTTTAAGATTTTTAAGGATTTTGAGGTTTGGGGATTGGTGGGAAGGCGGAGTACCGGAGAGAAGAAAGTTGTAGTACTTATTAAAGGATGTGGCCAGTTCACTCCGTATAACATTGGCATTATCAACCCTTGAGCGTTCTAAGGCTCTTTCACAATCAAGCGCCAAAATTTGTAGGTTAAGAGGACTAGGGGTAAAATGAATATTAAATTTAAGGCCTGATTGTAAAATGTTAAGTTCATCTAGAGAGAAATTGAAGTTACTGAGGTTCAAAACTCTGTCAAGGAAAACAAAGTCAGAAAATTTACCCTCTGGGGGTTGAAGGTTGTCATATTCTCTTTGGAAGTCAGAGTTGTTAAAAAATTCGGATTGAAAGTTGTTATTTGAAACAGAGGAGGAATTAAGGGTGGAATTGAAAGGTTGAGAGTTATTGTGAATGTTGTGATGAAAAGATAGGTTATTAATTTTATTGCGGATACGGTAGAATTTAAGCTTACCCTTGTCTTCTACAAAATCAAGAAATTGAGAGTATATAACATCAAATTCGATTGGATGTAGTAAAGTAGAAAGTTTCAAATGTAGTTGTTTGAGCTTTTGTTCAATGAGGGCTAATCTGAAGAAGAGTTTCTTGATTTCATCTTTGAGCCACAACTTCTTTGCCAAATAGACGGCTCTCCTGGCAGAAGGGTGGTTCTGTCCTGAGCGTATAGAGATGTAGTTGGGAAAGGTATTCCTTCTTAGGCACTCGGAATTGAACCATATGTCCAGCTTGGTGAATTTTCTATTCAACAGGTTGTTCTTAAGTTCTCGGACTATAAAAGCCTGACTGGCTGTTTCAATTTTGCGGAAGTAGTCCATTATCTCAAAGTGGAGCTGTATAGATATAAAGAAATTAAACCCACAGTCGTCTCCACAAATACTTATATTAAAACAGTTAGATTAACTTGGTGTACATGTTTCGGTACTAGGGAGTACCATCATCAGCACCGAAGGGCTAAAATAAATATAAAAAGAATGGCTTCCTTAGAATCTAAATTACAGCAACACCGCCTCTCTCCTAAAATATTATTCTATTACAGGTATGTCGATGACATTTTGCTGTTATTTGATGGTTCCCTTGGTGATATCCACATTTTGTTTTCATTTTTGAACTCTTTACACCCCTCCATCAAATTTACTTTAGAAATTGAACAAAATAAGTCTATCAACTTTCTTGATTTAACAATCCATAAAGTCAATAACAGTCTTCAGTTTTCAATTTTTCATAAACCCACCACCACTGATTCTATCATCCCTTTTAATTCTAACCACCCTCCTCAACACAAATTTGCCTTTTTTAATACAGCTTTTCATAGACTTTTTTCTTTACCATTAACCCATCATTATTTTCAAAAAGAATTAAACTACATTAGACAAGTTGCTGTTAATAACCAATTTCCCCTTAGGATCATTAATTAGATTTATTACAAATTTACTATTAAATTTGTTAACAAAAATTTAGTGACTCCAACCCCTAGAGAACCAAAAAGTTTCTACATTTTACCCTTTTTGGGTAACATTTCTTTTACAGCTAAAAATATTCTAAATAAGTTCAACATTTCTATTGCTTTCCAAACTAACCACAATATTGGTCAATTTTTGATCAACTCCAAAGATAAAATTTCTCTACTAGATAAGTCGGGTGTTTATCAACTCTCTTGTGATGACTGTAATGTCTGCTATATTGGCCAAACAGGGCGCAAACTTTCAACCCGAGTGAACGAGCACTTTAAAGAAATAAATAAATTCCGAAATACTGATTTCTCTAACCACAACTTCAAATCCAGTTTTGCTTCTCATATCCTCTGCAATAACCACTCTTTTGACCCATTGAATAACACTAAACTCCTTCATTCCTGTAACAAGGGCGGCAAACTTAACCTTCTTGAAATGATGGAAATCCATAAGGCTCTTCTCAATAAAAACCTCAATTGTGTTAACGACCAAGTTATCTTCTCTTGTCTTCCCTACCTTGAATCTCTTTGGTTTTTCCTTTAATTACACCACTTTTAACCCTTACCTTTTGTCTTTGTAAAAATTATTCTATTTAGAAATAAATATAAATAACATAAGTTAGTCCATCTACTATTACCACCAGAAAGCTTTCAATTTAACTAACACATGATTTTTTTTTTAATACCCGTTACCTTCCTTCTCTCCGAATTCTAATTTGGACTTTGACTTCTAGATGGCCACTTTAATTTTATACCCTCCTCCTACTCCCTCTATTGTCGAATGTTGGAATTACTAGTTTGTTTCTGACCTTACTTGTTCTGGATGATGGCGCGCCGCCCATCCATCTTGCGGTTTGAAACCTTACCTTTGTCATGGCGGGTTACTCGCCTTCTTGTCAACAACTGTGTTTTGTTCGTTTTACTATCGCCACTAGATGCCCGTTTCTTGCTCCAAGAACCACGTTTTACACTTTTGACATCAGTTCCCATTATTATTGGGTACTTACTACTTTTACTTGACTTTGTTAGATGTCACTACTTTGACCTTTTATACCCTCCGTTTGACTTTCAGTACAATCACAATCAGCTTGTTATTTGTTTACGATGTAGGGCAGAGGAAGAAAATTAATTCCTTTAGAATTTTATTTTACTTTAAACTTTTTAATCTGTTTTCGTCCAACAATCAAAATGTCCTCGTCTTATTCAAGTTTTTAGTTTTTATTTTTTAAATCTTTTACATTTCGTTTACATTGCTTGTAATAGTGGCACTTGGGGTAAGTACGTTAATCTGACTTCTCCTTCCTCTTTCTATTCTTTTTATATTTATTTTAGCCCTTCGGTGCTGATGATGGTACTCCCTAGTACCGAAACATGTACACCAAGTTAATCTAACTGTTTTAATATAAGTATTTGTGGAGACGACTGTGGGTTTAATTTCTTTATAAATATGTATATGCCTAAGGAAGGTAACTGATGATGCCTATTTTCTAAGTATAACACGTTTTCAGTGGCATACATATTTATTTATTAGTATGTTATTTTTTAATATTTTGTATTTTGACAAGGCGGCTTTGGAAATTCTTTTTTTGTCGATAAATTAAAACATATTTGACAGTTAGTTACCATTAAAATAACAAAACTAAAGAAATAAAACTCAATGGTAACTAACTGTCAAATATGTTTTAATTTATCGACAAAAAAAGCATTTCCAAAGCCGCCTTGTCAAAATACAAAATATTAAAAAATAACATATTAATAAATAAATCTGTATGCCACTGAAAACGTGTTATACTTAGAAAATAGGCATCCTCAGATACCTTCCTTAGGCATATACATATTTGTTTATTAGTAAGTAGGTATGTAGGTATTCGTTAAAATACTGTAATAAATATTTGAGTTTAAAACACATTTTTTAATATTTGTGTATATTCAAATAAAATAATCATTTACGCTTAAACCGTCCCTCGTATCAAAAAAACACACGTAATCTTTTTTGTTCTAAATAAAAGGGGGATTTATAACAAAAAAGTTAAAATAAAATAAATCAGTGGTGTAGCATAGTTTTCACAAAAAATATGATAGTAACATTTTGTAGCGACGCCACTGGTTAAATTTACGAACGTGTTGTACTTTCAAAATAAGTGTCCTTAGATGCTTATTTAATTCACAGAATTTCATAAAAAAAAATAACTCGTTAAGGAGTTATTTAAAAATTATTACTATTTCTTTTAACATTTCAACACCCTGTATCTCCGTAACGAAGTCGCCAAGGACCACTGTTTATAAGAACTTTTCATGTTAAAATATTGCCGGCAATTACCTCCCGAAGTTTGTCAAAGTACTTTTGAATCACCCTGTATAAACAATAGTCATATAAAATTTTAAATGAAACTAAAACTCTTTGAAATGAGGAGACAATATCTAATAAGGTTCTAAGTCTGACGTTACCTAAATTTCGTCTATCTTATTTGTCAAAACTGTACTTACCTATTTGAGCCAAAGCTACTAATATTAGACCCAGCACAATTTTGGCCATTTTTAAAGATTAAGCAAGTATAATATGGACGACGTCTTTTGAAAAAATGGTTGGGCGAGCCCGCAATTATTTTTATATGGCTTTTCTTATTTGTCATTAGTCCAAATTTAACATTTTAATTATTAATATAAATATTTTCACCGCATGCATACATACCTACTCTATTATAACAGGAGCGCAGTCAGAAAATTCGTCTACAGGGCCTAATAAAATAAATGTTCTCTTCATCTTATATAGTGATGGGATCACTCGAGTGAAAAATAACCTATAATTCGGTTTTTTCAATCACTTAAATTATTCGATTATCTTCGGAAATAATTCGAGTGACGAACATAATATGGTTTAACTAGTGATGGGATCACTCGAGTGAAAAATAACCTATAATTCGGGTTTTTCAATCACTTGAATTATTCGATTATCTTCGGAAATAATTCGAGTGACCAAATGAGTGACGAACATATGGTTTTTATTTTCCAACGCGTCTCCAAAGTTGCTGCGCGCCTGTCAATCACTCACTGCGGCCAGAGCCATCTCCTAGCGAACGGCTAAACCGAGTGGTTTTGGTTATTAATGGCGATATAATTCAAATTAAATACTGCATTACGGGTTACCTGCGTAGGATAATAGGATTTATTATTTTATTTAGACTTAAATCGTCGGCGTCTACTGAAAACTGAATGTTTAGTGTAGTATTCAGTATTCATAAATATCATGAGTTATGCAATATCGTGACATCTCAAGGTCAAGTAGTCAAGTTGTTAAATTAAGGGTATGGTCCGAAAGTAATTAGTGTGGTGGTTTAGCGTTCCGAAATCAACCAAACGGTAGCGGTAACCGAAAAATAGGTTTATTTCGGAACACGGTTTTCGGATATGACGTCACCCAAATGTCAAAATGCTCACCGGCTTTAAAAGCCCGGTTACGAGTGGTTCCTCCTGTCACTTGTCATTATAATATTTTGTTATGAATTTGTTTTCAAAATGTTTGGCCGTTGGCCGGTAATTTCGGGTTTTTCAAAGAACCAATCTAAGTAAGTGTATTTAGCATCCCTGTAAATTATCAATCTTTCATGATCATGAACTTTTAAAAATGAGAGGTTATGCTTTTAACGATCAAGGTCATTTTTCGTCCCGAATATAACCAGATTTTTATGGTTGATATGTCACTGGTCGCGGTTAACCGTGGTTACTCGTGGTGACATTCGGACCATACCCTAAATTGTAAGATCTGGGAACTGGGAACCATGCCAAAAAATCCACAAATATCTTCGCCACATTTAATAATCCGCAAAAAATCAATCGATTAACAACACCGAGTCAGTTATTCCCAATACAAATGCTGTATATCAACATGAACGATGAACCACCAATATTAATAATTAATATTAGAATTTGAGTGAGAAAAAAATCGATTACAATTCGATTTTTTAAATCACTCGAATACTCAGTAGTCGATTATTAAAATAAGTCGATTTTTCCCAACACTAGGTTTAACGCAACGAAGTAAGTCAAATAAGAATACAATCTTATTTCGTTGATATAACGCGTTTCCAAAGTTGCTGCCCGCATGTCAATCACTCACTGCGGTCAGAGCCATCTCCTAGCGAGCGGCTACACCAAGTGGTTTCGGTTATTGGCGATATAATTCAAATTAAATACTGCATTACGGCTTACCTGTGTGATAATTATGATTTATTATTTAGATTTAAATACTGCATTACGGGTTGCCTGCGTAGGATAATAGGATTTATTATTTTATTTAGATTTAAATCGTCGGCGTCTACTGAAAACTTAATGTTTAGTGGTGAGTATTCATTATTCATAAATATCATGAGTTATGCAATATCGTGACATCTCAAGGTCAAGTAGTCAAGTTGTTAAATCGTAAGATCTGGGAACCATGCCAAAAAATCCACAAATATCTCCGCCACATTTAATAATTCGCAAAAAATCAATCGATTAACAACACCGAGTCAGTTATTCCCAGTACAAATGCTGTATATCAACATAAACGATGAACCGCCAATGCCAATATTAATATTAGCATTTGAGTGAAAAATCGATTATCATTCGGTTTTTTAAATCACTCGAATACTCAGTATTCGATTATTAAAATAAGTCGATTTTTCCCAACACTAATCTTATACAGGGTGGCCCTTTAGTGTGGCAAAGTACAATAGCTCCGTTACTATTTCAAATACATTAAAAATATTAATACAAAAGTTGAAGGGCAGTAAGTGACTTATAACGTAAAATTATTTTTAACTTTATAGGGTGGCTCAAAAAAGCGGAACAATAAAAAATGTACTTTTTTCAAATGGAACACCCTGTATATTTTTTCATTTTTAAATTCCATATTAAATTATAATTATTTTTTATTAAATACATTATTAGTCTATACTTTATAGTTTCCGAGATATTTGCTCTTGAAAAGTGACATTTTTGAACTTTGACAGCTTCTAGCTTTCTAACAGTACGTCTTAGAGCAAAACGGCTTACATGTCCCTATCTTTAATTTTTATTATCTTCCCAAAAAAATCAACTTCCGGTTAAACCGGATGTTACTCGAAAGCAGGAAATATAGTTGTTCCGGTTTAACTGGAAGTTGATTTTTTTGGGAAGATAATAAAAATTGAAGATAGGGACATGTAAGCCGTTTTGCTCTAAGACGTACTGTTAGAAAGTTAGAAGCTGTCAAAGTTCAAAAATGTCACTTTTCAACAGTCAATATCTCGGAAACTATAAAGTATAGACTAATAATGTATTTCATAAAAAATAATTATAATTCTATGTAGAATTTAAAAATGAAAAAATATACAGGGTGTTCCATTTGAAAAAAGTACATTTTTTTTGTTCCGCTTTTTCGAGCCACCCTATAAAGTTAAAAATAATTTTACGTTATAAGTCACTTACTGCCCTTCAACTTTTGTATTAATATTTTTAATGTATTTGAAATAGTAACGGAGCTATTGTACTTTGCCACACTAAAGGGCCACCCTGTATGTCGTAGGCTGATAGTGAAATCCGTCATTTCATGAAAAGCCTAGTCATATCATGAAGCGTGGCTAAAAGGTATATTGCAACTGGTTTGTTCGTTGTTCCCCAGAGCATTTTTTTCAATTTTTTCAACTAAGTAATGTTATTTTATAAAAATTTAATTTAAATTAAATTTTAAAAAAATGCTCTGGGGAACAACGAACAAACCAGTTGCCAATATACCTTTTAGCGACGCTTCATGATATGACTAGGCTTTTTATGAAATGACGGATTTCACTATAAGACTACGACATATACATAATCTTCGTAGGAGCAAATTTCATAAAATCAACAGGTAAAATCCACAGTTTCTATCTAAATAACTCCGCTCTCGAAAATTTTTATGAAAATTAATGAAATCATAAAAAATTCAAAAACGTAAATATAACTACCTATATAAATATAAAATTCAAAAAACGGTTAGCGGATAACGGCTGTTACAAAGTAGACCGTTCCTAAAATGCATAACTAAAAGTTAAAAATGAAAGTTTATATTAAAATAAAAAAAATTATACTTATAGAACAACACATAATTTTAAACATTTTTTTTGTGGTTCGGAGTCATAGGCTGCAGTCTGCGGATAAATACAGCCCTGGTTAATTATTGGTATGTGTGAAACTACTCATATAAAGTCGTTTAATTTAAAAATTTACTATAATAGGTCTTTTTAATCCCAACTGGGGGAACCATCAACAAAACTTAATTCTATTCCGAAAAAATAAGTGGTTCTCTGGCCAAGTGCCAAGTTTAGAAATAGTAAATGGTGATTCATGGCCGGGAGAAAAAGGGTTACTTGTTCCTTTAATTTATTCATAATTATTATAACAGCAAACCAACAAGGTCTCTGGATAACGGCAAGATACACACCGCCCTCTCTCGGGTGCGGATGGGTATTAATTTGAATGGGATGCTATTTACAAATAAATTTTGTCGCAAAGGGTGTTTGTGGTGATTAGGTTTTTAAGTTTCATTGTTAAGCCTCATCCAATATCAGGTATAGACCATGCAATATCAAATAGTAAGGTGACTATCGGAAAGTAGAATACTCATGTCCATCTATGAAAATACTATAGCCAATGTAAGACTGCAGAAGAGCACAAATAAATTCAAAATAAACAACGTAGTTCGAAATCGCCGAAATAATTCATGAATTTACTTAAATATGTTTAAAACTATGCAGGTAAATCTGGCAAAGTTGGGTATTAACATAAACCGTGAAAACCTTACACATTTATTATTTGCCTTAGTACCTAGTAGACCGTGTTGATCAAGCTATGACCACCACTAAATACCGCTTCTCAGAAGGTTGGATTTTAAAAAATTTCCTTACTGGGTGGCCTAAGCATTCGACCAAATGCCGTTGTTCCATTGGCTGCTTAACTAAAAGAAAATATTGGCACCCGGTCAAATTGTGGTATTTGTAAAGGGATTTAAAGGCCACTCTGAAGGCCAAATAAGAAATGATAAGACATGCTTGGAGGGTGGGTTTTTAGTGGGTATTGTCATCATTTCCAATGCTATCCTTATTGCTTGAAACTGGATTCTGTCAATCCTTTGCTAAATGTTGCTTACTGTTTCTTGCTATGCCACAACCCAAGTGTGACATGTTTCCAGATTTTATCATCATCATGATTAGGAAAATGTAATAATTAAGTGACTGTATAGGTTAAATGAGTCAAAGAGAGAACCAAAATAAACTTTGTGCATGGAAAAAATACCACCATAAAGAAATTAGAAACAATAATAGTGTTAGGAACAGGAATTTTGAATAAAAGTATACAACAAATTTCACCTAAGTATGTATATACTCTATATTTTTTTTAATCTGCTTGTTTCTGGTTGGAGAATTGTGATTGTTGCCAATATACAGGGTGTGTCTCACGGTCGATGGTACCTTAGACGTTTCTGACGAACCAGTAAAGGAATCGTTCTGAACATTTGGTCGCGTACATGCTCTACCAACCTAAAATATTTTTAACAATACAGTGTTGCCGCTTCCACACATAAATAATAGTAACTTCGATTTTTTAAATGCAACACAATATATTTTATTTTCGAAACCCCCATTACTTTCCTTACAATTTTTATTAACACTACTCTATACTTATCTCTTACCGTTTCTAAGATATAAATTAATTTCAGTTTTTTTTTACCGAAAACGTCACTTTTAAAAATGCTGATAATTTTGAACTCTAAAACACTGAAACCCTGAAATTTGGTAAATAGTTAACTAATACCATAGGGCTCATTGCCCTAGTCCAAAATCTAAGTTGCAATATACAGGGTGGTGGAAACATACACTTATCCTGGTAACTTGAAAAAGTGACCATAAGTCCTTTTTTTCAAACGTAATACCCTGTATATTATTACGGATTTGAAAAGCTGTTAAAATTTCACTTAATTCTTGTATATCATACCTGTACATAACTAACTAGCTTAACCATTTTTCTGACGTATTAAGCATAATTTGTAAAATTTTCTATACAATTCAATTTTTATTCGGTTATTAGTTAGTTAGCCATGACAAAAACTGATGTTTACGTATGTTACTATGGTTATCGTTTTGACATTTCATTAAGTTTAGATACAAGATAGAAATACACTTTAAAGTCATGGAAGGAAACTATACAAATGCAGTTCTTATGAATTTATTTATTTTATTTGGACAATGTGGGTTTGCATTAACATGCAAAAAACATTAAAACTAAATTTTTTTTGAAATCCATGCAGTCAACACCCGCATATTAAAGTGTTTGGATGTAAACGGCCAGCGTTTTGAACATCTGTTAAAATAGCATTTTATTAGTTATAATTTTAGTAGTCTTTTATTATTTGACTACCTAGTTAACATTTAATAAAATTGTCCTGGATCCTTATGAATTTTCTAAGATTCATTGGCGGTAAATTAGAGTACATTTCGTTAAACTTTATACATGTGACATCACATTGTCCAAATAAAATAAATAAATTCATAAAAACTGCATTTGTATAGTTTTCCTTCATGACTTTAAAGTGTATTTCTATCTTGTATCTAAACTTAATGAAATGTCAAAACGATAACCATAGTAACATACGTAAACATCAGTTTTTGTCATGGCTAACTAACTAATAACCAAATAAAAATTGAATTGTATAGAAAATTTTACAAATTATGCTTAATACGTCAAAAAACGGTTAAACTAGTTAGTTAGGTACAGGTATGATATACAAGAATTAAGTAAAACTTTAGCAGCTTTTCAAATCCGTAATAATATACAGGGTGTTACATTTGAAAAAAAAGACTTATGACCGTATGCACCATTTTACCCATTAGGCATGATTAGGTGATCGTGATTAACCAGGTAACCGTGATTAAATAAAACAGCCTATGCACCAACTAAAAGGATATGTGGGTTTTGTAATCAGGGTAAAGTTAAAACCTCGATTTGGCAACATAGCTCAGATGCAAAAATTCGTGCCATCAACCAGAAAAATAAACCCTTTATTTTTCTGTGACCAGAAACACCAAGCAGATTGACAGTTGTGGTTATGTTTTCTTTTTGTTGTTTTTTCAACTTTTCCGAGAACTTTTTCCAGTTTGGCTGTTTTGCGCATTAAACCCCCAATTTTACACTTCGGCATCTAGAGTCATGGAGTTTGACTCACAGAAAAAAAAGAGTTTGACTGGTGAAGAAGAAAATAATATATTAGATGCGAAAAAGAAAAGAACTGTTAGCTGAACAAACCCTATTTATCTATCAAATCAAAATAATTTTGTCTCCGAGGTCTTTCTAGCTCTCGGAAAGCTATCATTAAAAATATCCATTACATTAAAATCATCATCGAAGATGATTTCGTCTCCCATTTTAATTTTATTATTGAAAATTCGAGACAAATTTCAAAACAAAACAGGAAACTAACCTTTTAATCATGATTAAATATATAACCCATCAAGATTGGCTGGTTAACTTTAATCTTGATTAAGTTCCTGAGCAGTGCTGGCGCATTGGAAATGTTCTTAATTGAGATATTTAATCATGATTATAAGCTAATCATGATTAACTGGCCTTGGTGCATACGGTCATTATGGTCACTTTTTCAAGTTACCAGAATAAGTGTATTTTTCAACCACCCTGTATATTGCAACTAAGATTTGGGACTAGGGCAAAGAGCCCTATGGTATTAGTTAACTATTTACCAAATTCCAGGGTTTCAGTGTTTTAGAGATCAAAATTATCAGCATTTTTAAAAGTGACGTTTTCGGACAAAAAAAACCGAAATTAATTTATATCTTAGAAAAAAAGTAAGAGATAAGTATAGAGTAGAGTTTTTACTTTTGTATGAAAGCAGCAACAGTGTATTGTTAAAAATATTTTAGGTTGGTAGAGCGTATCCGTTTATGTACGCGACCAAATTTTCAGAACGATTCCTTTACTGGTTCGTCAGAAACGTCTAAGGTACCATCGACCGTGAGACACCCTGTATACAGTGCGTTTTTCTTAACGCGGGCCATAGGGATTTGCATCGTAAATCTTTAAGTCTATGTTAGGCACATTTCTATTGAGAACTACGAGTTGAAATTTTACACAAATATTTCTTGTGGTCTCATATCCAATTTAGGACCATGCTTGTATTACTTTACTAACGCAAAATATTGAAAAATACCATTTTAAGTTATAATATCACGCTGTTTTGCCCAGCCCTGTATATTAAGTTTACCCAGGTATATTTGACATAAACTGGTAGGTATGTGACATTTTTATAATATTTGGCAAGTTGTACCGAAATTATACAATGTTGATGATTATTTAGTTTGTATTAAATATGTTTTATTTTAACTGGTTTAAAATGTATTAATTTTCTTAATAATTCTAAAGCAGAACTTTTATTTCAATAAAGTTTAATAATTTAAACTAATTTCATGAAAGTCAGGAAAATACTGACAGCCGTGTCAATATTTTTCTTTATCTAAGGTAGGTAGTTAATTACATAAATTACAAGGGGGTAAAAAAGTGTAATTTTAAAAAAACAAAACGAGCTTTTTTGGGTATCTCTTGGAGATTTTTTGCACAGATTGTATGTTAACTTCTTCCTCCCATCTCATATTTTATCTATTCTCAAGTTTTAATATTATTTGTTTCATATAAATGTGCCTAACATAGGCTTAAAGATTTACCATGTAAATCCCTATGGCCCGCGTTAAAAAAAACGCAGTGTATATGCACTTTTAAGTAAATAAAAAACTAGGGTTATATTTTTTTTTAAATATCGATGAAGTCATAGGTATCTGTAATTTGAGACCTGTATCTATTATTTTTTTTATAAAAATGCTACAACTAAAAATATTACTTTACAATAATTTTACTATTACAATTTTTCTAAATAGGAAGCCGACTTGGGGGGGGGGGGGGAAGATCGTGGAGTCCTTTATATAGTTTTCGTACCTTCTAATGTCTCTGCTACGACCCTGTTTATAAATACCTATAAATATTCAACATAAAATGTAATTAAATCTTGGGCAAAATAAAATAATTTCCAAAAATAGCTATGTGCAAAATATTTCTCACCGCAAAATATTTTTAATAATAAAATATTCACCACTTTTTTGCATAGGAAATGTCTACAAATAAATTATAATGTATGGAAAACAGGCAAGGCAATTTCTAATGATTTAAGAAAATCTTAAGGGTTTTCCGTAAGAACCACATATTTGCCAGAAAAATAAAAACTTACCACAGGTACCTAGGCACCTACTTACCTACTGTAAAAACCGTTATAGGTTTTATTATAAAATTAAAGAGCTCATTTTTTTTGGCCTAAAATGTATCGCTACCGAATTTTGCAATGGCCAAATGGCCTAACTCATAATACCATGCATAATTTTACAGAAAAGCCAAAAAACCTACCCAATTAATAATAAACTTTTGTTTTGTTTTTGTTCTCATCTATACTGTTGAAATGACTGTACAACGCTTAACCAAAAATAAGGCGATCTAGGCAAATTTATCTATATGCAATGTTACTTCGTTTTGCCGCTACAGGGCGCTAAATTTCTCAAATTAATATCATTTTTTCGCAATAATTTCTAAACGCCAAATGGATTTTCACTAATTTTGGGACTAAGAATAGCTACTATTAAGAGCGTGTTTCGACGTAGGTAACCGCCATTTTTTTTAGTATCCGCAAATTTTAAAATGGCATGTGATTGGTAAATAAAAGTTTGTCTTTTTGTAACCCCCCGTATAAATTGACTTTGATTGTTTCTCTGACACTAGCTAACTTCATTTTGAAACTTTTTGTCTCCTGTAAAATTTTAGCCAGGCATGCAGTTTCTCTACAAAAAAATTATTTACGATACCTCGTAATTCATCATTGCTGTTTATTCAGAACAAGAGAACGTATAAACGCTCTTATACAGGCCCATACAAGATACATTTAAAATGTTTTAAAGCCCAAGGCAACGTTATGAAACCCGGCTGTGGGCTTTACAACAAAAGCCATATATATATAGCAACCATTCGATGCTTTTCAAATAATAAGTTAAAGATGAAAAATCCATTTTGATTCAAGAAATACAAAAGTTTTTAAACTAAATATTTTTAATAGCTTCAATATCAGGGTCTAATTTAAAAAGAAATGAAATTTTAAAACAAACAAAATTCAAAAGAAAATGTTTTCTTTACTTCCGTCAGATCCATCCTCAGATGAGTTTTATTTTCTGTACAGCTCATCAGTATATAAAGGCTATAGGATATAATGAAAAAAAAAATACGTACTGGGTAAGCGCAGTTGACTACGTTTTAGAACAGTATTATCCCAATGTCGACATCATTAATTACTGCATGTAATTAACTGAAACCCAACTCTTATTTTTATACAAATCTCCATGTTTTTTCATAAACAACTTCTATTCTCTTTTTCTTCTTTTCTTAGAGCTTTTTGTTCTTAATATGATCTTGAAAACCAGTCTTTGATATTTTTATCTGCTCTCAAGTCCAGTTTCTTCTAATAACTGTTTTTTTTCATTTTCATTTTATTTTTATCTAAAAAACATTCTTAGTCTAATATCGGCATAGAAAAAATAAATAATTATTAATCATTACCAAATAATATATTTTTTACTTCTTGTTCTCCGATTTTCGGTTCTATTTCCTCTTTTATATTGTTCACACAATTTTCATTTCGATCTAGAAAATAATAGTTAAATAAAATTATAGGAGCATGTAAATAAAATATTCAATGATCCTATTTATTTTAAAATTACAGCATTTTATCTTGTTTTACGTCAAAATGACGTCACAAGTGAAAATCGTTTTAAATCGCATTGTTTTAAATCCGTTTCAAATAATATTTTCATATAGGCTTATAATTTTTAAGTACGCAGGAGACTAAAGTAAGACAAATTTTGCACAATGCAAAAATTTAACGATATGTTAAAAAATGGATTTATAGGAAAAAATTATGGCGATTTATAAGTTTTTTTAGCGGTATTAAAATGTTTGCAGTAGGTATAGGTAGTAGTAGTAAAATAAGTCACATCCATTTCGACAAAAATTTAAAAATTATTTAATTGGTTTAAGGTAAATTTATACCAGATTAGTAAACAAGGGCCAAAATACTTCACATTTATTATTGACTATTTAGTATCTATAAAAAAATTATCATGAAATCTAAATAAAAACAAAATATTGAAAACTAAGTTTAAAACTACAAAAATTTTGACGTTTTAAATTCAAATATTTTTCACTCTTTTGTTACTTCTTACCCTGATGAAAATGGACACAAATAACTTTTATTTATCAAAAAGTCATATGAATTTGCTGAAATGTGTATTCCCAGATTTATCTTGGTCTAGTTAGTCTTGACCTAACCTTAACCGCCATTACTTATGACTAACAAAAGCTACGATGATAATAATAATAATGGTTAAATTAATGATCTTTAATAGTATATCATAAGTACTTACCTAACTTCCAATTTAGAGTGTAGTTGGTACAATATATCTCTATAAGGCCATTTGGCCTTGCAATAAAATAGCACCGTCGAATGTTCTGCACCCATATCTTTGCAAAGTGCATTAAAGATTCTTGATTTTAGGGGTCTCATTTTTATATAATTTACTACCGTTACAACAGTCGTTAGCACAATGTTGAGACCATCAGGACTCATTTCTTTGAAAGCCAGAGCCTCTCTGTGGATCATGCAATGGGTCCAGACATATTGCGGAGATTTTTGTTTCACCATTGCTTGTACACTTTGAAATCTTCCAGACATTTTACGAGCACCATCGGTGCATATTCCAACACAATTCTTCCATTCTATGTTTGCTTCATTAATAAAATATCATTTAAAATATCAAACAAAGCGAGCGCTGTTGCTTCGAGTTTTATAGGTTTGCAGTAGTACTGCCGATATACAATCACAAAATCGGACATAGGCAATTAAATGAGCGCCTTTCCCAGGTAGCAGGATGACGTCTTTATGACGTCGAATATTGGGGATTTTTAGTCACTTGACGTCTTTTGGTCGCAAGATGACGTCAAAATAACGTAGTTTTTAACACGTGTATTATACGTCATAATTTTACGTAATAAAAACGTCCATTTTTAGTCATTTTATTGAATTATACGTATCATTAAAAAGTATCTAAGTGACCAAGTTTTTTGAAAATATTGTGGGACAGACTTTTAAATAAGTAAAACGCCTGAGAATAGCTTTTTCTTATAGTTAAAGGCACGTACGTATCAAAAAATCTTTAAAATATTACCATTTCAAATGAACCATTCATGTATGTAAAATTTGCAAAAGCGAAAACCTATTTTGTCATTAAAAGTCTGCGAATATCAAATTTAAATTATCCGCGCTCCGTTTTATGACATTGGCAGTCTGACAGAACGCAGAACGCATTGGTATTCTGTTGTTGGCGCTAGCAGTCAGGCAGTCGACAGTTCGGCAAAAGTGAAAGTGAAAAGTTTATGGTGATTTAGTTTCTATCATGGTTTCTATATATTTTGTGTTATAAACGAATATAAATGTACCAGGTTATCGAGTTCGAGGCGATTGACGGCGGGGGAGTAGCCGTTGTGCCCTCAAACTGGGTGACGCCCCGAAAAAAATAAGTATTTTGGCCGCCATTAAATTATTCCTTAGCATTTTTCCAATTCTGCGTACACATGAAAGTTGTAATAGTTAATTTATTATCATTAAAAGGATTTTTTACATAAAATATTTATATGTATTTTTTACCCCTATTATGTATTATTTTAGGAAGTTTTTAGTAAATGTTCGTTTTTCGTAAATTATGACGTTTATTGACGTTTTCTACACCTTAAAAGACGTCCTAAGATGACGTATTTTTTACGTCAAAAAAGAAGTTATTGGTCTGTAACTTAAGCACGTCTTTTTAACGTTTCATTTACGTAATTTATGACGTCGCTGATGATCAATAATCGACGTCTTAAATACGTCACCTTGCTACCTGGGTTATTGCTATATGTTGCCTCGTCAAGCTGAATCGAACACAATTTGTCACGCAACTTTTCAAGAAGCTGATGCTGTACAATATAATATCTCTATAAGAAAGAAAGGAAACACGAATACTATGAAAAACCCAAAAACCAATAAATCACAAATAGAGGATATTGAAATATTATTTAAAGTTTAACCTTGAATCTAAAAGTATCTTTATAAATTGCTACGAGGAGAAGTGGCTACACCGCTGGGCTTCACAACGATTCATCGATATATGTATATACGAGTGGGTTTCTAAACGTTTTAACTATATCTGCTAGGGTTTTACAACGTTATAAATGTTTCTACCGCGCGAATATCCTATGCAGCATTTATCAACCAGTGTAATTCTACGTGGGGGGCGCGCCAAAACATCAAAATGAAAAAATACGATAATTACTGATAAAAAAAATTAATTCACAGAAAGAAAAGCAAACTGATATTCATTCTGGCATTACAAAAAATTAAGTAAGTACCTATACTATTTAATTATTATAAAGATGATTGTGTCAGTATAGGTACCTACTGTCAAATGCCAAATGAAACTAATAATAAACTCATCAGTAGGTACTAAATTAAAAGTAGCTTTAATAATTAATAGTGACTCCTTTGGAGTGTCTCGCACAGCAAAGTTTTTCAAAAGAAGGTTTTATATTACAAATCGGCACTCTCAGTTCTTTGTCTATATTCAGTCGAGACCTATATTTTGTCTTTAAAGCAGCCACCGCAGAAAATCCGGCTTCGTAAAGGTAGGGTGTTGAAAATGGCAATAATATACTAAATGCTCTTCTTTTCAGTGGAGAAAAGGCACCATCCACTCCCGCCCAAAATTTAAAAACATTTATTACTAAATTCTCTCTTGATCTCGCCCCCTTGCAATAAAGTCCATGAAGATTTTTTCTTCTACAGTTAAGAGAACTTCGGGAGTAGTTCGAAATGGATCCCTAACCCATTCGTAACTTGCTACCAATTTGTCGTCTGCAAGAAAAAAAAATTTAAAATTCTGTGCCAACATGGCTAAATGACTTTCTATTGTTACAAAAATAACTTTCGCATACTGTTCTTCTTCCTTGTATGTTTTAACAGAGTAATTCACATTTGTCACATTTGCAAACATTTCTAGGGTTTTCCGTTTCACATATCTGCTCCACAGCTCCAACTTTCTACAAAAAGCACTAACTTTATCACTGGTATATATCCTATATAATATGTGCGTTTGCTCCTTGGAGTTGTAGATTCAGAGTACCTATTTAATTTCTCCAATATGTCGACCAAGTAACTCAATTTCATCACAAATAAAGCATCTCGAAACTTTTCGGCTTCCGGGCGGTTTTCCTCCTCTAGAAAAGCGGCAATTTCCTCGTTTAACTTAGTGTTGCCGCCGAGACGAGAGATTCTCGTCTCTCGTCTCGTCTGGCCCTCTCTCGACGAGACGAGAGAGCTATTTTCTCTCGAATAAAGTTCCGAGACGAGACGAGAGAAGTAGGGGAGACCAGGGAGGCTTGAGACAAGGGAGGCATGAGACGTTGCATTTATTTCCCAAAATTAGCTAGGTAGCGCCATCTGTTGACTACTAGTTCATCTCCTTATTCGAATCTATTACTACCCTATTAACAAAATTACATTAATCGTTGGTTTAACGTTTTTGTTGGACCACGTGTAAAATTGCTGGTAAAACTAAAGTTAAATTTGTCGCTATTGTTGCAGTTTTTCGTAAATAAAAGTGCGAATACGAGTTAATTCTGCCAGCATATTGACCACAGGTATGTTTTGAATTAAGCATGTATAGTTATTAAGTGAATTAAATATTTAACAAAAATTTTAGGTTACATTATCTGGTCAAGCGTTACATTGGGAGGGACGAGACAATTGTTTTGGGGAGCCCTGAGACGTCTCAACCCTTCCTATTTTATATTTTCAAATTAAAAAAAATGTTAAAAAGATGAAAATATAATTTAATAATATTTAATTTAAAACATTTTTTAAATAAAAATTTAATAATATATTGTTTTAGATATAATATGCCCCATGATAGTTACAAAATTAAATTCTTGCGTCGTCAAGGAATTAATTGCAAATTTGTTTATCCACCTGTTGAAGAGTCTCTACTTATGTTTCGAACGTTGAAACGTTCATCATCAGGAGACAGAAAATATATTTGGTGCTGATAGTTTCAGCAGAAAAGAATATTGTGTAGAACCTTAATGGAGCTTTTATGGAATTAAAAATTTGATGTGTAAAATAAACATAATATAAATAAATTGATGATAGTTGAAACATACTGAGCATCTGAGAAGTCAGTAAATGGGGTCTAAACCAACCAAATAAACTGGGGAAGAAGAAAAAACCTGTATCTTTATTTTTTCTTGTTGATTAATAAATATGTTTCATAAGTTTACAACGTCTCAATGCTCCCCATTACCTGTCTCAACGCTCCCTTGTGTAGGGAGCGTCGAGACAAAATACACCATGTTTTTGAAATTAACTTAAAAAATTAAAATAATATTGCGCAGGCATAAAAAAATATAGAAAGGTTACAAAAAAGGCTTACAATTCACTTGCACTATTTACTATCTTTAAATTACAAATAGTAAAAGTAAAAAGAAATAAAATGCATTTTTTGTCTCAAGCCTCCCAGGTCTCCCCTACCCTCTCTCGTCGAGAAATTCTCGTCTCTCTCGAGCAAAAAACGTTACTTTTTTTAGCTTTTTTAAATCTTCTTAAATTCCTCTTTGCAAAAATATACATTGTCTATATTTGGACCAGCGGTTTTCAAATTATTTAACTGCAAATAGTTTTATCTAGTTAGCCGTGCCTGGCCATTCAGAGTAACATATTATTATGACGTTTTATCGCTGGATAAAATTATTTGCAGTCAACTAACTCGAAAACCGTCGGTCCAAATATGGACATTAGGTATATATTTCTGAAAAAAAAAATTTAAGAAGATTTTAAAAATCTCATATTTTAAAAAAATATTTTTTAAATTTGCTAATTCTACATAAATTTATAATAACTTTTATTAAATGCATTATTAGTCTATAGTAAGTTAATAGTTTCCAAGATATTGTTTTTTGAAAAATTATATTTTTCAGTTTCGACAGCCTATAGCTTTCTAACAGTACATCTTAGAGCAAAACGGCGCATATGTCTATATCGTCCATTTTCACTATCTTCCCAAATCAATCAAACTTCCGGCTAAACCGGATGTAACTCGAAAGCAGGAAATATAGTTCTTCCGGTTTAACCGGAAAGTGATTTTTTTGGGAAGATAATAAAAATGGAAGATAGGGACATGTGAGCCGTTTTGCTCTAAGACGTACTGTTAGATCTGACGAAACTCAAAAATGACATTTTTTAAAACTCAATATCTTGGAAATGGAAATTTCTTACCGTGCTGGTGTTTTGGAGCACCCTGTATAGACAAAAATAATTTTATAAGAGGCATCTCTTTACCCTTAATAAGCTTTGTCAAAAGTTTTCCGCTATCTTAGTGGTACAGAAGATATTGACCTTTGTCGCACTAATGGGCCACCCTGTAGTAAATACCAAACAAAGTTTTAATGCATTTAGGTTAGGTTCTGTCATATTTGACATATTATATTGCACACAATTTATGTCAAATATGATAGAACTTAACCTAAACGCATTAAAATTTTGCTTGGTTTTTACTATATTTGGTTTAAATCACGAGAGAAGCGAGACGAGACAAGGTCGTCTTTCGTCTCGTCTCGCCCTCTCTCGTCTCGCGGCAACACTAGTTTAACTCATAGACACGTAGTACAAACTTCCCGCGCGATACCATTTGGCCTCGCAATAAAATAGCAACGTCGAATGTTCTGCACCCATGTTTGCAAAGTGCATTAAAGATTCTTAATTTTAGGGGTATCATTTTTATATAATTTACCACAGTTCCAACCGTCGTTAGCAGTGGCGGCTCGTACTAAAACTGGGGCGCCGCCCTCCCTGCAATTATTTCAAACAGAATCCAAAAATACTTTACTTAAAAAACCAACAGCGCAATGTATGTAAGCAATCAAGTAAAATAATTCAAACCAAACATAGCCATATTGCAACGGGCAAGTTATACCGAATAAGCATTTTCTATTCGCACAAGCAAGATTATAATAATATATCAAGCGCGGGCGGCCGATTATTCGTCCCAATTCAACGCGACTATTAGGCCGGTTGTCATGACTACGGAGGCGTGACGTCACCTACACATCGCACAACGAGCTGCACTGATGGGCTCAAAATTTTTCGTCCAACAACAGCTGTTCGCGTTTCGTTTCGAAGCGACGCGACCTGATGTCGATGCCGCTGATGTTTTGTTTTGACTAATTTATTAGTTATGTTATAAAGTTGGAAAATATCGTCTAATATGAAGGTCAGTGATTTACAAAAGCTTGTGTTTAGTTCTCTGAGCTTAAGTGAAAAACTTGATTTAAAAAATACCGGGCGGCCACTATACCAATATTGAACATAGTACAAGTGCAATCAAAATGTAAACGTAAGGCTGAGTTTTCGCGTAAGTTTGACAAAGAAATATATAATAAAATATCCTGGATATGCGGTTGAGGACAAAATTTTTTTTTTGTTTCGTGTGTCGCTTCTTTTTGGCGGGGATGATAAGATTTGACTTTCACTTCAAAAAATAATATTTGTTAGTGATATCATTTGGTATATTTAACAAAAATAAACGATTTGATTATAAATAGTTATTCGCATTATTTAAAGTCAGCGCCCCCCTGATGCTAGTCACGAGCCGGCACTGGTCGTTATAGCACAATGTTGAGACCAGGACTCATTTCTTTGGAAGCCAGAGCCTCGCTCTGGAGATCATGCAATGGGTCCAGACATATTGCGGAGATTTTTGTTTCACGAGTGCTTGTATACTTTAGAATATTCTAGATATTGTACGAGCACCATCGGTGCATATTCCAACGCAATTCTTCCACTCTATGTTTGCCTCATTAATAAAATATCATTTAAAATATTAAACAAAACGAGTGTTGTTGCTTTGAGTTTTATAAATTTGCAGATACGTAGTTCTTCTACAGCCGATATACCATCACAAAATCGGACATAGGCAATTAAATGAGCGTCTTTATTGCTATCTGTTGCCTCGTCAAGCAACAATTTGTTACGCAACTTCTCAAGAAGCTGATGCTGTACATCTTCGGCTATATATCACCAATTCGGCGGGCAACAGTATCATTTGATAGAGGTATGGATTGCAATTGTTTGGCAACATTATCTCCATGCAATCATATAGTTTCTACAATCTCCATCGCCGTTGGCAGAATAAGGTTTTCACCAATGGTGTAAGCCTTTTTACATCTGGCTATTTTATATGATACTTTGTAAGAGGCAAGTAAAGCTTTTTCGTTCACAGACAAAGTTTTTTTGAAGAATGATGTTTGCTGTTCATATGACTTTAATTTTAATTCAAAGAATTCTCGGGGCTTGTTAACGTACTCACTCTGAAGTGTTTCCAAATGGCGCCTAAGTTTATTAGGATTCATGCTGTCTGCTGCCAAAAATTTTAAACAAATGACTCACATAGGTCTTTCTTCTTCATATATTTTAGTAATGGTACCTAAATCCAAAATTTAGGTATTCTTGCGAATATTTTCTTGATTTTATCTTCGAAATCATGGTCGACTATGCACTTGTTGATGCTTCACTATTCTCTAATACTCGCTTACGAGATGTAACTCGAAAGCAGGAAATATAGTTGTTCCGGTTTAACTGGAAGTTGATTTTTTTGGGAAGATAATAAAAATTGAAGATAGGGACTTTGCTCTAAGACGTACTGTTAGAAGGTTATAAGCTGTCAAAGTTCAAAAATGTCACTTTTCGAGAGTCAATATCTCGGAAACTATGAAGTATAGACTAATAATGCATTTAATAAAAAATAATTATAATTTTATGTGGAATTTAAAAATGTAAAAATATACAGGGTGTTCCATTTAAAAAAATATTCCAAAAGCGGACCCAGCTGTCATCTTGACATTTAAAGCTGTCATTGGTATGTCAAAAAGTGCAAGACTTGCTCAAATATTATCGTTCAAAATTTCATTAAAATATACCGAACGGTTTAGAAGCTAGAGGGGGGGGGGGGGAACTTTAGGTCCTCACTGTATACTTTTCGTTTCGCGAGATATATGCTTTAGTACTTTTTGTTATTTTATATTTTCTGGTAAATACTGTTGTTTTACATTTCTAATTATAAAATGTCTATTTTTGTTTCATAAGTAATATTTTTGTTGGTTTATTATTTTGTTAAAGTAAAAAGAAAAAAAGGTGTCGCTAATATAACATATTAGCTGGCCCAAAAATAAAGTATTTCCCGTAAAATTTTATTTGTAGTTTGCATTTTTATTAATGTTTAACTTTTTACTCTTATGTACATGTAGATGAGTTTATAACGTCAACGTTAAGTATTACTCAAAATAGGAAAAATTCTTTAGAGGGGCGGCATAATAGGTCTTTGCACGCGGGAGGCCGACACCCTAGGATCGGCCCTGAGCGGAGCGGCATCGCCAAGTTTCAATAAATTTCTCTTTCTAAGGTAGGGGGCGCCATAAAAATTGTTATTCAAAATTGGGCCCCGAATACTGAAAGGTTGAGAAACGCTGCTATAGGGGAATCTTTACCCCTCTACTTTCCCCTCTATAGGTTCCCAATGTTTTAAATGAGTTGGAAAAAAGTATACAAGTCTACCCTGCCGAAAAAACCTCGTAAAGTCTCATAAATTCTCTAAGAGATTTTATAAGGATCTATCAGGTTTCAGAGATTTGATGAGGTTGCCGCATACGGCTTTCTTAACGTGTTATCGGAGTCTATAAGAAATTCAATTTTATGTGGATTTGTTTTTAAGGTCCAGTGAGAACATATGATTTATTTGGATTTATAAACAGATCAGTCATTAGATGTCTCATACTGTTTTATGCGGGTATATAAGGACGTAGTTTTATGCGGAATTATTGTATGAGATTTTATAAGACTATATGCTTTATTTGGACGTATGAGTGCACAAGTAACTTGACACTTCCTGATGTTTTATAAGAGTATAAAAGACATAATTTTAAGCAGAATACATGCAGTAGGAACTTCCTATTCCTAATGTTTTATAAGGGTATATAAGGACATAATTTTATGAGATTTTATAGGACTGTATGCTCTTTTGGAACCCATGCATAGACAAGTAATTGGATTTTTCCTAATGTTTTATAAGGTTCTATAAGGACATACTTTTTTAATAAGATTTTATAAGACTTTATGTTTTATTTAGAATGCAGAAGCAAACTTCCTATTCCTAATGTTTTATAAGGGTATAAAAGGACATAATTTTATGAGATTTTATAGGACTGTACCCAGATAACACACGGCATCCTATGGACATCCAAAATTAGTCCACAACGTATCCATATAGTGTCCATGGACACTCTAAGGATATCCACTGGATATCCTTTTCTGTTCTGCATATGGATAGACAATAAGGGACATTCAACGGAAATCCTTACGATGTCCATTAACGGAAGAGCAAAAAATTTCTTTAATAGATGCTTTTTATTGAGCAAAAATTTTTAATTGTACATCTCCTAAACAACTTATAATTTATTTATTTTTATACCTAACAACAGATTTTATTTCATTTGGAACATACCTATATGTTAATTATGTTATTCCAGGTTAGCAATTATTTTTTTTGTAATATTCCACAAAATTATAATGTAGACAGAAGTAGCGAAACTGAAAGTTTTTTTTGTCGCCACTGAACTAACAAAAATCTTTTATTTTTTATAGTCACTACCCACTACAATGTTCCTATAAATATGTCATCCGTCATTGACCTATTCGATCTGTAATATTAGCGGTTTGGATCCATTTCTCTCCTTTTTTAATTGTATAAAATAAAATAGGACGGAAAAACACTAATCTAAATTTAAAGTTATAAAGTAAAGGACCAAACCGAAGTGAAATAAGAGAATAATTAACAATTAACCTTAAATTTTTCCATGTTTTTGCAGGATTCGTGTAACCTTCCGCATTTATTTTTAAGAATTCCCGGTTTTTTCGTGTTTCTTAGTTGTTTGAGTCGTGTTTGCAGCTTGCAGTTCTCTTTTCTAAAGGAATATAAGGTAAGTACATTTTATATGTAGAAATTAACAATGCCAAAAATTTAACTACGCAATTATAGACTTGCTAGACGATCCAATCCCTTTTTAACCTCTAATGATTATTCAAATTCGGAGCCTTCTACATCTTTTCATACCCCACTGTTAATTGATGAAGAAACTATTGAAAATGTTGGACTGGCAGAGGCATCCTCTGATACTGATAATGAACTTTCCAATTCCTCGTTTAAGTTGTCGACCATGGGAACTGAATCCGACTATTGTTTGCCAGTCCAATAAGCAATATTACCTTCATCACTTAGGACTTAGGGCATTACTAGCCGATTGGGCAGTGAGATATAAAATATCTCAAGTAGCTTTAAATGCTTTGTTAAAACTCTTACAGCCACTGGAGCCAAGTCTTCCATTAGATGCTCGTTCACTGTTAGAAACGCCTAGAAAATTAAAAATAAAATCTATTGTCCCTGGTCATTACTATCATTTTGGTCTTGTTGGCTGCTTAAACAGTTTAATTTCATACTGTGGTTCTTCCCAATTAATAAATTTGAATTGTTTAGAAGTCTATAATTTTTTTAGAACAAAATAGGGCCGACAAGCAGAATACTGATACTCTCAACGTAAAAAGTGCAGCACTGACCACAACTTCAACTTGAAACAACCACTCCCACATAACCACAGTTCAACTGGGGTTGTCATGAATTAAAAAACAATTTAGGTAAGGCATTGATATAAAAACTTCACTGCATACGTTTTATTTAGGTACTTAATGTTTCCTATTAAATTTTTTTTCCTGAAAAGTCCTTTTAATAAAATGTGCCTTGCATTGATATTGTTTTAAATTTTATTGTTACAGACAGGCTTTACCAGTGAAGTCCGTAATAACTTCACGTCAATGAAAGCAAATTTATTTCAAATAAGGGGAGAAATACAAGAAGCTCGACAAGAAGTCATAACCAATCAGAAAGCAACCAAAATAATTGACCACATTAATATTCCCAAATTTTTGGATTTATTTAATTTCCCTATATCTAAATAAAAAAGAAGACTGATGAAATCAACACTTATCTTCTTAGAGAAGAAAACTTTCAACAAGCTGTAAGTTTGAAAGCTATATTTTTAGCTCTTGATATAATGGTTGCATTTTACCAGAAGCTGTCTAAAATGGGTATAATTTAATTTTTAGATAAGAAGTTCAGGCTTTATGCATTTTCTTAAGATGTCTTTGCAAGCTATCGAATTAATTAGTAATTTTACAAGGAATTGAACTTTTTTTAGATAATTATGTTTTGCTACTCACAATATTTAAAATGCTGTCTTCAATAATTAGGAGATAATATTTATATCTTGTAATTCAACAAATTAAGTATGTATCAATATTTTTTACAATAAATTTGACAATATTTCTTTTTAGTAAAAGTAAATTTTAATTCCTCTTGCTTCCTGTTTGAGGAATAATCAAAGGAACCTCCTTTATTATGTGTAGAATATCAGAATGGGCTTTTCATTCAACATTAACAATTTAAGTTTATTATTTATATTTAAATACCACAAAAGATTTTAACTAAAATTTATTTATTTTAGACTTGGAAAACGAATTGATCAGCGAACAGGGTAAGCTGCATATGTTTGTTTTTATCTTTAGCCGACAAAATTATTGTACACACCTTAATTCTGTTACCATTAAAGATAGTAATTAGAAATTTGGGTTAGAGATATAGTTAAAAACGCATAGGCATTGTTAATTATAATATCTGGTTTACCTGTAGGTGACTCGGAGTTCATTATTTTAAATTGAAGTTGCCTGGTTAAGTAATCTTAGACATGTCCCATTCAGTAATGTATCACAACTTGTCATCTTGTTTCAAATGACGGCCTGAACCTGAAAGCCATTAAATTTGACAGGAAGCTTAAATTCGATAGTGTCATTTCGACGTTATGGACATGTTATTTTTATAAACTTCTTTAGCGACTTCATTACAAGAGTACAAATCGTATAAATCAAAAATTGTTTATTTTTGACTTAATATTTTTCCAAGTAGCCTAATTAAAATTTTACAAAATCCAGTTTAAAGGCAATAAAAAAATGTTTTTTGATTAAACCCCCGATTAAACCGCTAGACATTTATCTCGACATTTATAATGACAAAATAACACCTCACGCAATTTAACAATAATAGCTTTCAGACCGCCAATTTTTAAAACAATTTAACAGTTGTACTAAAAAGGAGATTTTTAGGACTATTTAACCATGAAACAATGACGGTACATTTAAAATACTGAACACAAAGTGATGTTCAATTTTTTTTTTCTAAAAAATATGCATTTTTATTACCTAACCTAAGTTTTAAAATTCTACCTTGAATTTTTAACTGAAATTAAGGTGTACATACATACATTTCACCTCACAGCAGTCTTTGAAATTTATTAATAAAATCGATGGAATCATATTTTAATTGAAATTTATGTATTTTTAGGAGAAAAGGAAACTGAAGAGTTCACCGGCGAACAGGGTAAGTTGTGTAACTTGTTTATTTGCGGTACTTATAACAGTGGGTTAAATGTCTGCGTTATAAGAGAGTTTTACTATAATATTTCTTTTTTTTTTTAGGAAACGATGAACTAGAATAAGTGTAACCGTTCCAAACCAGTTAATAAACGAATTACAAAATATTGGTATTTGTTCATTGGATTACCCTATATCAGGTTTTTATATGTTTACAACTGAAAAAATGGTAAAGACGTTTTTATTATCTTTACCTATGGAGCTAAATGGAAAAAAATTTAGATTATCGGAAAGTAGCGTTTTTCGCTCTACACTAAAGTAAGTTTTATTTATATTAGTATATTTTAATAGTTATCACTGAATCACAAAGGTAAAATGTCAAAATTCAATAATAAAATATGTGTAGAACTTTTTGCTCTATTTTTGTATTTTAATTAGAATCAATGCTTTTTAGGATATAAAATGTTCTACAGCCAGCTAAATTATTATAAAAAGTGCATTTTTCAAACATCAATATTTCAGAAAATAGTATTAAATTTGGAAACATATACAATTATTAATACATATCAGTGTACCTATAAGTTTTAACAAAATTTTTAAAATGCAATTTTTTCAAATGGTTCCAAATCGATTCAGATTAAACTTCTTAAATTAGGTTTTTATGAATAAGTATACTGAAACTTGTGTGCAGGACTGTGTATTAGAGTCACACTATAAAGGGAATATCTAGGTATAAAGTGTTTTAAATAGATTTGTTGCTTTAATTTTTATCGAGTTACTATGTTACGCTCCCTTTTAACTCCAAATTTTTAGTATAAAATCGAATGAACCTTGTATATCGATGGCCTAACGGTAATTGGCGATACCATGTATCATCACTTTTTGCCAAAATGATATTTTTACAGCTTTTTTATCCTGTTACCATGTGGCAACGGTGCACAAACGTATTTTACAATCCAGCCAATCGAAATAGGTTGTTTTGTTTTTAAATGATTTCACAAACCGGTGATATTTGAAACGTGGTACCTATTGTATTTACTGAATAAAGTCAATACGAGGTATTTTTTACTTTTTCCTAAAACATTACAAAATGTTGACATTATGTGGTATTGCTACTAACCATCGATATGTACATTTGTGGAAAAAATAATTGTGCTTTCCAGTCACAGTAATTGGCACCATTAACACAATGTGTGTGGATGTTGATAGACTGTGATCTAAATGTACACCTGTAAATAAAATAGTTGTACATTTTGATGACAGTCTGTTTACATCAACATTATATTTACTGTGTTAATTATATCAGTACACCGATCGAAGTGTACAATTATTTTTATCATTACGTAGGATTTTTTTTCTCCCCTCCCCACCAAGGGTGTACACTTTCAACCTTGTTGGTATGAATAAGGAAATATTGTTAAAACCTCAAAAAGACTTGTAAGGTCTTATCAGATTATAAATGGTCTTCCTTATATGTTCTCATAAAAATGAATCAAAAAGATAATGGGAAATGTCCATTACTTATGCGCTTTAAAGAGGTTTTCCAGATTGGTACATATAAGTTCTCATAGAAAAAGAGCTTCTAAAGACTAATAAAATATTAGGAATTACTGTTACATACAGGCTTATAGAATATTCGGAAATCCGTTAATTATAAATGGTATTCCTTATGAGCACTTATAAGTCCTCATAAAATAGATCAAAAATATAATAGGAAATTTTCATCATTTATGCTCTTTAAAGAGGTTTTCCTGATTGGTACGTATAAGTTCTCATAGAAAATGACCTTCTAAAGACCCATAAATTATTAGGAATTACTGTTTCAATAACCGACTTAGTTCTTATAAGTTTCTATTGTTTTTTTTTTATAAGTCTTTACGAGGTTTTTTCGGCAGGGTAAACCTTTGACAAGTGCCGCGATCAGAAGCGGCCCATCCATCTCCGGGCTCCAATACATAGGTACCATTCATCGGTATATACAGAGGGTGTCCCGAAATTAGCTGACAATATTTTAGGGAGATAAAGTACATCCAAAAATAAGACTAATACTCTCTATTAATAGGGTGTCCCGAAATTAGCTGACAATATTTTAGGGAGATAAAGTACATCCAAAAATAAGACTAATACTCTCTATTAATATACCTTCAAAAACGCTTCGTTATGGGGCTAGAGCCCCCCGAATTGGAGCTATGATAAGCAGTTTTTTCACAATATCTCAAAAACCGATTAGGGTATCGAAACAAAATTTGATACATGTTTTACCCATGACAAGACGCAATAAACGATTTAATTAGCTTAACTTAATTTCTTCCAGTGGCGTCCCACTGGGTAGGTGTTTGGGAGAATATTGCCCTAAGTTTTTTATTTTTAGGATGTTTTAACTTTAGGTAGAATTTTTAGAAGCCTTGAAGTCTTTTGTTGAAAAAAGGTACTCTTGTTTCATTGAGGTAGGATTCACCATTTTCCAGTAAAATCGATTTAAAAATTTTCGGTTTTTTGAAATCCGGTGAAAAGGCTAAGGTTTTTTTTTGCATATCTCACTATCTCAGCAAACACTTAATATTAAAACATGAAATTTATTAGAAGTTCTACTAGCGACAAAGCATATGTATTAAAGGATGTTACTTTAAAATATTTTTCCAGTGACGTCACCTTAAATAAATATTACTATTATTTTTTTTTAATTTCATAGTTTTAATGTAATTTTTTTAATTTTAAATTTTTTGTTAATAAAACCTTTTATTATTGTAATGTGACAGAATTCAACGTTTTTAAATTAAACACATTTTTAGATTCTTTTGTTTATTAAATATTTATTTTCATGGAGATTTTAAGAGAGTTTTAAAATAAAACAAAAAAGAATAACAAATTGCAAATCAAATTTGATTGTGAACCACACAGGAAACTAATTCTTAAGCAAGTACCAGTCATCTGTCCCCAAAAATAATAATCCAGGGGATTTAAATCAGGTCATTTTGGTGGTCATCAGGCTATGGCTACCAATCCACCTGGTAATTTTCTTCAAGCCAATTCCTCACTTGACGTCCGTAGTGAGCTGGTGCCCCATCATGTTGAAAGAAGTGCCCTAAACGTAAATCCAGTGGCACATTATCTAATAAATCCCCAAGTTGATTATGTATTGTTATTATTTGTCGCTAGTAGAACTTCTAATAAATTTTATGTTTTAATATTAAGTGTTTGCTGAGATATGCAAAAAAAAACCTTAGCCTTTTCACCGAATTTCAAAAAATCTTAGAAATAAAAAACTTAGGGCAATATTCTTCCAACTACCTACCCAGTGGGACGCCACTGAAAGAAATACAGTTAAGCTAATTAAACCATTTATTGCGTCTAGCTATGGGTAAAACATGTCTCAAATTTTGTTTTGATACCCTAATCGGTTTCTGAGATATTGTAAAAAAACTGCTTATCATAGCTCCAATTCGGGGGGCCTAGCCCAATAGCGAAGCGTTTTTGAAGGTATATTAATAGAGGATTTTAGTCTTATTTTGGAATGTACTTTATCCCGTTAAAATATTGTCAGCTAATTTCGGGACACCCTGTATAGAAAATCGTCAAAAAAAGTTTAAAACAATTGCCTTAAATGACTGTAATCAGCTAGTAACAGCAACGCACTATACTTCCTTTTTTATGATAAGGTTAAAAATGTAAGCCCTCGCTTACCCGTAAATACACAGTTAGCGGGCCATACGACCTAACTTCGACATAAAAGGCTTTTTTTACCAACTTCACATACTAGTTTGAAAACGCTTAAAGAACTTAACTACATATTACTTAGGAAACCGATTTCTTCGTTTATTATTATCGATAAAGAATAATAGAAAAGAATACCTATATTACTGATTTGATATTTACAATTAAATCTATATCGCCGCAGATTTACGTGCACGACGTATATGCGTGCACCTACGTATGGTGCACGATTAGGCTATAGGTATAACAAATTTTTATACCTAGTTAAAAAATAACTAAACCAAACCATATAGACTAAAGTATAATTTGTCTAGCTGCTAAACCAGGTCATTTCTCTATTTATTAATCAGTTAGGCAGGTGTCTTAATTTTCTTACTTGTTTTTAGCTTCAGCTAACATATATTATTATATATTGTAGGAGCCATATAGGATATTACGTTGACCTTTTTTTTAGTTCAGTATGTTAGAAATAACGATATTATCCGAAGAGTTTGAAACTTTTCTAACAGAATAACGGTCTGAGTGAACCGACGTTATAGAACCAACAAATTTTAATTCTTTATGCACTTTTAAGGCATTTCCAGAAGCCGATAAAATGTGAAAAATAAGGGTTTTAATTTGATGATACCTACTTTACGATAAGCACATAAAAAAATTAAATTAACCCAAACCTATAAGTAAGTATTTTGGGCCCAATATTTTACTACTAGGTATACCAGAACCTTTTGATGTTAAAAAATACTGATCGAAATATACTTTATTCTTTATTTTCTAGACAATCATCCATTAAGCTTAAATCTAAAACGGAAGTAACACTATTTTCTGGTACGACTATATCCCCAAATTCATTGACTAAAACTGTTTCTGGAACATCCACCATGTCCTCTTGATTATCATCCATAATCGCAATATTATTTTGACTAACAAATTCCTGACGTCTCGGACGTTCACATTGTATTAACGGACATTCAACACACCACTTTCTATGGTGCAAATATTTAGACAGAGTTATAAACGAAATGTTGCATCCGGCACATAGGTATTTTTTTCTTCTCGAATGTCGTTTGACTAGATGACCGCGTAATGATTCAATTGCGTGGGATGAATCACAAAATCTACATGGATACGGCTCTTTCAGATGAGTCTTTGTAATGTGCTTGCTAGTATCAAAATATGTGGCAAATGTTAAGTAGCAGTAAATGCATTTTAGTTTCTGTACCTCGGGTAGTAGGCCTTCTACCATCCATCGAATACAAACATTATTTTTTAAATGACTGGCATATTTAGCAAAGTCTGTAAAACAAGTTTTACACTTTTTACATTGGTATCGGTCATCAGTATGTACTTGGGCATGTTTTGTTAAAGCTTCTAGTGTACTAAAACCAACTTTACACCAGTCACAGACAAACGCTTCTTCGATTTGTGAGTCGGAAGTATCAACCTTGGTAACCAGGTATCGATAGCAATCCTCTGTACTAAATTTTTGTTTGTGGACCTTATTCATATGTTTCTTAATATCGGTAGCTATAGGATATCTCTTATCGCAAATGCGGCATCTGAAATAATAATAATAATAATAGTTTATTTAAAATGTAATAATATGATAAATATGTTTATGTTGTCTTCTATAAACTTATTCTTCAATCCCCTAAAGCTGAGCTTGTTAGGGGCAAATCTTATTTTTTTGTTTTAGTATGTAAAATCATAAATCATAAATATGCATTAATGCATTAAGAAATAACCCGTGGAGCTTTTCAGCCCCATTTCTGTAAGTCTTACGCTACTGAAAAAAACTTTTAAACTTTCTTCCTAGATATTCTTGAAAATGGGTAACACAAACAACGCTGTAAGGAAGATAACATTAAACGATAAACGTTTTATTGTCACACTAAGTTGTTTTTTTGCAATCAAGCAATAGGCTGTTATTCTTTAATTCAATCAAGTAGTCGTTTGTATAAGGTGCATCTTATTTATTGTATCATTTATTATATCATTGTTAATATAACGGAAATTTACAAGTTCAACTTTGTTTTACTGTATCCTACAATACCATAAATATGGATTTCTAACTAGTACCTATCAGCTGAATCAATTAGTTTTTTACAACGATTGTTATACATTAGACTTAGACATTAAATAGATTTATTCATGCGGATCGGAACAAGTTAGGTGCCGATAACGAGCGAGTACCTAGCGGAACAAAAATGTATAGGCCAAATTAGGTCCCAGAAGCCGCTTACACATTCTAAGAATTAATTAAACAATTAGGCCTTTTGCACACACTCACGGCGACCGTCCTAACGGCACCGTTTACGCGATCTACAGCGTTCGTGTTATCCTTGCTCACATGCACGGTTTTTGTCAGTTTGATACACCCCGGTGAAGCTTAAATGGACGATTTCGCAACACAGTAGAAAGAGAAAGAAGAGAGAGAGAGGGGTGTTAGTGTGCCCGCCGGCCATCAGGGCAAATTAGCGCTGTTGTCGCCAGCTGGCCGTGTAACCGGGTTCTATCGCATATTTTTGACGTTTAGAAGAGAAGGACAGTTATATTCTAACCTACTATAACGCTTCCCAAACTGCGCCAGGTGCTAATTGGAACAAACCAGCCAGCCGCCAGCCCGCCATCCATCCATGTCACAACTGTCAATTTTTCTTGTCCACGTTTTTTTCTGAGGAAATTAATTAATTTTTTATTATCATTTTAATATACAATTCTATTAGTTTCTATTCTAGAAAACTTCGCCGATGTGTGTAATCTGTCAGTTATTATTCCAGCCTACTATGCAGGTAATTATTTTTTATTGTTTATCAAATTGATTTTACACTTCCTTACCTATTTTTTATATAGGAATATAGGAAAAGTAAGTTTACAATAAATAAATTAACATGAAATGTTTCACGTACATAATAGGTGTTGGTTAACAAGCCAATATTAACAAAATATCACTGGGCAACCTGCAGATAACTGCAAGACATTGTGCCCGAGGTAATACCTAACAATCTATCAGTTACGAACAGATAAGTTTAGTCTCTTGAAATGATAATTTTAACATTTTTGTTTTACTGAGTGGATTATAAATTATAACATAATGGCACAAAGATAATGGTTTGAGCTAACTCGATAAGTAGATACTTGGCCATCGGCCATATTTTACAGAGAAATTTAATGTCTACCCGATACTGTTTCTTTTGTTTCAGAGAACGCTGTAAGAATCACCTGATAGTTTATGGATCTTTTAGTACGTGTCTCAATGCATCCTAATGCTTGTGTTTATACAGTATTTGTGATAATATTATATGAATTGAGACAATTCCAGATTAGTGAGACCTGTGAGACGTAACCTAAGGACATTAGTTTATTCTAAACAGTTATTTTTTGTTATGGTTGTCAATGCAGTTTTTATTTATAATTAAACGTAGAAAACATTATTTACGATAAAGTGCTTCCATCTTTATTTTCTAAATCTTGGTTAATATAAAAATGTGCATTATTTATTCCATAAAAAAAAACTTTTGTGCGTCTTTTTATTGATTTAATTTGTGATTTAATAATATTTATATTGAATCACAAATTAAATCAATAAAAACTTGTTCAAAAGTTAATAATTAAATTGAAAAGTCCTAAAACCGCTGTTCAAATTTCCCGCCATTGCGCCTCTGATGGCCGGCGGGCACACTAAGACACCCCTCTCTCTCTCTCTCTCTCTCTTCTTTCTCCCTCTACTGTGTTGCGATTTTTTAACAAGGAGTTAACATTTCTAACCCTATAAATTTTCTTTGGTTTGATACTATCTTGATTCGAATATGGATCATAGACGTGCTGTGGCGATTTTAATGTCTTACATGCGTATCAAAAAACAAAGAAAGGCACGAAACAGAATTTTGTGGTTTCATCCCATCAATATGGGAAGGAAACAATGCGGTGCATTCCTTGTACTATTTGGTCAGTTGAAGGAAGACGAAAAAAAAATTTATGAACTATTTTAGGATGTCCATATCCAGCTTTGATGACCTACACGAACGATTAAAAAATTCGCTTCAACGTCAAGATACATAATATACAGTGAGGACCTAAAGTCCGTCCCCCCCCTCTAACTTCTATACCGTTCGGTATATTTTAATGAAATTTTAAACGATAATATTTAAGCAAGTCTTGCACTTTTTGACATACCAATGACAGCTTTAAATGTCAAGATGACAGCTGGGTCCGCTTTTGGAATATTTTTTTAAATGGAACACCCTGTATATTTTTACATTTTTAAATTCCACATAAAATTATAATTATTTTTTATTAAATGCATTATTAGTCTATACTTCATAGTTTCCGAGATATTGACTCTCGAAAAGTGACATTTTTGAACTTTGACAGCTTATAACCTTCTAATAGTACGTCTTAGAGCAAAACGGCTTACTTGTCCCTATCTTCAATTTTTATTATCTTCCCAAAAAAATCAACTTCCAGTTAAACCGGAACAACTATATTTCCTGCTTTCGAGTTACATCCCGGTTTAACCGGAAGTTAATTTTTTTGGGAAGATAATAAAAATTGAAGATAGGGACATGTAAGCCGTTTTGCTCTAAGACGTACTGTTAGAAGGTTATAAGCTGTCAAAGTTCAAAAATGTCACTTTTCGAGAGTCAATATCTCGGAAACTATGAAGTATAGACTAATAATGCATTTAATAAAAAATAATTATAATTTTATGTGGAATTTAAAAATGTAAAAATATACAGGGTGTTCTATTAAAAAAAATATTCCAAAAGCGGACCCAGCTGTCATCTTGACATTTAAAGCTGTCATTGGTATGTCAAAAAGTGCAAGACTTGCTCAAATATTATCGTTCAAAATTTCATTAAAATATACCGAACGGTTAAGAAGTTAGAGGGGGGGGGGGGCGGACTTTAGGTCCTCACTGTATGAGAGAGTGCACACAGCTTATGGAAATGTTGGCTGTTACAATCAAAATGATTGACCTTCAAAAATATTTCCTTCCAGACACTTCTTGTGAAGTTTCTGTCCTTATATATAGAACTTGTTTTGTCCCAAATAACCGGCCTTGCTTCCACCAAAGTTATAAGCATATCCATATCTATATCTACTGCCATTACGAAAAATATGATTATGATAAAATATACTAAATAAAACAATGTTCCCGCCAATGAACCAAGAAAAGATGGTAAGCGCGGTATATGTGCAAACATCAATTAAATCTTAAACTCTACTGGGCATGTCTCTTCGTCAACACGGTAACGGTCGCCGTGAATTTGAGGGCTCACGGTGACACCGCGATGGAACGAAACCGTGTACACGGTGCCGGTGCGTGTGCAAGGTCACATATGCTGCCTAATCCCTTAACCGTATAAACGGTGCCGTTAGGGCGGTCGCCGTGAGTGTGTTCAGGCCTTAGTGTTGAAATTGATGTGCAATTTATTTGCAACCCACAAAATTGAGGCAACGTTGCCTTATACCAAAACAAAATAAATGTTTAGGGATTTTTGGGCTTGTAAAGTAGGACTAATACATTAAGCATAAATAAACTACAAAATATTTTTATAACATTATAAGGTATTACCAAGGTCCATATCAAATTGACTAACATTATAATGGTTTATATATTTTTTACAATACTTACATAATAATTTAAATATAATATATTTGTATGAGATATTATACATAAAATATAAAATTATGATCTATAAAAATCTAAACTCTTAATTCATTAAGTTCGTCGAATTTTGTTCTCTATGCTTAATTTTTGTAATATATTTTTGTTTCAAACTTTGATAACAGAATCAGTACTCCGAATTTTTATGTAAGTGTCCAGTTAAAAATCTAAAAGAACTTTTATAAACTTGTGATGGTTTGCATGCGCTGAATAAAAAGATGAATTATACCGGTGATGGAACGATTCACAAGAGTTAGTGGTACGTTCGATTGATGAAGAATGTTCAGCCCAAATATGTGGGGGAAATGTTGATTGGTCATCTATATAATTATCCACTAGAAAATTTTAAACTTTTACAATTAAGTTATTTTGTGGCATGATTGAAGCAAAGTCAATACCAAAACAGTCACCCACATCGGTAGGCTTTAAAAGTGGTAATCCAAAAACATAAGTTAAATACTTAGTTATATCTGTAACCTCTGAATTATTTTTATTTGTACTCGGATGACATAACTGCTATATTTTTCTGTACCAAGATTGACAAATGAAAACGACACCCTTTAATTTCTTATTTATATATTATTTAATTACCTAATTAGAATGCTGTGCCGGCAACGCGGCTGCCTATAAGTCGTAATTCCGTATTCGTAAACGTATTTCCTTATAAATGACATAATATGAGATTATTGCGGCTCGAATGTATTCGCACTTAACTGAGCCCTAGCCGAACCCAATTCAGCTCTTTTAAATTTTACCTGTTGATCCCGGCACACAACTCTGCACAAATAGGAAATATTTGACAAATTACAAATTTTACAAAATAAGGCAATGCGGATTATTTTAAATTGTGACACATCTTATACAAAAATAAATTTTATGTTAAAAAAATTTAGATTGGTTGAGTGTCAGAAATTTTAAATTTAATTTTTTATTTAGTATAATAATATGTATACCTTTATACATAAAATTAAAAATAATATATTGCCTGATTGTTTAAAAAATGTTTGTTCTTTTAATCATGACCATCATAATTATAAAACAAGAACTAACCAACTTTTTTTGTGGATAGAGTGTCTAAAACATTAGCTTATAAGTCTATTTTTCATAAAGGTTTGATAGAATATAATAATTTGAAAAATTCTATTAAATCTCAAATATCATTAAAACTATTTAAAAAAAACTTTAAAGTTACATTTAATTAAGAAACAAAATGATATGTAATATTTGATACAATTTGCAAAATGTTTAACTTTCCTGTCTGTTTTTGGTAAAAGAAGGTTGCGTTTTAAAATTTAAAAATAAATCTATAAAAATGTGTTAAAAAATGTATTAAAAAATATTTAATTGTAACTTTTTGCTAAATAAAACCATGTTACTACTACTACTACTACTACAAAAAGTAGTGTCATTGAGTACTTTTTAGCATGGTCGTAGAACTATTTTTTCCAATAATCTGTTACCTATAGACAAAACAATAACAAATAATAATAATAATAATAAAAGTTTATTCAAATATTTTTTTTACATTTATTTTAAGTAATGCTAATATATAATTTTTTTGTATAAACTATCAATTCCGAACTCAGAAGTAAAATACTTGTTTTGAGTTAAATAATATAATATTTATTGTCAAGAAAATATTTCATAATTCAGACACAACTAGATTATAATATAAAACTAATATACCAATATTTTATTGGTATATTTTATATCACTCCAGTATACAACTAGACTGGGTACATATCGCTAATCGTCAGCCGAAAGTGCATCTATTATTAGTACTAAAAATTTGTATTTAAAAAGTATTTTTCTTAGCTTCTTTTTTCTATGTTTTCTATTGCTTTTTTTGCCTCACCTTCCTGCGGAACGTGAAGGGGAAACATATCGCCAAATTGTCATTATAACAACTGACAAAAACTAAAAAATAAAAATAACGGGTGCAAAATTTTCGTTTTCTCGTATAGATAGGTAGTTTTTGAAGACGGCATCGTATAGTGCTCGATGTCCCGTTTCCAATGCCGTCTAGCTCGATTTGCTACGACTTTTCGTTACTGAAATATATGATATTTAATATTATGATATTGACATTGAACCTGTCAGCACCGATTCTTTAAAATCGCACAGCAAAGGGTGTAATGTGAGATATATTTTCCAAGTTTGTCCTTTAAAAATATTTATTCAATCAATTTAAACATAAGGAAAATAAACTATTCTTACATTGATAGCTGATAAATTGGTGAAAATGTTATTGTGCCCCTTCGGGCACGGCACTGTTCGAGTTGGTTCATTTAATTTCATACTTTTGACAAAACCATTTGTTAGCAACCTTTAATTATTATTGTAAAGCATTTCAATTCGCGATAAAAAATAAATTTAGTTTCTTCACAACCCCAGTTCGTTTATTTCGTACCGAGGATTGTCACTGTAAAAATCCTAAATTTAAAAAACTTTTAATAGGTACGTAAATAACGAAATATTAAAAAAATAAAAAGACGGGCCTGGAATTGAAACCGGTATCATCGTGACCACAAGTCGTAACCTATTATACAGGGTGGTCCTTAAGTAATGGGACACATAGCAGCAGTAAATTATTCACTTCAAAACATAACGATTTAGCGCAATTTTTATAATCTGAAAATTTATATTTAGACAGGGTCAAACAGGTGTCAAAGTTAAAAAAATTATTTCGAGTTTTTTAGATATTTTCAAAAGTTTTCGGAGCATTGGGTTAAAATTTGGTGTAGGGGCTTTTTTGGGGCGGAAAATAACAATCTGGGATCATGTAACATGTAAGGTAATACTTCTTATTTTATCCGAACGTAAAATGTATTTTGTAAAAGTTTAACAAAAAAAATAATTTTCCTCTTGTAAAATATTATAAACAAAACTTTGAAATTTTGTGTTTTATTTACCCGTCAATTATTCAAAAACAACTTGTATTGAAGAATTCTTTCTGCTGGATCTCAAACAACGGAAAGGTCATTGAGTATTAAAATAGCAAATATTTCGAAAACTATCAACTTTAGCGTTATTTGACAAGAGTACATTTTTTACGTAAAAAAGTCGTAAGATTATTAATTAGGAGTGATAAGTTTTATTATACCTAGTGACAACACGTTATTGCAGTTCAAAAGTAAGAAAAGTGCTGCTCGTAGCGCCCTCTATTCGATAGAAGAAAAATGAACCCAGATTGTTATTTCCCGCCCCAAAAAAAACCCCTACACCAAATTTTAACCCAATGCTCCGAAAACTTTTGAAAATATCTAAAAAACTCGAAATAATTTTTTTAGCTTTGACACCCTGTATCTGTCTAAATATAAATTTTCGGATTATAAAAATTGCGCTAAATCGTTATGTTTTGAAGTAAATAATTTACTGCTGCTCTGTGTCCCATTACTTAAGGACCACCCTGTATACCTACCACTAGGCCACCGACCACTTTGAAAATAAATTATAATATAGAATATTATTGCCGTATTAAAGATGAAAAAAATACGTTTTATTTAAGCTTGACGAGCTCTTTCCGCTAAGGTACATAACATTTCAATCAAAAGTTGTTTTCCGTACGAAAAACAATGAAAACCGTAAAAGAATCGTGTCTTAAATAGTAATTCTTACTTATAATTTGCACCCTTTATATTACAGGTAGGTATAGAACAATATATTTGAAAAAAGTAGTATTTGAGATGACCTAAACGAATCTCCAAACCAAAAGTGTGTCAGACCCAATTCGATTTATTTACGATCCAACATAACTCTACATTGATTTTAAAAAAATTAAAAAATTGACTTCCTAACTTCCGATCATGTTCGCAAACAACAGTGTTTTGTAGCCCAACGTCGTCTACACGCATCTAAAGTTTAACTCCATTAAAATGCTTTTTGGCACCTGTATCGCGCCACAACGAAAAAAAAATATTTTTCAACTTTGACTTTAATACCTTTTTTCCGGTACACCCTGTATATTGGAAATTGTTCCCAGAACGTGCCCCGACTATTCCTCTCTACGTCCAGAAAGTTTGAATCGTTTTGCTCTAACCGTTTCCGAAGAAAAAATTCGCGAATATCGAAATGTCGAACAGCCTCCTACCACGTGGCGACGGATTATCAATATCGGAACGCCATTTTTAAAATCGAGATTACAACTATTTCTGAAACATTTTGGGCAAATATCTTGGTCAATAAAATTAGAAGAAGGTTCAAGGTAGATATTCCACCCGATTTAAAATCTGGAAATGTTCTTATTATTCTAGCAAGTCAAGCTAAAAACACCCATTTTTCGCCATTTTTGACAGCCGGATTTTTAGTATTAATTTACATCTAAATCAAGGCCCACTTATTCAAAAGTAAATGGTGTTAGAGTTTGTAAATTTTGCCTGTTTCCGCACCCAAAAAAGCAACTTTGCTCAAATTTGCGAATATATTTTTATAAGTTTAGATATGCAGCAGTGTTGAGAAGATATCAGCGCGTCTTTTGGGAGAAAAATAAAACGGTTTTGTTAAAAATTGAATAATTTACAGTCGATGTAGTAAAACGTCAGCTTCTTGATCTCTTGATAATTCATAAATTAATTTTTTTTGAGCCACAAAATATGTTTTCCCAGAGCGCGTTTATTATGCAAACTAAAGCTTGTGTATCGGTCGATATGGTGGACCAAGAAAAAATTTAAAAAGTTATATATAGACACTTGCAGAAGTATTTAAGCAAACCAGTGCGACGCCAACCGAAATTACGGGACTTAAAATTCATAAGCTGCCATTTTTTTCGTATTAAAGATAAAGAAACGAAAAAATATCTTATCAATACAATTTGACGAGCTCTATCCGCTAAAGTATACAACGTTTCGATCAAAAGTCGTTTTCCGTACGAAAAAATATAAAAACCGTGAAAAAATCACGCCTAAATATTTGGTTTCCAGTTTCTTACCATTTTCGGCAATTTCCATTCCAGTTAGGTATAGAACGATGTATTGGAAAAAGGTAGTTTTTGAGATGGCCTAAACGATAATCCAAACCGAATATTGATTGGATGCACCCAATTCGACTTATTAACAATCCAAGAGGTACCATTTTCGACCAATTTTATACTTTTAAAAAATTTAAAAAAATATTTCCAAACTTGTGATCACGCTCACAAACAATAGGGTTCTGAAGCCTACGGTCGTCTACTCGTCGAAAAAGTTTAAATCGAAAAAACTCATTTTTACGACCTGTATCGAATGCCAACGAGAATCCGATATTTTTCTACTTTGAAAATTAATAACTTTTTCCGGCACACCCTGTATATTCGAAATTTTCACACAACGTACCTCCACTATTCCTCTCTAAACTAAAAAAGTTTCAATCGTCCCACTCTAACCGTTTCCGAGAAAAAAAATCGTAAATGTGAAAATGTCAAAAGAGACGACGGCGACGACGACAACATACATACATATTTTAAATGTAGCCGCCTATATAGACGAAAATTTTCGAGAGGCGTCAGGGGTCGAAATTGCACATGTAGAGGACGTATAACATATCGCATGTTTGCGCGATATGTAATGATACAATACGTCATATATATAATATATTTATTTATTTTATTCATTATAGCTTGGTATATTCATATGAACCTATTGACAAAATCGTATTCCATTCTGAAGTAAATCAACATGCAAATTGCGCCCCTCCACTTTGTTTGCCAAACTTACACTGTTAAACATGATGTGGAAAATTTAAATATTTGTCTAAAACCTTATAAAAAATCTTCAGTATGGCAACGCAGCAGTAAAAGATCCGCCTCCAAAAACGTGACCGCCACGACATTGGTATGTGGCCATGATAACGTTTCATTCATTTCCATTTAGGGATGTCCATAGAAAATGTACTGCCGAAAAACATCGATGTTTGCCATGCATCGAGAAAAAAAACATTTTAACTAAATTTGAATTACAAAACGAATCGCAATTCTAATTATTCTAAGCTCACACATTAACTAAAATCAAAGGTTAAAGGTATAATCAAGATGGAGAAGCAACGGCAAAATTATTATTGTACGAATAATACATCGATGTACTATCGATAAATATCAAATGGCCTCTACGCATCGATGCATCGCATTGAAAATATGGGTGTTTTCGATGCATCGATGTATCGCAAGTATCAAGTATGCGGGAATTCGGAAAATAATAATTCTTAGTTACTTTTCACGGGTGAGAAAGTTGGGTTATTTGTAGGTTATAGTAACAAGGTCAACTTCAAAGGTTGCACCGTATTAGCTACTCCCGGCCCCGCCCACCTCTTCATCGCCTCTCTCCTACAAACGATGTTGTCAATACATATTAATACCGTGTATGAATGACATGTGCCATCTATAGGTACTACCGTGCGAGTAAAAAATATTTGCATCAAAGAGGGCCTTGCATCTAAGGACGTAATGCTTAGCAGTGTTACCCACTCGGCCTTTATTCGCTTCTAATCCAGGGTGCCCTGGCAACATGCCCCTAAAGTTGGGCGACATGTTACCCTCTAGGCCTTTATTCCTCATATTTTGCGGCTGTCTCGCTGGCCAAGTACGCTCCTGGAATAACCCCCTCAGATTGGGTATCAAGTCATCCAGGCGATCTTGGCTTCCTCTTTGTTGTTCGTTCTCACTAACGTATCCACGAATATCCTCCCGGATTTTCGTCAGCGCGGCTATAGCTTGCTCATCCGGCCCTTCTGGCATTCGACTCTCATCTCTTGGTACGTTAGTGGGAATAGGCCTGTGGATAACATCGTTTGCACTGACATCGCCGGCATCGATAATCAGCACTCCCGATCTTCCAGCTGTCATTTCATGATCAGCTGGGTGCTCTTCCGTGTTGCTAGCATTCATGCTGCGTCGTTTTGGCGAATGCTCGACCCTGCCGAACATTTTTCGTCTCGTGCCAAATTTCAGTTCTCTAGGTTCACGACCGGTAGTTCGTAACCTCTCTTCCAACAACCTCGTTGTTATCGTAGTTAGGCGCCAGGGTATTTTTATAGAAAAAATCCAAAACTTTCTCCTTCAATTAATTGTAAGTACCTTCGCGGACCAGATGGCTGCTCTATTCCAGGGCCAAAAAGTCCGTAGTACTTTTCTCTCCAACTTTTGTCTTAATCGGGAAGCCCGCCGAACGTCCGGTTCTCGGCTAAAAAATAAAAATAATTTTTTCGTGAAATTATTCTAAGTCCCCAAAAATCCTGGAAAATCGGGAATAACTCCTTAGGCGGTGAATATTTTGAAACGGTCTTCACAGCAAACTTGTTCCTTATGTCCTCCTGGATAATTCTTATACAGGGAATAAGGTCCGCGGAACGTTCCGTTCCGACTTATGAATTAATTTCGATTTCTATCGAAATTTTTTCTAAGTCCAGTCGTGTGATAAAAATTTTCTAAGTCCAAAAGGTAAATTTTGAAAATTCGCCCTGTCTCTCGCGGAGCTCGGAAAAATATGAAATCGACGTGGGGCGGTTCAGAACACTCTCCCCTAGCCTCCTGGACAGAAATAAAGCTCCGCGGAAGTCCTGGAAAAATTCTGGACCAAAATTCCAAAAGTCGTTTTTCGGTTTTTTTCGTGCCTGGGGTTGTCTCACAACACAGCCAGCACTATCACTTTCTTCTGTCGACTCTCTGACAATTATTGCGTCCAAAACACCGTCTTCCAGCTTCTCGGTAAAACTTCTCGTCGCTGAACCTCGTCGCAATCTTGAACTATTTCTCCTGACAATTTACCCAAAATTATACTGCGGCAGCCGGCACGTACTACGGCGGCCGCCGACAAGTATGTTTACCTGTGTCAAATTTCTTATTTTTATTTTTGCGAATTTCTTGATATTGACTGGCGGCAATACCTAGTATGCCGACGCTCGTCAAACTTTTTACCTCTACCTAGACTGGCGGCAGTGCCGAAGCATGCCGACGCTCGTCATTTCCACTTTTCGAATTTCTTTTATTTTTCGTCGACAAAAATGAAACAACTTTTTCCACTTTAACTCCGGTTCCCAAGGTATCCAAAAACGCTATTGACGACTGATTTTACTGTGAGTCAGGCGGCCGAAGAGGCCCGCAGCAGACTGAAGACTAAATAAATTTAGCCTTCTTAAGATAAAGGATTAACGAATTTCGGAGACGACTTAATATCGCTCCCGCCATCTGAACATTTCGACTAGAACTAACGATTCCGCAACACTTCCCCCCGAAGAGTCACCTTGGGGTTCAATAAATTGTACCCCAAGTTGAATCGATAACCAAAAAAGGAATCGTTAGTGATTATTCCCCTTTTTTCACATCCGACTTCTTGGATACCCCTCGTATACCAACTTTATTAATAAACAAAATCAAGTATTCTTTTACATTTAACAAGTCTCATAAACTTAACTCTAAACTACCCTTAACTCTCTCGAATCCTCAAAATAATCGTTAACCCTATCCTAGGTTCTCAACCATATAACTAACTCATAACTCAAAGCTAATCAAAACTTATTCTAAGTCTTCGATACCTAATCCTTACTCTAAAATACTCTGTGGTTTACAACCCTATCCTAACTTTGTCATTTACAATGTAAAAACTACCCTAAGCTTATACTAAGCTTCTATCGCCTGTAACTTAAATATCCTATATTTTCTTTTTACAACTCATACTCTACTAACTTAAAATATTTCATTTACATATTTTACTTCTTAACCTATGCTCCTACTGAGCTCCTAACTTTACTTAAAGTATCTCATACCTATACTATACATTCCTACTTTATATCTAACTAACTCAAAGTAACCTAAGCTTCTACAAAGCTTTTCTCCTCACACTTATTTAACCTGTACACATATTATCATAATCTATTTTACAAAATCCTACTCATATCTGAAAACATCTTGAACCTACATTACCTCTCTACTTTAACTTATCTTCAAGAACTTTAGTTAAATTGCGTCATAGCACCTACGGGATTTAAAACTCTCTGATATTACTAACCCCTTACATCGCGACTTTTATCTGACTATTACTTCACGACATTTCATCCGGTCTTTACTGAAACTTGAAACCTTGATCTTTAAATCAAAAACACGAAATTATCTCCTATGAAAATACGCTTTCTTACAATTATTTTCAGAATTCCACCCTGAATTCTCGATCGCTTATGACGAAACCACTCCCTTAAGTTTCTTACGCGAAAAATATTACCTCCCCTGCTTCTCAGAACCTCCTCTGTTTCACTGGATCAGATCACACGTTGCCGCGCGATCGCATCAGCACCAAACAACCCCGTTGTTTCCGCATCTTTGCCCTCCTATAGTAACCCGTGAACACAGCATCCCAAGTTGCGAATAAGTAAACAAATCGACGCGATCAACCCACGAAATTTTCCTCAAAATTTCTTCGAAACCCGTTACGCCATTTTACAACCCCTATTTCAACGCGGTTTTCCTCTTTATAAATTCCCAATTTAAATACTTTTAAATTCCTTAAGTGCTTTTCCTAGACTACCTGTCGCTACTTTTCTACTTTGTTATCCCTAACTTTTGGTACCGATTTTTTCACATCGGCCGCCTGCCAATCGCGGCAGCCAGATGCTATGCGCAGTCTTAAAAATATTCCTTAAATATTTCAACTTAAAAGTAACAAAATTCGTCTCTCAGACGTACAAAGCTTACTGCCTACCTAACAACCTGTACATGCTAACTTAACTATCGTGAACTAACTAGCTATTTACAAATGTAGAAATCCCCCTATACTATGCTGTCTAACAACCTCTCTTCTACGTATTCGTTTTCCTCGGTCGGTCCTGGTACAATAGCATCTGTAGTCCGCGGTAACTGAAGCAATCCCATTGGCTTCCCGCTGGTCCCTCCAGGCTCAACCATTACATCTTCTGGTTCCATTACATTGCTTAGACTAGCGGATCGTGCTAGCCTAATTTCTGAATAGCGTTTTGGCCTTCTCTCGGTCTTCTCCGGTGTCATCTCAATACTAATGTCGATCAAAGGTTCCGAGCGTGACTTGGTCGCAGCCACGTCTCTTCTGGTTGGTGACGCTAATTTTAGGGTCGGCCCCGTGTCTTGGCCTGTCTGGTACCCTGGAATCATTATTCTTAGCGCTTCTTCGGTAACTTCCAGTGGCGGTGGCGTGACAACTTTCACCCTGGCCACGGTTTTCTTCGCATGTAAAATTGGGCTCATTTCTTGCGTCTCTAAATCGGTATTTTCGCCATTTCTATCTTCTTCTCCTGGATCTATCTCTATCTTAATGTCATCGTCGGGTCGGACTTCCATCATCGAGGTTGGTCTTCCTCCTGGCTCGTCTGGATCGGTCTGGACGGCTTGTTCTCGCATTCGTATCAGTTGTGGCGGTTCTACCATTCCCATTTCGTAAATCATCACATCTGATGGTAGACGATTCGGTATATAACGCCTTGGCACACCTTCTTCATTACGTATTGGTCTCGGATCCGGTGGTCGGATATATAATTCAGTGATCGTACCCCCGTATGCTGACAATGGATTGTTCGGTACGAATTCCTCCTGTACTGCTTCCACTATCCAGCCTCTATATCGTTGATAGTTTAGTTGCTTCTCATTGGCGTCTATTGTCTCTTTCTTATCCTTGGTCTGAATAACATCTTGGTTTTCTTCGTCGTCTTCTGAGGAAGAATTAAAATCTACGCCTTCCCCCATATCTTGTGATTCATCGCCTGGTTCTTCTCTTATGCTTTCTAGCTGGCTTGTTCCTGGTTGCTCCATGTCTTCAAAGTTCTCGCTAATCATATGTACTGTAGCGGTCACAGTTAGCTGCGTTTCGCCATACTCCGGCTCATCGCTTGTCACGCTCTCCGTGGCATGATTCTCATGTGTCGTCGCTCTAGCAAGAGCTAGCTGATCAAAAGCGTCGTCCAGTTCTGCTAGTCTCTCTTCTTCTTCGAGGATCTCATCGTAATCGGCAAACCATAAGCCTTGCTGCTGTATATATTCATCTCTATTTTGATCGGTGTCTAGCTCGAATTCCATGACACTGTTGTCAGACATTATCTCTTCAATTTGAACTTCATCTCTTTGGGTCATATAATCTTCGGTTGCGCGGTATGCAAAGCCGTAGACTTGTTCGTGCATCCCGCTAATGACCATGTGTGCTAGCTCGTCATCGTCATCAATATCGTATGGTGATCCATCAAAACAACACGATTGGTTTTGTTTCGGTGGTGGCGTCTGTTCCACCTCTCTCGCCTGATTTGCTGAATCCCAATTATCCGCTGATGATCGTCGATTATTATTTCTAGGTGCGTCATTACGTTGGTTCGGGCAATCTCTAGCCCAGTGTGGTCCTTGACACGTAAAACATGGGCCTCGTCCACTCTGTTGTTGATTTCCTCTATTTCCATATTGTCGCTGATCGTCTCTATTATTTTCGTTACGTCGTACACCCTGGTTAAACGGATTATTTCTATTATTCTGTTGAACATTACGACTTTCGTTCGGCGGTCTCTGTCGAGGCGGCTCAGTCTCTTGCCAGTCTCGCTCTAACTGTGTCGCTGCTGATATAAGTTCTTCTACAGTTTTACACGGCCATGCCCGTAGGTTTCCTTTCAAATTTCCTTTTAATCTGTTCATCAACAGATGTACTTTTTCCTGTTCGGGTAGCATAGGTAGCATTCGTTGACATATCTGCCATTTCCGCACCAAAAAATCTTCAGCTGATTCTCTTGCTTTTTGCTCAGCGCCGTATAGTTCCATCCTTAGTCGGTCTTTGACATCTTCATTGTCATACGCTCTCAGCAATGCTTCCTTAAATTGACTCCATGTCACTTGCTCGTTAGCATATATTGCTAGCCTTTTTGCTGCTGGTTCTTTTAAATGTCTGTGCGTCACTGCACTCCACTGATACTCAGGAATACGCATGTGTCGGCAGTATTCCTCCATATGTCTTAAGAATGATTCTGGGTTCTCCGTGTCGGTTCCAGAATAAGTTGGCGGTATAGGTGCATGCACTGGTGCTTTTGCTTCCGTTATTACTTGACTCAGCAACGTTCCAATTTGCTTCATCGCTTCTGCCAGTGGTTCTTGTATTGATCTCTGCACTAATTGTCTACCTCTCTCATCACGACCTCTTAAGTTTGTCGGTTCTTCTTCTTCTTCTGATGAGTTATTGTCACTCGACATCAGTGCTCGTCCGGGATTGCTATGCATATTTTCTTGCACACTTCTCGCAGGTATTCTAACCTGTTGTCTCTGATCGTGAAAGATCGGCTGATTCTGTAGCGGCGCTCTTAGTTCAAACAGAGTCGCTCTGCTATCCTGTGTCGGTCTAAACGGCATATTCTGCCTGTCTTCCTGCGTTTTATTCTGCTGTATTCCTGCTGTACCTCTTGCTTTCGATCTGGTGTTGTATGCAGGTCCTCTGCTTATTACGTCACTTGTCTCTCGATTTTCTAACTGATAGTTTGCCGGTCTACTATCGTCACGGCGTGGATTTTCCAGCTCTCTCTGGTAATCTTCTTTTGAAGAGTTGCCCCATAAGTTGGTCGCCATGTTACCCACTCGGCCTTTATTCGCTTCTAATCCAGGGTGCCCTGGCAACATGCCCCTAAAGTTGGGCGACATGTTACCCTCTAGGCCTTTATTCCTCATATTTTGCGGCTGTCTCGCTGGCCAAGTACGCTCCTGGAATAACCCCCTCAGATTGGGTATCAAGTCATCCAGGCGATCTTGGCTTCCTCTTTGTTGTTCGTTCTCACTAACGTATCCACGAATATCCTCCCGGATTTTCGTCAGCGCGGCTATAGCTTGCTCATCCGGCCCTTCTGGCATTCGACTCTCATCTCTTGGTACGTTAGTGGGAATAGGCCTGTGGATAACATCGTTTGCACTGACATCGCCGGCATCGATAATCAGCACTCCCGATCTTCCAGCTGTCATTTCATGATCAGCTGGGTGCTCTTCCGTGTTGCTAGCATTCATGCTGCGTCGTTTTGGCGAATGCTCGACCCTGCCGAACATTTTTCGTCTCGTGCCAAATTTCAGTTCTCTAGGTTCACGACCGGTAGTTCGTAACCTCTCTTCCAACAACCTCGTTGTTATCGTAGTTAGGCGCCAGGGTATTTTTATAGAAAAAATCCAAAACTTTCTCCTTCAATTAATTGTAAGTACCTTCGCGGACCAGATGGCTGCTCTATTCCAGGGCCAAAAAGTCCGTAGTACTTTTCTCTCCAACTTTTGTCTTAATCGGGAAGCCCGCCGAACGTCCGGTTCTCGGCTAAAAAATAAAAATAATTTTTTCGTGAAATTATTCTAAGTCCCCAAAAATCCTGGAAAATCGGGAATAACTCCTTAGGCGGTGAATATTTTGAAACGGTCTTCACAGCAAACTTGTTCCTTATGTCCTCCTGGATAATTCTTATACAGGGAATAAGGTCCGCGGAACGTTCCGTTCCGACTTATGAATTAATTTCGATTTCTATCGAAATTTTTTCTAAGTCCAGTCGTGTGATAAAAATTTTCTAAGTCCAAAAGGTAAATTTTGAAAATTCGCCCTGTCTCTCGCGGAGCTCGGAAAAATATGAAATCGACGTGGGGCGGTTCAGAACACTCTCCCCTAGCCTCCTGGACAGAAATAAAGCTCCGCGGAAGTCCTGGAAAAATTCTGGACCAAAATTCCAAAAGTCGTTTTTCGGTTTTTTTCGTGCCTGGGGTTGTCTCACAACACAGCCAGCACTATCACTTTCTTCTGTCGACTCTCTGACAATTATTGCGTCCAAAACACCGTCTTCCAGCTTCTCGGTAAAACTTCTCGTCGCTGAACCTCGTCGCAATCTTGAACTATTTCTCCTGACAATTTACCCAAAATTATACTGCGGCAGCCGGCACGTACTACGGCGGCCGCCGACAAGTATGTTTACCTGTGTCAAATTTCTTATTTTTATTTTTGCGAATTTCTTGATATTGACTGGCGGCAATACCTAGTATGCCGACGCTCGTCAAACTTTTTACCTCTACCTAGACTGGCGGCAGTGCCGAAGCATGCCGACGCTCGTCATTTCCACTTTTCGAATTTCTTTTATTTTTCGTCGACAAAAATGAAACAACTTTTTCCACTTTAACTCCGGTTCCCAAGGTATCCAAAAACGCTATTGACGACTGATTTTACTGTGAGTCAGGCGGCCGAAGAGGCCCGCAGCAGACTGAAGACTAAATAAATTTAGCCTTCTTAAGATAAAGGATTAACGAATTTCGGAGACGACTTAATATCGCTCCCGCCATCTGAACATTTCGACTAGAACTAACGATTCCGCAACAGCAGTAGAGCTTAATACCTGTTGGGTGTCAGTAACTACCTGAATTAACAATCAATCAGTTATTCCGTCATCTTTGACAGTCGTTACGAATAATTTGATTCATCGCTAATTTTTCCAATTTCTTGAACAATTCACACAAAGGGCTTTACGGAACAGCACAAAACATGCATGGTTGAAGCGTATTTTCCAAACGGGGTTAGAGTAAATGGTGAGTGGCCATACAATCCGGGTTTGTGCATGGACGATTTTCACGAACATTTTCCTAACGTTGCTTTTATTGCTGGGGAATTTTATCATTGCCTGAAAAGAACCTTGGCTGTGTTTAGGGAAATAGGTTCTATACAACACAAAAAAAGAGCAGAAGACCATCTGTAAGAACAAAAGAACTTGTTGCAAACGTTCGTGAAATAATGCAAAATACGCCAACAAATTGTATAAGACGCCTGTCCCAAGAAGTGGGAAGATCTTATGGAACATGCAGGACTATTCTTAAGAAGCAGCTAAATTTATTTCCTTTTTAAAGTACAAGGATTCCAAGAAATACGCAAGCCGCAGATTTTGAAAGCCGCAGGAATTACTTTCAATGGTTTACCCACAATTTATTGGAAATAAATGATTTATTAGACCTGACATTTTTTTCGGAAGAAGCCTGGTTCTACTTCTCCGGTTATGTGAATTCTCGGAATAGGAGTAGTGAAAATCTCAATTTTTTTGTAGAGTCCACATTGCACCCTCAAAAAATTGGTGTCTGGTTAGCTGTTTCCCCGAAGAAGAATTGTTGGTCCTATTTTTTTCCCATGACACAGTTACAACACAGCGGTATAGAGACAATATTTTGAATCCATTTGTGGAGCAATTACTTGACGACGAACTACGTTTTGGATATTTTCAACGGGACATGGCGGTGGCCAATTTCAGCACTTTATGTAATTATTTTTCTTTTTCTTACTGTATATTCTTACTTTGTTAATTTTGTAAACAACAAAAATAAATTATTTGTATTTGTCTACTTATTTTATTACTCATTAGTTTGGCATAACATGTCATAATATGAATTTGACAAAATTTTAACCTAGATTTGGTTAGATATATCGTCCCCATATCATTGTGATCTAAACCAAGCCCTACGTTTTTTTAATTCAAGCCCTCTTTGATGCAAATAATTTTTGCTCGCACGGTAGATCATTGGTTTTTCCCCGCTACTAAATATTTTACTTCTTGTTGCTTACAATGATGTTTGGTTGGCTCATTGAAATAGCTACGAGTATGAAAAGAACTACATAGTTTAATAACATACAAACAAATAATATAGCCAATACTAACCTGAAATCGGAAGCCTTGTGAGTTCTGTAATGCTGCGTTATCGCTATCGGGTTGGAAAATTTAGCAGAACACCAGGAACATTTATATATTTTTTTTCCGAATTTACTCGAGGTGTAATCGCTCTTATGGTGATGAGCTTTAAATTTCTGAAAGCCCGTAAAGGTCTTTTTGCAAAGTTTACACGTGAACTCATCGTGAACGGTGCGACAATGAGATCTTAAGCCCATGTAGGTATAAAGAACTCTATGGCATCCCAAATTCTTCTCGCACATATACTGTTTCGGCATATGGGAAGTTGCATGCCGTATTAAAAAACCTTTTGAAGGTAAGACAGCGGTACACTGCTTGCACGGATATTCTTTGGTCAGTTTGCATTTTAAAAGTTCTTCCGCAGTCATCTGTATGTGTTGGTTTAGATGATGACTATAATTGATATGTACTATATCTATTCCACAAAGGAAGCACTTGGTCACCTTCTTCGGTGCCTTGAACACTCCGTGAAATTTGCGGTCGTGTCGTTTCAAGCCATTATAAGAAAACAAATGTTGTGTAGAGCATTCCTTTCTGCACCGAAATACTTTTTCCATATGAGAGTCCATGTGACTTAGTAGAGATTTCTTAGAAGAATAAATTTTCTTACATGTTTTACATATAAACTTTTTTGTTTTTATACATTCTGCCATTTCCTCTGCTGTCATAAGCAAATGATGATTTTTATGTTCTAAAAACAATTTGGATGGTACATGTTCACCGCATAGCCAGCAGATTCCTGTCTTTTCATTGTGTGGAAAATGTATTTCTTCTTTAACAGTATTCCAATCATATCGACACTAAAAAATATATATTTAATTAGATAAGCGAATAAAAATACGTGCGATGTACAATGGCGGAAATAAAATTTCGTGTACCTTTTTTTTCTAATAAAGTTATAAGGTTTTCTATACCTTAGACCACCTGAAAATATACCACGTGTAACGAACTGTTGCCAGTGTCATCAGATATACAGGGTGGCCCTTTAGTGTGGCAAAGTACAATAGCTCCGTTACTATTTCAAATACATTAAAAATATTAATACAAAAGTTGAAGGGCAATAAGTGACTTATAACGTAAAATTATTTTTAACTTTATAGGGTGGCTCAAAAAAGCGGAACAATAAAAAATGTACTTTTTTCAAATGGAACACCCTGTATATTTTTTCATTTTTAAATTCCATATTAAATTATAATTAGGGCTGTTAAAAATCTACATATCGGTGATAAATTGAAATATACAGGGTCGCCCACAAAGTTGTGGAGAATAATAGTTATATTTTTATAAATGGAACACCCTGTATATTTTTACATTTTTAAATTCCACATAAAATTATAATTATTTTTTATTAAATACATTATTAGTCTATACTTTATAGTTTCCGAGATATTTGCTCTTGAAAAGTGACATTTTTGAACTTTGACAGCTTCTAGCTTTCTAACAGTACGTCTTAGAGCAAAACGGCTTACATGTCCCTATCTTTAATTTTTATTATCTTCCCAAAAAAATCAACTTCCGGTTAAACCGGATGTTACTCGAAAGCAGGAAATATAGTTGTTCCGGTTTAACTGGAAGTTGATTTTTTTGGGAAGATAATAAAAATTGAAGATAGGGACATGTAAGCCGTTTTGCTCTAAGACGTACTGTTAGAAAGTTAGAAGCTGTCAAAGTTCAAAAATGTCACTTTTCAACAGTCAATATCTCGGAAACTATAAAGTATAGACTAATAATGTATTTCATAAAAAATAATTATAATTCTATGTAGAATTTAAAAATGAAAAAATATACAGGGTGTTCCATTTGAAAAAAGTACATTTTTTTTGTTCCGCTTTTTCGAGCCACCCTATAAAGTTAAAAATAATTTTACGTTATAAGTCACTTACTGCCCTTCAACTTTTGTATTAATATTTTTAATGTATTTGAAATAGTAACGGAGCTATTGTACTTTGCCACACTAAAGGGCCACCCTGTATAAAAATTATATTTTATTTTGTTTGGAAAACCAAAAAGTATAATACAATACCAAAAGTAAATTGGAAAATACCGAGTCGTTGGACAAAAGGCTGAAGTGGAAAAAGAAGAGTTTCAAACTAAAACCAGGATAGGTTAGGTTAGAGCGGTAGACCTCTGGCACAGTCCAAACAGTCTTACGCAGTTCTATAAGGACCGTGGTGGTACCACACATGTTCCGTGGAACCTATCCGCATCAGCTTCCTGATGGTTAAACGCGACGTAGACCAAGAATCTTGACAGCTTATTCAAACCAGCCACTGCTGTTAATGAACTTAGCGAGTCGGCCCAGTTGTAAGCTGCTCACTTCAGATCATTAAAGAATGGTTCGCCCAAGGCATTGAACGTTCTTCTCGCGAGGCCAGGGCAGTCACACAAGAAGTGTTGAATACTTTCCTCCTCTTCTTCATCTCTGCAACTTCTGCAGAAGTCGTTAGCTGGTAATTGCATACGTTCGGCGTGTCTACCGAATAGGCAATGTCCAGTGACTACGGCAGTGATATTTCTTAGGTCCTTCCGACTGTGCTGTAGTAACGCTGCGGTTTTCCTGCCATCAAGTATGGGCCACAATTGCCTGGAAATGCTACAGGTTGTCAGCCCTGTCCATCAGCTTTACGCAAGTTGTTAAGCTATCCGATATATCTCTTCTTACACTGATCCCAGTGGTCTAGCCACAGTATTCTCTGCTAGTTCGACAGATATATAATTAATGTAAACCCAAATATATTTATTTATTTTTCTTTATTTCAAGTTACACAAGATTTATACAGTTAAATGTACAAACAAGTACAAGATGAAATGACGTCACAAAAAAAAACTATATCTATATACAGGGTTAGGAAAAATTACCAGAACGGTCGATTATTTCAAAATATACAGGGGTTATCAAAAAAGGTCTTATATAAAAAATGTAGGGCTGTTAAAAATCTACATATCGGTGATAAATTGAAATATACAGGGTCGCCCACAAAGTTGTGGAGAATAATAGTTATATTTTTATAAATGGAACACCCTGTATATTTTTACATTTTTAAATTCCACATAAAATTATAATTATTTTTTATTAAATGCACTATTAGTCTATACTTCATAGTTTCCGAGATATTGACTCTCGAAAAGTGACATTTTTGAACTTTGACAGCTTATAACTTTTTAACAGTACGTTTAGAGCAAAACGGCTTACATGTCCCAATCTTCAATTTTTATTATCTTCCCAAAAAAATCAACTTCCGGTTAAACCGGATGTAACTCGAAAGCAGGAAATGTAGTTGATCCGGTTTAACTGGAAGTTGATTTTTTGGGAAGATAATAAAAATTGAAGATAGGGACATGTAAGCCGTTTTGCTCTAAGACGTACTGTTAGAAAGTTATAAGCTGTCAAAGTTCAAAAATGTCACTTTTCGAGAGTCAATATCTCGGAAATGAAGTATAGACTAACAGTGCATTTAATAAAAAATAATTATAATTTTATGTGGAATTTAAAAATGTAAAAATATATAGGGTGTACCATTTAAAAAAATATAACTATCATTCTCCACAACTTTGTGGGCGACCCTATATATTTCAATTTATCATCTATATGTAGTTTTTTAACAGCCCTACATTTTTTATATAAGACGTTTTTTGATAACCCCTGTATATTTTGAAATAATCGACCGTTCTGGTAATTTTTCCTAACCCTGTATATAGGTACACAAAATTCCTACTCGAAATAACAAACATTTACATTTATACTAAGAATTCATAAAATCCTCCAACCTGTAGGGCTCAAGATCCAAAAGAACGTTCTTTATCTTTTGTTTAAATTGTCTTTCAGAAGTTATACTTTTCATACCATTATCTAATTTGTTATAGAGTTTAATGCCCATATAATAGGGACTTTTTTCAAACAAAGTTAGATGGTGTATCGGGTAAGAGATGTCTCTTGTTCGTGTGTTATAATTTCGGTTAATCGGTACAAACATTTCATCCTTATTTTTAAATACAAACAAAATTAATTCGAATATATATAAAGCATAGATGGTAAAAATTCTCTTAGATCTAAATACTCCTCGACATGATTCCAGAAATGAGATTTTATACATTATTCTTATAGCCCTTTTCTGTGTTAAAAAAATGTCCTGCGCCCTAGAGCTTGAAGCCCAAAAAATTATACCATACCTAGCCGTACCTTCAAAATTCGCAAAATACAGTATTCTTCTAGATGACTCATCTAAATACTTTGATACGAATTTTAGACAGTAACATATTTGATTTAATTTGTTATTGAGATTCTCTACATGGTTGAACCAGTCCATAAATTCATCAATCCTAAAAATTTCGTACTATTGTTTATTTTGTTTAGTTCTAAACATAATAGTATTTGTTTTTTCTTTGTTTAGACGTAGTCGATTTTTTTGAAACCAGCTATCTGCCAAGTGAAAGATATTGCTTGCATTATCAGAAAGCTCGCTAATATCAATCGAATAGGCCTTTTACCAATAAATTTGTATCATCGACATACTGCGTTATATTGAAATTTGGATAGTTTATTTCAAGATCGATATCATTCATAAAAATAATAAAAAAAAACCGGTCCAAGAATACTGCCTTGTGGCACTCCTACTGTATTTTGCGATATTCCAGATTTATGGTCAATGCCATCTTTATTAATCACTACCCTTTGAGTTCTGTTGCTTAAATATGACCTAAACCATTCAAGAGCTTGTCCTTTAATTCCATACAAATAAAGTTTTTTTAATAGCACATCTCTGTCTAAACAATCAAAGGCCTTCGACAAGTCAAGAAACATGCCCAGTGCCATATTACCACTTTCCAAATTTCCCAATATTGCCTGAGTGAATTGAAAAATGGCTGTCTGCGTGGACCTCTTAGCTAGAAAACCATGCTGGTTTTCAGAAAAATACCCCACACTCCTTCACAAATTCCACTATTCTAACACACATAACAATTTCAAAAACCTTCGAGAATCCTGGAAGTAGGCTTACAGGTCTATAGTTACTAAAATCATTTTTATCACCCTTGTTTTTATACAGAGGTTTGACTGCTGACAGTTTTAAGGTATCTGGAAACACACCATGCGTTAGTGAATTATTTATTAGGTAGCATACATTTTAGTGATCGCTGGAATTATCTGACGAATAATGCTAGTAGGAATTTCATCCTCTCCAGAACTATGTTTATTTTTTGTGTTATATTCACTATTTCCTGTTCCGTAACAGGCCGTATAATTAATGCTCTTGAATTTTCTTGGATATTTATCTTGTTGTTTACATTACTAGGCAGGTTCTTTAGTAGTTCTGATATTGAGTCAATTAAAAATGTATTAAAAGTATCTGCGATTTTATCCGGATTTTCAGCCATCACACAGTCAGTGCCCTCCTTCGTATTATTTGTCATTTTTTTATAGATTGACCACATACACTTATTTTTATTGTCCGAGTTTTTTTATTTTTACAGTGTAATGCTCCGATCTAGCTTTAATTAATAGATTGTCATAATATTTTTTTACACTTATACAACATACATACATTTCATTATATCTAGCATCATGCATTTTTAAAATAAGAAGATTGTCTAACCTACCTTAATTTATTAAGTATATGATTATATTTAGAAACAAAATAATTGTCTAAATTATTTTGTTCTAGTTACTCAATATAACATTTTTACAAAAAACCGGAAAATAAAAACTTTTCTTTTTTCTTTGAAAACTCACTTAATTTCGATCGGCATGTAATCCAATTCCAAAAACAAAAACTAAAACTTAACACAAGACTTCAGTAAAAGTCGTTACATTTAAAATAAATTAAAATTATTTTATTTTATTTTATTTTTAAAATTCAACAACTGTTTCCTCGCGTCACTTTCGACTGTTCACTACCAACCGAACGAAACTAATGAAGAGCCACCAAAATTTTATATTGAGTTAAAAACATCATTGCGCTTGGCACTACAATTTTGCACACGAATACTGCGATATATCCGCAGGTGTTTTAATAAATTGCACACGTTACCAATAGTTGCTCACGACTCTACAGTTACTTCAGGACAGGTTTTGCAGGAGCTTTATACACTGAAAGAAAATATTGAATTGGACATATGCTTAATTATAAAACATTTTACTTTTTCTTACAGTGTACACTCATAAATTTTATTACCTTGTCATGTCGATTGCGAAACATTTCACCCGGCACCAATATAATAATCGACTCAGCTGTAATTTTGCGCTAAGCACCACTGCTTTTGCGGGTATAAAACACGGAACCTTAGCGATGGAGAGTCAGTCTGTTTTAAAGTCGGTGAAAAAGGTCTAGTCTGAAAAAGTGTACCGTGTTGTTAAAAAGTCGTTCTGCCGGAAGTAGTCGCGAAGTATTGTTACAGTGGAAACGTCTTAGTGAAAGTTAGAGTTGTCTTTTAGTTGCATTATGCATTTTGATAATTTTATTTAAATTTAATTGTGGCTCAATAGTGATAGTGCATTGACCTAGTAGTACGTTTAAATCAGTGAAGGAAATTTAATTTCTATTTAATTTTGACTGTTGGAAACTTGTAGAGCTAACGAATTCGGCTGGAAAAATGCATTCTAAAAGTAAGTGTCGGGAAAGATTTAGATTTACTGAGAATTATGATATTAATTTAAAGTGAACGGTGGCTCTCCAAAATGTTTTAACTTTACTAAATAATAAAAATAGTGTTAAGAATTAAATCGTGTTTGACTTTCTGTAAAAGAAAAACGCTCCCATAGAAAAAAATCAGATTGAATGAAAATCATTTACAAAAATTAATTGAAAGTTATAGAATCGCTCCCTTAAAATAAACATAGTGCTCCATTAGCAATTACCAACATTCTTCAAGACACAGTGGCGTAACACAACTGGTACTACGAACCCACACGAAGAGAATTGTAACGGCGCCCAAGAGAAAGGTCGAAAGTTAAGTAAGTAAAACTTAGAAGATATTGTAGCGGGCGTTACACTTGATTTTGGATACATTTTAACAGGTTTTAATTCATTTTAGAATTAACAGAAGCGGAAATAGATAGTTATAAACTTAATCTTTATAATTATTCTTAATAGTTAAAAAACATAAACTTCAAAAATATCGAGACGTCAAATTTATCAAACATACAACATAACAATTTTATTGTTTCCATGGCTTTCTTAATACAAAATATGAAATTTATTTGCAATTTATTTATAGTTTAAGCTAAAATATCTCAAAAATGGTTCACCCAAATAGCATCAATATATATATATATTTGAAATCAGAAAAGAAAGATCTTTCATTGTGACGCATAATATACAGGGTGTTCCATTTAAAAAAATTGAAATTGCCTATATTTTCCCATTTTTCAAAAGCGATATTTTTGTAATGATAATTTCAAAAGATAACATAAAATACAAACTACAATTTTAATATAAAACATTTTTTTCTATCTTCAAAAACAAAGACTTCAAAAGCCACGTAAATGTAATCAAAGACCCTGTACATACTATTATTGTGTTTTTTATAATACCAGCTGTAACTGAAACGTTGAAACCACTTTCATTATTTGACGAAATTAATCTTTTACTGTGCAAAATGCAATCTAGTATATTCCTCAATTTTATTTTATTCAAATTAATTTCAATGATTAATCTTGTTTTTTGGTAATTACCAAAAATTTGTCCATATTTTGGTCTTTATGTTACAAACAAAAAACTGTTCTGACGTAGACACCAAATTATGCTTTGGAATAAATTCAAATCCTGCATGCTTTTAAAATAGGTGAAAGCGTCACCCAAGACAATAAAAAATGTTTTTTTTTTTTTTTTTTTTTTTTTTTTTTTTTTTTTTGGCCTTGAGCGTAGCTCATTTAGCCACCGCAGAGTATATTAATTAAATAAATTATAGAAATAAAAAATGTTAAAATGTGAAAAAATAGTTACCGTTTTCAACTGATAAGTTCCGACTTATTAACTTTTTAAATTACTATACAGGGTCCTGCACCTTACCTCCCGTCTTTTATAGCTCACTTAGTAATTAATTTTTAAATTTCCTTTGATTTTTAATTTTTTTTATTTTGTTTAATTAAAACTGATGATATTCCTGCCAGATTTTTTGGTATAGTCGGATCTGGTCTTATCGTGCGGGTCATACGATTCAAGAAAGACATACTCTCAGTTTTTGTTTTCTTTACTTGCGTTTAATTTTACCCTCTAAATAAAATACGTAAGATAAATGAGACAGACTTATTCCATTTTGACATGAAAAAAAAAGGATATGTATTTACTTTCCAGCGATTCTAAAAAAGCTTATAATAGCACCAGCTACGTTTTATTTTAAATATGCCAGTTTTGTGACTTTGACAGTTTGTGACAAAATGAAACAATTTTCTGGGTTTTTGCATCCCCAATCAAAAAAAATGGTACTTAATCTGATAAACTATTTCGAAAATGAAAGAAAAAGTGGAAATTCGCCAACCAATATTCAGGAAACAGTAGCCAAAACACTGGGAATTAGTTTAAGGACTGTGCAGAAAATTGTGCATAAAACAAAACATAACATAATACCCAAGAATACTAAAAAGTGTAAACGAAGAAAGCCAAAGACTGAGGATTTAAGCGAAAATATTAAAATGGGAGTTCGAAATGTGATTTACGATTTATACAAATCAAAAACCAATGTAACTCTTCCAGTTTTACAGAAAACATTTAATATTCTGGGTGTTTTGGAAATTGGACTTGAAGCGTTATCAAAATTAATAAAAATTTAGGTTTTCGCTATAAAAAAGACTGTAACCGAAGATTTTTATGTGAGCAGCCACAGATAGTGAGTCAGCGTGTTCAGTTTTAAAAAAAATATACGGACAATTACAAATCGAAATTTAGAAAAGCGGTATTTTTAGACGAAACGTGGATATTTTCGAATGGAAGTGGTTCAAAATCTTGGCAAGATGAGTCTGTAAAAAGTGTTAAAAGGAAAAAGGGAAAGCGTTTTATTATTTTGCATGCCGATTCTGCAACAGGATATGTTGCAGGTGCAAGTTTCATTTTTTCCTCAACATCAAAAAGTGCTGACTATCATGATAATATGAATTGCGAAATGTTTGAAAAATGGTTAAAAGTTCAATTGATACCAAATTTGGATGCTCCGTCTTTAATTGTATTAGATAATGCATCATATCATTCAAGAGTTTTAAATAAACAGCCTACTTCATCTTGGCGGAAAAGTGATATTTATGAGTGGCTGGAAAAACACAACCAAAATCCTTTACCAAATATGCTTAAATCGGAACTCCTATCAATAGCAAAGTCTCTTAAAAAACCCAAAATATATGCGGTAGATGAAATACTGCGTGAATATGGTCATGAGGTTCTACGACTGCCGCCATATCATTGCCAGTTTAACGCAATAGAATTAATATGGGCTGGTGCAAAGTCTTATCATGAAAAACATGTAGGTGATGGTCTTAAATCCGACCAAGTACAAATAGTTTGGCAAGATTCGTTAGATCATATTACACAAGAGTACTGGAAGAAATCGGTGGAACATACAGAAATATTAATAAGGGATTGGTGGGATCGAGAACAAGTACTAGATGTCAAAGTAGCGCCAATGATAATTGCTCCATTCGAAGACGACTCAGACGACGAGGACTTTTCAGATTTTATAAGTGATGATGAGAGTTTTTAGGCTATAATTATAAACGGTGTTTTTCGTTTACATTTTTTAGTATTCTTGGGTATTATATTATGCTTTTTTTTCATGCACATTATGCTGCATAGTCCTTAAACTAATTCCCAGCGTTTTCATTACGGTTTCCTGCATATTGGTTTGCGAATTTCCACTTTTTCTTTCATTATCGAAATAGTTTATCAGACTAAATGCCATTGTATTTTTAGTTTTTGTAATAAAATTGTTAAAATAAATTGCACTGTTTAATATTGTCGTTTTTAATTAAAGGGTACAGTAGGTATATAATTAACGATTATATAATTTTTCAACTCCCCTGTACATAATTTTTACAAAACTAATAATATTAGGTATATGTGGCTATCTTCGCGATAGCTAAAATAATGAAACTATTTTTTCTTCCTTCGGTATATTTGTTAATAATCTCACAACATTTTGATAGCCTCTGTGTTGTCTGATTTGACGCATATGATCGGTGACCTTTGGACCCGCACGTTAAGACCAGATCTGACTATAGGATTGAGCTTGTCTTCGTCTTAAATTGATTTGTGTGTACATTTTTTTACCATTACTGTTTTATTGTCTTATAATGTGTCTAATGCATCTATTTATTTGTTTATTGGATTACTTATTCTTACTTTATATAGTGAACATCGTAATTTACATACATAATAATAGCTTTGTTAACAAGATGTACTTCTTCTAACAATAAAGTGTATTTTGATTTCATTTGATTTGATTAAGTTTGAATTTTCATATTTTGCACACCTTACCTGTATCTTGGGGCGCATTTCAGGAAATATTTTTTTTCATACAGGGTGTTCCAAAAAAGTGTGACTGCATAAGGATGTATTTTTTTAGATTACATGCCATATATTTTCTAACTTTTTTGGATGCCTCCTATAGTTACCTACATACCCCTAAAATTTTATTAAAATCGATTCAGTATTATAGACGAAAAAAAATAAAAACTAAAAATATCAGTTTTGTACCACTGGTATTAAAAAAAAAATAAAAAATAAAAATAATGCCTAGTTAATAAAATTATGCAAAGGTACTTATTAAATAAGGTATAACAGTTTCGTTAACCAAGTTTGGTTAATACGAATTGTACAGGGTGTCCAAAGTTTAGTGTCAAACTTTGCAAACTTTAAAGCAATTTATTTTTCTTATTTCAAATAGGAACCCCTGTATATTTTTATGTCATTCGATGCAGAATTAAAAATCAAACATGTTTCCTAATTGCAACCCTATCGCAATTTCTAACGCATCAAGACTTATTTGCAGAAAACTAATTTTATCAACTATTCCAACAGTCATTATTATGAATAAATATCGAAGATGGCTTTGAAAAACAATTTATTGGTATTAAAGTTTATTAAAGTAACAAGAGACCATTTTGACTCTAGTAATCTAAAAGTTTCAAATATTGTTAAATTGTTATTAATTATTAACTGGAAATGATAATCGTGGATATGGTTATCCTTGAAAATTCGTTGAACTGTTATTTTAATTAAATCTACGGCATCAGCGACTGCTTGTTGAGTAACTGAAGGATTTTCTATAACAGATAATAGCACAGCCAATTGATTTTGTTCAGTTCGGACCGGTTTATTTCTCACTGGTTTTGGGTAGTTTACATTTCCCGTTTGTACAAACCTCTCTAATATGTTTTGCAGGCTCCTTTTGTCTGGATGTCGTCGTTCCGGATAAAGCTATGCGTAAACTCGGCTTGCCAAAAAAGAGTTCTTTTCGCATGCTCCTAATATAAAAATCATATCTACGAGCTCTTCTTGGTTGTAGTCACAAAAAACAATATAGCACACAGCTTAAATAATTACTAACAATTTAACAATATTTGAAACTTTTAGATTACTAATGTCAAAATGGTCTCTGGTCCCTTTAATACCAATAAATTGTTTTTCAAAGCCACCTCCGATATTTATTCATAATAATGACTGTTAGTTGGAATAGTTGATAAAATTAGTTTTCTGCAAATAAGTCTTGATGCGTTAGAAATTGCGATAGGGTTGCAATTAGGAAAAATGTTTGATTTTTAATTCTGCATCGAATGAAATAAAAATATACAGGGGTTCCTATTTGAAATAAGAAAAATAAATTGCTTTAAAGTTTACAAAGTTTGACACTAAACTTTGGACACCCTGTACAATTCGTATTAACCAAACTTGGTTAACGAAACTGTTATACCTTATTTAATAAGTACCTTTGCATAATTTTATTAACGAGGCATTATTTTTATTTTTTATTTATTTTTAATACCAGTGGTGCAAAACTGATATTTTTTAGTTTTTATTTTTTTTGCGTCTATAATACTGAATCGATTTTAATAAAATTTTAGGGGTTATGTAGGTAACTATAGGAGGCACCCAAAAAAGTTAAAAAATATATGGCATGTAATCTAAAAAAATACATCCTTATGCCGTCACACTTTTTTGGAACACCCTGTATGAAAAAAAATATGTTCCTGAAATGCGCCCCAAGATACAGATAAGGTGTGCAAAATATGAAAATTCAAACTTAATTACTAAGTGAGCTATAGAAGACGGGAGGTGAGGTGCAGGACCCTGTATAATATAGAATTCTTGAACTTCGCTCGGCGTTGTTCCTTGCTGCACAATTGTACTAAAAGTAGCACACCTCTGCCATAAAGTGGCACTATTGCATTTAATAATGAAAAGTAAAAATCCATACAAGCCTTTCGTATTTCGCTCTTTTTTAAAGATATAAAACTTGTAAATACTTCAGTGTCGATTTCGCTGTGCGAATTGATAGGGAATATTCGGTAAATCGCCCGATGTAAGGGCGGTGCGCTCTTTGAATACATACTTCAGCAGTCAATATCAGTGTTTAGGTTTATATGATTATTAATCATTTTGACGGTTTTGTTCGCGTTTTTTTAAATTATACATTTAACTGTGATATTTTCAATTATGGTCAGGGGCGGTCATATAGGGGGGGCATGGGGGCCATGCCCCCCCCCTCTTTGCGTCGATTTACATTATAAGAGCCGCTTAGTCAATAGTTGTTAGTATAATTTTTTAAACAAAATCCTTAAAGCTATACAGGGTGTTATTTAATAAGTGTCCGATATTTTACAGAACGATTCCCCAGTTATTTATAAGGTGAAAAGTTCATATAAGCATGGGTTCGCAAGGCCTTCATTTTTAAGATACAGGGTGTTAAAATTTTTTTTTTTTATTAATTTATTTTACGTCGGCCTTTTTCCGCAACGAGGCCAATCACCGACGCCAGGGAATTTATCACACACTATCTGGTAATTTTGCCGAATCCCTCTTTGTCGAGGGTAGGGTTCTTTAACGTGCCAACATCCATGACACGGGGCCCACAGTTTAACGTCTCTTCCGAAAGACGGACCTCTTAAACCAAATTCCAAATTTAACATCGACGTTGCCGGCACCGGGAATGGAACCCGGACCTACGATCTGTGAGGCCGCTGCGCTGACCAGTAGACCACAACGTCGATGTTAAAAATTTTATTTTATTTTTGTTATTCGTAAATAATTTTTGAAATAATGTCGATATTTGGAAGAAAATTATTGATAGGTTCCAAAAAGTTTAAAACATTGCAGAATAAACCTCCTAGCCTACTAGATAATTTTATTTTCCAAAGAGTTCGCGAATCAATGAGAAGAATATTGGATAAGTGCATACAGGCAGGGGGTGGACATTTTCAACATTTATGGTGATTTTAATTTAGTTTTAACATACCTAGGGTTCTAATGTTTATTGTTGTTTAAAACTAGCTTTGAAATGTTTCTATGATGATTAAAAAAAAAGGTTTTCAAAATTATTTCACTTAAAAAAAAAGCATCGATTAATTTAAATCAAAATATCTGGAAAACGTCTTCTTGTAGCAATTTTTAACAAGCATAGCTTTTTCGAATAAAAATGATAGAAAAATTGATTTTTCATTTAAAAAATGTGATACATACACGCACAAGAAATTTGTGACTCTTAAAAGGAGAAATAGGCCTGTGGGTGGCGCCCCATACAATTAAGGGCCAAACTAAGATCAAATTTGAATTTCTCATAGCAAAAAATGCACAAATACTAATTTTCTTCCAATTATCGACATTATTTCAAAAATTAAATAAATAAAATAAAATTTTTAACACCCTGTATTTTAAAAATGAAGGCCTTGCGAACCTATGCTTATATAAACTTTTCACCTTATAAATAACTGGGGAATCGTCCTGTACAATATCGGACACTTATTAAATAACACCCTGTATAGAAGTAACGTAGAAAGTGAGTGAAGTGGGTCTTACTTACAATTAAACAATTCTAGTCACAAGTCACTAGTATAATAAGAATAAGTACTTGACATGCCCCCCCCCCCTCAAAAGGTTGATATGACCGCCCTTGGTTAGAGTTCGGGTTGTGCTAGAGAAAGTATGAATATGGACCCAAATTTCGTTGAAAACATTATTGGTTAATAACTTTTCGTCATTCGATTTAAACAAGAAAATTGAAATAAAAAGATTAGGAAGGCCAACACCCACTGACAAAAATGGATCTCCACTGTCGTGAGTTGCAAAATTAGAGCTACTTTAATGCACGTCTCTATGCTGAAAAATTAAATCAAACGTGTACAAAAAAAAAGGAAGTCGGTTTTTACTAGACATTATAACAGAGATACTTATGCTAAAAACAAATGGATATGTGTTTTGTTTCCCATGCTTTATTTGGAAAACTCAAGTGTTTTTAAAGGAACATCAAAAATAATAATTTGAAACGACATTTTGAACTGTATGTTGACCGTATGCAAAAATAAAATTTTCAAAGAAGTTAAAGGTGCGGATTTTTTGGCAATTCAGTGCGACGCTCGAGACTACATACGTAAGTAATCACTGTCAAATGGCAATAATCAGGGTTGGCAAATATCATGATATTTATATAAATATCCAAATATCCGATATATATCCAAATTTGGATATTTATTTATATTTTTAATTATTTTTAAATTATTTCATCTGTTTTCTGTAAAGATATATTTTAAAAATTCAAAATCACTTAATTTAATATAAACATGTTATAAATCTGTAAATTTGTATTCCAATTCTATGCAATCATAGTTGCTATCACAATAACAAGTTTTTTTAGTACTCCTATGTTAGGAATGTAAAATGTAGATAAAAAATACAAGTTTATGAATATGAACACATCATATAATTTTACTTTTACCTATGGTTCAACTTAAAACCCAAAATTACTGGTCTTGTTAATTAAATCAAAATGAACCCAAACTGAATTTTTTATTTTTGGCATTGTATAATTTTTATTTCATAAAACAAACAGCAAACTATTGCTCCGTTCAATCAGAAATCGGAACTAAATAAAAATGCCACCCGGCAAAGAATAACAGGTGGTCAACGTCTCGGAAAGATGGGGCCATATTTTTATACTTATGAATAGAATTTTAGAAAAAAAATATTGATATACAGTGTCACCAGTAAAGTCCGCATCATATGGGATTTTTTTTTTATTAATAGCTTTATCAAAATTTGACTTTGGCATCAAATTCTGCTTCGATCGAGATGAAAATTAAGCAAAAAATAGTAGTCACGTGATTCGCATTATCTGTCAAATTTAAATTTTTTTCAAAATATAATTTAAAAGTAGGGTTAATTCTGAAAATATCGAAAAAAGTTATTAGAAAACGTTTTTTTAAATGCAGTTTCCAGCCCACATGCATAAGGTAATTTTGATTTTTTACCCATATTTTGTAAATTGCACCACTTGCAAAATAAAACTCAACGCAACCTACATAAAACTTCTTAGTTTTGACAATGCTTTATTTCAAATATATTTTCTTTAAAGTAAATAAATGTGTGTTTTTCTACAAAATCAAAATTGGGCTATTAAAATTTGGTCGCATATTATGCAAAGTTTATTTGTTTTTGACCCTGTATAAGGTAACTTTATAAAATAAGTATTTTTGAAAACGTAGTTTGTGCCTGAAAGTAAAAAATAAAAAATAAAGTAAAGGGGTTTTAAACTAAATCGTTGAAAATAGGTAAGCTTTACGTTAAGTTAAACTAAAATTTATTTTCCACCTGAAAAACACTTTACTGAAGACACTGTGTTCTTTTTTGTCTTAATATTAGGGTGTATTACTTAGTTACTGAGTTATATCTTTTGAAAAAAACAAAAAACAACTGTCAAATATTCAAAATAGGTGGAGTCCAGTATCCGCTGATCCCCCCCCCCCCCCCCCCCCATTTTTAAGTACATGTGCCAGTGAGTTTCAACCTATATTTTTTCAGGTAATAATTTGTTTTTAATTATTTTTTAACTAATTAATAATATATATATATATATTACTAATTAATATAATTTCGATAAAATGATGCGTTTTGGAGATAATTTAAAAAGTATGGGTCCTAACGCGACTTACGCTAATCTCATAATTTTCAAATTCCAAATGAAGTCAGCCGTTGTGGCATTACCATGGATACAAGACATAATTAAGTAAAACTTTGCCAATAGGTGACAATACCGAAAGCAAAGGATTAGCCAAAAATAATGTAAATACAGTGGCGTACAGAATACAGATAAAAACCTGATGTACTAAACCCGTTAAATGAAATTATTTTATTGCCCTACTTACTAAGAACTTACTATTACTAATATTTTTCACATAACAGTAAAACGCCAATGTTATCACTCGTTCTTAAGACAATAAACTACTATTACTTATTAAATAAATTTGATACATAATATTTTTTTTTTAATTTATTTTATTTTTTTTTTAACGGTACATGCTTTACAACTCAATATACATTCCAATCCTCATGCTAGTTTTAATATATCTTTATTGTATTGCACCTAAATTACTATACAACCTGTATGTGCAAAAGAAAACGAAAAAATAAAATATATAGGTTTCTACCTAGATATAATCATGTTTATAAATTAAACTTAATAGTAGACATTACTAAATTTCAGAGTTTAGAGACTAAATTAAGGAAAAAATTTAGAGAAGAAGAAAAAAGACAACAAGGGAATAATAGAAAATTGATAATGACAATCAAGCAGGCCAAGAAATGTCCTATAATTTTAAAAAATAAGTGGCCGACACATTCTGGCAAATAATAACAAGATAATAAATATCAACAAATTATTGCTTTCAATATACATTGATGACTTAATGAGAGTTGTACCGACCGCTATTGTTATGTGCTATGCAGACGACACTGTGTTGGTGACTCTGGCTGATACCTGGGTGAAGGCTGTGGCTACGCTGCAGGTTGCCCTCGGTGAGGTCAGACTGTGGCTCGATAATAACCTACTTACCCTCAATATGTCAGTCTCATTATCTGAATTTTGGACTGAGTAATAAAAGCATCCCCAACATGGGAAAACTTAAGATCCACACTGAATCATGTATAACTGAAAATAAAATTTTGGATTGCGAATGCCACCCAATTATAGAGCAAAGGAACTCCACCAAGTACCTCGGTGTGTATATCGATCAATCTCGTTCATATTCAAGAACTAACAAAAAAATTAGAAAAACAATTTATAAATTCTATAAACTTAAAAACATCTTGTCTAAAAAAGTATTAAATACTGTCTATTGTGCCTTGGTGGAGTCGGTGCTAAGATATGCAGTGGTGGCTTGGGGATGTGCGTGCAAGACTCTCTTAAAACCTCTAATCATTACACAAAAGTATATTATTAAAATTATGCTAAATACTTCAATCCTTACGCCTACTGAGATCATTTTTAGTAATAGTAAGATTCTCAGAATAAGACAATTATTTATATTATCAACCTTAAAGTACGCAAAGAAAAGAGGATTGTTTAGAGATCTTGATGCTCATCCATTCAATACTAGATCTGTAACCTCTTGTAGTTTGAATATTCCTAATGTTAAGTATACATCAGTCCAAAGACATTTTAGATATCTTGTGCCAAAGCTGTATAATCTGTTGCCATCTAAATGTAAAGGTTCGGGAAGGGACTGTGACAATCAGGTAATAACTTGGGTTAAAGTTAAGTGATACTCTTTTTATTTTCAGATACATGTAACAAAATTTTTGCTTTTGTACAAATAAATTATTATTATTATTATTATTATTATTATTAAAGAAAACTACAGTTATATAGTGGACAAAGTTCAAATTCTTGCAGATCGATTTTTGTTCTATTTTCTATTTGCAGGTTAAACGTGGCGTTCTCATTTCTTGGTTCTCTTGAATTTCTGTGTAAATTTTTAGGTATTTTATAAGTTAAAAATAACTGAATATGTATAACAAAGTGAATACTTGCTGACCTTATAGGAAGAGTGCAAACAAGCTTTTAAAAAAGCTTAGGTGCCAATATCTTTAAATAAATATAATAAAGAACAAGTAATTCACAGCCGTGATAATTATTGTTAGCAAGGCCGTAGCCAGGGGGGATCAAGGGGGATTGATCCCCCCCCCCCCCCCGAAATAAAAAAAATATATTTATTTTAGACTTTTAATAAGTATAAATGAGACTGCAGTTATATACAGTGCGCCCGTCTCACTTTGTTGTTAAGTACACAAAATAATAGTTAATCTTATTTACGGGCTACAATGGCTGCAGATCGCCTTAATGGTCTGGCTTTCCTATATGTCCACCGTGATATAAACGTAGATGTAAACAAAATCATAAATATTTTCTCTTCCAAGAACAGGAAACTTGATTTTGTAATTTAGTACAAAGTAAGTAGGTACTTCAGATTTTTTTTTTGTTCTTATTGTTTAATTTTCGTTTTCATTCTTATTTTGTTTTTGATCTTATTATTACATAATATAATTTATTATAATAATTATTATACTTAGATATAATTATGACTTAATATAAGAGACATGTTAATTAGTAAAATAAATAGTTTATTGTTTATTTTGTCCGGCGGGTCACTTCTCGACACCAAATTTGTCTTGTACCTAACTCTGTAGAAAGGGCCCTTTAAGCCGATAGGCTTTCTCGACACCATGAATATCAAAATCGATATTCTAATAAACAAAAGTAATTAGGTAGGTAACAATAAAATAAAGGTAAACTTTTGGCTTAGGTACCTGTCCCTATTCATTAATGATAATTTTTGCTTATTTAACAGTTAGTATTAGTTTATTAGTTAGTAGGTATAATAGTAATTGCTATTTTTGGTCAGTCCTTCTTGTGCTGTTAAGAAAGAAAGTAAATTATATAATATGAAACCTTATCTTACTGAAAGTATTCGTGGCGGAGAAGTTCTTGTTTTAGAAAACTTTACGTTTTCTAAACAAAACATCGATGAAGTACATAATGTGATAAAGCTTTATACTCCAACAACCAGCAGGCAAGAAAACTTCATTTTTATAAACGATCCAGATAGTCACATAATTGTTTTTACTTGTAAAACAAACATTGATTTAATGTTAACTATGGATACATTTTATATGGATGGTACATTTTCGTTTTGTACCAAGTTTTTTTTGCAACTGTTCACAATTCACGGCCAAAAGAACGGACATTACGTACCTTTAATATTTTGCTTGTTGCCAGATAAAAACAAAATCACGTACAGTAAATTGTTTCTTGGACTAATAAATCAGATTACTACTAATTTTGGGTTGAATTGGAATCCCAAAGAAGTGTATGCTGATTTTGAAATAGGGATTCATTTGGCTTTGAAAAATGTTTGGCCAGATGTGAAAATTAGTGGCTGCCGTTTTCATCTTCATCAAGCATGGTACCGGAAAGTACAATCTTTAGGATTAGTTGCTGAATATAAAAATCAGTCAGAAATTGGCAAATGGATCAAAGACACTCTTGGACTGACTTATCTTAAACCAGAGGATGTCGAAGAGTGTTTTGTTTTCGATATAATGTCCTATAAACCATTAGACTCTAAATTAGACATGTACGCAGATTATCTTCTGGATAATTATATCGGTGAAACTGCAAGTTTTAGGCCTCATATTTGGGCAGATCAAACACCGTCAATATCAAGAACGACTAATTGTTGCGAATCATTCCATTCAAAATTCAATTCTTCTTTTTATAACACTCATCCTTCTATTTATATTTTTATCGAAAAACTCAAAGAAATTCAAATTGACTCATACATTAAATTGCAAAGTTTACAAAAGCCAGCAAAAATCAAAGATCGATCTGTTAAGTCAAAACTCACAGCGCTAGAAAATCTAGTAGGGAAATTTGAAGCTTTGCAAATTAGTAGACTAGAATACGTTAAAGCAGTCTCTTATTACTCTAAATTAGGTTAGTTTTAGTTTAAATTGAATGAAATTTTTGTTTGAAAATATTTTAGTATGTAAGAACATAAACTTGATTAAATATTCAATCATGTTTGAAAATATTTGTACTATGTAAGAATATATGCACAATATGCACATACACCTGAATAAATATTCATTCTGGAACTCTGATTTTCATTGACCTAAAAATATATCCATCCAAGATAATTACATATTTATAGGTTAAGTACCTGGCTGTTAGTGTCGAGAAAGGCTATTAGTTTACCTAAAACCTTAACGTTTGGTGTCGAGATCGGCTATAGGATTAAAAATGGCAGGTATTTGGTGTCGAGATTGGCTACGCCCATTTTGTCGACCGACCTTTCGAATTTCTTTTAAATTAAAAGAGTATTTTAAAGTTTGGCATATTGCCGCAGATTAAGCTTTACGGTTATTTTACCCAAAAAAGGGCGTGGCAAAAATTTTCCGCAGTTCCGCAGTTCCCTTTCGCACCCCCCCCCCCCCCCGAAATTATTTTCTGACTACGGTCTTGATTGGTAGATTAACTTTTGTTTGAATGTTGTAATGACTAAAAATGTATATTTTGTACGATTTGTATTTGTATTTTTAATTTAAATAAATATGATTAAAAAAAAATTCCATACCTAAAATTATAAACACGTTAGTAACAAAAAACAAACAAAATTTTTTAAAAATAGCCATAAGAAATTGCTCGATATCACCTCCATTTTTTTAATACACGTGCTAGTTCTCTTTATTAAAGAAAATCTTAACCTTTAAAAAATATGTGGGTGTGTTATTAAACGGTTCCCGCTCAAAATCGGAACCATACCTATACACAAATCATATTGATTTCTACTTATTTGTAGGTACAGCGAAATACAATTCTAAGACTTAACATAGTATATTCTTGAATTTTACATACATTTTGAGTTACTACATGTGGTAGAAAATTGTCTTTTTTGGTTTTTAGCATTGTACTATGTCATATTTGGCAAAACTAATAGAATATTGCGGTTGCCATTTGAAGAAAGAAAATTTGTTCAGGAAATATTTGCTTCTAAATTATTTAAAATTGAAACTTAAATGGAACAATGGTAAATAAAATGGTGTCTAAATATTATATATATTTTGTCAGACATACATACATATTTAAGTAATAAAGCTATATGTTCGATTCAAAGTCCAGCTTTTTCGCCTTTAAGAAGAAAAGATGTGGCAGAAGACTGCCAAAAACATCTTAATTATGTAAGGGAAAGCGAAAAAATTTTAGTTAATAAAAAATTAAGACCTAATTTTGTTCAACTACGTTTTAGCAAAGTGTAAACACGTTTAAATAAAAAAAATTGAAAATAACTTTAAGTCAAACAAAATTATTCTGAGATGATGTTAAAAAATGTCCACTATAATTCGCTGCTGGGTTACCCACAGCCAAAAAAATTCCAATAAAATAGTCAATGCAACAATGACATTGTAGTAGGTACTTATATCAGGAAGTTATCAGGACCATATTGCAAAAAAAACTTTAATAACTATAAGTTACTGATGGTGGATTTTCGGTTTAAAACGGTGAAATTTTGGCAAAATGTTTTGGTCGAGGTTTTGGTGGATAGTTTCCATGAGACAAGTACCTGCAGACTTCCATACCAAAAATATTAAATTTCTAGGGTTACACCTAGATCAATCTCTCCGCTGGGACGTTCATATTAACATGCTCTGCAAAAAGTTGGCAACAAATATTTATGTTTTGGGAAACCGGTCACAGTGCGTCTCTCAGACTATTTTGCGGCAGGCATACTTTTCCTTGTGTCATGCACATATTGCTTACTCAATACTTGTATGGGGTCATAGCGGTACTGCATCAAGGATATTTAGCCTTCAGAGAAGGGCCGTAAGAATTATTTCAGGTACACCATACCGAGATGACTGTAGACAGGACTTTGTAAACAATGGAGTTTTGACCCTACCATGCCAATTTATTCTGGAGAACCTTCTATATGTCAAGACTCACAATGAACAATACCGGGCTTATACATCGGTCCACTCTCAAGACACACGTAATAAACAAAACCTTGTCCTAAACAAGAGTGGTGTCAGGATGGCCCGGGACGCCGGGCATCTCGCAATCTATTTTTACCACAGGCTTCCTATGGGGATAAGAGACTTACCTATTAATAACTTTAAATGCAGAATAAAAAACATTCTCATTAGTCAGGCATTCTATTCTACTAACGAATACATGACCTGTGATATTAATAATATGTAAAAGTATTCTCATTTCCAATAATTTAATAGTGTGTTTTATATTAATGGATTTTAATCTGGTAGTATGTGTAGTAGCTTGTTAATTGTGATTTATGTTTCTTTTAATGATGATGTTTTAATTAATATTAGGCATTTTAGATAATTCTTGTGTTACATAAGACAGATTGAATATTGTATTTTATACTCTTGACTTGTGTAAGTAATGTTAACACCAAATAAAGATTTGATTTGATTTGAAAATAATTCAAAAAGTAATAGTAAAACTTCAAATTTTGATCTGATGGTAAAAATCAAAATTGCTATTCTTATATCTGTAGACATTAATAGTTACTTACCTCAGAGCTTCCTTTCTTTTCCGTTTCTTTCCCACTTTTATCAGATATGTGAATTTTCTTATGGTGATAGTACTCTCGGTAAGTAAAGAACTCCTCATTGCAATCTGGACATATCTCAAAAAATCCTGATAATTTTTTATGATCTTCCATTCGGTGTTTATTAAATAAATCCTAAAAGCAACAAAAAAGATTTAAAAAATAATATTTTGAACTTTGGTGTAGCTGGTAGGTACACATTGTCAAGATTATTGTTGGCAAATTTCGGAAAATATGCACCACACTCTCATCTTGAAAAGTGAAAAAAAAACTTACTTTGTTGATAAATATTGAGTTATAATAATTTAGCCAACTTATTTATTAAAAACAATAACCACACATTTCTGCCGATTTTGAAGTCAGCGAGAAAAATTTTTTTACAAGACCTCTACTTAAATATTTTATTTTATTTATTTTTAATATTTTTAATTTTACCACAAAACACAGAATTTCAATTTATTTTGTATGCCCTTAAAGTCATTAATTGGGGGGGGAAAATTATTTTGGCATAGGTACTTACTCAATAGATCATCCTTGATAATTTTTTTTTCAAAACTTGCTTATTTTTTTTAACATACTTAAGTTGGTACCTACTACTTAATGTCCGGTTGCACAAAGATTTTTATCAATAATTATTGTGACATAAATGACATTGGCAAAAATGATTTTCTCACAATCAGGGTGGCCTGGTTAGCTTAATTCTTACGTTACCTACTAATTAGGCCACTATGATTATCACATCCATGTTGTCTGGTAGCTTTGTGCCACCCAACATTACACTTCATTAAGTAAAAGGAATGAAAATACCTCGGAAATATTAATTGCTAAAATACCTCTATACATAGATTCGAGCATAGATTAAAAAGCCAGCAATATTGTAAACAATTTAGAAAGGTAACAAAAAAGTTTTTGACTAAGAAAGTAGGTATACTACCTACTTGGAGCCCTACTCCATTCAAGCATTTAATAAGTACTTAGTGATACATAGGTTTGCTTGTACACTACCCTTTTAAGAATTTTTATTCGCTGGGGTTAATTGCCTGGACGGTTTTACCTTCATTTTTGTCTGTTTTTGTATACTATGATGTTTGAACACAGATCTTTACAAGTGAAATATAGGTATTAAGTTATATAGTGTGTCCCAAAAAGTATGCAACATATGGGAAAGTTTTTTATTAGGTACCGATTTTTCAGAAAATTTTATTCTTGATAAAAGTTGGTGCATGCCTTAAAACTATAAATGCATATTTCATATTTCACCTGCGGCTAATAGTAAGGGAGCAAATGCCATTTTTTTGAAATTGCCTTAAGAGTAAAGTACTTTAATTATTAAAAATACAGCAAAATTTTATATGGAAATGTTTTTGCAAATTAAAAACATAGTCCAAATACGAAATTTGAGTTAGGTGTCTCAATTTTTAATTTTTTTTCCCTAATCTCTAATTTTCCCTAAACGGTACGCCTCTGGTCGATTTTTTGTGTACGCAATTTTAATATATTTATCAAATAACTTAAACGTGGGTTTATAATAAAAATGCATTAAGTAGCTGCAAACTTTTAAAAACTTTTCAATAAACCGGGTCGGTTTAGATATAAGCGTGTTGCACGCCTACTTAAACACATTTTAGCCAACTTCTGTTCGAAACTAAATTCGCAATTGCTGGATTCGAAGAATTCAACCCTATTCATAATACTGGAAATAACTAATAATTTATTTGTCATAGTAAATAATTACGAGAGGGCAAAATACCTATTTTATATGCATTTTTTTAAAGTAGGTTTTTGGACTTCAGCGTACTGGGTGAAAATGACAAATAAATTATTAGTTATTTCCAGTATTATGAATAGGGTTGAATTCTATTATGATTTAGTTTCGAACAGAAGTTGGCTAAAATGTGTTTAAGTAGGCGTGCAACACGCTTATATCTAAACCGACCCGGTTCATTGAAGTTTTTAAAAGTTTGCAACTACTTAATGCATTTTTATTATAAACCCACGTTTAAGTTATTTGATAAATATATTAAAATTGCGTAAACAAAAAATCGACCAGAGGCGTACCGTTTAGGGGAAATTAGAGATTAGAAAAAAAATTAAAAATTGAGACACCTAACTCAAATTTCGTATTTGGACTATGTTTTTAATTTGCAAAAACATTTCCATATAATATTTTGCTGTATTTTTAATAATTAAAGTACTTTACTCTTAAGGCAATTTCGAAAAAATGGCATCTGCTCCCTTACTATTAGCCGCAGGTGAAATATGAAATATGCATTTATAGTTTTAAGGCATACCAACTTTTATCAAGAATAAATGTTTCTGAGAAATCGGTATAACTTTCCCATATGTTGCATACTTTTTTGAACACACTGTATATGGAATCCTTTATATCTTACACCCACCAGACATCTTAAAGCAGTTCATAAAAAATGTCTTAAATCTGTTGCCTTTAAGGTTGAATTCTCAACGTCATTCAATCTATTGCCAACTTATAACCTATTTCGCGTTGATATTTTGAGTTTATTATTTTAATAACTAACATTTAAAGAAAATCAATATCGTCAGTACATTATTTAGGTAGTATCTGATATATTACAAAAATATCAATTTATTTCATTGCTAATTTTGGAAGAATTGTATAGTGAAAGAACAATGAGTGACCATGACATAATAATGTTAAAAAAAAATCTTACCCGGTATTTTTCGCTATACAATTCTCCTAAAATAAGTTATGAAATTCCTTGATATTTATTAAATATGTCAATTATTACCTATAGAATATAAAGTCGGTACTGATTTTCTTTAAATTTTGTATAAAAGCTAGAAAACATAAATAAATCTACGCGAAATAGGTTATAGGTTGGCAAACATGTTGATACTCCCACCTTAAGGCAAACTGTACCGTCGAGACCGCAGTAAGGACCTATAAATTGCCCTCCCTTTCTGATAGAAGGCATGTCACGGACCTGTCCTTCTTGTTTAAGTTAAGTAATTGATGTACCTCTATTGTTACAACATATTAATTTTAAGGCCTGCAAGGGATCTAAGAATATTTCATTTGTTTAATTTGTCTTAATATCAAAGAACTAATTTAGGATTGAACACCCCTCTGACCAGGCTACAAAGAACCTATAACCAACACTGTGAGAACATCGATTTGTTTAAGGTTGAATTATCAACGTCGTTTAATTAATTGCCAACCTATAACCTATTTCGCTTTGTTTTTTCAAGTTTATTATTTTTTAAACTAACATTTAAATAAAATCAGTATCGTCGGCACATTACTTAGGTAATATCTGATATATTACAAAAATATCAATTTATTTCATTGCTAATTTTGGGAGAATTGTATAGTGAAAGAACAATGAGTGACAATGACATAATAATGTTAAAAAATATCTTACCCGATATTTTTCGCTATACAATTATCCTAAAATAAGTTATGAAATTCCTTAATATTTATTAAATATGTCAATTATTACCTATAGAATATCAAGTCGATACTGATTTTCTTTAAGTTTTGTATTCCCAATAAAATCTATCTAAATGGTACTGAATATCACGGTGGTAACGATATTTGCAATGCGTTTGCTAAGTATTTCAATAGTACATAAAATCAACAAAACAATCCAAACATTAAAGAAAACGTTAACTGTATGCCGGTAGGTAGTACTAAATTTTATTACAAAAGAGGACGTTTTGGAATCCATAAATAAACTAAAAAACGGTAAAGCAATTGGACCAGACGGTATTCCTTCATTTATATTCAAAGGTTTTCAAGAAATCATATCATATCCGTTATTAATTATATTCAATCTAAGCCTTAAAACGAACACATTTCCAGACCAATGGAAAAATGTTAAAATATGTCCAGTCTTTAAAAAAGGAGATAAATCGGACATTACTAATTACCGTCCAATTGCTGTACTGTCGACACCAGCTAAAATATTCGAATCAATTATCTTTAGATATACTTACTCATCTGTACAACATAGCATATCAATATATCAACATGGTTTTATGAAGCAAAGATCAACCACAAGTAATCTATTATCAATAACACAGAATGTATCTGATGTCTTAAACAAACGCGGCCAGGTGGATGTTGTCTACAAGGACTTTGTAAAAGCTTTTGATAGGGTATCCTTTGTGATATTACTTAATAAATTGGAAAAAGAATTCGGCTTCCATCCAAATTTAACAAAACTTTTAAAATATTATCTTTGCAATCGTCAGCATGCTGTATCTATGAAAGGATATACATCACATCCGTTCAAGCCAACCTCAGGCATACCACAGGGATCTAATCTGGGTCCGCTGTTGTTTTTCATGTACATTAACAGTATTGCTGGGGTTATAAAATATGCTTTATACTTATTGTTTGCGGATGATTTGAAAATATATTATGAAATTAGAAGCCTGCAAGATTGCATAGGTAACCTTACAGTCTGATTTAGACAACATTGCCAGATGGTCACTAGAAAATATTATTATGCTTAATTTTAATGTTACCAAATGTGTTGTCCTTACCTATACTAGAAAACAAAGTCCTATACAATTCAACTACTCCATATATAATGTTATCCTTTCTCGAGTCAGGCAAGTAAAAGATTTAGGTGTTATCTTTGATTCCAAATTATCCTTCAACACACATGTGGCTGATGTAGCAAATAGGGCGTACAGACTGTATGGCTTTATACTAAGAAATAACAAAGATTTTAAAAATCTTCAGGCCATGAAACAGTTGTATTTTTCGTTTGTAAGAACCATGTTAGAGTATGCATGTATAGTTTGGAGCAATATTACAAATGTCACAAGTACTCAATTGAAAAGGTACAAAATAAAATGGCCCGTTACCTTTACTTCAAAGAAGTGGGCATCTATGACTTTTCTATATCATCATCCTCATCACTTTGTTTCAGATATGGTTTCGAATCTTTAACCAAACGTAGGGCGGTATCGTGCATGCTCTATTTGTATAAGACAGTGAATGGTCTCACAAATGATACTGCGTTTCTGGAAAGTTTAAATTTTAATATTCCTGTTCGTAACACCAGGAACCCAGTATCATTTTACATACCGGATGTGGCCCACAGCAATTATCAGCTGGGGTCACCATTGCATAATATATGTAGAATTTATAATAGCATACAGCAGTACAATGTTGATTTATTCTGTGTGAAGTATAGTGAATTTAGAACAGTGATTGGGAGAATACTTTGAGTGCTCTGTAACTATTTGCTGTAGTACTTTATAATAGGATTTATTCGTGTAGTAGATCTGTACACAAACAAATAAATAAATAAATAAAAGCTAGAAAACATAAATAAATCTACGCGAAATAGGTTATAGGTTGGCAAGCTTGTTGATACTCCCACCTTAATCTAAATTTATGCCAATGTAAATTAAGAATAAGAAGATATTTCTTACAACAAATTCTTGTGTAGAATATTTAAATAGAAAAGTGAGTACCTACTGCAGTATTCCATTTTATATTTCAGTCTAGCTTAGTTTTAGATACCTAGTTTTAGTTTGTTTTACCTAATATTATGTAATAGGTACTAGTAAACAGTGGATGCTGTTTTTGGAACCCACGTAGTTCTGTTAGCATCCTAAACCAATAGGTATACAGGGTGATTCAAAAGTACTTTGACAAACTTCGGGAGGTAATTGCTGGCTATATTTTAACATGAAAAGTTCTTATAAACAGTGGTCTTTGGCGACTTTGTTACGGATATACAGGGTGTTGAAATGTTAAAAGGAATAGTAATAATTTTTAAATAACTCCTTAGCGAGTTATTTTTTTTTAATGAACTTTGGTGAATTAAATAAGCATCTAAGGACACTTATTTTCAAAGTACAAGACGTTCGTAAATTTAACCAGTGGCGTCGGTACAAAATGTAACTATCATATTTTTTGTGAAAACTATGCTACACCACTGACTTATTTTATTTTAACTTTCTTTTTATGAATCCCCCCTTGTTTTACAACAAAAAAGATCACGAGTGTTTTTTTGGTACGAGGGGCGGTTTAAGGGTAAATGATTATTTTATTTGACTATACACAAAGATTAAAAAATGTGTTTTAAACTGATCAACCACTCAAATATTTATTAAAGTATTTTAACGAATACCTACATACATACTTACTAATAAACAAATATGTATATGCCTAAGGAAGGCATCTGAGGATGCCTATTTTCTAAGTATAAGACGTTCTCAATGGCATACATATTTACTTATTAGTGTGTTAATTTTTAATATTTTGTGGTTTGACAAGGCGGCTTTGGAAATGCATTTGTCGATAAATTAAAACATATTTGACAGTTAGTTACCATTGAGTTTTATTTCTTCAGTTTTGTTATTTTCATTGGATATTATTAGTATTGTTTATAAGGTATGGATTATTTAAGAAATAATGCGCATTTAGCCGACATGCATTTTGTATATTGTAACGCCCGCTACAATATCTTTTAAGTTTTACTTACTTAACTTTCGACCTTTCTCTTAGGTGCCGTTACAATTCTCTTCGTGTGGGTTCGTAGTACCAGTTGTGTTACGCCACTGTGTCTTGAAGAATGTTGGTAATTGCTAATGGAGCACTATGTTTATTTTAAGGGAGCGATTCTATAACTTTCAATTAATTTTTGTAAATGATTTTCAATCAATCTGATTTTTCTAAGGGAGCGTTTTTCTTTTACAGAAAGTCAAACACGATTTAATTCTTAACACTATTTTTATTATTTAGTAAAGTTAAAACATTTTGGAGAGCCACCGTTCACTTTAAATTAATATCATAATTCTCAGTAAATCTAAATCTTTCCCGACACTTACTTTTAGAATGAATTTTTCCAGCCGAATTCGTTAGCTCTACAAGTTTCCAACAGTCAAAATTAAATAGAAATTAAATTTCCTTAACTGATTTAAACGTACTACTAGGTCAATGCACTATCACTAATTGAGCCACAATTAAATTTAAATAAAATTATCAAAATGCATAATGAAACTAAAAGACAACTCTAACTTTCACTAAGACTTTTCCACTGTAACAATACTACTTCGCGACTACTTCTGCCAGAACGACTTTTAACAACACGGTACACTTTTTCAGACTAGACCTTTTTCACCGACTTTAAAACAGACTGACTCTTAATCGCTAAGATTTCATGTTTTATACCCGCAAAAGCAGTGGTGCTTAGCGCAAAATTACACCTTACTCGATTATTATATTGGTGCCGGGTGAAATGTTTCGCAATCGACATGACAAGGTAATAAAATTTATGAGTTCTACACTGTAAGAAAAAGTAAAATGTTTTATAGTTAAGCATATGTCCAATTCAATATTTTTTTTCAGTGTATAAAGCTCCTGCAAAACCTGTCTTGAAGTAACTGTAGAGTAGTGAGCAACTATTGGTAACGCGTGCAATTTGTTAAAAGACCTGCGGATATATCGCAGTATTCGTGTGCAAAATTGTAGTGCCAAGTGCAATAATGTTTTTAACTCAATATAAAATTTTGGTGGCTCTTCATTAGTTTCGTTCGGTCGGTAGTGAACAGTTGAAAGTGACGCGAGGAAACAGTTGTTGAATTTTAAAAATAAAATAAAATAATTTTAATTTATTTTAAATGTGACGACTTTTACTGAAGTCTTGTGTTAAGTTTTAGTTTTTTGTTTTTGGAATTGGATTACATGCCGATCGAAATTAAGTGAGTTTTCAAATTAAGTCCATTTCTTAACTTAAAAAAAATGTAGAAAATAGAAAAGTTTTTATTTTCCGGTTTTTTGTAAAAATGTTATATTGAGTAACTAGAACAAAATAATTTAGACAATTATTTTGTTTCTAAATATAATCATATACTTAATAAATTAATTTTTTTTCCCTTTCTTTAAAAAAATTCTTAAGTAATTATTTTTCAAAATATTGTCATGTCGTTCCATCACAATATGGCCTTGCCGATGGAAATACACGAGAAACTAGACGAATTTATCAGGAGCAATATCCTAACCGAGTACTGCCTGCTGCGGCAACATTTACGAATCTTCACCGCTGTTTGGCTGAAACAGGGAGTTTTACGCCACAAATATCCAATGAAAATAACAAAACTGAAGAAATAAAACTCAATGGTAACTAACTGTCAAATATATTTTAATTTATCGACAAATGCATTTCCAAAGCCGCCTTGTCAAAATACAATATATTATTATTAAAAAAGCATTTCCAAAGCCGCCTTGTCAAAACACAAAATATTAAAAAATAACATACTAATAAATACTGAAAACGTGTCATACTTAGAAAATAGGCATCCTCAGATGCCTTCCTTAGGCATATAGGTACATATTTGTTTATTAGTAAGTATGTATGTAGGTATTCGTTAAAATATTTTAATAAATATTTGAGTGGTTGATCAGGTATAAAAATCAAATAAACACTAATAAGGGTGACATAAAAAAAATATATGAGATAATTAAAGACGCTACTTACGAAAATAAAACTAAAACAACTACATTAAACATAAAAAATGACCAGGGCGTTCACTTTGAGAATGACTTAAAAATGGCTGACCACTGTAATAACTATTTTGCAAATATCGGAACCAAAATGGCTGAATCAATTCCAATACCTAAAAATCCAATAAATATTAATTTTTCACTACAAAATTCAATGTTTTTATCTCCTGTTGAGGGGAATGAATTGATCAAGCACATTTCAACTTTAAAGGCAACAACCTCTCCAGGCCTAGACGGTATCTCATCTAAGTTGATCAAACAAACACACAGTCAAATTATAAAACCATTGCTACATATAATTAACAAAGCTTTTGTAACAGGAACCGTACCTTCTCATTTTAAAATATCAACAATCACTCCCATTTATAAGAGTGGTCCTAAATCATTAATCTGTAACTACCGACCTATAAGTCTGATAAGTAATTTCGCAAAACTATTTGAAAAATGTGTTAAGGAAAGACTATTTACATTTTTTAAAAATAACAATATTTTATCCGAAAATCAATATGGTTTCTTGCCGGGTTGTGGTACAGAGGACGCATTGTATAAATTAACATCGGAAATCATTAATAATTTGAATACGGGAAAAAAATGTGCTGCAATCTTCATAGACTTGGCAAAAGCGTTTGACACGGTCCCCCATGATAGGCTTCTTGATGTCTTATGGCAGTATGGAGTCAGGGGGACAGTGTGGAAGCTGTTAACTATCTTGCTGGAAGATCTCAGATCGTAAGAGTCAATAACATCTTAAGTGATAAACAGGAGGTGAAGATTGGAGTACCCCAGGGCACGGTTCTGGGCCCTATATTATTTATAATTTACATAAATGGATTACTTTCATGTGACATAAATGGTTCGATAATATCCTATGCGGATGATACCGTATTGGTTTTCAATGGTAGCACCTGGATGGAGGTAAAACACAAAATGATAAATGGGCTGGGTATTGCCAAGTTGTGGTTAGAGAGTTTCAAACTGTCCCTTAATTTGGCTAAAACAAATTACATAGCTTTTTCCTTAACAAGTGCCAACAGACCTGATTTCACGAATATCAAAGTTAATGATCAACAAGTAAATGAAGTTTCTCAGATAAAATATCTCGGAATAATAGTGGACAAATTCTTAAAATGGTCTCCACATATTGAATACCTCACTAAAAAAATTCGTGTCTTGATTTATAAATTCTATACTCTCAGAGAAATTCTAAATAAAAAATTGCTAATTATAATTTATAGGAGCCTTGTTGAGTCTTTGATTCACTATGGAATTTTAGTATGGGGTGGTTTGTACAACAGTGCACTCTACAGACTAAACATTGCTCAAAAATTTATTATAAAGGTTATGTACAAAAGAAACAGACTATATCCTACAGAATTACTTTTTTCAAGTGACATTTGCAATGTAAGAACTTTATATATGGTAACAGTAACAGCATTTGTACACAAAACCAAATCTTATAAGAATACTGTAAGCCACAGTTACCACACTCGTGCAAGAATGAGTAATGACGTTCTTATTCCATTAAATTACAATAACATTAACTTAAAAAGTGTTGCCTACTTGGGACCCAAGTTGTATAATATGATCCCTACTATAATAAAGAATATTAAAAACATGTGTAAATTTAAAAATGAATGTAGAAATCACATATCAAAAAATTTCAGATATTTTAAAAACATTTTTAATTAACTGTTTCTTACTCATTCTTAGCCTTAAAGAATGCCAGTAACCAAGGTGTAACTACAAATAAAAATAAAACCATTACTTAATAATAATTAATATACTTACTTATAATAAAATTATATTGAAGATTATATTACAATACAAGTAATCCAATTACTTGAGTACCATTCAAACACCTTACCTTATATGGTGTTTTTTGTAAATAGTGTTTAATTAGTTTTTTTCAAACACCTTACCTTTTATGGTGTTTTTGTGATTAGTATTTAATTCGTTCAATTCATATTGATTACAGTAAAATTATTGTACTAACTGTAAATTATCTTTATTTTTTAGTTTTTAAGTGTTTGTTATGACACACACAAGTGTATTTAACACTTAGGTGTCTTATAAACCTTACAATATTTTCATTCATTCATTTGTACACCTAGATATTTTATAATTTTTGTAAGACCAGTTTGAAATAAATAAATAAATAAATAAAACACATTTTTTAATATTTGTGTATGGTCAAATAAAATAATCATTTACCCTTAAACCGTCCCTCGTATCAAAAAAACACACGTAATCTTTTTTGTTGTAAATGAAGGAGGGGTACATAAAAAGGAAGTTAAAATAAAATAAGTCAGTGGTGTAGCATAGTTTTCACAAAAAATATGATAGTAACATTTTGTACCGACGCCACTGGTTAAATTTACGAACGTGTTTTACTTTGAAAATAAGTGTCCTTAGGTGCTTATTTAATTCACCAAATTTCATAAAAAAAAATAACTCGTTAAGGAGTTATTTAAACATTATTACTATTCCTTTTAACATTTCAACACCCTGTATCTCCGTAACGAAGTCGCCAAGGACCACTGTTTATAAGAACTTTTCATGTTAAAATATTGCCAGCAATTACCTCCCGAAGTTTGTCAAAGTACTTTTGAATCACCCTGTATATATAAATAAATAAATAAATATAGATGACATTAAAAACTTACCTTGTTTAGAAAGGTTTGTGCACAAGGTTTACAAGAAATTGTCCTTCCAGTGTGGTGTAATCGTTTTATATGACGCTTCAGACTTGATTTAGTACAAAACATCCCATGACAAATTTCGCACTCATGAGGATTGCCTTCAGAATGAATTAGTTGTTTATGGGTTCTTAAAGAACTTATCTGTTTAAATCGTTTTAAACACTTGTCACACTCGTAAGGCCTTTCATTTGTGTGTACCCTTATATGCATTGTTAGTGACTTTTGTATTGTAAATGTTTTTCCACAATATGGACATGAGAGAGCCCCATTTCTTTTATGTTCTAAGACATGTCGACTAAGAATGTTGTGGTTAAAAAATAGTTGACTGCAATAACGACAATGATAATATTTTTCAAGATGTTTTTGAACATGTGTGGTATACTTATCTATCTGTTTATATTGTCTCTTACAGCAAGGGCAGTGTTTTGTTAGAGTACTAGCTGTTTGATTATGAATAGAGATGTGCAACTCATATAGCTCGATGTGTTCAAAGGACTGTGCACATTGGTTACAAGTAAATATTGGTTTGCCATTTTTTTCAATTTTAATACTATCATAAAGCACATTTTCCAGAAGGGGTTCGATTTTAACTGTAATGTCATCAAGAGTTTCAATTCTTCCTGTATATTCTTCTTTGATAAATTCGGAGTGCTCCGTATTTACCGAATTTTTTTTAGGCTCAATCAGGCTCATAATAAAGTCCTACCTAGGTTGTTTCTTATTCAATAGGTTTAAAGGTACATTTCATTATCCATCATAAATGAATATCAAATACTGTTCTAGAACTGAACCAATTAGACACAACTTCTTTTCACATTTTTCATTAAATACTTTTTCTTTTGGCTAGACAACCCCACTCATCACATACCAAAATTCAACATAAATAAATGAGAACTACAGCAGAACACAAAAACCACAAAAACAAACTATAATCAACATCAACATCGACCTGTCACTGTCAAACAAAATTTATTCTTCTTCACGTCTTTTTGGCATCTTCTACGGTGAACGCTACAATTTAAACGAACGTAAATTGGTCTGCTTTTAAAGCAAATTATTTATTTGTTTTTTGTTATTTTTTTCTTGGTTAACTTTCTTACTTCTTTAATTCACATTAACTGACTGTTACAGCATTATTAATTGTGTGTAGACTTATTTATTCACATTTATTTACTTAACTACTACTTCAAACTCGGAATTCTGACTTTAAACTCAGAATTCTGATTTTAAACATAATAATAATAATAATAATAATAATAATAATAATAATAATAATAATAATAATAATAATAATAATAATAATAATAATAATAATAATAATAATATCGTTTATTTCTCCAATTGAAAGGTAATACAGGGCACTACAATAATTGGAAAAAACGTCAGACAAATGAAGTAACTACAAGAAAAATTCACGAAGACTATAACAGTTTTTTTGATATAGTAAAACATCCTAATAATTGCAGACGATCGGTCGATCGATACTATAAGAGACGAATGTGAGAATGTTTACAGTCAAGTACAGCTGTGGGCTGATAAGAATTTTCTAAAACTAAATAAAGAAAAAACGGTATTGCTTTGCTTTAGATTAGCAAGACGAAACATCGAAAGTGATTTTAAGTTGTTTGAGGGATCTCTGGACGAACTTGGGTGTCAGGAAAGTACGAAGATGTTAGGGGTGGGGATTGATTATAAGCTTAAATAGGGATTCCATGTTGACAACGTATACCCAAGATTACGCAGCACCTGCTATGGACTACACTTTTTGTCTGGGCAGTGTGGCTTAGGGTTGGGCAAAAATAACCGGTTATTTGAAAACCGGTTTTTTTTTAATCGGTTAACCGGTTAATAATCGGTTTTTTGTTGCTCAGGTTAAACCGACAAAATGTTATTTATTAGACAGTTTTCGTTTTATTGGCAAATTCAAACGGTTAACCATAACGAATACGAATACGAAGCCGCTATTTGACAGATCGTAAAAATAGTCAGCTTAACGTTAACCTTAAGTCGAATCGACAGTAAACTTAACAAATATAACATAACCTATATTTAATGGTTTGTGTTTATATTTTCATATACGTTTTGTGCTATCTTTTTTTTTAAACATCATGATAGACGAAAGGTTGCTTTTATCCAGTGATTCGGATTTGGATGATGCCCTTCTCTTGAAGGTGCTTGATCGCCAGGACATTCAGTATCGAGCACAGTTGTATGGAAATTTCAATTTAGAAAACTATAATAATGCTGAATGCAAACTTTATTTCCGATCAAAAAAATGGTCATTACGCAGGCGTTCCGTTTTCGCTATGGCTTTGTCTTCCGTCCGTTAGCTCCCGCCACTTATCCGTAACGATAACGATAAATGACAGCTCAAATGTCAAAGTTGTCAAATAGCGGCTATCGGAATCGCTTTTAAAAGACAACGAAAACGGTCTATTATCAATATCCGAAGATCGGATCCTTTAGCCTCATTCTTTCACAAATTGGTACCGGTTATTCAAGTAAGATTTTATTAGATTAAGGGGGGGAACACCCCTAATACCATAACGATGCATCAATTTCTCTAATAATAGAGCATGGTTAACACAATCAAAAGCCCGCGAAAAATCCACAAACAAACCTGACACTGACACGGTACTGAGATTTTTAGTGAATCCGTGCTGACACGGTGAAAGCAGTTTGTGTCCATTAAAAAATCTGTCAGTTGTTCAAGTATCGCAAGCTCGAAAACTTTAGAAATGCTGGATAAAAGGCTAATAGGTCTATATATAGTTACTGTAGTCATTAGAATATCCCTTCTTGCAAACAGGTATTATACATGCTAACTTAAGTTTGTCGGGAAAAACTCCAGTGGAAAACATTAAGTTTATCAAGAAAGTCAGAACTAAAATCAGTTCCGGTTAGCATTAGAGTTCTTTAGCTTATTTATTAACTTATCGGTATCAAATACTGTCACCGGATTAAGGAAAAATGACACATTATTAAAGAGAACTTTTCTAGTTAAAAAATCGTAGGCAATTTCATCAGCATTATCTGAGTTAACTATGAACTCAGTAAAACCACCAGCAACTGTCTCATCGGAGAGCACCACATTATTTTGGGTTATAACAATATTTTTTCTAGCCGCACTCGACTACCTTATGCTATTTATTTATCACAGACCACATGGCCTTGGATTTATTCGGGGCACTGTTCACTATGTTGTCGTGATAATCCTTTCTAGCCGTTTTAAGTGCCTCCCTGTATTTGCGATTATAGTAAATACTAATGTCTTTATAACGCTCATCAAATTTAGCAATTTCAATATAAAGTGTTACTTTATCATTCAAACTTTGCAATTCCGGGGACATTTTATATTTATTTGAGTATTTCATGTTATGATTTACTCGTCGTAAAGGAAACCTTATTTCAAAGTAATACAGTAAAATATTTCAGAAATTGTCAAAGGCCAGATTTGGATAATCACACTGTAAAACATCATGCCAATCCTCCAAGCTCAGAAAGTGTCTGAAACGCAGGATGCTAAAATCGTTAAATGTGCGTTCAAATGCAGTCGTGACTTTCTCCCTTACATAATTCTAAATATCGAATCTATTAGATTTTGTATAATATCGTTCTAAGCAACACGCAATATCCAATTGACGTCCAATAGACGCTCAGGATGTCCATGACTACTTAAGGAAGTTGCTCATAAATAAATAAATAAATGTTTATTAACGGACTTGCCATTTTAGATTACAAAACATCCACTAAGATAATATATTTATGTTGTAGGCTGATAGTGAAATCCGTCATTTCATGAAAAGCCTAGTCATATCATGCTGCATGCTAAAACGTATATTTGCAACTGGTTTGTTCGTTGTTACCCAGAGCATTTTTTTCATTTTTTTAATTTAATTTAAACCTACGACATAAAGTACAGTACATTTCAATATAAGTTACACAAGTACACAACTAAAGAAGTATTTTTTTCAAATTATACTTTAAACCCTTTGAAGTATCAAATTAAACAAATTTATATTCCCGGGCAGTTCATTTGCTTTACGGCAAAATCTAGAGATGGGACTGTAAAAAGTATAATTAACCCTGTGTATATCAATACTAAACTACCTCATATTATATGGATATCCATTTATGTAATGTCGCATATGGATTTTTTTTTTTATAAAGCCATAAGACATATGGTCTTGGGTAGCGAAAAGTAACTCCACTTAACACATTGAGTTCTATTTTGAAAATATAAATTAGAAATATATTAAAATAGACGAGAGCTGAGGGAAGAATCGATCCTGGGCAAGTCCAATATGGGTTTTTCTTGGTCCTACGGTTTTCCTTAATTATCCTTAAGAAATATTTTTCTGTCAATGTAGGAGGTCGAATATCAAATTGCTTAATATAGGGTCATTATATTATTCACATAATTATACAATTGGTAGATATTGATGCTGTCATAGCATAGACCACAAAACATATAGAGGTATGTTTTGTTGGCATACCATAGGTATTATTTAATTTTTTAATGTTGTAAAATTAGTTACGACACATATGTTATTTAGTATAATTTAAGACTGAGGGAATTGAAATTTAAGCTAATTTTTTTTTAATTAACCACTGATTTCTTCTCCTAAAATACCTTTTTTGGGGTCGTAAAAGGAATAACACTAGTGTCGCACTCTGTCGCAGAGAAATAATAGGTCGTCTGATCGTGATAAAAAATGGCAATGGTATCAAAAATCAAAACATTCAAAACATGACATCTGATTCATAAATTCATATTAATGTTTTAAAATGGACTATGGGAGTTATAGGACAGAATAAATAATAATCTATAACTGTTATATCACGATACGCCTGTGTATCGTAGGTTATATACAAGGATTTGTTCGTTATTTGTATTTGGCCGGGTATTTTATTTATCGTTATTTAGCCGAAGGAGGTTCCACTAAATATTTTTATAGTTGTTCCCTATTTCTTTTTGTTTCACTAATGGAGGTAGTTAAAATTAAATCTGAACCTGTAGACAATATTTCTGATACAAAAACCATCCTTTTTAAAAATCTGGAAGCAGCATGTGAAAATGACCAAAACAATGAAGAATTTAAGAGGGAAGAAAATACTTTACAAACTGAACGCCTTTTCAAAGGACCTGATCAAGATGGATTTTATGAGGTACTGTTTATATATTGTATTTTTTGTAGTACCTATAGGCAGGGTATGGTATTGGCTGTATGGTAATTATTCCGTATAGAGTTCTGTCCTTTTTGTAAATTTTCAGAAACTGCCTAATTAACATCTACACCGCAGAAATAACGTTCCTGTAATTTGTTATACATTTTTAGAACTCGAGAAGTGAATTGGGATGCTGGGTGGTGTATAAAATATTATAAACTTTCTGTTTCCAAAGTACTCGATACAATAATTCAATTAAGTAGGTACACTTATGTTTTGACTGGGATTTTGACACTTTTATGTAAGATAAAGGCACCAGTAATCGACACAATTAGACGTTTTTATGTCAATTTAGTATTTTTCAGGGTATCCAGTAATCAACACCCTATTATCCAATAACTGACACTCCAGTAATCAACATTTAAAAAATAGTCAAAAAATGTTATAAGGCTATCCATAAATTTTAATCAATTTAACATCCAAAATTATCTAGGTATAGGTTTTGAAAAAAACAAATTGCAGCAAAATTGTAAGTGGGGAAGTGGGCTGTGAAAGTAAAAAAAATGTAGCCTTTGATTTAAAAATGAAATAGACCATGTCAAGTTGAAATGTGTTAAATTTTGAGTTATTTCCTTAAAAATTTAGGCACTTTGAACGCCTCTTCGTTTCAGGTCGGCATTTTTACGCAGCACAAATTTTAAGGAATGAATTTATCTTACTAAAAATTTTATATTTTATTTATTTTATTTTATTTATTTTCTTTATTTCAGACTGGTATTACAAAATTACAAAATATCTAAAGATTTATACAAAGATTAATATAGTATAATAAAAGTTTATAAGGCACCTAAGTGTTGAAACACTTGTATGTGCCACTAAAAATAAAACATAAAACACTCATGGCCAAATTATTAATCTCCTGGTATCTTTACCAAGGACATAATTACTGTGGAAATGATTGTTGAGACAATTGTACTTATCTATGGAAAATATAATCTTGGTAACTTTACCAGGAGATTGATAATTTGGCCCTAAACCAACCAAAATAAAATTAACAGACTCCAAATTAAAAGAAAATAGTTAATTTAAAAAAGAAAACTATTCGGCAATTGATACTTACAACTAGTCAAATACCAACTCAAAAACATTAAGGTTTTGAAAAATAAATTTCCTACAATCCCTATTAAATCGTATAATACTGGTTATACTTTTTATTTTATTAGGTATCATATTATAAACCTTTGGGCCAATGTAGCTAATAAGCCTCAAATTAACATTATTGTAATTAACAGGTATTTGTATATTTCCATCTGCTCTATTACGGGTGTTGTAAATATGATTTATAGTATTCCATAAGTTTCCATTTTTATATATGTATGAACAAACTGTAGATACATATATTGTTCTTATGTAATATATTTTTTCTGAGCATAGTAAGTGGGAAGTGTTCAACTTGTACAAACAGTTGTTGTACAGCCCACCCCATACCAAAATACGGCTCAATAAAAGATTTATAAACAATTTCGACAACTGCCCTGTTTAAGAATTCCCTTAATAAATAGAATTTATGCATAAGCCTTCGTATTTTATTGGATAGATAATCTATGTGGGGCCCCCATTTAAGATGTTTATCTAAATGATCCCAAGATACTTAATCTGTGAAACTTCACTTATTTCATGTTCACCAATTAAAATTTTTGAAAAATCAGGTCTATTTGCAGCAGTCAGTGAGAAAGCTATGTAACTAGTTTTTGTGAAATTCAAGGTTAATTTATAGGTTTGTAGCCAGTCTTGTACAATTGATAGTCCACTTACTGCTTTATTTTTAACATCGTTCCAACTACTACCACTAAAAACAAGAACGGTGTCGTCGGCATAAGAAATAGTTCTACCACCAGTATTTAACTTTAACAAAGAATTTATATATGTAATAAAGAGGATTGGGCCCAATACCGTGCCCTGTGGTATACCAATTCTTACCCTGAGTTCACTACTCGATGTGTTATTCACCCTGACCATCTGACGTCTATCACTAAGGTAGTCCCTCACCAGCCCTAAGTTTCTCTTACTCCGTTATGTTCAATACCTTTTAGAAGTGTATCATGGGGGACAGTGTCAAAAGCCTTTGCCAGATCAAGGAAAAAGCCTATGCACTTATTTCCCACGTTTAAGTTCCCAACAACTTCAGACATCAGGCCATACATTGCATCGGTAGTACTACAGCCCTCAACAAAACCGTATTGATCAGATGTAATAACCGAGTTCTCAGCCATGAACCTACCTAACCTTATCTTAAAACTCTTCTCAAAAATTTTAGCAAAATTACTAATCAAGCTAATTGGCCTGTAGTTCTGAACACTGTCGATAGTACCAGATTTATGAATTGGAGTTACAATTGACGTTTTAAAAGCACTTGGTACCACACCAGTCTCAAAAATTAAATTAATTATGTGCAGCATTGGATCAATAATCTCCATATGAGTCGATTTTATAATTTTAGAGGATATTTCATCAAAGCCAGGAGAACTATCATTCTTAAGGGTTGAAATATGTTGGATTAATTCATTCCTACAATTTTAGATCAAAGCTTTATTTTCTTGCCTTTCTTTGTTTCACAGCCTACTTAAAATTTCACTGCAATTTGTTCCATTATTGCAGTAAATAAATGCAATTTACAGAACATTAATAATTTAATGAAGTTTTGTGTTGATTATTTTGAAAATTAGATTTAAAATTATTGGAGAAATTTGTGTTTGAATGTCAAATTTTGCAGCACACAATAGTTATGGCTTATTCCTTCATACGAAATACCTCAAAAAAATATATTAAATTTTTTACTTATTCATTTGTTTTTGTTAAAACAATAAAATGTGTGGCTAATTTGACAATTTCCAACGCCATTTTCTAAGGACGTGACAAGCTGGCTAGTAATTTCGTTATCACCCGGTATACTGTCCAAGAAAGTATGCAACATATGGGAAAGTTTTTATCACCGATTTTTCAGAAAATTTTATTCTTTAGAAAAGTTAATGTATGCCTTAAAACTATAAATGCATATTTCACCTGCGGCTAATAGTAAGGGAGTAAATGCCATTTTTTCGAAATTTCCTTAAGAGTAAAGTACCTTAATTATTAGAAATACAGGAAAATTTTATATGGAAATGTTCTTGCAAATTAGTAAGTTAGTCCAAATACGAAATTTGAATTGGGTGTCACAATTTCTAATTTTTTTTGGTTAATCTCTATTTTCCGCTAAAGGGTACACCTCTGGTCGATTTTGTTTACGCAATTTTAATATATTTATTAAATAACTAAAAAACGTGGGTTTATAATAAAAATGAATTAAGTACTTGCAAACTTTTTAAAACCTTTCAATCGCTTTCAATGTGTTGGTTCAAATATTAGCGTGTTGCACGCCTACTTAAACACATTTTAGCCAACTTATGTTCTAAACAAAATTATGATAGAATCCAACTCTATTCATATTACTGGAAATAATTAATAATTTATTTGTCATTTTCACCCAGTACGCTGAAGTCCAAAAACCTATTATATATAATATATATCGTGGGCTTGCGGCGAAAACTCACTAAGTCAAAATATGAAGTTTCGAAAAAATGCCATTTAAAAAATGACTTAGGACGTTATTTGTCGTTTTAATCCAAATAATGAAACAAATATTTAAGTTTTAAGTTTGGATTATAGAAAATATATACTGTTTCTTTAACATTTTTTAACAAAATAATGTTACATGAATTTAATTTTTTGCGTAAAAATAGAAAAATACAAGTGATGTGACCCGGGGTGTGACTTAGTGAGTTTTAAATTTGATCATGTTTTATTAGAGGACTGACTTATTAAAAAAAAATTATATTTTATATTATCGCGGCTCCAACTTAATGCTTTTTGATAGCTGTATTATTTTATTTGTCGATTTGAATACATTGCGGTAGATTTTTGTAGTCTCTAACACATACATGCACAATAATAATTATTAATTTTGGCATATAAAACTCATTAAGTCAGATTTTGCGCAGCACCCTATACATAAAATTCACCAAGTCACTTTTAGTGAGTTCTCGCATTAACTACCAAAGGACAATATTGACTTAATGCGATTCTTAGTATGCTATTTCTGGTTACTTAGTAAGTTTTTCAACGAAAATACATGGTAATATGTTAGACCTAAATCAGACTTGATGAAATATATAAAAATGTCAAAACTGGAAAAATATGACTTAGTGAGTTTTCGCCGCAAGCCCACGTTATACAGTATGTCTCCGTAAGTTTGCACCATATGGAAAACTTTTTTATTATTCATTTTACGAAAAAAGTTATTCTTCATAAAAAGCTCTGCATGGTCTAAAACCTAAAATGCAACCATCAGATATCGAAATTTTCTAGTCATATACGAGGTTTGTCAAAAACTGTGAATTTTTCCCAAGAGTAAAGTACCTTTATTTTTGACATTATCAAAAATTGTTATTAAAAAAAGTTGATCAGAACTAAAATCCACGTCTAAATATGCAATACCACGCATTAAATTAATTAAATAATTAATAATAAATTAATAAAATAATTTTTCAACATAAATGCGTATAATTGCATATTTAGACGTGGTTTTTAGTTCTGATCAACTTTTTTTAATAACAATTTTTGATAATGTCAAAAATAAAGGTACATTACTTTTTGGAAAAATTCACATTTTTTGACAAACCTCGTATATGACTGGAAAATTTGGATACTTGATGGTTGCATTTTAGGTTTTAGACCATGCAGAGCTTTTTATGAAGAATAACTTTTTTTTCGTAAAATGAATAATAAAAAAGTTTTCCATATGATGCAAACTTACGGAGACATACTGTATATAAAAAAATGCATATAAAAAAAATTAAAAATTGACACCTAACTCAAATTTCGTATTAGGACTAAGTTATTAATTTGCAAAAACATTTCCATATAAAATTGTTTTTTTTTTAATAATTAAGGTACTTTACTCTTAAGGCAATTTCGAAAAAATTACATTTGCTCCCCTACCATTAGCTGCAGGTGAAATAATGTGAAATATGCGTTTATAGTTTTAAATCGAGTTTTAAGGAATGCACCAACTTTTATAAAGAATAAAATTTTCTGAGAAATCGGTGATAAAAAACTTTCCCATATGTTGCATACTTTTTAGGACACACTGTATACGAACTTACCTACTTATGTTATAAAATGTTCTCCAAAAAAATCAAGTAAAATAAGGTTAAAAATAGAGGCAACCCCAAAAGCATTATTATTACTACTAATTCCATATTTGTAGTTATATTTTTTATTTCTGATAATTTTTTGATTTTATTTAATTTTCCGCCTTGCTAATGAAAAATTATAGATGGCAATGTACCTAATATTTGCAGGTTGAAGAATAAACAAAAATTGTTATTATGAGAAAAAAACTCAGAAAAAAATTACCAGAAATAAGTAAACATTTGTCGCAAACTATCCTGACCACCCGATACAAAATCACCTTTCTTTCAGTGTGACGACTGTTCCAAATTATTCAAAGCCATTGAACTGTATGAGATTCATAGATATGTGCATGATTCTGTCAGAGACTGTCCATACTGCAGTCGTACCTACAAAAGTGTCAAAGCTTTTTCGGATCATATTGACAGTCACATAAAGAAACATATTAAATGTGATTATTGTCCTAAAATATTCTTTATGAAAAAAACTTACATTGGCCATATTGCCCAGCACAAGAAGAATGATAAACTCTTTGTCTGTGAATACTGTGAAAAGGTAAGATTTGGCATTAAGGTGGGAGTATCAACATGCTTGCCAACCTATAACCTATTTTGCGTAGATTTATTTATGTTTTCTAGCTTTTATACAAAATTTAAAGAAAGTCAGTATCGACTTGATATTCTATAGGTAATAATTGACATATTTAATAAATATCAAGGAATTTCATAACTTATTTTAGGAGGATTGTGTAGCAAAAAATATCGGGCAAGATTTTTTTTAACATTATTATGTCATAGTCACTCATTGTTCTTTCACTACACAATTCTCCCAAAATTAGCAATAAAATAAATTGATATTTTTGTAATATATCAGTTACTACCTAAATAATGTACCGACGATATTGATTTTCTTTAAATGTTAGTTATTAAAATAATAAACTCAAAAAATCAACGCGAAATAGGTTATAGGTTGGCAATAGATTGAATGACGTTGAGAATTCAACCTTAAGGCTAGATTAAGATTTTCTCTAATAAAAATAGCTTGCATGTGTAGGTATTTAAAAAAAAAAGATCATATTGAGAGACTATTTTTAATTTTTTTTTTGTTTTCCCACTAACGTATATTTTATGAAAATAAAATGTTTTGAATATTTATTATCTTGTTATGATGTTTTAAATTTATTTAATAAGTATTAGTAGTATTGGTAGTAGTAAGAACGAGTGATAACTGCATGAGTGCTTTTACTGTTATGTGAAGAATATTAGCAATAGTAAGAGTAAGTTTTGAGAAGGGGAATAAAATAATTTCATTTAACGGGTTTAGTACAACAGGTTTTTATCTGTACGCCACTGTCCTTACATTTTTTTGGCTAATCCTTTGCTTTCGTTATTGACACCTATTACAAAGTTTCACTTAATTATATCTTGCATATCTGGTAATATCACAACAACTGACTTAATTTAACATTTGAAAATTAGGAGATTTTCCTTAGTTGGAATCAGTTAAGGTTGAATTATCAACGTCATTCAATCTATTGCCAACCTATAACCTATTTCGCGTTGATTTTTTGAGTTTATTATTTTAATAACTAACATTTAAAGAAAATTAATATCGTCGGTATATTGTTTAGGTAGTATATGATATATTACAAAAATATCAATTTATTTCATTGCTAATTTCGGGAGAATTGTATAGTGAAAGAACAATGAGTGACAATGACATAATATTGTTAAAAAAAATCTTACCCGATATTTTTCGCTATACAATTCTCCTAAAATAAGTTATGAAATTCCTTGATATTTATTAAATATGTCAATTATTACCTACAGAATATCAAGTCGATACTGATTTTCTTTAAATTTTGTAAAAAAGCTAGAAAAATTAAATAAATCTACGCGAAATAGGTTATAGGTTGGCAAGCATGTTGATTCTCCTACCTTAAGGACCCATACCTTTCAAATTATCTCCAAAACGCATCATTTCATCGAAATTTTATAAGAGACAAAAAATAATCAAAAATAAATAATAACCTGAAAAAATATAGTTTGGAAGTCACTTGCACTTGCGCACGTACTAAAAAATAGGTGAGATATTTTAAATATTTGACAATTGTATTCTGTTTTTCTCAAAAGATGTAAGTCTATACAGGGTGTAACAAGGGATCTCGTAAACCGTAAGAGATACGAAGATGGTTAAATGGGGGCAAAGTTGCACAATTTGATGCCTTATCATAATCCAAAAAGAAATTATTTAGATTCCGAGTACTTCCGGAGATATTCGAAAGAAACCGAAAAACTGTCAATAAGATTTTTTTGTTTTGCGCCCTTAATGTAGGAGATAAAAGAAAGCCAATCACACCTTTTTAGGGCCACTTTTAATCCTTTCTTAGAATATGTAATTAGTTTTGCCATACAACGTTTCATTTTCCTGAAACCATCATTAATTTCACTATTTTAAATACGGACCTGGATTTTTTCCATTTTTCAATAAAAGACCTAGGACATCTTTATTCAAAGCCTAGGCTAAATATTTATTTTAAAAAAGAATTAACGCTCTAGTGTAGATTTTATTAAGATTTTTCTAATCCGACCCTGTATTATACACAATACCATTTCGTTTTAATCACGACATGAAAATGTATCGCTCGCGCTGTCCAGGTAAACATTTTTGAACACGTAATTAATAATTAATTTTTATATGGCAACTTCTTTTATTCAGGAGTATTTTTTTTATTTTGCTAATATTGCTTATAATGTTTTTCGTAAAGTTTTAATTCATTTTATTAATATTATAAAATATTGTTAATTAAATAAAATCTAATATCATTAGCAAGAATTTGTATTACGATTATTGTCAATTTTACGAATTTTATAGTATTCTTTTAAGGAGCTACCTAGTTTAAATTGTTACACAAAAGATGACGTAGGTAATAAAATTAATGGGTATTGTGTAACACAGGGTCGGATTAAAAATATCTTAATAAAATCTACATTAGAGACTTAATTATTTTTTTAAATTAATATTTAGCCTAGGCTTTAAATAAAGATGTCCTAGGTCTTTTATTGAAAAATGGAAAAAATCCAGGTCCGTATTTAAAATAGTGAAATTAATGATGGTTTCAGGAAAATGGAACGTTGTATGGCAAAACTAATTACATATTCTAAGAAAGGATTAAAAGTGGCCCTGAAAAGGTGTAATTGGTTTTCTTTTATCTCCTACATTAAGGGCGCAAAACACAAAAATCTTATTGACAGTTTTTCGGTTTCTTTCGAATATCTCCGGAAGTACTCGGAATCTAAATAATTTCTTTTTGGATTATGATTAGGCATCAAATTGTGCAACTTTGCCCCTATTTAACCATCTTCGTATCTCTTACGGTTTACGAGATCGCTGTAGTGATAAACGAATTTGTTACACCCTGTATATGCTGAAGCAATGTACCAAATTTGAAATTATTTGATATTACTATTATTTCTTATTAAATACTCTTAACTTAATTATTCAAAAAAATCAATTTTTAATTTCAAACTTTGGCACCCTGTATATCGAACATGAGTGTCACAACTGAAAAATGGCATTATAAATCATATTTTTTTTGCTCCAGGAATATATGGTTAACGGATTGACCTCCTTTTTCCGGACACCCTGTATATTATGGTGTTTCACGGGGTATGGAACGTTAGGCGTTTATGGAAAACAGTTGATACGTTTGTTTTTGAAAATTTGATTTCTCCGAATAGCGATCATGTTCTATATTAGGTATGTAGTTTTAAAATATTTTATTTTTTTGCCGCGTCTACACAAAACCACAAAAGAGGTGGCAACATCGGTATTTTAACTGAAACAACCTATATATTTTTTAATTTTCAGATTCTACATGTATTTCTGATTCACGGTGAATGGAACGTTAGACGTTTCTGACAAACCAGTAAAGGAATCGTTCTGAAAATTTGGCCGCGGACATAAACGGACATGCTCTACCAACATAAAATATTTTTAACAATACACTGTTGCCGCTTTCATACAAAAGTAATAGTAACTTTGATTTTTTAAATGCAACACCATCTATTTTATTTTATTTTCGAAACCCCCATTACTTTCGTTACAATTTTTATTACCTCTTTTCTATACTTATCTCTTACCGTTTCTAAGATATAAACTAATTTCCGTTTTTTTTGTCCGAAAACGTCACTTTTAAAAATGCTGATAATTTTAAACTCTAAAACACTGTAACCCTGAAATTTGGTAAATAGTTAACTAACACCATAGGGCTCTTTGTCCTAGTCCTAAATCTTGTTGTTGCAATACACAGGGTGGTTGACAAATACACTTATTCTGGTAACTTGAAAAATTGACCATAAGTCCTTTTTTTCAAATGTAACACCCTGTATATTATTACGGATTTGAATAGCTGCTAAAATTTCACTTAATTTTTGTATATCATTATCATACCTGTACCTAACTAACTAGTTTAACCATATTTTTGACGTATTAAACATAATTTGTAAAAAATTTTATACAATTCAATTTTTATTCGGTTATTAGTAAGTTAGCCATGACAAAAACTGATATTTACGTATGTTACTATGGTTATCGTTTTGACATTTCATTAAGTTTAAATACAAGATAGAAATACACTTTAAAGTCATGGAAGAAAACTATACAAATGCAGTTTTTATGAATTTATTTATTTTATTTGGACAATGTGATAGAATTATCGCCAGGACATGTATAAAGTTTAACGAAATGTACTCTAATTTACCGCTAATGAATCTTAGAAAATTCATAAGGATCCAGAACAATTTTATTAAATGTTAACTAGGTAGTCAAATAATAAAATACTATACTAAAATTATAACTAATAAAATGCTATTTTAACAGATGTTCAAAACTGGCTGGCCGTTTAGATCCAAACACTTTAATATGCGGTTGTTGACTGCATGGAGTTCAAGAAAAATTTAGTTTTTACGTTTTTTGCATGTTAATGCATTGTCCAAATAAAATAAATAAATTCATAAGAACTGCATTTGTAAAGTTTTCTTCCATGACTTTAAAGTGTATTTCTATCTTGTATCTAAACTTAATGAAATGTCAAAACGATAACCATAGTAACATACGTAAACATCAGTTTTTGTCATGGCTAACTTACTAATAACCGAATAAAAATTGAATTGTATAGAAAATTTTACAAATCATGCTTAATTCCCAAAAAAAAATGGTTTAACTAGTTAGTTAGGTACAGGTATGATATACAAGAATTAAGTGAAATTTTAGCAGCTTTTCAAATCCGTAATAATATACAGGGTGTTACATTTGAAAAAAAGGACTTATGGCCACTTTTTCAAGTTACCAGAATAAGTGTATTTTTCAACCACCCTGTATACTGCAACTAAGATTTGGGACTAGGGTAAAGAGCCCTATGGTATTAGTTAACTATTTACCAAATTTCAGGGTTTTAGTGTTTTAGAGTTTAAAATTATCAGCATTTTTAAAACTGACGGTTTCGGACAAAAAAAAAACGGAAATAAGTTTATATCTTAGAAACTTTAAGAGATAAGTATAGAGTTAATAAAAATTGTAAGGAAAGTAATGGGGGTTTCGAAAATAAAATAAAATATATGGTGTTGCATTTAAAAAAATCAAAGTTAATATTACTTTTGTGTGGAACCGGCAACACTGTATTGTTAAAAATATTTTAGGTTGGTAGAGCATGTCCGTTTATGTAAGCGACCAAATTTTCAGAACGATTCCTTTACTGGTTCTTCAGAAACGTCTAACGTTCCATCCATCGTGAATCACCCTGTATATATGTAGCCGTTTTTTATGCATTAATTCATTTTAATTTTTTAACGAAAACATGACTTATTAAATCTGTTTTCTCAAGTTACCTACAAAAATATATTTCTGAACCACTCTGTACGGTTGAACTAAGAAAAAATCAAATGTGTGTCTGTGCGCAAAATCTCAACTTAGTAATGTTTTAGATTTTGGAGAAAACAGATTTATTGAAAGCCATGGTTTCGTTATTTAAAAAAAAAATTAATTAATACATAAAAAACGGCTGCAGATAAGTATATTGGGTACTATTCAGAAAAGTTGCTCAGAAATACAGGTAGACTCTGAAAATTAAAAAATATATAGGATGTTCCATTTAAAATAACGATGTTGCCACCTGTTTTGTGTAGTAGCGGCGAAGCCGCCTTGCTGACAACATTTTAAAATTATAGAACACGGTCGGTCGTTTATTGGAGCAACCAAATTTAAAAAAAAACGTATCTCCCGTTTTACATACACGTCTAACGTTCCATCCATCGTGAAACACCCTGAATACTAATAATTTCGTTTAAGTTATATTGAAAACGTTTTGTAATTTGATAAAGTTGTATACGCCACTGTTTAATTGTTTTTGAGATTTCCGATAATGCAGAAACGATTGCCAGCATCGGTATTTGTTGAAATCTAACAATAAATAATTTTCTCATATGCTGCGTAAATTCTGCCCATCACGATATAAGAAAATAATATTAATATACCATCTTAAAATGCTTGCTTAGTTCTTTACTACTGGATATTTTAGAAGTTTTCCACTAAAAAACAAGTAAGAAACCACACAAGAGTTCATACCAATGAGAGACCATTCAAATGCAATAAATGTGACAAGACATTTAAACAACCTGGGGCCCTACAGACCCATATGAATACCCACATGGAAGAAAAATTGTACACATGCCATGTAAGTTGTAGGATGTGTGACCCTCGTAAGCCTCACCAGTCCCTCTATTTTTTTTTTAATTTTTGTCGTGTTCTTTGCGTTTCTTCTAGGTCTGCCAGGGTACATTTGCAACCACTTCAAGTTTGAAACGTCACGAAAAAAGGATTCACGCTACTGGGCGTACAATGGTATGCAAATTATGTAAGGAGGAGTTTCTTAACATGGACAGCTTTTTCCAGCATCGAATGGACAAACATCCAGATTCAACTAGGTAGGTAACTTCTATTTTGTTCTTTTTTCTTTGTTTCTCTTTACTGGGGAATCTATTTGTACAGTTACAGCCTTGCAAGGACTTTGACATACATAAGACAGAATATTAGGGAGGTTTCAAAAAACATTAAAAACATTTTGAAAAAAATAATAACATACAATTTTTAATGGTAAATATCAAGTAGTTGTTTTTATCCCTTGATATTAGAAATATGTTTCAATCGTTCTTCATAATTTTTGTTTAATACAGATCTGCTTACAATATTCCTAAACAAACAAACTGAAACATCAGGTGCTTGGATGCTTGGCACACTAGGTACCTATATCTCAGTTTGTTAGGTTAAGGAAAAAACTGACCAAAAACAGAAGTTCATAACCTGATATTGAGCATTTAGACGCATTGTGCTATCGGGCTGCATTTACTGACGTGCGGCCTCTGCATACGTCATTAAACATAGATTTTTAAATATTAATTGTAAAGATTAATTGTTTTTTTTAAATAATATCTTGGTCTGCCTAGCCTCACCCTTGCTCGATGAAGTAGGCGATGCATTGAAATGAACCTGTTTAGGGTAGTCTTTTAGGCACTTCCGCAATGGCAAGGCAAAAGAGAGCAAGATATCGTTTTACAAGGTAATAAATACTTACTTAAAAAAAGGTAGATACTCAAAACTACATTCATTTCTAGTTGCCAGTTAGATTACCTTTTTTTTTTATCACATAGATGCACTTTGCAATTTGATTACAATATTTGATGAAAAAGTCCTAGTATTTGTTGAAAAAGTATAGTATAGTTTGTGTACTCTCGGTGATGGAAACTAAAAATTACTTGGATGATATACGACGACTTTTACTCGGTCCGCCATTACTGGTCATACATACTGTACTTTTACCCAACAGACTTCTCTCTAATATTTTTTCCCAGATATTTTAGAGCATGTCCCATTTGCAACGAAGAGTTTCTTTCAAAGAATCGATATCAGAACCACAGAAAAATGCACAAAGAAAAAGGTGAATTGGAAGATATGAGTTTGGTAAGTTCTTTGTCATATCATTGCTTTAGAACCAGATTACCCAAGACTATGTTTACAAAGTATTTCAGGAACGCGATTTAAAGTTTCATATTTCTATTAATGTTTTACAGTGTGTATAAGTTTTTCATAAATAGAAAACATTGTTTTGGAAGGTCTGCCTTCTAGGCACATACAGTACGGTAAAAAAATGGTAAAAACATACACATTTACACATGGTCGTTTTTTCTAGCTTTTACACAAAATTTAAATAAAATCACTATCGACTGCATATTTTATAGGTAATAATTGACATAATATTAAACAAATATCAAGTTTTATAAGTTATTTTAAGTGAATAGCATAGCAAAGAATATCAGATGAGATTTTTTTTAACGTTATGTCATTGTTCTGTGACTACAATTCTCATAAAGTTAACGATGAAAAAATAAATTGATATTTTTGTAATATGTCAGATATTACCCAAATAATGTGCCGACGATATTGATTTTATTTAAATGTTAGTTAATGTAATAGAAAACTAAAAAAAAAACGCGAACTAGCTTGGCAATAGATTGAATGACTGAGAATTCCACCTTAATAAAAATTGGTTACAGTCATTCGGTGAACGTTGTTATCGCATCTAACTTATGCTAGAGTTATGCAGATCTTTCTGTAGTTCCAAGTTCGAATATTATTCCCAAGTCTTTCTCCTTAGATATACCAGCTTTTTTCCATGTACTTTTTACACTAACACTAAGGGCTTCACTGGATTGCTACCCTGAATACTGTCGTAGATGGGATCACAATTTACAATGCAACATTACATTTTTATGCGTTCGTCCTCAGTTCGCATTTTGGATGTATTAAGAACACAAAAAACTTTAACATTTTTACAACAGTTTAATTAGCTAACTTTATTGATAATTTCATGATTTATTTGATAGGTATAATATAGAAATTGCCTTCTTTTTTAATTTTTTTCATAGGTTTCAGAAATAGCCTTCTTTTTTAATTTTTTCGAAACCTACCCTCTTATAAAGGAAAAACCAGGCCTCTTTAAAACTATCACTTAATTTGGAAACCCATCGGATAAAATTAAAAAACACCTTAATCAAAGGAATATCAACGTCGCTTATAAAACTAACAATTCTTTGGGAAAAAAAAAACAAACTATAAATCAAAAAGCAACAAGGGTAATAAATCGGGGGTTTACCAATTAAATTGTGGCTCTTGTCCCAAAACTTATATAGGCCAAACAGGTCGATCATTTAAAACAAGAATTTTGGAACATAGAAGAAGTTTTCTCAGTCAAAAAACCGACTCAACTTATTCTAATCATCTTTTACAGGAACAACATAATTTTGATCACAAATTTAAAATTTTACATACAACACACACAAGGGTCAAAAACTTAATCTTTTGGAAACTTTAGAAATAAATCGATTGAAAAATTCTGGTGCATTATTAAACGACCAATTAGAACTAAGCAGTTCCCCTTTGCTAAATCTGTGTCAATAATCTAAATAGGGTTTTTTGGATTTCCCATAAGATTAAGATATATTATACTGACAATAATATTTGCGGTTACTACAATACCTAAACAGTGTTAAGAACATATAATTAAATAATTAGGCTTGTAATGTGTATACCTGAATTAAGTAATTAAGTATCTAGACCATTTGGTTATTGTACTGAAATAAAATTAGTTAGCACCATACATCCAAAGAAGCTACAATGTAGCGAAACGCGTCGAGTAAAAAAATAAAAGTGGAAACTTGACACAATAAATTGTCTTTCATTGAGTCAGTTTAAATCATTATTCAGGGTGTCTAGGAGCCGGGAAAAAAACGGGAATTTTACAAAGCCCGGAAAAAACCGGGGATTCGACGGGAAAATCAAGTTTAAGCCGGGAATTTTGAATGAGCAGATAATTTCGAAATTAAAAATTTGAAGTAGGTACCTACTTAATCCTATAAACTGCATTCGAAACAACATTTTGAATCTCCCCTGTAACCAGAGCGGCATCGGCACCTTGCGTTGTTTAGCTGTGTATTTATGGTTGCATATCAACTGCAATTTAATTTGTTTTGTGATTCCCCTAAATCACCAAGTTTTGTTTGGCGTTTGGTTTTTTAGGTTACCTACCAGTTTATAATAGTATAGTTTATTCTTTTGTGAAGTGGCAACTGTTTAAAAGGCTTATGGTAAGTAACCGAATGTATTTTGCATTAGTCTTGCGATATACTTTAAAATCTAATAATTTTAATGTTCCTAATTAGAAATTAAAGTGATAAATTATTTATGCAGTAGGTATTTAAGGGATGAGATTATTAAATGTGTTATATAAAAAGCCTAATTCATAGCTTTGCGATTTGCCGCTATCTTCAATACATTTTTTTAAATTTAAAAATAAATAAAATAAAATATTTAAACAATTGAAGTGGTAAAAATGAGGTGAAATTTTCAGCGTTTTCTTGTGCCGTCAAAAAGAGGTAAAAATTCTTACTTTTTTGTGGCAAATCGATAGACGCTAGCGGCAGAACGCAAAGTTGTGAATCAGGCATTACATAGCATTTAGAGACATTCTTACTGATCAGACTATGATAAATAAAATGAAAAATTATTCCAGATGTAACAGAGTAGATGACTTTTGGATGGAAACCATCACAAATGACAGTTTAAAAAACGCGGTGCAACTTCTAACAATTTCTCATGGAAATGCCACAGCAGAAAGGGGATTTTCTGTTAATAAGGAGTTTTTGGTGGAAAATTTAAAAGAAGAGTCACTTATAGGCCAAAGATTAGTGTACGATTCACTACAAAAAATTGGAGGAGTTCAAACTATGGACATTACAAAATCCATGATACTTTCCATGAGAAATGCCTATTCAAGGTACCACACAGCACAAAAAGATAAAAAGGCAAAAGGAAGCTTCAAAAGCAAGCAGAAGTACTGGAAACTAAAAAGAAAAAAATTATCGAACAATCACAAAAAGATTTGGCAGCTATAGAACAAGAAATCGTAAAATTAAAAAGTAACTATATTATTTGGTTGTGCTTAATTTAAGCCATGTGTTTTTCAAATAAATGTTTTAAAATTAAACAACGAAAGTGTAGTTAATTTAGGAAAAGCCAGCCGGGAAATTTTCAAAACCCGACCGGGAATTAGTCGGGAATTTTGTTTTTGATTTTTGCTAGACACCCTGTTATTACTATTACTACTTTTACCGTCATACAGCCTTTACACTTTTCTGATTGTGTTTTGTTTAAAATCCTCCGCGTATAATAGTCTTGGTTTTAGTATTAATTGTTTTATGTGGGGTATAAAAACTATATGAGTCGCATTATATTATACAAACCTGTAAATTGTGATGCAAAATAACCAGAGTTTTTTTAATAGTTGACGGGGACTGCTTATACTAAGTTTGAGTTTAAATCCTAAAATTTATTTTGAAAAAGCTTATTTTGTAAGCATTCCTTGTTCTTTCCCTCATTCTTTGTGCCGTTTAATTCGTTAAGAGTTGGTTCCCTTTTTTAGGGCGAAGCAGTCATAGATGAAGATACGAAAGAGAAAGAGTTAAAAGTCGAAGGTGCAAAAAAGCAGCGATGTTTTTTGTGCGGTATGTTAGTTGAAAACTGTGACTATTACGCACATCAAAACAAACATTTAGAGATGACATCAATAGAAATTCAGAAATGTGAAAAAACGCTTAAGTTTGGATGCAAAAAGTGCGAGGCTGTGCTAAGTACAAAACATATCGCATTAAAGCACATGGACATTCATCTCGAAAAGATGTATTTTTGTCCTGTTAAAGGTACGATTTTTAGATAGAGACTTAGTCGTCTTTCACACTATCAGGTTTAGCCGGTCCGGTTTCAAACCGGACAAGTAATGGACCATTCGTTTAAAAAGAGCTCTTCACACTATCGGGTTCGGGTCCGGCAGCCGGATGGGTCGACTGGAGCATCCGGTTCCCTGACGCCGGACGAAGTGGTAGTGGGGTATTGCAGCTTATGTGCGCGTTCACACTTGACCGGTTATGGTCTTCAGTTTTAGTCTGTGGTAGTTTATTATTTGTTTTAACTCTGGCGAGGAAGGTGCGAACGCTTACCTGATAGTTAAGCTAAGTATTTCTTTTGGACTGATACAATTCCTCATTTTTGTATTTTGGCGCTGTAAAACTGGCTGTAATTTAATATGTCGTTCTTCAAAAGACGAAACAGACATTTTAAAGTAATTAAAAAAAAATTTTTCGCCACTTCTTAATTCCTCATACAAAATTTGAAAAGCACCAATCTCGTCACGTGTTTGAAGTAGAGGGTGTACCCAAAGTCCCCTTTTACCATTTCTTTGCTTTTTACGCTTTCTATACAAATAAAGTTTATTAATGAGGACAATCAATACCGGACCTGATGAAAACCTGATCGGGTCCGGATATTTTTATTTTTACTTCAGGATTCTGTCCGGTTTAAAACCTGACCGGCGAACCTGATAGTGTGAAAGAGGCCTAAGGGGTGACAACTTCAGTCTTTTTATTTTTCCACTGATTTTACTGGGTTTCGTAGCTGCGTGGCGTCGTCGGCGCGCATAATAAAAATGTTTAAAAATAGTTTTCTAAAATATAATGTTATATAAAAAGCTGAAGGGCTTTGCTTACTGGCCAATTAATATTATCAATAAAGTACGTATAAAGAAAAACAAAAGAGTAAATATTATTCCCAGTCACAGCCAACTTGTCTAAGAGTAAAATGGCGGTATAATTGTGTTCTTTTAAATTTTAGGCCAGTGGAGAATAATTTTTTTTTAGATAGTAATTTGCAATCGTTCTGCATATAAATATACATAGTACCGTAAAATGGGGTGACTTTGACCTCTGGGGTGAATTTAACCAAAAACATAAAAAAATATTCATTGGGGTTTGCTTGTGTCACCCTATACGTTTTTTGGAATTAGTGCTAATGATTTAAATTTGTGGATATCTTCAAATTAACTATTAAATTGAAATAAAGTTAAACAATATTCAAAGAAGGTTAAATACGCGATATTGCCAAGTAAGGAAAATTTGTTTTAAAAACATATTGTTAAACTTTACTATCTGGGAAATTAAGGAAATTTTATATTTTGCTATTGTGTCATTATTTTAATAGTATATTATACAGGGTGTTTATTTGAAAACTTCCCAACTCGATTTTCCTGCTTTAAATTGAAAATGTGGAAAATCGCTCGGACCCGTCGTCGATTTTTATTTCGAGGGGGACATCTTTTGCGTATATTGTCAATCAAGAATTGTTACTTCAAGCCCCTAGGAGGTAGGGGGGGCGGGGGGGGGGGGGGGGGGGGTGTAAGATCAAAATCTTAAATGGATACCCCTATTTTATATAATTTCTTTGGATTCTGCATAAAATTCTGAACATTTTTTAATAAGAGCATTATTAGTCTTTACTTAACAGTTTCCGAGATATTTACTCTTGAAAAATTACATTTTTGAACTTTGACAGCGTCTAGCTTTCTAACTGTACGTCTTAGAGCAAAAAAAGTTAATAGGATAGGGCGTCCTAGAAATGAACCAAGGCCGTTAAGAGTGGCTTTTAGTGACTCATCCCTTGCCTCTAACTGTTTGCGTTCTAAAGGCAAATTAAAGAGTTTGGGCATAAACATAAGACAAGACCTTACGCAACTACAGAGAGATCAGCTCAGAAAACTATACTCTGAGATAGACCGAAGAAAGGAAAATGGAGAGAAAGACCTCGGGATTAAATATCGAAATGGGATACCTCATATTGCCCGATACATACCTCGAACTGAAAAAACCCCAGGTATCTCAAAAAACTAAGCCTAAATTGTTATTATCAAAACATCGGAGGCCTTCGAACCAAGCTGGGAGAGCTCGAGGGGGCACTGAGCCTTTGTGATTATAGCATTGTTATTTTAACGGAGACATGGCTGAATAGCAATTTCTCGGAGTGCGAGGTAAATTTCCATGGCTTTAATGTTTACAGGATGGATAGATCTATAGAAACTAGTGACAAAGGTAGAGGAGGAGGAGTTATAATTGCTGTGTCAAACAAACTCATATCAAGGCAACTGACTGTGGAATGCAAAGAAATTGAACAACTGTTTGTACAAATTAAATTCGATAAGGAATACTACATCATTGGTGGTGTCTACATCCCTCCAAACTCTGTACCACTCAAATACGAGCTTCACTCAACATCAGTGCAGGAAATTGCCAACGCTAACCCGGGTGCAAATTTGACTGTGTTTGGGGATTACAATCTCCCTAATGCCTTGTGGTATAATGACATTCATGGTGTCTCTGTGGTGTGCAATGCGGAGTCACCTGCTCGCATTATTGCTGAATCATTTGCCTTTTTAAATATGTATCAGGTTAACGATATCGCCAATAGTAGGGGTGTATTCTTGGATCTCTGTTTCTGTAGTTTGCGTGATATAAATATTGCACCTGCTCACGATCTCTTGCTACCGGAAAGTATTCACCACAGGGCATATTGTTTTGAAATTGTAAGTGGCTGTAATATGTTGGATTTCGATGAGTTCTATTTCGACTTTAATAATGGGGATTACGAAGCTATAAACGATTTTCTAGCTTCTTGTAATTGGGAACAGTGTTTTGATAAGGTTAGTGTGAATGAAGCGGTTGAAAGGTTTTATGTGATTCTGAATCAGTGTATAAATTTGTATGTTCCACAAAAGCGTATAAAAAATTCTAACTTTCCAAGTTGGTTTAGTCCGAAACTTAAGGATTTGATATGTAGAAAAAAGGCTGCTCATAGGGTATACATTCAATCTGGAAGCCCGGGTAAGTATAACATTTTTGCAAACTTGAGATCTTTGTGCAAGATTGAATATAAAAAATGTCATGTCTTATATTTAAAAAAAACTGAGGACTCGCTGCAAAATAACCCAAAACATTTTTGGAAATTTATTGGAGACAAGAGGCGGTCTAGTGGGGTACCAAAAAGTATGCACCTTGGCGAAAATGTTGCTCATAATGGTAAAGACATGTAAAACTTGTTTGCACAACATTTCTCCAGAGCTTATGATGACACTCATTGTCCTGTTCCGGATTACAAATCCAACAATTTTATGAATGTGACGCTACAGAATTTTTCGGCTTCGGATATTTTTGATACTATTCAACGTTTGCCTAATAAATCAGGCTGCGGGCCTGATCAAATACCAAATATATTCCTTAAAAATTGCATTTTTACGATCACATTGCCTTTACAGCAAATTTTTAATAAATCATTAATGACTTGCACCTTTCCCGATCAATGGAAACATAGTTATATTACCCCGATCTTTAAATCAGGTTCCTTGGAGGATGTTAGCAATTATAGAGGAGTTTGTATGCAGTCAGCAATGTCTAAACTATTTGATCGTCTTGTATCGAAACAACTAACTTGGTGCTGTAAGGGCATGGTGTCGGAAGACCAATTCGGGTTCTGTATGGGTAGGTCCACTGTCGAGAATCTGGCCTGTTACGAGGTTGCTTTGTTGGAGGCCCTGGAGAGTGGCGATCAAGTAGACTCTATCTACACTGACTTCTCCAAGGCCTTCGACAGAGTAAACATAGATATTCTGTTGGCAAAGCTGTGTGCCTTAGGGTTTTCTAAGAGTTTACTTGAGTGGCTAAGAAGTTTTCTAACCGGAAGAACACAGGCTGTTAAGCTTCATGGAGATATATCTGCTACTTTTCACGTGACTTCGGGCGTCCCTTAAGGCTCCCATTGTGCCCCTCTCTTATTTATTTTATTCATCAATGACATTACTGAGTGCTTACTCTACTCTATGGGTTTGACATTTGCAGATGATCTAAAGTTTTATAGGGTGATAAGATGTGAGAGGGATGCAGTGAAACTCCAGAATGACCTTGACGCCTTGTGGCAATGGACTCAGGTTAATCATTTATCGTTAAATATAAATAAATGCACATATATCAGCTTTTACCGTGGTAGGAGTAGAGTTCCCACTGTCTATAACTTAAATGGTGTGGATCTGTCCTATTCGAGCACTGTCAAAGATCTCGGTGTCTACTTTGATGAAAGAATGACCTTTGCTGAACATGTTTCTAAAGTGAGTCTGAAGGGAATGAGAATGCTAGGATTTGTCTGGAGAAACTGTTCCCAATTTTCAATTGATGTTATTAAGTTATTATTCTGTTCACTCGTTAGATCCAACCTAGAATATGCTACTGTTATTTGGTCTCCATCTTACCAAGTACACAAGGATATGTTAGAAAGAGTTCAGTTCAAATTTTTAAGGTTCGCTGCTTATAAATTAAATATTAATATGGAGGATTATCATAGGGCAGACATGTTGAATATTTTAAATATGGTTTCATTGGACAGCAGACGTCTTATGTTTGATGTATCCTTTCTTTTGAAAATAATTAACGGTCTATCAAATTGCCCTCGACTATTGTCTCAGATCCATCTAAATGTACCTAACCGACAGTTACGTCACGGAGATCTGTTCCACATCCCTTTCCACCCAACTAAATATGGAATGAATTCCCCAGTCGATAGAGCTCTTCGACTGGCCAACCAGTTTAGTAGTCAGGGTCAGATCGATATTTTTAACGCTAGTCTTTCCGGTATTGAAAAGATAATTATTAATGCATTACAAAGGTGATGTTCTGTAGTCTTTTTTGTTTTTATATATATATTTATATGTGAATGTATGTATTAAGTATTGTGATAAATCGTTTTATTTGATAGATATTTATTTTGTTATCCACTATCTTATTGTTATATTATTTAATAGTATATTTTTGTAAAATGGGGTTACCCGTCTATTTCGTAAATAAATAAATAAATAAAACGGCTTACATGCCCCTATCTTCGATTTTTATTATCTTTCCAATAGTGTGAAATTTCGGTTAAACCGGATGTAAGAAATATAGTACTTCCAGTTTGACCGGAAGTTGACACTATTGGAAAGATAATAAAAATCGAAGATAGGGACATGTAAGCCGTTTTGCTCTAAGACGTACAGTTAGAAAGCTAGACGCTGTCAAATTTCAAAAATGTCATTTTTCAAGAGTCAGTATCTCGGAAACTGTTACGTATATACTAAATATCACGAATAGTCTCGTTTTAAAACAGATGACAGCGGTTATTTGTCATCGATCAGCTGATATTGGGACATCATAATATCCCTAGATTTGTAGCGGACCGTAATGAGCCCAAACACCGAGTTATTAACTGCGTTTTTGTTACATTTAATTGTAAGTACCTACAATTATTATTCATTTGACCAAAAATTTAGATACAGGTTAAACATTTTTTATTCTTATGCATTAGGGATCATAATTATTATTGTGTGCCTTGCACGTTAGTTGATTTCATCGATAAGTAATAAGTTTTATTTAATCTGAACGCCGTTTTTGTTGAAAAGTTAGTTTGTAAAATTTTTGTTCTTAAAATGTTTGTTCGTTTCTAATGTATAATTTTTGCATTTAACATTATCTAGATATCCTTTTCTGTTTCAAGAAAAATAAGTAGAAATTAAGTATTTCCCTGACTTAGGTAGGTAGGGGAGGGTTGGACAAAACCGGGTAGGTTGATAAAACCGGGTATCGCCTAGTTCTACCAAATGCCAAAACAGCTTTCCATATTATTAACCTTTAAAAAGCAGCTAGGTATTTGATTTTAAAGGAATTATTTTTATTATTGTTATTATTATTATTAATATTATTGTAGGTAATAGTAAGTAAAATTACGTTACTATAATAGTTAAAATAGTAACCATATTAGTATGTAATAGGATAGCGAACAAATATATAATTCTATTTTCTGTGTCTACGTACCTTACATAAGTAAGTGAAATTATTATTGGATATTACTATTATTATTGTTTGTATGATAATAAAATAAAGTTTTTAACATAAAGTTAGCCTACATACAAGTTTAGAAATGTAACTGTATCAATAAATTGCATTTTAACAAACAAATTCCATAAAAACCACTTTTGGGTGTACGTACCTTACGTAAGTCAAAAACTGTTAAAGTAGGGTTTCCACTGACAGAAAAATTTAATCCCTGGCTAAACTAAAGCTTTTAACTTTATGTTAGCCTACATACAAGTTTAGGAATGTAACTGTATCATAACCAACAAATTCTATAAAAACCGTATTTGGGTCTTCGTACCTTACGTTAAGTCAAAAACTGTTAAATTAGGGTTTCCATTGACAGAAAAATTAAATCCCTAGCTATATTAAAGCTTTTAACTTTATGTTAGCCCACATATAGTTTAGAAATAATGTAATTGTAACAAATTCCATAAAAACCACTTTTGGGTCTACGTACCTTATGTAAGTCAAAAACTCAAGTAGGGTTTCCACCAGAAAAATTAAATCCCTGGCTATATTGAAACTTTTAACTTTATGTTAGCCCACATACAAGTTTAGAAATGTAACCGTACCATAGCCAACAAATTCTATAAAAACCATATTTGGGTCTACGTACCTTACGTAAGTCATATATGGGGATTTTCTTGACAGTGAATGTAATAACTTGAATTCAATTAGTTTATGTTGAACTGTAGGTATTTTACCTATAGGTATAATCTATAATCTGAACAAATAAAACAAAAAAAAATCTGTTCTAAATATGAGTGACAGAATCCTATTTTAAGTTGTGTTTCAGTTAGTTTAGTATTTTTAAGGTTTGGATATTTATAATATTATAAACTTTTTAAATCTATTTTGACACTTTATCTTTAAACCCTATAAAAATCCATGCTTAATATTACCTACCTTAAATTATAATAATTATAAAACAAAACTTTCAAAAGAAATTATTAGGTACCTATTACTTATTATTTGGCAATATTAAAGCGGTAGAACCGATAAGGCTATTGCATAAATTGTTTTAGAAGGTATTACATGTATAATTTTCAAGTCCGGTCCTGTAATTCATGTGTCACGTGACTTTGCCCCCATCTTGCGAAAGTATTCAAGATTTTTACTATAGACTAATAATGCTTTTATTAAAAAATATTCAGAATTTTATGCAGAATCCAAAAAAATTATATAAAATTTTCATTTAAGATTTAGATCTTACCCCCCCCCCCCCTCCCTCCTAGGGGCTTGAAGTAACAAGATTGACAATATACGCAAAAGATGTCCCCCTCGAAACAAAAATCGACGGGTCCGGGTTTGTTCGGGTATAATGTTACCCCCCTTTAACTTCTTTGTTTCGCAATTAGGAAATAACTGTTGAATACAAAAGTTGTAGGATTTAATGTAAACTTCTTTCAAAATATATTTTCGTAGATACAAGATGTATCGTTTCCATGGATAACAATATTAACAATGGTAATTTTATTCAGTTCAGTATCGTCATCCTGTTATCCATGGAAACGATACATCTTGACTTGAATGACCTTATTTTCTTATATAATATATAGTAATTTTCAATCATCAATAAATCGAAAACGGTTCAATTTAGATATATAGGTAGTGGTATATATAAATTATGTTTAGAATTGCCCGTAGAATCCAATTATGCAACAATATACAGGGTATTCCATTTTAAAAAAATATAACTTTGATCTTTCACGCTTTTATGCAACACCCTGTATCTACGAAAATATATTTTGCAAGAAGTTTACATTAAATCCTACAACTTTTGTATTTAACAGTTTTTTCTTAATTGCGAAACAAAGAAGTTAAAGGGGGGTAACATTATACGCGATCACCCTGTACCTAACCCCATAGTTTGTCGTAGGGGGCAACTTTTATTTGATATTGACATGACAAGCTTTAATTTTCAATAAGCCGAAGAAATTTAGTCATAACTTAGGTTTTTTCGGTTTAAAAACACCTTTTTTTGTTTTATTTTGGTGATTTTTAGTATTTCTGTTTTGCGTTCATGATTATATGGGCAGTTCTATACGGCATAGTCGATCTACCAGTAAACAACACTCAAAAATAAATTATAAAAAACTCACTAACAGCGTATATATTTTGCAATCGGTAAAGTGTCTAGATTATAGAAACACCCGACGGTACCACCTTTTTTCATGTAAATAAAAAAATATAAGGATTTTTGTCCAGTAAGGCGCACAACAAAACTCACGACCGTCACAACAACTAATTGCTAATTAGTGACCTAAATATTTTGTTTAGAATTACAAAAACATTGTTTTCGTAAGTAACGAATCTTTGTTACATGATATTAGCAGAAAATCCATATATCAATAACAGCGAACATTGAAAAATTTTGAGAAATTAACAGAAAATTTTTTTTTATCTATTTGCATCTACAACTTTTAATGTTGGGTCACTCATACCCCAATAAATTTGCGTTCGGACTTATTGCTATCCTACACCTACACAAAATTAAATTTAAAATAATAAAAACACAGTCCAGAAATAAAAATTAATATTTTTTCACAACTAAATATTAAAGCATTACACAGCGTGACGGTTGTGAGTCGTATGTGACTGGTGTGAGTAGTATGTGACGTATATGTTTCATGTATGAGTATTTCAGTTGGTAATTTTCTGGGAAATCTATAATAAGAAAAACTTCGTCAGTATTTATTTCAACTTTCATTGTCCTCGAAAATAATTGCTGATGGTAGACTCTAAACCTATGAGCCATGAAAAACAACAGAAGTTTTTAAAGCCTCTTTCAATTCTAAAATTGAACATTGAACTTTAACTTTTCTGGTCACCTTTACAGTAAATTTATTTCCTATCTTTTCCCTTTCTTCTGATACATTTTTCCATTCGAAGTAGAATGTTGAATCATTATCAACAAGGTCAGTCACTTTTAAAAAGATGATAGCTCTAGTTTTGCATATATCACACTGTCGCAACATACAATCTTTACAAATCTTTGTTACAGCAAAGTGACGCAATTAAATCAGTTGCTGTGGAAAAATTCAACAGTTTAAAAACTTGATGGGTGCACATAAAGGTGTCTCTTTCCATAACTTTTCTTTTAACGATACAAAAAGGTTTGTTCCGGCAAAAAAGGGCATACGAAATTTTTTTCTCTTCTTTATTTCTTGAAATATTTTGTGAAGCATTCTTAAATTATCTCCTAGGTAACGCTTTTGTTTCCTTATCTTGTGTTTTGTTATAGTATCTCTTTTTCCGGATGTAAAATAAGAATTGCCATCATAAAAAAAAATTAAACAATTTCATCTCTTATTCGACTATTTTCATTTCTTATAAGATTTGTTGAACTTTTTGTAACCTGTTCATAAGAGCTGGAGAGTTTTTTCTGAACGCAATGGCGACCAAGGATTCCCTTCATCTTCTCTTTCATTTTATATTTAACAATGTTCTTTCCGGACGGTGAAAATCGTTTAGTCAAGACATCTCTTTCTAATGCTAATTGCCTTTTAGAAACTGAAAATGTCGGAGTTTCTAATCCTGACTGCAAAATTTCGTCCAGAATTAGTTTTCGCTTTACAGCTTTCTGTCCTTGACGCATGATTACGTTTGCCCTCTCATTAGGGGATGTGATTGTAGTTGTCTTTCGGTGTTTTATTCTAGTATATTTTTGCTTCCATGCATTTACCAGTGTTTTGGAGTTTCTTAGCTTTTCTTCTAAACTCGATATTTCCTTCAGATGTTTTCTTTTAACTCTTTTTATCGCGTTTCGCTTAGTAGATCTGGCACTCTCTTGCAATTATTCTATGCCATTTTGTAAGACGATTTTTTCGTCGCCCGAAGCCGGAGGGGTATTTTGTATTATCCTTTCTCGCTCTTCTTGTTTTTTCTTGATATTTTGTGCATGTCGATGATAACTCTGTCGCCATTTTTTTCGTTGCAACCTTTGATCTCTATCTGACAAGTCTCCAATCATTTTAATTTTTCCTTCTCGCCTTTTTCGACTCCTTTCCCTTTCTGCCACTTTATAATTTTCGTACTTCATGTTGTCAGCTTTAAGTCTCTCTCTTTGCTTCCTTTTTCTTTCGGCTGCATCCCTTCTCTTTTTCTCTATTATTGTATGCATGCAATGGTTTAGACTTCTTACCATTTAACTTTTTTTTTTCCACTTTTTCTTAAAAGGTTTTCTCGGGTAGTGGCAGATGTGCTTGGCGGATTAACTATTAACTTCCTTAAAGGTCTGGATACCTTATTCAAATTCTGTTCTTGCTCAATCTCTTGTTCTTTCTCTACAATTTTAAATGCAGATTCTCTAATTCCTTGCTTCTTATTGTAATTCACCCTTTCGTTTATATTAGAATCGAATATTTCCTCCGTTGCTTTTCGTACTTTAGTTTCTATTAAAAAAGGTTTCGCTTCGTTTTTTTTGTCTCTTGCTATTAATTTGAGTATTTTTTCTGTTTTTCAAGGTATTTCACATGCGCCTCTTCCCGTAATTTTTTTAACTTTGCCTGTAACTCCGAAATATTGATAGGCGGTCTAGTTGGGCCCGGTTTGGCTAAACTGCTGTCGCCTTTTTTCATTGACAGGCTAGAAATAATACCGTTAATGTATACTACGTTCAACAAATAATATTATTTCTCACGACCGTCACCTAAGATTCAAAACCGTCACACCTAATTTTTTGCGCTGTGTTGATGGTCTTGAGTATGATGGTCGTGAGGCCCGCTAGATAAAAACGGTTAAAAATATCATTTTAAATACAATTATGAAATTGTAAGGTTATGTAAAGATACTGCTTTGGAAAATATATAATATACCTATAACTGGATATAATTAAGTAAAACAATGATGAAATAAGCCGCGTGACGGTCAAGAAACAAAAATTAATACCAGATTATAACACTTACCTTTAAATCGCTTTAAATTTATAAAATATCACAAGAAACACTTGTTATCTATAGCTGATATGAATTCACCCTCGAAAATAAATGGAAATGCGGTCTCCTGCCGTTGGTAGCCCTAGTGGTGAAATTGTGAACCAATAAAAACTACTGGACGGTCTTGAGAGTCGGTCGAGTTAGGCTGTTTTAATCGCCAATACCTACCTGATTAAACTTAAAAACTTAAAAATTTTGCTTGGGAAGCAAATATTAGACATATAACAAATAAATGGAGTGAAAATTGTTAGTAATTATTGCATATAAAAAAAATACAAGACATATTATGGTAAATTTGTTGTAGATAAACATGTAATAGGATATATGTAAGTAAATATTGGACACATAAAGGCTTTTTTAAGCTAATTTTTAGCAGTTATAGACTAATATCATAAATCGACCATGCTACGTAGATCTGCCCATATTTCAAATATTTTTTAACATATACTGAACTGTGTTTTATTTGGTCAAATTCACCCATACTGCACAGAAAATACTTTTAACATGCCAAACTCATATACAATGGGGCGAACTTGACCAAAGTCACTTTTTTTTTTAAGTTATGATGATTTTTTTTGCAATTTTAATGTAGCATACTTAAAGTGAACACCGAACCCCATAATATACTTGCATACACAAAAATGTAGCATCATTTAAAATATGATTTATATAGGGTCAAAGTACAAAATCGGTCAAAGTCACCCCATTTTACGGTATAGGGTGTTTTTAATCGGAGGGAAAAATGGTAGTATTATTTGCTAATTTCACCGACGCGTACGTTGTAGCTTTATAAAAAAAAACAAGTTAGCAATAACTAAATCTAGGAGCATCTCGCATATAAGAATTCCTAGTTTTTTAGAATATAATAAGTGCGTAGTTTGTTAATAACAATAATCAATTATGTTTTAGGATGTATACGAAAAAAACCTATGACTTACTTGTCACATACCAAACATCGCATCAATAATCACGCGAAAGTCAAATGTCGAAACTGCAGTAAAATTTTTAAAGGATACCTGGATTTGAAACGCCATCGTATGATAAGTACCTGTAATATCTCTTCATTTAAGTGCAAATGGTGCAGCTTATCCTTTACTACCTCAAAATTGCTATTACTTCATCATAATATCCATAGAAAGCGCGTAAACGTTTATAGTTGTCAGTCGTGTAACAAAAAGTTTCCGAGATTTTATAATTTCCAAAAACACATGGCTGTTGTACACAGTGAACGTATTGAAACAAAGTATACACCCGCTGTAAAAGTCGAACCTAAAGTGAGTAAAGAAGTGGCAAAAAGCCGGTTTTATTGTGATATCTGCAAAGAAGCTTTTCATTCGAAAAGCGAATTTGAGGAACACCAGGCTTTCCATTCAAAGTCCCAATTTCAATGTAAAAAGTGCAAGAAATGCTTTATTAGACAAGCGAACTACTGGTATCATGTTAAAAACAAACTGTGTACCAACTGGTTAGGGGAAGCGATGCTTGTAGATATAAAAGATTTTACTTGCACTATATGTAAAAAAGAATTATTAAACTTGAGAAACTTTGTGAGACATATGACCAATGTGCATAGTCAAGCTAACTTTAATTGCAAACACTGTTCGAAAAGATTTAATAGTGTGGAAAAATTTCGCAGCCACTTAGTGGCGAAACACCCCAACGAAAAGAAGTACTTTTGTACATTGTGCGAAGCTGCAGGTTTTGTGACATATAGGGAATTTATTGCGCATAAAAGGGTCCACAAACAAAGACGTCATATTAAACAAGTGCTGTGTAAGGTTACCAAAGAAAATTTAGAAGGAATAGATAATAAAATCGATGCTAAAAAGGTGTTTCAGTCAGAAGATATAGAAAACGATGATAAAGAGATCATCGATAAACAATATAAGCTCAAATTTAATGAAGGTGAAGATTGCTGTGGTATGCAAATCGACATTAAGAATGAACTTCAGTCAGATGAGGAGACTGACCTTATTGATGTTCCTGAAAAAGTCATTATCAGCGAAAAAGGAGAAATTCAAGAATGTTAATATGCATTTTTGGCTTAACTGTTTATTCCATTAGGGTAAGATTAAGATTTGTTAGGCATTTCCCTAGAGATTGTGTCAATGCGCTGCTTCTGTTGTAATTTAGAACTAAAAATTTCTGATTTGTTCAGAGAGATTTTATGGCTTTTGACAACTCATGTATGTAATGCACCTATAATCTATTTCGCGTGGAATTGTTTATTTTCTCTAGCTTTTATACAAAATTTAAATAAAATCAAGGTCGACTTCACTATACCGGGTGTTTCTCAAAAGACGTTCACCCCTATAACTTTTCTGTATTTATAGGAAATTTTGAGATTATGCATAAGAGATAAGTCTGCATTTATTGGCATAATTTTCAATTTGTTAGCACTTCCGGTTTAACCGCAAGTAACCTTGACTTGAGTATTTTAAATGGGACATCTTGTATATTTTTACTTATTGGGATTCAGCATAACATTCTGAGTAAAATGACACCTCGACTTGTCATTTTTTGACGTGTTATAACATTTTTATGTTTATTTTTTATTTTCAATCTGGAGTACTATAAATTAATTAAATCTGTTAATTTATAGTCAAGTAGTATATGAAAATTAAAATTATGTCATAATAATTGACTTTCTAAGTTTTACAAGCGTTTAAAAAATGAAATTTTGTTTTCTCGACTTTTACTCCATTTTTCCAAATGGAACGAGATTTAATTAATTTGTAGCACTCTAGATTAAAAATAAACCTAAAAATGTAAAATAATAATAAGTAAAAATATACAAGATGTCCCATTTAAGATATCAAAGTCAAGGTCACTAAACCGGAAGTGTTAACAAATTGAAAATTATGCCAATAAATACAGACTCATCTCTTATGCATAATCTCAAAATTTCATATTAATGTCTATAAATATAAAAAGTTATAGGGGTGAACGTCTTTTGAGAAACACCCGGTAGGTAATAACTAACATATTAAATAAATATGAAGGAATTTCATAAATTATTTTAGGAGATTTGATTGCCAAAAATATCGGGTAAAATTTTTTTTAACATTATAATGTAATTTTCCTTTTACCAGACAATTATCCCAAAATTAGCAATGAAATAAATTGATATTTTTGTAATAATATGTCAGATATTACCTAAATAATGTGCCGACGATATTGATTTTATTTAAATTTTAGGTTACATGTTCTGCGACTTAACTTTTTTATCAAATATCTTAGCTTACTTAACTGCGACAGTACGTTTACCAACTTGAAAGTTCTCGTAGTAGGTATTATTATCATTCACGAGAATATAATATATTTTTATAATACTCTGGTGCATAATATACAACTTGTCATTTAGTGTAGATACAGGAAGCGTTTGTGTTGACCTCTAGAGAGATAATAGGATAAGAATAAGCTATTAGTGTTACTTAACTACTTGGTAAATAAACTTAACGGTCTGAAACAATCACATTGATCTGACATAAAAAGCTCTTCATCTAAAATTTTGTTTGTTTTAAAATGGCTGCGTAATGTGAGTTTAGTAAAATCTTGGTGGATATAAAATAATAAAATTACTAAATAAAAGCAGCTGTTCCATTTGGTTTAAAAAAGACATATAGCCCAGCTAATATATCGTGGGCTTGCGGCGAAAACTCATTAAGTCAAAATATGATGTTTTGAGAAAATGCCATTTAAAAAATTACTTAGACATTTGTCGTTTAAATCCAAATAATGAAACAAATATTAAAGTTTTAAGTTTGGATTATCGAAAATATATACTGTTTCTTTAACATTTAAAAAAAAAATAATGTTACATGAATTAAATTTTTTGCGTAAAAATAGAAAATACAAGTGGTGTGACCGGGAGTGTGACTTAATGAGTTTTAAATTTGATCATGTTTTATTAGAGGACTGACTTATTAAAAAAAAAATATATTTTATATTATCGCGGCTCCAACTTAATGCTTTTTGATAGCTGCATTATTTTATTTGTCAATTTGAATACATTGCGGTAGATTTTTGTAGTCTCTAACACATACATGCACAATAATTATTATTAATTTTGGCATACAAAACTCATTAAGTCAGATTTTGCGCAGCACCCTATAATACATAAAATTCACCAAGTCACTTTTAGTGAGTTCTCGCATTAACTACCAAAGGACAATATTGACTTAAGGTGGAATTCTCAACGTCATTCCATCTATTGCCAACCTATAACCTATTTTGCGTTGCTTTTTTTAGTTTATTATTTGATTAACCAACATTTAAATAAAATCAATATCGTCGGTACAATATTTAGGTAATATCTGACATATTACAAAAATATCAATTTATTTCATTGCTAATTTTGGGACAATTGTATAGTGAAAGAAGAATGACGTATTAATGTTAAAAAAAATCTTACCCGATATTTTTCGCTATACAATTCTCCTAAAATATTTAATGAAATTCCTTGATATTTTATTTAATATGTCAATTATTACCTATAAAATATGAAGACGATAATGATTTTATTTAAATTTTATGTAAAAGCTAGAAAAATTAAATAAATATACGCGAAATAGGTTATAGGTTGGCAAGCATGTTGATATTCCCACCTTAATGTGATTCTTAATATGCTCATTCTGGTTACTTAGTGAGTTTTTTAACGAAGATACATGGTAATGTGTTAGACCTAAATCAGACTTAATGAAATATAAATAAATGTCAAAACTGGAAAAATATGACTTAATGAGTTTTCGCCGCGAGCCCACGATAATATATACTATGAGCGCAGGAGAAATCCACATCAAGATTTGGTCCATAAGTCTAAACTAGCATTTTTATGTAAAAAAATTCAAGATATTTAAAAAATGTATATAATATATATTACAATTATACCTAAAAGATAATAAAGATATTAAAACGAATACTAAGTGACCTATTTAATCATAGAGTTTGTTCCCGAGAGCGTACTCCGAAAAAGACAAGCACACAGGGATTCTTACTTAAAAAAAATGAATATAAATTCGGAGGATTTAAAAAAAGGAGTTGTAACCGATCTAGTTATCCGATGTTATTGAAAATAATATAATATGTTGTATAAATAACTGAAACTTGGATTGCTCGTCATCCAAAGTTTTTTAAAAATCAAAAGACCTATTAAAAAAATTTAACTTGCCGCCGCAGCTTCGAAAAATAGAGTTAACCCTTTCGCTGCTCCGGACGAATATATTCGCCACGCCGTATACGGCTCTGGACGAGTATAGTCGTTTTGCTTATAAAAATAGGATCAGGCTGCTCTAGACAAATAATCTCGTTGGCGGAGTTTCCACGTGTTATTTACGAGCCGCTCGTTTCAAATTGGCGCGGTGGCGGGCGGGCGGTTGGACCGAGATAGGGTGGGGCCGTGAATGTTTCCCGCGAAATTTAACTGATTTTGTACGTTTACATATTTAGAGTTCGCGTTTTTGGTTGTTTCGACAAGTTTTGTGTTAGAATAACCTAATATGGCTGGGAAATATCTTACAGATAAACAACTTGAAGAGATATTAGCCAGAAGTGACAGCGAATATGAGGAACAAAACGCGAGTTCCGGAATCGGAGAAACCGGCCAAGTGTGAGTCAGACTCGCTTACGAAGGGTTCCGTACCATTATATTTACAACATTAGACACTATATAACCTTTTTTTTTAATTTCACTTGTGTCTGGGAGGTTATAATGTCATACTCAATTAGTTTACAGTGCTCTTAACGAGTATATTCGCAAGCGGTAAAAAAATAGGCAATTTGGCGTGCGACTTTATTTGAGCACCGCGCAGTGAAAGGGTTAGGTCTATATTATCACAAATTATCAAAAATATGAAGATCGGACTTCTTTCAAACTAATATCGTTTTGACTGACAAATGAGGAGCAACCAAGCAAAACGCTTTATAACCATTTTAATGATTTTTTAAGTAAACAATAAAAGTTCCTTCATTTTAACCAATGCGTCATTTAGACAATGTAGATCAAAGTACTTTAAAATCATTAGAAATAACTGTATCGAGAATACGAGCAAAACGAATTTTGATCAATATTTCGTTACATCTTTGATTCATCCAAAAACGCATGTTTGGAGTAAGTACAATTACTAACAGTTTTAAGTTAACAAAGTTTAACTTGACAACTCAAAGACGGATATTTGGCCGCTTTTTGGAGAAAACGAAATATTGATAATAGGAAAATTAAATGGCGAATGCTCTTAAATCCATTTTTCAACCAAACAAACTGGCTTACCTAAACCCAGTCGTTGTTTGTTCGGCAACCCGAAAATGCCTGTGACTGCCAAGACTTTGGGTTACATAATTAAATTTTTTCTTGTAATATTTTTGTTAAAAATATGTTTTTCAATAAACAGTTGTTTTGCCTCGTAGTCGTAAATAATGAAAAACCCGAGGGGTAAACACCTGTGGATTTCTGGTCTACACCCAAATGTGGATTTCTATGGATGTCCGTGTATATCTACGGATGTCCGTGGATTTCTATGGATGTCTACGGATGTCAGTGGATTTCTATGGATGGCGATGAATTTAATGTATGTCGACGTGGCAACCGCGCTTCTTTTGACGGATATTAAGCTTTGCCAGCGATGCCAGATTGACGAAATTCTTAATAATTTTAGACATTTTTTTACATTTAGGAAATTTTGCGTATGTTTTAGGCATTTTTTCGAGCATTTTTCTGTGAGCTATTTAAAAGAACAAAAACAATTGTCACTTAGAAATCAATATGTTCCTGTAATTAAATTAATGTTTTGGATATGGTGGCGTACAGTTTATTTCTATATGCTCGATAAACTTGAGATTTTGTATTAGTATACTTGGCATTAGTGCTGGGAAGTTTAGTTCATTTTGCCGATTTCAATATCTTTCGTTCTCGTTCAATAAAGTGAATCTTTCGTTCTCGTTCAATAAAGTGAATAGTTCAAAAGACTAGTTCGTTTAGTTCATTTAGTTCACTGATTTATACTGGCATAGTGAAGTAAAAGAAATATTTTAAAATTAAAATTATATATTAAATTAACAAAAAATACAGTAGACACCGACAATATTTTTTATTCATTTCCATACCAAAATAGTCCGAAATCATCGCGGCATGCATCGGCCGGTCAGGTGACAAAACCTATAATCTCGCTCGTCTCGCTCTCGCTTGCGTAGTTCATTCCGTTTAGACTTTAGTTCGCCTTGTTTCAATCTCTCAGTAATTACTGATTGAATCTTTTAGTTCAGTTGTCAGATTCGATCTTTTGAACTAGTTCGTTCGCGAACTACACAACTCTACTTGGCATTACTGCGCTGCGCTTTAATCTGTTCCCAATTCACTGTCCGAGTTGCATATTTAGTTCTTTACAGTTCTGTTTGTACCAACGAAATAAGAATACAAAGGAAGTAGGATTTTGCATAAACCGCCTAACAAACCGACCGACGGAAGTCGGCCATTTTGAGACACCACAATATGACTCCATGTTTGTTTTGGTGTTTGACCGTGGTTGACAGGTCGAGCTGTGATTTCTGCTTTCTTGGCCGTTTTTGAGTTATTTTGTATTTTAATTAGTTAACAACCATATTTAACGAATACTAGTAAACTTATAATTACTTTAGTGTGACAGTGGAGTATACTTTTAGCGCTGGACAGCGATTAAAACATTTTAATTAGTTGTTATTCTGGGTTAATTAATAAGCTTTAAATATGGTTCGTTGTGCTGCTTGTGGGTGCTCCCAAACGCTATGAAGTAAAAAACTGGGCATTACATTTCATCGGTAAGTTTATGTTTAGATATATAAACTTTTTTAATCTGTACTTATAGAAAAAAAAATATTTTAATTTAATATCAAAATACACACAACCTCCGAACCTCGCATGTCATTCATGGGCGTTCGTCTTATAAAACCAGAAAAATATTATTTATTTATTAATCGACTGGGTTACCCCATTTCTACAAAAAAGCAAATTAAAAATACTTATTGGTTTTTAGTTTTCCAAATAATTACCTAAGAAAAAAGGCGTGGTTGAAAATTGTAAACCGAAGTGATTGGGATCCTACACGAAATACAGTTCTTTGCTAGAAGCATTTTCCTGAAGATTGCTTTGACAGAACCTCAAGATTGAAAGTTAGATTGGTCCCAACTGCAGTAGTGCCTACTTTTTAAGTAGCCAGGTTAAAAAATGTAAGTTTTGAAACTATTGTATCGGGTCATTACATAATATATTGGAAAATATGTAGGTAGGTACTTAAGAATATGAATACAAATAATTCTGCCTTATTTATGCTTCTGAGGAAGCTGCTTTGTCACTTTTTCATAAATTATGTATCGATAAAAGTTTTTAGATGTTTTATTGGTTTAATCTACTTTTAAAATTTTAAACCCATGGATAAAGAATGTAATAAAATATGGAAGTGTAGGTACGATAAACAAAGAAATTCATATTTAAAGACTGAATACAATGATGTTTCTAGAATGATAGAAACGTTTTCTCAATATTCACCTGAGGACGACTGGAGATACCATTGATTAAAAAAATAAATTCAAAGCAAGTCCCAAACCTTCTATTATTTAAAGAAATTCATATCAAAATATAAAAAAAAAATTTTACAAAAAGAGTTAGTATCACGTTATAGTTACTTTTGTGTCATTTGGTAAAGGTGCCAAACAAATAATTAAAAAACTTATATTTTTTTGGCAGGTACGTTCCTATGCAATATCTTATAAGACACCCTGTCAAAACCTGCCTGAAGATAATTATCCTACTGTGAATCTAACTGGAACACCTTCTGGTTACAACATATATTGGACATGGCTCTTCCAGAATATGCCTCTTCCAGGACATGGTTCTTCCAGGACATTTTACTATCCAACAACACACCTAAGATTTTAGTATATTCCTTTAATCTTATATGACAATCATTAATGGTTACTGTTTCCGGATTCTCCAAAGTGTATGGGTTAGTCTTAAACAAGGTGATAACGGTCTTTGATTTATTTAATATCAGTTTATCTTTAGAAAACCAATAATTATTTACTTCAATCATAAATTGTTAAATATGTTGCTCGAGAAGCTCATGGTCTTTATATGCTAGGATTTATAATAAGAACTTGTAAATACTTTAAAAATGTTAACGCCATAATAACTTTATATAAATCCCTGGTAGCTACAAAACTTTAGTATGCATGCACTATTTGGGATCCTCAGTATGCCAATAAGATTGCTCTTTCAAAATCTATTCAGCGTAAATTTTAAAAAATTTTATACTACAAGTCATTTTCAGTTTATCCGCCAAGAGGTACAGATCAAGGGCTTTTGTGTAATTTGTTTAATATCCCTTCTTTAAGACTATTGTGTATAGAAGCAAGAATTATTTTCTTATATAAAATATTTAGAGACAAAATAGATAATAAAGAGTTCTTAGGACTGCTTCCGTTTAGAATAGGCTTAGTCAATACTAGATCCGCACATGTATTTTATATTCCTACACCGAGGACAAATCTATACAAAAACTCACCACTGTGACTGTGCTCTATTTTAATAAATATTGTGGAGACATTGAAATATATAATTTAAACTATCAAAAATTAAAATTAAGGAATGAACTGCTTGGGCAAATGCTAATTGAATATTTATTATAGCTTAGGATAGCTTTTAGAAATGGGGTTTATGTATCTATAATTAACTTGTTAAGTTGTTGATACTACAAATAAATAAAATGTTTGTATTATCTGCATAGTTTGTCATTTGACAATTTTCTTGTATACTAGAAATCTCATTAATATTATTTAGGTACATATTATAATAAACAGGACTATATTATATTATATTTTATTATTTTATTGTGATTTGGTTCATGAAGAAAGAGTAAGGTTTTTTTAAAATTTTATTTTTTAACGTAGACGTTTTGGCAATAATTTTGCCGATTATCTGAAACAATTTGTCTTCTGCAATTTTTTTTTAATGTATAATAACAGGTGTTTTTTAGTTATTTAACCAGATATTTACATTACCCTTTCACCTCCGTTACCTTATTTAAATAAATAATTAAAAGAAATAGTTGTATTGTTTTATTACACCAACCTTACCGTATCTTATAGCTATATATGAATCTAAATATATTTTTTATTTTTTTCGTCCAAATAAAATTTCATTAATCATTTTGTTATTACCATTTTAATGATACGCCACAGGTAAACCGGAAACGCGCGTGCGTTAAATGTTGCCGCCATCAGACCCCATCCCGGACAACTGTCAATCTACCATACCCTACTTCCTTTGTATTCTTATTTCGTTGGTTTGTACACAAACTAAAATAGCTGCTGTGTGTGTGAACTTACACTATTATAAATTAAAGTGCGTGTGAACTAAGTACGGCTGTTTCTTCAGCTACATTTTGTTTCTTAAACTTTAAACTTGACTTAAGTAGAAAATATGTTGGTACCGATCTCAAAAAAAGCAAAATTTTAAAAGTGCTTGAGACCCTAAAAAGAAATTCGCAAAATACAAAATTAATTTTTAATAAGTATTAGAATTCCCTCGATTTATACTGCGATATGAATTCTGTAGTTCGATACATAAACGCGAGTTGATTGGATTTACTTAACCATTAGTAGATGGTTTACCTCAAACAGACTCGTTTCTTGCCACATCTGCAAAAGTAATTCAAGATTACTTTTTGACAACTTCAAAATCGAATAACGCCTATATGTAGTAATGGCTCAGCCTTTGCCAGATACGGCACCACCATATTATCTGGCTGATTTCGGAATAGATAATAAGTTCAATTTAAACAATGCCACAAAAAGATGGAACCACATCAAAGAAAACCTGAAAGGTCGGGGTATAGTCTTAGTAGGGTTTTCCAGTGACGGTGACACTCGTCTGTTAAAAACAATGCGTCAACACCGGTTAAACCGGATGTAACTCGAAAGCAGGAAATATAGTTGTTCCGGTTTAACTGGAAGTTAATTTTTTATATAAATAATAAAAATTGAAGATAGGGACATGTAAGCCGTTTTGCTCTAAGACGTACTGTTAGAAGGTTATAAGCTGTCAAATTTCAAAAATGTCACTTTTCGAGAGTCAATATCTCGGAAACTATGTATAGACTAATAATGCATTTAATAAAAAATAATTATAATTTTATATGGAATTTAAAAATGTAAAAATATACAGGGCGTTCCATTTAAAAAAAATATTCCAAAAGCGGACCCAGCTGTCATCTTGACATTTAAAGCTGTCATTGGTATGTCAAAAAGTGCAAGACTTGCTCAAATATTATCGTTCAAAATTTCATTAAAATATACCGAACGGTTTAGAAGTTAGAGGGGGGGGACGGCCTTTAGGTCCTCACTGTATAGAGGGCTTAGACATAGCAGAGGTACTCAGCAGAGTGCAAGGTATCCCCCATATGTTAATCTGCCGCGCTTGAGTAAATCCCAAAATCCCCTGTTGGGCCCCCCTACTAGTAAATGCAACTTAAAGTTAAGCAAAAAGAAATAAATCTACACTGACTGGGCAGAATGCAATAAATCCCCATTCTAGTTTCGCAAAACGCGCAAAACAATTTAGAATAACAATGATACCTAATAGATATTTCTTAAAAAGACGGTATTTAAATTATCAACAGATAAACATATTAGTTTTTACCGTGTCTCCTACAAGTTTTTTATTCAAAACAATATAATATTATGAATTTGGCTGTTTTAACTATGACAAAATATCAAATTAATAAAAGTATTTCTGAATTCAGACTATACAGACAGTAATTACATAAAACGTTTCGGATGTTACCGGTTGAAACGTGATATTTTTATTTTTAAATAAATCTACACTGACTGGGCAGAATGTTATAAATCCCCATTCTAGTTTCGCAAAACGCGCAAAACAATTTAGAATAACAATGATACCTAATAGATATTTCTTAAAAAGACGGTATTTAAATTATCAACAGATAAACATATTAGTTTTTATACCGTGTCTCCTACAAGTTTTTTATTCAAAACAATATAATATTATGAATTTGGCTGTTTTAACTATGACAAATTATCAAATTAATAAAAGTATTTCTGAATTCAGACTATACAGACAGTAATTGCATAAAACGTTTCGGATGTTACCGGTTGAAACGTGATATTTTTATTTTTAAATAAATCTACACTGACTGGGCAGAATGTTAGAAATCCCCATTCTAGTTTCGCAAAACGCGCAAAACAATTTAGAATATCAATGATAATAGATATTTCTTAAAAAGACGGTATTTAAATTATCAACAGATAAACATATTAGTTTTTATACCGTGTCTCCTACAAGTTTTTTATTCAAAACAATATAATATTATGAATTTGGCTGTTTTAACTATGACAAAATATCAAATTAATAAAAGTATTTCTGGATTCAGACTATACAGACAGTAATTACATAAAACGTTTCGGATGTTACCGGTTGAAACGTGATATTTTTATTTTTAAATAAATCTACACTGACTGGGCAGAATGTTATAAATCCCCATTCTAGTTACGCAAAACGCGCAAAACAATTTAGAATAACAATGATACCTAATAGATATTTCTTAAAAAGACGGTATTTAAATTATCAACAGATAAACATATTAGTTTTTATACCGTGTCTCCTACAAGTTTTTTATTCAAAACAATATAATATTATGAATTTGGCTGTTTTAACTATGACAAATTATCAAATTAATAAAAGTATTTCTGAATTCAGACTATACAGACAGTAATTGCATAAAACGTTTCGGATGTTACCGGTTGAAACGTGATATTTTTATTTTTAAATAAATCTACACTAACTGGGCAGAATGCAATAAATCCCCATTTTAGTTTCGCAAAACGCGAAAAAACCAATTTAGAATAACAATGATAATAGATATTTCTTAAAAAGACAGTATTTAAATTATCAACAGATAAACATATTAGTTTTTACCGTGTCTCCTACAAGTTTTTTATTCACAACAATATAATATTATGAAATTGGCTGTTTTAACTATGACAAAATATCAAATTAATAGAAGTATTTCTGAATTCAGACTACAGACAGTCATTACATAAACGTTTCGGATGTTACCAGTTGAAACGTGATATTTTTATTTTTAAATAAATCTGTGCAAGCGTGCTGTTTGTTACTACAAACTTGATTTTTTTTTAATAAATCTGCAAGCGTGCTGTTTGTTACTACAAACTTTTTTTTTTTTAAATAAATCTGTGCAAGCGTGCTGTTTGTTACTACAAACTTGATTTTTTTTTTTTTAATCTGCAAGCGTGCTGTTTGTTACTACAAACTTGATTTTTTTAAAATAAATCTGTGCAAGCGTGCTGTTTGTTACTACAAACTTGATTTTTTTTTAAAATAAATCTGTGCAAGCGTGCTCTTTGTTACTACAAACTTAATTTTTATTTTTAAATAAATCTGTGCAAGCGTGCTGTTTGTTACTACAAACTTGATTTTTTTTTTAAATAAATCTGTGCAAGCGTGCTGTTTGTTACTACAAACTTGATTTTTTTTTTAAATAAATCTGTGCAAGCGTGCTGTTTGTTACTACAAACTTGATTTTTTTAAAATACATCTGTGCAAGCGTGCTGTTTGTTACTACAAACTTGATTTTTTTAAAATAAATCTATGCAAGCGTGCTGTTTGTTACTACAAACTTGATTTTTTTTTAAATAAATCTGTGCAAGCGTGCTGTTTGTTACTACAAACTTGATTTTTTTTTAAATAAATCTGTGCAAGCGTGCTGTTCGTTACTACAAACTTGATTTTTTTAAAAATAAATCTGTGCAAGCGTGCTGTTTGTTATTACAAACTTTTTTTTTTTATAAATCTGTGCAAGCGTGCTGTTTGTTACTACAAACTTGATTTTTTTTAAATAAATCTGTGCAAGCGTGCTGTTTGTTACTACAAACTTCATTTTTTTTTTAAATAAATCTGTGCAAGCGTGCTGTTTGTTACCACAAACCTGATATTTTTTTTTAAATAAATCTGTGCAAGCGTGCTGTTTGTTACTACAAACTTGATTTTTATTTTTAAATAAATCTGTGCAAATAATATTTATGTGTTAATAATATTTAAATAAATCTGTGCAAATTTGTTACTACAAACTTGATTTTTTTTTTTAAATAAATCTGTGTTACTACAAACTTGATTTTTATTTTTAAATAAATCTGTGCAAATAATATTTATGTGTTAATAATATTTAAATAAATCTGTGCAAATTTGTTACTACAAACTTGATTTTTTTTTTAAATAAATCTGTGCAAGCGTGCTGTTTGTTACTACAAACTTGATTTTTATTTTTAAATAAATCTGTGCAAGCGTGCTGTTTGTTACTACAAACTTGATTTTTTTTTTACTGTATTTGTCCTGAACTGAGATAATATTCTTTTCCGCTGCAAAGTAAGCAAATGTTACTCTCGAGAAATTAAATTCAACTTATTTATTTATTTATTATTTAAGTACACTACAGAATAATATATTCCAAATGGTACACGAAAAATATATCAGAACAAACCATAAATGTAAAAGAGCAAGTTACAAATTTAAAATGACATGTATCGCTAAGCAGATAAATAAATTAACAATCACAACAAATAGGCACTATCTTAGGTTAATCGTTTGTTTTAATTTAGTCAAACTGATGCAAAAAATGTCAATATATTGAAAGTTTTTATTGTAATTCACCAAATGGTGAACTTATACATATTATATCAAGCTTAGATTTTACGCTATTAATACATGATAAATTAAAAGTGAGCGAAAAGGTATTAAAATAGATTTAACTTCTGCAAAAAGATATCGTCGGTGCAATGTCACACCCACGAATGTGCAAAATTTTCGTTTTTCACCTAAATACACCACTATTACTAATAATATCCCAGCAGTGGCGTAGCCAGCCTTGCGGGGCGGGAGGGGCGAACATATATGAGGGCGCTTAATGATTTTTTAGAACCACTATTATTATTATTATTATTATTATTATTATTATTATTATTAAAAATATGGTGTTTTTTTTTCAAATAATAACGTCCGAGTAAAATTCAAATAAGTAAAACACTTCTAATACGTGCCGACATGCAAATAATATGCACTATTGCAGATATAAACAAAAAATCCTCTTTTCGGCAACACAATTTCTGAACATTTGCCGCCGCGACTCAAACGCCGCCACAGTGTGCCGCATTGCCTTTGAAGAAATCATTCGTAGGTATTATAATCATTTATTTTAACTCATAAAATAAAAATAGTTCTTTTACTTTTAATTGAAAATTATATTTGAGGCATTTCAAAAAAATATGGTGTTTGTTTTTCAAAATACATATAATAGAATACCAAATTATTTTCAATTTCAATAAATGTTACAGGGTGTAATTAAAGTATATTTTTATTTTGCATACGGGCACCAAGCGGCAAGGGGGGCAGGCGCCCCCCCTGGCCCCACCTGGCTACGCCACTGTATCCCAGTCATTGCTTTACTCTGTCACGACCACGAATGTGATTGAAGGCTAAGAGGTGGTGGGGAGGAGATGTGCACTTTCACGGAAGTCGGTCTGCATTGTTTACTTGAGTGTAGTGATTGAGTTAACCTGCTACGTGCATATCGCGAAAGTGACACTTTCGTGTTTGTGGCGGTGTGGATTTTGCATTTGTTTTACATTCGGTATCTTGTTTCTACTAAACATTTCTCAGTTTTGTGTGTAAAAATGTGTTACTTAAGTGTTTTATTATATTATTATTTCTAATTTTGTAGTTTTCAATATTAGAAAGTTCTTTCGTTCCACTTTTACAATAATAAAGGTTGATATTATAATTTCACGTATATGCATTTTATTAAAAAAAACTACAATGCCACAATCGCGAATGTAACTTTTTTCGATTTCGACGAAAATTGATGGATATTTTCGTAAATCCCTGATAATATTTCTAAAATATAACTCTAACATCTGTTAATAAAATTACAAAAAAAAATGTCGCATTAAATCCTGATTTTTAGCAACTAATTGAAAGTTTAAAAGTCGAATACCTGCTTACGCTCATTTTGCACATTCGTGGGTGTGGCATTGCACCGACGATATGTCATTGTATAAAGATGTTGGTTTCATCCGCAATAATTATTTCGTCGTTAATAAAGTTAATATTACATTTCTTGCTCCACAACTTAATATTTCTATCGCCGCGTCGGCTTGGATAAATTAATATGCATTTTAACGTATAAGATTCACAGATGGTACAATTTCATTTAGTGTCAAGTCCAATGTTTCATCTTCATAATCTAAATATAACTTGTAGCATGACAGCAAATTTTTATCATTCCTAACTTGCACTTCAATCCAGTAAGTTCCAGCTTTCGGAGTTGCAATTGCACTTCCCAGCAGGTGAACTCTCGTTGGCACATCAAAAAGGTACATTTTTTGTAGGGGTTGCATTGTATAAGTGCCCTAAAAAATATACCGCAAATCAAATCAAAATATGCTTTATTGTTGAAAGAATATATTATATATTCCTATAAACAAAGTTGGGGTTTAAGTGTAAAATATTAAATAATATAAGCAAACTTAAAAATAAAGACATTGTATGACCTGTTATATAAAGAATCACAAATTTAATAAATGAACTACACAGGTCCATGCAACAAATATTTAAGGAACTAATTAAATAATGAAATACACGTACGTATGTAAAGTAAAACAATAAAATATACAAACAAAACAAAGATGTAGATCAATGCAAAATTTAAAATGTTTACTCTCAAATCCCTTACTGTCCAAAAATACACCTGTTGACAAAGTAATTTAGCTGTTTAAGTTTAAGTACACTGGTTAAAGTTAATTATTTTTAAAAACCTAAATACTCTTAAGGGGTAATTGCATGGTTGCTCTAATAAGCAGTAAATAAGAAATATACAATACAGCAAAGTCAATACTAATATTTAAAGCGATAAAACTTAAACAAGACCTACAAATTTATTAAAAACGATCGTTAAGAAATTCGGGCACTGTATAGTAGGCTTTTTCCAGCAAAAACGCCGTCACAGCCGATTTCACTTCACTTTTTAAGAGCAGTTATTACTTGCCGCATTTAGGTAAAAAGGAGTGACAAACTACAAATAAACTATTGGATAGAATTGGTTAAAATTTGGAATTTAGCTCCGAAATTTGATACAACATGACTATATCGCCTTCAATCTTTTTAAATTAGAAAACAAATTTTCAAAATAAATTATTTTGACAAATTGGTTTAGGCTTTCGCGGCCAGTCGGTGAGCTAGTGTAGTCATCATTCGGGTCTAAAGGCCGTCGTTGGTTGGAATTGCTTCCTAACGTTTCGCTAGCACGAGTGGCGAGCTTCTTCAGAGGTTCTTCCATCTCCGGTGCTGGAAGTAGACTGACGAATTCTCGGGCGCAGGTTGTATATATACTGGTGGGCAGGGGGCGGAGCTTGTTCCGCTTCGGTTAACTTCGGGATATCTATCGGCATTACTCGGGAGTGTCTGAGGATAGGATTCCAGATCTGGTTAAGCCTAAGGGTCTCTTCTTTTCTGTTGAAATTGTCAGGATGCTTATGGATTTCGATGGCTTCTCTGACAAGCCTGTTGTGATAGCCATCGACTGATGCTAATAACTTACAGTTCTCAAAATGTATCCTGTGGTCCCCGTTACTCAGTGCGTGTTCGGCTACTGCAGACTTCTCAGTTCGTCCTGGTCGGCAGCTTGCTTTATGCTCCTTGAGTCTCGTTCCCATTGATCTTTTAGTGGTTCCAATGGTGACCTTTCCGCAGGAACAGGGTATGCGGTAGACGCCTGCAGCTGAAAGTGGGTCCCTCTTGTCCTTTGCTGATCTAATGGTCTGCTGGATCTTCTTTGTTGGCCTGAAGATTGTCCCGATGTCGTGTCTTCTCAAAACTTTGCCAATCCTGTCCGTGACTCTAGGAACATATGGTAGATATGCCCGAGAGGTGGTGGATGTCCGTTCGGTTTCCCGTGGCCTAGATGATCTCAAGCCCATTGATCTCTCGATCTCTCTCTTGTTGTAGCCATTCGCCTCGAACGCAGATTTTAGGTGTTCAAGTTCCGCCTGTAGGTTCTCAGGTTCGCAAATCCTTCGAGCTCGTTCTGTCAGGGTTTTGATGACTCCATACTTTTGACCTGGGTGATGGTTGGAAAGAGCGTGTAGGTATCTGTCCGTGTGTGTTGGTTTCCTGTACACTGTATGGCCCAGCTAGTCTCCCCGCTTCCTCACTAGCACATCTAGGAATGCCAGTTGTTGGTCTTTTTCAGTTTTCATGGTAAACTGGATGCTGGGATGCTGACTGTTGAGGTGCTGCAGAAAAACGTTGAGTTTGTCCATACCGTGTCCCCAAATCACAAGTGTGTCATCCACGTATCGGAACCATGTTGCCGGCTTGTACTGTGATGTGTTAATCGCCTTTTTCTCAAAGCTCTCCATGAAGTGGTTGGCTATACCTGGGCTCAGTGGACTTCCCATTGCCACTCCGTCCACTTGTTCGTAGAAGTCTCCTCCCCACACGAAGTAGCTTCCGGTGAGGCAGATCTCAAATAGCTTGCAGATGTCGGCCGGGAAGAAACTGGTCACTAGGTCCAGACACTCTTTTAGGGGTACCTTGGTGAAGAGCGAGACGATGTCGAAGCTCACCAGGATGTCGTTGGGTCCAACGTTGATGTCTTGTATCTTGCGCACGAAGTCGGCGGAGTCTTTTATGTAGCTGGTACCCTTCCCCACGTGTGGTTGAAGCAGCGATGCCAAGTGTTTCGCCAAATAGTACGCTGGCGATCCCGGGGCACCTACTATTGGCCTCAATGGAACATTTTCCTTGTGGATCTTGGGTAATCCATACAGCCTCGGTGGAACAGCTTCTGTCTTCAAAATGTATTTTTTGGTGTCTTCTGGCAGTGACGATGACTTGATGAGCCGGTTGGTGAGTCGTAGTCTAGCTTGTGTAGGATCCTTCTTCAGGGGTCTGTAGTTTTCCGGATCCAAGAGTTCCTCAATTTTCCTTTTGTAGTCCTCGGTCTTCAGAAGAACGGTTGCATTTCCTTTAATCTGCAAGCTATTTGAGATCTGCCTCACCGGAAGCTACTTCGTGTGGGGAGACTTCTACGAACAAGTGGACGGAGGGGCAATGGGAAGTCCACTGAGCCCACTTATAGCCAACCTCTTCATGGAGAGCTTTGAGAAAAAGGCGATTAACACATCACAGTACAAGCCGGCAACATGGTTCCGATACGTGGATGACACATTCGTGATTTGGGGACACGGTATGGACAAACTCAACGTTTTTCTGCAGCACCTCAACAGTCAGCATCCCAGCATCCAGTTTACCATGGAAACTGAGAAAGACCAACAACTGGCATTCCTAGATGTGCTAGTGAGGAAGCGGGGAGACTAGCTGGGCCATACAGTGTACAGGAAGCCAACACACACGGACAGATACCTACACGCTCTTTCCAACCATCACCCAGGTCAAAAGTATGGAGTCATCCCCTGACAGAACGAGCTCGAAGGATTTGCGAACCTGAGAACCTCCAGGCGGAACTTGAACACCTAAAATCTGCGTTCGAGGCGAATGGCTACAACAAGAGCGAGATCGAGAGATCAATGGGCTTGAGATCATCTAGGCCACGGGAAACCGAACGGACATCCACCACCTCTCGGGCATATCTACCATATGTTCCTAGAGTCACGGACAGGATTGGCAAAGTTTTGAGAAGACACGACATCGGGACAATCTTCAGGCCAACAAAGAAGATCCAGCAGACCATTAGATCAGCAAAGGACAAGAGGGACCCACTTTCAGCTGCAGGCGTCTACCGCATACCCTGTTCCTGCGGAAAAGTCTACATTGGAACCACTAAAAGATCAATGGAAACGAGACTCAAGGAGCATAAAGCAAGCTGCCGACTAGGACGAACTGAGAAGTCTGCAGTAGCCGAACACGCACTGAGTAACGGGGACCACAGGATACATTTTAAGAACTGTAAGTTATTAGCATCAGTCGATGGCTATCACAACAGGCTTGTCAGAGAAGCCATCGAGATCCATAAGCATCCTGACGATTTCAACAGAAAAGAAGAGACCCTTAGGCTCAACCAGATCTGGAATCCTATCCTCAGACACTCCCGAGTAATGCCGATAGATATCCCGAAGTTAACCGAAGCGGAACAAGCGCCGCCCCCTGCCCACCAGTATATATACAACCTGCGCCCGAGAAGTCTACTTCCAGCACCGGAGATGGAAGGACCTCTGAAGAAGCTCGCCACTCGTGCTAGCGAAACGTTAGGAAGCAATTCCAATCAACGACGGCCTTTAGACCCGAATGATGACTACACTAGCTCATAAATTATTTTTTTCAAAATTGATAAAATGAAGGTGATACAGTCATGTAGTATCAAATTTCGAAGCTAAATTCCAAATTTTATCCAATAGTTTTCTTGTAGTTTGTCACTCCTTTTTACCTAAATGCGGCAAGTGATAACTGCTCTTAAGGGTCCCCAGCGATCTAATACCAGCTGGTAAGTGGTTGAACACATTTTTACCATTATAAAATATAGAATTATTTACCAGAGCAGTATGGGCAAGGGCAGAACTTCAACTTGTCTTGTTTTGTAGTAATTTACCCTTACACCATCTTGGCTCTTAAGTTTTTTATACATTAAGCAGACCGTCTCTAAAATGTAAATGTTGTTGTAAATTTGTTTTCTCTAAATAATACTTTAAAAATGCTTTTTTCATTTAACTTGCTTAACACATTATATCTGATATCACGATACACCTATCCTACAAACCCTCGGGGCTTGTAGGTGATAGATGTTTTAGATGATATTTCTATTATAAAATTAAAATTTGTTCACCTTCAATCTCTGCGGCAACTAGATACTCTTCATTGGCAATAAGGAAAAAGAATTTAAGGTAAGTGTAGGTAATAGCGCCACCCTAAGCTTTGGATGGAAGTTTTAAAGAAGGTATATATTGCCCATGCCTAAAAATGGCATATTATGTTGGTAGGACTATACTATAACTGAGAGTAGGCATATTTAATCAAAAAAATTAAATGTAGACGTAGGGCTTAATTTAAAAAAAAAATGTCAATTGGCGTTATTGCTGACCATAGGTTAGCAATAACGCCAGCTTTGAGTATACCCCAAAATTAATCGTTAGCATGTTTTTCAGTACCAATTAAAAAACACATTTGCTATAAGTAATTATTCTATATTAAAGGCTGTAATAAAAATATAAAAAACAAGAAAATTTGAAGAAAAGATATACAACATATTAAGTTATTTAGGAGCAATAAGCAATAATAATCTTGTATGGCATGTAGAGCATTGTGTAATGCGTTGGAAGTGCAATTTCCTCTTAGACCCCGATTTCTACGTCTAGGCATACTGATGCTGAAAAAAACACATGATTAACTTCAAACCAACGAAAAACCTAATAGTTAGCAATATGACCTCTTAATGTGGCAATATTGCCAACATGCACGTGTTTGAAAAAAAACGTTGTTTCGAGAACCAATAAAAAAACTATGTATGGCCAATTATTTTCATAAATGTAGCATAAATATGTCTTGAATTAAAAAAAAACACTTACTGGTACTTAGTAATCCAACACAGCACTCTATATTTTACCACTTTTTATAACTAATACGAGCTAACCGATATTAAGTGACAAACGACACGACAACACACTTCTGGCCACAGAGCAACAAATCTTTGTAGACAGCATCTAATCCAAACGGGGAAATTGTTTTGTAGCGCCATCTGTCATTTGGGTAAAAAATCTGTGATATATTGCGATGTGGCGTTATTGCCAGCTTGGCGTTATTGCCTGCACCTACCTTATTTCAGAACTGTCAGAATTTACATAAAAAGAGAAAGAAAGTTTAAAAGTAAATTTGCTTGCGTGTTTGGAAACAAATAAACTTAGGAGTTTCCATCCTTAATGGACAACTAGAGTTAAATAACTTCCGTTTATTAAATATGGATGTTTTATACCGCTTTAACTAGAAACACCCATAATTTTGGTTAGAAAATATTGTAACTTATATAAACTCACCGACAAAAAAAACCGACACCTAATTTTTTTTAGTAATTTCAATATGGCATAACTTTTGATTTTTGACTTTATTGCAATGATTTTTCGCTGGGCGATAGATCTATTCATTAAAATTACGCTGCAGTTTGTTCTGATGTAATTTTGGTTGCTTAAATGTTTATATACCAGGATAAGTCAAAATGATGTTTTTACTCGGAAGTTTAAAACGTCCTGTGGAAAAAACACGCCAGAGAACCTTGTTTAAACATGATTTACGATAAAGCTGGATGTATTCCTAGCATTTTGTTTTTTGAATTATCTGGTTATCTTGTTTCTTTTACGAGCTACGCATTTTTAATTGAAACGCAAATTTGGCTTTTCAAAAATATACTATACTATAAGTCGGAAATAAGTCAGTGACGTCAGTCACTAGTTCGGAAATAACACAACAAGAGCGGCTTAAAATATTAAATAAATCTGGTATGAACTGCTCGCAAAATGCCGCTTGTTCTAATGGGGGCAAGGCGTGTCGACACAAAACGTGCACCCGCTGCCAAATTTATTGTGGCCCGTATACTGGAGCTTACGCGGAGCATTTCAAGCAGCTCTATTTTAACAGAGGTTCGCGATCGACGGACGTAAGTGTACTGATATTTTACGACTATCAGGTGGACTTTGCAACGTTGCAACAGTAAACGAGCATGGGCCCTGTCGAGGCCTGTTGAATAGGCGCGCTTGCGGGTTTAGGTTATAGTCTTGACCCCCCTGCGAAAAAAGTGAAAAGACATTTAACTGTGGCCGAACATGCGTTGGTAAAAACCGTTTATGAAAGTATTCGCGCTCGAAATCCCGATTTAGGCGCGGAGGATGCAGCAGAATTTTGCGGAAATTTAACACAATTGTCTTCTCGGACAGTTTTCAGTTCACTTCACGTTGATAAAAAGAAGGAAAAAAATGAAACAAGAGGTAGAAAGAAAGTAATTCTAGATGATGACGTAAAATATACAATTCGCCGGAGTGTACAGTTTTTTTTTAGAAACGAAATGCCAACCCTAAATAAAATCAAAGCTGAATTAAATGCTGATGAATCTTTACCCAAAATATCCTTTGGAGTTTTAAAGCGAACATTACGCGATTTAAACTTCCGGTATTTAAAGCGAAATCGCAAGAGCTTTTTAATCGAAAAAAATGAGATAGTGTTGTGGCGAAGAAAATGTTTAGAAGAAATACGTGACCATAGGCTTAAAGGTAAAAATATATATAATATTATACCGACGAAACATGGTTAAATGAGGGACACACCCGCTCCAAAGTATGGCAGGACCTAAATATATCAAGTTCACGTCAAGCATTTCTTGACGGGTTTTCCACTGGTTTGAAATCTCCTTCCGGTAAGGGCCGTCGACTGATTATTACCCACATAGGTAGCAACCCTGGTTTTTTTGTTGGTGGTCTTAACGTTTTCGAATCTAGGAAGACTGGCGACAACCATGAGGATATGAATGCTGAAGTGTTTGAAAAGTGGTTTTCGTCCGTACTGATGCGCGTGGAGCCCGGTTCGGTAATCGTAATAGATAATGCGCCGTATCACAGTCGGCGAGTAGAAAGAATACCCATACTGCTTGGTGAAAAGCCGACATAATCGACTGGTTAAAATCAAAAGACAACATACCATTTAGTGAAAATATGCTTAAAGTACAATTGCTTGATATTGTCCGTGTTCATAAAGACAAGTATATTGAACATGTTATCGATTAAATGGCGCATAAACGTGGTGTTACTCTATTGCGAATACCACATTATCATTGTGAATTAAACCCTATTGAACTTATAGATAAAAGGTGAAGTTGCGAGAAAAAACACAACATTTAAATTAAATGACGTTAAAGTTTTGTTAAACGAAGCTATTTATAAAGTTACAGCTGATAATTGGCAGAAGTGTATCGGACATGTGATAAAACAAAAACAAAAAATGTGGGAATTGGATACTACGGTCGAAGTTGTAGTTGAACCTCTTATTATCAATCTTGGTTTCGAAAGTAGTGATAGTAATGATTCTGAGTCAAATTCTGATCAAACCTCCGATAACGAGTAATAATTAACTTAAAATTTTATTGATTTTTGATTTAAAGTTTTGTTGCAACATTATTATGATGTTTTATGATAAGAAAAACCCCTTATCATCCAGGACTATTTTTTTCCTAGGCTTAATAAATACATAGTACCTACTATTTGTTTGCTTTACAATTTTGTTTCTTATTACTACAATTAGACATCATTTTGAATATACTTTTTTTTTGCATATTTTGGATTAAAATCATGCATATTTATGCGCATTAATTTAATTTTTTTAAGTGCATATTTGCCTAATTCTACTTATTACTATTCCATTATATAGTTATTATAAAAAATTAATTTACAAAGCAATTGATACGCCACTGAAATTTCCTTCTCTCTTCCCTTACCCCTCTTGGCGCGCCCTAAAGCTAAGAAGTCACTGACTATTATTTCCGACTTATAGTATAGATACAAATGAATTTTTTGAGGGCATGGTGTACACAAACTTCTCAACTTTACTATGGTTTACGAGATTCCAATGATTAGGCTCGAATTGGGGATACCCTATAGATTTTGATCTCCTACCATTTCCGCACATACTTATTTAAATTATTAAGTTATATTTTTACATTAAACCTAATTTTGAGTTTTTATTAAAAAATGGATTCGGTCATGAATCTTATTACTCAACTCGAACAATCCAAAATAAATGGCGTACCTAATAATGAGCCGTATTCATAAAACTGAAGGATATCCATGTAAGTATAAGGTAGAAGTTTAAGGTTTTGAGTTGAAGAAAAAGCTAGGGTATAAGCATTTCCTTTTTTTCATATTCATAATGATTACCTTATACTTGCAAGGATATCCTCCAAGAATAAGTAAAGGGAATGTGAATAAACTTATAATTATTCGAATTTTGTTTTTTAAAAACCAAAATGATTTGATATTATATTATGGCGTAAATAATAAAACTAAATTAAATTTGAACTTTTATTTTAGACAGTTTTATACCTATATTTAATTACCAAAGTTGTTTTTTACAATGCTCAAATTTTTTCTGACTTCTTGTCCTTGCTTGCGAAGAGGTAGATCAAATTCGTCATTATCATTGTCATCTTCTTCTGGCACTTATTCAGGTGCTTTAAAATCGATGTCTTTCAAAGTTTTTGCCACCTTATAAAGCACAATACAGGCAACAATTATTTTTGGCACATTCTCCAATTTCACTCGGCAAACATATTGCAAAATAGGAAATCGATGTTTCAGTTGACCAAAATAACGTTCAATTATCACTCTCTATCTTTTTTCAAAAGTTTATTATAATTTAGTTGAGGACCTCGAGCGGGATTTCTAAATGAGCCACGGCTTTATACCATATCCATCATCAGCAAGTAGCACGACGTTGTTTTTATTTTGTAAATGAACCCTTATTTGTGAATTTCTCCATATTCTTGAATCGTGGACAGATCCAGGCCAACTAACGTCCATACTAGTAAACATTTCTCTTGCATCACAAGTGGCTTGCACATTCAGTGTAGGATGACCTTTTCGGTTGACATACTCATCACCATGGCGATTTGGTTTCAGTATTCCTATGTGGGTACAGTCAACTACACCAATTGCTGTCGGAAACCTATACTTGCTTTGCCATAACTGTTTCGCATCCATAAGTTCATTGTTAGTAGACGGAAACTTTATGCAGTAATTTGATTCCGCAACTATGCTGTCAATTACGAAAGTCACTGTACGTACTGTACGAGATACTGTAGGTTGACTTACACCCAGTTCTTGACCAATGCCTTTCTGATACCCAGGGTCACTGAGATAGAGTAAACATATCTTTGTTTTTAGGACAGATGATAACGCACCTCCTCGAGTTTCAGCATTTATTCCCAAAAATGTGTTGGCAAGCCATTGCACATTTTCCTCTTCAAATCGGTATAATTCCTTGTAATCACGAACAAAAGCTGCTTGTAGTGTTTAATCTCTCTCAGTTCCACAACATTTGCCATCGCTACAACTGATCACTACACGACTGAGTCTGCTACTGACCACTCAAAATTATTGAAGGATATCCTTTTTAGTTAGAGTAAAAGGTAACGTTTATGAATAACCAAATACTTTTTTAGAAAGGATATGCTCAAACTCTATAAGTATAAGGTTTTACTCGGAATATTATGAATGCGAGCTGAAGGATTTCCTTCATATTCTGCAAGTATAAGCATAACCTTTTTTTTATGAATACGACCCATTATATAGTAGGGCGTAGATAAAAATAAATATTTATATAATATAGCTTACCTCCAGTATAGGACATCTACAAGGTACTTTGTTTTTAACAAAGTTATCTGGACATGACTGGTTTTGAGAAATCCCATAGGAACACAAATCGTTGTATGTGCAAGAACCAATGCCGTCGACACAAGGAACAGGAAACCAACAATTCATCCACTTAAAATATTTCTTGACAGTTAAAGATGCCTAAAAAAACACACTGAAGGTTCGCCTTAAAGTTGTAATTTATTTTAACTTCAATCAACAACTTATAAAACGGTATAAACTTTTATTATATTATTATTAGTATATATTTTTTTAAAGAAAACGACAAATATATTTTAGAATTTATTTCGATCGTCATATAAAATGTATTTTAACTTTTAGCTTTGTTCAAAAAAATCATAACTATAAACTGCACACTTGCCGGAACCGGGTGTCCGGTACAGGGGCTACCAGGGATCCGGGATCATATTTAAGTTAAGTTTTAATCCTATTTACTTGATATTTGGGCGCAAAAACTACACATCTAAGACTAAAACGGTGCCTGCCTATTAACAAGTGTGTAGTAAAATCGCCGGCACCCGGTCGCCGGATGGGCAGCAACCCGGCTGCCAGTTACCCGGTACCGGATACCCTGTTCCCGGCAAGTGTATAGCAGATCTTAAGTTTTATTTTAGAGGAAGATTTGATCATAAAGTGGTAGGTAGATTAAACGAAAATATTCATGGCCACTTATATCTACAGAATTATAATATATAAGTATATATATATATGTATCTATCATTTTTTGAAAAGTAGGTAATAAAAATTACATAAATAAATACATTTTCTGTGTAAAAGACTATTAGAAATGGTCTCTATAACTTCAACAATGAATAATATTTTATTCTAACTACCACTTTATGACAAAATCTTAATCTAAAATAAAAGTTCAATATGAGTACTTACTTAGTTACATTTAGAATTATGTACCTAATTTGATTTTTTTTTTACTTTTTGACTAATATTTTAATTTTAATATTATTTTCTCAGGAAGCAGACCCTTTTATACCGTGCGAGCAAAAATTATTTGCATCAAAGAGGGCATGGATTAAAAAACGTAGGGCTTGGTTTAGATGATGACAATGATATGGGGACGATATATCTAACCAAATCTAAATAGGTTAAAATTTTGTCATATTCATATTATGACATGATATGCCACACTAATGAGTAATAAAATAAGTAGACAAATACAAATTTATTTTTGTTGTTTACAAAATTAACAAAGGAAGAATAGGTATACAGAAAGAAAAAGAAAAATAATTACATAAACTGCTGAAATTGGCCACCAAGCATAAATTCACACGTCTCTTCATATTTTCGAAAGTGTTGACCAGCATCTCTGGAGAAATGTTACCACGTTCTTGGATAATCCTTTCTTGTAATTGTTCTAAATTTGCAACTTGTGTTTTAAAAATAGTGTTCTTTAAATGAGGAAAAACGAAGTAATCCATAACCGTTAAACAAGGCGATATAGGTGGGAATTCCATGTCTGATCGAAAACTGATCAATCTGTCGTCGGTACTTGTAACGAACGTCAAAGATGACGGAATAACTGATTGATTGTTAATTCAGGTAGTTACTGACACCCAACAGGTATTAAGCTCTACGGCTTAGCATTACGTCCTTAGATGCAAGGCCCTCTTTGATGCAAATAATTTTTTCTCGCACGGTATAGAGTATAGAGTGATATTTTTCCATAAAATTAATAAAAAACTTTTCCATATGCTGCCAACTTAAGGTGGAGTTCTCAACGTCATTAAATTCATTGCCAACCTATTTCGCGTTGTTTTTTATATTTTATTAATAACATTTAAATAAAATTGATATTGTCGGGCAAAAAATGAACCAACTATCAAGCAAGCGAATCTTTGTACCTAATTAGAACTTACCCTTTTCTAAGATAATTTTTAATTCGAAATCCCACGTTCTCAACGTCATTAAATTCATGGCCAACCTATTTCGCGTTGTTTTTTATATTTTATTAATAACATTTAAATAAAATTGATATTGTCGAGCAAAAAATGAACCAACTATCAAGCAAGCGAATCTTTGTACCCAATTAGAACTTACCCTTTTCTTAGATAATTTTTAATTCGAAATCCCAAAATTTGTAAACTTTTGTTCAAGCAAGCGAATCTTTGTACCCAATTAGAACTTACCCTTTTCTTAGATAATTTTTAATTCGAAACCCCAAAATTTGTAAACTTTTGTTCGAATTTTTTTGCGTAAAACGTGCAAGAGGGTTTTTGGAAAAATATTCTTGCCCTTTCCTGGTTAATCTTTCGTGTTGCCAGATCGATAGCAATAAAGAAAAGAAAAATGTGTGTGTGTGTGTGTATTTGTTTTATGGCTCTGGTGAAACCAACTGGCCAGCATCTCTCTTTATGTAAGGCCTATGGAAACTTTTATCCAATATAAAATTTACTGATTTCTATTATATAGACTACTGTTGATACCACATTTTAAGCGTATACTAATTAACTACTAAAATAATGCTAATTTTGTTTATCTAAAAAATTTTTTTTTTTCTTTTATTTTTTTCTTTATTATTATTTTTTTTTTATTTATATATTTTTTATATATAGGTATATATATATTTTTTTTAAACGTGTTCTTTTTTTTTTTTTTTTCATAAATTTATATTTTGTTTTACAATGAAGTTATACAGAATTCTATAAACAGTTATATTGTTGGTAATAACCAAGCTTTCCAAGTTAAAAGGGAGTGTTACAATGTTTTGTAGATCATTATGTAATACATTCAAAAATGGTCGATTTAAACTACACTCCAATAAAAGGTAATTATCTATTATACGCACACCACGCCGATTTTGGTGATTTTTTCAGGAAACACGTATTTCGATGCATAGATTACGAATCCGAAAACGAAAGTTGTCGGAAAAGCTTAGTTTCCGAGATATTTCCTTTTTAAGTTACGATTTTTCATGGGTTTGTTTACATCGTGTTTACTTGGGATTTTTATCGTTTTTCAGCCACCTCTCACTACTTTTTAGGTTACACAGGATATATACTAATTTAAATCGTGGTTAAAAGAAGGAAAATGCGCGTGAAAACGCGCATTTTCCTTCTTTTAACCACGATTTTCCACTATGGGAAGCCATCGAAGAAACGAGGTTAGGGTATGTTTAAGTTTTAGATTTTATGTTGGTAACCATGAGTAATATTTGGTGCGAAATATTTATATTTAAATCAATCTAGTGGGCGCTCTTTTTTCAATTTTTTTCGTTTTTAAAAGTGCTTTCCACTACTTTTCAGTCTCTGTCTTTTTATTTAGGTTAAATTAAGGAACTTTTGAAAACGTGAGTTTATAATTAATTAGAAACAATATATTTAACAAGAAAAATGAATATTGCCTATAAAATGAGGTTGCACTTTGTTTTCTTCTTCTTTTGGTTCACACAATACTTGCCGCAGCGGAACTTTAGAGTATATTTATTTAACTTGCAAATATTTGAGCACTTTCCACAATTAATTTTAGATACAAATATTCCGAGCTCCATAAATAATCAATAAGCGGCAAATAAGCATTAGTTAATACTAAAAATTCAGTGAAATTCATTTTTTGGAATAGCGTCCTAATAAAAACCAAACTTAATAATGAAAATAAAGCCGCATTGGTTGGTAGCGTCATTTAAAAACGAAAAAAATTGAAAAAAGAGCGCCCACTAGATTGATTTAAATATAAATAGTTTCGCACCAAATATTACTCATGGTTACCAACATAAAATCTAAAACTTAAACTTACCCTAACCTCGTTTCTTCGATGGCTTCCCATAGTGGAAAATCGTGGTTAAAAGAAGGAAAATGCGCGTTTTCACGATTTAAATTAGTATATATCCTGTGTAACCTAAAAAGTAGTGAGAGGTGGCTGAAAAACGATAAAAATCCCAAATGTAAACAAACCCATGAAAAATCGTAACTTAAGAAGGAAATATCTCGGAAACTAAGCTTTTCCGACAACTTTCGTTTTCGGATTCGTAATCTACGCATCGAAATACGTGTTTCCTGAAAAAATCGTCAAAATCGGCGTGGTGTGCGTATAATAGATAATTACCCAATAAAATATGACTTAAATCACCTACCTCTCCGCATTCACAATTTTCATGTGCCTGTAAATTAATTTTTTTCTTATATTTTGGGTACAAAGCATGTCCATTGCGAATGCGAGAAATAGTTTTTACAAAACTACGATTTGATTCGCTACAAAACCAAGGTCCATGTCCAAAGTGTACTGGTATTATTTTTTCTCTGTTGACAGCAATGTTTCTGTTTTGAATACCTCTATTAAAAATGATCAAAAGTAGATTAAACGCAAACAGAAAAATGCTTTCAACGTCCACGGCAAGCAAGCACATTTTGGACTGGCATTATTCTTTTAGGGTTTTCTTTCCAAACAAAAAATAATATTTGTTCGGCTTTCCCGTTTAGTAACTTTTTCAATGTTAATAAACATGTGCCCCCTGGCATTCAAGTCCGAAGTGGACTTGTATTATTTTTTTAAAGTTTGACCAAGTTTAATAGATTTGACCACGACTTAAAATGGCACCAAAAATGCAGATAAAGCCCTGAATTTTCTTATGGGAAATTTACATGTAAAAATTTGCCTTAAAGTCACAGAACGAAGAACGCCTTTGACGTGCCTCCACGGCAAGCAAGTACAATTCGGACTTGCATTATTTTTTTAAAGTTGAGTTTCTTGCCCTGATATTAATTAGAAATCATTAACGTCGGGCTTTCCTTGTTGATGCGCATTTTCCTTGACAACAACTAAAGTGAATTTCTGTCCTGGTACAATGAAAACAAAAAAAAATGATAAAGTTAAACATTTATTAGATAACTCCTGATTACACAGCTCAAGAATTTATAAACGAAATATTTTTACAAAAAAAAAATAATTACTACACTTGGCCCAGTCCATTATGTGGGGTGGTACAGCTTAATAGTTGAAGAGTGAAACGTCTCGACATAAAGGCCGGTGTTTCGAACTTTAACGCATATCTTGTTAGAAATACATACTTTTGATCAAATGACCAGTTAAACTTAAACATTTTCTCGTTCCATGGGTCGGCACGTATGGCTTCCGTTAGTTCCTCTGGAAACGCCCATTTATTTGCCGCCAGATACTCATCTTTGGTGAACCCCCGCCATAGATCCTTCACTATTGCATGGCAATACTTTTTCCCCCTTTTGGATTGTGAAAGGGTCTTCAGAGCGAGCTGCCAATTATGAGGATTCTCGCGCGTAATTCTTTTAAATTCCTCTTGATAATACGGGTATTGGTACTGGGCATCCCCTGACCACACCAATCTTGCACAGATCTTTTCATCGTAGGATGACATACTGTTTGCTAGAATTCAAGAGAACTAGCTAGTTTGAACTCGCGGTGTGTTTTTATGTATTCGCAGATTAGAACATCCTTGACGGAAACGCTAAAATTTTACAAGACCCGGTAGATAAACACGAACGCGCTTAAGTTTCAAGTATGTGGCCGTTCCTTCCTCGTTATCGCGGTTATACAATTTTGAGTTAAAGCGAACTTTGGAAATTGTGGGCGACCGACAAACTGAGAAAAACCATTGGACGTGCCTTTGGGTGGTCGGTCGTCCAATTCACGATTGGAAAAGGATAGCCTGTACAATTTCCCAAAAGATATACGCACATTGGCGATTGTCGTGTTCGCTTTTCTTCTGCGGGTTGACAACATTGTGAATATTAAATGTTTACACAAATATTAACAATATTTTTTTTGTCTGTGAATATTAAATGTTTACACAAATATTAACAATATTTTTTTGTCGAGACGTACATTAGAAAACATTAACGCCTGACTCCGATTGTTTACGCTCATATTCGTAGACAACAACTAAGCCTTCTCCAATGAAAAAACGTGTACGAAATTTACTTTCATTGAACCATTATCGTATATTGTTAAAACAATTGGAACTTGGGCTGCAAAATGAGGACGACGTGTCAATACGATATTTGTGTCGGATCTGTTTATTGTGTGCGGGGACGGGTAAACGATTTTCTGACGTTTGCAAATTTACTAGGTCTCAGATTTTAATGTTACACGATATAGGATCGTTTTCCTTTCGCGTGCAAAAAACTGCCTCGTTAGGAATGGTAAGTTGGTACCACGATAGGGAGACGTTGAAAAAAATTCTAGCAACATGGATAGAGTTTCAATGCTCGCGTGCGTCATTATACCGCAAAATGGAAAAATTTGTCGCCAATTGCGGTCTGCCAAAGATAAGAGGACTGAAATTTCACGAGTTTCGTTTTAAATTGGCAGGTCAACTTTACGATGCAATGAAAACACATAATGAAGTTAAACATTTATTAGATCATAAATCAGACAAAGTCACAACTCATTACATAGCTCAAGAGTTATACAATATATTTAAAGAACGGGAAACATTATAATTAACAGAAACGATATGCACAATATCGGTGATTAACAGACATAATATGGTCAAGAGTTAGTTATACAATATATTTAAAGAACGGGATAAATCAATTACTACACTGAGTACAGTCCATTGTAGTCATTAGTGTGGATCGTGCCAATTCGGGTTCGGTTCTTGTATAATACGAACCAGTCTTTACTCCTTCTGTCCACATGCGTCCTAAATAATTAGCCAGCTGTGTCGTATACTTCTTATCGAGAAATATGTTGTGAGAAGAGCTCTGATCTAAATAGGTACTTTGAGCAATTGCCAACCCTATTGCTAAATCCGCATCCCGATATGCATTCAACCAACTATTGTATTTCATCTGGAGTGCAGTAGAAGTCATCTTAATACTGACGGTTGCCTTTTTACTGCTGTTCATGGGCATTTCAATGCCGGGCAAACAGTTACAAAGTAATGCTACAGAAGCAGTTGGAGGTTGCGCCGTCAACGTTAGATTATACATTCCTTTCTTCGCTCGTTCTAAAATTGTCGCTATATTGCGGCAATGTTTCCACGGTTTTTTTCGCAGTTCAACTTGCGATTCTCCTCGGCACCAACTGCTTCGGTCAAAGTCTCTAAAAGCACCTCTATACTCTGCCCAGTCACAACTACGGCTTATTGCGCTGCTGTACAAACTTTCCATAAACAGTTCCATTTGCGACATAATTTGGTCTGGGGAATAATTGGTGTCGTTTCTGGGAAACAGATCGCTAAATCCCATCAATCCGATACCCAAAGGTCGGTAGGTAGAACTGTATGTAAACGAACTTTTACTTTGTACGGCATTCATAATGTCGACTAGACAAGCTACTCGTTCTCCAAATCTTTTCAGTAGGGGATCGTCAATATTTTGCGGGCGTCTTTGCTCTCCCGTTATTATTTTTTGCAGATTCATTGTACCAATACAACAAGTGGCGCACTCGTCATCTTTCATTGGTAACGAAATTTCTGTACACAAGTTTGATCCTCCTATTGACCTTTGCTCATCAGCAGTAAACTGACTAAATCTATTCATGTTGTCAAGAAATATGATAGACGGTTTTCCACATTCCAACATTCGATTGCAAATTAAATTTAACAATTCTCGAGCCGGAATGGTTTTTTTTGGAGTGAGTTTCCTTGCCAAGCTTCTGTAATCAAGACTAGAACGTATTTTCCCGTCAGTATTATACATGCTCCAGGAGCCGTTTTGAACTACCGCCGTCATAAAATCATCCAGTATGCCAATGGTAAAAAGATGTTGCAATGGACGATCTACGTTACCCATATTGTTCGTCTCATTTAGAATTTCCAATACACCTACGTCGCCGATACTAAGATTAAAATTGCATACTATATTTCGGCCGGGTGCGCTCATTGTTTCACTCATAAAACTGTAATGTTTTATATGGGCCATATTTTTCAGCTCCATTCCCAATCCTAAATAACTCTTCGTACACCGTCCCAGTTGTTCCATAAACTCTCGTTGTTTGTTGTGATCCCTTTGAACGGTTCCAAAAAACTCTCTGATCACGGCACAAGATTCCGTTGCCAGTGTAGTTCCTGCGTGCCGTAAAATTTGACCGCTTGGCGAAATATATTGTTGGACCAAATTTGTATAATACTCATTAACCGAAAATCGAATTTGCGGTGGTACGGATAAATAGGTGAAAAGAGCCACACGTCTGTACATAAATTCAGGTGTTTCGAACCTTAACGCGTATCGGGTTAGAAATACAAACTGTTGATTGAATGTCCCATTAAACTCGTACATTTTTTCATTCCATTGGTCGGCGCGTATGGCGGCCTTTAGTTCTTCTGTTAACACAGATTTATTTGCCTCTAGGTAATCTTTTTTGGAGAAAGTCCCCCATAAATCATTCACTATGGAATGGCAATACCTTTTCCCTCTATTTGATTGCGAAATAGATGCCAGTGCAAACTGCCAGTTGTTCGGATTCTCGTACGTAAACTTTTTAAATTCTTCTTGAAAATATTGGTATTGAAAATAGGCTTGCCCTACCCACACCAATCGTGAACAGATCTCTTGATCGTAGGACAACATGCTGTTGGCGGAAATGACAAAACTAATTTGAATTACTCTATTGCCACAGTCTTCTTTTATATCTTCTCACATCGGAATTTATTTTTGGAAATGTTCACGTTCTAACGTAAAAACAAGATATGACGTTACGCACGTCGAAAAGTGCTTCGACAGCAAGGACCGTAGCAGGTGATGGTGCTGGACTACTTCTTTAAATTCTAGCATGAGAGTTTAGGCTGGCCGTCGGTGAATCCAGATCAAATTCTCATCACAAAACGGCGGCGATCTGGCATGTCTTGTTTTCTTTGTATCGCGTTCGCGCGTCATTGAAAAGATTATTTCTTTAATGATTCTCAGATATTTTATAACTACTAACACGCCAATGTTACGCTTTAGTTTCAACAATATGGCGGCTCGTTTTTTTTCCCAGTTCTACAATCTCCATTTGGAGACTCATTTACCGGACTATTTTCATCGTGAATTCGACGACGAATTGATTAAGCTAGTCCGTGACCAAGAGGAATTAGACGACGAACTGATGAAGCTAGTCCGTGACCAAGAGTTTAGGCTGGGCGTCGGTGAATCCAGTTCAAATTCTCATCACAAAACGGCGGCGATCTGGCATGTCTTGTTTTCTTGGTATCGCGTTCGCGCGTCATTGAGAAGATTATTTCTTTAATGATTCTCAGATATTATATAAATACTAACACGCCAATGTTACGCTTTAGTTTCAACATAATGGCGGCTCGTTCTTTTTCCCAGTTATACAATCTCGATTTGGAGACTCATTTACCGGACTATTTTCATCGTGAATTAGACGACAAACTGATGAAGCTGGTCCGCGACCATTTGGCGTGCCTTTGGGTGGCCGGTGATATTGACTTGACAAAGGATAGCCTGAGTAATTGCCCGAAAGATATACGCCAAGCCGTGAAGATCGCTTTAGCCTTTCTAATGCGGGCCGATGACATTGTGGTGAAAAAGTTAGGCGATGCATCTAAATTCGACGTTTTACCGGATCGTCAATACTTTACTGCTGTACAAACGCTAATTGAATTAGTACACCGAGAAGTCTACACTAAAATGGTAACAACTCAAGTTACCAGTTCGGAAATTCTTGAGTTAGAAAAGTGGGGTGATCAAAATTTACATATATTGTTTAACTGGCTTGACGACGACGACGACGATGAAAGCGATCAACTTCCCTGGGTACAAGTTAGTAAATGGGCAGCATTAGAGGGAATTATTTTCAATTTTGCTTTTGCATTATTTTGTTGGATCCGATTTAAGAATCTTCTGCCCGAATTTACCAAGGCAAACGAATACATTATGCGAGACGAACAATTTCATGCGGCTGCTTGGTTACGCGTATTGGGATTGTTGAAGGAGAAGGTGGCCAACGACGAGAGCGGCTACTACAAAGATCTCAATCCCCTAAATATATTTTTGCGTGCCCATCGAGCTCAAGATATGGTAATCGAAAAATGCCTACCCCCTTCAAAAATGCGCAACGAGATCCGACAAGGGAGCGATTATTTAACGAAAGTCTTTCTACAAAACATTAGTCAGTTTATTGAACCACAACTGGTATTGTCATGGAAAAATCAACTGTCACCCGTAGAAGATGCCCGACTGTATGAGAAGTTAATGCGCACATCTCTACCCGAATATTTGGACGCATCAAAACGCATAACAAAAACTCAATTTTTAGACAACACTGCCGGTGGATACGAATACCAAAAATGGAATGTAAAACAAGAAATAAAATTTTAAACACTTTATTATTATTGTATTAACATACCTACGGTAAAATATACATGTTTTTTTAAAATATTCATTTTATTTTTTTTCAAAGATTCCGGTACTTTCGAAAGATGTTTGTATCGGATATTTGTCCTGGTTAGTTTTATATATTTAAGCTTCTTCAACGTGCTAGTATGATTATACACAATAGCAAAAAGTTTTAGTCTGCGAATATGTTTGAGACTGTCAAGATTCCATTGTCCGTTGTCCATTTGGATACCATCCTTGCCATTATGATTTTGAATTTTCCGCATGTTAACCAGTTTGAAATCGTACGCGAAAACGTCAAATGGGTCGACGTTTATATATCGTCGGAAAAGAAACGAGAAACAAACGACAGTGTTCCGAACGATAGCAGTTTATCTGTTTTAAAATTAAAGAGTTGTAACGTTATTGATTCCATCGACATTCCCGACTTTGGGCCGGAGTTAAGCGTCTATTTGGCTCGATCAGTTTTTGAGGATCAAGAAATTATTACTATCGAAGATATAGACAGACTGGCAAACGTGGGACCGGAAACAAAAAAACGTCTGCTACAAATTGCTCAGCCCATTGCCGAAGGGGATTATTTATTATTAAATATTTTACCGCACATTTACCAAGAGACTCAACAGGAGGTGCTGAACAAACACAATGGTCGCCTAGAAGGTTCCTTTAAGAGTTCAATTAACTCTAGTGGCAACGATTGTAAATATACGACCATTGCGTACCTTAAGCCGCTCGACCCGAACGTAGTCAGCGGGCTTGGTAAGATCATCGAGTCGCAAACCGATGTAGGTAGCGATCTAACGGTGTTTGTAGTGTTGAAAAAAAACGAGAATATAATTTATAATACATTTGGTGATAAATTACTTTATTTTACATCGAATCGGGAACTATACAAGGATTTTCTATCGTACGTTGTAAATTTTACCCGCTTGTTTCTATTCGAATATGGAAATCAAAGCACGTTTCAAACGTTTATGTTTGCTCTATTAACGTACGAATTGGGTCGTAAGCCTCTTCTTCGGTATAGTACCAATAAAAACCTGTTTAGCGCTCTCACATCGGAAAGCGGTTACCGTAATGCCAAAGAGTACAAATTGGATCAGACACGAAAGTTTGCCAAGGCTCCCCTATTATTAAACAATACGCCAGTCACTTTCGATCACGAAACTCATGACGAATCGGGCATCTTTTCTCGACGGTATTTAAATGAACCTCCAGTCGACAATGTTAAACCATTGCGAATATGTGTGAAATTATCGAGGCCCTAGATGAACTACAAAAATTGACGCGTATCGATTTAAGTTATGCCTACGGACAAGTACCGTGGGCCGGTGTGCGGCGGAAATTGTTAGAACGTAACGATTTTTCTTGCATCTACCTTTGCTCTAGGGCGTCGGCAACCGTTCAAGAAATGTGTATTGAACGGGGACTCTTTCCCTTGCCCCTCTTTGTCTGCGAAAATATGCCGAAGAAGGGAATCAAGTACGAAAATCTGTGGTTTCCCATCATTGGAATACTGCGACAAAAAGGCGATGTTGTGCTGTTTGTCGAACATAAGTCCCAGACATTTATCAAACAAGTTTTTCCCAGTTTGGCCAAAACATTTATTGTTCTAAAGGACATTACTACATTTAAACCGAAAAAACGAACCTCTACGGAAATTTAAAATCAAACAGAAGACAAAGGACCGTTTAAATTGTAACTTGTAGTCTAAATGTAGAAATGGCCAAAGGACCGTTTAAGTTATGTTCCCGTTGTATTTTTTTGTAATAAATACTTTTCCCAGTTTGGCCAAAACATTTATTGTTCTAAAGGACATTACTGCATTTAAACCGAAAAAACGAACCTCTACGGAAATTGAAAATCAAACAGAAGCCAAAGGACCGTTTACGGAAATTGAAAATCAAACAGAAGCCAAAGGACAGTTTAAGTTGTAACTTGTAGTGTAAATGTAGAAATGGCCAAAGGACCGTTTAAGTTATGTTCCCTTTTGTAATAAATATTTTTCTTTTATTTACGGTTGTATTTTTTTTATTTACGGTTTAAATTGACACCGTACTTGTTTCGGATTAGCATCCCAGACAATAACTAAAGATAACAAGAACAAGGTAAAGAAGTAACTAAGTACAATTTGTAATCGCGATGAATAGTCAGAACGCATGTAATTGATCCATTTTAAATTTGCTGTATTGTATATCATTATATAAGTACTTATGGATAAAAAGGAAAAAAGTAAACGTAGCTTATGGGAAATTACGGCACGTCAAGGTGAACAATTTCGCACCGTACTAAAGGATTGTGGTTTTATATTGTCCCAAAATCAGTACGCGTCCTTTGTTATGATTGTTTTTGCAGTAACGCTCTGGTTGAGTTTTTTGCTTAATTGGAATAATAATTTGAAAATGTTAATAACTTCGGGAATGTCTATTATAGCTATATTCCAAGCGTTGTTAATATCGAACAATCGATGTTATGACATTAAACGTGTAATTGCAACCGCGACGGTGGACCAAGCCAAATAACAAAAAAAATACCGCGACGGTGGACCAAGCCAAATAACAAAAAAAATAAACGGGAATTAGTTTTTTAATATAGTTGTTGCAATATCTCGATAGGAATTTACGTACTCGTTAACTTGGTCGTGGCTAAGACCTATGTGACGAGTACGTAACGATATGGAATTGTGAAAATTTATTAGAATTTTTTCGGCATCCTTTACCAACATTTTTTCTTTGACAAGTAAATTTATTAGTGTGCCAGCTTGTTCTTTGTATTCCTGCACGCACGTACCGCAAAGTAAATACCAATCAAAGTGTTCCAGTAATTTTATAAATTCCCGTTCTCCGGTTTTTTGTAATTTTATCAGAGCCATGGTAATATGCAAATAGAGCCAATAAAGTTGTGAGATACCTTCTTGAAAACTAGTTATACCCTTGGCAAAAGGAAGAAAGCGAAAAGTTAGTGGAGGATAATAGTTTTGTAGTAAACGGATATACCCTTCATATTGCAATATTTGTTGATCACCTACGCGTCCAACGCCTACAACTTCCTGCCGTCGTTCATTTTGATGGTGCCACGTTTGCCAGTCTTTAACTTTTTCAATTTCCTTCTGCAAAGCAATTTCCTTTACACGGATAACATCTATGTCGCTCGATCGATTGCCCACTATATCTCTGTCATTGAAGGCCAACTTCCAAGCTTGCTTTAATAGATTGCTCTTTTCCTCGTTAACTACTTTTGGCCAGTTCAGTGCAAGCAAAGCTACTTCTAGGGGAAACGTTTGTAGCGTGTATCGGGCATCCAATTTTTGATCTTCTACATATCGAATGGGTAGTGCATTGAAAAGTCCTATATAAATAGCACTAGACAAGTAACCATCTTTGTCCGTTAACGAACGACGTAAAACTTGTCCATAATTTGGTACTATTGTTGGCCAATCGTCTATTATGGATTTTGATAATTTGGCTAGTTTAGACCCATCGATCGAAGCAAGCGGTTCTTGTTTCAATGTCAAAGACCCATCGATCGAAGCAAGCGGTTGTGAGTTTGAAGATGTCAAAGACCCATCGATCGAAGCAAGCGGTTGTGAGTTTGAAGATGTCAAAGACCCATCGATCGAAGCAAGCGGTTGTGAGTTTGAATCAGACATAATGAACGAGAAACTTAAAACTATTCTAACTTCAATACGGTCGCGACAATGGCAGGATATTCAATTTATTGAAACTATGAATAGGTGTTACGACGAAATCGGAGCATTCCTATGTCCCAATGTTGTCATAGACAAGAAATTAACGTTTACCGGTTCAGAACCATTTATGTGTTGTTTTAATATCGGTGAACACCACTTTTGTAAAATACTTTACGTAATAATTGGAAGTGCTTTGGACCTTTACTCGCCGCCCGATATACGCCAAGGATTTTGCGGTTCCATCAAAGATCGAGACTACTGTCACGTCCCATACTTTCTTTGTAACAACGTTAAGCAAATTCATTTATTCAAATATAATGTAAGCGGATCAATTAGCATGGAACCGCGAGCATTTTACTACGATGAATGTTCGGACGGCTATATGTTACTGCAAACGTCCGATGAAAAAATTTGGTGTCGATTTCCCAATGCCTACGAACGCGTTCTGGATATTGAATCGTTATCAGCACCGTTTTGGGTAGAAGCCTGGGTGTAAATTTTTCACCATTGATCGACCACGATACAACAAACTGGACGGAATTTTTCAATACTGTTCGAAAGGAAAACTTAAACATTGATGAAACGGACAATAAATTTGTAATAACTTATGCGTATCTGCTTAAATTGTGGTATGCCCAATTACGATATCGAGTAGAAGTTATAGGAAATTTACGAGTTAAAGATTTTCGCACCATTATTCGCACCGGTAATATGGCATTTCTCATTTCTAAAACTAATCAAATTCAAACGAAATCCCAAAAGGAACTTTCGAAGAATATCTTGGATTCCATGAAAGGTTATCCAGCTACAAACCATACTTCAACAATAGACCTGAAAACTTCGAAAGGTAACCACGTTCCTTCCGGTATGCAAACATTATTTGAAAAGTCTTACTTTCGAAAGTCACCCTTTAATCGAGTAAAGCGTTGTACGTCCCAAAAGAAACAACGTACCTCGACCACGTTTATACCCAAAAATCACGAAAGAATCTTGGCTAATACAAACATTGGAAATATTTCTTCGGCAGGAAAACGCATGAATCTAGTTTATAGTACGTACATCGTATTTTGTCTGGATCATGAATGTAGCTCGTTATGGTTAAAACTTGTACCGTTGTACGACGAACGGGGAAAGTGGCAAATTGTATTCAACTCCGTACTGACCGCTTTTCGTTGCTCGCTCGACTTTGAACAGTTTTATTTCCAAGTCAAATCGTTCAATCCACAATGCACGGTCACACGGTTGGGTGACAAGTTTATACACATTCGCTTACAAAGTGGCATTCTGCTGTTTCCGCTTGTAATTGACGAGCTAGAAGACTGCACGTGCGGCAAATTTACACTGAGTAAACATCCATTGGCTTGCCATCTGATGGGCATTTACGATCCTCCGCCCGGCTGGTGCCGTCGTCACATTTTAACCAATTACAGTGAAATTAATTTTAAATATGTTCCGTATATTTTTTTTGAAAATTGTGACGTTTATTCCTTGCAATTTGGATACCTAAACAATACGGAACTAAGTAAATTACATGTGTCGGTGACAGCAACAAAACGACAATTTATAGAACCTTTGCACCAATTTACCGCAACGACAACGCACGAACAAACGCAAGGCAGCTATGCGAAAGAGCTTAGTTTATTTGCAATCTTTTACGATTATGAAAATCGCAACGTTGAAGACGGTTATGTTATAGGCGATCACGTAAAATTGAATTTTCATCTGACTACCAAATTTACATGCGAACTGAAAAAAGAAACCCCCACTCAGAAAATTACCTTCCTTCCGGACAGACACATTTGGTCCATACCCTTTGTCGGCCACAAAATATATTTTGGCTATATACTTAGTGCGGCTCCTTTGAAAATTGAAGCAAAAAAATTTACAATCGTCGAAGTGTGTTCCGATGCACCACCCTACCGTTATGAAATTTATTTGGAATTGATACACGAAACTCCATTTGATGATGTCGAGATTAACTTTAAACGAATGGATAAAACCTTCACTGTTATCGTTTTAATTCACTATACTTCCAATCCGAAATATAATGCGAAAATTGTTAATTGTCACGGTAACAAGGGAATGGTAGATTTTGCAGATTTTAGCAACTTATTACGTGAAAATGGCCAACGAGTCGATATAACAATGAATCCCGGTTCCCTTATTGCCAAAGGTTCATTGGGATGCGTTTCTGAACAATTGAAAACGGCCGAACGGGTCTTTCACAACGGTGTCTATGTGGGCTTTGGAGGTTATGTGCGATTTAAACTTTTAAACGAATTTCCTTGGGATAATTTTCAAAGTTCCGAGACCGGTAATCCAATGCGAATAGATAAAAATACTTCAAAGATTCTGTCCAGCCTCATACCCAATTCTTTATACCAGAAATCTACGGAACATTTTAATACTACACAAGGTACAATTCAACTGCCCAAGTCACTTCAAATGATATTTGAGTGGACCAAGTGTTGTGGTAAATCGGTAATTTTTAATTATATGTCTGCCCCCAATAATACCTTGGCCGACTATCTCGATCGCCAACCTAAACAACCAGAAAAAAAATAAGGTGTCGGCCAGAACGACGGTTTAAAGAGAGAGGTTTTTGTATAGGTATTATTAGTTGACACTCGGCGAGTTCAGTTGACGGGTATTGTTGTCCACACGGCATGTTTTAAAATTTACAAGTTGGCTAGTACGCTCGAGATGGTTCACATAGGGTACACCGTGTGTTGCGCAAGTCCCAGTAGCCTTACTTTTTTCAACATTCAGAATCTCCAAATATTTTCTCCCGAAAATTTTATTGCGACGCTTTTTTACGTCCGCCAAGCCAGGGAAAGTGGAAAGGTAATATTATATATGTTAACTTTAATGGAACCTGAACAAGCAAACCGATTAATCTTAGCCCGCAGAAAATGGCCACTGGATTGTCTCTATCAAACATGTGATCGACTATTTGAAGAACTATTGGCGTATTTGAACGTGGAAAATATAATGATGGGCTGGGGAAAATGTAAAACAGATTGTATGCCTACATTCGTGATCGGGCACATCAAACCCCTCAAAACGTGGCATCGACTTTTAGAGAATGTAAACAACGTCGAAGAACCAATGGAGCACTTGCATAAATATGACGAGCAAACAAAACAGTTCCGACAACGGATAGATGACGTGTTGACATGCTTAAGGAAAAAAATGTGGTGCAAAAAACTTTTATAAAAATATTCTCGATCAATATCAGTTTCTTGAACTGTTGGTAATATGTGATTTGCATCAGTTTTTAAATTTGTTTCTGAGGGAAGACTTTGAAATAATTTCGTTATGTGAAAGGGAAAAAATTTACACTAAAATTGGCCGCAAATGTAATGTTTGTCATCAGTTACTCTTATAATGGTCTAAGGCGGAACACGTTAACTGGCACTATTCCTAGATAAACTGTTAACCTTTCTTCTTGTTTTTGTAAAATTAAAAATTACTACTTTTGCAAAAGCTAATGAGCGCTTACACCTAACTGCGTGAAGGTGCAAGTGTAGATAACATCGTAGTACCTACATGCAGGTAGTTGCAAGCGTTACTTTTTTAACCGATCATTAACTTTTGCAAAAGCTAGAATAAAAGGTATAAGGAACTTTTGGTTGTAAATAAAAAAATCATTTATTTAAGGATTAGTTGTTTTAATTACAGTAGCTGGGGGTTGACAAATTTCCAAAGTTTAGTATTAATTACAGTAGCTGGGGGTTGACAAATTTCCAAAGTTTAGTGATTTTAAAGTGGAAAAGTTTCTGCACAAAATTAAACCCGAAGATCCCTGAATGGGATACTATTCCCGATCAATATCAGTTTCTTGAACTGTTGGTAATATGTGATTTGCATCAGTTTTTAAAATTGTTTCCGAGGGAAGACTTTGTCACTCTTAATGGTCTAAGACGGAACACGTTTTATGCCTAATCCAAGATTACTTTATATCTACCGGTTTGGACAACGATTCGTGCCAGGAAAACGGACGAATTTGCACTGATGATGGCCGCAAATGTTTGTCTGTAAATTACTTTCGAACGTGCAACAAAATATTTTAAAGTGAAAATTTCAGTTACTGTTACAGTACAAATAAATTAAAGAAAAGCATTTTTGTTACAAGTGACTTTGTCTCTCTCATTATAAAAATCACACTGCACCAACGCATCGGAGTTAATAGTATATTGTCAAACGCGATGGCGACTTCCAGTGACGATACCTTTAGTGACGATACCTTTAGTGACTATTCTTCTAGTGAATATTCTTCTAGTGACTATTCTTCTAGTGACTATTCTACTAGTGACTATACTACTAGTGACGTGGAGTATCTAAGGGAAGAGGAGAGATTAAGATCCTTTATTGTTTATAAATGGCCCCACCTCTGGCTTTCGCCCGCTGCCTTGGCCCAGTGTGGTTTTTATTATGAGGGACAAAGTGACAAAGTGACTTGTCACAAATGCTACGTTACGGTCTCAGAATGGGAGGAGGGAACCGAAGACGTCTGGTTGATACACGTTAAAGCGAATCCCTATTGTAAGTTTCTGTTGGAAACTAAAGGAGCTAATTTTATTCGAGAAAAATTTACTACATCCCTACCACCTTCGTTAAGTTGGACTCACGCATGTTTTCGTAAAGCACTTATACCAGAAAACGACATGCACGACAAATCTTACTGGAACTGTGTGCTGCTGGGAATACTAAGACAGTGCACGTGTTCTCTCAAAAGTTTTTCAACTCAACCTGTCTGTATAATCTGTAACCGGAACTATCCTCGAAGCCGTCTACTGCCTTGTGGACATACGGCTACTTGTAAAGATTGTAGTCGTAGCCTAAAATGTTGTCTTGTATGTAAAGGTCCTATTTCGTTCAAATTAAATATTATTTAAGAAATTTTTGTCGTTTGTTTTTAAAACCTTAAATTTAGAATAGTTTAGGGAAAATAAAACAGGACAAGTTTACCGCGTCATATTGACCCCCACACAAACAACTTTAAACGCTACCATATTTTTTTGTACAAGTACAAAGCCAAGGGGTCTTTCACTTGAAGATAAAAGAGTAAAATTTAAAGTATACAACAGTTTCGGAAACGTTGTTAAAAAAAACGCCAAACTGAGTCGGTTCAGCAAGATAAAGTTTGCTGCACAGCTAAATGTGTGACGCTGGTCCCCCTTCTCCCATACCAACATCCACGGGCATATTTTACTAGCACACGTATGCCCCTACAATCAGTCGACACTGCTGCTCTGCCTTATTAGTTACGAGTTACGAGTAGAGTTAAAAAGCTTTGATTTCGTTGTTCAGTGTGCCTAAGATTTAATTAGTTAAAAGTGTTATGGAACAACTAAAAAAAATTGGACCAAATGGAGACCTGCAACTAAACGTAGCAGTAGCACAAAAATTGGTAAGGAAGTGGAAACGCTCCATAAGTGGTTCAAAAGTAACGTACTTCCTGTGCCACTTCTGTGCGGCGCCCTTTCTGGCTGGGCAACGTTTTAAAATTGGAGCATTTCGGTGTTATCATGAGGAGTGTTGGGCATCTTGGTGGATAAGTACTCACCCTCCGATTAATTTAAGAGGACTGGCTATAACGAGAGCATTAAGACGATCCAATTTAGAAGAAAGAAGACTCATAGAAAATTTGTAAATAATATTTTTGTAACTAATAATAATAAGTTTATTTAAAAATTTAATAATATAATAAATATGTTTATGTTGTCTTCGATAAACTTATTCTTCAATCCCCTGAAGCTGAGCTCGTTAGGGGCAAATCTTATTTTTTGTTTTAGTATGTAAAATCATAAATCATAAATATGTATTAAAAATCAATTTTTTTAAAGTAAAAATGTCAAATTTTGTATCCACGCAGCTTTTGTGAAGAAATATATTACCTATAATAAAATTATTAATTTGTAATTTTTAAGTAAAAAATATTACTTATATAAATTATTCAGAACAATATTAATTAAAGCATTTCTAAAAATATTTTTAAATTGTCTGTTTTTAATATCCATGTTTTTATTTCAATTTATAGTATAAACGCAGCTTTTGTGAAGAAATATATTACCTATAATAAAATTATTAATTTGTAATTTTTAAGTAAAAAATATTACTTATATAAATTATTCAGAACAATATTAATTAAAGCATTTCTAAAAATATTTTCAAATTGTCTGTTTTTAATATCCATGTTTTTATTTCGACTTTAATTTTTTTAATGAAATCAATTTTTTAATTTTTGTTGGTAAATAATCGTTTAAATAAAAACATAAATATTTGAAATTTTTTTGTCCTATGGACTTATTTATTTTCGGTTTTATGGTTATTTAATTTTTATGACATGTATTATGATTATGGGTTTTAAATTGTTAAAATAAGGTTTTTATTTTTAAATATATATATTAAGATGTTATAAATGTAAAGTTGTCTAATATTCAAGTTGTTTGTTTCCGAATATAATTCTTTTGAAGGATAAAGATCATCTTTATTGTATATAATATTTAGAAACCTTTTTTGTAATATTTCTAATTTTTTGTATTATGATTATGGTTTTTAAATTGTATAAGGTTTTTATTTTTAAATATATATATTAAGATGTTATAAATGTAAAGTTGTCTAATGTTCAACTTGTTTGTTTCTGAATATAATCTTTAGAAACCTTTTTTGTAATATTTCTAATTTTTTAACTAAATTAAATTATTTCTTTAAGGATTAGTTGTATTTATTACAGTAGCTGCAATTGCCCCTTTTGAACATTACCCGAAGTGGTACTTTGTACTACCACACTATTAGCAGTAAGCAATTTTGTTATAAGGATTTTTCTTTTAACAAAACTCTTGCAATTTTCCTCGTAGAAAAACACTACGAGGAAAAAATGAACCAACTATCAAGCAAGCGAATCTTTGTACCCAATGAGAACTTACCCTTTTCTTAGATAATTTTTAATTCGAAACCCCAAAATTTGTAAACTTTTGATCGAATTTTTTTTGCGTAAAACGTGCAAGAGGGTTTTTGGAAAAATATTCTTGCCCTTTCCTGGTTAATCTTTCGTGTTACCAGATCGACAGCAAGAAAGAAAAGAAAAATAATATTTATTTATTTAGCAATAAAGAAAAGAAAAATAATATTTATTTAGCGTCTGGCACATTAAGACACAAAGCATATTGGCACCCTTGCTTCAAAAGTGACACATCTAAAAATTCAGTGTTTTTGAGTTAATGCCATGAAGGAGATTAGTAAACCACCCTATATCAAATTGTTTTAACTTAGCTTACAAGAGTCTCGGCTAGATAGCGCTTTAGATAGCGCCTGTGTCTCTAACAATAAACTGAACATAATGTCTCTCACAAAAGTGACACAATCGTTAGGTTGTGCTCTGAACTTAATGGAGACATGCTGCGTCTCGAAAATTAAAAGAGCATCATTTTCAGTTCTTGCGTCGTTATAGATTAAAACTGTTACTTTTTACTAAAAATACATTTAAAGTGGCAAAACTCAAAATAAGTCAGAATAAAAATCAGGAAAACGATCACAACTGACACGAGGCGGTTTTTAAATGAATATAAATGAATTTAACATAAAATACAAGTAATTTGTCCTTTTTACACTGTTATGCAGCTGTATTATTTTTTGGATCGACTTAAAAGTTTGTAACTATTTGTGGTTTGTAACTATTCGAATACTATATTTTTAAACTTGTGTCACTTTGAAAGCAAGGGGATAGGACAACAAAAATTATTAACATACATCAAATTTATTTACTATATTTACACATACTATATTTACAACTAAAATTATATACTATATTATTTACTATATTTAGGTACTATATTTACAACTAAAATTATATACTATATTTACAACTCGACGTTGACGACGGGTGTGACGACAGGTGGACGGAGACGGGTGGAGGGGGCTGCTAAACAGAAAAAAGACAGTAAGAAAAAGAATTACCCGTTAAAGTTAAAACTCACTAAGTAACAATTTTTTTGTTTAGAACACTTTAGGAGGTAACGGCGCTACACAGGTTGCGATAAAAAAGGAAAGCTGTTGTTATCAAATTTTGTTTATGTAATCGAAAGTAATGGTTTTCTTATTACGTTGTCTTTATGCTGACAACAAGACAACTGGAAAATATCCGTAGAACGTCAGGAACTACAGTTTTTGTACTCAGTGAATTTTACCTTTAAACCTAAAGTATCTAAAACATTACCTTAGAAATCTAATTTTAATAAAGGTTTGATAGAATATAATAATTTGGAAATTCTAATAAATTCCAAAAATCATTACAACTGTTTTAAAACACAAGAAACTTGCGTTGTAAATTTTATTTTTAAATAATTTGATTTTTGCTAAATAAGAAATCTATTTTTATAAAGGTTTGATAGAATCTAATAATTTGGAAATTCTGGTAAATTTCAAAAATCATTAAAACTGTTTAAGAAAAAACAAGAAGCTTGCGTTGTAAATTTTAAAAATAAATAATTTGATTTTTGCTAAATAAAACACGTTACTACTACCTACTTACCCGTTACGTTCTTATCGTCCCCGATTTGCTGATCCGCATTCCCCTAATGGGAATGCGGGAGCACTCATCGTCTCCTGAATCGTCATCGTCCCCCGATAAGTCATCGTCCCCCGATAGGTAATCCTCGGGCGTCGATAGGTAATCCTCGGGCGTCGATAGGTCCGAGTCACCCGTCACTGGTGGCGATGTATCTACTGTTAGCGATGTATCTACTGTTAGCGATGTATCTACTGTTAGCGATGTATCTACTGTTAGCGATGTATCCACTGGTAGCGAGTCACCCGTCACTGGTACATCGTTGCTATGCAAGCTAAAAAAAAATAATAAAATATTACCACCTATAAGGGGAGATGATGAGCGAACAACAAAAATAATTAGAGAGCCGTTATCACTTGTATTTCGTACCTCTCCATTTCTGTAATTAACAACAAAACGCAAACAGACTAGTGTTGGATTTTACGAAGCATCGACTCAATTTATATCCGCGACAAGCTGCTGATAAGACGGGAAATGCAGAATTATAATAATTAGCGTGTTCGAGATTTCGTTTCGGTCTCTGAAGTTGTCGTTTCCTACCAAACCACCTGATCACTTTCAGTCATGGAACGACAATTAAAAAGACCGATTAAAGGAAAGGACACTACCCTTCATTTTGCTCGTCTATGGTGATGTTTTTGGAATTTCTTCTACTAAAATACAACTACTTCTCTCAATTTTGTCAGATTCAATTCATTTCGAGAACGGGAAGCGAACAATACGTCACTATACCTGGGAGAAAACCACCTGATCACTTCCAGTCATGGAACAACAATTAAAAAAACCGATTAAAGGAAAGGACACTACCCTTCATTTTGCTCGTCTATGGTGATGTTTCTGGAATTTCTTCTACTAAACATTTTGCTCGTCTATGGTGATGTTTCTGGAATTTCTTCTATACCTGGGAATAGTTTTCAGCCGACCCGAACGCTATAAATACCCGATCATTCGAGCGTTATATTCAGTTAAGATACCTGAGCCGACCCGAACACTATAAATACCTGATCATTCGAGCGTTATATTCAGTTAAGACGGCGAGATGGTTTTTATAAGTCCTTATGTAGTGACATTAGTGGCGCTCGTTCACAACACTTTTTACGTTTATACGCCTACCAATATAAAGAAAGTCTTCGTGAAATTGGAGGGTGCCAATTTCACAACCCACAACGCTTGGACTCCTTTATTGTTTGAACGTAACAAAAATCTCGCCGTATTTTTCATCCCGCTGCCGGACAACAAGACAGACTATGTGCACTTTAAGCTAAAGGTTCACCTACTCAACGGAACCCAGATGGAGAGTACTACTTGGAGTAGTATTTCGGCGACCACACACGTCATCTCAGGTTCAACTTCTAAGACGGATACAACAACAGAAAAATTAGGAGTTCTCGCTTTTAAGACAACAGAAAAATTGGCGACCACACACGTCATCTCAGGTTCAACTTCTAAGACGGAGACAACAACAGAAAAATTAGGAGTTCTCGCTTCTAAGACAACAGAAAAGAACGATGACCAAAAAAATTTTTCGACTAGAAAACCCTCTGGTATTCTAGTCGCTGGATTCAAAGCCGTCAACAAGGGAGCAATAAATCATGCGGTTTTTGGGCTACTATCGTTTCTTGCCTGGTTACCCGTACTCGTCAGTTAATGTGTTGTTATTTTTTCTGTAATATGTACTGTATGTTTTTTTGTTAAAGACAAAAGCATGTATTTTTTCTGTAATATGTACTGTATGTTTTAAATAGATTTCTTGAAAGCCAACTTGCTTGCTGTATTTTTTTTGATCAAAACAATAGCATGTATTTTTTCAGTAATATGTACTGTATGTTTTCTGTAATATGTACTGTATGTTTTAAATAGATTTCTTAAAAGCTAACTTGCTGGATTTGCTGTATTTTTTTTTATCAAAACAAAGCATGTATTATTCTGTAATATGTACTGTATGTTTTAAATAGGTTATTGAGTTTGTAATATTTGCTGTATTTTTTTGATCAAAACAAAAGCATGTATTTTTTCTGTAATATGTACTGTATGTTTTAAATAGATTTCTTGAAAGCGAACTTGCCGTATTTTTTTTGTAAAGACACAACTAGCATAAAGACTAAATACAAGTTTTATTTTTAAAATAAAAATTTGAATATTTTAAAATAAAATATTCATAATTATTTGCATTTTTCTTTTTGATTAGTTAATGTTAGATTTTCTTGAAGAAAATAATTTAGTAATGAAACAAGGATGAGTTTTAACTAAGTCCTAAAATCAATATAATAGTTTACAAGAAAAAAGCATAAGCAGAACATTGTTTTTGTAATATGTACTGTATGATTTATAGATTTCTTTAAAGCTAGCTTGCCGTATTTTTTTTTGTTAAAGACAAAAGCATAAGCAAAACGATTTTTTGTTCAAAACAAAAGCATGTATTTTTTCTGTAATATGTACTGTATGTTTTAAATAGATTTCTTGAAAGCGAACTTGCCGTATTTTTTTGTAAAGACAAAAGCATAAGCAGAACGAATGTTTTCTCTTACACTATTTATTGTTTTACTTTTTGTTGGATTTATTTTCATTCAAATGTGCTATTTTATAGATACTCGAATTGTGTCAAAACGGGCAAGAATTTCCTACGCACCAGGATCTATTCCGAACTCGGATGTAGATTATATTTTAGCGCTTTTTAATTTACAAAATAAATTTGCTCCTTTCATCAATACATTTTATAAATACAAGGTTCATCTTTAAAACAGCTAACGTTTCACCACAAGCAAAAATTTCCTACTAACGTCGGACTAGAAAACGAGACACAAAGAAAACGTCTAATGTTTCACCACAAGCAAGAATTTCCTACGCCCCGGGATAATATGCTCGAATGTAGAAAATTGCTACTTTTTATCAATACATTTTACAATTATACAAGGTTCAGCTTTTTTAAACAGCTAACGTCGGACTAGAAAACAAGACACAAAGATTGAGTTCTTCCTCTTTTATCCGTTTAAAATTATATAAAAAGGGAAAACCTCTAACAAGAACTTATTTTGTAGTTTACCTTTTCCGCGACAACAAGAAATTGTTTCTTTAACCGAAAATGCAGAAAGTATCCTCATCTTTAGTTTTGGAACTACGAAAAGGTGAAAGGGATATTACTAATTTATCAGCTGCAGAAATGAAGTTCATTCCCCTGGAATATTTGATCAACTGGGTCGAACCGTTCGAGCTTTTAGAAGTATGGGAAAAGATCCCTCGAGCGTACAAATGTAGTGAATTACAGTCATGTTTACCGTGTTATTATCACCGTAACATTTTTTTGCCCAATAGCCCCCCGAATTCTGCGAAAAAATGCCACTGGTGTAACACTTTCAAGAACGGGACTGAACACCTTGAGGAAAAATCCGATAGCAATTAGTGAAAAAAGAAACCTTAACTTTGAATATAGTTTTTCCACCAGTTTTATAAACTGTGAACCTTAGCTAGAAATATAGTATTTTCAACCAGTTCAGTCTTTGCAAGAAAAAGGCCCATTCTATTTACATTATTTTATATAAAAAGGGAAAACCTCTAACAAGAACTTAGTTTGTAGTTTACCTTTTCCGCGACAACAAGAAATTGTTTCTTTAACCGAAATGGAAAAAGAATATTTACTGACTCTAATGCTTGAACTACTAAAAGGTGAAAGGGAAATTACTCATTTATCAGCTGCAGAAATTAAGTTACTTCCCCTGGATTATTTTACCAAACACGTCCAACCGTTGCAGCTTATAGACGTATGGGGAAGGCTTCCCCAATCGTACAAATCAAGTAGCAAATTACAATCCCGTTTACCGTGTTATTTTCACTATAACTTGTTCAGGACACAAGTAGATTGCGCCTTAACTTCTGTAAAGAAGTGCCCGTGGTGTAGTTTTTTCAAGAGCGAAACTGATTGCCGGCACCATAAACATCTTCAAGAGCAACAAGAGCAACAAGAGCGACAAGAGCAAAACTGATCACTGGCACTATTTCTCTGATTTTTTTATTCCTAGATAAACTGTTAACCTTAGCTTTGAATATAGTTTTTGAAACCAGTTCTATGATTTTTTTTATTCCTAGATAAACTGTTAACCTTAGCTTTGAATATAGTATTTAAAACCAGTTCTATAACCTGTTAACCTTAACAAAAAATATAGGGAAGATGGCAAACGACAAGTCTGCACAAGAAGAAAAGAATTAATGAGGAATCTATCGATTTGTTGGACGAAGGTATACCTTACTTTTTGTCTTTATTTTCGGCGAAAAAACGATTCCACTCGACGGAATGATTTCTTTACGATGTTCACCTGCGGTGGCTCAAGAACGGTTAGCACGACGTTATTCCATTCAGGGATCTTCGGGTTTAATTTTATGCAGAAACTCATCAACTTTAAAATCACTAAACTTTGGAAATTTTTCAACCCCCCGATTGCGTGTATACGAAAAAATTAAAATGTTTCACTTACACTGTAATGCATGCGAACGCGAAAAATTAAACATTAAATTTGTACGGCACGAGGCCGTATAGTAAAGTTATTTTCCCTAGACAGATGGAGCGCGTGTCTCCGATTGCTAATGATCGGCGCGTGCACCTTACTGCTTGTTGTAGTTACTAAAAAAATTAAAAATAAAAAAAATATTTTTTCATGTATGCGTATACGAACCCAACTGCATCTAGTTACTAAAAAATAAAAAAAATATTTTTTCATGTATGCGTATACGAAAAAATTAAAATGTTTCACTTACACTGTAATGCATGTGTACATGAAAAAATAAAATAAGAGTAAAGTTATTTTCCCTAGAAAGATGGAGCGCGTGTCTCCGATTGCTAATGTTTTTTTATTTTTTCTTAAGATTGCTAATATTTTTGTATATTTTTTTTAAAACTACAAACTGTACATTTTTGAAATTTTTTTCTCCCTGGTAAGTGATGAGCAGTTATTCGTATTCTTCTTGTTATCTCTAACCTGTTGCTGACAGCGTCGACATAATAATTCCAAATAATTTGTCATTTTTCAACCAGTTATTTTATATAAAAAGGGAACACCTCTAACGAGAACTTAGTTTGTAGTTTGCCGCGACAACAGTTTGTAGTTTGCCGCGACAACAAGAAATCGTTTCTTTAACAGAAATGGAGAAAGAATCTTTAATTCTGCAATTACTAGAAGGCGGAAAGGAAATTACTCAGTTATCAGCTGCAGAAATGCAGTTACTTCCCCTGGATTATTTTCTCAAATGGATAAAGCCGCTCGAGCTTGTAGACGTATGGGGAAGCCTTCCTCAATCGTACAAATCAAGTAGGAAATTACAATCTCATTTACCGTGTTTTTATCACTATAACATGCCCACGTCCAGGGTACACGTAGATGGCCCTCCAAGTTCTGTGAAAAACTGCCGATTGTGTAACCTTTTCAAGAACGAGACCGATAACTGGCAAGATAAAAAATCGGTTCTTTAACAGAAAGGGAGAAATCGTGGAAACATTACTATGATAGTTTTTTTTATTTCTAGATAAACTGTTAACCTTAGCTTTGAATATAGTTTTTGAAACCAGTTCTTTATTTCTAGATAAACTGTTCACCTTAGCTTTGAATATAGTTTTTGAAACCAGTTCTATGATTTTTTTTATTCCTAGTTTATAGTCTTCTGCGCTTGATTGACAATGTAATAGTTTTTACTCGCTGTATTTTTCTGTTCAAAACAAAAGCATGTATTTTTTCTGTAATATGTACCGTATGTTTTAAATAGATTTCTTGAAAGCGAACTTGCCGTATTTTTTTTTGTAAAGAGAAAAGCATAAGCAGAACATTGTATTTGTAATATGTACTGTATGTTTTATAGATTTCTTTAAAGCTAGCTTGCCGTATTTTTTTGTAGTATTTTTTTTTGTAAAGAGAAAAGCATAAGCAGAACATTGTATTTGTAATATGTACTGTATGTTTTATAGATTTCTTTAAAGCTAGCTTGCCGTATTTTTTTTGTAAAGACAAAAGCATAAGCAGAACATGGTTTTTGTAATATGTACTGTATAGATAAACTGTTAATTTTTATTCCTATATTATAGTCTTTTGCGCTTGATTGACAATGTAATAGTGTTTTATTTCTAGATAAACTGTTAACCTTAGCTTTGAATATAGTGTTTGAAACCAGTTCTATGATTTTTTTATTCCTATATTATAGTCTTATGCGCTTGATTGACACACTGGAGAAATTATTTTTTGTCTTGGAAAAGAACAGCCTTGCAATGGTAATGCATTAAAATAACGTCACGGGGGTGAAGTGTCAATATGTCTAGAATGCATTGGAAAACAAAAAATTTCTCCAGTGTGTAACAACCCAATAATTAAATGAGACGGAACACACTGGTGCTTGTAAAACAGGCGACCCGCGCATACAAATGTCACATTGACATAAAAAAAGTTTGACGCAACAAGCAACAAGCAACAGCAACAAGGGGAGAAAAAAGATTCAAAGTTTGCAAGCGACCCCAAATTGTTTCGCATACAAATGTCACATTGACATAAAAAAAGTTTGACGCAACAAGCAACAAGCAACAGCAACAAGGGGAGAAAAAAGATTCAAAGTTTGCAAGCGACCCGAAATTGTTTCGCATACAAATTTCACATTGACATAAAAAAAGTTTCGCATAAAAATTTTCAGTAACAAAAAAAGTTTGATGAAATTAATTTCTCCAGTGTGCCTAACAATAAAAAGGGGGGAAAGATAAAAATTTTATTTACACGTTTTATTTCCTTGAAAAATTAAAACACAAAAAAACGAGTAAACCCAAAACAAAAAAATGCTTTCAACATTTGCGCTTGATAGATGTAATATTAACAGTTCCAATAAAAAGGGGAGAAAAATATGAAAAGTTTCTTTACACGTTTTATTTCCTTTAAAAACTAAAACACATTGTTATTTAACATAACGGCACTATTTTAACTTACGCTGTTAAAAGTATTAACATGATGAGAGGGATTTAAAAAAGTATTAACATGATGAGAGGGATTTGAATCTTTGTCAAAAACTTTTTACATATAAAAACTAAAACACATTGTTATTTAACATAACGGCACTATTTTACATAAAGACACTTGCCCAATTTAATTTATTGGGCAGCGAAAACCCACAATTTCCCAACAAAGTCGCGGGTAAATTGTCTCAGGCAGGGCCCAATTTTCATTTCTGGGCATCCCTATAACAGCTGTAAACTTTTCAAATTTATTGCACGTGATAGACATACGTAGGCCTCGGATCGCGACATATTATCCATTTCTATAAATACTAATCCTTTAAATGTGCTACCCTGACAACGATGTGTTGATACGGCCAAGTCCAACAACAAGGGAAAGCCGAAACGTACATGTTCCCGACCATACAGGGTATATTGATGAAAAGAGCGGAACAACGTCAAAGAGGTTCGTTGGCTTGTATTTTCCAAGTCGACAGAAACGACTTTTTCGCCTTTATCCCGATTGATTTTTGTTAAGAGCATCCTTGTCCCTTTCGGTTGGTCGGTGTCGGAGAGGCAAATGTATGGCGCACCGACTTGTAGAGCGACCGTTCTGTCGTTGTCGCTAAGGCGTTCGTCGCCATCGAAATTTTTCCGATAACATCTTTCAAAATAAGTATCGGTTTCGAACAGAGCGTGTCTTAGCTTAATTAAAGACATGTTGATGAGTGAAACGTTTACGTTCAATTTGGAAATAAATTTAAAATCTTTAAACGATCCGTCGGGATTAAAAAGTTGTTTTAAATTAACGTCTCGATTTTTCAGGGATAATAAAATATTGTCGTTAATAGGATTGCCAGCTTCAAATTGTCGTAATAGGTCGGTCAAATGTTTATCGTTAGTACGCATATGTTGTTTAATAAACAACACTCGATCGACGTAACTTAAACAGTGATAAAGATCGTTTTCCGATGCACCAATGGCCGATAACTGATTAACGTCACCCACTAACAATACAATAGAACAAATTGTTTTGGCAATTCTAGTAAGTTCGCGAAGTAACGCGGAAGGAATTAACGAAACTTCATCGATAAATATAATTTCAAACCTAACGTTTTCGCCGATAGACAAGTGATCGAAATTTAATGTTTTCTCCGAGCTATTACCGCTCGTCAAATTGTCAATTACGTCTACGTATTCGAGGAACGACCAACGAAAGGCGGTCATAAGAAATTTACAAATTGTTTGTGCATTCACTCCGTATACATGCCCTTCGGCGACTAGTTTTTTTGACGTTGCTAAATAAAGAATTTCTTTTTCTTTAATAAACTGTAAAAGGGTCGTCTTACCGGAACCCGCAACACTATTGACCAATATTACATTTTGCATTGCCGTTGCTTGCTCCCGTTGATCGAGAATATCGTTAATTTGTCTTACAATATCGGCCTGATCGTCGTTGGGTATTAAACTGGTCTGTGCATTATTCGTCTGTAGAGTTTCTTTAGCAACATATCTCTTTGCCGTCCTCGGTCCCTTGATACAACTCGTTACATTAAGAACAATTTTGGAAAAGTTTCGAAGATTTATGCGACAAAATCGAGATTCCGAACTTAAGTTGAACGTTTTGATCACCTTGTTTAGTGCCCTCATACCCTTGTCCGTAAACATATTACAATCCATGACTATTGACCAGTCCTCGTTTTCTGAACGATAATTAAAGTCCGAATGACAGGGAAACTGCACACTTTCCAATTGACGTGATATATCGTTATATCGAATGCTTTCTGCCGTTGATGGTGTTGACAGTCGAGGGCGTTTGGACTGTGAAACATCTTCATAGTCGTGGCCGTAGTAGCCCGTTCCAATATACAATACATAGGGTAGAGAAGAATTTACTCGAACCAAAGAATCAATTACAATTTTATTTTCGGCATTAAAGTACCAACGCAATTGAAGATGACTTTGACTGTTTTCGTTGGCAATAGACTTTGCTGCTTGAAATACTTTAGCTTGATAGGCAAAACTACTCGTAAATTGCAGCGCCTCAATTTTGGTAGCACCTTGCAGCGCCTCAATTTTGGTAGCACCTTGCAGCGCCTCAATTTTGGTAGCACCCGAGCACATCTCTTTCGACAATTTCTTGAAAGATACAATTAACTAGGGTACAACAAAAAACCGCATAAAGTATAATGGGTCTAGGAACGTCGGTACTGGTAAGCTTGTTAATTTTACTTGTGTGTATTTATATATTTGTGCCGACAAGCCAAATGGACGATGTAGCGTTACACCGTTTTATGGCGGGCGTTTCAGGAACTACAAAATTGACCACTATTCCGGCCATCACAAATATCGGCGAAGTAAGTGTGTATCCGTTTTGTCTCGTCGACGAGACCATAGATTGGAATACCGTCATCTATTCATTTAAATTGGCACCGGGTAATAGTATAGTATATGATCATGGTCGTTGGCGTGCCCAATCTTACACGTACGATTTCGAAGGTACCAGATTGTACCGTACCGATACATTTACACACGAACGACAACTGTTTATAGAATTTCATATCGACAAAAATATCGACTGGACTAACGACGAGCAACTTGTGCAGAAACCCTTTTGTAAACAATCAGGTCGAGTACTCCTGGACCAACGTACATTTAGTCGCTTCTACAAAACGAAGACGCGAGGGGAAAATTTCTACCAGTATGGTTACTGGTTGTGTTCCGACAAGGGATCCGACCCCCAGCTCGTTCTTTGTCAAAATAGAAAATTTGATGAAAAACTTATTTCCTGTCGTAGTTGGACCGAATGTGAAACTAAAGCAGACAATTACATTTTTCCCGATAAAAATGATTTTACAAAATATTTTCAATGTCGCGAGGGCGTCTTAGTACACGACACGTGTCCGAAATCGAATCCTATCTTTAACGGGTTACGTTGCATTAATCCAGTTTGTAAAGCGTCTGTAGAATGCAACGAAGATTGTCGTGTACCTAACGACAGCACTTCCTTTTTTGTGTGTAAAGGAATAGAGGCTACAAAAGTAAATTGTCAACAAGGTGTCGATTCTAAGGGCATTAACTGTTTACATAAGTGTACAGGATCATCTATATTTACCCAACAATATGTAAACACTTTACAGGTCACACCTCAAAAGGTGCTCGTAGCGCAAACATATTGTAAGGATGGTAAAATACAATATAAATCTTGCAATTCTAAACTAAAGCGGCTAATTCGGCGAGAAGACGGCAAGGCATACTTTTACTGGGCTCCCCCGTTTTATTTCTCCGAAGGAGATTGTTTAAGCTATCCGATAGTTCGAGACAAGAATGAACTATTATTGTTTCCCGCTAGTCCCGATCCGGCTATTGCTTCCCATACGTCCGGTACTGGACAAAATTTATCAAAATTAATTCCCTATGAATCATTCGCGTCGTTCGAAACAGATCGGACACGATACTATGATGTAGACGGAAATCAGTACCAAGGTGTACTTTTCTATTTCGGAACTCAAAAGTATATTTTAGATAAAAAATTTTTAACCGTCCCCGAAGATACCGATTTAATACTAAATAATAATTTAAATGGAATTTGGACTGAACAACTAACTATTATTCCAGCGACGAATACCGAAGAAATTTGGATTGAAGAGAAGAGAAACGCATGTGACGTCGGCATAGACATTCCCGGTTTGTATTATATCAGTAAAAATGGACATCACATGTGTCTTGAGGGGAAACACTCCTTAAATATTTGTAAAGAGCACGACATGTTCCTATTTCCTACTGGCTGCGGCTATAGCCCCAATTCTATATTAGTGACAATCAGTAACAAAGCTAAACAAATGGCCAACGCGACGGGTAAAAGGATAAGAGGAACGTATAAGGGAATTTTTAGTCACACAAATTCCTTATGGTATACGGAATAGGCCAGAAAAAAGAGGCCGCTTAAAGTGCAACGCCGCCGACTTGTTTTGATGCTAAATTACAAGCGCCCCCCGATTGCATGCGTGTATAGTTTTTCTGGTTTTTGCAAAACAAGGTGAGCTCGTCATAACATAAATGCTCGACACCAAAAATTAAAGTAAAAAGTTTTTATTGTAAATAATAGGTACTAGAAAAATTGAAATAAAAAAAATTATTTTTTCATGCATGTACGCGAACAATTAAAATGTTACACTTAGGTACACCGTCAAACCGTCATACGTATGTGTATGCGAAAAAATAAAATAAAAAGTTTTTAGTAACTTATTTGCGTTAAGATTGTTAGAAACACACTTTGGCTAGGACGCCTTACGTGTTGTTTAAAATTATTTTTTCATGCATGTACGCGAACAATTAAAATGTTACACTTAGGTACACCGTCAAACCGTCATACGTATGTGTATGCGAAAAAATAAAATAAAAAGTTTTTAGTGTGTTTGACAAATAAACTGATCGGTAGACGCGTTCTTGCACCCACCAAACTGCATCTATAGGTACTAGAACAATTAAAATTTTTTCTCTTGTGTTTGTAAAATCATGTGTGTACCAGAAAAAATAAAATAAAAACTTTTCTCTCGTTTTTGTAAAAGTTAATGATCACCTTACACACCTTACTGCATCTAGTTACCTACTAGAAAAATTAAAATAAAAAAAAATATTTTTTCATGCATGTACGCGAACAATTAAAATGTTACATTTAGGTACACCGTCAAACCGTCATGCGTACGCAAAAAATTAAAGTAAAAAGTTTTTCTGGTTTTTGAAAAATAAAATGATCGCCTTACACACCTTACTGCATCTAGTTACCTACTAGAAAAATTAAAATAAAAAAAAATATTTTTTCATGCATGTACGCGAACAATTAAAATGTTACATTTAGGTACACCGTCAAACCGTCATGCGTACGCAAAAAATTAAAGTAAAAGGTTTTTCTGGTTTTTGAAAAATAAAATGATCGCGCCAAAAATTAACTCTCGCAGCTTGTAATGTAAATAATTATTTTTATGCATGTACGCAAAAAATTAAAGTAAAAAGTTTTTCTGGTTTTTGAAAAATAAAATGATCGCGCCAAAAATTAACTCTCGCAGTTTGTAATGTAAATAATTATTTTTATGCACGTACGCAAAAAATTAAAGTAAAAAGTTTTTATTGTTTTTGAAAAATAAAATGATGCATATCTATAGGTACTAGAACAATTAAAAACTTTTCTCTTGTGTTTGTAAAATCATGTGTGTACGCGGAAAAATGGAACACGCGCACCTTACTGCGCGTAGGTACTAAAAAAAATAAAATAAAAACTTTTCTCTTGTTTTTGTAAAAGTTAATGATCGGCGCGTGCACCTTACTGCATCTAGTTACCTACTAGAAAAATTAAAAATAAAAAAAAATATTTTTTCATTCATGTACGCGAACAATTAAAATAAAAAACTTTTCTCTTGCTTTTGCAACAGCTAATGGTCGGTACTAGAAAAATTAAAATAATAAATATTGCTCTTGTTTTTGTAAAATTAAAATGTTACTACTTGTTAGCAAAAAAGTTATCTAATGATTGGTTAAAAAATGGAACGCGTGCATCTTACTTACTGCGCGTACCTACCTACTAGAAAAATTAAAATAAAAACTTTTCTCTTGTTTGTGGAAAAGCATGTGTGTACGCAAAAAAGTAAAATAAAAACTTTTCTCTTGCTTTTGCAACAGCTAAGGATCGCTTACAGCTAACTGCATGAAAAATTAAAATAAAAACTTTTCTCTCGTTTTTGGAAAATCGTGTGTGTACGCGAAAAAGTAAATTTCTCGCTTGAAGCCGCCCATACACACCGCAACATGCATGCGGCGACTCCTTGGTTTCAAGACTCATGTTGCATAGTGTGTTGATTGGAGTCGAGGCAAATTTGATGTAGTTCATTTTATTTTAAAGAGAACCTTGTCACATAGAAACACTTCTATAGTCTGGACTACAAATTATTTTGTGTATGGCCGGCTTTACACATTGCAAATTCATCGAAAGTATAAAGCCGCCAAGATCTAATTTGTTGGCGGCTGTACTTTCGATGGAAATTAAATATAAAGAGGCTAAAGGACCTCGGTCAAAGCCCAATTGGGTAACCAATAAAGAACGTGTTAATAATAAAGATAAAGATTTTAATTGCTCTTGTCCAAGTGGCTCAATTTACTAAATTAATTTTTTTCTGGCATTTTAATCAGTTGCAATTTAATCGCTCTTGTCCAAGTGGCTTCCTAATCATTTTAATCAGTTGCAATTTACTAAATTAATTTTTTCTTGCATTTTCATCAGTTTCAATTTACCTACTAAATTAAAACCACATTACATTAAAATTATTATTTCGCTTTACATATTGCAAATAACGCCGCCGACTTGTTTTGATGCTAAATTACAAACAACAAAATGCTCGACACCAAAAATTAACTCTCGCAGCTGGTAATGTAAAGAACTATTTTCATGCACGTATGCGAAAAAATTAAAGTAAAAGGTTTTTATTGTTTTTGAAAAATAAATTAATCGGTAGAAACGTTCTCGCGCCCACCCAACTGCATCTACAGTGACTCACAGCATAAATGATGCAGTTGCAATAAATAAAAACTAAATAAGTGCTGCCACGAGTAAACAATATATTTTTTACCACTACACAGCATGTATTTTTTATGGTAATAGAGTTGTCATTTAGCAGCAAAAAAATTATATTTAAAAAATGACCATTGAGGTTAAAGTCATTTAAAAAAATTAACCTAGTAGCTACAACAGAGTTGTTTTTTCGGCGCCTATTTAATGCAGAGCTACTACTAATGGATTTCTGGATATGACTAATAGAGTTTTCAATCAGTGTATGAGTGAAGCGCTCCACTTCAATATATTTTTAGCGGACTTTAAGTATCTTAAATATATATTTGTCACCTTCTTGATATATTATTAGCTTATTTTAACAAAAAGTTTTACACAAAACATAATTAAGTGTTACAATACAAAATATGGATAAATATTATGTCACAGCTTAAATGGAACGCATGTTAACGCATTTAAATGGCGAATGTCAATAAAAAACAACTGCAATAAGAAGCCAATGCAACGCCTAATTAATAAATTTTGAGTTGATAGTTTTACACTGTTCTGTTGTATCTGCATCATTTAAGCTGTGACATAATATTTATCCATATTTTGTATTGTACCACTTAATTATTTTTGTGTAAAACCTTTTGTTAAAATACCCTAATAATATATCTAAAAATATATTGTTTAATCGTGGCAGCACTTATTTAGTTTTATTGCAACTGCATCAATCTAATGATCGGTTAAAAATTGTGCCAATCGTACTTACAAAAATTATGATAAATCTATGTTTAAAATTTCACTACCTATTTGTATTTAAAAACGAAAAATATTAATGTACATAGTATAGATTGATTGCTTAAACTGTTGATGTATAGTGAGGTAATAAGATTACATAGTAAATAATGACAATCGAATAGAAAATAAGATAATAGAATATTTAATGTCAAGCGTACAGCTTAGTAAAGAAAAATGTGCCAATCGTATTTACAAAATTAATGAAAAACTAATAATGACAATCGAATAGAAAATAAGATAATAGAATATTTAATGTCAAGCGTACAGCTTAGTAAAGAAAAAAATGTGCCAATCGTATTTACAAAATTAATGAAAAACTATGTTCAAAATACTGCCAATAAATGTATTAAAAAAGATGCACTGGTAACAGGTAAAATACTGATTTTATCTTACTGCGCGTATAGAAAAATAAAAACTTTTCTCTCGTTTTTGGAAAATCGTGTGTGTACTAGAAAAATTAAAATAAAAACTTTTCCTTGCTTTTGCAAAAGTTAATGATAGGCGCGTGCCCCTTACTGCTCTTGTCTTTGGAATATCCTGTGGGTACGTGAAAAAATAAAATATGCTTGGAGGTACTAGAAAAATTAAAATAAGAAACTTTGCTCTTGTTTTTGTAAAATTAAAACGTTACTACTTTTGCAAAAAAGTTATCTAATGATCGGTTAAAACATGGAACGCTTGCTCTTGTTTTTGTAAAATTAAAACGTTACTACTTTTGCAAAAAAGTTATCTAATGATCGGTTTAAAAATGGAACGCGTGTATCTTACTACGCGTATAGAAAAATAAAAACTTTTTCTTGTTTTTGGAAAATCGTGTGTGTATGTCTCTCCTTGCGAGATGTCGTAAAAATAAGGGACCAACGACTTCAATACTATTCTTACCATTGTCAAAGACTTTTTCTAGGCCGTAAACATTGATAGAAAAATTTAAATAATAAATTTTTACATTAGGTATAGTTAAATATTAATTTGTTGGTAGCTGTACTTTCGATGGAAATTGCAGATAAAGATTTTAATCGCTCTTGTCCAATTTGCTTCCTAATCATTTTTAATCAGTTTCAATTTACTATGGGGGCATTAGCTGAGGCAGATGTAACCGGCATGGTAAAAAAGTAACCGGCATGGTAAAAAATAATAATTAGCAATGTAAATTTGTGCAAAGTCGCCCTCCGGATAATTATAGTTAATTAAGAATAAATTGGCACTTAGGCCCGGTCAGTGACGCTGACATTTGTTGTTTTTATGCGGCCGATCTAGTTGCCGACGAGTTGTAAAAATCTTTACAGAAATCTTTACAGACACGTCTGGATTTAAATCTGCTTTTATCAATATGAGCATGTTTATTTGGCGATATGATTTGAGAATCTTTTTGTTGAATATAGTCACAGCTTTTAAAGATACCAGACTCTGTTAAATTTATGAGGTTTTTAGGTTGTAAAAACAAAAATATATCACCTAATTTATTGAACCCTGTAAATCTGCCCTACAATGGTAAAAAACCGTCTATGCAAATATTACGTTTTGAGTTTTTTTTCAATTTTCCCCCGTAACTTTTTATTCCCTTTCGAACTCTATAATTACATTTAAATAGCCCTTGTAGTTTCTTGTCTACATACATTGGCCAAATAATGTAAGCGCTAAAAAATTTAAATTTACAAATGTAAGCGCTAAAAAATTTAAATTTACAAATGTCAAAAAACCTTATCCGACATGTTTTGAATACAATTCCTGTGTCAAAGAGACTTATACAATTAATAAGGTTTTTCCCCAGTAAAATAGCAATATTTATACATTGGCGAAAGAATGTATGCTTTTATACCATTTTATACCATTTCTCCTTTTCTTAATTTCTAAAGTTTACAAAAAAGGCAAAAACCTTATAAAAGTCATACGTGTTTGTGGTATGGTTTTCTTTAAACTTTTATTTTCTTTATGCAATTGCAATGTGACCTATAAATCGTATACGTTCGTTTGCCACTGTATTATATACATTATAACACAATTAAAAGAATAGTTGATGTCGGAATTTTACCTGAAAAGCGATCGGTTCATCGAGGTGTATTGCCAAAGAAGAAGGAAAACATTATTAAAAAATTGGTAACAAAAATGCCAGAAAGCCGTAGAAGATTTTGGATGAATTTACCAGAAAGTTCAACGTTTGAAGATTTAAATGATAAAAATTACATTACTTTCTAATTTGTTTATTTTAATTAATAAATATTATTAATTATTGTATTTAAATTCATAGCACCATAAAGCTTTTGAGCAATAAACTACATTGAAAAAAAACGTATAAGTACTTTACATTGGTCAGCCATTAATTTCTGCTTTAAAAATTGAAACTTTTAACAATGGCAAATAGACTTAAACGCACTTAAGTCTTTTTTTGTTAGTATGAGAACTAAACGATTATTTAAAAAATGGATAAAAGACGTAAGGAACAGATTTTGCTTAAAACTACAAAAAAAAACAAGTACCTACCTAAAAAATAAAACTTACTATCTATATCCTTTACCGGGGAGTTTAAAATTGTTCCGTTGCCAAAACACAAAAATGGTGCAAAAGTACACTAATTTCAACTTTAAGTGGAGTTTTCTCAAAACTATAAAATTTCATTTACGGCTTTTTGCCAATGCGGGGCAAAAATCTAGTTGTTAACTGAGACTTTCTGAAATAATGATTTTGTTTCGCTTACGTCAACGACACTGTGCGCCGCCCGGTTTTTTTTTATCAAATTGTAAGTTATGTCGTTGGCGGCAGACGAGAATTTTTTTGTTGAATATACCTAGTCACAGCTTTTAAAGATACCAGACTCTGTTAAATTTATGAGGTTTTTAGGTTGTAAAAACAAAAATATATCACCTAATTTATTGAACCCTGTAAATCTAGTTGTTAACTGAGACTTTCTGAAATTATGAATTTGTTTCGCTTACGTCAACGACACTGTGCGCCGCCCGTGTTTTTTTTTTATCAAATTGTAAGTTATGTCGTTGGCGGCAGACGTGGTGATACCCCAAGCAACTGACTACATTGACATGACAACCTATGCGGGACAACGGAATAAACTTTTTTTGGCCAAACAAATGGTACATAAATATCCGGAAATTTTTAGTTGGTGCGATATAGTAATTCGGCCCGCCATTACTCCCCAGGACTACCTACGAGTTCGAACAACAGTTTTCCGATTGGGCAATATACGTCGATTGGACGTGGACAGAAACGGGTTGCAAAAAAATTAGCTGTAATCCTCGCGGAAAAGGCGTAGATTGTACGGCGGATAGTACTCCATTGGCATTTCGCTCCGGTGACACAACGTGGATGGCCTGCGAACCAGCGTGCTACTTTCGAAACGACCTGCCCCCCGAAAATCCAATTGGTTTACATTCACTTCCCACCCAATTCTACAAAGGCAGGTGCTATTTGGTAAATAGTGCAATTCACGCTTATATGACGGATCCCACTGTTAGATCGCCGGCTAAATATATACGCAGAGTCAATACCTTCGCTACGGGTTTCGACGTCTCGTATGAAGGCGACAACTACGACATTCCCACTGTAAAAGGCCGTATAAATAAATATTATTGCGACGCCTTTTTTCAAAACTTAAAGAACGATGATTGTGAAGAACCTTGGTGGAGCGACGTACTCGGATATACATTTATGGGACAAAGTTTAGTTAAATTTTTACAACAAGGTATGCACCCTAACGCGGGCACCCCGGATCAAATTTCACTTACCCCCGACATTAACAGAATACCTACGTACCTACTACGGAAACACGATTGGAAAATGCATATTAATAAAGATTTTAAAGTGATTCAGCCGAATGTATTGTTGAGCGACTTGGGCTTTACGACAATGATGTTAACGCAAGAAAAACGGGGTCATTATATGTTTCACAATAAAGCGGGCATAATTGAACGATTTTTATTTTACGATTCAGTACCAAATGCGACAAATCGCACTTGGTCGCGTAATCACTATGTTCAATTATTATCGCCTTTACAACAAACAGGCAAAAGTACTGAAAACGTGACACACACTCTAGAGAAGGGTAAGCGAATACGTAGAGACGTTTGGACAGAAATAGACGACCTAGGGGATCGTTTTAGTAGTACCGTCGCTGTATTATTACAAATGTTTGTTCATAAAGAATTTTACATTCAAATTACTACAGACGTTTCCTGGACTATGCTTAGTCATAAATTAGGTCCCGTCTTCAAGGAGTTATTGAGTAAAGGATTTGCTAAAATGACAAACGTATTGACGAATAATTCCGTTCGATTAATTGACACTGTGGCCGGTCACCTAATGGGACAGATAGCCGCCGAACTGATCGTGGACTTTTCCGCCAAATTTATTATTCTAATGAGCAAACTAGCGGTCGCAGGCTCCAGCATAATTGGTACTATCGCAGACATCGCTCTAGTCTTAGACTTTTTGGTAATGTTCGGATGGGATCCACTAGGACTGCAAAATCAAGTGGACTCGCAAATTTTAGAGATGTTGCGGGAACAAGCCATTGTTGCACGCTACAAAACGGGTGATCCTAATTGTGAACTTGATCCGCAATTTTTTACAAAATTTATACTTAAAGAACACGTTGGTACATCTACAGATACAACGACGACCGACGAATCTCAATTTTCCTACGCTCATCCCACCTACTCAGAAAATATTGAAACCTATCAACAAGAAACGTTACTCAAACGACCGAAAATTTATTCCGATCAATTGCGCTTTCAAGTGTCTTCTTTAAGCGACTATCTAAATGGGAGAACAATAAATTCCCTGGGTCAGCGGTACGAGTGGAATAGTGACGTCATTTCAAGTACAGAAGATATGATTACTCGCTATGAAATCTTCAGCCATTTTATTCACAAGAACAATTTAACTACCTATTCCGAACTAATTAATGCCCGGCAAAATCTTACGATTATAATTCTTATTCTTCTCGTTTGTCTTATTGCCTTGTGCCTAGTGGTCGATTGGTTGAAACCTACATTATTTTTGGTAATTCCGCTTATTTGGTTACTTTCTTATGTTCGATTTGCTAATAACGAACTCCATAACAGAATATTGGAAAACCTCTATCAAAAATATTTGGGACGCCGAGCATAATATCGTGGGCTTACAAGCAAATGGCACTCAGTCAAACAATAACTTTAAGAGTTACGAGCAATTTAAAGTTTCAATAAATGCCTAATTTTTTTATATATTATTTAGAAATAACCAACTGCTACAAACATAACAGAATATTGGAAAACCTCTATCAAAAATATTTGGGACACCGAGCATAATATCGTGGGCTTACAAGCAAATAGCACTCAGTCAAAAAATAACTTTAAGGGTTACAAGCAATTTAAAGTTTTAATATAAGAGTTACAAGCAATTTAAAGTTTTAATAAATGCCTAATTTTTTATAGATTATTTAGAAATAACCAACTGCTACAAACAAGGCATACTTTAGGAATACAATGCCCTATTTTTTTTTACCCGATTTACTAAAATTATAATTTATTTAGAAAGAACCAACTGCTACAAACAAAAAAGGCATGCTTTAGGAAGACAATGCACTATTTTTCCATGATTTACTAAAATTATAATTAACAAAAATTAAAGTAAAAACAATAACTTTGTGCGTTTTTCTTGTAAACTATTATATTGATTTTAGGACTTAGTTAAAACTCATCCTTGTTTCATTACTAAATTATTTTATTCTTCCATGATTTACTAAAATTATAATCAACAAAAATTAAAGTAAAAACGATAACTGTGTGCGTTTTTCTTGTAAACTATTATATTGATTTTAGGACTTAGTTAAAACTCATCCTTGTTTCATTACTAAATTATTTTATTCTTCCATGATTTACTAAAATTATAATTAACAAAAATTAAAGTAAAAACGATAACTTTGTGCGTTTTTCTTGTAAACTATTATATTGATTTTAGGACTTGGTTAAAACTCATCCTTGTTTCATTACTAAATTATTTTATTCTTCCATGATTTACTAAAATTATAATTAACAAAAATTAATAAAGTAAAAACGATAACTTTGTGCGTTTTTCTTGTAAACTATTATATTGATTTTAGGACTTAGTTAAAACTCATCCTTGTTTCATTACTAAATTATTTTCTTCAAGAAAATCTAACATAAGAAAATCTAACATTAACTAATAAAAAAGAAAAAAACAATAAGCAGCAGAATAATAATGTTACTCAAAAAAACAATACTAGAACTAAAATATTGACGTAAGTTCCGGTAACTCTATATAGCACAAAAAACAGTCAGGGGGCATATAAGCAAAAATTATTTATAAAAAATGAGAACTAGATTGAACTGATTTATAGTTGAGTTGGGACAAGAAATAAATTATTTTAGATGCCAAAACCCACGTTGATAAGAGTCGTTCTTGGTAAAACGTAACAACATAAAATATAAGAAAATGTCAAGATTTACTTTAAAAGACAACTGCTAACGGGTACTAATAGCTAAGCCTTAAAAAAATAACAGGTAGGTCGTCATCCTGAGACCCATGTTACGTTTTGCTCTAAAAATGTATTTTGTATGGATAACTTTTTATTATTAGTAACAATCTGTTTTACGGTATTACAGAAGAAGTCCAGATTTCTTAGTTATATTACAAAAAGCATCAACTGCAACTTTAAATTCGTCACTAAGTTTTAGAATTTACAAAGTTAAAGTATACAACAGTTTCGGAAACGTTGTCAAAAAAAGCCAAACTGAGTCGGTTCAGCAAGATAAAGTTTGTAAATTAGTCACTAAGTTTTAAAGTTTGTAAATTAGTCACTAAGTTTTAGAATTTACAAAGTTAATTTTGGTCTTTGACAAACGTATTTCAGCATTACTTAAATAAATTTATTTTCTATTACTTATTTTATTATTAAACGAATTAAAACATTAGTATTGACAGGAGTGTATAATATTATTATTATGTATGTTCCAAAGCATCCATCTGGATCTGATTACAAACAATAAAGTATTTCAATACTTTTAATAAAATGTAAAATAATAAATCTAAAGAATGAATAAATTTTAAGGTTTTGGAAATACCATTAACAAATCTGAAAAGAACTATGCTGAAATTAAATTCAAAAATTCTAAAAAATAATTAACTAAGATATGGATGGGAATTAGGATATCTTACAGCTAAAATATTAAAACTTAATCGCGTTCCTCTGAATCAGAAATGACTTAGCGCTATATTTGTACAACAATTGTGGAAAAACGCACAAAGTGGATTAAAAATGTGTTTTGTTTGCATTATTCCTAACAAAAGGCCGTTAGTGCATTTTGGCAGTTGTTGTAATTTCTATAATAGTGTACCAGGGACTTTGTGCGATTTAGCAGTACCTACATAAAAGATCAAAAATTACTGTTAGAACCGATAAATACGCATTTTGAGAAATTCTTGACTGAGTGCATTTTGCTTGTAAGCCCACGATATATTTCTCTTTACCTATTAAGGAAAACAAGTGTGTACGCCAAAAATTAATACTGTGAATCGATTATTATAACAATGCATTATGGTCGGATACTTTCACCGATCAACGAGCCAACATCAAAAATTGTTTTTAATATCTCTATAAACGACAAACAGGAAATAAACGGCGTTCGTAAAAAACACCAACCGTTAAGTTTTAAATACTCGCCAAAATCAATTCTACCCTGTAATTTGGACCAACTATACCACGACCCGAATGCCGTCACAATCTTTTACATTCAACTAAAGAAGAATAAAATGTTGAAGCGGCATTTACGAGCGACTCTACCTTTATGACGTAATCTGGACGAAAACAACATTATCTTGGAAAAATATGGGTATCTCAGCTGAAATACAAGTTCAATAAAGGAAATTATTTTTAAAATGTTTATGCCTAACTTGAATTTTACCACACACACCGGACTGTAAAGTTTTAGGAGGAGGAAATGCTAAACTTTTTTCCCACCAGTAAAGTGCTTGATTTCCAGGAGATACAAAAAAATGTTATTAAGAAAAAATGTTCAGAAATAGTTCAGAAATAATAAATGAGTAAGATTCCAAAATTTTAAAATTCTATGCCTACTTTGATGTTTTGCATTATTATTAATAGACATTTAGATAATTAAAGAAATGCGAACATAAAAATAACCAAGCAATTCACTTTGTTCAAAATATGAATAAATATGCTATTCATGGAAGGAAAAAGAAAAAATAATATTTTGACAGTTTTTTTGTCAAAAATAGTTTGGTATTTTTAATATTGGTGTACCTACTGTTCTGCGCTCTAAGACTGATGCGAACTTTCGAAAACATTACGGCGAACTTATTGAATAAATAAATCTTTCAGTTGATGTTAGTAATGAAATCAATTAATTTTTTGATGTAGAAACCGTTGTTAATGTTTGTTACTTTGAAATATATTTTATAAATCGATCGTGTTTAATTTATTATTTTGAACAACTTTTCTTAACGAAATTTTTGAATATCTTCAATAGAGAGGTCCGTACAATAAAAATAATGCAAAACATCAAAGTAGGCATAGGCTTTTAAAATTTTGGATTCGTACTGATTTATTACTTTAAATATCTTTTGTGAATAATATTTTTTTGGATCTCCTAGAAATCAAGCACTTTACTGGTGGGAAAAAAAAGTTAAAATTTCCAATTCACACTAAACTTGATTTTTCGAAATTATGGCACAAATTAGTTTCTATCCAAGCAGGGTGAACTCCAGAAGATAAAGTTTCAACTCAAAAAAATTCAGCCTTTTTTACCTATCGTTGGGTCGATCCGGGGACACACTGTATACTTATTTCGAGCAAAAAGGAATAAATCCGCTTACGAATCTTATTACTTTATAGACATACAAAAGAAAGAAAAAAACATATATCTACATTGAAATAAACAATTTCTACTCAAGCAAAAACAGATAAATCCATTTGGTTATTAGTAATATATTTTTTGTTACTTATAAAAGTGAAACATAAATAGTGTGTAAGAGATCTATAGTATCTTATCTTTTACGTAGGCAATATTTTTTTTGGTTAAATTTAAAAACCTGCTAATGGCACGTTTTTGGCAATTATCTCAAAACTTTAAAAAACAGATTTATTCGGTTTTGCTTGGTTGCTCCTAAATTAAAGAATAACCATTTGCAATTCTTACCTCATTCTGTAATGGTGAGTTATGATCGGCCGTCGGTCGAGGTCTAGGTACTTTGATTTTTCTACAAAAAGAAAATATGATATTTTAAAAATCTTGTAAATTCCTATTTGTAAAAAATTATTTATTTACTTAAAAGGCGTAAGTAATCTAATCGGCCAAATCTACTTAAGTTCCCGTCCTGTTTTGGGAACAAATGGAAAACCACAAAATTCCTTCATTTGGCTGATTTAAGAGGGTTTTTAAAAAATTACCTATTTACGTGAAAAAAGTATTTTTTTAAAATAATCTAATTGGCCAAACCTACTTAACTTCTCGTCCCGTATTAAGAAAAAAAGGAAAAACCACAAAATTCCTTCATTTGGCCGATTAGATTATTTTAAAAAAATGCGCCTTTTAATATTTCTCTATACGCCCGTCATTTGTCTAAAAAGATACAAAAAGAAAATATGATATTTTAAAAATCTGGTAAATTCCTATTTTTGAAAAATTATCGCGATCCTAGAAAAGTGACAAGAACAAAGCCAAACCTACTTAACTTTTCGTCCTGTATTAAGGAAAAATAAAACCCACAAAACTCTTTCATTTGGCCGATTAGATTATCTTTAAAAATATGCCTTTTAATATATTACTAAAACAAAAATAAACAGCTTGCTATCAAAAAAAAGAAATTTTATTTGATAATAAAATCATAAAATATGCTGATTCTATAAAATTTCTAGGACTGCATATAGATGAAAATTTAAGTTGGAAAACACATATCGATTATCTCAGGAAAAATATTACCCCATTGATTGGAATTTTTTATAAAATAAGATATTATTTACCAATCAAGCTTTTAAAATATATTTATTATTCTCTTTAAGTTGGAAAACATATCGATTATCTCAGGAAAAATATTACCCCATTGATTGGAATTTTTTATAAAATAATATCTTATTTACCAATTAAGCTTTTAAAAAATATTTATTATTCTCTAATTTATTCTAAATTTCAATATTTAATATCCGTCTGGGGATCTGCTACCTCTACAATAATAAACCCATTAAAAAAATTACAAAATAAACTTATTAAATGTATTTACAAGCTTCCTTTTTTAGAACCAACAATAAATTTATACAAACCACTAGGATATTTAAACTTAGAAAATTTGTATAAATTAAAAATATGTGTAATTATTCATTCAATATCCACTCATCAAAAAAATCAAAAATCACATTCCAAAAATTAAATACCGTACATAATCATGACACAAGGCAAAATGAAAGTATTTTAGCAGTAAATATTAAAAGCAAAATTGGTAAAAGATCATTATTATACAATGGGGTTATAATACCCTACCAAATATGTATAAAAATATTAAAAAATTGACACTCTTTAAAAAGAAAACTAAATTGTATTTTAAAAAAAAATAAAAGCACTCTAATTTTATTCGGAAATTAGTTTTAAAATTGATTTAAATTTGACTATTTTATTAATTTTATTTGTACTGTATTCTGTATTATAATTCTATATTTTTGTAAAAAATTTTTGTTTATATTTGTTTATTTTTAAGTTAGTGTAATATTTTCCCTGTAATGGACTTCTAAAGTTCGTTGGGCATTATTTAATAAATAAAAAAAAATATTTAAAAATCTTTAAAATTACTATTTTTAAAAAATTAGGCTTGATCCTAGAAAAGTGGCAAGAACATAATATTTTTTTATTTAAAAAATCTGTAAGTTTAAAGAGAGTTAAAATATTCTTAATTCTTATTTTTAAAAAATTATCCTATACGAGGCACAGTGTAACCAAATATAAGCACATAAATATTCTTAAGTATCAAAATAATTACGTAAGTCTTTAGAGCGTTTGTTTGGTTTCTCTAGAAAGACATAGAAGTATTATACTGGCATGCTTTCCGAGTGGTTCTTACAATAAGGCAAATAGACGTTTTTAAAACTTTAATCTTTAATTTGATTTTCCATAGCCTATTTCCTATAAGTAAAATAAGAAACTTTTCCTTGCTTTTGCAAAAGTTAATGATAGGCGCGTGCACCTTACTGCTCTTGTTTTTGGAATATCATGTGTGTACGTGAAAAAATAAAATATGCTTGGAGGTACTAGAAAAATTAAAATAATAAACTTTGCTCTTTTTTTTGTAAAATTAAAACGTTACTACTTTTGCAAAAAAGTTATCTAATGATCGGTTTAAAAATGGAACGCGTGTATCTTACTGCGCGTATAGAAAAATAAAAACTTTTCTCTTGTTTTTGGAAAATCGTGTGTGTACTAGAAAAATTAAAATAAAAACTTTTCTTCTGCTTTTGCAACAGCTAATGATCGCTTACAGCTAACTGCGCGTAGGTACTAGAAAAATTAAAATAAAAACTTTTCTCTTGTTTTTGGAAAATCATGTGTGTACGTGAAAAAAATAAAATAAGAAACTTTTCCTTGCTTTTGCAAAAGTTAATGATAGGCGCGTGCACCTTGACGAGCTCACCTTGTTTTGCAAAAACAATAAAAACTTTTTCGTATACACGCAATCTGGGGCGCTTGTAATAAATACACGCGTTCCATTTTTAACCGATCATTAGATAACTTTTTTGCAAAAGTAGTAACATTTTAATTTTACAAAAACAAGAGCAAAGTTTATTATTTTAATTTTTCTAGTACCTACAAGCAGTATAACATAAATGCTCGACACCAAAAATTAACTCTCGCAGCTTGTAATGTAACTATTTTCATGCACGTATGCGAAAAAATTAAAGTAAAAAGTTTTTAATGTAACTATTTTCATGCACGTATGCGAAAAAATTAAATTAAAAAGTTTTTATTGTATTTGAAAAATAAAATGATCGGTAGAAACGATGCGCCCACCCAACTGCATCTAGGTACTAGAAAAATTAAAATAAAAAAAAATTATTTTTTCATGCGTGTAGGTACGCGAAAAATTAAAATGTTACACTTACACCGTCAAACCGTCATGCGTACGCAAACGTGCATCTTACTGCGCGTAGGTACTAGAAAAATTAAAATAAAAACTTTTCTCTTGCTTTTGGAAAATCGTGTGTGTACGCGAAAAAGTAAAATAATAAACTTTTCTCTTGTTTTTGGAAAATCATGTGTGTACGCGAAAAAGTAAAATAATAAACTTTTCTCTTGCTTTTGCAACAGCTAATGATCGCTTACAGCTAACTGCTTGTAGGTACTAGAAAAATTAAAATAATAAACTTTTCTCTCGTTTTTGGAAAATCCTGTGTGTACGCGAAAAAGTAAAATAATAAACTTTTCTCTCGCTTTACACATTGCAAATTCATCAATTAAATGTCCAAGATCTAATTTGTTTTTTTAATTTATTTGACAGCAAGGCGCATCGACCTCTTGGGTCATTAGCGCAATTTATGACAGTATTTAGTGTGAAGTTGGAATTACATTATAGTTAAATCTTAATTTGTTGGTAGCTGTACTTTCGATGGAAATTACAGATAAAGATTTTAATCGCTCTTGTCCAATTTGCTTCCTAATCATTTTTAATCAGTTTCAATTTACTATGGGGGCTTTCAGCTGAGGCAGATGTAATCGGCATGATAAAAAAAAATAATTGACAATGTAAACTTGTGCAAAGTCGCCCTCCGAATAATTATAGTTAATTAATAATAAATCGGCACTTAGGCCAGGTCAGTGACGCTGAAGAGGGACACTTGTTGTTTTTATGCGGTTTTTACGCGGCCGATCTAGTTGCCGACGAGTTGTAAAAATCTTTACAGACACGTCTGGATTTAAATCTGCTTTTATCAATATGAGCATGTTTATAAATTGTAAAGAGAAATTTGGCGATATGATTTGAGAATCTTTTTGTTGAATATAGTCACAGCTTTTAAAGATATCAGACTCTGTTAAATTTATGAGGTTTTTAGGTTGTAAAAACAAAAATATATCACCTAATTTATTGAACCCTGTAAATCTAGTTGTTAACTGAGACTTTCTGAAATTATGATTTTGTTTCGCTTACGTCAACAACACTGTGCGCCGCCCGTGTTTTTTTTTATCAAATTGTAAGTTATGTCGTTGGCGGCAGACGTGGTGATACCCCAAGCAACTGACTACATTGACATGACAACCTATTATTTAACACTTGCCATCAACACTAACTTGCTGTATAACCAAAATTACTTTATAAGTTTGTAATATAGGTGTTTATAACGTTAATTGTTAAAACAGTTTTAAAAGTACAGAAACCAGATTGCTTAGAAACATGTATGTAACAAAACTTATACAACTCTTTTCGCTTAAGACAGATATATTTTATACTTATTTTGTAAGGGTAATTTTAAACAGTTTATAAAGCAACTATAAAAACATTCACTTTAATTTTATAGAAGCTTTATTGTTAGATTATATAGCAGTAGCGGCTACTCTTAAACGACTATTTTATAATGGTTATTTATTAAAACGTTATGAAATAGTTAAAAAGCATTTAAAATATAAAAATGCTTTTGTAAATGCAAAATTATTATTTAGTGAACCTTATACAATATTTATAGCACTTCCCGTACTAACCTAACTTTTTACGTCCACATCAGTTGATATGATCAGTCAGTGTATCTATTTATAATTTGTAAACAATGTCAAGCTTAAGCAGTCGGCCAATTTCCCACTGGAAAAAAATAAGACAAAGTGGAAACTTTAAGAAAAAGGTTAGAGATAACTATCAAAGAATTTTAAATGCAAATGTACAACGAGTAAACACAACAGCACAGATAACAGACAGGGTTGATTTGGGTAAAATGCTTTACGATTCTTCATCCGAGCAAGAATACGAGCCCTAGCCCATAGTAAAGAATACAATCAATGTTTAGACTCTGATTATTATACCGTAGAATCGAGCGACGATGAAGAAAATTCTTTAGAGTTAACTGATATCAACAAAAATATTGAAGCTAATAAAAAAATGAAAGTATGGGCTACTAGATTTAATTTCTTAATGAAAAGATTATATAGAACCGGTTACCATAATAGCGTATACGATAATAGTATCTAATAAGATGCCTAAAGTGAGCCTTATACAACAAAACTATCATATTATCAATTTGTTAGTGTCGCCATTTTTTGAAATTAATCTACTGTCACGCTACCTTGCGCCACTTACTAACACCACGGCCGAGAATGACTGGCAGGCCATACAGAATTGTCGGAATAAAAATAAAATCTGCAAGTCTACTTAAAAGTATTCTTAATTTCTTGAAGCAAATATATTAAAATAGGAACATTAAATAGAAAGGACTAGAGTGCTTCACCAAATCACTTTCATTTTTCAAGGCACAATTATTTTAATAAAAGTAAGCAATGGTTCTTTAAGGTTACACGCAAAAATTATAAGGAAATATTTGAATTATAGCAAAAAGGTACCCAAAACGATAATTATAATAATACTAATCATGATAATAATAAAAATAAAGAATGGATTTTACAAAAACATTCAACACAGGCGAACCAGTATACCTTTAGCTACAAAAAATCTATATTCTGCAAAAACATGGCAACATTGCGAGAACCACAATAATTTTACCACGTGATGCTGCGCCGTTTTAAATAATACAACAATTTTGTCATGTAAAAAGGCATAATATAACAATTTATATAATATATTTGTTTTATAAGTGTGCCTGGAACGATAAAGTGATTTGTTAGAGTTGACGCCATGTTTTAAAAACTACTTTTAATCGGCCATGTTGGCGAAATAATATTAATCAAATAAAATATTTAAATATCTCTTAAAGTAGTCATTTTAATAAGAAAAACGTTTGGCCAATAACATTGCAAGTAAAAAAGATGTCGATTTTCAACTTTATAAATTATTATTTAACTTTTAAAAATATTTTAAAAATATCTTCAATAGCAAAATGTTTAATTAAATGAAAGCCCGTAAAAATTCACTTAAAAATATGGATATGTTATGTCAGTAAAATCAGCCTGGCAGAGAAATTTGGCCGTGGGAAAGCGTTCGACTTGAAAATCTTTTTCGTGCAAACTGCTATAAGTTTTTATTGTCGCCATGTTTCAAGTCTATGCTATCTCTTGTATAAGTTGACATATTAGGTAAATATATGGAAATTTTATTCGTAATAACTACACGACTAAAATATAAACACAATATAATAAAAATATTTTAATCGGCCCAAAATGGTTATTGTTAAAATATTTTTAAGCCCGTTATAAAACAATTTTATTAATATCTTATTAGTATCTATGAGAGGTTATTTGCTATAGTTATAAAATATTTAATTATTTCTTATAAAATGGATTAGGTATATAAACGTTACATAAAATACCCAAAAGTGTATTGTAATTATTTAATGTGAGCCTAACAAAACTTCTAATAAATGAAACTGTTTTATAATCTGGGCCATTTCCGTGTTTCTAAGTCATATAATGGTTTACAGAGGACTTTTAAAATATCATAGTTATATTACAAATTGTTATATAGCAATGTATAGAACTGTCTGAAGCATATTTGTGCTACTTGGGTAGACATTTAGATAATTAAAGAAATGCGAACATAAAAATAACAAGCAATTCACTTCGTTCAAAATATGAATAAATATGCTATTCATGGAAAGAAAAAGAAAAAATAATATTTTGACAGTTTTTTTGTCAAAAATAGTTTGGTATTTTTAATATTGTTGTACCTACTGTTCTGTGCTCTAAAACTATGGAGAACTATAGGGTAGGAGGCCGATCGACAATGGCAGCATTTTCAAATTCTGTCCCGGTTTTTTGGTTAGTTCGCTACTGGCCGATAGATGGCTCTCGCGTCCGAAGTGGGCTGATGTTGTCTTCTTCTTCTTCGTTTTTAATGTGGAAAATCTAGATCCTCCATAGTTTTTAGCTTTTACTTAAACCCTTTATTTTTCTGTGCTTTTACTTTTGACAATTGACATTTTATTTTTCGAAATAACATAATGTTTGAAGGCAAGACAAGACAAATAACGTTGTATTGTAATTAATTTCCATATTTATAATAAATAATGGTACAATTTATAAAAGTAGAGTTTGCTTTGTGTCGGGGTGTAAGACAGGATCTTTTTCAGAGAGAAAACGCAGCCAAATAAGTCTCTTTCTAGCTCCAAAGGTATAGTTAGAATGTTTAATACCCTGTATTTTAAAAACCAAGCATCGTTGGAACTTTATACATGCCGAGTTTACTAATAAGTATAACAAAGTAAGTGTAAATTCATATAAAAGTCCTTATTTGTTCCTTAACCCATTTAATCCCAAGGGTAGATATAATGAAAAAAAAGATATTTTTTTGTCAATAGTATTTATTTTTAGACCCAACAAATACATTTTTGCTAAATTTAAAAATTAAAGTCGTTACATAACAAAAAAAATTGGTGGTGCGCTAACGAACCACTGGTATGAAAGATATAACAAAATATTTTTTTAACATACATATTTCAAGGAAACTCGAAAAAAACTACAAAAAAAAAAGAGTTATATGGTACATACTAAAGAATAAGCCTATACAAATATTATTACATTCAAATATTTCAAATATAACCAATTTTTTTTTGGTGCGCAAACGAACCACTGGTAAGAACCACTATAAATATTTTTACTGCTGGTGGTACATTGCAAAACACGAGACATGTAAATGCACATTACATCGTTCACACATAAAAATAGTATGACTTTGGCATACCCTACATCTCCTTCGTGCCCTAGCTTCATGGGAAATAATAGTGTGTGGCTGATGACCAAGCCTTATTTCTTCCAAAGTCATTGGAACATTTCTAATAATTTGTTTTCTTTCAGTTTTAATTAGACGCAAGGCTATAAACGATTTAAACTCATACCGAGACATTTTTGTGTCATTAGCAATGTTGTACAGTTTCCAGGCATTCACTACCATACTATCTAGAGAATTAGAAAATAAAGGCCACCACCATTTTTTCCCCAAAACTCGACTTCTATAGTTGGCAATCCCGTTGTCATGAAGAACCACGCCCCCCATAAATTTATTAAACAGGGTGTCCCAGCCGAGAGTGACCCATTTTAAATGCTTATAACTTTTATACCAGTTGTGTTAGCCACCTGCGGTTTACGCCATTCCCTTTCTTTTGGCATAAAGTTTTTTCTAGTTAATACCAAATTTTGTCTACAATTATACAGTGGGAGTAAAAAATTGCCTTTTTTCGACATCAAAATTTACAACTATTTTTAATGGAACACCCTGTATATTGCAACGCCATAATTAGGAGTCGTGTCCAAGGTATCCATGTACCAATAAACATCGGACTTGTAACTTGAAGTTTTAGCAGCAAAAAATTAAAATAGAAATCTGGGTATATTTTTTAAAATTAAAATAGGTATAGGTACCTATCTACCTTTGTACTAGGTATCCATAGTGTCACTGTCTGAGTAAAATATCAAATTAAGTTAACATAAATCTAAAAGAAAATGATTTATTCGTTAATTGAAAAAGCAAAAACAGTAATCTTTTATATCGAAACCCGATCAATAATAACGACACAAAGAAGATTTCGAACTAGATTCCAGAAAAATCCGCCAAGCAAAAACGTTATTAAAAAATTGCATCAGAAATTTTCAATACATGGATACTTGGAGGTCAAGAGGCCAAAAAGGAATATGTTTAATCCTGAATATTTAGACAGACTTTTAGCGGTCCATGAGATTATTGCAATTAATAATCAGAAAATATCTCTTAGAAAAATGGCGGCTGCATTAAATTTATCTAAAAGTGAGTGCGAGAGATGTGTTAAATGTTTAAAATTATTTCCTTATAAGCTTCAAACATTTCAAAAGCTTCGTCAGGAGGACTATCAAAAGAGATTGTTTACTTGCGAAACTATTTTGGACTTGTTTAGAGTTTACCCAAATACGCTGTTAATTATGTCTGATGAGGCTAGTTTCCACATAGATGGTAGGTGTAACAAGCACAATTGTAGGATTTGGGCATCAGAGAATCCAAGAGCATTTAACGAGTTCCAGCGAGATACTCCAAAGGTAACAGTTTGGTGCGCAATCTCTGCTGAAAAAATATATGGACCATTTTTTTTCAATGAGCCAACGATAACAGGAACTGTATACTGATATGTTGGAAAATTTCTTTTATCCACAATTAATACAGGATGGTATCTTGGATGAGGTCTACTTTCAGCAAGATGGTGCTCCACCTCATTTTTCTTTAATATCAAGAGCATCACTAGATATGACATTTGGAGCAAAATGGATAGGAAGAGCCGGTCCTATAGAATGGGCACCTTACTCTCCTGACTTGACAGTTCCAGACTTTTTTCTCCGGGGTTATGTCAAGGATAGGTGCTATAACCCCCTTCCACATAGTTTGGATGATCTAAAGAGGAATATTCGTAACGCAATTGAAGCGATTCCCCAGGATATGTTACACAATTCATTCAACCATTTAATGGTCCTACTACTACAGAACGGCCAACATATACAGCAGTTTTTTTAGATTTATATTTATTTCTTTATTATCAGAAAAAAATAATCAAAATCTGCCTATTCGCGTTGTAAATATGCTAATAAAAAATACGTTTGCTAAAATACCCAGATTTCTATTTTAATTTTTTGCTGCTAAAACTTCAAGTTACAAGTCCAATGTTTATTGGTACATGGATACCTTGGACACGACTCCTAATTATGGCGTTGCAATATACAGGGTGTTCCATTAAAAATAGTTGTAAATTTTGATGTCGAAAAAAGGCAATTTTTTTACTCCCACTGTATAATTGTAGACAAAATTTGGTATTAACTAGAAAAAACTTTATGCCAAGAGAAAAGAAATGGCGTAAACCGTAGGTGGCTAGCACAACTGGTATAAAAGTTATAAGCATTTAAAATGGGTCACTCTCGGCTGGGACACCCTGTATTGAGTGATGGCGTTTGGTTGAGGTACATTTGTCTCTTTTTTTTGTTTTCTATCATACCTCCTTACTTTACTTACTGGCGCAGCGTTATGAGTATTGCTGTCGACCAAAGTAAGGCACCATTTGTTCATCTATAGATAAATTGAAAGAAAAAATACCCCACTGTAGATTTTTTTTGTTGATAATATCAAAAAAAGGTCTTACTTTTGAAAATTTATCATCTTTATCCAATTTGTCATTGTCCGATAAATGTATATTTTTTTTTATAGATTGAAATCGATTTCTACTCATGCACTTTTTTATACAATCTATACCTTTGTCTTCATCAGTTGACCAATAAGATGGAATGTTTGGTAACGTATGATAACCAGAAAATAAAAGTATTCCAATAAAATTTAAGAGATCTTCTTTTGATAATTGAAAATCGTGTCGGTTGTTATCCGCGGCGTATTTTATTGTGAAACCTAAGATGAGATTGACGACCTCATCATCATAAAAGAGTAAAATTATTTCTAATGGCGTCTTACAAAAAAGCTCATTTTTTAATTTTTCCTTGTCCTGTAACTCATTTGAAATAGCGAAATGTGTATATTCGATCTGTCCTTCAATCCATTTGGGTGTGGGTAAAACATCACAAGATGATGACGGGGTAATCAATCGGCTTTTTTTAGCAGCTAGGGTTTCTTCATCTGATGAGTCCCAGTGATACTCTCTTTCATTTTTATTTCTATCTGGCGATGTATGTATCTGCATCTCAAAACTTCCCACAATATCCGTGGGATTGGACATCTCTGGAAAACTAGTTTCCTTCCCTTATATCTTCCTCATCCGTTAATGTGTCGACATTAGGGGGTATATACACCGCATCTATTACCTCTGAAATATTAAAATAAACATAAATATATTATAATATATTATATTATATAACCTAATATATATTCTAATAACCATACTGTATAATTTTTACTTACCGTTTTCGTCATTTTCAAGTTCATCCACAACTTTTTCCAGCTCAGCTGTTGAGTTAAAAACTTTTTAGAAAACATTTTTAAAAATCAAACTCAAAACGTACATCCAACTAGCATAAATAGCGAAAGAAGACTATCCGCCACTCGGCCTGTTAGCCTCGCCCGTCAGCAAAATATAATAAAACACGTTAAGGCTTGCAGATGTTTGGCACATTTTACTTCCATATAACACCAGTGGTGCGTTTTCGCACCAATGGTTTTTCTCAACATAGAAAACTCCCATTTATTTTCGATTAGTGATTACAATTGCGTTTATCAAAATCTACACTCAAATAAAGTATGATAAATGTAAAATAGTTTACTTTTTATTAATTTAAATATTTTTTTTTAGCGTTCAAAAAAATTAAGAATTACCAACAATTTTTTATAATACAGGGTGTCCCAGCCGAGAGTGACCCATTTTTAATGCTTATAACTTTTATACCAGTTGTGCTAGCCACCTACGGTTTACGCCATTCCTTTTTTCTTGGCATAAAGTTTTTTCTAGTTGGTACCAAACTTTGTCGACAATTATACAGTGGGAGTAAAAAAATTGCCTTTTTTCGACATCAACATTTACAACTATTTTTAATGGAACACCCTGTATATTGCAACGCCATAATTAGGAGTCATGTCCAAGGTATCCATGTACCACTAAAACATCGGACTTGTAGCTTGAAGTTTTAGCAGCAAAAAATTAAAATAGAAATCTGGATATTTTTGCAAACGTTTTTTTTATTAGCATATTTACAACGCGAATAGGCAGATTTTGATTATTTTTTTCTGACTATACATTAATGAAGAAATAAATATAAATTTTAAAAAACTGCTGTATATGTTGGCCGTTCTGTTCCACGCATTTATGAAGTAGGACCATTAAATGGTTAAATGAATTGTGTAACATATCCTGGGGAATCGCTTCAATTACGTTACGAATATTCCTCTTTAGATCATCCAAACTATGTGGAAGGGGGTTATAGCACCTATCCTTGACATAACCCCAGAGAAAAAAGTCTAGAACTGTCAAGTCAGGAGAGTAAGGTGCCCATTCTATAGGACCGGCTCTTCCTATCCATTTTGCTCCAAATCTCATATCTAGTAATGCTCTTGCTATTAAAGAATAATAAGGTGGAGCACCATCTTGCTGAAAGTAGACCTCATTCAAGATACCATCCTGTATTAACTGTGGATAAAAGAAATTTTCCAACGTATCAGTATATACAGTTCCTGTTATCGTTGGCTCATTGAAAAAAAATGGTCCATATATTTTTTCAGCAGAGATTGCGCACCAAACTGTTACCTTTGGAGTATCTCGCTGGAACTCGTTAAATGCTCTTGGATTCTCTGATGCCCAAATCCTACAATTGTGCCTGTTACACCTACCAGCTATGTGGAAACTAGCTTCATCAGACATAATTAACAGCGTATTTGGGTTAACTCTAAACAAGTCCAAAAGAGTTTCGCAAGTAAACAATCTCTTTTGATAGTCCTCCTGACGAAGCTTTTGAAATGTTTGAAGCTTATAAGGGAATAATTTTAAACATTTAACACATCTCTCGCACTCACTATTAGATAAATTTAATGCAGCCGCCATTTTCCCAATAGATATTTTCTGATTATTAATTGCAATAATCTCATGGACCGCTAAAAGTATGTATAAATATTCAGGATTAAACATATTCCATTTTGGCCTCTTGACCTCCAAGTATCCATGTATTGAAAATTTCTGATGCCATTTTTTAATAACGTTTTTGCTTGGCGGATTTTTCTGGAATCTAGTTCGAAATCTCTTTGTGTCGTTATTATTGATCGGGTTTCGATATAAAAGATTACTGTTTTTGCTTTTTCAACTAACGAATAAATAATTTTCTTTAAAATTTATGTTAACTTAATTTGATATTTTACTCTGACAGTGACAATTGTTTACTATAGATACCTAGTACAAAGGTAGTTAGGTACCTATACCTATTTTAGTTTTAAAAAATATACCTCGATTTCTATTTTAATTTTTTGCTGCTAAAACTTCAAGTTACAAGTCCGATGTTTTATTGGTTTATGGATACCTTGGACACGACTCCTAATTATGGCGTTGCAATATACAGGGTGTTCCATTAAAAATAGTTGTAAATTTTGATGTCGAAAAAAGGCAATTTTTTTACTCCCACTGTATAATTGTCGACAAAATTTGGTACCAACTAGAAAAAACTTTATGCCAAGAGAAAAGGAATGGCGTAAACCGTAGGTGGCTAGCACAACTGGTATAAAAGTTTAAGTAAGTATAAGCATTTAAAATGGGTCACTCTCGGCTGGGACACCCTGTATTTTGAATATATATTAAACCAGTTTATAAAAGCCATAAAGTTGTTTTATATTAGTAGAGGGAGATGGGGGTCTCTGCATCAGATTGCTCACCCCCTGTCTGCGCATGCCCAGGCAGGGCGCAGGCGCGCGTCATATGTCAAACGTCAATTACTAGATGACGTACGTCATCTGTCAACTGTCAAACGTCCAATTGGTGGGCGCTAGCTACATTGGGCCTTAGCTACTTGGGCGTTAGCCACTTTGGGCATTAATATTCTATATATGGAATGTGTTCAGGGTGATGTCATATTACGAATAGGAAAAAGATGGCGGATGCAACCTGTCAATTAAGGCAGCTTAAGGTCACCTGTCAGTTGTCAAATGCTAAAATTAAAATCTAACACGTGATATAGGTTTGGAGCAACGTAACAAGACGCTTAAAAGAAACCCGAAGTCGATCGGCCGACTGGTTAGGGAGATATAGTTTTTTGCGATTAGTACCCATATACCTAAAGATGGAGAGGTAAAATTTGGCAAACGGGTGTAAGATGAGTATACCTATCGAACAGTGAAATAATTTTTCAAAAATCTCTATTAATAACGGAGCTATACGAATAAAACCATTAGGGCCTTAGCATAATCAATACAAAATTCGTACTATGTAACCATCATTGGGAATTTTTATCATTATTAATATAATTCCAAGACGAGATATTCTTATAATATCAGTAAAATCATCAAAGTTACCAAAAGGGCACATCGGAAAATTCTTATTTTTTTCTATATTTGCATTACTAAGGTATACCTATGTAATCCCAAACTCAGAATATATCTAAGTCTTCAAATTATTAGTAAAACGGGCAAAGCTGCCAAAAGGGCATCTCGGATTTTTATAATTTTATCTAATATCTACACTATTAGGCCATACCTATACAACCCCGCAATAAAAAAAAAATTAAGGCCTTTTTGGCAACATGCGCAGTAGACCAAAACTGATGTTTCGGGGCTAAATAAAAGAGAAAATTATGCGCAAACCCCGGAAAAAGTACCTTCGGTACTCCGGATGCCAAAGGGCATCTTATAAATTTATATTTGAAAAACGCCCCAAACATCCTTTTTTGGAAAAAAATTAGCCAAAAAACATAATGGAACAGACACCGTAATACAACCTGTATATGAAACATTGTTTCCTTAGTATTATACGTTTAGATTAATATAAAATATAACCTCTTATAGAATACATTTTTTTAATAATATAAACTATTTCCAACTAACACGAGGCGAGGTCAGCGGGTAATTAATATTTAATGAGTGTACAGTAACTATATAATATTAAATATCATGACCGATTGCATCATCTTGGAAAAATACAACATTCTAATTTTATTCAACACGAGGCAAGGTTAACGGGTAATTAATATGTAGACGAGTATTTGCAACGAATAAGCAATTAATATTCAATGTCGACTATAACGATCAAAGTGAAAGGCTCTGGTATAAATAGACTTATGGAACTAGTAGTTTCATCAGTCGTTACTGAACAACCGAACAAGGTTAAAGTGCTTAAAAGTGTTGTGAACGATCAAAAAAATTAATAAAATGTAAGTATCTTTTAATATATTACAGTGTTAATTTGATACAGCATGCACAGCATGCAAGGGTATATTAAAAAAATTATTTGGTTAAAAGTAATTTAAATATCGGTTCTTACGTGCTACGTAGGTCAATACAGGGTGTTTATGCATCGCTGTGGGTATTTAATTGTATAATAATCGATATATTACATTAAAATTGAGGGTTATAAGGATTGTAATACTGTATTACTATGCGAATTTTGTTAAATACAGGTTCTAACGTGCTGTATAAACCAATACGTTTGTTTATTTAAAGAATCCTACGTATATCTATAATACCCGATACATTACATTAAAATTAATTGACTTAATACTGTATTACTTTTACAGAAAATGTTTGTTTGTGAATTCTGCTCTCGCTCATTCACCAAGAAGGCTAACCTCACACGCCATGGGGACTGTAGACATATAGAACAGGTTTGCATTACTTGCGAGGAATCGTTTATGTCAAGGAAGGCTCTTCAGCGCCATAAGCAAGAAAAGCACAGGGCTCCGAAAAGACAAGCGACACCTGCGCAAGTATCCATGGCCAAGAGGGCTAGACTCGTTTCGTCAGATGGTAAGTTATTGCATCATACTGCGAAAGATTATATATTGCATCATATTACATCATATTGTGAAAGATTGCATCATATTGTGAAATATTAAAATTACATAAGTGCTAATTATTGTTAATTAATTTCAGATCCATCAACTTCATCATCTGCACAGCAGAAGCATTGCAATGATTGTCAAGTGGATGTACCTGTCTCCCGGTGGTCCAGCCATCTAAGGACCCAACGACATCGGGAGAACTGCTGTGTGGAGCAGGAGGAAGGTGTACAACTGGTCAAAACATTATTCCGGAGTCGAATTGCTACCTACCGACTAACTGCAAGACAAGATCCCACCAACGTCCCCAGGTTCCTGGACCAGCTAAAGGACAAATTCGAAAGGTTGGTGGGAGGGATTGTTCAAAAGTATGAACAATTAAAAGTCGGGGTAGAGCTTTTCGGCCGCTTCCTCCTGCAGACGAACAAGTCGACTGAGGTTAAGTCGTTCAATACCAAATATGTAATGGTGAATGGAGCGACAGACTTGGAGGAGCTGTTTGAGCAGTTTGCTGCCATCCTGGACCGGAAATATTCAGAGTTTTCGGAAAAGGATAGTGGTAAGTACTATTGCAAGCGTTAAAAAGTCTAACATATTTTTAAATCATAATACTAAACAATGTTTCTATTGTTACAGGGTGGACTCTGCAGCAGCTCCTGCATTTAGAAATAGGCATTAACAAAATCAACCCTCTAAAGGCATCTTCCTACATTCCGCTACCAAAGGAGATCGACGCAAAGAAAGCAGTCCTAAACATTCAAAACACAGACTTGCAGTGTTTTAAGTGGTCAGTTTTGGCAGCCTTAAATCACGTTGATCGGACTCAAAATGCAAATAGAGTCGTGAACTATTTGCCTTATGAGAACGAGCTAGACTTTACAGGTATGGAATTTCCAATTAAACTTAGTGATATAACTAAATTTGAGCGGCTCAACAATATTTCTATTAATGTATACGGGCTTGAAAAGGCCTTCGACAATGGTAAAAATAGTATTGAAGTCGTTGGTCCCTTATACTTTACTACAGCTCGCAAGGAGAGACATGTAAATTTGTTATTAATCAGCGATGATTATGGAAATAGCCATTACTGTTTGATAAGAAACATGTCTCGACTGATCTCAAGTCAATTATCTAAACACAAAGAGTCAAAGTATTTATGTGATGGTTGTTTAACATATTTTTATACAGAGCAAAAATTAAAAGCTCACCAAGAGCACGATTGCGGGCACGTTTCGGCTAAAGTACCGACAACTGACTTAAAAAAGAATAAATACGGAGAAGAGATTCCCGAGAATATTTTCAAATTCACAAACTTTGAAAAGAAATTAAAGGTACCTTTCGTTGTTTACGCTGACTTCGAGACAATCCTTAAACCCTTGGATACAGAACAAAATGAGTTGGACCCCGATACATCCTATACTGTTAGGACACATAAACATATACCCTACTCATTTGCATACTACATTAAATGTGACTTTGACGATGCCTATTCAAAGTACCAAAGTTATAGAGGGCAGAACGCACACAAAGAATTTATAAAACGATTAGAGACTGATTGCAAGTCAATCTATGATCATTTTATGAAGGAAGTGGTACCTATGCTACCTATAACAGCGGAACAGGAGAATATGCATCGACAAGCACCAACCTGTCATATTTGCGAAAAGCCATTTGATGTAGAGGCAAACGATAGAGTACATGATCATGATCATTTGACTGGGTTCTATCGAGGTTCGGCTCACTCTGTATGTAACCTAAATTACAAAATACCCCAATTTATCCCTATTTTCTTCCACAATATGTCCAATTTTGATTCCCACCTTTTTGTCAAGGAGTTAGCTTGTGACGAGGAAAAGTTGGACGTTATCCCTCAAAATAAGGAAAAATACATTTCCTTTACTAAACATGTCTTGGTGGATAACGTCGAAATCAAGGAAGGGAAACAACGCCAGGTATTTTTAAAATTACGGTTTCTTGATAGTTTTCGTTTCATGGCTTCTAAACTAGATACACTTAGTCAAAATTTAAAACCAGAACAATGCCGGGAAGTACGCAAACATTTTGCGGATGATGACAAATTTGAACTTATTCGACAGAAGGGTGTTTTCCCGTATAACTACGTAGACTCTTTTTCCAAATTGGACGAAAACAAGCTTCCATCACATAAAGACTTCTATAACCAACTTAAAAAAGAAGACATCAGCGCAGATGATTACAAGCGAGCTTGGAAAGTATGGAATCTATTTAATTGCAAAACTTTAGGTGATTATTCAGACATTTATTTAAAATCCGACGTATTAATTTTGGCAGATGTATTCGAAAGTTTTAGAGACGTGTGCCTGGCTACTTACGGCCTCGATCCTGCGCAGTATTTTACTGCGCCGGGTCTCTCGATGAATGCGGCCCTTAAGGCCACATCCGCCCAATTAGAACTATTGACCGATCTAGACATGGTGCACTTCTTTAAGCACGGGATTCGCGGAGGAGTCAGTCAGTGTAGTGTTAGAAAAGCTTTAGCGAACAATAAATTTACACCTAATTATGATGCTTCTAAACCCACCTCTTACATCATGTACCTGGATGCGACCAATCTGTATGGTGCAGCCATGTCTCAATACTTACCAACGGGAAATTTCAAGTGGTTAGACGAAACCGAAATTCAAAATTTAGATTATTTAAATATAACACCTGAATCACCAACAGGCTATATACTAGAAGTTGATTTAGACTACCCGGAAAACTTGCATTATTTACACAACGAACTACCCTTTTGCCCACAATCCATTGCTCCACCCGGGTCAAAATTTCCAAAAATTACAAAATTAATTCCAAATTTCATCAAGAAAGAAAAATATATTATTCATATTCAAAATTTACAGCAAGCATTAAATTATGGTCTTCAGCTCACTAAAATTCATCGCGTTATATCTTTCGATCAATCTCCGTGGCTTAAAAAATATATCGATCTGAACACAGCGTTGCGAAATCAGGCTAAAAATAAGTTCGAAAAGGACTTTTTCAAATTGATGAACAACGCCGTGTTCGGGAAAACGATGGAGAACGTGGAGAAACGGGTAGATGTAAAACTTGTTTCCCATTGGGAAAATATTGGTAGGAGGTTGGGAGCCGGAGCGTTAATCGCGAAACCCCATTTCAAAGATCGTACTATTTTTAGCGAAAACCTGGTAGCAATCCAGATGAAGAAACAAAAAGTCGTATATAATAAGCCTATTTACGTAGGCTTTTCAATCTTGGAGATATCCAAGACAATTATGTATGACTTTTTGTACGGGTACATTAAGCCAAAATATGGCAACAACGCGGTCTTGCTGTATACTGACACCGACTCCCTTATTTTAAAAGTAACAACACCAAATTTCTATGATGACATGACTGCTAATTTAGATAGATTCGATACGTCCAATTACTCTAACGATAACCCACATAATGTTCCTGTAAACAAATCCATACTAGGAAAAATGAAGGATGAGTATGCAGGAAAGATTATTTGGGAATTCGTTGGCACTGGGGCGAAGGCGTATTGCGTTGATGTTGAAGGGGAATGCACGAAAAAGGCAAAGGGGGTCCCTGACTACGTCATCAAAAAAAGAACTGACTATCGATGATTATCGAAAAGCGGTTGACGTAGAGGGGACCATGATTCATCGACAGATGAATACATTCCGCTCCCATCAACACGATATGTTTGTCGAACTTAAAAATAAGGTAGCGCTATCATACGCGGACGATAAGCGCTACCTTATACCCGGTGATTTAGAGAACACGCTTGCTTGGGGTCACAGAGATATAGAAAAGTATAAGGAATCATTGGAAATTCCATGAGCTAAGACTGACTAGGATAGCTATTTTTGTATTGATCTCTTTTGATAGCTGCTGCCTTTAGAGGGCTGTGATATTAGGTTAGGTATTTATTATTGGCTTATTTATTATTATTATTATTATTATTATTATTATTATTATTATTATTATTATTATTATTATTATTATTATTATTATTATTATTATTATTATTATTATTATTATTATTATTATTATTATTATTATTATTATTATTATTATTATTATTATTATTATTATTATTATTATTATTATTATTATTATTATTATTATTATTATTATTATTATTATTATTATTATTATTATTATTATTATTATTATTATTATTATTATTATTATTATTATTATTATTATTATTATTATTATTATTATTATTATTATTATTATTATTATTATTATTATTATTATTATTATTATTATTATTATTATTATTATTATTATTATTATTATTATTATTATTATTATTATTATTATTATTATTATTATTATTATTATTATTATTATTATTATTATTATTATTATTATTATTATTATTATTATTATTATTATTATTATTATTATTATTATTATTATTATTATTATTATTATTATTATTATTATTATTATTATTATTATTATTATTATTATTATTATTATTATTATTATTATTATTATTATTATTATTATTATTATTATTATTATTATTATTATTATTATTATTATTATTATTATTATTATTATTATTATTATTATTATTATTATTATTATTATTATTATTATTATTATTATTATTATTATTATTATTATTATTATTATTATTATTATTATTATTATTATTATTATTATTATTATTATTATTATTATTATTATTATTATTATTATTATTATTATTATTATTATTATTATTATTATTATTATTATTATTATTATTATTATTATTATTATTATTATTATTATTATTATTATTATTATTATTATTATTATTATTATTATTATTATTATTATTATTATTATTATTATTATTATTATTATTATTATTATTATTATTATTATTATTATTATTATTATTATTATTATTATTATTATTATTATTATTATTATTATTATTATTATTATTATTATTATTATTATTATTATTATTATTATTATTATTATTATTATTATTATTATTATTATTATTATTATTATTATTATTATTATTATTATTATTATTATTATTATTATTATTATTATTATTATTATTATTATTATTATTATTATTATTATTATTATTATTATTATTATTATTATTATTATTATTATTATTATTATTATTATTATTATTATTATTATTATTATTATTATTATTATTATTATTATTATTATTATTATTATTATTATTATTATTATTATTATTATTATTATTATTATTATTATTATTATTATTATTATTATTATTATTATTATTATTATTATTATTATTATTATTATTATTATTATTATTATTATTATTATTATTATTATTATTATTATTATTATTATTATTATTATTATTATTATTATTATTATTATTATTATTATTATTATTATTGTTATTATTATTATTATTATTGTTATCATTATTATTGTTATCATTATTATTGCTGTGTTACCTATTGTATTAATATTATTCCACATGTCGCTGTTAAATAAACAGTAGATTGTTTGTATTTAAATCTATGTCTTATTTCACCCAACCTTTCCCTGAAAATAAAGAAAACCAGCACATATCAATAAGAACTTTTATTTGGTAATTTTATAATAATCAGTGTTAAGTTTATACAATTGAAGTATATGTCTTGCAAATAATCGTATTAGCTTGTCAGTCCATCGGAACAGGTACTTGTCCGTCATGGCATCTTCAAACTTAAGGCTTCGCTTCTAGCCATTTTGATGAAACACTAAAGTATACTTGCCAATAATCAGAAAGATGTCTACCCAGTGAGTGTTGAAACAATCAAAATTACTTAGAAATTCTTCAAATTCCTTACTAGAGAAATAAATCTTGCCATAGCCAATAGTGTCCAATGATACTTGTTTGCGTTCTTCTTCTGTAGTGCTAAATATAACGGTGATGTAATCATCGATCTCGTATACTGTGTTAGGCTTAATCTTGCGATGCACTGCATCGTCCTTCCGACATTGCGAAGGAGATTCAAACCTCTATCCCAAGCGGAGGACGCCATTGGAAGGCTTTTTAAAAGAGTAAGTTTTGAAAATAGCTCAACTAAATACTTTCTATCTTCGTAACACTGGATGGCTTTTTTCAGTTTACGTATTTGACGCAGATGCTCTCGGAGTTTGACTCTAAAATCGACTGTCTTCGTCATGAGCTCGAGACTAAATGACTAAATTCTACTAGGGGGGCGTAATTAATATAGAACGAAATGACACACAACAGATATTTTTTAAATCTTTATTTGGGTATAAAACTATAAATATAATCATACAAGATATAAGCATTCCTAACACTACAAGTACAAACTTCTATACTATGATAAGAACAAGTAACGACATCTCTAGGCAGTTTGGGTACATTAACATAATCGGCAATAAATTCCAAGTTAATAATATCGGGTTTATGCTTAACTATTACATCAGAATAAATCTTAACTAAAAAGTCCTTTTTCACATGTCCTTTTACGTAAATTACGTCAACATCTAGCAGGTCCTGGAGGATAATTGAATAAAGCTGGTTGTATTCGGTCTCACCATAATTATAGAAGAGTCCATGGTGGTTTCCATACAGAAATAGTGCTTGCTGTTGGCAATCATAAGATAGCTCGTAAAAGGGGGCGGCCGGTTTAAACAGATAGCTCTTCATGTTTTTTCCATCATAAATAGCCAATTCCTTGGCGCAAAAGTCTGGAATTTTGAACCCTTGTATGTCTACTACCACAAACTTCATCTTGCAAGGACCAAAGTATGACTGATTACAAAAGATCCCGCACTTGTCCAGTTAAAGCCTGGTATTCGAGAACACGATCATGCACGATGATACAAAAAGCACGTGACTCAACAGAAAAGTTTTCGGAGCTTTGAAATTCCAACTTGACATCAATGGTGCTGCTTTTGAGAGCTTCATTTTGCTTGGTGCAATCAATAACAAAAAGTGCTCTATTGGCAAAAGCTGTAAAATCCATCAGCGGTTCGCTGTACTGCTTGTCCAAATAAGTTTTTTGGAAATCTGTATACATCTTATAAGCCTCGGTGAATTGACGGTTCTCAAAGTTTAAATTTAGTGCTTCGTAGGGGTAAACCTCTGAATTAAGGTGCAGCTTGACGTCGGTGATGTTTAAATTATCAAAATAAGTACAATCGGCCTTATAATTATCTTTACGATTCTTCATAAAAAATACAATAACATATCTTGCTCTCTCAGACATGGTCTTGACGGTCCAAATATCTCTCTTGGTTGTTCGTAGAGCAGGTAATTCGTGTATCTCCCAATTTCTAAACGGAATAAATATCGATCTGTTCTTTGCAACTTCGTCTAAAATACGCAATTTGACTGCGTCGCTAGGATAGATGTGTCTAACCTTTAATTCAACAGTCTTTAATGTAATCGTTGCCTTCTTATCACCACTCGACTTGTAGCAGTTATCGTCATGGCGAGCTCGAACCAGTTTAATTTTTTGTTTACCCATTAAAACATTCTTGTAGTCGGCAAATACACCAAACAAAGAGGAGAGCGGTATACGGAAATTAAATTCTTTAGAAGTTTCATCCAAGGTCTTGACAATACCAGTAGGCCAGTTCCAACCAGCAATGTCCAAAGCTCGACTTTCTGGCTCGTTTAGGCACAATATGTTCTTAACGGTGCCAACTATGCCTGGATCACGAATTTTTTCAATCTCCTTACCATTCACTTCATATGATATGTTATCAAATAGAAAGGCGCCGGCATTATTGGTTAATGTACAATCACCGATTGCGTTAGCTCGGACCTCTTCCCTAAACGCTCCTTCAATGTAAAGCTGAGCTTCCCCCATATCCAAAAACACATCTTGCTGATTAATAACAATCTCAATTTCGTCGTTGTTATTAAAGGAGTTGGTGAATGGGTGATAAGTATGCCATTCTTCACGAATGATTGAGTCATCACTCTTAATTTCATTAAATAATTGAAGTTTGTCTGACATGGAAATAATATTTCTTACTTTGAGACTGTAAAAAAACTATATTTGCAAACGTGAGTGTCTCCTTCAACTTCTGAACACTTAATGAATCAGCAGAGGGTTGGAGGGCGTTTAAATAGCTTTTAAACACGAGAGCCATTTCGTCTAAGTTCTAATCTGACTACCACTTCCTCACCTCGAAAATTAACCGGCCTCGAATCTTGATCCAACAGCGTTAGAGTAATATTGTAGATATGTTTTACTTGAACTGGCAGGTAGATTAAATTCCTCGGCTCAATGCTGATGCTGTATCCAGGATCAACAGTTGGCGAAAATTCGTATAGAGTATGTGATGGATTATTGGTATAATACGACCCGGAAATAATATTACACTCTACCCTGATGGTAACGACTTGTATAATTTCGACTGGTATATCTGATTCGTGTTGCTGGTTAAACTTTAGCACTTGTGGAGAGAATCCCAACAACTGAGCAATGCTATCCTTGGGGGTGAAATTTATACTATAGGCACTCTTTAGCTCGCACTTTAAGGTGTTGTTATTCGGTTTAAGCGATAAAATGTTCTTCCGTTCTTCTGGAGTAGCCCCCGTCTTAGCAAGCTTGTTTTGCAAAAACTGTTCAATGTCTTCCAACTCGTAGGATCCTGTGGGAATCTCCAAAACTATCTCGTTTTTGTTTTTGTCTGTGTAATAAAACTTGTTACGGCCCTCTTCAATATTTGGAATCGTGTTCCAAGTATTTAGCGAAATTAATGCTAGAGAGTAATCGTATCTGGAATCAAGCACTATTGGAGGTACAAAGTAGGCTTCAAGCAGGTGCGAACGACCCTTTAGCGTGAATGTTTGAGACATGACTGATGATAGTAAAAGACATTATTGTATTTTATAAAGTTTTATTGTAGAGAAATGATAAGGTCAAATGGCCACAATTTGTTGTACCATAATCCTGATACTGCTCATAGTTGAAATAAATTTTAGAATTTTTCATATACTTGATAAACTCCTTTGGTGGGTTCAAGTCGCCAAAACTATCGAAATATACAACTTTACTCCCATTTTTCTTATAAGCTACCCAATGTGTCCCGTTCCCTGTGTTGCGATCTAAATTTACAACACCGCTTTCTATATTTAGAGGTGTGTTTGGTAATGTATCCCTCATAAATACACCTCGAAAATTAGGTATTTTTAATCGGGCAACATATTTCTTGATATCTTGGTCGGATAGGGGGCGGTTGGGTAGCTTTATTGGTAGTTTTTTGACATTTTACGCAGAAATAAACCATATCCTGTCTTGTGTTTCTTTAGGTATAAACCACTACCTTTTTTCCCCAATGCTATAGCCTCTATTGTTTCATTATGTCGTTTGGATTCTTTCAACTTGTCCTTGGCACTCTGGGCATCGTTGACTGCTTTAGCTATGCCAGCTGCCCCTCCTGACAGCGCTCCCAAGGCAGAAAGTCCTGCGAAGATCGGAATAAGCGGCAAAATCCCACCTTGTTTTGGCAGAGGGATAACTCGAGGTACGTTGATTCTTTTGACTCCGCCTATTTTCTTAACTGTTACTTTGGCTGCCTTTAGCAATTTACTTAGCGTCTTCTTTTTAGCAACATCCCCCGCACCAGTATGTTTAACTTGTTTCCTAATCTTTCTCACCACCGAAGACAGACAGATAGGTCTTTTTGTCTTCTTAGTACCAGAACCTATCTTGCGTTTAATCTTCATGGCGTTGGTTACTAGCCAAGCTGCTGTCTTTTCACCAAAACTTGAATCTTTGGCCTTTACACGCTCCCAAGCTCTGTTTTCCAATACTTTATCAGCCTTATGTCTGTGCGCCAAGTCTTGACTCTTTGAATATTCGATATCGTGAGTACGGCAATAACTATCCAATTTATTCTTTGGTTGATCTCCTCGTGCTAGTCGTTCTTGAAGTTTAGTACCAGGACCGCAATAAGAATAACCAGGCAGATGAAGTTCGACGGGGAGCTTGTTGATAATGCTATTTAACACACCTGTACCTTGCGACGTCTGCATTACTAATGAAGTCGTTGGTGAGTGCAGAGTGATACTTATAGAAACGATGCGTCAAGAAAAACAGAAACTTGGTATTAAGGTCTATAATCTCGATATGAAGCAAGATAAGTTAGTCAACAACAAACATGGACACCTATTACCATCCAACATAAGGGCCTTAATATGTGGTCCCAGTAATTGTGGCAAGACTGCTGTTATGATGAGCCTACTGATTGATGTAAACGGCTTAACATTCGAGAACGTATATGTGTATTCGAAATCTCTGCAGCAAGACAAGTACAATTTTTTAAGCCATGCCTTACGGCATTCAGGATTAGGATATTTTGGCTATAGTGATAATGAGGATGTTTTAGACCCATCCAGCGCTAGACCCCATTCCATATTCATATTTGATGATGTGGCATGCGAGAAGCAGGATAAAATACGTAATTATTTCTGTATGGGTCGCCACAATGATATTGATTCGTTCTATTTGTCACAAACTTATTCAAAAATACCCAAACAGCTGGTTCGTGATAATGCTAATGTGCTGATATTATTCAAACAAGATGACTTAAACTTGAAACATGTCTATGATGATCATGTCAACACCGATATGTCTTTTGATGCGTTTAAACGTGTTTGTTCAGAATGCTGGAAAGATAGATATGGGTTTTTGGTAATTGTTAAAGATAATGATATAACCAAGGGGAGATATCGTAGTAATTTTGATACTTATATCACCCCCTAAGTATCCAGCACTCAGTATAACAACCATCATCATAGTAGTTAGACGTGTCCGGAAGCAGGGATACGGTGTTTCAGAGCTGCTATGGCTACCCAATTTAGCAAGCTAGATAAAGACGTGAAGCGTAGAATTTTACAAGCATCTAGAACTATAAGAAATAAGTATCTGGCATTCAAGTTAGATCGAGGGTTGGAAGATGTATCGCTAAATAAGTTCTTAACACCTATAACCACCCCATTAAACAAGCTGGTAGAAGTTTCAGTCAAGACAGAGTCTAAGAAACGTAAAATTAAGACCGAAGAGGGTAAAGACGTGAAACCCCAACTAAAACTCGAACAACCTTCAACGTCTCGAAATAAGAACCAGCCGGTGCAATTTCTAACCGATGAAGCTCAGTATGGTGATGCTGTGGATGATGATGTGTTTCAAGAAACACGTCAAGACCCTCCAGAACGATCGGTGGAAGATATTAGAGCAGAGTTTGAAGCTCTTATTAAAAATAACCCGGTGATGATGGATGAGTTTATCGCTCAATATCCAGAGATGGCTAGAGAATACGTGAGAAAATATTGGACCCACTCTTCTCAAATAGACGCTAGAGGAGTGAGCTATGATTCTGCGATTGACTCTTGGCGAATAGGCAGCGAACCCGTAAATTTTTTGCAGAATGGGGATATCCAAGTAGGTCCTATAACTTACAAGGGTACTCTGGGTTTGTACGACTTGCTGTTTTTAAAGGAACCAAAGTATCACACTAAAGACGATACAGCGCAGTATGGAGACATACTTAGGAAGTCTGGCATATACAAGGGGGAGAGAGGTCAGCTAATTTCGAATAAAACACAGAAATACGCTACAATCGTTAGACCTCTACTTTCTAGAACGTCAACGAGTAAGATTCCATCTCCATCTATCGCAGTTCCCAGAACTAGATCGCAAACAAAATCCGGATCTGCTCTTATGGAATACACCAACAAGCCTAAGGAATATGTTTATTACGACAGCATTAACGAATTGGTTGAACGATTCAAAAAGTTGGAATCCTCTCAACAGGGTGGTAACAATAATAATCATAATGAAATAATGAGTATATTACACCAATTGGAAAAACTTGGGATAATTGAATTCTATAAATAAAACAGTTCAAGCTTTCTTTCTCATTATCACATTAGCCATGAATAAGTTCGGTCAGTCGTTACCCTCAGCCTCTCACCAAAAAGGTGCTAGAGTGCTGCAAGGACCTACTTCAATTGCTGTTACTAAAGATGGTGATTATAATCTTTGGGATCATAGACTTGTTAACGTTAGCTCTCCAACAGATGATGCTGATGGTGTAAATAAAAAATTTGTAGATGTTATTGCGGCTACACTTTCAGCTAAAATTGATAGCTCGTCAGATGATTGCGTCTTGCAAGCACAGAAGAACCTAGATGGCCTTGAGAAGAAAATGGGCGACACCATTCTTAATACTTTGAAACAAGCAAACACTGCTGCAAATTCTAACAAAGTCTATGTCGAGTCTATGGGTGTTGCGTTGAGAGAGCAAATAGATAAGTTGAAGAAAGAGCTGCTGCTTCATAAGGATTCGCTTAAGCTTATTGATGACAAGTTGTCGGAGAAGGTTACAAAATTAGACGCCCGAGTTAAAAAACAGCTAAACGAGGTTAAATCTGCTCACCAGCAATCTGTGACCCGGTTATCATATCGATTTAGCACTCTTGAAAATACTTTAAAGGGATATGTAGATACTTCTGTTAAAAATGCTCTTAAACCTATTGTTAAAGGGTTGGAAGCTATTGATAATAATATGTCTAAATCAAAGCAATCTGGTGGTTTGCCGAAATAATTCAACTATTATAAAAATAGCTGCTCGGTTCAAATATGTTTATTATGTTTGAAATATGGCTAAGAACATTACCAAGGCTAGAGAGCAAGTTGTTAACGAGCTGCATAAGCCGGCTAGAAACAAATTTAAGCGTCGTAGATTTCTTCAGTATGGTTTGGATGATACGTTTGCTTCGGATCTTGCGCAGCTCGATCAGTATGCGCGTGAGAACAAAGGATTTAAATACATATTGGTTGTAATTGATTGTTTTTCGAAATTTCTGTGGACAATGCCTCTCAAGTCTAAAAATGCTCAAGATGTAACCAATGCCATGGAGCAGATTTTTAAAGTCTAAAAGAATGCCGAAAAAGTTGGTTACCGATAATGGGAAGGAATATTACAACTCTAGCTTTCAGAATCTTATGAAAAAACATAATATTCATCATTACAGCACCTTTAGCATTTTAAAGGCTTCTATTGCAGAACGTGTTATTCGCACAATAAAGGAAAAGTTGTTTAAGCTGTTCACCTTGAACGGCAATCATAAATGGGTAGACTTGTTGGAACAAGTTACGACAAGTTACAATAACACCAAGCATCGCACAATTGGCATGAAGCCTAAGGATGTTAACAAAAAGAACGAGGTTGGGTTGTTAAATTCTGTTTATAATAATCTCAAGGTTGTAGGAAGACAGAAATTCAAAGTTGGTGATATTGTTCGTATAAGCAAAGCTAAACATGTGTTTGAAAAAGGATATGTGCCTAATTGGACCACTGAGTTATTTAAGGTTTTGAAAGTGCAAATTACCAATCCTACGACTTATTTGTTAAACGATATGCAAGGCCACCCAATTAGTGGTGGGTTTTATGAAGAAGAATTGCAAAAAACTAAACAGCCTGATGTGTTTCTTATCGAACAGGTGTTGCGTAAGAAAGGACGGAGAATGTACGTTAAATGGCTTGGCCTTGATAAGTCTCACAATAGCTGGGTTGATATGTCCAAGGATGTGGTTTAAATTTATTCATATCATTTTAATTAATCATAGGTTAGATTATTAGTTGTGAATAATATTAGAAATCATATTTTTATATTGTTTTATGTATGTTAGATATTGTGTATTGTTTAAAACTATATGTATTTTAAATAAAATATTTTATTAATAATAAGGTTTATTCATAACAATTTTTATAATTGTATAACAATTTTACATTAGCTACTGCACAGTGCCATGGATTAATATTCTTGTGAAAGTAACATTCTGGAATTTTCTTGAATCTACTTAATTTTGGTTCTCGTCCAACGGGAATCGCATAAATATAGTCTTCATCCAAATACTTTTTAAGAAAGTTGACCTTTTCATTTCCTTTTATGTGAATTCTTAATGAATCATAAGTTCTTAACACATGTTTTAAAATATTATCAAGCTCATTTAGTTCTATATTTCCAAACTCCCACAGTAATCCATGGTATTCTTCAGCCCACTTCACCACTTTCAGGTCTTCGGTAGATAGCATGCTTTTTTTAAATGGGGGTTTAAACAAATAATTTGAACAGCGAATTCCATCATAAATTGCTAATTCTTTTGGAATATATCCAAAGGAACAATTATATCCTTGAATATCGATAAAAATATATGTTTTATGTTCACTCATGGCTACAACGGTTAGTCTCGCAACATGCACCGACTTCTGCTTAATGGTATCTGTGACTTCCTAGGCGCTGTTATCTGTATTTATGCTCTCTTGATGTGTATAAAAACCGGTTGTTTCTCAAACTATTGTCAGTTGCCATCATGCCTCATTGTAAAGAGTGTGCTGTTGAAGTTGCGTCTCTTAGCAGTCATAATCGAACCATCAAACACAAGCAGAATTGTAGTGTGGTATTTGACTCTAATGTTAAACTTGTCCATACGGCTTTCAAGAACCGGATTGTTACTTATCATATAGTTAGTGACTCATACTTGACTGATGTTAAGCTGTATTTAGAAGCGATAAAGAATAAAGTTATTTGCTTACTATCAAAGGCTTTAATTACGGATCAAAAAATAAAAATTAACATGGAGCTATATGGTCGATATCTACTAAGTTCTACAAAAGAACAAGAAACTAAATCATTCAACTCTAGGTATGATGTAATTGATCAGCATACCAATTTAGACGATTTTTATGCCGAATATCAAAATATTTTGCTCTGCAAGGCTTCAGAATTTAGCGAGGTGGGGAGCGGTTGGGCTTTATCCAAGCTTTTGTTTCTAGAACTCAACATAAATAAATTTAAGCGAGGAGTGGGGGTAAATGTAATATAAGCATCCGCATATTTAACACTCTCAGTTTAATTTCAACCATGTTTGACGACGCTAGTTATATCGCTACTCCCGACTTCACTGAAGACTTTAGTGAATTAGATGATGAGGCTTCCCGAAGTTCAACACCATACTGGGAGTATCTCGACAGTATGATTTTAAGAAGCAATGCAGAGATTAGAAGTGAAAAAAAGTTTTTAAATGAAGTTTGCTATTCTGCTGGACATTTCAAGATAGTGGTGGGACTTAGCGTCGCCAGAGGAATGCTGCCAAGTGTAAAATTAACAAATACACTCTTGAATCTACCCGAAGAGCAGGTTTCAATCTCCCTAGTCAACTTTGACTGGCTTGAGTTTTTGGAAATGGTTTCTAAGATGGTTACCGACAGGGGAGCTAATGAAGCAGTAACAACCATGATGTCCGAAGCTGAAAATTTTTCCATGTCTGCTGTAGTACTTTTGGGTGAAAAAATAATTAACCTAAAATGTGATAATGTTACATTATGTTTTTGCTGTAATGATATTCATGCTATCTTACGTATTAAGCATTTAATTAATTATAGGTTAGAATTAGTTAAAAATTTAGGTTTTAGAACCGTTTATGATGATTTATTAAGATATGCTTGTTTTTATGTTACTGTAAATAATCCCATTATTGATGTTCTTAAAAGTATTTGTAATTTAAACATGTCTGAACAGAATTATTATATGCTAGAGCTATTGTATGATAATCCGCAGAAGGTGGTGGATGATTTTGATAAGATATATATGTGTACTGATGACTAATAAATGTATAAATAAACACTTCTATGTTTTATTTCTTAGTATAGTTGCAACCCTTTAGCTGGAAACATGTATAGTGTAGATTGCATAGATTGCGGCGATGATGGCCTTGGCTTGATTCGAAATTTTGAAGACCGATTAGTTACATTTGCGGGCTGGCGCAGTAAAGTTAGTCCTGAAGACTTAGCATATGCAGGCTTCTATTTTACACAACATTCTGACGTAGTTAAATGTGCTTTTTGCCACTGCGAATTTGATGATTGGAAGGAAGGAGACGATCCTCTTGCAGATCATTACAAGTACGCCAAGCATTGTGAATTAGCCAAAATTTTATGGAAATGTAGACAGCTTAAAGTAGTCAAGACGCCTCGACCTGTTAAAGAGAAGGCTCGAAAACCAGAACCTGTCAGCGATAGATGGCGCGGTTTGTATCTAATAGTTCTTCTGATGGTATTTATAGGAGCCCTATTTAATAGTCATGAAGCTATAAGTATCTTGAAGAAGAGGATTTAGATCATTAATATCCCAGTCATGGCCGTGTTAAGTTCATCATACGTGCTCTTTGTAGCGTTGGTTCAAAATGTGTTTTACGTCTACACTCCCTTTAACGTTCGGAATGTGACAGTAATGATTGAGACCAGCGACTTTTCATCTAATAATACATGGCTGCAGACGCATTTCGAGATGATTGATAAAAGAATTACGCCCGCCTCTTACACGAAGGTCCCATCTTCGGCTGCCGAGATGCTTCGCTACAAGGTTAGGTTCCTGTTCCGAGATAATACCGTGGGTGAAACAGACTGGAAGACTTTAATCAGCGGCTACAAGAACACCACTCTCCCCCAATGTAATAATTCGACATCGATGGATTATTCTGATGATTCAAGCAGCAATTATGGTTTAATTGTATTCATAGCTATAGTCTGTTTCTTATTGTTAACATTTCATGTATATAAGATTGCAAAAAGTCAATGTATAATATGGTTAAATAAATAAGTTTATAAGTCTCATGTTTTATTTTTTATAGATATCATACCTTACCGAACCGCAGGTGAGCATATATCTCTAGTACACCTCGACCTGCGGTCTCGGGATATTTCATAATAACTTGTTACGTCATCCTAAATATCATCCATATATCAAATTTTTCATTAAACAATTGATAAATGATCGGTGACCTTGAGCTGTCTTAATTGACAGATGGCATCCGCCATCTTTTTCCTATTCGTAATATGACATCACCCTGAACACATTCCATATATAGAATATTAATGCCCAAGTAGCTAAGGCCCAAAGTTGCTAACGCCCACCAATATGACGTCTGACACTTGACAGATGACGTACGTCATCTAGTAATTGACGTTTGACATATGACGCGCGCCTGCGCACTGTCTGGGCATGCGCAGACAGGGGGTGAGCAATCTGATGCAGAGACCCCCATCTCCCTCTACTTATATTTTTTTTATTTTACAGTGGCAAGTCAAATACTTATTTTATGCATAACTGACGGTAAAAAAAAATTCTAAACTACCAAAAAACAAAAATTTGTACCCTGGTGCGTTTATGCACCACTGGGACGAAATGGGTTAAAGAACTAATTTAAATAAAAATAGTTATTGCGTCCATAAGAAACCATTATTTGATAGCCCACTTCGAACACGCGCGCCATCTTACAGCGACTCGTAAAGCTGAATTACCGATGCTATTTTGGGACCGAATCCAATGCATTGCGATCGGCCTCCTACCTCAAGTCCTCCATATCTAAAACTGATGGGAACTTTCGAAAACATTACGGCGAACTTATTGAATAAATAAATCTTTCAGTTGATGTTAGTAATGAAATCAATTAATTTTTTGATGTAGAAACCGTTGTTAATGTTTGTTACTTTGAAATATATTTTATAAATCGATCGTGTTTAATTTATTATTTTGAACAACTTTTCTTAACGAAATTTTTGAATACCTTCAATAGAGAGGTCCGTGCAATAAAAATAATGCAAAACATCAAAGTAGGCATAGGCTTTTAAAATTTTGGATTCGTACTCATTTATTACTTTGAATATCTTTTCTGAATAATATTTTTTCGGATCTCCTAGAAATCAAGCACTTTACTGGTGGGAAAAAAAAGTTAAAATTTCCAAATCACACTAAACTTGATTTTTCGAAATTAAAATTATGGCACAAATTAGTTTCTATCCAAGCAGGGCTGAACTCCAGAAGATAAAGTTTCAACTCAAAAAAAATTCAGCCTTTTTACCTATCGTTGGGTCGATCCGGGGACACACTGTATACTTATTTCGAGCAAAAAGGAATAAATCCGCTTACGAATCTTATTACTTTATAGACATACAAAAGAAAGAAAAAACATATATCTACATTGAAATAAGTAATTTCTACTCAAGCAAAAACAGATAAATCCATTTTGTTATTGGTAATATCTTTTTTTGTTACTTATAAAAGTGAAACATAAATAGTGTGTAAGAGATCTATAGTATCTTATCTTTCACGTAGGCAATATTTTTTTTTGGTTAAATTTAAAAACCGCTAATGGCACGTTTTTGGCAATTATCTCGAAACTTTAAAAAACGGATTTATTCGGTTTTGCTTGGTTGCTCCTAAATTAAAGAATAAACATTTGCAATTCTTACCTCGTTCCGTAATGGTGACTTAGTATGATCGGCCCATTCTGCTTTTTAAAGTTGATGGCCATTGCTTTTTCTACAAAAAGAAAATATGATATTTTAAAAATCTTGTAAATTCCTATTTGTAAAAAAATATCTATTTACTTAAAAGGCGTAAGTAATCTAATCGGCCAAATCTACTTAAGTTCCCGTCCTGTTTTGGGGACAAATGGAAAACCACAAAATTCCTTCATTTGGCTGATTTAAGAGGGTTTTTTTAAAAATTACCTATTTACTTGAAAAAAGTATTTTTTTTAAATAATCTAATTGGCCAAACCTACTTAACTTCTCGTCCTGTATTAAGGAAAAATAAAAAACCACAAAATTCCTTCATTTGGCCGATTAGATTATTTTTAAAAAATGCGCCTTTTAATATTTCTCTATACGCCGGTCATTTGTCTAAAAAGATACAAAAAGAAAATATGATATTTTAAAAATCTGGTAAATTCCTATTTTTGAAAAATTATCGCGATCCTAGAAAAGTGACAAGAACAAAGAACAAAGGCAAACCTACTTAACTTCTCGTCCCGTATTAGGGAAAAATAAAAACCACAAAATTCTTTCATTTGGCCGATTAGATTATTTTTAAAAAATACGCCTTTTAATATTTAAAAATCTTTAAAATTCCTATTTTTAAAAAATTAGGCTTGATCCTAGAAAAGTGGCAAGAACATAATCATTTTTTATTTAAAAAATCTGTAAGTTTAAAGGAGAGTTAAAATATTCTTAATTCTTATTTTGAAAAAATTAGGCTCGATCCTAGAAAAGTGGCAAGAACAAAGAACAAAATATTGTATTTATTGAAAAAATAAAACGTAAGCTAGATTTTTTAAAATTCCTACTGCTTTGAAAGGAAAGCTTGATCCGAAAATCAATGTGAATACCATATTACACATCTGATGTATTGTTTTGAAACATAACTAAGAAAAGTGGCAAGAACATAATATTTTTTTAATTAAAAAATCTGTAAGTTTAAAGAGTTAAAATATTCTTAATTCCCATTTTTTAAAAATTAGGCTCGATCCTAGAAAAGTGGCAAGAACAAAGAACAAAATATTGTGTTTATTGAAAAAATAAAACGTAAGCTAGATTTTTTTAAATTCCTACTGCTTTGAAAGGAAAGCTTGATCCGAAAATCAATATGAATACCATATTACACATCTGATGTATTGTTTTGAAAAATAACTAAGAAAAAAAATTACTTACCCTTAGTAACTGAATTTTCTTAAGTCTTGGCGGCAATCGGCGAGGAACACGTACAAATAAGAACTATATTATTATAAGTGTGACAATTCATAATTTGCCTCGATGCAAACACTTAAAGAATTAATTAATTTGTCCCCACTCAAACCCTGATATGCAGCATCAATTAAGGTACCGGAGTTCGTTTACTTACGAGGGAGTTGCAGCAAATGCAAACTATTTAAACGTATAGGATGTTGTAGGTACCCGGTGCAAACTAAATTTAAAAAAAAAAACACCTTGCTTGATGTAAGAAATCCAACATGTTGTAGAACAAATAAAAATTATTTTTTCCAAGTACTAGTATTTCCGAAAACTATAAAAGCGGCCGAGAAATTAACCGTTTAACTAGTCTTAATAGATTTTTGATATAGAATGAATATTTGGAGACATCTAGGTTATTCTCTAATCGAAAGTTTAAAACAACCAAATGTAGCGGTAGTGTTATTGGGACATAATATGGACAAAGAAAAACACTTTCAAACGGGACAGAACAAAAAATATTACATAAGATATTTAAATAGTAATATTACCGAAGAACAATATTTAGAAGAACGTGCAAATGCCTTGGATTTTTTAGAAGGACGCAAGCTTTTTTGTCATAAAAAACCAACAAAAGCACATTGGTATGATTCCGGTTTCGATTTACATCTCGGACGTGATTATGTTTTTCAGGCTAAAAAACCAACAGAAATTATATACAAGGAACATATTTTAGTACCTCACGGGTGTGTTGGAATATTAATGGCCAGATCATCTACTAATAGCAAAGGCGATCTTCGTCCCGGTATTGTGGATCCAACCTATACAGCTGCCCTACGGAGTACCTTTACGGCTGACAGAGACCTACGTTTGACGGAAGGTACGGCTTTAGCTCAACTTGTTTTAATGCGATGCGAGACGGCAGCTTTAATACCAATTGCATCCGAACAATTACCAAATTATGGTCGAGGGGGTGATATTTCTATCGGGAAGAAAACTGGAATGGAATCCTCCATCGAAGAACAGCCCTAATACTATTATTTAAAAAATGTATTCTGATTTATTAAAACTTTTAAAACCCAACTGGTGGTATTATTGTTATTATTTCGTTTAACTGCAGCTAATGACGAATCGATAAACACTCGCTAATTGAGTTTTTTTAGGACAAAAATGATCAAACGTTCTCATGTAATGTAATGTTGCGAGCATGGGAATTTACATGTAAAAACAACCTTTACTGGCCTGGAATTATATCTTACCACACCATCGTATTACATCCCCTCAAAGCTATGTTTAATGCAGGTGTTGTTAAAATATTTTCATAAAAATATTTACGCAGAGTCTATCAGTAAATATTTTAACAAAGTTTTAATAGAAAGGACGAGCCTTACATTTTGGGCGTTCTTTAAAAAATATTTTAAATGTGTGCGTGCAGCATACGTTTCAAAGGACACAAAAGAAAGGAGCCTGACCTGTGAAATGATATAGGCTAGACGTTGCATTTTCAACTAAATCTGGGGTAAACCTTGTATGTTACAAATTGCATCGTGCAATGCAATTCCGCAAATTAGTGCTCCCTATTTTCTTATAAATACGATCCCGACTCGTAAGTTCGCCTATTATTTCGTCACCGATACCTAGTGTTCAGTCGAAAATTTCCAAAGTGCCAAAAATCAAAATCTACAAAATCTACAAGTTTACTTTTTCTACAAGTTTGTTTTCTACAAAACCTGAGCTTACTTAAAAACGAGCATCGCTTGATTAGCCCATTGGTTTGATCTGAGTGTAGGAAGCAAGGGGGACATTAGCTAACTGTGTATCTTTAAACACAGGGTGCTTGTCCCTGTGCCCCATCACAGGGCTCCTACACTCAAAATCAACTCTCCGTTGCCGAAAACGCTAGAAGTTACTTTCTCTCCGTTGCCGAATTTTCCTGAAGGTAAATTTTTTATTTTTTAGTTTTACGCAAAAATTCTGCATTTTGAACTGTGACCTACGAAGAGTAAAAAATAGGTACGTTTGGCAGTGCTGTTATAATGTTCGATTTTTAAAAATCTAAAAAATTTCCTTTAATTTGAACTGTGAGCTACAAAGCGTAAAAACGCCGATATTATAATATGATCAATTTTAAAAAGTTTTTTAAATTCTAAAATTTTCATCTAATTTAAACTGTGAGCTACGAAACGTCAACCTACCTTTTCACATTATTTGAAACTTTTTAAATGGAAATAGATTGGATTTTTTAGAGTTATACAGGGTTAGTTGAAATAACCGGAACGGCTAATTTTCTTCGAAACTACCAAGGCTGAAATCAATGAATTTCGGTACAGATGGATAATTTAAAAACTGAATTTAAAATTACGACGTTGTCAGATTTTTAGTTTTTTCTATTACTCAAGGAATGTTTTTTTTTTCAAATGTAATACTACTCTTTGTTCAGGGAATGTGTTATTTCATATATTACGCCATACATATTTAGCAATCCAAAGTGAAAAAATTTTAACTTTTATAAAAAGTTCTGCTTGATAAAAAAATGTTAGATCAGATGTACAGGTTGTTAATAAATTAGGAAAATATGAAAATGCTTCAGGAGAGAATTATCATTGTTTATTATTTTTAACAAAAAATGTATAAAACAAAGTTGTTTGTAAACTAGCATAAAGACTAAATACAAGTTTTATTTTTAAAATAAAAATTCGAATATTTTAAAATAAAATATTCATAATTATTTGCATTCAAAAATTGTGTTTACACACATAAACATAAACGTATAGAAAAAAAAATCAAGATTTTCTATACGTTTATGTTTATGTGTTTACACACAATTTTTAAGGATGGAGGAAAGATTTTTTAAGATGCCTTTACGAAAACAGAATCCTGATAGATGTGAATAAAATGCCGACATAAACATGAACGAATACAAAATCTTGATTTTTTTTGTAAAATGCAAATAATTAAATGAAAACAATAATTATTATTATTTTCTTTTGAAACTTTTATTTAGTCTTTATGCTAGTTTATAAACTACTTTGTTCTATAAAATTTTCGTTAAAAATAATAAATAATGGTACTTCTGTCCCGAAGCATTTTCCTAATTTAACAACACCCTGTACATCTGATCGAACATTTTTTATCCTGAATTTATTTTTTCAACGAGCGAGAAAGAATGACTTTTGTTCGTAAAATGAATAATAAAGATTTTTCCCCTTGGGGACCCACTGTATGTTCGATTCTAAAAAGTTTTTAAAATTTGAACATATTGGTGTTTTATTTGAATTGTGAGCTCGTACAGTTGAGTTCAACAAAATACCGTACACCTAATTTGTCATGGTCTAAGTCGTATTTATTTTTTAAATAACAGTTCCAGACACGACTTTTTCGAGAACTAAATTTTTTTTTTTTTTTTTTGGGGGGTCCTTTTAAATATTAATAATAATAAAATACTTTATTGTAAACATAAGTTACAAAAGGCGAAGTTGAGGCAGAACCTCCTAGCTTAACCTAACCTATTCTTTAATCCGGTCGTTTTTTTGACAGATATTACGGAAATAATGTCGATATCCTGCGCACTACCCCACCTGGGATTAAAAAAAGTTAATTTTTTCGGGACTCAGGGGCGCGGCTAAAATTTTTTCAGTCCGGATCATTTTTTGTCAATTATAAGGGTTCCCTTACACAACTTGTATTGTTTGGCAATAAGCAAACTAGGTTATTATGAATATTGATTCTGCTGACAAGTTAAGTCGTCGGCCAGGAGGCACCGATTAGAAACCAATTAAGAACATTTGAATGTAGATTTGAAGGGAGAATAGATTGCACCTAGGTATAGAAATGGTGTTTTATTAGAGTACCCAAATAATCTTTACACCACATTAGCCCGTTCTACATTTATTTGGCCTACTATACACACTATAATAGATTGGATCCGTTCTTACCGAAATAGGGGGAATCAGTTCATCATCTGTAGAGAGAGAACCTGATACGAATATTTGCCCATTTCTTTCTTCAGCAACAACATTATTTACAATAACAGGATAGTATGTATTGAGATCACAGGGCTGTACGTTATAAACTTTTGCATTATCAGCAACCTAAAAAAAACAATTAAGTAACTAATATACCTAAAATCTTTAACCTGTTCAAATAAATTTCGGTCAGAGGTAAAAAATAAATTATTATCCATGCAGTGGCGTAGCTAGACTTGACGGCGCCGGTTGGCAAGAGTTACTGTGGCGCCTTAGGCGTAGAGAAAATCTCCATTCTGTTCAAGTAATTTTTTTTTGGTCCATTTGTCCTCTTGTAAACGACATCCGTGGACATACTGTATAACTATACTCAGTACTCAATATATTACAAAAAATTAAAAATTTTTACAGACATCAGTTTTATATGAAGTAGATTAATTACATAAATTATAACGCATTCAGGCAGGTACCTAGAAAACTTAATTTCTGTATGTACCAATATAATAACAAAATTCAATAGTTCAAGCGATTCTTAATTCTACATCATTTGATCATCATTGGCAGACAATACAACCCATAAACCAGCCTTACAAAGGCCATACAAAATATAGGATATTATATATCTACATATAGGTATTATATTTTAATTTGACTCTTATTTCTGTAATATTTATATATTGATAGTCGCATAATAATCAAATTCAGAGTCAAGTTAAGTCATATAATATTTTTATTTGGAGAAAGTACAAAAATCAGGACATACCTCCATTATTATTATTATTTTTGAATTATTTATAAAAATAATATTTGAAAAAGTAGAAAACACCCACTTAGGAAACACCATGTATTAAAGAAAAGTCCCATTTTATCTAATATGTAATTCAAAAATATATAATATATATGTATTCACCTTATCGATCGCCAGAGGACCACATTAAAAAAATATTTTCGTAAAGTTAAATCTATCATCCTTTAGCCTTTACTTTAAACCTTAACACACGACAAAACCACACAGAAATGTGAGAAAATATATAACAAAATTGTTCAATATTTCAAATCAAATCAAATCAAATATATTACGGTTAGGAAAAAGTTTCCTATACATTTTTTTATTTTTTTTTTCCTTCCTTAATTTCTAGATTCAGATTTACGGCTTACCCCCTATTTAAAACATCGTTTTGGGCACAAAAAATGCAATTTGAATTTGTTACTGTCTAGTAGGTTAAACCATTTCATTAGCTAAGAAGTTATACAACTTTAAGGAGTTATAAAACTTTACGGAGTTGTAGGTAAACTAAATCTGATGCTGAGGCATCCTTAACTTGTTAAGAAACCTCATCATGTCCCGAGAATGTATATTTTCATGAAATACAAACCTACTTTTTAAGGAAAGTCCAAAAATAAAGCGTAAACTTCGATACTTTCTGTATTCCATTCTTGTCTGCTAAAGACAGTAGTGGTTTGAACGGCTTGGCTGCCTAAATCTAATCTAATAATAATAATAAAGGCATAGCCCATAAATGAAATCACAATAGTTAGAGCTGGACAAAACGAGACTCTGGTAAAGCATTTTGGGCAATTTAAAATTAAGGACATTAAAGGGCGATTCTTCAAATCCATATTTTAACTTTGCCAGCAAGTGTGAAAAAAATAAGGGTGTCAAAGTTTCTCAAAAATCTAGAACTAACGTGCTGTGTAATTTCTTATCAACTGCTGCCGTATATCACGTGATCTTAACAGCCATTCTAAAAGAGAAAGTTAATTCATTATTAAATATTCTAATACTGTAAAAAGTCTCTTTAGGGCTACAGCAGTAAAAAGCAGTTTTTAAATAAATACCAAAACGTTTCATTAGGATCGGATAAGTTATCAGGAATATTACAATTTTCGCTCGAGCTTGTATTAAAATACCTTAACGAATTCCAAGTTTCTTTGGAATTATTTTCTGCACAAATAGAAGCAAGGTAGGTACTGTCTTTTTTCCTTGTTCTCACATTAACAGTAAAGCGTTTATAATATTACCAATCATGAACAATCCATGCAATTAAATTTCAGCTGTCTTTCAATAAATATATTATGATCAATGCATGTGGATGTTGTGTTGGTTACTGTTGTGTGACAGTTTATCAAAAAATAAAAACCAAATTCAGTAAGGGTTGACAAATAAAAATGTACAATTTCTTTGTTAATATCACAAATACTTAATTCTATTTGTCTCCAACAAATATTTCAATTAAGTTTTTTAATCCCTAAAATTCCTTTCTACATCCTGTATAAACAGTCTTTCATTAGTTGTAGGAGGTCTGTATAAATAAACAAGTGACACCTACTGTTACATTTTCTGTAATAATTGTGATCTTAGACAATGTTACTGACGATCCAGTAAGATTAACTTTATTTATTTGTACCTCGATTTGTACATTAAGATTTTGTTTAGTATAAATTATCAAACCATCGTTTCCATTGTAATCAGCGTTATTGTAATGAATGTTGTAACCAGGAATATTAAATTGATTAGTTTGGGTGCAAGAAAGCTGAAAACACTCAGTAAGACAATGATGTCACAATAATACTGAGTAAAAGTGTTTAAAGTTACAAGTAGATGATCAAATTTTTTTCTATGCTTCTTTGGCTTCTAGGCTTCTTTTTAGTACCGTTATATAGTAAAATTTTTGAAAAGGCTCTTAAATTTAGAATAAGTAACTATTTTGAATCAAATGAACTATTTAATATGAAACAGTTTGTATTTAGAAGCGGGATGTCCACAGTGAATGCAATTAATAAACTCATTTCTATCATAACTAATGCCTTTAATAATGGAGAATTCGCTGCGGTACTGCTGTGCGATTTAACTAAAGCATTCGATTGTGTGTCGCCTGACTTACTGCTAGCCAAACTGAAGTATTACAAATTTAATGAAAAAAGTCAAAACCTTCTTTACTCTTATTTAACAAACCGCTTTCAACAGGTCGACTATAATGACAAAACTTCCAGTTTACAACATGTATTGTTTGGGGTGCCTCAGGGCTCGGTCCTGGGACCACTCCTCTTTATTATCTATATGAATGATCTGGTGACTTGCGATCCTAGCGCTGACCTTATCATATTTGCAGATGATACCACGGCCACTAAAGTAGGAAAGAATTCTATGCAGCTGCGGGAGGACATGGAGGACACGCAGACTAAGGTATCTGATTGGTTTCAAGCTAACACGCTCAGTATGAATTTATCTAAGACTGAGAATATGATGTTTACTCTCAACACATCGTGGGATGCTGACAATAACCCTGAGTCTGTTCGATTCTTGGGTGTGTATTTGGATCAAAAACTAACTTGGCATTCTCATATTGATCAGGTGTCTAAAAAGTTGGCCACAAATACTTATGTACTAAGAAATCTGGTGGATGCAGTATCGGAGAGTGTGCTTCTTGTCACCTTTCATGCTCTAATACAGTCACATATATCTTATGCACTGCTTTCTTGGGGACATGCCGCTGAAGAGTATTCTCATTACAGCGTAGAGCGGTGAGAGTTATAAGGGGATTGTCTTTCCGTGCTGACTGCAGAAATGCTTTTAGGGAACTCAGCATTATGACTGAACCTTCTATGTATGTATATGAATGTCTAAAATATTTAAAGAATAATATGAATGACTATGTAAGGTTGAATGATGTCCACTTGTGTCGGACTAGACATAGAGATAACTTTTTAATAGATTATCATAGAGTTTATAAATCTAGATTTTCAATTAACTACCACGCCCCCAAACTGGTTTACTGCCTTCCCATCGGGATAAGAGAACTGCCAAGGAGCATTTTTTTGACTAGAATTAAGAGTTTTCTATTGAGTCAGGCATTTTATTCTCCTGAGGAATACTACAACTTTAATTTCACTAATGAAACTTTTGATTAGTTCTTACTGGATTATATAACCAAGTATTGCTTTCTTATATTGTTGTAGTTTGTATATTGTTCTATAAATGTGTGTATAAAAGTTTTTTGACTGTTGAAAGTATTTATGATTTTAAAAAGTAATTATGATTTTATTTGTTATTGTTACATGTTACATTTATTATAGGTTAGTACCATTGATGTATGTAAACAGTTGGCTGTGATAGCATGAAATAAATACATTGACTTTGATTAACTGTTACAGATCATAGATTTATTTTGCTTTATACCACTTTAATATAATGCAGAAATCGTAGATAATTGTGTTGCTACTATTAAAATTTGATTTTATTGACTTTTTCTTAGATTATAGCAGTTTAGCTTAAACAACACTAGAAACTTAAGGCTCGCTTTGACAATAAGATGTAGGTAGTTATTTCGACAATAAATAATTTTCTAGTCTCTTTTATAACAATGGCTTTAACCGTTTAGTAAAAAGGCACAGGCTTAAATACTTAAGTGTAGGTGTAACAAAAAACCCTATAATACTTAATTATTAAATACTTATATGACGAATGGAGAAAGGCAACAATTCAGTTCTAAAACAAAGAATGCTTACCAGTATGCAGCCGATAAACTGTAGGTATCCATAAAAGAATACCCCTAAGTACATATTTAATTTAAGAAAATTTTACTGTATGGTTGAAGGCAAATAAATTTGTAAAACTTTATGCTTTAGTGTAAATGGAATTCCTTTATGCATTTTTTATGGCCAAAGTTCGGATTTGGAGAATTCTTATATTGGTGGATACATCAGTAAGCATGCTCATCACAGAATTGGTTTAAAATAGCAGTCCCATCAGTGCCTGTGCCTAGTAATTTATCAGAAAAAATATAGGGCTGTTCTACGTCACTGCATGGGATAAGTATTATAGGAATTTATTTGTCGGCAATTAATTGTAGGTATTATATTTATTTGCCGGCAATATATTATATCCCAAATTACCTAGGTACCTATATATCGGTATAATATACCTTCCAATACTTTCGAAAAATAACCCAGCCCAGGATGGTTTACACTTCAGTATAATATTATTATGATTTAATCGGATTTAATACTTACAACATGATGAAAAAAAAATAATAGGCTTAGCAAAATATATTTTGTTTGTTTCATTTTTGGTTATAACAGAACGAACAGAACAAGATTAACAAAATAAAAATACTACAAAAAGTTAACCAACAAATCCAACAATACACAGACAGAACACGGTTTGTATTAATTCTGTGCCGCCAACCAACCGCCATACAAAAGCGAGTTGCGCACAACTATATTATAAGTATAGCACAAACAAAATAATTCCTTTTAGTTCTTCGCTTCTTTTTGCATCGGTGGCTATAAGCGCCAGCACAATTTGGGCGATCGTAAATTGGTCTGCTTTTACAATTACGACAACACGTGTTCATTAGATTATACGTTGTCGCTCTTTTTACCGTCTAACGGACGGTCACCGAAAAGATTTACCACTGAATTTGTTAATTAAGGCATATCTGATGACAAAAACCCTAAAAACGTGTCTTCAAAATTGTCCCCATAATTTTGGCTTCTTTCCCTTATAAAGGTTTCCCCACCAGCTTTTTGATTGATTTTGAATGACGCCGCCAGCTGACGCCTATATGTCACATATTTATGCCTTTAATGATCATTAAAAAGGGGAGTTTGCTTCCCCGAATTTTTCAAAATATCTAATGTTTTGAAATCTTCCAAAAATGAATATTCTGACGCCCTACTATGCAGGCTACTCCTGCTGCTAAAGCTTTCGTTACTCATTTTGTTTACTTTGTAAAATTTTTGAAATTGTCCAGGGATGCTAGGCCGCCGGGAGACGGCCGAAAAAACAAACTACTTGACGCTACAAGTAGTCTGTCAGTGAATGGTCCCACCACCTTTTACCCTTCTAGCTGGAAATGCTAACAGCCACTCAATGCGCAAAGAAAAGGGTTATTTAAGAATAAAATTTTAAGGGAAATTTAATTGTTTTAACAACGGAATTAATTTATTAACTATAAGTGGAAACCTATTTTCGGTCAATAAAACCGTTGAAAAATCTTTAAAGTTGGCACGGGCGCGTCCAACAGGATAAAATACAATGCAAAATATTTTATTCGATATCACGAAGGGCTTAGTCCTTATATGGTTTGTCTATTGATTTTAATTTAAATTTTTTCAGGGTAAGTCTGTCCTTTGTAAGTAAGTACGCCCTAAATAACCTATTTTATTTACAAAATAAAACGAAACCCTATCTGAACAAAATTAAAATCTTCTAAGATTTTCAAAAATGCTATATACCTACCATGCAAACTAACTAAGATTGTCTGCTAAGATATTTTAGCTATTATTAAAACTACATTGCTATTTACGCGCGATGAATTTTAAAAGTATAAAATGTATGTCACACTATAACGATAACCTAACTTCTCGAGTGTACCTATACCGGAGCCTAATTTCTATAGGTCTGCGGTGACGGCGTGCCTTTTGCAAAGGTCTTAAATTCGATTTTAAAGAGAAAATTTCCTGAAAATAAAGAGAAAAAATTCTGTATTTTTTGTTTGTAAGGGTAGGCTTCTATACCACTTCGGCTGGAAACCACCTGCAAGGCTAGGATAATGCTGCCTAATTGGTTTTCGAACTGTGACTATTCTGTCTAATACGTTTTACCAAGCCGTTTCCTACGATGAAGGCTTTTTACGTGCGCTAAAATTTAGACTAGTCTGACAACACGGCCGTAGTTCTTTTTTTATTTTTACTATTTCGCAAAAAGGCTCTTCTTGCTTCTTTTCTTCACTCTATATAAAAACGCTCTTTATATAGATCGCTAAGAATTTAATTAGACCTAGGGGTTATCGACAGCCTACCAGAGGTCATGAAGGATGCCCCAATGGTAAAATTAAACCCTCGTTACTTCTTCAATAAAGAAAGAAAAGCTTAACAAGTATAAGAAAGATACTTATCAGTTTTCAATACTCAAAGAAAAGCAACGGACGAATCGCGTGCTTCCCAGGGTACGCACTGGGAATAAAGGACGCTGATTGAAGGTCTGCGTTGCTCCTGATAAAGTCAAAATTATGATTAATTTTTGTAATTGCGACTTAAAAAAGTCGGTGTGATTTCGAATTTCCTGGTCCTGTACTACTGGTTCTTAGCGAAGCGAATTTCTAATTCGGGCGTATGAACTTCGTCGAAGGCATCCAGTCAACTAATTTATGTAGTCCAAATGAGTCTCTCCGAAGATTCCTGTCAGCGGCTGCAAGGCACGTCCGTCTGAGTAAATGGGAGCGACTGAAAATTTGGCTATGTTGAGCCGTTGAATGAATGTAATCGACTGACTAACGGTAAATTTTTCGTCAATATCTATCATCGAACCATGAAATGATAAAAATCTCCCAAGTTGCAAAACCAAATTTTAGTTACAGTAGAAACAATAAAAATTGCAATCAGCGAATTTTTTGTAACGTTATTCTCCCAAGCAGCAGACTGTCGTCTAAATCACGTCATTTTTTGGGATTATTACGTCTTCGACGTCATGTTACCAAAAAATGACGTGATAATGTCGTCATCATTTTTACGTCAATTAGACGACATAAGTTATACGTCAATATAACGTAGTTTTTTGGACATTTTCTATCAAACAGCTGTCGTAATGTGCGCGCACGCCATGCCATCGTTCTCACGTTCTCTCTTTGACTCGGCATCGGCCGTTCCGTTTCTTTCTCCTCTCTCCGAATCTCTCTCCGCCATTTTGAGGAATTTTGTCCTTTTGTGTTTGTTCGTATTGTAAATGTAACCTTGTAAATTTTGGTCTAAAAGAAATCATTGTTTGGAAGAATAGTAGGTAAAGAATAAAGTAAAGATAGCCATATAGCATCGGTTTGTTCTAGTTCTTGGTCTGATGAGGTTCTTTCAGTTGTGTGTGTATGTGTGTGTTTTTCACGGCGGCGTGTTAAAGGGGTAAGTAAAACAGTATAATAATAATAATAATAATTTCTAATTATAATGCTGTAAGTTCTCCTTCCAATGCAAACATTTACAGTGCCACTACAAACTGCCAAATAAATTTAGCTATGCAGCGATTTAAATTAATAATTAATAAAATATTTTTGATAGCAGTTCCCATTTTAAATTGAGAAGGACCAACTGCAGAGTACCCTAGATTTTATTAAAGCAATACGTTGCAATGAAAAAAAAAAGTGAAAACATAACATTTAAGCTTCTCCGTTACTTATTTTTTGTGTTTTTTTCTGTGGTATTTCTCTAAACTTTTCTGTACCTAATCTTAACCTATAACTTGTTTTTTGTTTTAGAAAAAGATGGCATATATTATGTCATTGTAGAATGGGAAAATGGTGCACTTTCAGTGGTGTCTAAAATGTGGTGAACACCATTAAAAAGAGAAGCCTTTTGGCCTTCTTACAAAGATCAAAGGATTTTCAATAAATTACTTAAAGAGAAAGAAGTCCACATTGATGAGTCTTGGAAATTGTATAAAATCAAGCGATGCATGTTTGAGGCAGGTAGGGACTTTCAAGAAATGGGTCGAGGTTAAGTAAAATGTATTTTTAACTAAGCCTACTATACCAGTTTTGTCATAATAAAATTGATTAAGCTATTTTACATTTAAGTTAGTACATAATATACCTTGTTGTAAAATGGATTTGTCGTGAAAAGAATTTAAAAGTCATTTAGGTAAAGGTTTCCACTTAGAGGTCCTGTACTGTGCATACTTAAACCACATACACAATTAAATAAAAACAAATTAACAATTTAAGTCAAAACAAATAATTTCTGATAATTTTATACTTATATAAAACATGTTTTTAGACGATATAGATAAAGCTATAAAAAATGCAAAGATGCAGAGGATACCTCCAACTTGGATACCGACAAACCAAAACTACCTATTATAAAAAGGAAACCAAAACTACCCAAGCAGCAATTTTACGTTGACCCGACGTTGGTCTACGCGACCCGACGTCCCAATCCTACGTCATTACGACTTCGTTACAACTCCTGGTTGCACCAATATGGTCAATCATTTTTGGGTCGTTTCGACGTCGGGATCCGCCTTAAAGTTGTGGACAAGAGCAAGTGGCGACTAACATCTTGTGGTGCAAAAAATCAAACCATGTCGTGCAAAATTTTATATAATGATAGTAATAGTCGGCATAATATACTAATTGGTTATATTATTGCTACTCGTCTAACCTATAAAATATGATAGAACAAAATTAACTTGTAACTCATGACAATATGTTTTTATTTAAAAAGATGGCAAGCATATAGGAAAAGATAAATGGTACCTAATTAAATAATTTCGTTTACGCTACGCATCGGGTAAAAATGCAAACACATGGTACTTTACTGACAAATATGGGTAAAATATATAGTAAATAAAACAGGGCTGCGATAATACAGCGTTTTTTTAAAAAAATATATTTTCGTAAAAAAATTTTTTTGGAGAAAAACTTTATTTTAGCGTCAAACTTTAAAATTATAATAATATTGCTTTATTATGAAGTTCCAAGTGTTTTAAAACATTATTTTAGGAGTAATCATAGTATAAAACAAAAATAATTAAAGTTGAACAACAATGGCCGCCGAAAATACATTGTTGTAAACTGCTAAAATGGCGTAGTCGTAGAAACGACCAAACTTTTACTAATAAGAACTTCTAGTAGTAATTTTTTACCCAGTGCCTTACAAAATATAACTATACCGAGTTGTCTTGAGCAGAGGATATGGAAACTTCAGTCTGATCTGAGATAGGGTTGTTGATGACTTCTTGGCCCGCTTCTTGGCCCGCTTCTTGGCATCCAGTAGGGGATGAGCTTAAGCAACCTTCTTGAAGCTGTTGCAGTTTTTTTGTTTTTTTTTCTATAATAAGTGGCAGAATATTTAAAACGACGTTTCATTTTATTTATTTTACTGAATAATTGAAATGCGACATACTTATAAAAAGAAGGTTAGAAAAATTGTTTGCCAACTTTTCAGCCCAAACATGCAATAACCTTAAAATCTAAAATTACTAGAACTTAGTTGGATACCGACGTTGTTACAACATTGGATAGTTCACCTAAATGAAAGTACCTTAGTGGAGACTTCACCGACGTAATAACGTCGTTGGCTGCATGGACTAAACACGTCTATTCTTTATATGACAAAATCCGACGTCGCCCCAACATCGTTTAGTAATAGTCAGAGGGCGACTATTATTTAAACCTAATTGGTCGTCGCCAGTAGCACAAAATTGGTCGGACGTTGTTAAAATGCTGCTTGGGTAAAGCGAATATTAAGTAGTTCCGATGAGGATGTACCTACAACTAAGAAGAAAATACTTATTGAACGTCCACCCAATTTAAGTAAGTACAATAGAATTAACCCATGGTTTTCTGCATGGTAAGAATTTTAATAACTAGGTATATATAAATAAATTCTATAATAAATAATATTGCTTGGTAATTTGTCTTTTTTCTGTTTTATTTTTAGATTGGTCACCAACTCAATATGTCCCTCCTGCAAGGACCCCTAAATATATAGGCATATAAAACTATGTTTCAGAAATATAACTGTTTTAAATTAAATATGGAATCTTTCCTCTTTCTTAGTTAAATTAAGTTTAGGTGTACAGAAAGAAAAAAAAAACAACATATTACTAAAAAAATTGTATAAGTAGTGTCTCTACTATATGATATACAGGGTAGTGTAACCATGATTGGTTGGAGTATTAAGTAAAATTTATATTTTAATTACACATCATTATTGCTGTTAAAATGAAGAAAAAATATTTTTAACCTAGGTCCCTCTGCAGTTTTTTAACTATAATCTAATCATCATCAGTAATCAAGTGCAGTGAAAACGTATAAAAAAAGTTTTAAATGTTTTGTGCCTAATCCTCTACCCTATCTTGGTTACCTAACTACTAACGAAGCCCCTACAGGTTAAGAGCAAACACTAGTGAGGCCTTCGCCATTTAGCTTTTTGGTCAATATTTCGTTACTTCGTTGTTTTATCCAAAAATCGGCTAAATATCCCCCTTTGGGTACCCCTCCCTTGGGTACCTACCAGTTTAAGGTTAAGAAAAATTAATTGATTAACTAATAAAGGCAAAAAACGAAATTTTGTCGAATTTGAGCATATTTCTTTTTCTGCTTTTATTAATTTATAAATTCACACTTTTATTAGATACCTATAACTGTAGGTAATTGTACCCCAAAGAGTGGTATTTGGACGATTTTTTGATGAAACAAAGAAGTAACGAAATGGCGAAGGCGTCACTAAGGTTTGCTATTAAATGGCTGGCAAATTAACGCTTTGATGACGTGATGTGTCGGCACTAATCACGTCGTTATAACGACACTAATGACGTCGTTATAACGTCACTAAATAACTTCCTAGTCACGTCATCGGTCCGTGACATAATCACGACATCCTACCGTCATTATCACGTCATTTTTAAAGTACAGTTGACGTTTAAGATGACGAAAAAGTTACGTCAAATTGACGTCAGTCTGCTGTCTGGGCTTCTATCCTTATTTATTAAAGCTCTTCTTCTTGGCCAGGAAGATGGTTTTGCGACAATGTTCATTCATGATATTCTTTTGTTTGATGGATACTTATAATGGGGGTGTTCGAGTAGAAGAGCAGAACTCCCCCCTATAAACCTTTATCTATGCACAGAACGCTCGAGCAGAACTCCCCCCTATAAACCTTTATCTATGCACAGAACGCTCTGAGCGCGCCCGAAATGATCCTAGCGTGTCTGTTTTGAAACCCCGAGCATGAACTTCTTCGTTCGAGATAACACGGGGCATCTGCTCGGAGCGCGCCCGCATTTCCCAGTCAAGAGAGGTGGAGAACATCGGGCAACAAACATTTAATTTAAACTAACGGCTATTGTACTGTCATTATTACTGTAACCTAACTTTTAAATTCGAGCTCTGTGAATTTTAATTTCCTGGGATTAGTTGCTTTAAAATTTCTCTTAAAATGGATGCGATCTGTAAAATTTGGGACAGTTTCTTTCGCAAAATTAAATTATTTTATTATTGTTTGCTTTACAACATCTTCATCTTCGTCAAACATAAGGTGACCAGATTCCTTACACAAAAAAAGAGGACACCAGACGCAGTGGCGGCAACGGCGGTCCTGGAACGTCTTTCTGGGGGGGGGGGGTACTTTTAAGGATTTGCGCCGAAGGCGCAATCTTTTTTGTGGCGAAGGCACTCTTTTGCGCCGCAGGCGAAAAAATTTTGGGTGTCACGCCCTTTTTTGGGTAAAATAACCGTAAAGCTTAATCTGCAGCGATATGCCAGACTTTTTTTTTTTTGAAAGGGCGACGAATTTGTGGTTTTTCAGTAAATTTTTTACTCCCATTAAAATAGAGGACAATTAACTTGTAATGGCTAAATATATACCGGACATAATTTTATACTCCCAAAAGAGGATTTGTCCGGTTAAAAAAGGACGTCTGGTCACCCTAGTCAAACAATAAATCGCCAGCAAATGGAAGAACATGTATTCAGTGTATTTCTCAAAATATCCATCACAGAAGTCAACTGAACAAATTAGTGACAAATAAATAACCAAGAAAAAACGCCGGGGCGCTAGAAAAAGTTATTCACGTATTCTGTGAAGTTATTTTCAAAGAAAGTTAAGTTAATATATTGTAATATAATTGATTTATTTTTATTTTATTTATTTATTAATTCATTCACTACATGGTATACAAAATACATAAGCTTCGTTAAGTCATAGTCAGATAAAAATTTAAAAAAAAAACTTAAACGCTAAGTACATAATAAAATACGCAGATAGAGACAGACAAGTTTAGACAGGCAATACAAGAATGAACATTTACAATCAAATAAGTTAAAAAAGAAAAGTATGAAACATACAACACACCAAAACAACGAAACGTACATGGCCTTGTAGCACCCGCAACCAAGTCTCTGGATTAGGAGTTCGGACTTAACTTTCTATCAAAGAATTCCCGTAGGGAATAGATGCTCTTGTCAAGCAAAAGAGCTTTTAGTTTTTTTTTTGAATAAGTTTACATTAAGTATCTGCCTAACATGAGGCGGCAAGTGATTAAAAATTTTTATGGGCATTATATAGCTACTATTAGCTGAGTGGGTCATCCTATGGGCCGGCAAACGCAGGGTGTCCATCCCTCTAAGGTTGTGCTGATCCACGACATGCGCAGTTGATGTGTAGTTTGCTATATTTTTTTTTCACAGAAACAGCACATTGTAGAATATATACAGAGTGAAATGTTAAAATATAATTCCTTATGACCTTAGACAAGGATAGACGACAAGGATGGGGACGGTAAACGTAGGGCGGTTCTATTGACAATTGTCTGGCATGTGACGTCACACTCTGACGTCACATATGCTTCCATTCCGCCAATCACTGCTTGTCTCACCGGGTTGCGTTGAATCGTTGACAGAAATATTTTTCTTAACCATCCGCACGAGTCCCACCGCCTGACGAGTCCTTGCTAGCCATACGCATGCGCGCGTTCAACTCATTTGACAATTCTTTTCCTACTTTTCCTAAACCATTTTTTGTTGTGAAGCGGTTTTAAACCGTATTTAAAATATATCGTTTTCTTGCTAAACGATGACGTCACTTACGTCGCGTATTTCATTGCTTTTAAAAATATCCCGGACCACGGTTTAAAACAGCGCCTATGGGCGGAGTTAAAAATGGAGCTATGACAAGCTCCAATAATTTATTTTTTCTACTCATCTCCCAAAAAACGGTAACTACCACACCAAAAATATACCTATATCTTCCCTTTCTATAAACTACAAACATAGAACATAACCCTCTATCATTTCAACAAATCGTGTTTTTGTTTTTAAAAACTTGTATTTTCGTGATACTCTTGATCGATGACGTCAACAAAGAATACGGTTTAAAACATTCGTCAAATACGCTGAACAAGAAAAAATGCCTCTATAACCTTTGTTTTGGGCGTTTTGGCGCGTTATAAAGTCAGTTTTAAAGTCATAGATAAAGGTTTATAGGGGTTTAAAGTTTTGTTTGTGTTCAGTGGTTAAAGTTTGATTTTTTTTTCTGTTTCGCAATCATAATTATACTAAAAACTTTTCTACCACATACCACACCTTGTGGTTTTTGATCGAAATCATGGATAAAGATCAAATTCAAGAGGTAAGGGTATCTTAATGTCAACAAGTCATAAAAACAACAAATACAAGAAATAATTATTATTGACATTTATTTAATATATTATTTTGGATGTTGCCTCCAGCTTTTTTCACAACTATAACTACAGTTAGTGATATTGAGGAGTGTAGTTGAGATCAAAGTGAATTGTGAAGCAAAAGTTTTAGTTTCTATGTTTCTAATACATTTATGATTAATAGGTGAGCCTGCCATATTGGAAAACAAAGAACATTCAGATTGGGTTCCTTCTCAACGTATGGGGCATATTGAACAAAGTGTTGAAGCTTTAGAAAGAAATTAACGTCTAGAGAAAAGACGAAATATGCTACAATGTGAAGTAAGAGGTTTTTTGATATTTTATTAGATTATTTTAGATGTTTTACTTTCTAAATGCATAAGTTTTTTTTGTGATATTTAGCTCATTACCATGAGGATATGCAAGCTTCATATATCAACCTTAAGCAAAAAAGCTAAAATAGTGATTTTTTTATGATTTGTTTAAAGATAATATTTGGTAAATAAATTATAACATTTACAGGTGGAGAATATGGATTTAAATCAAGGTGATATCACTGAACTAAATATTGACTCGGAAGGGGAAGATGGAGGAACTGCAATTCATACCGATATAACAACTTGCAGTAAAATTTGAGCAAATTACTTTTGCATCAAAAACTATTGCAGATTTGCAAAGCAAAGTGGATAATTCACCATTCGGATTGATGGATAATACTTCTAACGACGAAAAATGGAGATACATTTGAAGAATACATCCCAACTACAACTACTACAGCTCTCAGTGCTTTCAGTCAATTAGTTTTAACTTTAATTAAGTTACGATTAGATCTTTATTTTAAACTATAATTGCTTATAATTTCAAAATATCTCCAACATCTGCTTCTAGTTACTTTGAAAATTTAATAGATATTTTATATAGAAGTTTAAATCACTAATAAATATGGCCAGCACGAAGCGATTTAAAAAATATGATCCTATATTATTGTAAAAAAAGCAGAGACTAGATGATAGTTATAGTATAGTAGGATGTGATGTGTAAAGAAATAATTATTTATATAATTTGAAATAAAATTATTAAACAATTATTGGCTTTTAATATTCTCTCACCTCACCTTTAGTTGTTTCTTTGTCTTTTATTTACTCTTGGTTAATTGTATTTTAATAAAAAAATACTTTTTAGTCGTTGATATTTGAGTTCTGTAATTTTTAAATTATGCATATTTAAATTTGATATTATTATACTTTGTCTTTTTCGGTTGCACACACAAAAACAGAAAAATTAATAAATTATGTAGAATATTAAGAATTTTGTATGTGTATACAATATTTAAAATACCTGTAAGTTTAGCGAATTATGAATATAAAATAAACTTAATATTGTTTTCGCCGAAATTTTCATTTTTATCTCTTTTCTACTAATGTCCGAAATATTTTTTGGGATACGTCATCAGACCAACTTTGGTGTCATAAAAACCCTACAAAATAAAATAATAAAATTCCTTTTTCCTATATAGATCGTTAGATTTTTTTATTAATTATTGTAAATATTTTTAACAAAATAGTTTATTTCCTTTCCCTAAAGTTATAGACATTGTTATTTTTTTGTATTATCTGCCAATTTTTATATTTCGAAAAAAACCTACTAAGGAAAATATTACAAATCTTGTAAATTCCTGTAGAAGCATCAACCAACCATAAAGCATCATACAAACCTATAAACTATAAAACCTCTTAAGTTCCTTTAGCAGCATCAACCATAAAGCATAATACAAAATAATAAAGTATAAAATCTCTTAAATGCCTTTAGAAAGAAATATAACCATAAAGCATCATACAAACCAATAAACTATAAAACATCTTAAGTTCTTTTAGCAGCATCAACCATAAAGCATCATACAAACCAATAAACTATAAAACATCTTAAGTTCTTTTAGCAGCATCAACCATAAAGCATCATACAAACCTATAAACTATAAAACCTCCTAAAATCCTTTAGAGGCATCAACCATAAAGCATCATACAAACTTGTACATTATAAAACCTCATAAATTCCTTTAAAAGCATCAAACAAACATACACTATATAACCTGATAAATTCCGTTAGAAAAAGCAAAAATAAATCATCATCTAAACATAAACTAAGAAACCTCCTAAATTTCATTAAAAGTGTCAGAGATAATATCATATAAAAATGTATAAACTGTAAAAACTCATAAATTTCTTTATATTTAGGCTCGTCACTTATAAAACAACATCGAACCTTATAAGATGTTTTCTTTAATTTCCCTATTAACTCTTATAAAAAACAAACCCATGTAAACTCATAGAATTAGAAATAATACCGTAGTTTGCCACATTTCATTCTATAGGAACACATACAAGTCTATATAAGTCTATATAGTCTGCTTATAAATAATACAAAACAGATAAAATCACATAAAAACTTATAAAGCTTTTATATATTTTTTAAGTGGGTTTATAAGGTTTTTTATTAGGGGAATCATCGAGGCATCCATGAAACCAAATCCCAGATTCGAAAAAAATACTTTTTGTCTAACCTAAAAAAATTTATTGAAGACATGACTAACGCTTTCGATATCTGTCAAGCCAATAAATACGACAGAATCCCAGCAAAGCCCAAACTACTACCAAGATTCTCTCCAAAAACAGTAAAGATCGACAATATCGTCACTATATATCGATACACAAGAAACGACAGTTCATAAAAAAAATTACTTGATACACTGGATAAACCCACTTGTATCCTGAAAAATGCATTCAAGAGTGTTATGGTGACCAACCCCGAGGGACGTCACTGCACTGCATAGTGAGCACCAGCCGACGAGCATGCCCGGAAACCTCCGATCCAAGTCCACAAGGAACCAGCAGCCAGTACAGTAGAACAGTCTACTTACCACTCCGCTAGAAACAAGTCTCTCATTGTGCCCTTGCCCATAAGGAACCGAAGCTACCCTAAGTCTGTAAACCAGTGTAAAGTCTAGTGTCGCCCGCTTTGTAATTTATATAATAAATGACTGTGCACAACGACGTCGTAAAAGTATTATTTCTCCCTCGCCCAAACATCACAACTGGCGACGAGGTAAAAAAGTAATAAAAAAAAATCGCGCGGGAAAGTAACAAAAAGTTGAAACGTGCTCACAAAAAAATGGCATCAGCCAAGTTCGCCGAGTTTAACGGAACCGACGATGACTGGGTCATATATTCAGAAAAATTGGAAATGTTTTTTGTCGTGAACAATATAACCACCGAAAACGCGAAAGTGGCTAATTTGTTAAATCTAATCGGGACGGACACTTATAAAATCCTAAGAAATCTGTGCCATCCAACCATTCCGAAAAACAAAACGTTTGCGGAATTAACAAAACTATTAAAGGAACATTTTGGCCCACAAATTAATATTTGGCGCGAACGGAGAAAATTCTATGACGCACGGCAAGAAAATGGCGAATCAGTTGCAGACTTTTACGCAAGGATCTGTTCACTCTCAGTAAACTGTAATTTCAACGCGAATCTAACGTTTGTGATTCAAGAGAAATTCATGAGTGGTGTAAATAAAGGGCCAATAATGGACAGATTGTATGAAGAAGACGCATCCAAGACGACCATCGATAAGTTGAAATGCATAGCCGGTCAAAGGGAAGACATCTTGGAACGAAACTCAATGGGAGGAGTCAATGACGTCAACTACGTCACCAAGAATGCTTCGAGAAGAGGACATGCGCAGGCGGAAGAAAAGCGACCATTGGCAAACCTGAACAAGAATCGATCGTTTCCTCACCAAAAGAATGTTGGCAACAATGGACCCAAAAGAACGTCACCGTGCTACAGCCGGAAGGTTGGCGACAGTGACAGACGTCAGAGTCAGATGTCGAATGGAGACTGTCAACATTGTGGAAAAAAGCATCGTGGACTATGCCGATATAAATATTATTTTTGCTCAAAGTGTAATGAGAAAAGTCATTTAGCGAAAATATGTGGTCGTAATAAAAAAATCAATTATATGTGTTAGTTAAAACTTAGGTTCTCTGTTCTCTGGGCACTTTCTAATAATAAAAGATCACTTTCAACTTAACAAGTAGTATTTATTTCCTCTCAGATTATAACCTCTACTCTCATCGTCGCCTTCTCGTCCCTTTATACCCATCATCCATCACAATCCCAGTTTGACATAAAGTAAATATTAATTTATACAAGGTAGTTAAAACATTTAAAGGTAAGTATGCATCTATGATAAATATAATATAAAATAAGTTATTATAGGTATAATAGGTAAGTATGAAACTTAACATTCAGCCATCCTAGTTGATAATCTTTTAAATACTTTGGAGGTCTTCGATTTCTTTTAAGTTCGACATTTTCTTCTTTCTCGGTTTCAATTTTATCAATCAGATTTTCATTCTTGAATGATTTTTCTTCTGATATTATGGTATCATTAATGTCTTCTGTTGATCTGCTACTGTGTATTTCTGGCTTTTCTTGTGAATTATCATCTTCAGAGTTTTCTAATTCTGAATCGTCGGAACAAGTGTTCATAGGATATCTTTTTATTGCATCTATGGCTGCAATTCCTCTATAAAATTTTTGAGTGCGTTGTATTTCTGGCAAATCTTCAATTTTATACCTGTCATTTGGTAATCTTTCTACAATGACATATGGACCTCGGTATTTACAAAAAATGTTTTGTATAGCTTCTTGTCTTCTTTCTTGTACCTCTTTTTCTTGTACTTGTACTTTTTGAATTTCGTCGTCAATTAAATCATGTTGAACCTCTCTTGGTGTAAAATTAAAGAGTAGAAAATATGGTGTATTTTTGGTAGCTTGATGAATAGTATTGTTGATACTCCATTGAACTAGGTTAACATATTTGTCCCAGTCTCTACTATCTTCTTCTTGACTCAATGATGCTAATGCGGTACTTATGACACGATTTACTCTTTCACATTGTCCATTGGCTCTTGGAGTACTAGTTGCATTTTGTACGTGAATTATATGATTCTCTTTGCACATGCTTCTAAAAGGTGTACCTGTAAAAGCAGTACCTCGATCGCTGATAACTTTGTATGGTTTTCCAACAATATGAAACAGATCATTCATTATCTTAGCTGCTATTGCAGAGGTTGTATTTTTAACAGCCCTTAGGAAGGTAAATTTTGTAAAACCATCCACTATAACCAATATATGTTGATTTCCCTGTTTACTTCTTATGAATGGTCCAAGGTGGTCTACATGAATAGTATGGAAAGGTATTCCAATTTTGTCAATCGAGTGCAATTTACCCTGTTGTCGTCCTCCTGGTACTTTATGGTATAAGCATTCTGTACAAGTTCCTATATAGCCCTTCACATATCTCCTCATACGAGAAACCAATAATTTTGTTTAATTTTTTTCAGAGTCTTTGTCAAAGCCGGATGTCCTAAATTATCATGACATTTTTGAACTATCTTCCATCTAACCTTCTTCGGAACTACCCATTTCAGACTATTTTCTTCTTTTTTGTATACTCTTCCATCTTTTATTTCAAATTCTTGCGTTATGTTTTTTTCTTCATTATTTTCTGGCTCTTTCTTCTTTAAAATGTCAACTGTTCTTTAAACGCTTGGATCGCTTCTTTGTAAGATACATAACCAATCTTCTTCTTCAAGTGAATTCAACAAAATTTGTAACCCATCTGCACAATCAGTTTCTTCAATTTCTTTAATACATCCAAGTTCTTGCATATTCATTGCGAAACAGTCTTCGTACTTTCTCAGAATATTCAGTAATTCTTGCTTGTTTTTTTCGCCAATACTTTCACCAATTTGGACTTCTTCTACTTTAATCTTCGTATCTGATTCTGTTGGGCTTTCTTCCTTTTCAGTAATGTCAACTTCTATTTCTTTAATACACGGTATGGCTTTAGTAACTTTTTCATTTTTGGTGATCACAATTTCAGTATTTGTAAAGTTTGCAATGGGTATGCAAGTCTCCAGTTTTTCATTCAAAGTAACCACACATCTTGAAATACATCGTTTATCTTCCGTAAACTTTTCAATATACAAGTCTTCTTTAATTCTATCTTTAGTATAAACATCTATAAATCCAACAAAATTCTTTGGTATAACCGTCTTTTCTTTGGCTCACAGATTTACTTTAAACTTTGGCAACGTTGGAATTTCCATATGTATCAAACATTCATCTTCATCAGTATGGTTTTGGTTTTCAAATAATCTTAATGTATTTCCTTTTTTAACTGCTACTATGTGTTTTTGTTCAGTAAAAGGTTGACCTATTAATAGTGCTATATCTTGGCTTTCATCAGGAACTACTAATAATTTGGTATTTGCTGATGCTTGGTCAACTATGACATGAGCATTAATCTCTTCCAAAATTTCAACTCTACCAGATCCAAATCCCCTTACATGTAATGGTTTATCGACTTTATTTATTTTTAATTGAAGTTCTTCTGCATTGGATTTTCTAATTAAATTTCCTTGGCTTCCAAAATCTATGTAAGACTCAATTTGTTTTTCATCTACTAGGGCATATTGATAATATTTTTCATTTCTGTTTTCTTTTTCTTCATTAGTCTTATTAACTTTAACTTCAACATTAGTTTCAGATGTGTTCGTTCTCCTTTGTATATTATTTTGAGTATTGTTTCGACAATATTTAGAGACATGTCCATATTTCTTGCAAATGAAACATAGAGGTCGGTCCTTATCATCCCTCGGAGGTAGGTATTTATTAGTATTGACATTTCTTATGTGTTTATCTTTATCATCAACTTTATTTTCTCTTTTATTTCTTTCTTCGTTTGGTTTAAAATTCCTATTTTCAATATTAGTTCTAGTATTATATCTCGCTTTTCTTTGGTGATTTATTCGCTCATATTCTTCCAAAGAATGTAATAAATCATCTTCATCTTCATGTGTTTTACCTGAAGTCACATCACATAGTGTTTTATCATACAGTCCGATAAGTATTTGCTCTCTACTTTCAGTAAATGTCAGTCCGAGATCTTTACAGAATTTTGTCTTTTCATGAAAATAGCTTGCAAGACTTTCTTCTTTTTTTTGTACTCTGGATTCCATTTTTCTGTTACACTTTCTTGACCTATAAATGTTTTGTTAAAAGCTCTTTCAAAATTTGCAAATGTGTGCAACTCATTTATTCTTCTGGCTATGAGTCCTGGCAGTCTCCAATGTAAATGACTCAGGCCATTTATATAATAATTGCATGCTTTTTAGGTTATTTATCCATTCGCTAGCTTCTATTTTGCATTCTCCATTAAAATATTCTATATTTTTTGTCAAATCGGGCATAATTTGGTAACTGTCTCTCTTTGGTTCGGAAACTACAGGAGTAACCCGGTCAACTAAACTTTCAAGTACGGTGTCTCGTCTTCTGTTGTCTTCGATCATCATCGTTAGTATTCTATTAAGGTTAAATGGATTTTCCCTCCTCGACTGTCCTAATTCAGCGCTAATACTATCATGAAAATCGTCTTCGGTTTCGTTTTCGCCCATTATTACTTTTAATTAGCAAACCTGACTAAATTCTTGGCTATGGAGAACTATAGGGTAGGAGGCCGATCGACAATGGCAGCATTTTCAAATTCTGTCCCGGTTTTTTGGTTAGTTCGCTATTGGCCGATAGATGGCTCTCGCGTCCGAAGTGGGCTGATGTTGTCTTCTTCTTCTTCGTTTTTAATATGGAAAACTAGATCCTCCATAGTTTTTAACTTTTACTTAAACCCTTTATTTTTCTGTGCTTTTACTTTTGACAATTGACATTTTATTTTTCGAAATAACAAATAGTTTGAAGGCAAGACAAGACAAACAACGTTGTATTGTAATTAATTTCCATATTTATAATGAATAATGGTACAATTTATAAAAGTAGAGTTTGCTTTGTGTCGGGGTGTAAGACAGGATCTTTTTCAGAGAGAAAACGCAGCCAAATAAGTCTCTTTCTAGCTCCAAAGGTATAGCTAGAATGTTTAATACCCTGTATTTTAAAAACCAAGCATCGTTGGAACTTTATACAGGCGGAGTTTACTAATAAGTATAACAAAGTAAGTGTAAATTCATATAAAAGTCCTTATTTGTTCCTTAAAGAACTAATTTAAATAAAAATAGTTATTGCGTCCATAAGAAACCATTATTTGATAGCCCACTTCGAACACGCGCGCCATCTTACAGCGACTCGTAAAGCTGAATTACCGATGCTAATTTGGGACCGAATCCAATGCATTGCGATCGGCCTCCTACCTCAAGTCCTCCATATTCTTGGCACAATAAAGTTTTTACAATGTTTACTTCAAAGAACTTCTTACAGATGGCAGCACAGTAAAATTGCAGGTTTGTATAACGTCTACTTCAAGAAACTCTTCACAGGTGGCGGTATAATGTCTACTTCAAGGAACTCTTCACAGATGGCGACACAGTGTAATATTACAGGTTTGTATTATGGCTACTTCAAAGAACTTTTCACAGATGGCAGTTAAGTATACTATACAGGTTTATGTAACGTTTATTTGAAGAAACTTCTCACAGATGGCGCTAGTTAGCACAGACAGCTATCGCAGGTGATCTGGCAACAGAAACAAAATATGGCGGACGGCGGTAACAGTTCCAGAATAATCAACACTATTTATATATGGTTTGTTCACAAAAATGGCAATTCAAATGTTCACTTTTTGAAATAAAGGATACAAAAGTATTTTGTCACAGTTTGTTGCAACGACAGAAAACTCACACAAGTTTTCCACAAATATTCAGTCGTTTACAGCAGTTTTTTAACACAATGGCCACGCTTGCTTTGTTCTTTGTTAACGAATTTTCTGTTTTTTTAGGGCACTTTCGTCACATATGAGTTACATCCACTTCTGAATTGTTAATTAAACTTAGGTTCTCTGTTCTCTGGGCACTTTCTAATAATAAAAGATCACTTTCAACTTAACAAGTAGTATTTATTTCCTCTCAGATTATAACCTCTACTCTCATCGTCGCCTTCTCGTCCCTTTCTACCCATCATCCATCACAAACCCAGTTTGACATAAAGTAAAGATTAATTTATACAAGGTAGTTAAAACATTTAAAATTAAGTATGCATCTATGATAAATATAATATAAAATAAGTTATTATAGGTATAATAGGTAAGTATGAAACTTAACATATGTTTGATGAGTCAAGGTATGTAGACAAAGATTTTAACGTGTGTATGCAATCCGAGGGGGAAGAAGTTGAAAATTTTAATTGTCAAGTAGATAATGCTAATTGCATAACTGTATTTTCAATAGATAAGACTGGACAAACCTGTGATATTATGTTAGATGTTCGTATAAACAACAGAAATTTTCAAATGATTTTTGATAGTGGTAGTTCTGTTAGTTGTATAAACGACTCTATACTAAAAAAATATTTTAAGTGTGAAAGGTTATTATAAAGGATGACATAATTTTAAAAAGTTATAATGGTAGCATATTCTCGCCCCTAGGTTGTATATTTTTAAATGTCCAGTATAAAAACATGTGTAAATGTCTTAAATTTTATGTAATCTCTGAAGGAGGACCGTGTTTATTGGGTAGGAATTTTATAGAAACTTTTAAATTAAAACTTGTCTTAATGAATAGTATTGCTAACGAGGTCAATACAAAGACAAAAATTGAATATTTGAAAAAGAGATACAGTAATGTTTTTTCAAATAAACTTGGTAAATTTAAATATGCAAAAGTAGATGTCCAATTAAAACCTAATGCTACTCCTGTTTTTTTAAGGTCACGTCCGATTCCTCTGGCGCATCGCAAAATGATGGATGAAGAAATAGATCGTATGGTTGACGAAGGTGATGTGCTTATATACTCCTGTGAAATCAAGTAGTTGGGCTACTACAATCGTTGCAATAATAAAGGCAGATGGAAGACTGCGCTTATGTGGCGACTATAAAAGCACCGTCAATAGGTTTATTCAAGAAGACCAATATCCATTGCCCCGAATCGAAGAATTTTTTGCAAAACTTCATAACGGTGAACATTTTACAAAACTCGATTTATGTCAGGCATATAACCAATTTCAGGTAACGGATAAATCCAGAGAAATTTTGGCATGGAGTACGCATAAAGGTATATTTTTAATGAATAGAATGCCATTTGGGATTAGCACTGCTAGCGGAAGATTCCAAAAACATTTAGAGCAACTATTTTAAGGTATGGATAACGTAATAATTTACCAAGATGGCATATTACTTACAGGTCCGAATAAGCAGGAACATTTGAAGACCTTGGAGATGGTTCTTCAAAAATTGGAAAAGGCAGGACTAACAGTCAAACCGAGCAAATGTGAATTTTTTAAGGAGTCCATAGAGTATCTGGGACACGTAGTCTCAAAGGAAGGTTTAAGAAAATCTGAGAAACGCATAGACAGCATCTTGAAAGCATCACCCCCAACAAATCTGACGGAAACAAGAGCATTGTTAGGCCTGTGTAATTATTATCATAGATTTTTACCTAACTCAGCTGATATTTTAAGACCTATTTATGATTTATTAAAATAAGATAGAAATTTTGTATGGAATAAAGAATGCCAACGTGCATTCAATAAAATTAAAGAAATTGTTGCATCTGATACTGTACTAACTCATTTTAATCCTAGGTTACCACTGATTGTAACAACCGATGCATCCGATAAAGGGCTATCAGCTGTACTGCCACACAGAATGCCTGATGGAGACGAAAGACCAATATGCTTTGCATCAAAAACTTTACTGCCCGCTGAGGTAAATTACTCAACCCACTTGAAGGAAGCTACAGCAATACACTGGGCTGTGGGAAAATTTCACCATTATCTGGCAGGAAAAAGATTCATAATAAAAACTGACCACAAACCTTTAGCTGCAATATTCGGTAAGCATAAATCGTTACCAAAAATGTATGAGAATCGATTAGTAAGAATGGCAGCATTTTTGTCAGGATTTCAGTATGATATAGAGCATATTAATGGCAAAAGAAATTTAGTTGCAGATTATTTATCTAGATCACCAATACAACCGTCAAGAGAAGATTTGGTAGAGCAAAGGGTCAGCTACGTACGTTTTACTGACCAGGTGCAAGAATGGCCTATCAACAACAATACTGTAAGAGAATGTACCAACTGATAGAGAGTTGCAGCAGGTGATACAGTATGTAAGAGACGATAGATGGCCAGAAAAGATAGAAGGTAATATAAAACCATTTTTAATCGTAGACAAGAGTTAATGTATAATGCAGGTATTTTAATATGGGGTGCTAGACTGATAATACCGAACGTTCTCAGAAAGCAGTTACTAAAAGAGCTGCATGAAGGTCATTTTGGCATTGTAAAAATGAAAAGTATGGCTCGATCATTAATGTATTGGCCAGGGATAGATTCTGACATAGAAAAACTAGCTAAAAGTTGCATACCATGCATCCAGAATAAGCAGAATCCACCCAAAGTAGAGTTGACACCATGGCCGCTTGAAACGAAACCATGGAATAGAATGCATGTTGATTTTTTAGATCCAATAAAGAATTCAATGTTTTTCATAATCGTAGATGCTTACAGCAAATGGATAGAGATTTTTCCAATGAAAAACATAACAACCGAATTGACAATTAACAAGTTGAGAGAAACTTTTGCCAGGTATGGATTACCCAAAATTTTAGTTTCAGACAACGGATCTCAACTAACTGAAGGAAAAATGCAGGAATTCTTAATGAAAAATGGTATAGAACATTATAAATCGCCTCCGGGACATCAGCAAAGCAACGGATTGGCGGAAATAGGGGTAAAATTGTTCAAAAATAAGTTAAAAACTTACCTGTCCGATGAAAAGTTTAAAAATGAGAGTTTAGACATACTTATATCTCGATTCCTTTTTAGTTATAGAAACAACAAGCATGCATCGACGAATGAAACACCATTCGAGCTTATAGAGAGCAGAGGACAGTACTTACCCAGCTAAAGGAGAAGCCAAAAGAAAGGACAGAAGTTCCAGAGTTCCAAAGCCAACAGCAACAGCGACAAATTAAGCACTATGGTGGAGTGAAGCGTACCTTCAATAATGGTGAAAGCGTGATGGTGACCGACTACAGAAAATCTAACGAAAGAATGTGGACCCAAGGCACAATCACGAAGAAAATTGGACGCAACACATATATATGTCGACTGAGAGAAGGGCCTTATTGGAAACGACACGCCAACCAAATTTTGCGATGCGGGGAGGGAGAGGAATGTACCACTTCAGGAGATAGATCTACCAAAACACCGGGTAATGTATCTCAATTTCCTAATAAAATTCAAAAGATAGGCATTCTGCCTATAGTGCAAAATAACATCACAAATGAAAGTAGTTCTAGCACTATGATGCGTTTAGAAATAAACGAATCCGTTATGGAGAATTGTCAGTCTGTAGGGTTAAACAATACCCCATGTAATGAGGCATCATTATTCGTGACAACCCCTTCAGAGAGTGGAACGAAAGAGAGTATGCATGAAGTTGAATATAATATTGGTATGAATGAGACAGTAAGTGACAAGGTATCACTTAATGAAAATGACAAGGGTAACGCAAATAGACCGAAACGTACCATCAAGACACCTAACAGACTGAGGGACTTCATGTTGGATATATTTTAAAATAAAAATAATAAACCTCTCGATACAAAAGCGAAAAAGGGCTCAAAAATACATAAAAGCAGTACATGTAACTAATGTTATTATAACATATCTTTTTACAGAAAGAATATTTTATTGTCAAACGACTGAATGTATTTTTGTGCCACGCTATCAAGTTGTAAGGGTGTTGATGCTTGGAAATTTTAGGCCCCAAGCTCAAACAAGGAGGGAGGTGTTATGGTGACTAACCCCGAGGGACGTCACTGCACTGCATAGTGAGCACCAGCCGACGAGCATACCCGGAAACCTCCGATCCAAGTCCACAAGGAACCAGCAGCCAGTACAGTAGAACAGTCTACTTACCACTCCGCTAGAAACAAGTCTCTCATCGTGCCCTTGCCCATAAGGCACCGAAGCTACCCTAAGTCTGTAAACCAGTGTAAAGTCTAGTGTCGCCCGCTTTGTAATTTATATAATAAATGACTCTGTAGCAACGACGTCGTAAAAGTATTATTTCTCCCTCGCCCAAACATCACAAAGAGCACACAAGAGGTTCTTATATTCGTATTTTACAAGGCAATGCTGGACAAAAAAAAAAAAAAAAAAAAAATTCAACCTCACAAGAAAACCAAATTCATTGCGAAGAAGACCCAAAGCAGCCAGTTTTCCAGTTTTGTTCGTCCCTTACCAAACTTCCCCAGGGGATGGAGAAATTACGGTTCGGTGAACCTATGCATGAGCCTACACAGCTAAGCAGTTGCATCAGCAAAACATCGAATCGGGGTCCCAATTTTATTACAAATAAGTCAAAATTATATACCTATATAAATAGTAGGTTTTAGATTATAATAGTTACCTCTAAGTTTATACTGTACTATAATATTATTATTGTTAAGTTGTTACAAATAAAGGTCATTTTAAAAAGTACCTGTTGCCTAATCGACCCTCAACTCCCGTATGCACCATTACGACTTAATCAGGGTTATACTTTGACCATCATTTATGACAAAACTCGCTATGAACCAGCAAGTTATAGAATTGATCGTGATTATAATTGAGTCGACCATTTTGGCCTGGATATTTCAACACCATCAATTCAGGTTTAATTTTCTCTTATAGTAGGTTCAGGAATTTCGTGAAGTTATCGACCACGGGATGACAAAATAGCTACATTATTGCGATTCTTAAAATCTACATCCTTTTCTATCGATCCCCTTCGCCTTAATTCGTTGGATTGTTGAACACGAAACTCCTAAAGCATCAGAAACCCTCTAAAAGAGATAGGTATTATTTATAACAACATTGCCATATATTTTTCATGTTTAATATTTATGTTTTCACAATTGCTGCTTTATTATATCTACTGACCTTGTAAACTGTGGTGAAGGGTAAAAGAATCTTTTCGGCATCACTTTATCTTTGAAAATAATCAAATAAATTTAAAATGAATGCTTGTTCTTTTTCACAATACCGTGACATTTTTAACTCGAAAAATTATACGACATTCATTATTGATGCAAATTTACTTTCTCTGCTTAGCTCCTCCACTCAAACCAAAATGTCCTTCGCTTACACTTCCTTTTGAGTCCATAATTGCATTCCCGGTACAAACCTATCTTTTAAATATGTCACATATAGCTGATTTCCAAACCTGTAACAGTTAATCGACAGCAGGGGCGTGCGGTCCATGGAAGCAAGGGAAGCATTGCTTCCCCTAAAACCAAAATGTTATTTTTATTTTATCCTAATAAATTAATTTTATCCTAAATAAATAAAACAATTATTATACTGCGGCAAGCCTCTAAAAAAGTTGGCCTTAGCCTGTATATCTCTCGTCTCTCTCCGCCTCTCATCGGAGAAGATCTTCGCACCAGTGCCAGTCGAGTTTCCGCGATTGAAACTGTAAAGTTGTGTGCTTGTGTTGTGTGTTTTTTGCTGAAGAAATAGTTGCTTCCCTTCTCCAAAATTTTACCGCACGCCACTGATCGACAGCCAATTTGCATAGTCGGACAAACCATTTGATTGATCTATTCTGTGAAAATCAACACTTTGGGCAGTACTTTCACTGTGAAAATCTCTTTTTTCTACTACTGTATAAATAAATTAACTTTCGGGCCCTAGGAACACGAAAGAAAACGAAAGTAAATGTTACAGTTACCTGAATATTATCCGTTGCTAGCTACGAAAGTAGGTTGCTATCTACGAAAGTAATACTTTCGGTGCCAGGACAAAAAAATCAAACTGACAGACTCTGACAGTACTCAAATAACTAGTTGTCAACAATACTCAAATAACTAGTTGTCATGGATTATTTTACAGGTGGAAAAAAACTTATTTTATCATTTTAATTTGAATAAAATCAAAGTTTATTACTTAATAATATATTGATCAGAGAACAGTAGTAGAAAAAAATTAATACATTACACGATGCGAAAGCCTTTTTTGGTGGTCGGAAGTATTAAATCACCTCGGCTTTGCCTCGGCAATTCAAAAACCTCCTCACACCAAAAAATTAACTTTCGCATCTAGTAATGTAAATAACTATTAATCCCTTGCGAAAATTTAAGAAATCATAGCTAAAACATATTTCATTAAATAGAGGACAGCCAAGTAGATTACTTATCAGTAGAATGCACTTTACTGAACATCAGACTTTGTTGTGGTAACAAAACTTCTTTGTAAAGAATAATTCTGTTATCGTAGACATTCCACCTAACGGAGCGAAGTAAATGCTGAGGGGCGAAGTGGCTTTAGAACGATATTTGCGTTTGCTTAATGTATATTACAGGCAACGTCTGGCGTAAATAGTTACAGATTTGAACGTATAGTACCTACACAATTATAAGCGGTAAAATATTTATAATAGATGGTTTCTCTTACTTTTATTTCTCTATAAAAATACTTTGCTTCAAGGCCAGAAATATTTTTTAATTGTAACAAAAATGCTTAGCTGCCTGTGTAGAGATCTGTCTTGCTAAAATTATTATTTCTGCTACAGGGATACATTTTTTTTAAATAAAAACGTCTCTCCTAAAATAATAAAATTTATATTTAATTATTATACAGGGTGTTATTCATTTGAAAACTTCCCACCACGGAGTTATCAAAAACCACTGATTAAAAGAAAAAACGCCGAGACACGTCAAAACATTTGCCAAAGGAGACAACTTTTTAACCAAAAACTACTTCACCCCCTTTTACCCTCTGTCCACCGGGGTCATCCCCTTAAAAATTTTAAATGACAAGGGGGGTATCAATAAGTAATAGCTTGTTTGAAAGGTCTTTCAAAGTGCTTTATTTTGACGTTTGATTTTTTAAAATCGGTCGATTCGTTTTCGAGAAAATTAGAAAAATCTTTATTTATCTTAATTTGTTCAGATAGAAAAAAAAAACATACGAAAATATCGCTTTTTATTTCAATAAGTGTTCAAAATGTTGCCCGTTATATTGGTCAAACAATGATATAGACGATGTTCAAATTCCTGACGGATATTTTCAAAAACATGTTGTGGGAGATCATGGCAGCTTTCGATGATGCGTTGACGAAGTTCTTCCAAACTTTCAGGTTGAGGAGTGAACGCAATAGACTTCAAATGGCCCCATAGAAAAAAAGTCTAATGGCGTCAAGTCAGGAGATCTAGCAGGCCATTCCATAGGCCCTCTTCGCCCTATCCATTTATCTGGAAACTCGTCGTCTAGTCATTGCCGAACCGGAAGAACATAGTGCCGTCTTGCTGGAAATATATTTCAGTCTTATCAAGTATAGGGTTTCCATCGTCTTCGATTTGGTTTTCAATGGTTTCAGTGATAAGCGGATTGACGATATTTTCAAACATACCTAAATAAATGCCTCCATTTAAATTTCCATTAATAAACAATGGCCCAATCACTTTGTTTCCTACAATGCCTGCCCAAACATTAATTTTTTGGGGGTACTGAGTATGCCCTTCTACAAAAGCATGAGGATTTGCATTGCTCCAATACCTGCAGTTATGCTTATTAACAAATCCATTTAGATAAAATGTGCATTCATCACTGAAGCCGATATTCTTTACATGAATGGTATTATCATTAATCGCTGCAGTCATTTGTTCACAAAACTCAACTCGCCTATCGAAATCATCTTCGGTTAACTCTTGCAATATTTTCATTTTGAATGGATGAAATTTATGCAATTTATTAGTAACTGTGTGTACAGAGCCTAATGAAATACCAGTCGCATCAACAATTTTGCTTAATGAAGTATTAGGATTTATGCCAAAATGACACAAAACTTCAACTTGAGCGGCTTCATCCAAAACTCTACGTTGATTACGTTTTTTATTTGCAACAGATCCAGTTTGAGTAAATTTAGTAATTAGGTCCAAAACATACCTAGGTATGCGAAAATATCTTTTCCGGATGTCTGGCGTTAAATGTGACGGCAGTTTGCCGATCACATTGATTTTGGGCACCATAAATTAGAATCATTTCCACTCTTTCGGCTAGTGTGTAATCCATTTTGGAAGTAAAATCTGAATCAATAAATTAATTGTCACTATCCCAAGATTATCACAAAAAGGTAACTGACAGCAAATTAAATTCTTTTATTTCTGACCGGGATATTATAAGTTTATAACATCATAGTTACGCTATCAATAAAGAGAGTTATAACTCCCTTGGGATATTAAAGATTCTCTAATTACCTCTACCCTTTACAGGTAAAATAAGACAATAAATGCTAAAATACCTATTTTTTATTCATGTCCTTACAACGTCAATGTCATTATTGACGGCACCTGATTCAAATATACCGGAAAGGTAATAAATTGAAACATTTCTTCCGGTTTAAAAATAAACAAAAATTTAAATCGGTCAGAAATAAAATTATCGATAACTCTGGTACCAAAATAATTGCCAGTGACTCATTTTTACCGGGGTGTGTAAGACGTAAGGGGAACGCCAATTCCAGAGGCGTGTCATTTTAAACAATAATAAATCAAAAAATAAATGAATTACTTGTTTATTATTATAATACATTTACATTATATAATAATTTACATTTACTAGGTATATCTAATAAATTAAACTGAAAAATAAATGAAGCTTTTACATTTGGTGATCTAATGCAGTAATAATTAGAGAAACTAAATTACGCAGGTATAAAATCCAAGGCGAATAATAAAGCAACGGTATAAGCTATTTTCATAAATTATTTTATTGTACTACATAATAATAGAAAGAAGTAATAGTGGATTAAGGGCAAAACCTAATTAATGTTACTTAATGAACACTACTTGGTAATACTTTGACAAATTATATTCCACCCCGACATTAAAAAGTGTTATGATGACATAATATTATATACGTTTTAAATGCATTATTTACTATCTGATGATGAAAACATTTCATTACTGTCGCTACTGCTGTCATCCGCAGGATTTATAATAATAGGTTCCACCATGACTTCAACGCGTAGATCTAAGTCCCACATTTTTTTTTCTACGCCCTCGACATGTAATACGCACTTATGCCAATCCGCTGCTTGTACATTCGCTATTGCCGTTTTTAACAGTTCTTTAACATCTTTTAATTTAAATGTTCTATTCTCACGCGCCACTTCGCCTTTTATCTGTGCCCATATAAGCTCGATTGGATTTAGTTCACAATGGTAAGGCGGTAAACGTAATATTGTAACACCTCGTTCACGAGCCATTTCATCCACTACATATTTCGTATATTTTTTTTGTGAAGTCTTGCAAGATCGAGCAACTGAACTTTTAGCATTTTTTCGCCAAATGCGGAATATTTTTTTCTTCGAGCCAGTCAACAATCTTTCCTTTTCGCCACGCAGAAGTTGGCAAAGCTTCCACCCGACGGCTGTGGTATGGTGCATTGTCCATCACGATTACCGACCCACGTTCAATACGCGGTAAGATGGATTTAAACCAATCTTCAAACACTTTCGAGTTCATATCCTTATGATAATCACCGGTTTTACGAGATTCAAACACGTTTAACCCACCTTCAAGAAAACCAGAATCACTCCCGATGTGGGTTATAATTGAATCGGTGCATGCAAGAAGGGTCCTTAGCCCATTTGGATAGTTTTGAGAAAATCGAAAAAAACCTCATAACAAAATTGCATAAGAATTATTGTTGAACCGGCTAGCCATCAGTTATCCACCTATTATCTAGCTTCTAAAACCAAATTGCAGTGGAGAAATCCCACTTGACCAAAACATGTCACTGTGATGTAACAGTTAAAAAACATTGTTTAATGTTTTATCACTGAGCTAAGCACACAGATGTCACAGAGATGCTCCTAACTTGCACTAATGTCGCCACAACCAAGGATTTAAGCTTTATCACAGAGACAAAACGCAAATCTATGTCAGTGACAAACCATGTTTCATTTTTTATCTTTTGGCTTGACAGATGAAATCTGTTATTGTTTCATTCCTATGATATCTTTGTTTTATATATCTTATGTCAAATAAATCCATGCGGTTTGACAGATGTAATATATTGTAGTTACATCTTGGAGATAAAACTAGATTGGAACAAATAATAATAATAATAATAATAACAATAATACTTTTATTGAAAAAATTTTAAAACAATTTTATTATTTAATTTTTCGTCACGTCCCAATCTTTGTTTGCCTTGACGCACCCAGTCACTAGTGACTTCTTCAAAAAGTTTTTCCGTGCAATCTGGCCCATATTGACTATATCTGCAATAATGTAGAATATATTAGTTTGTCTCCGTTGGAACCATATTATGGAAAACTTTTTTATTATTAATTTTACAAAAAAGTTCTGCATGGTCTACATTCTAAAATGCAACAATCAGATATTAAATTTTTTCATGCGTATACCTACGAGCTTTGTCAAAAAATATGAATTTTGCCCAACTTCCAAGGAACCACGATTCATAAAATTAATTTTAGTATTGTTAGTATCTACTAAATAATAAATTAAACCAGTGCTGCTGGAAGTAGAGGTCTGCTCTTCAGGTGAGTCATCAGATTCTGTCTTAGGCTCAAGTTCTCGAAGTCTACTACGACTACTATACATACCTAAAGTTTTAGCACTACGGGCTACGGGTGACATTTTCTTTAGGTACTATGTAGGGCATGTCCGAGGTCTGCTGATGGACTGTAACAGAGCTTACAGATTCTGGATTGGATTCATTAAAGTTTTCCCAAAATAATTTTGCTCTCCTTTGTTGCTGCCTCAAGAAGGAGCCACAAATACTTTTTTCGTGCGTCTGCTGTGTTCCATATAGACAATTTAAAAAACCAATAACTTTCAGTAAACTTTACACATGCTAATAAATAAACAACTTACCACGCAATCACGATTCAAAAAGTAGAAGTAGAAACACACTATTCGCTCTCCAAACAATAAACACTCTCGAAACGAAAGGCATCTGGAGTGATAAAGACGCCAAATTGACAGACTAAATTGACGTATATTAACGTCAAACTTGTCTCTCTTTATTGCAACAACAGTTTTAGCACTGAGTTGTCACAAAGATAAAACACTGCTGCAAAGCAATGCTCTTGGTTATAGTGCTATTACAACATATATGTTTGTTTTGTCACTGCTATAGAACCGTGTGATAAAACGGTGCTCTTTAATTGAGCTCTATATGAGATATCACAATCTTGTCACGTTCTATGTTTGGTCAAGTGGGATAGACCTATGGTGACCTTGGGAGGCAGAAAAATCATCGGACTTAGGTACTTTCTTGCATGAATGGTGGAGCATAATAAGACAACAAGTCCCGGACTTGGGTCCGTTCTTGCATGAACTGTCAAAATTATTTATTTTAATTACATAGGAGAAACCTGCATAAGGTCCGTTCTTGCACAAATAATTGAGTTTACCTTTCTAAATGTCAAATATCACCATATCTCATTTTCGGCAAAAATGCACTAAGGACCCTTCTCGCATGCACCGATTCAATTAACCGACGACCTTTTCCTGAAGGACCTTTCAATCCAGTGGACAGTCCATTGATAAAGGCGTTACGTGCATCTTTAATGTTGAGATCTTGCCAAATGTAATTCACAGTATGTCCTTCATTTAACCATGTCTCGTCCGTAAAGTAAATTAGTTTCCCTGCACAGCGATATTGTTGCATTTCTTCTAGACACTTTCTACGCCACAATACGATTTCTTCCTTTTCCACCAAAATACTTTTGCGATTTCGTTTTAAGAATCGAAAATTTAATTCTCGTAGTGTACGCATTAAAACTCTTCGTGAAATTTTTGGCATATTTTCATCCTCTTCAATTTCGGCAGAAATTTTTTTTAAATTCGGAGGTTCATTTCGAAAAAAAATGCATGCACTTTTCGGCGAATGGCTAACTTTGTTTGCTGATCAATAAAAATCTTTTTCCGTCCTCTTGTCTCCTTCTGATCGGGCACTTTAGTATTCCTGTTTTCCTTGATAGTTCTATAAACAGTACGGCAAAATGTCTTAGTCAATGTGGCACAAAGTTCTGCTGCATCAGTAAATGATATTCCACTGTGTGTACTTATTAGAATTCCCTCATACAGATTTTTTAACATTGCACGCTCCCCAGCGTTTTAAATGACGTCGTTTTTTAACTTGTTGGTTACTACCACTTGAATAACTCGCCTGCATTATAATATTTGCTGTTTTGAATAAAGCACAAAAATAATAAAACTGAATTGCTAATATCCTCTCGGTTGAAACTTGTCTACGACACTGAACGTTGATTAGATGCGATAAGAAAGCGAGCGAGCGCCTTTAAACATGGGTTTTCCCACCTGTGTTGCCAAATTAAGTAAAACAGGTACCGTAGGGTGAAAGGTATATACGTGCCTAAATGACATGGCGATTTCGGTAAATTTTATGGAAATTTTAGTGAAATGTATTAAAACTTGGCAACATGTAATGACCTATTTATGCACAATCTTATCAAGCGGTTAGGGATGTCTTTATTTAGCTTAAAAGTGGGCGAATCAATGTTAATTATTTTCTCCGCACACTGTTAATGGTGGTTTGAACAGTTTTGCCAATTATTTTGAGACTGTAGTTATATGTACCACGGGAATTATAAGAGTCTCAATTACCTCGGTTAATTGCTGTCCCTCGGGCCAAGGGCCCTCGGGAAGTAAACTTTGCCCTCGGTCATAAATAACTATCTTTTCCTTAGCAACTATAAAAAACTAAACAGGTATACATACATAAGAATAAATACATGTTATCTGTGTTGATAAAAAGAAGGCGGAAAAAAAATTCTTCATGTTACCCAAGCAAACCCGTTCCGTAGGGGAGGGTGGGGCAAGTTCGCCATACGGGGCAAGTACGCCATTGCGATTTTCTTAACATCGGAGCAGTTCGGGAAAGTCCGGATGTTGTCAACTGATGCACCTGATCACCCATATGTTAATTCAAAAGAAACCGTTGGCCTAGACAGACGCACGTGGTTACAGTTGAGCATTTTCGTATAACGAAGTTTTCGGTATAAGAGTTTACAAATATTCTAAAACTAGTTTCACAGTTTTAAAATTTATTTGAGCAGTGCTAATATTAATTTTTGGTTAGCTGACAAAGTATTTTTACGATTTACGGAGCTAAGTAAGTAAGTATACCTAATCTGTATTCTGAAAGAAAAAAAAATTCGCTCCGTGAATAGTGGGGCAAGTTCACCGATCAGAAAGCATGAACAATCTAAAGAAATCACTCCATACAAATTAGACTTAGAAATAAAAATGAGTGACAAACAAAAGGTAACTAAAATTATAGCGGAGTCCAAAGTCGAAGACAAAAAAAGAAAGAAAAAAAGCTGAGAACGAGGAAGAGAATATCTACCTACTGTCCATATTGTGGAGAGGAATATGGATTGACGCAAGAAGATACAATGTGGCGAGTGTAAGCAGTGGTCCCATGAGGATTGCACTGACTTTGAGAAAGAATATAGTGCCACTTTCATATGTGATACATGTAGAAATTAAAATGTGTAGATCATTGGCTAACTTACCCCACTAGGTGGGGCAAGTACGTTTTTTGCAACAAATATGTTTTGTTTTTATATTATTTTTAGGTATTGTTTTTTGCTTTAAATTACTGCTCCAGTTAATTATTATTATACCAAAGAGTCGAGTAAAAACATAAACATATAACATTTATTTTATTTTTAGTATTTTACCGCCATTGAAAGGTTAAGGTGGCTAAGTTGCCCCACCCTCCCCTATACCTACTACTTTCGTTTACGGCGGTTTCTTTAAATATTGATTACATGACAAAACGTAAGTCTCTAATACTCCCATAATACCCTAATCGATGTCATTATCCAATATAAAATGTCAAAAATACCGCACTTGACAATTATTTTCGTTGATTGAAGTCATGAAAATAAAAAAAAGTTATATCCTGAAACTTTCTTCATAATACTTTTGTATTTTGCTAAATTTTCAGTCAGTTTATATAAATCCAAAAACTAAAATTTACTTCATCTTTAAATTCTAGGTAATTAGCATTTACATTTTACCAGTCATTCCTTGACAATTTCATCAGTAAATCATGATTGGCAAAAACTCATATTGGCAAAGGGGTCTAACTCCAACTAAATCTCTGGAAAGAAACAGCAGGCTTTCAGTAGCAAAAGTTAAAAACAAGGCTGAAGAAAATTATTTAAACGTAGAACTTGGACATTTGGAAAAAGAAAAGAAAACTGCGTTGAGAATGCTGCAAAATGATAAACAAACTTTTAAGTTAAAATACTCCAAGAGAAGTGATTATGGCGACAGTGGCCCCAATGAGGTAATTCCATAGTAAAATATTTGTTAAATCGTGATTGAAACAATACAGTGGTGCATGATTCATGCTGAAAGCGAATTAAACACCGTGTCATTTTTTTATGATTGTTATAATTAAAATATATTTAACACTTCGGCGCTGCGCTGCTACTACCGTTTCTCAAAAAAAAAACATACTTACCTACGTATAACGTTTCTATAAGGTAAAACTGAGGGATATGACGCGGTCGGGGATATGCCGCAATCGCGATATCTTCTTTATGTGGGTATCTATGAACCTTAATCGTCGAATATCCTTTAGTTCCATTGGCAAACACCTCATCGACAGCACGCCATTCAGGTTGAATCAGTTGCCTTCAAGAGTACACGCATTTTCGTCATCTAAATCAGGTGAGCACCTCCAAAAGTTTTATAGCGTTATTTTTAAAGCTCTGTATTAGGTCTCCTTCTAGATTTTTATTTGTTTTTATAAATTGTATAGCATAATACGACTTCTAAAATTGATAGTATGCAGCCGACTAAGTCATCTTTGTCTTTGTTATGATTTCTTTATTTTTGTAAATAAAATCGCGGATAACTAGTGATATGACGCGCGTCATATCCCTAGTTTTAGTACAGTTGTACTACATTGGTATTGTTACGAAATGTGAAAAACAAGAAGTAACTGTTAATTTTATGAAAAGGAGAAAATTGCAGTTTATTTTCCCGCAAGCAAAAGATGAATCAGTCATTTAAATGGATAATCAAAAAATTTAAAATTTTAAAAATTACATATAAACTGCCATAAGCAATATCCCTAGCCCCCCTAAAGTCATATCCCCACCCCGTCGGTGATATGACGCAAAATTCAATTTTCATAAACAATTTAATTAATAATAGTTAGCACAATTAAGAATCACCAACACTTCCTGTTTATCATACATTAGGGTTGCAGGTAGATAGAAATTCAAACTATATGGGAAATTTGTGAATGATAACTGAGAAATTGAAACATTTCAAAACGTGCGTCATATCCCTCGGTTTTACCTTACACATAATTATATTTTATTAAAATATCAAAAAACAACACTAAAATCCTTAAAATCAGAGCAGAATATTCATTTTATTTATTTATTCTTTTCTTATAACAATAGGTTTCCTAAGAACAAAGTTTGCGTAAATTGTAAAACATAATATATTATACAATGTGACCAGTAAAGTCCGCATCACATGGGATTTTTTCTTATTAATAACCTTATTCGAAATTTGACTTTGGCATCAAGTTCTGCTTCGATTGAGATGAAAATTAAGCAAAAAAATAGTAGTCATGTGATTCGCATTATCTGTCAAAATTAAATTTTTTCCAAAAAATAATTTAAAAGTAGGGTTATTTCTGAAAGTATCGAAAAAAGTTATTAGAAAAAGTTTTTTTCAAATGCAGTTTCTAGCCCACATGCAAAATTCAGCTGATGCATAAGATAATTTTGATTTTTTACCCATATTTTGTAAATTGCTCCACTTATGCAAAATAAGACTCAACGCAACCTACATAAAACTTCTTTGTTTTGACAATGCTTTATTTCAGATACATTTTCTTTAAAGTACCATATTAAATGTGTGTTTTTCTACAAAATCAAAATTGGGCTATTAAAATTTGGTCGCGTGTGATGCAAAGTTTATTGTTTTTGACCCTGATGTATAAGGTAACTTTATAAAATAAGTATTTTTGAAAACGTAGTTTGTGTCTGAAAGTAATACACCTTAATATTAAGACAAAAAAGAACACAGTGTCATCAGTAAAGCAGTGGCGAAGCGTGGTTTTTTTTTCTGGATAGACAAAAAAAATTAAATTCAGCTTTGTTTTAAATACAAATAATTTGTGTACGAACACATTGGTGAAACATTTTATTGCTAAAAAATGTTGGCTTTCTGTACAATTTTTTTTTATCACATTACCAGATTTTGCCAAGGGTTCCTCTCGACCAAACAGACTACACGGAAAGCAATATAATGCATTCGTATTGACACTTCCCGTCAACCAGCTAAACGATTCGTACCAACTTTTTTGAAATTTCCGGATAGTTTTTCCATCTTTTTGCGATATATTTAACTCTGGCCGCTTTTGGGAATTTTCCAAATGTAATTTTTCTTCTAGAGATAGAGTTGAAAAACTACGTTATTTTACATAAATAATCGGGTTTTCTATAGTATCTGCCATTTTATTTTATTACCAAACAATCAATACAATCATAAAATACAATCAAACGAAAAGTTTAATTAAATGAGTTTTCCATCAAGAAAATAATAATTACTCTGCCACCGCCACCAACAACCGCTTTTATCAGACTAAACAAACGAGCGAGAGAGAACACAGAACTGCAATATAGAAATAGACCAAGTCGCATACGATTCCGAAAGCCATATTATATCCATAGACAATTTACCTTTAGATACCTACAGCTTATCTCCTGCGCAAACAAAAGTTACGTTTTATGGGTGAAAAAATACGTCCGAGCGCATGACTCGTCGGTCAGCTGTCTTCATTCGGGGAACCTTCGTGCATGCGCACAAACCTCGTGTTATCGGCCGTCCTACTTTATCGACGCGCTCAAGAATACTCTCCAGAACCGGCTCGGCCGCCATTTTTGTTGTTGTGTTTTAAGGTTTCTCTTCTCTCCGGATTCCTTGTAGTTTTCTAAAGTTTTCAGCTATCGGATCGGCTATCGTGGATTGTGGGACTGGTGTTTAATATTTATGGATTTCTGGTTTTTGTGTAGTTTAGTTAGTGAATTGTGTTTGTGCTTTTAGTGACTCGGATTGTAATATAAACAATGACTAGTACTAGTTCCCAGGTAGCAAATACACGTCATTTACACGCAGAAAAGACGTACCCATTCTCGTCGAAGTCACCAAAATAGTGACGGGCAATCAACGTTTATATGACATCAATATGTCACAGCGAATTGACGTCATTCCGGACACGTTAATAAGACGTATGTTGTTCACCTCAAAAAGACCTATTCCCGAGTAGGGATAGCATGGTGATTTATTGGTTTTAACCGTGTCAAAGTAATAAATGCTGACATTTTCGCTCCGATTGCAGGGTCTTCAGCGTTCTTTACTTCATTGAATTCAAAAATAATGATACCTGAATCGAAGGCAAGCTATTCAAATTTTGACATGGTTGAAACTCGAGCTTCCATTCTAGGATGTTTGATAAATTAAACACATAAATAATCTGTAAAAACGACAGTTTTTTTTATTTTTACTACACTAATGACCTCAAAATCAGATTACATAACTATGCCATCATTACGGTTATGATACAAAGAAATTGAGACACTTATAAAACCGAAAACACCAATTATTAAAACACAAAAGAAACGAATAAACAAAATGTCGCGCATGCCACCAAACTAAAGCGGTAAATGAGACAAACGTCTACGTGGGTGACAAGCGTGGGCGAGGGCAATGTCAATTGTCAATTTTTAGCGGGAAATTCAAATATTTAGAAATTAGTTATTTGTCATGGTACCTACTGTTATTTGTATACCTACATCGCTAATAGTATCTGAACATTTGTGTTTGTGCATATATATGATACGTATACATTTTTTGTGATTGTCCTTTTTAGGATGACAAGTAAATTAAATTTTATAGCATTCGACTAATTACAAAAATATGTCTTAAAGTTATCTTATAAAAATATTCTAAAATACTTTTATGTATTGCTTGTTTGACATCTCCATATTATTTATCGTTCAATATATAGGTACCTATTTACAATATTTACGATGATCAATCTGATATTTTTTTTCTATATACCTGTATGAATACTTATTTCAGTTAAATTTACGTACTATATTACGAAGTCATTAAATTAAGCTTTTATAGAAATAAATTAGGGACGTTATAATGACGTGATATATACGAACTATTTCAACATCTCTAAAATAGGTATTAAATTCGACGTGTAAATGACGTAACTTAAGACCCGTGATAATTTTCGACCAAATATCACCACATATCGACGTCAAAATCAGGTGAATTCACGTGAATCTGCTACCTCTGGGTTGCAGCCGTTGTATAATTGTATTATGCCCAAATAGGGGTAAAATAAACCCTCTATGGTGGCATATGAGCAATAATTTAAATTTTGAAGCCCGGACCTGTCTATTTTCCCATTCGTCAAACGATAATGTTGCAGTGCGCATGTCTAATAGTTCCCAGTTTTGTTTACATGCGCGAGGCCATAAAACTGCCACATTTGTGATTATTGTTTGTTTATCTAAAGGTAAATTGTCTATGATTATATCGCGCCGGTAATACATAGTAAATAGCTAGTCAACAACATAGACAAACGCTCAAGTGTCTTCGGATACAGCTTCGGATCGCCCGAAATTCGCGTGCTTACATCGACACTTTAAGCAGTGAGGGAGCGCCCGCCTGCATGGTGGCTGCATTAATAAAAGACAAATCTCGGTATGTCTATCTATACCCCGGCTGCGTAGTGCCACAGCGATCTTAGGTTTGTTCCTACAGCGATCAGAAATAGTCCTTGACAGTCACGATTCTGCGCAGTAATATAAAAGTGTTCCTACAAAGATTTTGGACAGTTTGAAAACCCAAAGTCGCTGTTCCTATACGTTTCTCTGATAGTTTGACAACTGTCAGAGCAGTTTGCTAATCTTTTGCCAGTAAAATGTCCGGATCATGCGCGGTTAAACGCTAGCATAACATATGACATAACCTATTTTTGTTAGACGTGTTTTTGCGGTTTTTGCTTTTGTATAAGACTTTTTCTATTATTAAATTGAGAAATGAGCGACATTGCGTCATCTGATGAAGATTCAGAAATGTCTGCTGTTAGGTTGGTGTTTAATATTTTATTTACTTCTTGAGCTAAAACTTCCCATAGTCTCTTAATACTTTTGATTTGAAAAATGCCAATCTTTGGAGGAGATATTAACATTTTTACAACATATTATTTAATATAAGTTACTTATTTTGTTTAAGTTTATTTATTGGGCCGAGCCACACGAGTTTAATTAACGAAATAATAATAAACAATTTTGAGATTTGAGGTTATGTCCATCGTTTAAAATTTCTTCAGTTTTAAACACCGAACCGAAGTTAGTTGATTTCGAACGCCTGTTCCTACAAGAGTTTGAAACCGGTCAGAAATCAGACTTGCGCCGTAAAGTTGGTTTGAAAATTGTCATTGTCGAGGATTCGCTGTAGGAACAAACCTCTTAACTTGGGGGCTGTGGTAGTGCGTATTGCATTTATTTACCATACGTGCGGTCTGCCGCCGGTTTGGGTTTCTTTTATAATAGTTTGATGTTTGATACAATGCTGCAATTTGTTGGGCGTTAATAAAGTTAAAAGTCAAAGTACATTAACAAATAATTATTTTATAAAACTGTTTTATAATAAAAAAATAAACCTTTTGTGTAGAATTTTGGGTAGACAATGTCTACATTGTCTACTCGTACACTTCGCCACTGCAGTAAAGTGTTCATTAAGTTGGAAATACATTTTAGTGGTGGGTAAAAATCAAAATTATCTTATGCAGCTGAAATTTTGCACGTTGGCTAGAAACTGCATTTAGAAAAACTTTTTCTAATAACTTTTTTCGATATTTTTAGAAATAACCCCACTTTTGAATTATTTTTTTTTTAAATTAAAATTTGACAGATAATGCGAATCACGTGACTACTATTTTTTTGCTTAATTTTCATCCCGATCGAAGCAGAACTTGATGCCAAAGTCAAATTTCGAATAAAGCTAATAATAAAAAAAAATCCCATATGATGCGGACTTTACTGGTGACACTGTAAAAGAACACAACACAGTGCATTCATTCTTCCTTTAAATGCTCTTTCACCAATTCGTCAGGTATAGACTACATACACGATACTACGATTATAATAGGTAAGGTTTAAAATATTATGTTAAAGTATTGTTCATGGCAGTAGGGGGGGATTAAGATTTTTTTTTTGTTTTTTTTTTAAATTTTTTATTGCTTGTAATTTTATTTTAAATATTATTAGGCACTTTATTGTAAACAACTTTTTCTATTTCACGTTCATAATGAGTTCAGTACGACCCTCATTTGCGGATCGTAATGAAGCTATTTCGATACGCGTTTTTTCTTTATTTAATGTTGGTAACATTTAAATGTTTTATTTCATTGACTTGCGCGGCCTTTGTGATTTACGAGAAAACCCATTTTTCGCAGAGGAAAACTAGCTTGATAACTTACTTTTTTATTCTGTGTGGATAAAAGTCATGTATGTTGGTTGCATAAATCTATAAATCAATCTTTTGTAGATGCTTCAAGCTATCATTTTCTGCCAAATCCTATCCAAAATTCAATCTACTAACCTTCTAATGTCGATTTTAACTTCAACTTTATTTGAATTTTCCATCTTCCCTATACTAAATTGCAATGCCGTGAAGTAAAATCACGTCTTTTGAAATTCGAAAAAAAGTAGCAAAATCTCCCGAATTTCCGAACGCTCTGTATATGTACCGAATGTACAAGGATCACACAACGTATTCCGTCCAATTTCAAATCTCATATCGCTAAAATAACTTTAGAATCTCGTGGTGAAAATGGGTCAATAAATCAAAAAATGACAGTTTGCAAAATAATTGTTGTTGTCCAGAGGCTCCTATTATAAAAAATAGTATTACCAACATAAAATTTAGACATAAAAATTTACAAAATTTGAAGGATTTATTTTCTTTTTAAAATGTATTTTTCTTGATTATAAAAGGTGAAATAGAAAAAAATGTATAAAGCACATGTTTCATAAGGCGTTTTAGCGCCCGTGTCAATAAAAAAACGCGGGCGCTAAAACCGCTTCTTATGAAACTCGTACTTTAATATACTATTTCAACCCATAAAGAAAGAATTTTTGTTCGAATTATTTAATATTATGACATTTATGACCGACCACATTTAGGTTAGCATAATATCTTGTTCGCATTCCAACATTAAAGCTGAAGTTAGTTGGGAAGTAGTGGTTATGTTTTCTTACAAATAATAACAGTTTATAAAAATACAAAGAATAGACTGTCATGATTTTATATTTCTTAAACAGAGGGGCTGCATGTTCTAAATAGCTAGCTTCTGCTAGGTTTTACACAATGCGTTTTTGTAACAATAGCAGCCTACCAAGTCCCGAGCTAGATTCCTATTCTATTATCCCTTAAGAGTCTACTTTACAGCGTGTCCAGAGAAGTTCTAGACATATGGGAATTTTCTTTATTGTTGATTTTACGAAAAAAAGTTATTCTTTATAAAAAGTTCTGCTTGATGCGCAAATATTATTGACTTATCAATTCTTAATATATCAAGAAAAAGGACTACAAAACGCGGTCAGATACAATTTTTCGTTGAAATATTTTAATTTACAGGGTACCATCAAAAAGCCTTTGCAAAATTTTTTTTTAAATTTTATTTCTTTAATTTTTACCTGCAATAATTTCGCAACAACTATGTGCAATACTATAGTAACGAATATTGACATGTTAGTCAAGAATCATTTAATATTTTTCGACTTAGTAACAAGAGATTTTTTGATGGTACCCTGTAAATTAAAATATTTCAACGAAAAATTGTATCTGACCGCGTTTTGTAGTCCTTAGTAAAATTTTCTTATAATAATTTGCTCTAAAATAAAAATCGAGGGTACTTATTCCCTCTTAACGTAATTCTGTGTTTCTATATTTGTTTGCCGCCCTGTACATGATATATTAAGTTTTGATATGTCAATATTATTTGCGCATTAAGCAGAACATTTTATAAAGAATAACTTTTTTTCGTAAAATCAACAATAAAGAAAATGTCCATATGTCTAGAACTTCTCTGGACACGCTGTATATTATAGGTACCCGCTAATATATACAGTTCGACCATATCTTTATTTGCCTGTTTACACAAATTTCGCACCACAAGGTAGGACGTTGCAACACTCTTTGCTAAGTGGTATATATGGTATTCCTAGGAAAAGTGGTTGTCCACAGACATCCAGAAACTGGGTGTAGTTTTAATTTTTTATTATGGTTTTACCTGTTTTTACTGGGGTGCCCTGTGGGATGCTGTCAGGGGTTTTGCTATTTTTAAACTGAATAACAAGCGATTTGGAGGCATTTAACACAAGGCCATTTGAGTTACACCGTTTAAAAAGTTGGCTAGATAAGAGATTTGCGTAGGTATTTTCAAGAGATTAGCACCACCAATCACGATCGAAGTGTCGTTTGCAAATTAGCATTTATATTGAGTTGAGTCAGCAGAAAGATTTTTAGCTTGATCGTAGTAGAAAATCAAAAACAAGAAAGGAGACAGAATACCCCCCCCCCCCTGCCCCTTGCGTACTCCGATAACGGCCGGCCGGCCAGGACGGACAGTCCACGGACTGACGGCCGACTGAACGTGACAAGGTACCATAGACAATTTACCTTTAGATAAACAAACAATAATCACGAATGTGGCAGTTTTATGGCCTCGCGCATTTAAACAAAACTGGGAACTATTAGACATGCGCACTGCAACATTATCGTTTGACGAATGGGAAAATAGACAGGTCCGGGCTTTAAAACTTAAATTCTTGCTCATATGCCACCATAGAGGGTTTATTTTACCCCTATTTGGGCATAATACAATTATACAACGGCTGCAACTAGTACTAGTCATTGTTTATATTACAATCTGAGTCACTAAAAGCACAAACACAATTCACTAACTAAACTACACACAAACCAGAAATCCATAAATATTAAACACCAGTCCCACAATCCACGATAGCCGATCCGATAGCTGAAAACTTTAGAAAACTACAAGGAATCCGTAGAGAAAAGAAACCTTAAAACACAACAACAAAAATGGCGGCCGAGCCGGTTCTGGAGAGTATCCTTGAGCGCGTCGATTATTGTCGATAAAGTAGGACGGCCGATAACACGAGGTTTGTGCGCATGCACGAAGGTTCCCAGAATGAAGACAGCTGACCGACGAGTCATGCGCTCGGACGTATTTTTTCACCCATAAAACGTAACTTTTGTTTGCGCAGGAGATAAGCTGTACGTATGTAAAGGTAAATTGTCTATGCAAGGTACCCATTCACGTTCAGTCGGCCGGCCGTATTTTGCCGGAGAGATAATGGCCGGGCGGCAGGTACTCACTACACACACGCAGTTAAATGACGAGTCGCGTTCTGCCGGCGGCCTGTCGACTGTTAAAACTTAACGTGTGTAGTAATTTAGTTGCCAGCATTGGACTGCAGGCCATGTCATGTCATGTCATGTCATGGAGACATCCATTTAACCTTGTCTTTTCAGAACTGTCAGCTCCAGTTCACATTTAAAACTTTTTAAACTTTAATTTCTAATTAAGTAATGTCGAGAGCCAAGATTTACAAGTAAATACATTCGAAACATGTAGATAATTTACCATTCATTAAAACTTTATTTTAATATACCAATAGAGGAACACTTCAAGTGTCTTAATTATTTCTCTCCTTTCTAAAATTTTATAGTTTTTATTCAGTAACGCCGAACAAAATCGCAAACCATCCTAACTTCATCAAGAATTTTATTGGGTTCTACCGCAAACATATAAATATTTGTGGAAAATAAAAGACTCTTCATATGCTAATAGGACTTTGCGAATTAAAGCATAATATGGAGAATTACTTTTACTATGTAAAACAGTAGATATCGAAGCTACTTAAAGACTCGGTGAAACATAAGATAAATAATATGAAAAGTACGTTTAGAAAAGAACTGAAAAAGGCATTACGGTGTCCTTTCTTGTAATATACGGTTTTAATAAATACTCGAAACAATACAACATCCTAATAAAGTTTTTTAAATCACTTGCACTCGATTGCCTCACTTCTCGTACAAGCTTTATGTGGGAGAAAGTGCAACGTCTTTTTAGCCAGTCTTTCATCCAAATTGTTTTTTTTGTTGGTGTGAAATAACAACAGTTGCCGCTGCGCACTGTTGTTGCAACATGTTTGACCTGTCGAAATAACTGCGCGTGTATAGTGAAATAACAAAAACTGAAGGCCGCTATCGAATCCGGCAGAAATCCTCCGGCCGTAATCGGTGAATAAAACTGTACGTGTAGTTTGACTTTCGATAACGGCCGGCCGGCCAGGACGGACAGTCCACGGACTGACGGCCGACTGAACGTGAATAGGTACCTTAAAGGCACCCATTCACGTTCAGTCGGCCGGCCGTATTTAGCCGGAGAGATAATGGCCGGGCTGCTGGTACTGCCATGTCATGTCATGTAGACATCCATTTAACCTTGTCTTTTCAGAACTGTCAGCTCCAGTTCACATTTAAAACTTTTTAAACTTTAATTTCTAATTAAAATGTCGAGAGCCAAGATTTACAAATGTATATACATACATTCGAAACATGTAGATAATTTACCATTTTTTAAAACTTTATTTTAATATACCAGTAGAGGAAAACTTTAAGTGTCTTATTTCTCTCCTTTCTAAAATTTGATAGTTTTTATTCAGTAACGCCGAACAAAATCGCAAACCAACCCACCTTCATCAAGAATTTTATTGAGTTGTACCGCAAACATAAATATTTGTGGAAAATAAAAGACTCTTCATAATAATATATGCTAATAGGGCTTTGCGAATTAAAGCATAATATGAAGAATTACTTTTACTATATAAAACAGTAGATGTCGAAGCAACTGACTCGGTGAAACATAAGATAAATAATATGAAAAGTGCGTTCATAAAATACCTGAGAAAGGCATTACGGTGTTCTTTCTTGTAATATACGGTTTCAATAAATACTCGAAACAATGATCATTCATCCTAATAAAGTTTTTAAATCACTTGCACTCGATTGCCTCAGTTTTCGTACAAGCTTCACGTGGAAGAAAGTGCAACGTCTTTTTAGCCAGTCTTTCATCCAAATTGTTTTTCTTTTCCTTTTTCTTTGTTCGTGTGAAATAACAACAATTGCCGCAGCGCACTGTTTTTGCGACATGTTTGACCTGTCGAAATAACTGCGTGTGTATAGTGAAATAACAAAAACTAAAGGCCGCTATCGAATCCGGCAGAAATCATCCGGCCGTAATCGGTGAATAAAACTGTACGTGTAGTTTGACTTTCGATAATGGCCGGCCGGCCAGGACGGACAGTCCACGGACTGACGGCCGACTGAACGCGAATAGGCACCTTAACACTTGACCAACAGTTAAACTACAGTGATAAACCAGACCTTAGTCAGCTTGGGTTTGGGCATGCGTTTTTAACGGACCCAACTTAGGGCACTATCTCGTATTAAACTTTTAATATAAAATTCAAATAATAAAAGTTGTGAAACTACCAGTAGGTACTTACCTATTTTTGCAAAAGTTGCTTAAATTTATGTTTATTATAACCGTGTCATCAGCAAATGTAGAGATTTCACCAATATGCTTTACAATTATTTATAATAGGTGGTTCATTTATGATAAAATAAATATATGGTTTAAAAAAAATAAAAAACACGCTTTAATAATTAATCAAACTAAAAAGCCGAAAATAAATAAGTATAGTTTAAAATAATAATTCTTGAAATCCTCAATATATGTACCTATAGGCAAAAAAATAATAATGAACGATAAACATTAATTAGTATTATTGTAAAAAAAGCGTGGGGTGCTCGATAGATGAAAAATATCTAGCACAAAGGGCCCCACGCTTTTTTTTCACTATAATACTAATGTTTATCGTTCATTATTATTTTCTGCCTATATTAAGAATTTCAAGAATTATTTTAAACTATTTAATTTCCGCTTTTTGGTTTGATTAATTAATTATTAAAGCGTGTTTTTTAGTTTTATTAAACTATATTTATTTTTCATTTTTTAGTTTGAGTTATTGTTAAGAAATTTTTTTTTAAGTAGATTGAGCTAGATTCTAGATTAGTAGATTATTGTATTGTCAGCGGTTCTTGATAAAGGCACCCATTCACGTTCAGTCGGCCGGCCGTATTTTGCCGGAGAGATAATGGCCGGGCTGCAGGTACTCACTACACACACGCAGTTAAATGACGAGTCGCGTTCTGCCGGCTGCCTGTCGTCTGTTAAAACTTAACGTGTGTAGTAGTTTACCGGCCGGCATTGGACTGCAGGCCATGTCATGTCATGTAGACATCCATTTAACCTTGTCTTTTCAGAACTGTCAGCTCCAGTTCACATTTAAAACTTTTTAAACTTTAATTTATAATTAAGTAATGTCGAGAGCCAAGATTTACAAATGTATATACATTCGAAACATGTAGATAATTTACCATTCATTAAAACTTTATTTTAATATACCAGTAGAGGAAAATTTCAAGTGTGTTATTTCTCTCCTTTCTAAAATGTTATAGTTTTTATTCAGTAACGCCGAACAAAATCGCAAACCAACCCACCTTCATCAAGAATTTTATTGAGTTGTACCGCAAACATAAATATTTGTGGAAAATGAAAGACTCTTCATATGCTAATAGGGCTTTGCGAATTAAAGCATAATATGAAGATTTACTTTTACTATATAAAACAGTAGATGTCGAAGCAACTTTAGACTCGATGAAACATAAGATAAATGATAAGTATGAAAAGTGCGTTCAGAGTTCAGAAAAGAACTGAAAAAGGAATTAGGGTGTCCTTTCTTGTAATATACGGTTTTAATAAATACTCGAAGCAATAATCATTCATCCTAATAAAGTTTTTTAAATCACTTGCACTACAAGCTTCATGTGGGAGAAAGTTCAACGTCTTTTTAGCCAGTCTTTCATCCAAATTGTTTTTCTTTTCCTTTTTCTTTGTTGGTGTGAAATAACAATAACAATTGCCGCTGCGCACTGTTTTTGCGACATGTTTGACCTGTCGAAATAACTGCGCGTGTATGGTGAAATAACAAAAACTGAAGGCCGCTATCGAATCCGGCAGAAATCCTCCGGCCGTAATCGGTGAATAAAACTGTACGTGTAGTTTGACTTTCGATAACGGCCGGCCGGCCAGGACGGACAGTCCACAGACTGACGGCCGACTGAACGTGAATAGGTACCTTATGTCTACAAAATTTAAATTAAATCTGACCGTTTAAAGTGGGTCAAAATTGGGTACAAAGAAGTCGGTTACAAACAAACATACATATAAACCCGAACAAACGACAAAAATTTTCAAAATTAAAAAAAAAATTTGTCAAAATTTTATTTTGACGGGTAAAATTTTTTTTTAAATTCTTCTCTATTTTTAGCGACAATATCTATTGCGACCCCACGTTTGTTTCATTACTATCGGTTATTGTAATAATTCTGACATATTGACAGGTGTCAAATTTTGACAAGAGAATGTTTTGCGTATTTGTCTCAACTTTCCACCGTCAATATACATACGACCTTATAGTTTTTTCATTAATATAATTTTTCCTACGACCACCTACGAAAATTACAATAACAGCACGGTTAACTTGGCTAGAAAGTGCTAAATATCACACGCGTGTTGAAAAAAAATATTTCAACACAAGTGTGGAAATACAAAGCACACTATATTTAACTTAAACAGGTGTCAATTTGATAACAAAACTATTTATTAAAAATAACAAACTTACGAGAAACGTGGAGTGAATTGGGGTGCTGGGTGGGGTAAAGTCCACTAGGGCATTACTGCAAATTAAAAAAAAATCCTTTTTTTCGTTATTTTTGGGAACCTAAGTGTATTTATGATAAAAATAATATTATCAAAAAGGGAAAATAATAATAATATGTCAGGCAACCACCAACTGTCATGTTTACATGTCAACTGAGTTGAACCACAGAAAAAAAAGGGCAGCTATAGAGCAGAAATAGAATACCCTAGGAAATGCTGATTTATAATTTTGCCATTATCTCGGATAAAAATATCCATACAATGTTTAAGGATATGGGACAAGTGAATACGCTTTATGTAAGTAAATTTATTTTAGCTATATTTAAAACAAATCGAATAAGATATAACTTTTATAATTAACAAGCTATCGATATTTAACTCCATCTCTATCTTTCTATAATGTTGAGCAAATGTTGAGGTTATGTTGTAGTTTTGTGTTATGTTGTGTACCTATATTATTGTTTTATTAAAAGAATGCAAGCAGCTAAAAGTTCAGAAACGAAATTTATTTACTGTACATAGATAGTAGGTATGATGTGCGTAAGCAAATTAAATAGGAGAAAAAGTTATTATTTTTTATTTAAATCTAGATAAGTTAAAATGTGAAGTGGGCATTTGTTTTTATTTTTTTCAACTCTAGAGTTGAACAATCAATTTTCCGCACTGATATCCGTGAGGAAAATTGGTTTTTTCATACTAGTGCGAAAAAATTTTCGGCACGATTATGTCAAAAATCCGTGCGGAAAATTGGTTTTTCCACACTAGTGCGGAAAAATTTTTCGGCACGATTATGTCAAAATCAATAATATATCAATTATAACTTGTAGTTATTACTTTTTTTCTCAGAATTAGTTACTGTTACATATGTATGTGATTGTTATAGTTAATTAAAAATTATAAAATTTCTTTGAAATATGTGTTACTTATTCCCACACGTCCGTAGAAAAACTATTGTACCTGACACGCGTGGAAAAATTCATTTTCCGCACTTGTTAGGTAAATAGCTATTTCAACTCTAGTGTTGAAAAAATTTGATTAACACAATGGTGATACCTACAAACTATTAAAAACAAATCAAACTCTTTTCGATTAGGTATATTGTATGGTCGTAGGAAAAATTGTGTACCTACATTACTCGTGTGAAAATGATTTTCTCACACCCGGAGAACTTTCGCACTCGGCTGACGCCTCGTGCTAAATACCTCCTCGTTTGATAAGAACCACTTTCAACACTTGTTATGTAATATACTATTTTTAAACGATTTGACATATTGACAGGTGTCAAATTTTGACAGGAGATTTTTTTGCTTATTTTTTTCGAAATCTCCGCATCGAATACTATATGACCCCATAATTTGTTTCGTCAAAATCGCTTCTTCCTTTTATACCTGACAGCTGTCAAAATTTGACAGGCGAATTTTTTGCGTATTTTTTCCAACTTTTCACCGTCAATATACGTACGACCTTATAGTTTTTTCAATAATATCATTTCTTTTTTAAAGATTTCACATATTGACAGCTGCCAAATTTTGCCAGGAGAATTTTTTGCTTATTTTTCCCGAAGTCTCCGCATCGAATACTATAAAGTGAGAACAAAAAGTATGGAATAAATTAATTATCTAAAAGACGATTTATTTTATGGACAATCGCTCGGACACGTCAACTTTCTTTTTATTTTCTACATATTTGGAAAATATTTTTCCTTATACAGGGTTGCCCAAAAAGGTAGGACACAAGTCAACTTAATTTTTTTAAATAGAACACCCTATATATTATTACATTTTCGAATTCTACGTAAAATTCTAAACAATTTTCTTGTAGCATGTGATATACCTATGTCGAATAGTTTCAGAATTACACAGGTTGAAAATTAATTTGTAATACCTATTAATAAAGTAGGCTTTGGAAATCCGAAAAGAAACAAAGCGTTAAATTTAATGTCAGCAAATTATTTCATTAAAGTTTACTGTCAAAGAAGAAACATCAAAATTTTTTCTAGTCAAAAATTTCGTGAATTAATTTCATCTAATAAAAATGAAATTAACCGAAACAGAAAGAATTGAAATATTAATGATGAAGTTTTTCCAGACAGGTGGATCGGGAGGAGGGGGTTTATTGAGTGGCCAGCGAGATCACCTGATTTGACACCTTTGGACTTTTTTCTATGGGGTTATTTCAAGAGTAAAGTGTTCAAAACAAAATCTATAGATCTTGAGGACTTGAAAATTCGCATTCGAAAAGAAATTCGACTAATAATTCCTAGTGTAGTGCATAACAATCAAATTAAGTTTGTAAATAGACTTGGATATTGCCAAGTAGCACATAGTGAACATTTTGAACATCTAATTAAATAATATTAATAATAATAATAATAATAATAATAATATATAGGTACATATAATAAAATATTTGCAAATTTTAAATTATAACTTTGAATAAACTAAAATGAAATATAATGAAACTCACGAAGTCTTACTTGTAGTGAGTAATAATTATGGTATTATAATTTCATATCCATGAATATAATTAATTTTATACATATTATGTATCACAATAATATAATATAATATATCATAACAATATACGCAATCATATATTTTATATTTTAAAATATTTATCCATAAACAAAGGGCCCCACGCTTTTTTTTCACTATAATACTAATGTTTATCGTTCATTATTATTTTCTGCCTATATTAAGAATTTCAAGAATTATTTTAAACTATTTAATTTCCGCTTTTTGGTTTGATTAATTAATTATTAAAGCGTGTTTTTTAGTTTTATTAAACTATATTTATTTTTCATTTTTTAGTTTGAGTTATTGTTAAGAAATTTTTTTTTAAGTAGATTGAGCTAGATTCTAGATTAGTAGATTATTGTATTGTCAGCGGTTCTTGATAAAGGCACCCATTCACGTTCAGTCGGCCGGCCGTATTTTGCCGGAGAGATAATGGCCGGGCTGCAGGTACTCACTACACACACGCAGTTAAATGACGAGTCGCGTTCTGCCGGCTGCCTGTCGTCTGTTAAAACTTAACGTGTGTAGTAGTTTACCGGCCGGCATTGGACTGCAGGCCATGTCATGTCATGTAGACATCCATTTAACCTTGTCTTTTCAGAACTGTCAGCTCCAGTTCACATTTAAAACTTTTTAAACTTTAATTTATAATTAAGTAATGTCGAGAGCCAAGATTTACAAATGTATATACATTCGAAACATGTAGATAATTTACCATTCATTAAAACTTTATTTTAATATACCAGTAGAGGAAAATTTCAAGTGTGTTATTTCTCTCCTTTCTAAAATGTTATAGTTTTTATTCAGTAACGCCGAACAAAATCGCAAACCAACCCACCTTCATCAAGAATTTTATTGAGTTGTACCGCAAACATAAATATTTGTGGAAAATGAAAGACTCTTCATATGCTAATAGGGCTTTGCGAATTAAAGCATAATATGAAGATTTACTTTTACTATATAAAACAGTAGATGTCGAAGCAACTTTAGACTCGATGAAACATAAGATAAATGATAAGTATGAAAAGTGCGTTCAGAGTTCAGAAAAGAACTGAAAAAGGAATTAGGGTGTCCTTTCTTGTAATATACGGTTTTAATAAATACTCGAAGCAATAATCATTCATCCTAATAAAGTTTTTTAAATCACTTGCACTACAAGCTTCATGTGGGAGAAAGTTCAACGTCTTTTTAGCCAGTCTTTCATCCAAATTGTTTTTCTTTTCCTTTTTCTTTGTTGGTGTGAAATAACAATAACAATTGCCGCTGCGCACTGTTTTTGCGACATGTTTGACCTGTCGAAATAACTGCGCGTGTATGGTGAAATAACAAAAACTGAAGGCCGCTATCGAATCCGGCAGAAATCCTCCGGCCGTAATCGGTGAATAAAACTGTACGTGTAGTTTGACTTTCGATAACGGCCGGCCGGCCAGGACGGACAGTCCACAGACTGACGGCCGACTGAACGTGAATAGGTACCTTATGTCTACAAAATTTAAATTAAATCTGACCGTTTAAAGTGGGTCAAAATTGGGTACAAAGAAGTCGGTTACAAACAAACATACATATAAACCCGAACAAACGACAAAAATTTTCAAAATTAAAAAAAAAATTTGTCAAAATTTTATTTTGACGGGTAAAATTTTTTTTTAAATTCTTCTCTATTTTTAGCGACAATATCTATTGCGACCCCACGTTTGTTTCATTACTATCGGTTATTGTAATAATTCTGACATATTGACAGGTGTCAAATTTTGACAAGAGAATGTTTTGCGTATTTGTCTCAACTTTCCACCGTCAATATACATACGACCTTATAGTTTTTTCATTAATATAATTTTTCCTACGACCACCTACGAAAATTACAATAACAGCACGGTTAACTTGGCTAGAAAGTGCTAAATATCACACGCGTGTTGAAAAAAAATATTTCAACACAAGTGTGGAAATACAAAGCACACTATATTTAACTTAAACAGGTGTCAATTTGATAACAAAACTATTTATTAAAAATAACAAACTTACGAGAAACGTGGAGTGAATTGGGGTGCTGGGTGGGGTAAAGTCCACTAGGGCATTACTGCAAATTAAAAAAAAATCCTTTTTTTCGTTATTTTTGGGAACCTAAGTGTATTTATGATAAAAATAATATTATCAAAAAGGGAAAATAATAATAATATGTCAGGCAACCACCAACTGTCATGTTTACATGTCAACTGAGTTGAACCACAGAAAAAAAAGGGCAGCTATAGAGCAGAAATAGAATACCCTAGGAAATGCTGATTTATAATTTTGCCATTATCTCGGATAAAAATATCCATACAATGTTTAAGGATATGGGACAAGTGAATACGCTTTATGTAAGTAAATTTATTTTAGCTATATTTAAAACAAATCGAATAAGATATAACTTTTATAATTAACAAGCTATCGATATTTAACTCCATCTCTATCTTTCTATAATGTTGAGCAAATGTTGAGGTTATGTTGTAGTTTTGTGTTATGTTGTGTACCTATATTATTGTTTTATTAAAAGAATGCAAGCAGCTAAAAGTTCAGAAACGAAATTTATTTACTGTACATAGATAGTAGGTATGATGTGCGTAAGCAAATTAAATAGGAGAAAAAGTTATTATTTTTTATTTAAATCTAGATAAGTTAAAATGTGAAGTGGGCATTTGTTTTTATTTTTTTCAACTCTAGAGTTGAACAATCAATTTTCCGCACTGATATCCGTGAGGAAAATTGGTTTTTTCATACTAGTGCGAAAAAATTTTCGGCACGATTATGTCAAAAATCCGTGCGGAAAATTGGTTTTTCCACACTAGTGCGGAAAAATTTTTCGGCACGATTATGTCAAAATCAATAATATATCAATTATAACTTGTAGTTATTACTTTTTTTCTCAGAATTAGTTACTGTTACATATGTATGTGATTGTTATAGTTAATTAAAAATTATAAAATTTCTTTGAAATATGTGTTACTTATTCCCACACGTCCGTAGAAAAACTATTGTACCTGACACGCGTGGAAAAATTCATTTTCCGCACTTGTTAGGTAAATAGCTATTTCAACTCTAGTGTTGAAAAAATTTGATTAACACAATGGTGATACCTACAAACTATTAAAAACAAATCAAACTCTTTTCGATTAGGTATATTGTATGGTCGTAGGAAAAATTGTGTACCTACATTACTCGTGTGAAAATGATTTTCTCACACCCGGAGAACTTTCGCACTCGGCTGACGCCTCGTGCTAAATACCTCCTCGTTTGATAAGAACCACTTTCAACACTTGTTATGTAATATACTATTTTTAAACGATTTGACATATTGACAGGTGTCAAATTTTGACAGGAGATTTTTTTGCTTATTTTTTTCGAAATCTCCGCATCGAATACTATATGACCCCATAATTTGTTTCGTCAAAATCGCTTCTTCCTTTTATACCTGACAGCTGTCAAAATTTGACAGGCGAATTTTTTGCGTATTTTTTCCAACTTTTCACCGTCAATATACGTACGACCTTATAGTTTTTTCAATAATATCATTTCTTTTTTAAAGATTTCACATATTGACAGCTGCCAAATTTTGCCAGGAGAATTTTTTGCTTATTTTTCCCGAAGTCTCCGCATCGAATACTATAAAGTGAGAACAAAAAGTATGGAATAAATTAATTATCTAAAAGACGATTTATTTTATGGACAATCGCTCGGACACGTCAACTTTCTTTTTATTTTCTACATATTTGGAAAATATTTTTCCTTATACAGGGTTGCCCAAAAAGGTAGGACACAAGTCAACTTAATTTTTTTAAATAGAACACCCTATATATTATTACATTTTCGAATTCTACGTAAAATTCTAAACAATTTTCTTGTAGCATGTGATATACCTATGTCGAATAGTTTCAGAATTACACAGGTTGAAAATTAATTTGTAATACCTATTAATAAAGTAGGCTTTGGAAATCCGAAAAGAAACAAAGCGTTAAATTTAATGTCAGCAAATTATTTCATTAAAGTTTACTGTCAAAGAAGAAACATCAAAATTTTTTCTAGTCAAAAATTTCGTGAATTAATTTCATCTAATAAAAATGAAATTAACCGAAACAGAAAGAATTGAAATATTAATGATGAAGTTTTTCCAGACAGGTGGATCGGGAGGAGGGGGTTTATTGAGTGGCCAGCGAGATCACCTGATTTGACACCTTTGGACTTTTTTCTATGGGGTTATTTCAAGAGTAAAGTGTTCAAAACAAAATCTATAGATCTTGAGGACTTGAAAATTCGCATTCGAAAAGAAATTCGACTAATAATTCCTAGTGTAGTGCATAACAATCAAATTAAGTTTGTAAATAGACTTGGATATTGCCAAGTAGCACATAGTGAACATTTTGAACATCTAATTAAATAATATTAATAATAATAATAATAATAATAATAATATATAGGTACATATAATAAAATATTTGCAAATTTTAAATTATAACTTTGAATAAACTAAAATGAAATATAATGAAACTCACGAAGTCTTACTTGTAGTGAGTAATAATTATGGTATTATAATTTCATATCCATGAATATAATTAATTTTATACATATTATGTATCACAATAATATAATATAATATATCATAACAATATACGCAATCATATATTTTATATTTTAAAATATTTATCCATAATATTATTGAAAAAATATCTTTGATTTTTTATTATCCATAGTTTAATTTCTTGTTTGTATTTAATCATAGATTTAATTGCTTTAATCGATTTTGGGAGAATATCAAAAATATAAGGAATTATGTTTAAAAAATGTTTTTGACCTATAACTTTGTTGATTTTATTTTTTAACGTTATATTATTTATATTTCTAGTGTTATATTTATGAATATTAAAATTTAGTTTATTTTTATTTTTAAAAATATAGATTAATATGTTATAAAAAAATAATTGTCGGGAATCCATTTTTTTGCTTTCTTTATAAAGCATATCAGAAGAGTATAAATATTCTTTATTATAAATAATTTTTAAAATCCATTTTTGAATAATTTCAATATTACGGAGATTATTTTTATTTATTCCACCCCAACCTAATATTCCATAATTTATTTGCGTTTGTACCAATGAATAATATATGGTTTCTAAATGTTTAATATCTAAAAATTGTTTAAGATGTTTAAATTTTGGTATAAGTATTCTCAATTTTTTAGTAATATATTCACTATGTAAATTCCATTTTAAATGTTTGTCAATAATTATTCCTAAATATTTAATATTTTCAGCTGGTTCAATTTTTATATTATCATTAATATTTATAGTATTTATATTATTTGGTAAATTACTTTTATAAGAAGTAAATGGGAGGTATTTTGTTTTATTATAATTTATTGTTAATAAATTATTATTAAACCAGTTGTTAATTTTAATAAAATCATCAATAATTATATTTTTTACAATATTCCAATTCAATCCTTCATAAAAAATTACAGTATCATCAGGAAAACTGTGTAATTTACCTTGACAATTTAGTTTAACCCTTGAGTGCCCAGCCTACTAAAAGCAACGTAAATGCCCAACCGGGGTCCCCAAGGGAACCCATAGTAAATAAACATATGGATATGCATTAAAGTGTATTTTAATTATCAAACACAAGCTTAAGGTTATAGTGTTCAAAATATTTATTAAATATTTAAAAAATAACTTACAACACCTTCTGAAGAATATTAACAAAAGCAAAACAAATACTAATATGTAGGTATTATACTATTATCTCTGAGGGACCCCACCTACCTAATAGCGTTATAACCTGGCACTGTCGCGGCGTCGGCGGCTCAAACCAAACTAACACGTGCTAACACTATTTTCAAGCACATACCTAAAGGCGCAGTTGCCAGATTTTTTTTATTCCAGAAATACTAAGGAAAATACTGTACTGGGGTCCCGCAAGGACCCCGCTTAGGCATTCAAGGGTTAAATATATCATTTATATATATATTAAAAAACAATGGTCCTAAGACTGTGCCTTGTGGGACTCCATAGTTAAATATTTTTGGTATACTTATACTTTTACCAATTTTTACATATTGTGGTCTATTATTTAAATAACTTTCAAATAAATTTAATACATTTCCTCGAAAACCAATTATTTCTAATTTTTTTAAAAGTATTTCATGACTTACAGTATCAAATGCTTTTGCTAAATCCAAAAATATACATATGCTTTGCCTTTTATTATCAATTGAGGTATATATTTGAGTTGTTAATTCACAAATTGCATCTTGAGTAGATTTATTTTTTTGGAAACCAAATTGTTTTTCTGATATGATTTTATTTTTATATAAAAATTTGTCTATTCGATTTTTTAAAACTTTTTCAAAAACTTTTGCTAATGATGAAATAAGTGTGATAGGTCTATAATTTTCTAATTCAGTTTTGTTGCCATTTTTATAAATTGGTTTTATTAAACCTATTTTAAAAGCATTTGGATATATTCCTGTTTTAAAGATAGTATTTATTAAATAAGCTAATGGTTTGGTGATATGTGAACTAATTGATTTTAATATTTCGGATGTTATTCCATTAAATTATCTTCAGAGTATCCAATATTATGCATTACTTACTATTAGTGTTAATACTGTTAATTTTTCTGAAATTTAGCATTGTTGTTATTAAAAAAAGTTTCTCAATATCTATTTTTTGAGCGACCCTGTTTAATTAAAAAAAAACAAATATTGAAATCCATTTAGGTAACTTTCAGACGTTCATAATTTCCGTCATGTTGGAAAAGATTTTGCAGTAATTAATAGCTTCGTTTTTTTTTTGCCGCTACACCACAGAAAATAAGAATACAAATTAATTTTCAACCTGTGTAATTCTGAAACTATTCGACATAGATATATCACATGCTACACAAAAATTGTTTAGAATTTTACGTAGAATTCGAAAATGTAATAATATATAGTGTGTTCTATTTAAAAAAATTAAGTTGACTTGTGTCCTACTTTTTTGGGCAACCCTGTATAAGGAAAAATATTTTCAAAATATGTAGAAAATAAAAAGAAAGTTGACGTGTCCGAGTGATTGTTCATAAAATAAATCGTCTTTTAGATAATGAATTTATTCCATACTTTTTGTCCTCACTGTATATACGACCCCATAATTTGTTTCGTCAAAATCGCTTCTTCGTTTTATACTTGACAGCTGTCAAAATTTGACAGGAGAATTTTTTGCGTATAGATTATTGTATTGTCAGCAGTTCTTGATAAGTCTACAAAATTTAAAATAAATCTGACCGTTTAAAGTGGGTCAAAATCGGGTTCAAAGAAGTCGGTTACGGACAAACAAACAAACATACAGGTGAAGCTAATAAAACCGTGTTAAAAAGAAATCGGTTTTAGCATAGTTCCGTGTGGTAGGTACTTCATTCTGTACCTATATCCACTTTTCATATTTAAAAATTATTTCTTTCGGTGAAGAGAAAAGTAGCTTAAAAAATATTTACAGCAACGACCCGTCTGAAACCTATTTATTCCAGCACATTGATAAGTATTTTGTAATCACGCATTATAGATAGTGTTAAAACAGTTGATACGATTAGTGTGCAACAATAATATATAAAGTGTATTTAAACCTATATCGACTACTCAAATACCTAAAATGTCCGACAAGTTGTCTAATGGATGGGAAGGGGGGTCATTTATTTTTTTAGGAATGTACCGGGGGTAATTACGATATAAATATATTAAAAATCCTCGCCCCCATAGAGTGTCTCAGTGGCGTATTTAGGGGGGGGGGGGGGTCCGAGGGGTCTGGACCCCCCCCCCGTGGGCTCAACATTAAAAAAAACTCAGAACAGATCAGATGCCTTGTTGCATTTAATTTCTAATTTAAGTGAGTAAAATAATATATACATGGTGATTGATAATTCGATTAATTCGTCGCAGGAGGTAATTTCTTGAAAATGCTTGGTTTTCGAGTTATTTCAATTTTTTTCTTGTTTTTTACCTGCGTGTCTAGTTTATTTAATTTAAAAAAATTTAAATGATGTTTACTTAGTTCTGTAATTTTTTTGCAAACTAGAACTATTAGCAATACTTTGTTTTTACAAATAATTAAGTAACTGTGTCACAGATAACAAAACAACATGGCCAAACTTGGCAAAAAAAAATGGCAAAAATAACTTGAAAACCAATCATTTTCGGAATCGGTCATATTATGTAGAAATAAATATTTTTAAACATAAATATTTAAAAAAATATATATTCCCATTATTGCGTTTATATTTAAGAATTTCTTAATTTCTTCCTTTTTTGGGTTCAGCTATCAAAACATAGAAATTATAAATTTTGATAGTTCAAAATAGGGCGTGGCACCGAAAATTTTTTCGCCTGCGGCGCTTTTTTAAAGAAAAAAAGGAAGAAAGATAACACGAAAGGTATAGCCCCCCCCCCCCCCCCGTGGCAATATTCTAAATACGCCACTGGAGTGTCTTGTAACTCGAAAACAAGGTGCTGTAACAAAATGTTTTTTTTATAAAAACAAAAGCTTATATTATAAACATATAACCAATGCAAACCTATTTTAGGCGGATACGTATGATATAGTTATCAATGTATTTTGTTTTAGACATTAAACAAATACTTTGTACAGTCATTTGATAAAAGTGAAGGACTAGATGTACAGTCGATTGATGATACCAATAATTGTAAATATTCTGTTGTTGAATTCCAGGTAATATTATAAATACATATATTATTATATTAAGTAGGTATATATACAAATTATACATTTTCACTTTTTTTATTTTTGATATATCTACTATATTATGTTTGTATCTTGTAGTTTAAAACTTTTAAATTTGTGTTTCCTTAATAATCTGGTAGGTTAACAAAAATGTGATTACTGTTCTGTATTTTATTAAAAGGCTACACAAATATGGTACAGTTTTAAACTTTGAATTTTTATTCAGTATTTTGAATACAAAAGATGCAGAAAGTGATTCATGACTAGATACTTTATATATAAAAAACGAAACTATCTCTCTTTACACCAAAAGTTTGTCATAATATGAGTAACACCTTAAAAAGGTCAAAGTATACAACACATTCAAAAGGATATAATATTTTGCAATTTTTATCCAGTGTTTAGTCCAAGCGAACAAAGATACCGACAAATTTTTGATAAAACTCTGTTTTCATAGAAAATCCACAACATGCTTTTTACGGACGATGAAATAGACATTGAAAAAATAATTTGCTTGCATCTTATATCGGCCCATAGAACTGAAAGTCTTGCACCGGCAAAGAAGAAACTTGCCTATATGTGCAAGATTCATTCTCCGCTGGAAAGACTGCTGGAAAGATCCAAGAGAAAAAATATTCATCAGGAACAACGAATGACTAATATGTTGCCGATTTATACCATAGGTAAATACATTTCATTGGCCAAGACGGGTTTCGTGAACATAAAACATCTATTAAGGTACCTAAAGTCGCCACAGTGGATCTTTTCCCGTGCGTCATCAATCAACGATCAGGACTCAACGTGGTTAATAACTCTGCATCCTTAGGCCCGGTTTAATAATGTGCTGATAAGGTCTCTGGTTGTTATCAACAAAATTTTAACCAAAGGACAGATAAGCGGAGCTATACAATTTGGCAACATGTGGTAGCAAAATCCACCTAATTAAAGAAGATATTATAGGGTTATATATCATGGTACGTTATGTTTGAAATGTGTTTTACATTCATTCTATATATTATATACGTTTGAGTTTATTCTATTATAAGTTCAAGAAAATGAATATAAAGAAGGAAAACGAAAAATTAAAAAAAAAGGTCTGCAAATTTTTTACACAGACACAGCAGGAATTGTTGCAAGGGGGCTTTTAGAGCACAGTTCCTATAAAATAAAAAAAATGGTCAAATTCAAATATAGTTTATTATAACAATAGTCTGTAGGATAGATAGCAAATCATATTTTCTATTCGATGTAAAAAAAAAAGCTGTACCGTATCGTTAGACAGTCTAAAACGATTGACAAAATCCCTGTATCATCCTAGTAATTTATGTGATTTGGGGGGTCGTGAAAAATCCTTGGCCTTCTAAATAAAATATTAACATAATCTTCCAAATCATCATCTGAATCCGATTCATTTGAAAACATTTTAACATCAAAAAGCACATTCATTTTTTACAATTGCTAAAAACGGTGAACTCTACCTAAAGAATGCCAAAAATGATCAAATTTGAGGTTATGGCTTTTGATTTAACCCACTGGTAAACCGTTAACAGCCGAATATTTCGCTGGGTAAATTATCCTGCTGGCAATAATTATTTATCTTGCTGTTAACGCTACCAGAAGATTAAAAAACAGATTTTTTTCATTAACAGCAGGATAACTATGCCAGAGGCTTTGCCAGCACATTATTAAACCGGCCCTAAAAGTGATGTAAAATTCTCGGTAATAATCCTTTGGAGAATAGGTATTCTCGAGAATATTCTCAAGTTAGAGAATTTTCTGAGAATGGTAAGAAAACCGCTAGAAATGGCAATAAAAAGATATTAAAAATTACCTATTCTGCTTATTTTCGGAAAATGTCAAACGACGAACGGCGTTAATCAAACAAAACGTAAAGAAATAAAATTTTTATTTAAAAAACATAACATACCTTCCCAAGAATAACTAAAAACTAAACAAAAAACAGTCAAATAAAGAAAGATCACATTTAACTATCAAGTTCAAGTTCATTTATTGGTGCTAATGTTTATACAAACGTACACAAGTCCAAAAACTTTGTAAAGTAAAATACTTAAAATATTAAAATTACTTAAGATATTTACATGATAAAACAAGCTAAAAATCACATTAAAGTTGACACTTAAGAAACATTACATAGACAAAATATCACATGTTAAAAATTCAGTTGTTGAATAAAAGGCTCTCGGGATCAAAAATTCCTTTATTCTACTCTTAAACTGTTTGACTAACAGATCTTTTACTGCGTTGGGAAGTTTATTAAAGAATTTAATGGAGAGAAAGTTAGGTCCATTCTGGCATTTACCCAGTCTGAAAAATGGAGTTGTTAGGCTATCCTTGTTTCGCGTCTGATGGTCATGGATATCATCGTTGGTAGGGAACGTTGATAGGTTTGTCTTTGAGAGTAGATTTTCTAGAATAAATATGCTGGGCAAAGTAAGAATGTTTTGATTAATGAAGCTAGCCCTACAATCCTCTCTATATCCCACTCCTGCAACGATTCTGACGGCTCTTCGTTGAATAGAAAATATTCTTTTGGCTTCTGCAGCCTGTCCCCAGACCACAATAGCATATGAGATTAGCCAATGACAGAGAGCAAAGTAAGCCGTTCGTAAAACTCCGGTCGAAACACCACAAGATAGGCTGCGAAGAAGATATATATTTTTGCTTAGTTTGGCTGCCAAGCAGTCAACATGAGCATCCCATGTAAGCTTCGAATCAACAGTTATTCCTAAGAATCGCACCGCATTCTGTGTTTCAAGATCAATGTCATATTGGCGCAAAGAAAAAATCATATGATGGGTTTTTGTTTGATTTAAGACGAGATTATTCCCCGCAAACCACTCAGCAACGCTCGATTGCGCTTCGCGTGTCCTCATGGCTATCTCATCACAGTTTTTGCTTCTTAAAGAGATGTTAGTATCGTCATCAAAAATATTAAATTCAAGATATTCAAAGCTCTCTGGTAGATCGTTGATATAGATCAAGAATAGAAGAGGACCCAGGATTGACCCCTGGGGTACCCCCATAGTCAGCTCGATCCCTTGTGAGTAGATATTTCCCACCCTTACCATCTGTGTTCTATTTTTTAGGTAACAGGTCATAAGTTTTAAGCTATTTTTATCAAAATTATAAGACTTAAGTTTGTCTATTAAAAGGTCATGCGAAACGCAATCGAATGCCTTGCTTAGGTCACAGAAAACAGTGCTAACATGTTCCATGTTTTCAAAGGCATCAAGTACAGAAGTCACAAATTTAATTATGCTACCCAAATAACATTTTTTAGTAATTGTTCGACTTACGACTTATTTTTGACAAAATTTAACGTTGTCCTGCCGACAAAATGAGTTGCCCAAAAGGGCGTATACTACCCGTCGTTGTATCAACGTATTTACGTATATACGTTTTAGTTTATCACCAACAACGTTAAATATCGACAATTTAGGTTCTCGCTTAAAACGTCACCCAAAAAAGACCATTCTCGACGTTAAAATTCCTTAGATTAGGAAACGTAGTACACTTCAACGTTATCAAACGTCACCTGTTGCTACGGAGAAATATCCAACGTAAAATAACGTTGTAAAGCGTTATAAATGCCAACCACAAGCCAACTAAAAGGACTCTTCTCTTTTCTATCTGTCAGTGGTTGATTAGTTGTCATTAAAGTCAACTGACAAAAGTGAGGTTTGAAAGGATCTGGCACAGAAGTAGCATCACACTGTTTTTTCCTCGTCTCACTTTTCGTTGGAGGCCAATATAGTACGCTATCCTGTTCCCAAGAATGGGGAACAGGCTCAATTTCATTTAGCTGCGTTATATAAGTATACTACTTTAAAGTTTGGCATATTAAATTGTAACGGAAAACGGAAATTGTTAAACTGCCGCACTTTCGAATTTGTAGGGTTATGTTGTTTCCTTTCCTGGATTCTTCTTTTCTTTACAGAAATAAGGTTTTAATCAGTTGTGAATTTGGACCTTCTTTGGTAGTTTAAGGTTAGGTTTGCACTAGTTAGCGCCACTTCAAGTTAAAAAAGGTGCAATTTTCCAAACTTTTGAGTCTTAAAGTGTAGACTTTTCAACTTAATGCGTGTTTTTGTTAAAATTGGTGGTATTTTAGAATAAACTGCGGACCTCTCCATTTTTAATTTATTAAAAGACGAGATCAAAATGTCGCCATGTTTGACTACTTTGAAATTTATCAAATTTTAGTGTTGTAACATTCTTTTTAACGCTTTAACTTAATTTAAGTCGACAATAATAAATGTAGATTTATTTTAACTCAGAATGTAAACCAAAACGATTAAGTTTTTTTTTAACTTTTTGCCATTTTTATTAAAATTTTTATTAAAAAATCATTATTTTTAGGGCGATCCCTAAATTTTGGAAGTATTATATTAATATTTAACAGTAAAGTGGCCATTGTTGTCATTTTTAATACATATCTTTGGCAATTTACTTCATTTAAGCAAAAACTGTATGTGCAGTAAATAATTATATATAATAATATTTTAGAACAAACACTCATTTGCTACACTAATTCCGATGTATAGTTTAATTAAATAAACCTAAAGTTAATAAACAGTTGACGTTAGAAAATTTTAACCTAGGATAGGTAAATCTTAACTTAAAAACTTGTTTTAAATTAACGTTAAAAATGGTTTACAAAATAACCCTAAATAAACTTTAATACGTGGGGCAACGTCGTAAAAACCCGAATTTTATTCCCCAAACAGGTATAAATAAGGGTCGCAAGGACGTCGTGTTAACGTTGTGCGTTAACGTTAAGTCGACGGCACCGACGTTGGCCCAACGTTAAAATGCTACTTGGGTAGTTACTGTACTGTGTTTTTCCCTAAAACCGTGTTGGGATTCTGTAAAGAGGTTATTTTGCTCAAAATTTTGTGTAGCTATACACTTTTCGAATACTTTTGATATTACAGGAAGGAGTTATATTGGCCTGTAGTTTCCGCTGTCATTCTTATCACCCTTATTTTTATAAATTGGAATAACGAGGGCACATTTAAGTGCGTCCGGAAAGTATCCCGCCCGAAAAAAACTATTAAAAACATACGAGTATACGTTCGCGCTTCTAGGGGATTTCCCTGAATCACTGTTGCCAGACGTAAAACACTGTTGCCAGAGTTATAGAAAAGGTTAAAGAAACTCAAAATTTTAAAAATCATTACAAAATTTTTCAGTGTAAATCGAGGCGGTGTAAATTATGTAGAAAAACTTCTCTAGAGAATATTCTCGACAGAATTTTCTAACAGAGAATATTCTCCTCTCACATCACTATGCATGCTTAATTATTACAGCAACAAGTTCGAATAAAAGCATAAAAGAACGTCTCCAAGATTCCGCAATAGTATAACATGCTAGACAAGAATAAAACTATAAACGTCAATTAATTACTTTTTTTATTTGTTTGTGTGTTACTTGTTTTATTGTTCCTTTTTCTAAAAATAGTTCTTTTTAGAGCTAATTATACCCACCATCTGTTTTGGCGGTAAGTATTTATGGATTTTTATAATAATTTATTTATTTTAAATATTCTAACCGTGAAAGTTATTTGAAAAGTTTACGGCAGTGGCTAAATTCCCTTACATGAAAGGATGTCAAAAATTTGACTTTTGCGATTTTATTAGTCAATAAAACACCAACCTTTTTCTAGATTTTAAGCTTTAAAAATAGTATTAAATGTATTAAAATTTGTTTGTCAATTTCTTTTAGATAATAGAGAATGCCGGGCAAACTCTCAAGACACAAGCCCGACAATTTGTGCTCAATCTCTGTGAGTACTTTAACTATACTTTTCCAAATCTGCAACCAGCACATCTCACCAACCTACAGAATATTTATCCGAAATAAATATTAAAAAAACATTTTTATAAATTATTTTGTGCATTTTTTGTGTATTATATTATTTTCCAAAACTATATTTAAAAGTACAGGTTGTTACAGAAACATATTTAAATATATTAAATTATAATAAGAGGATTCTCTATAGGTGCCTATATTCAAAAAAATAGTGAAAAAAATGTGTATAAACATGGATCCGCAAAGGATTCGTTTCCGAGATACAGCTGTTTGAGAATTATATTCTCCTTTAAAATAGAATGTTAGTTTAAGATTTCAATAAATGCATTGAAATAAATATTTAGCTGGGAACCCACTGCGTTAGAGTACGAATAAACCCCGAGAGAAACTCGGAATTATAAATAATTTTTCGGGATATTATGTAGGTACGCCAAACGGTAGGCAGGCACGTTCATTTTATGAACTTAGACTTAGTTTTGACTTTTTTCGTCTCGTAATTTTGATTTGATTCATACGATTTTGATGACGTGAACGTGATGACGCACGGGAAAAGATCCACTGTGGCGACTTTATACGCTGTTGATTTTAACGGGAGTAAAAAAAAATCTAACTACATTATTTTTTAAGTTATTTTCGATTTTTAAATTCTTAATTGTGACAAAATAATGAAACAATAGCTTCGTTTGTACCTGCAAATTGTCAACCGATTTCCATGCACTTGCATGGATTCTAACTGGTTGCAAACTGGTTAGAATTTTTTTGCTTTGCGAACACGTTAGAAACGGATCCACAACCAATAATTTGGCTTCTGCAAACGCCGGATTTTCTGCCAGCGGTTTGGGATTTGTCTGGTTAGGTAATAAATTTTAATAAAAATATTCGTGCATTTCGACATTAAACTATCGCCTTTAGCACTTACAAGTGTTTCAGTAAACAATAAACATCCTCTTGCAGGAATGTACACGATGTATTAAACATTTAAAATGTTGATTAATAAGTTATCTTAATACAGAAAATCACGAACAAGTTAGTGACAGTTTTCAAATCGATGTTAAATGCGCATGTCTGCTGCCAATCGGTTTCGAACAGTTTATTATGTTGGATCGCTGCTTCTCAGATAACATTTTTACATCCTTATAATGTACTATAAATAAAATTGAAGGTACTTACACGGCATATGACAGGAATATATATTTTTTTAATGCGCACGTGTAAGGAATGTTCTAGGAATGGATTACGTTCCACCCTCTTCATGTGCTGAAGAAGTGATATTTACGTGATTAAAGATATTCCAATCACATTCGAAAAACGATTTTGTAGGAAGCAACGACATTCCTAGCACATTCTTAGCATGTCCTAGAATAAGGTTAGCTTTAAGCATGATATTCCTTTCATATAGTGTAAACGTGCCTAATATTCCTAGCATATTCTTTACATGTTAGATGTAAGCGGAGAAGGATCTGGGGGTGGGGTCGCCCCCCAACATTTCGCAGAGTCCTGAAAGTAAGTTCAAAATTTTATGTGTACAATTCAAATTTGATATGATTTTCTACTTTTTTAGCTATTTTTTATTATCGACCCCCTCCCCACCCACTTCCTTTACATACTTATTCTGGATCCGTCCCTGGATGTAGGTCGAGTATATCTGTTATTTTTTAGATAATTGAAAATGAAAAAGGCATCAACAGGTCACTTTTAAAAAAGTTGCCTGCCTCTGCAAAATCTACATTTTTACAAAATCAAAAAATGTAATAATCTGACACGTAACTTAAAACATTTGTCGTTAGTTTGACACTTTTCCTGAAAATAGAGATCATCAGTCGCGTCCAAACTGTGGTTGCATGGTATCATCTGAACTGAAACAGCTTTTTTTTATTTTTCACCGACCACTTGCCCCACTTCTTTAATAAAATGTCTTTCTCCCAATTCGGGTTTTTCTTTTTGAGTAATATGAAGCAATTTCTTGGCAATTTTTTCTTTAAACCGTGCAATAGATATTTTCTGTTCACGTGCAACTACTCGGCTATACAAAGTAAACGCATTTACGATCGTTGATCCCAAAAGAATTTCAACAGCAATTTTGCAGTACCATTACGTACTATGCTTGTGTAATAATTATTGTCGACATATATTGTATATTGTACGTCCATTATCTAACAAATTTTTGCAAAGTTCCTTAACAATGCAGTCGACACACTATCGGAAGAATTTTTTTTCCGTTCCGCAATATATTTTAAGATCGTAGGTATACCCTTTTTCGGTACACAGTTTTAAAATCTTGATACCAAACTTATGTCTTTTATTTTTGATATATTGTAGAGAAGCAAGACGTAGGTACTCGAAAAGGCACTAAGGTTTCATCAACATCAATACACACAGATTTGATGACGGCGACACAGCATCTTGAATTTTTTTACTTACTATGTATTCTAAAAGCGGGTTGAGTTTGTAAAGTCTATTTGAAACATTCGCACTTTGATTATCAGAGAAGTGCCAATTGCTCAAAAGAAGTTTAAATCGGTTACGAGGTATTACTGATTTTACTTCGTCGGAAGTGAGAACATTGTTAGACCTGTAGTAGGGAACCAGGTTAGGCATCTGAACTAATCCGATTCAGATCTGAACGACAAAAAAAAGTTTCATTTCTTCAATATTAGTATCTTTTCAATTTCTAATTAGGGCAAAATGTATCGATTTACTTGTAAAGCTTTTTGAGAAGCGTATTTGTTGGTTTCCCTGCCATTAGATGATCGTCCAGAAACACCGAAAAAAAAATCAATTAGACGCTTGTCTTGCATATTTTGAACATCGTTGTTTATCCTCAAACCACCTGTCACTTTATTCCACTGCAGATCATTGGACTATTGGAGTAACACATCAGACGAGGAATCGTTAGGTACTACACTAAAAATTCTTTATCACATCTACGAATGGTTGTTCAATGTGAGTGATAACACGAACACCTGAACCACCTTGTATGTCCCGTTCTTCACCGCTTGGCACATGTTCGATAGACAGTTATTGATCGGCCGAAGCACTAGGTACAACAGAAGAATTAGCATTTTTTGTTTTATCCACTTTTTTCTTTTTTTTTGCAGAGGTACATCAGAATAATCAGAATACCCACTTGTTTTATAACTTTCGTATGGATAGGTATTCAAACGGTTCGTCATCTGTTAATAGTTCTTGCTTTTAAAGTAGGAAAAATAAGCAAAAAGGCACCTAATTTAATTTATGAATTTACAATCATATCTTGAATATACCTAAACACGATAACAAGTTGAAACACACAAGCAATGTCAGTGGTTTCATCTGCGATAAACGGAGAGTCCTTTATTTCTTTTATGACTTCATCATGATACACATTTAACATACAGTCCAGAAGTTCATTTTGTAGGGGTTTTGATGTTCCTTTAAATACTTTCGATTTTTCAATATGATCTTTAAGAGTTTTGTCTAATTCTGAGATGAAATTTATTAATTCACGAAATATGCCCCTATTTTTCGACGTCTCTTTTTCGTCATGACCTCTCAAAGCCAACTCAAATGCACCACAAAACCGAACGCAGTTTATAATTTGGAATGAACCAAAATGGACCAAATCATCTGTACCTTTTTGGGACCAAGTTTGCTTCCCACCAAATAAAACACACATAAAACAAAATAGTCTATTAGATTCATCACAACCGCACACCCAAGTATTTTTTCCATAAAGTTTCCTTTAAAAATCTAATAGTATTCATTACTTATGTATTTCTAAAATGAAAAGTTCGTTAACCCTACATTAAATCAGCCGCCGGCGGAACCAAAACAAATCGAGACGCGACGTGAACATCAGCTGTTTGCTGTTTGAAACGTCTAACATCAAACGGTCAAACGAAGAGAGCCTGGCTACCCGTCGAGATTTTTGCCTACTTGCATTCAAGGTCATTTTTCAACGTTTTTTATTGAGGTGATGGCGTTTCGTCACCTCCCGTGTGCCTCGTCGCGCTTGGCGCGGAAGCTACGTTACCGTTTTACGCATAATCGCTTCCTTTTAGATGGAAATTTGCACCCGACTGTGTTTCATTTTTAAATTATTTTGCTAATTGCTTTAAAAACGAGAATATTAATTTTAATAGGTTTTGGTAATTTGTAAAGGGCAGGACGCTAGACAGGAGGGCAGGTAGTGCCATGGCACTGTGGCTCTACCCCACGAGCCGCCACTGACCCATATCGCTAACTATGTACCTATGTACGAAGATGCAAGATGTTACCTACGCTAATGACTAACATAAACTAAACAAGTAGGCGGTGCCTCCAGCGTGTTTTAAAACTTGTTTATTCTTGTTGCGAAGCAAGTTTGCATCGTATGGCTCCAACATGAAAATTTTAACACTCAGGCCATGCGATGCACACTTGCTGCGCACTCAAAACACAGGTTTAAAAAATAAATAACGCCATTTAGACAATATTATCACTTAAATATAATGTTGTCTAATGTTTAAAACAATAAAAGTGTCTAGCCTTCAGATATGTGAAAAATTGTTACCATTACGGCGGTCAATTTGGTTTAAATAACCCATTTTAGTACCTATAGCAAAAATACTTCTTACTATAAAGTAACGGTTTAAACAGTACAAGATACTACAACAGATGAGCATTTACTTCTTCTAAACCAAAAATAGAGTGTCAATTGGGCCCTGTTAAGCAAAAAGCAACCAACCCACACATTTTTAAAAAACAAGATAATATCATATTCTGGTCTAGAAATGTCCTTACTACATTCTGCAGAAAGCTACCAAGCCATCCTATACATTTTAACCTTGAAAAATGCTTCCCCACTTATCTCCTGTTCGTTAACAGGACTTCTCAGACTTCGCATAAAGCAACCATACCACTTGGATTGTTGTGTGATCAATATTTGTTAATTTAATTCTCAAAGATTACCAACCAAGTGGGTTGGTATTATTGTGCTGAATCAAGGATGTAGATGGTTTTGACATAGAATTGCTTGATTTTGATATTGAAGGAGATGAAAATTTGTGAAATGCATCAATAACAGAATCGATGTGTTCCACTATTTATCTAGGTTTCCTAATGATGATTTTATAAACAATATAATTTAAGTTTAAACATTTTTTTAAAAAACGCGTTTTTTTTTTGTAATTTGTTGAACAGTAAAAAAAAACCAACCCTCAATGTATCTAATTTTTTTGGGTGAAAATATATATGATTTTTTTGATGTTACGATAATAAAACTACATTAAAATTCAACTACTGGATAGTTAAGTTATACCTAGTTTTGAAAAAATTTATGGAAAATTAAATAATTAGGAAAATGATTAAATGCTAATTTACTCCAAATTTACATATTGAGGGTTGGTTGCTTTTCGCATAACAGGGCCCAAATTGGAATGCAGCATCAAGTAAACAACAACTTTACCAAGAACATGTTTCCCTTCTTTTTTAAACAGTCTGGCTGGCAAAACCCAAATTGTAGTATCAATTGTTGCTAAAATGGCAATTCTGAATTTTAGATTACCGAAATGCAAAAGTAAATAAGGGGTCGTAGTCCCTTTTTTATGCCCTTTCCAACACACACAATACCGTGCGAGCAAAACTTATTTGCATCAAAGAGGGCTTGGATTAAAAAACGTGGGGCTTGGTTTAGATCACAATGATATGGGGACGATATATCTAACCAAATCTAGGTTAAAATTTTGTCAAATTCATATTATGACATGATATGCCAAACTTATGAGTAATGAAATAAAGTAGACAAATACAAATTTATTTTTGTTGTTTAAAAAATTAACAAAGTAAGAATATACAGAAAGAAAACGAAAAATAATTACATAAATTGCTGAAATTGGCCACCAGCATAAATTTACACGTCTCTTCATATTTTCGAAAGTGTTGGCCAGCATCTCTGGAGAAATATTACCACATTCTTGGATAATCCTTTCTTGTAATTGTTCGAAATTTGCAATTGGTATTTTAAAAATAGTGTTCTTTAAATGAGGAAAAACGAAGTAATCCATAACCGTTAAATAAGGTGATCTAGGTGGGAATTCAATGTCTGATCGAAAACTAATCAATCTGTCGTCGAAAAAATTGCGTAAGTAGTTAGGTAATAGTTTCGGAGGCTGTATGGGCGGTTGTTGCACCGTCCTGTTGAAAATATCCAAAACGTAGTTCGTCGTCAAGTAATTGCTCCACAAATGGAATCAAAATATTGTCTCTATACCGCTGTGCTCTAACTGTGTCATGGAAAAAATAGGACCAACAATTCTTCTTCGGGAAACAGCTAACCAGACAACAATTTTTGGAGGGTGCAATGTGGACCCTACAAAAAAAATGGGGATTTTCACTACTCCACATGTGTGTATTCTGAGAATTCACATAACCGGAGAGGTGAAACCAGGCTTCATTCGAAAAAAAATGTCAGGTCTAATAAATAATTTATTTCCAATAAATTTTGGGTAAACCATTGAGAGTAATTCCTGCGTCTTTCAAAATCTGCGGCTTGTATTTCTTGGAATACTTGCACTTTTTAAAAAAATTAATTTAGCTGCTTCTTAAGAATAGTCCTGCATGTTCCAAGATCTTCCCACTTCTTGGGACAAGCGTCTTATACAATTTGTTGGCGTATTTTGCATTATTTCACAAACGTTTGCAACAAGTTCTTCTGTTCTTACAGATGGTCTTCCTGCTCCTTTTTGTGATGTATAGAACCTGTTTCCCTAAACAAGGCCACGGTTCTTTTTGGGCAATGATAATAATCCCCAGCAATAAAAGCAACGTTAGGAAAATGTTCGTGAAAATCGTCCATGCACAAACCCGGATTGTATTGCCACTCACCATTCACTCTAACCCCGTTTCAAAAACCCACTTCAACCATGAATGTTTTGTGCTGTTCCGTAAAGCCCATTGTGGTAATTGTTCAAGAAATTGGAAAAATTAGCGATGAATCAAATTAGGTACTTGTAACGACTGTCAAAGATGACGGAATAACTGATTGATTGTTAATTCAGGTAGTTACTGACACCCAACAGGTATTAAGCTCTACGGCTAAGCATTATGTCCTTAGATGCAACGCCCTCTTTGATGCAAATAATTTTTGCTCGCGCGGTACATCGGTACGTTTACATTTGAGAAAAACCAGTAAGAGGCGGTTTCTACCGCAAAAAGAGAGGTACATTAATTTAATGAAGATACGAAAAAAGTATGCCAAACTAAAGATAAACGCAGCCGTAGTTCTATATTTTTTCAGCAAATAAGGAGGCTTCCTATTACTAAATTTATTCAAGTTAAAAATTCCACCCTGTATAAACACCTGCGCGAATGGCAAAGAATTCCTACTATACCTCTACCACAGTTAAAAGAATATCTACTTAAAGCATAAACTCATCTGTTGTTTACTCTACTTCTAGTATAAGAAAAGCACGATGTGATATATTTTTATAAACATTCATGATATATAATAGCTTTTATCGTATTTAATCCGTGAATTGAATATGAATTGAATGAGTCCGGAAATAGAATATCTCGCTGCTCCGCTGTAGCATCTGCAACCTTTTGAACGAACAACAGCATTCTTGTGAAATCATTTTAGATATTTTGATTACAGGGTGATTTACTTTTAGTGACTTATCATAGAAGATTTCGGAAACAAGTAGACTTAAATTTGTTTTAAATACAGTCTTTATCACATTTCTGGATTTTACTTAATATTCTAAATATATTTTGTACAGGTCTTAAGTCTAGGTATATTATATAGTTATTGGCACTTAAAAAAAACACAACTTATAATACCATCTTACCAGTAGGTAGGTAGGTAGGTAGATGTTTTGGTTATGTATTTTGTACTTATTTCTGTCAAAAAATCATAAAATTTTCGGATTTTTGGTTCAGCATTACCTATATTTATTTTGTTTTATTGTATAATTGCCCTTTTTGATTATTACAAATATTAAAACATAAATTATACACAATTGAGTTCAAAATATGTGTATTTTGTGTATTCAAAGACATATTTTAAATAATACAAAATTATAACGTACAAAATACATCCAATTCAAATTACTATTGCGCTCCTGATGACAAATTCTAAGAAGTTGATATTATAAATTATTATAGGTATGATAAATTTACTTAATTATAGTAAAATCAAGTTTTTAAAAGAATTTACAGAGTTTGGTGAAAATTCTGAACCAAGAGATTTAATAAATGATGGAAGGCTCGCTACCAGAATTTTACTAAATGAAAAAGTAAGAGAGCTTATTAACACCGTGCTCAATGCGTTGAAACAATCTAATCCAGGGAAAAATTATGAAATTTTTGAGCTTGCCAATGATGTCGGATCTCTCAAAAAACTTTTTACTAAAAGAAAAATATTGGATTTCTTGGATGACTTGATGAATTGTCCTTTAATAAACAGGTAACACATTCCAGAGAGTAATTTTATTGTTTTAAGTATTCATATGTCTGGTTTAACTCAAAGGCTGTGCTCTAATTCTAATGCTTTATACCTATTTTTTTTTAACTAGACAATAAATCCTCCTGCTGGTGGGTTTAAATTTTCTTCAATTATATTAACAGGTTGAACAATTATTACTTTTATGTACAGGGTGTCCCAAATTCGAGCCTCATCATGGGGATCTCGGAAACTATAAGAGATACAGCATCGGTCAAATTGTGGCAAAGTTGCACAATTTCGTACTGAGCAATATCGCAAAAAAATATCTAAGCTATCTTTTTTAGTTTTTGAAATTTTTGCAAAAAACTAAAATTTTGAGTTTTTATTTTTTTAAACTGCTCGACTTATTTTATCCGCTACAGAAAAACAAGCACAACATTGTTAAGGCAACTTTTTACGCTCCATATTGTGACGTTTTTAGAATTTCGGTACAACGTTTCGTTTTTGTGGAACTATTATCAACTTTAATTTTTTTAAAAAGGACCTGCATTTTTTATTTTATTTTTTGATATCCCTTTAAGCCCTGAAATTAACCATGAGCCACACTTAATTATATTTAGACGTTTTGATGTCATTATTACATCTTCAGGAATGTGATAATTATTTTTAAATACGGCCCTGGTGTTAGTTACGTAATCTTTTTACCACATACAACATGTAATTGGATCCGGAATTTTATACAAATAATTTAATATACTTAAGTTTTTATATAAATTGTAACAAAGTAAAAATAAAACCAAACAAAACAAAGGTGGCTATGACAAGAACTTTTACTTGACTGTTTGGCTTAATTATCTTGACAACTGCAGTCACCATGTATACTGATTATTTCCCTCATTATCAAATAGACCAATCAGACACCATCATTTTTCGAATCAATTTTGTTTAGATATCTGATTAAATCCCAAGACCGTGGTTAAATTTTCGTCCTCCATATTGGTTTTTGTTTTATCGTTTATCACTAATTCTTACAATTATCGGCAACAGTTTATAAAGAAACATTAATTTCTTAGTCGTCTGAATAACCTAATATTGGTTTTTATCAGTAAATACGCCATTTTCGATAGAATTTTTATACAAATATTTTGACATAAGGCGATGAAAATATGTCAGAATTTGTAATATTTACATACACACTTTGCTAAGCAAGCTTTTTCAATGCATTTATGGGATGCGTAACCATGGTAAGAGAAACACAAACATCAACGAAGCATCATAATTTGATTATAAAACGTTTTTTGGATTTATTTAACTTTAGTAAAAATGAATAATTCACGTTTTAGTAATATTTCGTGTAATAATATCGATCTATTATTATTATTCGGAAATAATCTAGCCGTATACCACTCGACCTATAAATTTAATCGAACTATGCAACATATTTAGATCATGATTTTACTTTTTGGTAAATAGTTTTTATTAAATTATTGAGCATTCAACTATTTTCCAAGTAAAATCATGATCAAAATAATATGTTGCATAGTTTAATCGATTAAATTTATAGGTCTTGTGATATTATATGAATATTTCAGCAAAATTATGTTTTCTGCTTTAGAAAAGCGCGACATGTTACGAGTTTATTATTCTTTCAATAGGAATTCACAAATTTCACTTTTTGTTTCTGTTGTTGTTCTTTTCTTTTTTAATTTATTCCCTACATAATTTATTACTCTAAACAAAATAAACAACAGTAACATGTAAGGTGTCTAAATTAGCTAGTTTTTGCCACCTACCAAAATCCCGCTAAACGATATTTCAATCTAACAACTAGCACCAGGGCCGTATTTAAAAATCATTATCACATTCCTGAAGATGTTATAATGACATCAAAACGTCTAAATATAATTAAGTGTGGTACATGGTTGAATTCAGGGCTTAAAGGGCTATCAAAAAATAAAATAAAAAATGCAGGTCCGTATTTAAAAAATTAAAGTTGATAATAGTTCTACAAAAACGAAACGTTGTAACGAAATTCTAAAAACGTCACAATATGGAGCGTAAAAAGTTGCCTTAACAATGTTGTGCTTGTTTTTCTGTAGCGGATAAAATAAGTCAAGCAATTTAAAAAAACAAAAACTCAAAATTTTAGTTTTTTGCAAAAATTTCAAAAACTAAAAATGATAGCTTAGATATTTTTTTGCGATATTGCTCAGTACGAAATTGCGCAACTTTGCCACAATTTGACCGATGCTGTATCTCTTATAGTTTCCGAGATCCCCATGATGAGGCTCGAATTTGGGACACCCTGTACAGGGTGATCGCGTATAATGTTACCCCCCTTTAACTTCTTCGTTTCGCAATTAAAAAAAACTGTTAAATACAAAAGTTGTAGGATTTAATGTAAACTTCTTGCAAAATATATTTTCGTATATACAGGGTGTTGCATAAAAGCGTGACAGATCAAAGTTATATTTTTTTAAATGGAATACCCTATATATTGTTGCATAATTGGATTCCACGGACAATTCTAAACATAATTTATATATAGCACTATATATCTAAATTGAACCGTTTTCGATTTATTGATGATTGAAAATTACTATACCGGGTGACAACGATATTACTGACCAGCTTGTCACGTCCTTATAAAATAAAATATTATTTCGAAATTTTGGTAGGTTCTATGGTTGCACTGTGCGCACATATTCGGTATACAAACGCCTGATTGTCACTTCCGGTTGAACCGGAAGTACACTTAACTTTGTTATTTCAAATAGAACACCCTGTATATTTTTAACAATTTGCATTCTACAAGGAATTCTAAGCATAAAACATGTATTATATCCTATACCTATCTATGACAGGTTAAGAGAAAATGGCGTTGGAAAATATAAAATTAGCCACACACTTTATTGTTTTTACAAAAAATAAATGAATATGCACAAAATTTTATATTCTTTTTTAACTTCTTTTTAGGTATTCTGTATGAATAAGTCACAATTATTTCACTTCCGGTTCAACCGGAAGTGCTGCAAAATTTGACTTTCAAACATAGATTTCTCCAATATTTTTAATGGCACGCCCCCTTTTAAATATAATTTTCAAAATTATCTTATTGTTCTAAATATTTTTTATTAATGCTTCCCTAGGTCTAAACTCATTCGTTTTTAAGATATACGGAATTAAAGGTTTAGTTACATTATCCAACACAAAATTGACGTTAATTTATTCATAGTTTCATCTAAGGTAGCTATGGATCCCACAGATCTGTTTACTAATTTCATATGTTTTACGAAGCTATCGCCATGTTATTTTTTAATTTCATCCTTTCATTATCATTACAAGTAACTTATTACTAAGAAAAGTTAAAAATATGCCTTATTTTACGCGTGAACATCAAATTGACATGCTGCTAATCTACGGAGAGACTAGAAAAAACCGCAGAGAGGCAAAATTTCTGTATATGCAAAGATTTCCCGAACGCGAGCACCCGAGCGATACGTATTTTCCATGGTTAGAACATCATTTAAAGCACGAGAATGAAAATCAAAACGGAAATGGTTTTATTATTAGTGAGGAGGCAGAAACAAATACACTGGCTTATGTTGAAGCTGACCCGACAGCATCGACGAGGCAAATTGAGAATGATATTGGCATCAATAGGGAAAGTGCTAGAAAAATATTGAAAAAACATGGCTATAAATCCTTCAAATACCAAATCCATCATCATCTTTATGAGGGCGATTACATTCGAAGATTGGAATTTTGCAACTGGTATCTTGAAGAGGAGCAGCAACAGCCACTTTTAAGCTTAAACATTTTATTTTCTGACGAATCCCATTTTACCAACTTGGGGATGTTCAACAGAAATAATACCAGGTATTGGGCTACTGAAAATAATTTTCTAGTTAGGGAGGGGGCGTTTCAGGAAAGATTTGGCATTAACGTATGGCTAGGCGTTATAGGAACACGTATAATAGGTCCTATATTTTTTGAACAACATTTAACCGCTGTCCAATACCTGGCTTTTCTTCAGAACCACATCGAAAATATTCTAGAAAATTTACCTGTTAGGCAATATGCACAAATATTTTATCAACAAGACGGCGCTCCAGCACATAATGCTAGAATAGTGACAGCTTATTTAAATGCGACTTTTGGAAATCGTTGGATGGGTACTAATGGCCCAGTAAGGTGGCCGGCAAGGTCCCCTGACCTAACACCACTTGATTTTTTTTACTGGGGCCACATAAAGGAGAAGGTGTATAGAACAAAACCTCAGAACCTCCAAGACCTAAGAGACCGAATAATTCAAGCAGTAAACAATATTACACCAATTCAAATGAACAATGTTATTCGGGAATTCAAAGAAAGAATTAATTTGTGTAGAGAAGAGAACGGCAATCGTTTTGAGAATTTCATTTATGGTTAATTTATTTGTAATTAGTTTGTATTTTTAGATATTATTTTATTAATTATAATTTTACTTTAAGTTAGTTAAAGTTTCGTAATAAACCTTAATTTTGAAATGCTTATATCTTAAAAACGAATGAGTTTAGACCTAGGGAAGCATTAATAAAAAATATTTAGAACAATAAGATAATTTTAAAAATTATATTTAAAAGGGGGCGTGCCATTAAAGATATTGGAGAAATCTATGTTAGAAAATAAAATTTTGCAGCACTTCCGGTTGAACCGGAAGTGAAATAATTGTGACTTATTCATACAGAATACCTAAAAAGAAGTTAAAAAAGAATATAAAATTTTGTGCATATTCATTTGTTTTTTGTAAAAAGAATAAAGTGTGTGGCTAATTTTATATTTTCCAACGCCATTTTCTCTTAACCTGTCATAGATAGGTATAGGATATGATACATGTTTTATGCTTAGAATTCCTTGTAGAATGCATACTGTTAAAAATATACAGGGTGTTCTATTTGAAATAACAAAGTTAAGTGTACTTCCGGTTCAACCGGAAGTGACAGTCAGGCGTTTGAATACCGAAAATGTGCGCACAGTGCAACCATAGAACCTACCAAAATTTCGAAATAATATTTTATTTTATAAGGACGTGACAAGCTGGTCAGTAATATCGTTGTCACCCGGTATATTATAATATAAGAAAATAAGGTCATTCAAGTCAAGATGTATCGTTTCCATGGATAACAGGATGACGATACTGAACTGAATAAAGTTACCATTGTTAATATTGTTATTCATGGAAACGATACATCTTGACTTGAATGACCTTATTTTCTTATATAATATATTATAGTAATTTTCAATCATCAATAAATCGGAAACGGTTCAATTTAGATATATAGTGGTATATATAAATTATGTTTAGAATTGTCCGTAGAATCCAATTATGTAACAATATACAGGGTATTCTATTTAAAAAAATATAACTTTGATCTGTCACGCTTTTATGCAACACCCTGTATCTACGAAGATATATTTTGCCAGAAGTTTACATTAAATCCTACAACTTTTATATTCAACAGTTTTTTCCTAATTGCGAAACAAAGAAGTTAAAGGGGGGTAACATTATACGCGATCACCCTGTACCTAATTAGAATAATCTATGAAAAGTCCTTATTTAGACCAGTGGCGTCCGACAGCAGGAGTGAAAGGGGCAAAATTATTTATGGCTGCCATATTATATTTTTGAGTTTCTCACAGTGGCGTATTTTGGGGGGGGGGTCCGAGGGGTCTGGGCTCCCCCGTGGGCTCAACATTAAAAAAAACTCAGAACAGATCAGATGCCTTGTTGCATTTAATGTAGGCAGGGTGAACTGAACCTCGCCCGATAACAAAATGTAATAATTTTCTATTTTACAATTTTTGAATAAAGACCTTTATTATTATTATTATTAAATAAAATTATTAAAAAATTAAAATGATGTTCACTTAGTTTTGTAATTTTTTTGCAAACTAGAACTATTAGTAACACTTTGTTTTTACAAATAATTAAGTAACTGTGTCACAGATAACAAAACAACATGGCCAAACTTGGCAAAAAAAAATGGCAAAAATAACTTGAAAACCAATCATTTTCGGAATCGGTCATATTATTATGTAGAAATATATATTTTTAAACATAAATATTTAAAAAAATACATATTCCCATTATTGCGTTTATATTTAAAAATTTCTTAATTTCTTCCTTTTTTGGGTTCAGCTATCAAAACATAGAAATTATAAATTTTGATAGTTCAAAATAGGGCGTGGCACCGAAAAATTTTTCGCCTGCGGCGCTTTTTTCAGGAAAGAAAGAAAGAAAGATAAAACGAAAGGTATAGACCCCTCCCCCGTGGCAATATTCTAAATACGCCACTGGTTTCTCATATGTTGATACTAAATTAACGAAGTGGAAAATATATTTTTATTCGAACAGTAACAAGAAGGGCCACGCATTCTTTAAAATTTTTCGTTTTTTATCCTTCGTTTATAGTCGGGGAGCCACCGCAAAAAATATGCAAGAGTTTTCTGAAGGCTAATATTTTCAAGACGGGTTCAACTTTAGTGATTAAAAGCTAGTGTACAGTCAGCAGTTACAGTTCCGGGACATCTGGCGGCGGGACGCGCGCAAAGGTGTAATTTTAATTAGTATTTCCAAACTGTTTTCTGAAGGCTCAAAATTTGTGCAAAACGAGCAAATATAATATAAAACAGGAATCTAATAGTCAGACAGCGGAACATGGGGACACATAGAGTCAGTGCTACTCTATGCTTGTCAAAAAAATGTTCTCACCAAAAGGGTTTTCTGAAGGCTCAAACTTTTTTAAATAATAATAACAACTATAAAGTTAAAAAAAAAATACAGTCAAACTCCTATGCGCTAGAACCACTTCAGTCAGCAGTCGATAGAAGTGTGAGTGGGCACTGCGCGCATCAGCATGTCTATCCTCAATATCTGTCAATAACGTTTCATAAAAAATAAATTCATAATTTTTTGATAATTTTAGTTGTTTAGAACGACAAATGATAAAATAATATTATAAATATGAAAAATTTCTTCTAGTGATTAAGCTATGATTTTTTTTATTCTCAAATACGTATGAGAGGTTGACTAAAAAAAAATAGTAAAATCAAATTAACTTTCATTAGCTCAGGAATAAAGAAAGAGTAATATCGCTACGATTCTAATTATTTTACAATTATTAAATGTCATTGTTTCAGTTACTCTTTCTCGTGTATCAATAACACTTCACCGTTTGTCATCAATTACAGTCCTGTAATAATATTATATAATAATTATATTTATCGTCAACCGTCAGTAAAGTCGTACATTATCAGAGTGATTTCCGGAAGTAAACGAACAATTTATTTTATTGTAAAATAAAATACTTTACCTGCCGCAAATTAGTGACTTTGACAATTTTGACATTTATTATTTAAAAATCGTCTGTCACTGTCACGCTCTCCCTTTATAATAAAATTCGATGAGTTATACCCATAAACAATTTACCTTTAGATACCTACAGCTTATCTCCTGCGCAAACAAAAGTTACGTTTTATGGGTGAAAAAATACGTCCGAGCGCATGACTCGTCGGTCAGCTGTCTTCATTCGGGGAACCTTCGTGCATGCGCACAAACCTCGTGTTATCGGCCGTTCTACTTTATCGACAATAATCGACGCGCTTAAGAATACTCTCCAGAACCGGCTCGGCCGCCATTTTTGTTGTTGTGTTTTAAGGTTTCTCTTCTCTGCGGATTCTTTGTAGTTTTCTAAAGTTTTCAGCTATCGGATCGGCTATCGTGGATTGTGGGACTGGTGTTTAATATTTATGGATTTCTGGTTTTTGTGTAGTTTAGTTAGTGAATTGTGTTTGTGCTTTTAGTGACTCGGTTTGTAATATAAACAATGACTAGTACTAGTTACAGCCGTTGTATAATTGTATTATGCCCAAATAGGGGTAAAATAAACCCTCTATGGTGGCATATGAGCAAGAATTTAAATTTTAAAGCCCGGACCTGTCTATTTTCCCATTCGTCAAACGATAATGTTGCAGTGCGCATGTCTAATAGTTCCCAGTTTTGTTTACATGCGCGAGGCCATAAAACTGCCACATTGGTGATTATTGTTTGTTTATCTAAAGGTAAATTGTCTATGGTTATACCTCAATTTTTTATATTATAAATTCTAAACGGTTGGCGATAAAATGTTGTATGCACCACGTCAGTAAAGTGTCTTTATCGACTCGCCTGTTATTCGCCTCGCTCGCTTTGCTCGCTCATCTCATAATTTCAGACCCGTTCGATAAAGAATCACTTTACTGCCTTGGTACATAAATAACTATTATTTCAGTTTTGTTTTTATTTCAGATTTAAGGTTGAATTCTCAACGTCATTCAATCTATTGCCAACCTAATTCCTATTTCGCGTTGATTTTTTGAGTTTACTATTTTAATAACTAACATTTAAAGAAAATCAATATCGTCGGTACATTATTTAGATAGTATCTGATATATTACAAAAATATATTTTTATTTCATGGCTAATTTTGGGAGAATTGTATAGAGAAAGAACAATGAGTGACAATGACATAATAATGTTAAGAAAAATCTTACCCGATATTTTTCGCTATACAATTCTCCTAAAATAAGTTATGAAATTCCTTGATATTTATTAAATATCTCAATTATTACCTACAGAATATCTAGTCAATACTGAATTTCTTTAAATTTTGTATAAAAGCTAGAAAACATAAATAAATCTACGCGAAATAGGTTATAGGTTGGCAAGCATGTTGATACTCCCACCTTAATTATATTCATTTCGATTTTACCGTGTTACATATTTATGATTTGGGTAGTGTCACAAATATACAGGGTGAGTTTTTTAAAGTGTTACAAGGCGATATCTCGAAAACGGTTCAAAATAATTTCTTGAAATTTTAGTGAGGGAATGGGGAGATGGGGGACATATTTAAACATATTTTTGTCGTCTACCCCGCTTCCCCATTTTGAGGCGTGGGGGGTAACTTTGGAATTTTAAATGAGACAATGTACTTTTTTTTGGTAAATACGAACCAACGAACCTACGTAAAAAACTACGTATCTACGTATACAAAAAATGTTTTGGTTTGCTCCCCTGGTTACGAAATTCTTTTAAAAACCAATTATCCCAATTATTAAAACAAAACATAAGTTGTGACATGTGGTTTCAATAGGACGAAGCTCCACCGCATTATGTGATACAGGCCCGTAATGAGTTGAACGAATTGTTTGAAAACAGGTGGATAAGTCGAACTGGTTCGGTAAACGGCCTGCTAGGTCCCCTGATTTGAACCCCCTTGACTTTTTCCTTTATTTATATTTTATTTTATAAAAGATAAAGTGATGGTTGTTACACCTCTACAACTTTAGATGATATGAAATACCGAATCCTCGTTCCATGCTTATTAGTGAGACTTAAAATGTTACAACGGGTACGATATTTATTCTGAAAAAAAGTGACAAAGTGTTTGGAAGTTGAAGGGAGACATTTTGAACATCTTCTGAACCGTTACAGAGGATAAATAAGTTGAAATTATATAGTAAAGAATTTTTTGTGTTTTATAACCTAATAAATCATAATTTCGTAACCAGGGGAGCAAAACAAAAGATTTTTTGCACACGTACGTAGTTTTTTACGTAGGTTCGTATTTACCAAAAAAAAGCACATTGTCTCATTTAAAATTCCAAAGTTACCCCGCACCCCTCAAAATGGGGAAAGGGGGTAGACATCGAAAATATGTTTAAATATGTCCCTCACTAAAATTTCAAAAAAATATTTTGAACCGTTTTCGAGATATTGCCTTGTAACACTCAGGGACGGATTAACCACTAGGCCAAATAGGCCATGGCCTAAGGCGCCACGAACGAAATAGGCGCCGCGGCTTTTTAACGAATTTCAGTGTACCTATAATAATTATTATTTTATACATTTAAATCACTATTTAAACTATGGCATAATTGCTAATTATCATACCTATAAAGTATAAAGAACATTCCACATTCCAATCTAAACAAAAATATTCTAAATTAAAGTATTAAGACTATTTAGTTATCAGATCTTGTGAAATCAACTTCCTTCGACGACATTATTCAAAATTTCTCGAGTAAAAAATGTCGAAAAAAACATTTCTAGTATCTTAATACTCTTAAAAATATATGTGTGCTTTAGTTTATATCATTTTGTGTATTTATAAGAAACCAATCTACCAATATCATTTGATTCTTAGCGCTGAATTTGTGTTTTTATGTGTTTTATATTTTTGTATCCTAATTAGCTGGATTAGTCGATTAGTTTTTTTGAACTTTGGAAACTACCAAACTCTTATTAAGTTATGATATTTTGAGTTAATTTATTTATTCATTTCACATTTTGTAAACATTATTCATTAATGTTAAGTTGCAAGGGCGTCCGAAAAGGGGGGGGGGGCAAGGGGGTGCGCTTGCCCCCCCCCCCTGGCCCCCGTCGATTTGAGATATTTTATTTAACTGGAATATACATATTTATTAAGATACAATTCAATTGACAAAATTGGTAAAACGAACTCTTGTTGCATAAAATGAAATGTGGAATTCAAAAATCTTCACTAAATAGCGAAGGAAAAATATTAGAATAGAATAAATAAAGCTTTATTTTAATTTACACAGCTAGTCATAATAGCAATATACAAATAGACATACTATTGGTCAGGCAATTGCGATAGCAATTTGTTTACCTCCAACTACATGTACAGTCGAAAGATCATTCAGTACTCTCAGAAGAGTAAAAACCTGGATTCGCTCGACTATGACTGAGCACCGATTGGACGGTTTATGTATGATGAGTGTTCATCGCAAATTTGTAAAAGAAAAAAAAAACATTTAATTGAAAAAATTATTGATTAATTTTCAAAAGATTCAAGAAAATTAACATTTCTTTTCTCCAATAAATCTGAATAACTTATAAGTTTTTTGTTGTATTTTTTTTTTGTTATATTTGAACATTTTTAAATATTTTGTTTAGCTATTTTTTGTTATTTAATATAAGTATTAGGTGTTTTGCTCTATTCTTTTATTGAAGGTTTGTTGAAGTGCTAGAAACAAAAATAATTCCAATTATGATTTGCCCCCCCTTGGAAAAGTTCTTTCGGACGCCCTTGTTAAGTTGTTTGTTTATACTTACTTCTATTTTTTGTTTTATAATTTTCCCTGAGTACTTACATATGTATTATACGATTATTACAATTAAATTAATCTATGAGTTTTTTCTTCAACAAAACGTGCAAATTTCAGCTTGAAAAACACATTTTTACGAGATTACGTTTAGGCACAAATTTGATCATCCGTATCATGACGCGCTCAACTTTTTAAAATCCATTTTGAAATTGAAAAAAATAGGCGCCAAAATGTGTAAGGCCTAAGGCGTCAAACGACCTTAATTCGGCCCTGGTAACACTTTAAAAAACTCACCCTGTATATTTGTGACACTACCCAAATCATAAATATGTAACACGGTGAAATCGAAATGAATATAATTTAATCTGAAATAAAAACAAAACTGAATTAAATATAATTATTATATATAATTACAGGACTGTTGATTACAAACGGTGAAGTACACGAGAAAGAGTAACTGAAACAATGACATTTAATTGTAAAATAATTAGAATCGTAGCGATATTACTCTTTCTTTATTCCTGAGCTAATGAAAGTTAATTTGATTTTACTATTTTCTTTAATCAACCTCCCATATGTATTTGAGAATAAAAAAAATCATAGCTTAATCACTAGAAAATTTTTTTCATATTTATAATATTATTTTATCATTTGTCGTTCTTAACAACTAAAATTATCAAAAAATTATGAATTTCTTTTTTATGAAACGTTATTGACAGATATTGAGGCTAGACATACTGATGCGCGCATGCAGTGCCTACTCACACTTCTATCGACTGCTGACTGAAGTGGTTCTATCGCATAGGAGTCTGACTGTATTTTTTTTTAACTTTATAGTTGTTAGTATTATTTAAAAAAGTTTGAGCCTTCAGAAAACACTTTTGGTCAGGACATTTTTTTGACAAGTATGGAGTAACGCTGACTCTATGTGTCCCAATGTTCCGCTGTCTGACTATTAGATTCCTGTTTTATATTATATTTGCTCGTTTTGTACAAATTTTGAGCCTTCAGAAAACAGTTTGGAGATACTAATTAAAATTACACCTTTGCGCGCGTCCCGCCGTCAGATGTCCCGGAATTGTAACTGCTGACTGTACACTAGCTTTTAATCACTAAAGATGAACCCGCCTTGAAAATATTAGCCTTCAGAAAACTCTTGCATATTTTTTGCGCTAGCTCCTGGACTATTAAGGAGCCTCATTAATGCAGACATTAGACACATTTATGTACCATAAATTGTTTGACCATTTCGCCGAATAAGAAACTAAATTAGATTGGTCCACTTTTGAAGATCTTTTCATTTTAAAATCTCATGTTTTCATACAATGATCTGCTACCTATAGAAAAGCCACACGCCTTAGAGTCTCTTGATGTTGTACAAAACTACATATTAAAGGTTATAATGCAAAAAGAAAGACTTTATCGTACTATTAAACTCTATAATGTAAATATATTTGCTCGTTTTGTACAAATTTTGAGCCTTCAGAAAACAGTTTGGAGATACTAATTAAAATTACACCTTTGCGCGCGTCCTGCCGCCAGATGTCCCGGAACTGTGACTGCTGACTGTACACTAGCTTTTAATCACTAAAGATGAACCGCCTTGAAAATATTAGCTTTCAGAAAACTCTTGCATATTTTTTGCGCTAGCTCCTGGACTATTAAGGAGCCTCATTAATGCAGACATTAGACACATTTATGTACAATACATTGTTTGACCATTTCGCCGAATAAGAAACTAAATTAGATTGGTCCACTTTTGAAGATCTTTTCATTTTAAAATCTCATGTTTTCATGCAATGATCTGCTACCTATAGAAGCCACACGCCTTAGAGTCTTTTGATGTTGTACAAAACTACATATTAAAGGTTATAATGCAAAAAGAAAGACTTTATCGTACTATTAAACTCTATAATGTAAATATACCTACTGAATATTAGAATGCTATACTTTTACAACAGCTGCTTATTCTTACATAATAATAAAAACTTACAAAAATAAAAGGGATTTACACACATCAAACTTGACAAATTACTAAACGAGCGTATAATGTAGGCCATAATAAAACGAGGATGAAGTTTACGGCACGAGCCAAAGGCGAGTGTTGTAAATCATCCGAGTGTATTATGGTTCATTAGACGCGAATCAAATACTTTACTTTATCTAAAACCATCCATTTATACAGTGCCTGAAAAAAAGTTGAGTTCATAGGGGAAATATAATAATTACACTTGTTGTTTTATGATAATTACACTTGTTGTATTATGGATAGCATAATGCGCTTATTATCAGAAGTATTATGCACCTATTATTAAATGGTTGTAGATAAAAACTGTTAGGTCATTTCATACAAGTTCTCGGTGTTAGTTATTGCTATTTTTATAGGTGCTTTTATTATAAAATTTCAGAATCGTATTTTTAATTTCGGCATTTTTGGATTTACATTTTTTTAAATAACCCCCTACTTTACTAAATAAAGTCCATTAAGTATAATTTCCCAAGTTAGTTCGTCAAATTGTTCCCTATAATAAATAAAAATATTTATTATCGATGTAAAATAAACATGGAAGCCAATTTGTTGCGAGCGTCCATGCACCACCCTGTATAAGAGGGATCAGTTTCTTTATCACGACTCTTTATAGAGGAGAATGAGGCGACTGGGCGCAAATTATTTTGAAATTATATAACTTTGCAATCAATGAACAAAACGACTTTATTTTTGTGAACGCATTTGTTATATAACTTAGCTTACAATACTGTAGTGTAGAATATGAAATACGTAGGTTGTTACATTTACAAGTTACGTAAAAAAAAACGATAATGTGCTTGCGTACAGTTACCCCGTATATACGAGGTAAGTATGCGCGGGCTTGGGGTAATTGTACGCAATATAACTTTTAGGAAAAACTCTAAACATAAGTTTTTTTTCCTAAAACCGTATACACTGTGGGCCAAATTTATTTGGAACCCAATTTCACTCTGAATAACTTTTGCTATATTTGTCGGATTTTGGTGGTATTTTGTGTAGATATTAAAGGGTCCTTTCCCTAATTGTAGACCAAATATCCAATCACTATGTACAGGGGAAGCCAGGTAGCAAAAAATATTTGTATTGATTGCCTTTGGGACTGTTGCAAAATTAAATGGTTTACTTTAAAACCACAAGAATTATTTGAAATTATAAAAAGCCTATCGGAAAAGATGCTCTGAAAAAATTATTCTGGAAACTTTAGGTTTTGTACGTATTTTGTTACGTATTTTTTTTTCCGAAACTTTATTAAATAATATTACCATAAAGCTTTATTAAATATCAAGTTAACAAAGCAAAATTGTAATAAAAAAAAAATATTTTCCAATAATTTTACAAGAAATTATTGTGAATATAACCACCTTGATTATCTACAACAGCTTGAAGACTTCGGCGCCATTGTCCAATTGAGTTATTAATAATTTCTTGATTATATTGTTGCCAACAGTAGACTATCCTCTCTTTAAGCTGATCAATCGTATTAATCCGAGAATTTTCATAAATTTTCCCTCTAATATCCTCCAAATGTTATAGTCGACGGGGTTAAACTCCGGGCTATTTGTAGGCCACATGTTTGGTTCAATAAAATTAAGACAATTTTCCTGCAGGTATCTTACACTACTTTTTGACGTATGGCTTGGTGCGCCATCCTGCTGGAATGTGTAGTTGTCGCTAACTATTTATATTTCTCGAAGCATACTTTCTAAAATGTCTTGTTAATAAACTTCGGAATTCATTTTTACTCCAGAGCCAATAAAATAAATTTCAGTTTTTTCTAGCATCGATACAGCCAGAGAAACCATAACTGACTTAGAAAAATGATCTCTGGGAACCAGAAGATACGTAGTGGTATCTCCGATTTTATTTATCTTTAAGATTTTTTTTATTACATTTTTGCTCTGTTAACTGGATTTTAATAAAGCTGTATGGTAATATTATTTAATAAAATTTCGAAAAAAAAATACGTTTTTAATACAAAACCTAAAGTTTCTAGAACCATTTTTTTAGAGCCTCTTTTCCGATAGTCTCTTAATAATTCCAAATAATTTTTGTAGTTTTAGATTAAACCATTTAATTAAACAGCCCCGAAGGCAATTATTACAAATATTTCTTGTTACTTGGCTCCCCCTGTACATAGTGATTGGACACAAAATACCACCAAAATCCGGCAAATATAGCAAAAGTTATTCAGAGTGAAATTGGGTTCCAAATAAATTTGGCCCACAGTGTATATAAAATAAATTGGTTCTAACAAAAATCGCATATATAGTTCCCAGGGCTATTTTGGCCGCTACACAGTGCATGCGCCCATCTAGAAGATAACGTATAATGGTACCATTGCTCCGTTTTACGTGGAACATCTCCGCGGACAAGGCATGTGTCATGATGTGTCCTCTGCTGGATTTCCTGTCATCCATCTCGTCATCATCGCAAATTTTATCTTCATCCAGGCCTGGGTCGTCATTACTGTCACTTTCTATAAATAGGTTGCTTACAGCAGTTTTTTTCTTTGTTTGGGTTTTCGACTTCTGTTTTTTTTTTTTAGATATACGCGCGCACAGTTGCCCCCAAGAATAGGGAACTTTCCAATTTTTTTTTTTTCAATAATATGATTTAGTTAGGCCTGAAAAAAGTATTCCCCAATTATTACTCCTTAAAAATCAGTAATAACTTGGTAAAAATTCTTTAAAGTTTCGCGCATGTCAGAAGCATTTCAAACGACCTTTTAAGCGCGCGAAGCCCGATGACGTCAGGGGGTATGACTTTTGGTCATCCGTCATCCTGACACTTCTGACAGGTGCCGAGCGACCCAATTTGCATTTGGATTGCCGTGTGTTCGTGTTATTGTATTGTTGTTTTAAGCTATCACCTGCGTTTAAACAGGTCGTGTCGCGTGACGCGTGGATGACAAATCATCAAATTTATTGAAAACCTATAACCTATTTCGTGGATGTCACACACAAATCTGACAAATGATACCCCTTGACGTCACGACTACTAGCAGCGCCTTTTTACCCGCTTGGAATAATTTGAATTTTGGGGCATTTTTAAATCTTTCTAGCGGTCTTTTGGGACGAAATATGTTGTTTTTTTTTGCTGCAATATGTTTTATGACAATATGTACTTTATAGAATTTTTTCCCCATTTAAAATTTTTGTCAAGTTCCCTATTGTGAAACAAAAAATAAAAAATCTTATAAAAAAGGTATCAGTAAAGTCTAGAAAAAAAATTACTTTGTAGCACAACCATTGTGCAATACATTATATGTCAGTACAAAATTTACAACAAAAAATACAAAAGGCACTTACGGCTTAAATTCTATGCTGCGAATATTAGATCACTTGTTGTTACGGGCATCTATGCCTAATTGAACACAGCCGGTAATAAAGATTTCAAGAACGTGCCGAAAATTTAGGTTTGCGGCTCGGGTCCATAGATGTCACCGACAGCGAAATGATGAAAAAGGGCTACGTTCTAAAATACACGTGTGCGTACAGACGCCCCTTGCGCACCTGCCCCATTCTCCCCTATACTTGTGTTACGTGTTCTGTAATGGGCGGTTTACACGCAACTTTTTATAGTACGATTTGTCTGCGTCGACAAATCGTCGCAAACAAAACGTTGCAAACAAAGCGTGTCAACACTGCAACGATTTCTTGTAAGTTTTCATTATTCTAGTCGTTGTAAGTCATCATGGAGGAAATAGTGCTTTGGTCAATTTTCAGTCTTTGTTTAATAAGAAAACGGCAAATTAAACGTTTGAACATAAAGCATAAACAACGCTCTAGATGGTCCAGAGCTTGGTTACTAAAAAGAGACAGATATTCTCATGTTCAATTGAACCTGAAGATTGGAGAAATTATTTAAGGATGGATATTGAAGCATATAATTATTTACTAGAATATAGTAATAGTAGTCAGATAAACAGTGTTTTTCTGCTTCAAAAGTTTGCGATTAGAATATTGTGTAGGCTTCAACGTCGGGATACCTGTAAACTGGCTTTTAGTCAGAATACAATTCTTGCAGTTTTCGACATATTATTATATAATATATACTTGAAGTTTGCTTATATGTTTATAGAGATAGGCGCACGTTTGAGGGATGCCGACTTAATCATAACACAGGCCTGTGAAATTTGTGATGACGTGATTTTTGTTTGTTGAGCTTAGTTTTTATATAGAAATAACTAATTAAAATACAATTGGTCACTATCACCCACAAATTTTTTTTTGCAAAAAAAAACAAATATAAAAAAACTTAAAATAGGCGTTTTAATACATTTTAAAATGAATGTAGTACTTCAAATTCTAAATGATTGATGAATAAAAAATTATTTTCTGTGGTGCTACACACCTTCTGACTGGAGACTTTTTATCGACTTCAAAAAGGAGCTTTAAAGCTGTTCTTTTACATAATGACAATGTTTTTGCTTCTGTTTCGGTCGGCCATCCAGTTAAGTTAAAGGAAAACTATGAAACTTTAGAGGAATTACTTTTAAGAATACAATATGAAAATCACAACTGGGAAGTGTGTGAAGATCTAAAAATTTTAGGTCTTCTCTTAGGTCAGCAGTCTGGATTTACTGGAAGCAGGAATCGAGAACAGCATTGGATAAAAAGAGACTGGTCACAAAGAAAGACTTTAACACCTGGAAACAAAAATGTAATTCGCGAAAGTCTTATCGACCCTCAAAAAGTTTTACTTCCACCACTTCACATAAAACTTGGACGTATAAAACAATTTGTTAAGGCATTAAACAAAGAAGGAAATTGTTTTAAATATTTGTGTAAAACATTTCCGGCTCTGTCAGAGGCAAAATTAAAGGAGGGAATCTTTGTAGGGCCGCAGATTAGCAGCTTGATGAAAGATACAGAATTTGAAAAGGTAATGGAAGATAAGGAAAAACATGCATGAAATGCTTTTAAAGAAGTTGAACATAAATTACTACTATGTTGAGATTGTTGAAAATATGCTGGAAAATTTCAGGAATTTCAGAATATGAGCATAAAAATTCACTTTTTACATTCCCATTTGGACTAATTCCCGGAAAATCTTGGGGACGTGTGTGAAGAACAAGGTGAAAGATTTCATTAATATATTAAAGAGATGGAAAAAAGATATCAGGGGCGCTGGGACACAAAAATGATGGCCGATTTCTGTTGGACATTGAGAAACAGAAAACCAACCAAAAGAAGCTTTTCTGAAAAAAGAAAACGTTATTTGAAGAAGCGTAACGAATAAATTACCATTTGTAATAGTTTATATGTGTATATTTTGTATATTTTTGTATTTTTTTCCTTAATATATTAAAAAACAAGCTTATAAATGAAATAAATCGTGTTTTTTCTATATTTTTGGATTTTACCGGTTTGAAAAATAACCTTACGTGATATAAAAAACTGAAAGCAGATTTGAAATCAGCGCTACCCAATTACTAGAAAACAGTTAAAATTTTTAAATCAACTTTCAAAGTGTTAAAAATGCAGGCCTGTGTAATTATAATACTAGAGGTCACTTAAAATTGATGCCACCACCTCATCGCAGAGCTACTTACCAGAAGAGTTTTTATTTTAACTGTTTTAGATTTTATAATGTCATATAATAGCATTAAAGTGGCACCTAATATTAATGTTTTTAAAAGTAGACTTAAAAAGCTGCTGTTTCAAAAAAAAAAAGTCTTAGTGAATTTTTCTTGTAGTTACTTCATTTATCTGACTTTTTTCCAATTATTGTAGTGCCCTGTATTACCTTTCAATTGGAGAAAGAAACGATATTATTATTATTATTATTATTATTATTATTATTATTATTATTATTATTATTTTTAATATTTTTATTATTATTCTTTATAAACATTTGCACTTTCAAAACAACTAGTAGAGAAACTCGGACGGAGTTGAAAGACTGAGCAAACGGGCATAGATTTAGGCGGTTTGCGCAGACAAGTCGTAACGTGTAAACACTTCGGCTCGATTTGTCGGCAGACTTAGGGTTGTCGAGTATAGTTGAAATAATAATAATATCGTTTATTTCTCCATTTGAAAGGTAATACAGGGCACTACAATAATTAGAAAAAAGTCAGACAAATGAAGTAACTACAAGAAAAATTCACTAAGACTATAACAGTTTTTTTTGAAACAGCAGCTTTTTAAGTCTACTTTTAAAAACATTAATATTAGGTGCCACTTTTATGCTATTATCTAGGACATTATAAAATAATAATAATAATAATAATAATAATAATAATAATAATAATGTCTTTATTTCTACATTACAAAGGTTTAAATGTTAACATTTATTATGCTGTATTAATTGCAAGTGTAGTGTAGAAAAAGGCGAAGTTCAGTAATAGACTGTCCCTTAAGGCCAGCCCATTCTGCTCTACTCAACCCTAGCAGGACTTTAGTAAATGTTTTACTATATTTGGCGCAACAAGCTCTAAAAAAATTTGAAATAAACTAGTTCCATTATAGGTAGACACACAACCAACATATTGTATCATTATCTTTAGGTAGTTTTGAATTGTTAAAAACATTTACGATAAGTTCCTAATTTTCATGTGTTAGTTTGTTTATTGAAAAAGTATTTAAAAATATGGCGATAAAATTTTTTAGGCTCCATTGATTTGAAGATATTTGGAAGGGGATTATACATATTTGCTATGCTATACGTAAAGCTTCTTTCAAAATACGCGGTTCTATGAAAAGGCGGTGTTATGAGACGTCCAAAACGAACGTTAATATTATGTACACTGGAACGAAATATAATTTTTTTATACAAATAGGCGGGAGTTTTAGAAGCAATAATTCTGTGATAGAAACAAACTGAGTGGACCTTTCTCCTGCTCTCCATGTTCAACCACTTTGCTTCATTCAATTTATAAGAGATTCTTTCAAATTTACGAATTCCATATATAAGTCGAAGACAAGAATTTTGCACTTTTTGTATTCTATTTTTTTGTATTCGAGTTAAACAATTACCATAAACTACATCTGCATGGTTGAAGATTGAGAGCACAAGAGAGTCACACATTATCTTTTTGAGTCTCACCGACAAATCATGTCGACTGGAGTAAAGTAATTTCAATCTGACATAAGCAAGTTGTATACAGTTTGAAACATGTTTCTCAAAACTCAAAGAACTGTCGAATACGAGCCCAAGGTTGCGTACATTGTCTTTAATTTCCAGCTCAGTAGACTCAATTTTTATATTAATCTGGTTTTTTATGTAATTAACTTCATTCTTTGGACCGAATAGCATCAGACAACATTTTTTAGGATTCAGGAATCTAAAACAGTTAAAATAAAAACTCTTCTGGTAAGTAGCTGTGCGATGAGGTGGTGGCATCAATCTTAAGTGACCTCTAGTATTATAATTACACAGGCCTGCATTTTTTAACACTTTGAAAGTTGATTTAAAAATTTTAACTGTTTTCTAGTAATTGGGTAGCGCTGATTTCAAATCTGCTTTCAGTTTTTTTATATCACGTAAGGTTATTTTTCAAACCGGTAAAATCCAAAAATATAGAAAAAACACGATTTATTTCATTTATAGGCTAGTTTTTTAATATATTAAGGAAAAAATACAAAAATATACAAAATATACACATATAAACTATTATAAATGCTAATTTATTCGTTACGCTGCTTCAAATAACATTTTCTTTTTTCAGAAAAGCTTCTTTTGGTTGGTTTTCTGTTTCTCAATGTCCAACAGAAATCGGCCATCATTTTTGTGTCCCAGGGCCCCTGGTATCTTTTTTCCATCTCTTTAATATATTAATGAAATCTTTCACCTTGCTCTTCACACACGTCCCCAAGATTTTCCGGGAATTAGTCCAAATGGGAATGTAAAAAGTGAATTTTTATGCTCATATTCTGAAATTCCTGAAATTTTCCAGCATATTTTCAACAATCTCAACATAGTAGTAATTTATGTTCAACTTCTTTAAAAGCATTCCACGCATGTTTTTCCTTATCTTCCATTACCTTTTCAAATTCTGTATCTTTCATCAAGCTGCTAATCTGCGGCCCTACAAAGATTCCCTTCTTTAATTTTGCCTCTGACAGAGCCGGAAATGTTTTACACAAATATTTAAAACAATTTCCTTCTTTGTTTAATGCCTTAACAAATTGTTTCATACGTGCAAGTTTTATGTGAAGTGGTGGAAGTAAAACTTTTGAGGGTCAATAAGACTTTCGCAAATTACATTTATGTTTCCAGGTGTTAAAGTCTCTCTTTGTGACCAGTCTCTTTTTATCCAATGCTGTTCTCGATTCCTGCTAGCCCACTCGCACAGGAAACATGGAAATTTAGTAAATCCAGACTGCTGACCTAAGAGAAGACCTAAAATTTTTAGATCTTCACACTTCCCAGTTGTGATTTTCATATTGTATTCTTAAAAGTAATTCCTCTAAATTTTCATAGTTTTCCTTTAACTTAACTGTATGGCCGACCGAAACAGAAGCAAAAACATTGTCATAATGTAAAATAACAGCTTCAAAGCTCCTTTTTAAAGTCGATAAAAAGTCTCCAGTCGAAAGGTGCGTGTAGCACCACAGAAAATCATTTTTTATTCATCAATCATTTAGAATTTGAAGTACTACATTCATTTTAAAATGTATTAAAACGCCTATTATAGGTTTTTTTATATTTAATTTTTTTTTCGCAAAAAAAAATTTGTGGGTGATAGTGACCAATTGTATTTTAATTAGTTATTTCTATATAAAAACTGAGCTCAACAAACAAAAATCACGTCATCACAAATTTCATGCAGGCCTGTGTTATGATTAAGTCGGCATCCCTCAAACGTGCGCCTATCTCTATAAACTTATAAGCAAACTTCAAGTATATATTATATAATAATATGTCGAAAACTGTAAGTGTAGTTCCTTAAGCAATTGAACATGAGAATATCTGTCTCTTTTTAGTAACCAAGCTCTGGACCATCTAGAGCGTTGTTTATGCTTTATGTTCAAACGTTTAATTTGCCGTTTTCTTATTAAACAAAGAGCGAAAATTGACCAAAGCACTATTTCCTCCATGATGACTTACAACGACTAGAATAATGAAAACTTACAAGAAATCGTTGCAGTGTAGACACGCTTTGTTTGCAACGTTTTGTTTGCGACGATTTGTCGACGCAGACAAATCGTACTATAAAAGGTTGCGTGTAAACCGCCCATAAAACGCCCATACCTTTACCTACAAAAGGTTACCGTCTTTGTCAATAGTATGACAGTGTTAATATGAACAAATTTTTCGTTAAATTCCAGCTGTGAATCCTTCATTCTCACAGCACCGTTTCGCGTCAAATCAAATCAATTGGAAATTCGAACAATAACAGGCACGTTGGAGTTCTTGGTGAAGCAGATTAGGCAAAATGTTCTTCAACTTCCGCCCAGGACAATGGTAAAGTCGGAAAGTACAGAAGGGATGGTGGAAGGCCATAATAAAATCAAGAAAAAACCATCAAGTGCTCGGACGATGTTCAGAAAAGAAATGGAAAAGAGAAAATCTATTGACGGTAAAATTTGTTTGAGTTCCATAATAGTATTAAATCACTCCTAGTAGGTACACTATAATGATTTATGAGTTCTAAATATAATCCATTTAATTTAAATCATTATAGTGTACCTACTAGGAGATCGATTTTGTGAAAAAAGTGAATTTTAACACATTCGCACACATTTTACTTGCTATCATCATCATCATCATCATCATCATCATCATCATCATCATCATCATCATCATCATCATCATCATCATCATCATCATCATCAATATACTTTATTGTCCAAAGAAAAATACATTCTTGTTGACAAAGCATGTCCTTACAGTAACAATAAATAAAAATAAACGTGAAACATGTGAACATATTATAAATTACAAAATACATACACGTAAATGTATCTACTAAAAAAACATATAAATTTATACAATTAAGAAACCAAAAAAAAAACACAAAGTAGCCAAAAAACCGCAAAGTAGACCAATCGGAGTAACTTATTAAAAGCAAATCAAGATAAAAAGTTGGCAATTCAAGCCATCCTTCAGAAGTCACAGATTGCATCCTGTGACTCCAAAAAAGAATATTAAAATAATAAAATCACAAATACAGTATTCTTCTAAAAACATTTTAAAACCTATTTTAAATAAGATAACCAACATTTAATATAATTTTTAAATTTTGGCGATCAAACCAAATTAAACTTGTTGAAACGATTTCTAAACCTAATTAAATGCTACCAAAATATTGACATTTGAAAAATACTATTTTACATACTTTAACGGTTTTTTCCAATGCCTACGTATCTATACTGAGTGTGTGAGTGTCCAGAAATCCGAACGTATATTTCAAGAGGAGGTTCTACATATAAAGTCAAAGTTTTATTTGCTACTTGGGATAATCTCTGGTAACTTTAATATTTCAATTTTTAAATACCATTTTTTCAAGTTTATCGTGGACAATAGTTTCATTATTAAAATTATTTAAAAAACATGGCATTATCAGAAACCAATAATGGCACCTCGGGGAAAGTAGTTTAGGTAGTGGCAAAACGCTGGCAAAAAAAAAATTGCCCAAAAACTGTCATTGGTGTCCAATTAACATTTTTGATAAAATATCCAGTTTGTGATAAGTGAGCTTGCTAACATTTTTATCTATACAGTGTGTCCAAAAAAGTATGCAACATATGGGAAAGTTATTTATTACCGATTTCTCAGAAAATTTTATTCTTGATAAAAGTTGGTGCATTGCCTTAAAACTATAAATGCATATTTCATATTTCACCTGCGGCTAATAGTAAGGGAGCAAATGCCATTTTTTCGAAATTGCCTTAGGAGTAAAGTACCTTAATTATTAAAAATACAGCAAAATTTTATAAAAAAATGTTTTTGCAAATTAAAAACATAGTCCAAAAACGAAATTTGAGTTAGGTGTCTCAATTTTTAATTTTTTTTCCCTAATCTCTAATTTCTCCTAAACGGTACGCCTCTGGTCGATTTTCTGTTTACGCAATTTTAATATATTTATCAAACAACTTAATCGTGGGTTTATAATAAAAATGCATTAAGTAGTTGCAAACTTTTAAAAACTTTTCAATGAACCGGGTCGATTTAGATATAAGCGTGTTGCACGCCTACTTAAACACATTTTAGACAATTCTATTCGAAACTAAATTATAATAAAATTCAACCCTATTCATTATACTGGAAATAACTAATAATTTATTCGCCATAATAAATAAATAAATAAATAATTACGAGAGGGCAAAATACCTACTTTAAATGCATTTTTTTAAAGTAGGTTTTTGGACTTCAGCGTACTGGGTGAAAATGACAAATAAATTATTAGTTATTTCCAGTATTATAAATAGGGTTGAATTCTATTATAATTTAGTTTCGAACAGAAGTTGGCTAAAATGTGTTTAAGCTGGCGTGCAACACGCTTATATCTAAACCGACCCGGTTCATTGAAAAGTTTTTAAAAGTTCGCAAGTACTTAATGCATTTTTATTATGAACCCACGTTTAAGTTATTTGATAAATATATTAAAATTGCGTAAACAAAAAGTCGACCAGAGGCATACCGTTTAGGGACAATTAGAGATTAGGGAAAAAAAATTAAAAATTGAGACACCTAACTCAAATTTCGTATTTGGACTATGTTTTTTATTTGCAAAAACATCTCCATATAAAATTTTGCTGTATTTTCAATAATAAAGGTACTTTACTCTCAAGGCAGTTTCGAAAAAATGGCATTTGCTCCCTTACTATTAGCCGCAGGTGAAATATGAAATATGCATTTATAGTTTTAAGGCATGCACCAACTTTTATCAAGAATAAAACTTTCTGAGAAATCGGTAATAAATAACTTTCCCATATGTTGCATACTTTTTTGGACACACTGTATAAGCTGAATGCTAGTATTTAACAAAGTAAGCTTAAAATTATTTTTAAACCTTAAAAATATATTTGGTTAAGAAACGGCAAAATGGGAAAATATGATACTATTACTTTTTTCCCTAAATTTTGCTATTATGTTCTGTCAAGACAGACTAGATATTTTAGTCCAAGATCCCAGAGCGATCAGACATAACTTATTTTCACACGAATGAAACCCTAAGTTTTCAGTAGCGTCTCGTGTGCCTTGAATACCTACGCGCTTGTGGAACTTGCCGAGTGACACCTGGGCAGGTACCAGGTGAGAAAGATAACTAAAAATAAGAATTATTTAACTTAAGGTGGGAGTATCAACATGCTTGCCAACCTATAACCTATTTCGCGTAGATTTATTTATGTTTTCTAGCTTTTATACAAAATTTAAAGAAAATCAGTATCGACTTGATATTCTATAGGTAATAATTGACATATTTATCAAATATCAAGGAATTTTATAACTTATTTTAGGAAAATTGTATAGCGAAAAATATCGGGTAAGATTTTTTTAACATTATTATGTCATTGTCACTCATTGTTCTTTCACTATACAATTCTCCCAAAATTAGCAATGAAATAAATTGATATTTTTGTAGTATATCAGATACTACCGAAATAATGTACCGACGATATTGATTTTCTTTATATGTTAGTTATTAAAATAATAAACTCAAAAAATCAACGCGAAATAGGTTATAGGTTGGCAATAGATTGAATGACGTTGAGAATTCAACCTTAAATTCACATGGCTGATTTTTATATATATCATATAGAATATTATTTTAAAGTAATATCATAAGTGTCAGACATTTTTGATGGACCAGAGCTTTTGTCAGACGCTTTTAAGCTACCCAAAAAATAAATGAACTTTACTTATTTTTACATGTCTGATTTTTGAATATGTTATTGAAGTATTTATTTAAAAGTTATATTCAATCAGTCAGACAAATTTGAGTGACCAAACATCCCGTAAGACAAAAATTATTCAGCCAGAAGTAAGAGGGCGAGAGCACTATGCATGCGTTTCAGAGTGAGTGAGACGTCCATAATAACTCGGTTCCCCTTCTTAAACTCACCACCTGTTTCAATCTACTGTGTATGTGCTGTTTGCGTGTAATATAACTTATAGTATACAGTATAGTTCGAGCCTGCGAGCACATATTTTTGTTGTTTACATCGGGTTATTTGTGATTGTTTTATTAAGTTGTTTGTAATAGTGATAATCATGGAAGAAGAGAAATTGAAATGTACATTTTGTAAACAATCTCATGATAAACTTATATTATTCTCCGAAGAAATATTGAAAAAGTACAAAAACATTTTAAAACAGCGAATAATCTCTAACCTGAAATTCAAAGATGTAGTTTTACCGGATGATTTGTATGACAATGGTTACCATCGAGAATGTTATAAAAATTTTACTGCTCTGCCAAAAAAATATTTTTCTGCCATACCAGAAAAACCAAAAAATGCTGAAAAAAAATCATCGAGTATTATACACTTGGTTTGGGCATAGAATTAGCTGGGCTTGACTTTGACACTACATCTAAATCAGGAACTGTTGAATTATTTTGTTGACTTGAGGTAGACGCTGTACATAGATCATCGTTAGTACTAAGATTACAAGGTTGGCTTGATGTCGATGCAACTAATGAATTTTCAACAATACTCGATGATTTTTTTTCAGCATTTTTTGGTTTTTCTGGTATGGCAGAAAAATATTTTTTTGGCAGAGCAGTAAAATTTTTATAACATTCTCGATGGTAACCATTGTCATACAAATCATCCGGTAAAACTACATCTTTGAATTTGAGGTTAGAGATTATTCGCTGTTTTAAAATGTTTTTGTACTTTTTCAATATTTCTTCGGAGAATAATATAAGTTTATCATGAGATTGTTTACAAAATGTACATTTCAATTTCTCTTCTTCCATGATTATTACTATTACAAACAACTTAATAAAACAATCACAAATAACCCGATGTAAACAACAAAAATATGTGCTCGCAGGCTCGAACTATACTGTATACTATAAGTTATATTACACGCAAACAGCACATACACAGTAGATTGAAACAGATGGTGAGTTTAAGAAGGTTAACCGAGTTATTATGGACGTCTCACTCACTCTGAAACGCATGCATAGTGCTCTCGCCCTCTTACCTCTGGCTGAATAATTTTTGTCTTACGGGATGTTTGGTCACTCAAATTTGTCTGACTGATTGAATACAACTTTTAAATAAATACTTCAATAACATATTCAAAAATCAGACATGTAAAAATAAGTAAAGTTCATTTATTTTTTGGGTAGCTTAAAAGCGTCTGACAAAAGCTCTGGTCCATCAAAAGTGTCTGACACTTATTATATTACTTTAAAATAATATTCTACATAATATATTAAAAAATCAGCCATGTGAATTTAAGTTAAATAATTCTTATTTTTAGTTACCTTTCTCACCTGGTACCTGCCCAGGTGTCACTCGGCAAGTTCCACAAGCGCGTAGGTATTCAAGGCACACGAGCCGCTACTGAAAACTTAAGGTTCCATTCGTGTGAAAATAAGTTATGTCTGATCGCTCTGGGATCTTACTGTATTTTTTCTTGCTTTTTATATTGTTAAAAATAATTTTAGTTTAAGATAGAGACACTATATACGCATTTATGAAAATCCCTAGCAAGAGAGCTTCAGGCAAAATCAAAGGACACCAATGACGGAAAGGGACACCATTGACTTTTATAAAACTTTTTATGAAATACAGAAAACAGAGTTTTTAATAGATTACATACAGTACACCTTAATTTTAATGGAAAAATCTTTAACAAACAAAAATCTGTTAATACTTAAAAAAAATAAAAGAAAATCTTGATTTGATTTGTGTCTTTAGAACTTCCCCAAAAAGTAATTCTTTCTTAATCTCGGCCGGATCTGATCGTTTTAAAATTAGGTTGGTTTTGCTATTTGGAGAAGATAAGTCGTCTTGAGGACGTGAGTCTTTGGAGTCGTTTTTTATAGCGCTCCGCCCTCCTATTCTCAAATTTATTTTTTTCTTTTAATTTCCTGTTTTGTAGTCGTAACATATTTATTCTCACTGAAACATTTTTGTTAGAAGTATTTGAAACTTGTTCTGTCAAATTTGGGTTATTTGCGCGACTCTCGGGTGTAGTATGTTCATTAAGAAACCTATTTGTTTGTTTTTGAAGTTTTAGTGATGCCCTTTAATTCTTTGAGTTTTTACGCCAGTTTCTCCTTTGAACTCGCCTCTTTTTTCTGTCTAAATCATGTATCCCTTTTATTTCTCTGTTCTCCTTTTTTTTTATAGTTTTCTCTCCTTTTTCTAAGATAATTTTCATATTTTTCATTATCGTTTCGCATTTTAGCTTTCTGTTTCCTTTTTTCTCTCTCTTTCTTTGTTCTTCGGTAGATATCTGTACGTTTTTTGAAGATTTTTTTTCTTGCTACTTACTCTGGCTATTTGATTTCAAACTATTTCCAGTAGACGACACAATCGGGCTTGCTTGCTCACTGTCTCTGTTTTCAGAAATCGAGAATAAGTTATCTCTTTCTATCTTTTGGAGTTTGTTAGGGAATTTTCATATTTAATATAACTAGTGCATTGATAATTATCGGTAATTTTAGAAAAATATGCTTGAATGCAATTTGGAGCCAGAAAAAGCATGAGAGCACGTAGTGCACGAATGCTTTTGCTTTCTCCAAATTGCATGAAGGCATATTTGCCTAAAATTACCAATAATTATCAATGCCCGCGTTATATTCGTAGGAGAATTTCATGAACGGATTTTGCTTTACCATGTCATATAGTTGAACGTTTTATGTCATTCTCACAGAAAAGTAGCTGGTATAACATTGTTAGGGTAACCAAATAACATTTCAATGCATCTGTCAAAAAAATGTCGCGATTTGGAATCCAGTCAATGGAAACTATAAATGAAAATATTGAGAATCTAACGCCCATACATACTAAACGATCAAAGCTGTCCATATGGTCTCAGTTTCAACTATTCTGCGAGGAAAAAAGTTATATATTAGGTCCAGACACCGCTGAAGAAGTTTTGGTGACTTTATTGAAAGATTGGGGAGCCAATATGCGCTAGAAAAATGGTAGTGAGTACAAGGAAGCAGTCGTCAAAACAATGTGGAACGTCACTGCAAAACTTCTAAAAGAAAAGTACTACAACGAATATAACAGGAAGATAGATCATTTCACTGACATTTCTTTCAAACCAGCAAGAGATGCTCGCGATGCTGCAAGAAAAATGTTACATGAAAAACCCAGAAAAAAGGACAGCAAGTGCAGTTGCATTTAATCATAAGCAGTATTTGCAAATGGTACAAATTTGGGATGAAAATACACCAGAAGGAAATTTTTATTCATATTATTATACGATTGTTAATATTGTTTTTTTCTTCTATAATAAAATATAAATATAGGATAACATGCCTGTTGTTTTTGTTAACATTAGTATGAATGTTTTGTTTGTGTATCATTATGACTGACAAAAAAAATATGTCAAAAAATTATCGGGATAATTTTTTGCAACAATAGAATAACCATGGTAATACACAATAAAATTATGGTATTTGATTGTTAAAATACGGTGAATGAAATTCTCGAGGGAATTTTTGTGAATCCGGATCATCTTGTTGGCAGTTTACTTGACTACTACTTGGAGCCTGGTCTGGTTGGCCATTATTAGTATTTTGTTGGGCTTCCTTTTTTTTTATAGTATCTTACTCGTTCCCTTTGCTTTTTCTGCTCATATTTTTCTTTTTCTTTTTGTGCTCTTTTCCTAGCAGCTTCTTCTTTCATCGTTTTTAGTTTCCCAATAAGACTCTTCACATTTAATTTTGTTTGTTTTTCCATTTTTTCTAAAAGAAGAAACACCTATTAATTAAAATTAATCATCGGTGTCCCTATATGGTCATTGGTGTCCACCCTAACTAATTTTGTCAGGGACACCAATGATAGGGACCCCAATGATGTTTTGTAAGATTTTTAAACCTCACATTCTACGAATATATTTTCTAACCTCAAAAACATTATTAATGTATTTTCCCTCTTTTTTTAAATTTATGTAGATATAAATATAAGTAAACAACTTACCTTTTAGGGGAAAACCCCTAGGGACACTGATGATTCACTTTTTGGTACCAACCGTGTTTTTTACTTTTAAAAGACTACTTTCGTTAAGCGAGGTACTTTGCAGCATTGCTTTTTATAACCAAACGGAAGAAACACCCAATATTATTAATACGTGACAAGCTTCAGGCAGAAACTAGCCCGTGCATGCCCATCAGGCAGACAGAAAACAAGCGGACACCAATGACGGTAAAACCTGGGGCATAATGAATTTGTTTCTATATCTGAGAGTTTTTATGTTTAAGTAAAATTTCGTTAAAATTATTTGATGCATCAAATTTAATGTAAAATTTTAAAAAAGTGGCTTTGTAAAACAAAATAACCTAACAAACGCATTCAAAGCAAATAGATATCATCTGGGGACAGGGGACACCAATGATTTTTAAGCTTTTGCCTTTATATATAAAAAAATGAAAACTCATTTCCAAGGTAAAAATCGTTTGCCCAGGTAGAATGAGTAAGGGTTTAAAGATACCTTTTCTTTTTGTCATATAAAGAGGTCTTTTTAGACCCGAAAACGTCGGGGGACGCAAATATTAAAGTTACCTGAGAACATCCCACTTACATAAATTGTTTATAGCACGTCATAAATAATAATATATAGGTAAATATAATTTAACATGTATAGTCTATTCAAACCTAATAGAATTTTTAAAGACGATGTTTCGCCACCGAAATAAATGTATCCATGGGCGTGCCGTCGAACGATAATTATGACTTTAAATTAATGCAATAAATATATTATTTTTTATAATTATTTGTAATCCAGTATAAACATGGTAAGCATTTTAGAAACCTGTCAAATCGAGCGCAAAAATAATTTACCTATTACTTTAATCAAAACTTTTGAAGGCGCGTGTTGTAATCAAGCGTAGAAATTGCTAATTGGTCGCAAAAAGGGCTCCCTTCTCCCCTACACCCTTTCCAATCCCATCCTGTATTTATAAGAATGTTAATCATTGTTAAAACTTTTAAATCGAATCAAAAAATCAAATCTAAAATAAAAAATATGTATTCATACGCTGTTGGAATCGTCAGATGATTAGGAACTGGATTCATTCGAATTTTGAATCACTAGTGGTGCTACTGGCGGTAAAATAAGATATTCCCCCTCTTTTTTTATAACGTGGGCCACACAGTTTTTCCAAATATCGCGGCTTAGTTCACTTACTACTTGCCGAATATTATCGAGTACTATTGCGCTTAGTGTTTGTCACTGATTACATTTACGAAGATGTTTTTTTATAGTGCCCCAAATCATTTCTATAGGATTAAATATGCAATAATAAGGAGGTAAACTCAATACAGTATGGCCGTGTCTAGTGCAAAGATTATCAATTATGTATTCATTTTTAAAATTTCGACTCGTTATCGTTTTTAGTAATTCTTTTTTTACCGGGACCTTCTCGGGAATTTTCATGTTTTTACTCCTCATAAAATTTAAAATGTCCTCCTTTTTAGTATTATTATTCGGGATTTTGTTTAATATACGCGAATGGTATGATGCATTGTCCATGACTATTACCGAGTTTCGTGGAATGTTTGGTAAGAGCTGATCGACAAACCATTTTTCAAATAAATCCCCAGTCATGTCCTCATGATAATCGGCAGAAGATGTTGATATATTTTTGGCCGACAAAAGCAATGCATTGGGCACGAAACTGTTTTCACCTCCGACATGAAGTATTATTATGCGCTTTCCTCTTGAACACGGTGTATTTAAGCTACAATTTTTTTGAGTTTCATCTACCCAACCGTACTGAACAACATCATGAGTATCAAAACATGTGTCGTCTAGATATACCTACTATATACCTTTTTGATTCGCGATATTCTTTTATTTTACGCAAATATTTTTGACGATGTTCAACGAGACGGCGTGACTCCATTATTACCATTCGATTATTAATTTTTTTATGTTTAAATCCGCAATTTAATAAAATACCCCGAAGCGTTTCCAATGACTGATACTTATAATCAGGGTAATCGCGTAACTTATCCCAGATAATTTGTAATGTCGGTACCGTATTTTCCTTGTATGAATTGTAAACAATTCGTCGAATAACATCTTTTGCTGCATCGTCAACTTTCCGAAACTGTTGGTTATTTTTTTTTCGCTTTACCGAATGATCTGTAACATCTCCTGCCATAATTACGCGATAAATTGTAGATATCGAAAGTAGTGTTAATTCGTTAATTCTTTTCATTATGAATTTATCTAACTGTTCCGGGTTTTCTTTCTTTAAACACCCGTAAATATTTAAAATTATTCGTTGACTTTGAACATGTAAATCTTTATTAAACTCTGAACATTTTTCGGCTAGCGATGCGGTCGTTAGCGAAGGTAATTCAACATGTAATAATTTCCGTTCATCTACATCAAACGGGCGCCAATAAGACATTATTATAATAAAAATATACTTATCTTAACGAAAACTCGAAAACAATCGAAACACGTCCACACACGACACTGCTCTTCTAGAAAATAACCTTTTTAAAATAACATCTCAATTAAATAGCATGCGATGATACTATAATATTATAAGTGGAAAAGAGATAAAGCGTTAGAAAGAGCATCGAGTCAGACGGAATGCCGACCGCGACCGTTCAACCTTTTTTAACTGAAGAGTAAGCCTAAAATCTGACCGCCTAGCGCGTAGTATTTAGTAGTAGTGAGCAATCCTGGTATATAGTGGGTTGACGGCTTTTCTTTGTATTTTTTATTGCCATTTTAAAAACACGTTTATTTCGATGGAAACATCGTCTTTAAAAATTCTATTAGGTTTGGATAGACTTTACAAATGTATATTTAAACAACAATAAATTAGTATAGGTATAAAGCAAACTATGTACAAACAAAAAAATAAAATTTAAAATTAAGAGGCACAAAACTGGCAATTTCACAACCAAAGCACAGTATCCGCAGCAGCGATTACCAGGAAGCCAACAGGTACCCATTCACGGTATAAAAGCAATGGTCTAGTACTAGTAAATACTTTATAACATAGTTTTTGAACGCGACATCATCGAGGGCTCGATACCGTCCCGGGAGTGAATTATTATTATTGTTTTTAGATTTAGTAAGTCTGAATCGCTGAGCCACTATCCTGTCTGAGCCTCGAGTGTTGTATGTGTGAATATTTGAATGCCTAGTGAGTTTATCTCTGCGGGAATGTAGCTCCAGCACAGTTTGAAAAATATAAACACAGGGCAGCGGCATTATGCCAAATTTTTTGAACAGAGGCTGACCCTATATCCTGCGTTAGCCAAAAGCCTTACAGCTCTCTTTTGGAGTCGAAAAATCTGTTGTGCATGTGCACTGTTTCCCCACAATATTGCCCCATACGCCATAATATGGGAATGAGAAAGGCCGAAGTAAAGCGATTTCAAAACGTCCAAAGTCAAACACAAAGCTTCGGTTTCCTACAAAGCGGCACCGCAAAAAAGCGGCCGTAATTTGACTGCGAGCCTCGCCGCGAAAAAACGTATATTTACTTGCAAATCAAAGTATGTTCCTTCAGAGCGTTCAGCGCAAAAAATATGGCACCGTATTTTCTAAAGCGGCCGCTCTGTGCGTTGGGAGATAGCGCAAGCACGATTTTTGACGGTGCGCTAGTATTTTATCGAATCGTATGTAATGTTACTTTCCAATAATATTCACCGTCCAAAGCGACCGTACTACTGTTGGCAAAATCGGATGCCAAATTACGGCCGCTCTTTTGCGGTGCCGCTTTGTAGGAAACCGAAGCTTTACGCAAATTTCTAAGAAGAAATATCGTACTCGAAAATTTTCGTCCCAGTTCAAGTATGTGGGCCTCCCAGGATAAGAAATTATCCACAGTGATACCCAGTAATTTACATTTATTGTTCTTGTTCAATAGTCGATTACTCGAGACAACCAGTTCTTGAGTCTTACTCGTATTAAGCTGCAAGAGATTGCAAGAAAACCAGTTTTCTGCATCCTTCAGCAGCAGTTGTGACGTCATAATCAAATTCTCCAGACTAGATGCAGAAGCAATGAAAGTACTGTCGTCTGCAAATTTGGTTAAATTGCATATCCGTTGCATGTAATAACAGAGATCATTGATATAAATTATAAACAGGAGGGGCCCAAGGACGGATCCCTGTGGCACTCCATATTTAACATAGCCTAAATCAGACTTGACACCTTCAATCTCCATAAACTGCCGCCTATCAGACAAGTAAGACTCAATAAGGTTTAGGGGAACACCTCTTATGCCATAGTGGCATAGTTTTTTTAACAGGAGTTTGTGACAGATACAGTCGAAAGCTTTTGTTAGATCGCACAAAGTTATTGGCGTGAGCTCTCCAGACTCCAAGCCCTCGGCTATGTCACTCACAACCTGTAAGACTGCTCCCAGTGTCGATCTTTTTCTTCTAAACCCATACTGAGAAAGGTGAAACAATCCATTAGTCTCAAAATAATTATAAAGACGATTTTTTAGCAGAGACTCAAAAACTTTGGAAAATATCACTATAATGGCTATAGGTCCGTAATTCTCCACCAATTCAGAGTCGCCCTTTTTTAATAATGGTGTAACTTTAGCCATCTTGAAAACGCCTGGATAAATACCGCTCAAAGAACTTTAATTTATTAAAGTGGTTAAAGGTTCAACTAGGATGTTTATGGTTTCCTTAAGCAGTCTATCATTTATATTAAAAGCATCTAGAACTGCTGATCTTTTTAGATAAACATATAAGTAGTTCATATAAGATTGTTGATCCTTAAAGGATTTTATAAGGAAGCTATATAAGCTATTAAAAGCTATATTATATTATTCGATAAAAGTTTTTAATGCTTTTTATGTAGAATCCCCCTTTGAACTATACATACGGAATTTTCGGACGTCCTGTATATACTAAAATTCTTTTTCTTTCCGTTTTCTGGATCACCCTGCATTGTCAAAAATAATTTTGAATTATTCACTTCAACTTTTGTATTATAACATTTTTGGACAATTTTTTCGGAGATTCCCTTGACATAAGGTACATTCATGGTGGGCCCAGATTCATTATCTTTTTTCGTTCTAGTTTTTTGATTTTGACGCTTTTTGATGGCCTGATCGACTAGTTTCGTAGGGCAATCATTCATGCCAAGGCCTTGCTTGATGTTGTTAAGTTCTTTGATCAAAGTTCCCTGCGAGTTGCCAAGTGTGAATGCGCTATCGACGAGTGTTTTGACTATTCCATGTTTGGTGCTGTTTGAATGGTTTGAGGCGTAGTTAAGATATTGACCTGTGTGGGGGGACCTATATATTACTCAAGATACATTATGGTCTACAACCTTCAAACAAAGACTATGAGTATATTATGTACCTTTTTAAAGCGAATGCCACACTCACTTTTTCTTTTTTTATAATTAATGTTAGATGCCACGAAAAATATAGAAGTTCTTTATTCCGACAAGCAGGCTAGAACATCATTTAATTCCGAGAAGAGATTGGGAAGACGTGTGGATGTTAACTTTATTCAAAAAAATATACAAGAAGCAGCCAATGCCAAGAGGGTGGAATATGACATAGGTATTTAGTAACTAATATATTTTATTGGACAGAAAACAAAAATTTGGCAGAAATGACACAAAAATGTAAAAATCGTTTTTTCTAATTAGTTCGTTTTTAACCTAGAGTCTGTCACATTTAAATTTTAAGGTGGATTTATAAACTTGACGTTCCGTTTGCGTTCGCCGTTTGCGCTCGCCGTTTCAACTTAAAAGCACAGAGTTCCATAAGATCAATTATATTTGACGTTGACGTTGCCGTTTGCGTTGGTCTTGCCGTTCCCTTCCGTTCAACATAAACCAATTTTATCTTTTTCCGTTCATGCCGTTCGTAGAAACGTCGTAGCAGATTTAAAGAGCCAATCAAAATCGTATTTGTCTATCATGTGATGTTTACCATATGATTTGCAGCCATTTTAAAGTTTGCTTCTGTTCTGTGTCTGTCGTTTTAAGACCACATAGGTACAAAGGATAATGCCCACTTCGGCAATTAATCTTCAAAATATTCCTTGTTCATTTTGAGAATAACAAAAACAATATTAGTCACACGAAAAGTCAAAAGAAAAGCAGGTTATGTCATTCTTGAACGTCGCCAACGTCAAGTTTATAAACAGTCGAATTTCGTGTCTACGGACGTCGACGCAAACGGTGAACTCAAACGGCAAACGCAAACGGAACGTCAAGTTTATAAATCGACCTTTATTTAACCCTTGAGGAGTGACGTTGATAGTTTGTTATGACACGAATGGTGTCGTCTCGTCGGTCTGGCAGACCGGAATATAATAATATTCGTATGTATTATAGGTGTAATATAAGACAAAATATTGTTAATATATTTGAAACTAATATTGTACAAATTGGGTGTCAAAATAAACATAGGATAAAACAAAGTTGTCAAGTAATGATCCAATAATAAGGCTAGAAATAATGAAACCGTCGTCATAAGCGAAGGTATCTGGTTTTTCATTTACTACCTCATCCATAAGGCTTTGCAGCCATTTTTGTTCTTTTTCGTATTAACCCATCTTGCTACAATAAAATAAACTTTAAGACTCTACCATATTATAATGGTGGCATTTTATACTGTCTTACCAAAAAATTAATAAAACCGTTTTTCATTCAATTATTTGTTAAATACGTAAACAGTGACGTCGGTCCACTAGACCGAAATCAGTCGTAGAGCAAAAATTATAGTGCCTAAAAATCGACCACTCCGTAGGAACACTTACTAACAACAAACTGGCAGGTATACGGGCGGTGGTCCAGAGCATCCGCCAATTTCAACACAATATTATAATATGTAAAAGTTCTTGTGGGTCTATGAGACCAGGCGTCACCACTCAAGGGCAAGGGTTAATATTAAATTATATTTACAGTAGCCCTTTAAACATTCTTACTTCCAAATATAGGTATAATTTTTAAGAAATTTTAAAACTAATTTGTAACCCGTTAACGTTACCCGATGTTATTGCAAAAAAATATTTGCTGTATAACTAAAACTTAGATTGCGTTTCGTCCAGAATTAAAAAAAAAATCAGTTGGAATCTTAATAAAAAATTTTATTTTAAAGTCAGCCAAAACTTGCCCAGCTTCAAAAAATAACTACGGTTAAATTTTTATAAATTATTAAAAAATAATTAAATAGTCGACTTGTTAAACATGTTCGTATAATGTGTTGTTAAAATAAGAAATAATTTAATAATCATACAGGGCCGCTGATATGTATCGATCGATTAGAATAAAGAAAAATTAAGTATGCACAAAAGCCTAAAAGCATAAAAAAACAAGGAAACTTAGTTTTCAATAGAATATTATATTAAATATCTCGATGTTCAGGTAACTGATGTGTGTATTAGAAAATACTTACAGCTGTATTTACTAAAAGGGTCTAAATTTAAAAGCGCCTTAAATTGACAGTCCCAAGTATAAAATGACACTTGTCAGACTAGCACGTTGATAAAGGGAGAGGGGAGTCATCAATTAATGCTTAAATTAATTGTTGTGTAGCTCACCATAAATTTTAAAATATTTTAAAAAGTAGAAGATTTAGGTGCGTAACATATTTAACAAAAAATAAAGGCATTAAAAAATACACCTTATCTGTTAAAAAAAAATACAGGGTAATTCATTTAAAATAATTGAAATATTGCAACTTTAAATTGGCGAGATTTGCCAAGACTGCACGCACACCCTCTATAATAAATGGAACAACTAGTGATATGGTTAGATACTATGTACTAATGGTAAATATTTTTTTAAAATTCTATTGATTCCATAGACACTATGATTGTTTTAATAACTCTAATAAAATTTTTAAAATATGACAAAATAATTAATTACTTGGCAACGTTGCAGTAACATTCAAAAATAGTTATTTATGTATCAAGGAAGTCATAAGGGTCTTAATTACCGACGGCAATTGACCGAGGTAATTGAGACTCTTATAATTCCCGTGGTACATAGATAATTTTATCTCTGATCTAAATTTTTGTTCATTTTTAAACCAGAATAAATGTTTCACTTTATTACCTTTCCGGTATATTTGAATCAGGTGCCGTCAATAATGACATTGACGTTGTAATGACATGAATAAAAAATAGTTATTTATTGTTTATTTTACCTGTAAAAGGTAGAGGGAATTAGAGAATCTTTAATATCTCAAGGGAGTTAAAGTCGCCACAGTGGTTCTTTTCCCGTGCGTCATCACTTTCACGTCATCAAAATCGTATGAATCAAATCAAAATTACGAGACGAAAAAAGTCAAAACTAAGTCTAAGTTCATAAAATGGACGTGCCTGTCTACCGTTTGACGTACCTACATAATATCCCGAAAAATTATTATTTATTTTAAGTTTTGCCCGGCATTCTCTATTATCTAAAAGAAATTGACAAACAAATGTTAATACATTTAATACTAGTTTTAAAGCTTAAAATCTAGAAAAGTTTGGTGTTTTATTGACTATTAAAATCGCAAAAGTCAAATTTTTAACATCCATTCATTTAAGGGAATTTAGCCACTGCCGTAAACTTTTCAAAGAACTTTCACGTTTAGGATATTTAAAACAAATAAATTGGGTATTATAAAAATCCATAAATACTTACCGCCAAAACAGATGGTGGGTATAATTAGCTCAAAAAAGAACTATTTTTAGAAAAAGGAACAGTTTTAAGGCACACAAATTTACAAAATACGAATTAGATTGGCAGATCAAAATAAGGTTGACAATGACGTTCTAAAATACAACGGTAGTCAACTAAACAAATAAAAAAAGTAATTAATTGACGTTTATAGTTTATTTCTTATCTAGCACGTTATATTATTGCGGAATCTTGGAGACGTTCTTTTATGCTTTTATTCAAACTTGTTACTGTAATAAATAAGGATGCAGAGTTATTAACCTCGTTGAGTCCTGATCGTTGATTGATGACGCACGCGCGCGAGTGCGCAAATCACATGAGTAAAAAAAAGGCACTTTACGCACGAATTGCATACACAATTTTTTCTACTACCGGACGTTATACAGGGTCGCTGTTATGTATTGAAATGGTCGATTATTTCTTAAAGGAAGAGAGTTATCTAAAAAATATTAAGAACAAAAGTTATAGGAACAATAACAATACTAAAATTTCATATATGTGCTTACAAATACGGATTTATATTCAATTTAATTGTGGACTATATGAATATTAAATATACAGCCATTAGAATTATTAAAAGTTCATCCTTGGCTCTTAAGTCTAGAATTTACTTGCGTGAATCTTCACAATCCACACGTCTGCTATTACAAGCCACATTAGAACTAGATGTAAATGGTGTATCAGTTAGCTTATTTATATTGGTTGAAACTTCAGAAGACAAATTTGATGTAATATTACTTATTTCGATTTCAGGAATATTGTCAAACGTACTAGTGGAATTAGAAGAGGCATCATTTGTTAATATTTTATTCGATATGTCAATTTTTTTGCTCAGTGTACTGTCAATATAACCCTCTGCGACGGCAGATGATTTCCATCCCCCATGCTTCTTTACTGTTATAAGGTCTCCTCCAAAATTTGCCAACATAGTGGCAGATGACCTTCGAAGATAGTGACCAGTATAACATGTTGGATTTGGCAATTTCAGATATTCAGCTATTACAGAAGGCATCTTACCAAATGTGTTTATGCCCACAGGTTGTTTCGAACATTTATTTTGGCCATATTTTAAAAATAATCTGGACAATTCAATATTAGGAGGTCTTAATCTCATATATTTTATAATGTACGATAAATAATTTTTGGAATTATTTGGGTTTAGAACCGTAAAAATTCTTTCCATACCATTTTTTAAATCAGGAATTCTTATAATAAGGACTGTTTCCTTGTTCTCAACATCATTTATTGTCATTTTCATCAGTTCTTCTCTGCGACAAGCCCCAGAAATGCCAATAATAAATGCAACCTAAAATAATAAATCGTGTCGATATAAAATCTATAATAACTATTAAATACAAACATTTTATAGATAATCTAAAAGTATTAAGAACTAAGGTAAAACTTCTATAATTTTGATATGATATTTTACCTTACCAATAGAATTAAATTGATGTAAAGTTACCTTTATCATTAAAAACTTCGAATCCGGAGCCTCCAAAATAAACTTGATGAAATGACTTTTCTCAAATATTCCTGATTTCTTTGCTTTGTAGCCTTTGCTTCACTGTTTAAGAAAGGCAATTAACTTGTGGTAGGTTGAAATATCTACTGAATTTTTAATTTTTAAGGTAGCCTTTAGCATTGAAAATATTGACCACATTGTCGATGATTTATAACTTTTTAATTCATCTGAAAAATAAGGTAGCAAAACATTTTCTGAGTACCTTGTCACTTTATTTTTCTGGCACCAACTCATAAACAATGCATATTTTTGCTCGTAAATTAACCGAGACTTGTTGGAAAGCAAATTCAAAGTAGCTTTCTGTGCAGAATCTGCAATATTCGGCGGAGTGTTCTCAAAATCCGATAAATTACTGTCCATAATGTTGAGATTTAAAAACCTGAAATAAAATTAAACGAAATCGTAACAATATAACACATTTGATATCACAACTCAAAACTTACCGTATTAAAATCACTAATTCCTAAAATCATTAAAACACCTGGCATAAATCACAAATTGTCAACATTCAGATACGTCAAACAGAAATCGCCATTTGTCCATGGCCAACCAGACCAATTTTAAGTAAAAATGCAGGTATCCATATCAATGTAATCATTCATATTTTTTACTTTTTTTAACTAGTGCGTAAAGTAATTTACTTTACGCACTAGTTAAAAAAAGTTAAATTTTAGACACCTTCCATAGTGTGTAAAGTTAGTGTTTTACGCACGATAGTAGAAAAATTTCTTTTTGTATAGTCGACAAACATTTATTGTTTATCTGATATTGAATATTTGCAAGTGATCACAGGTCAGTCAATTATGCTTGTAAGTTTGGAACACTGTAAATCGTGACGGTATTTTGTTTTTTCGAAGAACCCACATTTAATACTTATTGTATGGAACTATGATATGATCAAGTTTTTTTTAGATACCTTACAGTCCTTACACTGTAAGGGCTTTTATTACCTATTGTATTATTGACGAAATATTTTATATGTTGATCATTTATTCGTTAGTGATCATTTTTCAAAAGTAATAGATTGTTTTCCATAAGTTTTTTTAAATTTTATTTCTGACCGGGATAATATTATAAGTTTATATCATCATGGTTACGCTATCAATAAAGAGGGTTATAACTCTCTTGGGATATTAAAGATTCTCTAATTCCCTCTACCTTTTACAGGTAAAATAAAACAAGAAATGCTAAAATAACTATTTTTTTTATTGGTACACTTATTGGTATTTATATTACAAAAAATGGAAATAATAACTTAGTAAGTAAGTGAAATGGTCAAATTCGTGATGTGATATACCTGTCGTTGTCATGAAAATAAGGAGAACAAAAAATAACTTCCAATCTGTCACATAAGATTCATTGTTGTCACCGTTGACATTGGTTGTGTATTGCTTAAAAAAATATTTTATTTGACGACAATAATTAAAAAGTTGACATATTTAGACTTCACGTTTCACGGGTTGTTGATGTTGCCATGGTAACTTTAAAACACGCGCGTTTTTGAAAGTGGGATTTAAACACGCTGAGGCGTACTTTAAATAAGCGAAATAGGGTATTAATAAAAAAAAATAATGTAAAGTATTCGTGGATAACTGGTCTTTAAAATACTTGCTCTATTTCAAGCACTCAGGCTGCGCCGTCGTGCTTGCAAAATCGCGCATGTTTTAAAGACCTAATATCCACTTATACTTTAATACACAGAAAAATAAAGGGTTTACTTTAATATACTATTTATTTATGTCATTACAACGTCAATGTCATTATTGACGGCACCTGATTTAAATATACCGGAAAGGTAATAAATTGAAACATTTATTCCGGTTTAAAAATGAACAAAAATTTAAATCGGTCAGAAATAAAACTATCTATGTACCACGGGAATTATAAGAGTCTCAATTACCTCGGTCAATTGCTATCCCTTGGGCCAAAGGATCTCGGGAAGTAGGTAAACTTTGCCCTCGGTAATTAAGACCCTTGATACATAAATAACTATTAAAAAACTTCTGTATTGTAATATCAATGTTTAAAACTACTATACTTAAAATATTTTAATTCTGTTTTCTTTGATTATTGTTGCTCTGAGAAAGCATTAGAATAAATGCGAATGCGCTGAGTTTAAAATTCTGGGTTTTATTTTATCCTAAGCATTGACGAATAAGCAAAATAATAATAAAAAGTAGTAATAAAATAAAAAAGGACAAAGGTTCATAATAAAGCACACATAATAATTTAGACCAGTGCTGAAGCCTTTGAAAATGGTAAAAAGTGAAAAAAAATAATAGTAGGATGAAACCCATTGGAAAAGGAAGAGAATAGAACAAAAATGAAAGGAAAAATAAATTACGGGCGATCCGAGGTCAGGAAGGGGAGGGGGGGGGGGGGTTTAAGGGTAGAAAACGATTTATCTCGATTTCCGGTAAAATTACAAGTCCTATGGAAAAACTTTAAATCGCAAAATTGTAGGTAATTAAAATAAAAGATCTACAACTTTTGCATTTACACTTTTTTCATATAACCTCAAAATGTATGTGAAAAATTCAAATAACCAAGTTTTTGGTTTTTTATTTTTATCTTTTACAAAAAAAATTTTTTATCCACGAAATTTGGTGAAAACTTACCTTTTTATGTCCCAAACACACTGTAATTTTTTTGATTTAAAATATTTATTTTTTAACCTTATTTTGACTTAATATCGAAAAAACACCCTAATTTTCAATCGAAAATTCTCACGTCAAAATATCTGCTTTTTTAAAAAAGTCGGTGGGCCTTTTGTTCGTTGAAATCTCTACTTTCTGATGGTGTTAAAAAAATATACATTACTATGGTAAATGTTCTCAAAAAAATGCAAAGAAACGAAAAACTCGAATCCGAAATTTTCTTTTTAGATCAATATGTACAATTTTGAGCTATTTATTAAAATTTATACTTTTTTTTATCAATGAAACATGGAATCTTACGTTTTTCGAGTAAATAAAGTATAAATTTTGATAAATACCTCAAAATTGTACATATTGATCTAAAAAAAAAAAATCGGATTCGAGTTTTTTTCGTTTCTTTGCATTTTTTTGAGAACATTTACCATAGTAATGTATATATTTTTTAACACCATTAGAAAGTAGAGATTTCAACGAACAAAAGGCCCACAGACTTTTTTAAAAAAGCAGATATTTTGACGTGAAAATTTTCGATTGAAAATTAGGGTGTTTTTTCGATATTAAGTCAAAATAAGGTTAAAAAATAAATATTTTAAATCAAAAAAATTACAGTGTGTTTAGGATATAAAAAGGTAAGTTTCACCAAATTTCGTGGATAAAATTTTTTTTTTGTAAAAGATAAAAATAAAAAACCAAAAACTTGGTTATTTGAATTTTTCACATACATTTTGAGGTTATATGAAAAAAGTGTAAATACAAAAGTTGTAGATCTTTTTATTACCTACAATTTTGCGATTTAACGTTTTTCCATAGGACTTGTAGTTTTACCGGAAATCGAGATAAATCGTTTTCTACCCTTAAACCCCCCCCCCCTCCGCCCCCTCGCCCCCTCCCCCTCTTCCCGACCTCGGATCGCCCGTAATTTATTTTTCCTTTCATTTTTGTTCTATTCTCTTCCTTTTCCAATGGGTTTCATCCTACTATTATTTTTTTTGGTTTCAAAAATTATCGACCCTGGTCTAATTTAACAATTCAGGATTAACAAAATTTAACTAGATTCCAAAATATAAGAGACGATTCCCATAAGTGTAGCGTGTATTATTAATTTTTGTTTTTATCAAGTTTACTTTTAGATATTACAAAACAAAATCAATTAATTTTTTTTATTAATTACCTAGATTTTAACATTTTGTAGATGATGAAGAATATTTTAGCAGCCCCAGAAGAGGGTCCAGTCAAAGTTCCAATCGATCCCGTAGGAGAAGTTCAGATACAGGTAATTTATAATTTAAAACAGGATATAACAAATTGGGATATTATCGCAAGTTTTTTTTTGTTGTGATAAAAAATTTATCGTAAAAATATAAATTGTAATCGAAAGAAGATAATAACCTTAATTTTATAGTTAACAAAAATATTTTGTCGCTTGTTAATTAAATCCGACTAATTAATTATAGTAAAGATTTGGTTGATTCCAGGCTGATGAAGTCCGAAACTAAGGGCGAAATATTACAATAAATAGAACAAAAAAAACGTATTAACATTGTTGTAGTGTAGTATTTACGAAACAAGTTATACAGGGTGTTATAAAAATTGCTTACATAGTAACTGAATAATGTTAAAAATAATACACTGCGCGACATATTTAACGCATAACGAAAAAATTGCCTCAATTTTGATGTTATATATTTTCCAAATTTGTCGTTCGTTTTAAATGATTTTTTTTATAAATTGTAGGTTTTTTCCTTAAGCATATCACTGCCTTTATTGTTTTACTTGAAAAAGTAACTTTGGTATTATACCGGGTGTTATAAAACTGTTATTTTTTTTACGGAAATTCAAAACACCCTGTAGGATTTACTAGCCATTGGAAGTTATCGCAATTCCAGCCAAATTAAAGTCCCATGTTTCCTTTACATTTTCTTTTTTGATTCATTGGTTCATCTCTGTTTTTTTATGAAATATTCAATTTTTAGTTCAACGTGATGTTCATAAAAAAATATTTAGTTAAAGAATACAAAATAAACGAAATGCTTTGATTAATGCAACAGCAAGAAAAAACAAATTATAAATTAAATAAAGAATCAATATCTGGTATTAGTTTACTGAATCCACAAAACAGGGCAAAAAAAATACAGGAAAAAAAATTGTAATTTCTAAATGTATTAAAAAAAATTTAATATGAATTAGTAGCGAGTATTGCCTCTCCTTGCTCTAATGAATGATTCGCATCTTCTTGGCATACTTAAAATCAGATTTCTGATTTCATCTTGATTACTCTGATTCCATATTTCCATAAGCCTCATTGACAGATCATTTAAGTTTCTAGGAGGAGGAAGCAAGGCTCTAAGATTCGTCGGCAATACTCGCTACTAATGATTCATATTTAATTTTTTTGAATACCTTTAGAAATTGCAATTTTCTTTCCTGTATTTTTTTGCCCTGTTTTGTGGATTCAGTAAATTAATACCAGATATTGATTCTTTATTTACTTTATAATTTGTTTTTTCTTGCTGTTGCCTTAATCAAAGCATTTCGTTTATTTTGTATTTTTTAACTAAACATATTTTTATGAAAATCACGTTGAACTAAAAATTGAATATTTCATGAAAAAACAGAGATAAACCAATAAATCAAAAAAGAAAATGTAAAGAAAACATGTGACTTCAATTTGGCTGGAATTGCGATAACTTGCATTGGCTAGTAAATCCTACAGGGTGTTTTGAATTTCCGTGAAAAAAACATAACAGTTTTATAACACCCGGTATAATACCAAAGTTAATTTTTCAAGCAAAACAACAAAGGCAAGATATGCTTAAGGAATAAACCTACAATTAGAAAAAAAAACCATTAAAAACGAACCACAAATTTGGAAAATATATATAACATTAAAATTGAGGCAATTTTTTCGTTATGCGTTAAATATGTCGCGCAGTGTATAATTATTGTTAAGTCGAACAATAACAAGTTATTATTTTTACAAGTTCTGGCAACAGGATGAAGCAAGCTGTCCTGGAGATAGGAATAATAATACCAGTAGCTTATCGACATTTGGTAAGCGAAAGTTGGGAAGTTTCAGTTTTCGGAAAGTTTTGTAGGAAGTTAGACTCGACGAAGTATATAATTCGTGAAAAGGGGCAGTCCACTCGTAGGTATACATTTATAATAATAATAATAAAAGTTTATCTCCTATGTATATAAAATGCAAGGCACATTATTTAAATAACATAAAAAGTTCAGAAATAAACAAAGAACCCGCAAAGAAGTCTTGTACGCGGGCCATGTCTAAATACCTATGATACTAACACATACCCCAATACATGGGGCTAAACTAACATATAACAATATAGTAAATACCTACTAATATACATGATAAAATGCAGAAGTAATCCTAAAAATTACAACTTTTGCAGATATATATGGCACTTGGGGGGGTAAAGGGGTATATTATGTCCTAAATCGACAATCTTGGGAAATTAAGTTTAAAGTTTTAATACTCGCGTTTGGATAACGGTTTTTTTAAAACTCAGTTTTTTTATTAAAATAAGCATTTTTTGATCCTTAATCTTAATACTTACATTGTATATAGCAGTAATTAAAATAAAATAACTATTATGAAAAAAATATTACTTATACCCATTTACACATGAAAAATTCTAAAAAAATGTACATATACCTCTTTACACCAATTAAATAAAATTTTGCTATTGTACTTTCTTCAAAACTGCATTAAATATGAAAAGAAACAAATGGTAATAAACGCAGAGTTCAAAAACAAAACTTTATATTTTTTTTATTCATCGCTCGACACTTCATCATTTAATTATACCCCTTTCCTCAATAAAAGGCCAAATCACTTTTTAGGGGAGAGGGAGATAAATATAGTACTTATATTCCTTTGCACAAATAATTTGGTTAAAATTCAATTCGTCAGTAGGCTTTAACAAATCTATACCCCTTTTCACAAAAAAATATACATTTTCTATAGTTAGGTGTTAGGTATATCCTTTTCCACAATCAAAAATAGCACATATTTAGGGCTTAAATGAGTTATATCTCTTTTCCCAGGGGTAGATAATGAATTTAGAAGTATTTTGGGCGACATCTCAATTTTGAAAATTTTCTACTTGTACCCCTTTACCCCCCCAAGTGCCATATATATACAGGGTGTCCCGAAATTAGCTGACAATATTTTAAGGAGATAAAGTTCATCCAAAAATAAGACTAAAACCTTCTATTAATATACCTTCAAAAACGCTTCTTTATGGGGCTAGAGCCCCCTGAGTTGGAGCTATGACAAGCAGTTTTTTTACAATATCTCAGAAACCGATTAGGGTATCGAAACAAAATTTAATACATGTTTTACCCATGATAAGACGCAATAAACGGTTTGATTAGCTTAACTATATTTCTTCCAGTGGCGTCCCACTGGGTAGGTAGTTGGGATAATATTGCCCTAAGTTTTTTATTTGCAGGATTTTTTACTTCAGATTCAATTTTTAGAAGCCTTGAAGTCTTTTGTTAAAAAAATGTACTCTTGTTTCATTTCGGTAGGATTCGCCATTTTCCAGTAAAATCGATTGTCAAATTTTCAGTTTTTTGAAATCCGTTGAAAAGGCTAAGGTTTTTTTGCATATAATTTTCAAATTCTCCCTGCCTTACAAAATATAACACGCAGGTCTAAATTGTGCATCCAACAAAATGAAAATCATTTCAAACGCTTGCTTAAGAATTAGTTTCCCGTGTGGTTCACAATCAAATTTGATTTGCAATTTGTTATTCTTTTTTGTTTTATTTTAAAACTCTCTTAAGTATAATCTCCATGAAAATAAATATTTAAAAAAACAAGGTAGGTAATCTAAAAATATGTTTAATTTGAAAACGTTACATTCTGTCAAATTACAATAATAGAACGTTTTATTAACAAAAAATTTAAAATTAAAAAATTAATTACAGTAAAACTATGAAATTAAAAAAAAATAATGGTAATATTTACTTAAGGCTCCACCCCGTGCGACGTCACTGGAAAAATATTTTAAAGTAACATCCTTTAATAAATATGCCTTGTCGCTAGTAGAACTTCCAATAAATTTAATGTTTTATTATTAAGTGTTTGCTGAGATATATATATATAAAACCTTAGCCTTTTCAACGGATTTCAAAAAACAGAAAATTTTAAAATCGGTTTTACTGGAAAGTACCGCAATAAAACAAGAGTACCCTTTTCCAACAAAATACTTTAAGGCTTCTAAAAATTTCACCTGAAGTTAAAAATCCTACAAATAAAAAAACTTAGGGCAATATTATCCCAACTACCTACCCAGTGGGACGCCACTGGAAGAAATACAGTTAAGCTAATTAAACCGTTTATTGCGTCTTTTCATGGGTAAAACATGTATCAAATTTTGTTTTGATACCCTAATCGGTTTCTGAGATATTGTAAAAAAACTGCTTGTCATAGCTCCAATTCGGGGGGTTCTAGCCCCATAGCAAAGCGTTTTTGGAGGTATATTAATAGAAGGTTTTAGTCTTATTTTTTAATGTACTTTATCCCTTTAAAATATTGTCAGCTAATTTCGGAGCACCCTATATACCGGGTGTCCACGGAAGGTGGCTCGCCCTTCTAACTTTTTTGTTTTTCAAGATAATGAAATAAAATTCGGGGGATTTGTATACGACATAAAACTGCATTTTTTGACAGGTGACTAAACATTATGGAACTTCCGGTTTAACCGGAAGTGACATAAACTTTCGATTTTTAAATGGGACACCTGGTATATTTTAACTTTTTTTGACTCCATATGACATTCTAAATACAATGATATGTCACTTTTCACTTTTTGTCACCAAGAAAATATTTTTCTTCCAAATATATTGTTTTATCTAGAGGGCTATGAATACCTTAAAATCACTTATTTCAGTTCTTTAATCTTGGGAAAAATACAATTTTACTATTTTTGGTCCAATGCTATGTGCTATGTAAAATTTAATCTTTAAAGTTTTATAATTCATTTTTTTTAAATGGCAACATGGTGGCTCGTCGGGTTAAGAAAAAAGAGGATTTTATTACGATTATTTTGATACCATACACTATTAGGGTTTAGAAAAGCTGCCATTTAAAAACTTTAAAAAGTTAACTTAGAACTTTCCTAAAATGAAGCATCTTTTGAGAATAAATTTAGATTTAAATGCATCAAGTCGCGTGTGACCAGCAAAACTGATAAAACAAAATCACGCCTTGAAGAAAATTGACATGCCGACAGCTTCTGCCAAAGTAAATTAGGTTGTTTAAAAAGCATGGAAAATAATAGTTTTACAAGGAGTGAAAAGTTGATATGTTATTAGTGTTTGGAGTATGTAGAAATAATTTAACCGATGCTGCACGACTTTACGCACAAATATATTTTAATCGGCGTCATCCAACCCGGCACTATTAGGCACCAAAAACTGGTTCCGAAAATGCGAAATAAGCCTGACAATAATAACATATCAACTTTTTCACTCCTTGTAAAACTATTATTTTCCATGTTTTCTAAACAACAAACTAATTTATTTTGGCAGAAGCGGTTGGCATTTTAATTTTCTTCAAGGTATGATTTTGTTTTATCAGTTTTGCTGGTCAGAGGCTACTTGATGCATTTAAATCTAAATTTATTCTCAAAAGATGCTTCATTTTAGGAAAGTTCTAAGGTAACTTTTTAAAGTTTTTTAATGGCAGCTTTTCTAAAACCTAATAGTATATGGTATCAAAATAATCGTAATAAAATCCTCTTTTTTCTTAACCCGACGAGCCACCATGTTGCCATTTAAAAAAAAAATGAGTTATACAGCTTTAAAGATTAAATTTTACACAACACATGGCATTGGACCCAAAATAGTAAAATTGTATTTTCCCCAAGATTAAAGAACTGAAATAAGTGATTTTAAGGTATTCATAGACCTCTAGATAAAACAATAAATTTGAAAAAAAAAATTTTCTTGGCGACAAAAAGTGACAAGTGACACATCGTTGTATTTAGAATGTCATATATAGCCAAAAAAAGTAAAAATATACCAGGTGTCCCATTTAAAAATCGAGAGTTTATGTTACTTCCGGTTAAACCGGAAGTTCCATAATGTTGAGTCGCCTGTCAAAAAATGCAGTTTTATTTCGTATACAAATACCCCGAATTTTATTTTAGTATCTTGAAAAACAAAAAAGTTAGAGGGGCGAGCCACCTTCCGTGGACACCCGGTATATAGGTACATACAAACCAACAATGCGGAATATAAAAAAATACTGTTTTAATTTTAAAACGTGGATAAGTTATGTAAAAGAATGATCAAGCAAAGTTAGGTAAACAGAAAAAAATAATAATTTTTTATATTAATTAGTGAACCTACTTACCTTTTGTCGGTCACTTTAACGAAGCTTTTAACTAATCTCTTGAATGTACTTAATGGTGTAGAGTTCCTTATATCAAGAGGCAAAACATTATACAGGGTGTTTTTTTAAGGTCGACGAGCGGCCATATCTCAGAAACTACTGAGCATAGAAACTCAGGAAAAGAAAAATGACAATTAAAGTGGCCATGAGAAAATTCTGGAAATATTTTTTAAGTTCCGCATTTTGCCGCAAGAGGGCGTAATTGAAAAGTAAATTTTAAAATTTTACATAACTCCGAAAATTCCACATTAAGGTATATGTTTGATAACACCATTTTAAAGCTTGGACAATTATGCATCATTTTGGTCTTCTGCTCATTGGCGTACCGACTAAAGTCGGTTTTTAATACTTCCCCACTCTTATTAAAATAAGAGTAAGGGAAGCTGTTGAAAGTGTAATCATTTAAATCGCTGTAACTTATAAACGACTTATCTGATTTTAGCAAACTAAAGACTATTTGGAAGAGAAATGTATGCACTTTCACCAATCGTATTTAGTTGTCCATAATAGTTCTCAAAAAAAATGCTAGAGGGCGCAATTTGTAATAATAACAGTTTTTTTCATTTTATCCCGAAAATTCAAATCATACGGTATAACTATGAAATCATAATCGAAAAGTAGATGAAATTTGCAAGAAAAGATGTGAAGACCGCAGTTCGATATCTTTGTTCGTTTCAGAGTTATTGCCAAAACAATAATTTTTAATATAAATTGCGCCCTCTAGCAATTTTATTAGGACCTGTCGTGTACCATTAGATACGACAATTGAAGGTACTTCCAAACAAGCTTAAATTTAGTAAAATCGGATAAGTCGTTTAGAAGTTACAGCGATTTTAATGTTTACACTTTCAATAGATTCTCCCACTCTTATCAAGTGAAAGTGTAAACATTAAAATCGCTGTAACTTCTAAACGACTTAACCGATTTTACTAAATTTAAGCTTGTTTGGAAGAAAAAGGTAAGTACCTTTAATTGCCGTATCCAATGGTACAAGATAGTTTCTAATAAAATTGCTAGAGGGCGCAATTTGTATTAAAAATTATTGTTTTGGCAATAACTCTGAAACGAACAAAGATATCTAGCTGCGATTTTTATATTTTTTCAAGCAAATTTCATCTACTTTTTGATTATGATGTCATAGTTATACCGTATGATTTGAATTTTCGGGATAAAATCGAAAAAACTGTTATTATTACAAATTGCGCCCTCTAGCATTTTTTTTGAGAACTATTATGGACAAATAAATACGATTGGTGAAAGTGCATACATTTCTCTTCCAAACAGTCTTTAGTTTGCTAAAATCGGATAAGTCGTTTATAAGTTACAGCGATTTAAATGATTACACTTTCAACAGCTTCCCCCACTCTTATTAAAGTCGGTACGCCAATGAGCATAAGACCAAAATGATGCATAATTGTACAAGCTTTAAAATGGTGTTATCAAACATATACCTTAATGTGGAATTTTCGGAGTTATGTAAAATTTTAAAATTTACTTTTCAATTACGCCCTCTTGCGGCAAAATGCGGTACTTAAAAAGTATTTCCAGAATTTTCTCATGGCCACTTTAATAATCATTTTTCTTTTCCTGAGTTTCTATGCCTAGTAGTTTTCGAGATATGGTCGCTCGTCGACCTTAAAAAAACACCCTGTATAATGTGGGACTCAGAAACTGGTAACTTCTCGGGCCAATGTTTTAAATGAAGCAGGGATTATATAACTTTCCCTAGCCATTATCCTAGTTAAGTAGTTGTGACTTACTAAACTTTTTTTCGCTATTCTGGTAGCTGTTACTGCTGAAATAAAATATGTCTGCTTCAGATCAAGAATCTTGGTTTCCTCAAACAGTTGATCGGAGGAGTACGTCATTTCTTTTTTATACATAATTTTAAAAAAAAATTCTGAAGAATCTATATTTTTTCGAGGTGATTTATCAACCCAAAATACCATATCGCTGTTCCAGAACAATATCGACGTAAACAGGGGAGACCAAAAACAATTTTAGTTTATTATTTAAATATTTTGAAGAAGGACAAAATATTATGTTTTAAAATAAAAACAATTTAACAGTATTTTTTGACCACTTTAAGGCTTACTAATTAAAAATATAGTCATTAAAATTCATGGTGAATTTTGTATTTACGTCCTTATATCTCCAAAATGAAACACGATAAATCTCAAGTCTCAGATGGATGCGTAGTATTTTTCCAGAAAGTTAGCGCAAAGGAGAATAATGGAATAACGACGCAACTACCATCTAGCGGTCAAATTTTGTACTACACTGTGTAACACGCAATTTTTAACCAAATAAAATGGAGTTTTATTTATGTCTTGGTGCAGTTAGTTTAGTCGTTTTTTAAAAAAATTGCAGCTACGTTGATATTGTTCTGGAGCAGCGATATGTTAATCGAGACTCCACCAGTGAAAAATAAATAATTTTTAACAGCTGTATTCGGTAAAGAGATCTACACTAAAAATCGTCTAGATTTGAAATGACAAATGTCAGAATAAGTGAACTAGTTTTGTAAATATTTTTTTGGTTTTTCTTTAAATTCTAAAATAAAATAGATTTTGATAGCTAGGTACTACATCCCGGTAAAAGGTTCAATGGTAAAACGATTTAATTGCAAAAAATCAAATAAACGCGGAACGATTATATGGTGTATTGAAACAATGACGCGGTGGAAACAGAAGTGGGAGACAAGGAAATGTAAATATTTTTATGGACTAAATTTAATACTCTTTAGTGAATACGGGTGTAAATGTTTTATATTAAAAATTCTGGAATAATACTTAATTATAGTATTATGGGATACAGTAAAACAAAGTTGAACTTGTAAATTTCCACTATATTTAACTAGAAAAATTACATGTTTTGCTAACACTGTAGCTTCGTCAGATGACAATGATTTAATAAAGGTGAAAAATAAAAATTGGGTGCAATAAAATTTTTAATTATTAAAGATGTAAATAAACACAGTGGAATGGTTACAATAGCGGGAAAATCCAACGGGTTTAAAAATTAAATTAAATTAGGTACAGTATGGGTGATTTACCAAATCTTAAGTAGGTATATGGTCAACAGAATAAATTTAACAAAGGTGAACCATTTAAATCGAATTAATCATTAAGTAACAAGTCCGTATTTTCAAGTTTATTTATTTCCATAGATTCTAACAAATAATTTAGTTTTAAGCCTTTGTTTTCTGTATGTATGTACCTAAGATTTTAAAGGAAGTATCGAAATTATGTTGATACTCAAGTAAATGGTTAGCATAGTTTGAGTCTGTTTTATTTTTTAGAAAACTGTTATAATGTTCCTGTATTATTTTGTCAAAATATCTACCCGTTTGGCAAATGTCTGTTTTAGGACAATCTTTGCATTTTAATTTATAGACGCCTGATTTTTTGTTTTTATCGCTTTTAGTTTTTTTGTTTTTTATAAATTTACTTAAAGAGTATTTAGTTTTGTAACACACATTTATATCAAGTTTGTTAAGAAAATTGCCAACTACTTTGCTAGGTTTTCCAAAGAAAGTGGCAAGTTTAAATTGGTCAGAGTTTTTGCTTCTACGAAAAACTAAGTCAATAGCCTTTTTGTAAGTTTTCTTTTTAGGATTTGGTCAATTAGATTTGAGTTATATCCATTGTTAACTGCAATTTGTTTAATAATGTTTAGTTCATTTTGAAAATTGATTTTATTTAGAGGGAGAGTTACTAGTCTATGGATCATACTGTGAAAAGAAGTTAATGTGTGTTGTATACGGTGGCAAGAAGAGTTGTGTATGATAGTATCAGTATGAGATGGTTTATGGACAACGGAGAAAACGTGTCTATCATTTTCTCTCTTAATATTTAAATCAAAAAAATTGATAGAATTTTCACTTTCGTGTTTTATTGTAAACTTGATATTTTTGTATAGGCTGTTAATATATTCTAAAAATACTTTAAACTGTCTATCAGTACCAAGAAAACATGTTAAGATGTCATCAACATACCTATGCCAATAAAGGAACTGATGATTGGTTATACCATAACAATAAAATTGAGTGAAGATTTATACACCCCGTTTAAATAAATAGAAAGTAGCTTCATCCGAAAATAATATGTTCTGTGGAAACTTATTATTCTCGTCACATCGTCTCATCATTTATTCGCAAAATTGCAATCGCCTGTCATAGTCATCTTCTAAAAGCTCTTGGACAAGATATTATACTTTATAAGGTTGGTATTTTGAGCCAATGAAACTTTTGAAACAAGCGGATTATCCTGCAGAGATAATGCATGCAATATCCAATTTTCCATCGTCGCCTAAAACACGTAGCCGTCCATTCCTAGGCAAGTCCTCTACTGTGCCATGTTCATTAAATTTGTGGAATCTTTTACTAACAGTGCCCTGTGAAATTTGATTATCCGGATATTTAGCATTAAATAAAGTGCACACTTTACTTCGACTTCTTATTTTATCTCCACATCCCAACAATATCAAGACGCTGTCTTTCCGACAAAACCATTTTTGTTTAGAGAATTGTAAAATAATACTTCGGAAATACCTAATAGTAATTTAACAAACTAGTGTATTAATAAGGGCAATTAATAATCGAGACAATTTGAACGTGTGAGCGCAGCGAGCACGTTAATTTGTTAAGATTATTAATCGCTATTTAATATACGCGTTAGTTACAATATTTGTCCGTCGATTGTCTTGTTAATAGATTATTTTTTTTTTTTTATTTAGAACCAAACTACATATTATAACAAATTTTTTCTATTTCGCGTTTATAATAAGCTCAGTACGATACGCATTTGCGTATCGTAATGAAGCTATTTTGATACGCGTTTTTTCTTTATTTGATGTTGGTAACATTTAAACGTTTTATTTCATGACTTGCGCGGCCTTTGTGATTTACGAGAAAACCCATTTTTCGCAGAGGAAAAATAGCTTGATAACTTACTTTTTTATTCTGTGTGGATAACAGTCATGTATGTTGGTTGCATAAATCTATAAACCAATCCTTTGTAGATGCTTCAAGCTATCATTTTCTGCCAAATCCTATCCAAAATTCAATCTACTAACCTTCCAATATCGATTTTCACTTCAACTTTATTTGAATTTTCCATCTTCCCTATACTAAATTGCAATGCCGTGACGTAAAATCACGTCTTTTGAAATTCGAAAAAAAGTAGTAAAATCGCCCGAATTTCCGAACGCTCTGTATATGTACCGAATGTACAAGGATCACACAACGTACCTATTCCGTCCAATTTCAAATCTCATATCGCTAAAATAACTTTAGAATCTCGTGGTGAAAATGGGTCAATAAATCAAAAAATGACAGTTCGCAAAATAATTTTTGTTGTCCATAGGCTACTATGATAAAAAATAGTATTACCAACATAAAGTTTAGACATAAAAATTTACAAAATTTGAAGGATTTATTTTCTTTTTAAAATGTATTTTTCTTGATTATAAAAGGTGAAATAGAAAAAAATGTATAAAGCACATGTTTCATAAGGCGTTTTAGCGCACGTGTCAATAAAAAAACTCGCCACTTTGTTGCTCGTTTTTTAAAATAGACGCTTGCGCTAAAACCGCTTCTTATGAATCGTGTACTTTAATATACTATTTGAAGTTCAAACTTATTGACATCGACAGAAACTATGGCAACGCCATTATGTACGCGGCAGTGCGTGCTTTGTAGTATGTTTGGTTGCCTAAAATCGTTTATTAATAAAAAAAAATCATGAATTAATAGGGGCCATTAATGTATGATTTTTTATACATTAAGAGGAAGTAACCCCTTCACCACAATGAAAATTGCCGAACGTTTTGCTGGTCAAACGAAAAGAAAAAACAAAAATTGGTATTTAGAAAATAAATTCTACTTTAAATACCCCATCCAGAAAAGTAAATGATGATCGAAAATATTCCCATAATTTTTTTTAGAAATTTTTTTTATTTTTAGTAATTTTGTAATATCTTTAACAATTCTTTATTGATCAAAAGCAAAATGACTTTCCCGGGTGTAGAATGTTGTACCAAACAATTTTTCTTAAAGCCATTTTTTAATATCGGCCTTACTTTTTTCTCAAAAACGTTGGGCGCGTAAATCCACTTTTTACACGCTTAAATTCACTTTACGCGACCAACGTTTTTGAGAAAAAAGTAAGGCCGATATTGAAAAATGGCATTAAGAAAAATTGTTTGGTACAATATTCTACACCCAGGAAAGTCATTTTGCTTTTGATCAATAAAGAATTGTTAAAGATATTACAAAATTACTAAAAATAAAAAAAATTTCTAAAAAAAATTTTGGGAATATTTTCGATCGTCATTTACTTTTCTGGATGGGGTATTTAAAGTAGAATTTATTTTCTAAATACCAATTTTTGTTTTTTCTTTTCGTTTGACCAGCAAAACGTTCGGCAATTTTCATTGTGGTGAAGGGGTTACTTCCTCTTAATTATGGTTGTAAATACACGGTCGACGGAAAATTAAATTTACAAGTTCACAATATCAAAAAATGTCAGAAAGTGAAATAATGAAGATTTCTTACCTTGAAAGGTAAATTTCGCTTATTTCAATAGAGATTTTTTAAAAACTTTTAACAGTAGCCATTTTGAAATAGCTTGACATAATCGCGCCAAAATTTATGAGCATACAGTACGAGATATTAGCTTGCAAATGATGTATCACAAGCTGTATGTTTCCATTTGACAAATGTCTATAAAAAAACAAACGCATAACGTCAAAATGTGAGCATAATATATAAAACTAAATTGACGTGTCCGAACGTTTTCTCCAAAAGTTACAGGTTAAGGCTATATTAATTTTATTCCTGACTTCTGGGCAACACTGCATATAGTGAATAATATGGGTCCTAAAACCGTTCCCTGTAAAACGCCATACATTACAATAGCCTTTGTACTTACTTCTTATTGCTAAATCCAATAAAACACAAATGGCAGTATCTCCCTCATCCAGAGCAGTAAATATCTTATGTAATGGCATTTAAAAAATTTTGAATATCATATTTAGAAAAAAAATCACGGGTTGAGAAAAGTTCACAACAAACTTACTTTTTTTGTAGAACCGCAAGAAAAAATGTATTATACCGCGCAAAAAGGTCCTATGTTGTATGAGGGTTTCTCGTCTCCGTTTGTAAGACGAGAGTTTTAAAAGTTCGAAACTTCTCGTCTCGTGAAGCACTAATTAATTTACAGGTAATATTGCCGATCGACCAAATATTCAGCCCATTAGGCTGCCAGAAGAAGTGACGGTTATTATGGAAGAACACGATGAAACGGAAGATGAAAAGGAAAGCGATGCAACTAGCACACAGGCGGATATAGGTGCCTCCAAAAGCAACAGTGATAAAGAAAAGTAAATGGACTTAAGCAAAGTAACAAAGTTACATCTCTTGATAAGCTTTGACATTTTTTATGATTTCATCAACTGAACTTTATTCGGTAGTTAGGTATACAATTCTATTGAATATATCGTTTCTCAAATTATCATTCTAATTAAACTTGTATTGGTAAAAGAAATTTTTTTTACCAAATAAAATATGATACCTGCGTAGTAAAAATTATTTGCATCAAAGAGGGCTTGGATTAAAAAACGTAGGGCTTGGTTTAGATCACAATGATATGGGGACGATATATCTAACCAAATCTAGGTTAAAATTTTGGCAAATCCATATTATGACATGATATGCCAAACTAATGAGTAATAAAATAAGTAGACAAACACAAATTTATTTTTGTTGTTTACAAAATTAACAAAGTACGAATATACGGAAAGAAAAAGAAAAATAATTACCTACATAAATTGCTGAAATTGTAGTTCGTCGACAAGTAATTGCTCCACAAATGAATTCAAAATATTGTCTCTATATCGCTGTGCTGTAACTGTGTCATGGAAAAAAATAGGACCAACAATTCTTCTTCGGGAAACAGCTAACCAGACACCAATTTTTTGAGGGTGCAATGTGGACTTTACAAAAAAATGGGGATTTTCACTACTCTACATGCGTGTATTCTAAGAATTCACATAACCGGAGAGGTGGAACCAGGCTTCATCCGAAAAAAATGTAATTTCTTTCCAATAAATTTTGGGTAAACCATAAAGAGTAATTCCTGCGTCTTTCAAAATCTGCGGCTTGTATTTCAAGTTCTTCTGTTCTTACAGATGTCCTTCCTGCTCGTTTTTTGTATTGTATAGAACCTGTTTCCCTAAACACAGTCACGGTTCTTTTCAGACAATGATAAAAATCCCCAGCAATAAAAGCAACGTTAGGAAAATGTCCGTGGAAATCGTGCGTGCACAAACCCGGATTGTATGCCACTCACCATTTACTCTAACCTCGTTTGGAAAATACGCTTCAACCATGAATGTTTTGTGCTGTTCCGTAAAGCCCATTGTGTGAATTGTTCAAGAAATTGGAAAAATTAGCGATGAATCAAATTACTTGTAACCACTGTCAAAGATGACGGAATAACTGATTGATTGTTAATTCAGGTTGTTACGGACACCCAACAGGTATTAAGCTCTACAGCTAAGCATTACGTCCTTAGATGCAAATAATTTTTGCTCGCACGGTATTTGGTTGTTAAGGTGGGAGTATCAACATGCCTGCCAACCTATAACCTATTTCGCGTAGATTTATTTATGTTTTCTAGCTTATATACAAAATTTAAAGAAAATCAGTATCGACTTGATAATCTATAGCTAATAATTGACATATTTAATAAATATCAAGGAATTTCATAACTTATTTTAGGAGAATTGTATAGCGAAAAATATCGGGTAAGATTTTTTTTAACATTATTATGTCATTGTCATTCCTTGTTTTTTCACTATACAATTCTCCCAAAATTAGCAATGAAATAAATTGATATTTTTGTAATATATCAGATACTACCTAAATAATGTACCGACGATATTGATTTTCTTTAAATGTTAGTTATTAAAATAATAAACTCAAAAAATCAACGCGAAATAGGTTATAGGTTGGCAATAGTTTGAATGACGTTGAGAATTCAACCTTAAAATTGCGTTGTCAAATTGTGACACATCTAATTGGAATTTTTCTATTAACACATTTGTATTCACCATAGTCGCTGATGTCCCTTCGCAGAAATGGTAAATTTAATATTGTTGAAATTTTTTTATGGGGTGACGGGCTTATAACAAAAAATTATATTTATTTAATTTTGGCTTTTAAAGTGTCGACAATGTAGAAAGTAAAATTGACAATTATTACGGATATATTTTTAAAATCTGGTCGATAAATACCAACATTATAAAAACATAGGGTTGCCATAAAAAAATGAACCGGCGTCGCTTCGGGCGTCGCATCTATCAAATTTGAAAACCAATATGTTTTTACTTTCCTCACAAAAATGTCAATTTTTTCAATTATCAAACGCACCGCCGTTCCCGTTCCAGTTCCCCTCCAATCGATCTATGGGGTGTTCATCCAATAAATTATGATTGTGATAGCCTTCTCGATTTTAAATGAGTGAGTGCGACAGCATACTAGCCTCTTTGCAACGGCAATTTGACGGTATAGTGAGATCCACGGCGTCTTCCAGTCAGCGGTACAAAGTTTAACTAAACAATTTTAAGTTATAAGGAAAATAAACCCACAGTCGTCTCCACAAATATTATATTAAAATAGTTAGATTAGTGTGGTATACATGTTTCGGTACTAGGGAGTACCATCATCAGCACCGAATGGCCCAAGTGCCACTAATACAAGCAATGCAAAAGATTTAAAAAAAATTAAAACTAAAAACATGAATTAGACGAGGACATTTTGATTGGTTGGACGAAAACAGATTAAAAAGTTGAAAGTAAAATAAAATTCTAAAGGAATTAAATTTTCTTCCTCTGCCCTACATTCTAAACAAATAACAAACTGATTGTACTACTGTTCAATGTTTACGATGTAGGACAGAGGAAGAAAATGTAATTCCTTTAGAATTTTATTTTACTTTCAACTTTTTAATCTGTTTTCGTCCAACCAATCAAAATGTCCTCGTCTAATTCATGTTTTTAGTTTTAATTTTTTTTTATCTTTTACATTGCTTGTATTAGTGGCACTTGGGCCGTTCGGTGCTGATGATGGTACTCCCTAGTACCGAAACATGTACACCACACTAATCTAACTATTTTAATATAAGTATTTGTGGAGACGACTGTGGGTTTAATTTCCTTATATCTATACAGCTCCACTTTGAAATAATGGACTACTTCTGCAAAATTTTAAGTTAGATTTGCTTGGCAAATTATGACAAGATGTTGACGTCAAAATATTTTCATTTTTTCTGCCTTTTTTTTTATTTTTGCAAATATTTCCGTTATTTTTAATTTTCGAGCAAAATGAAAAATTATACCTTTTTGTAGAAAATTAAAAAACACATCTAAACTAAGCCTTAGTTATTTATTGACAGACAAATACCTAAGTAATTATTAAAAATATAGAAAGTGAAATAAATTTCATGTATACAGGGTGGCGCACCGAAAACTTTCCACCCAGGTTTATTTTCTTGTTAATAAATAAATCAAAATTCGCTCGAACACGGGAACCTTAGTTCTCAGGGGACATATTTTTTTGCTATTTTCATCCCCCTGCTGGAACCCCCACGACGGGGTGGCTTCCACCCTTAAAATCTTAAATGGAAAGGGGGCCGAGTGATACCTTATTTTAAAGTGAATTGAATTGCCTTTCAAACGCGACCTTGCTCGTTTAAATCGAGTAAATAGTTACTGAGAAATAGGGATAAGAAGAAAAAAAAATTAAAATTAATAAAATTTGTTACCGCTTGTATCAATCAAGTAAATGTTGAAAATGTCCACCTACAACCTCCATGCAATTGTAAAGGCACTGTTCAAAATGTTCGCGAACATTATGGAGCATTGCGGGAGTTATTTGTCGTACACTATTCGTTGTCGCAAGTCTTCCAACGAATTCGGTTGGGTTGCATAAATTTTAGACTTTAAATGTCCCCACAAAAAAAATTCCAGTGGAGTCAAATCAGGCGATTTTGCAGGCCATTCAATAGGACCTCTTCTTCCAATCCATTTTCCAGGAAAATTTTCATCCAGAAACTGTCGAACATCGAACGCATAATGCGGGGGTGCTCCGTCTTGCTGAAAGTAAATATTTTCGGGCCGATAACGGTCATTTTCTTTTATGGCATTCGTTAAAGCAGGGTTAATAGTGGTTTCTAACAGGTTCAGGTAAATTTCACCTGTTAAATTTACAGGTATAAAATACGGCCCAATAATACGGTCAACAAAAATTCCAGCAATTTTGTCGACTGAAAGTACCGTGAAGAAAAAAAGTGCATTCATCGGAGAAACAAATGTTGAAAATAAATTGTGGATTGCAAATGATCATTTAACTAATTAATTCGCAAAATTGCAAACGGCGATCGTCATCATCTGCATTAAGTTCATGAACCAGTTTTATTTTATAGGGATGAAACTTATGCGTTCTTAAAGTACGCTGATCCGTTCTACGCAAAACACCCGATACATCTGACACTTTCCTCGTGCTAAGTGTGCGATCGATGGCAATATGACCCAAAACTGCAACTTCTACAGCTTCATTTCTTACAGGATTTTTAACAATCCTTTTTTTGTTCATCACTGATCCTGTTTCACGGAATTTTGCCACCAATTGTAACACGTAAGTATGAGACAATTGTGCATTTAGATGCAATGCATTATAAGACAGGGCGGCAGCTCGAGCACAATCGTTACTTCTAAAGAAAAGTGAAATAATTTCAACCCTTTCTTGAAGAGTATACGTAATTTTAATCAATTATTGAACACACTGATATGTAAGGCAAAATAATTTTTTAATCTTACTATGAATTTGATCGATGACAAACTGAGTTTTTTCGATTGAACAAGTAAAATTCCAAATCCCTTTTGTTAAGGTTGTACTTATCCTTTTTTGCGTATTTTATCGCATTTAATTTGTTTACACTTAATCACAAATTTTTTTACCATTTAATTTCTCGAAAGGTACTAAACCAAATTCAGGGCTGTAGCCAGTGGTTTTGAGCCAATTAAATTCCTTTTGAAATAAGCTATAGCTCGACCTTCCTTTTCATTTAAGATTTTAAGGGTGAAAGTCACCCCATATGCTCCATAATGTTCGCGAACATTTTGAACAGTGCCTTTACAATTGCATGGAGGTTGTAGGTGGACATTTTCAACATTTACTTGATTGATACAAGCGGTAACAAATTTTATTACTTTTAATTTTTTTTTCTTTTTAGCCCTATTTCTCAGTAACTATTTAGTCGATTTAAACGAGCAAGGTCGCGTTTGAAAGGCAATTCAATTCCCTTTAAAATAAGGTGTCACTCGACCCTCCTTTCCATTTAAGATTTTAAGGGTGAAAGCCACCCCGTCGTGGGGGTTTCAGCAGGGGGGATGAAAATAGCAAAAAAATATGTCCCTACAGGCTTAAAAAGCACCTTGTATGTAAAGTTTTTTACAAAATACAGAGAAATAGTATACATTTTAGCCGTCAAAAGAACTTTGCCCCATGCCCCACGGCCATAAAGTAAAAATGTTCAAAAAATACTTTACTGCCCTTGGTCTAAAAAGTAACATTTAGCCCTGTTAAATGGGTTGAATTATACATTTTAAATACAAAATTTAACAGACACTTCCAAACTATAAGGTTGTAATATACGTATATTTAAACAGAATGACAATTATTACAAAACCAGGGTTCCTCTATCTAAACACAAATTATTTAAAACTTTTTTTTGGTAATAATTTGGCATACCACTTTTTCTTTCCTCTACCTCCACCTCGATATGAAATAATAGTTCTTTGGCTTAAAATATTACGTTATAGATAGCTCGAAACTACCTCTTTTACAGATAAATATACATATACAGTGTGTCTACTTAAGTTGGAACCATATGGAAAACTTTTTTATTATTGGTTTTATCGAAAAAAGTTATTCTTCATAAAAAGTTCTGCATGGTCTAAAACTCAAAATGTACCCTTCAGTTATCAAAATTTCCCAGTCATATACGAGGTATATCAGAAATTACGAATTTTGCTCAATAAGAGTAAAGTACCTACCTTTATTTTTGACAATACAGAAGAATGTTATAAAGAAAAGTAATTTTGAATTAAAAGTTATATTCAAATATGCAGTTACAGTTATTTAGCATGGAAATTTAGGCTTTGTAATTATTTACGTTTTACATTATAAATTATTTGTATTTATCTCTATTATCTGTTAAAAAATGATAACCTTTCCTAAAATAAATAATTATTATGCATTCATAACGCATTTAAATTGCAAGTTTCTTCAAAAAAACTATCACATGGAAAGGTTATAATTTTTTTAACAGATAAGAGAGGTAAACACAAATTTTTTATTTGTAAATGTAAAATGTAAATAATCACAAAACCTAAATTTTCATGCTAAATAACTGTAATTGCATATTTGAATATAACTTTTAATTTAAAATAACTTTTCTTCATAACATTCTTCTGTATTCAGTATTCACCTGAAGACGACTGGAGATACTTACCAGTTGAAACGTTGTGATACGAAAAACTAAAGGCAATGGAAGTCCAAAACACATTTATTACTCAAGATACATCGTTGTCTACAACCTTCAAACAAACACATTCTTCTGTATTGTCAAAAATAAAGGTATTTTACTCTTTGGGCAAAGTTCGTAATTTCTGATATACCTCGTATATGACTGGGAAATTTTGATAACTGAAGGTTACATTTTGAGTTTTGGACCGTGCAGAACTTTTTATGAAAAATAACTTTTTTCGATAAAACCAATAATAAAAAAGTGTTCCATATGGTTCCAACTTATACACACTGTACATATTGAATATTCTAGAGATATCCCCGAAGAAGAGTCGAGGTTCAAAAAAAGAAAGTCTAGCACGGATAATGAAAATGTGAGAATTCATTTGAAGCAAACAACCTGTCCAGCCTGCATGGAAAGATATAAAATTCCTTTACCAGCACCAAAAACTCCTAGAGTAAAAGTAAGTATTAAATAGAAAAAGGAGTTTTGAAAATAATTGTACCTATCTATGAGTATTAAAAAATATTGGTACATTATGAAAAAAATAAACTCTCATTCAATTCAAACAAATCATAGAGGCCAAAATGTTCAAAAAGGGTATAAATATGAGATAGCTAGTTTACGGAAACTTGGGAAAATAAATATAATATATTAATAGTTGAAAGGAACAGTAACAAATGCAATTGATATTTACGCGAAAAATTCTGTGGAATTTAAATTAAATAAATGGTATATTTTCGGATCAAAATCGATATTCGTGCCATGGTGTTGTATAAATTATGATCAAGGATTAATTAGGTGGTTTAATTTGTTCGTCAATTTTTCGCGTATAACCTTGTCTTTATGGGAAGTTATAGGTGTCTAAACACGTTCCCATTTTAACTGTCGAAATAAGACTTTTCAAACTGCAGTATAAAAACAAATTATATGAGGTTTGTTCGGGTTTGTTCGTGATGTACCGTGCGAGCAAACATTGTTTGTATTAAAGAGGGCCTTGCATCTAAGGATGTAATGCTTAGCCGTAAAGCTTAATACCTGCTGGGTGTCAGTAACTACCTGAATTAACAATCAATCAGTTATTCCGTCATCTTTGACAGTCGTTACAAGTAATTTGATTCATTGCTAATTTTTCCAATTTCTTGAACAATTCACACAATGGGCTTTACGGAACAGCACAAAACATTTATGGTTGAAGCGCATTTTCGAAACGGGGTTAGAGTAAATGGTGAATGGCAATACAATCCGGGATTGTGCAAGGACGATTTTCACGAATATTTTCCTAACGTTGCTATTGTTCCTGGGGATTTTTATCATTGCCTGAAAAGAACCGTGGCTGTGTTTAGGGAAACAGGTTCTTTACAACATAAAAAAGGAGCAGGAAGACCATCTGTAAGAACAGAAGAACTTGTTGCAAACGTTCGTGAAATAATGCAAAATACGCCAACAAATTGTATAAGACGCCTGTCCCATGAAGTTGGAAGATCTTATGGAACATTCAGGATTATTTTTATTATTATTATATCCTTCCTTTGTTAATTTTGTAAACAACAAAAATAAATTTGTATTTGTATACTTATTTTATTACTCATTAATTTGGCATATCATGTCATAATATGAATTTGACAAAATTTTAACCTAGATTTGGTTCGATATATCGTCCCCATACCATAGTGATCTCAACCAAGCCCTCTTTGATGCAAATAATTTTTGCTCGCACGGTATATAAGTAGATAAAAATGGATAAACAGGATTGTTGGCATCATGGCTATACTCATGACGATTATCATGGCATTAATCAATATTATCATCATCGCCGTTTACCATCATGAGAACCATGATGAGCTTATGAGCACCATCATACTCATTATAATATTAACATTTTGGCTAAAATATTATTATGGTGAAGTAGGTTTTATAGTAAAATTATTATTGGCCAATTGGTAAGTTTTGTAATTTCAGGCTTCGTCCGTACTTCCTCCTGCACCTGGTGTTAATCCTGATTTAAAAACCAACAGCCAAAATCGCCTGTCAATGTTAATTAATAAGGAAATGTTTAAACTCCAATCATATGAAAGACGATTTTCGTCAGAAGAACATTCCCGGTAGGTCGAGTTAGTTGTAGAATTATGAAATGCAAGAAGCGAAACTATGGGTAAATGTAAACTTGACTCGGACGTGAGCTAGACTAGCTCGTCACGGGTACCGGTAAACTTATTATAGAACAGACATATAATATAGACACTATACTGGCTTATTGCAGATGCATTAGAGATGAGAACGTCTAACGTTCCATCCACCGTAAAACACCATGTATTGTAATAAAAAGTGAACAAAACTAAAAAAAAAAAGAGAAATTGAAATAAAATTCTAAATTGAACTTAGTCAAGAATAAAATAATAGTACCTATATTACATACCGAAGAGGAAAGTGTTTCATTACTGTCGAGAGATTAGTTAGTTATCCGAGACGCGAAGCGTTTAACTTTAATCTCGTGACAGTAATGAAAACTTTCCTCTGAGGTTTGTATACTATTTTATTTACAACCACACCGTTAATTGAAAATTAGATAATATTTGATTTTTTTTTTAAATTTAGTAAAAATGTCAAAATATGACATTTATTGTTTGACGCCAAACCAAAATATATGCTGGTTGAATGACAAGAATGAGGGAAATGGGTGAGGGAAATGGGTGAGCGAAGTGGAAGAGGGAAGTAGACGTAAGTAATGTGACACTTCCAACCTTTTAAAAATGTTGTAATGTTGATATTACAATATTTTTAAAAGTTTGTAAGTGTCACATTACCTACGTCTACTTCCCTCTTCCACTTCCCTCACCCACTTCCCTCACCCACTTCCCTCACTTATTTCCCTCATTCTTGATCTTCTCTCATTTCTCCCACTCATTCAATAAAGCAAAATATTTATGTAATATCTTTATTTAACAATTATTCTTTTACAAGGAACGTATATCAACAAGACAATTAACAACAATAATTAAACAATTTATCATATTATTCTTAAAATTAATGGTCAAATTTGACTTATTATAATAATAAACAATAAATGTCATATTTTGACATTTTACTAAATTTTTTGACAAAATCAAATATTATCTAATTTTCAATAAACGGTGTGGTTGTAAATAAAATAGTATACAAGCCTCAGAGGAAAGTTTTCATTACTATCACGAGATTAAAGTTAACCTCGATGCTTCGCGTCTCGGATAACTAACTAATCTCTCGACAGTAATAATACACTTTCCTCTTCGGTATGTAATATACTATTTCTTTTTTAAACGTAAATACAGAACTAAATTAAGCTAAAAGTCTGTTCAATGACCGCTGGCCGTTATATCATAATAATATTTTCCATATTTGCGGCACGTCGTAAATTAATTCAGTCAGTTTGACTTTACCGGTGGTAAAGGTTATGATTTTTCTTTTCTTGATCTACATAAAGACGGATGCATGTGAACAAGTAAAATATGTTTATGCTTATATATTCTTCATATTTCTTATACGCATTCTTCTGTAAAAGTCTTAAAGCCAGCTCCTGATCCGGTTGGGCTGTTCTTGGTGAAAGAGTGAGACCTGGTAGGAAGAGCGGATAGCTATCCGGCTTGAACACTAGGTTTATTAAGGATACATATATACACCTAAAAGTTGAAAGAAATCAATCACATCCGCAATTCTACTCGTTTTTGGGCCATATGGGTTTGATTAAAAAAATTTTTTTTTAAACAGTCCGCTAATGAACCAGTGGATATTTTAACACCATCAATAATTTTAAGGTTTAGTTGTATTGAGCAAATGGTAACGTATTCACCTGCTCTATACATCCCATAAATACGTTCTCTTATGACATATTCATGAATTTCGTTAAGTTGTCGAACACGGAATGACAAATTAGCTACATTATTGCAATTCTTAAAATCTACATCCTTCTCTATCCCCTTTGCCTAAATTCGTTGAATTGTTGAACACCACCAAACTTTCAAAGCATCAGAAACTCTCTAAAACAGATAGGTATTTATAAAAACATTGCCATATATATTTTTCATTTTTATTATATACCGGGTGTCCACGGAAGGTGGCTCGCCCCTCTAATTTTTTTGTTTTTCAAGGTAAGGGAATAAAATTTGGGGGATTTGTATACGATATAAAACTGCATTATTTGACAGGTGACTTAACATTATCGAACGTCCGGTTTAAGCGTAAGTGACATAAACTTTCGATTTTTAAATGGGACACCTGGTACATTTTTCCTTTTTTTGACTCCCTATGATATTCTAAATACAACGATGTGTCACTTGTCACTTTTTGTCACGAAGAAAATATTTTTTTTCCAAATTTATTGTTTTATCTAGAGTTACTATGAATACCTAAAAATCACTTATTTCAGTTCTTTAATTTTGGAAAAAATACAATTTTACTATTTTTGGTCCAATGCTATGAGCTATGTAAAATTTAATCTTATTTTTTTTAAACGGCAACATGATGGCTCGTCGGGTTAAGAAAAAAGAGGATTTTATTACAATTATTTTGATACCATACACTATTAGGTTTTAGAAAAGCTGCCATTTAAAAACTTTAAAAAGTTAACTTGGAACTTTCTTAAAATGAAGCATATTTTGAGAATAAATTTAGATTTAAATGCATCAAGTAGCCTGTGACAGCAAAACTGATAGAACAAAATCATGCCGTGAAGAAAATTCACATGCAAACAGCTTCTGCAAGGTAAATTAGTTTGTTGTTTAAAAAACATGAAAAAGACTAGTTTAACAAGGAGTGAAAAAGTTGATATGTTATTATTGTCAGGCTCGTTTCGCATTTTCAGAACCAGTTTTGGGTACCTAATAGTGCCGGGTTGGATGACGCCGATTAAAATATCTTTGTGCGTAAAGTCGTGCAGCATCGGTTGAATTCTTTCTACATTTTCCAAACACTAATAACATATCAACTTTTCACTCCTTGTAAAACTATTATTTTCCATGTCTTTTAAACAACAAACTAATTTAGGTACTTTGGCAGAAGCTGTTGGCATGTCAATTTTCTTCAACGCATGATTTTGTTTCATCAGTTTTGCTGGTCACAGGCTTCTTGATGCATTTAAATCTAAATTTATTCTCAAATGATGCTTCATTTTAAGAAAGTTCCAAGATAACTTTTTAAAGTTTTTAAATGGCAGCTTTTCTAAAACCTAATAGTGTATGGTATCAAAATAATCGTAATAAAATCCTCTTTTTTCTTAACCCGACGAGCCACCCTGTTGCCGTTTAAAAAATGAGTTCTACAACTTTAAAGTTAAATTTTACATAGCTCACAGCATTGGACCAAAAATAGTAAAATTGTATTTTTCCCAAAATTAAAGAACTGAAATAGGTGATTTTTAGGTATTCATAGCCCTCTAGATATAACAATAAATTTGGAAAAAAAATATTTTCTTCGTGACAAAAAGTGACAAGTGACACATCGTTGTATTTAGAATGTCATAGGGAGTCAAAAAAAGGAAAAATATACCAGGTGTCCCATTTAAAAATCGAAAGTTTATGTCACGGTTAAACCGAAAGTTCCATAATGTTAAGTCACCAGTCAAATAATGCAGTTTTATGTCGTATACAAATCCTTCAAATTTTATTTCATTACCTTGATAAACAAAAAAGTTAGAGGGGCGAACCACCTTCCGTGGACACCCGGAATATTTATTATTAATATATATATTTTATAGTAAAACACTTATAGCTTTTTAATGTTTCATTTAATATAGAATTGCTCTACATATGTTTCGCCTTTCTAGGGCTTTTTCAAGAGTACTTATGATACTAAAGTTAAATTCTAAATTTACAAATTTATATTTTTCTACCACTATTGTAAAATATTGAAAAGAATAATTTAAGTTACCTGGGAGCTATTCTTATTGTTTATTGGGCCTATCATTGGGAATTCCGGGGTTAGTCGACAAAATACACCTATCTAGAATTGGGGTATTTTGGAACATTTGTTGTTTATTAGTGGTCTGGGTTTTATTATTATGTAAGGATTTCTTTATTTCTAATTGTTCTAAAAGGTCCAATCTTTTACCTTTATTTTCAGCATGGATCAATTGTAAACTTTTTGGGTCTATAAAATGGTTGTTCTCTATGCAATGAGTGGACATCCCTGTGCATTTATCATTTTTTATAATTGATGTACTATGTTCTTTAAGTCGTGTTTTAATGCTCCTACCACTTTGACCTATATAAACTGCATCACAAACAATATGTGTGAATAAACAAAACTTAGGTAGAATTCTTGTTAATAATAAGGATAAAATAGACAAATTAGATAGGTCCGGGGTCTATAAAATTAATTGTTCTGATTGGGATGCAGTTTATATAGGTCAAAGTGGTAGGATCATTAAAATACGACTTAAAGAACAATGACATAGTACATCAATTATAAAAAATGATAAATGCACAGGGATGTCCACTCATTGCATAGAGAACAACCATTTTATAGACCCAAAAAGTTTACAATTGATCCATGCTGAAAATAAAGGTAAAAGATTGGACCTTTTAGAACAATTAGAAATAAAGAAATCCTTACATAATAATAAAACCCTGACCACTAATGAACAACAAATGTTCCAAAATACCCCAATTCTAGATAGGTGTATTTTGTCGACTAACCCCGGAATTCCCAATGATAGGCCCAATAAACAATAAGAATAACTCCCAGGTAACTTAAATTATTCTTTTCAATATTTTACAATAGTGGTAGAAAAATATAAATTTGTAAATTTAGAATTTAACTTTAGTATCATAAGTACTCTTGAAAAAGCCCTAGAAAGGCGAAACATATGTAGAGCAATTCTATATTAAATGAAACATTAAAAAGCTATAAGTGTTTTACTATAAAATATATACAGGGTGATTCATCAAGGGTGGCCACCGGCCATATCTCGGAAACTACTAGGCATAGAAACTTGGAGAAAAAAAATTATGATTAAAGCGGTCATGAGAAAATTCTGGAAATTACTTTTAAGTTCCTCATTTCGCCACAAGAGGGCACAATTAAAATTTTTTTTTTTAATTCTAAATTTCTCCGAAATTTCCCATATTAAGGTATAACTCTGATTACATCATCGAAAAGCTTAGACAATTCTGCATCATTTTGGTTTAAGGCTCATTGGCGTACCGACCTTGATAAGAGTGGGAGAAGCTATTGAATGTGAAAACATTAAAATCGCTGTAACTTGTAAATAACTTATCCGATTTTACTAAATTTAAGCTTGTTTGGAAGTTAAAGGTAGTATTTTCAATCGCCATATCCAACAGTACACGATAATGTTTAATAAAATTGCTAGAGGGCGCAATTTGTAATAATAACGGTTTTTTCGATTTCATCCCGGAAATTCAAATCATACGGTATAACTATGACATCATAATCGAAAAGTAGATGAAATTTGCAAGAAAAGATGTGAAGACCGCAGTTCGATATCTTTGTTCGTTTCAGAGTTATTGCCAAAACAATAATTTTTATTGCAAATTGCGCCCTCTAGCAATTTTATTAGAAACTATCTTATACCACTAGATACGACAATTGAAAGTTCTTCCAAACAAGCTTAAATTTAGTAAAATCGGATAAGTCGTTTAGAAGTTACAGCGATTTTAATGTTTACACTTTCAATAGCTTATCCCACTCTTATCAAGTAAAACTGTAAACATTAAAATCGCTGTAACTTCTAAACGACTTAACCGATTTTACTAAATTTAAGCTTGTTTGGAAGAGAAAGGTAAGTACCTTCAATTATCGTATCCAATGGTACAAGATAGTTTCTAATAAAATTGCTAGAGGGCGCAATTTGTATTAAAAATTATTGTTTTGGCAATAACTCTGAAACGAACAAAGATATCGACTTGCGGTCTTCACATCTTTGCGTGCAAATATCATCTAATTTTCGATTATGATGTCATAGTTATACCGTATAATTTAAATTTCCGGGATAAAATCGAAAAAACTGTTATTATTACAAATTGCGCCCTCTAGAAATTTTATTAAACACTATCGTGTACTGTTGGATATGGCGATTGAAGATACTTACCTTTCCCTTCCAAACAAGCTGAAAGTTAGTAAAATCGGATAAGTCGTTTACAAGTTACAGCCATTTTAATGTTTGCACATTCAATAGCTTCCCCCACTCTTATCAAGGTCGGTACGCCAATGAGCCCTAAACCAAAATTATGCAGAATTGTCTAAGCTTTTCGATGATGTAATCAGAGTTATACCTTAATATGGAAAATTTCGTAGAAATTTAGAATTTAGAAAAAAAATTTTAATTGTGCCCCCTTGCGGCGAAATGAGGAACTTAAAAGTAATTTCCAGAATTTTCTCATGACCGCTTTAATCATAATTTTTTTTCTCCGAGTTTCTATGTCTAGTAGTTTCCGAGATATGGCCGGTGGTCACCCTTAATGAATCACCCTGTATATTAAAAATGTTTTACAAGGAACCAACTGCTGAATCAGTACAGTGTATTTATTATTAATGTTTTCACAATTCCTGCTTTATGATATCTACTTACCTTGTAAACTGCTTTAAAGGGTAAAAGAGTCTTTCCGGCATCACTTTCTCTGTGAAAATAATCAACTAATTTTTAAATTAATGCTTGTTCTTTTTCACAATACCGAGACATTTTTGAAATAATGTTAATTAAAAATGTTAGTGTCAAAATTGACAATAAACCTTTTTTGACCGGTAAAATAATACGACATTCATTATTGACGCAAATTTACTATCTAACCTAATTCACGAATGTTAGAAAGACAAGCACTAGTCGTGACGTAACGGTCAGCTGTCATCGAACAGACTTTGTATTTAAACGAAACAAGCAGTCATTATACAGGGTGTTTTTTTAAGGTCGACGAGCGGCCATATCTCGGAAACTACTGGGCATAGAAACTCAGGAAAAGAAAAATGATAATTAAAGTGGCCATGAGAAAATTCTGGAAATAATTTTTAAGTTCCGCATTTTGCCGCAAGAGGGCGTAATTGAAAAGTAAATTTTAAAATTTTACATAACTCCGAAAATTTCACATTAAGGTATATGTTTGATAACACCATTTTAAAGCTTGGACAATTATGCATCATTTTGGTTTTATGCTCATTGGCGTACCGACTTTAATAAGAGTGGGGGAAGCTGTTGAAAGTGTAATCATTTAAATCGCTGTAACTTATAAACGACTTATCCGATTTTAGCAAACTAAATACTGTTTGGAAGACAAATGTATGCACTTTCACCAATCGTATTTAGTTGTCCATAATAGTTCTAAAAAAAATGCTAGAGGGCGAAATTTGCAATAATAACACATTTTTTGATTTTACTCCGAAAAAATAAATCATACGATATAATTATGATACCATAATCGAAAAGTAGATGAAATTTGCTAGAAAAAATATTAAAACCGCAGTTCGATATCTTTGTTCCTTTCAGAGTTATTGCCAATAGAATAATTTTTAATACAAATTGCGCCCTCTAGCAATTTTATTAGAAACTATCGTGTACCACTGGATACGACAATTGAAGGTTCTTCCAAACAAGCTTAAATTTAGTAAAATCGGTTAAGTCGTTTAGAAGTTACAGCAATTTTAATGTTTACACTTTCAACAGCTTCTCCCACTCTTATCAAGTGAAAGTGTAAACATTAAAATCGCTGTAACTTCTAAACGACTTAACCGATTTTACTAAATTTAAGCTTGTTTCGAAGAAAAAGGTAAGTACCTTCAATTGTCGTATCCAATGGTACAAGATAGTTTCTAATAAAATAGCTAGAGGGCGCAATTTGTATTAAAAATTATTCTATTGGCAATAACTCTGAAATGAACAAAGATATCGAACTGCGGTTTTAATATTTTTTCTAGCAATTTTCATCTACTTTTCGATTATGGTATCATAATAATACCGTATGATTTATTTTTTCGGAGTAAAATCAAAAAATTTATTGTTATTGCAAATTGCGCCCTCTAGCATTTTTTTTGAGAACTATTATGGACAACTAAATACGATTGATGAAAGTGTATACATTTCTCTTCCAAACAGTCTTTAGCTTGCTAAAATCGGATAAGTCGTTTATAAGTTACAGCGATTTAAATGATTACACTTTCAACAGCTTCCCCCACTCTTATTGAAGTCGGTACGCCAATGAGCATAAAACCAAAATGATGCATAATTGTCCAAGCTTTAAAATGGTTTTATCAAACATATACCTTAATGTGGAATTTTCGGAGTTATGTAAAATTTTAAAATTTACTTTTCAATTACGCCCTCTTGCGGCAAAATGCGGAACTTAAAAATTATTTCCAGAATTTTCTCATGGCCACTTTAATTATCATTTTTCTTTTCCTGAGTTTCTATGCCCAGTAGTTTCCGAGATATGGCCGCTCGTCGACCTTAAAAAAACACCCTGTACATAAAATATTATATGTCGACTTTTTAGACTGATAATGACTGACTGAAGATGTTTTCTAAAATGCAACAGTTTCTTTTACTACAAATTTTGCGCCCTTTAAATGTTTGCTAAAAAAACTTATTTCTTTTGCTTGCTGCTAAAACTACCTCTGGCTAAATGTAAATAATATAATTATCTGTTTACATTTACATGTACATTAGTAGGAACAGTTTGAAGAAAAATGAAGTAGAAGCCTGTCCCTCCAGTTACCTTAACTTATCTCCTTTAGAACTTGCCAAAATTGAACAAGAAATAAGAGAAAAAGAAACTCAGAAGAAACTAGAAAAATTCTTAGAAAGTTAATATGTCATTGTACTAAAATATAACTTTTAATAAAAACGAACGTCTTTAGTAAGCATAGTGTATATTTCAAAAATCAATTGGACACTGAAGTCTACGTCTATTGACTGAGAATATATAAAAAATAAGTTAACTAACCGAAAGTCGAGACAATTTTTTTTATAAAATATGCTGTTGTTGGGTTTATCGAGGTTGGAAAATTTATTGTTTTCTATTTGAAAAAATCTGGTAAAAAGAAATGTAATAAAAAAAGTATACAACGTTAGGTTCTATTGTATGTACTACCTTACTTTTTATCGGTGCAATTATGAAAAGGCATTTTTGAATAATTAAAACATTAAAACTGTACTGGTAAGCAGTAAGATGGGCTAATGGTCCCCATTAACGTACAGGCGGACTGCAGACCCGGGCTGTGAGCGATACCACGTTCAGTTCAAATGTCACTATACACCATAGACAATTTACCTTTAGGTACGTACAGCTTATCTCCTGCACAAACAAAAGTTACGTTTTATGGGTGAAAAAATAGGTACGTCCGAGCGCATGACTCGCCGGTCAGCTGCCTTCCCTCTGGGCACCTGCGGGCATGCGCACAAACCTCGTGTTATCTGCCTGTCCTCTTTAGCGACATGCTCAAAATACACTCCAGAACCGGCTCGGCCGCCATTTTTGTTGTTATGTTTTAAAGTTTCTGTGTGGATTCCTTGTAGTTTTCTTAGCTATTGTGGATTGTGGGTGTTTAATATTTACGGATTTCTAGTTTTTGTGTAGTTTAGTGAATTGTGTCTGATTGTGAGAAAATTAATTCTGTCAAAGTTGCTGGTTGGTTAATTTTTAGGGTAAAATCTGTACACCCCGACATTAAGCTTTTAATAAAGGCAGTATTCCACGGGTCAAGTTCTCGGGCAAACACTTTTCAAATTCTTGAACAAGAAATTTTGCTTGGAAATGTTTTACACGTAGATACATACCCAAGTATTTGTTAAATTGTAAAAATCAATACAAGTTATATATCAACTAATATTTGACTTGAGGTTATGTACGCGATAACACCGTAGATTGGTTATTTTGCTGGTTTTGTTTGTTTTTATATTCGATTTTATAAGACTAGTTTAATTCACGTATTCTCTTCCTTTTCGAACTAAAAACACGACGACGAATCATTTTTAAAAACAAAACCTTAAAAACAATTTTCTATCCTTAAAATCTGATAGGTTTGCTACTACTAAAAATGCCAGAAATCACTACCTTTTTTTCCAACTTGATCAAAAATTGAGAAGAAATTCCAAGTTTTTGGCAAGAATTGAAATTTTAAAGCCCGGACCTGTCTATTATCCCATTTGTCAAACGATAATGTTGCAGTGCGCATGTCTAATAGTGTCTAGCTTTGTTTACATGCGCGAGGCCATAAATCTGCCACTTTCGTGATTATTGTTTGCTTATAATAATAATAATAATAACAATAATAATAATAATAATAATAATAAGTTTATTTAAAATTTAATAATATAATAAATATGTTTATGTTGTCTTCGATAAACTTATTCCTCAATCCCCTGAAGCTGAGCTTGTTAGGGGCAAATCTTATTTTTTGTTTTAGTACCTATGTAAAATCATAAATCATAAATATGCATTAAAAATCAATAAAAATATTTTCAAATTGTCTGTTTTTAATATCCATGTTTTTATTTCGACTTAAAATTTTTTTAATGAAATCAATTTTTTAATTTTTGTTAGTAAATAGTCGTTTAAATAAAAACATAAATATTTAAAAAAATTTTGTCCTATGGTCCTATGGACATATTTATTTTAATGCAAAAAAGTTTTCTCTGTTTCCTTCCGCCAAACTCATCCCCAGACGCGTTTCGCCGTTTACGGCTCATCAGTGAGGCTCAGTTTGGCAGAAGGAAACAGGGCTCGAAGACAAATCACTTGTCAGGATCGATTATCGACGGGAATTATAGAACCCGGTGCGACATCTTGCGTCCCAGTACGGTACCTTAGAAAAGGTCAGTCGTAAAGGGGTTATTCTGTAAAAACAGAAAATTTTGCAAGTGCGCTCTCGCTGTACCGGTTTTGAGAGCGCACTTGCAAAATTTTCTGTTTTTACAGAATAACCCCTTTACGACTGACCTTTTCTAAGGTACCGTACTGGGACGCAAGATGTCGCACCGGGTTCTATAATTCCCGTCGATAATCGATCCTGACAAGTGATTTGTCTTCGAGCCCTGTTTCCTTCTGCCAAACTGAGCCTCACTGATGAGCCGTAAACGGCGAAACGCGTCTGGGGATGAGTTTGGCGGAAGGAAACAGAGAAAACTTTTTTGCATTAATATCTGTGGTCCGGCACTTGTACCGGTTTTGAGAGCGCACTTGCAAAATTTTCTGTTTTTACAGAATAACCCCTTTACGACTGACCTTTTCTAAGGTACCGTACTGGGACGCAAGATGTCGCACCGGGTTCTATAATTCCCGTCGATAATCGATCCTGACAAGTGATTTGTCTTCGAGCCCTGTTTCCTTCTGCCAAACTGAGCCTCACTGATGAGCCGTAAACGGCGAAACGCGTCTGGGGATGAGTTTGGCGGAAGGAAACAGACAAAACTTTTTTGCATTAATATCTGTGGTCCGGCACTTGTACCGGTTTTGAGAGCGCACTTGCAAAATTTTCTGTTTTTACAGAATAACCCCTTTACGACTGACCTTTTCTAAGGTACCGTACTGGGACGCAAGATGTCGCACCGGGTTCTATAATTCCCGTCGATAATCGATCCTGACAAGTGATTTGTCTTCGAGCCCTGTTTCCTTCTGCCAAACTGAGCCTCACTGATGAGCCGTAAACGGCGAAACGCGTCTGGGGATGAGTTTGGCGGAAGGAAACAGACAAAACTTTTTTGCATTAATATCTGTGGTCCGGCACTTGTACCGGTTTTGAGAGCGCACTTGCAAAATTTTCTGTTTTTACAGAATAACCCCTTTACGACTGACCTTTTCTAAGGTACCGTACTGGGACGCAAGATGTCGCACCGGGTTCTATAATTCCCGTCGATAATCGATCCTGACAAGTGATTTGTCTTCGAGCCCTGTTTCCTTCTGCCAAACTGAGCCTCACTGATGAGCCGTAAACGGCGAAACGCGTCTGGGGATGAGTTTGGCGGAAGGAAACAGAGAAAACTTTTTTGCATTAATATCTGTGGTCCGGCACTTGTACCGGTTTTGAGAGCGCACTTGCAAAATTTTCTGTTTTTACAGAATAACCCCTTTACGACTGACCTTTTCTAAGGTACCGTACTGGGACGCAAGATGTCGCACCGGGTTCTATAATTCCCGTCGATAATATTTATTTTAGGTTTCATGGTTATTTCGTTTTTATGACGTGTATTATAATTATGGGTTTTAAATTATATAAGTTTTTTTTTTTTAAATATATATATTAAGATGTTATAAATGTAAAGTTGTCTTATGTTCAACTTTTTTGTTTCTGAATATAATTCTTTTGAAGGATAAAGATAATCTTTATTGAATATAATTTTTAGAAATCTTTTTTGTAATATTTCTAATTTTTTAACTAAAGTTCTATTTATTCCTCCCCAACCTAAAATTCCGTAATTTAAATGGGTTTTAACTAACGCGTAATAATAATATTTCTATATGTCTTACATTTAAAATGTTTTTAATGTTTTTAAAAATCGGTAGTAAACTTCTTAATTTTTTAATTAAGTAGGTATTCTAAGTGTAAATTCCAATTTAAATTACTGTCAAAAATAATTCCTAAATATTTTATTTTATTAACTTTAAAAATTTAAATGTCTTCATTTATTTGAATACTATTCATATTTTGTGGTAGGTTATTTAGGTTTAAAGTAAAAGGAATATAATTATATTGTCAACTAAAACTCACAGTGGTCCGGTATATTTTGGATACTCGACCACTGTGCGTTGTTGAGGTCTCAACCCACTGTACGCCAATTGGGGAAAAGTGCGTTGCAACCTCATCATTTATTTGGCTATATAAACTGGGCCAGCTTGAGCTGCATCCATCGGTGATCATTGCCCGGTCAAATTACATCTACTAAACAAGTGGTCAAGCCTTGGGCTTGGCCAAGTGCCAAGTGACATCTCTGCTCATCGCCCTAACCGACCTACGCCCTATTCAACAAGACATGCTGGTTCGCCTTTTAGGGAAAGCTTAATAAGAAGAATCCAATAGACGACCTTTTATAGATCTACAGACTTTCATTCCTCTATCTACGTCCCCGGAACACGAAGAGAAATTCGTGACATGGTGGAGGCGCCGTCGTTCGCATCCCAGGCCGTCCAATCCCCATATTAGACGCCACTACTAAGTCAGATGTTGTTCATTGATTCATGTCAGACCAGTGCCAACCAAGAAGCAGAAGCAAATCCAGCCAGGCTGTACCTAGCGGACAGAAGACAAAGCCAAGCAGCAGAGGCAAGCCAACTGAGAAACAGGAGTGAATCCGTCAGCCAGGTGTATCATTCGCCTTCGCCATTGTCAAGAAAACCGGTACAAGCGAGAATAAGCCAAGCAGCAGAGGCAAGCCAACTGAGAAACAGGAGTGAATCCGTCAGCCAGGCCGTACCTACCGGACAGAGGACAAAGCGAAGCAGCAGAAACAGGAGTGAATCCGTCGGCCAGGCCGTACCTACCGGACAGAGGACAAAGCCAAGCAGCAGAGGCAAGCCAACTGAGAAACAGGAGTGAATCCGTCAGCCAGGCCGTACCTACCGGACAGAGGACAAAGCCAAGCAGCAGAGGCAAGCCAACTGAGAAACAGGAGTGAATCCGTCAGACCGTACCTACCAGAGACAGAGGACAAAGGCAAGCAGCAGAGGCAAGCCAACTGAGAAACAGGAGTGACCGCCTACCTACAAGAGGGAAATAAGCAGAACGCACTTACGGCACTATGTCCTTAAACTACAAAACCATCACGGCAATAGGACTGGAAACTGGAGCAGAACTTAATAACACAGCAAATTTTGTGTAAATCCGCCAAAGTGTCAAGAAGCGCAGCCAACCTTCTGACAGCAAGGGGATCGTAAAGGGGCCAAGCAGCAGTCATACGCCATTAACCTACAGGGTGGACCACCACAAAGATGGAACCAATGAGGATAGCCGACATCATGGAAACCGCTACCTGCCTCATTCGCATACGGGGGTCCATACCATTAACGTACAGGATGGACCACCACGACGATGGAACCAATGGCTATAGCCGACATGATGACATGATGAAAACCGCTACCTGCCTCATTTACCGACCATTAACCTACAGGGTGGACCACCACGAAGATGGAACCAATGGGTATAGCCGACATGATGAAAACCGCTACCTGCCTCATTTACCTACAGAACAGGATGGACCACCACGAAGATGGAACCAAGGAAGACAGCAGACAAACCGGCATAGAACCACGTTTAGACACAAACCACAGGCCCGGACTCCAGTCAATCAATACTACCAGCCAAGCAGTTTATATTATAAAATTATTAAGTTATTATTGTAAACATACAGGTATATTGTAGAAAAAGGGAAATTAGCATGTCTAAGCATTGGGGGTCAATGCTTTTCAGAGGGGGGGCATGTCAACTAAAACTCACAGTGGTCCGGTATATTTTGGATACTCGACCACTGTGCGTTGTTGAGGTCGCAACCCACTGTACGTCAATCGGGGTCAAGTGCGTTGCAACCTCATAATTTATTTGGCTATATAAACTGGGCCAGCTTGAGCTGCATCCATCGGTGATCATTGCCCGGTCAAATTACATCTACTAACAAGTGGCCAAGCCTTGGGCTTGGCCAAGTGCCAAGTGACATCTCTGCTCATCGCCCTAACCGACCTACGCCCCATTCAACAAGACATGCTGGTTCGCCTTTTAGGGAAAGCTTAATAAGAAGAATCCAATAGACGACCTTTTATAGACCTACAGACTTTCATTCCTCTATCTACGTCCTCGGAACACGAAGAGAAATTCGTGACAATATTATTATTATTATCTAAAGGTAAATTGTCTATGCCATACACAGACAGGCCGGTTACAGATCTGTGCCTGCAGATCGTCTAATTCGTTAGAAAACTGCGTGTGTGTATCATAGACATTTACCTTTAGATACGTACAGCTTATCTCCTGCGCAAACAAAAGTTACGTATCATGGATGAAAAAATACGTCCGAGCGCACGGCTTACCGGTTCGATGTCTTCTCTCCCAGCAGAATTGGGCATGCGCACAAACCTCTTGTTATCGGCATGTCCTTGTTTATCGACATGCTCAAAATACACTCCAGAACCGGCTCGGCACCATTTTTGTTGCTGTGTTTTAAGTTTTCTCTGTGAATTCCTTATGGTTTATTGTGGGTATTTAATATTTACGGATTTCTAGTTTTTGTGTTTGTGCTTTTAATAACTCCGATTGAAATATAAACAATAACATACATAGTAACAGCCGTTGTATTATTTTGTTATGCTCAAATAGGTGTAAAATACCGCGGGTATTTCGTATTTTCAGTAAGTATGAGGTAGTGTTGTATCTTCATATAAGTATAACTTTATTTTATTATGATCAATTTAAACACACTAGGCCTAAGGCTATCCATTTAAGATTTAGATCTTACCCCCCCCCCCTCCCTCCTAGGGGCCTGAAGTAACAAGATTGACAATATACGAAAAAGATGTCCCCCTCAAAATAAAAATCGACGGGTCCGAGCGATTTTCCACATTTTCATTTTAAAGCAGGAAAATCGAGGTGGGAAGTTTTCAAATGAACACCCTGTATATAAAGATAGCTCTTTATTTGATCACAAATTACATATTTTTACAATGTAATATAAATTACCACTATGGGTATAGATCGTGTCGTATACAGGGTGGCCCTTTAGTGTGGCAAAGTACAATAGCTCCGTTACTATTTCAAATACATTAAAAATATTAATACAAAAGTTGAAGGGCAGTAAGTGACTTATAACGTAAAATTATTTTTAACTCTATAGGGTGGCTCAAAAAAGCGGAACAAGAAAAAATGTACTTTTTTCAAATGGAACACCCTGTATATTTTTACATTTTTAAATTCCACATAAAATTACAATTATTTTTTATCAAATACATTATTAGTCTATACTTTATAGTTTCCGAGATATTGACTCTTGAAAAGTGACATTTTTGAACTTTGACAGCTTCTAACTTTCTAACACTACGTCTTAGAGCAAAACGGCTTACATGTCCCTATCTTCAATTTTTATTATCTTCCCAAAAAAATCAACTTCCAGTTAAACCGGAACAACTATATTTCCTGCTTTCGAGTAACATCCGGTTTAACCGGAAGTTGATTTTTTTGGGAAGATAATAAAAATTGAAGATAGGGACATGTAAGCCGTTTTGCTCTAAGACGTACTGTTAGAAAGTTAGAAGCTGTCAAAGTTCAAAAATGTCACTTTTCAAGAGTCAATATCTCGGAAACTATAAAGTATAGACTAATAATGTATTTGATAAAAAATAATTATAATTTTATGTCGAATTTAAAAATGAAAAAATATACAGGGTGTTCCATTTAAAAAAAGTACATTTTTTATTGTTCCGCTTTTTTGAGCCACCCTATAGAGTTAAAAATAATTTTACGTTATAAGTCACTTACTGCCCTTCAACTTTTGTATTAATATTTTTAATGTATTTGAAATAGTAAAGGAGCTATTGTACTTTGCCACCAGGGGCGTCAATTGGGGGGGGCAGGGGGGGGGCATTTGCCCCCCCCTGAGTATTCAAACATAAAATTCAAAATTCGGCTTTTACAAATAAAAACATCTTTTAACTTAAATATACCTACTACGGTTTACCACATCGCATATAGTTTATACACTTTGTTGCAGATAAAATGCGTAGGTACATGAAAAAGTAAAATACATGTATGTCACCATTTAAATATACCGTGGGATTCAATATCTGTAAGCAATTTTTGTGCAACTGAGTGTACTTCTAGAAACTAGTTGACGAATTTGCTATAATAAGCAATGATCTGCTGGCTAGCAGATTATTAATAACAAGGCATCGCCGTTACCCACTAAACCATTAATTTAGTGAAAGGAGAGAAATAAGACACTTTAAGTTTTCCTCCACTGGTATATTAAAATAAAGTTTTATTAAAGGGTAAATTCTCTACATGTTTCGAATATCTATACATTCATCATCAGGAGAATAGAATAAGAAAAATAAGAAATATAATAGGTGCGAACAGTCCAAACGGAGCTACAAGATGATGAAAAGGTAGAGTTAGGTATTGGGAGAAACTGCAAACATAATGATAGACCTAACGAGAGGCCATTCGTAAAATATAAGCAGAAACCAAGTCAGAAAGTTATCACAGTACAGCAGTACGTTATGTGTCAATGTAGGAGTATTTGTAATTAACAGAGAAAGAAGCTGATTGTTGTGAAGAAGGAACAGAAAGAATTGAGTAAAATGAAGGGTCGATTCAATTGACTAATTAAAGGGACTAATAAAGAAATAATTTTGTGTGAAGTCACATATTGGTGAAACAACACCGTTAAGTGTGAGGAGAGAAAAAAAAAATATATAAAATTTGAAAATTGTAGATGTTATAAAAAATTTATGTCATGTAGACATTCTTTGTTTAAGAGTAGAAGTAATAATAGTTTAAAATCTTGGCTCACGACATTTCTTAATTAGAAATTAAAGTTTAAAAAGTTTTAAATGTGAACTGGAGCTGACAGTTCTAATAAGACAAGGTAAAAAAAAAATAAAAAAAATAAAAAAAAATAAAAAATGTATTAAATATATCATTAATTTTTAGTGTTTAGGTCTGAGCTTCTTTGTTCTTTTTTAATGTATATTTTACAAAAAAAAATTTTTTTCTGTTAATTTGGCATCAATAAAGTGTTTTTTTTTTCGACCATAAAATTTTTTTTTTTTTGAAATTAGGTATGCCCCCCCCAAGAGAAATGTGAAATGACGCCCCTGTTTGCCACACTAAAAGGCCACCCTGTATAATGGTACAGTTTAAATATTTGAAACAAACAACTCGTCTAACACATAATTAAAATCTTGTAACTGTAATCTTATGCAAATTAAAATTTCATCCCAGAAAACATTATAATTATTATAATCTTATACCGACAAAAATACAATAAAAAAAAACATTAAAAGCTGTTAACTATAGTGTTTCAGTTACCTCTCTATCCAAGTAAAATTCCTCTAAGCTATAATACGCTCTCCCCATGAGAAACTTTTTGAGTTTACTTTTGATTAATTTTGCAGGCTGTTGCCTTACAGATATTGAAAGTGTGTTCCACACTTTTAAAATATTAAAAGTTACATTTCTCTGAATATAACTAAAATTTGACTTTTCGCTTCTCAAATTACTCTTGAACCTTGTGTCATGTTGATGCTGTTCCTGCAGATCAACAAAAAATGACGAATTACCTAAGATAAACCTCACGCATTCCATAATGTACAGGCTGTATACCGTAAGAATATTGTTTTCAATAAAAATGTCTTTACAATGATCTCTATAACCAATTCCAAAAACAATTCTAATGCATTTTTTTGCAACACCATTACTTGATTTGTATCAGTATAGAATTACCCCAGAAAATATTGCCATAGGAGATCCTTGACTGCACATAGGCAAAATATATGAGAGTACATTAGTGATAACCCGCAGCGCATAGCTATACTTGTTTATTTCTGACCCAAGTTTAGCAATTTGTGTCCTCCAGTCTATTTTCTGATCCAAAGAAACACCCAGAAAAGACACGTTTTCACTAATTTTAATTTCTGAATTGTTATATAACAGAGAGTTATTATTTTGTAGTTTCAAAGTAAAGTGAACAATTTGAGTCTTAGCAACATTTAAAAGCAAGTTGTTTGATGTAAACCACGTTTCAAGCATATCAAGGGAATCGGTTATTTGTCCCCTACACGTGTCTGCATCCTCCCCGCTATAGATCAAAGAAGTGTCATCCGCATAAAGAACCATATCACGGTCAGTTATGCGAACAATATCATTGGTGTAGAGAATGAAAAGCAGGGGTCGCAGTATTGAACCCTGTAAAACGCCTTTCGTTACAGGTAAAAAGTTTGATGAATAGATCTCCCCACTACTTCCACACTCACCCACACACTGACATCGGTTAGATATATTATAGGATCTAAGCAGGGACAGTGCCACACCTCTGACTCCGTACCTCTCCAGTTTGTTACACAGTACAGAATGGTCGACGCTGTCAAAAGCCTTTGATAAGTCGAGGCACATGGCCATTGTTGTCCTATTATCATTTAGTAATTTAATAATTTTTTCCATTGCTTGATAGACAGCACGTATAGTCGATTTCTGCTTACGAAAACCACTTTGTCTGTCATTTATTAAAAATCGAGACTCAAGAAAGCCCGTCAAGCGTGTGAAAATCACTCTTTCAAATATTTTGCTGATATTCGACAGAAGCGATATAGGCCTATACTGCCGTCCTAAAATCAGATGCCGTATGTACAATAGATGTTTTTAAAAGATATTTTGCTTAATAGGTTCGTGGCAAGCTAAAGTCCTAAAGTTCCTAAGTATCAAAAATATCACATGATATTTAGACGTATCTGCAAAATTGGTCATATTTCCTAAGCTAAAATGCAGTACGTACATAGTACTAATAACAAATGCCGTATCTACTACCGCGTCCGTGTAGATACGGCGTTTCCCGTTAGGACAAGTCAGATGCGGCGTTTATTAACATATCGCGATTTTCGCGATATGTTATTCGTCTCCTTCACGCGGAATCACGACAACCCCGATCGACTCTTGAAAATTTTGCACTATATCGGCTGCTACATTTGAAATATGTATGTATGTTGTCGCCGTGGTCGGCGTCGTCGTCGTCAGTTTGGACATTTTCACATTTGCGATTTTTTTTCTCGGAAACTGTTAGAGTGGGACGATTGAAACTTTTTGGGTTTAGAGAGGAATAGTGTGGGTACGTTGTGTGAAAATTTCGAATATACAAGGTGTACGGGAAAAAAGTTATTAATTTTTAAAGTTAATAATTATCGGATTCTCGTTGTCATTCGATACAGGCCCCAAAAATTAGTTTTTTCGATTTAAACTTTTTGGACGTGTAGACGACCATGGACTACAGAAGCCTATTATTTGCGAGCGCGATCGAAAGTTTGTAAATAATTTTTTTGATTTTTTCAAAGTCGAAATTTGGTCGAAAATGGTACCTCTTGGATCGCTAATAAGTCGAATTGGGTGCATCCGATGGACATTCGGTTTGGATAATCGTTTAGGCCACCTCAAAAACTCCCTTTTTCCAATATATCGTTCTATACCCAACTGGAATGGAAATTATCAAAAATTGTAAGAAACTGGAAACCACAGAGTAAGGCGTGATTTTTTCGCCGTTTTTATTTTTTTTCGTACGGAAAACGACTTTTGATCGAAACGTTGTATACTTTAGCGGATAGAGCTCGTCAAATTGTATTTGGAAGATATTTTTTCGTTTCTTTATCTTTAATACGGAAAAAACGGCAGCTTAAGAATTTTTATTCCCGTAATTTCTGTTGGCGTCGCACTGGTGTGCTTAAATACTTCTGCAAGTGTATATATATATAACTTTTTGAATTTTTTCTTGATCCGCCATATCGACCGATAAACTAGCTTTAGTTTGCATAGTAAACGCGCTCTGGGAAAACATCATTTGTGGCTCAAAAAAAATTAATTTATGATTTATCAAGATATATGTTTATCCGACGTTTTACTATATCGACTGTAGCTTATTCAATTTTTAACAAAACCGTTTTATTTTTTTCCCAAAAGACGCACTGATTTATTCTCAACACCTCTACATATCCAAACTTATCAAAATATATTCGCAAATTTGAAAAAAATCAAGTTTTTGGGTGCGAAATCAGGCAAAATTTACAAATTCTAACACCATCCACTTTTGATTTAGTAGGCTTTGATTTGGATGTAATTTACTTCTAAAAAGCCGGCTGTCAAAAATGGCGAAAAGTGGGTGTTTTGAGCTTGACTTGCTAGAATAATAAGAACATTTCCAGATTTTAAATTGTATGGAATATCTACCTTGAACCTTCTTCTAATTTTATTGACCAAAATATTTGCCCAAAATGTTTCAGAAATAGTTGTAATCTCGATTTTAAAGATGGCGTTCCGACATTGATAATGCGTCACCACGTGGTGGGAGGCTATTCCACATTTCGATATTCCCGATTTTTTTTCTCGGAAACGGTTAGAGCAAAACGATCAAAATTTTCTGCATGTAGAGAGGAATAGTAGCGGCACGTCTTAGAAAAATTTTCAATATACAGGGTGAACCGGAAAAAAGTTATGAAAGTCAAAGTTGAAAAATATGTTTTTTTTCGTTGTAGCGCGATACAGGTGGCAAAAATCATTTTAATCGATTTAAACTTTTTCGGCATGTAGACGACATTGGGCTACAAAATACTGTTGTTTGCGAACGCGATCAAAAGTTGGGAAGTCAATTTTTTGATTTTTTTCAAATATATTGTTCTATACCTAAACAGCATAGAAATGGTCGCAAATTATAAAAAATAAGAATTACTATTTAAGTATATATAATTTGACAGCTGTCGTATAGAACTTTGTTATTTTGGTACTGAAAATTTTTATAATTTAGTTTTATTACAGCTTTAACCCTCGCTACGAAAAAAGTTAAAATAAATTGACACTTACCTGTCAAAATTTGACAGCTGTCGTATAGAACTTTGTTATTTAGGTAACGAAAAATTTTTCAATTTAGGATTTTTACAGCAATAACCCTCACTACAATAAAGCTAAAAAAAAATTTGACACTTACCTGTCAAAATTTGATAGCTATCATATAAAACTTTGTTATTTAGGTACTGATTTTTTTTTTAATTTCGGATTCTTACAGCTATAACCCTCGCTACAAAAAAGCTAAAAAAGAATTGACACTTACCTGTCAAAATTTGACAGCTGTCGTATAAAACTTTGTTTTTGTTATTTAGGTAGTACCTACTGAAAAACTTTTTAATTTAAGATTTTTACAGCTATAGCCCTCGCTACGAAAAGGATAAAAAAACTGACACTTACCTGTCAAAATTTGACAGCTATCGTATAAAACATTCTTATTTAGGTACCTGAAAATTTTTAAATTTCGAATTCCTACAGCTACAACCCTCGCTACGAAAAAGCTAAAAAAAATGACACTTACCTGTCAAAGTGACAGCTGTCGTATAATTAAACGAACGAACTAGAACAGTGCCGTGCCCGAAGGGCCCGGCACAATAATATTTCTACAAATTTATTGGCTGATAATTGATAGCTTCCATGTAAGAATAATTTTTTGCTTATGTTTTAATCGATTGAATACTTACATATTTTTATAGAGCAAATATGGAAAGTATAACCCACATTGCACAAAGGTGTGCGAGTTTAAAGAGCACCTATAAATATCAATATGATATATCTCCGTAACGAAAAGTCGTAGCGAATCGAGCGAGGCGGCACTAGAAACGGGACGTCGAGCACTATACGGCACCGTCTCCGAAAACTACCTATCTATACGAGAAAACGGAAATTTTGCACCATTGTCTAGTTTTGGTCAGTTGTTATAGAGACAATTTGGCGATATGTTTTCCCTTCACGTTCCGCAGGAAGGTGAGGCAAAAAAAGCAATAGTAAATAGAAAAAAATAAAAGAAAAGTATTTTTTTTATTGTAAATTTTTGTAAAATTTTTTTTAGTACTAATATTAGATGCACTCTCGGCTGACGATTAGCGATATGTACCCAGTCTAGTTACTAGAAAACGCGCCTTAATTCACAATTCACCAACTGTAGCGTAGTAATCAGACTGCATTGCGAGTGTCAACGTGTTAGTTTGGTGCGCAGTTACAAGTGTGATTTTTACAATTTTTACACCTTTTAGGGTATGTATAAATTAAATAAAGTTGTATAATAGGTTGGATACCTTTTAATAGTATTAATAAAGCTTACCGTACAGCAACTATATAATAATTATAATTATTATAATAATATGTGTATTATGTGTATGTTGAACAAAATATGAAAAATTTTTTTTGGTTATGAAGGAAAGCCATAATAAATCGGCCAAGTTACTTTTTTAAAAAAATTTTTAAAGTTAATGTGTAACGGGTTAGCACCTTATTATTTAGGGAAGTTTTATAAAAACAATATATAGATATCAGTATACAATGCGCGAAGCACGTTCGGGTGTACCCAGATGCTTGTATAATAATACGACCAGTGGCGTATTTAGAATATTGCCACGGGGGGGTCTATACTTTTCGTGTTATCTTTCTTTCTTTCTTTCTGTCTTTCTTTCTTTAAAAAAGCGCCGCAAACGAAAAATTTTTCGGTGCCACGCCCTATTTTGAACAATCAAAATTTATAATTTCTATGTTTTGATAGATGAACCCAAAAAAGGAAGAAATTAAGAAATTTTTAAATATAAACGCAATAATGGGAATATATATTTTTTTAAATATTTATGTTTAAAAATATATATTTCTACATAATATGCCAGATTCCGAAAATGATTGGTTTTCAAGTTATTTTTGCCATTTTTTTTTGGCCAAATTTGGCCATGTTGTTTTGTTATCTGTGACACAGTTACTTAATTATTTGTAAAAACAAAGTATTGCTAATGGTTCTAGTTTGCAAAAAAATTACAAAACTAAGTGAACATCATTTCAACTTTTTTAAATTAAATAAATTAGACACGCAGGTAAAAAACAAGAAAAAAATTAAAATAACTCGAAAACCAAGCATTTTCAACAAATTACCTCCTGCGAGGAATTAATCGAATTATCAATCACCATGTATATATTATTTTACTCACTTAAATTAGAAATTAAATGCAACAAGGCATCTGATCTGTTCTGAGTTTTTTTTAATGTTGAGCCCACGGGGGGGGTCCAGACCCCTCGGACCCCCCCCCTAAATACGCCACTGAATACGACGATTTTTAAATGCATTAAATAGTCCTTATAAATTTACTATATCAATGATAAGTTTTGTGCAAAAATGTAAAAATTTCTTGAAAATTGTTTTGCAAAGTATGTTTTTATTAGCACTTACATGTTTATATGCCGCAGTTTTATTTAGTTTCACTAAGAAATAATGATAGTTTAAAATGCCGTATCTAACTATCTAAATCAAAATGTATGGTTTTTTAAATTTTTTTTTGGTTTAATATTTCTTTAAAACGATGTAAATAAAAAAAGTACATTTTATTACTTTAAAATATTGTAAATACTTACAGGCCATTAAGAAAACTTTAAACTCAATTAGCTCCGTTTGGTGCTTTCTGTAGATACGGCATCTGATTAGGACGGCAGTATAGTTATCAAGTTGTATGGCAAAAAATGAAGCGGCCTGTAGTTCTAGGACTGTCCGGCGATGGCCTGCAGGCCGCAACGGTTACGTTGAACTGAATGTGTGTGGTTAATGGCAGTACAAAGATATAAAACTTACAACAGCTTATCAAAATGTCCAAATGCAGAGATGCGTGCAATAAAAATTGCTGTAATTTTATCAAAAATTGTTTTAGTGGGAAGCGGGCATTGCATGTGGACCTAATTTTGGAATTTCTATATTACCAGGGTGTTTTAAAGATAGAATTCTCAACGTCATTCAATCTATTGCTAACCAATAACCGATTTCGCCTTGTATTTTTTGTTTATTATTTCATTAACTAAGATCTAAATTAAATAAATATCGTCTGAACCTTATTTAGGCAATGTCTAACATATTATAAACATATCGATTAATTTCTTTGGTAATTTTAGGAGAATTTTATAGTAAAAGAACAATGACAATGTTAGTAAAAATTTCCTTAAATAACACAGGCCTGCATGAAATTTGTGATGACGATTTGTTTGTTGAGCTCAGTTTTTATATAGAAATAACTAATTAAAATTCAATTGGTCTCTATCACCCACAGATTTTTTTTTTGCAAAAAAAATAAAAAATAAAAAAAAAACTTACAATAGGCGTTTTAATACATTTTAAAATGAATGTAGTACTTCAAATTCTAAATGATTGATGAATAAAAAATGATTTTCTGTGGTGCTACACACCTTCCGACTGGAGACTTTTTATCGACTTCAAAAAGGAGCTTTAAAGCTGTTCTTTTACATAATGACAATGTTTTTGGTTCTGTTTTGGTCGGCCATACAGTGTTAAGTTAAAGGAAAACTATGAAAATTAAGAGGAGTTACTTTTAAGAATACAATATGAAAATCACAACTGGGAAGTGTGTGAAGATCTAAAAATTTTAGGTCATCTCTTAGGTCAGCAGTCTGGATTTACTAAATTTCCATGTTTCCTGTGCGAGTGGGCTAGCAGGAATCGGGAACAGCATTGGATAAAAAGAGACTGGTCACAAAGAGAGACTTTAACATCTGAAAAAAAATTTAATTCGCGAAAGTCTTATTGACCCTCAAAAAGTTTTACTTCCACCACTTCACATAAAACTTGGACGTATGAAACAATTTGTTAAGGCATTAAACAAAGAAGAAAATTGTTTTAAATATTTGTGTAAAACATTTCCGGCTCTATCAGAGGCAAAATTAAACGAGGGAATCTTTGTAGGGCCGCAGATTAGCAGCTTGATGAAAGATACAGAATTTGAAAAGGTAATGGAAGGTAAGAAAAACATGCAACACTGAAAAAAGAATTTATTTGATCTAAACAAAAATGGAGTTCGCCGAAACAAATATTTGTTCCCTATGGCATAAACAAATAATTATTTGAAATTTTGTCCAAAATTATTTGACTTTTGAGAGGGAAATATATGATATTCAAATAAATATTATTTAAATAAAATAATTCCGTTATTTAGCACGAAGCAATATAGGTAACCAACAAATATGTATTTATTTCTATTAAATAAATATTTATTCTGTTCAAATAATTTCGAAATTAGGATGTGTGCTTTTTGGCATTTAATTTAAATAACTTATTGCTTCCTATAAATAAATAATTATTTACTATTGAACATAATAATATATAATATAATTATTATTAAATATTTTTTGGTAAAAACTATATTTGTAATAAACAATAAGGTATTTAAATTAAATAATTAAAATAGGGTATAATCTCCCAAACTATTTAGAAGAGGAGCTGCAAAAAGATACCACAGTTTTTATATATATTCTGTTTATTGTTACGAAAAATAACAACTATATAAGAAAAGAAAACAAAACTGTAATTAACATGACAGTTATTAAACTCGGTCTGCGCCTACGAGGGCCTTATTCTCCTTAAACATCCATATTTACTGCAATAACTAAATGTTCCTGTAAAATAACATCTTGTTTGAGGGAAATAAATTAAATTAATCACAAACAATCAAAAATGGTTATAAATAAATTATTGTTTCCCCGAAATATTTATTTATTTAAAGCAAATAAATATTTATTTGCTTTAAATTTTATTTAGTTCACGAAAATAAATATTTAAGGCAAATGAATAATTTTACACAAAGGGGCTGCAAGAGACGCTTTCGCGGCCATCTTGATAGTATACAACATAAATATTAATAATAATATATTGAAAACAGAAATCAAAACAATAACGATATGCATGTTTATAAAATAATATAACAATAGGGCAAAGACAAATTTGTTAACTTTTTCTATTATATACAAAAATAATTGAAACGTTTTTAAATAGGCATTTCTCCACGGCATGCATGATTTAGTAATTATTATTGTGTATAATATGTTTTATTTGTCTTTTTTAAGTAATAAACATTAGAATTAAAATCTTACCTTCGAAAGAGGGCCACAGATGTCCCATGTTATGGCCAACTAGCCAATCGCGAACATCCATTGCCACACAAAATTATATATCACCTTGTCGAAAGACGCTTACTAAACGACTAAACTTTCCAGTCTCTACCTGCCTAGATCTCGACGCCAACCCTTCCCTTTGTCTTGTTCGCTTCGCGAAATCCGATTAAAAAGCAGTCGCGAAATAAAAAGTTATTTGCAGCAAATAATATTTTGATTGAAATGCAGACGTTTAAAGGCAGAGGTGTAGCAAATAATTTTTTGTTTGGCGCGAATAAGTTTTATTTCACATAAATAAACAAAAACCAAACAAATTTGAAATAAAAGTCAAATAATTCAATTTATTTGTTGCAAACAATATTTGTTTGAGCTAAATAAAGATTATTTGTGGCTAACAAAAATAAAGCAAATACATCATTTATTTGGGATGAAACAGACTTTTTTTTCAGTGAAGGAATGCTTTTAAAGAAGTTGAACATAAATTACTACTATGTTGAGATCGTTGAAAATATGCTGGAAAATTTCAATTTCAGAATATGAGCATAAAAATTCACTTTTTACATTCCCATTTGGACTAATTCCTGGAAAATCTTGGGGACGTGGGTGAAGAGCAAGGTGAATGATTTCATCAATATATTAAAGAGATGGAAAAAAGATACCAGAGGCGCTGGGACACAAAAATGATGGCCGATTTCTGTTGGACATTGAGAAGATCTTCCTTTAGACAGAAAAACAACCAAAAGAAGCTTTTCTGAAAAAAGAAAACGTTTTTTAAAGAAGCGTAACGAATAAATAACCATTTATAATAGTTTATATGTGTATATTTTGTATATTTTTGTATTTTTTTTTCTTAATATATTAAAAACCTAGCTTATAAATGAAATAAATCGTCTTTGTTCTATTTTTTTGGATTTTACTGGTTTGAAAAATAACCTTACGTGATATAAAAAAACTGAAAGCAGATTTGAAATCAGCGCTACCCAAGTACTAGAAAACAGTTAACATTTTTAAATCAATTTTCAAAGTGTTAAAAAATGCAGGCCTGTGTAATTTATAAACTTCCTTGACATTTTTATTTAATATGTTAACTATTACCTATAGAATAGAATAGAATAGAAAGAAAGAATTAATTTTATTATAAGCCAGAAAAAAAAATCTTGACAAAATAGATTATAGGTTAGCAAGAATGTTGGTCGCCTTACAAAAACTATGGCAGGAAAGTAATTTAAACATTTTTTTAACAGTAGATTAGCGTTTAATGTAAGCTTTTAGTGACATCTAAAAATAAAAAAACTTCTTGTAACACATCAAAAGCTAAATTACATTGTTTTTTGATTATATTAATGTACAGGGTGGGGATTTTAAATGGAACGCTGCTTATAACGGCTCTGAGAATAAGATTTCTATAAAATACAAAAATTCGTCCTCAAAGATTTTTTATGGGCCACGTCATGTAAAAAAAAATGGGGACCCAAATGGGCGCAGCCCTAACCAACTTTATTTTTTCAAATTAGACGATACCACTAAACTTGTGGCACCTTTTTGGAAGCTTATTGAAAAAGGAATTTGTCCATATTATTTTTTTTTTACATCTGATTCTGTCAAACCATGTGTCTGAAATTTATTAAAAACTAATTTTTAACGAATAATTACATAAAATAATTTGAAAACGGAAAACAGACCCAACCGATGTAGAACTATTCTCTTACTCTTTCCAAAACTTCTGGAGTGATTAAACTTATCTCTGCTCGAATCCTTACTTTCAACTCTTCCAGATTTCTAGGTCTGGTGACATTGACCCTGCTTTTTAAATCGCCCTATAAATAAAAATCTAACGGTGTAATATCCGGGGATCTGGGTGGCCATTCTATAAATCCTCGCCATCCTTATATATTTAAGAATTCTCTAACATTTCTTGCAAAGTGCGGAGGGGCTTCATTCTGCTGAAAAAAAATCCTTTGACCTAGATTTCCATAATTAGGGAATATTCTTTGGAGTTCTGGTATTAAAAATGTTTGAAGAAAATTTAAATACAGTTATCCATTTAAATTGCCTTCAAAAAAGAATGAACCAATCATTTTGCCTCCTATTATTCCAGCCCAAACATTTACTTTCCCTTGACGTTGAGAATGACATTCAACAATCCAATTAGGATTATCGTCGGAATAATATCGGCAATTTTGTTGATTAATCTAAAATGGAAATTAATTATTAATAAGTATGTTTAGATTTTGCCCAGCGTTGTATAACCGTTAATTGCATTTAAAACATAATTTTTTGCTTAACTTTCAAACAGACTTGACCATTTAAAGTAAATGTTGCTTCATCAGAAAAAAGTATCCAAGCTAAATCAATTTGTCGGTTGTCCAATGCGGCCATTAACTTCGCAAAATTCTACCCTTCTCTCTAAGTTATCCTCCAATAACTATTGTACTGGCTGCATTTTGAATGGTTTTATCCCAGTAGACTTTTTGATCTTTAACACCGTTTTATGATCGATATTGTGATCACGAGATAATTGCCTTGCTGGTGTAATTAAGTTTTCTTGATAGGTCAATATGATATCCAATTTAGTTTCATCTGATACTTTTGGGGATCTTCTTCGAAGAACTTGTCTTACATGACCCAATTCTCGAAATTGCTTTTCAATTTTACTAACTTCTTCGCGACAAAGGTGGCAAATCGGGATGACTTTCATGAAACAACGCAGCAACTTCTTCTTGACTCCGTTTTCTTTCTCCAAACCCGACCATCATGAATATTTAAATTTTTAGTATTTCAGTTAAATACATTTTTAAAATTTCTAAATTAAATCGATAAAAATTAAACACTTTGTCAAATGTAACACGACTGGCTGTATTACCATGGAAACAAGGTAATTGGCGTACGGATGGGCCTGTCTCAAATGGGGCACATTTTCAGCAATTGCTACGCTAAAAAAGTGATATTACAGGTTTCAAGTTATTTTATGTAATTATTTGTTAAAAATTAGTTTTTATTAAATTTGTGACACATGATTTGACAGATGTAAAAAAAAATATGGACCAACCCTTTTTTCAATAAGCTTCCCAAAAAGGTGCCACAAGTGGTATCGTCTAATTGAAAAAAAAAGTTGGTTAGGGTTGCGCCCCCCCTTTGGGGTCCCCATTTTTTTACATGACAAAAGCGTGGCCCATAAAAAATCTTTGAGGACGTATTTTTCGATTTTAGAGAAATCTTATTCTTATAGCCGCTATAAGCAGCGTTCCATTTAAAATTCCTACCCTGTATATACTATTAATGCATGTCATTGCCATGACCCATCATAGTCAATTCGGTTTAATATGACCTTGCGCCAACAATAATAATACACATATGAAAATGTCCGAAAAAATAATTAAACACCGGATGTCCGTATCGCGTTTTATATTTTTCTCTCTAAATTGACCCACCAAGGACAATGGCCATGCCGTGGTAAATTTTATAACAAAATTAAACAGGTTGTCTTTATTTAACTTTTATTCTCCTCTCAAAAAAATTGCATTCTTCAAATAAGTTGAATAGAAAGTGTACTTTTTTAAAAGTGCATTAGATAAGTAATAAAAAAGAGGACTTTTTGAAAACGCCAGTTTGCTCGATATGACCTTAATTTTTTTGAATACACATGCAAGCTATCTTTATTAGAGAAATTATTAACCTTTAAAAAATCTGTGGTTTCAACCTGAACTGCCATCCACTTGCTACTAACGTATTCTTAATTTTATGACAATAATATGTTTTGAATATTTATTATCTTGTTATGATGTTTCATATTTTGTTTAATAAATAATAGCAGTCTTAAGAACGAGTGATACCAGTGGGTTTTAACTGTGTAAAGAATATTAGCCCTAGTAAGTTTTTAGTGGGGCAATAAAATAATTTCATTTACCTGGTTTAGTACCACAGGTCTGTCGCCACTGTCCTGACATTATTTTTGGCTAGTCCTTTGCTTTCGGTATTGACCAATGATCTGCTATCTACTATAGATGCCGCACGCCATTCATAAACGCTATTTAAATCTGCTGACGAAATCGTTTGTAGGAGAGAGGAGGTGAAGGCCTAGAGGGGACCGGGAGTGGGGATTACGTTGTTCCCGTTAGAATTTTACCTCGTTACTACGCGCTATCATATAGTCACAGCGGCGTCTCGTTTCAGGGTTCACAATAAAATATAATTAATATAATTATCTAATCTGAAATCAAATATTTTATAACTTTTGTGAAAAAAAGGGTTTGTAGAACAGTAAAGTTTAATGTATGATTGAAAAAAGGGTCCGCGGAGCAGTAAAATTCAATGTAAGTTAATTACTGTTTGTAATAATTATTATAAGGGAAACTTTGGATAGCTATAAATTTAACATTATTTGGTAAACTGAACTTACCTAAAAATAATTACACTAGGTAGTTACTTAAAATACGGTTCTTAAGGTTTTATTGAAATTTAAAAGAAATAAGTTTACAACAGCACAGCCAAGTTCTTTCTACGTTACTTTTAAATAGGGAAGCAAAGCACAACAAAGATTTCTTCCCCCTTGCCGCGGTCAAGGATGCCCCTCTCTATTTCCCATACGAACTATACGAAGTTGCTCGCGAAGTTCCTTTAACAACTTAGCTCAGCAAAAATATTTACTTAGCTTAGCTGTTTAAAAGAAGCAAATGGAAAGTATTTATTAACTTGCAATGATTGACTATGGGATGGGTATGGCCCGAAAATGGTATTGATAACAGAAAAAAAGGTCAATTTCGGACCACGGTTTTCTGAAATGTGATCATTTAAGTGTCAAAATGCTCATTGGCGTTAGAAGCCTGGTTACTGGTTTTCCTGTCACTTGTCATTATGAACTTTTTTTTGTTATAAATTTGTTTTCAAAATGTTTGAATGGTAATTTATTATTTTTATGCAGAAAAACAATTTTAAAATAATGGTAAGTAAGTGTATTAGCATTCCTCTAAATAATCAATCTATTAAAAATTAGAGGTTATGTTTTCAACCAACACGGTGATTAGTTAAATTTGTTAAAAATGTTGTTCTAATATTAAAAGCTATAAAGTTAATATTTACACACTAACAATATACGGTTACATATTCCTATAAAAGTAACGCATCGAAATAAAACCAGCATATAAAAATAATGATAATAATAATCGTATATATCTTTATTTCCAAGTAACTAAGTATAGTTTATTACAGGAATTAACTTTACATATCCAAGTAAATGATTTGCAGGAATGCAATGCTTATAATAAAAATATATTTCATAGATTATTTTACACATGCAGAAAAGAGACATTGGCCATGGAGAGAATTTGAAAATTGAAATTGTTTATGATAAATTATTTAAAAATTAAGTTGCGATAAATGTTTGCATGCATTCAATAATTTTTTACATTTATACGTTAAATATTACAATTTTATGCCAAAAATGTAAAGTATTAATTATTTTTGCCATCTACCCACGCCTATGGCGGCCTATGAATAGTTAATCGTAACTTACAAATAACCCAACTTTTTATGTACTCAACTATGAAAATTAACTGCAGAATTATTATATTCCGCATTCTTGCACACTTCAAAAAAATATCACAAAACAATAAAAACACAGCAATTATTACACAAAACCGAAACAAATTTCAAACAACTTTCAAAGAACGACCAAACTAAACCCTTTATTTCTCTGTGGACCAAACGTCAAGGAAATTATGAATGAACAAAGGTCACGCCCCCCTTTGACCAATAGGAACGCAACCTCTTCTTCGTTGCCAAACTGCATAATTTTTAAGGGAAATGTCAATGGGTTTTAGACAAAGATTTAGATTTACCACATAACGTCATATTTTTTCTCTTCTGGAAAAAGGTAAACCTATAGATTTATGGCTTTAGGGATGAATATGTTTATGGGTATTATGAAAAATTATTTCGATTTTTAAAATTGTAGATTATTTGTTCTCAATAAAAGACGTTTAGTATTATTACTATCATTATTGTGTTAATACCTACTTTTAAGAGCATACGTTTGGCAAACAAAGTGGAGGGGCGCAATTGGTTCCAGGAGTTACTTCAGAATGGAATACGATTTTGTCAATAGATTCATTTGTTATTGCTTCATCTATAGCTAGCAGATCATTGGTATTGACACATATTGCAAAGTTTCACTTAATTATATTTTGTATCAATGGCAATGCCACAACGGCTGACTTTATTTAGCATTTAAAAATTAGGAGATTTGCGTAAGCCGCTTTGGCATCAGTTAAGGATTCGTGCTTTTCAAATTATCTCCAAAACGAATCATTTTATCGAAATTTCATAGGAGCTAAAAAAAATCAAGAACAAATGATTTTCAAAAAAAAAAATATAATTCGGAAGTCACTCGCGCACATACTAAAAAATATGGGGGTCAGCGAGTACAACTGGACCTCCCTATTTTTAATATTGGATAATTATTTTTCATTTTGTTTTTCTTAAAAGATGCACCTAACCCTTTATGGTGAAGCAATGTACCGAATTTGACATTAATCTTATTTTATTAAATACTGCAATTATTCAAAAAAAATTGGTTTTTAATTTCAAACTTTGACGCCCTGTATATCAAATATGAGGGTCAAAAATGAAAAAATGGCATTATAAAAGTCATATTATTTTTGTTTAATATATGGTTAATGGATTGAACTCCTTTTTCTGTACCCTCTGTACAGGGTCATCCAACCAGGACTGAACAGGGGCCTATTCTTTTAGTTTCCCTGTATTTATATTTAAACCAATCTATTTAGTTTATGCTTTGCCGAAGAATCTAAAATTACCATTTAAAAAGCGATCTGACTTAAAACAAAAGAACTGTGGCGTAAAGTTGTTGTTTTTTCAATGGAACACCCTGTATATTATTTAGTTTTATGAAACGCCCTTCTTTCCTGATTCCATAAATATAAGTTTGTCCATATTAGCTCAAACCGTTTTTAAGATATGAGCAATCAAACATTTAAAAAGCTGTATTTTAATGCATCGCCATTACGGGGATTTTCTTTTCCAAGGCATTCTAGACGTATTAAGCTCAAATGAATACAGCTTTTTAAATGTTTGATTGCTCATATCTTAAAAACGGTTTGAGCTAATAATATGGACAAACTATATATTTATGGAATCAGGAAAGAAGGGCGTTTCATAAAAATAAATAATATACAGGGTGTTCCATTAAAAAAACAACAACTTTACGCCACAGTTCCTTTGTTTTAAGTCAGATCGCTTTTTAAATGGTAATTTTAGATTCTACGGCAAAGCATAAACTAAATGGCTATATTGGTTTAAATAAAAATACAGGGAAACTAAAAAAATAGGCCCCTGTTCAGTCCTGGTTGGATGACCCTGTACATAGAAAATTATATTAATAGGACAAATTAGAACACTTAAAACATAACAATAAATCTTAATTTGTATAATATTACATTATTCAGGGAAGGTAATATTTAAGAATGGTTTAAAAGTTACTTATACCGTGCGAGCAAAAATTATTTGCATCAAAGAGGGCTTGGATTAAAAAACGTAGAACTTGGTTTAGATCACAATGATATGGGGACAATAATAGTTATTAATGATACTAGTTCAATATGAACACTATAATGAAACGTGTGCAACGTTTACATTACACAAGTTTCATTAACAAAGTTCATATCGAACGTGTATCATTCAAAATTTAATCTACGACAGTGCAAATATATTTTATTGGTCTAAATTTCATTGATATCAGATAACGTTTCCGTTTTTAAAATTTTCAAGTGTGCATATTAGTCGATATCATGGTAACCGCATTTTTGATTGTTTCAATTTCGATTTTGACAACGTCATTATTGCCTTCTAATTTTCTATTGTAGGCAAAGTGTTGGCCAAAAATAATTTAAATATGGGAGCTTCTGAATCCGAAACTGTCCCTTCGGATGTTTACAATAAATAAATGCAATCCGTTTTTCTAAGTAATAATAACAAATAAATAGTTTGCACCGACTTTCTTTTTGTTTTTGTATCTTAACATTTGGATGTTATTATTCATTTATTTATTTATTTATTATTACATTTGGAATGCAGACAGAACTAGAAGTTCTAGAGAAGAACTAGAAGTTCCAAAGAAGCATCCACTATATACAAATTTATTTTTGTTGTTTAGAAAATTAACAAAGTAAGAATACCTACAGAAAGGAAAAGAAATAACATAAATTGCTGAAATTGGCCACCGCCATGCTCCAAGCATAAATTCACACGTCTCTTCATATTTTCAAAAGTGTTGACCATCATCTCTGGAGAAATGTTACCACATTCTTGAATAATCCTTTCTTGTAATTGTTCTAAATTTGCAACTGGTGTTTTAAAAATAGTGTTCTTTAAATGAGGAAAAACGAAGTAATCCACAACCGTTAAACAAGGCGATCTAGGTGGGAATTCAATGTCTGATCGTATTTTGCATTATTTCACAAACGTTTGCAACAAGTTCTTCTGTTCTTACAGATGGTCTTCCTGCTCCTTTTTGTGTTGTGTAGAACCTGTTTCCCTAAACACAACCACGGTTCTTTTCAGGCAATTAAAATCCCCAGCAATAAAAGCAACGTTAGGAAAATGTTCGTGAAAATTGTCCATGCACAAACCCGGATTGTATTGCCAGTCACCATTTACTCTAACCCCATTTCGAAAATACTCTTCAACCATGAATATTTTGTGCTGTTCCGTAAAGCCCATTGTGTAAATTGTTCAAGAAATTGGCAAAATTAGCGATAAATCAAATTACTTGTAACAACTGTCAAAGATGGCGGAATAACTGATTGATTGTTAATTCAGGTAGTTACTGACACCCAACAGGTATTAAGCTCTACGGCTAAGCATTACGTCCTTAGATGCAAGGCCCTCTTTGATGCAAATAATTTTTGCTCGCACGGTATAGGTAACTACAGAAACGATTTATTAAAATCGTAGTAAAAAGAGTAAAAACTAGTTTAACAAACCGTATATTGTGGTGTTCTAAAAAAAAACAGTTTTAGACCCACTTTTGCTTTTAATTTACGTAAATTTATTATCATTATTAAAACTAATAGGTTTTATTAAATCCTTTTTTTTTTTTTTTTTTTTTTTTTTTTTTATACTTTATTCCTAACCAACTTTACTTTAAGAGCAGTAACCCCCTTTACCACAATGACAATTGCCGAACGTTTTGCTGGTCAAACGAAAATAAAAAATAAAAATTGATATTTAGAAAATAAATTCTACTTTAAATACCCCATCCAGAAAGGTAAATGACGATCGAAAATATTCCCAACATTTTTTTAGAAATATTTTTTATTTTTAGTAATTTTGTAATATCTTAAACAATTATTTATTGGTCAAAAGCAAAATGACTTTCCCGGATGTAGAATGTTGTACCAAACAATTTTTCTTAAAGCCATTTTTCAATATCGGCCTTACTTTTTTCTCAAAAACTTTGGGCGCGTAAACCCACTTTACACGCTTAAATTCACTTTACGCGCCCAAAGTTTTTGAGAAAAAAGTAAGGCCGATATTGAAAAATGGCTTTAAGAATAATTGTTTGATACAACATTCTACACCCGGGAAAGTCATTTTGCTTTTGACCAATAAAGAATTGTTTAAGATATTACAAAAATACTAAAAATAAAAAAAATTTCTAAAAAAAATTTTGGGAATATTTTCGTTCGTCATTTACTGTTCTGGATGGGGTATTTAAAGTAGAATTTATTTTCTAAATACCAATTTTTATTTTTTCTTTTCGTTTGACCAGCAAAACGTTCGGCAATTTTCATTGTGGTAAAAGGGGTTACTTCCTCTTAAGTTTATTACAGGGATAAGTATATAAAAATAACTAACAATTATTACTCTAACTTAATAGGTAGGGGTATAAAAAAAGACAGATTTGATTTTGCAGATCAAGATCGGGTTTATTCGATGCTTAAATAGTTTTTCCTAATTAAGAGAAAATATACAACAATATTGGTGATAAAGCAAAAATTCTGCGCCTGGAACAAATAAATATTTTGTGTGTTTAGGCATTTACGAAAATGTTGCTCATAATGAATGCGAGGGTAAAATAAAAGTACCTCAGTTTATACTGGAAAAAATATTTTTGATATACGAATTTCTTGAAACATATAGACACTAATATACAATTAACATACACTAACATACAGTTAATAAAACACTCCATTTTTTTTTGAAAGTAGGTCTCTAAAGGGTTGAAAACGGGGTATAAAAGTTTACATTAGGAAAAATATTTTTGAACCCAATTTTTTGAAACAGCATAAGTACAATGTTCTAAAGACAGACAAATAAAGAAACACAAATTTCTTTTTTTTACATCACGGTGTTTCATTAAGGACAGCCACCGGCCATATCTCGGAAACTACTAAGCATAGAAACTTGGGGAAAAAAAATTATGATTAAAGCGGTCATGAGAAAATTCTGGAAATTATTTTTAAGTTCCTCATTTCGCCGCAAGAGGGCACAATTGAAAATTATTTTTTTTTAATTCTAAATTTCTCCGAAAATTCCCATATTAAGGTATTACTCTAATTACATCATTAGAAAGCTTAGACAATTCTGCATCATTTTGATTTAAGGCTTATTGGCGACCGACCTTGATAAGAGTGGGGGAAGCTATTGAAAGTGAAAACATTAAAATCGCTGTAACTTCAAAACGACTTATCCGATTTTACTAAATTTAAGCTTGATTGGAAGAGAAAGGTAAGTACCTTCAATTGCGAATGGTACACGATAGTTTCTGATAAAATTGCTAGAGGGCGCAATTTGTAATAATAACAGTTTTTTTTTTAATTTTATCCCGAAAATTCAAATCATACGGAAAGTAGTTTAAATTTTGCAAGAAAAAATGTGAAGACCACAGTTCGATATCTTTGTTCGTTTTAGAGTTATTGCCAAAACATCAATTTTTAACATTTTATTTAAAGAAATTATTGTTTTTATAGCTTCGTGGCCAAAGCATTCCACGACAAAAAAATATTTTTTAACTTTAGAATTCTGTAATCTGTAGGTTTGTTACTCATTATTCCAATCGTCCAAATAACTACTTTAGAATTAATAAAATAATCATGGAAAACTTCTTATTTAGGCATAATGATGTTTTAAAAAGTAAATCTAGATAGCGTGAAACAAAATCGGCATAATATAATTTTGATAGGTGTTGACAAAAGTTTCTTCTTAATTCTTTTTGAATTACGTCTTATCTAATATAAACTTATGCTATATCCCTCAAAAATGGCTTATACCAATGCCGAGGCCTATGATAGGCTTGCCGTGTATTTTGAAAGTTTTCAAAGCACTCCTATCGCGGAACGAGAATATGCTGCCAGATATGCTAAACAAAGACACCATACCAAAAGAGTATTTCGACGATTGGGAATACATTTAAGGCAAACGGGAATTGTACGACCTATTGCAGTTCGTGTCAGAAGACGTACGGTAAGAAATGAAGAATGAAGACAATACTATAAACGTTCTCGCTAATCCGCATTTAAACTCATTTATAAGGGATTTTAAGCTGCATCCCTATCACGTAGTTTTACACCAGCCTTGATCGGAAACTAATTTTGATAAGCGGCTCAACTATTGCTATTGGCTAAGAAAGATGTGTATTGAAAATCTTCAATTCCTTTCCCGGACAACATGATTGATGCCCAGCACACTTTTCGCAAACTGTCCGTGATTTTTTACATGTTAGATACCCGAACCGCTGAGTTGGAAAGGGTTGTTTATTTCCATGGTATGGTCACCTAGATCTCCGGGTTTAACTGTGTCAGATTTTTATTCCTGGAGACAAATAAAAGACGTTGTTTATAATACTCGACCAACCACCCGAGACGCTAAAATTAAAGCAACCATTTCTAGTTCTAGAAGGAGAATTAATAAGTAGTTGTATTTAGCAAAATAAAAGTCATTTTTAAAAGTCTTTCGATTGTTTCGTTAAAAAGTTTTCCATGAATATTTTAATGCTGTTGTCAGTGGCGGATTCAGAAAAAATTGACAGGGGGGGCACTTACTTGTTATCTTGGGGTTCACGAAAAGCCCGCTGCGGACAAAATGCGCCGCAGGCGAAAATTTTTTAAGACCACGCCCAAATTTGGTCAATAATTTTTAGTAAATATTTTAAAAATGTATGATTACCTACTTATTTTATTGAAAATGAAATAAGATAAAAAAAATAAAAAAGGCCAATTTATTTTTCATTAGCGGGTACATTGTTTAAAAGTAAAGTTCAATCTTCTGGTTTTATTTCCAGCAAACTTATCAATAACAATAAAGTCCCTAGATCTACACTTTGTGATCTGTGTCAAGTTAATTTCGGGTTTAGGTCTTCCCTCAATTTTAATTTCAATTTTTTGCTTAATACTTAATGAGCTAAAATTGTTTCTCAAATATTCCACATTCATAGCCGTTTTGGCATATTTATTTTTATTAAAATAAGTCCTTACTACCCCAAAATAATACACTTTCTTTGTAAACAAAACCACAGATTACAGTTGTTTTCTGTAACAAAACACAAATTCTAAAATCCTAAAATGTATGCTTTTTATCTAACGTGCTTTTACGCCATCTTTTCGCTAATTATCAAACCACATTGAAAACCTGATTTTTAATATGCATTTCTAAATGCTGTAAAGTTTTGGCATCAAAAAAATATTTGGTTGTTACAGTACTATGCTTTGTCACTGTGTTTGAAATTTTGGGTGTTGCGCTTAGGTTGGTTCGTGCGAAATTATTATTATGACAGGGGGGGGGCACGCGCCCCTGTGCCCCCCTCTAAATCCGCCACTGGCTGTTGTTATTGCCCGTTTGCCTTTAAACACGCCCCAAACGTCTTTTACACAATTTTGACTAGTCCTTAACCTAGATAAAGTGTAAAGGTAGGCATGGAAAATGAGGAATATAAACATATTATTACTAATCCAACCTACATACCTATGGAACTATAAAAACAATCATTTCTTCAAATAAACTGTTAAAAATTATTGTTTTTGCAACAACTCTGAAACTGCAGTCTTCACATTTTTTCTTGCAAATTTAATCTACTTTCCGATTATGATGTTATATAGTTATACCTACCGTATGATTTGAATTTTCGGGATAAAATCAAAAAAACTGTTATTATTACAAATTGCGCCCTCTAGCAATTTTATTAGAAACTATCGTGTACCGTTGTATACGTCAATTGAAGATACTAACCTTTCTCTTCCTAACAAGCTTAAATTTAAAAAAATCGGATAAGTCGTTTAGAAGTTACAGCGATTCTAATTTTGACACTTTCAATAGCTTCCCCCACTCTTATGAAGGTCGGTACGCCAATGAGCCTTAAATCAAAACGATGCAGAATTGTCTAAGCTTTCTAACGATGTAATCAGAGTTATACCTTAATATGGGAAGTTTCGGAGAAATTTAGAATTAAAAAGAAATATTTTCAATTGTGCCCGCTTGCGGCGAAATGAGGAACTTAAAAGTAGTTTCCAGAATTTTCTCATGACTGCTTTAATCATAATTTTTTCTACGCTTAGTAGTTTCCGAGATATGGCCGGTGGCCAACCTTAACGAAACACCCTGTATAGGAAAAACTATTTCTTGACGTACTGTCTTGAATCATTTAAATACTTTAATATACATTTATTAAAACACGTATTTCAATTTTGTTCTGCTGAATTCTGGTTTTTCTTAAAAAGGATGGGATATCTTCCTCCAGAATCTTCTGGATAGCTGAGAAAAGGTTTTCTTGATAGGGATTTAATTCAGTTTTTTCCATTAAACATTGCAAATACTTTAAATTTTTATGAGACATATTAATGTCCCCTATTTCAGAGCAAGATTTACAAACACCGTAGGACTTAAAATTAGTTTCTTGATTGTTTACTGCCATGATTTAATTATTGTGAACTAAAGAAGCACGTTTAAGAAATAACTGTCGACGTGACGTATAGCAGAGACGATTTTGACATCACAATCCTAAGCCTACTTGACTGTGGTATCTACTATCTACCTAGATTTTAAAAATTGTTTTATCTGGCATAACTAGCCTAAACTAGACTATACTATGCTTTCCCTTTGTTTTAGTAAATGAAATGTAGTAAAAATAAATAAAAAGGATAATTTTCACTTATATTTTTTGCATTCGCTTAACTAAACGGTGAGGAAACTTTTTTTTGAAAGTTTAAGTAATCCCATAATTATGGATAATTTCAATAAAATAATTCAAATAAATTTTAGGTGTGAAATTTTCTTACTGAATCCCCGCGTCCTTGAATTAATATCCGGAAATTTTTCCGATGGAACTCATTTTTTGAAAATTTTCCCGAGTTCTCGAGCACTAGGGAGATTATAAGTGAAAATTTCCCGGATTTGACGTATTATACAGGGTGAGTCACGGTGGATGGAACGTTAGACGTTTCTGACGAACCAGTAAAGGAATCGTTCTGAAAATTTGGTCGCGTACATAAACGGACATGCTCTACCAACATAAAATATTTTTGACAATACAGTGATGCCGCTTCCACACAAAAACAATAGTAACTTCGATTTTTTAAATGCAACACCGTATATTTTATTTTCGAAACCCCCATTCCTTTCCTTACAATTTTTATTAACTCTACTCTATACTTATCTCTTATGAACTTATTTATTTTATTTGGACAATGTGCTCAATACGATTTAGGTATAACATATTCATCAGTTCAAAGAATTTTAGTACAGCATATCATGCATGATTACAAGTTTACAGAAGTTCAAGCCATGAAGCCTCAAGATCCTCAACAGAGAGTAGAATTTTGTGAAATACAGGTATGGTATACAAGAATTAAGATAAATTTTAGCAGCTTTTTAAATCCGTAATAATATACAGGGTGTTATAAGTGTATTTTTTAACTACCCTGTATATTGCAACTAAGATTTGGGACTAGGGCAAAGAGCCCTATGGTATTAGTTAACTATTTACCAAATTTCAGGGTTTCAGTGTTTTAGAGTTCAAAATTATCAGCAGTGACGTTTTCGGACAAAAAAAAAACGGAAATTAATTTATATCTTAGAAACGGTAAGAGATAAGTATAGAGTAGAGTTAATAAAAATTGTAAGTAAAGTAATGTGGATTTCGAAAATAAAATAAAAAATGTGGTGTTGCATTTAAAAAAATCGAAGTTACTATTATTTTTGTGTGGAAGCGGCATCACTGTATTGTCAAAAATATTTTAGGTTGGTAGAGCATGTCCGTTTATGTACGCGACCAAACTTTCAGAACGATTCCTTTACTGGTTCGTCATCAGAAACGTCTAACGTTCTATCCACCGTGAATCACCCTGTATACTTGGAAGAAAAGTTCTATATCAGAATTAAAAGAAAGAAAAATTTACGGATATGGCTTTGAAGAAAATATTAATATGTTAAAATGTTGCATTTTGTTTTTGTATATGGAATGTTTTCATATTAAATTGGTTCTATAATAATTGTAATTGAAAAATGAATCATTTTTGATACCACTGCAAAAGACACTATACTGACGTTAGTAAAAATTAATAATTGCAATTATGCTTACAGTGGGACAAGCACCGAGAAGTTGTTATTCGTGGCTTGGTTCTGACCCATGCTTTCATTACAAGATTTTTTTTTTCAGAATCTGATGATGAAAAAATCGTCGAGACGAAATTTCGTTCCTATAGCAGAAATAGTTGTTTTAGCAAGACAGCTCTCCACAGAGACAGCTAAGCATTTTTGTTGCAATTAAAAAATTATTTCTGGCCTTTCAATAATTTGAAACGTTTTATTTCAAAACGAATAACGCCATCTTGTAGAACACCAAAAAGATTTTGAAAAAGCGCTTTATATTTTCTTCCCAAGTCAAAAATTAAGGCACAAAAAATTAAAAACCAATGAAAATTTCGTTATTTTGTTATCTCCGAAAAAATGTCACCAAATTATTAGGCCCCAAAATACGCAACTGCCCCAATTTAACCATCTTCGTATCTCCCAGGGGCGGCTCGTGGTATTTGAAAGTGGTGAGGCACAGTTGAAAAAAATTTTTTTTAGCAAGGTTAGATTTTAAAGTTAGTCTAGTGGTCACTCTACTTCATCAGTTGTGTAACCACATTTTGACCAAACTTTGTCGCTATTATTTGTTACAAACAGAATACACGGCCAGCAAAATAATTTGTTTAACGATACACTACCAGGAAGCCAGTCGTACTTTTCGTACCAAGTGTTTTGAAAGCTCCGATTTGATTTCCCCACCCCACCGATAGGAACAAGACGTTTACTCAAATCTGGAACAGGTCACTTTACTTTTTTTACTATGTACAATTTATCATTATAGGAATTAATACTTGGAAAATTCTGCTCATTTACTAAAAAATTAACAAGATCACAAGTAGGATTGCGAATGTTTACATTTACCTGGGAAAGTTGTGACGCTGTGCTAGGTCACGCTGAATCCATTTTTCGCTAATAAGTATCTACAAAATAAATAAACTAAGAAGTAATAAAAGTAATGTAATAATAATATTTTAGAAAAATCACTGTCCACTGTTGGAAAAAAAGCAAAACAAAAATCAGTACTGAAAACCACAAAAGTATTTACCAAAAACTATAATAAAATACAATGCAGGTGTAAAAGTCAAATTCACTATGAACTCTCTCTAAACTCTAAACTTTCAACGACATACTTAACAACCTGTTAATCTAATAATAGCATTTCTCCAAATTCATCTAATAGATTAGATTAGTCCCCTCGCGTTCGCATTAAATTTACGTAGAGAGTTGAGGCTGGCCTCAAAAGAATGTTTTTATGCGCTATTTAAAGCCAGATTCGACTGGACTATTATGTTACATACAAGACATTAGATATTTTCACTAATACGCTAGACAAGGAAGCGGGAGGCCGGGCCTCTAACTATATACGACCGCATGCAGAAATGAGATGGATGATATAAGAACAAAACACCGCAACGGATCGTAAAAGACAAGGAAGCGCGAGACCGGCTTCTACCATATACGACCGCCTGCAGAAATGATATGGATGATAGATGATATTTCTAGGGAAACGCGTTAAGATTGACGGCATTAATTCTAATGGATATATATTTATGCAAATAGTAAAATAATCTAAATTTGTAATTTATTTAATTTGCAAAATTATTGGTGAGACACTGCCTCACCTGCTTCATAGGAGAAGCCGCCACTGGTATCTCCTACCGTTTTTGAGATCCTCATATTATATGCCATACAAATTTGCAGCACACTGTTAGGTACCGTGCGAGCAAAAATTATTTGCATCAAAGAGGGCTTGGATTAAAAAACGTAGGGTTTGGTTTAGATCACAATGATGTGGGGACGATATATGTAACCAAATCTAGGTTAAAATTTTGTCAAATTCATATTATGACATGATATGCCAAACTAGTGAGTAATAAAATAAGTAGACAAATACAAATGTATTTTTGTTGTTTACAAAATTAACAAAGTAAGAATATACAGAAAGAAAAAGTAAAATAATTACATAAATTGCTGAAATTGGCAACCGCCATGCCATGCTCCAAGCATAAATTCACACGTCTCTTCCTAGTTTCGAAATTGTTGACCAGTATCTCTGGAGAAATGTTACCACATTCTTGGATCATCCTTTCTGGTAATTGTCCTAAATTTGCAACTGGTGTTTTAAAAATAGTGTTCTTTAAATGAGAAAAAACGAAGTAATCCATAACCGTTAAACAAGGTGATCTAGGTGGGAATTCAATGTCTGATCGAAAAGTGATCAATCTGTCGTCAAAAAAATTGCGTAAGTAGTTATAATAGTTTCGGCAGCTGTATGGGCGGTTGCACCGTCCTGTTGAAAATATCGAAAACGTAGTTCGTCGTCAAGTAATTGCTCCACAAATGGATTCAAAATATTGTCTCTATACCGCTGTGCCGTAACTGTGTCATGGAGAAAAATAGGACCAACAATAATTCTTCCTCGGGAAACAGCTAACCAGACACCAATTTTTTGAGGGTGCAATGTGGACTCTACAAAAATATGGGGATTTTGACTACTCCACATGCGTGTATTCTGAGAATTCACATAACCGGAGAGGTGGAACCAGGCTTCATCCGAAAAAAATGTCAGGTCTAATAAATCATTTCTTTCCAGGGTTGGAAAAAAACCCGGTTTTTCTAAAAAAAACCAAAAAACCGGGTTTTTTTTGGTTTAAACCAGGTTTTTTTGGTTTAAACCGGTTTTTTTAAATTTAAGCCAGTATTTTTAAATAACAATGTAAAATGCTAAGTATGTAAAAAAGATTTGGTATAGAGTATGGAAGTAAAACAAAAACATGCAGAATATTGCACTTTAATAGTAGGTAACCTGAAATTGGTGGTGCCTGACATTATTACATCGCAACAAAGCCGAAAAATAAACCAAACTTATCAGCGACAAAGAGAAATAATATTATTTCTCGACCACGTACGAAATGGGAAATAGGGGAATACCCGAATGCAAATCTAAAGCGGGGCTGGACTGGCTGGTGGGGTGGAGGTAAAATAAACACACAGTGTTACCAACACTAAGATATTTTCATTTAACACAGGGACGTGTTTGCATTGCCAGTAGTAAGAAGGGTATTTTTACTAAAAATAAAAACTCAAATGCCAATAATAAAAATTTAAAAAAAGAAATGGGTTTTTGGTTTAAACCATATGGTTTTTTTAAAAAAACCATCTGGTTTAAATCACGGTTTAAACCATGGTTTAAACCATTCTGGTTTAAACCAGCCAACCCTGTTTCTTTCCAATAAATTTTGGGTAAACCATTGAGAGTAATTCCTGCGTCTTTCAAAATCTGCGGCTTGTATTTCTTGGAATACTTGCACTTTACAAGGAAATAAATTTAGCTGCTTCAAGAATAGTCCTGCATGTTTCATAAGATCTTCCCACTTCTTGGGACAGGCGTCTTATACAATTTGTTGGCGTATTTTGCATTATTTCACGACGTTTGCAACAAAGTTCTTCTGTTCTTATAGATGGTCTTCCTGCTTCTTTTTGTATTGTATAGAATCTGTTTCTCTAAACACAGCCACGATTCTTTTCAGGCAATGATAAAAATCCCCAGCAATAAAAGCAACGTTAGGAAAATGTTCGTGAAAATCGTCCATGCACAAACCCGGATTGTATTGCCACTCACCATTTACTCTAACCCCGTTTCGAAAATACGCTTCAACCATGAATGTTTTGTGCTGTTTCGTAAAGCCCATTGTGTGAATTGTTTAAGAAATTGGAAAAATTAGCGATGAATCAAATTACTTGTAACGACTGTCAAAGATGACGGAATAACTGATTGATTGTTAATTCAGGTAGTTACTGATCTCCAACAGGTATTAAGCTCTACGGATAAGCATTACGTCCTTAGATGCAAATAATTTTTGCTCGCACGGTACCTATCTACATTTCTACATAATATCTTTTTAGAGGAGCGAAGCCTGTTTAGCTGTGCTAAAACGCGGTCTTATAATAAATATATATTGGTTAGGGGTAGGGGGTTGCAGAAAAAATAATTACCATAGCGTAGTTAAGCGTAGGTACACAAACTCATACAAACACATCGCCAAAATGTGACGGTGCAAAAAAGTTTCGGAATACCGGAACCACGCATGGGATTCTTTATTTTCCATCCTAACACACACATTACACAACTCACCCGGAGCACAACGGGCAGTACGGGCACTATTCGTGGCGATGCTATCCGAGTGGAGCCGAAGTAATACTTACCGCGGATCTTTGGCTAAAACAAATGACTACCTGTTGCGGTGAAGTCATGGCAACGCAATGCAACCGGTCAACCGCGATTCTGTGAAACGTTGCTGCCGTTGCGATACAAGATTTTCAGTTGATGGTCGCGTTATAGACTATAGGTTAAGTTTAACCTCAAACAAACGTGTCTGTATGTGGAACTTTTACCGAGATTTTGTCTTGATTCGAACAGGATTTTACCGTTCTATCGGGTTGTTTTTGGCCAAATTTATCCTGTTTTGTCAAAACTGGACTTATTTAAGGACCTGGAATTTGTTATTTTGTGTTTTTAGTTTTTTAGTGCTGCGGTATGTGTTCTCGTTAACAATAGAATAGATCATTTTTATAGTATTATATACCTAATATGCTTCATGTTTTGTTTTTCTTGTTTTGGATACAATATTTATGGTAAGTGTGAATTATTTTTTTTAACGTACCTATAAGTTCCGAGGTACCGATGTAAGAAACCTAATTATATGCAATACCTATACTTACTTAGGTACCTACATTTAATTTGTAAAGTTTATTTTTATATTTCAATAAATTTTCTATACAGGGTGAATATTTTAACTCAAATAAATTTGTATTTCTTGAAAACATCTAAATAACCTTTTTGATTTAAAAGTTTTTTTGCATTACCTTTTTCCAGGAATGGAAACTATAGGTAGGTATAAGCTAACTTGTTTTTTTAAAATCTTACAGAAAACGACATAAAAAGTAAATATAACCCACTATATATTTAGGTAGGTACCTACTACTCTTAAATATCTGTTAAGTAAGTACCTGAAAAAATTTTTAAAATGTGATTTTTAAATAATTTTTTATTTATTAGTTGTAATACATAGGGCAATATTAAGATTGCTTGGCACTAGGATTGACAGATGTATTGTTAAAATTGATACTGTAATCAATGCTATGTATTGATTGTGTCCGCTAATTATAAAAAAATAACCTAATAGGTACCTACTAGTAAGTTTCTTGTCTTGTCTTGTTTAAACGAATAAATGAATCCCACAAAAAATGAATAATTATTATGATAGGGTATGGACAATAACGAGCAATAAGTAGATATATAGCGTGTTTATGATATCAAGAACAGCACCCTTTTAACACCAATATCGCAAGGAACCAATGATAAAATCGAAACACGTTATCATGAAGGCGGTCTTATGTGAGGGATGTACAATACCAAGATAATGACAACTTCGTTTATTGGAGAAAGATATACAATATAATAAATTAAACATCTTGGTTAGTCGCCAACCCGGTCTCCAAAAAAAGGCAATTGGCAATAGATAATATATTAGATAACAAAGTCGATAATCTGCATTAAGGGTAGGTAGGTACCTAATAAATTTATGTTAAATAGCCGTATGAAAAATGGTAGTGGTACAGGATGATGTCCCAGATCGTCGACTTATGATAATTATTTTTATGTTAGAAAAATCGTGTTATATCATTTAAAGAAGTACCTAGTTGTCTTGATGCCATAATGTCAATCACTTTATCTGGTTTCACAATAATATCATGATGAAAGTACTTGTCCGTAAATCAGCTTATGGAAACGAAAGATGATGAGTATTTTATTATGAGCGGGAAAATTATTCTTATTCATTCGTTGTTTTACAATTTTAGTTTCCTTCCCTGAATTAAGATGACAATTTTTTAATTACCATATTGATTGATAAACAGATTATATTATGTGTCATGTATTGTTAAAGTAAAGAAAAAAAATGCTTGAATAAACCATTTCAAAAAAAAAATTTCAAATGAACACTAAAAATTATACCATATACCTACCGGGTGTCCACGGAAGGTGGCTCGCCCCTCTAACTTTTTTGTTTTTCAAGATAATAAAATAAAATTCGGGGGATTTGTATACGACATGAAACTGCATTTTTTGACAGGTGACTCAACAATATGGAACTTCCGGTTTAACCGGAAGTAACACAAACTTTCGATTTTTAAATAGGACACCTGGTATATTTTTACTTTTTTTCACTCCATGACATTCTAAATACAACAATGTGTCACTGGTCACTTTTTGTCACCAAGAAAATATTTTTTTTTTTCAAATTTTTTGTTTTATCTAGAGGGCTATGAATACCTTAAAATCACTTATTTCAGTTCTTTAATCTTGGGAAAAATACGATTTTACTATTTTTGGTCCAATGCTACGTGCTATGTAAAATTTAATCTTTAAAGTTGTATAACTCATTTTTTTTAAATGGCAACATGGTGGCTCGTCGGATTAAGAAAAAAGAGGATTTTATTACGAATATTTTGATACCATACACTATTAGGTTTTAGAAAAGCTGCCATTAAAAAACTTTAAAAAGTTAACTTAGAACTTTCCTCAAATAAATCATCTTTTGAGAATTAATTTAGATTTAAATGCATCAAGTAGCCTGTGACCAGTAAAACTGTTAAAACAAAATTATGCCTTGAAGAAAATTGAAATGCCAACAGCTTCTGTCAAAGTAAATTAGTTTGTTGTTAAAAAAACATGGAAAATAATAGTTTTACAAGGAGTGAAAAAGTTGATATGTTATTATTGTCATACTGATTTCGCATTTTCGGAACTAGTTTTGGGTACCTAGTGCCGGGTTGGATGACGCCGATTAAAATATCTTTGTGCGTAAAGTCGTGCAGCATCGGTTGAATTATTTCTACATTCTCCAAACACTAATAACATACCAACTTTTTCACTCCTTGTAAAACTATTATTTTCCATGCTTTTTAAACAACAAAATAATTAACTTTGGCAGAAGCTGTTGGCATTTCAATTTTCTTCAAGGCATGATTTTGTTTTATCAGTTTTGCTGGTCACAGGCTACTTGATGCATTTAAATCTAAATTTATTCTCAAAATATGCTTCATTTTAGGAAAGTTCTAAGTTAACTTTTAAAAGTTTTCTAATGACAGCTTTTCTAAAACCTAATAGTGTATGTTATCAAAATAATCGTAATAAAATCTTCTTTTTTCTTAACCCGACGAGTCACCATGTTGCCATTTAAAAAGATGAGTTATACATCTTTAAAGATTAAATTTTACATAGCACATAGCATTGGACCAAAAATAGTAAAATCGTATTTTTCCCAAGATTAAAGAACTGAAATAAGTGATTTTAAGGTATTCATAGCCCTCTAGATAAAACAAAAAATTTGAAAAAAAATATTTTCTTGGTAACTTTTCTGGCCCCTCTTGCTGAAAACTCTTCAAGCCAAAAGGATCGATAGGCCCGCTAGGCCGTGCTTGTATAGATTAATAAAACCCTTATTAAAAGTAGGCGGAATTTTATAATGGAATAAAAAATTGTCTGTTTGATTTGACCTCGATTTACGAAAGACCTTGTATATCGCAAAGTATTTCTTAAATATGCTCCTTAGGATCCTGTATCCAATTCTTATAAAAAAATTTTTTTTCTATCCAACCAAGGGAGTTACTTATTGTATTTTGTCGCACTATTGAGACACACCCTATATATTATAAGAAACACTAAGATATACTCGTATGTACAGTGGCGGCCCCAGAGGGGCGTCGTACCTCGACTTTGAGACTTTTAAAAACATAATAGGTACCTATCTCCCGTCTACCAGCGCCAAGACGGACAGAAATGTATTGCACTGTTATATTATGTAGGTTGTACCTATATGTGCCTAGTATATAAAACAATTAACAAAAACTTAATATAATATACAAGGTAATTCACGTTGAGTAGCCTATTAGAACTCGGAACCAGTAAAGTTATCATATTGGTAGCATCCACAACCACAATTGACTTTAAACTGTAAAAATATTGTAGTTTCACGTTTGAATCATATCCGGTTATACAGGAAGTTATGGCCAACTTTGGTATTTAAAATAAAATACCTTGTATGTATTAGCTTCTTTCGAACTTAAGTAACTTTTGTGTATAATAATCTATATCGAACTCCGTTTTCGAGATATGAATTATAAAATTAATTTTGTTATGTATATTGGTAGGTACTACATACCAAGAAGAAAGTTTAGTAGGTAAGTTTGAAACTAATAAAGCTAAACTTTTTTAAAAAAAATTGCTTTTGCCTAAAACATAGATGTTTACATTCCATAACGTCGGTTTTGCGTTTTTCATAGAGGAGGTTTTTAAAATTGTGTCAATCTAGCCATTTAGATAAATATGCAAGTCAGTTTTCCTAAATTGAACACTCTGTGTTTTATTAGTAGCGAACCAAATTTCTAATATTTCTAATTATCAAATGTCTAATAATTGTGCACATACAGGTCGTAACACCTAGGTGCATTACTTGTGGGGTTTCCAATTTTCGGGATCGGGATCCCGTTTTGAGATCCCGGGATTAAAAATGAAATCCCGGTATCCCGGGATTCCGGGATCAACCCTAATAATTAATAATATTTAATATTAAAAAATCTAAGACCAGCAAGTAGCAACAGAAATAATAAAAATGCAGACTTATGGCACAAAACTTTTTATTAAAAAACTCAAAAATAAAAACTATTTTTATAGATTTACGTTTTGTAAACGAAAAAAATTAAGTTATGCGAACGTACGTAAAACAAAGGAATGAACTTTTTAAACGCAAACAAAAAAATTGTTAAACATTTACGATCTGCTTAGTAACAAAAAAAATATGATCTGAACAATACCAACGTGTCTAAAGTTAAGTCACTTAAGCGCGATCTAAGTTTGGTCGCAAATGTCACTGCTGAAGAAAAGGCTCTTTCAACTTCCACACCTGTAGGTGGTACTGTCAGTAAATATTCGTAACACTTTTGCAAATGTAAACCTCTTAATCCTCCATTTTCAAAAAGCGACATTTCTTATTTTAATTACATACATTAGGTAAGACTTTTAAGAGGAACTTTTGGATTTTCCGATATTTGCCGCATTGCCGCCAATTAGGTTTAGTTCTAGTGGTAACAGAGCCAATGGGATCTAAAAGTTATTGCTTTAAAGTTAAAATCCCAGTCGGTTTTTCTCGAGGCTTTTCTCCGCTTTTCTCTTATTTCAGACAGACGCATATTGTTCTCATCGTCCGATTCCAAATCTGAAGTAATACATTTTTTTAAATGTTCTGATATATTTTTGACAAATTGAGCTATGGCTTCAGAATTTGGGTGTCTAAATAAATTGCTTCCATGATAGGTGCGAGAATTTTGAAGGTATGAGATAACCTCAGACATTAAAGTTCGACGTTCATTTATACGATTTGTAAGCGCTTGTTGAAAGTTGGGCGAAAGTGAATCACCGTTTATATCATCTTATAATAATATAATAATTAACAATAGATCAATAAATAACTTGGGCAAAACGAAATAAAACACCAAGAAAGAACAAATAAATACATGTTAAGTAACCGAGAACACTGTCGAGAGCAGATTGAAATTTGATCGCTTAAAAAAAATCGGGATTTTCAGGATTGCTATACTTCAATCCCGGAATTTTCGGGGACAAAAATCTTCCGGGATTCCGGGATTTTTGAGATCCGGGATCCCGGGATGCAAACCCAAATTACATGTATAGCTGATAAAGTTTATATATAGTTGTATTACATAATTTTGTGTATGTGACTACAATATATTGAATAAATAAATATATTACTATCCATATTTCTACTCGTTTTGGAATTATAAGCAATTTAAAAAATCTCAAAATCTTAGTTTTTGTAAGGTTAATAAGAGATTATTTTTGTACAGTAGGCTTTGACTCGGCTTTGACTGAAATTATTAATATAACACTTACCTTACTACATATTTTGTTTGAAGGTGGTAGACAATGAAGTTATATCAAAAAAATAATTACCTTGTCGGACTTCCATTGTCTTTATTTGGTTACTAAACACAACGTTTCGGTTAGATCAATACTTACTTACTAATTCAAAAAGTGTACTTTTTTAAAAGACCGCACTAATAAAAAAAAGTTTTGACACGACAAAAATAACAACTTCCACCCCCATATTTGATTTAAAAAAATGAAGCCAGGACGTGTGGTATTCCGAACACAATCTTTTGCACCATTTTGCAGAAATACAAAAATTGTTCAAAAATGTTATTTTATAATAATATAAGCATATTAATTGTCAGAAATGACAGTAATGATATAAGTTTAATAACTTAAAATTAAGACCATTTTGTGCTTGTTTAGTTAATCCTGCAAAAGAAATTTGCGACTTAAGTCGAAAAGTTGTACTAAGTAAGTAAAAAATTGTGTTAACTGTGCATAAGACCATTGGAGTGCTTGTAAAGTCGGTAAAAGTTTTTTAAATGTTTGATTAGTGGAAATTTTTTATATCCCTCGAATGTTTTAATAGCCATAAACGAAATTCTAGATTATCTTGTCTACCATAGTTTTATTGGGTATGAAAAAAATGAAGAAATTTTATAAAATAAGAATATAAAGCTGTATGAGCATGAAGTAAATAACTTTGGCCATAACATTTATTTGGTTAGTTCAGTTAACTTCATTAGCACCCAACATAATTATTAAAATAATTTAATACCGGTCCCCGACGCACGGTGGCTTTAGTCACAACTACCAAATGTTATTATTTGGGCTAAATGCGGTCCACTGCCAAATTATTTATGAAATTTAATATTTATATGAGCTGATCGATGGCACATGGCATGATGTCAACTGTCGAAGATCTGTAAGGTTTTTTATTTATTAATTTATTTATTTATTTAATCTCTTACAAACACAAAAAAGGATTAACAAATAGAGAGCTTAAAACTAGGGACTAGAAGAAGACTAAAGAAAATTTCAACATTTGAACTTTACTATCCAAGATTTAGATCTGTAGTTATGTTATCTAAGGAAATAGGACTTAATTTCTGTAGCGTTTGACTTAAATAAATCAATAATATATTAGCACTATCAATTAATCGATTACATTGTTCTAACATATGTTTAATTGGTGTACAATCTATTGGATTTGTATAAAACAACCTCATATTTCTAATTCTCAAATTAATTGTAGGTGCTAATATATTTATATTGTTGATTAAACACAAATCTTTGTACTTAAGATTATTAATGATAGAGAATACAAATAATACAGCCTGCATAGATCTCCTACTTTTTAAAGTTACAAAATTAAAAGAATCAAGCATACTCCTATACGATATCATATATGAATATTCATTATTTTTCCTGACATACAAGTAACGCAGGAATCTTTTTTGTACTCTTTCAATGAGAACTATATTCGTCTTGGCTTGAGGCGCCCAAATGATACATGCGTATCCTAAATGAGGTCTTACCAAGGCATTATACAGTTTTATAATAGAATCTATATGATTACAAAATTTTGTATTTCTAATTACAAAGCCAAGCAGCCTATAGGCCTTATTAACGATACAATTATAGTGGGTATTAAATTTTAAGTCTGATTGCACATGAACTCCGAGATCCTTAAACTCATCCCTCCGAGTCAGCTCTGAATTATCAAGAAAATATTGATTGTTTATGAAATTTTGCTTCCTAGTGAAGGAACACATTTATCAACATTAAGAGACCCCATTCTCCCTAAACCATTTAGTAACCGACTCTAGGTCAAGCTGTAATTTGTAAGAATCCTGAAATGAAGTGATTTGTCTAAAGTTCTTAAAGTCATCGGCAAACAGAAGGTCCATTAAATACTTGATACAGTTGGATAGGTCATTTATAAAAATGGCAAAAAGAAGAGGCCCAAAATTACTTCCTTGGGGGCCTTGGGGCACACCAGAAGTCACCAGGAATTCCCTAGATAAACATTGGCCAACTTTAACCTGTTGGTACCAGTGGCGGCTCGTGACTGATTTAGATGGGGTGGCCAAGTTTTAGAAATGAAGCGCCGTAGGAAATTGCGACGCAGGCGAAAAATTTTCGCGACCACGCCCAAAATCAAAAATTCACTCTGAAAAAAAAATGTTAAAAATAAGTTAAACTAAAAACTGAAATATCTACCTACCTACAAAGAGACGAGCAGGATAGTGTCGGGAGAAAAATTTTCGGGACCACGCCCAAAATTTCTCAAAAATTCACTATAAAAAAAAACTGTTAAAAATATGTTAAACTAAAAACTCTTTTTTTATAAAGTTGTACCTTAGACGTATACTATCTAAAAGATAATTTAAGAAATTTTCTGAAAATTAAAAAAAAGATTTTTATTCATTAAGTCAACAAATTGTACCTAATTCATGCAAATCTGAAAATCTTAGTTCAATCTGGCCTTTTGTAGTATCTAAAATATCATTGAAAAGCTGCTGATAATGAAGTTTCTTATCTTCAAAATTATACGTTTTTCGTCTTTTTGCATCATGGCTTGTATTTTCATTAAAAAAGTATAAAACAGGGAGTTAAAACAATTTTCATCATTGCGATAACTGGAAATTTTTTCTAGAAGAGATTTTAAACGGTTTATTAAAGTCGGCCACACAGCCACACTCATTTTTCACTATATTATAGATTGACCTATTTCTATTATCCAAAGTATAACTAAAAACAAATGAAATATCCAACCGATGCAATTTCCACAAAACCGGCGAAAACTCGAATATTTAACTTAGCAAAAAACGAAAATGCCAAAATGCTCGGGGTTTCTAGACACTGACATCATCACACGAGGCGAGCAAGCGCTTTACGCAGCCGCGCTTTAAAACTAAAAAACGAAAAGGTCTTCGTGATGAGCCGGTTATTTTCGGTCGCACGTGGAAGAAATAGACACGTTATTGTTATTGGTTGAGCTGTTTGCCTTTACATGTTGCCAATTTTACTGAAAAAGTTAGAAATCGGTATGTGTTCCGGCACAATTTCGTTGCGTAATACCAACAATGCCTTTGTCACTTAGGAAATCATGGTGGTAAATTCAAAAACAGCCTCATGCCCTGTTGTCAGATTGTGAAGAAAATATTAAATCGTATTAAATAAGGGGATAATATTGAAATTACAATTGCCCGTTGTAAATTAAAAGATTTAAAAGTTATTGTTAATATATAAGTAAATCAAATATTTAGGAGGGCAAGAATGCTGAGGAGGCTTAGCCTATTTGCCTCCTTCGAGGAGCCGCCACTGGTTGGTACCTAAACATAAGATACGACCTCATAAACACACAGCATTGCTAGAGAAACCGAAATCTTTCAGCTTTCCCAACAATATACCGTGGTCAACCTTGTCAAATGCCTCTCTGTCAAAATCACGTCAATCTGACTTTTATATTGAAAAACCACTCGCAATATCGGCGATATGTCTTAAAATTTAATTAGGACTATTATGGTAGCAAAAGAGGTAACAAAAAATGGTTTACACAATAAAATTTACAAGTGGAACACTGGTTTAGCGGCCACACATAATGTCAAAATAAATATTTTAAAACTGTTAGCAATTTGAATGTAGATTTTCAACTTGAAATCTAGCGATTTTAAATAGTAAGGTTTTTACACCCAAGGACGGAAATACGCTGATTCAACGTCACGGAAAAGCAAACTAATTATTCCAGTTATCAGAGTTATATTCGTCAAATAAGACTATTAGAACTGTATTTACAGTTTGAACTGGTAAATTATCCAATCTATTATGCAGCAGATCGTTTAATAACATTAATTATTTGCATACTTAATAGGATGCAAATTTTGTTTAGCTATAAACCGTACCCAGCATATGAGCATATTATACTATACGAGGTGTTACAAATTCCATGCTCGCCATTGGGATCTCGTAAACGGTAAGAGATACATTCAACTTAGGATAAATTGGGGCAAAGTTATGCAGTTTAAACATGACGATAATTTTACATTTTCATTGCCGCTTTCTATTTTCTATAACATGCCGCCATCAGATATTAATTCTGACGTTTCGTCTTTTGGGTACCACCATCAGATATACAGGGTGTCCCACTTATAACTTAAACAAGCCTGTATTTCCGGTATTTTTGAATTTTGGTGTGGTTACGTATAATCCTAGGGCGCACTTTTCTATTGCTTTCAATTTTAGGTTACCCATTGGCGTACGGATTTATAGAGGTTTAAAAAAAAAATAATAATTTAAGGAGTAAAGTACCTTTAGCGATTATTTTATTTCTAAACTAATATCAGAAGTCAATTTAGCATCCATCAAAACGACTAAATACAAAGTTTCAATAAATTGAAACAACCAGGGGTGTGGGTATCAAATTTATGTTTACTTCTTTTAAAAATATTGACATCTAAAATACGCGGGATAAGAAACAAGCTACTAATTACCAAAAATGTTGACCGTTTAACGGCTTCATCTAAAAAAATTACATACGGTAAAAGCAGTGGCGTACTGTATTTTCTGCTGTAAAATTAAATTTGTAATGTGACAAATTAAAAGGTAATAGAATACCAATAACTTCATTAAAACGCAAGCGACAAAAAAATATAAAAACTTAGTTGGCCATGTAAATAAAACAAAATAATTATTTAAAAACAACAATAACAATCTAATAATTACCAAAATAAAATTAATATAAGCTAAAATAAACATGATTGAGTGTACAATTCTGAACTAATATCTAAATAGGGGAGACTGGTACACAATGATATATAGTACACAATGAAACATCGTCCCTAACTTATTTAAATTTGCCGCCCGAACGCCGAATGTAAAACCCTGAATGCGTTGCATCGTGATACTCTTGTCAACGGTTAGTCGTTTGTTAGATCTGCTCATAGACCGAACTAGACGGATTCTTTTGTGCTCTAATTTTTTATTTTTAATTGTGAAAACTGAAGGTATAGTATTTACCAGGGGCGTGCGGTGAGTTATGTAAATGGGGAAGCACTGCTGCCGGCAGGCCCGCCGGAGGCAAAATTTTTTTTGAGGACCACGCCCAAATATTGGCAAGAATTTTGTTTTCGAGAGGTAGAAAAGGTTTTTCAACGTTTACAGGTAGAATACTGTGATTTATTTACTGTAAAAAAATGTGAGGTTCTGTACCTACCTATGATTTTCCCGAGAATTTTTAATATTCCTTCTATTTTCTAAATGGCTACACCTATGTTTTTATTAATTTTTACGTAATTTGCCTGTTAAAACCCAATTTTTTACTGACCCAACGCTGCCTAAAGAGTCGTTAAAAACAAGTTAACAAAGTTTCATAATAGAAACTATCGTAGAAACTAATACCCAAAAATATACATTTTTACCTTGAATTCACAGTTTTATTGAATTTTAAACAAATACTGGGTGTGTAAATATTATGTGATGTGGTTAATTTACATTGTTCCTGAAGAAAGAGACTGGAAACCTTTTTATAAATTTTGAATTTACAATATATTTATATTATTACTTCGCCTGATAGATGGTATAATTTTAGAGATTATATTTTGGATATCAACGACGTGGTCTTTAGGTGTTTCAAGTAAAAAAGGGAGATAGGCACTGCAAGAATTGTTTTTTAGTTTGACGTGAAATAAAAATATAAAAAAGAAACCACGTAGGTACATACCTTTTTCATCAATCCAAGAAACAAAGTCAATAATAAACTATAAACCACAAAACAGATAAGAGAGTTCTATAAACAACACAATTTTCATAAGACTGTCACAATTATTTATCATACACATAACGTCGGACGCGAGCCACGTGCGAGAATCTGCGCGAGGGCGAGACACCACACAATTTTAATAAGACTGTCACAGTCACAATCATTTACCCCCACACATAAACGTCGGGCCACGTGCAAGATGCTCTTCCGAGCGGAGTGCCTTACCAGCAAAAAAACTCGAGGCAAATACGCTCGCGCCCGAAAATTCCCGACTAAAAACGCATGGAAAAATGAAATCTTTGACAAGGTTCTTTGTCGCGGGTGCAAACTTTGGCCGCTGCTCGTATTATTTTAGCGATGGATTTCCCGAAATATAACGATTGCTGTCAGCCGATTGAGCCGATGTATTAAGCGGTATGCTGCGATGGTCAGAGATGCATGCAGGGCCGGATTTGGTTTGGAAATTAGAAATATATACTTGGATATTTCGATTGTATATAGATTAAATTATTTTAATATAATATTTGTTTTATCTTACGAGAGCGGTAGGGGAAGCAGTGCTTCCATCGCTTCCATGGACCGCACGCCCCTGGTATTTACACATTTTAACGTCAGCCTTTTAAACATTTTTTTTTTATTTTGTAATTATATTGTCCTTCCAACCTCCAAGTTCTGTTTGAATAAATTAACGGCAACTAATAATTTTCTGACTTTTGGTGACTACATGTCTGGTAGTACACAATGAAACATTCACTGGTAGAACACATTGATACATGTAGATTTCCAATGCTGCCAAAATTTTCATTTTCCAAACGTCCCCGACATTCACACGGCCTACAAATCAGATTTTGTTATGTTGCTACCATCACCTATATGCACAAAAAATAATAGACTTTCATCCTATTACAAGGGGTATAATTTCAAAAAATTATTGTTAAGAATAACATAAATGTATCTTAGAGTGTCTTATTATTTTTGTTAAGTAATACGAATTTTGTTAAAACATTTTGTCTGGTTGTATGATTATTTTCATTTCTGTTCTTACTGTTTTCAGCAATACTTTTAAAAATAAAATATAAACGTTTTATTGTGTACTACCTGAAGTGTCAACGTGTACCACCCATGGTACACAATGCAACAAATTCAGCGACCATTATTTTATGGATTACCTCATTCCAGTGTTTAAATTTTTGAAAACTAAATTATAATATCTGTGGGTTAATAAACAGTTTAGGGAAAAATGTTCTTATAATTTGTCTCGCCTTAATAGGATTTAAAAAAAAAACATTTTCAAAAATGTGTTCCATTGTCTACCAGTCTCCCTACATTAAAAGATCAAACCACCATAATTTCTAATGCATTTTTCATAGATTTTTCTAACCCTTAAACAAACTTTTCGAACTTCTTGACGGGAAATTTCTGCACATGCTTGTATTATACTATAAAACACCCGAATGCACCGTAAGCAAATTTTGCGGATTAGTTAGGTAATCCAGGATTAGGTTAATGTTTACATGCGCCGCAAGAAAAATGTAGTTTAAGCTTCAGCTTATCTAATCGGTCAACGAAGCGTAGATTGCCCTGGATTAGCGATCGACATCTAACTTCAAAGTCAAATTTTGGCACTATTTTTTTGTAAGTGTTGGATTTTTTTGCAATTTTTTTTATTATTTCGGGATAAAATGGAGTTTATAGAGGATGAAATATTCATTGATGATGACCTAGATATCCTCGACATCATCAACAAATTGTGCGATTCCGTCGTTTTCAGATTTCTAATCCGGATCAGATAATCTAATAACGACGCATAGCTACGAATAACAGATTACAAAAACTGGATCGGGGAACTGGGATTACAAACCACAAACGCTGCATTCGGGTGTAAAAATATTTTAATTTTCAATGTCCTAATCAATGTCACTACTAGACAAATCATCACTGTCACTACTTTCGCCATCTAAAAAGATTAGTTGTACATCTTCCATAATATAATATGCTGATCAGTAATCCAAAATTGAATCTTAATGTTTAGTTTAGTCGTATGGAAATATTTTTAAAAATGAGGAATGCATTTTTGGGAAAAATGCTTGAGCACGTAAATTTTTATTTTCATTTACGCATCTTTTGACGTGAAAGTTTAACATAATATCTTATATAGCATATCATACGCCTCAAGTAAAAGATTATCGAGACATTTTCGATTGAATAGTAGTATTTTTAAAATCACCTTGGGTTTTATTATTTAAATAGGTTTAAATCAGTCTTTCAAATTTGTTGTCATTAGTTGTCAGTTTATAGTTGTCAGTTTATAGCTGACAGCTATCAAGTACCATTTAATCTTGTCTCATGCAGCATTTTGTACTACTTAACTAAATAAAATTGAAAGTGATTAAATTGACTGAAACTCAGAGAATAGATGTCTTAATTATTATGTTAGGATGCGGGGATCGTATTAGGACTCAAAGGGAAGTTTGTGAACTATTTAATGTAAAATATCAAGACATTCAGATATCTCAGTCCAACGTAAGCAGATCGAGAAGAGATTTAGAGAAACGGGACATGTACGGGTACGAGATCTTCCTAGGTCCGGTCGGCCTTCAATTTCTGAAGATTGAAAATTAAACATCTATTCATTGAAAAAAATCCATTTTGTTTGGTTTCAACAAGATGGCGTACCTCCACACTTTATTAGGGCAGTGCGCGATTATTTTAATGACGTATTTCCGGGTCGTTGGATAGGGCGAAGGGGGCAAATAGAGTGGCCTGCTAGGTCGCCGGACCTAACTTCAATGGACTTTTTTATATGGGGCAATCTTAAACATAAAGTGTATACGAACACACTCAAACAGTATCAAAGAAATAAAAATAATATCAGATATGAAATTCAATTAATAACCCGTAAAATGATATATAACATTTTTGAAGAGTTTGAATTGCGACTTGCTTGCTGGCAGGAAGTCAATGGAGCACAGTTTGAACATTTACTAGATTAATAAATAGAGTAGTTTTTAATATTTTTATCTTTGTTATACACTGCGCGGCATATTTAACGCATAACGAAAAAATAGCCTCAATTTTGATATTATATATTTTCCAAATTTGTAGTTCGTTTTTAATGATTTTTTTTCTAATTGTAGGTTTTTTCCTTAAGCATATCACTGCTTTTGTTGTTTTGCTTAAAAAATTAACTTTGGTATTATACCGGGTGTTATGAAACTGTTATGTTTTTTTACGGAAATTCAAAACACCCTGTGGGATTTACTAGCCATTGCAAGACATCGCAATTACAGCCAAATAAAACTATCATGTTTTCTTTATATTTTCCTTTTTGATTCATTGGTTTATCTCTGTTTTTTCATGAAATATTCAATTTTTAGTACAACGTTGATTTAATGATAAAATACATTTATCGGAAGAGTAGCAGGCTATAAAAATTAAAGATTACACAGAAACGTCATAAAGTGATATGTAACAAGAGCATTATCAGGTTTAACTTTTCACTTTATCAGTTTTTAGTTTGCATTGGCAATTTCTAATTTTATTAAGTGTAAAAAAAAAAGAAAATGGCCCAAAACGCACGGGTAATGAGAAATCTTTCTCCTGAGGAATGTGCCGTTACCCTAGCACTTGTGGAAGAAGGCTTGCCACAATTTTAGGCATGCCAAGAAGATGCGAAGCAGTCATTAGAGCCAGGGGAGGCAATACTCGCTACTAATTATTCATATTTAATTTTTTTGAATACCTTTAGTAATTACAATTTTTTCCCTATATTTTTTAGCCCTGTTTTGTGAATTCAATAAAATTAATTATAGTACCAGATATTGATTCTTTATTTACTTTATAATTTGTTTATTCTTGCTGTTGCATTACTCAAAGCATTTCGTTTATTTTGTATTTTTTAACTAAACATTTTTTTATGAAAATCACGTTGAACTAAAAAATGACTATTTCATGAAAAAACAGAGATAAACCAATACTTAAATCAAAAAAGAAAATGTAAAGAAAACATGGGACTTTCATTTGGCTGTAATTGGGATAACTTGCGATGGCTAGTAAATCCCACAGGGTGTTTTGAATTTCTGTAAAAAAAACAACAGTTTTATAACACCCGGTATAATACCAAAGATACTTTTTGAAGCAAAACAACAAAGGCAGTGATATGCTTAAGGAAAAAACCTACAATTAGAAAAAAAAATCATTAAAAATGAACCACAAATTTGGAAAATATATAACATCAAAATTGAGGCAATTTTTTCGTTATGCGTTAAATATGCCGCGCAGTGTATTTTATATATTATATTTTAATAACTTAGTATTTTTTATTCAATCGAAAATTTCTCGATAATCTTTCACTTTAGGCGTAGGATATCAGATATGTTTAGAATGTTTATTAGAAATAAAAATCGAAAAATATACGGGGTGTTCCATAAGAAAAAAATACCGAATTATGTCATATCTTTAACATGTGTCACCCTGTATACTAAACTTTCACGTCAAAAGATGCGTAAATGAAAATAAAAATTTGCGTGTTCAAGCATTTTTCCGAAAAATGCATCCCTAATTTTTTATCGAATTTATGCAGGACTTCTGGCCCTCACTGTATATAAAGTCTGATTTTTGGTAGAACAAAGGTTGACAAGTGACATATTACATTAACAGCTGATTTGGTTACGTCGAAAAAGTTCCTAGATCGACAGTGGGCCGTAACAAGCTCACACATCACGTTGCGTGAGATTATTTTCTTCCGAATTTGGTGTTTTTTAAGTGTTTCTGTGGCTGTTTTTTGTGTAGTGTGTGTTTTAAACATTCTACTGTTGGATTTTATATATTTTAAAGACTAGATTTTCACGGTGTTTATTATTTTAAGTCTTAATGGGGAGTACAAACATCACTTTGGTTAATTCATCTATTATCAATAATATTTCTGAGTTTAGATGAATATGGATCATGATTATTGTGTGATCAAGGGCCCCGTTGATATTGTTGAAGAAAATAAGGTAAGTTACACCAATTATTTTAATTTAATACTGTAATATTTACTCGTCTAAAATCGAGGTCATTGAAGGTCACCGGTATTTTTTATAGAAAATGTCCAAGCAAAGCTATACACATTTCATTTGCTATTGTAAATAGTCCCTATTATTAGTTTATCCATCTATTTTAGTTACTGAAACGGTGATTCTTGCTTCTTTTAAAGAAACAGGGAATATTCAAAATCGAGGGTCAAATTCAATCTGAAATAATTTTCGCATATTAGATTATTTATTTTCACGGTTTCATAGAGCATTGCTTGCTTAATATTAGACCTTTTATACGCAGTTTAAAAAAAAATCATGGTAGGTAGGTATACACACCTGGAAAGTTACTAAATGTTTTATTGTTTATATTTCAACCGTACCCCTTGTTCTAGGTTAAACAATCTTATTCTATGCTGCAAGGAAATGAGCTGGCACAGAAATTTGTACAAAATGTGTACGAATATTTTAACAACCATCACCCTCAGCTCAGCGCTATTCAGGTAAATGTTCTTTAATATTGTTCAATTATTATATGTCCCACTTTTAAATTCTGTTTATAGAAAAGCGCTAAATTACCATGGATTTAAGACCATTCTTCACATTAGATTATAAAAACAGTCCATAAATTAAAATTTAGAAAAATTTGAAATAAAATCAAAATCACTATATTTGGCACACCCTGTACAGTATTATTATTTTTCTTTGACAAATTTGAATTTAAATTTTGTTATGATAACCTATGGATGGTACGATCCCTGAACTTAAATATCACTCGAGTAGAAATATCACTCGAGTAGTTCCAGCAAAATATATAAATTTAGGACACTCTCTATAGTAAATTAACATTATCCTATTATTAATTCAGAATAATAAAGTCAAAATCCAAGTATACTTGTTACAAACTGTAGCAAAAAAAAGCACTTTAATTTTAAAGTAAAAATTCAGTATTATTCAGGAAAATCTACTCGTAATAAATATTTCAGTAGACGGAACACTACAATGAAGGCATGCAAGAACAGAATGTGCTTGGTTGCTTCTTGGCATTAGAGGCTACTTGCTGAATATAACCTCTCAGCAGTTTTTCCTCTTCCAGGTTTACGGAAGTAGATAGAACTTTCGGCTGGTGCTAAATAGCCAAATAACAAAATATAATACTTTTTTTTTTCAAATAGTGCAACCTCACGGAGCTGTAAATCCTAACAGATGTGTGCTACAAAAAAAATTTTTTTACAAAAAATGTAGGAAATTTTATCCTCTTTAAATTTGTATAGAATATCTTTTGTCGTGAAAGCCACTGTTTTTGAGTCATTATCAAAAAACCAAATTTTTGTACCTACAAGCCAAAATAGTCAAATAACAAAATATAATACCTACTTTTTTTCAAATAGTGCAACTTCACGGAAGTGTAACTCCTAACATATGTGTGCTACAAAAAAAATTTATCTGGAAAAAATATAGAAAATTTTATCCTCTTTAAATTTGTATAGAATATATTTGGTCGTGAAAGCCACTGTTTTTGAGTTATTATCAAAAAACCAAATTTTTGTAGCTACAAGCCAAAATAGTCAAATAACAAAATATAATACCTACTTTTTTTTCAAATAGTGCAACTTCACGGAGGTGTAACTCCTAACATATGTGTGCTACAAAAAAAATTTATCTGCAAAAAATATAGGAAATTTTATCCTCTTTAAATTTGTATAGAATATCTTTTGTCGTGAAAGCCACTGTTTTTGAGTCATTATCAAAAAACCAAATTTTTGTACCTACAAGCCAAAATAGTCAAATAACAAAATATAATACCTACTTTTTTTCAAATAGTGCAACTTCACGGAGGTGTAACTCCTAACATATGTGTGCTACAAAAAAAAATTATGTGCAAAAAATATAGGAAATTTTATCCTCTTTAAATTTGTATAGAGTATCTTTTGTCGTGAAAGCCACTGTTTTTGAGTTATTATCAAAAAACCAAATATGAGAAAATAAACATTGAGTTTATGTGGTAAAGAGAGAAATAGCTATTTTAGAGAAACCCACCAGGGCCTATAATATTTATAGTTTACTTTAAATAAATAATTGTTGCTTGGTTTAAAACTAAAATTAGTAAATAAATTAAAAATTTTTAGGAGACGGTTAAAGCATTGCAAATTCCTGAATTCTCTGTACGACGATACAAGGATGGACCTTTGGAAGATCGTCGTACTTTATCCAGAAAGAGGGCCAAACCTTTAAGCGATGACTTACGAGAGGGTGCACGTGTGGAGGTCAGGGATGAAATTTATAATATGTATGCAGAACGTAAGTAATAACTATAATAAATTTTAACCCAACTTAAAAAACAATAAAACTTTTATTTTTTAGCAGTGCATTTCTACCTCTATTGCAGAAATTACAGGTTTTATAAAAAAATTAGGAACTGCAGTACTTACTTACTACTTCCAATAAAGGTAAACTGTATCGGTGTGGGAAAATAACAAAATATAAAACATTTTTTACAATATTTAAAAGACAACATAACATTACATATACCTACACACACATAACAGCTGATTTAAACAGTCTCCGATTAGGTTATAACTACCACTTAAAAGTTTGATGTTATACTTTAACTGACTACTTAAAAAGTGCATGCTATAGAGGCTTGACCACTAACTAAGTAATTTAGCCAGAGTGTGGAAATTAATATTTATTTATAGGCATATTTTCGCGTTATCAGAATTATTTATTTCTATATTTTTTGGGTTTTACTGTTTTCTTTACACAGCTAGAAAGCATCTTAGAATCAGGAGGCAGTAGTGTTTTTATTTATAAATTAAGTATATTTATTTTACCTAATTTTTATAAAACTGTTTGTAGGAAAATCAGTTACTATCAAGAGTTTACATGCTCAGCTCCATGAGAGGAATAAGTTTGCTGGAAGCCTTAGCACAGTACTAAAGCTCGTAAAGAGCTTAGGCTTCAGCTATAGAAAAGATGACAATAGACGTGCACTTATGGAAAAGCCATGTATAGCAGACAAGAGACGAAGATTTCTTTCCGCATACATGGAGAATGAAGAGCTAGGAGCAGAGAAAAAGCCATATGTATTCTTGGATGAGACGTGGATTTTTTCAAACGGCTCCTTTCGAAAATCCTGGCAAGATGAAAGCATTAAATCAGTCAGGAAAGAAAAGGGAGAAGGGTATAGGTAAGAGGAGAGACGGCATAGGAATAACAAAAATAATTTCTGGAAATAAATAGTGTTAGCACCTATATATAAACTATTTGGACCTAGGGGTCCTTGCCCTTTCCCCCGTTGGACCCCCATGCCATTGGGCAATAAGTGTAGAGCGGCTAACATTCTCTTACTGTACTTAAAAGTAAAAGGAACACATATACTGGCTAAAGAATGTTCATTTTTTGTTTTGCAAAAGTCAACAACTGAAAAATGTTTAAAACAATGTTTTTCTCAAATAATGATTATTGTATACGCTAAATAATATACTTGGATGTTTGTTTAGAAAACGAGGGGTTACTACCTAATATTATTATTTTTTATTTAAATTTTTAATATTTATTTTAGATACATTGTCCTACATGCAGGAGGTCAGCAGGGCTTTATCGAAAATGCTCGGCTTATCTTCAAATCGAAGAGCAACAAGGGAGACTACCATGGCGAAATGAATGTTGATAACTTTGAAAAATGGCTATCCGAATCATCAATCAGCCAAATTTTAACCTAATAACCTGTAAATGTTTTTAAATTTTTAAACTGTTTTGTTCAAGTTTTTTATTTTATTTATTCTATCTATATAGCTATCTTCCCTGCATAAACGATGTCAACTTTTGTCTCGCTGTGACGTCATGCGCGAGCCGGTTAACTAGCGTTTTCTAAAAGCTAAACTAAAACTAATTATAGAATTCTCCTTGTTGCCCTCAAAAACATAACTACACCAAATCTGATTCATATCTGCTTAACATCAAATCATCGCCAATTTTATAAAATTAATATTTACTTCGCCCTGTACACAATTTGTGCTGGTACTAGCCTAGCTACAAGCAATAGGTAATAAATATTGGTCCTTTATTTTTCCCATGTTTACTTATTAATACCTAACTATTTTTGTTTTGTATAAATAAACGCTAAGAGAAATAAATGTTGTTTTCTTCTTTTCCTTTAATTTTATGTTTTCACATAATTATTTTGGTAAGTACGGGCCTGTCAATATTTTTTTTTTAAATAATAAGATTAATAACTATATCTTGGTAAAAAATACTAAACTTCCCTTACAAAATTTAAAATATGGCGAAGGCGACGGTAAAATAACTTAGTCCGGTTCTGTTTCTGTAGCCAACCGAATAACTTAAAATAGACCAGACTTTAACAGGTTGCCAAAAATGACAAGTGATGCGGCGAGTTCTTTCATTAATTAGACTTTACGATATATTATTATACTCGAATATCTTGAAGCGACACTAAGTTCTTTGATCAATAAATTGGATCATTTATTTACCAATGCCCGTACAATGTCTTAAAAATCAGATTAAGAAAATTAAATGATGCCAGGCCATCTGCACAAACAACATCCACAACTGCAACATTGTATATAAAAACGTATGTAAATTATGACACTGGCTCTCATGTAACACACTTATACACGCTATCAGCTTTTCTCGATACGAATGAAATTAATTCTGAATGAACCTACTTTAATAAATCGTCGCTATCTTTGTAATTTTTTTAATTGGTGGCTTGAGTACTCGTTGGGTTCCATTTTGGAGATTTTATGTTGTGTCGAAAAAACTGATAAAGTCTGTTCAATGACCGCTGACCGTTACGTCACTACTAGCCCTTATCTTTCAAACATTCGTGAATTAGGTGAGATAGTAAATTTGCGTCATTATTGAATGTCTTATAATTTTACCAGTCAAAAAAGTTTTATTGTAATTTTTGACATTGACATTTTTAACCAACATTATTTTTAAAATGTGACGGTATTGTGAAAAAGAACAAGCTTTAATTTTAAAATTATTTGATTATTTTTAAGAGCAAAGTGATGCCGAAAATACTATTTTTCCCTTTAACACAGTTTAGGAGGTATAGTATTTTTCACGATCTAAGAAAGTGACTAGTCTCCAGTTATGATATTATGAGATGCGTCCAGGCTAGGATAACTTAAACGGTGAAGGTCGTCCCCTGTTCGTTTAATTTAGCCCCCCGGTCGCTAGTGGCGCTATTGTAGGAATTTTGTTTTATAAGGTTGTTCATCTCCTAACGTTGGTAGGAACAGAATACATTTAGAATGAGCATGGCCAACATTCTGTACCTCTCTCTCGCTCTGTACCTGCATAATACGTGCGAGAAAGATAAAAATATGGCTTGTTGTGACAGATCCTAAAGTCTTACCTGGACTGGTGAAAGATTGTCATTGTCATTTTATGATTGATTTGTAAAATATATAAAAAATAAAGTTATTCTTAAATAATTATTCATATATAATTTATAAACTTAACATGGCGCAGTCGGTAGTTTGAGAATCCTAAATAGGTATATATTTAATATGTCGCGACCAAAGAAATCGGGAAGAAAAACCAAGGCAATTAACAAGAGCGTGGAACCTCCTGAAGACTTCATTAATGTCGCCCAACGATTGGAAAGTACAGCAAAAGCTATTAAAGATATAGAAAGAAACTTTACTTCACAACTTAATGAACTACAAGGTACAATAACTAGTTTATTAAATAAAAACTTTGAAAATAACACGGAATTGTTAGAAAAATCTACAGAAAATATTAATATAATAATGTAAGCTGTTTTTTTATGTAAACCATATTTATGTAAATATCTAATATTAATAAATCTTGTCGCCATATCATTGTTATAATTTCCTTTCGTTCTCCCAAATTATTTTAACTTGAATCAGATGTTTCGCGCTTCAAACTTTTCCGTTAAGTTGGAAGCGCGAAAATTTGAATTCAAAGTAATAACAAAATTTAAATTTTTATGCTTGGCGCCTACCCCCACCACGACTATATTTAGTTTTTCCCCCGGTCGCATGTGCATGGCGCTATCAGGGAACCAATTTAGTATGTTAAGTTGCCTATCTATCCTTGAGAGCGCGCAACTCGCTTGTCTATGGATGCATCAGTAATGTCTGCCAATGTCACTTATGTTACCGTTAAATATGATGGTTGGTTAATTATTATTAAAAACCTTTGTGCAACCCACTATTAACCTTTTAAACTAAATACAAATTCCTTAAATCGCACCAATTGCAGGCTCTTATAATTTTGCTTCAAAAGTAGTAACTTGCAATAGTAGTAATACCTTTACACTTGGAATTATCTACCTAAAATATCAAAAAAAATTATGTGTGCTTAAGACCACACGACAGAAGTGAAAACTTCAACAAGGTGAAATTAACAATATCAAATACACGAGTGTCTAGACAAAGCACACTGACTGTTTCCACGTCGATACGTCGATACTGAATGCGACCGATGGCGGCATGCTCTTTCATATAACGTTCATTCGGGTCAGGGTCAGTTCGGATTGAATATAGCAGTTGAATTCGAGCGTATAGTAAAAATCTTGAATACTCTCGCAAGATGGGGGCAAATTCACGTGACACTCTGTCAATTTTGGTCTATTAAATTTTTATAAGTTGGCATGAATTACAGGACCGGACTTGAAAATTATACATGTGATACCTTCTAAAATAATTTATGCAATAGCCTCATCGGTTCTACCGCTTTAATATTGCCAAATAATAAGTAATAGGTAATAATTTCTTTTCAAAGTTATGTTTTATAAATATTATAATTTAAGGTAGGTAATAGGTAATAAGCATGAATTTCTATATGGTTTAAAGATAAGTGTCAAAATAGATTTAAAAAGTTTGTAATATAAATATCCAAACCTTAAAAATACTGAACTAACTGAAACACAACTTAAAATAGGATTCTGTCACTCATATTTAGAATAGATTTTTTTTTGTTTTCTTTGTTAAGAATACACTATAGGTAAAATACCTACAGTTCAACATAAACTAATCTAATTCAAGTCATTACATTCACTGTCAAGAAAATCCCCATATATGACTTACGTAAGGTACGTAGACCCAAATATTGTTTTTATAGAATTTGTTGGCTATGGTACGGTTACATTTCTAAACTTGTATGTGGGCTAACATAAAGTTAAAAGCTTCAATATAGCTAGGGATTTAATTTTTCTGTCAATGGAAACCCTAATTTAACAGTTTTTGACTTAACGTAAGGTACGAAGACCCAAATACGGTTTTTATAGAATTTGTTGGTTATAATACAGTTACATTCCTAAACTTGTATGTAGGGTAACATAAAGTTAAAAGCTTTAGTTTAGCCAGGGATTAAATTTTTCTGTCAGTGGAAACCCTACTTTAACAGTTTTTGACTTACGTAAGGTACGTAGACCCAAAAGTGGTTTTTATGGAATTTGTTTGTTAAAATGCAATTTATTGATACAGTTACATTTCTAAACTTGTATGTAGGCTAACTTTATGTTAAAAACTTTATTTTATTGTCATACAAACAATAATAATAGTAATATCAAATAATAATTTCACTTATGTAAGGTACGTACCTAGACACAGAAAATATAATTATATATTTGTTCGCTATCCTATTACATACGAATATAGTTAGCTATTTTAACTACTATAGTAACATAATGTTACTTACTATTACCTTACTGTTGCCAAACAATAATAATATTTACTAATATAACAATAATAAAAATAATTCCTTCAAAATCAAATAGCTGCTTTTTAAAGGTTAATAATATGGAAAGCTGTTTTGGCATATGGTAGAACTAGGCGATACCCGGTTTTATCAACCTACCCGGTTTTGTCCAACTCTCTCCTACCTACCCAAGTCAGGGAAATACTTAATTTCTACTTATTTTTCTTGAAACAGAAAAGGATACCTAGATAATGTAAAATGCGAAAATTATACATTAGAAACCTAACCTTAACGAACATACATTTTAAGAACAAAAATTTTACAAACTAACTTTTCGACAAAAACGGCGTTCAGATGAAATAAAACTTATTACTTATCGATGAAATCAACTTAACGAGCAAGGCGCACACATTAATAATTATGATCCCTAATGAAAAAGAATTAAAAAATTTTAACCTGTATCTAAATTTTTGGTCAAATGAATAATAATTGTAGGTACTTACACAAAAGTAATTAAATTAAAATTTTTAAAATGTAATTAAATGTAACAAAAACGCCATTCATAACTTGGTGTTTGGGCTCATTACGGTCCGCTACAAATCTAGGGATATTATTATGTCCCAATATCAGCTGATCGATGACAAATAACCGCTGTCATCTGTTTTAAAACGAGACTATTCGTGATATTTAGTATAGCACACCCGAGTCTGACGCCTGACGCGTGACGGCGACGCGTGACGGCTCAGTTTAATTCAGTGCCCACAAAAAGTGCTAAACGCGCCTAAAGAAGTTTTCACTTCAAAAACAAAATAGTGATAACTTTATACAAAATCTTTTTTTTAGTATTAAATTGGTGATAATTCGAAAAGTGGTGCAATATAGACAACCCTACTACTTTACTTTTAATGGTTAAAAAGTTTGATGTTCGTGATTTCTTATCAAATACTTTTTGCAGCGCATTTCGCCTGCAGCGGGCTTTTTTTTTCCCGAACACTTCGCCTGTTTCATAACTCACAAGCCGTCACTGGTAGGGGCGGCAAAAATTGAATAGCCTACTAGCAGCAAATTTGTAAATCCGCCACTGGTTGGTGGCGATCGTGGATACATGCTCGTTTTGATAAACTAAGGTTCACCATAGTTGAGGCCATTGTCAATCCGACAAGAACTTGGACCCTGAAAAATGAAGCTTAATATTACCTGGAAAAAGTGTAAATCTGTAATGAGATTAAGAATGCTCCTAGGAAATAGAAATACTCAAAGCTCTTTTCCGCACCCAGCTACTTTCATCACCAACATGGAGACATGGGTACAGGGGAACGGACCTGCACTAGAATCAAATCGTTTTTGGTAAATCTAAGAAAGTTTGGGCTGCTAATTTTTGCGAAGACAAGATATGATCCAGACATGCAAACTAAATATAATGGTCTATACATAATAAGATGGAGATAACACCTTTCTACCATCCAAGCAGGATGATCTCTAAATTCCTGAACCTGAAGTATACCCTTAATTGATGTGATTCGAAGCTAATGCTCTGGCGCATGGTTTACAGTCGCTTGCTCCAGATGATATTGGACTTAGTTTCGGTGGCCATCGCGGATATATCTATGACTTTTCATGACCATACCTGCTTAGTTTAATACCAGGTTTATGATGATACAAAATACACAGAAGTTAATGAAAAAAAAAATAACCCTGCCTAGTGAACTAGCCAATCATCATCGTAAATGAGCTCTATTGAGAACTCGATTGACAATAAAAGCAGAAAAAAGAAGATATATTTGCCTCTTAGGGACCACTCCTGGCTCTTTTATCAAATATGGCGGGGAAAATTACTATAAAATTGAAATTTGCTGTAATTTTATTATTCACAAACGATAGCGACAATTTATTTATGAGGAATAAATTTGCAAGCAAAAGGGAAATATCATTCGAGCAAATAGTAGTCATTGTCGTGAGTAGAATACTATGCATTTTCTAGGATCGTTCGTCGACTGTTTTATCAAACAGTATACTTATAATATAAACAATCCAAATTGCCAAGGCGTTTTGCCCAATACCTAATTAATTTGACAGTAATTTTTATGGCTGGCTGTGATCTGTTCGAAATTTTACGAGTTTGTTACTTAGACTGGCTTAAAGAATCGAAACATTACTTAAGGGTTAGCTAACTAAAAAAAATATGTTTCTCAAAAAATCTGGAAAATTTTTTACTTTGACGGATCCAGGTGGGAGCGTGTCTCCGAGGGGTCAGACCGGTCCAGTGGTGACAACCATGTCAGCAGCACAGCAGCACGTGCGTTTAACTACATAATTTGACGTTAGTTTTGTGTATCAAATCAGGTCAAGAAGTTGACATTTGTTTTAATATTTTGATGTTAGTTTTATGACAGGACATTGACATCGGTGCATCGTTTGCTTCTCGGCTAAACAGTTGGTTAGTATCTTTACTAACAGAGTAGCAGAATACTGTGACCGAAGACTTTCCGGAGTCAAACGTCAAATATTTAGTTTAAATTCATTCCTCCTTAAATCACAGAATGTTGTTTATATTTGAAAAATATAATATTTTCATTTTATTTATAAAATTATAAAGAACATGTAATGTAATACAATAAAAAATAACAACACAATCAAAAATAAAAATTCTTTTTCCTCGCAAGGATCATCATTATCAGATTCATCCCAGTTAATAATAAGGGGAAGATTATCTGAAGCATCGATAAATCTGTCCTGTTCCCACACATCATTTATAATTTTATTAGTGTGTGTTACATAATTTTTCCATTTTTCCACTGTTACATTTTTGTTGGCTGCATTCCACAGACCCAAAACTACGTCACTTGTTACAGGATGCGTAGAACTTATTTTTGCATCATAATAGCGCTTACATTCTGAACAAACCATTTGAAAGCGTTTGGTGAAACCGAAATTTGTCTTTGTTCTAACCATGCAATAAGTAATCTATTTGACTAACTTACATTTGGACTTTTTTCAATTAGCCCAGAATGATAGGTGACGTTATCCATGATAATAAGCGACGGTTCTTCCAAGTTTAGTAACAATTTTTCTTTAAACCATTTCGCAAAATTTTCACTATTCATCGAATCAATTATATCACCAGATTTTAGGCCAGACTTAAATATTAAACTTGCATTATTCACAAATCCATTTTCGGAACCAACATGTAGCGTACAGCATCTGACGATTTTTTTAACTGTATGAAGAAGAGTATCATCTTATCAACTTCGCCTAAAAGCCTCTTTACTGTATATCGAGGTTTCATCTAGAAAAACAGGTTTTAAGGGAAACACGAAACTCCAAAAGCATGAGAAACTCTGTAAAACATTTATTTATAAAAACATTGCCATATATTTTTTATGTTTTCACAATTCCTGCTTTATTATATCTACTTACCTCGTAAATTGCGTGAAAGGGTAAAAGAGTCTTTTCTGCATCACTTTTTCTTTGAAAATAATTTTAAACTTAATGCTTATTCTTTTTTGCAATACCGTGACATTTTTAAAATAATGTTGATTATGTGTTATATAAACAGACAATAAAACTTTTTTGACTGGTAAAATTATACGACATTCATTAATTGACGCAAATTTACTATCTCACCTAGTTCACGAATGTTTGAAAGATAAGCAGTAGTCGTGATGTAACGGTCAGCGGTCATTGAACAGACTTTACGGCGAAAACTTGTCAGATTTAGAGATAATATCAAAATTGACATATCGAAATTTTAAAATATTGTTGGTTAGTTAAATACTACACTTGATTTAACTTGCTGTAATACAACCCCAAACCCCAACATTATTCTATCAGGTTCAATATCTGGTCAAGTTAAACCGCATGATAATGGAACCAAACTTGATACTTATTTAATTTCTGTATTAAATTAACTCACTATAAACGTAATTTAAAACCAGTTAATAGAGTGCAGACGGGTGGTTCTACAGATATTGGAAACTCCTAATTATTATTCGCCCTAAAATTGGACTAGAAAAAATAGATTTAAAAAGATATTAGGTATTAAGGAAAGGCCTAACGCCTTAAATGAGTCAGTAAAATCGAAGGAAGACGTGTGGAAAAACGGGCCAATAATAATTTTTTCCGAAATAAATATTTTGACGTATTCTCATAGAAAAAAGGTTTTACTTTAATCTAAATATACAGGGCGTTTTATTAAGGGTATATCACCATATCTCGGAAACTACTAAGCATTAAAACTTGGGGAAAAAAATTATGATTAAAGTGATCATGAGAAAATTGTGGAAATTATTTATACATATTCTTAAAAAAAGCAAGCCTATAGTTTTGACCTATTAAAATTAAATCTGCCGATTTTGTTTCACGGCTATCTAGATTTATTTTTTAAAACATCATATTATGCCTAAATTAGAAGTTTTGCATGATTATGTCATTAATTCTAAAGTAGTTTTTGGGCCATTGGAATAATGAGTAACAAACCTACACATAAAAGAAGCTTTAATTTAAAAAAATATTTTTTTTGTCGTGGCCACGATGCCACGAAGCTATAAAAACAATAATTTCTTCGATAAAAGTGTTAAAAATTATTGTTTTGGCAATGACTGAAACCAACAAAGATATCGAAATGCAGTCTTGTCATTTTTTTTTGCAAATTAAATCTACTTTCCGATTATAATGTCATAGTTATACCGTATGATATGAATTTTCGGGATAAAATCGAAAAAACTGTTATTACAAATTGCGCCCTCTAGCAATTTTATTAGAAACTATCGTGTATCGTTGGATACGACAATTAAAAGTACTTACATTTAGTAAAATCGGATAAATCATTTAAAAGTAATAGCGATTTTTACACTTTCAATTACTTCCCCCACTCTTATCAAGATCGTTACGCCAATGGGCCTTCAACCAAAATGATGCAGAATTATCTATTCTTTCTAATAATGTAACCAGAGGTATACCATAATATAGGAATTTTCGGAAAATTTTAAAAAATAATTTCCAGAGTTTTCTCCTGACCACACACAAGTTTCTATGTTGAGTAGTTTCCGAGATAATATGGCCGGTGGCCACCCTTAATGAAACACCCTGTACAATGGGAGTATCACTTAAAAAAAATTGTACAGGGTGTCCCCAATGCGAGCCTTATCATAAGAATTTATGTAAAATATAAATATTGATATAATACCTACATGAGGTAGAACAGCGTCGGCATCAATCAAATTGTGTTAATTAATTTGCTCGATTCGTCGACATTATAAACTATACAGGATCCTGCATCTCACCTCCCGTCTTCTATAGCTCACGTATCAATTAATTAAGGATTTTGATATTTTGCAGACTTTACCTGTATCCTAGGGCGCACTTCAGAAAATATTTTTGGTTATATAGGGTGTCACAAAAAAGTGTGACGTCATGATGATTTACTTTTTAAATTACATACCGTATATTTCCTTACTTATTTAGATGTCTCTTATAGTTACCTACATAATCTTTAAATTTTATTAAAATCTGTTTGGTAATATAGGCGAAAAAAAAAATAAAAAGAAATCAGTTTAGCAGTGGTTTTAAAAATTATTAAAAAATAAAAATAATGCCTCGTTAATAAAATTATACAAAGTACTTATTAAATAAGGTCTATCAGTCTCGTTAACCAAGTTTGATTAATACCTACAAATTGTCCAAAGTTTACTGTAAAACTTTGCAAGCTTTAAAGCTATTTATTTTTCTTATTTTAAATTTGGAACCCAGTATATTTTTATGTCATTCGATGTAAAATTAAAAATCAAACAGTTTCCTTATTAGAGTCCTCGTTAGAGTCCTATCGCAATTTCTAACGCATCAAGACTTATTTGCAGAAAACTCATTTTATCAACTATTCCAAAGTCATTATTATGAATAAATAGTTGAAAAACAATTTATTGGCGTTAAAATTTAATAAAGTAAAATTATAAATTATCTAAATAAACATTTCTAAAATTACCTACTAGAATATATATAATATGTTCGATATATCTGACCTTTCTACTCTTTGTAAGAAGTCGGGTGCATGTTGTGCAATGCGTTTACGATTCTTTGGGCATGTTTTCTGGTGTGGTTGGAGGTTCCTGATAAACGATTTCCTTTACGTAGCCTCAAAAAAGAAATCTAATTTAGTTAAGTCGGGTGTTCGGGGTGGGCCCTCCGCTTCCAATCCACCGATTTAAGAAAGTTGCGTTGAGATGATCCCTGACTTGTAATAAATAATGTGCTGGGGCTCCATCGTGTTGTAGCCACATTGCATCCCTCACAGCCATTGGTACATATTGACATACATTTGGCAATTTCTTTTGCAAAAAATCTAGATACAAAGGGCATTCAAATTTCAAATGTGCGTTAAAAAAGTGAGGGCCAATAACATGTTTTTCAATAATTCTTCCCACACACATTAATTGATCATCTGTATTGTTGATCAACCTGCCTAAATACTCTTGGATTGTGGTCGGAGTAGTAATGTAAGTTATGACGATTTATAAATACGTTTTTATGAAAGGTGGCTTCATCAGAAAAGGAAACCTTATCAAAAAAATTAAAATTATATAAACACGTTGTTCAAAGAGTTCTTGATGAAACTGGAAATGATAAATCGTGGATATGGTTACCATGTAAAATTCGTTGAACTGTTCTTTCGCATGCTCCCAATATGAAAATCATATCTGCAAGCTCTTCTTGGTTGTATTCCATGACAAAAAATAATATAAAGTACTTATAACAGCTCAAATAATTAATAACAATATTACAATGTTTTAAACTTTTATATAAAGTTAAAATACCTAGGTATATTTTAATTCATAAATCAATAAAATTGCTCCTTCCGTTTGATTTTTTAACTTACAAGTTTATTAATTATATCCTTGTGCAACAAAAAAAAAATAGTGGGCGGTCAATATGAAACATTAATTATATGGAATATGGAAATCTATTACATATTTTGTTATCGCAAATTTATATATACTTAAAGAAGCTAAGAGTTTAAATCCATTCTATACAGGCTTAACTAAAAATTATAAATGGCAAAGTGCTAAATGTATTTGCGATTTTAGTACTACTGAACGTATGTGAAATATTATATTGCATGTGAGCGCAGTATAACTATATCCTAGCTGTCAATTGCAAAATACCTGTCTGTTTTTCCTTTTTTTAGAATAGAATAGGAAATATTACTTACTTATATATAAACTGCTGCACATAATTACCGTTAAAAGAGCATTTTTTAGTCAAATTTGATACCGTGTAACTCCTGATATACAAAAAGCATTTCAAAAAGCTGGACACATTTCGAAAGGTATTTTCATCCCCTATTGAATCATTCGTAACAACTTCTTAGATTTTTACCAGGGGCTATAAAATAGGGTAAAACAAAATGTCGTGCATTTTGAAAAAAAATTTACTTGCTCCCCATTTTGCAGGAAGACCATGCTGATATTTTTTGAACCTAACATTTCATAGATATTGATCATACCTCGGGACCTTTTTGGGATTTTGCGAATATCTACTGTCATTTTCGAAGAAAACAATTTTTTCGAAAAATTAATTTTTTTTAAAATTTTGTTTCTACACCAATTTGCTCGATTTTGTAAAGTGCATCATTAATCAAGTTATTTTTGCTAACTTCTATCACTATCCTCCTCAAATAAAGAACTCACCCTGCGAATATGTACAATGCAATTACAATTACTCCGTATATTGGTATAAGTTTCCATATTTATCCTATTAAAATCAAGAGTGCCAGTTAAAAAAGCTTTGATATTTATAAACGTCATGTTGCCTATCAACGGTTCAATGTTTGTTAGTGGCAAATTGACAGTATCGTTGATACTTTGTTATATTCAGAAGAATTCTGTAACAAATACAAAAATTAGCTTGACCAGCAGAATGGGCTAGGTGCATGTTTGTAGATGAGGCTAGATTTAACTTGTATAATTCTGATGGGCGTATTTTAGTGTGGAGAGAAAAGAAAGGGGGGAACGATTGAGAGAAGAACATATGGAAGCAAGGGTGGCGTTTGGAGGAGGCGGAGTACGTAACTGTTTGGGGTGGAATCATGAGGAATGGTAGGACTGAATTGGTTGTATTGATTGGGGAAAATATGGCTGCCGCGTCGTATAGAGAAAGATGTTTGACAGATATTGTTTTGCCCTTTGCAGATAATTTTGGGGGAGACTTTATTTTAGTCGACGACAATGCTCGCCCTCATAGAGCAAGAATCGTGAATGACTTTCTTAGGGAAAACAATATCACGCGCATGATTTGGCCTGCTAGGTCGCCTGATATGAATCCTATAGACTATAGAGTATAGAGCATGTGTGGAGTAACCTTAAGTTACGTTTGAATCGGGAAGGGAATGAATTTCAAAATTTGCAAGAATTGGTGAATGCGATTTTGCGTGAATGGGAAGCTATTCCCCAAAACATGAATACAGTATTAGTGGATTCTATGCCCGAGAGGGTAATGGACGTCCTTTTAAATAGAGGCGGTCCAACAAGGTTTTAAATGTTCATCCGCCGAATATTTTTGTTTGAAGCACTCCAGATTATTTTTTTTACATGAATCATTATAATGAACAAAGAACTTGATTTATTCTTGATTTAAGTTCCTAAATAAAACTGTTGTAGGTATATATTCGCAGGGTGTGTTCTTTATTTGAGGAGGATAGGGATAGAAGTTAGCAAAGATAACTTGATTAATGATGAACTTTACAAAATCGAGCAAATTGGTGTAGAAACATAAAACAAACAAAAAATTAATTTTTCGAAATAATTGTTTTTTTCGAAAACGACAGTAGATATTCGCAAAATCCCAAAAAGGTCCCGAGGTATGATTAATATCTATAAATTGTTTGGTTCAAAAAATATCAGCATGGTCTTCCTGCAAAATGGGGAGCAAGTGAATTTTTTTTTTAAATGCACGACATTTTGTTTTACCCTATATTATAGCCCAAGGTCAAAATCTAAGAAGTTGTTACGAATGATTCAATAGAGGATGAAAATATCTTTCGAAATGTCAGCAGCTTTTTGAAATGCGTTCAGTATATCAGGAATTACACGGTATCAAATTTGACTAAAAAATGCTCTTTTAACGATAATTATGTGCAGCAGTTTATATAGATATACCAGAACTAGTATACAATTATTGTGCACTAAGAACATTAATAATAATATTGTATCAGTGGTTAGACTTTTTTTTTAACTGCGCACCTATTATACCTACCTATAGTCTAAGATCCGACCATAGAACGACCTTCACCCATCGCGTTACGGGATGAAACATGTTTTTATATAAAATTTAATGTCAAAAAATATATTTCGTGAAGGTTGACTGAAAATTTTGGTGCAAAGTATTTTTAATTAAAAATTAAAAAATGATTTTTTTTTAAAGTTTAGCGTTTAGGTTATGTTCTATCATATTTGACATAAATTGTGTGCAATATATGTCAAATATGACAGAACCTAACCTAAATGCGTTAAAACTTTGCTTGGTATTTACTACAGGGTGGCCCATTAGTGCGACAAAGGTCAATATCTCCTGTACCACTAAGATAGCGGAAAACTTTTGACGAAGCTTATTAAGGGTTAAGAGGTGCTTAAGTAGTCAACCCAGCGTATGCATATTGCACAAGCTACATGCTTTTGATTTGTATGCAATTTAATACGTAACGCAATGAGTGCAATGTTTAAAAAAAATAATTTTTTAATTTTTAATTAAAAATACTTTACACCAAAATTTTCAGTCAACCTTCACGAAATATATTTTTTGACATATTAAATTTTATATAAAAACATGTTTCATCCCGTAACGCGATGGGTAAAGGTCGTTCGCTATGGTCGGATCCCCTACTACTAATGCAATTTGCCTTAAAATAACGTTTATTTTTTCAAAATATGTTAAGTAGGAGAGAGGTGTCTGTATATTACTATTTTTAATTAGAAAAGGTTAAAAAAATTTAAACTGAACTTAATTCTGTTCAGTTTTTGCTTATGCGTTTTAGTCATTTGCTACAAACGCAATAAAAAGGCATAGCTATATATTTTGTGTGGAACTAATTCATTATTTTACAAGAAAAGCCAGGCGGTAGTTATTTGGGTAGAATCACCCATATAAATATATTACCTTTAATTAGCACAACACGTTAAAATTGGCATTATTACCAGTATATTTCGTTTATTTAATTTTGGACTCGATTTATGTAACGATTGACCTGAAAGTAGAGTTTAAACCTAGGGTAAGGTAGGGAAAAAGCGCCCAGGTAACTTTTACAGTAAAATTTTCCAGCCGTATTCACTAATATAAGCCAGGTCTAAATTTAGACCCCCAGATTAAAAACATTTCTTAAACCCCTTGTATGGTCGTTCCCCACGATCCGATTTATTCGGGTTTTTTTTACACTGGTTTTTCGGAAAATGGCGATCTGTCAAAAAAATATTTAAATTAAAACGCAATTTTTAATGTGAAAAAAGTAAAATGGACAGAAATACACAGCACTTTAATCCAACAGAGCTTAATCGACCTTTTATCACAGAATGTTGTTTATATTTGAAAAATATAATATTTTCATTTTATTTACAAAATTATAAAGAACATGTATTGTAATACAATAAAGAATAACAACACAATCAAAAATAAAAATTCTTTTTCCTCGCAAGGATCATCATTATCAGATTAATCCCAGTTAATAATAAGGGGAAGATTATCTGAAGCATCGATAAATCTGTCCTGTTCCTACACATCATTTATAATTTTATTAGTGTGTGTTACATAATTTTTCCATTTTTCCACTGTTACATTTTTGTTGGCTGCATTCCACAGACCCAAAACTACGTCACTTATTACAGGATGCATAGAACTTATTTTTGCATCATAATAGCGCTTACATTCCGACCAAACCGTTTGAAAGCGTGGTGACGTTATCCATGATAATAAGCGACGGTTCTTCCAAGTTTAGTAACAATTTTTCTTTAAACCATTTCGCAAAATTTTCACTATTCATCGAATCAATTATATCACCAGATCTTAGGCCAGACTTAAATATTAAACTTGCATTATTCACAAATCCATTTTCGGAACCAACATGTAGCGTACAGCATCTGACGATTTTTTTAACTGTATGAAGAAGAGTATCATCTCATCAACTTCGCCTAAAAGCCTCTTTACTGTATATCGAGGTTTCATCTAGAAAAACAGGTTTTAAGGGAAACACGGAACTCCAAAAGCATGAGAAACTCTGTAAAACATTTATTTATAAAAACATTGCCATATATTTTTTATGTTTTCACAATTCCTGCTTTATTATATCTACTTACCTCGTAAATTGCGTGAAAGGGTAAAAGAGTCTTTTCTGCATCACTTTTTCTTTGAAAATAATTTTAAACTTAATGCTTATTCTTTTTTGCAATACCGTGACATTTTTAAAATAATGTTGATTATGTGTTATATAAACAGACAATAAAACTTTTTTGACTGGTAAAATTATACGACATTCATTAATTGACGCAAATTTACTATCTCACCTAGTTCACGAATGTTTGAAAGATAAGCAGTAGTCGTGATGTAACGGTCAGCGGTCATTGAACAGACTTTCCGGCGAAAACTTGTCAGATTTAGAGACATATTGAAATTTTAAAATATTGTTGGTTAGTTAAATACTACACTTGATTTAACTTGCTGTAATACAATGGCGATCTGTCAAAAAAATATTTAAATTAAAACGCAATTTTTAATGTGAAAGAAGTAAAAGGGACAGAAATACACAGCACTTTAATCCAACAGAGCTTGACTTAAGCGGTTATTTCTCCAAGAAAACGCTTACCTTTATCTTCACTAAACCATAAACAATTTCCATAATTTACCAACATTTAAGCCAACGAAAACCTGCAAATGCATTTTTATCAAAATTTTAATTCCGCCTCTTGAGTAGGTTTAAATCTTAAAAAATGGGTTAAGAAAATATTTTTTTTTTTAAACTCTTTCAAAGATAAACTTACATCTCTCAAATGACCAAAAATATAATTTAGATTATCCGTCGCTCCCAAATAGTTCTCGTTTCTTTCAGAGTTCTGTCTTTACTCTTTATCTCTGGTCTGGTCACCGAAATGATATAATAATATCATAAACCTCCTTAGCAGCGAACTAACCCGAATAAGCTAGGGAGAAGATAGCAAGGAGCCGGTCCCCAATATTTCCCAGCCAAAATTGCTACTGTGTTCTTTAACGTGTGCTCCTGATGTAATATAATGGAATACGTTCTCTTAAAGAGACAGAAATTATGCGAATCACGATGGGTACTGAATATTCATGGTCAAGGGGTACCAAAACCAATGGGAATTGTAATATGAACTAAGTTTTTGGCCCTTTACTAGTCGTGTATTTGTATATGGCATTTAATGAAGCATAATGTATAAGAAAGTAAGTAATTTTGGTGCAGATAACAAAAACTACGTACTTATCAACTGGATTATTTTTTTAGATTGTTATTACTAGAACCAAAGCTTCTAAATTTTAAACACATACATTTAAAATAATGTTACCAGTCTGCTTCAAAAAATTACAAATAGTTACAATAATTTAAAATACAGTAAAATTTCTAGATTAAAAAAAAAATGTTATGGCATCAACATAATATAAGCATACCATACATATGGGTGATTTTAACATAAATTTTATTAATGATGACTGCTATGTAAGGAAATTTAAACAAATTATTGGTTTATATGGTATGAAGCAATTAATATCAGAATATACAAGTGTTGCCGAGAAATAAAAAAATGTTACAGTTATGGTAATAACAAATGAATTTTCTTTAAATGTCCGAGTTGATAGTACACATAAAATTAGTGATCATAATTGGACCTTCGTAATAACGGAAAGTTCATGAGAAAATAACAAAGAAAAAATTAAATATACTTTTTACGCAAATTCTCAATAATGCATAAATAAAGTACAGGAAACAAAATCTATCAAAATTCAGAATAATCCGACACCGTGTTTCAACATCAATATTTTAAATGCAAATAAAGACCGTGACAATATGTACCAAAAATTTTCAATATCTAAAATCAATGATGATTGCGAAGAATATAAAAACTTAGAAATAAGTGTGTATCAGTTTTAAGAAGAGATATACGGGGTGTCCGGAAAATACGTGTACAACGTTTGACCACAGACTCCTGACCTCAAAATAGGTCGATCTAAGCCGACTTAGTTATATCCAAAAGTGTCTCGTTTAGCCGGTAGAGGGCGTCAAAAATTTGTAAAAATATTGGTTTTTCTTTAAGTTACGTGAAAACCTGCTAATCGATTTTAATGATTTTTAGTATGTAGACTAATACTATAAAATGACGTTTTCTGTAGTATAGTCACCGGCTGTAATTAAGTGGAAGTGTTATAAAAGTGATATAATATGTCAACATTTCTCCTCATTTTTTATATGAACGGCGTTATGACAACCAGATATTTTTGTAGAGTGACTGGATGTATTTGGAAGCTATTTTACCTCTTTAATATTTTTCGTTGAATGAGCTGTTTTGCCAGAAGAAAATATTTACAATATTTAGTATTATTAGTAATAATATTAAAATCAAATTACCACAATATTTTTTTAAATCACCTTGTTGCTATGGCATTTAATAATTTTACAATTATTGACAAATTGTCACCATCAGTCTATGAAATTTAATTTAATTAAATTAAATTTCATAGACTCTTCAAAGTCACTCTACAAAAATATCTGGGTTTTCATAACGCCGTTCATATAAAAAATGAGGAGAAATGTTGACGTATTATATCACTTTTATAACACTTCCACTTATTTACAGCTGGTGACTATACTACTAGAAAACGTAATTTTATAGTATTAGTCTACATACTAAAAATCATTAAAATCGATTAGCAGGTTTTCACGTAATTTAGGAAAAACCTACGAATAAAGAATACAAAGGAAGTAGGGTATTGTAGATTGACAGTTGTCCGGAATGGGGGCCGATGCAATAACTCCTAGATGATAAAGGAGTTGTTGGCCGATGGCGGCAACATTTGACGCATGCGCGTTTCCGGTCCACCTGTGGCGTATCATTAAAATGGTAATAATAAAATGATTAATGAAATTTTATTTGACGAAGAAAATAGAGAAAATATTTAGATTCATATATACCTATAAGATACGTTAAGGTTGGTGTAATAAAACAATACAACTATTTCTTTTAATTATTTATTTAAATAAGGTAACGGAGGTGAAAGGGTCCTTAATGTAAATATCTGGTTAAATAACTAAAAAACACCTTTTATTATACATAAAAAAAAAATTGCAGAAAACAAATTGTTTTAGATAATAAACACTGATGAAGGCAAAATTATTGCCAAAACGTCTTCGTTAAAAAATAAAATTTTAAAAAACCTTACTATTTCTTCATGAACCAAATCACAAGAAAATAATAAAATATAATATAATATAGTCCTGTTTATTATATGTACCTAAATAATATTAATGAGATTTCTAGTATACAAGAAAATTGTCAAATGACAAACTATGCAGATAATACAAACATTTTATTTATTTCTAGTATCAATAACTTAACAAGTTAATTATAGATACATAAACCCTATTTCTAAAAGCTATTCTAAGCTATAATAAATATTCAATTAGCATTTGCCTAAGCAGTTCATTCCTTAATTTTAATTTTCCATAGTTTAAATTATATATTATGTCAATGTCTCCACAATATTTATTAAAATAGAGCACAGTCTTATAAGTGGTAAGTTTTTATATAGATTTGTCCTCGGTGTAGGAATATAAAATACATGTGCGGATCTAGTATTGACTAAGCCTATTCTAAACAGAAGCAGTCCTAAGAACTCTTTATTACCTATTTTGTCTCTAATTATTTTATATAAGAAAATAATTCTTGCTTCTATACGCAATAGTCTTAAAGAAGGGAAATTAAACAAATTACACAAAAGCCCTTGATCTGTACCTCTTGGCGGATAAACTGAAAATGACTTGTAGTACAAAAATTTTAAAAATGTACGCTGAATATATTTTAAAAGAGCAATCTTATTGGCATACTGAGGATCCCAAATAGTTCATGCATACTAAAGTTTTGTAACTACCAGGGATTAATATAAAGTTATTATGGCGTTAACATTTTTAAAGTATTTACAAGTTCTTATAATAAATCCTAGCATATAAAGACCATGAGCTTCTCGAGCAACATATTTAACAATTATGATTGAAGTAAATAATTATTGGTTTTCTAAAGACAAACTGATATTAAATAAATCAAAGACCGTTATCACCTTGTTTAAGACTAACCGATACACTTTGGAGAATCCGGAAACCGTAACCATTAACGATTGTCATATAAGATTAAAGGAAGATACTAAAACCTTCGGTGTGTTGTTGGATAGTAAAATGTCCTGGAAGAGCCATGTCCTGGAAGAGCCATTTCCAATATATGTTGTAACCAGAAGGTGTTCCATTTAGATTCACAGTAGGATAATTATCTTCGGGCAGGTTTTGACATGGTGCCTTATAAGATATTGCATAGGAACGTACCTGCCAAAAAAATATAAGTTTTTAATTATCACTGTTTGGCACCTTTACCAAATGACACAAAAGTACCTATAACGTGATACAACCTCTCTTTGTAATTTTTTTTTTTATATTTTGATATGAATTTCTTTGAATGATAGAAGGTTTGGGACTTGCTTTGAATTTTTTTTTTTAATCAATGGTATCTCCAGTCGTCCTCAGGTGAATATTGGGAAAACGTTTCTATCATTCTAGAAACATCATTGTCTTCAATCTTTAAATATGAATTTCTTTGTTTATCGTACCTATACTACCATCCATATTTTATTACATTCTTTATCCATGGCTTTAAAATTTTAAAAATAGATTAAACCAATAAAACATCTAAAAACTTTTATCGATACCTACATAATTTATGAAAAAGTGACAAAGCAGCTTTCTCAGAAGCATAAATAATGCAGAATTATTTGTATTCATATTCTTAATTCTACCTACCTACATATTTTCCAATATTATGTAATGACCTGATACAATAGTTTCAAAACTTACATTTTTTAACCTGGCTACTTCAAAAGTAGGCACTACTGCAGTTGGGACCAATCTGACTTTCAATCTTGAAGTTCTGTCAACCCAATCTTCAGAGAAATGCTTGGAGCAAAGAACTCTATTTCATATAGGATCCCAATCACTTCGGTTTACAATTTTCAACCATGCCTTTTTTCTTGGATAATTATGTGGAAAACTAAAAACCAATAAGTATTTTTAATTTGCTTTTCTGTAGAAATGGGGTAACCCAGTCGATTAATAAATAAATAATATTTTTCTGGTTTTATAAGACGAACGCCCATGAATGACGAATGACATGCGAGGTTCGGAGGTTATGTGTATTTTGATATTAAATTAAATATTTACATTTTTTTTTTCTCTACAGATTAAAAAAGTTTATATATCTAAACATAAACTTACCGATGAAATGTAATGCCCAGTTTTTTACTTCCTAGCATTTGGGAGCACCCACAAGCAGCACAATTAACCATATTTATAGCTTTTTCATTAACCCATAATACCAAACAATTAATCCGTTTTAATCGCTGTCCAGCGCTAAAAGTATACTACACTGTCGCACTAAAGTAATTATAAGTTTACTAGAATTCGTTAAATATGGTTCTTAACTAATTAAAATGGAAATTAACTCAAAAACAGCAAAGAAAGCAGAAATCACAGCTCGACCTGTCAACTAGTGTCAACCACGGTCAACCACCAAAACAAACATGGAGTCATATTTAGACATTAGATGGGGGTTCAAAATGGCCGACTTCCGTCGGTTGCGTTGTAAGGCGGTTTATGCAAAATCCTACTTCCTTTGTATTCTCAATTCGATGGGAAAAACCAATATTTTTACAAATTTTTGACGCCCTCTACCGGCTAAACGAGACAATTTTGGATATAACTAAGTCGGCTTAGATCGACCTATTTTGACGTCAGGAGTCTGTCGTCAAACGTTGTACACGTATTTTCCGGACACCCTGTATAGTGTCGGATAGGGATTGGCATCCTTAAGGATGGATTACTCGTCTTGTACTTCGCTGTGGTGCTAAGACTCTTAGTGAGTGTTGAGCTTGATAAGAAGAGGTGTAGTGGAAAGATAGTGTATAGAACAAGGATAAGAACATTTCTAGTTTCGTAGGAGTAGTCGGTAGAAAATGTTGATAAAAAAAGAATTGTTTGTAATTAGTTGGGATAAAGGGTTCCACTTCGAATAGTACATCCAGGGAAATCCCCTCTTTTATTAACGTACAAAATTATTGCTGACATAGCAGAACGGAACCCCTTTTTCCGATTGGTAAGATAGTGTATACAACAAGGATAAAAACATTTCTAGTTTCGTAGGAGTAGTCGGTAGAAAATGTTGATAAAAAAGAATTGTTTGTAATTAGTTGGGATAAAGGGTTCCACTTCGAATAGTACACCCAGGGAAATCCCCTCTTTTATTAATTTGCAAAATTATTACGGACATAGCAGAACGGAACCCCTTCTTCCGGTTGGTCAGATAGTGTAGGTATAGAACAAGGATAAAAACATTTTTAGTTTCGTAGGAGTAGTCGGTAGAAAATGTTGATAAAAAAGAATTGTTTGTAATCAGTTGGGACAAAGGGTTCTACTTCGAAAAGTGCATCCAGGAAAATCCCATCTTTTATTAATTTGCAAAATTATTGCGGACATAGCAGAACGGAACCCCTTCTTCCGGTTGGTAAGATAGTGTAGGTATAGAACAAGGATAAAAACATTTTTAATTTCGTAGGAGTAGTCGGTAGAAAATGTTGATAAAAAAGAATTGTTTGTAATTAGTTGGGATAAATGGTTCCACTTCGAATAGTACATCCAGGGAAATCCCCTCTTTTATTAACGTGCAAAATTATTGCTGACATAGCAAAACGGAACTCCTTTTTCCAGTTGGTAAGGGTTGCAAAACTGTATAAAAACTCAAAGGATCACTTACTCAGAGAGTTGTAACAATTGTTCAAGTGTAAGGGTAACCTCTGCCCGTTTGTCTACTCACTTTAAAGTCAATACTAAATTCAACAATTTTGAAGTCATGAAGAGTACTGCACCATAACCAATCTATTTTGCTCCAATTGCGTAAATGTTCTTTGAGTAAATTAACCGTTTATTGTGTAAAATTCTTATTTTGGTTAGAGAATCAGTAGGGGTAATTTTAATAATTTTTATAAAATATTGTAGATATTTAAAACACGTACTCACGATGCACGTCCAATGTGCGATAGATGCGGCAAAACCGGACACTTGGCCCGCGTATGCCAATCAATGCGAAGACAAATGGTTCCATCAAAATATAAAAATAATTCATCAAAATCTCAAAATTAAACTCAACTTTTGGCACTATGTGAAGGTTCACATGAAAATAATGAATCTCAACTTTTCAATGACAGTACTTAAAAAAATTCAAAATGCTAATTAAGGGGTACCGCTAAATTCACTTTGCTTCAACAAAATTCTCAAAAATTTTAGTTACGCAATGTTTATATTACAGATCTAGATATAAAAATAGGTTCAGGTGCTTTTGAAAATATAGCGTCAGCAAAATTTGTAACAGATTTTGGATCATTACCGTTTATTTCACGTCAATTTACTCAAAGAACACTTACGCAATTGGAGCAAAATAGATTGGTTCTGGTGCAGTACTTTTCATGACTTTAAAATTGTTGAATTTAGTATTGACTTTAAACTGAGTAGACAAACGGGAAGAGGTTACCTTTACACACGAACAATAATTGTTACAACTCTCTGAGTAAGTGTTTCTTCGAGTTTTTATACAGTTTTATAACCCTTACCAACTGGAAGAAGGGGTTCCGTTTTGCTATGTCAGCAATAATTTTGCACGTTTATAAAAGAGGGGATTTCCCTGGATGTACTATTTGAAGTGGAACCCTTTATCGCAACCAGTTACAAACATATATTTTTTATCAACATTCGTCTACCGACTCCTCCTACGAAACTGGTGATGTCCTTGTTCTTGTTCTATACACTATCTTTCCACTACACCTTATCAATCTCAACACCCACTAAAAGTCTTAGCACCACAGCGCAGTACGAGATTAGTAATCCATCTTTAAGGATACCAATCCATATCCGACATTATTATGATAAACAAATAGACTAAAACAAAGATAGTAAAAAAATGTGCAGTGTTTGTCATTCTGAGGGTTTAAAGTTAAATAATGGTCCAATTTAAAACTGATACTAAATTGTTTGGTGATAGGGTTCAAATCTAAAACTAGCAAGAGGTTTAAGATAAGTAAGGAAGGGTCTGTAACCTTACAGCCCCCGGCTCATATGACCGGAGTAAAAAGCTGAAAGAAATATTAATTAGTGGGTTATTAAAATAGGTTAATTAAATTAATAATAACCTGCAAAGCTGAAAAATAAAAATTAGTTTTTTATTATTATTATTACCACAAAAAAATTGTGCCCTTGGAGGTCTGATTTAACACAAAAGTGTTATTTGCACGACTCATGGTATTGAGTCTATTCACCTATTCCAGAATTCCACATGTGACATTCAAATACATAATATAATGCATTAGCATGTCTCACATACAATAGAGAAATAGGCTCGGACGTGACCGTCTAGATTCGGGCAAGAATCTATGGCCGACCCTACGTTGTGTTCGTCAGGTTCGCTGAAAAATACTAATTGAAGTATTATACTGAGTGGACAAAATTTTAACCAAACTCTATTATGGCCGTTAGTTAAATAAACACTATTTAAAAGAAAACTTTAAAACACGACAGGAAGGCAGAATTCTTCGCTATTAAAAAAAAAATATAAAAGAAAATTCAAAACAAAAGTTGTCAGTTGTGCAAAAGAAAGCTCCTGTAACGCACTCTCGACCACGTTTCCAAAGGTTTCCCTACCCTGTGCACCGGACGAGACTATGGGGCTGTCGCCCAGGGCAGTAGCCCTTCTCTATAGGTTCCCCTCATACAGTTGCTGGTCCCGGCTGTCGGCGGGCTGTCCCACGTTGAAGGAAACATTGTGAACCGACAAGTCTGTATCAAAAGAACGAGTCATTCACTGTTCCCTGTACAACCTCCAACAGAATTTAAGGTTAAGTTTTAGTTTTTAAAGTTACTCATAAAAGAAGCAAAAACTGCCACCTTTTGTTTAAACATCAGAACGCTGGTATCGTTGCTTCAGACTAGCACATAACATAAGAAAATGAGAGGGCTTTTTCCTGCCTGATAAAAATCCCCACATCCCCACGAGATTAATCTCGTTGCTACGTCCAGCGTGAGGCTGTCGGCTCCGTAACAGCGCGAAGGGAGAGCATGGTAATAGGATAACCCTGAACTTAAATCATTTAGGAAAACTCACATAAACTCAGTTATGAAAAAAAAACAATTAAGGTTCTTTTGGTTTGTTAATCGTGAGGTTTGTTGAGTTTTATTTCATTTGGTCTTAACAACAGATACCAAAAAAAAAGTAAATAAAATAAACTTTGTTACTGTTTTAAAGCCATAATTAGTTTTGGGTAGAAATAAAGGATAACTATAATCTTAATTGTCATTTAAAATTGCTAACCTGGAAGGTCAGTAAAACTGTTTCTCTCCCTTTCACCTTCTGATGGCGTTTTAATAATAATTTAAAACTTTTGTTACTCTCTAAAAATTAAAATATAAATTTTAAAATAGTCGTGAAATAGATAATTAGTATCAAACTTTTATTGTGGTATTATATTTAATCTTTTACTCCCCTTTTCTTTAATTTAATTTAGGTTGATATAGTAAACAACGTAAAATTGATTAAGAATTTTGTTGCTATAGGTTAATTATTTTTCTCCTTTAAGAGTGAGAGAAAATATTAGATTTCTTTATTGTTTATTTAAAGACATAAGCGGTGATATCCAAGACAAACGGGATAACCGAGCAGATGTCATGAGATTTATTTATAATTTGTTTATTTAAAGACATAAGCGGTGATATCCAAGACAAACGGGATAACCGAGCAGATGTCATGAGATTTATTTATACTTTGTTTATTTAAAGACATAAGCGGTGATATCCAAGACAAACGGGATAACCGAGCAGATGTCATGAGATTTATTTATAATTTGTTTATTTAAAGACATAAGCGGTGATATCCAAGACAAACGGGATAACCGAGCAGATGTCGTGAGATTTATTTATAATTTGTTTATTTAAAGACATAAGCGGTGATATCCAAGACAAACGGGATAACCGAGCAGATGTCGTGAGATTTATTTATAATTTGTTTATTTAAAGACATAAGCGGTGATATCCAAGACAAACGGGATAACCGAGCAGATGTCATGAAATTTATTTATAATTTGTTTATTTAAAGACATAAGCGGTGATATCCAAGACAAACGGGATAACCGAGCAGATGTCATGAGATTTATTTATAATTTGTTTATTTAAAGACATAAGCGGTGATATCCAAGACAAACGGGATAACCGAGCAGATGTCATGTAAGAAAATATTAGATTTATTTATACTTTGTTTATTTAAAGACATAAGCGGTGATATCCAAGACAAACGGGATAACCGAGCAGATGTCATGAAATTTATTTATAATTTGTTTATTTAAAGACATAAGCGGTGATATCCAAGACAAACGGGATAACCGAGCAGATGTCATGAGATTTATTTATAATTTGTTTATTTAAAGACATAAGCGGTGATATCCAAGACAAACGGGATAACCGAGCAGATGTCATGCAAGAAAATATGAGATTTATTTATACTTTGTTTATTTAAAGACATAAGCGGTGATATCCAAGACAAACGGGATAACCGAGCAGATGTCATGCAAGAAAATATGAGATTTATTTAAAGACATAAGCGGTGATATCCAAGACAAACGGGATAACCGAGCAGATGTCATGTAAAAAAATATTAGATTTATTTAAAGACATAAGCGGTGATATCCAAGACAAACGGGATAACCGAGCAGATGTCATGTAAAAAAATATTAGATTTATTTATACTTTGTTTATTTAAAGACATAAGCGGTGATATCCAAGACAAACGGGATAACCGAGCAGATGTCGTGAGATTTATTTATAATTTGTTTATTTAAAGACATAAGCGGTGATATCCAAGACAAACGGGATAACCGAGCAGATGTCATGTAAGAAAATATGAGATTTATTTATAATAAAGAAAAATTAGTAATTTAAAATTATATTCCTATATCATTAAAATAAATTTTGTTGTTTACCATAACTACCGTCTGAAAAATATATTTTGCCCTGTATAAAAAAAAACCAACCAGTATTCCCAAATTAGAGTAACCCAACAAAATAAAAAACTAAAGAAAATAAACTTGTTCTTTAAGAACTTAACACCCTTTTTAAAAAAAAAAACATCCCCTGAATTTTAAATTGTTACACAAATTAAATCAATAAAAATTAACAAAGTAATACAAATAAAATTAAACTTATTTAACCCAATGCCATTTGTTTTGCTATTTGAATTTTTGTATTTAGAAAAATTAATTTTAAAGAAAATCTGCAGAAAATAAACTTATGATGACTCTTGAATTTAGGTGCTTACCGTACCTATCGAAGTTAATAAGTGTTTCTTTAGAAATTCTCTGTCTAGCAGCTAACCCATCTTCTCCCCCACCAAAGTCTTCGTTTGTGCGTTTTACCACCCTGCGTCGTTTGTAATACGAAGTACGACGTTGGCTGCTATAAAAAATCAATAATTGCGGCAAAGATGTGAACGGTCCAAAGTTCACGCGTCCTCCTAAATATCATCGGAAATATACTGAGGATTTTATTTTCAAGACTGGCTACCTAAATAGATTTATCAGGGCCTATATTTGGAAATGAAAAGTTATTAGACTTTTAATAAAATATTTTTCCAGTATTGCAGGGTAAATTAAAATCATAATATAATTTAAATTAAATATAAATAATAGAGTAAAATAATTAAACCTCAGGGCGTAACATGGGGAAAAGAATAAGTTTACCAAATAAATAAATTAACAAAAATAGTGAAAAAAAATTCAAATAAGGGCACCTAGGTCTGCTCTGTCACAGGTCTAAACTCATTTGTTTGACTTGGCATAGTACCCTTCGACTACTGGTATATTTAGGCATTTTCAAAGGCAATTCTTAGAAGAAAGCTTTCTTTTACTAAAAAATACCTTAATAATTATTGTAGGAACTATGCACGCCATACGCCTAAGAACCTTAAATCCACATATTTTTCCTTTTTTCGATATTTTGTAATGTCCTTCATCAATGTCATTTTTGCAGATCCATCTCGTCTTTTCTGGATTGAAATATCGGACAACAAATTCAGTAAAATATGGACACAGAAATTATACAGTGTGTCTACGGATGGACCTAACTATACTTGTAAAAAACTTTATTTTCAATTTTTCAAAAAAAAGTCATTCTTCATCATTTCTTTTGCTTATTAAATAAATATAATTCACGTAAGAAAATTTCCCTTTTTTTATACAGGGTGCACAAAAAATGTAGAAATGTAGATTTGCAAAATAAAAAATTTTTGATCCAACTTTTTTAAATGATCAAAATATGAGAGATTGGAAAAAAAATTCGAAAAGCCGAATAAAGTTTTCAGATATGACCTGTGGTAACTACGATATTTTATATTAAAGTTAAATAAATTATTGATATTTTCCTTCAGATTAAAGTTTTAATATAAAATATCGTAGTTATAATTTATCCAAAGTAAGTGTAATGACATTCCATACGGCGGTAAACAGTCTCAAAGAGTTACCGCCGTTTGTATGCGTATGGAATGATTGGAATGTCATCACACTGACTTTGGATAAATTATACCACAGGTCATATCTCAAAACTTTATTCGGCTTTTCGAGTTCTCTTTCCAATCTCTTTTATTTTGATCATTCAGAAAAGTTGGATCAAAAATTTTTAATTTTGCAAATCTACATTTTTACATTTTTTGTTCACCCTGTATAAAAAAATGGATTTTTTTTTACGTGAATTATATTTATTTAATAAGCAAAAGAAATGATGAAGAACGACTTTTTTTCGAAAAATTGAAAATAAAGTTTTTTACAAGTATAGTTAGGTCCATCCGTGGACACACTGTATATATTCGAAAATAACTGTTTTTAGTACGTACACTATTTCTTCTATATTTTTGTCCACCCAGATAAAAAAATTTACGGTTATGTTTTTGTTAGTCATCAGTAAAGTCTCGTATGGCCACAGAAAATAGAATGAGGAACACAAACTTTGTCCTTCATATGATCGCGCGGCTAACCTAGCTTCGGCGGAAGATTTTTATCCATTCCAGTCGCATTTCTTGATTGAAATATATAAATAGACCATTTTTCTTTAAAATGGCCATACATATGTTTTTAACTCGTTTTCCGGTCAGCGGCCAGGCCGACCTATCGTTCCTCTGTGTTTTCTGTAATCTGACAGTAAACCCAGAGGTTTAGTAGCCGCGTTCGGCAATTACCTCAGACCGCTTGGATTGATCTAAATCGTTCGTTTATGACATCTAAATGGAGGGGAAATAAATCTCAACAGTTCGGTAATTAAAATCGGAGCGCTCCGAGAATAATCTTTTTGCTCGAAGTATTTTGACCGAGGAAAGCGATTAATCTCAGCTGAATTTGTGAGGTTAAGTTTGATGTTTATAATTAGGTTTTAAATTTTGGTAGTTTGATTGAACAAAGCCCTTATTTTTTTGTGATTTGACTGAAAATAATATGCAGGAAGTGGAACTATATGATGTGGAAGAACAAAAACGCTCTACCATGTTTATTTGACCATAAATACACAGAAATATTCTACATGTTCTATATAAGACGTCCCAGCAAGTTGACATGGTTATTCCAAATCGATCAGCGACTGATCTAAATTGAAAATACACATTAGGAAGGCTAAGGAAGGCATAGACTCTGGTGGGTTTTACCTAAAACTTTCCATATTTGATAAACACCAGATTGCTATCATGGTCTGTTTATCCAATAACATTTCCGGATGGCCAGCACCTACAGCTATCAATCTTCCCTCTGAAACTGCATTTAATTTATTAAGCAATTCTTCAAAGGTAGTTGGGGACAATCTAAAGTGCTGTCTGCTGGTGATGTGCAAATCGGGGTACCGTTTCTTCGGCAAAACCGTCTCATACCTTTTCCAAAATCTTGACGTATTCCTCATTATCGACTTCAAACATTAGTTGATATAGCCTCCTTCAATTAAGGCCAATACAACCCTAGGAATACTAATTTTTAGTAACTCTACAAAAAGGAAAAAAAGGTTAGGTTTCTTAGATCAAAACAAAAATATTACATTTTTGACTTTGACAGAGGTCAGCTGTTAGGTACCGTTCGTTTATCACAAAATTCTTCGACCGATCCGAGGTCACGTGACAAAATATCCATCGCATCGCAGATGTAATTGCCGAACGCGGCAAGTGATGGATGGATAGCTTTGTAAGACAATTAGGAACTTATTATGGTACCATAAAAACAGCTTTACAGGCAAAAACTTGTAGGAAATTTAGTTAGTATATATTTCGGAAAATGATATAAACATTATCGCATGTTTATTTAAATCGTTACTTATTTAGGGGGATAGGATAATTACCCCTTTTACCCTCGTTCCTGTAAGTCTTTACTTGGCTGCATCTTAAATTCCTTAACACTGGACCTGCACCTAGTTCTTAGGGATGGCTCACCCTGTGCGTCGTTGGTGATTATATTATTTTACAGGTATATCAAACCTACGTAGGTATACTCTTGCTCCATCGTCCCCTTAAGAATATTCGTCTTTATTCTAATTAAGTTGCAAAGCTACTAGGGTCATGTTTCTGGTTGGTATATAGCATAGCTATAGGAATGTTTTATTATTTATATGCAACAATACAGTTAGGTAATAATTGGTAAAACACATAAAATTAGGCATAATAAACTATACGCGGTAGTTTTATGATTGTGTGAGTTTTTGGGACGGTAAAATATTTTCGATTTATTGCCAAAGACGTAACATGTGATTTCTGGAATTTTTTGTTTGATTTTTTTAGCTCATTCATTCATTACAACACTCTATAATTTTTCTTGTCCTTAAAAGAACATTTTTCAAGCATTCTTTTTTAATCTGCAACGCTTTTGTTTAGACATCCAGCAGCTGAAGCCGAACCAGCTCAATGCTGCTCGGGACCCAGCAAGGTAAAGAATAATATGTAAATTTCACCCTGCAAAGATGTAAAAGTACTAACACTATTACGTTAAAATTTAATTATGTAGGTACACTAATACGGTCTGACGTTTAAACACCAATATGGTCGGACATTTAATAGTTATTTATGTACCAAGGCAGTAAAGTGATCCTTTATCGGACGAGTCTGAAATTATTAGATGAGCGAGGCGAATAACAGGCGAGTCGATAAAGACACTTTACTGACGTGGTGCATACAAAATTTTATCGCCAACCGTTCAGAATTTATAATATAAAAAATTGAGGTTTAACTCATAGCAATAAATCGCGAGAAAAATATTATCCAGCTGTCATGGGGAAAGGCGTAACAGACACAGACGATTTTTGATTAATAAATGTCAAAGTCACTTATTTGCGGAGGGTAATAGTATATTAAGTACACGTTTCATAAGAAGCGGTTTTAGCGCACGCGTCTATTTTAAAAAACGAGCCAGGAAGTGGTGCTAAAACGCCTTATGAACCACGTGCTTTATACTATTTTTTTTATTTGTACTTTTTTCAATAAAAGATACATATTTAAAAAGAAAATAAATCCTTTAAATTTTTATGTCGAAATTTTATGTTGGTAATACTATTTTTTATCATAGTAACCTCTGGACAACCAAAATTATTTTGCGAACTTTGCGTCATTTTTTGATTTATTGACCCATTTTCACCACGATATTCTAAAGTTATTTTAGCGATATGAGATTTGAAATTGGACGGAATACGTTGTGTGATCCTTGTACATTCGGTACATATACAGAGCGTTCGGAAATTCGGGCGATTTTAATAATTTTTTTTGAATTTCAAAAGACGTGATTTTACGTCAATTTTTCAATTTTTCAGTTTCAATGTTACCAACATCAAATAAAGAAAAAACGCGTATCGAAATAGCTTTATTATGAACTTCATTTCAAGTTCATAATGAACTTATTATGAACGCCAAATAGAAAAAAGTATTTATCTGCCGCATTTGCGCATTACTGCATAAAACGTCAATGTCATTCAAAACACAATTTTACAAGAAAGAAATTCGTTTATTTTAAATCTTATTACAATAAATATTAGAAGAACAATTATTTAAGTTAGAAAAGGATGCAACTGCTGACCTCGCCGTATTAAGTAGTTGTTGCTGAACATTTTTTTCATTCAACACAATTCTTATGGGGACTTCTTGGGGTAGTCCCGGTTGGACATTTTTGAATACCCTTTGAGATTTTTTCATTTTATTTTCAATGCTTTCTTCCACGTATCCTTCGGCTACGCTTGTGGACCGCCATCCCCCATGCCGTTTGAGATCCTAAATATCAGCGCCATTGTCAGCAAGAAAAGTTGCAGATGTTCTTCTCAAACAATGACCGGTGTAGCCTAAAGCATCAGGAAGTTTTAGATATTCCGCAATTTTTTGTGGGATTTTTGCGAAAGTGTTGATGCCAACTGGCTCTACTGTACATTTGCCATGATGATAAAACAGGAAAAATCGATTGTGCCTTACTGTTTTGGGTCTTAACAGTAAGTACTTGTGGTAAATTTTATACCCATTGCCGTCTGATCCTACGGTAAATACACGTTTTTTCTTTGTTTTGGTATCATGTAATTTTACTATTAGCATTGTTCCTGAATCCTCTATATCTTCAGATGTTAAACTGCATAGTTCTGCACGCCGACATGCGCCATTCAGCCAAAAAATTAATACCACTAACAGAAACGTGTCGTCTGGAGCTTCCTTCAAAAACTTCATAACGTTTTCCATGATCAAAACTTTTGATTTTTTGGGTTCATATTTGTCGTTTTAACGTTTCAAAAAAACGATTAACTTTTTATATTGTGAAATATCCGTATTTTCACATTTGCTGATAAGTATTGTGCTTTTGATCATAGAGTACGCACTGAGAAAAAGGATTAATTCCCAATACCCAGCTATATTTCATCCAACTAAATAATCGAGTTGGTAACGAGCAACTAAATCACCGAATTCAAAGAATTACATAATTTAATTGGAATTTCAATAAAGGTTTAATTGATCCACCACTATACCAAAAATGTTTAATAGGAATTAAATTGCGTAAATTATAATTTATTTGATTTTTGGATAGTGCATATTTAGCAAAATTAAAATTTTGTTGTCACAATGACGATTTAATTCATGTAATGAATAATAATCCTTTGTGGTAATTATATTTTATTTTGAACAGATTTTAATATTCTTGTGACAACTATACTATAGTTTGCAAAAACGAAATCAATTTTGTTCAAAAGTAATGCGTTATTCCAAAAATAATATCATTTTATTGGCGCAATTATATCAGATTGTAAGAAATAGGACAATATGTTTTAGAAATAATGTATTATTGGGCTAAAATAAGTTTATTTAATTGTAACAATTATTTATAGATTCATTTTAAACCCTCAAGATATTTTTTATAACTAATTTATAATTGTAACAATATGTTGATTTTATTTAGTCAACTATTGCATGCATTTGAGAATAATATTATTTTATTGGCGCAAATATATCAGATTGTAAGAAATAAAACAATATGCTTTAGAAATAATCTTTATTTTTGACAAACCTCGTATACGCCTGGAAAAATTTAATATTTGATAGTTGCATTTTAGGTTTTAGACCAAGCGGAACTTTTTATGAAGAATAAGTAACTGTTTTTCATAAAATTAATAATAAAAAAGTTTCCCATATGGGTCCAACTTTTTGCCAGACACTGTATAAGGAATAAACGTTTCGGACAGCGGTTTTCACCAGTAACTGTAATATTTTGATGCTCTTCTTCCTAGAAAAAAATAAAAATACCATTTCAAATTTTTTAGAAAATCATAAAAATCTGCGACCTTGTCATAAAGCGCTACCTATACTGACACGAAAAATAACTGAACTCAAAATGTTATTATTCAAGTAGAGCACCCATAAAAGTGCTTTAAAATTAAAAAAAGTTATTTGAAATCGGTTATTCCAAAAAAAAGTTGTTGACTTGTTTTCAAACCAACGTTTACCCCTTCCGCACCCTTTATTTGACAAGGTAGAGAAAAAATGTAAATACAAAAAAGTTGTGATATTTTCAGTAGGTTACAAAAGAAAAATTTCAATATAGGTTCACTTGAAACAATTTTGATTAAAACAATATTTTCTGCTCCGAGGTTGGATTTACGCCCTCTAGCGGTGGAGTTTGCTGATTTACCAATAATTTTTTTTTCTAAGGGTCGTCCGATTAACGGGTTCTGAGATACCTATAGCCGGCGTCCCTTATTAATGACCCACCCTGTATATTCTATACGGAAAATTATATTTATTTTTTAATAAAAATGCATATTATTATAGTATATTTACTTAATAGTTTCCGAGAGATTAACCCGTTTTCTATAATCTTCTAACGTTCCATTTACCGTGAAACACCCTGTACTTACTTTAATTGCTATGTGCATATTTATTTTATTTTTACCATTTTCTGATTAATTGGTTAAAAAATTAAAGTATAAATAAACGTCAAGTTTAAAACAATTATTATCATATTTATTTTGGCAGCCATATTTTATATACAATTATTTAAGACAGGATTTCTCAAACTACTTAGGTAAAAAATTTGGTTTAAATTCCATTGAATATTTATAAATGCATTAATAAATGTTATTTGTAGAAAAATTGGTACGGTTATACAGCGTGCGCATTGGAAAATTTAGTCAAATTGCGCAATTCGCAACACATACATATTATAATAATGTACGCCATCTTCCCGGCGCGGCGCGGCAATTCTAGAACCATATACCTACCTACCTAGTAGATAACAACTAAAATATTAGATAATAAAATAGGTATAATAATTGATGACTTACCGACAAACACAGGTACTAACATGGGTAACCCCCAGGTTTTCAATATTTCCCCCATTTCATCCATAACTATATTATTATAGTTGGACCACTTAAAGACAAACAAAAGAAAATACCGACACCCGACACCCGACACCAACCCGCGCCCTTCGAATTAAATGCTTCGCGTGGCGGTCGTCTTCACGTTGAGACTCGAGCCGTAATTCTGCCTAACTTGCCTACAGTAAAATTTAGTTCGCGGAACTCTGGCAAAATAAATTTATTTTGGAATATCTGTTTTATTTGCAGTATTAAATTATAATCTCTAGATTTCTTATAGCATACTATGCTAACAAATATCTGGATTCCTTGAATAAAATATTTATTGAGAAAATTGGAAGTAAATAATATTAGTAAACTGTAATTGATTGCATTAAACTTTTGTTAATTTAACCATATATATTCCAATTCGATTTTTTAGTTGCCCGAATTAATCAAAAATATTTTACAAAATTATGTCAAGAGTAATTTAGTGTAGTGAACTATAATCTTATTTATCCAATTATAAAACCAATACTAGAAATGTTAAAAATCGCTTAATTGCCACCAGAAAGAAATTTTTCTTAGTGCGTAGACCATAAACTGGAAGCTTTGAGGAAATTTGCCTAAAACAAATAACAAAATTAGTACGTATATACCACACTTTAACCATATAAAATAGATTACCTTCCCGTAAAAGTATGCCAGCATCAAATTTTCGTCAATGCTTTTAAAATTCTTGGTGTTTCTCCACTCGCAGAACATATTATGCTGTCTCGTATCTTTCCTTGGATTTTACTGGAAGCAAACTTGAAGAAGCTTCGCAGGCCGCATTCGGGATATCTTCCAAGTCGTTTTCATTAGCCATTTCCATAATAAAATTCTTGTGAAATTCACTCTTCAAATATGATTTTATTTGGATGCTGTCAATAGTCGTCAAACACAAAAAAACATCTTGTTTATATTGCTAAGTTACCGAGAAGTCATACTACTAAGTTTTTGTAGATTTTCTTCAGTAACTATTCCTTTTAGATTTTAATATGAAATGCAAAATAATTAATTACTTACAAAATGCGAAAAAATAATATACGCACCTCGTCAGAAAAGTGATTTTACTTGACTCGTGTGGAAATTAAATCCTCGCTTCGCTCGGATTCAAACTAACCATACCTACTCGTCAAGTAAAGTTCCACTTTTCTAAACTTGATACGTAATGTACTATTACAGGTTATCCATGTTTAGGTGATAATACGCATTTCCGTGCATCCTATTCCGGATTTTTAGGTATATGAAAAGCTGTGCTCTTCCTGTGACAAACATGATAGAAGTGTTAGTTTGAAGGTGGTAGACAATGAAGTAATATAAAAAAATTACCTTGCCGGACTTCCATTGTCTTTATTTTGTTACTTAACACAACGTTTCGGTTAGTTTGTATCTCTAACCGTTTTCAAGTGTAAACTAAATTATAATTCTAAGGCTACTGTCTTAAATACTATCAATGTGCAATGAAGCTTGATGACTCCGCCTACGTGCTAATTGGAATGTGACGTTTGAGCTGTTGGTTTTGGACAAGAGGAGGCTTCCAGATATTGAGGATATCTGTATATTAAGTTGGTTGGTCCATACAAGTTCCGCTATACCTGATCTCGAAGTTTTACCTCTTTGAGTATGTTTCAGATGTTCTTTAACTCTTACGGGAAAAGGTCTTTTTGTTTCTCCAATGTACGATTCGCCACACTCGCAAGGGATTTGGTAGATACAATTTTTTGTGTTTTCATTACGGAGGTTTTACTTTTGTAAGAAATCTTCTAAGTGTATTTCTGGATTTGAAGGCTGATTTGATACTTATTATAGTTTTTGGTTATCCTTCTAATCTTTTCAGAAATTCCCTTAACATAAGGTATTGTAAGAAATGCTTGCTCCTCTTTCGTTTCTGTATTAGTTTTTACTTCGCGATTTTTCAGTTATGGGATGGTATTCGTTACAAAGATACAAAGGTTTCAGGGTAACCATTATGTTTTATATCTTTCTTGTTATTTGAAATTTTAATATTAAGGTCTTCTGGATATTAGGAAACATTTTAGGATACTTAATAGAATAATTATAAGTCAGTTTTAGAAATAGAGATAATTTATCAAATATAGTTTGAATATATAGGTAGGTCATTTATTTACTTAGGTTATATGCAAGAATAACCCTACTGGCTAAATATCGCCTATATTCATTTAATTTTATGAATAAAAGTCGTTTATTAATATTATTATTATTAATATTATTATTATTATTATTATTATTATTATTATTATTATTATTATTATTATTATTATTATTATTTTTATTATTATACCTAAGCCAAAGTTTAGGTTTAATTTTTTTTAAATGATAGAAGTCCCTCCAATGACTTAAATTTTCAACACAAATACTTCCATCTTTTTACAGTCGTCGCGACAGTGTCGAACTCCTAGGTTGTTTACAATAAGCTAAAGCTTCGTTCGTACAGCGGTCAGAAACCGTCAGCAAATTAACGACGCATGCGCACGTGTTTGAAAGCGTTCGCATATGACAAATTCCAAACCGCTGGCAGAAAATCCGGCGTTCGCAGAAGCCAAATTGTTGGTTGAGGATCCATTTCTAACCAGTTTACAACCAGACAATTTGCTTCTACGAACGAAGCTAATATTATATTGAAATTTAAAGAAATCGTCCAATTTTCTCAAAGAGACCTGATTTAGATTGAATTGTAAAAAATACACAAAGTCACGGTCTCACTTAAACCTTTATCTAAGTAGGTTAGGTTAAGGTGACATGTTTCGCCTTATCGGCATCATCAGACCTTATAAACAATTAAAAAGTCTTTAAAACATTTAAATTAAAATACAAACATCCACATCACAGCCAACGTCTATAAAGTCTATATTGTTCGTTTGCTGTGATGTGGATGTTTGTATTTTAATTTAAATGGGAAAGAAAGAAAAAACTAAAAGTCTTCCTCCACAAAATGTAATAGAATAAAAAATTATTCAAAGGTCTCTACATGTTTCGAACGTAGAAACGTTCATCATCACGAGAGAGAAAAATTTATTTAGATTTAAAGTTTTGAAATACTCAGTATGGTTTAACCTTTATTAATTTTCTTCATATCATGTTTCTTCTACACTTCAATTTTATAATTCTATAAAAGCGCCATTAAGGTTCTAATTTTCTCTTTTCATCATTTTTCTGTCTCCTGATACGTTCGAAACGAGGGGGATTTCACATAGGAATTTTGGTGTACAATGTAGGGAATTTAATGTGAAATTAAGGTATTTATGGTAATTTAAGGGGTATTTATGGGTATTTAAGGGTATTTAAGGGGTATTTATGGGTATTTATGGAAATTTATAGGAATTTAAGGGGTATTTATGGCCATTTAAGAGGAATTTATTATTATATAACGAGTTCTATGCATGCGCCAAATGGTGTCGCGCCTGCGAATTTTTAAGAACGTATAGAACATACGATAGGATAGCCCGAGGGATAGCCAATAGAATTCAAATTAATCCATTTACGTGTGGCGCCATCTATTTTGATTAGGCAGAAACCTGGTAGTGCATCTTATCGCCATCTAGCGTATGCCTTTATCTTCGGCCGTCGTTATTTCACTTTATGTTCTAATGGGGATGTTTGGTGGGCTCATTGCATCTTTTCACCATAAACGACGCGACGCGAGCCAGCTGAAACGAGCATAAAAGTGGTTTTTAAAAAAATTATAGGCGGATTCCTTCTATTCTACGGCGGAGAATTCGGGAAAAATAAGCAAAAAATTCCACTGTCAAAATTTTGCACCTGTCAATGTCAATTTTTTTTTAATTTTTTTTCCGAGAAATGCCATACAGTAGATCGTCGTCCTTGCGGAAAGAGAAACATGAAAAAAAATGTTTGGTGAAAATCGTAGGTATGTACCGTGCGAGCTGCACTTCTTACAATACGATCTTTCTAGATTTTATTTTTGCTCTAGCTTCTCTATAGTTTATCCGATTTTGACGAAATTTGGTATGGTGGCTATGGTAGCGGTATACCACAAAACGTATATCTCAGATTTGTCAAAATGTTATTGACAAGCGGTATATTGAAAACTTGTCAAATTAGGAAATTTTCGATATCTGTCAAAAAAAATAGCAGGTCGTATAGATAGTGACCCAAGGAATACGGGAAAAATACGCAAAAAATTCTCCTGTCAAAATTTAACAGCTGTCAAGTATAAAACAAAAAGCGATATTGACGAAACAAAGTATGAGGTTTGATGCGGAGACCTTGGGAAAAATAAGCAAAAAATTCTCCTGTCAAATTTTGACAGCTGTCAAGTATAAAAAAAAGTGCGACATTGACAAAACAAAAAATGGTCGTATGGTATTCGACGCGGAGCGTTCAAGAAAAATACGCATAAAATTCTCCTGTCAAAAGTTGACACCTGTCAAAGAATAAAATCATTACAATTTTGGTGTACAATGTAGGGAATTTAAAGGGAAATTAAGGTATTTATGGTCATTTAAGGGGTATTTATGGGTACTTAAGGGGTATTTGTGGGTATTTATGGGAATTTATGGGGTATTTATGGGTATTTAAGGGGTATTTATGGGTATTTAAGGGGTATTTATGACAATAGGGGAATTTTGGTGTACATGTAATGGTGGTTTGCCCCTCGGTTCGAAACATGTAGAGACCTTTGAATAATTTTTTATTCTATTAAATTTTGTGGAAGACGACTCTTAGTTTTTTCTTTCTTTCCCATACTTTAACGCCACTTTAATCATGGACTACTTCTTCAAATTTAATTTAAATGTTTTAATGACTTTTTAATTGTTTATAAGGTCTGATGATGCCGATAAGGGGAAACATGTCACCTTAACCCTTAACCTAACTTACTTAGATAAAGGTTTACGTGAGACCGTGACTTTGTATCTTTTTTACAATTCAATAATATTATATTGATATTTTACGCTGCATGCTCACAAAATATTGGGCTTATTATTATTAATATTTAATTTTTATTTTTCCCAGCTTTTTTTCGTATTGCTGGTATTTCTTACAGTACAGAGATGTACTGTTTATAAAAACTTCTCTTCTATGTGGCACGTTTGGACGCTCTTCTGAATTTGTTGGTATAAATAACCTGAAAGGCCTAGTTTTTCTAAGTTGGGCTTAAAGTTACCTTCCTCCACCGATATTATTATTGAAATTAGTCTATTTGTTCAAGCTTTACTATATTTTTGAACTCTATAGCCAAACTTGAGTACTTGCTTCTTTTCTTCGTTTCGGTTTTGTGTGTGTGTGTGTGTGTGTGTTAGTGGGCAACCTACCATGCGAGCAAAAATGATTTGCATCAAAGAGGGCTTGGATTAAAAAACGTAGGGCTTGGTTTAGATCCCAATGATATGAGGACGATATATATAACCAAATTTAGGTTAAAATTTTGTCAAATTCATATTATGACATGATATGCCAATGAGTAATAAAATAATTTTGGTTGTTTACAAAATTAACAAAGTAAGAATAAACAGAAAGAAAAAGAAAAATAATTACATAAATTGCTGAAATTGGCCACCGCCATGCTCCAAGCATAAATTCACACGTCCCTCATATTTTCGTTGACCAGCATCTCTGGAGAAATGTTAGTACATTCTTGGATAATCCTTTCTTGTAATTGTATTCTGAGAATTCACATAACCGGAGAGGTGGAACCAGGCTTCATCCGAAAAAAATGTCAGGTCTAATAAATCATTTCTTTCCAATAAATTTTGGGTAAACCATTGAGAGTAATTCCTGCGTCTTTCAAAATCTGCGGCTTGTATTTCTTGGAATACTTGCACTTTATAAGGAAATAAATTTAGCTGCTTCTTAAGAATAGTCCTGCATGTTCCATAAGATCTTCCCACTTCTTGGGATAGGCGTCTTATACAATTTGTTCATTTGTTGGCGTATTTTGCATTATTTCACGAACGTTTGCAACAAGTTTTTCTGTTCTTACAGATGGTCTTCCTGCTCCTTTTTTGTGTTGTATAGAACCTGTTTCCCTAAACACAGCGACGGTTCTTTTCAGGCATTGATAAAAATCCCCAGCAATAAAAGCAACATTAGGAAAATGTTCGTGAAAATCGTCCATGCACAAACCCGGATTGTATTGCCACTCACCATTTACTCTAACCCCGTTTCAAAAATACGCTTTAACCATGAATGTTTTGTGCTGTTCCATAAAGCCCATTGTGTGAATTGATCAAGAAATTGAAAATATTAGCGATGAATCAAATTACTTGTAACGACTGTCAAGGATGACGGGATAACTGATTGATTGTTAATTCAGGTAGTTACTGACACTCAACAGGTATTAAGCTCTACGGCTAAGCATTCGTTATAGATGCAAGGCCCTCTTTGATGCAAATAAATTTTGCTCGCACGGTATATCGATTATGAAAGCTTTCTCGCTATTATTTTTGATTAAAATAATATCCGGATAGTTCTGGTTTACTGTTCTATCCATTATTATTGGCACCCCTAGGACCCAAGCATGAAAGTTTGGAACATTTTAAAAATGTACTGCCGAAAGAATATCCTTTCTGGCATTGCAGGAACGTTTTGAACAAAAGTAGAGTAGACTCCCGATTATCCGAAACCCGATTATACGAACTCCGCATTATCCGAAACGACCCATGAACCGGATTATCCGAAATGATTCTTGCTATTCCTCCGCATTATCCGAAATTTCTAAGAAATGTTTTGTTGGTCTTGTTGTTGCGGCCAAAAATCGACAGACTTTAAAATTAAAACAAGTACTTACCAATCACCTCTTTCTTAAATTTATGAATATGAATACATACTAATGTACATACATAAGTATTAGAATTTATTATATATTTATGTACATCTATAAAAGTAGATAGATATATTATACTTTTCCTATAGTCAATGATTTTCCTTAATCTCCGCATTATCCGAAATTTCGATTATCCGAAATCGGTCCGGTCCACATCATTTCGGATAATCGGGAGTCTACTGTACTTTCAGAAGCGCTTCTATTAGGACAATAGTTTGTACTTTTCATCAACAAGAAAAGGTACTCTCATTTTTATTTTCAATTATGAAATTAAAAAATAAAGCAAATATACCCACTATTATATCTTATTAATATTAAATATTCATCTTGATAGTCCGCAAAATAACAACATAAATTAGCAGACAAATTGTATTGTGTGGGCAGCAGAGTTCGCTTCAAGACCGAGGGGATCTATTCTTCAACCTGGGATTACTAAATTAATTGTTATTATAATTTGATTAATAATATTTAGGAAATTCTATGTCGCTTTGAACTTTGAAAGTTTGGTATAAACCGTGTTAGATAATACGATATAATCTACAGTGTCACCAGCAAAGTCCGCATCACATGGGATTTTTTTTAAATAGCTTTATTTAAAATTTGACTTTGGCATCAAGTTCTGCTTCGATCGAGATGAAAATTAAGCAAAAAAAAAAAGTAGTCACGTGATTCGCATTATCTGTCAAATTTTAATTTTTTTCAAAAAATAATTGAAAAGTGGGGTTATTTCTGAAAATATCGAAAAAGTTATTAGAAAACGTTTTTTTAAATGCAGTTTCTATCCCACATACAAAATTTCAGCTGCATAAGATAATTTTGATTTTTTACCCATATTTTGCAAAATAAGACTCAACGCAACCTACATAAAACTTCTCAGTTTTGACAAGGCTTTATTTCAGATACATTTTTTTTAAAGTAGCGCCATATTAAATGTGTGTTTTTCTACAAAATCAAAATTGGGCTATTAAAATTTGGTCGCATGTGATGCAAAGTTTATTTGTTTTTGACCCTGTATGAGGTAACTCCATAAAATAAGTATTTTTGAAGACGTAGTTTGTGTCTGAAAGTAATACACCTTAATATTGAGTTGCGTAGAGTCTTATTTTGCAAAAGTGGTGCAATTTACAAAATACATATGGGTAAAAAATCAAAATTATCTTATGCTGCTGAAATTTTCCATGTGGGCTAGAAACTGTATTTAAAGAAACTTTTTCTAATAACTTTTTTCGATATTTTCAGAAATTAACCCACTTTTGAATTATTTCTTGGAAAAAATTAAAATTTGACAGATAATGCGAATCACGTGACTACTATTTTTTTGCTTAATTTTCATCTCGATCGAAGCAGAACTTGATGCCAAAGGAAAATTTTGAATCAAGCTATTAATAGAAAAAAAATCCCATATGATGCGGACTTTCCTGGTGACACTGTATATATACATTCAAATTCCAATTGTGCAAATGCATATGTTTGGATTTCAGCAATCTTGAAAAATTCAAGTGTATGTTGAAAATAAACGTTTTACATTTGTTGAGGTTATAGCGGTAAACTTAAAGTAGGAAGCATTTTAAGAGCTTTCACATTTAAAAATTGTGCAGAGTCTACTTCTTGACTATAATGCGAATACCTACATATTATGCTTTTATAGCGCCAAAACACACATCGCTTACTCATTCAAGGTTAATCATAGCCAAACGACACCATCCACACACTTTCATGATCAGATAATTATCCTCTAAAAAATGAAAATACCAACTTACTTATATACTCGTGATTGAAGAATAGGCAGCCCAGGTAACGAGGTTTAAAAAATAAATATTTCGTTAACGGTTCAGAAATTCCTTGCGTTCGGGTTCGCTCTTTGCAGTGACATGCAAAAATATTAGTTTTATATTAACGAGGCTTGTTCGGGTTGTACTTTCCACACTTCCACTTAGGTAAATTTGTTTTTCTGTAAATGTTAAGTATTTCTACTATGCCAGGGGGTCGATACTTTAAACCTCCTAATTCAAAAAGAGCACTTTTTTAAAAATTACTAACGCCAATAAATTAGGTTACTTATTCAAACGTTTTTTTTGAAACAGTAGTCTTTAACTTTATTAACGTTTGATTTTCAATCGTGCAATATGTTTCAGTTGTTATATCTATCGCTTTAAAGAGCCATTTCGCTGGAGTGATGGTTGTCGATATTGCGATGCATCCGAAACATGCGTAGAAGCCCTTACGTTACCAATTTAAAAAAAAATATTAATGAAGAAATGCCTAACCTAAATGTATGATTTCTTTTCACTTCCAGTATTGACTACTTTTCCAAATTACCAAGTTTAACGAGTAATTAAAATACGGAATCTTATCGCGATATTAAGGTATAAAAACATCAGAATGATCCTACATTTACAATATAAAAATAATTTTATTCGTATTTGGATATTATACTACAGAATCTGAAAAAATGTGTAGCCGTAACCACTAAAAGGAGTTTTTCTAAAAACGTGTTAAAAATGCAATTTTTAACATCCCCAGTAGCCATACAAAAGTTACTTTAAAGCACTAAGTAGTGATAAAGTGAAACGTCCAATTTTGAAAGCAAACCTTAAAATTACATTTTTATTTTATTTATTAACATTAGCATTAATGCTAATTAACGTTACAATTTAAGCAAAAAAATAAATTCCTTCCACAGTTCTACTAGGTACTTTCCGTGGTCACGGAGGATTAAACAGAAATAACCTCATTCTCAGTTGACGTTGAGACAACATAATCTGCTGACTTTTTTTAAATTGTAAGCAGTTTTCGGGCAATAAAATTTTTAGTTTCCACTGAATCTTCGGATGTATGACTCAGCAATAGTCTTGTATATTCACCCTCCCCCCTTGCCGCTTAATTGTCGCTTAACAGTCCGCAGGTTGGCCGGACGAACGAAGTGATCCCGACAATTACAGATGAGTCATAAGAAGTTGCTTGTACTCCAAATAAAACATACTATTTTTTTTTAAACGTCGTTTAAATATAAAAACATAAACATACAAAATTATACACTCCCGTGCAAAAAAACGGGCATAATAAAATTTGGATTAAGTTTAGGGCTTTATAAATTTTTTATTACTCCTATTTAAGTGATTTTTTACAGAGCTATAGATACCTACATTTATTAGTTTTAATATGCGTATACAAATTTTAAGAGAAATTGGTTTTTGACATATTATACAGTATACAGTGTCCGCAAGAAAGTCCGCATCAAATGGGATTTTTTTTTTATTATTAGGTTTAGGTAAAAAGCAGTTAGTTTTTGCTTACCTAAAAACTAAAAATGACGTATACTGAAGCAGCTGCACGACTTGCGTTACCTGTCAAATTTGACATTTTTAATAAAATAGGTTCAAAAATGCCATTATTTATCAAAATATCGAAAAACTTTATTCGAGAAAGTTGTTTATTTAGGCATTTTTAGCTTCTGTACGAAATTTTGACAGTCTAATACAATTTTTATTTTTTGCCAGATTCTTGAAAATTTTAATCATCCCTCGTAGATTAACTTTTATACATCGATGTAAAACCATTTGCCTTTACTTCATTTGTAATCTTAATGCAATTTTGTGTAAAATTTTTGTTTCCAATTATTTATTTTGCTTCAAAAACTGAAATTGTTAATGATCAGTATGTAATGTTTGATGCAAAGTTTATCTAATTACATTAGTTTTGCCAAAACCGACGTTTCTCATTTTTCTTAAGTTAGTAAACAGATGTACAAAAAAAAAATATTAGGAAGCTTTCGTTGAAATTTTACTTAATTAATATGGGATCAAGAAGAATAAATATTAATCGCTCGAAACATATTATTCAACAAAAATATAGTTTAATATAATTAATTTAATTTAATATTAATTAAGTAAAATTTCAACGAAAGCTTCCTAATAATTTCTTTTTATACATCTGTTTACTAACTTAAGAAAAATGAGAAACGTCGGTTTTGGCAAAACTGATGTAATTAGATAAACTTTCCATGAAACAACTGACAACATACTGATCAATAACAATTTCAGTTTTTGAAGCAAAATATAGTTGGAAACAAAAATTTTACACAAAATTGCATTGAGATTACACATGAAGTAAAGGCAAATGACACATCGATGTATAAAAGTTAATCTACGAGGGTTGATCAAAATTTTCAAGAATCTGGCAAAAAATAAAAATTGTATTATAGACTGTCAAAATTTCGTACAGAAGCTAAAAATGCCTAAATAAACAACTTTCTCGAATAAAGTTTTTCGATATTTTGATAAATAATGGCATTTTTGAAACTATTTTATTAAAAATGTCAAATTTGACAGGTAACGCAAGTCGTGCAGCTGCTTCAGTATACGTCATTTTTGGTATTTAGGTAAGCAAAAACTAACTGCTTTTTCAATTTTTACCTATACCTAATAATAAAAAAAAAATCTCATTTGATGCGAACTTTCTTGCGGACACTGGACAAGGATAATCGAAAAGTTGTTTTTTTCTGCCCAGTGTCAAAAGATCCTGTGGAATAATTAAGAAGCAAAAGTACTTCAAAATATCAGTTTTCATTAAGCGGCAAATATTCTTTGCATTTCGGCTTTTGGTTCATGTCAGCACGTGCATTTATGCTCACCCAAATGCAAAATGATCTTGATGATGTCAAAAATTTTAATTTTCCATAATTTTGTCATTGCCATTGCATTCAAAATAAAATAGACTATTAAAATGCAAGAAAACAAATGTAATTGTAATAATCAAGATTTATTTTAATAAACAAATAAATTTACGGAAAAAGGTGCGTAGTATACCTAAGATTTAAAAAATAACATTTTCGCAAAACAAACGTAACAGGTATCAACAACAACAACTTTTTCACTTAAACACATCTCAATAATTTTTATTGCCTCCTCTAACCTTTACTACTGCCTGTACATACACCTCGGTTCATACCTTTAGCCCGCGAATATCATCCTGGGTAAATGTTCATCCATTCTTGCCTCTTATGACGCTGTAGTAATTGAATCGGTCATTTGAGAAAGCCTATAAGTCACAATTTTGACATATTCAAAAAATGGCGGAATCCTATTGCCAACACTTCGGCGCACATTCCAACGAGAAATCCCATAAGTGGTACCACCCCTTGTATTTAATTTTCAAGAGTCAAAATCTGCTTTACTTAAGAAACCCCATAAGTTTAAGAAAGTTTTTTTTAATTCCTCAACATTTTACTTTTTTGACTTATGGTCTTTCTCAAATGACCGATTCAATTTAGATCCAGTTGCTGGCCTGCGTGAGTTTAAATTACCCTCGTGTAACCTTCGACGAACTGTCCAAGAACTGACATTTTTATACGAACCTCTCAAAGTTGAATTTTCGCCTGTACTGATGTCAAACGACGATTCTGAAGAGTTTACAAGAAATCGGTCATCAATAGCTTTAGTTTTGCGTTTCTTAAATCATTGACATCATCAAGATCATTTTGCATTTGAGTGAGAACAAATGCACGTATTGACATGAACCAAAAACCAAAATGCAAAGAATATTTATTTGCCGCTTAATGAAAACTGATATTTTGAAGTTATTTTGCTTCTTAATTATTCCACAGGGTGTTTTGATGCTAGGCAAAAAAAAAACTTTTCGATTATCCTTGTACATTATGTCAAAAAACCAATTTGTCTTAAAATTTGTATATAAGCATGTTAAAACTAATAAATGTATTTATAGTTCTCTAAGAAATTACTTCAATCGGAGTAAAAATAAAAAAATTATAAACGCCTAAACTTAATCCAAATTTTATGATGCCCGTTTCTTTTGTACATGAGTGTTTCATGAGAACACAGTCATACTTTTTCTTCCGCTGCCAAAAGCAACCGCAGTTTAGGGAATAAAATTTCATTGGTTCATATTAATCATGTGGTACACAACGGATGCGTATCACGGATGTATGTGGATCCAGCCTAACAGAAAAGCAGAACTTCAACGTCAAAAAACGAGTAGAAAAATGTCAGGTTTATTGACGTTTGAAGAAAATAATATTTTATACTAAAAATGGCCTTATTCAATTGTTTTCAAAAATTGTGTACTTCTACTCTTTACTGCTAAACAACATTTCGTAATAAAAAAAATTGATGTAATTTCCGTTTAGGTAAGACCATTTCGGCTATATCATTTTTTAAATTTTCCCCGCCAACTCCTAAAGACGAACGCATCTGTTTAATGGTTTTTGATATTTCCGATAATGCAGAAACGATTGCCAAAATCGGTATTTGTCAATAATTTTTTTCCTATGCTGCGTAAACAGTGATGCCCATCGCTGTATATACATATACATAATGATTTAATTGCAAAAAAAAATTAAAACGCGAAAACTTCATATTATAAGTAGTAATGACGTACCTATACATGTCTGTGTCCGCGGATGGGGTCCCCAAGGGGGAAAAAATCCTTATTATTCATTTTACGATCAAAAGTCATTATTTCTAAAAAGTTTTGATTGTTAAGAATATGAATTAACGATAAGAAAATGTTAGATCAGATGTACAGTGTGTTAATAAATTAGGAAAATATGAAAATGCTTCAAGAGAAAAGTACTATTATTTATTGTTTTGAACAAAATGTTTATGAAACAAAGTTGTTTATAATCCAAAATAATGCCTAAATACAAAATTTGAAATTCGAATTCTAATTTTTGTTTTTTATTTTTTTACATTTTTACAATAGAATTTATTAACATTCAAAATGAAAACCTTAGAGTGCTGATCTATTTATTTAATTTATTTCTAATTTGGAGAAATGTATGCAGGTTGGAGGAGAATATGTAGAATAATAACTTTTTCCACAATTCTGCATTTTGAATGTTAAATTCTATTGTAAAAATAAAAAACAAAAATTAGAATTCAGATTTCAAATTTTATATTTAGGCTTTATTTTCGATTATGAACAACTTTGTTTCATAAACATTTTGTCTAAAATAATAAATAATGGTACTACTCTCTTGAAGCATTTTCGTATTTTCCTAATTTATTAACACCCTGTACATCTGATCTAACATTTTTTTATCGTGCAATAATTTTCTCAACAAGCAGAACTTTTTATAAAGAATGACTTTTGGTCGTAAAATGAATAATAAAGATTTTTACCCCATCCGCGGACACACTGTATATTAAACTAATGACACGGTGAAAACGAAACTAGGAGACCTATACGATCTGAATATTTTGATGGACTAAATTTAAAACTTTTAAGTGAAATCCCTAAAATTTAAAAATTCCCGAATTATATTTCTTTCTAGCTGCCCGGTCGAGTTAAAAATAAATTAATTTTGCAATTTAAATCTTTCGGTCTACTATTAGTTTTGTTTTCTGTTTTTGTAGATTTTAAACAACAACTAAAATATTCACTTCGCTATAATAAACGGCCACTCCGTATGTGCATATAAATTGGTGTTTAATAATAAATAAGTAGACAGTTTTTGCAAACATTTAAGTAGATTCTTCAGACGCAATTTTTGGAAATGGCTAGATTCAGAAAAAAATCTTTGGTTTGCTATTAGGACGAGTATTTTCTCCTGAATACGACTATTGACAAAATTGCTTGTGTTTTTTCATGTTTAAACATTTAATTAGCGTGTTTGCATTGACATTGCGTGTTGCAAAAACTGTCTTAAGACAAGTTGACACCTACATTTTTGTTTTTCATTTTAAGAGCATAGTTGTTTTTAGGATTTATTTACCCATATTAAGATTCCTCCTATATTTTAGAACCAGACTGTGTATTATCAACTACCTACATAGGAATTCGGTAATTACAGAGATTAAATTGTTTCGAAATTAACAAATTTAATTACAAAATAATTGGTCTTTATTATAAAAAAAACACTGTTGTCGTAAGGTAAAAAGTGAGAGGACAGTAGGCTAGTTAAGCAGTAAATGGAGAAGTAACAGAATTCTATGGACGATTGACTTTGTATGTATTGTACTTTCATAGCTCTTTACTAAGGACCATTAGGTACCTATATTTACCATTTTTCTCTGGACATAAATCCTTATTAGTAACTGAACTTTCAAACACCAAGTTTCATTTGAGCGCTCTTGTATGAAAGCGATTGGTTTTGCTTTACTTGACTTGGTACAGACTAAGCTCGTAAACTACCAATAAAAATAAAAAATAAAATAGGTATAAGTATAGGACAATTTTTTTTTAAATTTAAAATGTATACAAATATTCAAAAATGTTTGTTAAAACAAAAAAGCAGTGTAAAAGAAGGTTAACTGCTTTATAACAATAAAAACAATACCCATTTATTAGAAATAGCACCTAAGCCCTACATCAACCTGGTTTTTGCCTCAATTTTTGTGCGTTTGTATGTTTCAAAAATACTTGGGATGCAATAATTAAGGAAGGCCCACCGCAGCCTTACACTTGTCTGACCGCGTCTACTAGCGGAAATATTTTGATTTATCTAAAGTAAGATGCCACAAGATTTTTAAGACATAGTGTAGGTTCCTACATAACTTTTCATGCCACCCGGTATTATCTCTAGTGACATTAAGTTTGGGGATTTTTCTGGTTGGCAGCAGTTCAAAAATGGCAATCAAGCCGTGACGCGCTCAAAAATAGAAAAAAAGAGTTTAAGGTTCGAGTTTGGTTCGTGATTCGTGAACCATTACAACGTTGTTTCAGATTAGTAACTGTTGTCTACACCTATCATTGTTCTTGATAATACGTTTTCTATATAGACTTATATTTAATTCCATCAGAGTGTATTGATTGAATCATAAAAGTTTTATTAGTTTCGGTACTTTGAAGTTGTGATCTTAGCCTTTCCTGCCTGACCTTCATGCAATATATACCAGAAAATGTTTTCTGTCACATGGGGCTAATGTTGGAAGGCCTTTTCGCATCTGACTACTAGTAAAAAATCGAAATTATAACAATATAGTCTTTATTGTACTGTATTTTTATTAACCAGGATTTTGAAACCATATTCCATATCAAAAAAGTATTAGGTGAGTTAATATTTGAAACTTTTTACAAATATTAGAAAGAAGCGGGAAAAACAGCGTTTTTATTTATTTTTTCCTTTCGAAGGCGTTCTTTCTCTTTTAATCATCTCTTCAGTCCACCCTGTATCCAATTATTTCAGTAGCAATAAAAAAAGCATTAAATCAACCATAATTTATTAGGCTTAATATCAGAGTAACTCAACCACTTTAATTTCGGGCCGTTTAAATTGTGTGTTTGGATCGAGGGCTTTTTTTTCGGCCGATTATTTTTTTATTTGCCACAGTTCTAAGAAAGTTTAAAGCGAGCTTCTCTTTGGCTATGCATCTTTTAAATTTGTTCTTACAAAAATATAAAACTTGTTTCGGATTTTTAAAGATTTTCTGAAATATAAAATATACTTTTATTTTAACGATTGCAATGTGAGGGCACACCACGACCATTTGTTTATTAATATACTATTGTTATTGTTAGGTGGTTTGTGCAGAAAATTAAACATGCTATAAAAGGAACTACGTAGTTTGGTGAAAGGCCGAGTGACAACTGTCTTCAGTAGTGGACTCTCAAGTCATTCCTACTGTCGTACATTTCAAACATATAATTTATAAAAGTTCAATAAAAGTTAGGAGTCGGCGTTGTTTTTCATATTGTCGTTTTAAGGATACCTATCCATATCCGACAATATTATTAGAAAGCCGAACGACAACTGTCTAGAGCAGTGGTCACTCAAGACATTCCTGCTGTCAGACATTATTTTTAGTAAAAACCCATCACACCGTTTTATGTACACCAATTATAAATTAATGTTCTACAGGCAACATCATACCAAATAATTATATCCCTTTCTGATAACTTTACTTGTATATTATTGTCAATTAAAATATTTTTCTTAACCCTCCCCTATTTCTTTACCTAGCATTGCAGATTATTATTTACTTTTATACGATGGCATTATTATTGCATAATAATGTCCACCCTTTAATCTCAAGTACCACAAATTAAAAACACCCCGGGAGACAAAACAACATCTGAATGCTTGAAGGTTGTAGACAATGATGTTTCTTGAATGATGAAAGAGTTTTGGACTTCCATTGCCTTTATTTGTTTTAAATCACAACGTTTCAACTGGTAAGTATCTCCAGTCGTCTTCAGGTGAATACTAAATAAGTAAAGTAACTACAAGACTATTTATACTAGCTAAGTGCACCGAAGCACAACTGAGGTGGGTGCAGTCATGCGTTCAGTTAGCACGCGGTCTTATCCTAAGATTACATCTATCTAACAAAGGTTTCCAGATATTTCTTAAGTCTAACGATGGTTTACTAAAGCAGCCTGGATTCTGGTGAATAGCAGCAGCTTCCTTAAACTTTCTTTTCCTCCAGTGTGGTTCCTTATGTAGGATTTCAGCTTCTGACCACTTGATATGGTGGCCATGTTTCCAGGCATGGTCAGCTGCACCTGACTTTTGGGTCTCTCCTTTTAACGTATTGTTTTTGTGTTCTTTAATCCTTGTCTCGAGTGGTCTTAATGTCTCACCAATATAAGATTGGCCGCACTCGCAGGGGATCCGGTAAACGCAGTTTTTCCTATCTTTTTGACTTATAGGCTTTGTCTTCGTCAGGTGGCTTCTTAGGGTGTCTCTCGAGTTGAATACGGTGTTGATGTTATATCGCTGTCCCAGTCTTCTTATTTTCTCAGATAATCCCTTGACATATGGAATATTGAGTGTTGGTTGTGCCTCTCTGTCTGCTACTTGCGCGTTGGGTCGATTCTTACGATTTTCCAATACTGTGTCAACTAATTTTGTGGGGTAGCCATTTTTGTTGAGGTCGGTCTTGATGTGGTGAGCTTCCTTTTTAAGCGCTTCTTCCGAGTTACAGATTGTAATTGCTCTATCCACGAGGGTTTTAACTATGCCATGTTTCGTGTTGTTTGAGTGATTTGATGTAAAATTGAGATACTGACCTGTATGCAGAAAACCCACGCATACAGGTCAGTATCTCAATTTTACATCAAATCACTCAAACAACACGAAACATGGCATAGTTAAAACCCTCGTGGATAGAGCAATTACAATCTGTAACTCGGAAGAAGCGCTTAAAAAGGAAGCTCACCACATCAAGACCGACCTCAACAAAAATGGCTACCCCACAAAATTAGTTGACACAGTATTGGAAAATCGTAAGAATCGACCCAACGCGCAAGTAGCAGACAGAGAGGCACAACCAACACTCAATATTCCATATGTCAAGGGATTATCTGAGAAAATAAGAAGACTGGGACAGCGATATAACATCAACACCGTATTCAACTCGAGAGACACCCTAAGAAGCCACCTGACGAAGACAAAGCCTATAAGTCAAAAAGATAGGAAAAACTGCGTTTACCGGATCCCCTGCGAGTGCGGCCAATCTTATATTGGTGAGACATTAAGACCACTCGAGACAAGGATTAAAGAACACAAAAACAATACGTTAAAAGGAGAGACCCAAAAGTCAGGTGCAGCTGACCATGCCTGGAAACATGGCCACCATATCAAGTGGTCAGAAGCTGAAATCCTACATAAGGAACCACACTGGAGGAAAAGAAAGTTTAAGGAAGCTGCTGCTATTCACCAGAATCCAGGCTGCTTTAGTAAACCATCGTTAGACTTAAGAAATATCTGGAAACCTTTGTTAGATAGATGTAATCTTAGGATAAGACCGCGTGCTAACTGAACGCATGACTGCACCCACCTCAGTTGTGCTTCGGTGCACTTAGCTAGTATAAATAGTCTTGTAGTTACTTTACTTATTTAGTATTCACCTGAAGACGACTGGAGATACTTACCAGTTGAAACGTTGTGATTTAAAACAAATAAAGGCAATGGAAGTCCAAAACTCTTTCATCATTCAAAACAACATCTGTTACAAGTTACCTAAACAAAAATATCTCTGTCAACGAACTTGACCTATTTTACAACCCTTAGAAAGCAAAAGTGTATTGATTTTTGTTACAGTTACAAATAGTACCGTTAAGCTTTGCAGGGGCGGATGGGACACCTCGGACCGGCGCGGGAAGTCAATTGAAACGGCGCCGCGGTGTGGATCCAATAAAAAAATGAAAAGAGATAAATATGTATTTTTTCATCCACTTAAGACATATTTTTTATAAATAAAAACAAAACTTAATTGTTTAACACGCCTTTATTAGCTTCATCATTTTGTGTGTTTGTATGTAGGGTTTGTAACCGACTTCTTTAAACCCGATTTTGACCCACTTTAAAAGGTCAGATTTAATTTAAATTTTGTAGACTTATCAAGACCGCTGACAATACAATAATCTATACGCAAAAAAATTCTCCTGTCAAATTTTGACAGCTGTCAGGTATAAAATAAAGATGCGATTTTGACTAAACAAATTATGGTTCGATGCGGAGACTTCGGGAAAAATAAGCAAAAAATTCTGCTGTCAAAATTTGACAGCTGTCAATATGTCAAATCGTTTTTTAAAAAAATGATATTAATGAAAAAACTATAAGGTCGTATGTATATTAACGGCGGAAAGTTGAAAAAATACGCAAAAAATTCTCTTGTCAAAATTTGACACCTGTTAATATGTCACAATTATTACAATAACCGATAGTAATGAAACAAACGTGAGGTCGTATAGATATTGTCGCTAAGAATGGAGAAAAATTATAAAAAAAATTCTACCAGTTAGCTAAATTTTGACAATTTTTTTTTTAATTTTTGCCGTTTTTTTATTTCTTGCAAATAACTCCGTTATTATAAGTTTGAAAGAAAAATATTATATAACTATACTTATGGAACGTTTAAAGACGCGTCTTTTTTATTTTAAAAATTCTCGTCTAAGTAGTTTCGAGATATGACGCAAAATATTGAAATCATATTTTGGCCGATATCTCGAAAACCGTAAGAGATACGAAAAAATAATAACAAGCTTAGATGTAGATTTCTTCGAGATACAACTTTTTAGCTATACAGGGTGGCGCACCGAAAACTTTCCACCCAGGTTTATTTTCTTGTTAATAAATAAATCAAAATTCGCTCGCGGGAACCTTAGTTCTCAGGGGGACATATTTTTTTGCTATTTTCATCCCCCCTGCTGGAACCCCCACGACGGGGTGGCTTCCACCCTTAAAATCTTAAATGGAAAGGGAGGTCGAGTGACACCTTATTTTAAAGGGAATTGAATTGCCTTTCAAACGCGACCTTGCTCGTTTAAATCGAGTGAATAGTTACTGAGAGATAGGGCTAAAAAGAAAAAAAAATTAAAAGTAATAAAATTGGTTACCGCTTGTATCAATCAAGTAAATGTTAAAAATGTCCACCTCCAACCTCCATGCAATTGTAAAGGCACTGTTCCAAATGTTCGCGAACATTATGGAGCATGCAGGAGTTATTTGTCGGCACTTGTACACTATTCGTTGTCGCAAGTCTTCCAAAGAATTCGGTTGGTTGCATAAATTTTAGACTTTAAATGTCCCCACAAAAAAAAGTCCAGTGGAGTCAAATCAGGCGATCTTGCAGGCCATTCAATAGGACCTCTTCTTCCAATCCATTTTCCAGGAAAATTTTCATCCAGAAACTGTCGAACATCGAACGCATAATGCGGGGGTGCTCCGTCTTGCTGAAAGTAAATATTTTCGGGTCGATAACGGTCATTTTCTTCTATGGCATTCGTTAAAGCAGGGTTAATAGTGGTTTCTAACAGGTTCAGGTAAATTTCACCTGTTAAATTTTCAGATATAAAATACGGCCCAATAATACGGTCCCCAAAAATTCCAGCCCACACATTTAATTTTTCGGGATGTTGAGAATGCACTTCTCTAAAAATTCTAGGGTTGGAATCCGACCAATATCTGCAATTTTGTCGATTGACAGTACCATGAAGAAAAAAAGTGCATTCATCGGAAAAACAAATGTTGAAAATAAATTGTGGATTGCGAATGATCATTTCACTAATTAATTCGCAAAATTGCAAACGGCGATCGTCATCATCTTCATTAGGTTCATGATCCAGTTTTATTTTATAGGGATGAAACTTATGCGTTTTTAAAGTACGCTGAACCGTTCTACGCGAAACACCCGATACATCTGACACTTTCCTCGTGCTAAGTGTGCGATCGATGGCAATATGACCCAAAACTGCAGCTTCTACAGCTTCATTTCTTACAGGATTTTCAACAATCCTTTTTTTGTTCATCACTGATCCTGTTTTACGGAATTTTGCCACCAATTGTAGCACGTAAGTATGAGACAAGTGTGCATTTAGATGCAATGCATTATAAGACAGGGCGGCAGCTCGAGCACAATCGTTACTTCTAAAGAAAAGTGAAATAATTTCAACCCTTTCTTGAAGAGTATACGTCATTTTAATCAATTATTGAACACACTGATATGTAAGGCAAAATGAATTTTTATTCTTACTATGAATTTGATCGATGCCAAAAACAAACTGAGTTTTTTCGATTGAACAAGTAAAATTCCAAATCCCTTTTGTTAAGGTTGTACTTATCCTTTTTTTGCGTATTTTATACCATTTAATTTGTTTACACTTTAGCACAAATTTTTTTACCATTTAATTTCTCGAAAGGTACTCAACCAAATTCAGGGCCGTAGCCAGTGGTTTTGAGCCAATTAAATTCCTTTTGAAATAAGCTATAGCTCGACCTTCCTTTTCATTTAAGATTTTAAGGGTAAAATGCTCCATAATGTTCGCGAACATTTTGGACAGTGCCTTTACATGGAGGTTGTAGGTGGACATTTTCAACATTTACTTGATTGATACAAGCGGTAACAAATTTTATTACTTTTAATTTTTTTTTAGCCCTATTTCTCAGTAACTATTCACTCGATTTAAACGAGCAAGGTCGCGTTTGAAAGGCAATTTAATTCCCTTTAAAATAAGGTGTCACTCGACCCCCCTTCCGTTTAAGATTTTAAGGGTGGAAGCCACCCCGTCGTGGGGGTTCCAGCAGGGGGGAAGAAAATAGCAAAAAAATATGTCCTCCTGAGAACTAAGGTTCCCATGTTCGAGCGAATTTTGATTTATTTATTAACAAGAAAATAAACCTGGGTGGAAAGTTTTCGGTGCGCCACCCGTATAGACTTTTTTCCTAAAGTTTATACTTTCTGAGAAAAATGGCAATTTATGAATATTACCAAATTTTCCCGTATGGAAAATGTCGGAAAATTAAAATTTTTAAAAAATTTCCAAATATCGTTCTTTCCTTATAATTCGGCATAGACGATCGGGTTTGTATGTATGTTTGTTTGTAACCAACTTCTTTGAACCCGATTTTGACCCACTTTAAATTGTCAGATTTAATTTAAATTTTGTAGACTTATCAAGAACCGCTGACAATACAATAATCTAATAATCTAGCCCAATCTACTAAAAAATAAGTTTTTCTTAACAATAACTCAAACTAAAAAATGAAAAAAAAAAACTAAAAAACACGCTTAAATAATAATTAATCAAACTAAAAAGCGTGAAATTCTTAATATAGGCAGAAAATAATAATGAACCATAAACATTAGTATTATTGTGAAAAAAGCGTGGGGCACTTTGTGCTATATTTTTCGTATATCGAGCACCCCATGCTTTTTTCACAATAATACTGATGTTTATCGTTCATTATTATTTTGTTCCTATATTAAGAATTTCAAGAATTATTTTAAACTATATTTTATTTTCCGCTTTTCAGTTTGATTAATTATTAAAGCGTGTTTTTTAGTTTTTTTTTAACTATATTTATTACATTTAAAACACATTTAGGTGAAAAACATATTTATTATTAATATAAAAATTAAATAAAAGATATTTAACATAAAGATAACATAATTAAATTCTGGTTTTTTGCTTTTTCGATTATTTTCAAAATTAATTCGAATTGTTAAAAAAGAAAAGAAAAAGTTCGCAAACAGCGGCGGCGCCTGAGGGACCGGCGCACCGGGAAATCTCCCGGTGTCCCGGTGGGCCCATCCGCCCCTGAAGCTTTGGCCCACTTTTTATTTTAAAACAATTAAGAGCCAATCTTGTCTTGCAGAGGAGTTGGCGGAACTTTATTTGCAATTTAAATCCCCCATATCTTCATAATTTTCTAATTAGATTTTCTTTTTGATAGAAATATTTGTAAGAATGAAATTGAGGTAATAGAGTATTAAACCGAACAAACCCGAACACACACGGAACAAACTGACAGCGAAACGACCTTAACTTGTGCTTTGGAAAATAAATACCGCGTCTCCATTGCGCATCATTTTTTCTCCCTTTTATAAACTCGCCCCCGCTTTCAGCACTGGGGACGCGTAGCGTGGTTATCTGTTTTTCTAAATCTAAAGTCTGACCTGCTAAGATTAGTTTTGCCGATAAGAGGGTCAAATTTTATACTTTTTGTGGCTTTAAGCTCTTTTAAAAGGAGGGTTCCTCTGCACATATTATTGATCCCAAAAATATTAGTTATTTTATTTTACCCTTAAGAAATTTTGTGGAAATTTTTTAGCAAAAAACAGCCCCGGGTCTGGGTCGTTTCAACGTCAATTGGTGATTCTAGTTGCGCATTTTTTTCAATAAAAACTTTTTATACAGGGTGTGTCATGTAACAGTGGCCAATACCAACTTTCTTATTTTAAATACAACACCCTGTATATTATTCAATTTTTTGATTCTTCAGAAAATTTTAGACATATTTCGTGTACAATATCCTATTCCTATTTTCAACTCTGTCGGAAATATTAGGTGTTTTCAGATTTATTGCATTTCAGAGTTTCTTTCTACTGATATGAAATATATTGTATTAAAAACAAATTTGAAATTGGTGTTCTCCTTTCTTTTACATTTTCCTTTTTCGCCAGTTAGAAACATCATGATGTTTTCTTCTATGTACATACAAGACAAATTTCCGCCGAAGACCGCCGACTTACCTTTAATAAACTAGTGAAGCAGATTGGGAGTTTCTCTCTGATACAATAATTATTCCACTGCCAGATACTCAAAAAGAAAATATTAAATTATTTTAATTCAGACAACATTCCAAACACAATTTTGTGTATTAAACACGTTATGCATCTGCATATGGTCGTTTTGTTAAACTAATAAACATTTTGTTGCTAAAACCAAACGAACTTCCATCTGACAACACGGGTCCTTGCCGTAATGACCTATAAGAGCTTATAGGACTTATCTACTAGGACAAGAATGATAAAATAGAAACAATTATTATAAATTAATGATCAACTACAAAAACATTCTAAACATTTGTTAATAATTTATTGTTAGTACCCATCAAACTGTAAAATAAAATATTGCAACGTTGTATTCGTTCACAATCTGTAGCTATTTGTATTTGCGGTATTGGCACACTCGACAGATTGTATTGCGGTAATAATGTGGTCATTGAGGCAGTGACGCTCATTTTGGCATATAATTTAGAATCACAGTACGTACAATAAATACATTTTTCAAGAAAACAGTTGAACAAGGTGCCTGGTGGCCAGTCTGGTCTATTTTACATTAACAGTTTTGCTAAAGATTCAGGACCGGACTTAGTTCTTTTACCTTTGCCTTCGCCTTCAATATCTTGTAAATTTTTTAAAAGTGTCCTAAAATATTATTAGTAAGGACGGAATATGTGTGCATATACTATATGCATTTTTTGCATATTTAGTCAATTATTTTAAGAGTATATTTTTATGTTTTCGGCTTTATCAAAATATTTAAAACGTTGAAGTTTAATGTCCAGTTCGGTACTTATTTTAGGGATTTACCAATCTGAAGATTATAATAATTATATTTGCATTTTGGTTATACACAAGGTATTTATTGGGTATTCTGTGTTTCCAGGTTTATTGTTAGGGATTGTTTATTATCACTTAATAATGCGATATTATTACCTGCTGTATTTAAATTAAAATAAATTAGTTTCAAATGTAAAAAAGTGTTTCTTAAAGCACCTCTAAGAGTGCAGTTGTATAAGGAGAGATTACCAGGAGTTAGTTTACCTCCAGAACCTGTAATTACCAGGTGGGGAACCCAGGATTTAATCATTGTCATCTGACGAAGCTACAGTGTTAGCGAAACATGTAATTTTTCTAGTTTATATAGTGGAAATTTACAAGTTCAACTTTGTTTTACAGTATCCCATAATACTATAATTATGGATTTCCACCTAGTATCGGCTGAATCAATTAATTTGTAGAAAATATATATTATAAAAAAAATAGATTTAGGTATATTCGATCGATCTGATCACCCTCACAATGTTATGTTATCAGCAAGAAATGGTACAGTGGTCACTGAATGTAGGTAGGTATAATAAATTTTAATTGTTAATTGAATATAAAATAGAACATAATAAAATTATAAAATACATCTTTGATAAAACATAATATTATACCACTATAGCCCCCCCCCCCCCTAATCTAGCGACAGCTGTATTGTAACAATGGACAATGGGATGGACTGTGTTCTCAAATGAATAAAACGTACTCGCAGGCGCGGCGTCTCTTAAAAAAAATTACTGTTTTTATTGAATTAAATCAAAGAATAAAAATATAATTTTATCCTAGTGATCAGACCACTGTACAGGGTGAGTCAACCATAATAGTATATTAAAGTACGAGTTTCATAAGAAGCGGTTTTAGCGCCCGCGTCTATTTTAAAAAACGAGCCACGAAGTGGCGAGTTTTTTTATTGACACGGGCGCTAAAACGCCTTATGAAACATGTGCTTTATACATTTTTTTCTATTTCACCTTTTATAATCAAGAAAAATACATTTTAAAAAGAAAATAAATCCTTCAAATTTTGTAAATTTTTATGTCTAAATTTTTTGTTGGTAATACTATTTTTTATCATAGGAGCCTCTGGACAACAAAAATTATTTTGCAAACTGTCATTTTTTGATTTATTGACCCATTTTCACCACGAGATTCTAAAGTTATTTTAGCGATATGAGATTTGAAATTGGACGGAATACGTTGTGTGATCCTTGTACATTCGGTACATATACAGAGCGTTCGGAAATTCGGGAGATTTTGCTACTTTTTTTTCGAATTTCAAAAGACGTGATTTTACGTCACGGCATTGCAATGTAGTATAGGGAAGATGGAAAATTCAAATAAAGTTGAAGTTAAAATCGACATTAGAAGGTTAGTAGATTGAATTTTGGATAGGATTTGGCAGAAAATGATAGCTTGAAGGATCTACAAAAGATTGATTTATAGATTTATGCAACCAACATACATGACTGTTATCCACACAGAATAAGAAAGTAAGTTATCAAGCTATTTTTCCTCTGCGAAAAAAGGGTTTTCTCGTAAATCACAAAGGCCGCGCAAGTCAATGAAATAAAACATTTAAATGTTACCAACATCAAATAAAGAAAAAACGCGTATCGAAATAGCTTCATTACGATCCGCAAATGAGGGTCGTACTGAACTCATTATGAACGTGAAATAGAAAAAGTTCATTATATCATTTGTTTCGGGAATTACCAGAAAAGGTTAGATACAATAGTTTTAGAGATTATTAAGGTGCACAATTTAAAATTATTTTTGAGCGGTGGGGGCTTCATTATAATTTTGCCAAAAATTTAAAATATATACCTACTTACCTATTTTAAAATAATTTTTATTTTTTACAAAGAGAACCCAAATTCGATCACCGACCAAAGATCCTACTTTACTAGTAGTACATCTTATAACAGTAATAAATAGAAAAATTTTTATTTTCCTTCCATAAAGGTATCAACTTTATCTATCACATGATCGGCAATCATCTGCACTCAAAAATATAATTATTAATGAGTTATCTAAAATGTTTAAACTTGAATAAAATTTCTAGTCTCTGAAATTTATAAAGTCCATCAGTGAAATTAAAACTCATACTAAGTATACAACACTTATAAAATCACGAAAATCAAAAGAACCTCAACTTGACTTGTGAGCTTGCTATGGCTCACTGCTGAATTGGGAACTTTTTAATGGAACTAGTTTCAGCTGTTGATGTCAACGGTCGAAACGCGAGTGTTATCGTAAATAAGACTAATTTAATTAGAGATATTAAAATACACTTTGTGTATCGACGTTTTAATTTAAGCTTAATTTATGAAAAATTGACGAATTAAAATAACCAAAATAGCTCATGAGTGTAATTGATTATTTTCTCAAAATTAAAAATGTTTTATACCACATACTTCTATCGAGAATAGTCAATAATTAAAAACATAAATTAATTTAATAAAAACTTGGAAAAATAAATAACATCAAACCTCTGAGGCAGTTGCGGATTTAAAGGGGGGCACGGGGGCACGTGCCCCCCCTGTCATAATAATTTCGCACGAACCAACCTAAGCGCAACACCCAAAATTCCAAACACAGTGACAAAAAATTGTACGGTAACAGTATATTTAACAACCAAATATATTTTTTCGATGTCAAAACTTTATAGCATTTAAATGCTGAAAGGTCTTTTAGCGCTGTAAAAAGAATAAAGACACTTTTGAGGTCCACTATGGGTCAGCAGAGGTTAAATGGCCTGAGTATGCTGAATATTAACAGAGGCATTGTAGTAGATCCTGAAGAGGTTTTAAATATATTTATAAAGAAGCATCCTCGAAGACTACAATTTAAGTTTATTTAAACTGTTTATTCTAGGTTTATAATAATTTAATAAATAAACCCTTTATAAATTTTTTTTTTAATTTTGAGGTAGTAAAGACTTATTTTAATAAAAATAAACAGTTTTAATGCCAAAACGACATTAAATGTGAAATATTTGAGAAAGAATTTTAGCTCATTAAGTATTGAGCCAAAAATTGAAATTAAAATTGAAGGAAGACCTAAACTCGAAATTAACTTGACACACAAATTGTAAATCTAAGGACTTTATTGTTATTGTTTGCTGCAAATAAAAACAGAAAAATGAACTTTACTTTTAAACAATGTACAATGTACCTACCCACTAATGAAAAAAAAATTGACCTTTTTTATTTTTTTTATCTTATTTTATTTTCAATAAAATAAGTAGGTAATCATAAATTTTTAAAATATTTACTAAAAATTATTTACCAAATTTGAGCGTGGTCTTAAAAAAATTTTTGCCTGCGGCGCATTACGCCTGCAGCGGGCTTTTAGTGCGCCCCCAAGTTAACAAATCACAAGCCGCCACTGGTGCCCCCTCTGTCGATTTTTTTCTGAGTCCGCCACTGCAGTCTGGGGTATTTTAGAAAACCCTATTTCATAGTAGTACGTTACTAAAAACTCAAACAAAGTCTCAGAAATGCAGTAAATCTTCTTAAATTTAGTCGATTTTATAACCGTTTTTGATTAACGTTACAAATGAAACACGGTAAAAAAATACTAAACTGACCATTTTACGCCTTTCTTTATACCCATTGGATTTTAATTCATAATTAATGTTCGGATTGGAAAGTAGAAAATCAGTACTAATCTATTTTTTTACAATCTGTTAAGTAGTATCAACGTTCCCACTAATACAAAAAAGAAATATTCGAACAATATCCAATACTATTGGTTCAGAACATGTTTATAAAGTTTGTCTAGATGTTCCATTATTTGGTAAAGAATACTTAAAAGGTTCCTAATACCAGTACCACGAATTTAATATATTAACAGAATCCTAACGTTATAGATGTTGCTGGAAGAAACCAGACACAGAGTTAGTTTTTTGTCGATACCTGCTTTATTTAGTAAGTAAATTTCTTTTAATTGTAGTTTGAAACCGTCAGATACTTCAGACTTGTAAAAAAAGACAAATTAAACGTTTTTGTTTTTATTTTAAATTATTTCAAAACCAACGATGTTTCCATTTAGAGCATAACAACTCATTTTAAACGAGAAAATAAATGCATGAGATTATTTTATCATTAATAAAACTTTTGTTTCCTAACGTATATTATAAATTATATCTTTAATAAAGGAATGAAATGATAATCCTATTATAAAACACATAACGGTTCGTCATATTCCAATTCCGCTTATGATTTTATAACCCAAAGTCTCTAACGACTAAAACTCACCAGTAAAAATATCAATCATGTATCTGTGACCAATTGGAACCCATTAACGGATCTGAGCCATCATTCGAACTATTTTCTTGTTGGCGCCCAAGACAATAAGATGGTTGGTTCTTTTTTGAAAACAATCGAGCATCGAAGGCGGAACATTTCAATTTAAATCAAATTTTATTTAAATTCATTAAAATTTCATTTTGGGTTTGAACTCCTTATTTGAATTTGACTGATAGTAGTTGTAAGAAAACCATTTTTTATTTGCCTACTTTGAAGTATTTTTATTATTTCTTCAATTAACTCAATCATAAATTATAAAACTTTTATTCAAACGTGTGGTACCACCGAGTTAGCGCATAGTTCAACTCGACATCTGAATTCCCGATAACAGTTCCTAACTTGCTGTATTGAGATATTTGCAATAACTACTATTATTTTTTCTTTCATGAGATCTAAGTTGCTATTGAAATTGATTTTATTCGAATGAGGCTTCAGATATCCCCATAAATGTAAGTCGATAATTGTGAGATCGGGACTCCTACGTGCCAACTGATTTGAACCATAAGTACCTTCCAATCCATTTGTTCCCAAGATGATTGAAAGGAATTGGAAATTTAAATTTAAAAAAATCCAAAAAACAAAAACTGTTTGTTGTTTCTGACAAACCCTGTATAGTACTTGCAAATCTAATAGCTGAAATTGTAGTTTTAACACAAGCAAAATTCATTTAATAATCAAGGAATTGGAAAAAAAAGATCCAAGAAACTAAAAATATTGTTTGTGACGAACCCTTTATAGTACTCGAAAATCTGATATTCGCAATTGTAGTTTCAGCACAAGCAGATGTTTTCATAAAGAATGACTTTTTCTTCTATACCTATTAATAAAAAAGGTTTTTTTCTTCCCAACTCTATCCGTGGACACACCGTAGACAGTCTACTTGTCAGGTAGTAGTAACATTTATATTATGCAAGAAAATATTTTGTTAACCACCTAAAAAATCCTTACGCGATAAGGTTGTATTTCATCTAACACAGTTAGATATTAAATACAGATTTAGATTGCAAAGTACTACTAAGAAATTGAAAGTGAATCCTATCAATAGGATGTTATCACTTACAGACCGGTTTCGAACCCTTTTGTTCTCGTCAGTACAGGGTAGATGTTCATACATTCGATCTGATAACTTTCGTACTGAAGCTATCATATTATGTTGTTGTTTTTTCAATGGAACATCTGTATATTTTTTTATTTTTATGAAAGGACTCTCTTGTCTGATTCCTATTATCTATTAATATTATATATTATCTATATTATCTTAAGCCGCTTTAAGGATATGAGCGATCAATTTTTTAAAAAGCTATACCGGGTGTTTCTCAAAAGACGTTCACTCCTATAACTATTCTGTATTCGAAGAGTGGTCAAGCTAAGTGATCTACAATATGTGCCAAAATTCAAAAACAAATTTTTCTATTTTAATGATCTATGTACCTATGCCAATGTCCTATTAGAAGAACTTAGTGCCAACTTCATCCTATTCGTTATAAAAAGCATTCATAGATGGCGAGAATCTGAATCCCAGATACTGTATCTCGCATACAGAATCCCAGTATAAAAGGAGCCTTAGACCTTTCTATATTTTTTTGTTCCATTTATGTACAGGGTCTTCCAACGAAGACTGAACAGGGGCTCATTTTTGAGCTTCCTTGTATTTAAAGAAAAATCCAAAATAGCCAATCGATGTACTTTTTCCTGCAGAATTCAAAAATGAAACAAAAAATTTATTTGAACCAGAAACAAAAGAGTTACGCTATGGATAAGGTGTTTTTTAAATGGAACATAGCTTTTTTATACGATTTTTGGAACGAGTGATTTTTTTTTGTCCGTTCTGATTAAAATATTTAATATTGTGGCAGCTATTTTTATTAAATTTTAATGTTTTATCCAGTATAATTTAACTTTAACCTGTTTGAAACATACACTAGGTAATAAAGGTATAATCACCTTTAAATCTTCAAAAAATTTGACAAATTTACTATAATATTGCCGAAATGACTTTGAAGGATTCAAAGGTGATTTATACCTTTATTACCTAGTGTATGTTTCAAACAGGTTAAAGTTAAATTATACTGGATAAAACATTAAAATTTAATAAAAATAGCGGTCATAATATTAAATATTTTAATCAGAACGGACAAAGAAAAATCACTCGTTCCAAAAATCGTATAAAAGAAGCTATGTTCCATTTAAAAAACACCTTATCCATAGCGTAACTCTTTTGTTTCTGGTTCAAATAAATTTTTGCTTTCATTTTTGAATTCTGCAGGAAAAAGTACATCGATTGGCTATTTTGGATTTTTCTTTAAATACAAGGAAGCTCAAAAATGAGCCCCTGTTCAGTCCTTGTTGGAAGACCCTGTACAAACCTTTTTTCGATTAACTGTTATTAAAATTTTCTCCTACGAATGTTTTTGTGTATGTTTATTAACACAATATCAATAAAAAAATTAACTATTGTATTATTCTTAGCTTTAAAACAGTTCTTTTACATTTTCTGGTAGTTTTCGATTATGGCACTTAGATCACTTCGCTTGACCACTCTTCATTTATAGATATTAAAATGAAATTTTGATATTATGCATAAGAGATGAGTCTGCATTTATTGGCATAATTTTCAATTTATTAGCACTTCCGGTTTGACCGGGACATCTTGTATATTTTTACTTATTTGGGTTCAGCATAAAATTATGGGTGAAATGACACCTCACTTGTCATTTTTGACATAACATTTTTATGTTTATTTTTTTATTTTCAATCTAGGGTGCTACAAATTAATTAAATCTGTTAATTTATAGTCAAGTAGTTATGTCATAATACTCATAATAATTAACTTTCTAAGTTTCACAAGCGTTTAAAAAATTAAATTTTGTTTTCTTCACGTTTACTTCATTTTTTTAAATGGAACGATGGTAGTTCACTAGGATATTTAAAACGAGCAATTTTTTTCCGACAATTTGATACCATAACACTCCTATGCTGTTTTGAAATTGACACGAAAAAATTTGCCTTAAGTCCCAATCGCAGATTTAAAAGCGTTATGCATTATTGCCGCCCGTCTTTTCTAAAGAAATATAAAGGCGCCTTAGAAAAACAATATGGTTTTAATTTAAAATTGTAATATTGATCGTTTATTAAACTTACATTGTAAATCAGATAAATGGTTAGTTTTACTAGAAATAAACAAATTGATATGCTCCTAATTTTTGGAGTGACCAGAAAAATTCTTCTGAAGCCGCAAGATTGTATGTATTGTATGTTTTATAAACTAATGACATTACAACTTTAAATTAAAGCCATATTGCTTTTCAAAACGATTCCATTGTTTTTCAAAGCCGCCTTTATAATATTTTAGAAAAGAGAGGGCGGCAATAATGCATAACGCTTTTAAATTTGCGATTGGAATTTAAGGCAAATTTTTCAGTCTCAATTTTAAAATAGTATTGGAGTGTATGGTATCAAATTGTTGGAAAAAAAAGCTCGTTTTAAATATCCTAGTGAACCACCATCGTTCCATTTGGACAAATGGAGTAAACGTTAAGAAAACAAAATTTTATTTTTTAAACGCTTGTGAAACTTAGAAAGTCAATTATAATGACATAATTTTAATTTTCATATACTACTTGACCATAAATTAACAGATTTAATCAATTTATAGCACTCTAGATTGAAAATAAAAAATAAACATAAAAATGTTATAACACGTCAAAAAATGGCAAGTGAGGTGTCATTTCACTCATAATGTTATGCTGAACCCAAATAAGTAAAAATATACAAGATGTCCCATTTAAAATATTAAAGTCAAGGACACTCCCGGTCAAACCGAAAGTGCTAACAAATTGAAAATTATGCCAATAAATGCAGACTCGATCATCTCTTATGCATAATCTCAAAATTTCATTTTAATATCTATACGTCTATATATAAACGTCTTTTGAGAAACACCCGGTATATGGATATGAAAAGCCCCGTAAGGGCGATGCATTAAAGTGACGTCACGGAGGTGTTGGAAAATAAAGTTTCGATATGTCTAGAATGCCTTGCAAACAAAACCATGTAAATATTAATAATAATGTCAAAGTCTATAATAGCTGTTATATACTGCAGGTTGTACTATAAGTATTTATTTATCATTGTTATATATACATATTATAACTCTACTCTTTGATTATAATTATTTACATGGTTTTGTTTTTCAAGACACATACCGAAACTTTAAGCAAGCAAATTTATTTCTGTTTTTTTTTGCAAAAAATTCAACAACATTTTTTCGACTAACTAATTTTGAGACATTTAAATTAAATTCAAATAATAAACAACACTGCATAGTGCATAATATGGGTTCTTACAGCTCTGGAAGCCGAGGCTTGTAAACCCCCTCTTGCGCTGCGTAGACAGTACCTGGCAAATAAATTCATTATTAAATTACATTCTAAGGATAGCCCTTTACTAAAGAAAATCAACCAAGTCACAATACTATGTCTTACCCACAGATACTGGAATATTAAAAAGAACCCCCTATGCGTAGAAGGGTTTACTTACGTATCAGAGTTTTCCGAGGAAATTTACACCAACAGGAAACTACCAAATTCGTAAACCAGTATGAACATTTTTTCCATAATGTGGATACAGACTCCATAGAAGATTATAGGAATTTACCCGAGAGCTCCCGAAATAACACCTTTAAATCAGAAATAAATAAAAGATGGCCTAACCACGAAATAATATACACAGACGGATCCAGAATAAATGGAAAAGTAGGGAGCGCTGTATTCTACCCAAGCAAAAATATTAGAATCAAAATTAAACAACCCAAATACTCGTCTAATTTCTCCGCAGAACTCAATGCAATAATTAAGGAGGCATATAAAATATGCCTAGAAAATGAACATCAACACTACATAATTTGCACGGATTGCCTAAGCGCTTTACAAAAACTAAAATCAGCTTCCCCGGCTACTGAAGTCAACCATTTGATGGCCGAAATTCTAAAATTAAACTACGAAATAATAAACCAGGCTAAGACAGTTAAATTAATATGGATAAAATCACTTATTGGAATTAACGAAAATGAAATTGTGGACAAACTAGCGAAGGAAGCAACAAACACTGGACATGTAGATACGAACTATAAAACTTCAAAAACAGATTTCTATCGGACAATTAAAGATAAGATGAATAAAGATTGGCAATTCCAATACCAATTAGCGACAAAAGGATCTTATTTCCGTAACATTAAGCCCAAATTAAGTAGCAAACCATGGTTTTCAAATACAACTAATAAAAAGGCTATACAAACTATAACGAGATTACGGTCAAACCACGTTATCTGCCCTTGCTATAAATTTAAAATAGGACTAAGAGATAATCCGTATTGTAATTCCTGTACACTGAGAAAAAAGTTTATTAGATCTAGGTGAAAATACACTTACTTTAATTAAAAAGTTCACTACATATAGTGACTAGTGAAGGGTTCACTTGGCCTAAGTAAATGGAAAATGCTGAAATAGTTTACCTAGAACTAGTAAACACAAGTAAACAGGTGTGCTTAATAATTCGTTATCTGATCTAAACGAACTGTTTACTTGGAATAAGTAAAACATTTATTAAATTATGTACCTTTAACCAATAAACCATTTATTTAAAATAGACAAATTGTTTAGTTAGAATTAGTGAAAGGGATAAGGATAAGGGATACCCTGAAAAGCAGAAATATGATCTTCTAAATTCCAATTTATTAACAAATACTCCATATTAGAACACTCCATAATATTATAGTACACCGCGATGTCCAATACGGCAACACAAATATCACAGCAACAGAGCACCAAACAATCCGACCGACTTCGCTTAGGACGAAAAGAAAATGATAAATCGTATTGCGGTAGAGGTGGGTCGGTATTTAGATAACGCTATTTTGGAGCGGTATATTTTGATAACGCTCCAACGCGCTCCACAACGACTAAGTAACTAGTTACCGTGGAGCGACACCGGCAACGGAAACGTCAGCAGCAGTTTACAGAACGAACGGTCGAGACCGCTCATAGAGGACGCAACGCGACGGCTGCATTCTGCGTTACATTTCAATGCCGCTTTGCAGCAACGTTTCACGGTTTGGAGCGGAACGTAAGATCTGACAAGCCCACGTGCTTGGACCGCAATATAAAATATATCGTTAGGACTGGTTGTATACCCTGAATACGCATAATAAAACAAGGTATCAGGCGATTTGGAGTGGACTGGAGCGTCACTCCGGTCGAAGCGACGCTGCACTCGTCGGAACGTACGTTCCGGCCGGAGCGAGCAAAACTTCAGGAACGAACAATAGTGAATCGCGCTGCAACGTGGAACTATGAAAAATGTCTTGCGGTGCGGTTTGAATTTGAAAGAAGACTGATGCTATTATAATTACTTTTAGATTATTAGATTTACCGAATTTTACTGTTAATAAAATATGAATAGTAAAAATGAAATATAAAACCAACATTTTTATAAGTTTAAGAATAAATAAACAAACAGTAAAACCACTTTTTTAACGTCGATTTTTATACTTCTAAAGAAATATACCTAGTTGTGTAAATGAATCGTAATGAAAGTTATCCTATAAATACTATAATAAAAATCATGAATCATGTAAATCATCATACTGCACACGTCACGGCGACCCTTACATAAAATTGCAATGGGTTGTTTGGGATTTTTTTACAGTTCGTTTAATATTGTAGCCTATAAGCACGCGGTTGGAAAATTTTGGTCGCTCCAAAGTAACGTTGTTTTGGAGCGGTATTTTTTTGGAGCGTTCCCGATTGGAACGCTCCAGACGTGGAACCGTTTTTTCCATCACTATATTGCGGACTATTGCGTGCGACGCTACGAGTTTCGAGTTTCATCCTGCCGAAGTGAAGCGGGAGCGGCTAAAAGCGAACCGAACGTTGACGAAAGGCCAAACAAGTGAACTGGACACTTTATTTAAGCAACCAAGTTTACTTAGGAGAATATTTTGGTTTACTTATTTAAAGTAAACTTTTTTACATGTCTTAATTTATCCAAAACAAGTGAACACAAGTTTAAATTAGGTGTACAGTATACTTAAAAATTATATGTTTACTAAAAACAAATAAACATTGTTTACTAATTTATTAGATCCAACTAAACCGATTGTAGCTAATTTGTTTTACTTGCTTTAAATAAACTAAATTTCTATAATAAATGAAATATTAGCCGGTGTAAGTAAACTTTTCCCAGCTACCACAGTTTACTTGGAGCTATTTTCTCAGTGTAATGAAATAACCGATCCACAACATATTCTTTTTGAATGCTCATCAAATACAAATAATATTGAAGATTTTTTCATACAACTAAATAATTCAAAAACTATATTTCCTACAAACCTAGCAAATCTACTGTCCGACGTTAATAAATTTAATATATTTTATAAGCATTATACTAAATCAAAATTACTCTTTGTCTGAATGTGGGTTAACCATCCCTACATTCGGCCAATTAGACACTAACTATAAGAATCCTGTCTTACCCCATGTTTACCCTTACTCCAAACTCCGGCCTCTTGTTCGTATATCCATCCGGGACAGCCGACCGGAAAACGAAATATCCTACCCAGTGTCCCAGTGATAACAAAAAAAAAAACTGATAAAAAAAATGGAATTAAAAAAAAAAAAGAATTATTAAAAAAATATATATGCGTGTAATATAAAAAAAAATGCAAACAAAAAGGAAAGTTTAAATACTTACTTTGATTGTTATAGATTGTTAGGTTAAATTATTGTTAATAAATGAATCAAGACCAACGGAAAAGAAAAAACAACAAAAATGACAATATTAGGTAGATAACCTACAAAAATCGGCTGGCCTGTTGGAAGTTTTCCAGTGCCATTGAAAATTACTTACACACACACATATACAGCCTAACAAACGAAATAGTTATATCAATAAATAGGGGACTGTATAAACGCGATTCCCACAACGCCATAAAAGCAGGTACTTATGCACCTTATGGTAGAATCCCACAACAAGACCTTATATTATAGATAAAGGTATTCATTATTTTACCCTTAAATTTTAAACATTTAAAATTAACCCAAAAAAAAATTAAAATACAAAATCAATTCCAAAAAGAAATAAAATGATATAAGTGGAACTTTAAACAAGTTTGCTATATGTAATTTGAAATTCTATAGCATACTGGGTGTTCCAAAAATCAAGGCACATCAAATTTTCAAAAAACTATAGTCAGATCTGGTCTTAACGTGCGGGTCCAAAGGTCACTGATCATATGCGTCAAATCAGACAACACAGAGGCTATCAAAATGTTATGAGATTATTTACAAATATACCGAAGGAAGGAAAAATAGTTTCATTATTTTAGCTATCGCGAAGATAGCCACATATACCTAATATTATTAGTTTTGTAAAAATTATGTACAGGGAAGTTGAAAAAGTTACAAAAAAATTATATTCGTTAATTATATACCTACTGTACCCTTTAATTAAAAACGACAATAATAAACAGTGCAATTTATTTTAACAATTTTACTACTAAAACCTAAAAATACAATGGCATTTAGTCTAATAAACTATTTCGATAATGAAAGAAAAAGTGGAAATTCGCAAACCAATATGCAGGAAACCGTAATGAAAACACTGGGAATTAGTTTAAGGACTATGCAGAATAATGTGCATGAAAAAAAGCATAATATAATACCCAAGAATACTAAAAAATGTAAACGAAAAACACCGTTTATAATGATAGCCTAAAAACTCTCATCGTCACTTATAAAATCTGAAAAGTCCTCGTCGTCTGAGTCTTCTTCGAATGGAGCAATTATCATTGGCGCTACTTACAATACAATACAATACAATACAAAATGTCTTTATTTAATATCAAAAAAATTTATAATAGAAAATCTAAATGATCAGTGATGGCGACGTTCAAATAAATGCTCTTCCACGCAACCATCAGGTATAAAATAAAATAATAATTCAATAACTGCTAACCTAAGATATATAGGTACTAAGTAATAAAGTAAACAATTAGAAAATAGAAAATCAGAAATAAATGAATCGCCATATCAAGTTACACAATGATATAGTTACAAAATCACACACGCTCTCCCAGAACAAACTTACCCACCTTACATTTAAAAGCTTGAAAACTTGGGGAACTCTTAATAACCTCTGGGATATTATTATAAATTTTTGCCGCATTATAAGAAAATGATCGCCGAAACAAGGAGGTGTAGTGCCTGGGAATATTGTAAAGGGATGATGATCTTGTTGGACGGTTATGTATGTCCGTTCCTTTAAAGAGTTTTTGATATAGGTAAGGAGGAGTTTTAGTCTTATTAATTTTATAAACCAAACAGGCCATATGTACTTTAAACCGTTCATCCAGGTTTAGCCAGTGGGAATTCCTAAAACATTCCGAGATGTGATCAAATTTACGTAAATTGTAAGAGAATCGAACACAGGAATTTTGTAGTTTTTGTAAGGAATGCCGATCTTGCTGACGTAACGCAGGCCAGAAAACAACATCACAATAAGAGACAAATGAGTCACATATATTTTAAATACTTGAGTGTTTTCCAAAATTCCTTAGGATTAGATTTAAATTTAAACTGTAAATATGCTTTCTTTTCCATTCTTACTGAATGGTTAGCAAAATTTCTCATCTCTTTATAATAATTCCATGCCCCTTGCGTTTTACTTCTTTTATATTTAAGCAAAGCATTGTCTCTAAGTTTCATTATTAATTTTAGATTTTCAGTCAGCCATGGGGCAGGCTTTTTTGATATCCTAATAGTTTTATAGGGGGCGAAAGTGTCAAAAAGTAAATCAATATTTTTATTCCAAAAACTAACCATTTCATTAACATTGCTGAAAGAAAAAATTTCATCCCAGTTAATTTTGTGTAGCTCCCGTGCAAATAAATCCAAATTGAAGTCAGAAAAGTCACGGTAAGTGTATAGAAAAGGTTTAATTTTTTCCTTTTTAATTTTTACCACACAAGACACCAGGGAGTGATCCAAAATACCCTCCATAGGTATAACATTAGTGCTAGCTATAATATCTGGTGAAGAGCTAATAATTACATCTATCAACGTTCTAGTATTTTCAGTGATTCGAGTCGGCTCGCTTATTACCTGATGCAAACTATACTTTTGAAGAAAATTCTTAGCCAAATTCGAACCATTAGAAGTTTAAGACATATCAACATTAAGGTCGCCCCCAAGGAGTACATAATCAAACTCGGGAATAAAAGAAATTAAAGTAGTTTCCAATAGATCCAAACAGTTTAAAAGGTTTGCCGTAGGTGGTCTGTAAAACGTACCCAAACATATATTTTTACCGCCAATCTTAATGGATATCCAAAGATGCTCAATTAGATTATTATTATTTGGTGGAGTATCTAAAAGTTTAAACTTGACAACATTTTTGATGTAGAAAGCAACTCCACCCCCACGAGTCAACCGATCTTTTCTAACAATCTTATAATCTGGTATGCTGACTGCCGCATTCGGCCACGAGGAGTCCAGCCACGTTTCGGATAATCCCAAGATATCGATCGATTCCCCAGTTAAAAATTCTGAAAACAGATCAAAAGCCGTCCTGCAAGAGCGTATGTTAAAATGTGCAAAAGAAAGAAATTCATTTTTTACCATAGTATACTAATGTCACAACAAACCACAAAACTAATAATAATAATTCACTTTATAAATACAAAAACCAGTGTTTTACTGTGGAAGGAAAGTAAATTAAAACGTATTTATTAGATATAATAAAAGCTAATGGTAATATAGAGAACCCAACAACCTATTTCTATCGGCCAATTATATTATATTGTAATCTCCCTTATTAATTGAATAAACAATAGTGAAAAAACTTAAGTGAGCAAATTCAACCTTTATGTAGAAATATCTATACAGCAAACTATGATTGTTTATTTCCTTTAAGAGATTAAATATACAAAAAATTGGATTTGGTTTAAAATATTTTTAACAAAAGATGCGGATTAAGTAGTAGTACTTTGACTATTAAGTTCTCTAGACCTCTTAACAAGCTAATAAGCAAAGAACTCTAACCAATGTAAATGTTTAATTTAGGGGTAATGTTACTTTTTAACTGTCGATCTTAAGTTTTTAAACGAATTTAGGACTCTAGGTTTTTTTGTAGTTCTACTATTGATTTATCTAAATCAATGTTTGTATCACGTTTACGTTTTTCCGTTTCACAGTTTTCGTTGGTTCCTGTTACATTTTCCTCTTCCTGATTTTCGGCATCCAATAAATTATTGAACTCCAACACCCTTCCTATGGAAGGCGTAGTGGGTGCACTATCTGGTCTTGGTATCACTTCTGGTATTCCATCGACATTATAAAAGTCACCAGACATTTGATGTAATTGATCTGCAGTGTAAATTTCATTATTAATGACAAGTTTGTTTCCGCGGGTAATTTTAGCTACAAAATTTTTTTCTCGTGCCAGCTTTAAATGTTCACGTAGGATTTTGAGATCTTGTCTGTCCTTAAAACATAAATCTTGAGCAATGAAAATTTGAGTGCCCTTCAACTTGGAACAGTTTTTAAGTACTTGTTCCTTTTTTAAAGTAGTCACAAATTCCAGCTTTAAAGGAGCTGGTTTATGTGATTGATTTTGTTTTAATAAATAGATGTTATTTATTTCTGATTCAAAAACATCTATACCCAGTTTGTCATTAAAAAACTGCGTTATAAAGGCCACTAGGTTTTCATCCTTATTAATTTTTAGGCCAAAAATTAAAATATTATTACGACGAAGCTTCCTTTCAATGTCAATATGTTGCGTTTCAATCTTTGAGCATCGTTCTTCTAATTTTTGTACAGCCTGAGCTTGTTGTCCCAAAAGGTCTAATATTTGCTTATTTCCATCTTCGATGTGCCTTTTTGTGCTTTCAGAAACACTTTTTCTAGTTTCTTCAGCCGAAGAGCGAATACAAGCTAATAACTGTTCATATATCTCTTTGGTTTGATCCACCATTATTTTCTAAGAGCACGGCCAATTTCGTGTAAGTGAAATGTTTTTGCTTTTTGTGACGTGACGTGATTATATCCTGTGAGATTCTATAATGCAATGCAAAGCAAAGTTATTTACCTTGAATATAATGTTTTTCCCGGTAAAATCCATCCACTAACAATTTCACAATTTAAAAAAATCACGGAGTACACCAAAATGTGCTTCTACTCAATACAACACCATGAAAAAAAATTCTACATCTAGTACTTGTTCTCGATCCCACAAATCCCTTATTAATATTTCTGTATGTTCCACCGATTTCTTCCAGTACTCTTGTGTAATATGATCTAACGAATCTTGCCAAACTATTTATACTTGGTTTTTGCACCAGCCCATATTAATTCTATTGCGGAATGACTGATTTTATTTTTAAAAAGAAAACACCTGGCGATATAACGTCGTTTCTCAACAATATTCTAGCCATCTTTACTTATTTGCTATACAAAATGCCTTCTGTGTGCTGTTCCTACCTGCAGACCTTATTTTGAATTTTGGTTAATAACCGACCAAAACTAAAATAAATCATCATGCATTTCAACAAAACCATTAAATTAAAATATTAATACCGTTGTTTTCGCATAACACTTTGTTTAAAGAACGTCATCAATCGTGAAAGCATAGTGAAGGGTCAGTATCGTCCAAGACGTTTCATGACTAAGGTGTTTTTTCTTTCTTACACAATACACGACTCGTATATTTGAAATAATAAATTATTTAATTGGCTTGGACCACTTCTTAGAACGCCGCCCATTTAAAAAATTGCAACTTTGTCGTGGAAATTTAATTTTTGATGGTTCGTCTATTGTCATATATAATATCACAAGAGATAAAATTTTGTCGGCAAAATTTTCGAAAGGTATGAAAGTTTGTTGCTTGGCAATTTCGCGAATGACATTTTTGACAAAATCACGAGCCGTCAGGCGAGTGATTTTGTCGAAAATGTCATGAGCGAAATTGCTTAAAAGCAACAAACTTAAATAAATCCTTGAGAACAATTTTGCTTACACAATTTTTTCTCGAGTGGTATTCGACATGACTATTTAACTAGAAAAAAGACAAAATTTTGCCGCGGCAAAAATCACATGTGAATTTTGTCCAGGTAGGTGCAGGTAGTAATTTTGCCAGTAGAAGACCGGCCGTTGCTATGACATTTTGCCAGTGTAAAACACTCTAGTTAAATAGTCATATATAATATCACAAGAGATAAAATTTTGTCGGCAAAATTTTCGGAAGGTATGAAAGTTTGTTGCTTGGCAATTTCGCGAATGACATTTTTGACAAAATCACGAGCCGTCAGGCGAGTGATTTTGTCGAAAATGTCATGAGCGAAATTGCTTAAAAGCAACAAACTTAAATAAATCCTTGAGAACAATTTTGCTTACACAATTTTTTCTCGAGTGGTATTCGACATGACTATTTAACTAGAAAAAAGACAAAGAACAATAAAATTAGAAAACTTTTATTTAAGAATAAAACAAAAAAATTACTTATTTATTGATGTAAAAGTTACAGTTGTGATAATTAAACGTTTGTGCATTATTTGATTGATTTTGATTTGATGATATTACTTGATCTGGTGCTTTTTCTCTTAAGTTTGCAATTAATTTTAAATGATGTTCAGAGTCTAACTGCAAATAAGGCTTCAAAGAATTGGCGTGGGAATGTCCTGTTAATTTGATAATTTCTTGCTCACCAACGCCATTTTTTGCAAGGGCAGAAATAGTGGAAGAGCGATGTGAATGGTTTGTTACTTTAAATTTTTTGGTATTTACGCCGATTTTTTCTGCTGAGATTTTGGTCCATTTCGACATGCTGTTTATTCCAATAGGCATGTTTTTGTACCAAATTCCTTTTTTCCAATTTGGATGAACTGTCAAAAAGAGCCTGTCACTTGTAATTTCTGGATTGGTATTTCTTTTTTCAAATAATTTTAAAAATAGACGAATAGGACAAAGATCTTTGTTAGTGTTGTTTTTTACCAACCATTTGCTACTGGCCAAGGCTTTTGCACCTCCTTGTGTAGTCTTTGAAAATATGGGATTGTATTCGATACGTCCCGTAAATTCTTCATTTAGGTCTAATTCTTGGTGGAAATAATGTACTTTGCAGTTCACTGCTTCGTTGCCTCGCCACGCAAGTTCAAAAGAAAATAAGTGAAATATTTTTTTCTGTAGGCCGTCTGGGGTGTCTTCGTCATGAATTTTTATCATTTCCAATAATTCTTGTGTTGTAAGGGCTTTCGAACTTGTTTTTCTTTTTTCTTGGTTACCTTGAAGTTGTTTTCGTTTTAAGTCCTTTGCCAAACGGGCTGATTTAAAAAGAATGTCGGTAAATGGGTCTATTTTTATATTAAATTCTTGATAATACTTTTCTTGTAGCATCTGCGCCGTGGTATTCCATATGCTTTTGATACTTGACTCTTTGTAGTCCTCTCCATTTAGTTTTTTCATGTTGTAAGCATAATCTTCCATAATTTTTGCTAATTCTTCGGCTGGAGTATGCTTTTCAAGCTTATAATCTCTTATCAGTAAGAACTGCGAAAACTGTCGCCAAATGGAAGTTTTGGAGATACGCGTATTTGGAGGTATATTCTCCGACACTGCCTTTTTAATTTCTGTAATGGATTGTATTCCAAATCTGTTTTTTTCTTCAGAAACACTCATTTTTGAACTAAAATAATTTGACGTTTGTTAACAAGAAATAATACAATGACATTTTAAATAATTAACAGAACCATGGTAACAAAACTTCTTTCAATCAAAAATTAAAATTTTGCCGCGGCAAAAATCACATGTGAATTTTGTCCAGGTAGGTGCAGGTAGTAATTTTGCCAGTAGAAGACCGGCCGTTGCTATGACATTTTGCCAGTGTAAAACACTCTAGTTAAATAGTCATTGAAATATTCTTAGTTAATGCTACATACAATGTATACAGGGTGATTCAAAAGTACTTTGACAAACTTCGGGAGGTAATTGCCGGCAATATTTTAAGATAAAAAGTTCTTATAAACAGTGGTCCTTGGCGACTTCGTTACGGAGATACAGGGTGTTGAAATGTTAAAAGGAATAGTAGTAATTTTTAAATAACTCCTTAACGAGTTATTTTCTTTTTATGAAATTTAGTGAATTAAGTAAGCATCTAAGGACACTTATTTTCAAAGTACAACACGTTCGTAAATTTAACCAGTGGCGTCGGTACAAAATGTTACTATCATATTTTTTGTGAAAACTATGCTACACCACTGACTTTTTTTATTTTAACTTTCTTCATATGAATCCCCCCTTCATTTACAGCAAAAAAGATCACGTTTCTTTTTTTGATACGAGGGACGGTTTAAGGGTAAATGATTATTTTATTTGACTATACACAAAGATTAAAAAATGTGTTTTAAACTGATCAACCACTCAAATATTTATTAAAGTATTTTAACGCATACCTACATACATACTTACTAATAAACAAATATGTATATGCCTAAGGAAGGCATCTGAGGATGCCTATTTTCTAAGTATAACACGTTCTCAGTGGCATACATATTTATTTATTAGTATTTATTAGTTATTTTTTAATATTTTGTGTTTTGACAAGGCGGCTTTGGAAATGCTTTTTTTAATATTATTGTATTATGACAAGGCGGCATTGGAAATGCTTTTGTCGATAAATTAAAACATATTTGACAGTTAGTTACCATTGAGTTTTATTTCTTCAGTTTTGTTATTTTCATTGGATATTTGTGGCGTAAAACTCCCTGTTTCAGCCAAACGGCTGTGAAGATTTGTAAATGTTGCAGCAGCAGGCCGTACTCGGTTAGGATATCGCTCCTGATAAATTCGTCTAGTTTCTCGTGCATGTATTTCAATCGGCAAGGCCATATACAAAATGCATGTCTGCTAAATGCGCATTATTTCTTAAATAATCCATACCTTATAAACAATACTAATAATATTCAATGAAAATAACAAAACTGAATAAATAAAACTCAATGGTAACTAACTGTCAAATATGTTTTAATTTATCGACAAATGCATTTCCAAAGCCGCTTTGTAAAAACACAAAATATTAAAAAATAACATACTAATAAATAAATATGTATGCCACTGAGAACGTGTTATACTTAGAAAATAGGCCTTCCTTAGGCATATACATATTTGTTTTTTAGTAAGTATGTATGTAGGAATTCGTTAAAATACTTTAATAAATATTTGAGTGGTTGATCAGTTTAAAACACAGTTTTTAATCTTTGTAAAGTCAAATAAAATAATCATTTACCCTTAAACCGTCCCCGTATCAAAAAAACACACGTAATCTTTTTTATTGTAAATGAAGGGGGGATTCATATGAAGAAAGTTAAAATAAAAAAAGTCAGTGGGGTAGCATAGTTTTCACAAAAAATATGATAGTAACATTTTGTACCGACGCCACTTGTACTTTGAAAATAAGTGTTCTTAGATGCTTATTTAATTCATAAAAAGAAAATAACTCGTTAAGAAGTTATTTAAAAATTATTACTATTTCTTTTAACATTTCAACACCCTGTATCTCCGTAACGAAGTCGCCAAGGACCACTGTTTATAAGAACTTTTCATCTTAAAATATTGCCAGCAATTACCTCCCGAAGTTTGTCAAAGTACTTTTGAATCACCCTGTATATTATCAATTCATCGAATAATTTTTGTATGTAATGTGTAGAGTGTAGACTACTAGAGAAACTTAGTAATCTGGGAAAATAATTATATTTGGTCGACACTTCTTGTAGTATAAGACTTCTTTAAATTTTCTTAAATAACCCATTCTTTGACATGTCTTGGTCACAGTTTTCAATTGGTGCAGTTAAGTATATTAAACTGGAATGGCATACTTGAACATGGCTCAATTCTTTACAAGTATCACATAAATTAAACTTTTCATTATCTGATAATTATAAAAATAAATATATTTGACACACATTGCTGTTTCAAGAACGATTTCCCACAACAAATAATTATTTGTTTATTTTTATTGACAGCAGCAGCAAGTATAGGCTACTATATCCAAAACACAGTATTCTCCTGTGCTATGCGAAACCTTTGTAATAAATCCCTTAAATTTATAAAAAAAAATTCTACCACCCTAATGCCCAGTTGTATAGGTTCTGATTAATTTGAACGCTAAAGATAAGATTAAGTAGGTACCACTTTAATCTTAAGTTTAATAAAATATATGTTTTATAAGTCCCGGTTAAACCAAATAGTCGCTAACTTCATAGCGAATTTTAAAAATGCGAGGCGCTCTTGGAGCCTCCACAATGACAATAAGTTCCTCGTCATCATCACCTAATAATTTGTCCATTTCGATAAGATTATTTAACATAATAATAAAATCACATCATCTTCATATTTTAGGTATTTTAAGTTATATGTTAGAAGTATGTCACTTTTTCCTATTTTAATCCTAAGATTGACTTTCAACAGGTGCTTTTTGGCCTGTTAAATTGACTGTTAGGTAAACCCCAAGTTTGGCGCTAATCGCAACCTATAATTCCAAGCCAACGGTTAATCTGAACATTTTTAGATAACCGCAACCTATAAAAATGAAATGCCGATTAACCGGAACATATACAACTGGGCATTAGTAGCACAAAATTGTTAAAAAATAAAAGACGACTTGCTATAGTCAGATCTGGTCTTAACGTGCGGGTCCAAAGGTCACTGATCATATGCGTCAAATCAGACAACACAGAGGCTATCAAAATGTTGTGAGATTATTTACAAATATACCGAAGGAAGGAAAAATAGTTTCATTATTTTAGCTATCGCGAAGATAGCCACATATACCTAATATTATTAGTTTTGTAAAAATTATGTACAGGGGAGTTGAAAAAGTTACAAAAAAATTATATAATCGTTAATTATATACCTATTGTACCCTTTAATTAGAAACGACAATAATAAACAGTGCAATTTATTTTAACAATTTTACTACTAAAACCTAAAAATACAATGGCATTTAGTCTGATAAACTATTTCGATAATGAAAGAAAAAGTGGAAATTCGCAAACCAATATGCAGGAAACCGTAATGAAAACACTGGGAATTAGTTTAAGGACTATGCAGAATAATGTGCATGAAAAAAAAGCATAATATAATACCCAAGAATACTAAAAAATGTAAACGAAAAACACCGTTTATAATTATAGCCTAAAAACTCTCATCGTCACTTATAAAATCTGAAAAGTCCTCGTCGTCTGAGCCGTCTTCGAATGGAGCAATTATCATTGGCGCTACTTCGACAGTACTTGTCCTCGATCCCACCAATCCCTTATTAATATTTCTGTATGTTCCACCGATTTCTTCCAGTACTCTTGTGTAATATGATCTAACGAATCTTGCCAAACTATTTGTACTTGGTCAAATTTAAGACCATCACCTACATGTTTTTCATAATAAGACTTTGCACCAGCCCATATTAATTCTATTGCGTTAAACTGGCAATGATATGGCGGCAATCGTAGAACCTCATGACCATATTCACGCAGTATTTCATCTACCGCGTATATTTTGGGTTTTTTAAGAGACTTTGCTATTGAAAGGAGTTCCGATTTAAGCATATTTGGTAAAGGATTTTGGTTGTGTTTTTCCAGCCACTCATAAATATCACTTTTCCTCCAAGATGAAGTAGGCTATTTATTTAAAATTCTTGAATGATATGATGCATTATCTAATACAATTAAAGACGGAGCATCCACATTTGGTATCAATTGAACTTTTAACCATTTTTCAAACATTTCGCAATTCATATTATCATGATAGTCAGCACTTTTTGATGTTGAAGAAAAAATTAAACTCGCACCTGCAACATATCCTGTTGCAGAACCGGCATGCAAAATAATAAAACGCTTTCCCGTACCGCACCCCTTTCTCCTTTTAACACTTTTTACAGACTCATCTTGCCAAGATTTTGAACCACTTCCATTCGAAAATATCCACGTTTCGTCTAAAAATACCACTTTTCTAAATTTCGATTTGTAATTGTCCGTATATTTTTTTAAAAACTGAACACGCTGACTCACTATCTGTGGCTGCTCACATAAAAATCTTCGGTTACAGTCTTTTTTATAGCGAAAACCTAAATTTTTTATTAATTTAGATAACGCTTCAAGTCCAATTTCCAAAACACCCCGAATTTTTAATGTTTTTTGTAAAACTGGAAGAGTTACATTGGTGTTTGATTTGTATAAATCGTAAATCACATTTCGAACTCCCATTTTAATATTTTCGCTTAAATCCTTAGTCTTTGGCTTTTTTCGTTTACACTTTTTAGTATTCTTGGGTATTATGTTATGTTTTGTTTCATGCACAATTTTCTGCACAGTCCTTAAACTAATTCCCAGTGCTTTGGCTACTGTTTCCTGAATATTGGTTGGCGAATTTCCACTTTTTCTTTCATTTTCAAAATAGTTTATCAGATTAAGTACCATTTTTTTTGATTGGGGATGCAAAAACCCAGAAAATTGTTTCATTTTGTCACAAACTGTCAAAGTCACAAAACTGGCATATTTAAAATAAAACGTAGCTGGTGCTATTATAAGCTTTTTTAGAATCGCTGGAAAGTAAATACATATCCTTTTTTTTCATGTCAAAATGGAATAAGTCTGTCTCATTTATCTTACGTATTTTATTTAGAGGGTAAAATTAAACGCAAGTAAAGAAAACAAGAACTGAGAGTATGTCTTTCTTGAATCGTAAGACCAGATCCAACTATATCAACAAATTTTTGAACTGTTTTCCTTAAAGTTGGTCGTTTGTATTGTATTTAACCCAATAATTTGGGCACCAATGTGATCTAGGGATACTGCGAATTATTTACTAAATATTAATTTCTACGACCAATAGTATAATGAACGTTTCCGAAAACGATAGGTTACAATAAAAATAGCCAATTTTTTATTACTTTTCGTAACTAAGTCGGTAAATGGTGGCAATTGTCATTTATGTATGTTTAAATGTATTTTATCTACAAGCGTGCGGTAAGTAACTACTTACCGCACTGATTTGAGTGCGGTAAGTATCACTTTACCGCACTAGTGCTGTAAGTAATTACATAATATTACTATAAAAACAAGTTTTTATATTATGCTAGTGTATTTTTTATTTTTAAAAGAAACTCTATTAAACATTATAAATATGTATAACAAATACTTACATATTTAAATTTCTAAACTAATCCAAACTTATAAATTAAGAAATATTAATATTAATTGTAGAATTTGTAAAATTTCCAAACGATATTGATGAAGGAAGTGTTTCACTATCCGATGAGACACAAGAATTTAAACTTACAGATTTACTAAAACAGGAGGTTCTCTCTGCATATTCTTCTACACCATTTATTTGCTTTGCGATTCCTATTTTATTTTGCACCGAATTTTCAATATAGCCCTCCGCAACACTGGAGGACTCCATCCAGCATGTCTTTTTAAACTCATGACTCATGATATCCCCGCCAGCATCTACTAATAACTCAGACCAAGCACTTTTCTGAGACTAATAATGTAGCTGACGTCCTTCGATAACAATGCCCCGTATATTCTTTGGGACTGGACAACTATAAATATGATGCAATTTGAGAAAGTATTTATACCCATCATAATCGTGTATGGGCAGTATGATCGGGTTTAAGGCCTCTATACTTCTTGAAAATTAAAATGTTATTAATTTTTGATGAAAATCCTTCCACGTAAACCACGAACTGTCGAGTGTCGAACTACATGCGTCTTTGTATCCGGGACAGTTACAACAAGGTGGGTTTCAAATTCCTTAATATCTTCAATTTTCATTTTACATAACTCCACTGGGGCGACATGTCCCAGCGATGCCCATAGTGAGTACCACCTTAAACAAGCAAATAAGTTGTTATTTGAAAGTAGATTTAAAAAAATCGCAATTAAGTACCTTCATTAATAAAAACTCCTTATCTGGTGCCGTAACAAGGAATTTTACAACCTCATTCGTGAAGAATGCCTTTAATTTCTTAGCTTTGTATTCCACAGACTCCTTTTTTAAATATGCCATCAGTTTTGCATATACCTCCTGCTTATGTCGACATTATTTTTGATACTTATAGTTGGTCTGAGCATTGAGTAATAACTCCATAAAGACGATGATTTACTGTCCTTAAATTTATCCACAAAATATGCAAGCATCACATCTTCACTAATTGCTTTAACTTTCTTTGATGAACACCAGTCCATAAATTGCTAATATTCCTTCTCATATCTATGCCGTGACTTATCCGGCAATAAATTAAGGGTAGCTGCTTTAGCAATGTCCAGAACGTCCTTCGGAATTTCATCATCACCGCACACTTAAAAATAATGATTAAATATAATATCAAAATGAACTCCGTACTGATTAAATCCAGGTCCACACCAGATTGATTAAAAAAATTAACACTGCTTACTGATTAAACCAAAGAGTTCGTGATTAACCAGTCTTAATCAAAAATGATTAACCTAAAAATTATTAATGATTGTTTTAATCAATTTTTATTAAATATTTTTAATTAATAATGATTAAATTGGCAATGATAGGTGATCCTTTAGTCATTTTTGATTTAATATTTTAATCACTTTAGAGTATCCATTTATTATTTTTTGTTTTGGAATAATAAAATAGAAAAATAAAAAATTATTTAGTATAAAAATATTTCAATTTTCAATTCATATATCAATCTGGTGTGGACCTGGATTTCATCAGTACGGAGTTCATTTTGATTTTAAATTTATTCATTATTTTTAAGCGTGTATAAGTGATGAATTTGGATCTCCTTTTCTATTGAATTTATTTAGTAAATGACAAATAGATAAATCAGCACACAAGGGAAAAAACTGCACACTAACTGTGTTTTTCTCTTTTTAATGGCTGATTTATACCTCAATTAAATTAAACTAAACTAAACTAAATTAGAGATTAAGAAGTTAAAATACCACCATCATATGGACGCATTTATACCTAAAATTAGGGAATTAAATTAAATTAAACTAAGAACCCGAACTTTTAACTTTCTTAGTTGAATCGACATAGTTCGTGGGGCGATCGGCATAATCCGTGATTCCCATCATGTCATTTGTCATTTCGGTGAGTGTAATAATAATAAAGAAGAATTTGTGCACAAAACCCTAAATTCTTGTTTAATTTTAAAATTATATTTTTGATATTTTGATTATTCCAAAAAGTTTCACGATGGTTGTTAACGACGGTACATTGATTGAATTAGTAAAACAGTTCCCATGCATCAATAACAAAATAAATAAATGTTTTAAAACAATAATAGTTATTAAATAACGAAAACAAACCAATAAGATAGGTTAGGAGCACCTTCTTCTTCTCTTGTAGATTCATAAGTGTCCTAGTTGAAGAAGTATAAACCATCGCCTTAATTTCTTAATTTAATTTTCTTAGTTTAGTTTAATTTAGTTTAATTTAATTGAGGTATAAATCAGCCATAAAGATCATACGTTAAAGGATGGAAATATATTCCGAGAGCACTTAATTTTAGTTAGTAGTAATTAATATTAATGATGAAAAGTTTTTTTTTTCTTTTAATCAATTTTGATTAGGGTTAATTTAGCCTGGTCTATCTTAAAAAATGGGCAAAGCACCGATTGGCAAATGCACTCAAATTAATAAATAACTTGCATGCACGAAAACCGTATAATATCATGTTTCGACTTACCTGTACTTTTAAGTTCTACGAGCCGATCATCGGCGTTGCAATCTGCAATTTTTGCGTATTTTTCACGTTTTTTAAATTAAGTTTCACTAACATTATAATGTCACTGCTAAAACCACAGGCAAACAAAATAAACAGCACACAAAATTAGAGTTAACAGAACAGAAACTGGTTAGTTTATTTTTTCTATGTTAACAGGAATATTATAAACGTTGACAAAATGTACCTGCGCAATCAACTAACAACCACGAGATTTCAAACTCAAACTGCCAGCGCGACGCGTGACCTTTGTCAACCTGCCCGCCCGAAATGTGAAATTTTGGGGTTAAGTTATGGTAGGTACTCCAAAACTGATTAGGTCGTTGCATGCTACGCATGCGTCAGCACATTCTTAGGCATCATTAAATCCCCTAAAATCAGATTATGATTTAAAACGTTGACATATTTTACGCAATTGACCAGTATAGATTTAAAGTAATTCAAAATGATTATTTTGTGTCAATAACAGTGCAAATCATACAAATGATTTAATAATTGATTAAAAACTAAATCAAAAAATGTAATCAAACAAATTAAATCAGACATGGATCGCTGTTAATCAACTGATTTTTTTACTGTATGCTGCTACTGACTTTCATTTAAGGGACGTAAAACACCCTTTCACGAAATAATTATCCTTTATTCTGTTGTCAAGTTTTACATCTGTCATATTATAAGAGCCAACTATTAAATTTCTTTAATTTATTTCCGTATAGCAACCTGATATTAATGCAATGTTGATAACGACTTAGGAGGCACCTACGGGGTAAATTAAAACAATGCTCTTTTAGTTTTTAATATTGGGGCCCTAAAACATGCTTGTAGATAAAATATCGTACAATACACTTACGGTAGGTGTCTTTACCGCATTTGCGCACATCACGCACATACGGTAAAGACGTACCTACCGTACTTGTATTGTAATATACTATTATTGTCGACATCTGTCAAATAGCAAATGCCTAGTTTTGTGTCAAAAGTCGCAGATACACTAGATAGTTCTTTGTTACGGTTTGCATGGTAACTAAACGAGCGTTTTGGTTTTTACTTTCTCTTGGAGCGCAAATTTGTCCGTTGCACTCGGTTGTAGAAAAAAATTAGCATCATATCTCTAATTTGGGACACACTGTTACAATTTTTTTTATAAAAAAGATTTAAAATGTTATTACCCGTACCCAAGCATTTTTCCATAAAAAGAAACTCTACAGGATTTACTGATGAATTTATGCCACAAACTCACAGTGTAGGTATGCACAAAATCTCATACTTAAGTGTCGTTATTACGAACAGGTTTTCATTTAAATGGGTGCACGAATACCATAATTTCGTAAGGTTATACACTAAGCCCGTGGTTCTTTGTTTTGAAGTACCACATCACAATAATTGTACCAAATAAGGGGAGCGGTGAACAGGTGTAAACAGCCAGTGGCGTATTTAGGATTTATTCTAGGGGAGGGGGCGCGAAAAGGATTTGCGCCGAAGGCGCTCTTTTGCGCCGCAGGCTAAAAATTTTTGGGTGCCACGCCCTTTTTTGGGTAAAAAAAAATATCTGAAGTACCTACTTACGTTGTACTAAATTACAAAATCAAGTTTCCTGTTCTTAGAAGAGAAAATATTGTAATAAATGTAATGTGCTTATTCAGTACCTAAAAATTAAAAATACATATCTGGGGGGGGGGGCGCCCCCCTTCCTAAATACGCCACTGTAAACAGCAAGATTGACTGTTAAAATTGAATCGAATTAATAAAAGGTAAATATTATAGGCCTAGGAAATGTAGGTAAGCGCTTAAATGTCTGTAACCTTCAAAGCGTAAAAATGGCAATACCACATTATTTGACGTAAGCATCGCAGAACGGCTAATTTTCTAATCCTTTTAAACATTCTTCTCTGTGCCGTGGAAATATAATCCTTGTTGGACTTGATGCAAAGATTAACAATAATATGATCGTTAAAGGCTGTGACGTCACGTGGTAAGTAACCATAGTAACAGTTGGTCATTTTTATTATGTTTCTATGGTTACGAATATAACTTTTAATCACCACTTAACGCCAGCGCCTCTAAATATCAAATCTGGTAATCTTTGTGCTACAGAAAGAAAATAATCGTACTTTACTGTAAAAATATTTACCATTATAAAGAAACAAGCGTGCACTAAAAATGTAAACAACAGTTTTTGTCCAAATACCGTGCGAGCAAAAATTATTTGCATCAAAGAGGGCTTGGATTAAAAAACGTGAAGCTTGGTTTAGATCACAATGATAATATGGGGACGATATACCTAAACAAATCTAGGTTAAAATTTTGTCAAATTCATATTATGACATGCATGATATGCCAAACTAATGAGTAATAAAATAAGTAGACAAATACAAATTTATTTTTATTGTTTACAAAATTAACAAAGTAAGAATATACAGAAAGAAAAAGAAAAATACTTACATAAATTGCTAAAATTGGCCACCGCCATGCTCCAAGCATAAAAATGGGGATTTTCACTACTCCACATGCGTGTATTCTGAGAATTCACATAACCGAAGAGGTGGAACCAGGCTTCATCCGAAAAAAATGTCAGGTCTAATAAATCATTTTATTCCAATAAATTTTGGGTAAACCATTGAGAGTAATTCCTGCGTCTTTCAAAATCTGCGGCTTGTATTTCTTGGAATACTTGCACTTAAGAATAGTACTGCATAATCCATAAGATCTTCCCACTTCTTGGGACAGGCGTCTTATACAATTTGTTGGCGTATTTTGCATTAGTTCACGAACGTTTGCAACAAGTTTTTCTGTTCTTACAGATGGTCTTTCTGCTCCTTTTTTGTATTGTATAGAAGCTGTTTCCCTAAACACAGCCACGGTTCTTTTCAGGCAATGATAAAAATCCCCAGTAATAAAAGCAACGTTAGGAAAATGTTCGTGAAAATCGTCCATGCACAAACCCGGATTGTATTGCCACTTACTATTTACTCTAACCCCGTTTCGAAAATACGCTTTAACCATGAATGTTTTGTGCTGTTCCGTAAAGCCCATTGTGTAAATTGTTCAAGAAATTGGAAAAATTAGCGATTAATCAAATTACTTGTAACGACTGTCAAAGATGACAGAATAACTGATTGATTGTTAATTAAGGTATTAAGCTCTACGGCTAACCATTACGTCCTTAGATGCAAGGCTTTGATGCAAACAATTTTTGCTCGCATGGTATTAGACTTTAGGTATATTCGTAACATTTGTATCTTGCTTTTTGATTAAAATATGTTTCTGCAAAAGTAATAAAATTCAAGGCAATTATAGTATATTGTTTTATTAGGAGTAAAAGCGATACTTTTCTGACGAGTCTGTAGGTTTGCCGGACGAACAAAGTGAGTCCGGCAATTACGGACGAGTCATAAGAAGTTGCTTTTACTCCGAATAAAACATACTTTTTTTTCTTCAGACGTTGTTTAAATATGAAAACACAAAGATACAAAATGTTTTAATTGTTTTATTTAAAAATTTTAAGTTTTGAGAAGGGGCTAGCGTTACTATGGATTTATTATTAGATTGTTTGATAGCGACGTGCCATTCGATTTGACAAGTGTCAGCATTCATTATTGCGTAACAGTTATACTTTTACTTCCGCTGCTATTGGCAACGGAAGAAAAAGTAAATACTTTTTCTTCCGTTGCCAAAAGCAGCCGCCTTCTGACGAAAAAGTAGAACTTTAACGTCAAAAAATTAGTAGAAAAACGTCAAGTTTATTGACGTTTGAAGAAAAAATATATTATGCCTTTGAACTCGAAAATATATTACAAGCTAGCCTCGGCCCATTGCAATAAAGTGACGATATATTTTACCTCTTTGAATAAATACGATATCAAAATACTTATTGTTCTAAACCTTTTTAACGATTATTCTTTTCTTTCGGACTACTTTGCCCACCTATCTCCTAAAACATTACAATTGCTTCAAATTACATAATCACGCCGCGCCGTGATAATGACGGTACTCACTCGGCTGTGCGTATATAATTCTATATTCTTTTTATGGTATACTTACGCCTTAGCTTTTGTTTGTATTTTTTGGCATTGTAAGATAAAAGTATATGTATAGCTGATATGTTTTAGAACCCTTTATTTTAGCGGTCACCCCTGTCGACCTACATTCCGTCGTGTAGTATATTATCCTAGATTTCTTTTGTTCCTAAAGGAAGGAGCATAAATTCATTTAAATATATTAAAAATAAATTTTGTTAAGGACATCAAATAAAACCATTGCACAGGAAGAAAAAATAATTACTACTTGTTATGTTTCACAAATTTAATCAGTTTCCTGACACGTGTTTCGGCCCTTTCGGGTCATTTTTAAAGGAGGTATAGGTATACGTTAAAAGTGAGTGGGTTACAGCTAACCCTCCACTGCGACCATGAGGTCTATTGTGGCTCCCACCTTGTTTATATTTCCCCCAATAGGTCTAACTTTTTGATGAAGTTAATGATGGTATTGGGAGAGACATTTTTCATGTCATCCGGCAGCAGAGTCACGTCGCCAAATAGGGCGAATCTGATTCTTCCTGCTGCGGGGCAAGCGCACATTACGTGTTCTGCTGTTTCTGCATCTTCCATGCAAAGCCGGCATTAATCAGTTGGGGCTACTCCAATTTTATACATATAGTGTCGCAGCCTGCAGTGGCCGGTGTACAATCCGACTAGTGCTTTAAGGCATGACCTGTTGAGCACTAGAAGTTTGTCAGTTAGCTGTTGGTTTATATGGCTATTTATAAATGCTTTTGAGTGTGTCAGACCTGGTAAATTTAACCAGTGTCTTTCCCATTTGCTTTTTGCTTCAGCTAGTATTGTTTTCTTGACCGTAGCATGTGATATACTTATTACCGGCTCGGGTCCTGTGCATTTTAGTGCTGCACCTCTCTTGGCGGGCTTGTCGGTAGCCTCATTACCCTCCAGACCCATGTATCCCGGTATCCATATTAAGGTTATTTTGTTGTTGAGACTTAGTTCGGATAGTGTTTCGTGACAGCTCCACACCGTTTTTGGTGTACATCATCTCGATTCAAGAGCTTTTAATGCAGCTTGACTGTCGGGGAATATCTTGATTAACCTATGTGCATACCGTCGATCTATCGGCAGTCTTGCACACATTTCAATTGCGTAAACTTCTGCTTGAAATATGGTTGCCATATAGTTCCCAGACTAATAGTTAGTTCTATTTTTGGGTTTTTGCCATGTATTCCGGCTCCAATACCTTCATTGGTTTTGGAGCCGTCTGTAAATATTTTTAAAGGAGTACAAGAAGATACTAAATTCTACATGACATTACAAAGGTATTTATATCATTATGGTAACTATAAACAAACATGTCATAAAATTAAAATTAGGATTAGAAGATTGACTGGTCAACTTTGGGTTTTCCAAATTTATTAAAGGTACAGATATTTAGTCCTAAATAAGTGTGCTCTTAAGAATTAGGGAAGTGCCTGAAGGTATTTCGGTTTGATTATTAACAACATTACATTTGTTTTTTATAGCTTTTTTGATAGCTATTATTTCTAGTAGATTTAGTTTTCTGCTTTTATTGGGTACGTATATGGGTTTTATGTTGTTAGAGATTGAATGCTTGTCCTTAATGCAGTGATCAGCTAACACTGTTTTATTTTGTTTTTTAAAATAGATATAGTCAGATCTGGTCTTAACGTGCGGGTCCAAAGGTCACTGATCATATGCGTCAAATCAGACAACACAGAGGCTATCAAAATGTTGTGAGATTATTTACAAATATACCGAAGGAAGGAAAAATAGTTTCATTATTTTAGCTATCGCGAAGATAGCCACATATACCTAATATTATTAGTTTTGTAAAAATTATGTACAAGGAAGTTGAAAAAGTTACAAAAAAATTATATAATCGTTAATTATATACCTACTGTACCCTTTAATTAAAAACGACAATAATAAACAGTGCAATTTATTTTAACAATTTTACTACTAAAACCTAAAAATGCAATGGCATTTAGTCTGATAAACTATTTCGATAATGAAAGAAAAAGTGGAAATTCGCAAACCAATATGCAGGAAACCGTAATGAAAACACTGGGAATTAGTTTAAGGACTATGCAGAATAATATGCATGAAAAAAAAGCATAATATAATACCCAAGAATACTAAAAAATGTAAACGAAAAACACCGTTTATAATTATAGCCTAAAAACTCTCATCGTCACTTATAAAATCTGAAAAGTCCTCGTCGTCTGAGTCGTCTTCGAATGGAGCAATTATCATTGGCGCTACTTCGACATCTAGTACTTGTTTTCGATCCCACCAATCCCTTATTAATATTTCTGTATGTTCTACCGATTCCTTCCAGTACTCTTGTGTAATATGATCTAACGAATCTTGCCCAACTATTTGTACTTGGTCGGATTTAAGACCATCACCTACATGTTTTTCATAATAAGACTTTGCACCAGCCCATATTAATTCTATGGCGTTAAACTGGCAATGATATGGCGGCAGTCGTAGAACCTCATGACCATATTCACGCAGTATTTCATCTACCGCGTATATTTTGGGTTTTTTAAGAGACTTTGCTATTGATAGGAGTTCCGATTTAAGCATATTTGGTAAAGGATTTTGGTTGTATTTTTCCAGCCACTCATGAATATCACTTTTCCTCCAAGATGAAGTAGGCTGTTTATTTAAATTTATTGAATGATATGATGCATTATCTAATACAATTAAAGACGGAGCATCCAAATTTGGTATCAATTGAACTTTTAACCATTTTTCAAACATTTCGCAATTCATATTATCATGATAGTCAACACTTTTTGATGTTGAAGAAAAAATTAAACTCGCACCCGCAACATATCCTGTTGCAGAACCGGCATGCAAAATAATAAAACGCTTTCCCGTACCGCACCCGTTTTTCCTTTTAACACTTTTTACAGACTCATCTTGCCAAGATTTTGAACCACTTCCATTCGAAAATATCCACGTTTCGTCTAAAAATACCACTTTTCTAAATTTCGATTTGTAATTGTCCGTATATTTTTTTAAAAACTAAACACGCTGACTCACTATCTGTGGCTGCTCATATAAAAATCTTCGGTTACAGTATTTTTTATAGCGAAAACCTAAATTTTTTATTAATTTTGATAACGCTTCAAGTCCAATTTCCAAAACACCCCGAATTTTTAATGTTTTTTGTAAAACTGGAAGAGTTACATTGGTTTTTTGATTTGTATAAATCGTAAATCACATTTCGAACTCCCATTTTAATATTTCCGCTTAAATCCTCAGTCTTTGGCTTTCTTCGTTTACACTTTTTAGTATTCTTCGGTGTTATTATGCTTTCTTTCATGCGTCATTTTCTGCACAGTCCTTAAACTAATTCCCAGTGCTTTGGCTGCTGTTTCCTAAATATTGGTTGGCGAATTTCCACTTTTTCTTTCATTTTCGAAATAGTTTATCAGATTAAGTACCATTTTTTTTGATTGGGGATGCAAGAACCCAGAAAATTGTTTCATTTTGTCACAAACTGTCAAAGTCACAAAACTGGCATATTTAAAATAAAACGTAGCTGGTGCTATTATAAGCTTTTTTAGAATCGCTGGAAAGTAAATACATATCCTTTTTTTTTCATGTCAAAATGGAATAAGCCTGTCTCATTTATCTTACGTATTTTATTTAGAGGGTAAAATTAAACACAAGTAAAGAAAACATAAACTGAGAGTATGTCTTTCTTGAATCGTATGACCCGCACGATAAGACTAGATCCGACTATATTTTGTGTTCTTTAAGCATGGTGTCAAAATTTCTACTTGTTTGTCCAATATTGATAGCATCGCAGTTATCACATTCTATATATTTGGTAGACCCCAGTTTGTAAAAGTTTGTTCCGCGTTTCCTCATTTTCTCGATGATAGTTCTGTGGTGGTCTTCATCCATTTGTAAATAGCTGGATATGGATTTTGCATTGGAATGACCCGTGATTTGTATCAAGTTTTGTTCTGAAACTCCGCTTTTGGCCAGTTTTGATACAGCAGTAGCCCTAAGTGAATGATTTGTAATTTTTTTGGTAATGTCAAGCCCTGTTTTTTTTGCTTGCCTCTTTGTCCAAGCCGATATCTCATTAACACCTACGGGGCTATTTTTAAACCAATTTCCGGCTGTTTTCCAATATGGATTTGGAGTTAAAAATAGTCGGGTGTTGGTGACATTTTTTCTTTTTTCTTGGAGCTTTAAAAACATTCTGACGGGGCAAATTTTAGGATCTGTGTCATTTTTCACCAGCCACTTTGAATCGGCTAGTTTTCGGCTACCCCCTTGCGTAGTTTTTGAAAATACAGGGTTATATTCGATCCTACCTGTTTTCTCTCCACTATTGTCGGTTTCTTCTTTAAAAAATGTTGTATCGGCTCTTGCGCCCTCTCCACCTCTCCAAGCAAGTTCGTAAGACAACAAAAAAAATACTTTTTTTTTGATACCTTCTGGGGTTTGTTCATCGCAAGTTTGGATAAGTTTTTCAAACTCATTATAGGTCAAGAAATTTGCTGATTCCTTACGCTTACCATCCATACCCTGTAATTCTTTTCTTTTTGTATCTCTTGCGTCTCGGGCCACTTGTACTCATTAAAGTACTTTTCCATTAGTAATTTCGCTGTAACATTCCAAAGGAGTTTTACTGTATGTTCTTTATATTCTTCGCCGTTTCTTTTCCTCATATTAAAAGCCCAACATTTTAAAATTGACGCGAGCTCGGATGCCGAAGTATCACGGCCAAAAGTATATTTTTTTTCGGTGCAAAATTCCATGAACTGCTTCCAAACACTCTTATTTGATTTGATTGTATTTTTTGGGGTCGTTTTTATAATTTCTTTGTCTATTTGTTCATTAAGTGCATGACCAAATCGGTTCATTTTGACTTTTTTAATAATAACAATACAAACAAACAAAAGGTATCTACGATACAGTATTTCGCCCGACCAATCCTGACTGTTGTCAAACTGCTTTACAATGCTGCACTCTTCTTGAATAATTGACAAATAATATGTAAAGCCTTTGATGGCTCAAGTGTTAAGGGGTTGCGTTTCGCCAGGACGACCCGGGTTCAAACCCGGGTTGGGGTTTATTTTTTTTTAGGTAAATAATATTTATATTTTTTCATTTATGCCATAATTATATCTTTGTCGTTATCTGTTGAGAGGGTTTGTTTTTCAAAAGCAATGAATTTCCCGAAGGGAACTCATAACAATAACGATCACGTTCGCAGTAAAAAGGTAAAAAAAAAACTGTCTCGTCAAATAGGTTCGATTGTTGTGTGTTGGATATACAACGTTGTCTAGGCAACGTTGTATATCCGCTGATATTTTTTTATTTTTAACGTTTCTTATGGGAAAATTTATACATGAGTGAAATATTCATAGAAATTTATTTTTTGTAAAGAATTGCTGAAGTATTGTTTCAATCAATTCTATAGAATAACACCGTTTACCCTTAATTTTATAAGCTTCTACTATAATCTTCATATTTTAAAATATTCTTTTAGGTATTTTTAAAACAGTTTATTACTTTCAGATTCATAATTCTCGTCATTAAATTACAATACAGTAATACTAATACATCATAATCATAAAAATGTTTCCTTGAGTCGCCCACGTAAAGTTCACGCAACTGTTACATACAGACAATAAAAATTTAAATACCAATACAGGTAACAATAGAATTTTATATACATACATGAGTATTCCAGATTTTTTAACTATACCTTGAGATATGAAATAAAAATGACAAAACTGTATTGTTTTTGTTCTTGTTTTATATAAGTCTGCAATTATTATGGTAAACACTAGGTAAGTAAAGATATTAATAAAAATGTCAAGTAAACTAAGTACAGTATAAATAAGTATGAAACTAAACATCAAAAAGTAGCCTATAGATTACGGTTTTGCTGGCAGCATTGCTCGACAAACCGTTCGACGAACAAATTGACTAACGCGAGACTGCAGTTTGGTTCACAAGTTTAACAAAATCTACGTATTTATGGAAGACAATATGGGCGAAGAAATGGCTTTTGAAGAGAAACCATACCGTGTGAGCAAAAATTATTAGCATCAAAGAGGGCCTTGCATCTAAGGTCGTAATGCTTAGCCGTAGAGCTTAATACCTGTTGGGTGTCAGTAACTACCTGAATTAAAAATCAATCAGTTATTCCGTCATCTTTGACAGTCGTTACAAGTAATTTGATGCATCGCTAATTTTTCCAATTTCTTGAACAATTCACACAATGGGCTTTACGGAACAGCACAAAACATTCATGGTTGAAGCGTATTTTCGAAACGGATTTAGAGTAAATGGTGAAAGGCAATACAATCCGGGTTTGTGCATGGACGATTTTCACGAACATTTTCCTAACGTTGCTTTTGTTGCTGGGGATTTTTATCATTGCCTGAAAAGCACCGTGGCTGTGTTTAGGGAAACAGGTTCTATACAACACAAAAAAGAAGCAGGAAGACCATCCGTAAGAACGGAAGAACTTGTTGCAAACGTTCGTGAAATAATGCAAAATACGCCAACATATTGTATAAGATGCCTGTCCCAAAAAGTGGGAAGATCTTATGGAACATGCAGGACTATTCTTAAGAAGCAGCTAAATTTATTTCCTTATAAAGTGGGAAGATCTTATGGAACATGCAGGACTATTCTTAAGAAGCAGCTAAATTTATTTCCTTATAAAGTGCAAGTATTCCAATAAAAACAAGCCGCAGATTTTGAAAGACGCAGGAATTACTTTCAATGGTTTACCCAAAGTTTATTGGAAAGAAATGATGTATTAGACCTGACTTTTTTTCGGATGAATCCTGGTTCCACCTCTCCGGTTATGTGAATTCTCAGAATACACGCATGTGGAGTAGTGAAAATCCCCATTTTTTTGTAGAGTCCACGTTGCACCCTCAAAAGATTGGTGTATGGTTAGCTGTTTCCCGAAGAAGAATTATTGTTGGTCTTTTCCATGACACAGTTACAGCACAGCGGTATAGAGACAATATTTTGAATCCATTTGTGGAGCAATTACTTGACGACGAACTACGTTTTGGATATTTTCAACAGGACGGTGCAACCGCCCATACAGCCGCCGAAACTATTAACTACTTACGCAATTTTTTCGACGACACATTGATCAGTTTTCGATCAGACATTGAATTCCCACCTAGATCACCTTGTTTAACGGTTATGGATTACTTCGTTTTTCCTCATTTAAAGAACACTATTTTTAAAACATCAGTTGCAAATTTAGAACAATTACAATAAAGGATTATCCAAGAATGTGGTTACATTTCTCCAGAGATGCTGGTCAACACTTTTGAAAATATGAAGAGACGTGTGAATTTATGCTGGAGCATGGCGGTGGCCAATTTCAGCAATTTATATATGTAATTGTTTTTCTTTTTCTTTCTGTATATTCTTACTTTGTTAATTATGTAAACAACAAAACTAAATTTGTATTTGCCTACTTATTTTATTACTCATTAGTTTGGCATTTCATATCAGAATATGAATTTGACAAAATGTTAACCTAGATTTGGTTAGATATATCGTCCCCATATCATTGTGATCTAAACCAAGCCCTACGTTTTTTAATCCAAGCCCTTTAATGCAAATAATTTTTGCTCGCACGGTATAATAGGTACAAAACAGCATTTATTTATAAATATTTATTGTTTTCACTTTTTCTATTATCGCAAGAATAAATTTCGGAACGGTCATTACCTTTTGTTTTAATTTTGTTGTAGGAAAAATTTACATTTTAATTGCTTGTTTTGCGTTTTACACATAATCTAGTTTCTCACGCTAATCTAGGACGTAACAGGTTAGTTATTTAATTGCGTTATATTTCGTTGCATAGAAGAAAATTTTGGGGACGAATCTAGTTCATTGACGCCGTCAAATGATGTAAAAATCGCCTAAATAAATATAATTTAAATAAATGAAATACATATAAAATGGAACAACACCTATAATGAGGAAAAAATAACGGTAAAATGTATTGTGATTGTGTGCTATGTTGCAATGGACCCGAGCGCACTAAAATTTGCCGTGTTTCTTAACTCGAATTACAAAAAAAACTAAACATTAGAAACAACGACAAAATTTCATTTTTTAAACGCTTGTGAAACTTAGAAAGTCAATTATTATGACATCCAACCGGAAATGCTAACAAATTGAAAATTATGCCAATAAATGTAGACTCATCTCTTTTATGCATAATCTCAAAATTTCATTTTAATATCTATAAATACAGAAACGTTATAGGGGTAGTGGCGTCGGTACAAAATGTTACTATCATATTTTTTGTGAAAACTATGCTACACCACTGACTTATTTTATTTTAACTTTTTTCCTATAATTCCCCCCTTTATTTACAACAAAAAAGATCACGTGTGTTTTTTGATACGAGGGACGGCTTAAGTAAATGATTATTTTATTTAAATATACACAAATATTAAAAAATATGTTTTAAACTGATCAACCACTCAAATATTTATTAAAGTATTTTAAGGAATACCGACATACATACTTACTAATAAACAAATATGTATATGCCTAAGGAAGGCATCTGAGGATGCCTATTTTCTAAGTATAACACGTTTTCAGTGGCATACATATTTATTTATTAGTATGTTATTTTTTAATATTTTGTGTTTTGACAAGGCGGCTTTGGAAATGCATTTGTCGATAAATTAAAACATATTTGACAGTTAGTTACAATTGAAAATAACAAACCTGAAGAGATAAAACTCAATGGTAACTAACTGTCAAATATTATGTTTTAATTTATCGACAAATGCATTTCCAAAGCCGCCTTGTCAAAATACAAAATATTAAAAAATAACATACTTACTAATAAATAAATATGTATGCCACTGAAAACGTGTTATACTTAAAAAATATGCATCCTCAGATACCGTCTTTAGGCATATACATATTTGTTTATTAGTAAGTATGTATGTAGGTATTCGTTAAAACGGTTCCTTAAAAAAAATGTTCGGTAATAATTCTGCTGCTAGGGAGATTATAAGTGATAGTCTCCCGTCGCTATAAGCAACGCAAACAAAAAGGAGCCTTCTAATTGGTTGAAAATAAATTTACGAAATTTTCGTGGTAATTCTTTGAAATTTGCACACCTCTTATGAGATTTTTACACAATAGGGAAACATCCACTAATAGATTGTGTCCTTGTCACTGTCAGGTGGCTGAAGAACGACATTTCGAACATTTTTAATTAAATTACTTTTAACATAAAAGCTATTTATCGTTTATGTAAAAATTGTTACTTACTTATTTTTTTTTTAATAATAGTTATTTATGTACCAAGTGATTCTTTATCGGACGAGTCTGAAATTATGAGATGAGCGAGCGAATAACGGGCGAGTCGATAAATACACTTTACTGACGTGGTGCATACAAAATTTTATCGCCAACCGTTCAGAATTTATAATATAAAAAATTGAGGTATAACTCATTGCAATAAAGGGCGAGAAAACTATTATCGAGCTGTCATAGGGAAAGGCGTGACAGTGACAGACGATTTTTGATTAATAAATGTCAAAGTCACTAATTTGCGGAGGGTAAAAGTATTTATCTGCCGCATTTGCGGCAGTTATGCGGCAGTTAAAGTATTTTATTTTACAATAAAATAAAGTTTTCGTTTACTTCCGGAAATCACTCTGATAATAGACAGTTTTCGTTGTATTGGCAAATTCAAACGGTTAACCATAACGAATACGAATACGAAGCCGCTATTTGACTGATCGTTAAAATAGTTTTCGTTCAATTCGCCTAACGTTAAGTCGAATTCGACAGTAAACATAACAAATATAACATAACCTATCTTTAATGGTTTGTGTTCATATTTTCATATACGTTTTGTGCTATCTTTTTTGCTTGGTTTTAATGTCCTATAATACCCAAAATTTTAAAACATCATGATAGACGAAAGGTTGCTTTTATTGGACTCATCCAGTGATTCAAATTTGGATGATGCCCTTCTCTTGGAGGTGCTTGATCGCCAGGACATTCAGTATCGAGCACAGTTGTATGGAAATTTCAATTTTGAGGCAGAATTTCCTTAATTCTTACCTTTGGTTTGGCTTTCCTTGTTTTATAAGCCTGGACAATGTTTGTTGTCATTTTGCTTGCAAATATACCGTTGACTTGTTTTGGTTTTCTACCCTTTTGAACTAACAACTAACGTCAAGTGAACGGTAATCTACTATCTACTTTCTGTTCACGTTGCAGTTTTCTTTTCGGTCAACAGGTAGGATTTCTTTTTAATGTTTCTCAAGGTTTAACTACTCTCTTCTAGGGGGCGTTGTTGCGGATAGCTGAAATTACACCGAGTTTGTAGGTTACCTTCCTGGTTGGTTTTGCGCTTGGAAGAATAGACACCAGAGGGACCTATGAGTACTAGTTTTGAATAATTACAGTGTAGCCCGCGTTTTATCTCACCTTATCCTGTACTTTTTTTGCGACCTTTTTTGCACTATTTGTTCACTGCGAGTACTACGTTGATACCTACCAAAATCGACAAATTCCTTTCTTTCTTGAACCTTTGGCAAAGCTAGTAGCTGTTCGGCTTTGAAAACTTATTTAATTATTTTACCCTAATTAAAAGTTTCACGCTAAGTACCAGGTAGGTGAATTTCCTTATAATATCTAATTCTCAAATAGGATGTTACAGTTCATAATATTGAGGTATTTTATTGAGTTTTTGATTTCTCTGTAATTAAGTTTGTATTAAAAATACTTACTCTTTATTATGCTTAGACAAATAATTACCTATCTGGAACTTACCTTATTTTTATATGTATTTTCAGATTTACCAAAAACAGGTAAAAGAAACAAGAAAGCCTGTCTCAATAAAAAGTAAAATATACCCTGAGAAAAACCCGTCACAATTTAGAAAACTATAATAATGCTAAATGCAAACTTTATTTCCGATTTGAAAAAAATCACTTAAAAGGACTGGCTGAAGCACTTTGGATTCCCAATAATGTAATAACAGGAAGCAACCGTAATGTTTCTGGCGTGGAAGGTCTTTGCATTTTGTTAAGAAATGGTCATTACGCATGCGTTCCATTTTCGCTATGGCTTTGTCATCCGTCCGTTAGCTCCCGCCACTTATCCGTAACGATAACGATAAATGACAGCTCAAATGTCAAAGTTGTCAAATAGCGGCTATCGGAATCGCTTTTAAACGACAACGAAAACTGTCTAATGTACGGCTTTACTGGCGGTTGACGATAAAATATATTAGGTATGTGGTTTCTACATTTATTTGTTCATATTTCAGAAACATTGGTATGGTATAGTAAAAATCAAGTAACGTTTTAACGACACAATTTATGTCAAATATGACAGAACCTAACCTAAACGCGTTAAAACTTTACTTGATTTTTACTATATCTTATACAGTGACCGGCAGAAAGTGCGCAGCATATGAAAAAGTTTTTTATCTTTAAGTTTAAAAAAATTATTTTAATTTAGATAGGTTCTGCATGTTCTCAAACCAAAATAACACCCATTAAACCCGGTAAAAGTCTTATGGTATACGAGGTAGGATCAAAAATTTGAAATTCCGCTAAGAGTAAAGTACCTCTATCTTTCATTTTAAAATATTTTTTTACTAAGAATTATTGTTTTAATTTCAAAGTTATACTCAAATTTCAAATTTCGCTTATTTTGGACCAAAAAATGGATTTAATCGTATTTTTTAAATAACCCTGTATAAAAAATAAATGGCAACCGAACAGTACGAAAATAAGATTTTCTGCAGACTTTGTTAGAGATTACCGTCGATCATAAGTCCGATTAGTGTGTTTTCTTAATATTATGGCTTTTTAAAATAAAAACATAAAAAAATTAAATATTTTTGCTGCACACCGTATTCTATTTTCTGAGGGAACAAGTGAATTTCATCAAACTGACATTTTTTAATTAACATTGACTTAAAGTATCTCCTAAATAGTTTTTTATACATTGAAGTATGCATAGAAAGTTTCCTTATTTTGCGTGACGAATAAAATCCGTTCAAAATGTATTTTAAATTAAAATTTTTTTCTTTATAAATTAAAAGGAAACTTTCTATGCGTACTTCAATGTATAAAAAACTATTTAGGATACGCTTAAAGTCAATGTAAATAAAAAAATATCAGTTAGATGAAATTAACTTGTTCCCTCAGAAAATAAAATACGGTGTGCAGGAAAAATATTTAATATTTTTATGTTTTTATTTTAAAAAGCCATAATATTACGAAAACAAACTAATCGGACTTATGATCAGCGGTAATCTCTAACAAAGTCTGCAGATAATCTTATTTTCGTACTGTTCGGTTGCCATTTATTTTTTATACAGGGTTATTCAGAAAACACTATTAAATCCATTTTTTTGTCCAAAATAAGCGAAATTTGGGATTTGGGTATAACTTTGAAATTAAAACAATAATTCTTAGTAAAAAAATATTCTAAAATAAAAGATAGAGGTACTTTACTCTTAGCGGAATTTCAAATTTTTGATCCTACCTCGTATACCATAAGACTTTTACCGGATTTAATGGGTGTTATTTTGGTTTGAGAACATGCAGAACATATCTAAAATAAAATTATTTTTTTAAACTTAAAGATAAAAAAAACTTTCCCATATTATGCTGCGCACTTTCTGCCGGTCACTGTAGGAAAAATGTTTTAAATTTATTGATAATTTAAAATGACTAATAATATTATAGGGTATGTCCCATTAAAAAAAAGTATCCTCACCACTTGACAATTAATGACATTCCTGACATATGGAATGCGCAATCAAATAGACAAATTTTAATTCTATGGATTGTCGAAAACCAGGATCTGCATCACTTTTAGTTCTTCTATAATTAAGCCGTTCTTAAACATTTTCCCAACCCTATATGTATAAAGAAATTAAATAATTTCCAAGAACTATAAATTATATTATAAAGTTAATTGCATTCTTATCGCTAATGAAATCTAAGGTAATCAACCTAAAATCTTGAACAACGTTTTGCAAAATCCAGATACGAACCGGTAAGGGATCTTATAATGTTGATACCATATTACAAGATTAAAATGTAATCACTTTTATGTGGCGGGTTTTACATTTCGTCGTTTGGATCAACCCGCCTTCCTATGCATTTTTAAAAAATCTGGAAGCATTTACATTAGCAATATGTACGAACAGTACGAATGTACTCTTTTTGTGAACTAAAACCAGTAAAAATCTTGAATACTCTCGCAAGATGGGGGCAAAGTCACGTGACACTCTGTCAATTTTGGTCTATTAAATTTTTATAAGTTGGCATGAATTACAGGACCGGACTTGAAAATTATACATGTGATACCTTCTAAAACAATTTATGCACCCAACAAACATGAATAAATGGCCCCTTAACGGAAACGCAAACAGTTGCCACCATTGAACTGTTGGGCATTTAAATAGCAACCATTTATGGACCACCTACATTATGTCCGCTGGCTTCCTTATGGGCCATCAGTAGGATCGTGATTAAGGTGTTTTTGTGGTCCACCAAAAAACCATTAATGGTACACTTGCGGCTTAATACTGTAGGGCCATCACTGGTTAGTTTTCCATTTACCAATGAAGATACGTTACAGTTACTTGGTAGGGCCACTTAAAATCTGATTATGGCGCTCCAGTATGTAGCCTTTAAAAGTTAAGGCTAGTGGCGCATTCGCCAGTTTATTTTTTGATCAATATTTCGTATCCTTTTTCCCTTATCCAAAAAGTAGGGTAGCAATTACCTAGAGTTTTAATATGTAGCAATTTTTATAGATGAATTAAAGTAAAAAACGAAATTTCGTGAAAATTATCGATATTTCTTTTTGTGCTTTTATTTGTTTATAAATTAAACTCTTAACTTTAAACTGCAGGTAATTATGCTCTGAACATAGGTATGTATATAGCCAATTTTTGGATAAAACGAAAAAGTAACGAAATATTGATCAAAAAAAAGAAATGGCGAATACGTTTTATTTTTTAATGTAAACCAGAGGATGAGGCTTTTAAACAAAAAAAATTAAATAACAATATTATACATTAGGAAGCCTCTATATTTATAAAAACAGTTTTATACATTAACATAAGGTAATAATCGTGAATATCGTCGCCTGATTCATTACTCATTTTCCTGCAAAAAAAAAGCAATATACAAGGCTTGATCAAAATAGCTCGAAAAATACACAGTCTAAGTGGTAACACCTAGGTGCATTAAATATAATGTTGATTAGGTAAGTTTATTTAGTTGTATTAATTAAAAACACATGATATGTGACTACAATATATTAAATTAAATAAAATTACCATAATGCAGCCGCTCAAAAGGAGTTTAGACTACCTACTATGAGTTAGGTGGCGTTTACTTGGCCAGACCTTATAGGTCATAGCCTCTTTTAAGAGTTGAATAGCAATTCATATTTCCCTTTTAATAAATATTGGGATAAATTGTACAACGTCATTTTTACTATGCCTTGGTTAATAAGCTTAACAAAAATAATAATAAACTTTACATGTAGGTACATAATATATCCCCTGAAGGGGTGCTTGTTGCGGTCAAATTTTTTTGTCAATCGTTTTGTGCAATACCTATCTGTCTTTTTAATAAATTTAAAATTTCTTAAAACGCGTTCAAAAATATAAGTTAACTTTTGGTGCTAAATTAAACTCAAAGTGTAGGTAATTTAATCAGTTAACTGTAAAAATATAAAGGGTTCATAGAAGTATTTAGAGAAGTTTTGCTATTAGTTTCTAATTATTATTACCTTCATGCAGTAGTTTAAAATATATAAACGCTTGCGAACTTCCTACTGACTACAGTCAAGCAGGTCAACTTGCAAATGCAAATTAGACTATTTATTGCCACAGTAATTTAAAAAGAGGCAATATTCTAAATAACTTGCATCTGCAAGTTGACCTGCAGGGCCTTCTGTAATCTCACTTCTTATATGTAACAGAAAAAGTGAAATTTTACCTTCTGCCTTCGCTGTCGACCACCTCCTCGGTCTATAGCTCCCCTCAGCCACTGCTTTATAACATTATATATTTCTTGCTGCGTAGTATTGTGGGCCAAAAGGTTGTTTCTTACCGTGTATCTGCAATTCATTGTACAAAATTAAAGACGCAGAACCTCTTTTCTAAAATCTATAAGAAATATTTACTCCCCAGAAACTTACGTAAAACGTAGTGTAATATAGATAAAAATAAATAAACCCGAACACACAGGTTCTAGTAAAGACTTATACTGAGAGAGCAAAAAATATTTTCATCCAAGAAGGCCTGCAATGAAATACGTAGGGCTTGGTTTAGATAAAATTACTTATATAATATTGAGGTGCGATAACTTGTGTTTTAACCGAGTCAACAATTCGCTTAACATTTTGTTTAAGAAATCTCCTATAGAATGTCTTAGCACCATACTTTTTATAAATACCTCTAGTTTCTGGTAATGGCATTATTATTATATCTATTATTAAGAAAAAAGTAGAAATACTCACTTTTTTGTTTCTTGAGTCGAGACATGCTTTAAAAACTCTGAATGATCTCACCGACCCAAACCTGTAAATTAAAAGAAAAACACATATAGCATGCTGTTTTTTGTCTAAGCTTTCACTAATATCTTCCCCAATCACTGTTATCACTATAAAAACTTACCGTTTAGATCGATTACAAATATATTTAAAATAAACAGCACATCGTCACCATACATGTTCGTCGCCGTTGTTCGTCGCAAATACCTAACCTTAAACTACCAAACTGTCCGAACCAACCAAAGCGGGAGCCGGGAAACGACAATACACGTCATACATGATGGCTTCACTTTTTACCAACATTAAACCATTTAAGTTCCTTTGCCGGCAATAAATCACAATTTTGCCAACGTTCAATTGTTAATGTTCTTTAAATGGCAAAAATATAACGGTCAGCCAATAAAAAAAAATAAATGGACCATAGTTGGCTTATTTGCAACAGCAAGAAACCATCAATACCATCAATGGCCCATTTAAAATCCCTCAATCCATGTTTGTTGGGCAATAGCCTCATCGGTTCAACCGCTTTAATATTGCCAAATAATAAGTAATAGATAGGTAATAATTTCTTTTGAAAGTTATGTTTTATAAATATTATAATTTAAGGTAGGTAATAAGTAATAAGCATGAATTTTTATATGGTTTAAAGATAAAGTGTCAAAATAGATTTAAAAAGTTTATAATATTATAAATATCCAAACCTTAAAAATACTAAACTAACTGAAACACAACTTAAAATAGGATTCTGTCTCTCATATTTAGAATAGATTTTTTTTTGTTTTATTTGTTCAGATTATACCTATAGGTAAAATACCTACAGTTCAACATAAACTAATTGAATTCAAGTTATTACATTCACTGTCAAGAAAATCCCCATATATGACTTACGTAAGGTACGTAGACCCAAATATGGTTTTTATAGAATTTGTTGGCTATGGTACGGTTACATTTCTAAACTTGTATGTGGGCTAACATAAAGTTAAAAGCTTCAATATAGCTAGGGATTTAATTTTTCTGTCAATGGAAACCCTAATTTAACAGTTTTTGACTTAACGTAAGGTACGAAGACCCAAATACGGTTTTTATAGAATTTGTTGGTTATAATACAGTTACATTCCTAAACTTGTATGTAGGCTAACATAAAGTTAAAAGCTTGAGTTTAGCCAGGGATTCAATTTTTCTGTCAGTGGAAAACCTACTTTAATAGTTTTTGACTTACGTAAGGTACGTAGACCCAAAAGTGGTTTTTATGGAATTTGTTTGTTAAAATGCAATTTATTGATACAGTTACATTTCTAAACTTGTATGTAGGATAACTTTATGTTAAAAATCTTATTTTATTGTCATACAAACAATAATAATAGTAATATCAAATAATAATTTCACTTATGTAAGGTACGTAGACACAGAAAATATAATTATATATTTGTTCGCTATCCTATTACATACTAATATGGTTAGCTATTTTAACTACTATAGTAACATAATGTTACTTACTATTACCTTTACTATTGCCAAACAATATTAATATTTACTAATAACAATAATAAAAATAATTCCTTCAAAATTAAATAGCTGCTTTTTAAAGGTTAATAATATGGAAAGCTGTTTTGGCATATGGTAGAACTAGGCGATACCCGGTTTTATCAACCTACCCGGTTTTGTCCAACTCTCTCCTACCTACCTAAGTCAGGGAAATGCCTAATTTCTACTTATTTTTCTTGAAACAGAAAAGGCTACTTAGATAATGTAAAATGCGAAAATTATACATTAGAAACCTAACCTTAACGAACAAACATTTTAAGAACAAAAATTTTATAAACTAACTTTTCGACAAAAACGGCGTTCAGATGAAATAAAACTTATTACTTATCGATAAAATCAACTTAACGAGCAAGGCACACGTCAATAATTATGATCCCTAATAAAAAAGAATTAAAAAATTTTAACCTGTATCTAAATTTTTTGTCAAATGAATAATAATTGTAGGTACTTACACAAAAGTAATTAAATTAAAATTTTTAAAATGTAATTAAATGTAACAAAAACGCAATTCATAACTCGGTGTTTGGGCTCATTACGGTCCGCTACAAATCTAGGGATATTATTATGTCCCAATATCAGCTGATCGATGACAAATAACCGCTGTCATCTGTTTTAAAACGAGACTATTCGTGATATTTAGTATAGTCAATACTTAAAACTGCCTAATTCAAAAAGCGCACCTTTTTAACACGCTTTTATTAGTTTCACCTGTATGTTTGTAACCGACTTCTTTAAACCCAATTTTGACCCACTTTAAACGGTCAGATTTAATTTAAATTTTGTAGACTTATCAAGAACCGCTGACAATACAATAATTTGATAAGTGTATCTCATTATCCTGATCAGGATCGCTTCCGTATGCGCATGCGTTCTATCTACCTACTTTCCGGCTCGAGCACTCGGCCATACTCGGCTTAATAGTGTTGGTACATTGTTCGGGTTTGTGGATCCAATGCTTTGAATCTAGCCATTTAAAAAAAAATGATCCACTGCTTTAAGGGTGGTTTTCAGTATCTTTTAAGATCCTGATTTAATTTTGAAAAAAAAAAATTCGGCTTATTTAGTTCAACTGACATTTTTATTTTAGGTAACTAAGTGAAATAAGGTAGGTAAGCCAATTATTGCCATGCTAAGGCAAAATAATTTTTTAAATTAACATTTTGATCTGGATCAGTCTGTGATTTTTAAAACGTATAGTTCCTCAGACCAAGCACTTGGTCTGAGTATAGTTCAATGTGTTTCCCAACTTGGAAAAACATATTATATTAATAATTTTAAGTAATTAATAATATTTTTTTTACCATTTTAAAAAAATCTTTCCAAATGACAATATTTGGATCATGTGTTCTAAATATTGTCGTTAAGTGACAATATTAGGAACACCTCTAAAAATATAGAAAAGAGGCATAATGACGCAGAAAACTTTAATTAAACAAAATAATGAACGGTCTACTAAGTAGAAAAAATATTAAAAAATCAAGTATAATATACAATAACAAGTTCAGGGAACTAATGTCAACTGCAGTCAGGACAGACAAAATAGCTATTTATACAATAAGTTGCGAAATGAGTGTCTTTTAGGCACGCGACGTAAAATTGTCCAACGAGGCAAAGCCGAGTTGGACAACACGTCAAAGTGACTAAAAGACATTGTTTCGTAACGAATTGTATACAATATTTTTTCTACTGAGGTTTTATAATAAAAAACTTAATTTTACTAACATTTTATTACCTATGTTTCATTGACACTTGCCAAAAAATATTAAATTATACCTAGTCTGTGGTTACGTTTTAATTGTAAATAATTACCTGCGTTACTTTTAAGCACGTTGCTCCTGGTAACGTGCTTAAAAGTTTTTTTAGCACGCTGCGCTTAAAAGGAGGTTATTAAAAAACCATAATGACAATCGAAAAGTGGTTATTATAAAACGTCAGTAGAAAAATGTCATTATCGGTCTTAACGAGACCTACACACTCTTCGTGAACGTATCTATGGCACACTGAACATAACCTCATATCAATTTGACAATTTTCCTTACATAAGAAACAAAACCAGGATTCACTTACAACTTTTTTAGATTTTGCTGGTACGATTTTTAACTGAGAATCAAATAAATCTCTCGTTACTTGTTCGGCCCTTGAATTTATAGCAGGAAGTAACTTGCTTAATGGTTCGCAGTCACTTTCTGTATATGAGTCATTAAGACTTACATCTGAGTCTGAAGATGACTCACTTTCTAAGAAAACCGTGTCTTTACTTTTTGTTTTTGAAGAGTTATATCCACTTGGCCCAGGAATGGGTTTCTTTTGGTCAATTACATTAATTTCATTTTCCTTTTCTTCTATTCTTGTAACATGACTGGGTGCAAATGCAGATTCTGGGATAGCATCAGGATAGAAAGGGTAAATACCCGTAGCCCTAAATCCAGAAAGTATATTGGATGGTGTCATTGCTTTTAACCATACTTTAGTAAATATTTCTCCAAACCTAATTTTGCTTAGGGATTTTCCAGGTTGTGTTATCAAAAAGTGTAACACTTCTTGGTCCCAAAAAGTCTCATAACTACGAAAAACGGCCTTATCCATGGGCTGAAGTTCATGGGTCGTATTGCTAGGCAAGCAGAATAAAGTAATATTATGCTTGTCTGCAGCTTCAACAATACTGATATCCAGATGTGACTTTGCCCCATCAAAAATGAGAAGTGTGGATCCTGGGTTTTTGTACATGGCAAAATGGTCAAGCCAAGAGATAAAAGATTCGCTCATCATGCTTCCTTTAGCTGTCATTATGACCTTGGACCCCGGAGGTAAATTATCGCTCCTTTCAGTCTTTAGGCGTTTACCTTTAAAAAAGATTGTTGGCGGGACTGCCTGTCCCAGGGCATTTCCACATGCCACGATGCTCACATTTTCGCCATGCTTGGGAGCTACCAAGTGAACACGTTTTGATCCAGTTTTCGCTAAAACAGTCTGCTGTTTATGAATTGTTAAACGACAACCTTTCTCGTCCATGTTATACACACTACCTGGTTTATCAAATAACTCCAGTTTTTCAAGGGTAACTTTTAGTTTAATAAAATAATCGTTGACAATGATCGGATTCATTTTCTGAGCCCTAGCAGGGTTCATTTGTTGTGCTTTGCGTTTGGCAACTTCGGGATGTCGGTTAAAAAATAACTTAAGCCATTTTCTTCCTGCTAACTTAGATGACTGTGAAAAAGGAGTCGGGATATTGCGCGCCGCTGCATAAGAAAATACGCTTTGTCTTACTATCCTGCTCGTGACTGGCATTCCTACTTCTGCTAGCGGATGGATTCTATGAACTAAATCACGTTCCTGTTCCGCTGTTAAAATACTACGCCTTCCTAGTTGTTTTGTTGCCTTATTTTCCCTGTAATGCAGCCCTATTGTTGTTCGGGGGATTTCATAAATCTTCGCGGCATCGCTGATCTTTGATCCATGCCTTATGGCTTCCAAAGCTTTTGTAAGGTCTTCTTGCGACCATTGAGCTCTCTTCTTCTTTGGCATCTAAACAAACAACAACTTATTTACCATATAAATGGACCTCCTTATTATATACATGTCAAAAAAGTTGTGTTCCAAATATTGCCACCGGCAATACTTGGATCATCTAAGGATGGCAATATTTGGATCCCGTGAATTTATTTAATAATTAACCAATAAAATGGGCAGCTTTACAGTCATAACAAAAATGTCCCAACATAACTAAATACTTTAATAGACTTACCTTATTCTGTTTTAAAACTTTTTATTTCTTTAATACAGACGCGATGCCACGTGGAACAAAAATACTGGTTTTTATATTCGGCACCAATGAAAACCGATACTAGCAGTTTAAACGGCTGGAGCAGACTGAGTTGCTTTCGGGCGCATTCACTTAAGCGATTTCGATGCTAAGAATGTTTCACAACCCAAACCGGTCGCGAAATTCATGACGTCACGATTCTGGGTCGAATGGCAATATTAGGCACATGGCAATAATTGGCTCACCTACCTTATGCCAAAAAGGTTAAGAAAGTGCTCGACTATCATGAAAATAATAGTGAAAACGTTTTTATATAGAAAATAAACAAATTTTTAACATGACCGTCCCATACTTTTTTTTTGTAAGTGCTAGCTTTGATTTAATGTCGGTTTCGACCTGTATATTTATTTAATACACTTTATACCTCCAAACTGTGAATTTAAAAAGCATCTAAAGTAATTAGGCGTAAGATAATGCCACCAGAAGGCAAGTTTAATAGTAATTTTTAGAATATTATGTCCTCTATGATATTGTACCATGACCAATAAGATAAATTTATAAAGTCCGAAAACATATTTTTGGTTAGTGCCATATGTTAACTCTTTAATAAACTACCAAAATATGCAAGATTTTACAAATTTGGAAGTAAGGAGGTACGAAAAAAGTATGCGACGGCCATGTTTTTGTTACGACGGTCATGTTTTTGTTGCGACGGTTATGTTTTTCATGCGACGGCAGCGACGGTCATGAGATCGACGGTCATGTGATTCCACTCATTTTTATTTACTTAAAATTGAGCCTATCCCCATGTTGTGAATTTTAGGTTAGAATTTCCACCGGTAAATAACCAACAACAAAAAACCAAAGCGAGCAACTTTATAACTAAGGCACCTATGCCATATATTGCCATGTTCCTAATATTGCCACCCAAGCCAAAATCATGACGTCATTACTCTTGCGGCCGAAATACGTACTAAACCATTCTTAGGAATGAAATCAACTAATTGAACGTACCAGAAAAGTGCCCAGTCTGCGTAAAGCATCGGAACCGTAGATACTGCTTTTTGTTTGCCCCTGTTATAAAAAAAATGTCATTTGTTTGACGTTGTATCGGCTTTCCAATTAAAATAAAAGGTGCAAGAAATTAGACAAGGAAAGTCCTTGGGTACACGTTTTGTTGTTGTAGTATTGTTATGTTTAATATAAAGGTGTTTCTTGAAATCCTTAGTTTTGTGCAGTGGATTCACGGTTACCTAATATTGCCATCCTTTGGTAGACCAAATATTGCCATGGCAATATTTGGCATATATGTATACTTTTTGGATAATGTAATTTAATTTATAATTAATATGTGGCAAATAATTTGTTGACCACAAATTAATAATAATTGTATGTTATTTTTAAAAAAATGTGGTAATTACCCAAGGATGATAACTAACGATTATTGCCAAGTGGGGTAAATTTATCAATACCCAAAAATAAAGAAACTGCTTACCTGGAAAGTGATTCATAATCAGATTCAGAAGCTTCCCTTTCGCTATGCCTCCTACACAGAAAGTGACAAAGAACCACTAATTAAATGATTTCTGTTTCTACAGAAAATATTACGAATAAAGAAGTACCTTGTGATGATTTGAATACATCGTTCAATGCATGGGTTGTTGGTTACTCCTGAAATAAAAGTTTCATCATCACAAAGGAAGCCTGCTATTAATTCAAGGGCCCAAACACTAACGAAAGATTTATTCTCTTCTAAGCGAAAAGTCGTACTAACGAAATCTGCTCCAAAAAAAGTCGTACAAGAAAATCGTCTCTTGTGGTTGAGTCTTGGTTCTGTTTCCTATGCAAAATAGAAAAGCAAATCGATATGAGGTTGTGTTCTTTATGTAACAGATATCTATGTCCACGAAGAATGTGTTGGCCTGGCTAAGACTGACAAGGGAATCTTTATTTGTCCAGATTGTGAGACAATGTTCTTTTTTTAAGAATGTTATATTTTATATTGTTTTTTAGGAAGTTCCTTTTTATTTTGTACCTGGGTAGCATTTACGATATTATGAAGTGTACCTACCTAAATATAAATAAAGTTCTGTTTGTTATTTTGCTTATTTCAGTGTTTTAGTGGTATTCCTAATATTGCCACTACATGGCAATATTTGGGTTACATATTGTCATTTTGCAATGTTTTTTAAAAATGATAAAAAAAAAATAAAAATTAAAATTACAAATATATGGTATGCCTTCCATATAAGAGGACATGCTGTAGAATGCTTTTCATTACGTACAGGTTGATCTAGTTAAAAATCTTGAAATGAAAAATAAAAATTCCTTAGGGTGGCAATAATTGGCTTAGGTACCTTATGTTATGTTGTTTTTTATCACTATAGACGGTCATGTTAATAGAAAAAATACGAAAAACTTAACTCACTATTTTATATCAAAATACACGACAAGAACTGTAAATAATATCGCAAACCGAACTGCACAAGTAACTGTCGCCATTTGCAATAATAAAATATTTTAATTCACACATGCAGTATTATCTAGCATCGAAAAGGCAACCTAAAAATACCTTCTACGGTCATGTGAAGCAAACGTCGGGACAGCGTTCAATAATTATTTTTAGCCCAAACATTAACAATAATGGCTATTCAAGACAATTTTATAACACAAAAACCCCAACACTTTGTTAAATATCATTTACTTTAGCAACATAACAGTTAAAATATATTTTTTGAAGTTCGCAAATAAGTATTACGACGGTCATGTGAAATAGGAGTTTCAAACCCCGAATTAAAATATAAATTCATAAGATATTGCACTTCTAGTATTAATAAATTAATAAAAATATGCGTGTCTAGTCAAATAAAAAAAAAATTATGGCTAATAAAAAGGATTGAGTTTTAAGACCCCAGGGACATGGTATCTTAAAAGTTACTGAAAACCACCCTTAAATCTAGCCATTTCAAAAAATCATTGTTAAATTAGTGACAGTCTAGGTAGGGTATCAAAACATTTTACATATAAATCGGTTTTCTTTAAAAGGTTAATTAAATATGTATAACAATTTGGGTTTTTTAATTAAATCTCAGAATTAAATTTAAAAAAATATTTAAAAAAAAAACCAAACAATAATAAATGACTGATAAAACTTTTTTAATACTTCAAAGATGATATTATTAAATTTGTTTTAATATTTTATAAAACTTGTTAAAATGTACTACAACTATTAAAAATAAATAATTTAATTTAAAAAAAATATGGTATTATTTCAGATTTCTTAAATTTTATGCAGCAAGTGAGGCAAATGCCAACATAGCCATATATTATGGTTTATGGTTTAATATTGCAACGTAATTAAACATTTCAATGGACTGTAAACGACAATTTCTGCACAGAAAGTTTCACGAACTGACTAAATCCCATTATCATTTTAAACTGTTTTTTAATGCGAAAACGGTACAATTATGTTAAACATTTTACAATCAGCACAAGAACGGCAAATATTGTAATGCCTGTTGACACGTAACCTTATTTTCTTTTTTAAACATTAAATTTTTAATAATCAATATTCATTTGCAAAAAAGCATTCAAATTATTTTTTAGCCTACGAGTTTTTAAATATTAAGAAAAGTTATATTTATTATTTCATAGGAACAGATGAATGTGACAACTACCGTGCGAGCAAAAATTATTTGCATCAAATAGGGCTTGGATTAAAAAACGTAGGGCTTGGTTTAGATCACAATGATATGGGGACGATATATCTAACCAAATCTAGGTTAAAATTTTGTCAAAATAATATTATGACATTATTAGAAATAGTAATGAGTTTGATAATATTGATGTTTTCTTAATGTCCCTGCGAACAGTGAAAGGCATACTGAAAAATGTTTAAAATCTGATTATTTTGATTATTGTATTCATGGTAGGTACTTATATATTTTTTTTTCTCGGATTTAAAATAATGAATAATTTAATGTAAAATAATATTAGTGAATGTTTTTATTTCTTTTTAGCTTATTTTACTATTTATAGGCATTATTAGACTGTTTTATTATAGTTTATAATTATATTATGTGGATACTCCAGTGGGTATCTTGTTACCTGTCTGTATCACTTTTGGTGTTAATAAATAAATAAATGATATGTCAAACTAATGAGTTATAAAATAAGTAAACAAATACAAATTTATTTTTGTTGTTTACAAAATTAACAAAGTAAGAATCTACAGAAAGAAAAAGAAAAATAATTACATAAATTGCTGAAATTGGCCATCGCCATGCTCCGAGCATAAATTCACACGTCTCTTCATATTTTCGAAAGTGTTGACCAGCATCTCTGAAGAAATGTTACCACATTCTTGGATAATCCTTTATTGTAATTGTTCTAAATTTGCAACTGGTGTTTTAAAAATAGTGTTCTTTAAATGAGGAAAAACGAAGTACTTAATCCATAACCGTTAAACAAGGTGATCTAGGTGGGAATTCAACGTCTGATCGAAAACTGATCAATCTGTCGTCGAAAAAATTGCGTAAATAGTTAATAGTTTCGGCTGCTGTATGGGCGGTGGCACCGTCCTGTTGAAAATATCCAAAACGTAGTTCGTCTTTAAGTAATTGCTCCACAAATGGATTCAAAATATTGTCTCTATACTGCTGTGCTGTAACTGTGTCATGGAAAATAATAGGACCAACTATTCTTCTTCGGGAAACAGCTAACCAGACACCAATTTTTTTTGGGTGCAATGTGGACTTTACAAAAAAATGGGAATTTTCACTACTCCTCATTCGTGTATATCTATATAGGCGTCTTATACAATTTGTTGGCGTATTTTGCATTATTTCACGAACGTTTGTAACAAATTCTTCTGTTTTTACAGATGGTCTTCCTGCTCCTTTTTGTGTTGTATAGAACCTGTTTCTCAAACACAGCCACGTTTCTTTTTAGGCAATGATAAAAATCCCCAGCAATAAAAGCAACATTAGGAAAATGTTCGTGAAAATCGTCCATGCACAAACCCGGATTGTATTGCCACTCACAATTTACTCTAATCCCGTTTCGAAAATACGCTTTAACCATGAATGTTTTGTGCTGTTCCTTAAAGCCCATTGTGTGAATTGTTCAAGAAATTAGAAAAATTAGCGATAAATCAAATTACTTGTAACGACTGTCAAAGATGACGGAATAACTGATTGATTGTTAATTCAGGTAGTTACTGACACCCAACAGGTATTAAGCTCTACGGCTAAGCATTACGTCCATAGATGCAAGGCCCTCTTTGATGCAAATAATTTTTTGCTGGCACGGTATATTTGACTTACCATAACATTTCCACCTATTCTTAACAGCATATCCTTATAGCGATGTAAAATGGGTAATTTTAATTTGTATTAATTTTTAATTTCCTTAATTTTCTCCATTTAATATTTAATCTATTTATTATCAGTGCCCTCGCCTGTTTTCATCTAATTAGCCAAACTGTAACAGAGTAACGTAATTGGTATTTAAAACTGAGTTGTTTCTGGTTATATTTCTCCCAAAAATAATAAAATTGCATTTAGGTAGATTAGTCATTATGATCTGCTCTAACCGCAGGGTAGGCTTTTTAAGACTAGCAAAAAGAAACATAAATAAAATTAAAAGAAAATATTGTGGCATATCGGACAACTATTTTTTATATTGGAATACACAGGGATCCAAGTTTAATGGATACCCTGGGCAGGTAGAGCACGACGGTCGTTTCGTCCTTGATAGGACTCTATAGGGGCAGCCATAACCCAAGCAATTCCAAGATATCCCAGGGTATCCAGTAAACTTGGATCTTTGTGTATTCCAATATAAAAAAAATAGTTACACACTTGTCCGATATGCCACAATATTTTCTCAATTAATTATTTTCGCGGACACTATATAATATGATCTTCTAAACATTTTTATGGCTCAAAACTTAAACGGATTGCGCGCATTCTAGTGGGTACCAGCGTTGATCTGTTTTCTGGTCTGCAAAATGGCAGATGTTTTCGGTGAAAACGCAAATAGCGTTCCGTATACTGGATTGTGATGCACTTCGTGGTTTATTTAGTTGTCTACCTTTCGATTATTACTAGTGTGACTGCCTTTTATATTGGAGTTAATTCCGCTGGGATGGCGCTACGGTGTATTGGTGGCCTCTTTGATTTTGCAAAGAGGCTTTTAGTACATTTTTCCGTCGTTCTTGGAAATGCTTGGGCTATGGCTGCCCGTAGAGTCCGCGAAAATAATTAAAAGAAAATATCGTGGCATATCGGACAAGTGTGTAACTATTTTTTTTATATTGGAATACACAGGGATCCAAGTTTAATGGATACCTCGGGGTATCTTGAAATTGCTTGGGTTATGGCTGCCCCTAGAGTCCTAACAAGGACGAAACGGCCGTCGTGGTTTACCCGCCCCAGGGTATCCATTAAACTTGGATCCCTGTGTATTCCAATATAAAAAATGTCTTGTCCGATATGCCACAATATTTTCTTTTAATTATTTTCGCGAACACTATATCATCTTATAAATAAAATGTTACTGTTCACCCCGTATGCCTCAGTGTACTATATTGGATATTCAAAACACTAATGCCTTGATATGCTCGATTGATAAAGAAGCCAACGCTTCAATGTTTTTACAATATATTCAACTTGTAAGACGGTGGCTAATTGTGTGTGAAAAGAAATGGATAAAATTTATGTCAAAATTAATTACATTGATTTATATTTATGAATTCATTTTTAATGCCATGCTATTGGTTTGATGAATGAGGCATAAACTTTTAAATTTATCTTAATGCAATACGATTTTTTTAAATGTTTTTGTTGTCATAATTAACAATTTTAATGGGATAGAAAACTTTTTTTTTGATCATAAAAATACTATACATTTATTTACGAAATTTGTATGACAAAAGTTTTACTTTATTGACATACCGTTGTTAAAAGTACTTTTACTATAAATAAGTTTTAAGAAATTGACCTTTCACAGTTAAAGAAACTTTTTAAGATGTTTGTCTTAACGTTCAAAAAATAATAATCTTAGTTCGGCAGGGAGCATGATGCAGCATTATACGCTGCCATGTGCCCTAACAGTTACAAATTGAGTTAATTTAAGCTCAAATAAAACCCAAAAGGGGAAATCTTTCGATTCTTAGGCAACAGCGTATTACTCCAACTAGAGTAAAAAAAATTGCCCTTAAAGGAGATAAAGAGGGGTAAATTTCGACAGTGCACCAAAAAAATAAAAAAAAATTTATTTAGGCACATTTCTTATTTGTAAGAACTAAACACTTGTTTCAGGGTTTTTAGAAATATCGACACTCAGAATAAATAATGTTTAAATATTATTTCAATTTAAAGAAAAATATAAATATTGAAAAAAATGTTTTGAATCAATTTTTTTTTTTTATTAAAAAGAAACTTATCATTTCCCAACTTCAAAAATTTAGAACAAACTCCAATTTTTTGGAAAGAATTTGAGCTATTTACACGTAAAAATAAATTGATGGTCAACTTTTTACAATTTCTTAAGCAAAAACTTAAATTTTAAAGCCTACTACTTTATACCCAATTTTCGAAAATATTCCTAGTAACAGGCATAAATCTAAAAAAAATGCTTCAATTCCCTAAAAAAAATTTTCATTTCCGTTTGGTGCTCCTGTCGGCGCCGCTGTGTTACTAAATGAGACACCTAGATAAAATTGATGATGATACTGATAATACAAAATAACAAGTAATATAGAACGTAAAGGAATGCAAACAGACGAAAAAGACCGAATACAGTTAGGTAAAAGGAACATTTTAGTTATTTTACGACAGTATCTATGCGTGACGGTGCTATGCACTTTGTGAATTTTATAATGGCAAACGGCTGCGATAAGCCCATAAGGAAGTAACTTCTTTCCCATTGGGCTTATTTATGACATAACATATAACACGCTTCTAGTGCGGTGATGTTCGACCTTTCACATAGATCTTAGAAAATACTTAATTTTTAAATTCTCTGTTTAAGTTGCTTCTTGTGGTGACTCTTTGACTTTTGTCTCATCATCACCCTCGCGTGATTTTCAACTACCTTTATTAATAACACAGGCCTGCATGAAATTTCTGATGACATGATTTTTGTTTGTTAAGCTCAGTTTTTATACAGGGTGTTAGTAAATAAGTGCGACAAACTTCAGGGGGTGCTTCTTTAAGTGATTTTAAGAAAAATAGTTCATATAAACATGGGTCCGAAAATGCATAGTTTTTACGATACAGGGTGTCAAACTTTAAAAAAAAAATCGGATGTTCGTAAATATCTCGATATTCTTTTATTCGATTTTGTTGAAATTTGGTAATTTTATTTATAATAACAAGAGGATAATTTAGCCTCAATTAGATTAAAATTTTTAAGTCCAGTGGCGTTCCAGAAGACAGTCCAACTAATATTTTTGACAACAAAACTGCGCGCCACTGGCTTTTTTAAAAATTATGTATTTTTTTCGAATTAAGCAACTACAAATACAAATATATTATTTTTTGAGTTTTTTCATATCTTGCTTTGTTTTTGAGAAAAAAAATAGAAACCACTTTATTGCATGTCCCCGGGACAATAAGAGTAAAAAATTTAAACTACTTACTATGCTATTAAGCAATTAATTACACGAAAGTCCTCTTTTGAATTTTAATATTTTAAAATCTATGCGAAAAATTCGAAAGAGAACTTTTGTGTAATTTTAATTGGTTAATAGCATAGTAAGTGGTTTAAATTTTTACTGTTATTGTCCCGGGGACATACAATAAAGTGGTTTTTATTTTTTTTTTCTCAAATACAAAGCAAGATATGAAAAAAACTCAAAAAATAAAATATTTGTATTTGTAGTTGCTTAATTCGAAAAAAATACATAATTTTTAAAAAAGCCAGTGGCGCGCATTTTTTTTGTCAAAAATATTAGTTGGACTGTCTTCCGGGACGCCACTGGACTTAAAAATTTTAATCTAATTGAGGCTAAATTATCGTCTTGTTATTACAAATAGAATTACCAAATTTCAACAGAATTGAGTACAAGAGTATCGAGATATTTACGAACATCCGATTTTTTTTTTAAAGTTTGACACCCTGTATCGTAAAAACTATGCATTTTCGGACCCATGTTTATATGAACTTTTCTTCTTAAAATCACTTAAAGAAGCACCCCCTGAAGTTTGTCGCACTTATTCACTAACACCCTGTATAAAAATAACCAATTAAAATACAATAATTATTATTGGTCTCTATCACCCACAGAATTTTTTTTGCAAAAAAAAAAGCAAAAAATGTTAAAAATCTTATAATAGCTCGCCCTGGAAATTCTTGTCTCGACCTGGAAAACACTAATTTTCGGTTGCGTGACGTACAATATTTTTTTTTAGACCGACACTTCGATATACTTATACATTAAATTATTTTATATTATTTTTAAATGCGTCGTATGATTTCTCGTAACGGGCCTTTGATTTTACTGGCAATATATCGTAAGTCGCTTTCCTTGCTGCATCCAAAATTTCTTCTGAAATCTCGTTTTCCGTGTCGGATAATTCAAAATCTGAATTCATATTGTTAAATTTGCGAACTCGCGAAACAAGTTTGACATAAACAACAAATTAAAAATCAACGAACTGTCACTCGACAATACATCGAAATGTTGTTGTCATAGTAACGAAATCAAGGTAGCTTGTATTATCAAAGAGCGATTGGAAAAACAAAAAACAGGGACCGGAAAAATCTTTTTTTAAAACCGACCAGAAAATTTACACTTTCTGGACAATTTTTCGTCTAGAAAATAACATTTTTCCGATCGCAAGACCGGAAAAGTGACATTAGAGACCGGAAATATCTTTTCCGGACTCTAATGCCACTTTTCCGGTCTCTAATGTCACTGTCACCCTGTTTTTTGTTTGTCCAATCGCTCTTTGATAATATAAGATACCTTGATTTCGTTATTATGACAACAACATTTCGATGTATTGTCGAGTGACAGTTCGTTGATTTTTATTTGTGTTCGTTATGTCAAACTTGTTTCGCGTAGATTATAAAATATATCGAAGTGTCGGTCTTGAAAAAAATATTGTACGTCACGCAACCGAAAATTAGTGTTTTCCAGGTCTCTCCAAGCTTCCAGGACTCGCCTACGGCTTGTCTCGACCTGAAAAACTCTACTTTCCGGTCTTGTAACGTAAATTACTATTTCCGGTCTCTAACGTCACTTTTCCGGTCTTGCCATAGGAAAAAGGTTATTTTCTAGACGAAAAATTGTCCAGAAAGTGTATATTTTCTGGTCGGTTTTTAAAAAAAGTGTATTGTGTGTGTATTTCGTCGTATCCTGATGAAATAAGGCAAAGCTTATCCAATCAGGGGGCAAAAGTGGACTGTATGTATTTTTAGGGATCGCGAGATTCTTTTTTTTATGTTCGATGAGATTTCTGGACGTCTCAGACGCCGTTATTCTGACCTTTTCAGATAACAAATACCTATTGCGTAATACGCCGAAATAAATAAATTAGGAAAGAAAAATAAGAAAACTCGACTTACCTCATTGCATGTCAGGGTAAATACGAAGAGGTGAAAACTGGGTTTCTGGTTTTAGGCGATGGGCCGTGACGAACCGCTTAGTACTTTGTTACTCTGGCGATTGATTTTTTGCTTCCCTTTTTCCTCTCTCGTACTTCATCGTCTGGTACGTAGGTAGACACTTTTTTGTGCAGTACGACGCGAGCATCGCGATCCAATTAACTTTTACGAGGGTAATAATAGGTAAAGTAGGATCATGGAAAGAAGGGGAAAATGAATCTATATAGGTTTATCGAGTTATAATGATTGATTATAATAGTATATTAACGTACACGTTTTATAAAGCATCATTGTATAGCACGCGTCCATGTTAAAAAACGAGCCGCTTGCGGCGAGTTTTATAACGGGACAAGTGCTTAAAACTGCTTTATATAACACGTACGTTACACTATTTTTTCTAATTTGTAGTTTTTTCAATAAAAAACACATATTTAAAAAGAAAATAAATCCTTCAAATTTTGTAAATTTTTATGTCTAAATTTTATGTTGGTATAATACTATTTTTTTATCATAGTAGCCTCTGGGCAACAAAAATTATTTTGCGAACTGTAATTTTTTGATTTATTGACCCATTTTCACCACGAGATTCTAAAGTTATTTTATCGATATGAGATTTGAAATTGGACGGAATACGTTGTGTGATCCTTGTACATTCGGTACATATACAGAGCGTTCGGAAATTCGGGCAATTTTGCTACTTTTTTTCGAATTTCAAAAGACGTGATTTTACGTCACGGCATTGCAATTTAGTATAGGGAAGATGGAAAATTCAAATAAAGTTGTAGTTAAAATCGACATTGGAAGGTTAGTAGATTGAGTTTTGGATAGGATTTGGCAGAAAATATAGCTTGAAGCATCCACAAAAGCAAAATAGTTCTTCGTCAATAAAGTTATTATTTATTATGTGTTTTTTAATGAACTAAAACAATACATACAGATTTGTAGATCTAGGCAACCAAACATACATACGTGGGTTCGTGTAGTATTTTGCATATTTGCACTAAAAAATATTAGTTATCTAGAATGCTATGCTAAACGGTGAAAAAAACATGTCATGTAGGGCCAACCTTTAAATAATAAAATTCGGAGTTCGAAATAGATCTATTTCGAACGCGCTAGCGAGTTCGAAATAGATTTGTTTCGAGACAAAATTAGAAAAAAGTATTAAATGTAATGCAAATGTAGGTACGATAAACCCGAGCCTTTAAATGCATATTTATTCGCAATAGAAATATCTTAATCCTAATAAATTGCCAAAGGTAATGGCTAAGAAGAAATATATATATTTATTTAATTGAAAGGGTAGTCGTTGCTGACTAGTTAGGTAAGAAACTAGGGAAATATTGGTTTTTCAATCTTTAAAAACTTTTACAAAATGTCGACCGTTAAAGTTTAACTTTATTATACAATTTTAATATGTAGTTTGTTTAGTCCTTATATTATTGTAAATTGGTTTAACTCCAAGCCACCTACTCAATGTCTTCCTCATCAATTAAGAACTGCATGAACAATCTCACCTAAGTGTAAGTAATATTAAAATACAACGCCAACACATGTTGCATAGAATTTTTTCTTAATTTATTGTAGTATCCCTGAGGATGGAAATAAACATTTCCGAAAGCTTGGACCAACTTAAAAGAGTACTCTTTCATTTGCTGCTATACCCAATATTTCCCTAGTTTCTTATATTTATTTATATTTAAACTAGCGTGTACCCGGCCTGCGTTGCAGCCCGGCATTATACGACGTGAGATAATAAGGCAAACAAACTTCAAACTCAACCGTTTGCCGGCCCGTCCACAATTCACATCCATGCATAAAACATAGCCTGTCTTCGTCTATTCCGGCTTCGTTGCTTCGGATCGATCGTTGAACGGGCCGGGGACCGGTTAGGCTGGGTCGTTCGTTCTCCCTACTCTAATTTATCAGTGTTTCTCTATAATATTATGCATGTATTATACATAAAAACATTCCTCTTGAATCACTTTATCTATTAAAAAAAAACGCTTCAAAATCCGTTGCGTAGTTTTAAAGATTTAAGCACATATAGGGACAGGACGGGCGATAGCGACTTTGTTTTATACTATGTTAAGAAGTAGGTACTTATGGGTTATGACTAACACTAACGTAAAAAAATAGAACACAACAGTATTAATAGGTGTTTTGATTCGTTGGCTCCAAGCCAATCATACACCCTGTATAAATCAAGTAAAAATTTAAATAAATTATAACAAAATGACAGTTTTTGTTATAATTCATGTAAACGGCCGAAGGTATTATTGTAATCCCCCACATGAACATAAGTCGCATTGAAATTCTGACGCCATACGGGCAAGTCACATTCCACTTTTACCAGGCTTCATAACTTTATGGTAATTGTTTTTATTAAGGCTGGTCGGGAAATGCATGACACTGAATATGGATATTATTATATTATAGAGTTTACAAAAACTGGAACTGATATGCTTCTTTGCTTTATAGGGTAGGTATCACAGTGAAATCTGCATACAAAATTAGTTCACATAAATAGTTAATTTTTATAAAACAGCAAGACGTGATTTCCTTATTATGTTTATTTATGTCGATGCCCCCCATGATACAAAGAAAACAAAATAATATGCTAGATCGCAGTTAGCATTTATCCAATCTTAGTATGAGGACATTCCAATCATTCCATACGGCGGTAAACAGTCTCAAAGAGACCAGAGACCGACCGCACAACCAGGGTTGTCAGATCTTTCTTCTTCAATTCTTTAAGTTTTTTTATTAAAGATATTTCATTTATATCAGTATTCAATTGTTAGTCAGTAACTTTCTTTGAAAGCTAGTTTGCAAATATACTTTTTTGAGTGTGACAGAAAAAAATAACAAGCCATTCATTGTTATAATAATACATTCTTTAGTCCTTAAGAAACAATATAACTGAAATCAAGACAAAAAGTGTTTTCAGTGTTTAAAAACAACTAATTAACAAACCCTTGTTTCTCGTATATACTTAAATTGTGCTTACAAATCCGAAAATTTTGAAGAATTGGCAACAGCATGTAATTTGTTGCGATTGCAAGCGCCAGGATATAAGCTGAACCGGTACCCGGCCCGTCGGACGATCGATTCTGCCAGACAGAGATAGGCCAGTGACCGCCGATGGCGTGGAAGAGACGGAGATAAAATATACGTGGTTATGCCTTGATGAACGGGCCGGAGTCTGGTTGACGAGAATGAAGTTCTGTTAAAAAAATTAAAGCATTTTCTGAGCAGTGTCGTGCCATGTCAGGTTTATTTTTCTGATTTTAGTTTTGTATATAGAATTTTTGAGTTACCTTATATTTATTATTTTAATATAATATTATTATATATACAGTGGGTTTATAAAGTGTAGTATGTACAAACACCTAATGTAAAACAAACTTATAAGTGTGCATATTAATTATTTGTGTGGAACGCCTATGGTTAGGAAATTCCCACAGTTTAATGTCATTAAATTGACCTAAGAAACACTATACAAATTCGTCTGCTTGGCACATGACGTCTCGTGACGTATTCTCGTTGTAACATAAGCATTCACTAAGGAGAGATTTTTTTAAAAACCCCGACGGGAGTTGAAATTTTTGTAAGATATTCTGTATCTCAGGAACTACAACTGATGGAGATTTAATAATTGGTATATACAGGGTGTCCGGAAAAAGGAGGTCAATCCATTAACCATATATTCCTGGAGCAAAAATTATATTACTTTTTTAATGCAATTTATTGAATAATTCGAGTATTTAATTAAGTTAATGGGATATTAATTTCAAATTTGGTACATTGCGTCAGCATAAACAGTTACATCTTTTGAAAAAAAAAACAAACAACAAATTGTCAAATATTCAAAATTGGTGGGAGATCCAGGAGCTACCGTGCGAAAAAATTATTTGCATCAAAGAGGGCTTGGATTAAAAAATGTGGGGCTTGGTTTAGATCACAATATTATGGTGACGATATATCTAACCAAATCTAGGTTAAAATTTTGTCAAATTCATATTATGACATGATATGCCAAACTAATGAGTAATGTTTACAAAATTAACAAAGTAAGAATATATAGAAAAAAAATAATTACATAAATTGCTGAAATTGGCCACCGCCATGCTCCAAGCATAAATTCACGCGTCTCTTTATATTTTCGAAAGGGTTGACCAGCATCTCTGGAGAAATGTTACCACATTCTTGGATAGTTCTTTCTTGTAATTGTTCTAAATTTGCAACTGATGTTTTAAAAATAGTGTTCTTTAAATGAGGAAAAACGAAGTAATCCATAACCGTTAAACAAGGTGATCTAGGTGGGAATTCAATGTCTGATCAAAAACTGATCAATCGGTCGTCGAAAAAATTGCCTAAGTAGTTAATAGTTTCGGCGACTGCATGGGCGGTTGCACCGTCTTGTTAAAAATATCCAAAATGTAGTTCGTCGTCAAGTAATTGCTCCACAGATGGATTCAAAATATTGTCTCTATACCGCTGTGCTGTAACTGTGTCATGGAAATAAATAGGACCAACAATTCTTCTTTGGGAAACAGCTAACCAGACACCAATTTTTTGAGGGTGCAATGTGGTCTCTACAAAAAAATGGGGATTTTCACTACTCCACATGCGTGTATTCTGAGAATTCACATAACCGGAGAGGTGGAACCAGGCTTCATCCGAAAAAAATGTCAGGTCTAATAAATCATTTATTTCCAATAAATTTTGGGTAAACCATTGAGAGTAATTCCTACGTCTTTCAAAATTTGCGGCTAGTATTTCTTGGAATACTTGCACTTTATAAGGAAATAAATTTAGCTGCTTCTTAAGAATAGTCCTGCATGTTCCATAAGATCTCCCACTTCTTGGGACAGGCGTCTTATACAATTTGTTGGCGTATTTTGCATCATTTCACGAACGTTTTAACAAGTTCTTCTGTTCTTACAGACGGTCTTCTTGCTCCTTTTTTGTGTTGTATAGACCTGTTTCCCTAAACACAGCCACATTTCTTTTCAGGCAATGATAAAAATCCCCAGCAATAAATGCAACGTTAGGAAAATGTTCGTGAAAATCGTCCATGCACAAACCCGGATGGTATTGCCACTCACCATTTACTCTAACCCCGTTTCGAAAATACGCTTAAACCATGAATGTTTTGTGCTGTTCCGTAAAGCCCATTGTGTGAATTATTCAAAAAATTGGAAAAATTAGCGATGAATCAAATTACTTGTAACGACTGTCAAAGATGACGGAATAACTGATTGATTGTTAATTCAGGTAGTTACTGCACCGAACAGGTATTAAGCTCTACGGCTAAGCATTCCGTCATTAGATGCAAGGCCCTCTTTGATGCAAATAATTTTTGCTCGCACGGTCAAAGTTTAAAATTAAAAACTGATATTTTTGAATAATTCGAGTATTTAATTAATTAAGCGGAAGATATTAATTTCAAATTTGGTACATTGCGTCGGCATAAACAGTTACATCTTTTGAAAAAAACAAACAATAATAGTCAAATATTCAAAATTGGTGGAAGGTCCAGGAGCTATATTATTTTTGGCTAGTCCTTTGCTTTCGGTGTTGTCACATATCGCAAAGGTTTACTTAATTATATCTCGTATCCATGGTAATGCCATAACGTTGATTTAGCATTTGAAAGTTATAAGCTGCGTTAGCATCAGTTTTAGGGACCCATACATTTTGAATTATCTCCAAAACGTATCATTTTATCGAAATTCTATAACATACAAAAATAATCAAAAACAAATGATTACCTGAAAAAATATAGTTCGGAAGTCACTGCCGCACGTACTAAAAAAAGGGCGGGTCAGCCAGTACTGTACCCCCCTATTATGATTATTTGACAATTGTTGTTTATTCTGTTTTTTTTTTTAAGAAGATGTAACTCTTTATTCTGAAGCAATGTACTTAACTTGAAGTTAATATTTTATGAAATACTCGAATTATTAAAGTAAATCAGTTTTTAATTTTAAACTTTGTCGCCTTGTACATCGAACATGAGGGTCAAAAATGAAAAATGGCATTATTAAAGTCATATTAGTTTTGCCCAAGGAATATATGGTTAACGGATTGACCTTCTATTTCAGGACACTCTGTTTTGGTCCCTTTAATAAAATAATAATAGACGCGTTTCGTATTTTTTTCAAAATCCACCTAGGGGTTGAAAAAATGGGTGTAGTCTATTTTGAGAGAGGTAAATATAACTTTCTATAATTTAAGCTATATTGCTGAAAATTGCTATTATGCTTACGCTGTTAAAATAAGCAAGTAGGAAAGTACGTGTTTTGATATTTTGAGAAATTTTTCCCCAAGGGGGTAGAAATCGAGGGGTAAGGTTCCAATATAAACTTTTATACCCCTTTTCCATCCTCCAAAATTTCCCAATGTAGGAACCCACTGTTAGTGAAGAGTATAATGCAATCACTGGTTTTCGCCAACTTATCAGCTTTTCAACATTGGCGTATTATAACTAATTTATTTAAATATGGTTACGGATAAATGCAGTTCTTAAGGTTATAAAAAATTAAATTACCTATTTAAAAAATGTTAAATTAATATCCGTATCTTCACACTACTACGTAATAAAGTACGCGTTGGTGTAACCTTCCCGTGTACGACATTGAATACTACAAAGTTTACAGAAAATGTCTGTTAGCAAATAGCAGGATACCAAGGTGACTGCTCTTTGCGATAAAGACCTACAAGAGTGTCTAAACATGAAAAGATACACGACGGTATATATGGTGGTTCTTTAAACATTTTTCTTTGCTTTAAGCTTGGTGTATTTTACAAATTACATCACTTTCTGAATATTAATATTACAGTTTATTAATGACCAGTGGCGTACGCAGATGAAAATAAAAAAATAAAAAATGTAATACCGATAATAATTATTAAAACAATCCCGTCACCATATCAGAGCAATCTTACTAGTAAGCTTTATAGTATTTTTCAATAAAAACTTCGCTAAAATAATTATTTATTGGTAGGGTTGATTAAATGCAATCTTGCCTGTGAGTTAGGTCAATGTTTGGGCGCCTCTAGGGAGGGAGGAGGCGGCAAGGGGAAGCGCTAATAATCAATTGAGTTGGCAAATTGGCTATTACACGTAATGAGTAATGGGAGGCGCTGATAATTTGAATTTAAACTGGATTCATGGACACCCTGCCTAAAGATCGGGACACACCTATATCATGCACCCTTCCGATCCGACTACGATCATACAGTCGGACGAGTGCCTGAGAGGGAAATGATACCAGAGTTTAAACAGCGTAGTTCACACCTTTCCGACACGTGTCCGATCCCACTTCTACACGACTCCGATCATGCATCCGATCGTGTTCCGATCGTGCAGTCTATTCGTTTTAACGGCTGCACGCGTGTCGGTTGGAATTTGTAATAATATTTTTGAAGTGTTTCTACACTTTAAAAATATTATTCCGGAGAGTATTCTTACTCTCCTTTTACGGATCTTCTTTTCCAAGCAGAATGTCCCCAAAATTTGCGTTTTTCTCTGTTCTCCATGAAGTCTCTCCGGTTTTCTTCTTCTTCCTCTTCTAAACAAAGTGCCACCATGGCTAAATCGCAGTTGCTAAAATTTTTGAACATTTTGCGCACAGAACCTTTCGCGATTTTAGTTGAATCGAGACTGGCGAGTGGCGAGAGTGGCGAATGTATCGAGCCGGCGCTGGAAATTGGAAAGGACTCGGAAGCGTGTAGGACATGTGTGCTCACCCCTTCCGATCCCGCACCGATCTGTTCTTTGGAGCAAAATCGGACCGGAGTCGGATCGGAGTGGTGTTGCCTGCCAGAGGTATAGTGCGAAAGATGAAACGCAGTTCTACGTCTAGTAGACGCCTACAATTTATTAAGATGTATACATATTTGTGGAATTTATTAGAATCGGAATCTGATTCTGATTTTGTTGAGGAAGAAATAGCGTATGCAAGTGCTTACTTAAAAAAAAGAACGACTCACGGAACATTTGTCCTTCAGAAGAAATTTTGTGATGAAAAGTACAAAAATTATTATCGAGTAACCAACCCGTGCACAGTTCGCAGAAATTCATGGCTTTCTTAAAGGGGACAGAAGCAGAAGGGTGCAATGCTTCGAAGCCTTAATTAACATCAATCACTTGTGTCGTACAAGACTTTTCCACATCGAACGGCTTCCATTAGTTTTTCCTCCGTCTTTTATCACATCATACATGAACAAAAAATCACACTCGATTTGTGTTTAGACCGCAGGTTCTCGCAGGTACACGGCGTACAAAAACTGGCGCCAGCTCACGCTGTGTTCGAACAGTCGCTGTTGTATAGATGTCTATTCATTGCAAAAATCTGGGGTGAGTCACCCTGCGTCACGTCACTTAACTGCACCACAACTTTCGCTCCGCCTAAACCCCTAATCATAGAATCATGAAATGCCGAGGATATGACTATAGTATCTTACCATAGTATAAAACAAAGTCGCTGTCGCTGTCTGTCCGTCCCTACCTATATATGCTTAAATCTTTAAAACTACGCAACGGATTTTGAAGCGTTTTTTTTTAATAGATAGAGTGATTCAAGGGGAAGGTTTTTATGTATAACTAGTGACCCGCCCCGGCTTCGCACGGGTGCAATTTCAGAAAGTGGCATGCCGGGTACTAATATATCGGGTTTATTCGGGTTTGTATTTCTTCCAGCGGGTTGCAACGCATCCCGGGTACACGCTAGTTTACTATAAAATATTGTCCCAAATTTAGCAAAATTTGGGCGTGGTCAAATAATGTTTTAAGAACGCAAATGAACTACAAACTAGTTTCCTAGTGGTTTGGAGCCTTGAATAGGCAACTTGCTATAAATAGCATAGCCCTAGTTTATAGTGAATTGACATTCGGGACAAATGAACTACCTACTATTTTTCTTGTGGTTTGGAGCCTTGAATAGGCAATTTGCTATAAATAACCCTAGTTTATAGTGAATTGGCATTCAATTGGCATTCAGGACAAATGAACTACTAGTTTCCTAGTGGCTTGGAATCTTGAATAGGCAATTTGCTATAAATAGACCTATATTCTTTCTTGGGATAATAAATAATAAATGATTTCATCTGCTAAGGTTTTAGTCAATTGCCAATAAATGTAAAAAAGGTAGAAAGGTTGGTAAAAAATGTGAAAGATCACTTTGTTAATATCCAACATGGTTAAAAAAGTGTTTCTAGGTCGGCCGTATACAGCCGGAATGTCTATCTGAATTCAGAAACGGAATTAAGAATCTGAATTCAGGAACGTACGGAATTGTATATATTTTTGTTATACAGCACACACATTCTGATTTTTTCAGATTATGAATTTTTCAAATTTTCAATGGGGCGGAATTCAGATTCTGGATTCCGTTTCTGAATTCAGAAACGGATTCCAGAATCTGAATTCCGGCCCATTACCGCACACATATCTTAAAAATTCCGCAACCAGTGTTCTCGTAGTTTGCGGCTAGAGTGCATGGTCATCTTAATTGAGCGGTGACGGTATGGAAGACGAATTGATACTTATTGCACTATACTTTTACCTATTAAAAAAAAGCGCAAACGAAAATACTAGGTGCACCCTCTTAATTTAAACAGGATAAAGGAGAGTCAGTACCACATGACTTCTCCAAGGTGGTGTCCCATATACAGGGACGACTTTCTACACATAAAATAAAAAATTTTGTATCACCCATCACCATAGGTTACAACAGGTCTAGTCTTCTCGCACGCACAACCGCTACTGTGCAAAACTGAAATAAACAATTAATTTTAGAATCTGAATTCCGACCGTCTGAGCTTGTATATTTGAATTATATGAAAAAACGTGCGTTATGAATTCATAGGCTTAATTTTTCAGAACCGTAATTCATAACGCTCGTCAGAGTCACTCTGACAGATCGATCTGAAAAATTCATAATCTGAAAAAATCAGAATGTGTGTGCTGTATAATAAAAATATATACAATTCCGTACGTTCTGAATTCAGATTCTTAATTCCGTTTCTGAATTCAGATAGACATTCCAGCTGTGTACGGCCGGCCTTATTGGAGAATGTTGTTAAAATTGTATTTTGTTCAGAATTATTATTTGTTAAAAACGTTAAAAAAAACTCCGTTAAAAATATTTTAAAGGCGCATCCTTAAATACTTAGTGTTTGCCCCCCCGAAACGGATTCTTAGATTAAACTTTCACACTGAAAAAAGAATTTATTTGATCTAAACAAAAATGGAGATCGCCGAAACAAATATTTGTTCCCTATGGCCTGAACAAATAGATATTTGAAATTTTGTCCAAAATTATTTGACTTTTGAGAGGGAAATATATGATATTCAAATAAATATTATTTAAATAGAATAATTCCGTTATTTAGCACGAAGCAATATAAGTAACCAACAAATATGTTTTTATTTCCATTAAATAAATATTTATTCTGTTCAAATAATCATTTATTTAAATCGGCAACACATTTATTTAATCCAAATTACGAATTGTTTATTATCCATTATATTTATTTCTATTAAATAAATATTTATTCTGTCCAAATAATAATTTATTTAAATCGGCAACACATTTATTTAATCCAAATTACGAATTGTTTGTTATACTTTATATTTATTTCTATTAAATAAATATTTATTCTGTTCAAATAATTTCGAAATTAGGATGTGTGCTTTTTGGCATTTAATTTAAATAACTTATTGTTTCCTATAAATAAATAATTATTTACTATTGAACATAATAATATATAATATAATTATTATTAAATATTTTTTGGTAAAAACTATATTTGTAATAAACAATAAGGTATTTAAATAGGGTATAATCTCCCAAACTATTTAGAAGAGGAGCTGCAAAAAGAAATAAATCATACCACAGTTTTTATATATATTCTGTTTATTGTTACGAAAAATAACATAACTATATAAGAAAAGAAAATAAAACTGTAATTAACATGACAGTTATTAAACTCGGTCTGCACCTACGAGAGCCTTATTCTTCTTAAACATCCATATTTACTGCAATAACTAAATGTTCCTGTAAAATAACATCTTGTTTGAGGGAAATAAATTAAATTTATCACAAACAATCAAAAATGGTTATAAATAAATAATTGTTTCCCCGAAATATTTATTTAAAGCAAATAAATATTTAAGGCAAATGAATTATTTTACACAAAGGGGCTGCAAGAGACGCTTTCGCGGCCATCTTGATAGTATACAACATGAATATTAATAATTATATTGAAAACAGAAATCAAAACAATAATGATATGTTTGTTTATAAAATAATATAACAATATGGCAAAGACAAATTTGTTAACTTTTTCTATTATATAGAAAAATAATTGAAACGTTTTTAAATGGGCTTTTCTCCATGGCATGCATGATCTAGTAATTATTATTGTGTATAATATGTTTTATCTGTCTTTTTTAAGTAAAAAACATTAAATTTAAAAGCTTACCTTCGAAGGAGGGCCACAGATGTCCCATGTTATGGCCAACTAGCCAATCGCGAACATCCATTGCCACACAAAATTATATATCACCTTGTCGAAAGACGCTCACTAAACGACTAAACTCTCCAGTCTCTACCTGCCTAGATCTCGACGCCAACCCTTTCCTTTGTCTTGTTCGCTTCGCGGAATCCGATTAAAAAGCAGTGGCGAAATAAAAAGTTATTTGCAGCAAATAATATTTTGTTTGAAATGTAGACGTTTAAAGGCAGAGGTGTAGCAAACAATTTTGTGTTTGGCGCGAATAAGTTTTATTTCACATAAATAAACAAAAACCAAACAAATATGAAATAAAAGTCAAATAATTCAATTTATTTTGTTGCAAACAATATTTGTTTGAGCTAAATAAAGATTATTTGTGGCTAACAAAAATAAAGCAAATACATCATTTATTTGGGATGAAACAGACTTTTTTTCAGTGCATTTTCAATATACGTGCATTAACTTAATATGCTAGTTTAAATATTCCTTCGGTAAAAATGATATTCTACAAATGGTACCTATACTAAATTTATATTTGTTGGATTAAATTTTATTGGTTATATTTATTCTGCAACTACTTTTAAAATATTTATCTTGGCGTTCGTTAATATCACAAAAGTCAAATAAAATTAATTTCGTATTTTTTAACAATTATAGGTAGATGTTAGTATCTTGTAATAAATTGGATAGCTTTTTTCTTTGGTATTAATAATTATAAATAACTGCTATAGGTTCTACACTATATTATCATACTACAGTGTGACCAGTAAAGTCCGCATCATACGGGATTTTTTTTATTAATAGCTTTATTCGAAATTTGACTTTGGCATCAAGTTCTGCTTCGATCGAGATGAAAAGTAAGCAATAAAATAGTAGTCACGTGATTCGCATTATATGTCAAATTTTAATCATTTCAAAAAAATAATTCAAAAGTGGGGCTATTTCTGAAAATATCGAAAAAACTTATTAGAAAATGTTTTTTTAAATGCAGTTTCTAGCCCATATGCAAAATTTCAGCTGCATAAGATAATTTTGATTTTTTACCCACCACTAAAATTTATTTTCCACTTAGGTAATGAACACTTTACGTTTTTTTTTGTCTTAATATTAAGGTGTATTACTTTCAGACACAAACTACGTTTTCAAAAATACTTATTTTATGAAGTTACCTTATACAGGGTCAAAAACAAATAAATTTTGCATCACATGCGACCAAATTTTAATAGCCCAATTTTGATTTTGTAGAAAAACACACATTTAATATGGCGCCACTTTAAAGAAAATGTATCTGAAATAAGGCATTGTCAAAACTAAGAAGTTTTATGTAGGTTGCGATGAGTCTTATTTTGCAAAAGTGGTGCAATTTACAAAATATGGGTAAAAAATCAAAATTATCTTATGCAGCTAAAATTTTGCATGTGGGCTAGAAACTGCATTTAAAAAAACTTTTTCTAATAAATATCTTTGATACTTTCGGAAATAACCCCACTTTTGAATTATTTTTTGGAAAAAATTAAAATTTGACAGATAAGGCGAATAACGTGACTACTATTTTTTTGCATAAGAGGAAGTACCCCCTTTTCCACAATGAAAATTGCCGAACGTTTTGCTGGTCAAACGAAAAGAAAAAATAAAAATTGGTATTTAGAAAATAAATTCTACTTTAAATACCCCATCCAGAAAAGTAAATGACGATCGAAAATATTCCCAAAATTTTTTTTAGAAATTTTTTTTATTTTTAGTAATTTTGTAATATCTTAAACAATTCTTTATTGGTCACAAGCAAAATGACTTTCCCGGGCGTAGAATGTTGTACCAAACAATTTTTCTTAAAGCCATTTTTCAATATCGGCCTTACTTTTTTCTCAAAAACGTTGGGCGCGTAAATCCACTTTACACGCTTAAATTCACTTTACGCGCCCAACGTTTTTGAGAAAAAAGTAAGGCCGATATTGAAAAATGGCTTTAAGAAAAATTTTTTGGTACAACATTCTACACCCGGGAAAGTCATTTTGCTTTTGACCAATAAAGAATTGTTTAAGATATTACAAAATTACTAAAAATAAAAAAAAATTCTAAAAAAAATTTTGGGAATATTTTCGATCGTCATTTACTTTTCTGGATGGGGTATTTAAAGTAGAATTAATTTTCTAAATACCAATTTTTATTTTTTCTTTTCGTTTGACCAGCAAAACGTTCGGCAATTTTCATTGTGGTAAAAGGGGTTACTGCTCTTAATTTTCATCTCGATCGAAGCAGAACTTGATGCCAAAGTCAAATTTTGAATAAAGCTATTAATAAAAAAATCCCATATGATGCGGACTTTACTGGTCACACTGTATAATAGGCCCAAAAGGGACGGCCTACCCCGTAGTATAGTTAATTTACTCTCGGCCAGTAAATAATAATGGCTGTTTTTGTACCAAAACGTATATATCGGTATTATTAATTATTCATACCTTAAAAATCCTGACTCGTAAAAGCGGTCATATTTGTTAGATACTTAGACACGGTAACCATTAAAGCTCTTTAACAGTAATTGTTCTATGACGAGTCTGCCCGAGGTCAGCAGAAACGAATCCGCGGTCTCGTGGAGCAGGTTGCTTGTGACCTTTCGAGCCCGCGGACGTGCAGAAGAGGAATTTCGCGGTCTATGATTGGTATGTAGAGCAGCAAGAAGATGATATCTTATATTCGCATAGCAATTTTTAGTGCATGTTTATTGTATAACTTGACCATGACTGAAGCCTTTGAAAATGGTAAAAAGTGAAAAAAAAATAATAGTAGGATGAAACCCATTGACAAAGGAAGAGAATATAACAAAAATAAAAGGAAAAATAATTTACCGGCGATCCGAGGTCGGGATGTGGAAAGGGGAGAGTTTTTAAGGGTAGAAAACGATTTATCTCGATTTCCAGCAAAACTACAAGTCCTGTAGAAAAACGTTAAATGGCAAAGTTGTAGGTAATAAAAAGATCTACAAGTGTTGTATTTACACTTTTTTAACATAACCTCAAAATTTATGTGAAAAATACAAAAAAATCTTTTTTTTAACGAAATTTGGTGATAACTTACCTTTTTATTCGAAAAAATCGTCCATTTTCTCAAAGAGACCAAAGTAACAACATAAATAGGAAGACAAAAATCACAAAGTCATGGTCTCAATCATATAATAAAAACTAAGGTGACATGTTTCGCTCTCTACGGAGCATCATCAGACCTAAAATTGTATAGAGGTGTGACCCACATTACATTTTAATACTATTTAACAGCCTACCTTCATTAAAACTAATAAATGAAATAACACATTAAAAACAAGACGAGTACCATGTCAAAACAAACAGGTTACGATTAATCTTAACACTAACACAAAAAACGACAGTTATAAAAGCGGGTAGAAGGGAGAGTGAAGCAACCATACAGGAGAATACGACTAACCGAGCTAAGGCCAAGCGTAGAAAAAGCCAAAATATATAAAAGAAGAAGTCCAATGTTGTTGTCAATCTGTCAAACCAATTTCGGCGAGAGAACCAGAACAGGTTATAAAATATTCAATAATTTAATTTAAGTTATTAAAAATAAGGTAAGGTTCAAAGTTGAAAACTTCATTAACGCAATTAAGGACTGGGCTCTTTTTTGCCCTAGTAATTTCAAGTTTCTCTAGTAAATCTAACTTTTTGCTCTTATCGCATTCATGCAGTATGTTTACGTTTTCAGATGTTGAAAATTGATGTCCCGAATCCAACAAATGATTTGCAAAGGCTGACTTGGTGTTAGATATATCCGTATTCTGGTATTTATTAACTAAACTAAGATGTTCATGGACCCTAGTGGAAATTTTCCTACCTGATTGACCTATATATACAGCAGGGCAGTCAGCACAATTCAAGGAATAAACGCCAGACTTAGATAGTGGATTAACTTTATCTTTAATTTTAACTAAATGTTGTTTTACAGTGTTAACGGTCTTGAATCCAAGTGAAATATTAAAAGGTTTGAAAAATTTTGCTAATTGTAAAGATATATTTCCAAAAAATGTTAGAGACCTATAATTGCTTGGGTTGTTTACTGTATTCTGATGTAAAATATTATAAGATAATTTGTATTTGTTGACAAATTTGTAATAAATTTTATTAATTAACCTAGAGGGAAACCCATTGTTTATTGAGATTCTTCTTATTATGGAAAGTTCTTTATTAAAAGCCTCTCTAGATAGGGGTAAATTGAATAATCTGAAGAAAAAAGCTTTGAATGATGAGACTTTATATGAATAAGGTGAGTTCGAGTTAAATTGCATAACATTGTCCGTCGACGATGGCTTTCTATATACTTCAAATTCGATTTTATTGTTTTTTCTCATTACCAGGACGTCCAGGAAGGGTATCTTTCCGTCCTTTTCTAGTTCCATTGTGAAACTTATATTCGGGTGTAAGTTGTTAACAAAATTAAGAAAATCGGCCAAAGCGACGTCATCACCAGTCCAGACAATAAAAATGTCATCAACGTATCTTTTATATGCTAATAGAAATCTAGAAAAATAGCTAGCCATAATCGATTTTTCCAAGTTATCCATGAAAACCTCGCTCAGGAATGGGGAGAGGCAGGACCCCATAGCCAATCCAGAATTCTGTCTATAGAACTTGCCATCAAACTGGAAAAAATTCTGTTCCACCACTGATGTTAGCAATAAAATAAGGTTAGATATCAGCAGTCCAGAAAGGCCCTCCTTTTTCAGTAACCCCTCCACCAATTTAACACAATCTGTGGGGGGGACACTAGGAAACAAATTCTTTACATCCAATGATATCAATTTAGCATTAGGAGGAAGCTTAAGATTTTTTAAAAAATTTGCAAATTCTATAGAATTTTTTGTGGAATAAGTACTCACAAAAGATGTTGTTCTTCTCAAAATATCATTGAGCCAAGACGAGATTTTATAAATAAAATAAATAAAATCTCGTCTTGGCTCAATGATATTTTGAGAAGAACAACATCTTTTGTGAGTACTTATTCCACAAAAAATTCTATAGAATTTGCAAATTTTTTAAAAAATCTTAAGCTTCCTCCTAATGCTAAATTGATATCATTGGATGTAAAGAATTTGTTTCCTAGTGTCCCCCCCACAGATTGTGTTAAATTGGTGGAGGGGTTACTGAAAAAGGAGGGCCTTTCTGGACTGCTGATATCTAACCTTATTTTATTGCTAACATCAGTGGTGGAACAGAATTTTTTCCAGTTTGATGGCAAGTTCTATAGACAGAATTCTGGATTGGCTATGGGGTCCTGCCTCTCCCCATTCCTGAGCGAGGTTTTCATGGATAACTTGGAAAAATCGATTATGGCTAGCTATTTTTCTAGATTTCTATTAGCATATAAAAGATACGTTGATGACATTTTTATTGTCTGGACTGGTGATGACGTCGCTTTGGCCGATTTTCTTAATTTTGTTAACAACTTACACCCGAATATAAGTTTCACAATGGAACTAGAAAAGGACGGAAAGATACCCTTCCTGGACGTCCTGGTAATGAGAAAAAACAATAAAATCGAATTTGAAGTATATAGAAAGCCATCGTCGACGGACAATGTTATGCAATTTAACTCGAACTCACCTTATTCATATAAAGTCTCATCATTCAAAGCTTTTTTCTTCAGATTATTCAATTTACCCCTATCTAGAGAGGCTTTTAATAAAGAACTTTCCATAATAAGAAGAATCTCAATAAACAATGGGTTTCCCTCTAGGTTAATTAATAAAATTTATTACAAATTTGTCAACAAATACAAATTATCTTATAATATTTTACATCAGAATACAGTAAACAACCCAAGCAATTATAGGTCTCTAACATTTTTTGGAAATATATCTTTACAATTAGCAAAATTTTTCAAACCTTTTAATATTTCACTTGGATTCAAGACCGTTAACACTGTAAAACAACATTTAGTTAAAATTAAAGATAAAGTTAATCCACTATCTAAGTCTGGCGTTTATTCCTTGAATTGTGCTGACTGCCCTGCTGTATATATAGGTCAATCAGGTAGGAAAATTTCCACTAGGGTCCATGAACATCTTAGTTTAGTTAATAAATACCAGAATACGGATATATCTAACACCAAGTCAGCCTTTGCAAATCATTTGTTGGATTCGGGACATCAATTTTCAACATCTGAAAACGTAAACATACTGCATGAATGCGATAAGAGCAAAAAGTTAGATTTACTAGAGAAACTTGAAATTACTAGGGCAAAAAAGAGCCCAGTCCTTAATTGCGTTAATGAAGTTTTCAACTTTGAACCTTACCTTATTTTTAATAACTTAAATTAAATTATTGAATATTTTATAACCTGTTCTGGTTCTCTCGCCGAAATTGGTTTGACAGATTGACAACAACATTGGACTTCTTCTTTTATATATTTTGGCTTTTTCTACGCTTGGCCTTAGCTCGGTTAGTCGTATTCTCCTGTATGGTTGCTTCACTCTCCCTTCTACCCGCTTTTATAACTGTCGTTTTTTGTGTTAGTGTTAAGATTAATCGTAACCTGTTTGTTTTGACATGGTACTCGTCTTGTTTTTAATGTGTTATTTCATTTATTAGTTTTAATGAAGGTAGGCTGTTAAATAGTATTAAAATGTAATGTGGGTCACACCTCTATACAATTTTAGGTCTGATGATGCTCCGTAGAGAGCGAAACATGTCACCTTAGTTTTTATTATATGATTGAGACCATGACTTTGTGATTTTTGTCTTCCTATTTATGTTACCTTTTTATGTCCCAAATACACTGTACTTTTTTTTGATTTAAAATATTTATTTTTTCACAGTATTTTGACTTAATATCCGCACCCTTATTTTCAATCGAAAATTCTCACGTCAAAATATCTGTTTTTTTAAAAAAAAGTCGGTGGGCTTTTTGTTCGTTGAAATCTCTACTTTCTGATGGTGTAAAAAAATATACATTACTATGGTAAATGTTCTCAAAAAATGCAAAGAAACGAAAATAATTAGAACAACACTATTTTCGCATGTTTTTTGCGATCTTTATGTTTTATAGATTTGTAACTTTTTTATTTATCAATGTAACATGGAATCTTACGTTTTTCGAGTAATTAAAGTATAAATTTTAATAATTAGCTCAAAATTGTACATAATGATTAAAAAAAAATTCGGATTCGGGTTTTTTCGTATCTTTGCATTTTTTGAGAGCATTTACCATAGTAATGTATATTTTTTTACACCATCAGAAAGTAGAGATTTCAACGAACAAAAAGCCCAGCCACTTTTTTAAAAAAGCAGATATTTTGACGTGAGAATTTTCGATTGAAAATTAGGGTGCTTTTTTGATATTAAGTCAAAATAAGGTGAAAAAATAAATATTTTAAATCAAAAAAATTACAGTGTGTTTGAGACATAAAAAAGTAAGTTTTCACCAAAATTTTTTTGTAAAAGATAAAAATAAAAAACCAAAAGCTTGGTTATTTGAATTTTTGACATAAATTTTGAGGTTATGTAAAAAAAGTGTAAATACAAAAGTTGTAGATCTTTTTACTACCTACAACTTTGCCATTTAACGTTTTTCCATAGAACTTGTAGTTTTGCCGGAAATCGAGATAAATCGTTTTCTACCCTTAAAAACTCACCCTTCCACTTCCCGACCTCGGATCGCCCGTAAATTATTTTTCCTTTCATTTTTGTTATATTTTCTTCCTTTTCCAATGGGTTTCATCTTACTACTTATTATTTTATTTGGTTTCAAAAATTATCGACCCTGGTCTAAACGGGTGAACGTAATAATAGACAGTTTTCGTTGTCTTTTAAAAGCGATTCCGATAGCCGCTATTTGACAACTTTGAAATTTGAGCTGTCATTTATCGTTATCGTTACGGATAAGTGGCGGGAGCTAACGGACGGAAGACAAAGCCATAGCGAAAACGGAACGCATGCGTAATGACCATTTTTTTGATCGGAAATAAAGTTTGCATTCAGCATTATTATAGTTTTCTAAATTGAAATTTCCATACAACTGTGCTCGATACTGAATGTCCTGGCGATCAAGCACCTCCAAGAGAAGGGCATCATCCAAATCCGAATTACTGGATGAGTCCAATAAAAGCAACCTTTCGTCTATCATGATGTTTAAAAAAAAAGATAGCACAATTGTATATGAAAATATGAACACAAACCATTAAAGATAGGTTATGTTATATTTGTTATGTTTACTGTCGATTCGACTTAACGTTAACCTAAAGCGAATTAAACGAAAACTATTTTTACGACCCGTCAAATAGCGGCTTCGTATTCGTATTCGTTATGGTTAACCGTTTGAATTTGCCAATAAAACGAAAACTGTCTACTATCTCTGAAAAATGTTTAACTGCGTGCAGATAAAGTTTTAAAAATTGCAAAGTTTAATGTCGTTAAACGAGAGCACGAGTAGGCCTAAGAGACCCATCGTATCCCCTATCGCCTGGGTAATGTCAACCAGACGGGACCTACAGTTTATCGTGGAATCCAAACCACATCTATGCACTGGTCTATCCTTTTTACATCCCAGAGTCCGCTTACAATGCGAACAAACATAAACAAAAGGAAAGGCGATGGTAGATATCAAATCGGGCTAAAACAAGGGAGCGCAGCACTGCATGAAACTCAAACAGCAAATAAAATAAAAGAACTTCAAAATATTAACAACGAGATAGAGATAGAGAGAATGATCCAGATGGATGGCAGAGGGTGAAACGCAGACGGAGATTTGTAGTTGGGAGAAACGAAAATACTACAAATATAGAAGCTGCGCCCAAGTGTATCTCTCTACACGTATCCAGGCTAAAGCCAGGCACTAATCCTGATGATCTAAAACAGGTCCTAGCAACAGATTTTCCAGGTCTTATATGTGAACCACACACCCAGAGGTGTCTTTCTCAATGAAGGTTACAATTCGACAAGACCAACTGACAAATGCATGGAGGCCAGATGTTTGGCCTTGCGGCGCAATCGTGACACGTATTTTCATAAAGAGGAGGCCAACACCTCAACAAATACAGGTGCGTCCTCAAATTCAAAGCATGTAAATTCAACGAAAGGATGCCCAAAAAAAGCACGTATCTGTAATCCACCAAAATATCTGCTCCATAGGCAACTGTCTCGATGAGCTGCAAGTGTTTTTGAACGACCATTTAAACTGTATTATTTTTTGTGCTTCAGAACATTGGAAATTCTATATGAAGCACTACCATACTTCAAAATTCAGAACTTTGAACTAGCCTCCTTCTACCGCCGACATGGGGGTGTAGCAATATACTGTAAAAGTGGTTTTAAATGGAAACCTAGAAATTACGTGCAAAGACTGTCAATCGAGGGCATATGGGAGTGTGCGGCGGTTGAGATGATTGTTAATGGCAAAAATACAATTTGTGCATGTGTGTATCGATTACCAGGTAGTAGCATAGATAGTTTCTTGTCCTCATTGAAAAATATACTAAATTTATTAATAAGAAATGAATTAAATACATGTTTCATTGCTGGCGACTTTCATCTTAACTTAAGAATTACAAATAAGGATACCCTACATTTTTTAACTTTAATGCAATCTTTTGAGCAAGAGATGCTCTGAATTCAACAGTTTTCCGGTGGTCTTCTTTTAAAGTTAGTGAGAACACTTTGCTAGTGCCCCTCTTTTACAAATATACTAGGTAATCGTCTGGTTTTCCTACCATGGCCTTTCTTTTGTCTTACTAGAGATAATTAACATGCATAAAAAAACTACATTCACAAACTTAATACCGCCGTGTTGGCCGCTGCGCTGTAATCAAATTGGATTAATCTGTCTTGTTGGTCTGACTAGAAAGATTTAGGCTATACTGGCACTTCATGCCAGCGGGTCTTTGAGGCATCCCACCCACGTATGAATTCATTATGCATTTTAATTGGGGTTGTAAAAAATATACTAATAACAGTGTCAATGTTACATCTCCATAATTGCACTTATCGTTATTATTTTTCTAAAAAAACCCCACACCCTGTAGGGCAGAGTAGTGTCCGGTTCAACCCTGATGGGGCTGCCCACCGACTAAACTCCCCGTGTTCCTGCGGTTTCCGCGCCATAGGCGTATAAACCTTCAGACCACTCGCTTAGTATTTCCGCTCTGCACGCCTAGTGCGTGCTTTGCTTCGTACTTCACACTTGGTGCAGTGTATGTGTTTGCGCTTCAGAAGAGGTACACGTGCTCATGCTTCACAGCTATGATGACCCCACTGTTTCAGGGAGAGAACTTGCAGTGCTGATTTAAAGCTGTAGTAAGAAGCTGCTAAGAACTTACTGGTGTTAGTGTAGGTGTGTGTATGTGTGTGTATGTGTGCAGTGTTATGTGTAGTAAGTTCTTGAAAATTTCATCATTTGCCATCAAGCAGTTTTTAAGTTTTCGAGCTAAGAGACAGATAGAAGGACAGATCGACCAAAATAGGAAACATGCTAACCCTAAAACGTCAACATCCGATAATATCGCAGTTTTTTTTTTCAATTACAATTATTCTATCCTTGAAACGAAAAGTAAATTACTAATTTCAGTATATCGTCTGCTAAAAGTGCAGTTGTTATGTTTGAATACAAATCAAATTTTCCGGATTATATTTAGATAATCATGGATTTACTCGAAACAAAATACTTTTATGGTGCGCTTTTCCATGTGAGTGTGTGTGTGTATATCTAATGGCCGTTCAAAATTGATTTTTCCCAAAAACCAAGCAGGAAAACTGTGTCTTCAACAATATTGGCAACCATATCGATTTACTACATTTTGTGGGTTTGGTTCTTTAAAAATTAAACAAATAAGCCATAGAATCAGTTAGTCGGCGCCGGCGGCGTCAAAATTTCAAAAGTTCTGATGCCATAAAACTGTTTGTATACAGACGGTTAAATATTACCAGGGTCAATGTCATCAAGGACAACGAGAATAATATAATTTTGATATTTGCATGCCGCCCACACGATTTTAATATTTTCTTTACTCAAGACATTTTTTGTGCTGGAATTTGCAAGGGACAGCTTACCTAAATGAACAATAAAATGTACTGTGTACAAGCAATTGAGGTGGTAACATCAAATTAGGCTAGTCGACTAAAGCAGTAAAAAATAGGCGATTGGAAAATAAAACTACAAATAAGTTAATGAAAATGAATTGGACTAAAAAAGTTGTTTTCTCTTCCATTAAATATCTAAATTACAATGAATTTCCTACAAGTAGCGACCAATTAATTAAATCAATTAATTTCTTTTATTGTGTGCCTAGTACTTAAAGTGGCTTAATAGAATTTGTTCTTTACTAGCAAACATACTATTTAACGCCATAAAAGTTCTTTTATAATCAAGATTTAAACAATATGTTTCCAGCCACCCAATTGCCCCTTTCCAACTTCGCAAAGGAAGAACAGAACTGGGTCGCCGGATTTTAAGAAAAATTAAATATTCAACTGGAACATTACAAACCAAGAAATTTGTAATATTTACTTTAAGGGGATTGCGAGGGGGAAATCACTGGGGTATTTTAGTGTACAAAGTAAGAAATTGCAGGGGCATTTCGAGGTATTTCGGGGAATTTAGAGGTATTTCGTCGAATTTCAAGGTATTTCGGGGAATTTTAAGGAATTTCGGAGTATTTCGAGGCACAAACGTAATTTTCATTATATTTAATAATATCTTCTTCAATTTGGCAACGTTGTTGTAAATGTAATCGGCCGAATTTTGCTGGGAATTTCAAGAGCGCTTTGGGGAATTGCAGGAAATTGCGGGGAATTTCGGGGAACTTTTGGGGAATTGCAGAAAAATTAAAGGAAGTTCCAAGGTATTAAAATTTAGGGTATTTCGGAGAATTTCAAAAAATTTTGGGTAATATCGGGGAATTTTTTCTGAAAGAGAAATTTCAGTGTACAAATTTTTTTAGTGATTTCCCCCTCGGGGGATTGCGGAGACAAATTGAAATTTCGTAAAAAGTTGCATTATTAAAGGGAAGTGATTCCGGAATGAATCATAAAGGAAAAGAAACATAATATATTCTTTTAATTAAGTAGGTCTGCGGAGACGGAGTATTATGGAAATTTTTAATGAAAGAAAAGGTGAAATTGGGCACTCTCTTATTTGAACTTTTTTGTGCTTACCTCTACCTGGATTTACTTCATTACCAGATATAATTCGTGGAAGAAAGTCGTGTTACAATGGATGTGGGAGTCAAAAGTATGTAATTCTTATATTTTTAATTATATTAAATGATAAATATTGTTGTAATAGAATTGTCCTTGAGTAGCTGCCCTGGCACATTTAAGGGAAATGTCTATGCTACAACCAAATAAAAATTAAGCAGTATGGCAACGCAGCAGTATTCTTCGCTCCATTGGTCAGAGCAGAGCGTGACGTTGTTTCATTCATAATTTCATTGAAGTTTGGTAGTTCTTTGACAGTTCGAATTTTTTTTCGGTTTTGTGAAATAATTGCTGTGTTTTTATTGTTCTTGTTCTGTGATATTTGAAGACTAATTAAGACGAGTCGCAGGTGTGAAGTGTGCAAGAATGCGGAATATAATAATTCTGCAGGTACTTTTCATAGGTTAGTACATAAAAAGTTGGTTTATTTGTAGGTAAGGTTTAACTATTCATAGGCGTCGGTAGGTGGCAAAAATAATTAATACTTTACATTTTTGGCATAAAATTGTAATATTTTACATAATGTAAAAAATTATCGAATGCATGCAACCATTTTTAGCAACTCAATTATTTACAACAAAAGATTAGAGACCTTTAACGTTTACAAAAATTGAAGAAATGTTAAAAAAATTTCTGGAAAAATAAATTTAGATAGTACAACAAATAAATTTACATTCATAGGCTCACACGAATATTTTTTATTTTCCAAACAGGTTCCATGTTTCGCTCATACCTGAGCATCATCAGACCTATGTTAGGCTTACTTTGCTCTGATGCTCAAGTACCTACGAGCGAAACATGTAACCTGTTTGGAAAATAAATATTCGTGTGAGCCTATGACTTTGGGAAATTTATTAGTTGTACTCAAATCAGGTCTTAAAGAAAACGTTTTTGAATTAGATATTTATGTAGTAGATAATGTTAGTTTTAATACGTTGTTAATTCTGTGGCAAATAGTTAAAAGGTCATAAGTCACTTTTTTGTAATTTTCGTATTTTATTATATTTCAATGTAAAAATTGTATCACTTACACCTGGTTTAAAGGGAATAAGTAAAAATATACCAGAAACCAGTTAAAAATAATGATGAAAATTGGTCATTCGCTCCAAATGACCGATTTTGTTTAGTAAAAATGTGATATGTGTTTATACTCAGGTCAATTGTAAATTTATGTTTAATTATAGGAACATAAGTACACATAAGTATAGATCAAACATCTTTTTATAGGGTAAGTATACATTAACCCATTTCACCAGTTGTTATAATTTAATATTATTTCAATAAAAACGCCATATGTTTGCATACGCCATTGTATTTTCATTAGAGAAGGATCTTATGTAGACACATGACCTTTCTACGAAATATTGAAGTCTCCTAGGTATACTTATGACCTTTTAATTGTATTGCACAAAGTGCGACACTTTAACTGCTCGAGAAAAATATTCCGACAATGAAAATGAAAAACAGCAAATTCAGAAAGAATTACAAGTTCATCAAGATGCTGCTGACCTAGCTTATAAACACAAATCAATGGATAAGGAAAGGGGCTTACAAGAACAATCCTATGTAACGTATGCGTTTGATCTGCAACAAGTTCTTCCAACTCCTTTTTTTACAACAAATAAAATGTTCAATTTGAGACAGCTATCCACGTACAATCTAACTGTCCATAATTGCATTGATAGTAAATCCACGCATTTCATGTGGCCAAAAACTATTGCAGGAAGAGGTGCAAATGAAATTGCGTCCTGTCTTTATAGTTTTATTCAAACTATTCCGCCTGGAGTAAAACATACAATTTTTTATTCTGATACAGGCGGCGGGCAGAATAAAAATATATATGCTATCCATGTTTCAGAACGTGATTAATTTGCATCCGACCCTTGAAGGAATTGAACATAAATTCTTGGTTCCGGGGCATACACATTTAGAATGTAACGTGGACCCCTCCATTATTGAAAGGACCAAAAAAAGGTCTCCAATTGAAATTCACGTTCCAAGAGATTGGTACCAATTGGTAAGAAATGCAAGTAGAAAAAATAAATTTACGGTATTTCCAATGGAAGGTGAAAGTTTTTACTCATTTTCTGATCTACATACTAAAGGTCCCCTTCAAAAAAAGAGCATTTTTAAATTAAGAGATGTAAGCTGGCTAAGATATACCAAAGCTGACACAGTTACCTACAAAAGCAGCTTACAATATGAAGGGCCATTTAATGAAATAAGTTTTTCCAGGAAAGGGCAAAAGGTTGTTGCTATAAAAAATTTTAAACCTAATAATTTATACAATGGCCAAAGGCCAATAAATCCACTTAAAAAACAAAACCTGTTGGAAATTGTGGGTTTATTAGATAAGATAGTCCAGTCTTTCCACAGTGATTTAAAAATTGAAAAAAAAGTTGCTATAAGGATACTGATCCTGACGTAGATAGGTATTATTCAGATGAAGATTCTGAGTAAAAATTATTGTAACACTGAGGAGTATCTACATTTTATTGGAGATGGTTAATACATTTTTTCTTATTATTCTTACTAATTTAGTTATAAATTTAGTTATACTTTCTTTTGTTTAAATGTTCCTCATGTTAACATTTTTAACTTTATTATTATTAGTGTACCTATAGCATTTTTAGTTTCATAAATTGTTGTTTTATCTCCAATATAGCTTACCGAATAAAGAGTTTATATGAAATAAGTGTAGTTTTTGATGTCTAACATGTCGACTTATTGTCCCAATATCAGATAGACGGTCATTTTCCAGTCAGACAAGTGAACATACATCCTTATTGTTCTCCAAATTATTCTAGGTATGTCAACTTATGCCCTTTTTAGTCATACTTTGTTTTATGAATTACAAAGTCAACTTATATCGTCTAATGGAGAATTCGTGTATAATGAAGTAAACATATGTCACTATTACTGGCGATCTTGTGCAGTACATATGACTAAAAAGGGAATATATTGCAGTTTATTTCTTAATATAGAAGTATTTCGTTGTTTTAACAACATATTATTCTTTAATTTCTAAATCCAAGAAAAAAAAACCTCAATTGGCTTTAAATCGTACGAAAGTAATAGCTTAAAAGCATATCAGAAGGTGGTTACAATGTTATCGCCATTTTCCTCAAAATAAGAAAAACATACTTATAGCCTTTTAACTATTTGCCGCAGAATTCTTGTACTTATTATTTGTTAAAAATACTTATACAAACATAACCTCTAATTTTTAATAGATTTATTATTTACAGGAATGCTAATACACTTACTTACCATTATTTTAAGATTGTTTTTCTGCATGAAAATAATAAATTACCAGTCAAACATTTCGAAGACAAATTCATAATGACATGTGACAAGGAAACCAGTAACCAGGCTTCTAATGCCGGTAAGCATTTTTACACTTAAATGACCACATTTCAGAAAACCGTGGTCCGAAACTGCCATTTTTTCTGTTATCAATACCATTTTCGGGCCATACCCTTAGTCAATCATTGCAAGTCACTTGGTACTTTCCATTTGCTCCTTTTTAACAGCTAAGAAAAGTGAATATCTGTTGAGCTTAGTTGTTAAAGGAACTTCGCGAACAACTTCATATAGTTCGTATGGGAAATAGGGAGGGGCATCCTTGACCGCGGCAAAGGGGGAAAAAATATTTGTTGTGCTTTGCTTCGCCATTTAAAAGTAACGTAAAAGGAACTTGGCTTTTGTGAACTAATTTTTTTTTTATTTTAGGAAAACCTTAAGAATCGTGTTTTAAGTAGGAGTGTAATTATTTTTTAGGTCAGTTCAGTTCACCAAATGTTAAATTTATAGCTATCCTAAGTTTCCCAGTATACTTAATAGTTATCACAAACAGTAATTAACTTACATTGAATGTTACTGCTCCGCGGACACTTTTTTCAGTCATACATTAAACTTTACTGTTCTACAAACCCTTTTTTTTTCACAAACGTTAAAAATTATTTGATTTCAAATTAGATAATAATATTTTATTGTGAACCCTGAAACGAGACGCCGCTGTGATCATATAATAGCGCATAGTAACGAGGTAAAATTCTCACGAGACCAACGTAATCCCCACTCCCGGCCCCTACCAAGCTCTTCACCTCCTCTCTCCAACAAACGATGTTGTCAGCAAATTTAAATAGCGTTTATGAATGGCGTGTGGCATCTACAGTGTCACCAGTAAAGTCCGCATCATATGGGATTTTTTTTTATTAATAGCTTTATTCGAAATTTGACTTTGCCATCAAGTTCTGCTTTGATCGAGATGAAAATTAAACAAAAAAATAGTAGTTACGTAATTCGCATTATCTGTCAAATTTTAATATTTTCGAAAAAATAATTTAAAAGTGGGGTTATTTCTGAAAATTTCGAAAAAAGGTTATAAGAAAAAGTTTTTTTAAATGCAGTTTTTAGCCCACATGCAAAATTTCAGCAGTATAAGATAATTTTGATTTTTTACCTATATTTTGTAAATTGCACCACTTTTACAAAATAAGTCTCAACGCAACCTACATAAATATTCTTAGTTTTGACATTGCTTTATTTCAGATACATTTTCTTTAAAGTAGCGCAATATTAAATGTGTGTTTTTCTACAAAATCAAAATTGGGCAATTAAAATTTGGTCGCATGTGATGCAAAGTTTATTTGTTTTTGACCCTGTATAAGGTAACTTGATAAAATAAGTTTCACTTTCAGACACAAACTACGTTTTCAAAAATACTTACTTTATAAAGTTACCTTATACAGGGACAAAAACAAATAAATTTTGCATCAGATGCGACCAAATTTTAATAGCCCAATTTTGATTTTGTAGAAAAACACACATTTAATATGGCGCTACTTTAAAGAAAATGTATCTGAAATAAAGCATTGTTAAAACTAAGAAGTTTTATGTAGGTTGCATTGAGTCTTATTTTGCAAAAGTGCTGCAATTTACAAAATATAGGTAAAAAATCAAAATTATCTAATGCAGCTGAAATTTTGCATGTGGACTAGAAACTGCATTTAAAAAAACTTTTATTAATAACTTTTCTCGATATTTTCAGAAATAACCCCACTTTCGAATTATTTTCTAGAAAAAATTAAAATTTGACAGATAATGCGAATCACGTGACTACTATTTTTTTGCTTAATTTTTATTTCGATCGAAGCAGAACTTGATGCCAAAGTCATATTTTGAATAAAGTTATTAATAAAAAAAAATCCCATATGATGCGGACTTTACTGGTGACACTGTATATAGGTACCGGATCATTGATTTATTCGATATAAAGAAACATTGATCTGCCTTTCCTGTTTTCAATTCAGATACGCGTCCAGAACTGCGTATCTAACACACTGTTTCATAGAGTATAATTATTGTAATGGTCAGCAGTTAAAAAATATAATATTTAGTTGTTGAGGTTCTATGCTAAATTTTATTCAAATCATTAACGACCATCAAAATATCTTTTTTAAAACACTAGCCCCGTTTCGTTCTTCAGTGCATTATCCTTAGTTTAAAAACAAACAAAATTCATAAGTGTGAATAAAAAGTTTTTCACTGTTTTCTCAACAGTACCTATCTCCATTCGTAAATTGATTGGAACCTTATCGTGTGGCAACAATTTTAATGTCTTATTTATGTGGGTATAAACAAATACGACATGCCCAACAACCAGGGCTGTAGCCAGACAATAATTGGAGGGGGGGGTTGTTTCAGTGGCATATTTAGAATTTGTTCTAGGGGGGGGGGGGGGGCGAAAGGGAACTGCGCCAAAGGCGCTCTTTTGCGCGAAAATTTCTTTGGGTGCCACGCCCTTTTTTGGGTAAAATAACCGTTAAGCTTAATCTGCGGCAATATGCCAGACTTTAAAACACTCTTTTAATTTAAAAGAAATTTGAAATTTGAAAGGTCAGTCCACAAAATAAATAATAAACTATTTATTTTACTAATTAACATGTCTTTTATATTAAGTCATAATTGATTATAATAAATTATATTATGTAATAATAGGATCAAAAACAAAATAAGAATGAAAACGAAAAATAAACAACACTGAAAAAAACGTTGGTATTTTTACAAAAAAAAATACTAACAATATTGAAGCGATTTTCCCATGTCATATTGTAAAACCCCAGTGTGTTTACTAAAAACACAATAATTTTGTGGATTTACTAAATCTTGAGAGAGTACTTAAACATTTTACAAAAAGAATACAAATATTTTAGCTTTTCGCAAAATAATTGATAAATTACCAAGTGGTGTTGTATTTTTATAACACGAAATTACAAAACAATTGTCATTTTACAAAATATTTGTTTTTTTACAATTTTCTTTTGTAAATTTATAATCCTTTTAAGGAAATTACTTCAATAGTGTTAGTAAAATCAATGGATCCTTCCCGGCGGCGCCAACGACAAGAGTAAGCTTGCTTGTATGAAGACAAACGCTACAAATACAGCCGGGTCGTTCTTTGCCTGTGTGTTTATTTTAGTATTTTATTAATTTCGTTCATTATAACAACGAAATAAAAGTGGAGTGTATTTACACAAGGTAAGTAGGTATTGTTACATTAAAAATGATGGAATTTAACAAAAAAAAAACGTGTTTAAGGTTGGAGTATCAACATGCTTGCCAACCTATAACCTATTTCGCGTGGATTTATTTATGTTTTCTAGCTTTTTTACAAAATTTAAAGAAAATCAGTATCGACTTGACATTCTATAGGTAATAATTGACATATTTAATAAATATCAAGGAATTTCATAACTTATTTTAGGAGAATTGTATAGCAAAAAATATCGGGTAAGATTTTCTTTAACATTATTATGTCATTGTCACTCATTGTTCTTTCACTATAAAATTCTCCCAAAATTAGCAATGAAATAAATTGATATTTTTGTAATATATCAGATACTACCTAAATAATGTACCGACGATATTGATTTTATTTAAATGTTAGTTAATCAAATAATAAATTAAAAAAGGCAACGCGAAATAGGTTATAGGTTGGCAATAGATTGAATGACGTTGAGAATTCAACCTTAACTGCGGATTTTGTGGCTTTCAAATGGAGACTGTTAGGCAATATGACTACCATCAATATTTTCATAGAAATGCTGTTGGCTTTTATAAATGCAAACACGGTGGTTGTTATATACAGTTTAAAACATTTTCAAGCTTTATTTCTCACATTAGAAGGATTCACAAAGTGTCAAAATTATTACAAAAAAAACAATATAATTTTTTTTTCTCTTGTAGTTTGTCTGCCTGCAATTATAAAACGCCTAATAGAAAATAATAATTTAATATCCATTTATATTGTCATTTACTGCAATCTGAATATTTTTACTGCCCATTTAAAAATATTTGTAAATATGATAAAACTTTTTCTAATATTCCCACTTTAAAAAAAACATTTTTTAAGACTATTTATTTATAATGTCATTACAAGAGTAGTATCAGATGTTCCAAGCTCCCAATGATTTGTTTTATTGCAGATGAAGAAGTAGAAAAGAGATTTTCCATTTACATGGAAAAAACCCTTCTTGTCCGCTCACATTCCTTTGAAGAGGCAATAAAAATATTATTTGCGATATATTTTAACTTTAACCTAATGTACCCAAAAAAGGCATCAGTAACGTTAGAACTGATTCAGCGATATTTTTTTAAAGTGCATCCAGACTCGGGAACGAAGTCAAGTCACAATCCAAGTATAAGTTGTCACGTTAGCTAACTGTTTGCCTGGCCAACAAGCAGTTAGCCATCGTTTTTTATTATTTTATTTCATTTGATTTAATTGATTTTATTTAAACTGAATTAACATAAAAAATATGTTGTAAAGTTTGTGACCTGAACTCGTTAAGTATTTTTAAGATTTAAGTTTAATTTATGTTCATATTCTTCTTTTTTATTATATTTATACTAGTTTTACAAGTTTGTTTATTTTTCGTTTACGTTCCTTTATCTTTTATGTTTACAAAGTACAAATCAAAATATTAGAAAAACTTAATATAAACATTAGCTTTTAAACTTTTGGTTGTCTTATCATTTTTATATATTATAAAAATGTAATTATAATTTTATATTATTTTTTCCTTTTATGTATTAAAATTGTGGGCATATTTTAAGTTTGTTTTCCTATTTGTAACCGTGTTTTGATATTTTTCTTTAAATAGTGCTAAACACATTTTTTACCAGTCCATAAGAATAACAGAGTTGATTTTTTTTATATTTTATGTTTAAAAATTTAATACATTTGTGTTACCTTATTTTCGTATAAAAATAAAAATAGTTTTATAATGACAGGCTTTTTTTTAATCCTAGGTGTAAATAATTAAACTTATGACTTTGAAAAAAATAAAGAAATTTACATAAAAATTGTTTATCCAAAGTTATCCATTTTGTAAATTTAATAACATTTTTTGTAAAATTACACAGTCATTTTACAAAATTAGGTAAATTTACAAAATTAATTTTCAAAAAAATTGTAAAAACACATAATAATATTACAATATATTATAGTAACATTACAAATAAATGTTGTAAAATTACATATCTACAACATAAGTTTACATGTAATTATACCAATGTGATTTTCTTAAAATTGTGTAAAACCGTAAAATACTTTTACAAATTATCATGTTATATCACAGATAAATGTTGTGAAATTATAAAAATATGGCCTTTGTGAATTTACAAGATTACAAAATAGCCAAATAGGATTACAAAGTTGATATGTAATATTACTAACAAAATCGGTGGCATTAAATAACCAACGATTTCGTTAGTAATTTTACAAAACAATTTTTAGAGTGAATAAGAACAAAAAAAATATCTGAAGTACCTACCTACTTACTTTGTACTAAATTACAAAATCAAGTTTCCTGTTCTTAGAAGAGAAAATATTTATGATTTTGTTAACGTCTACGTTTGTTATGAACCAGTAATTAATTTAAGGTAGTCAAGTCAATGTAAAAAAAAAATATAGTTCGGACTTCAAAAATATTTTAAAAAATTAGTTTAACTTGCCGGAGTTGCCGGGGAATAAAATTGTTTTGGTGTTAACTTTAGAATATTGGACGTTTTACTGTAATAATCGGTGTAGTTTGGTGTTCAAATATTTATTAAAACTTTTTAAGTATTAAGCGAGCCAGTAGTAATTATTATTCGGGGGGGGGGGGTTACAACCCCCTAACCCCCCCCCCCTGGCTACAGCCCTGCCAACAACAGAAAGAAATTATTTTATATTTTTAATTTCATTATTTTTGAAGATACAGCAATTTAGCGATGACAATAAATTAAAATTAAGTAGGTTTATTTCTGACGGTCAGTCACCAATGTCACAGGTGGTAGGTATATACTTATAGGTACTTATAGGAGAATTAGATAAAAACCATTATAAAATTTTTATTAATCTAAAAAATGTTTGTTTATTTATCTACATAGGTTAAATAGGCAAAAGGAACGGTCAAGTATTAATAAAATTCACCTAATAAGTACCACCATCCTTTTAATCTGTTTCTTTTTATTTACGACAATAATATTTAATAGTAACCTTAATAATATGATGTCGATTTTACTATTTAAGATTGTAAGATTAATAAAAATAAAAAGATTTTAAAAAGTTTTGTACTTCTTTATTTGTTGCGGATATTGCATTGTTTTTTAGTTAAATAAAAAAAATCTTTTCTAATATTCAAATAATGAATAATTATAGTTACTGACACAAGTCTAACAATATTTCTTTTTCGTTTCAGGTTCAAAAACACCATGGGAAAACCTCGTCATTTCGATTACCTTAAACTCTTTCCAAAATTATGCATACAATTCTCTTTCTTACGGTCGTAGTATCGTAATTTAAAATTAAAGTAGTGTCGATAAACCTTTAAAATGTTCGATACACTCTTGGAACGTCTGACAAGTCCCAATTCGCGCAGGCGACACACGTATCATTGTCCAGAAGTTCATTCCGATCCCGAAGATTGCGAGCCAGTGACCCCGAGGAAACCGAGATTGCTGGAAAGAAGAAAAAAAGGAAAAAAAGTTGATTCTGGATTAAGGCAAGCTAGGAGTTTGGGAAGACTCGACGGATTAAAAGAGGTAATATATTAAATATGTCATTCAATGGGTTCATTAGAGTATAATAATTATTATAACTGGAATAATAGTAATTTAGTAATCTTATTTCGGCATGATTTTTTTATTACCATAATAATTTTAGTTCATTCTAAAACGCAATGACGCGTTTTCACTATAGGTACATTATTATCCTACAGAATCCAAAAAATTACAATTTTATCGGTTGCTACGACAACAGATTCCAAGTCCGTCACTATCAGTTCTATAAAGGCTTTAACACTACATATTCTAATACCATTTTTAAATGATAACCTTAATAACCTAATTACTCAATAACTCAAGCTTGTCAAATATTCAAAGGGGATGTTAAGGGATCCCTAAGGAAGCTCCCATTCAATAGACTGACAATTCGGATGTGACGCAAGCTCGTGGCGACTTTTCGAAAATGCAAAAAAAAAACGCTATTTCGACATACTCGAGCGCGTCAGATTTTTATACAGACTGTTCAGCTTGGTGTCCTGGTCGTGCTGATTCATAATCTGACGATTATTTTGAGGGATTTTGTTAATCTGACCGTTTAAATGATAACCTTAATAACCTAATTAATGTTATCAGCCAGTTTAGCGGCTAAGCAAACGACGAGACACTTGCGCAGTGCTGCCAATAATTTTTAATCTTGATATGAGTTATGCATTATAGTAGGGGAGCCCACGATGCTAAATGGGGATTTACTCGAGCGTCGTGGGGACCTATTGGATCTTGAAGATTTGATGGTAGAAAGGAAAAAATGTCATATCATGTGTACCCTTTCACCGGTGGGGGGAGTTACTACAGGCTTTCAAAAATGTAAAAAAATACAGTCAAATGGATATACTCGAGCGCGTCAGATATTAATAGTGTATATGCCCCATGTGACACTCATGACGGAGGTACATTAATCTGCCGGTTTTGATGGTGGGGGCGGCGGCACGGAAGGGTTAAAAATGGGGAGAAAAAAAATTTACTCGAGCTTGTCAAATATTCAGAGGGGATGTTAAGGGATCCCTAAGAAAGCTCCCATTCAATAGACTGACAATTCGGATGTGACGCAAGCTCGTGGCGACTTTTCGAAAATGCAAAAAAAAACACGCTATTTTGACATACTCGAGCGCGTTAGATTTTCATACAGACGGTTCAGCTTGGTGTCCTGGTCGTGCTGATTCATAATCTGACCATTATTTTAAGGGATTTTGTTAATCTGACCGTTTAAAAAAAAATTCATGATTTTTTTTCTTAAATCTTAAAAAAATTTTTAAATTTTTTTAATAATCTTACAAAATTAACGAGTAATAACAATAAGAGTGACAAACTGCGATATAAATAAAGACAAAATCCATAGCAACAAAACGGTTTCATAATTTTATTATCTTGATGCTTTTTAATAATATTATTTTTACATATTTTTGATGGAATTAAGAGAAGAATGCATAAGTGTGTTATATTTTCGAAATCGAAAGAAAAGGAACCATCTAATGCGCTTCTAATATACAGAGTGTCTCAATTAAAAAAATTAAATGTTTGGTTTTAAATGTGACATGTGACACCTACTGTCATTTTTGACAAAACCCATAAATACTTTGCCAAAAGTTCTACATCTTACCTTTTGATTGAACGCGCTAACTCAAAAAACAAAAAAGTTACAGGCTTTTAAAAGTGGGACAAACTAAAATGTAAAATAATAACCCTGTACCTATAATCCCACGAATGCTGTGATCAGCCTGTGATGGCGTGATGGCTGACGGAAAGTAGTGTGGGGACGGTGCGAGAGAGTGAGTGATAAAGAAAGAGACATTGAGACGCGGAGTGCTTCACTGCAACTGCACGCGCTAGTAAACTTTATTGACGATTTTTGTTACTTCGGCTAGTGGTAATCGGCAGATTATATTTTTCCCGTTATCCTTGAATTATTTCCTTCAAAATAAAAAAAAATTGACCGCGCTCCAGAATGTCCATGTGACGTTTTTTTTGCAAGTTTGTGACCCTCCCACTCCCTTGCGTCACGCTCAAATCGTCAGATTATTGAAATGCAGACTCTTTAGCATGTAATTAACCCACCACACCTTAATCTGATGCGCTCGAGTAAATCCAGCTATCGATTTTTTTTTACTATTCTAATCAGCTGCCGTACACGCGCGGCACTATATAGAGGGCTTTGACATGGCAGAGGTACTCAACAGGGTTCAAGGTATATATATGTTAATCTGCCGCGCTTGAGTAAATCCCAAAATCCCCTGTTGCGCTCCCCTACTATTATGTTTCTTGACGTGAATTGCGAATCGGCCGGCGTCGGCGTCGAGGCGGACTGTAACATGGTAGCATCGATTAAGTGATGGTAGTCAGTGGCGGCTCGTGACTAGCGAGTCGGGGGAGGGGGGCGCTGGCTTTAAATAATGCGAATAACTATAATCAAATCGTTTTCTGTTAAACATACCAAATGATAACACTAACAAATATTATTTTTTAATGTGAAAGTCAAATCTTCGTTTTTTTTTTTCGAAAATAAACTTCTCGGTGACTTTTTTATTAAAATTTCCCGGACCATCGCTTTATCGATTGACAGCATTGCTAAAGCTTTTAATCTGTCTTCATTCATAGAATTTCTAAGAAATGTTTTGATTAACTTAAGGGGCGAAAAACATCTTTTTGTTTCTGATGTAGTCATTGGAATGGTAACCAATAATTTCAAAACCTTTACAGTTTCTGGAAAAGCAGAATCTAAACCATATGTGTTGAGAAAATTGAAAGTCTTTAAACAGCCCACTACACAACACAAGCACTATTTAAACAAGTTAAAATATTAGTTTGTCCTAACATCTGAAAACTTACCACATTACGATGTTTTGCACAATATTCATGTTTTTTATTTTCTCTGAAAGATGTTTTAGGTCCTGCGCCCCATTTATGGTCCAATTATCATCCCCGCCAAAAAGAAAACACACGAAACAAAAAAATAATTGTTCTCCTCATAACCGCACATCCAGGATATTTTATTATATATTTCTTTGTCAAACTTACCCGTAAACTGTGCCTTACTTTTACATTTTGATTGCACTTCTACTATGTTCAATATTGGTAGTGTCCGCCCTGCATTTTTTAAATCAAGTTTTTCCCTTAAGCTCAGCTGTTGTACAGAAGTGTATGTCTTACAGACAGTAGTTTGGTGAACACCGAGTTCTTCACCTACAGAATTTAGAAAGCCCGGATCCGACAATTTCCGCAGAAAGATTTTAATCTTTTTTAAAGGCTACAGTGCACCCCCTCGCCTTTTACCAGTATCAGTCAAAAAATAATTTGCCAACCACTCAACATTTTCGCAGTCAAATCGATATAACTTTCCGAAATCATCATATCTGCAATTTTTACCTACACTGTAGATTTTTCTTTTACGGACGTTCATTTAGCCATAATTGAAGACACAAATTAAGAGTAACGCATGTGTATGCCGCAGAGAACTAAAGTTGACTAGGTACCTTAAAAAGTTGAAAGCAATTGCTACACTAGAAAAAGCATTTCCTTAATTTATTCATTACATTTTAAGCCAACGATAGCGATTGCCTCTATTTTTTAAGAGAAAGCATTGAGTAGAAGCAATTTCTGCACTTTTAAGCAATTGCTGGATGCAATAGCAATTACTTTAGTTTTTATTCATTGGCTTTCAAGAAATTACTTCGATTTTATAAGAAAAAGCAATTGCTACATTTTTATTCATTAGGCTCATTGTCATTTATGTCACTACCAAATTGGTCTGGTCAGTTAAGTATTATTGTTAAAGGCCTTTGTACCAACATTGTTAAGTACTCCAAATATGAGGATCGTAGAAGTAAAAGTAAAGTCATAGTATAATTTATCCAAACTCAGTTTGAGGACATTCCAATCATTCCATACGGCGGTAAACAGTCTCAAAGAGACCGACCTCACAACCAGGGTTGTCAGATCTTTTTTCTTCAATTCTTTAAGTTTTTTTTTTATTAAAGATGTTTCATTTATATCAGTATTCAATTGTTAGTCAGTAACTTTCTTTGAAATCTAGTTTGCAAATATACTTTAAACCGAGGAGTTTTGAGTGTGACAGAAAAAAATAACAAGCCGTTCATTGTTATAATAATACATTCTTTAGTCCTTAAGAAACAATATAACTGAAATCAAGACAAAAAGTGTTTTCAGTGTTTAAAAACAACTAATTAACAATCCCTTGTTTCTCGTATACTTATACATTAACAAACCAGAAAATTTGGTAGAACTGGCAACCGTACACAATTTATGCACGTTGTCAGGGGCGATAAGCGCCAGCTACCTGCAGCTGGTATAGCAGAAGCGGTCCCCAGCCCGTTCAACGATCGATTTTGTCAGACAGAGATAGGCCAGTGACCGCGGATGGCGTGGAAGGGACGAAGATAAAATATACGTGATTTGGAACTTATGGACGGGTCGGGGAATGGTCCGAGAATTGAGTTCTGGTAAAAAAATTAAAGCATTTTCTGAGCAGTGTCGTGCCGTGTCAGGTTTATTTTTCTGGTTTTAGTTTTATGTATAGAATCTTTGAGTTATAATTTATCCAATGTCAGTGTGATGACATTCCAATCATTCCATACGGCGGTAAACGTCGGTCTCTTTGAGACTGTTTACCGCCGTATGGAATGTCATCACACTGACTTTGGAATAACAATACCTTATATTTATTATTTTAATATAATATTATTATATATACAGTGGGTTTATAAAGTGTAGTATGTTCAAAAACCTAATGTTAAACAAACTTATAAGAAGTGTGTATACGCATTTTAATTATTTGTTTGGGACGCCTATGGTTAGGAGTTTCATACTGTTTTATGTCATTAAATTGACCTAAGAAACACTATACATTATGCCCTGGTCACTGCATAATACGAACATCCTTTTACGAACGCTATTTTAAATATAATAATAATCAACACAATGTTATAATGTATATTTCTCCTGATATTGTATAAGTCTCATAATTTTATAATTACATTTTTCTAGTTTCTCGAATTATTTACTTAAACTGCACATCAGATGATGACGATAAGTAGGGCGAAAGCGTTCTGCTATAAAATTTTAAAATAATACTTTACCTATACAAAAATTGAGATTTATTTTTCCTTAAAGGCGGAATTAAGTAAGATTGCCAGTGTAAAGTGGGATTTTAAATCGAAATAACAGAAAAACGATCGTTTTATGCTTTTGTATGTTACTTCCTCACATTTGGAGAGAAAAGAAAATCATAATTAAAGTTTAAAAATAACTGCAAGAATCCAGAAAAGCAATCAGTGATTTATTTTCAGTGTAATAAAGATAGTCGTTAAAGTGTAGCTTTCTATATTACTTTTGGCTTACATCAATACCATGATACAAAGAAAGAAAGATATGATCGATCGTATTCCCAATTCGGTCCGGTCCGCGCAATGACGTCATGTGGTGCTAACGAGATTTAAAATTGCATAGGATTAGCCGGTAAAAATATAAATTTTACTGCATATTTTGCAATTTTTGCTTTGGAAGATTTAAGTGCATATTATTTTAAGTACTTTAAGGATAGAGGTTCATAAATCAGAACGTATTTCATGATGTTCTTGGGTTAAATGTTAAAAGTTAGCATATATTTGGTATCAATGAAAATAATTTTCTGCTCATGCTGACATACATTTTATCTTTTAAATGATTACAATAATTGTAATTTACTTATTTATTTTTACAAAATCATAAAAAAAATACCCTATATTTTTTGGTCCTTCCACCTTAGGCAATAAATTGTTTGAAAAAAAAATAGGTACAAATGTGCAGTCTTAAACATTTTTAGAAAACAGTTTCGAGCCTTAAATGACCAAAATCAATTAAGATTTTTTTATGCTATATGAAACGATAATATTTTTGGAGATGTCTGTTTATAAATTTATATTGTTAACATTTGACCAGTGGAGGACTGGAATCATTTGGCCCCGGTGGCTACATGATCTCTAGGGCCCCAACCCTCATTAAGAAAATGTTTTGAAAAAAAGAATGGTTGTTTAAATGTTTGGACCAATTGGCCCCTAAAGACCTTCTGGCCCCGGTGGCGATGGCCACCCGGCCACCCGCTCCAGTCCGCCACTGCATTTGACTATAATTTGACCAAGGATAAGAATGTAAAAAACTCATTCAGACATTAAAAAAAATATACTAGGACTGGTAATTATCGTAATAGTAATAAGAGGTACATATTAACAATTATTAAAAAATAAGGCACACATAACAGTTTATTATTTTAAACCAATTTCGTCAAATTAAACTTTTTTATCTCACCTATGTACGAGGAAGAGAACAATTTTTTTTAAGCTAAAATTTTAAATATTTTACATAGATTTGTATCATAAATATGTAGGTGCCACTGCACAACGCATATTAACAACTAATTTTCAATAACAAACAACAATAATAATCCAAAAAAACACTAAAAACCTCTTTCTGTATAACAAATAATAACAATAGTACATAAAACCAAACGTAGGTTATACGAAGCCCGCCAGAAAATTATCACCACATGACGTAGGCAGCTGTCGATTTGGCTCCGCCCACATGCGCAATGTCATATCTCTTCTTTCTTTGTATCATGCATCAATACAAGGTGATTCGCGATAAGTAAGGCCGACCGCCGTACACAGCCGGAATGTTTATCTGAATTCAGAAACGGAATCCAGAATCTGAATTCCGGCCCATTGAAAATTTGAAAAATTCATAATCTGAAAAAATCATATGTGTGTGCTGTATAATAAAAATATATACAATTCCGTACGTTCTGAATTCAGATTCCTAATTCCGTTTCTGAATTCAGATAGACATTCCGGCTGTGTACGGCCGGCCTTAGACTCGCAAACAACTATTTTTAGTATTAAAATTACTCCTAGGCGCGCGCATTCAGAAAACGAACGGACATGCTACAGAAAAATAGTTCAATGCTACCGTGCGAGAAAAAATTATTTGCATGCCTTGCATCTAAGGATGTAATGCTTAGCCGTAGAGCTTAATACCTGTTGGGTGTCAGTCACTACCTGAACTGACAATCAATCAGTTATTCCGTCATCTGTGACAGTCGTTACAAGTAATTTGATTCAACGCTAATTTTTCCAATTTCTTGAACAATTCACACAATGGGCTATTCGAAACAGCACAAAACATTTATGGTTAAAGCGTAGTTTCGAAACGGGGTTAGAGTAAATGGTGAGTGGCAATACAATCCGGGTTTGTGCATGGACGATTTTCAATATCATTTTCCTAACGTCGCTTTTATTGCTGGGGATTTTTATCATTGCCTGAAAAGAACCATGGCTGTGTTTACGGAAACAGGTTTTATACAACACAAAAAAGGAGGAGGAAGACCATCTGTAAGAACAGAAGAACTTGTTGCAAATGTTCGTGAAATGATGCAAAATACGCCAACAAATTGTATAAGACGCCTGTCCCAAGAAGTGGGAAGATCTTATGGGACATGCAGGACTACCTATTCTTAAGAAGCAGCTAAATTTATTTCCTTATAAAGTGCAAGTATTCCAAGAAATACAAGCCGCAGATTTTGAAAGGCGCAGGAATTACTCTCAATGGTTTACCCAAAATTTATTGGAAAAAATGATTTATGACCCGACATTTTTTTCGGATAAAGCCTGGTTCCACCTCTTCGGTTATGTGAATTCTCAGAATACACGCATGTGGAGTAGTGAAAATCCCCATTTTTTTGTAGACTCCACATTGCACCCTCAAAAAATTGGTGTCTGGTTAGCTGTTTCCCGAAGAAGAATTGTTTGTCCTATTTTTTTCCATGACACAGTCACAGCACAGCGGTATAGAGACAATATTTTGAATCTATTTGTGAAGCAATTACTTGACGACAAACTACGTTTTGGATATTTTCAACAGGACGGTGCAACCACCCATTCAGCTACTTACGCAATTTTTTCGACGACAGTTTTCGATCAGACATTGAATTCCCACCTAGATCACCTTGTTTAACGGTTATGGATTACTTCGTTTTTCCTCATTTAATGAACACTATTTTTAAAACACCAGTTGCAAATTTAGAACAATTACAAGAACGGATTATCCAAGAATATGGTAACATTTCCACAGAGATGCTGATCAACACTTTCGAAAATATGAAGAGACGTGTGAATTTATGCTTGGAGCATGGCTGTAGCCAATTTCAGTGAAATTTATGTAATTATTTTTTTTTCTGTATATTTTTACGTTGTTTTTGTTTTGTAAACAACAAAAATAAATTTGTATATGTCTACTTATTTTATTACTCATTAGTTTGGCATATCATGTCATAATATAAATTTGACAAAATGTTAACCTAGATTTGGTTAGATATATCGTCCCCATATCATTGTGATCTAAACCAAGCTTTACGTTTTTTAATCCAAGCCCTCTTTGATGCAAACTATTTTCTCGCACGGTATTATACAGATTTCATCATTAGTATTGGATTTTATTATAATCTATAGTAAATCATGTTGCATAATAAATAATCATATGCAATGTTAAACGACAAGAACAATATCACACTAGAAGCTATTTAAATTTTTTAGAACCACAGTACTGACTTTTAGCGGTAAGTAAAATATATTCTTTATTAACCATAGCAAGCAAATATTCTTATGATTAATGTCAAGTTTCATTACAACTGCCAGTCGGAACTAATACAGTATACAAAATCAGATTACACCCCCAATAGAACTTGATCATTACTGTGAGCATTCAGATCAATAATTGCTATAAACTATTCTATGGTAGCAGTAACTTCTATTTCCTATTGGCTTAATTACCGTGATATTATCAATACACAACGGTCTAGCAATTTTCGTTGTCTTACAGTAGGAAAGCGCGTTGCTGTCACATATAGTATTAAACAGTTGTATAAAAAATGATGAATTCTTGTAAGGAATAGAAGGCTTTTTTCTCAGTGTAGTGCTGTCAAATCTGTTGGGTCTAAAGATTTTTTACAAAATATTACATTTTTATATACACACATAATAATTTACGTACTTATATAAAATATTTTTTTCTTATTTTTAGTTTTAGCTCGATAGTAGATAGACGTGCGAGCAAAAATTATTTGCATCAAAGAGGGCTTGGATTAAAAAACGTGGGGCTTGGTTTAGATCACATCAATAATATGGGGACGATATTATAATAATATATAACCAAATCTAGGTGAAAATTTTGTCAAATTCATATTATGGCATGATATGCCAAACTAATGAGTAATAAAATAAGTAGACAAATACAAATTTATTTTTGTTGTTTACAAAATTAACAAAGTAAGAATATACAGAAAGAAAAAGAAAAAGAATTACATAAATTGCTGAAATTGGCCAACGCCATGCATAAATTCACACGTCTCTTTATATTTTTAAAAGTGTTGACCAGCATCTCTGGAGAAATGTTACCAAATTCTTGGATAATCCTTTCTTGTAATTGTTCTAAATTTGCAACTGGTGTTTTAAAAATAGTGTTCTTTAAATAAGGAAAAACGAAGTAATCCATAACCGTTAAATAAGGTGATCCAGGTGGTAATTCAATCTCTGATCAATCTGTCGTCGAAAAAATTGCGTAAGTAGTTTCGGCGGCTATATGGGCGGTTGCGCCGTCCTGTTGAAAATATTCAAAACGTAGTTCGTCGTCGAGTAATTGCTCCACAATTGAATTCAAAATATTGTCCGCTGTGCTGTTACTGTGTCATGGAAAAAAATAGGACCCACAATTCTTCTTCGGGAAACAGCTAACCAGACACCAATTTTTTGAGGGTACAATGTAGACTCTACAAAAAAATGGGGATTTTCACTACTTTACATGCGTATATCCTGAGAATTCACATAACCGGAGAGGTGGAACCAGGCTTCATCCGAAAAAAAAGTCAGGTCTATTAAATCATTTCTTTCCAATAAATTTTGGGTTGGGAGATCTTCCCACTTCTTGGGACAGGCCGCAGGCGTCTTATACAATTTGTTGGCGTATTTTGCAATATTTCACGAACGTTTGCAACAAGTTTTTCTGTTCTTACAGATGGTCTTCCTGCTCCTTTTTGTGTTGTATAGAACCTGTTGCCCTAAACACAGCCACGGTTCTTTTCAGGGAATGATAAAAATCCCCAGCAATAAAAGCAACGTTAAGTAAATGTTCGTGAAAATCGTCCATGCACAAACCCGGATTGTATTGCCACTCACCATTTACTCTAACCCAGTTTCGAAAATACGCTTCAACCATGAATGTTTTGTGCTGTTCCGTAAAGCCCATTGTGTGAATTGTTCAAGAAATTGAAAAAATTAGCGATGAAACAAATTATTTTAACGACTGTCAAAGATGACGGAATAACTGATTGATTGTTAATTTTATTCAGGTAGTTACTGACACCCAACAGGTATTGAGCTCTACGGCTAAGCATTACGTCCTTAGAAGCAAGGCCCTCTTTGATGCAAATGATTTTTGCTCGCACGGTATGATTGATCTCAGACTTAATATCAACTTAATAGACACATCAGTTTAAAAGTAGGTACCTAGTCACTAAATAATACAATTTTATTCCCATACTTTTCTTCAATTTTCTCAAAACCTCAGTTTCGTTCTTTACCATATTTTGTGAATTAGCTTGTCAGTTACTTATCCTCTTTATTTCATTTTCTTGCGGTTAGGTAACAATCCTCGTCTAATAAAACGTCGATTTTTTCAATTTTTCATTGCATTCCTGCCGATGCGCAACCTTGCGAGGAAGGTTACCACTTAAACGCAACTTAACCGTTAGACTATCTATTAAGCGGCAGATAAAGTGGCAGTTTAGACAACAATTATTTACAACGGTTTTGCATGTTATTTTTGCTGATGGTCATTAACATGCATACGCAATGGATGGTTTGGTAATGGGTTTAAAGCCGGCGTATGTACTATAGGATAACGTTTGTAATGTCGGTCGAGGTGACGTTGAGGAGAAATATTGAGGCGAAGTTCGGACTGTATAAATTGAGTTACCCGCTTGGCCGCTCAAATCTATTCTTAAATTTATTAATTGCACAGGAAGAAAAAATAAGAACTACTCGTTATGTTTCACAAATTTAATCAGTTCCCTGACACGTATTTCGGCCCTTTCGGGTCATTTTCAAAGGAGTACAAGAAGAGACTAAATTCTACGTGACATTACAACCAGCACGTGTCAGATGAGAAATGAACTTGAACTTGACATTGTAAAAGGGGGAACAAATGACAAGTGTTTTGGCGGTTAAATTGAAGAATCTTCAAGTATGCTAAAAAAAATTTTAAATTGTTATAGAGGAGAAAATCTCAATTAAGGTTCAAAATTGCTTACTAAAAATCATCAGGAAAACAAAGTAAAAGGTAAAATGCTGATGTTGTTAGCAATATAGAAAATAATAGTGGGATTTAGCCTTAATCGAGTTTTTAATGGTGTACAAGAGGTGTAAAAATGAATAGTCAAAAGACCGACAAATAAGTCTTCAGCATAGTGAAAACTCAACGGTAAGTGCAAAGGCACTGTTCTGGGCAGAAAAATGAGGAGAGCAAAAGAAAAATTAGGGAGTTTTAAAAAACTTATTTGTGAAAATCATTAAGTAGTGAAAAATCTTGAGTTTTATTCAGCTTTGTCAGAGGCATGTGATGATTTTTAGTAAGCAATTTTGAACCTTAATTGAGCTTTTCTCCTCTATAACAATTTAAACAATGTTTAGCATACTTGAAGATTCTTCAATTTAACCGCCAAAACACTTGTCATTTGTTCCCCCTTTTACAATGTCAAGTTCAAGTTCATTTCTCATCTGACACGTGCTGGTTGTAGTGAAACTTTTCCAACAAAGATGTTCTAGTAAAACAAAAAACTTTTTTTTAAATATTAATTTTGCACAAAATGTGTATGTTTTGACTCCTGCCGGGGTAACTGGGCCGTAAAAAGCCTGGTACCCCAACAGTATTTTACTTTGGGCCAAATAGTAAGCTAATCTACCTCATTTTGCTAAATTTTATTTGCTACATTCCCCCTTCTATTTTTTACAGATGCTTCGACTTTTATGAAAAACAATTTTTTTTCTTTTTTTTTCCATCTTACTTCAATACTTTCACATGTCTCTGACAAATCTAAATAAAACTCAAGATTTTTCACTACTTAATAATGATTTTCACAAATAAGTTTTTTAAAACTCCCTAATTTTTCTTTTGCTTTCCTCACTTTTCTGCCCAGGACAGTGCCTTTGCACTAACCCTTGACTTTTCACTATGCTGAAGTCTTGTTTGTCGGTCTTTTGACTATTCAATTTTACACCTCTTGTACACCATTAAAAGCTCCATTAAGGCTCAATCCCACTATTATTTTCTCTATTGCTAACAACATCAGCATTTTACCATTCACTTTGTTTTCCTAATGATGAGTGTTTCTACACTCGAAACATGTCGATTTGAATTATGAATTATTCTAGGTTTGCCTAGTTATTCTAATAAAAAAAATTGTGGAGAAAGACTTTGTGCTTTTCTTTTTTCTTTATTATTTATTTGTTTATTTGGAAATGCAAGTGTTGCACTGTTAAAATGCACATTTGTATGGGCAATATAAAGCGCTCAAAAAAGAAATAGTAACCCTCAGGTCATATAGAAAAAGATCAGTTATTATTAAGAACAAACTAAAAACCCCGAAAAATATCGATATGTCAAAAAGTACCCATCTATCTACCCTTATTAGGTTCGTTTATTTAAAGAGAATAATATTAATTATACTTTTACCTTGCCTCTATAAAATAGGTAGTTCATATTTATTTAAAAATATTATCATTTAAAACTATACTATCACATAATAGCGAAAAATTCAAATTTTAAATTAAATTACTAAAAAATGGATATTTAAAATAAGGTGTTTGTTATTTTTTACAATTTGTAGTTTCTTTCTTTATAACCAAGTTTTATGGAAACTTTGTATTTGACTTTGTCCTCAAATAAGTGGAGGTATTTCATGTTTTCTTAATTTTACTGTTTAAGTAAAGGAGAAACCGTATTTATTTTTATAATAATGCTGTATTGTCAAACACATGAATACTTGAAAGCTATTTTTTTTTAATACTGTATTTACGTTTATTATGGTAACATAAAAGTATCTGATATAATAGGGTTATTTCCGCAAAATATAGAAAAATTACCACAACTTTATTTTTTTGTTATTTTTTATTTATTTGACAAACGGTATGCCCACATTCATTTTTCTAACCATTAGGTATTATATGTATAGTTTAGAAAATACTCCCGCATGACAGACTGATGGATGAAAGTCTGAGCAAAAACAAGCTTTCATAGATATATGTAGATACAAAATCATAAATATACTATAGAAAGAGTACAGAATAGATTTCTAAGATATCTGTATTATAAAGAAACCAGTACATATGACCTAACAATAAGTAAAGCTCAACTAAGAGATAGATACAACCTGCTTAGTTTAGAAAAACGTAGAACTCACTCGTCTCTGTTGTTCCTTTATAAATTAATACACAATCAAATAGATGCACCAATGTTGTTATCACAAATTAACTTTAATATGCCGCTTTATAGAACAAGAAATTGTGCTACTTTTTATATAAAGTTTACTACTACAAATGGCTATGGAAATTCGCCTCTTAATATTATGTGTAAGTTGTCGAATTCTATAATGAAAAATTTGGATATATTCTCTTTAACCCTCAAGGATCTTAGAAAAGTGCTAGTTTAGTTTAGTTTTTATATTATCTAGATTTAAGTACACTCCTACTCTGTAATAGGATACTTGTATCTGTTGAGTTTGAATTAAATAAATAAATAAATAAAAACATGTTTTGAAAATTTAACAGTCTGCAACTAACGAAAACAAAAAGAGCATAACGTTTTATTAGGAAAAACGTATTATTTTTTACTAAGAAATTAAACTTCAATTTCGTCTCAGCCTTTATTTTATATAGGTACCTACACATAATGTATATGTATACAGGGTTAGGAAAAATTACCAGAACGGTCGATTATTTCAAAATATACAGGGGTTATCAAAAAACGACTTATATAAAAAATGTAGGGCTGTTAAAAATCTACAAATCGGTGATAAATTGAAATATATAGAGTCGCCCCCAAAGTTGTGGAGAATGATAGTTATATTTTTTTAAATGGAACACCCTGTATATTTTTACTTATTTTGATTGTTGACTCAATTTTAAACATTTTTTATTAACCATGTGTTATACTTAAATTCATTACTTTCCTAGAAATCGGCGTTTCAAATAATAACGTATAACGATGCGATTTTCGAACGTAGTGAACAACAAATAAGGCACGGCCATGGTTACTAATAAATAATTAATAGTTTGACATCTGAAACTCAAATTCTGACAGAAATAGACAAAAAAGAAAATAGCATGGCATTTTTACTTACTAAAACAGAGAGAATTGATATTTTAATTTTAAGGGGGTTTGGCGATAAACAGAGATCATATCAGGAGGTATGTAATATTTACAATAATTTGCAAAAAAAGCTGGACATTCTGCTTGCGATAAAAGAAAATCCCAAACAATCCACCAATCAGCTTGCTTTGGATCATCAAATTGATCAAAAATCTGTACGAACCGTTCTTCATACTGAGAAAATGCATCCATGCAAAATTAATGTTGTACAAGAACTTTTTGACGTTAACTGTGATCGAAGGCTAGAATTTTGCGAAATAATGACTAGAAATATGGAAGAAAACCCGAATTTTTCAAACAATATTGTGTTTTCGGATGAAGCGACTTTTACACTACACGGAATGGTGAATAAGCAAAATTACCGTTACTGGGCGCGAAATAACTCTAACTGGTATGAAGAGCTGCATACACAGTTCCCAAGAAAAGTTAATGTCTGGGCTGGATTGTTTGCGGGACATGTAATTGGACCCTTTTTTATCGAGGGAAATTTGAACGGTGATCGATATCTCCGGCTTCTTCGGCAAGAAATAGTTCCAGCTATAAACAATTTAAATGCTGATATTAACTTAACCTGGTATCAGCAAGATGGAGCTCCTCCGCATTTTACTCACGAAGTTAGAGAATTTTTGGATGTCACGTTCCCAAATCGATGGATAGGAAGAAGAGGGCCTATCGAATGGCTTTCACGGTCCCCCGATCTTTCGCCATTAATTTTTTTTATTGGGGTCACCTGAAAAACATAGTGTATCAAAATAAATTCAATAATTTAGAAGAATTAAGAATGAAAATTGTCAATGAAAGTGCGAGAATAACAAGGGAAATGGTTTTAAATACCCAAAGACATTTTTTCGATAATTTGTATCATTGTCAGTTAGTAAATGGGGGTCATTTTCAACACTTATTAAAAAATAGAGCCGTTTTGCCATGATTTGTTATACGTTTTTGTTTAAAGTTAACTTAATAAATTGTTTCTTCAAATTTATTTTGTGTTTTGTAGCTGATCAGTTTATGTAGGAAAGTAATGAATTTAGGTATAACACATGGTTAATAAAAAATGTTTAAAATTGAGTCGACAATCAAAATAAGTTAAAATATACAGGGTATTCCATTTAAAAATATATAACTATCATTCTCCACAACTTTGTGGGCGATATTTTAATTTATCACCGATATGTAGATTTTTAACAGCCCTACATTTTTTATATAAGACGTTTTTTGATAACCCCTGCATATTTTGAAATAATCGACCGTTCTGGTAATTTTTCCTAACCCTGTATACATACGAAATCCTAAAAATGAGTTTGTACTGTCGACTGATTTTATACGGTATCTATAGCTTTACTGGACCTTCATTATGATAAATAGATGTACAAACTTTTTTTCTATAATACAGTACAATCGCGATAAAATGAATATGCACTCTTATGAACGACTCAGTAATATATGAACATAATATTTTTTGCATTGACCACTCTGTAGTATGAACAGTGTTTAATAACGGTAATATGCACAACTTGTTAAATATTTTTTGTTTCGCTTAATTTCTTTCTTCATTGTAGTATAATATGCAGCTTGTGAAAGTAAACATTAGATTAGTGTAGTGTATATCTTCAGTGCTAAAGAATGTTATACCTTGATCGTACTTAATTTTATCCATTAATCAGTTCAAAATGGTTAGAGTAAACGAAAATCAAAATGCCTTTTTCTTTCCGAAAAAGCAAAAATCATAGAGGTTAATAAAGGTTTAGGAGTAACTTTACTGTCAAAAAAATATGGAATTGCAAAATCTACAGTTTGCTTAATTAAGGAAAAAGCAGAAAAATTATTGAAAGAGTAACCAATACAATAAAACCAACCAAAAAATGCTTAAAAAAACCTGAACTGCCAGAAATGATAATTTTGTTAATTTTTAATTTTTTAAATTAGTTAATTTAGTTAATTTGAGAAGGGTGATTGAAGAGTATGATTAAAATGAGCACTAGCTATATAACGCTAATGAAACTGGGTTGTATGGGCAACTACTACCTGATAAAACTTATGTTTCTTTGGCGGAGAAAACTGCCCCTGGACTAAAGATTGCCAAACATTTCTGTTAAAAAATAATGTAAATTAACATCTTATTTTACTATAAAAGATTAGTTAAGTAAGTATCTTAAGTTAGATTATTGTATCAATACACACTAGGTATGTAGTATACTAGGTACAATAATAATAATAATTTGTTACATGATATGTATTTATATGTATTTTTTGTAAACTTCGCTATTATACACGTTCCATTAATATCTCCTATTATCCTACTATACATTAATAACTCCTTAGAATTTTTTGTGTACTTTACCGAGATTGTACTGTATTATAATTTAAGCAATTATATTTTGTAAGTTTCTATTTAATACTTATGTATTAAGAAATTAGAGGAACCTATGAAGCTCGATAAAATATTTCTTTGTACCTATACGTCATAAAGTACAGCTAATAAATGATCATGATAGAAAAATATCCTTATAAAATATAACCTACTCTGGAACATCCCATTTTAAATGACCCTGTAGGTGCAGTAGCTTTATAAAGGATATAAGGAAAAGTAAAATTAAACCAATTGCATTGCTAGTGTGAAATTTTAAATTACTGTTTTTGATTCAACCGACCCGCCTCGAATGAAGAAATCGTCTGTTCCCATGGACATGGACAGGTTACTTAAAATGAATACGAATAATATTTAAAACTGCAAGATGATTTCACAAGCTGGTATTGCATAAGCTAATGCAAAAGTCTACATGGACCTACACATTTCTTGATTGATATTAATTATATCAAATATCTGTAAGAAAATTTTCATAGCTGATTTAAGTGCAAAAATAATTATTTTTGTATCTAGGGTGCGAAATACTACTTTGGTGATCGAGAACAAAGATTTTCTGACGAGGCGCAGCCAAGTCAAAAAATTGTTCGAGATGACCAAAGAATTTCGCACACGAGTTGCAAACAATATTTTTTCTACAACGACTTAACTTTCATTAAACTAAAGCCTTAAAACGATATTTTGTATTATACTTAATAGATAATATTTAATGCAAATTAAATTTTAAAAACACGCACAAAAACAGTAGTCGAATAATATGTCCCAGATATCACTACGGAAACCAATATGTTTGACAACAAACGTTTTTCACTTTCATTATTGAAATTGTAAGTGCTAAATATTGCTAGTTTTTTAAAGTAAAATACCTAATACACTAATGGAGAGTCTCGAAAGTGAAGATGACTTATCCTGTACCCCACGCCCACCCGAAATATCAGATGCAGCCAAACTTGTTACAATGAATCTTCTACCGGAAAAATCCAGACGACCGACAGTATGACAGGCAGTATGAACAATTTAAAACATGGTGTTTGACATAAAACGTAAACAAGTCTACGAAAATATTTTACTGGTATATATCTTGCGGGAAGATCGAAAGAAGTCAAATCGTCCACATTATGGTCAATTTATATTCCATGTTAAAGTCAACACTTAATGTCAAGGAAAAAGTGGATATAAGAAAGTTTCCAAAATTGGTCCCGTTTCTAAAAAAAAACTTTCAGTTGGACATCAAGCCGAGAAGTCTATGGTTTTAACGCGGGAGCAAATTAATCATTTTTTAACCGAGGCAGATGATAACATTTTATTTATTAGCGAAGGTAATTACCTTATTTTTAAATTTACTATTGAGAATATAAAGAATAATTTATTGTTTTAGATTGTTTTGATTATGGGTATCTTGGGTGCTTGTCGCCGGGAGGAGTTAACAAAAATGAGTCTGATGATATCGAGGACAAAGAGTCAATTTTGATAGTAAAAGTTCCCGATACAAAAACAAACGTGCAGCGCGTGTTTACAGTTTCAAAACTGGAATATATCGAACTTTACAGAAAATATGCAGCTCTTCGTCCAGACTATGCATCGTCACGGCGATTTTTTCTGAAATATCGAAACAATAGATGCTTTAACCAGGTTGTTGGAATTAATTTAATAGGAAAAATGCCATCCCTAGTAGCAAAATATCTCAGAATAGCAAATCCTGAATTATATACCGGTCACTGCTTTCGGAGGACGTCTGCAACACTTCTTGCTAACGCAGGAGGTGACATGACTACTTTAAAGCGCCATGGATGATGGAAATCTTCAACCGTGGCCGAAGGATATGTGAAGGACTTAATAAAAATAAATAATAAAATTAATATTTCTAATAAAATTCTTGATTGCGAAACTTTAAATGTAGATCCAGTTTCATCTAGTTCGAAAGCGAATATTAATAATGTAATTTCAACCTTCCGAGCAGCAGATTCCTCAGGAATAAATATTACATCTTGTTGTGGTTGCACAATTAACGCTAATATTGTAAATAATAATTAAAATCACTGTTAAAGGAAACCATGCTGTTTTTAGTACAAATATTTCAGAAATTCTACGTTTAGTTAATTTATTTGATAAAATAATAAATATTTTAAACTGGATTTTTGTTTAATTCTTGTGTACTAGATACCTTAATAGAAAATGAATTTGGTTAATTTTTCAAGATTTTCAAAACAGGCCATAATTAAATTCATAGCAGGCGCAAAATATTTTGCACACGCGGGGTCATGGTAACGTAAAAAAATTATGACAATGAAAAAAAGTCTTATTTTAGACACTGACATTAATACGCAGACATTGTCATTTTTTGACGGTTGTAGAAAATAGTTATTTAGGTATGCAACTAGTGAAAAAATGTATGTTTATGGCACACGGCATAGAAGTTATTTACCGAGACGTAGTAGGGGTGAATAATATGCCATGTGCAATAAACACACTTTTTTTTCTACGATCGTTTTTTTATTTAACAAAAAAGTTTAAAATGGCTTTGTATTACCTCTCATATGTGTGCAAAAGTTGTAATTTAAATTTGACAATGGATCATAGATACCTTTGACTTCAACATAATAAAATTATGGCGCCCTATCAACGTGAATTCTATTTCGATAGGGTAGGTATTGACCTTAGACGAGGTAAAGGAGGGGACGCGGCATCATAAACTTGCGATTGTGACCAGAATTTACTGTTTGGCACCAAGAAAATGGCGGTTTACAAAAATATATTATTACCTGTGAAGCTTATTCCTGGCTCCTTTCGATCGCTATGACTTTTGCACCCGTAAGATGAACAAACGACCATTTTATTCAAAGATAAATACTACTATGTTTTATTCACTTTGCAATCAAAAACACGAAAAACCCGCTTGGTGACAATAGATGTTTGGCACCAGACCTATCGAATTTTTGGTCACACTTTGCTTCTGTCGCGGTAGATGCGCATGCCGCGTCCCCTCCTTTACCTCGTCTAAGGTATTGACGGTATGCACTACACTATACCTACACATACTATAAACAAATTGTTCGTTTCCTAGGTAATTTACTTTATTGCACTAGGGCAAAAAGTACTTTATTGCATAGTATCCAATAAAGATCTACTTTTGTCATTACAAATTCATACACAAAATGACATTTTTTGAACGATCGTAGAAAACAACTATTTAAACGAACGGGTCGCATCAAAGACCAAATCGTGACCCGACATTTTGGAATTTCTAGGCAGGTCCACAGTTTGTATAACTTTTTGCAGGCCGCCGCAGTGGTCCAGTAAGACGTTTTTGAAGCGTCTAGTTTTTTAAATGTATGTCAAATAGCTTTAGCGAGGCTGATGTAGCTAAAAGCTATATAAATTTAACTAGCGTGTACCCGGCCTGCGTTGCAGCGCTTTCTCTGAGATAATAAGGCGAGTTCACCATCACGTCAAGCTTTATAAATACAAACCCGAACAAACCTCTAAATGTATCAGCGTTTCTCTACAATATTATGCATGTATTATACATAAAAACATTCCTCTTGAATCACTCTATCTATTTAAAAATACCGCTTCAAAATCCGTTGCGTAGTTTTAAAGATTTAAGCATATATAGGTAGGGACGGACAGACAGCGACAGCGACTTTGTTTTATACTATGTTAAGATTAATAAGGATTCAGTGTAAAAACGCGGGCTTATACTGATGTATATTCCAAAGTCATATTATGAACGAAGCATTAAAATTATGAAGTTATTGAAGGCTTTTAATGTAAGGAAGCGGACTTGGCGCGAGTTAAAAAGAGATCGATCAAGATTAAGGGCTCTTTCACACGGGCGTTTTTTAACCGATCGGCAAATTTGCCGAGCGGTCAAATTTCGAAACTGAGGTTTTCACACGACCTCGTTTTTAAGTTGATCGCTTGCAGTTTACTCTCGTACTCCAAAGAGTCCAAAGTGAACGTAATGGGGAAAATTGAAAGGACCATCATATATACAGTGAGGACCTAAAGTCCGTCCCCCCCTCTAACTTCTAAACCGTTCGGTATATTTTAATGAAATTTTGAACGATAATATTTGAGCAAGTCTTCCACTTTTTGACATACCAATGACAGCTTTAAATGTCAAGATGACAGCTGGGTCCGCTTTTGGAATATTTTTTTAAATGGAACACCCTGTATATTTTTACATTTTTAAATTCCACATAAAATTATAATTATTTTTTATTAAATGCATTATTAGTCTATACTTCATAGTTTTCGAGATACTGACTCTCGAAAAGTGACATTTTTGAACTTTGACAGCTTATAACCTTCTAACAGTACGTCTTAGAGCAAAACGGCTTACATGTCCCTATCTTCAATTTTTATTATCTTCCCAAAAAAATCAACTTCCGGTTAAACCGGATGTAACTCGAAAGCAGGAAATATAGTTGTTTAGGTTTAACTGGAAGTTGATTTTTTTTGGGAAGATAATAAAAATTGAAGATAGGGACATGTAAGCCGTTTTGCTCTAAGACGTACTGTTAGAAGGTTATAAGCTGTCAAATTTCAAAAATGTTACTTTTCGAGTCAATATCTCGGAAACTATGAAGTATAGACTAATAATGCATTTAATAAAAAATAATTATAATTTTATGTGGAATTTAAAAATGTAAAAATATACAGGGTGTTCCATTTAAAAAAATATTCCAAAAGCGGACCCAGCTGTCATCTTGACATTTAAAGCTGTCATTGGTATGTCAAAAAGTGCAAGACTTGCTCAAATATTATCGTTCAAAATTTCATTAAAATATCACGGTCAACATCAACGGTTTAGAAGTTAGAGGGGGGGGGGGGGGGGACGGACTTTAGGTCCTCACTGTATATGCATACATATTACACAAAATACGCAAACGAAGAAGTAGAAATAGGAAAATGTGGATCCATCCACTTATGCAGGGGAGGACCGCGACAGGGGAGTTCTACACATTATTTCAACGATTGCGAGAAGCAGGCGCGGATCTAGGATTTTGCCCAGGGGGGGGGGGGGCAAAAAGCGCCAAAGGCGCTAAAAAAAAAAGAAGCGGCGTTTAAAACGCCTAGAATATTGTAGTACCGGCAGTACCGGCCGGCTTCGGTTTTCATATTAAGTGTGCTCCTGCAAGGAAGATGACTTGTGAAATAGATATTGAAGAACTGATTTAATTTAAAAAACTTGGCTTCGTCTTCTCGCAATCGTTGAAATAATGTGTAGAACTCTCCTGTCGCGGTCCTCTCCTGCATAAGTGGATGGATCCACATTTTCCTTTTTCTACTTCTTCGTTTGCGTCTTTTGTGTAATATGTATACATATATATATATGGCGGCCCTTTCAATTTTCCCCATTACGTTCACTTTGGAGTACGAGAGTAAACTGCAAGCGATCAACTTAAAAACGACGCCGTGTGAAAACCTCAGTTTCGAAATTTGACCGCTCGGCAAATTTGCCGATCGGTTAAAAAACGCCCCTGTGAAAGAGCCCTAAGAAGGCATACATTTGTCTATTTTTAATTTCGGAATGCTAGCGACCCGCCCCGACTTCGCACGGGTGAAATTTCAGAAAGTGGCATGCCGGGTACTAATATATCGGGTTTGTTCGGGTTTGTATTTATACCAGCGGGTTGCAACGCATGCCGGGTACACGCTAGTATTATTATATTTTAATGCAATTTAATTGAAAAGTCAGGTATCATCGTGGGCAAGTTAGTAAGCCTACAAATCTCGGACGTTATTTCTAATGCCTGATAGTAAGTATTACTTAATTTTTTTTATTCTATGAGCTGATTTCTCAATGTTGTTAAGACAGTAAACAGAAATTTCTTGATAAAAGTATTACTGGAAATAAGTCTTATATCTAAAAAACGTTTAATATTGAAAATATGAGTTTTGTCTTACTACGCCGACGACGATGGACTGGTATCCTCGCTCTATTCCACAAATAGTCACTATCTATACACGGCCATCTACCGTGCGAGCAAAAATTATTTGGATTAAAGAGGGCTTGGATTAAAAAACGTATAGGGCTTGGTTTAGATCACAATTATATGGGGACGATATATTTATTCAAATCTAGGTTAAAATTTTATCAAATTCATATTATGACATGATATGCCAAACTAATGAGTAATAAAATAAGTAGACAAAAATACAAATTTATTTTCAGTATTCACCTGAAGACGACTGGAGATACTTACCAGTTAAAACGTTGTGATTTGAAACAAATAAAGACAATGGAAGTCCAAAACTCTTTCATCAAATTTATTTTTGTTGTTTACAAAATTAACAAAGTAAGAATATACAAAAAGAAAAATAATTATATAAATTGCCCATTGAGAGTAATTCCTGCGTCTTTCAAAATCTGCGGTTTGTATTTCTTGAAATACTTGTACTTTATATAAGAAAATAAATTTAGCTGCTTCTTAAGAATAGTCCTGCATGTTCCATAAGATCTTCCCACTTCTTGGGACAGGCGTCTTATACTATTTGTTGGCGTATTTTGCATTATTTCACGAACGTTTGCAACAAGTTCTTCTGTTCAACTGGTCTTCCTGCTCGTTTTTTGTGTTATCTAGAACCTGTTTCCCTGAACACAGCCACGGATCTTTTCAGGCAATGATAAACATCCCCAGCAATAAAAGCAACGTTGGGATAATGTTCGTGAAAATCGTCCATGCACAAACGCGGATTGTATTGCCACTCGCCATTTACTCTAACCCCGTTTCGAAACTACGCTTCAACCATGAATGTTTTGTGCTGTTCCGTAAAGCCCATTTTGTGAATTGTTCAAGAAATTGGAAAAATTAGCGATGAATCAAATAACTTGTAACGACTGTCAAAGCTGACGGAATAACTGATTGATTGTTAATTCAGGTAGTTACGACACCCAACAGGTATTAAGCTCTACGGCTATTCATTACGTCCTTAGATGCAAGGCCCTCTTTGATGCAAATAATTTTTGCTCGCACTGTAGTAATAAAATGATATATTGTTTTTACATTACGTTTGGGTTGCCGGAATAGTAGAAATAAATCAAAAAAGAGCATTCGAATGCAAATTTACTATGGTTAGTATACATCAGATTGGGAACCAATCTGCACCATTGCCACACTGCGTTTTGCGTGACTGAGTTGTATTACAGTCGATCGAATCGATTCACTGAAAGGGGTTCTTGATTGTTGTTTGATTAGGGTCATTTCGACATTATTTCAGTTGTCGTTTCAAAGTTGTTATACAGTATGTCTCCGTAAGTTTGCATCATATGGAAAACTTTTTTATTATTCATTTTACGAAAAAAAGTCATTCATCATAAAAAGCTCTGCATGGTCTAAAACCTAAAATGCAACCATAAAATATCGAAATTTTCCAGTCATATACGAGGTTTGTCAAAAAATGTGAATTTTTCCCAAGAATGTGAATTTTTCCCAAGAGTAAAGTACCTTTATTTTTGACATTATCAAAAATTGTTATTTAAAAAAGTTGATCAGAACTTAAAACCACGTCTAAATATGCAATAACACGCATTAAATTAATTAAGTAATAAAAAAATTAAATAATTAATAATAAATTAATAAAATAATTTTTCAACATAAATGCGTATAATTGCATATTTAGACGTTGTTTTTAGTTCTAATCAACTTTTTGAATAACAATTTTTGATAATGTCAAAAATAAAGGTACTTTACTCTTGGGAAAAATTCACATTCTTGGGAAAAATTCACATTTTTTGACAAACGTCGTATATAACTGGAAAATTTCGATATTTGATGGTTGCATTTTAGGTTTTAGACCATGCAGAGCTTTTTATGAAGAATAACTTTTTTTCGTAAAATGAATAATAAAAAAGTTTTCCATATGATGCAAACTTACGGAGACATACTGTATAATAACAAGCTGAATTATTTCTTATTTTAGAAAAGGAATACGAAACATCAATGCTAAAGAAACTTTCTACCAATGGACATTGACGGATAAAAGTGGGTTCCTTCAGTATCCCTTAAAACGCTAAGAATAATAAAAAATGGGTTTATAAAACCACGTACCAACGAAGAAATATATAACAACTAGCGTGTACCCGGCATGCGTTGCAATGCCCGGCATTCGCCCCGGTATACCTACCGGTATACGCCCTGGTATACGTCTTGGTATGGTCGCTTTCTCTGAGATGCCATAATAAGGCGAGTTCACCATCACGATCACGTCAAGTAATACCTTACAGATTTATAGATACAAACCCGAACAAACCCGGACAAACCAGAATTATTCTATATATTGGTACCCGGCATGCGTTGTTACAATGCCACTTTTTTTAATGCTGAAACCTTCCTCGGCCTGCACACAGCGATGAATCAAATTACTGTCAAAGATGACGGAATAACTGATTGATTGTTAATTCAGGTAGTTACTGACACCCAACAGGTATTAAGCTCTACGGCTATTCATTACGTCCTTAGATGCAAGGCCCTCTTTGATGCAAATAATTTTTGCTCGCACTGTAGCACCAAGGTTTCATCGCAATCGGATGAATGGTATAGGAACGTATACATACAGACAGACAGACAAACATTTATTTTTATATATATACACGACACTGTTCGGGTGTGTGTCATTTTTTCTACAACCTAAGATCGTTGTACACTTGTGACAATACTATTATACCGAATCCTTTGGGCACGGCACTGTTTGGGTATGTGTCAATTTATCCGCAATCCATGATGTATTTCAGACAATAATATTGTGCCGAACCCTTCGGGCACGGCACTGTTCGGGTATCTGTATTTTTTCACATTAGTATAGTTTTTTCATAACCCAAGATCGTCTTATCAAATATGTATAATTTTTTCACAACCAAAGATTGCTTTAAAACATTGTGTAATTTTTTCACAAATCCATTTCGTTTTTCTGGTATCCATGATTGTCGCTTAAGAAAACGAAATTAAAGAAATTTTCTGTACCTAAATAACGAAATTTTATACCTGAGCTGTCAAATTTTGACAGGTATGTGTCAAATTTTTTTCCATTTTTTTTATTGTCGAGTATCGTAGCTGCAAGAATGCGATATCAAAAGTAAGAAAAAAAAGTTATACTTAAACTGTCAAATTTTGACAGGTAGGTGTCAAATTTTTAAAAAAAATTTCTTCTAGCTTATAGCCGCAAGAATCCGATATCAAGAATTAAAAAAAAACAATTTATACTTGACCTGTCAAATTTTGACATTTTGACTATCGTTGTTGCAAGAATTTTATATATTATGTATTATAAAATGTATTGTTAAGTAACTGACATGTTAAATACTTGTAAGAAATAAAGACCTTTTAAACCAACCAACCAACCAAATTCAGCCAAAATATGCCCATATATATGCCTCGTTTGCCTTTAAAATATGCAGTTATTTGCATTTTTTTGCCAAATATGCATACTGGTATGCAATATTTCTTAATTTATTATAGTAAAATAAGGTAAAGAAACACATTGGGTTCTAAAAACAACCAAAGATTGCTTTAAAACATTGTGTAATTTTTTCACAAATCCATTTCGTTTTTCTGGTATCCATGATTGTCGCTTAAGAAAACGAAATTAAAGAAATTTTCTGTACCTAAATAACGAAATTTTATACCTGAGCTGTCAAATTTTGACAGGTATGTGTCAAATTTTTTTCCATTTTTTTTATTGTCGAGTATCGTAGCTGCAAGAATGCGATATCAAAAGTAAGAAAAAAAAGTTATACTTAAACTGTCAAATTTTGACAGGTAGGTGTCAAATTTAAAAAAAAAATTTCTTCTAGATTATAGCCGCAAGAATCCGATATCAAGAATTAAAAAAAAACAATTTATACTTGAGCTGTCAAATTTTGACATTTTGACTATCGTTGTTGCAAGAATGCGATATCAAAAGTAAGGGGAAAAAATTATATTTGACCTGTCAAATTTTGACAGGTAAGTGTCACATTTTTTCCTTTCCTAGATCATAGCTGCAAGATTGCGAGGTTAAAAATTTAAATAATAAGACATTAAATCACTGCTGTCATATTTTGACAGGTCTAATATGTCAAATTTTTTTACTTTTAATTTTTGTCCGGGATGGTAGCTACAATATTGCCAAATGAAATATTTCAATTAAAAGAAGTTGAAATCACTCCTGTCAAATTTTGACAGCGGTTAATGTCAAATTTTTAATGGCCATTTTTTCACCCAGGTTAGTACTTAAATTAATCCGATACCAAAAATTTGTTATCTCTTCAAATAAGAAAGTTACACGTGATTTTATGTGACAGCTGTCAAATTTTGACAGATTGACATATACATTTTTTTTTCATGTTAAAAACTTTTTTTGCATTTCTTTTTTGTCCAAGATCGTAGCTGTAAGAATAAAAAAAAAACAATTTATACTTGAGCTGCAAGAATAAAAAAAAACAATTTATACTTGATCTGTCAAATGTTGACAGGTAAGTGTCAAATTTTTTTAAATTTTTTTCTTGTCTGGGATGGTAGCTACAATATTGCCAAATGAAATATTTCAATTAAAAGAAGTTGAAATCACTTCTGTCAAATTTTTTACAGCTGTCAATGTCAAAATGCCACTTTTTTTATCCTATAATGTTCCTCGGCCTGCACACAACAACTCACCAAATTTTCATCGTAATCGAATAAATGGTATAGGAACGCATACGGGACATACACACACAGACATTTTTATATACAGGGTGTTTTGTAATTGAATGTCAATAATTAAGGGTGCGATTTTTGTGTTCATTTTAAAAAGAAAACTTCATATGAACGTATGTCCTAAACGTCTTTATTTTTGATATACAGGGTGGTAAAGTTTTCAAAAATAAATAGTTTTTTAATAATATCTGTAATACCACTTTAGATATTTTAATGAAATTTGGCAGACATGTACTATGTATCAAGATGCATTATTTACCGTACAACAATTTTTTTTATTTCCACCAGTGGCGTTCGTACGGAATTTCACCTGTCTATTTTGGCAGATATTAATGTAACGCTACTGATTTCTTGTAAAAATAAATTTATTCCTAAAATCCCCAATCATTTCTAAGCAAATTTGATCTCTTGAATTTTTTCAATCCGATGCACGGTTTTCGCTTAAAAAAAATAAAAACCTTTTCTCTGTATGATCATAACGATATCGTTAATATGACAATATCACCATGCACAGAAATAGATTTTTTATTTCTTAGATCAGGTGAAATTCCGTACGAACGCCACTGGTGGAAATAAAAAAAATTGTTGTACGGTAAATAATGCATCTTGATACATAGTACATGTCTGCCAAATTTCATTAAAATATCTAAAGTGGTATTACAGATATTATTAAAAAACTATTTATTTTTGAAAACTTTACCACCCTTTATATCAAAAATAAAGACGTTTAGGACATACAATTATATGAAGTTTTCTTTTTAAAATGAACACAAAAATCGCCCCCTTAATTATTGACATTCAATTACAAAACACCCTGTATACAGGGTGTCCCGAAATTAGCGTGCAATATTTCTAGGGCGTAAACTATATCAAAAAATATGACAAAAATGTCCTATAAACATACCCCGAGAAATGCTCCTTTAGGGGGCTAGAGCCCCTCAAAGAGGGTCGGGAAGGAAGTCTTTTTTTATAATAGTATGGAAACCCTTAAAGATAATGACATGAAAATTGGTACGTGCCTTACAACCGATAAGTTGTACATAAGAGTTAGTTCAGACTGAAAATATTTTTTCCAGTGGCGTCGCACGGAGTGGGGCTGAGGGTAAATATTATCCTATATTTTTTATTTCTAGGATTTTTTAATTTTAAGTACAATATTTTAAGACCCTCGAGTTTTTTCTTTAAAAAAGTACCCCTTGTTTTATTTCGATTGAAGGCACCGTTTTCAAGTAAAATTAATTTTAAACTAAAACTTATTTTTCAAAAGAAAGGTTAGTCCATATGAGTTCAGGTAAATTCGAAAGTTAGCGTGCAATATTCGTAGGGCGTAAAGTACATCCAAAAATATTACAAAAATGTTCTATAAACATACCCTTAGAAATGCTTCTTTAGGAGACTAGAGCCTCTCAAAAGGGGGCAACAGAGAACTCACAGATATTCATTTTATATTTATTTATGTATTGTGTATTGATTTTGTAATGGTAGTTTTACTGCCGCTGTAATAGAGTACAGGAGGCGATTTCCGCATAGAAGAATACCTAGCCGTAGAAGATTTGCTACGGTCCATCGAAATTTAATAGAAAATGGATCATTTCAAAGACTTCATGCTATTACGAAAAAAAAAATTGCCCCCCTTTGAGAGGCTCTAGTCCCCTAAAGGAGCATTTCTGAGGGTATGTTTATAAAACATTTTTGTAATATTTTTGGATGTACTTTACGCCCTAGGAATATTGCACGCTAACTTTCGGATTTACCTGAACTCATATGGACTAACCTTTCTTTTAAAAATACGTTTTATTTTAAAATTAATTTTATTTGAAAACGGTGCCTCCTATCGAAATAAAACAAGAGGTACTTTTTTAAAGAAAAAACTCGAGGTTCTTAAAATATTGTACTTAAAATTTAAAAAATCCTAGAAATAAAAAATATATGATACTATTTACCCTCAGCCCCACTCCGTGCGACGCCACTGGATGAAATATTTTTCCTCTAAACTAACTGTTATGTACAGTTTATCAGTTGGAAGGCAAGTACCAATTTTCATGTCATTATCTTTAAGGGTTTCCATACTATTATAAAAAATACTTCCTTCCCGACCCTCTTTGAGGGGCTCTAGCCCCCTAAAGGAGCATTTCTCGGGGTATGTTTATAGGACATTTTTGTCATATTTTTGGATATAGTTTACGCCCTAGAAATATTGCACGCTAATTTCGGGACACCCTGTATAGATTAGAAATGCAAAGTCCGTGGAAAAGCAGCGAAACAAGGAATGCCTTTGATTAGTTCGGCGCCACGGTACAAATTGGCGGCCGGTTTAAATCCCTCCTGTTTACGTTACTGGTTATTTCATTAGTTATTACATACCATTATTTTTGTTAATATTCTATAAAATCAAAATAATCGAATTAGGGTTTTTATTGATTACATTATTTTATAGAATATAATTAACAAAAATAATAAAAGTCATTTAACATCAAAAACTTCATAAAGAATTTAAAAAGAGATGCGGAACGTCATACACTGAGGAAAATGATCTAATACAACAGGTTTGCTAAGCCATAGTTTGTATTGATAACCTATTTTTTGTTAACCCATATTAAAAAAATTGCCAGTGTGTCAAACCCGCTTTAGTGTCATATCAATTCCAGATTTGCCAGAACAGTGTATTGTATCTTCTCAATGCGACGCATTTTATTCCCAGTAAAGCGCTGTCTCTACAATTAAGAAAGCAGAACGGCGTCCCCAGAAATGAATTGAACCCGTTAGAACGTAATAAGTATAATTCACAAGACGTTGGTGGGGGGTTGGTAGCGATCGGCAATCGCCGCGCGTCGTATTATTAGTTTTTTTCTACGACCGTTGAACGATACAGGTATAACATAAATGCAATTTTGATAAAGTTATGTTAGTCATAATCCACAGGGTGAGTTATAGCAGTTGTAATATGAGCTCATAACCCAACAGTCTCGTCAGTCTTCGACCAATCATAATATCGAATCGATTCATATCCAAACAGTTTTAAGCGAATAGCGTATTTAAACAAAAGGTCGCGGCTGCCATCGAACACCAATGTTCTGTCAAAAGGTAAATTGTCAAGGAATATTTTTGTGACAGTAATTATTTATTACATATTAGTCAGTTTATTCTTATAAAAAAATTAGTTTAAGTGACGAAGAGGACATTATTTGCCAGTGGCGGCTCGGTAATGAAGGGCTATGGGGCGCCGCCCTCCCTGCAATTATTTCAAACAGAATCCAAAAATACTTTACTTAAAAAGCCAATAAAGCAATGTATGTAAGCAATCCATTAAAATAATTCAAACCAAACATAGCCCTATTCCAGCGGGCTGGCTATAGACAAGCGAGTTGCGCGCTCTCAAGATTATACTAAGCGCGAGCGACCGATTATTCGTCCCGATTCAACGCGACTTCTCGTTATGACTATGGAGGCGTGACGTCACCTACATATCACACAACGAGGAGCTCAACATTTTCCGCCCAACAGCTGTTCGCGACTCGCGATTCGACCTGTCGATGCCGCTCACGTTTTGTTTATTTGTTTTGATTTATTTATTAGTTACATTATAAAGTTGGAAAATTTCGTCTAATATGAAGGTCATTGATTTACAGAAGCTTGTGTTTAGTAGTTCTCTGAGCTTAAGTGAAAACCTTGATTTAAAAAATACAGGGCGGCCACTACCAATATTGAATATAGTACCTACAAGTGCAATCAAAATGTAAAAGTAAGGCACAGTTTACGCGTAAGTTTGACAAATAAATATATAATAAAATATCCTGGATATGCGGTTGCGAGGACAAAAATTCTTTTTTTTTGTTTCGTGTGTCTTCTTTTTGACGGGGATGATACCTAATTGGACTATAAATGAGGTGCAGGACTTAAAACATCTTTAAGAGAAAATAAAAAACATGAAAATAGTGCAAAACATCGTTATAATGTGGTAAGTTTTGAGATGTTAGGACAAACTAATATTTTAACTTGTTTAAGTAGTGCTTATGCTGATGAAATTAAAATTCGCAACGAGAAAGTTAGAAAAAACAGACACGTACTTTCGAAAATAATAGACATTTTAATTTTTTTTTTTATCTAAAGCCTGCGCCCCCCTGACTCACTAGTCACGAGCCGCCACTGTTATTTGCACACCACCAAATATTCTGCAAGCAGCTAAAACTACATCTCAAGAGTTATTACCAGAAATATCGCGAAAAAAGTATGAAATAATGTATAATGAGTTTATGGGATGGCCAAGCGAAAAAAACGTAAAGTCTTTCTCCGAAAACATGTTACTGGCTTATTTTGGAGAGCTGGCAAACAAGCATAAAGCTTCAACACTATGAACACAATATTCTAAGCTAAAAACTACTCTGGCCATTAACAATAATTTGATATTAGCGAGTATGGCAAATTGCGTGCATTTTTGAAGCGAAGATCAGAAGGTTAATTCCGAAAAAGGCCAAAGTTTTTACACCTGAAGAAATAAATAAATTATACTACATTGGTTATACATTATATGTATTGTCTTTATTTTTCATCTAAATCTATGTACTTTTAATTCTAAGTGCATGAAATATAATAAATTCCATAAATAACAGTTGTGTGATATTTTTGTTTAACCCTGCATGTTGGTCATAGAAAAAGCATAGTATTTCACTCGCATGTAATAACTATAGATAACTCACTCAGATGATTACGACCCTCGCCTTCGGCTCGTATCGCAAACTTCATCCTCGTGAGTTATAGCTACTATTACATGCTCATCAAATAATATACTATTAACGTATTTATTGTGCAGGTCACATCGCTGTTCGGAGTCTTCTAGCTGTCCTGTCTGAATTTGAATTTTCTTGATAGTACCAATACCTATTTCAATTAAGTTATTTTTACTTTGTATTTAAGTTTTTTTAAACTTTGCATGTCAGATAAAGCAATAAAAAATTCTTATTTCGCACAACCCATCATTAGTATTGGACTTTATATTCTATGGATAAATTTTACCATCTCAGTAAACCATGTTGCCTAATAGATAATCCTATGCAAAATGACAAGGACAAGATCACATTATTTTCTATTTAAATATTTGAGAAGTACAGTACTCACCGATTTTCAGTGGTAAAAATCAGAGAACACACAGCCAACGAGAAGCGACAGCTCGGCGTTTTGCGGGTCCTGTTTTGGTACGCGCATGTCGCAAAGATGTTGTGTATCGCTAAAAAACATGTGCTCGTCTAGGTTGTGTTTAGTCCGCGAGCTGACGTTGCGCCTAGCTAATTGTGATATTATTTTGTTTTCGTTCTGTGTTGTAAAAGGTCTGGATATTATTGTGCCTAACCCGTATTGTTCAGTCAAAACCGGCCAAGGATTAGGTTTATTTAGTTTTCCAAAGGAGTACGAACGGTAATTATTATGATAATCAATTAATTATAATATGAATAATAGATTTAAAATTTTTAATCTTAAAGTTTTTTGGGATGTAGGTACATATTTTTAACAGGCTTGATAAATAAAGATGGAGCTTATTAGTTTCCTTATGTTTTTATGTTTAATCGCGAATAATTGTTGATATGATAAATAAAATAATAAGATATAAGTTGTAAAGGTCTGGTTAAAATAGTTTTTGGGTAGATTTATTTCAAAAGGGGTAGAAATAATGGATATTATGTTGCTTTAAATACAATATTTTGTTATAGTGCAAAATTGTAGATAGGCGCCTGCAGTAGGCCAGATTTATTGCCAAAGATTATAAATGCACACAAAAACTATCGGATTTGTGAAAACCATTTCGAAGAAAAATATTTTTCAAGAAGTGCAACTATTAAAAAAACCTTATTTCCGCAAGCAGTACCCACAAAGTTTTCTAACCTTTCGCCAACATGTGAAGAAATGCCTGAAGAAATTATTCCTTCATTAGGAGAGCCTCCCAAAAAAATTATTTATTGTCAGGTTTGTATGGTTTATACAGTGACCGGCAGAAAGTTCGCACCAAAGGGTTTTTTTTTTATTTAAAAACTTACCAAATTTTTTTGGCGGTTGAAAAGTTCTGCATGTCCTTAAGCAAAAAAGAGCATAGACAAAACTAGTAAATATTGCGCCGTATACGAGGAAGAGGTGAAAACGTTAAATTCACTCAAGAATAAATTGCCCTTATTTTTCATTGTGGAATTTTTTTTTTATTAGGAAATGTTGTTTGCACTTAAAACTTATCCAAATATACCAAATTTTAGCTCGGTAGCACAAATATAAATATTTTTCATGGCTACTAGATTTAAATGAAAACGAATTTTATTGTAAGGGTTTAAACACCAGAAAAGTTGAATTATTTTTGACGTTATTTTATTAAACGTCCTGTTCTCGCGTATTTAAACAAATTTAAGTAAGTTATGTGTCTAATTGCCCAAGAGGTGTTAAAAAATTGAATTTATAGGTTGCATAGCTTCTATCGATTCGTTATACGAGGGGGCGTAAAAAAAAGTAAAAACACTTTTTTTGTGGTACCGAGCTGAAATTTGGTATTTATGGATAACTTTTAAGTGCAAACAACATTTCCTTATAACAAAATTTTCTACAGTGAAAAATAAGGGCACTTTATTCTTGAGTCAATTTAACGTTTTCACCTCTCCCTCGTATACAGCGCAATATTTACTAGTTTTGCCTATGCTCTTTTTTGTTTAGGGACATGCAGAACTTAAAAAGTTATACGAAAGCTACGAATTTTATCACATATATAAGTTTTTTTAAATAGGCAAATGTAAAACAATATGTAATTATTATTCCTCTAGTAATTTCAGAATTAACATGTATTTCTGAATAAAATTTTTGTTTTTTTAAAACAGCTTTTTACTTATTCAGGGTGAATTAACTTTTTTTTAATCCCCGAAGGACCACATTTTTTTATCCATGGGTAAGTAACTATGACACTAAAGCAATTGTCAAAAACGTCACTGTAGTTTTTAAAGCGCAAAAAACTGTGTAACAAATTACTGACGTTTTAATAAAATGATATTTATCTCACGCCACCCCATATCTACGTATACCTAGTCACGATATATTTTGACGTACCTAATAGTGTTCTATAATTTATGTTATAACATGTTTATAATATATAAGTACATATTTTTGCCCGTCACAAATCGAAGGAAACTCAAACAAATCTGTACAAGCGTTAGAAATTTAAAAGTTTTTTAATATAATAATTTTTTTCATTTTCTACTTCAATAATATTCTTAATTCCCAAGACTAACAAATTTACAACTTTTTTCAAGTTTTTATGTTTGAAAAATAAATCAAGTTATAACATTTGCACCTGTACTAAAAAGTAATGTCGTTCAGTGTAGAAAATAAGCAAGTTTTCTCGGAGTATTAAGTTGTGGATTGACCGTTATCGTTGTGTGAAGGTCACTGAAAAACGACCAGCCGATATCAAAGGTACCGACAGGTATTGTCGCTTCTGCTTGCTGTTAATATTCTGTGGTAAAAATATGCTTTATTAACCGTAGCAAGCAAATATTATTATGATAAAAATGTGATACAGTATATAAAACCAGATTACTCCCCCAACAGAACTTGATAATTACAGTGAATATTCACTTATAATCTCCCTAGCAGCAGAATTATTACCGATAATTTTTTTTAAGGTCACGAATGGTTTTGTTGATAAAAAATTATCCCGAGTCGAAGACGAGGGAAATTTTCTATCAACCAAAACATGAGTGAAACCAAGAAAAAAATTATCGGGAATTAATTCTGCTGCGTGGGAGATTCGGTAAGAAAATTTCAAAAATTGGAGTTTCTTTTAATGTTCCTGAAATTTTAGTAATAAACCTTAGTTACTAACAAGTAAAATCAACTTCTATTGTAAAAATACAGTGCGTCATATTACACTAATCTCATCGGTAATATTTTTTTAAAGTTATATTTGAATTTAAAACTATAAAGACATTGGATTTCAGATAACAAATTTGTTATTTATTGTTTCTCACATTTTAGTAATAAAAATGAGTTACTAACTGCTCAATTTCTTTAGCAATCGAACTTGCTGATTCATTACCAAAACAAATATTTTTTTACAGAATATTATTGTAATTGTTACAATCAAATTTCGAATAAAGCTATTAAGCTATATGAAACATATCTTTGTTTCTATTTAAGCCCTTCCCAGGATACGCCAGTGCCCATTACATTCATTAGAGCTTGTAACCTTCAATTATTATTATAAATCAAGACCATGCCTATACATGTTTTGATTGTTATTGTGTCGCTTATTTTTTGTTTTGTATTTAAAAACTGGGATATTTTCAGTCACCATTAATATAGATATAAATAAGGTAGGTATTGTGGAATAACAATAGTGAGTTATAGGATATTTTATACTTATTTATTTACCAAAATATTTAAAAGCATACCGTGATTTAAAAAAAAAATATTCAGGTTCTGACAGCCAGGTATTGTCGACAATAAAAGATAAATACTAATAAGTAGTGACAAATATCCATGTTCAATCTCAGGACTAAAATATACCATTTAATCAGTGCCGACAGTGCATATTCCCTTATAGTAGTAAATTGCCGGACAGCAAAAAGTCATTGTACTGACCACTCTGTATTCCATGACCATACAAATACCACGCACATAAGTACCTACATCTAGAAAAAGGCTTCGACTGCTCGATACCAGGAATACCTGTTCCCTCGATCGAGTGTGATATTTCCTGCATAGATAAGCTGATTTAAATACGGGTAGTATGTATTGCAGTAATGCAGCAGCTAGATTGATTGATTAATGGGGATATTGAATTAGGGCTGCCAGATTTAAAATATTAAAAAGCGGGAGGTAGGGTCCTAGCCAGTAACTGGCTTGTGACTTATTAACTTGGGGTGTACTAAAAGCCCGCTGAAGGCGAAAAATTTTGAAGACCACGCCCAAATTTGGTCAATAATTTTTAATAAATATTTTAAAAATGTATGATTAAGTACCCAGCGGCGCACCCAGGATTTTATGTTAGGGGGGGCCCGCCAACCAGTGCTGGAAGCACATTTTTTAATAAACTTTTAAGTTACGCATTTTTCTAGAACTTTGGAGCTTTTTTAACAGGTACTCTTGCAGGGAAGATCGCAATAGCCTAGTCATGGGAGTCGTTTTCTTAGGGGGGGGGGGGGCAAATATTTTAAAAATTTATGATTACCTTATTCTATTGAAAATGAAATAAGATAAAAAATAAAAAGGCTAATTTATTTTTCATTAGTGGGTACATTGTTTAAAAGTAAAGTTCATTCATCTGTTTTTATTTGCAGCAAACTTATCAATAACAATAAAGTCCCTAGATTTAGGTACACTTTGTGGTATATATCAAGTTAATTTCGAGAGTTTAGGTCTTCCCTTAATTTTAATTTAAATTTTTTGCTCAATACTTAATGAGCTAAAATTGTTTCTCAAACATTCATAGTCGTTGTGGCATTAAAACTGTTTATTTTTATTAAAATAAGTCTTTACACACACCCCAAAATAATAACAAAAATATAAAGGAAAACTCGAAATAATAAATTCATACATTCAATCAAACCATAATAAACCTCAATAAGTCAACTTTTGTCAATAAGTCAACTTCCAGGGGGAGGGGGGGGGGGCAAATTCCCCACCTGGCCCCCCTCAAACGAGGCCCGTGAGGTAAATCTAAGAAAATTGACTTTTTAAAATACTTATCCACTTTCATAATTTTTCATTTCATTGGGGGTTTTGGGGGGGGGCAAGGCCCCCTTGCCCCCCCCCCCCCCTGGGTGCGCCACTGTAAGTACCTACTTATTTTATTGAAAATAAAATAAGATAAAAAAATAAAAAAGGCCAATGTATTTTTCATTAGCGGATATACATTGTTTAAATGGTAAGTTCATTCTTCTGTTTTTATTTGCAGCCAACTTATCAATAACAATAAAGTCCCTAGATTTACACTTTGTGGTCTGTGTCAAGTTAATTTCGAGTTTAGGTTATAGCGTTTTCGGTTTACAATTCCGAGAGTGCTCCGAGAGCGCTCTGTGCCGTCATGGATCGGCCCGAGATTTGCTGTCACTCCGAACTGAAGGCGGTTGCCCTCGGACGGAGTGTAAATTAAACGTGATTGCGCTGGAAAATTTGACAGATGTCAACATACAAAAATAAACAGTTAATTTTCAAATTTAAATCTACTTGAGCGCGTTTATGACATATTTTATACAATATTCATCGAACTAGACGAAAAACAAACACAGATAACACAACAAACGAGATTACACATCAACAAAAGAATAGAAAATGGTGATGGTTTGCGGTTCTGCGCAAGCGCTGCCTCTCTACTCTGTAAAAATTTTCAGATCGTAAAAGAGCACTCTCAAACGGATTCAGAGTAACCAAATTTGTAAATCGAACGTGCTACTTCTAGTAAGAGCAGTGCCTTTTGATAACCAAACACGCAAATCTCGGGGAGAGCACTCTTAGAGTGCGCGAGAGCAGTAAATCGAAAACGCTATTAATTTCAATTTTTTGCTCAGTACAATGAGCTAAAATTGTGACATTGACATTCATAGTCGTTTTGGCATTAAAACTGTTCATTTTCATTGAAATAAGTCTTTTTCACTACCCCAAAATAATAATAAAAGTATAGAGGAAAACTTCAAATAATAAATTCATACATTCAATCAAACCATTCAAACCATATTAACCCTAAATAAACAAGACAAATAGTCAAAATATCGGCTAAAAATTTCCGCGAAGTTGAAAGACTGGTTAAATTATCAAATTAATGCAGAATATAACATAAACAAGCTATGCCGCTCTACCAACACCTCCTTACTTACCCAGATCAGCAAAACATATAAAACCATAGCAAACCCAATGACACTGTCTCAAAAACCATCCGAAAACAAGGCGCCTTTAGTATAATGCTCACATAGTTTATATTGTTTTAGAGTAGAGTGGGTTTTTTTAAAGTCCTTTCACATTTCATTAAATTTATAATGAATGCGGGAGGTTAAAAAGAAAATCGGGAGTTTGATGACTTGGTTTAAAAGGCGGGAGGGTTCATACCAAATCGGGAGGCTCACGCCTAAATCGGGAGGTCTGGCAGCCCTATATTGAATTCATATTTGTAAAACCCTTAAGGGTCCATGACCACACTGAACATAATAGTAGGTAGATATATTATTTTATAAGGGTCATAATAGTAAATTAATTTAATCGGCCTAGACTTGGTAGAAATCTAAAACTGATATTATGGGTTAGTAAGAAAAGTTTAAGTTTAATCGTTAATTTTTCCAATTTCTTGAACAAGTCACACAATCGGCTTTACGGAACAGCACAAAACATTCATGGTTGAAAAATATTTTCGAAACGGGGTTAAAGTAAATGGTGAGTGGCAATACAATCCTAGTTTGTGCATGGACGATTTTCACGAATATTTTCCTAACGTTGCTTTTGCTGCTGGGGATTTTTATCCTTGCCTGAAAAGAACCTTGGCTGTGTTTAGGGAAACAGGTTCAATACAACACAAAAAAGTAGCAGGAAGAGACCATCTGTAAGAACAGAAGAACTTGTTGCAAACGTTCGTGAAATAATGCATAATACGCCAACAAATTGTATAAGACGCCTGTCCTAAGAAGTGGGATGATCTTATGGAACATGCAGGACTATTCTTAAGAAACAGCTAAATTTATTTCCTTATAAAGTGCAAGTAGGTATTCCAAGAAATACAAGACGCAAGAATTCTTACTTTTAAAGAAACGATTTATTAGACCTGACATTTTTTCGGATGAAACCTGTTCCCACCTCTTCGTTTATGTGAATTCTCAGAATACACGCATGTGGAGTAGTGAAAATCCCCATTTTTTGTAGAGTCCACATTGCACCCTCAAAAAATTGGTGTCTGGTTAGCTGTTTCCCGAAGAAGAATTGTGGGTCCTATTTTTTTCCATGACACAGTTACAGCACAGCGGTAAAGACATAATATTTTGAATCCATTTGTGAAGCAATTACTGGACGACGAACTACGTTTTGGATATTTTCAACAGGACGGTGCAACCGCCCATACAGCCGCCGAAACTATTAACTACTTACGGATCACCTTGTTTAACGGTTATGGATTACTTCGTTTTTCCTCATTTAAAGAACGCTATTTTTAAAACACCAGTTGCAAATTTAGAACAATTACAAGAAATGAATATCCAAAAATGTGGTAACATTACTCCAGAGATGCTGGTCAACACTTTCGAAAATTTGAAGAGGCGTGTGAATTTTTGCTTGGAGCATGGCGGTGGCCAATTTCAGCAATTTATGTAATTATTTTTTTTTCTTTCTGTATATTCTTACTTTGTTAATTTTGTAAACCACAAAAATAAATTTGTATTTGTCTACTTATTTTATTACTCATTAGTTTGGCATATCATGTCATAATATGAATTTGACAAAATTTTAACCTAGATTTGGTTAGATATATCGTCCCCATATCATTGTGATCTAAACCAAGCCATACGTTTTTTAATCTAAGCCCTCTTTGATGCAAATAATTTTTGCTCGCACGGTATTTAGTAATTTCTTAATATTACTACAAATATTTCTTTATTGCCTCGGCTGTATTGCATTTATCAAAGTAATACACCATCTTCAATTTGCCTAATATTTTATCATTTTCTGAAACATATACAGGATGATCCACGACCGGTGGAGAGCGGCTGTACCTCCAAAACCAGGCATGCTACGACTTTGGGAAAAAAACTTAATATGAATAATGACCAAAAAAAACAATAAAAGGCAACGAAAAAGCAGATGAACTGGCAAGAACCGGATCTGCTCAAAATTTCAGGGGCCCAGAACTTTGGAATATCAAAAAAGGTAACCAAAACAACATTAGACAAATGGGCGCAAAAACAACATCTATCTCGATGAAACGGTACACCTGGCCAGGCACACGCACGGGCCGTCATCGATAGGCCCTCGAAGAAGCTATCAGCTGGAATGCTGCTCTTGACGCGCACCCAGTTAAAACAAGTGACCGGCTTACTAACAGGCCATTGTCACTTAAGAAAACACCTTCAACGAATGGGAGTCTATAATGAACCCATTGAATGTAGACTTTGCGGTGAAGAGGACGAACCCGTCTCCCATATCATTATACAGCTGCGAAGCGCTAAACCGTAAAAGATTCAAAATATTCGGAAACATTCGACGTGGCGATAACCTCCAGCATGACAAACTTGGAAGGAAACTACTGGACCTCGTAGAAGGAACAAACATTTTCTAACAAGACTGGGGCGCACAATAAGCCAGAAGGCTGCAGTGTAAGAAGCTTGGGGCCACACGTCGAACCCGACCCAAGCCTTTAACCAACCAACCAACCAACCATGCAGATAAATGCTGGAAATAATCTTTAAGTTCCTAATTCTACCACTAGGGAACGTCGTCGCTATGCTATGATACAAATTCCCTAATTTCTACTAATAACTTTAATATAATGTAGGTCAGAAATTAGATTTTTATAATCTTAGCGATATTCTCTATAAATTATGTAATAGTAAATTTTTTGTGGTTCTACTTTGTAAAAATGTATTTATAGCTTCGATTTTAAAAAAACTTAAATGCAACCATTCAACAATATCAACTCTATTTTATAGCTAACTAGTTAGTTAAGAGGACGGCAAAAACCGCAGGTCGTTTCCTCTTTTCTTTTAAAAGTTATCGCAAAAATAATGGGAAAGTGTAATTTCATTAGTCCATTAAGGCTTTTATCAAAGTTTGACAATTTTTTTATTAAAATGTTGAAATTCTACAGGAATAGCTTTTTAGACTATCTTTAATAATTTTAGGCATTTTTTAAAAACAAATAATTTTATATTAGTTATTTATCTACAAAATACTAGTATATACCACATGTTACATTTATTGCCAAGGCGGCCGAGGACAATTACGTAATAAAACAAACGAACAGCCGTTGTCGTTTCGCCTATATAATAATATGTGACAGTTACTGTTACTGGCGTGACCATTAGGTCTATTTTTATAAACTAACTAATATTTTTTTAAGAAACAATGCCTTTTATAAATGAGGAAGCCTACGATATGTTAGCCATTTATTTTCAATTGTTTGACAACCCAGTTTTAGCTTCAAGAAAATACGCTATGCATTATCCTCATAGGGTTCACCATTCCAGAAATGTTATTCCGCGTTTAGCTCGCCGCTTAAGAGAACATAATCTAAATACCTGCTTTTACATCCCACAATAAATTTTATTCTGGAAGTAGAGACAGAATACCAATTACCCTTCCTTAATCTCCTTCTAACCAGGAATAATAACAAAATTTACTTTGAAATCTAAGTCTACAGAAAACCCACATCAACAGATAATATAATCCAGTTTGCTTCAAACTCTCCTTATCCACATAAATCTTTGGCGTTCAACTCGTTCTTTTATAGATTATTTAAACGACCTTTATCAAAAGTTGCCTTTAATAACTGTAACTGGTAAAAAACCAATACCTATACATAATAGATTTCCTACGAAACTAATCAATGAACTTTATTATAAATTTCTAAAAAAATATGGACTGTCTTATAATATCTTACACTCCAATACAAAGGTTGAAAGCAATAAGTACAGATCCTTGACTTTTTTTGGAGTAATTTCTCAAAAATTAACTAAGTTTTTTAATTTTAAACATTACAACATTTTAATAGCGTTTAAAACCACCAACACTCCTAGACATAATATAGTCAAAACAAAAGATAAGATTATTGATCCAGTTTCTAAGTCCGATGTTTACTCTTTGCATTGTAGTGACTGCTCGGCTTTTTACGTCGGACAATCAGGACGGAAAATATCAACCAGAGTCCGGGAACATCTTAGTTTTGTGGATAAATATCAAAACACTAACTAACTAACACAATGTCAACATTCGAAAACCATTTATTGAAATCAGGGCATCAATTATTGTGAGTAAAAAGTTGGATTTATCAGAAAAACTAAGTTACTAGAGCAAGAAAGAGTCCTATCTTTACCTGTGTTAACGACGTTTTCAATTTCGGGACCTATTTCCTTTTTATAATAATTAATAAATATATTATCTTCTTCTTAATGATTTTTAAGAAGGACTTTAGAACTTGGGTTATCATCTGTTCTGACCGAATTACCAGCAAATCCCTGACCCTACCGTAACCTCTTAGGTTAGTTACTTGTTTTTTAAATGTAAGGTTGATTACGTGTTCATTATTTTAATTTTTGTGTTTAAATGTTAGGTAAGAAAAATAGTATTGGAATTTTTAAGTAACACCCAGGAGATCGTTACCCCAACTTGCGAGACCTATGCCTTATTAATGCTGGAAAGCACATATCTCCCGTGCGAGCAAACATTATTTGCATCAAAGAAGGCCTTGCATCTAAGGACGTAATGCTTAGCCGTAGAGCTTAATACCTGTTGGGTGTCAGTAACTACCTGAATTAACAATCAATCAATCAGTTATTCCGTCACCTTTGACAGTCGTTATACCAAGTAATTTGATTCATCGCTAATTTTTCCAATTTCTTGAACAATTCACACAATGGGATTTACGGAACAGCACAAAACATTCATGGTTGAAGCGTATTTTCGACACGGGGTTAGAGTAAATAGTAAGTGGCAATACAATCCGGGTTTGTGCATGGACGTTCACGAACATTTGCTTTTATTGCTGGGGATTTTTATCATTGCCTGAAAAGAACCGTGGCTGTGTTTAGGGAAACAGGTTCTATACAACACAAAAAAGGAGCAGGAAGACCATCTGTAAGAACAGATAAACTTGTTGCAAACGTTCGTGAAATAATGAAAAACACAACAAATTTTATAAGACGCCTGTCCCAAGAAGTGGGAAGATCTTATGGAACATGCAGGACTATTCTTAAGAAGCAGCTAAATTTATTTCCTTATAAAGTGCAAGTATTCCAAGAAAAACAAGCCGCAGATTTTGAAAGACGCAGGAATTACTATCAATGGTTTACCCAAAATTTATTGGAAAGAAATGATTTATTATTCCTGACATTTTTTTCGGATGAAGCCTGGTTCCACCTCTCCGGTTATGTGAATTCTGAGAATACACTCATGTGGAGTAGTAAAAATATTTTTGTAGAGTCTACATTGCACCCTTAAAAAATTGGTGTCTGATGGTTAGCTGTTTCCCGAAGAAGAATTGTTGGTCCTATTTTTTTCTATGACACAGTTACAGCACAGCGGTATAGAGGCAATATTTTGAATCCATTTGTGGAGCAATTACTTGACAACGACAACAGGACGGTGCAACCGCCCATACAGCCGCCGAAACTATTAACCACTTACGCAATTTTTTTGACGACAGATTGATCAGTTTTCCATCAGACATTGAATTCCCACCTAGATCACCTTGTTTAACGGTTATGGATTACTTCGTTTTTTTCTCATTTAAAGAACACTATTTTTAAAATACCAGTTGCAAATTTAGAACAATTACAAGAAGGGATTATCCAAGAATGTGGTAATATTTCTTCAGAGATGCTGGTCAACACTTTTCAAAATATGAAGAGACGTGTGAATTTATGCTTGGAGCATGGCGATGGCCAATTTCAGCAATTTATGTAATTATTTTTCTTTTTCTTTCTGTATATTCTTACTTTGTTAATTTGGTAAACAACAAAAATAAATTTGTATTTGTCTACTTATTTTATTACTCATAAGTTTGGCATATCATGCCATAAGATGAATTTGACAAAATATTAACCTAGATTTGGTTAGATATATCGTCCCAATATCATTGTGATCTAAACCAAGCCCTACGTTTTTTAATCCAATCCCTCTTTGATGCAAATAATTTTTGCTCGCACGGTATTTACATACCTATTAGAAATATGACATGACTTTTTTTTATTTTTCTTTTGAAATGCTCTACACATTTTATCGGAAACTTTTTTTTTGTTTTTGAAGCTACGCTTTAAAGAACATTTTAAAGTAATTTTCAATCCTTTATACAACGGTTGATTACAAGATAATGTGTCTTTGTCCAATATAAAAAAGTAAATTTCACCAAAAAAACAGCTTCTTAACTAAAATTCCTCGTTCCTACTTTCCTTTTCATTTCGTTTATTGGTTCTTTTTTATATTTAGCTATTTTACAAAAATTTCGTGTAAATCTCCCAAATTATCTTTTAACATTCCATAAACCGACAATGTTGATGAAGTAGTACAAAAGAGTGCAATAATCTCCGGAACTAGGCATTGTCGCGTGGTTTAAAAGTCACATTGAAGCGAATATACATTTAAATTGTTATTTGCCGTTTCCTACCATTGTTTGTATGATTTAAGGCGAACTGTATAATTTCCATATAACCTGCGGCGAATAAATCGCTAAAAAAGAACACTGGTTCTGGTTAAAACATGGACTGCGAATATATAATATGTAATTTTCTATGCGGATCGCAATGATCTGATACACCTTAACTTGCTATTGTAATCTCTACGGGAGAACAGGGGCGTAGCGAAGTGCATTCTGTTGGGGGGGTGCTATCCAAAATTTCCCAACTCATTTTTCAAACATTTCTCAACCAGGCACGTAGCCAGGGTGTCTTTCCAGGGAAGGTTCTCCGAGATCGCGCCGAAGGCGAAGGGAAAAATAAAAAAACACAACAGAAAATCCTCAAGAAAAGCACAAAAACAAGACCGGTAATAATTGACGTGCTTGGGTCTCGTGCCTCAGAGGAGGGGGGGACAATTGCCCCCATTGCCCCCCCTATACCCTCGCATGCATTAAAAAAAATCTAATTTTTTCGTATTGTGTTTACATTGTACCTATTAAAATTTTAAACAAATATGTATTTTTATTATTATATAGGTAGGTACTATACTAGGTAGGTATAGGTATATTCATGACAATAATTATAATAACAATATTCTGTTCTTTTTTGCTGCCATGATATCAATTACTCTGTTAGGATTAACAGTAATGTCCCAGTTAATAGAAACCATGACTAGGGCACTCAGAGCTCTAATAATATATGGATATTTCGATATTAAATTTGATTTGGTTCTTTATTTTTAACCATTAATATACATTTGAAGACTTTGCTGTATGGAAAATGAAACAAGCAACATATATGTCGGCAAACTACAAGGAAGATGTATGATGTATTTTCTTAAATTCCCAACTGACTTACAAATATCCCAACTGTTTCTATTTTCCATAGTATACCCCCCCACCCATCGCTTCGTCCCTGCGGGAGAATGCTAGTTTACTGTGAAAATAACATTCAGCTAATAATATTTTCTTAGAATATCTTCCCAGATAAAGTCTGTTCAATGACCGCTGACCGTTACGCCATGTTCTCCATATTTGTAGTATGTTGTAAGTTAATTCAGTCGGTTTGACTTACCGGTGGTAAAGGTTATGATTTTTTTCTCTCTTAGGCTTGATCTACATAAAGACGGATGCATCTGAACAAGTAAAATACAAGCGCGTTTTTTTTTTAATTTCAACTTAACTATTTTTTTTACTATTATTGAAGTCAGAAATAACTACTTTATTTAGGGTAACAGGTAGGTATCATGGGTATCAATAACATTTTGTTTTTAAAAATCAGTAAATTTTTAATTGAATTAAATTTACTGAAAATAAATACCACTCATTTATGAGATTTAAAATTGAATCATATATATTTTTTGTCTAGTGTATCTCTAGTGCATCGGTCTATACATTTTTTCAATTTCAAATATTTTCATCTTATTTATAAAATCATAAAGAAGAAAATATAATAAAAAACGCGTTTTTTTTCGACCCTTTTTTACCCCGTCTCCCCCATAAAAAAACTACGCCCTTACCTTTGAAGTCTCCGCCCCCTCCGCCCCTTCAACCACGCTACGCCACTTGAGTGCCACGATGCCTTTGTTGCGAGTGAAAAAAACGAAATATATGTTCTAGCTATGGAGGACTTGAGGTAGGAGGCCGATCGCAATGCATTGGATTCGGTCCCAAATTAGCATCGGTAATTCAGCTTTACGAGTTGCCATAAGATGGCGCTCGTGTTCGAAGTGGGCTATCAAATAAATGGATTCTTATGGACGCGATAACTATTTTTATTTAAATTAGTTCTTTAAGGAACAAATAAGGACTTTTCTATGAATTTACACTTACTTTGTTATACTTATTAGTAAACTCGGCCTGTATAAAGTTCCAACGATTCTTCGTTTTTAAAATACAGGAACATTCTAGCTAGAGGGTTTTACCTTTGGAGCTAGAAAGAGACTTATTTGGCTGCGTTTCATCTCTGAAGAAGATCCTGTCTTACACCCCGACACAAAGCAAATTCTACTTTTATAAATTGTACCATTATTCATTATAAATATGGAAATTAATTACAATACAACGTTATTTGTCTTGTCTTGCCTTCAAACGTTATTTGTTATTTCGAAAAATAAAATGTCAATTGTCAAAAGTAAAATTTAAAAACTATGGAGGATCTAGTTTTCCATATTAAAAACGAAGAAGAAGAAGACAACATCAGCCCATTTCGGACGCGAGAGCCATCTATCGGCCAATAGCGAACTAACCAAAAATCCGGGACAGAATTTGAAAATGCTGCCATTGTCGATCGGCCTCCTACCCTCTAGTTCTCCATAGTTCTAGCATACATACAAGTAAATATCAATGCGTCACTCAGAGAGACCGTGCCAGAATGTGACATATAGAGCATATAATAGCGTATTCATAGATAACATTTTTTTGTCAATAACTAACAAATGTTTGTATTTAGAATGTTATATGGATTAACAAAAAAGGAAAAATTTACAAGGTGTCTCATTTAAAAATAGAAAGTTTGTGTCACTTTCGATTAAACCGGAAGTTCCATAAATTTGGATCACACCTTCATGTTTTCGTTTTATCAGTTTTGTTGGTCACATCAGGCTACTTGATTCATTTAAATCTAATTTTGTTTTCCAGATAATATGCTTCTTTTAAGAAGGCTTAATTTTGAAAGTTTTTTAATAAAACATTTTTTTTAACCTAATGGTGTGTGGTATCAAAATAATCGTAATAAAATCCTCTTTTTTCTTAACCCGACTCGCCACCATATTGCCGTTTAAAGAAAACGAATTATACAACTTTAAAAAGATTAAATTTTACACAGCAGATAGCATTGGATCGAAAATAGTAAAATTGTATTTTTCTCAAGATTAAAGAACTGAAATAAGTGATTTAAAGGTATTCATAGCCCTCTAGATAAAAATAAATTTGGAAAAAAAAATTTCTTGGTGACAAAAAGTGACATGTGACACATCGTTATATTTAAACTGCCATATAGAGTAAAAAAAGGAAAATAATACCAGGTGTTCCATTGAAAAATCGAAAGTTTATTATTGTCAAAAAATGCAGTTTTATGTCGTTTACAAATCCTCCAAATTTTATTCCATTATCTTAAAAAGTAATAGGGGCGAACCACCTTCCGCGGATATATAAAAGTTTAAAATTTGACCACCATAAATCTTTGTGTCTACCAGTCGTCCATATTTGGAGATAAGAATAACTATTTTCAACGCCCCCATAGAAAAACAATGGTCCTTAAAAAATTTTGATATTAATAAAATTATGCTATGCGGGGTTTGTAATAATAAAGTTTTTCTTCAAACGTCAATAAACCTGGCGTTTTTCTACCAATTTTTTGACGTTAAAGTTGTGCTTTTTATCAGAAGGCGGTTGCTATTGGCAACGCAAGAAAAAGTACTATTTACTTTCGTTGCCAATAGCAGCGGAAGTAAAACTATGACTGTTTTCTCATGAATAAAATATATAATTTTCTATCTTTATGTTTTCATATACAGGGTGTTATTTAAGTATGTGGCCAAACTCCAAGGGGTACTTCTTTAAGTGATTTTAAGAAGAAAATTTCATATAAACATGAGTCCGAAAATGCATAGTATTTACGATACAGGGTGTCAAACTTTAAAAAAAAAATCGGATGTTCATAAATATCTCAATACTTTTATTCGATTTTGTTGAAATTTGGTAATTCTGCTTGTAATAACAAGAGGATAATTTAGCCTCAATTAGTCCCGGTTATTGTCTTATTTTATTATATGTATATTATTGTATTATTGCAATAAAGTGGTTTTTATTTTTTTTCTCCGAAACAAACCAAGATATAAAAAAAAACTCAGGAGATAAAATAGTTGTATTTGTAGTTGCTTAATTCGAAAAAAATACACAATTTTTAAAAAAATCAGTAGCGCGCAATTTTTTTGTCACGAATATTAGTTGGACTGTTTTCTGGGACGCCACTGGACTTAATAATTTTAATCTAATTGATACTAAACTATCCTCTTGTTATTACAAACAGAATTGCCAAATTTCAACAAAATCGAATAAAAGAGTATTGAGATATGTACGAACATCCGATTTTTTTTTAAAGTTTGACACGCTGTATCGTAAAACTATGTATTTTCGGATCCATGTTTATATGAACTTTTCTTCTTAAAATCACTTAAAGAATCACCCCTTGGAGTTAGGCCTCATATTTAAATAACACCCTGTATAAACGACGCGACGTTTGAAGAAAAAAATCTCGAAAAAAATAGTATGTTTAATTCGGAGTAAAAGCCACTTCTTATGATTCGTCTGTAATTGCCGGCAAACCTGTAGACTCATCATAAAAGTATCGCTTTTACTCCTAATAAAACAATATACTATTTTTTTAGCTAAAAAGATTAACAACTTGTAAAGGTGGTCAAATTTAATATTATAAAGTTAAAACTAAAATGGTTAAAAACCTGAATTTGTGTTTTAATAAAATATAATATTATCTCTATTTCAAGTTCATAATAAGCTCAGTACGATACGCACTTGCGTATCATAATGAAGCTATTTCGATAAGCGTTTTTTCTTTGTTTGATGTTGGTAACATTTAAATGTTTTATTTCATTGACTTGCGCGGCCTTTGTGATTTACAAGAAAACCCATTTTTCGCAGAGGAAAAATAGCTTGATAAGCTACTTTTTTATTCTGTGTGGATAACAGTCATGTATGTTGGTTGCATAAATCAATCTTTTGTAGACGCTTCAAGCTATTTTCTGCCAAATCCTATCCAAAATTCAATCTACTAACCTTCCAATGTCGATTATAACTTCAACTTTATTTGAATTTTCCATCTTCCTTACCTATACTAAATTGCAATACCGTGACGTAAAATCACGTCTTTTGAAATTCGAAAAAAAGTAGTAAAATCGCCCGAATTTCCGAACGCTCTGTATATGTACCGAATGTACAAGGATCACACAACGTATTCCGTCGAATTTCAAATCTCATATCGCTAAAATAACTTTAGAATCTCGTGGTGAAAATGGGTCAATAAATCAAAAAATGACAGTTCGCCAAATAATTGTGTTGTCCAGAGGCTACTATGATAAAAAATAGTATTACCAACATAAAATTTAGACATAAAAATTTACAAAATTTGAAGGATTTTTTATTTAAATGTATTTTTCTTGATTATAAAAGGTGAAATAGAAAAAAAATTATAAAGCACATGTTTCATAAGGCGTTTTAGCGCACGTGTCAATAAAAAAACTCGCCACTTTGTGGCTCGTTTTTTAAAATAGACGCGTGCGCTAAAACCGCTTCCTATGAAACGTGTACTTTAATATACTATTTTGATCCGCCACTGCAAGAGCTGTAAAACCAGAATGAGAAAAAGAGCGAAAAGGTGTCATTAGATTGCTATGATGATGTATTATTTGTAACAAGTCTTTGTACACTTGCTATTCTCAAGTTATTACCCTTTATACAATTACTTTTTCTTCGTTACGTTTTATCCATTATACAATATTGTATAGTATTACTGTAGATACTCCAGGGTATACCATTCCGTTACAATGTCACAACCGAATTTGCTTACCACCTATTATTTTTTATATTCACCAGGGCCGTGGCCAATAAGAGAGCGCTGACTTGACAGATCGAAATTTGGCCTTGGCTGAATTTGAATTTAATTTTTTTTTCGTATCAAATTTAAGGACTTGTAATGTGAATTTTATACACTCGATTAAACAATACAGAGATCTCGCCGAACAAACGTGTTAGTTTTTATGTGGTTACAATATTAAAACAAAAATGTTTAATATTTTTATCTACAACCATTTAATAATAGGTGCATAATACTTCTGATAATAAGAGCATTATGCTATCTATAATACAAGTATAATTATCATAAAACAACAACTGTAATTATTATATTTTTCATATGAACTCAACTTTTTTTTCTGATAATAAGAGCATTATGCTATCCATAATACAACAAGTGTAATTATCATAAAACAACAAGTGTAATTATTATATTTCCCATATGAACTCAACTTTTTTTTAGGCACTGTATAAATGGATGGTTTTAGATAAAGTATAGTATTTGACTCGCGTCTAATGAACCATAATACGCTCGTTAAATAATATACTATTATCTACAACCATTTAATAATAGGTGCATAATACTTCTGATAATAGGAGCATTATGCTATCCATAATACAACTAGTGTAATTATCATAAAACAACAAGTGTAATTATTATATTTCCCATATAAACTAAATTTTTTTCTGATAATAAGAGCATTATGCTATCCATAATACAACAGGTGTAATTATCATAAAACAACAAGTGTAATTATTATATTTCCCATATGAACTCAACTTTTTTTCAGGCACTGTATACATGGATGGTTTTAGATAAATGAAATATGAAATAATGAACCATAATACACTCGGATGATTTACAACACTCGCCTTTGGCTCGTGCCGTAAACTTCATCCTCGTTTTATCATGACCTACATTATACGCTCGTTAAATAATATACTATTATTTATTCACAAATTACGCGGTGGGACATAATATTTTGGCTGCAGTTGAAGCCATGCATCTCAACCTAATGATTAGCATTATTAGCGAAAATAAGAAATACTTACTTACTCTCGATGATTATCGAAAAGCAGTTGACGTAGAAGGAACTCTATTCCATCCACAGATGAATGTGAAATGTGACAGTAAAAGGAAGCGACTGGTTTAAACAGACTCTTCATGTTTCTCCCATCATAAATAGCCAATTTCTTGGTACAAAATTCTGGAGTGTAAAATCCCTGTATAACTACTACAAGAAACTTAATTTTTAACAAATTTAACTTTTTTTATGTCCCAGAAAGTCCACTCCCGTTTTTTTGTTAATATAACTAATTCCGCTACCGCTACATAGTTCGCTTGTTAAAATTCTGTTTTTTTTTTGGTCTGAACTTGTTTTCAGTAATGCGATTAGTTGAAAAAAACTTACTCTATCTTCATTTTTCTTAACTGAAATCACAGTTCTCAACATTTAGTGGTGAGGTTCATCGAGATGATGCTTGGTTTGGATGTCAGTACTCCAAATATGGTCACATGCATAATGTGCAAGTATTGCACCAAAAACCAAGAAATTTTGTGAACTATATGTCGGTAATAATGTGTTAATAAACGATTATTGTCTTAGTTATTTATTATCATGTGTTTTTTTTTCATGATATGCTGTATCATTGTATCCTAATATAGATGAATAGGTTATTTTATCCTATAATAATGTCTAAAATAGTACAGTAGCATGTATTCGTCTATAATAGATGTAACATGTAACTTTTTAAATAAAAATGCCCACTGCAGGTAATTTACTATTAAACTAGAATTATGCAAAAATATCTTAAGGTCCCAAATTGCCCAATATTTATTAAGATGATAAATTTAACACAAAGTATGTCATTTTAGACCATATTTCCCAATATCTAAAAACTTTTCCTTATAGATGGAAAATTCTAGCAGAGCAGGAGGTTTGGCCTGATTACGAGTAAAACCCTGCATCAAACGAAAAATGATGAAGGTAAAGTCGACTTTCTTCATTAGGAATTTCCGTCATTTTTTGTTTTGAGCAATTTTTTTTGTTTAGAACAAGAAAAGAAAGCAAAGCCTTTTCGCATTTTTTACATTAACCAAAGGCTTATTTTATTTTATATATATTTTCTAAAGCATGTCATTTTAGTATTATTTTATGAAAAACATCTCAAAATTTTGCGTTAATATAATTTCTGAAAATCTTTATACCTAGGTATTGTATCCAACATCCATTTTACGAAAAACCTAAAAAAATGTAATTTACCCGATTTAAAATATTATACGATTTTATTATGATTACATTCTTACAATGAAACTAATTGCAAGTAAATAAGCACTCTTCATTCAATTGGCTATGGTCCGTAAACTATCAGAAGTAATTATTTGTTTCAAGAAGTTATAATGCAAATTATACTTACTACAATAATTTAATTCCAGATTTTATTATTGCGGTGATTTGTTGTTCGTAAATGTATTATGAATTTATATAGAGATTTGTGTTTATAGGATAGACATATCGGCGGACAATTGTTGTCAGTTTAATAAAAATTGCAAGCAATTAAATTCTAGGAATATGTCACGCATTTTATTTGAATTTATGTTTACTGGTACTATATTATGTTTAATTGCCACGAATCCTTGCTTCGCAAGTGCATTATAGTTTTACTACTGATCAATAACGTGCACCTAGCCTTAAACGTATATGATTATTGCCCTTAGATTATTGACAGTTTGTCACTTCTTGCGTAAACCAGAATAGTAGTAAAAATTTTAAATACTCTCGCATGATGGAGGCAAAGTCACGTCACACTCTGTCAATTTTGGTCTATTAAATTTTTATAAGTTGGCATGAATTCCAGGACTGGACTTAAAAATTATACATGTGATATACCTTCTAAAACAATTATTGATAGATAATGCAAAATGCAAAAATTATACATTAAAAACCTAACCTTTACAAACAAACATTTTAAGAATAAAAATTTCACAAACTAACTTTTCGACAAAAACGGCGTTCAGATGAAATGAAACGTACTTACCGGCCACACAAAAGTAATTAAAATTCAATGAAAGTAAAAATAAACGGCACCTTAACCACAAAATATTTTGAAAACTTAATTAATGTAACAAAAAGCACAAAAACGCAATTCAAAACTCGGTGTTTGGGCTCATAACGGTCGACTACAAATTTAGGGATATTATTGTCCCAATATCAGCTGATCGATGACAAATTCCTGCTGTCATCTCTTTTAAAACAAGACTATTCGTGCCGTTTTCTATATGTCGTCGGCTTTATGACGAAAAGGCGTAACTCAATATTTGGCCAAAATGAGCTTTCTCCATTTTTAAACCCGGGATAGCTCATATTTTGTTGTTACGAAGGGGCGTACCTCAAAGTCAAACCGTTTGTATTGTACAGACAGAAAAAAGAAAGCCCTATCTCAAATACTGCAACATTTTATTATGACAAATAGGCGTACCTCAAGTTACGCCTATTTGTCATATTCTTTTTTGAACCAGGCAGCGTGTTTCTCGACATAGGTCCTTGCGTTCTTATCTGCTAATCGGTACATTTGGTGTCAATGCAATATTTATACAGTAATACAAATACAGTAGTTTTAAATCAGTCGGCCGTTAGCTCTGGTAAGGGACGTAAGTACGTGTGAGTCATTTTCGTGTCATTTTACAAGTGTAACGAGTGTACTGAGAATAATTAGAACGTCAGGTAAGGAAAAGATTTCATATTATTATTAGAAGGTTAATTTTGTATGTCTTCTTTAGATACCTACCTTAAAAATGGATGTGCTGGTCAAGTGGAATGATCAAACTGTAAACTGTGTTGATACTAGCCTGTTAAAAACTATTAAAAAACATGATGAATTTAAAGTAGGAACTCGGATCAAAATGCTTTTTGGTAAGAAGTGGTATTATGGTCGAAAAGAAATCCACTCTTACAACAAATTACTTCGATTCATCAGATGACGAGCCTTCCATGCCTCTTTTTAAATTAAATAATGGCCCAAAACCAATTTCACTAGTAAAATACCAAGACCTACTATCGCTTTGCTCTGGTGACAAACCTGTAATCAGATCACCAGAGGACATTATCTTTTTTAAATCTTTGCCGTACTTAACAGAATAACTAAAATATTATAATATTAATCTTCTTTATTGTTTGTTCTTTCTTGTTGATATTTTAAAATATTTTCTTACAAAGTCTAAACATTTATTTTGTTGCCTATTTTGTGTTGAGTAACAAATTAGTTATTACGGATCTTTGTCCTAAAAACAATTCTTGATTTTTGTTTACTTTAGTTAAAGTATTATTTTGTAAATTAAAGATATTCGCATTGGTAAACTTGCCGAATTGTAATTTTTTAATTACTTGTTGGTTAATTGACTTTAAGTTACTTAATTAGATTAGTTAAAAATTAATAATGTGTATAGTTTTATTTTAAAATAATAAAAAGTACTTACTATCATTACCTACCCACTCACTTTAATCGTTTTTTGTATTTATTTTTTTGACTTTTTGTATGTTTAGTTTATAAGTAGCTATGTAGTAGTAAAATAACAATACTAATAAACGTTTTTTCAATTCAAAAATCACCTTATCAGTACCTTCTGATTGATACTACTAGGGCGTATCTATTCCATACCAATTATTAATATTATGACAAAAAGGCGTATCTCAATAAAATAATTAATATTACTAATATTTAGAGTATATACATCAAATAAGTAACATAGGGTTCTAGTTTTACTTCAACTCCAACATATCTCTCCAAAAAAACCTCAAAAAACTGAAAACTTAGTGCCAGCCTCAAATATAAAGTCGTCATTTTTTTAAATTTGCTCTCCTGTAAAGTTGTAAATATTGAGTTACGCCTTTTCGTGATAAAGCCGACGATGTATATGTTGGCAACTGTCAGAAACTAATTAATCTTTGAAAATAAAATAATGGTAATTTTAAATATTCCGTAAAATAAATAATTATTAGGAATTCTTGGATAAAAGTTCTTTGTTGAAGGAAATATATTTTTATAAGGGATACGAACTTTGGTGGCGGTCTTAATCTTGCTTTCTATGCCAGCCTCGGAATTTTGACGTTATTGCTACATAAACTAGTGACAACTTGACCTCATAAATTGTTGAAACGCTAAACAACGACAATTAGAACACATTTGGACAGCGTTTTTTGAAATAACGTTTTTTTCGGAATTATCATGGCTAATACCACAAGTGTATCAAAATTATCGATAATTCTGCTTAAAAAGGTATTGTATTGTAATAATTGCATAAGTAATAAACGAATGCATTTTTTCAAGACAATATTTCTGATACACGAGTGCTATTCGGTGGAAAATTTCCAGGGAAATCGGATTTATATTTTACAATAATATACTCGTATAGATATACAATAATAAATAACAACAAATTAAATAAACTTAAATAACAGTGAACACAAAAGATATAGGGGAAGGAGGGGCACAGTGTTACACGGGGTACAGTGTTATATTCGAAATTATAAACTTACGCGAAGCAACACGGCGCTGGAATAATTGCCACTTCCAGTTAAGACTATTACCATTACCTTTAATTATCCGAACGCGTGGTGAAATGTGAATTGTTTATACCACCCAAGTAAGTTTTTTATATTTTTTTAGTCAAAAAGTAAATTTTTTGTATAGTTTTACAATTGTCTTGTGTTTCTTGACAATTATATATCGTAAACTTTATGGTATCATGTTTAAGGAACATGTTTGTAGATTAGCATGCCATGTAAAACATAACCTAAAAAAATTTTGTTTCCTAAAAACTAGCATATTTTTGGTAAAAATGCGATTGGGGCACAGAGTTACACACGATACTGGGGGAACAGTGTTACATGTGAAACAATAATAGAAGATCAGAAATGTTATTTTTTTTCTGTTGATTGGCACATATGGGTACTATAATGAATTAAAATAGTGTTTAATGTGTACACTTCTTTGTTATTTGATACTAATTTAAATATTCTAAATTGAAACGTTTGAGTTTTTATTTTTTAACACGTTCGCTACCGACGGCCACTATAGTGGCCTTTCCGATCCTCCGTGGTGAACCGCGGCCGCTATAGTGGCCAAAAATTCACACTCATTCTTATGCATGTAAATTGGATCTGGTCCACGCGCGGTGGTTGTTTACCTTTGTGCGGTCTGTTGGCGGTCCGTTGCCACTATAATGGCCATTGGTACTTAATTTAGGTTAGTCACTAAACGCGTCTTAAATTTAAAAAAAAAATTAGGTATATCATGAAATACGGCTCTGGTTCACAGCGGGATCCTGCCATTTCTGGTCGGTAGCGAACGTGTTAAATTATTACATTTTGAGATTCTGTCTGAGTTTTGACTTGTTTTTTATTGTTTAGACTGATGTTTATTTTTTTACCTGGTATTTTTTTGTATTTGTAAATCTTCTGAATAAAAGGAGCACTATCAGTAAAGGTAATCTAAATTTATTTGAAACGTACCCCCTTGTGTAACAGAGTGCCCCGCTAGTGGGGTACAGTGTTACATTCGACACGTGTAGAGATAATTATTTTTTTATAAAAAACCTATTTAGGGCAGTAAAAGCTTCGAAAATCAGTTGCTAAACATCAACAAACCTAAGCAAAATTAATTTTTTATTTTAATTCGATAAATAAAAAAATTATTAATCAAAATGTTTTTTATGTAATACTGTGCCCCACCTTCCCCTACTTAAAAAATAAATGAAATGTGCTTCTGCCACTACAAGGTACCATTCAAATAATATACCTAATTAACAACGTGATTATGTTTTGACGTATTCGTGAAGGTTCATTGGAACTTGTTTTGCTGCCTTGTCCAGTTCAGCTTTTTTTAGCTTCCCAGTTTGTCCGTTTACCTAACTTTCTCGTTTTTTTTTTCGACAGAAATATTCTTGTATCATTTGTCGCTACACTCCCAAAAAGGATTGACTGTAAAAAAAAATACAGTAATTTTCAATTTAAAAAAGTTTTTGTTGATATTTCAAATAATACAAACGTATTTGGTACAAATCTGGAGCTGTTAAATTTTTAATCAGCCATTTTGAACTAGCGCGTGGCTTTGAACCTCCTAGAGTGACTTTAGTAAAAATGAATTGTATTCTATCCTCCCGGTTTTGTTCCTTTTGTGATTAATCTCTTCTTTAAAACAGGTCATAAGGCATGTTCTATTGTACTTCCCTCCCCCAGTGGCGTATTTAGGATTTGTTCTGGGGAGGGGGGGGGGGAGGCGCGAAAAGGATTTGCGGCGTAATTCTTCTTGCGCCGAAGGCGCTCTTTTGCGCTGCAGGCGAAAAATTTTTGGGTGCCACGCCCTTTTTTGGGAAACAAAAATATCTGAAGTACACTAAATCACAAAATCAAGTTTCCTGTTCTTAGAAGAGAAAATATTGTAATAAATGTAATGTGCTTATTCAGTACCTAAAAATTGAAAATAAAAATTGAAAATACATATCTGGGGGGGGCCGGGCCCCCTGAGCCCCCCCCCCCCCCCCCGTAAATACGCCACTGCCCACCCGCCTTTCCATGCTCTCCGCCTTCCAACTCATAATATTATATACATTTTTTTGTAGTCCATGAGGAGTTTCTTCATTGCAGTTATGTCCATCATTTTAAATTATTTATAGTTTAAAGCAATAATTGAACTTGTAAATTGTTTCTTTATCCTTTACCATTTTACCAGGTATTAAGTTCTAATTTCTTTGCCAAACACGACGTTTGCCATGCATGTTTTAGCCACATTTTAAAAATATATTTTTAATTTTTTTTGTTTAACTCACAGAGTCGATAATAAGAGTGTTCATAATTTTTACTAACCATCCTAAAACAATACAATAATTAATTTACCATACCAGGATTGAAAAAAACTTGTTTTATAATATACAGTGTGTCCAAGAAAGTATGCAACATATGGGAAAGTTTTTTATCACCGATTTCTCAGAAAATTTTATTCTTTATAAAAGTTGGTGCATGCTTTAAAACTATAAATGCATATTTCATATTTCACCTGCGGCTAATAGTAAGGGAGTAAATGCCATTTTTTCGAAATTGCCTTAAGAGTAAAGTACCTTAATTATTAGAAATACAGCCAAATTTTATATGGAAATGTTCTTGCAAATTAGTAAGTTAGTCCAAATACGAAATTTGAGTTTGATGCCACAATTTTTAATTTTTTTTGGTTAATCCCTATTTTCCCCTAAACGGTACACCTCTGGTCGATTTTTTGTTTACGCAATTTTAATATATTTATTAAATAACTTTAATGGGGTTTATAATAAAAATGGATTAAGTAGTTGCAAACTTTTTAAAACCTTTCAATGTTGTGATTTGGTTCAGATATTAGCGTGTTGCACCGTTGCACGCCTACTTAAATACATTTTAGCCAACTTATGTTCTAAACAAAATTATGATAAAATCCAACTCTATTCATTTTACTGGAAATAATTAATAATTTATTTGTCATTTTCACCCAGTACGCTGAAGTCCAAAAACCTATTTTAAAGAAATGCATGTAAAAAAAATTAAAAATTGACACACCTAACTCAAATTTCGAATTTGGACTAAGTTTTTAATTTGCAAAAACATTTCCTTATAAAATTTTGCTGTATTTCTAATAATAAAGGTACTTTACTCTTAAGGCAGTTTCGAAAAAATGGTATTTGCTCCCCTACTATTAGCCGCAGGTGAAATATGAAATATGCATTTATAGTTTTAAGGAACGCACCAACTTTTATAAAGAATAAAATTTTCTGAAAAATCGGTGATAAAAAACTTTCCCATAATATGTTGCATACCTACTTTTTTGGACACACTGTAGACACTTATTTCTGGAATTATTCCTTTTTCAAGTTGATTAAAAATGTGACCTGTAATATAAACGTGCGTGATATTTAACGGATGTTGATACTTTTGATAGTCCTAACCACAATCGTGCTCGGCCACCCAAAATATATTATACCACAGTAACCTTACATAACGAGAGTTATTGTCATATTGTCTGAGTCGGCACATTTTTGTGATTATCAACAATCATCTTCGTAATAAATGTCTCTAGGTCAGTAGAATGGATGAAGATTTTTTTTATGATGAAACCGCCTTTGGTAAAAGAAGCTACTTTAAGGTATTATTAGGCTGCTATTAAAATAAATAATTTTAGTTTTAATGTTTACAGAGTGTTTACATAAATGGCATGTATAAAGTTGTAGGGGAGAGCAAGGCATAATGGCATAGCAGGCAAAATGACATATTAGCTGTTTTCGGCCCAGTTCGATTAAATTCGTGTTGAGTTCTCTACTACAAAACATATCTTAATACCGCTAAGATCGTCAGTCGTAATAAAATAGCATTGTTGTTTTCTAGAGAGTTTGTGTATTTTCCTATGTAAAATATCAAGGTAAGTGATTGTTGAAATATTTTTTGTTAAAATATATAAGGTCGCTGCCAATGTTTTAGTGTTAACCCACAACTATTAGCCCGCTAGTTTTAATATTACACTAACATTTAAATGATTGAATAAAATTATAACCTAGAAAATATATTTATACTTTATATTGCACATTGGGCAAAATGACATAGCAGTGTGTCGTTTTGCCTGTATAGCGGTATGTCGTTCTTAATTTATTCATATTTTGTTTCAATATTTTCTTTTTAATTTCGTTAATATACAACAAACATAAAATATAAAAAATAGAAACTATATTTTACACTTACATTGTTATTTTTTTTTTACTCACTGGATAGTTAATTTCATACAACCATGTCATTATGCCTTTAAGGGAAAAATTTGGTATGTCAATTTGCCTTACCCTATAAGGTTAAATGGTTTTTGTAATGCTTGTTATTTTTTTAAATTTTTCCTAAATGTTGCAATTCTTACAAGTAAAATATTTTAATTTACTAACAATGTTAAGAGGCCATACTAAAAAAAAAGAATAAAACCTAATATACCTTTTAGTTTAGTAAAAATTGATTTTCAAAAGATATTATGTCATATTGCCTTGCTCTCCCCTACAAGGTTTTCGGGAAGCAGTTTCTTATTTTTTTATTTAATTCCTAAAATATGTATGATATTCAAGCAACAATTACATCTGAATAATTAGGTAGTACCTTAGCTTGAAAAGTACGGTTAGCGAATCAGAAATCCTGACAGTGTTTTGTCACATTGCAAATGGATCTGTAAAATTACTTTTTATTTTCAGGGATACAATGAAGCTGACAACTGGTAATCAGAAAATGTCAAAGTATTTTTAATTAATGTGTGGCTTGTCTATCGATATTCGTTATGTAAAGGAGTAAAGTCATCGACATAAAAAATACTTCCTTATGAAAAAAAATGCGAAAACCATGTTTTTTACATATTAAGTAGGTAAATTTTTTAGTTACCTAAGTACTGCACAAATATCTTTAAATGAACCATTTTTCAGTAACTCTTAAATTTTTCAGTAACTCTAAATATTTCCGACGAGCCGCTCGTGAGCCGCTATTTCTGCTCTATAGCTGCCCTTTTTTCTGTGGTTCAACTCGATTGACAATGTTGACATGTTTGGTGGGTTGCCTGACATATTTTCCCTTTTTGATAATATATTATTATTTTTATCATAAATACTCTTAGGTTCCCAAATAACAAAAAAAAAAGGATTTTTTATAATTGCAGTAATGCCCTAGTGTACTTTACCCCACCCAGCACCCCAATTCGCTCCACGGATCCCTAAGTTTGTTATAGCACTACCTTTTATATTGGAATTAATTTCGCTGGGATGGTGCTACAGTGTATTGATGGCCGCCTTGATTTTGCAAGGAGGCTTTTAGTACATTTTTCCGTCGTTCTTGGAATTGCTTGGGTTATGGCTGCCCGTCGAGTCCTAACAAGGACGAAATGGCCGTCGTGGTCTACCCGCCCCAGGGTATCCATTGAACTTGGATCCCTGTGTATTCCAATATAAAAAATAGTTACACACTTGTCCAATATGCCACAATATTTTCTTTTAATTATCTTCGCGGACACTTTATCATCTTCTAAACATTTTTATGGCTCAAAACTCAAACGGATTGCGCGCATTCTGATGGGTGCCAGCGTTGATCTGTTTTCTGGTCTGCAAAATGGCAGATGTTTTCGGTGAAAACGCGAATAGCGTTCCCTATACTAGATTGTGATGCATTTCGTGGTTCATTTAGTTGTCTACTTTTCGATATTACCACCAGTGTAACTACCTTTTATATTGGAGTTAATTCCGCTGAGATGGCGCTACGGTATATTGATGGCCGCCTTGATTTTGCAAGAAGGCTTTTAGTACTTTTTTCCGTCGTTCTTGGAATTGCTTGGGTAATGGCTGCCCGTCGAGTCCTAACAAGGACGAAACGGCCGTCGTGGTCTTCCCGCCCCAGGGTATCCATTAAACTTGAATCCCTGTGTATTCCAATATAAAAAATAGTTACACACTTGTCCGATATGCCACAATATTTTCTTTTAATTATCTTCGCGGATACTATATCATCTTCTAACTATTAGAAAAGGTTAATTTTTTCTTTTGGTCCTTTTTTCTATTGTTTTTCGTCAACGTGTCCCGATTTTTCCCTGGCCACCTGTAGCAATATCGAAGTAAAGATAGCTTTTTTATCGAGTATACTTTTTGTACAAATATTTGAAGTCAGTATTATTTTTCAGTTAATTTATTGACTTAAACGTGGGTAAATCAAAGGTCGTATAAATTAAAATTCTTAAAAATAAGTCAACAATAAAATCATCATCACGCATACATTACAATCATGTGTAGTGTGCATGTTTTCTTTTTGTCATCCCATAACAATAAGGCATTACTAGTGCATTACACTGGCACTTACTTATAAATTCAAAGCTGACAATAGCGTTTTAAGATCAAGGAGTGTCCCATAAGACTTTAATATGCACTTCGACGCACGACGTTTGTTATAAATGCGTTATTCAAGTTTTCTTTTTGCTCTGAAACAGGGCCATAGTACAATTTATTATGTGGGCGATTATATATTTAATTTAGTTTTAAAGATCACGACTTGCGATTAAATTGATCAGATCGTTTCAGTCTTTCAGTCTTATCACCAGACAAATTTAATTTTTGACGATGCTCGACTCAAGGGTAAATCTGAAGCGTTTGTTATCGACCGTATTTTGAATTTGAAATCTTTAATGTAGTAGTGGAAGCACTCTGATCGTCTCTTAGCGTACTCTCTAGTCATGTATGAACGACGTTAGTAAAGATTATCAACAAAGTCGAACAATATACAGTGTGACCAGTAAAGTCCGCATCATATGGGATTTTTTTTTATTAATAACTTTATTCGAAATTTGACTTTGGCATCAAGCAGTGGCGGCTCGTGCCATTTTAGTGAAGTAGGGCCAGGTAAACCCTTAGCGCCGCAGGCAAAAAAAATGTGGGTGCCACGCCCTATTTTGTTAATAGTTCTTGCTTTTGAAGGAGGAAAAATAAGCAAAAAGGCACCTAATTTAATTTATGAATATCTTGAATTTTAAAAAAATACTGTAGGAGAGTGTACTATATAGACCGAAAGAACCACAAACCGAACGCAGTTTATAATTTGGTTTAATATGTATCTGTTTTTATCAATTTGTTCGTTTTTCTTCATTATTTCATTGTGATATGCAGAATTTAATTGAGTTTTAATGTTAATTTTACCAAGCATACTGAAATTAAATATATTGTTTAAATGTACCTTCGATTTTTCATGTGTCTTCATTTTTTCCCAGATATGGACCAAATCATCTGTACCTTTTTGGGACCAAGTTTGCTCCCCCATCAAATAAAACACACATAAAACAAAATAGTCTATTAGATTTATCACAACCGCACACCCAAGTATTTTTTCCATAAATATTTCTATTAAATCAGATGGCCGAACGAAAATTATTTAGTTTACAAACAACCTTACAAGACACGACGCGGACAAACAACTGTTTGAATTTGAAACGTCAAACGGTCAAACGGGGTCAAAGGGCCTGGCTACACGGAGATGTTTTCCTGCCCGCATTTAAGGTCATTTTCCAATGTTTTTTATTGGTGTGTTATGGCAATTACGTCATAACTTCGGGCCTCCCGTGTGCCTCGTCGCTTTGGCGCGAAAGCTACGTTACCGTTTTACGCATAATCGCTTCCTCAATAGATGGAAATTTAAAAAGGAGAATATTAATTTCAATAGGTTTTGGTAATTTGTAAAGGGCAGGACGCTGGACAGGAGGGCAGGTAGTGCCATGGCACTGTGGCTCTACCCCACGAGCCGCCACTGGCATCAAGTTCTGCTTCGATCGAGATGACAATTAAGCAAAAAAATAGTAGTCACGTGATTCACATTATCTGTCAAATTTAAATTTTTTCCAAAAAATAACTCAAAAGTAGGGTTATTTCTGAAAGTATCGAAAAAAGTTATTGGAAAAAGTTTTTTTTAAATGCAGTTTCTAGCCCACATGCCAAATTTTAGCTGCACAAGATAATTTTGATTTTTTACCCATATTTTGTAAATTGCACCACTTCTGCAAAATAAGACTCAACGCAACCTACATAAAACTTCTTAGTTTTGACAATGCTTTATTTCAGATATATTTTCTTTAAAGTAACGCCATATTAAATGTGTGTTTTTTGACAAAATCAAAATTGGGCTATTAAAATTTGGTCGCATGTGATGCAAAGTTTATTTGTTTTTGACCCTGTATAAGGTAACTTCATAAAATAAGTATTTTTGAAAACGTAGTTTGTGTCTAAAAGTAATACACCTTAATATTAAGACAGAAAAGATCACAGTGTCATCAGTAAAGTGTTCATTGCGTGGAAAATAAATTTTAGTGCTGGTTAAAAAATCAAAATTATCTTGTGCAGCTGAAATTTTGCATGTGGGTTAGAAACTTTTTTCGATATTTTCAGAAATAATCCCACTTTTGAATTATTTTTTGGAAAAAATTAAAATTTAACAGATAATGCTATCACTACTATTTTTTTGCTTAATTTTCATCTCGATCGAAGCAGAACTTGATGCCAAAGTCAAATTTCGAATAAAGCTATTAATAAAAAAAAATCCCATATGATGCGGACTTTACTGGTCACACTGTAGATTGAGTGCATGAACCGATACTTGGGTGAAAATTCATCACTAATGTAATAGATAACATTTTTATATGATAAAACTAAAATCAATAAAAATTTAAAAAAATGTGATAATGGTCTAAAGTCGAACAGAACAAACTGGTAGATGTTTATACAAAAGGATATAAGAATATTGCAATACGTTGACAAAATGTGCTAATTTGTCACCCTTTATTTGAAAATTCTACACATTGAAAGGAAAAAGGTATAAAATTAAATTTGTTAGAATTCATGATTGAAATTAACATATCAATAGATTTCTTCGTAATATTATTTGTTCAATTAACAAGCTCTTTAATTTAGAATAATTTCATGTTGTTATGTCAAAAAAAAACTTCATTACCTATTTTTATTATACATTATTCCTTCTTGTAATATATGTATTGTTTTTTGCCGAAGTTATTCTTAATATTCTTTACTACTTGTTTTGCTGCTTAACACTACAAAACTTCAAATTTTTGGATCTTTATATGCAAGCATGATTCCACACGTATGTTTTGTTTAAACTTTTGTACACGGTACAACTAAATATTACAAACAAAATTTCAGGCATTTTCACATAATAACTTTTTAAAATGTTTCCATGTTATTTTTTATCGCACACACTTCCAAACAACTTGAGATTACGTTAAATATTTAAAAAAGTACATGCAGATTTTTTTGCAAAAAAGTTTTTATATCTTTACGGTTAGATCATCTGAAGAAGCACACGTAGAAAGTCGTTGATATAAAATATAAATTATTTGAAGCGTATGATGTGGAATTTTTCACCACGCGCACTGAACGAGCTGAGTTTATCAACAACGAAATTCTGACAACAAATATATTAATAGGTTAAAGACAAAATTGTAGATAAGAATTTAAAAAAAAATACGTCTATAGAGTCTAGATAAACATCAATCATACAAATTATTTCAGCTCGAGTTTTTCGGTTTTGTTCATGTTTGTTATATGAAAAAATAGTATATTAACGTACACGTTTTATAAAGCATCATTTTATAGCACGCGTCCATGTTAAAAAACAAGCCGCTTGCGGCGAGTTTTATAACGGGACAAGTGCTTAAAACTGCTTTATATAACACGTACGTTATACTATTTTTTCTAATTTGTAGTTTTTTCAATAAAAAACACATATTTAAAAAGAAAATAAATCCTTCAAATTTTGTAAATTTTTATGTCTAAATTTTATGTTGGTAATACTATTTATCATAGTAGCCTCTGGACAACAAAAATTATTTTGCGAACTGTCGTTTTTTGATTTATTGACCCATTTTCACCACGAGATTCTAAAGTTATTTTAGCGATATGAGATTTGAAATTGGACGGAATACGTTGTGTGATCCTTGTACATTCGGTACATATACAGAGCGTTCGGAAATTCGGGCGATTTCGCTATTTTTTTCGAATTTCAAAAGACGTGATTTTACGTCACGGCATTGCAATTTAGTATAGGGAAGATGGAAAATTCAAATAAAGTTGAAGTTAAAATCGACATTGGAAGGTTAGTAGATTGAATTTTGGATAGGATTTGGCAGAAAATGATAGCTTAAAGCATCTACAAAAGATTGATTTATAGATTTATGCAACCAACATACATGATTGTTATCCACACAGAATAAAAAAGGAGGTTATCAAGTTATTTTTCCTCTGCGAAAAATGGGTTTTCTCGTAAATCACAAAGGCCGCGCAAGTCAATGAAATAAAACATTTAAATGTTACCAACATCAAATAAAGAAAAAACGCGTATCAAAATAGCTTCATTACGATACGCAAATGCTTATCGTAATAGACTTGTTATGATACCAAATTAGAAAAAAACATTTAATTTTATGACCGTAATTTTCTTATACTTATTGTACCTACTACGTAATAATTATATCTACTTCATATCTTTGTGTTATTGTGTTATTTAAAACGAAATAAATACAGTTTTAACTATAGCCTGTATCATAATTAAACGTTGGGAGAAAACTATCTAGAACAAATTGCGCAAAAAACGTTACAGATATTATTTTTATGGCACATAACATTAATATCACTCATGTATTGCATCAACTACATACTCATTCATCTTAAAATTAGTTTTTTTTATTGCAATAGTCCACACTAGGCCTAATTGCAGTACCAGCACTCCGTTCTTGACTTGATTATTGCAAGTTTTTATTTAATTTATTGGGTGTGTCATAATTCATAATAATTTTTCATGTCTTTTTTTAACATTTAATCGGTTAAATATGGCAACTCGAGGACATAAATTCACTAACAATACATAAGTGTATATTCTAGTAAAAACATAATAAAATTGTAAAGAAAATTTTCGGAATTAAAATCGGATTAAAGGTTCTTATTAAAAAAAATTTTTTTGAAGCCAACTGGTAAGTTTGTATTGTTGGGTTGGGGTAGCTCGTGATCTCAATTACTGGAGAAGTTTATATTTTAGGCTGTCAAAATATATAGGTACATTATACAATGGCGCAGCCGCAATACCCATCTGGGGGTCCTGAAGGAGGCAAATAAAATCCCTCTCAGCTTTTGACTATGAAATTTAATGATTTTGTTAAAACAGATTCGCAAACCTAATGCTGGTCTTTGGATGTGTTGCAGTCCAGCAGCTCCCCTCATATATTGTGCCAATATTGATAATTGAATCGGTATTTGCCTCGGTATTTGCAGAAACAACACATGTCCACTTTCTCCTAAAACTGGGTTATTTAAGAAAATGAATCTACCTACATAACTGCATAGTACTATGCATAAATAACACACGTCCATGTGTTACCTAAGTTGTAAACGACGAGCTTCATAAGCGACAATCAGGAGAAACCACACATGTCCAGGTTTCCGCAGATTGCGGTATTCGCTTGATTTGATTGCCCGTGCGCCATCAATAGCGCCAATCATCTGTTTAGTAGTAATAAAATGGGTGGGGTGGGGAACGAGTTTAAGCTTGTATTTCTGGTAAATTTCTAATTTAAAAATTTTAAATTTAAAATTTTTTTTTTTTAATTTTTTAAAATATCAAAAATTTTACAGTTCCATACTTCTATGGCCAACTACCACTGCATAGATTTTTTTCTGTATCATTTTTGAAATAAAATTTGCTTAAATAAAATCTGCTTTAGTAATTTCAACTGCGATATGCATAAAGACTTATTGATAAAACTAATAATGAACCTTTACCAATGTATAAAAATTTTATTAATTATTACAAATTAAAAGAAAAAATGACAAAAATAGATTGGACAAATTTTTACTCTTATTCTGAAACGAATGACTTATCCAATAATTTAATAAAAGAAATCCAAAATAATGTACAATGTACAAATAGAATAAAAATTAAAATTAAAAAGAGAAAAGAATGGATTACGAACGGCTTACTTAATTCTATTAAAACAAAAAATGAACTTTATAAAAAATTACAAAAAAATAATGACCGATATTTATTATATAAATATAAAATTTATAAAAACAAACTCACTAAACTAATTAAAGAAACAAAAACCAATTTTTATAAACGTGAAATTGATAAATGTAAAAACTCTAATCAAGATATCGATGGCCTATTGCTAATAGAACGTATCTGCAAAATTAGGCATTTCAATGTTTTGGTTAAAACAAATAGAACGGTATGTTTCCTATCCGTGTTACCGCCATATTATTACCACCGACCAATAAAATTCGCTGTAGTTTGCTCGAAACAATAACACGTTATGAAGCATCTCTAAATTGTGCTGCTAATAGAACGTATCTGCTTTATTTACACGCACAACACGCTCCCGACACGCATAATTTTTTTATTCCTGTTTTAAATCGATATTTCTATGTAAATGTAAGTACTATTATAGTAGTTTGATATTATAAGTAAAGTAGCATTGTTATTATACGAAATACATATATTTATAATTTTTTTAAAAGTTATTTTCTAATTTAAATCGCTTGATTAGTTTACATTTACGATACGTCTTGTTGCTTTTATACGAAAAACCGATATATTTTTAAAAACTTTCAAGTTACGTTCTATTATTTTAATAATATCTTGAAATGTAATAAACGATAATGTGTTTGGCTTGTAGATTAAATATTAAGGTAAAAATTATAACAGTTTTTTTATATTTACCAAACATAAAAACAAAGTTTGTTAGCTACAAAAGAACGTAACTTTAAATAACAGAAAAAAAAATAAAGCTAATAGAACGTAATTGTAATATACAGAAAAAATAGGAAAAATTAGCCAATTTGAAACTAAAATCAAATATGTGCAGTCATTTCAATTCATCGGTAAAAACTTGGAAACTTAAAACTGTTCAAATTCAACGATATAGGTTTTTCGTTGTTCTTTAAAAACTACCAAATCGTAGATACGTTCTATTAGCAATAGGCCATCGATATGTGGAAAACTATTAAAAAAATATGTAATAAAAATCAAAAACATAAAAATATAAACGAAATCAAAATTGAAAATGAATCACTTACTGATAAGAAAAGTATAGCTAATAGCTTTATTGACTATTTTTCTGAAGTGGGAGAAAAGCTAGCAAACAAAATCAATAAAGGTAATAACACATTTTCAAATAAAAAAATAAACAATATAAATTCATTTTATTTAGAAGAAACTAATCATAAAGAAGTTGAAAATGTTATTGATAGTTTGAAATTAAAGAAATCTCCTGGTGCCGACGGAATAACAACAGAAATATTAAAAACTATTAAAACTTCTATTTCTAGACCTCTAACATTTCTTATAAATAATATTTTTAAAACCAGTATATATCCAGAAGCTTTCAAAATTGGTATAATAAAACCTATTTTTAAAAATGGAGATTCTAGTAAAACTAGTAATTATAGACCAATAACATTAATATCTTCGATAGCAAAAGTATTCGAAAAAGTTTTAAAATTAAGAATCGAAAATTATTTGGAAAAAATAAATTTTATTTCTAATAAACAGTTCGGGTTTCAAAAAAATAAATCAACACAAAATGCTATTTGCTGTCTAACAGAACAAATATATGATGCACTAGATAATAAAAAACCTTGTATTAGTATTTTTCTAGATTTAGCAAAAGCCTTTGATACAGTTAGCCATAATTTACTGTTAAAAAAGTTTGAAAATATTGGATTCAGAGGAAAGCAATTAGAATTAATTAAAAATTATCTGAAAAATAGACCAACTTATGTTCAAATAGATAAAGAAAAAAGCTATCCAAAGGTATTTATTAAGTATGGTGTTCCCCAAGGAACAATTTTAGGACCATTATTTTTTAATATTTATATTAACGACTTATTTAGTATAAATTGCGATGGACAAATTCATAGTTTTGCAGATGATACTACAATTTTTTATACCGATACAAATTGGGAAAATTTAAATAATAAAATTAAAAAAGATTTTAAAATTATAAAAAATTGGTTTGATAACAATTTGTTAACAATTAATTTTAATAAAACAAATTATATTCCTTTTACTTTAAACCTAAATAACCTACCACAAAATATGAATAGTATTCAAATAAATGAAGACATTCAAATTTTTAAAGTTAATAAAATAAAATATTTGGGAATTATTTTTGACAGTAAATTAAATTGGAATTTTCACATAGAATACTTAATTAAAAAATTAAGAAGTTTACTTCCGATTTTTAAAAACATTAAAAAATTTTTAAATGTAAGACATATGGAAATATTATATTACGCGTTAGTTAAAACTCATTTAAATTACGGAATTTTAGGTTGGGGAGGAATAAATAGAACTTTAGTTAAAAAATTAGAAATATTACAAATAAGGTTTCTAAAAATTATATACAATAAAGATTATCTTTATCCTTCAAAAGAATTATATTCAGAAACAAAAAAGTTGAACATTAGACAACTTTACATTTATAACATCTTAATATATATATTTAAAAATAAAAACCTTATACAATTTAAAAACCATAATCATAATACACGTCATAAAAATGAAATAACCATAAAAGCTAAAATAAATAAGTCCATAGGACAAAAAAATTTCAAATATTTATGTTTTTATTTAAACGATTATTTACCAACAAAATTTAAAAAATTGATTTCATTAAAAAAATTTAAAGTCGAAATAAAAACATGGATATTAAAAACAGACAATTTGAAAATATTTTTAGAAATGCTTTAATTAATTAATTAATATTGTTCTGAATAATTTATAGGAGTAATATTTTTTACTTAAAAATTATAAATTAATAATTTTATTATAGGTAATATATTTCTTCAAAAAAGCTGCGTTTATACTATAAATTAACATTTTTACTTTAAAAAAATTGATTTTTAATGCATATTTATGATTTATGATTTTACATACTAAACCAAAAAATAAGATTTGCCCCTAACAAGCTCAGCTTCAGGGGATTGAAGAATAAGTTTATTGAAGACAACATAAACATATTTATTATATTATTAAATTTTTAAATAAACTTATTATTATTATTATTATTATTATTATTATTATCCATTTTTTTAAATCGTAGAAAACGTAGTTTTTATTTTTAAATTAGAATGATCATTTAATACTGAACAGACTAACTGATAGTTAGCATTTTAAACGTTTAGATTGAAGCAAAACATATAAGACCGATTCAATTATTCCTATAGGTTGGCATTTACTACAATACTTTATGGATTGCAATTTTATCAGCGGTTAACTTAAGTTTAACTAAAAACCGACATAGTCTATGTTTAGGTATCTATCGATGAATGTCAATAATGCAAAAACTTGTTTAATATGTCAATATTTTGTAATCGTGCTTATTACATAAAAAAAATCATAAATAATTATTATAAAAGTAATTTTGTCATATTTTATATCGCAGCAACATTCCAGCATATCCCGTTTTAACCTGTATGCTGTACGTGCTGCTCTTGATCAGGCACGTTGAAATATGCGTAGAATTCGAGCATTCCAATCTTCAATCACATCTTCTAATCAAGGACGCCGCGGCATCTTTCGCAAAGGAATGTATAATATTTTTAAATATTTAACCAAAAAGACATGTAGTTACATAAAAAACCTAGTTATTTTCAAATTTATCAGTTTAATATCACCTATTTTGAACAAAATCTTACGCAAACCCATGTAATGCTTTCCAAATTGTTGTTTTTAAGCTATACTTTATCATTACTCACCACTGAGGTCCATGTTTATCGTGTCACAATTATTATGCTACCATCTTCATTCTATTTACATCTACCATTCTTCTACTGATTATTTAGCTTCGAAACTAAGGAGTATAATTTTCTCTATTCTGCTTTCTACCCCGGCTAGCGATTCTTGATTATTCAGTTGTTTCTTCTAATAGTGACAACAATCATTGTCAAACCCCTGTATTACAATGGAGGACTATTCAGTTAAAATCTTGCTTCATAAATTTTGACGTTACGCGGTATGGTAGCGCAGTGGTAGTACCAACGAATACTTACACCAGGAAGAAGACAAACAGGTATGTTAATTGGTCGAAGCAAAAATTACATTAGGAAATGCCAAAACTGTCAAAAACAGCGCCTTCATCGGGTCTGGTTAGAACCTTGAGTGAAGAGGCGGGACGTTTAAACGCCCATAGTTTTGTTATTTTTTTCTGGTGAAATATTTTAAAGTAATATTTAAGATAAAAAAACTATTCAAAATCCCGTTAGTTGATTTTATATGTAGTAAAAATCAAATAGCACAATTCTGAATAAGCTTTTTCGACTAAATATCACTTTAAAATAAATTCCACAATATTATTGTTGATCTAGTCTCGAAGAAAATGAAAAATCAAACTCGGAAATGCACATGACATAATATTATTGAAATATTAAAAGGAAATCACAATTATCATTGAGTCTTATAATTCCTCGTAATCTGCTGATCGAGTGCCTCATCATTGAGTCTTATAATTCCTCGTAATCTGCTGATCGAGTGCCTCTTTTACTGGTTTTTCATTCATTCGCTACTTGAAGCTTTCTCTGCAATGTGTGTATTTTCAATAAAAATACCTATTTCCATTGTCAGCCTGGAAAAGTGGGAAGGCCTGGGTAAAAACTTTCTATAGCTAACCTAAAGATGACGACAAAATCTTGTCTCCAAAATTTATTCTTTCACGTAACCAACAGCTGATCTAAAACAAAAATACCACAATGTAAAAAAAACACTTCAGAGTGGCAGTGGGTTAAAATAAAATTATTTCCACTTGAGTTTAGTAGGCAGAGAATCGACAAAGGTTTAAAAAAGATCAAAAAATGGATCGAGTAATATACATTGTAAGCAAGAATCAGCAAGATCTAAATAAGTATCGTAGGGTTTAGTAATTAAAATAGGCTTATTTATACATTTACCAAAATTTAGGAGAAAATAATCAAACAAGTGTTGGCACATTTTGGTTAATAATAAGTTACATTACTTATGTATATGGGATGATTTGTATATCATAAAAATAATTAATCAAATTTAACAAACTTACCTTTAGGAGAATGAAATGTAAAATGGCTCGTGTTCATGAATAATATTAATAGAAAAGATCAAGTTGATAAGTTAAACAGACTCTTTTGATAAACTCTGTCAGCCATTATCATTTTATAAGGCGAGGTTGGGCTGGGCGATTCCATTTGGGACCATTTGTGGCTTATGGCCGAGTCCAAGAAGACACTGAACGTTTAAGTTGCAAAATAATTTAATGGCTCGGGCCATTTGTAGCATATATCTGTCTCTGTCTGCATCAAGTTACCTCCGCTACATATAAAGAGAGACAAGTATAGCTCGAACGAAGAAAAATCGCCTTGCTTAGTAAACAGGTTCAGTTTTTACAAATAACGACGTGAGTTATATTAACTTATAAATATGGGGACGGTAAACGTAGTTCGCCTACTAGCGACAAAAGTCTGTTTCTGACGTCACATAATATGAAATATGCTTCCATTCCGCCAATCTTCGTTTCACCAGGCTGGGTTGTACTATTGCACTCGACCGCGGCGACCCGGGTTCGATTGCCCGGATGGGTTAGTGTACTCAAGATTTAAGAAGGTCTAAGAATGCTGCATGGTACTGGTGGACTTTAGAACGACCTACTGTGGAAATTTATCTTTGGGACGAAAGGCGAAAGGGATGAGCTATATATTGCATACAAGTGGTTCGGATCTTATATTACCCAGACGTTAAAGAAAAGGTATACAATAAGCTTTCCGGCAGCAGTATAATGACAACATCCCAACCTTCTTAGAAAATATTCGAAGTTTATTCAAAATTGTCAGATGGGATAATACGTATTTTATTTATGTGGGCTGGATAACAAGCATGGTCGAATTTTAGTCGGATAATGGTTGTAATAAATCGTCTCGGAACCATTAGATCCTTATAACAGTGCTTATTGTGAATGTGTTTTACAAGAAGTTGTTACCTTGAACGAGATGTGTTACAGTAGGTTTTCCAACTTACGTTCCATTTATCTAACATTTATTAGTAATTTTAGAAGAACCTCTGCCTCGCTATAAGTAAGATAGAACTTAATGTGACGAGACGGGTCTATTTTAGCCACAGATTTTAGCCTTTGTAGTAGTTTTAGGAAAAAGTATGGTTTTATTTGTAACAGCAATCGTTTTGAGGCGGGAGAAAATATTCCGACAAAATATGTACTCTGAATAAAGGGCTGTATGCAGTTCTAAACAGTTTTTATTTCTCCAAATACTCGTTCATTTTTGTTTGGTGCATTGTATAAAGTGTCGAATGTGGGAACAAAATGTTAAGTTTAATTCGTGGTCGAATTGTTTTTATTACTATTATTATTAGTCTTGGATTTATAAGGTAGATTTTTTTTACTACTCAAGGGTTTACTTGTCATTTTATGCCATGCATCTGTATTTATAATAACAAAAAGACATTTAAACATCTGCGAAAGTGTTTTTATACCGTGCGAGCAAGAATAATTTGCAGCAAAGAGGGCCTTGCATCTAAGGACGTAATGCTTAGCCGTAGAGCTTAATACCTGTTGGGTGTCAGTAACTACCTGAATTAACAATCAATCAGTTATTCCGTCATCTTTGACAGTCGTTACAAGTAATTTGATTCATCGCTAATTTTTCCAATTTCTTGAACAATTCAGACAATGGGCTTTATGGAACAGCACAAAACATTCATGGTTGAAGCGTATTTTCGTAGACGTGGACGATATTCACGAACATTTTCTTAACGTTGCTTTATTGCTGGGGATTTTTATCATTGCCTGAAAAGAACCGTGGCTGTGTTTAGGGAAACAGGTTCTATACAACACAAAAAAGGAGAAGGAAGACCATCTGTAAGAACAGAAAAACTTGTTGCAAATGTTCGTGAAAAAATGCAAAATTCGCCAACAAATTGTATAAGACGCCTGTCCCAAAAAGTGGGAAGATCTTATGGAACATGCAAGACTATTCTTAATAATAATATAATAAGCAGCTAAATTTATTTCCTTATAAAGTGCAAGTATTCCAAGAAATACAAGCCGCATATTTTGAAAGACGCAGGAATTACTCTCAATGGTTTAACCAAAATTTATTGGAAAGAAATGATTTATTAGACCAGACATTTTTTTCGGATGAAAGTAATTATTTTTCTTTTTCTTTCTGTATATTCTTACTTTGTTAATTTTGTTAACAACAAAAATAAATTTGTATTTGTCTACTTATTTTATTACTCATTAGTTTGTCATAGGTATCATGTCATAATATAAATTTGACAAAATTTTAACCTAGATTTGGTTAGATATATCGTCCCCATATCATTGTGATCTGAACCAAGCCACACCTTTTTTTAATCCAAGCCCTCTTTGATGCAAATAATCAGAATTTGCATTAATTTATATATGTAAGGGGGATGAAAAACGATGCCGCATCAAAATTTTGTACAAAATATAACATTTAAAAAATCCAGTAATCACAGCAATCACAAAATGGAGTTTAATTTTTTTTTACCAAAATTATAGAAATTATGTTTCCGGTGGGTTGTCATGTATACATACTATTACATACTTTGGATTCTTGGGATATACTGTGTGCAAACTGCCAAAAAACTTAAAGAATTTTAGTAATCTACTATGTATTTTCTTTTACACTTTAATTACGCCATAAAATATTAAAGTATCCATAAAACCAAAGATGCATTTAAAAAAAAAGTAATTCTTATGATGTAATATTAAAGTCATTAAACACTCGCGACACTGTTATAAGTATTTTAAAATCATCCAGTCAACCTGTAAGCGGACACTGATAAAATATTTTATTATGTTTAATATAAGTAGTTTTCAAGACTACTTACAATATAATTACTGTTTTAAATGCATTTTTGTTATGGTAATGGGCGACGAATTTTCCCAAGTACAAGGAGGGCTTTAACATCGAGTCTGCATAAAATCCTAAGGGGGCAATGACAATTGAAGGATGTCCGGTACAAACAGGCTAAGACTAATTAAAGAACAGGGATATTTAAGAAAAACGACATTTTGAGTGGTTATTTCCAAAAGGGTGTCTTACAGTAGGAAAGCGCGTTGCTGTCACATAATAGTACCGTGCGAGCAAAAATTATTCGCATCAAAGAGGGCTTGGATTAAAAAACGTAGGGCTTGGTTTGGATCACAATGATATGGGGATGATATATCTAACCAAATCTAGGTTAAAATTTTGTCAAATTCATATAATGTCATGATATGCCAAACTAATGAGTAATAAAATAAGTAGACAAATACAAATTTATTTTTGTTGTTTACAAAATTAACAAAGTAAGTATATATAATAGAAAGAAAAGTAGAGAGAAAAGAAAAATAATTACATAAATTGCTGAAATTGGGCACCGCCATGCTCCAAGCATAAATTCACACGTCTCTTAATATTTTCGAAAGTGTTGACCAGCATCTCTGGAGAAATGTTACCACATTCTTGGATAAGCCTTTCTTGTAATTGTTCTAAATTTGCAACTGGTGATTTAAAAATAGTGTTCTTTAAATAAGGAAAAACGAAGTAATCCATAACCGTTAAGCAAGGTGATCTAGGTGGGAATTCAATGTCTGATCGAAAACTGATCAATCTGTCGTCGAAAAAATTGCGTAAGTAGTTAATAGTTTCGGCAGCTGTATGGGCGGTTGCACCGTCCTGTTGAAAATATTCAAAACGTAGTTCGTCGTCAAGTAATTGCTCTACAAATGGATTCAAAATATTGTCTCTATACCGCTGTGCTGTAACTGTGTCATGGAAAAAAATAGGACCAACAATTATTCTTCTTCGGGAAACAGCTAACCAGACACCAATTTTTTGAGGGTGCAATGTGGACTATACAATAAAATGGGGATTTTCACTACTTCACATATTCTGTGAATTCACATAATCGGAGAGATGAAACCAGGCTTCATCCGAAAAAAATGTCAGATCTAATAAATCATTTCTTTCCTATAAATTTTTGGTAAACCATTGAGAGTAATTCCTGCGTCTTTCAAAATCTGCGGCTTGCATTTCTTGGAATACTTGCACTTTATAAGAAAATAAATTTAGCTGTCTCTTAAGAATAGTTCTGCATGTTCCATAAGATCTTCCCACTTCTTGGGACATGCGTCTTATACAATTTGTTGGCGTATTTTGCATTATTTCACGAACGTTTGCAACAAGTTCTTCTGTTCTTATATACAGATGGTCTTCCTGCTCCTTTTTTGTGTTGTATAGAATCTGTTTCCCTAAACACAGCCACGGTTCTTTTCAGGCAATGATAAAAATCCCCAGCAATAAAAGCAACTTTAGGAAAATGTTCGTAAAAATCGTCCATGCACAAACCCGGATTGTATTGCCACTCACAATTTACTTTAACCCCGTTTCGAAAATACGCTTCAACCATGAATGTTTTGTGCTGTTCCGTAAAGCCCATTGTGTGAATTATTCCAGAAATTGGAAAAATTAGCGATGAATCAAATTACTTGTAACGACTGTCAAAGATGACGGAATAACTGATTGATTGTTAATTCAGGTAGTTACTGACACCCAACAGGTATTAAGCTCTTCGGCTAAGCATTGCGTCCTTAGATGCAAGGCCCTCTTTGATGCAAATAATTTTTGCTCGCACGGTATTAAACAGTTGTATAAAGAGTATATTATGAATTCTTATAGGGAATAGAAGGCTTTTTTCTCAGTGAAGCAAGCATAACTTTTTATCACAAAATGTATAGCAACCTTTGCAGAAATTAAACTGTGTAGTCAGTCAAATTTATGTGCGCGGGAAATGTCAGCCAAATTCTTTGATTAGGTTTAAACGTCTTTATTGTTCAGATTGTTCAGAAAATATGACGTTTTTTTAATCTAACCGCACTCTTTTATGGCGCAGCCAAATAATTTTATCGTGTGAACAAGGGCAAAACTGCCATATTGCAAAAGAAAGGAAGGTATCCGTTTCCAGCAGTTTTTTACGTTAAACGTAAATTACACTACAATTCCTGACAAAGTAAACTCCTTATAGATTTACTTTCGCAAACGCCGCGAAGACCGGCAAAAAACAAATTTAAACTACTTAATTCAATTCGCATAGAGCATTTTTCCGATTTAAAATGATAAACGACGTATGAAATATAAAACAGTAAGAAATATATCATTGCTCGGTAAGAGTAGGGGAGACTTGGATCAAGCCAGGTAAAGGTATTTATATATATATAAGTATTATACACTATTGGCAAGCTCAAACATACAGTGGCATTTTATAAGAGTATGAGAAAATAAATAATATGTTTAGATGCCCGCATGAAAGGACAACAGATCAAGCAGCGTTGCCAGCAACGAATACTTACACCAGGAAGAAGACAAACAAGCATGTTAATGGGTCGAAGCAAAAATTACATTAGAAAATATAAAAACTGTCAAAAACAGCGCCTCCATCGGGTCTGGTTAGAACCTTGAGTTAAGAGGCGGGACGTTTAAACGCCTATTATATAGTTTTGTTATTTTTTTTTGGCGAAATATTTCAAAGTAATATGTAAGCCAAAAAAACTATTCAAAATCCCGTTAGTTGATTTGATATGTAGTAAAAATCAAATAGCAGAACTCTGAATAAACTTTTCGACTAAATATCACTTTAAAATAAAATACTCTATATTATTGTTGGTCTAGCCTCGAAGAAAATGAAAAATAAAATTCGGAAATGCATATACATATGACATAATTTTATTAAAATATAAAAAGGAAATTACAATTACCATTTGAGTCTGTCTTATAATTCCTAGTTATCTGCTGATTGAGTATTTTCAATAAAAATACCTATTTCCATTGTCAGCCTGGAAAAGTTGGAAAGGCCTGGGTAAAAACTTTTTATAGCTAACCTAAAGGTGACGACAAAATCTTGTCTTCAAAATTCATTCTTTCACATAACGAACAGCTGATCTAAAACAAAAATACCACAATGCAAAAATCACTTCAGAGTGGGTTAAAATAAAATTATTTCCACTTGAGTTTAGTAGGCAGAGAATCGACAAGTAAAAAAGATTAAAAAAATAAATCGTATAGTATACATAGTAAGCAAGAATCAGCAAGATTTAAATTAGTATCGTGGGGTTTGGTTTTTTTAATTATATATTTTAAAATATGCGTATTTATACATTTACCAAAATTTAGGAGAAAATAATCAAACAAGTGTTGGCACATTTTGGTTAATAATGAGTTATAAGTATGACTATGGAGAACTAGAGGATAGGAGGCCGATCGACAATGGCAGCATTTTCAATTTCTGTCCCGGTTTTTTGGTTAGTTCGCTAGTTGGCCGATAGATGCTCTCGCTTCGCAAGTAGGCTGATGTCGTCTTCTTCTTCTTCGTTTTTAACTTTTACTTTTATACTTTTGACAATTGACATTTTATTTTTCAAAATAACAAATAACGTTTGAAGGCAAGACAAGACAAATAACGTTGTATTGTAATTGATTTCCATATTTATAATGAATAATGGTACAATTTATAAAAGTAGAGTTTGCTTTGCGTCGGGGTGTAAGACAGGGATCTTCTTCAGAGAGGAAACGCAGCCAAATAAGTCTCTTTCTAGCTCCAAAGGTAAAACCCTCTAGCTAGAATGTTCCTGTATTTTAAAAACGAAGCATCGTTGGAACTTTATACGGGCCGAGTTTACTAATAAGTATAACAAAGTAAGTGTAAATTCATATAAAAGTCCTTATTTGTTCCTTAAAGAACTAATTTTTAAAAAAATAGTTATCGCGTCCATAAGAATTTGATAGCCCACTTCGAACACGAGCGCCATCTTACGGCGACTCGTAAAGCTGAATTACCGATGCTAATTTGGGACCGAATCCAATGCATTGCGATCGGCCTCCTACCTCAAGCCCTCCATACTTATGACTTATATGGGATGATTTGTATAATCATAAAAATAATGAATCAAAGTGAACAAACTTACCTTTAGCAGAATGAAATTTAAAAAGGCTCGTGTTCATGAACAATATTAATTTAAAAGATCAAGTTAATAATTTAAACAAACTATTTAATAAACTCTGCCAGCCATTATCATTTTATAAGGCGAGGTTGGGCACTGGGCGATTCCATTTGTGGCCGAGTCCAAGAAGACACTGAAGTCACTGAACCAGTGCTGCTACGCTCTTGCTAACCAATATCGGTAGATGTCAAAAAATAAATCGGTCGATTGCGGTCTAAAATCGGTAGCTAGCGGATTGCGCCTCCACTATTATGTTTTTAAATAAATAAAGACTGAAAAACAGTTTAATTTTTGTTAACATTTTATTTTGCTCTATTTTTTTGTCTCAATACCTTTTAAGGTCTCAAACATTCATTTTTAAAATTAAGTCCTTACTTATATTAAAATTGTAACAATTATCACTACCTAAATATTGCCTTGTATGAATTAATCCTGTAACTGTCTTCGTGCTTAAAGAATTTCTCTGTTTAGTTTTCATTAAATTAATTTCTGAGAACCTCCTTTCAACATTGCTAACTATATAGGATTGTTTTTAGAGATGTTCTTAAACAAACTAGGGAGGCGCAATTGAGTATTTACTATGAGCTCATGGCTCAGAGGATAAATCGTATAATAATTTAAATATATATGAGTATTTTTTAAAACTTCGATTAATCGGGAGATTTCACACTAGAATCGGTAGATCTATTCAAAAATCGGTAGATCTACCGATAAATCGGTAGACGTGGCAGCACTGCACTGAACGTTTAAGTTGCAAAATAATTTAATGGCTCGGGCCATTTGTAGCATACATCTGTCTCTGTCTGCATTAAGTTACCTTCGCTACATATAAAGAGAGACAAGTATATCTCGAACGAAGAAAGGCTGCCTTGCTTAGTAAACACGTTCAGTTTTTACAAATAACGACGTAGGAGTATTGTTAACATTACCATCCAAACTGTTAATAATTGCCGATTACAAGATGACCGATTTTACCGTAAGAACCGTTTTGCGCAACTTGCCCCTATAAGAAATAACTTATAGAATATCCCACGTTACAAGTTTTGAGAGTACCTATGTATGTTTTATTTATTTTTCATATTTGCTTTAACTAGTTTAACTTCTGCTAAATTTAAAATGGTAATATTAAAGAACTTCTTACATTTTATAAAATATTTTAAGAATATAGGTACATAATTATTATATTATGACTTTATATCACCTTAAATAGTTGAATTTAAAACAAAAAGTATGTGACGTTATAATGGCAGATTATTTATTTAATGTGATTTTTATTAATGTTAATTGTAATTAGAAAAAATAAGGCTGTCTTGTCATTTTGACCCAATAATAAGAAAATACGATAAATATTATGTTTTTTGCAAGACGTTAATATAGAGTTCTTACTCAAATTATCTGCTATAATGCTGTAACGAAGTTACTATATTTTTTCGAAGTTTTTACCATTTTTACCATATGTGTTATAGTTTTAAAAGGTTAGTATGCCTGTCCGTTTTAACTTTCTTACTTTTCATGATAAAGCGTTCATTCTTGTACGTGAATAATCCGTCCAATTTATAATGTTTTTTATTTATAAAGTTTTTCGTCGCGAAACACAAGGAAGATACTTTTCATTTTCCGGCATGCCGTTAGTACTAATAGGCAGCGGTGTAAGGCACAAGCGCATACAGTACCTCCCGGATACTACGGGACCAGCGATCACCACATCCATCCCGCCGGTCTATTTCAAACTCTGGAGCTCCGTATTTTTAGGAGAACCTCGCGTTCTCATTTTCCAACAGAGTGTAGCGTTCCCGTTTAATAATTTATTTAAATAGTTCAATTTGATGTAGTCGAGCGCATTCACCATAATATAAACTATTCAGTGCCACCTTTATGTTTTTACGCATAAATTGATGATAGAAAACCCAACAAACACTCAGGCTAATCGATTGACCACGTTATTTTTGATGGTATCAAATTGAGTACGCACTCGCTTATTGAGCGACGCTCGTGACTCGATTCTTTCAACTCCTTCTAATTTAGGTAAATTGAGGTCCCAGGTGTCTCTAGGTTGTGTGATGTCTTGATTCGGACTGCTGCTAAGGGCTGAAAGACGAACGGACTTTTTCTCTGCTCAGCAGGTCACTCCTACGGGCAAAGTTTTTAAATTTTCTCCTAAAGGGGCATTTTGGAAATTTATTAGTAATAACGTTCGAGAAATAGTAGTGTCCATGCATGTTGTTTCTTCTTGTGCTTCATTGCTGTGAAACATATTTAAGCTATGTGTCGTCAATTCACCAATTTGTGAAATGGATTACATGTGGTTTTCAGCCCACTAGATCTTCTACCCTTATTACCCTTACTACCTCAGAAAGTTTCTCTATAACCCAAAGGTAATCTCTTTGGTTACCTCGCAAATCGTACCTTCTTCGATGTTACCTTCAAAATATTGATAACTGATACCTTCTTCATTACGTCAAAACTGATTATTCATTGCCTTGGAAGATATTCTCTTCACTGCCTAAAAATATGGATGTTTGTCCAACTGGAATGGAAATATGGTGATACTAACCCAAGTAGCAATTATAGACACAAATTGGACACAAATTCTTTGCTGAGAAACGTTTCGAAACATTTTCGATTAAAATTATTTAGATTGTGTGGAGACACATGTGTTTCGAAACTTTTGTGACAAATTTTCGAATTTAGTTACTAGAAACGATTAAGAACTGTTAGTTTCGAAATACTTTCCAAACAACAGTGTCGATACATTTAGGAAACGCACAAAAGAAAATTTTTCGAAACATTTTTATATAATATTATGAAATTGTGTTTAGACACATGTGCTCCCAAATTGTAGCGACACATTTTCGAATTAAGTGATTCAAAACAAATTGGTATTCTTCTGCTTTGAAATATTTACCAAACAGTGATATCCATTTAATTACGAAACTTGCGCAGAAAATAATTTTGGAAACTGCCAGAAACCTTTACACTACCGCACCTGGACAATTATTGTAACCTCGATTATAACCTATAAATTGTACATTTTTGTTTTGTTAATATGGAAAGAAAACAACAGTTTAAACATTCTTCGAGGTTTTACAAGGCAAAGTAGGTGGTCGCCGACTATCCAGCTGGTCGGCACAGCCGTTAGGAGCAACCTATTTTTTTGGCAGGGTTTCGAAAATATTTCCATACATGTTGCCAACAATTTCCAATTTGTGTCGGAAACAGAAACAATAGTTTAGACACATTTACCGTAATGTGTCTAAAAATGCTACTTGGGAAGCCATATTCAATCCCTGGATTTTATGCAGTTTGAGCTTTCTACCAATAGCTAGGATAACAGGCCAGTTATTTCTGGTTTTATCATTAATATTGCTAATTAACTTACGTTATTATCTCCTTAAAGAAATAGACTATAATTATCGACCTATTATCTCAATTTGAATTTTTTTTATAGAAAACATTATCCTCGCAATATCATTCACGTATTAATGTGTATCTAAAATGTTTCTGATCATTCTTTTATCATATTATTCGTGCGTTGCGTCTCCTAAAAAAATATGTAATTTTTTTTAGCGTTTGATTGATCAAGTAAGACACGGAATCGTGACAAACGTTTTCTTAGGGGTATACTACTACCTACTACTATTTCTAATTTTTTCTTCTATTTGTCTTTAGTTATTTTCCACTCATTTCTCTAAAAGGTCGTTTCCTAGTTTGAACCTCTTATCTTAACACGCCCGTCTGTCCCTATATCCCTATATGTACTTAAATCTTTAAAACTACGCAGCGGATTTTAAAATGTTTTTTTTTTAATAGATAGATTGATTCAAGAGGAAGGTTTTTATGTATAACTAGCGACCCGCCCCGGTTTCGCACGGGTGCAATTTCAGAAAGTGGCCGGCCGGGTTTGTTCGGGTTTGTATTTATACCAGCGGGTTGCAACGCATGCCGGGTACACGCTAGTTCTCAAATAAAGTATAACAAAACCCCGACAAGACCTGGTAACAAAATTTCATAAAAATAAACTCCTTTTTTAGATCTGAGGTAATTAACCACTTTTGCAAGAATGCATTTTATTATACGGGGTGTTCATTTGAAAACTTTCCACCTCGATTTTCCTGCTTTAAAATGAAAATGTGGAAAATCAAGGTGAAAAGTTTTCAAATGAATACCCTGCATATCACATACTTATTTGTGGTCCTAAATAAAATTAACGGTCCTAAAGAAATATCAAAATATATACAGAAAACTGTCGCGTCGTCCAAAATTCAATTAAATAAATATTAATCGAATGGGTTTAACTCATCGGTGAGGTAGGGTGGTCCGCTATTAATGATACTAAGTGCCTTAACAATTCAACCCTTCGTAATAATAATAAATCAAACAGTTTATGTTATAAAAGTTAATAAACAAAAATTTCAAAGTTTCAGCATAATATTAGTCTTAGTCTTAATTACAATGGCCGCCTGTCTTAGCGACTTCAGCATAATATGCTTATGGCGTAGTAATATATTTCAATAATAACAATGATTAACCAAACTTTATTCAACTGCTTGAAATTAATGAATGAGGGTCTGGTTAACTTTTTTACGAAAAACAATGGGTAGGCTTCATCTAGGGATATGGAAAAGCCAAAATAAACTTTTCAAAATAAAAACTTAGATATAACTATAAAAAATATGGTATTTATATTATACATTCTTTCCAAAGTATCGTATACTGTTCAAGTACTGTCGATGCCAGAGATGTATGCTTTAAAAATTGAACAAATTGTAGGATTATTTCTGTGGACGGGACAGTTATTTAGTGTAAGTAGACAACAACAATATACAGGGTGTCCGGGAAAATGTGGGAAATCTCCCGAATATGAAAAAAACACGTTAAGAGAATACTACAAGTTCATATAAACTTCTTTCGTATCGGCCTCCTCTTCGGAGATTATTAAACCAACAGGTATATTTCAATTTTTTTTTCATATGATATATGAGGCTATGAGCGCAATATCGGACTAACCCCAATATTAATAAATGTAGGAAATTAGGTTTGAAAAAAGGGTGAAAATCAGTTCATTCATAATTACCTTCTTTTAGATCATTCCGAATTAAATCAACTAAAGTGGGTTTAAGGTCATCTATATCTAATAGTTTTTTTACAAAATTTTAACTAGAGACTTATTTACGACTTTTGAATGTGGATTAGTCAACTCAAACTAATTTTAGACCCAGCAACATTGCACATAGACAGCTAATAACTTATAGCAGCAAAGTGGACCAACTACTGCGCTTAGTCCACTTTGCTGCTAACTTATAGCCATCAAAGTGGACCAACTACTGCGCTTAGTACACTTTGCTGCTAACTTATAGCCATCAAAGTGGACCAACTACTGCGCTTAGTACACTTTGCTGCTAACTTATAGCCATCAAAGTGGACCAACTACTGCGCTTAGTCCACTTTGCTGCTAACTTATAGCCATCAAAGTGGACCAACTACTGCGCTTAGTACACTTTGCTGCTAACTTATAGCCATCAAAGTGGACCAACTACTGCGCTTAGTCCACTTTGCTGCTAACTTATAGCCATCAAAGTGGACCAACAACTGCGCTTAGTCCACTTTGCTGCTAACTTATAGCCATCAAAGTGGACCAACTACTGCGCTTAGTCCACTTTGCTGCTAACTTATAGCCATCAAAGTGGACCAACTACTACGCTAAGTCCACTTTGCTTCTCTGCATTCCCAACGAATATAAAATGCTACTAAAACTAGGTTATTGCTGCCAGCTAGGAGCGAGAAGAAAAAGGTCGGTTGGTCCACTTTGGAGTTGATAAAAGTCGATATTCCGAATAATATTCTGCAATAAAACGTTTTTTGAATTTTTGTGGGTTAGTCCGTTATTGCACTCATAGCCTCATATATGGTAAGACCCTTCAAATTACTATCCCAGAAAGTGTTGCGAATTACTCACAGCTGCAGGGACGGACTAGCTGTGACACTAATGTGCCCATTTTTTTACGCCCTGTATAATAAAAACTTTGGACAATATTTTTTACATACCTTTAACTATTGACTAAAAATTAAGTACTCTTTGTTCATGTCGCTAATCCTAACCGTTTTCGGAAAAACGTCTCCATGGGAGCTCTTTGGGAGCCCATATCTCCGAAGAGGAGGTCGATACGAAAGAAGTTTATATGCACTTGTAGTATTCTTTTCACGTGTATTTTTTCATATCCAGGGGATTTTCCACATTTTCCCGGACACCCTGTAGGGGAAGGTTGCCTATATTGAACCGCTACCTAAATTGGACCACAGTACATTTCTCCGAAACTAAACAAGTGCCATATCATCTGGCAACACTGTAACATACTTCCACCCAGAACCTTTGATCGGCAACAAACTCAACTAGTTGGCCGTTAGTGCTTGGCGTGTACAGAGCAAAACGTAATTTACACAATTTTAATGTAATATTTTTAGGATTTTCCTAAGAAGTTACCTTAGAACCATAAAACTCTAAGCAAAATATTTTTTTATGGAAGTTATCAAGTCAGTTTTTCTCTTTCTAATTCTCCTATTACCATGCCATATTTGTTTTTTCTTGTTTCTTTCCTGGGTTGTTTTGTAAAACACTTGGTAGTTGCTTAAATTGGACCATTGGGTCATTGCCAAAATTGAACCGGTCCAATTTAGGCAATTTTTCCAAATTGTGCAAAAATAATTTTTCTCTTTAAATAAGTTAATGTCATGACACACACACCATTTCAATATTGCTAAAATCTTTTTTCTTTAAGTTAAAAAATGAAATTATGACTGGTCCAATATAGGAAACTAATAGGTACCTACTTTTTTTGCATTAGGATGTCTTCTACCGAAATTTTAATTGTAAATTATTTGATGTTTTTTTAAAATATAAGTATAAAACTTCCTATACCAACAATTTTATTTTTTATTTATTTATTTAACACCTAAGCTTCCGATTTAAATCATGTGGTCCAATTTTGGAACCCCCAGGTGCAATTTAGGCAACCACTTGCAGAGGCTTTTTTATAGCCTGGTATATCATAGATACGTTGAAATAAAATTCTGCAAAAATCTTGTAGTTGAACAACATACTAAAGTATACTTGGGTATAGCTTCCAGATCGATTTTGCGTTATTATCAGGATCTATGATAAGAAATCTGGAAATTGGTCCAATATGGGCAACCTTCCCCTATATCGCATAATGAAGGAGGTTTAGATTTACAAAATGTCGGATGTAAACAAATTACATAAATTATATTAAAATCCATTTAAATCATTGACTAAAGACAAACAATTTTCTTATAACTCCACTATAAATAGTATTTGTTTGAAGGTGGCAGACAATGAAGTAATATCAAAAAAATTACCTTGTCGGACTTCCATTGTCTTTATTTTGTTACTTAACACAACGTTTCGGTTAGTAATTATCTCTTACCGAAACGTTGACAATGAGAGTCCGACAAGATAATTTTTTTGATAAAAAGTATTGTGATATAAGTGCCAAAGATAATATAAACGGTGCTGCGGTGTTTATGATAAAATTATATTTTTATAATTAAAATAAAATAGCCTAAATGAACTTCTAGAATAACGTAATAATAAACAGATATAAGCTTTTAAGGTGGAATAATAATTTAAATAAAAATATATTGTGCTTTTGAATTGATTTTTTTAATGAGTAAACTCAACAAATTTTTATTGACTCGTAACTAGGTACTTAATGAGAGTAGCTAGAATCAAAAACAGCAAATGCAATATAAATTGTAATTTTATTGTTTATTTGAATTAGTTATAACATATTATAGTTATAATATGTAATTAAATAAATAATGCCTTGATATTACCAAAGAAAAAAAATACAAAACGATAAGAAAAATAAGAGATTTTTAGCATGACGCAGTCTAGCCTTTAGCTGTAAATAGCTACTCCACTGAACCAGTGGCGCAACCAGAAATTTCGTTCGGGGGGGCTTTAATTCCCTGCGCCGAAGGCGCCCTTTTTTGGGTAAAATACGTATGATTGACGAGAGCGACAGCCCCCTAAAACTTCTGCAATAATACGCCGCTGGCCCTAACTAAATATTTATGAAAAAAAAATAGAGATTTCATTTTAATTAGTAAAAATGTATTTAAAATAAGTAACGCAGAGGTATATTAATCATACTTACACTAAATCAAAACAAAAACCTTATACAATAAGTTGTAAGTAATCACCAATAATACTAATATTACAGTAAAATTCTTCGTTTTGTTTTTGCCTTTTCGTCCAGAATTTCTTCCACGGTAATATCAATATCGTGGTTCGCATAAAGAACTGCCAAACCATTTAGTCTGTCCTCTTCCGTGGTGCTACGCAGATATGTCTTTAAATATTTTAAATTTGAAAAGGACCTTTCAGATGTGGCGGTTGTAATAGGCAAAGTTAAAAAAATTTGTAAAAGCCTTTTTATATTAGGAAATATATTGGCATCACATTCGGAATACACTTTGTCCAAATCTTCCTTCAGTTTTTGTTTTTGCATTTTTTATACCACAGCTCAAGTTCAGCTTTTAACATCGTTTTATTGGAAAACTCTTCAAGGAACTCATTCTTGTAGAAGCTGTGAAGTTTCAAAAAGCATTTAAATTGACTATCAAAATCTTGATTATCATATGGAAAAAGGCATTCAAAATTTTGAATGGTTTCTCGATGTTTTAAAAACCGATCCTTGAGATTTGCTATGAGGCCATCTAAAAACGGAATAAAAATTGTTATTTTAAAAAATTCAGCAGCAGAATCGGTTTTTATAACCAATCTTTGTGTTTGTCTTGGCGGTAGTCTAGGTGTACTCTGATTTCAATATCGTATTCTGAAAGTAGACCTTGAGCTTCCTTAAAAATATTTTGAAAATTATCATCTGCCAGGACTCTTATTTCTTTAACACTTGATCGGTTACGTCATTAGCTAACTGTAATGCTTTACAAAGGTTTAAATCAACTGTTTGTAGAATCTTGCTTAAAGGCAGTGTGTAGGCATATATTCTTTCTGTACACATTAGTGCGATTACAAATTTGGGACTTATAATGCTGGCCAGTAATCCAGATGCCTCAGTGAAAGTATTGCGGTCGGTCCATTCAGTCAGACGTATGTGGCTGAATATAAAATATTAGTAAAAGGCGTGACATGAAAAATTGGTTTGCAATTAAACGAATAGGCTAAGTTTCTAAGCTCGGCGGGGGGGGGGGGGCTGCCTGGCTGCCCCCCCCCCTGGTTGCGCCACTGCACTGAACCATTCATGACAACAACATTTAAAAGAAAATATTATAATAAAGTTTAAAATTATAAATTATAAGTAGAACAATACAATACGAAAGTAACATAAATGCCAATAAGAAAACTTTTGAGTAAATATGTTAAAAAGCATCGTTTATTGACTGCCTGTCAATGACTGAATAAAAATCAAACATAGACACTTTATGGACATTTTAGTATAACAGTTTTCAAAAAAACCAGCAAATTAACATGCCAAATTATTTGGCGATGGCCTGTTATTTTATTTCAATATCATATTAAAAGCTTGTATTTTGCATTGCAAGAGCATGCATTAAGCCTAATTTCTGAAATGTTAACACTGACGAGTTTTTATTAAATTTTATATCAAATGAGATTAGTTATTTTATAATTTTAAAACTTTAATTCCACCAACAGAAATTTCCGGAGAGTTTTGATCAGTGGCGCCATTTGACTTATACAAATACCTACACTAACAAAATTACCAAATAGATAATAAAACTTCATAAAATAAACATAAACAATGGAACTTAAAAGACGTTCATATTAATTCGGTTGTCTGTATCATTGAGTATAAGACTGGGTATAAATAATATTTCAAACACTAATTATTTTTTTACGTGGCTGACAATTATGTCATTAAAAGAAATATGAAATACTATTTTAAATTCAATAAGAACGAAATACTTAGGGCGGAGAGCAAAAGGTTAATTGAAATTGTTCCTCTTGATGTATGAGACTAACTGCTTTTTCCAGTTGTTTATAACATAAGTTTTTAATATTGTGTTTACTTTCTGTCTTTACTTACCTTTTTATTTTGTTTTAGGTAATTTTCCTTTGATAGTGCCAAAGCTAATGAGGAGGTCATTAAGACGCCCATGGGTAAGAGACAATAGTTTGTTATGCCGAAAGTAAAAATCAGTTGACAATTATACATGTTCATACTACAGTATAACCACGGTATAATAGGTCGATATATGTACTCTGGTATAACTATGTATGTATGAAAGGATCATTTGATATTTTATTTTTATGTTAGAGTTATTATAATTAATTTACTTTTCTTGCTCCTATATTCTTGGTTTCCAAGACTTTTCTATAGGGATCTGCCGTTTTTTCCATTAAAACGAGAATATGAATATAATTATTTTTTTCGATTAACGTCATTGCAGTAAAACCCGAAAGTTTGAAATAATACAGTAAAAACAAGCAAATACCTCACTTTTTATTGAATTGTTTTCCTGATATACAGTGTGTCTACTTAAGTTGGAACCATATGAAAAACTTTTTTATTATTGCTTTTATGGAAAAAAGTTATTCTTCATAAAAAGTTCAGCATGGTCTAAAACTCAAAATGGAACCTTCACTTATCAAAATTTCCTAGTCATATACGAGATACATCAGAAATTACGAATTTTGCTCAATAAGAGTAAAGTACCTTTATTTTTGACAATAAAGAAGAATGTTATAAAGAAAAGTTAATTTGAATTAAAAGTTTAATTAAAATATGCAATTACAGTTATTTAGCATGGAAATTTAGGTTTTGTGATTATTAACGTTTTACATTATAAATTATTTATATTTATCTCTCTTATCTGTTAAAAAAATGATAATATTTCCATGTGTTAGTGTTTTTGAATATTCTTGATATTTAAATACGTAATGAATAAGAGAGTTGATTTTCTAAGAATAAGTTATCTGCGGCTTTCCATGAATGTCGAGAAAAAAAGGTCCAATTAATTTATTTTTGTACATACCAGACCATACGTTCGTTTTAAACGAATATTGGTTACGACTTTTTATTATAAAGTTTGGATTATACTGTCAAACCACCAGCGACCATTTTGTGATGAGACGGTTCCGTTGGAAGAAAATGCCTCATCGGAAAAATTATACTTTTTGTAAAAAACGGGTCTTCTTCCAACTTTCCTTGAATCAGAGCGCAGAATTCAAATCGTCTATCGTAATCCCTTGGTAGTAATGGGTGTACGAATTGCGGTTTATATGGATAATATCTATTAATTTTTATAATATTTGCTACTGTATCTTTACTGGCAGTAGTATTTTGGATTCTAGACGCCCTTTTGCGCAATTAAATTTTTGGTTCTTCTATGACAGAAAGCATCATTTCAAATTCAGTGTCTTCATGGGCAACCCGTTATCGGCGTTTATTCTTAAAATTATTTTCAATACTTCCACTGGTCTTGAATTGATTTAATATTTTTGTAACTGTTAAATGCCCAATGTTTGTATGCGGATGTCTAGATATTATTAAAAATATCTGCTGCGTCTCTGTGTGTTTTGTAATTGTCTCCAACAATTGAAACAATTTCTATTTTTTCTTCACAACTTAGTAAAGCTGCCATTTCTAACGCGCTTAGATATTCGTGTCAAATATTTCATGTCAGTGCATTCTAGATTACGTTAAATTGTATCAAGCCAGAATAATTAATACGGAATGATTAGTAAATAATCACAAAACCTAAATTTCCTTGCTAAATAACTGGCTGTTCCTAAACTCCGCCGGACTAATTGACCAGTCATATTTACTATACATAAACTCCGCCGGCAACTTCAAGAATCTCATACATAAACTCCGCCGCATCATAATTATGCGTAATATAGTAAATAAAACCATAAAACTTCATTTCAATTTTTTATTAAACCCTGTCTAAAACTGTACACTTAATATTAAACTATCTTAATATCCTAAAGCTTATAATTTAAACATTATTTCTTTAAATAATATGAAACTAATTTCACAAACTCAAATTTCGTTATCGTTTTGGATTTGTACAAGGTTATTTTGTCTTTAAAAAATAATTTCTTCCTTAAATATAATTTATTTTTTATTTCGTGGGGTATTTTAACACTATTCATTTTTACGTATGCATCTATCTGAATATTTTTTAAAACATCAATAAAAAGAAAAATGTTTGGATGGGCATTATAAAAATATGAGTTGAATTTACTATGAAAGGACTCACAAGCATTTGTAGTGCGTTCAGTTTCTGTAGCACTTGCCCAGATAGATGGAGGAAATAAACTATACTCATCAATATAATTGTCCGTCAAATAGTCAGCAAACTTAATTAGTTTTTGGTTAGTAGGAATCACAGACATAAGACTAAACACAAAACAGTCACTAACATCACTTGGTTCGAGCATTGTTAAACCAAAGGTCCACCGTAGCCATTCACCAACTTTAGATGATTTATTTTTATAGTCATTCACTAATCCCAACTTTTAAATTCTTCTCCAGAAACTTTGGCACAAATGGAATCGGCATCCTGTAAACCGGACATTTGGAAAAACGTTCCTTGCTGCATCATGGATGGCGTTTTCAAAGTCGGCAACGATTTCCTTGGGTTGGAATCAATGTGACGAACTTTATGAATTAGGCTATTTTACCTCTTTGGGAATATAACTACCTAATACTAATATAAATAAATATATAAAATCAAATTATTTTACCTACATCAAGAAACATGATCGATTTGTACAATTACCTGGAACAACCCCTAATTACCACTACGGCGGAGTTTATGGGTACTCCATACAGGCCAATTTTTAAAATAAACCTGTGGCTGTCTTAATCCGGCGGAGTTCGTGAGCAACCAAATAACTACTGTAATTACATAGGGGAAGGTCGTCCTTGATGGCATACTTCCCATGATGGCATACCACAGGTATCTCTGGAATAAACCGGGTTTGCATCATCCCGCATAGTTAGACGGGCGCGCGTATTGACCGTTCAGTTGTGAGTCGAATTTCAGCCGTGACGGACGTTTTTATGTAAAGTTATTTAATAGAACAAAAATTACTAAGTGGCGAAGTAATATTAGCCAGTTTTTAAACCAAAAATTTATTATGTTAGGTGCATTAAATTAGAATTCACGATTTTTTCCCGATAACTATAGGATATATATTATGTTACTTTGCTATGATTATTTTAAATCTAAGTTGTGGTTTAAATGTTTTCTAATTTATATACTAGAAGTGTGACATATTCCGAAGATGGCATATCCATTGGTTTCCTATGATGGCATACCTATAAATACATATAAATACGTATGCCATAGGCGTCATATTCAAAACGGTGCTACTTTTACTTTTCTTTGTGTCTTTGTCCCTAAACACTACTTATATGCTTTGTAAAGTTTTTGAATAGGTATATCTTTAGATTGCACTTTCCTGATAATGTTTTAATTTTTTTTTTAAGTTTTAAACATGTTCCCTAGAATGTAATATATTATTTTAAGTCTTTTTAAACAGTTTTATGTGCTTGCATTTTTTAACAATAAAAATGTGCAAACTGTAACAAAAATATTTCTTTTACATGTATGCGTCCTTCAGATTTTTGCATTTTACTGGAGTATGCCATCATAGGCAACGCAGTTGGTGGTTTTTTCTTTTCTATTTTTTTTACCAAAAAAATAGTTTTTGTATATTTTTAAAGTTTTATAATGAATATTTAAGTAGTAACAAATATTTTAACATTGTTAAATGGGTAAAAACCTTTGAACTAAAAAATATATTAGGTGGTAAAAAAAAAAGGTGCCATCATTGGCGACCTTCCCCTATTTGAATATAACTTTTAATTTAAAATAACTTTTTTTCATAACATTCTTCTGTATTGTCGAAAATAAAGGTACTTTACTCTTTGAGCAAAATTGGTAATTTCTGATATACCTCGTACATGACTGGGAAATTTTGATAACTGAAGGTTGCATTTTGAGTTTTGGACCATGCAGAACTTTTTATAAAGAATAACTTTTTTCCATAAAACCAATAATAAAAAAGTTTTCCATATGGTTCCAACTTAAGTAGACACAATGTATATAAATTTTATTTAAACTTTTTTGGAAACATATACAGTGTCACCAGTAAAGTCCGCATCATATGGGATTTTTTTTTATTAATAACTGTATTCATAATTTGACTTTGGCATCAAGTTCTGCTTCGATTGAGACGAAAACTAAGCAAAAAAATAGTAGTCACGTGATTCGCATTATCTGTCAAATTTATATTTTTTCCAAAAAATAATTCAAAAGTGGGTTATTTCTGAAAATATCGAAAAAAGTTATTAGAAAAAGTTTTTTTAAATGCAGTTTCTAGCCCACTTGCAAAATTTCAGCAGCATAAGATAATTTTGATTTTTTACCTATATTTGGTAAATTGCACCACTTTTGCAAAATAAGACTCAACGCAACCTACATAAAACTTCTTAGTTTTGGCAATGCTTTATTTCAGATACATTTTCTTTATCCATATTAAATGTGTGTTTTTCTACAAAATCAAAATTGGGCTGTTAAAATTTGGTCGCATGTGATGCAAAGTTTATTTGTTTTTTACCCTTTATAAGGTAACGTCATAAAATAAGTATTTTTGAAAACGTAGTTTTTGTCTGAAAGTAATACACCTTAATATTAAAACAAAAAAGAACAAATTATCTTCAGTAAAGTGTTTTTTAAGTGGAAAATAAATTTTAGTTTATAGTAAAAATCTTGAATACTCTCGCAAGATGGGGGCAAAGTCACGTGACACTCTGTCAATTTTGGTCTATTAAATTTTTATAAGTTGGCATGAATTACAGGACCGGACTTGAAAATTATACATGTGATACCTTCTAAAACAATTTATGCAATAGCCTCATCGGTTCTACCGCTTTAATATTGCCAAATAATAAGTAATAGGTACCTAATAATTTCTTTTGAAAGTTTTGTTTTATAAATATTATAATTTAAGGTAGGTAATAATAAGCATGAATTTCTATATGGTTTAAAGATAAAGTGTCAAAATATATTTAAAAAGTTTATAATATTATAAATATCCAAACCTTAAAAATACTAAACTAACTCTAACTAAAACACAACTTAAAATAGGATTCTGTCACTCATATTTAGAACAGATTTTTTTGTTTTATTTTTTCAGATTATACCTTTAGGTAAAATACCAACAGTTCAACATAAACTAATTGAATTCAAGTTATTACATTCACTGTCAAGAAAATCCTCATATATGACTTACGTAAGGTACGTAGACCCAAATATGGTTTTTATAGAATTTGTTGGCTATGGTACGGTTACATTTCTAAACTTGTATGTAGGCTAACATAAAGTTAAAAGTTTCAATATAGCCAGGGATTTAATTTTTCTGGTGGAAACCCTACTTGAGTTTTTGACTTACATAAGGTACGTAGACCCAAAAGTGGTTTTTATGGAATTTGTTTGTTAAAATGCAATTTATTGATATAGTTACATTTCTAAACTCGTATGTAGGCTAACTTTATGTTAAAAACTTTATTTTATTGTCATACAAACAATAATAATAGTAATATCAAATAATAATTTCACTTATGTAAGGTACGTAGACACAGAAAATAGAATTTTATATTTGTTCGCTATCCTATTACATACTAATATGGTTAGCTATTTTAACTATTATAGTAACATAATTTTACTTACTATTACCTTACTATTGCCAAACAATAATAATATTTACTAATAACAATAATAAAAATAATTCCTTCAAAATCAAATAGCTGCTTTTTAAAGGTTAAATAATATGGAAAGCTGTTTTGGCATTTGGTAGAACTAGGCGATACCCGGTTTTATCAACCTACCCGGTTTTGTCCAACTCTCCCCTACCTACCTAAGTCAGGGAAATACTTAATTTCTACTTATTTTTCTTGAAACAGAGAAGGATATCTAGATAATGTAAAATGCAAAAATTATACCTTAGAAACCTAACCTTAACGAACAAACATTTTAAGAACAAAAATTTTACAAACTAACTTTTCGATAAAAACGGCGTACAGATGAAATAAAACTTATTACTTATCGATGAAATCAACTAACGAGCAAGGCACACATTAATAATTATGATCCCTAATGAAAAATAATTAAAAAATTTTAATCTGTATCTAAATTTTTGATCAAATGAATAATAATTTTAGGTACTTACAATTAAATGTAACAAAAACGCAATTTATAACTCGGTGTTTGGGCTCATTACGGTCCGCTACAAATCTAGGGATATTATTATGTCCCAATGTCAGCTGATCGATGACAAATAACCGCTGTCATCTGTTTTAAAACGAGACTATTCGTGATATTTAGTATAACAACTTAAAGTTTATCTATTTTCAACGATTTAATGAACACTTTACTGATGATAGTGTGTTCTTTTTTGTCTTAATATTAAGGTGTATTACTTTCAGATTCAGACACAAACTACGTTTTCAAAAATACTTATTTTATGACGTTACCTTATACAGGGTCAAAAACAAATAAACTTTGCATCACATGCGACCAAATTTTAATAGCCCAATCTTGATTTTGTAGAAAAACACACATTTAATATGGCGCTACTTTAAAGAAAATGTATCTGAAATAAAGCATTGTCAAAACTAAGAAGTTTTATGTAGGTTGCGTTGAGTCTTATTTTGCAAAAGTGGTGCAATTTACAAAATATAGGTAAAAAATCAAAATTATCTTATGCAGCTGAAGTAGGCTAGAAACTGCATTTAAAAAAACTTTTTCTAATAACTTTTTTCGATATTTTCAGAAATAACCCCACTTTTGAATTATTTTTTGGAAAAAATTAAAATTTGACAGATAATGCGAATCACGTGACTAATATTATTTTGCTTCATTTTCATCTCGATCAAAGCAGAACTTGATGCCAAAGTCAAATTTCGAATAAAGCTATTAATAAAAAAAAATCCCATATAATGCGGACTTTACTGGTGACACTGTATTTAATACTTATGTAACGGGTGGTCAAATAAGCGAGGACGTCGGCTTTATCTCGAGAACCATTAGTCGTACAACTTTCGGAAAGATTTTTTTATTAGTAATGTGGTCAAGTGAAATTGCTGGAAATTACTTTTAAGTTCCTCATTTCGCCGCAAGGGGGCACAATTAAAAATTGTTTTTTTAAATTCTAAATTTCTCCGAAATTTCCCATATTAAGGTATAACTCTGATTACATCATTGGAAAGCTTAGACAATTCTGCATCATTTTGGTTTAAGGCTCATTGGCGTACCGATCTTGAGAAGAACGGGAGAAGTATTAAAAGTGTAAACATTAAAATGGCTGTAACTTCTAAACGACTTATCCGATTTTACTAAATTTAAGCTTGTTTGGAAGTACCTTCAATTGTCGTATCTAATGGTACACGATAGTTTCTAATACAGTCGCTAGAGGGCGCAATTTGTATTAAAAATTATTGTTTTGGCAATAACTCTGAAACGAACAAAGATATCGAACTGCGGTCTTCACATCTTTTCTTGCAAATTTCATCTACTTTTCGATTATGATGTCATAGTTATACCGTAGGATTTGAATTTTCGGAATAAAATCGAATAAACTGTTATTATTACAAATTGCGCCCTCTAGCAATTTTATTAAACACTATCGTGTACTGTTGGATACGGCAATTGGAGATGCTTATTTTCCCCTTCCAAACAACCTTAAATTTAGTAAAATCGGATAAGTCGTTTAGAAGTTACAGCGATTTTAATTTTTACACTTTCAATAGCTTCTCCCACTCTTATCAAGGTCGGTACGCCAATGAGCCTTAAACCAAAATGATGCAGAAATGTCGTAGTCCAATGATCTAATCAGAGTTATACTAGTGGATTTCACCTTAGTTTTTAATGCTTTGACGTCTCTCTTGTCAAACATATTAGCCAACACGTGATTTTAAAATCCCTAATTCTATAAACGGCTTTCAGGCACTGGCATTGGCTAGATTAACAAGAGATGAATATAATAACTGACCGTATAGTTACATGTACATGACGAAGATGCACACTACACAGTTCAATACGTTGCCCTTCAATGAGCTCAAACTCGTCAAAAGCACAGCATCGCTCGTATATGCCATTAGTATGTGCATCTTTGTCTTACGCATTTGCTCTCGCATATTTCTTTTCGTACTTCATTAATTCGATTGTCTCGTCGCGTTCTTTAAATATCACAGAGCCGCATTGGGACTTGAGACACACCGCGCACCCCGTGCATTCTGCTGTTAATTCTTAGAGTCTTTAATTCTTAATCGTTCGTGTTATTGTTTTTGCTATTTTTCAGACAGCATTTTGCTTATATTTTGTGCGTATTCGACTTTTTGGTTTTAAACTGCCGGACTGTGTGTATCTGTGACGTGTTTCTTTTTATGCAAAAGTAAGTAAATAATTATTAATGTCTCGGACGGTGACGACGACATCGACAGCTTGTCAGATGAAGACCAAAAATAATAGGGAACTTGCAACAAAATTAAATTTGAAAACCACAGTGAACCATTATGCTAAAATAAGTTTTACATACAGTTGTATTGAAGAGTGCTTGAGGTATCTGTTCTGCAAACGCATGGACAAAAATCTTTTTTTGTAGTATCTACTTACATTATTTTTTCTTTATTCATTAAAAAAAATACCTAATTCGATAACATTACAAACTTTTATTGTTTTATTATAAACCAACGAAAAGTTAGACCGATTGTAAACTTCAAACTCTTTAGAACCTAGTCCAAAGAAAAAAATATCTACCCGTGAATAAGAAAATAAAAAAGTAAACAATAAGCTATTAAATATAATATATAGATTTTTTCAACTTAACACTGCATGGTCTAAAATCAAATTAAAAAACAAAATAATTCTTTAATAAAAAACGTAGTTAATTATTGATGATACTAGATTCACGACTGCCCCTTGTATATTTTTTATTGTACTAAATTAAGAGTGTGTTTTTACCAAAATAACAGCACTTTATTATATTATGAATAAAAATTAAATGAAATTGTTTTTCTGATATTCTATCCTATTTCCATTCCCCTTCAGTGTTTTTTTTTGAAATATCCTAAAAATTGCTTAGGTAATTCTCGTTTCCATCCATACAACCACAAATAAATTGACCCATGTTCACACATAATTTTTAAGTCCGGCCCTGGCCAATCCTTAAGTTCTGTAAAAAGAAATGTTATAAATGACATGTGTCAGCGGCGGCCATTAAAAACTAAGGTGACATCCACTATACCTTAATATGGGAATTTTCGGAGAAATTTAGAATTTAAAAAAACAATTTTTAATTGTGCCCTTGTGGCGAAATGATGAACTTAAAAATAATTTCCAGCAATTTCTCTTGACCACTTTACTCATAGAAAAATCTTTCCGAAAGTTGTAAGATTAATGGTTTCCGAGATAAAGCCGACGTCCTCGCTGAGAATTTGTTATTTTTCCATGAATATAGAAACGCAATAAAAGAAGTAATGATCCTACATTTTTATGATCATAACCGTACTTTACGCAATACCCAGTAAAGTAATAAACATTAAATCAAACAGAAAGGGAAAAATAAAACTCTACAAAAATCATACCAAGAAGAGAAGGAATTGGCTACACTCTTTTTCATCTATATATTACGCAAAATAGTAGCATAAACCAAACCACTACTCTCTAATCACGTGATTTTTTTTTTACAAATAACCCGTTTTGTCCCGTCCCGTCGGTCGTTTGCTGACCACCACTCGGCAATTTGCATTAAAATATCAACAATTTCTACACTGCTGCGACACAACGACTAGTTTTCCCATGAATACTAATGAAAATATTATAGGAGCGAATTAGCTTGGCCATTTTTTACGGTATTATTTCAACGCTTTTAATAAAATACTGGCTGTAATAAAAGTTTACGATGAGACAATTTAATAAAATAAAGTTATTGGGTATGCACATAGCCGAGTACGCTAACAATTTGTTGATAGCAAGGTGGGTAATGTCAACGTTTAAAACAGTAACTTGATTGATATTTAAATAAAAAATTATTGCCGAGGCTTATAGAAGTTATATTACACTTTGGTCCTTCAATACTCGCATACTATACCGGGTGTTTCTCAAAAGACGTTCACCCCTATAACTTTTCTGTATTTATAGATATTAAGATGAAATTTTGAGATTATGCATAAGAGACGAGTCTGCATTTATTGGCATAATTTTCAATTTGTCACTTCCAGTTTGACCGGAAGTGACCTTGACTTTGGTATTTTAAATGGGACATCTTGTATATTTTTACTTATTGGAATTCAGCATAACATTCTGAGTTAAATGACATCTCACTTGTCATTTTTTGACGTGTTAGAGGTAACATTTTTATGTTTATTTTTTATTTTCAATCTAAAGTGCTACAAATTAAATAAATCTGTTAATTTATAGTCATATATATGAAAATTAATAATTGACTTTTTAAGTTTCACAATCGTTTAAAAAATTAAATTTTGTTTTCTTGACGTTTACTCCATTTTTCCAAATGGAACGATGGTGGTTCACTAGGATATTTAAAACGAGCATTTTTTTCTCAACAATTTGATACCATACTAATGATTTTATTGTGTTGTCGGATGCTATTGAAAAATTTGCCTTAAGTCCCAGTCGCAAATTAAAAAGCATTATTGCCGCGCCCTGTCTTTTCTAAAGAAATATAAACGCGGCTTTGAAAAACAATGAAATGGTTATGAAAACCAATATGGTTTTAAATTATAATTGTATTGACATTCGTTTATTAAACTTACATTGTAAATCAGATAAAATGGTAAGTTTTACTAGAAATGAAGAACAAATTGATATGCTCCTAATTTTTGGAGTTACTAGAGAAATTCATCTGAAGCCGCAAGATTGTATGTATTGTATGTTTTACAAACTAATGACATTTCAACTTTAAATTAAAGCCATATTGCTTTTCAAAACCATTCGATTATTTTTCAAAGCCGCCTTTATATTTCTTTAGAAAAGAGAGGGCGGCAATAATGCATAACGCTTTTAAATTTGCGATTGGAATTTAAGGCAAATTTTTCAGTGTCAATTTTAAAATAGCATAGGAGTGTATGGTATCAAATTGTTGGGAAAAAAATTCTCGTTTTAAATATCCACTATCGTTCCATTTGGAAAAATGGAGTAAACGTCAAGAAAACAAAATTTTATTTTTTAAACGATTGTGAAACTTAGAACGTCAATTATTATGACATAATTTTAATTTTCATATATACTACTTGACTATAAATTAACAGATTTAATTAATTTGTAGCACTCTAGATTGAAAATAAAAAAACACCTTAAAAATGTTATAACACGTCAAAAAATGACAAGTAAGGTGTCATTTTACTCAGAATGTTATGCTGAATCCCAATAAGTACAAATATACAAGATGTCCCATTTAAAATACCAAAGTCAAGGTCAGTTCCGGTCAAACCGGAAGTGCTAAAAAATTGAAGAATATGCCAATAAATGCAGACTCATCTCTTATGCACAATCTCAAAATTTAATTTTAATTTTAATATCTATAAATATAAAAAAGTTATAGGGGTGAACGTCTTTTAAGAAACACCCGGTATAGTCTATAGCAAAAAATAACTTGTCGGACTTCCATTGTCTTTATTTTGTTACTTGACACAACGTTTCTATTTAATTAGTTATTGGGTATGCACATTGCACATAGCCGAGTACGCTAACAATTTATTGATAGCAAGGTGGGTAATGTCAACGTTTAAAACAGTAACTTGATTGATATTTAAATAAAAAATTATTCTGAGGCTGTTATATTACACTTTGGTCCTTCAATACTAGCATTCTATATTATTATAGTATAGAGTAAAAAAAATAACTTGACGGACTTCCATTGTCTTTATTTTGGTACCTACTTGACACAACGTTTCGGTTAATTATTTATTTATTTATACTTCTTTATTTCAAATTTGAAATTTCTTTCACAAAATACAAACTGAAATGACGTCAACAAAGAACACAATTAAATTTACTTATTCCTAAAAAATGGTAATGTAATAATATAACATTTTAGACACATATAATGTGGACTTTTCTCACTAAGTATAATATAGGATATGTTACATTTCTTGTTCTGGTGTTATATTGGTGTAGAGATGGAGTTTCAATGCAATGTTTGTTTTTAAAAAAGAACGTTAAGCATTCATAAAAATATAAAGACCATATATGGTTAGAATACCATCGTCCTTAAATACTGTCCTATATACACGATACATAATTCTTCATTTTTTAAATTATTCTTAACAAACGTTTTTGGATGATAAAGATACCTACTTTTAGCATGTGTATACCCCAAAAAGTAATGCCATAGTGAACTGTAGATTGAAAATTGGAGAAATAAATCGTCTTTAAAGTTTTTTCGTTCATGTATTTACTAGTGACTCGGATTCCATAACAGATCGAACTTAATTTTTTAGAGAGGTATTCTATATGACAAGACCACATGCAATCCAAAAATTCATTAATATAAATTCCCAAAAACTTAGTGTTTTTCGGTAAGATTATGGAATTGTCCTTTAAAAAATAGTGGTGTTTCTACTTTTGATTGCTTCGTTCTAAAAAGCATAACATTTATCTTGGACGCGTTCAATTAACTTATTTTGGCTAAACCAGGCATTGACCATATCTAAAAAAAATTTGCCGCTGACCAAAATATCATTTAAATTACTACATCCAATGAGTAAGTTAGTGTCATCAGCATATTTTACCAATTTCTTGGACAAATCTGAGCTGTAGTTCAAATCATTATTAAATATAATAAACAGAATAGAACCCAGCACACTTCCTTGTGCTATGCCAAGTTAATTTTTTAGGGGTTTTGATTTATGGATCCGACCATCCTTTAAAACACTAATAGTTTGAAATCTTTCATTTAAGTATGACACTAACCATTTGTGAGCATTTTCTCTTATCCCGTACATTTCAAGTTTTCTGATCAATAAATCCCTGTCCAGGCAGTCATAGGCCTTTGAAAGTTCTAAAAACATCCCTAAAGCCAAGTTACCATTCTCCAAATAATCCAAAACTACCTTAGTAAAATGAAATATTGCTGTTTGGGTTGATTTTTTCTTCAAATAGCCATGATGGCTTTCGGAAAACAGATTACATTAATTCATAAAGTTTATGACTCATTACTAGTTCAAATAACTTGGAAAAACCGGGTAATAAACTGATTGGTCTATAGCTATCCATATTTTTTGGGTAACCTTTTTTATAAAGTGGCTTTATAAGGGCATTCTTATTAGTATCTCTAACCGTTTTTAAATGTAAACGTAATTATAGTTCCAAGGCTACTGTCCTAAATACTATCCCATGTGCTTTCATTAAGCTAGATGTCTATTTTAATGTGAAGTTAAAGCTATTTGTTTTGGACTTGGTTTACTAACCATACGGGTTTTTTGATTCATAAAAGCTGCTTCTTTGATTTTACGTTTTCGCCAGTGCTGTTCCGTGTGCAAAACCTTGGCTTCTGACCATTGTATATCATGTTGGTTGGTTGGTTGGTTTCACTATTTTTGCCGGGAATAATAGCAGCACAGGCTAAGGCGGAGGAGTGGTTTTGCTCAAATAGGCTCCTGCTTAACAGAGAAAAGACTAATAGAATGATCTTCACGATGAGAGATACGAATGAATGCGAGGACTGTATGACAAGCGCTAGTTTTTTGGGTGTAATTTTGGATACAAAGTTACAGTGGGACCCACACATTAAGGCAGTTGCTAAAAAGCTTACTAGTGGTATGTACGTCATCAGGAATCTCTCGAGATGTGTTTCGCCTTCAGTCCTTAGGACGGCCTATTTTGCAGTCTTCCATTCTCACGCATCTTATGCAATACTGGCCTGGGGACACTCCTCTGGGGCTCGTAGATTATTTGCAATCCAGAGAAGGGCAGTAAGGGTTATGGCAGGCCTAGGATTTAGGGATGATTGCAGAGAAGCATTTGCTTCTCTAGGAATACTTACATTACCATCACTGTACATCCTTCAGAATCTCATGTTTGTTAAGAACAATATACATTTCCAAACCCATGAAAGCATCCATACTTCCAATACCCGTGGTAAGAATAACATAGTGCCCCTCTACTGGCGTCTGAGAAGGTGTCAGGACGGTCCCGGATACTGGTCAATCAAATTTTTTAACGCCCTTCCTCAATATATTAAAGACCTACCACAAAAATCATTCTATAACAAGATGAAAGGCCTCTTAACAGAAAATGTATTCTATTCTTTTGAGGAATTTTTAAATTTTACATTTTAAATCAGATATGTATTTTAGATTTTTGAATTTTATTGTATTTTAATCTTTATATTTATATAATGTTTTACTTTAAGTATTGAGTGACGAATGTAAACATTTTGTAATTAACATGAAATAAAGAGTATTGAGTATTGAGTATTGAGTATAGGTTGAAAGTAAGTGAGTTACATTTAACCATCCACTGTAACCGTATGATCTATTATGGCCCACACCTTGACCTTTTTGGGTATGTTTCAGATGTTCTTTAACTCGTACGGGAAGAGGTCTTTTTGTTTCTCCAATGTACGACTCCCCACACTCGCAAGGGATTCGATAAATGCAATTTTTTGTGTTTTTATTACTGCAGGGTTTTGTGTAAGGAATTTTCTAAGCGTACCTATACTTTCGGATTTAAAGGCTGCTTTGATGTTATAGTTTTTGGTTATCCTTCCAATCTTTTTAGAAATCCCCTTACCATAAGGTATTGTAAGAAATACCTGCTCCTCTTTCGTTTCTGTACTAGTTTTGACTTCGCAATTTTAAAGTTTTACGATGGTATTAGTTACAAAAGTTTCAAGAAAATCATTTTGTATTAAATCTATTTTGATATTTAAAATTTCAATATTAAGGTCTTCTGGATTGTTGCAAATGTTAGATGCTCTGTGATAAAAAGTTTGAATTATGCCTTGTTTTATGAAGTTTGAATGATTTGATGCGTGATTAAGGTATTGCCCCGTGTGAGTGGGTTTCGTGTACCCTGAAATTGTTATGCTTTTAGCACTTCGTTTGACGAGAACATCGAGAAAAGGTAGAGTAGAATATTGTTCTGTTTCCATGGTAAATCTAATGGATTATCATACTATTAATATTTTATTTAACTAACTTTATTACCTCTTTGTTACAGACGTCTAAACATAATGCAGTACAAGTGGCTATAGGCATTGATAAACTACCCCAATATACTGTAAAAGTTGGAGCATCGTCGTTTTTATATTCATTACATTTAGGGTTCCAGGCAGTCCTTATTTCAAATAACATTTCTTTATTCAATACAAAGTCCTCTGCCCTATTAACAACTATATTATTAGTATCTGTTAATTATTAAATAGAAATTACTAGGTAAATGCCCAAAAAAGTTCTGATATACCAAAAATGCGAATTTAGGGCATGGCCTACGGTGCGCGGCGCTGGATTGTTCTTTACTTTTATATTTGATAGTCTACAACCCGAATTAGATGGACAAATCTAAAAAATGTAATAAACTTTTATTATAATGGGGCAATTCTGACCTTTTAGACAATAAAACATTAATATAATATATTCTTAAAGTACCAACTATATGTTATAGTTATTGTAACACCACAAATGATGCAGACAAAAACAATGTCTGCAACATGTTAGATTACCAAAACAGGGCATAATTCAAACTCTTTATCACAGAGCATCTAACGTTTGCAACAATCCGGAAGACCTTAATATTAAAATTTCAAACATCAAAAAAGATTTAAAACAGTATGGTTACCCTGAAACCTTTGTAACTACTTAATACCATCTCAAAACTTAAAAATCGCGAAGTAAAAACTAATACAGAAACGAAAGAGGAGCAAGCATTTCTCACAATACCTCTTGTCAAGGGGATTTTTGAAAAGATTAGAAGGATAACCAAAAACTATAATATCAAAACAGCCTTCAAATCCCGAAATACGCTTAGAAGCTTTGTTACAAAAGTAAAAACCCCCGTAATGAAAACACAAAAAATTGTATTTATCAAATCCCTTGAGAGTGTGGCGAATCGTTCATTGGAGAAACAAAAAGACCTCTTCCCGTACGAGTTAAAGAACACCTGAAACATACTCAAAGAGGTGAAACTTCGAGATCAGGTATAGCGGAACATGTATGGACCAACCAGCATAATATACAGTGGTCAGAAGCCAAAGTTTTGGACACGGAACAGCACTGGAGAAAACGAAAGTTTAAAGAAGCAGCTTTCATGAATCAAAATACCCATATATTTAGTTAACCAAGTATAGATATCCCCAATATCTGGAAGCCTCTTCTTGTCCAAAAAAGCAGCTCAAACTTCACACTCCAGTAAGCACGTAAGCACGCAGTCGTCAAGCTTCATTGCACATGGATAGTATTTAAGACATGAGCCTCAGAATTATAATTTAGTTTACACTAGAAAACAGTTAGATATACTAACTAACAGAAACGTTGTGTTAAGTAACAAAATAAAGACAATGGAAGTCCGACAAGGTAATTTTTGTGATATTACTTCATTGTCTACCACCTTCAAACAAACATGTTAAATTATGATACACATGTTTTCTTTGTCGTTACACTATACGATTTTAACAATGACATATGATATTATGATACTTTTTTTTCTATTGTCTTATAAGTTTTAAATGATTTAAGTCATTTTTGTATGACATGTAAGTGTATTTCAAATACGAAATATATACGTTTATAAACATAATATTATATTAAGTTCTATTCTTTAATAATTCTATAAGGTTACATATAATTTAGCACTGATATGAAATAATATCTAGAAATTCGCCATATTATAATATATTTTTCTTTGCTACAGTTTTAAGTTAATTTCGCGTTGTAACATAACAGTATATACAGTGTCCGAGGAAAAGTCTGCACCGTATGTAAAACTTTTTATGCGTTTTTTTTGCAAATCTCTTTTTGGCATGAACCAACACAAAACAAAAGTTGAAAACTCTTGGCTTGTCACGTGTGTTACACTTATCAAATGTTATTTAAATGTTTCAAACTGGCGAAAGTGTAATTTTTTTTTAGAGATACGATCAAAACTATGTATTAACTAAAAGCTGTTATTTATTGAACGAAAAAAAGGTTATTTAAATTTAAATTTGCCCTAGGCAAACAAGACAAATAATACTCCAGAGGTGCCTTAATATTTTTTAAGAAAAAATTTTTTTACAATAAAATGGGTTTATGCGATAACTAAATTTTAAAATGCTATTAATCTGATTCAAAATAAGTATTTTAAATAAACTGACACAAAAGAGTAAAAAAAAGTGACGTTGAATTTCCAAAAAAAATTTAAAAAATATTTATCTACCTACATATAAATTTTTAAATAAAAATTTTAGTATGGACTCAAAATATGATGAAAAGCAATATTTTTTTATAACTTTTATTCGTATTTCTAAAAAAATTACTCTTTCGCCACTTTGAAACTTATAAATGAAATTTGACAGGTGTAACGCACGTCACAAGTCAAAAGTTTAAAGCTTTTGTTTTGTTTTGGGTCATGCATGACATAATGATAAAAACAGATTTGCGAAAAAAACGTATAAAAAAGTTTTCCATTTATGGTGCAGACTTTTCCGCGGGCACTGTATATATGCATATACTAAAAAATAAATTAATTTATTCCATTGAATTCCTCAAACCATTTTGGCCAGAAACTTTCGGGGCTATGTAAGTATTTATACACAGTGGGGGACTTAAAGCGGACAATATCATTTTTTTTTGTTTCTTATGTTAGCGATTAAGAAATTTGCATTTTAAAGATGTGAAATGCAGGAACGGATTCGGGAATTCGTTGGCGCAGAAAATTTGATAAATGACCAAAGAGTGGCATAAGCGAAAATTTGAAGCTGAAATGGGCGAAAAAAAAAACAAATTGAAAGGTTTAAAAAAGGCAAAGATGTGCACCATGCATTTATATTCGTAACACTAAAGAATTAAACTATTTTTGGCTTGCATTACTTGGATTCAGGGGTGGAACGTTTAAAGCCGGGATATGCGAATTTCGGCAGAAATAAGTACTACTTCATGTTATAAAGAATATGTACTTTTTAGGGTCCATTAAAAAATAAAAACCCTATTGAGGCAGCGTTTTTATGCGTTCTTCTGTCAGCAGGAACAAAACATGTTATCTATATATTTAATACAGTTTTTGCATTTGTGATTCCCCTAGGCCATAGCTTGGCATGTGTGACAAAATCTGTTGTGTTTAATAATAATAATAAATGAAGAAATGCCCAATTTCTAATTTAAAAAATTAAATATCTTCTTAAAAGCCCCCTGCATAATGGAAGTTTTTTGGCTTCGTAGAGGTTAGGTTAGGCTAGATTAGAGTGACAGACTCTGGCACTGTCCAAACAGTCTCACGTAGTCCGATAAGGACCGTTGTTCTACCATACGTGTTCCGCGGAACCTATCCGCATCAGCTTCCTGATAGTTAACGGGACGTAGACCGTGGGAGAATCTTGACAGCTTATTCAATCCAGCCACTGCTGTTAATAAACTTAGTGAGTCGACCCAGTTGTGAGCCGCTCACTTTCTCCAGATCATTAAAGAATAGTTCGCCCAGGGCATTGAACCATCTTCTCGCGAGGCCGGGGCATTCACACAAAAAATGCTGCATACTTTCCTCCTCTTCCACATCTCTGCAACTTCTGCAGAAGTAGTATTATCATGCGTTCGACGTGTCAACCGAAAAGGCAATGTCCGGTGACTACGGCAGTGATATTTCTTAGGTCCTTCCGACAATGCTTTAATAACGCTGCGGTTTTCCCGTTATCAAGTAGGGGCCATAATTGCCTGGAGATACTACAGGTTGTCAGTTCTGTCCATCTGCTTTGCGCAAGTTGTTTAGCTATCCGATCTATCTCCTCTAGTGATGCCGCCGAGACGAGAAATTCTCGTGTCTCGTCTCGTCTCGTCTCGTCTCGTCTCGTCTCGTCTCGTCTCGTCTCGTCTCGTCTCGTCTCGTCTCGTCTCGTCTCGTCTCGTCTCGTCTCGTCTCGTCTCGTCTCGTCTCGTCTCGTCTCGTCGAGACGAGACGAGACGAGACGAGACGAGACGAGACGAGACGAGACGAGACGAGACGAGACGAGACGAGACGAGACGAGACGAGACGAGACGAGACGAGACGAGACGAGACGAGACGAGACGAGACGAGGGTGAAATTTTTTTCTCGAGAGAAGTCACGAGACGAGACGAGAGAAGACCGTTTCTTGTCGAGAAATTTCTCGTTTTTTCTCGAATTTTCTCGAATTTTCTCGTTTGTTAGAACACTGAATTTTAGGTATCTCCTAATATATAGACAGAAAAATAATGTGTTTAACGTTCTCACTCTATCGTATTGTGAAGGCATTTACCTTAAAACAGATATTCAAGAGAACAGAATCAAATTGTCTAGTCTCTTTCTTCTGTCTACGGGTAGTAGTTGACATTTTTAAATAATTAACCAAATCTGAAAGAAAGCATTTTCGATTGAAAACACAATATCGAAAAGGACCCCAGTCAAATTTCATTCACAGGGCGAAAGGCGATAGATTTTGACTAAATTTAACAATTTTGTATCAAAAATTCGAAATTCGCCAAAAACTTCTCACACAAAAATCATTAATAAAAGTGTGAATTTCATTTCATATCTCTCTTACCAGTTTTAATATTTGACATTACTTTCATAACACCCTGTATATCAACCGAAACTTTATTAGGAAATCACAGATAAAGACAACGGAGGGCCATGAAACTAGTGTTATTGAAACAATAGCATTAAGTTAATAGTCTCAATTATGACATTAGTAAATAAATTAATAATAAAAAGTCTAATATAATAGGTAAAGTGACATTCAGTACGAATGATTCAAGTGTATGCCTTATTTTGCCTCATTTTATTACACAGGTCTCAGACATAAATTTGGCTATCGAAAATAATTATTAAGTGCGGTAAATGATACTTTTCCGCACGAGGTGGCAGTTGCACGAACGGCTCGAAGCAAGTCCGGGCATGCCACTAAGTGAGTGTGAAAACGGAACTTTTCGCACATGTTACTTACAATATTTTTCCTAATTGCGTAAAATTAAGCTTGTTCGTAATAAATTTTTGTATTTTTGGGTAAAAGGAGTAAAAAATAAAGTGAATTTTTAAATTTTGATAATATGTCAAATAGAGCATTTTCGGAAATACTTCTTTAAGTTCTTTCTCTTGCACTTTCTATTAATGTAATAAAAAAATTAAGGTTTTCCCCGGATGACATTCTGGGCTGATCCCTTTATTTAGTCGAATATTTTCCAAACTATTGCAGTTAATTATGCCCCGAATTATGCCAAAAAATAAATAATAAAAGAAGGGTAGTTCCATTATGAATCAATTATAATTATTATAAATCGTTCTCTATTCTGTATCTTTTACCACCCCGTACTTATGTTTTGGACTGAAAATACCTCGGTGCCAAGCCTATTACATTACGTGAATTATGTCTTATGGCCGCTTGCAATATTTTGTTGATCTAAGAAAAATAGTTTCTAAGTCACATGACTAACAAACCGACTTATATTAAACCCTTCTGCGAGACGACCAGATACTTTTAAATGTTTACCCCCTTTAAGATTCGTATAAAAAAATATTTTACTCACGAGAAAAAACGAGACGAGACAATGGCACTCTCGAGCGAGAAAACCGCGTTTCTCGTCGAGACGAGATAAAAAAAAATCTCGCCTCACGAGACGAGACGAGAATGGGCCAATTCTCGTCTCGTCTCGTCTCGCGGCATCACTAATCTCCTCTTTGACTGATCCGAGTGGTCTAGCCAAAGTATTCCCTGCTAGTTCGACAGACATGCTCGCCCCCTTCCTGGCGAGCACATCAGCAGTCTCGTTGCCATGAAACCGTTGATACACTTTATTACTTAAAGAGTATTTTTAAAAATACATTAAAGATTGAAGAGTCTGCTGTCTTACTTTTAATATTTAAGCTCTAATTATTGTCAACTTATAACCCACTTAGAACACCTGCAAGTTATGCGTGGACGAGCAAGGGAAACGGTACAGAACATAATATGTCAATGCTATTCATTGGATCTCAAAAGACAACAAATACTCGGGAAACCAAGACTAAAACCAGAGGATAAAACGAAACACCGTCTTTTTATATTAAAAGTATTTTAAACTCAAAAATATTGAGCTCTGGGTTTTTAGGATATAAAATAAAAACGGTACCAAACTCGGCTCATTATTTTACTTGTCAGTATAATCCTCTAATTGTTAAAATAGAACTGTTTTAAATTTATTCTCCTTTAAATCCGACTCTTAAAGTTTACGTTAAAACTGATTATCACTTATAATCTCCCTAGCAGCAGAATTATTACCGATAATTTTTTTTTAAGGTCACGAATGGATTTGTTGATAGAAAATTATCCCGAGTCGAAGACGAGGAAATTTTCTATCAACAAAAATATGAGTGAAACCGAGAAAAAAATTATCGGGAATTAATTCTGCTGCGTGGGAGATTCGGTAAGAAAATTTCACGCCATCAATATTCATCCAATGAAATATAATCATTTCATAACGTTGCCATGGCAACCTTTGTATTTTTTCGGAAATTTTTTCTTGCTGGGGTACCCTGGAGGGTATTACAGTGGAAATTTTTTGACATAATATAAAGTGACAACACGGAACTTTATAAAATATCAACTGGAACTGTCAACAATCAACCAGTACGTTTTGTCAAACTTTTTATAATTTTAAATTACCTTAATTAATGTTAGTTAATATTAAAGGAATAAAAACGCCTAAACAATACAGAATCATTTATTTTTTAGATACATAATTTTTAGTTACAAACTGTAAATGTACCTTAAATCCTCTTTCTACCTCTTCCCTTTTCAATGGCCAATAATCCGATGGACAAATTCTATTGAATAAATGTCTATGTTTTAAATAATATAGGTAATATTTGGACAAAATTTTGTTAACTTCTTGTCCACGTAATAATCTGTATTTTATTGATTTTTTAAAAGATATTGCTGGATGATCGAGAACAAATTTTCTTCCTCTTATTCACTACCGCATTCGGCAATAAGATCTTCCAAAAAAAAAAACATGTACAGTACGGTGATGGGTTCAAAATCATATGACTTCTCGAGGCAAAAGTCAGTAAACTGTAGCCAAACACTTGCTTTAGATTTTTTTGTATTAGCAGGTGTTAACCCCTCAATTTCTTGCCTAACTTCTTCCATATTATTTTGACCAAAGCGATTCATCTTGTGATCCCTATCTGCACTTCATAAACCAACACTAAATGTTAAATAACTGCGATCTTGTGCTGCGGTTACTCTTATATAGGCACAACTACAACTGACATATTTTTTTTTTTAATTTGACATTTAAAGTAATTTCAAAGCATTCTATATTTATTGACGTATAACTGTCTAATAACAAATATCTATTATAAAATCATTTTGTTGTGAAATTTTCTTACCAAATACCATTCGAAATCAAATTATACCTTAAAATTTTTTCTCGCACACGAATATTTTAAGAAAATTTTCTCTCGCCTCCGGCTCGAAAAATTTTTCAAAATATTCGTGTGCTCAAAAAAATTTCTGAATATAATTTGACTTCTAGTGGTATTACAGGTGAAAATTTCATAAATTGGAGTTTCTTTTAATGTTCCTGAAATTTTAGTAATAAACCTTAGTTACTAACAAGTAAAATCAACTTCTATTGTAAAAATACAGTGCGTCATATTAAACTAAACTCATCGGAAATATGTTTTTTACAGTTATATTTGAATTTAAAACTATAAAGACATTGGATTGTCCCACCTGTCACTTCGAAATGACTTGACATTTGAATTAAAATAAAATCGTAGTAGTCCTACCTAAGAAAAATTATCACTTATTAATTTTATTAGGTTAATAGGCTATAGACTATCTCGATAGTCTCCCGTTGCTATAAGCGACGTAAACAAAAAGTAGCCTTCTAATTGGTTGAAAATAAATTTATGAAATTTTCATCAATATTATTTTTTTTAAATAGATTTTTTTGGGGTAGGGTAACTTGACTTACATTTTACCTGTTGCTATAACGGGTCTATGGAGCGAAATAAGTATACAGAAAATATCGACTGGTCTCAAAAACTCATTTAATTAGTTAAAAGACATCCTACATACTTTAAAATTATTTTACATCAAAATTTTATTAACTATATGTAATATATTTAATTTTTCAAAATATTATTAACGATAGACATGTTATTATTTTATGCGGTGGTAGCCTATAATACATATTTTTTTATTTACCAGTCTACAAACTATATTTAGTCTGCAGAAAATATTCGCCGTTCTCAAAAAATCCAGTGTGTCTACCGAACAGGCAATGTCCGGTGATTACGGCAGTGATGTTTCTTAGGTCTTTCCGACTGTGCTGTAATAACGCTGCGATTTTCCTGTTATCAAGAAGGGACCATAATTGCCTGGAGATGCTACAAGTTGTAAGCCCTGTCCACCTGCTTTGCGCAAGTTGTTTAGCTGTTCGATCTATCTCTTCTTTGACTGATCCCAGTGGTGCGCCCTCCCTGGCGAGCGCATCAGCAGTCTCGTTGCCGTATATGTTGCTGTGTCCAGGAACCCAACACAAGGTGTTTCAATGTTGAGCACCAAGTGTGCAGAGATTGTTGCGACAGCGCCTTACTAATTTTGACTTAGTACTGCTTGAGCAAATAGCCTTTATGGCTGCTTGACTATCTATATAGACAGCTATAGACGCAGGTTCTTTCAAGCCTGGGTGATCCCGCAGGATGTTGACTGCTTTATCCACTGCAAAAATTTCTGCCTCGAAAATGCTGCAGTAGTCAGGGAGTCTATACGACCTCTGCATTAGCGTGCTCTCGGAGAAAGTAAAAATTAAAATTTTAAAAACGGTAATTTTAGTCTATATAATAATACACACTTTCTTACCTATAGTGCCGTCTCTCCGAGCCGTTTTAGTGCACAGAAACAATTTGCTAGTCTTGGGACACAAAAATATGTTTCAAATAAGAAGTTAAATATCCAAATAAATTTTCATTACTGCAACAAATTTAATTACAGATTGACATGTTTTTTGCTTCCTACGGTTACTTGAAATACACATTCCGGTTCACTGAAAATATTGTACTGTCTCAGAAATTTAATTGATTGAAAGTCACGTGTTACGTAAGGTGTGAAATTGTAGATTACATTTTTACAAGATATTATGTTAATGCCGGCTTTAGCATGATTACTAACAGGTCAAATTGCACATTCGTAGTTGTATATAATTTGGACAGGGGGCCGAAGAGGATTCCTAAAGCCAAAAGACCTTCTACTATAGGTTCAACATCGATTCTTTGCAAATATCTCGTAATCAGGTTATTTAATATAATAAATATAATTATCACTATAAAAGACAGCACCAACATAAATTTTTTTGAACTATTAACATATTATTTTCTTATATTCCACGATTTTCGAGTTATATGTATGTACATAAATAAAGTAAATATGGTAACTTACAATAAGGTAATATTTTGCTTCCCTTGCTATGCTATACTAACAGGCTTTTGCAAAACCAATGGAAGCCACTCCTGTTAAATGTGTTTCTGCTTTTTCAGGTGCTTTAAATTAATTGGTGTTATTAGGTGGACGATCATTCTTTCGATAAGGGATCGGCGCTGTAAGTGGAAACCCACCCACTAACCAGTTCTGTAATGGATAACTAACCCGTTTCGAAACTGTTTGAAGTCTATCGAATAAGATTAATAATAATAATAATAATAATAAAAGTTTATTCAAATATTTTTTTGACATTTAATGCTAATATATAATTTTTTTTTATATATAAACTATCAATTCCGAACTCAGAAGTAAAATACTTGTTTTGAGTTAAATAATATAATATTTTTGTCAAGAATATATTTCATAATTCAGACACAACTAGATTATAATATAAGTAAAACGAATATGACAATATTTTTTGGTACCTACCTATATTTTATATCGCTAAGTATATGAAGATACAATACGTTACGTATATAATATATATATTTATTTATTTTATTCATTATACCTTGGTATCTTTATTATTTATTAATGACGTTCTTGAATATATCTCTTGGATTAGATAATATCCAATTTTTAATTTTATTTCTATAATTATTTAATGATTTAATTATTTTAATTGACTGTGGTAGCATATCAAAAATATATGGATTGATGTTTAAAAAACGTTTGTCTGCTATTGTTTTGTTTACTCTGTTTTTATATGTAATAGTATTTTTAGACGAGTTTCATGTGTATGATTAATATAATTTATTTTATTTTTATGTTTAAAAATATATATTAACATGTTGTAAGAAAATATTTGTTTAATATCCATTTTTCATAATTTAAATGGGTTTTTACTAAAGAATAATAAAGTATTTCTAATTCTTTTATATTTAAAAATTGTTTAATATGTTTAAATTTTTTTTACAATGTAGTCACTATGTAAATCCCATTTTAAATGTTTATCAAAAAATATTCCTACATATTTAATATCTTCACCTTCCTTTATATTAATAATATTATTGCATATTATTGGACCAATATTTGAAAGTTTATTTTTGTATGAAGTAAATGGAATGTATGTTGTTTTATTATAATTTATAGTTAATAAGTTTTTATTAAACCAGTAGCTTATTTTTATAAAATCTTTTTCAATAGTATTTTTTTAAATATTCCAATTTAGACCTTCAAAAAAATAACCGCATCATCAGCTTTTCCTTGGCAGTTTAAAATAAAAATATCATTTAGATAAATATTAAAAAGTATTGGTCCTAGGACTGTATCTTGTGGTACTCCATAATTAAATATTTTTGGTGAACTAATATTTTCACCAATTTTAACATGATGTACCTACTCTGTTATATAAATAGTTTTTAAATAAAGTTAATATTTCACCACGAAATCCAAGTTTTTCCAATTTGTTAATAAGAATTTTATGACTGACAGTATCGAAGGTTTTAGCTAAATCTAAAAATATGCATATATATATACTGTTCATTTTATTATCGATTGAATTATATATTGAATTTGTTAGGTGAAAAATTGCATCTTGTGTGGATTTATTTTTTTGAAATCCAAATTGTTTGTCTGATGGAATTTTATTCTTATTTAAGAAATTTTCTAATTTTTCTTTTAAAACTTTTTCGAAAACTTTTGCTAATGATGAAATTAATGTTACAGGTCTGTAATTTGGAAATTCAATTTTATTTCCGCTTTTATAAATTGGTTTTATTATACCTATTTTAAAAGCAGATGGATATATTCCCGTATTAAAGAATAAAGATGGTGGTAATTAAATAAGTTAATGGTTTACAAATGTATGAATTTGTTATTTTTTATATTTTGGAATTCACTGGCAAGACGACCCTTAAAAATTGGTTGGGATTAACAGACCCACAAACAAGGTCAAGCGTTGAAAATTATCTGTTTTTTATTGATCTAGTGATTCACGAGACGAGAAATCTCGCTCTTTTTAAAAGCTCTCGTCTCGTCTCGCAAAGCGAGACGCTAACATCTCGCAAGATGTTTTCTCGTCTCATCTCGCGAGAGTCTCGCAATTTCTCGTTCTCGCAATATGACGTCATAAAAAAAATTCTGCAAAATTTGGGTATAAACGCGTTTGGTTATACTGGTTACAGGCTTGCCAGATTTAACAATTTTTTGCTATTTTGATGATTTTACCCAATGAACGCCAACTATTGGCAATACTAATTTTGGATCCGTCTTACATAATAATAATAATAATAATTATTATTATTATTAAAGCTAGGTACGGGTTTTAGTGCTATCGTAAACATTTCGATAATATCTAACACTGGTTTTTTCAGATCAATAACGACATAAATAGCTAATTTTGTTATTAGATCGGCGATAACGATAAGTAGATCATTTTTACGGGTGCACTACGCACGTGCCACTGATTTATAATAAACCATTTAGGCGTTTGCGATCTATTCGGAGGTGGAAGAAATCCAAGATCACCTACCGGTTAATCAGCACATGAAATAAAAAAAGGGCGAATTTTAGACCCAATTAGGTAGAAAGAGAAGAATCTAGTAAGCGTCTGTTTCAGCTCATTGGCGTTAGTAAAAAAAGGCGGGTTTATTAATATGGGAATATTTAGAACGGTTTTAGCGAGACGTTAATTGAATAGAGAGTTTATAAATCGATGGTATAGAGTTAATAAATGTATGTGATGATATTGTATTTTTGATAATGTGTGATTTCCCTAAGGGCAAGTGTTCATAAGCCCTTAAATAGCAGCCTTCACACGTTTTAGTATTACCACATGGTTTAAATTTTAAAATATTAAAAGTAAGATACACCCTTTTTGACTGTTTTAGGCACAAAACGGCAACGCTGGTTGCCTGCAGAATCACGTGGCGAAACAGAATGCAAAAATAGATCAGTTACCGGCAGTTCTAAAATCACGTTTCTGTTATGTTTCTCTATCGTTTTTGGTTAAAAAAGGTGTGTAATATGTTTTAAATGTAGTATAAATTACAGTTTAATGTTGTTTTAACTGGGTAATTAATAAACCGGGATGTTTGGTTGTGTTTTATTCTATAAACCGTTGTGGAAATTTAAGTTTTTAGTGGTCGTTGCAATATTTGTCTCATATTATGTGTGTCTGTAATAACCTAACAACAAAAAAACCAAAGTCGGTATTATATTAATGTAGTTTGTGATAATATTATTGTCTGTATGTATATAAATAGTGAAAATGAAGCTCGATTGTTTCGATTCACAACGGCATTATTTTAAAATAATCATGCCGAAAAGAAAACTTGCAGAAATCAAACTTTATCTACCTTTAAATTTCCGGCCAGTTATGATTTATAAAAAAAACGTTTAAAAGCGATTCCCAGAGACAACTGGAAACCATCATATTATACTTAATTCACGGCGACGATTCTCGTTTATCAAATGGTTCTATTTACGGTAGCCTCTCGATTATCCGAAATGATTGTCTATTTACGGTAGCCTCTCGATTATCCGAAATGATTGATTCTTGCCATGCCTCCACATTATTCGAAATTTCTAATAATAATTGTTTTGTTGGTTTTGTTGTTGCGGCCAAAAATCGAAAGACTTTAAAACTAAAACAAATACCAATTACCTCTTTCATTAATTTATGAATATGAATACATACTAATGTACATACATAAGTATTAGAATTTATTATGTATATATATACATCTATAAAAGTACATAGATATAGTTACTTTTCCTATAGTTAATGATTTTCCCTCGGATTTTCCCCAATCTCCGCATTATCCGAAATTTCGATTATCCGAAATCGGTCCGGTCCACATTATTTCGGATAATCGGGAGTCTACTGTATCAAAAATTTTGACAAAAGCTATAGACGTTACAAAAAAAATGTTATTTTTTTCTTTTGTCCTTTTTTTCTATTGTTTTTCGTCAACGTGTCCCGATTTATCACCTTGCAATCGGGTGATACTAACGGGATTCTTTTTAAAGTTTATCGCAATTCCTAATTAAAATCTTAAGATTTTGCGAGATTTCTCGCTCTCGCATGTTTATGTCTCGTATCACGAGATTCTCGCAGAAAAACTCTAGTCTCGTAGGAGACTGGGCCACTCTCGTTTTCGTCTCGTCGCGAGCAAGCGAGACGAGAATGAAACATTAGTTGAATCGATGGTTCATTAAATTGTTCACATTAATTTCCGCCAGGCACGTAGCTAGGGGAGGGGCCCAGCCCCCCCCCCCCCCCCCCGAAACTCGAGACCATACTTACAAAACTTACAAAAACAAAATGAATTTTATGCGAAATATCCATCATGTATTATTAGAGCTCTAATTTCGACAATATAGGACGCATTAAACATTTCCTACACTATTAAATTTTCTTCGTGACAGTTTGTCATGTATAAATAGTAGATATAGTACCTATATAATATAAATTTTAATACAATTTAAACCCAATACGAAAAAAATCAGATTTATTTTTAATGCAGACGCGGGTATAGGGAGGGGGGCAATTACCTTTCCCCCCTGAGTCACGAGACCCAAGCACCTCAATTATTACCGGATTTGTTTTTGTGCTTTTCTTGAGGATTTTGTGTTGTTTTTTATTTTTCCCACTTGAAAACCAGGCACCATGATTCAAAAAAGGGCGTGGCACCAAAAAAATTTCGCCTGCGGCGCTTTCTTTTATACGCATTGGGCGCGATCTCGGTGGGCGCCCCCCCCCCCTAGAAGAAATCCTGGCTACGTGCCTGATTTCCGCCAAATCTATCCAGGGGCTGCAAAAACTAATCTTTTACTCCCTTTGATGGATATTTAACAACCTGATACGCCACTGAACTGAAATGTCTGATAAACTTCCAGAACAGGAGACATGGAGTGGTACTTGGTGGTAATTGATTTATATTAAAATATGCATGAACATTTCAGAATCAATAATTTTCACTCTTTTTAGCACACACGTTTAGAAGATTATCAGTTAAGTTATAACAACATAACATTTCCTGTGTGATTATTGAATGCATGATTTTATATTTAACAGCAGTTAGGTATCGTGGAATATTTCATATTTCTTTAAAGTCCTCAGGCGTCTGGTCTATAACACGGCGAAATTTTACACTAAATTAAAAAATTTAACTTAAAAAAAAATTGTATATACAACTATTTAATAAGACGCACATAATACTTATGATAATGAGAGCATTATACTACCCAAGTAACAATTATAGACACAAATTGGACACAAATTCTTTGCTGAGAAACGTTTCGAAACATTTTCAATTAAAATTATTTAGATTGTGTGGAGTCACATGTGTTTCGAAACTTTTGCGACACATTTTCGAATTTAGTTACTAGAAACAATTAAGAACTGTTAGTTTCAAAATACTTTCCAAACTACAGTGTCGATACGTTTAGGAAACGCACAAAAGAAAATTTTTATATAATATTATAAAATTGTGTTTAGACACATGACACATTGTAGCGACACATTTTCGAATTAAGTGATTCGAAACAAATTGGTATTCTTCTGCTTTGAAATATTTACCAAACAGTGATATCCATTTAATTACGAAACTTGCGCAGAAAATAATTTTCGAAACTGCCAGAAACCTTTACACTACCGCACCCGGACAATTATTATTATAACCTCGATTATAACGATTATAACCTATAAATTGTACATTTTTGTTTTGTTAATATGGGAAGAAAACAACAGTTTAAACATTCTTCGAGGTTTTACAAAAGTTTTATTAAACGTTCAACAAAGTACAAACCAATTTTGTAGGTTATATGTCACAGAAAGTGTAAAGTGGTAGTGTATACCGTGACGGTATACAGAAGTTTTATGCTTCTAAGCTTAACCTTCCTCTTGACGGGACTGTGCATTTTTTACTTAGCGACGTTTGTTTCGCATGGTTTCGGTACAATATCGAAACATTCTTCATGTTTCGACACATTTTCTATGAATTATAGCTACATGATTATCGAAACATTATAGAAACCAAATACTAGAAATTGTGTGTCGACTCCATTTTAGACCAGAATAATTCTCGCTTTGTGGCGGCCATTTTGACAAATTCATTTTTATATTATTAAAATGGACTTTAATTAACTTACTGCGTCATTTGAAATGTAAAAAAGTGGTTACATTAGTTCCATTTTGCTAGCTTAATCAATTGAAAGAAGAATTAAGTAAAATTTTAAAAATATTTAAGATTTTATTTTTTGACAAAGTATTTATTTTGTGTGTAAATGTCAATATACCGGGAGCGTCTTAAGAATATAAAGCTAAATTACTAAATTGCACGATAAAATTTATTTCGTCAACGATTTTTGGATCTCCTCTGCAATAAACCATACGAAAAAACTGTATCAATACTCTGGTGACAAATTCATTATGGCGAAATTATGCTGTCATCATATTGTTTACTTTCTTTTATCTTACAACCTGCAGAGAGATATATATTATATATCTAATTATTTGTTTCAATAATGTTTCCATTTTGACAATTTACAATTCCAACAGTCAGCGCCCTCTCTTTGTAAAATGAACTCTCACTCGACACATTTATGGAAACATGTTCCAAACATTTCTGAAAATTTTTCGAAACATTTTCGATAAAAGTTTCGATTTGGCGTCGAAACAGCGAAAGTCACAGCCCGTACCAACCACTTGGAAACACGTGCTAATGCGCCATTTAAAATGTATACGTTTCGAAAATATTTCCATACATGTTGCCAACAATTTCCAATTTGTGTCGGAAACAGAAACAACAGTTTAGACACATTTACCGTAATGTGTCTAAAAATGCTACTTGGGTATGCATAATACAACAAGTTTAATGCAAAAATATTACTCATAAAACAACAAGTGCAATTATGAATTTGCAATAATCGAGAGTCACAAATACAGTGTCACCAGTAAAGTCCGCATCATATGGGATTTTTGAAGTGAAAACTTCTTTAGGCGCGTTTAGCACTTTTTGTGGGCACTGAATTAAACTGAGCCGTCACGCGTCACACTCGGCTGTGTAACGCTCGAATTCAACTGCTATATTCAATCCGAACTGACCCTGACCCGAATGAACATTATATGCAAGAGCATGCCGCATGCGTTGTGTGCGTTGTATAGACACTCGTCTGCGTCTCAGGTATGTTCTAGCATTTTTTAAATTATATATTTACGTAGGGTGAAGTATGGTTTACCGTAATTGCTTATTCCGTGGACCTAATTTATTATGATTTCTGACTTCTGTTGAAGATGTAATAATTCAAGGGTTGTTCAATTTTAGGAAATATATTTTTTCGTATGCAGTAAAATTATCCCGTATTCCAAGTTTATGTTATTTTTATGATTGCTTACGAACCTAACCTAAAAGAAACAAAATTGAAAAATTGTATTTGATATTGTTAATTTCACCTTGTTGAAGTTTTCACTTCTGTCGTGTGGTCTTAAGCACAAACAATTTTTTTTTTATTAATAGCTCTATTCAAAATTTGACTTTGGCATCAAGTTCTGCTTCAATCGATATGAAAATTAAGCAAAAAAGTAGTAGTAGCGTGATTCGCATTATCTGCCAAATTTTAATTTTTTCCAAAAAATAATTCAAAAGTGGGGTTATTTCTGAAAGTATCGAAAAAAGTTATTAAAAAAAGTTTTTTTTAAATGCAGTATCTAGCCCACATATAAAATTTCAGCTGGATAAGATAATTTTAATTTTTTACCCATATTTTGTAAATTGCACCACTTTTGCAAAATAAGACTCAACGCAACCTACAAAAAACTTCTCAGTTTTGACTAGGCTTTATTTCAGATACATTTTCTTTAAAGTAGCGCCATATTAAATGTGTGTTTTTCTACAAAATCAAAATTGGGCTATTAAAATTTGGTCGCATGTGATGCAAAGTTTATTTGTTTTTGACCCTGTATAAGGTAACTTCATAAAATAAGTATTTTTTGAAACGTAATTTGTGTCTGAAGTTTTATGTAGGTTGCGTTGAGTCTTATTTTGCAAAAGTGGTGCCATTTACAAAATATAGGTAAAAAATCAAAAATTTTCTTATGCAGACATTTTGCATATGGCCTAGAAACTGCATTTAAAAAAACTTTTTCTAATAACTTTTTTCGATATTTTCAGAAATAGCCCACCCCACTTTTGAATTCTTTTTTGAAAAAAATTAAAATTTTACAGATAATGCGAATCACGTGCCTACTATTTTTTGCTTAATTTTCATCTCGGTCAAAGCAAAACTTGATGCCAAAGTCAAATTTTGAATAAAGCTATTAATAAAAAAAAAATCCATATGATGCGGACTTTATACTGGTGACACTGTATATTTAATCAAAGTCACCATTGTAATTTATATTAAGTATTAAATATAAAGATATATCAGACAGCCGTAGTCCGTGCTCAAACTTTAATATAACATAAAATTAATTTCATTTAAACTCAAAATCAGCTCAGGCAAAATATCTGACCAAAATCTCTCGCGGACCCCCTGACTATAATTTGAAAAAACTGCCGTTACTAATATGGAAACGAGAAATGTGAACATAGGCATGTTGACTTATTTTCTTTCTAGGTGGGTATTTTGTGTGTTTATTGAGTAATAATGTATTTTGAAAATAGGGAAAATGAAATGCCGAACTTCCAGAGACTTGAGCGGTAGCAAAAGCTGCTTCATTGAGCCTAATGAATAAAAATGAAGCAATTGATTTTTCTTATAAAATCGAAGTAATTTCTTGAAAGCCAATGAATAAAAACTAAAGTAATTGCTTTTGCGTCCAGCAATTGCTTAAAAGTGTAGGAATTGCTTCTAGTCAATGCTTGTTCTTAAAAAATAAAAGCAATCGCTATCGTTTGCTTAAAATGTGATGAATAAATTAAGGAATTGCTTTTCCTAGTGTAGCGATCGCTTTCAACTTTTTAAAGTTAGTCGACCCCTGCATCATTTGCTTGGTATTAGTCAACGTTAGTTCTCCGCGGCATACACGTGCGTTGCTCATCATTTGTTTTTTCAATTATGGCTGAATAAAAGAAAAATCTACAGTGTACGTAAAAATTGCAGATATTATGATGATTTCAAGAAAATTATATCGATTTGACTGCGAAAATGTTGAGTAGTTGGCAAATTATTTTTTGACTGATACTGGTAAAAGGCAAGGGGGTGCACTGTCGCCTTCAAATAATATGAAAGTATTTCTGCGGATTGTCGGATCCGGGCTTTCAAAATTTTGTAGGTGGAGAACTCGGTGTTCACCAAACTACTGTCTGTAAGACATACACTTCTGTAATGGATACAGTTTTGGAGAAGGCCAATATTTTTATTAAATTTCCTACAAGTGCTAAAGCTGTTGTGGAAGCTAAACGGTTATGGTCAGAGATATTTACTTATGTTCCTTTAATTTGTGAACGAATATCAATTGCTTGTCTTTAATTTGTTTATCACTACTATAACTTTACTCATTTTCACTGAAATCTGCCATATCACAAAAAATATAAGTTTCCTATTTTCCACAAAAACGTAACACATTACTATTGTACTAAATAAATAGACCAACGTTGTTGTATTTACGTCAACTGTTTTGCAAATTAGGCACCAAACTGAACATGAAATCTATAATCTGAACAAGTGGATAAGCCACGTCTGAACTTGTATTGAATAAGCATTTGCTACAGAATTGTAAGAAAAACAGCAATTGCTTCAAAATTTTATTCATATCCAGATCTAGCAATTGCTTTCACTTATAGCATTTGCTAGTCAAGCAATAATTGCTTTTACTAAAAAGTAATTGCTTAATTTTTATTCATTAGCCTCATTGGATTTACTGCCAGAAAAAAGTTCCGTCAAATGGGGTGAAATTTTTAGCTTTTTTGATTAATATGTAAATTACAAGAAAAGTACTCCTAGTTTTGCGCCAAAAAAATATAATGTATTTGCACTATGCCGAATGAAGACCTTCAGGCTTATAATAAACTTCAAAAATTGTTTTTTTTGCTAGAAAATAAATAATAACCTCATTATCAAAGTTATGCTCAAATTGGGGTGACTTTGATAGGCACTGTTTTTTTGCATTACAACGAATGCTTTGGATCTAAGAGTTATCAATGTAACACTTTTTCTCTCACTCTTAATATATTTTTTTTAACAATTTTATGTGCGCTTGGGGTGACTTTGAAAATCCACAAGTTTACAGAGATTATCAAAGTCACCCCTTATCACTCAGCATAAGAATTAAATTTTAATAAACTATCCTCGCAAAAGTGAAAATTAGACTTTAGTTATGATGTCAAAAGAAAGCTTTATTTCATATATAAATTACAGAACTTAAATTAACACAAATTTAACGTTCAAAAACATCAACAGATTCATACATAAATTACTATCAATCTCACCCCGAAAGTGTTATCAAAGTGACCCCGCATGATATATCAACTAATAGTTTTCAACCAAGCATATTTGGCGCCGAATTTTACATGAAATGAGGTTAAGTAGAAACCACCTCATCGTAAATAACCGATTTTTTAATAAAATTGCTAAAAACTGATGAAATAACTTATAATTTTAGACAGTGTCAATTTAACGCTAATTTGCAGTATTGTTATAGAATATTTACAAAAATATTATAACAAATACTTACTGATATGCTAACATGACACAACAATGGCGAAACTTCACTCTTTCGACTGAGCATGGCGCGGATGTCCGCGAATTATAATTGCGGGATATTTAAAATTATTTAACAAAATATTACCTGTTATCAAAGTCTCCCCATAAAATCAATTTCACCCCATTTGACGGTAATTAAGTATTAAGGATTCATTTGTTCAACATATTATAAAGGCAAAAAAGTTTCACATATCAAATTAACTTTTTGACGGACACTGTATGTGGATGGTTGTTGATAAAGCATAGTTCTTGACCCGTATTATAAAATATAATGCACTCGGATGATTATAACACGAGCCTTTTGCCTACATTATATGCAAGTTATAAACCAATTATACAATTGAATCGGTAAATGGAACAAAGGACCAAATTGGAAAACCAAAATTTTTCAGGATAGACAAAAAACTGAATATATACAGAAAGATTGGTGAAAAGGTGAGTTTACTACCGAAAAACTAAGTAGTGCTAGTTGATACAAAATGCTTTTGAGGCGCCTTCAGTCATTTCTAAACATTTCAGAAAATAAAAACATGTCTTCAGAAAAAATAACGATTTATTTGTTCAAATACAGTTTAATTTATTGTTTCATTTATTAAAAGAATACTTTATCCATATTTATACGCCATATTAACCATCCGAATCATCATCCTGAATTCCTTACGATGCTTTTAAGCTGTTATAAAATAATATGGCTTCAGGATTTTCAAGATATTTTACAAGTTGCAAAATATTTTGCAACTTTTCCTTTTTAATTGGCAGGTCTGCATTATTTAGTGGTTGAGTAGGAAATACTATTGGATTTGCTTGAGCTTCAGTTTTCTGCAAAACGAATTTATCAGTTATTACATTTTGGAGAGTTGCAGAGACTTACACCCACATGTGTGCTGCATTAAAAATGAACAGCTTATATTTTGTAATTTGAAATTTTAGCCTGTCCTTGGTGACGGTTTTTTTGAAATAAGTATCGAAGAAATCGCCAAAATTTTTTACTATTGTTTATCTTAGTAATACAACTCTAAACTTTTCATTAGTCTGGTTGACCCATCCACCGAGTTCCTCTATTTTTTCCATTTTTCTTTGTTTTTTTCTCGATAATTCCAAAGTGACGGTCACAAGGTAGAAAGCTATGACCCCTGATTGGGAAATGTTTTTACCACGTTTGGGGACATGGGGTTCCCCCGAAGCTCTCAATCGTTTAGCTTTATTTTGTTTTCACTCCTCAAGGTGGGCTCTCTTTTTTAAAACACTAACAGAATCATCTGCATCATCGTCACTCATTTTTACACTTTGACTTAATTAGAAATAAATCAATGTATAATTAACAAAACAACCCATTGTTTACTTATACCGGTAAACGTCAACAAAACAACTAGTATTGTAAGGTTAGGTTTACTCATTGCAAATCATGTATGCATGAGCCGTGGAACATGGGCCCAACTACATCATTTGGGCCCTTGTTCTATGACCCACAAAATAAACAGATGATTTTAACCGTATTGGGTGCCATTTCAAGGGCCCATAATCCGTTCACTGATACGTCCTAAAGAGAAGTATCGCAAAATGCGAAAATACGGAAATCGAAAAAATAGGTAGATGGACCCTTGTTCCACTTACCGATTCAATTATTTCCGTCTACTATAGGTTTGTTCCTACAGCGAATCCCCGACAACTTCATGACAATTTTCAAACCAACTTTACGGCGCAAGTCTGATTTCTGACCGGTTTCAAACTCTTGTAGGAACAGGCATTCGAAATCAACTAACTTCGGTTCGGTGTTTAAAACTGAAGAAATTTTAAACGATGGACATAACCTCAAATCTCAAAATTGTTTATTATTATTTCGTTAATTAAACTCGTGTGGCTCGGCCCAATAAATAAACTTAAACAAAATAAGTAACTTATATTAAATAATATGTTGTAAAAATGTTAATATCTCCTCCAAAGATTGGCACTTTTCAAATCAAAAGTATTAAGAGACTATGGGAAGTTTTAGCTCAAGGAGTAAATAAAATATTAAACACCAACCTAACAGCAGACATTTCTGAATCTTCATCAGATGACGCAATGTCGCTCATTTCTCAATTTAATAATAGAAAAAGTCTTATACAAAAGCAGAAACCGCAAAAACACGTCTAACAAAAATAGGTTATGTCATATGTTATGCTAGCGTTTAACCGCGCATGCTCCGGACATTTTACTGGCAAAAGATTCGCAAACTGCTGTGACAGTTGGCAAACTATCAGAGAAACGTGTAGGAACAGCGACTTTGGGTTTTCAAACTGTCCAAAATCTTTGTGGGAACACTTTTATATTACTGCGCAGAATCCTGACTGTCAAGGACTGTTTCTGATCGCTGTAGGAACAAACCTTAGGGCGTTTTAAAAACTTGCAGGTTAATAATTCAGTATTAAAATCTGTACTATAAACTACAAAGGGCTTTTCCATCATATTATTATATAATTACTTAATCAATAATATAAAATAAAACTAATTAATCCATTTTCCATACATTAAACCGGAATTGTGAAAATGACCCTCTAGCTAATTATTCTTAATTGCCTTGTCAACGAATAGACTTCGGAAGAGGAAAAACTTTTTTATTAGTAAGTATACAAAAGAAGTCATCCTTTATAAAATCGTCTGCTTGTGCCGAAACTACAATTTCAAATATTAGATTTTCGATTACTATACATAAAGTTCGTCACAAATAACATTTTTAGTTTTTTGGATCTTTTTTGTTCAATTCCTTGATTTATTAAATGAATTTTGCTAGTGTTGAAACTACAATTTCAACTATTAGATTTGCGATTACTATACAGGGTTCGTCAGAAACAACAGTTTTTGTTTTTTAGATTTATTTTCTATTCTAATTTTTAATTTCTTTTGATGATTGGCTAAATCATCACTTTGGGAACAAATGGATTGGAAGGTATGTACCTATGGTCCAAATCAGTTGGCAGTCCCGATCTCACAATTATCGACTTTCATTTATACGGATAACTATAGCCACATGTATACAAAACCAATTTCAATAATAACTTAGATCTCTTGAAAGAAACAATAAGAGTAGTTATTGCAAATATCCCAATACAGCAAGTTACTAACTGTTATCGGGAATTCAGATGTCGAGTTGAACTATGCGCTTACTCGGTGGTACCACGTTTGAATAAAAGTTTTATAGTTTATGATTGAACGAATTGAAAAATATGACTTGTACTAATAAAACTACCTCAAAAGTAGGCAAATAAAAAATGGTTTTCTTACAACAAAATCGTTACTCGGCCAGATATAAAATCATATTTGAAGAAAGAAAGCAACATTAATTGTTTGTTTTTACGTAAAAATGTATTTTAAACGAAATCCAAAAAACTAAAAATGTTGTTTCTGATGAACCCTGTATAGTAATTGCAAATGTGATATTCGAAATTGTAGTTTTAGCACAAGCAGACGTTTTTATAAAAAATTACTTTTTCTTCTATACCTACCTACCTACTAATAAAAAGTTTTTCCTTTTCCAAACTCTATCCGTGGACACACTGTATACAGGGTGTAACAAATTCGTTTATCACTGCAGGGATCTCGTAAACCGTAAGAGATACGAAGATGGTTAAATAGGGGCAAAGTTGCACAATTTGATGCCTAATCATAATCCAAAAAGAAATTATTTAGATTCCGAGTACTTCCGGAGATATTCGAAAGAAACCGAAAAACTGTCAATAAGATTTTTTCGTTTTGCGCCCTTAATGTAGGAGATAAAAGAAAACCAATCACACCTTTTCAGGGCCACTTTTAATCCTTTCTTAGAATATGTAATGAGTTTTGCCATACAACGTTTCATTTTCCTGAAACCATCATTAATTTCACTATTTTAAATACGGACCTGGATTTTTTCCATTTTCCAATAAAAGACCTAGGACTTCTTTATTCAACGCCTAGGCTAAATATTAATTTTAAAAAAGAATTAACGCTCTAATATAGATTTTATTAAGATTCTTCTAATCCGACCCTGTGTCACACAATACCATTTCGTTTTCATAACGACATCTTCTTTGTGTAATAATTTAAACTAGCTTCTTAAAAATAATAACAAAATTAAAAATCTCCATTAACATAATATTCAAAAGAATACCTTAAAAATGTTTTATTTACAACCATGTATGTAATAATGACATTTCACCTATCTTTGAAAGGTGGAAAGTTGACGTTTCTTGACTTTTACTTTCCACCCGGGTGGAAAGTGAGCACTTTCCACCCGGGTGGAAAGTAAAATTGTTATTTTTTGTAATTTTATTAAAAATCGATATCTCAAAATAGTAAATTTTTTTTTTTTTAAATTTTAATAAAAATCGATATCTCAAAATAATATACAAACACACCAACACACAACTCATTACACAAATTCAACAACAATAATTTTATTTTTTATTTCTTTAAATGAATTATACCTAAATGACATTTATAAAAAACAAAAAATTAACATGGTTTATGTTTTACTTATTTACATTAAATATTACATTGGCATTATTGTAGGCAGTCACAGATATGTTTAAACCTTGCTGAAATTCTTCTTTTGAAAGGTTTATTTCATGATTATTTGAAGTTAAAGTAGTGTTAGTAAAACTTGAACTTGGCTTTGAAATCAATTTTGCCGTATTAACCTGAGTAGAAACCGAACTGTCTATGTATCCCTCAGCTACTGTGCTAGATTTCCAGCCTCCTAACCGCTTTATTTGCATAAGATCGCCACCGTTATTTGCGAGCAAAGTAGCCGCTGTTCTTCTGAAACAGTGACCAGTAAAACCTTCAGTATTCAGCTTCAGAAAAGCTGCAATTTTTTTTGGAAACTGACTTAAAGTGTTGTGCCCAATACATTGTTTACTAATTTTTCCATATCTTATTTGCATAAAAAGCTTTCCATCCTGTATATTTTTCCGTAAAGTTATGTACTCCTTAAGTGGTGCAATCCATTTATTATCAGTTATCATAAATGATCGTGGCTGGTACGTTTTGCTATTTTGTATTTCAATCGCGACCTTTTCTTCTAAAAAGTGAACGTCTGTTGTTTTCATTTTGTATAATTCATCTGATCGGCAGGCGCCTGAGACACCAATAACCAATGCGACCTACAAATGTATAAAATAATAAGTTAATATAGAAATAGTCAACCTTTTAGCCTAAAATACCTTTTGAACAAGAAATTCCATAGGTGCTTGTTCCAAAAATGTTTCAATATTATCCATAGACAGTGTGGTCGATTTTTTCGGCTTGTATCCTTTGTTTTGCTTTTTTAAAAATGCTAATAGCTTTGCGTGTTTAGATATGTCTACTTTTTCCCTAATTGATAGAGTGGTCCTCAACATTGAATATATTGACCAAAGCGTTGATATTTTCTTTGTCTTGGCATTTTCACTAAAATAAGCTAGTAGCGCCGATTCAGAACCAGGATTTTGAACTTTGTTTCCAATACACCATTCTTTAAAACAGTTATATGCCTTGTCATATCTCGGGCGGCTTTTAGTTGGCAGAAGATCTTCTTCTACTATTTTTGCTGCTTCTCGAATTTCTGGGGGAGTAGCAGCCAAATCAAATTCCTCATCTGAGAGCATTTTTTTGGTGTTTTGTAAAATCTTTGACACTAACGTTTTAAAAAAATAATATATTGTTTAGTGACATGGAAACCATATTCCAAAAATGATATTTGCCATCTTGATGTGTATTATTACCTACGTTATTTTATCACCTGCGGTTATTTGAAATTCTAAATGTCTGTCTACTTTTGCAATGGAAAAGTCAAAATGACATTTACCTTTTAATAATTATTTGAACTCAAAATAATAAGAAGTGGATGTTGGATGTGGTTGTAAATAAAATAGTATACAAACCTCGGTGAAAAGTTTCATTACTGTCTCTGAGATATAGTTTACCTCGACGCTTCGCGTCTCGGTAAACTATCTAATCTCTCGACAGTAATGAAACACTTTCCACCTCGGTACGTAATATACTATTACATCTCAGTTACTAGGTATTTATAAGCATCAAAATACAAAAATTTTAAAAAATCGAACGGATCTTACTTTCTATTTACTAACATTGTTAACTGATTAATTATTTCATTGCTTACCTTAAATTTATTAAAGAAAACCGATACCTGTACACATTCAAATGATCGGATTAATAAATAGCTACCCATGATACTAACAAATTTCGCGGAATAATTTAAAAGTGCTGTGGAAAACAAAAAAGAACTGCCTATTTGGAATTCTTAGTTTCCTGTCATTTCCCTCCAAAAAGATTGAAAAATGACGTTTTCTTTGGAAGAAAAGAGGAATATGCTAAAAATTTATCACAGTTGCGAAAGAAATAGTGCAAGGGCTGCAGAAGTATATTTTGAAACATACCCAGAATTTCCCCAACCACATCGTTGTTTATATCAAAAACTTGATTATAACGTAAGCCATTATGGGTCATTTCTAAAACCCCGAGATAAATACGGAAATCGAGTAACCGACGAAGTGAAATTAATGATGGTTTCAGGAAAATGAAACGTTGTATGGCAAAACTAATTACATATTCTAAGAAAGGATTAAAAGTGGCCCTGAAAAGGTGGGGCAATACAAAAAATCTTATTGACAGTTTTTAGGTTTCTTTCGAATATCTCCGGAAGTACTCGGAATCTAAATAATTTCTTTTTGGATTATGATTAGGCATCAAATTGTGCAACTTTGCCCCCATTTAACCTTCTTCGTATCTCTTACGGTTTACGAGATCCCTGTAGTGATAAACGAATTTGTTACGCCCTGTATACTATTTGTATATCCTCTATTAGGCATCAATGAAATTTTAACCAAAAACTCTGATTAGAGTTATGATTTTTTTTAATTAAAAAATGTTTTCCGAATATGCTTTTACTTGTATAACTACAGGACGGCGAAAAAAGTGCTTTTTATTAAAACGGCACCAATAAATAGGTTTTTAAATAAACAATATCCGCATTTTTATAAACATTTATTTTGCATTTGTGCTGTGCGTTTTAATTGACAAATTATATTGAAGGTACCTAAAACTGTTACAACCGGCCGAGTACCAGAGTACCTATATCTTTTTGTGGTTTTCTTTCGACTATTAGGTATTTTCTATTATATAATAAATAATAGGTACCGGTTGTCACTTTCGTTACAAAATTTTACATTTTGCGGAACATCATCACATTGTTTTAAACTTTGATCTCCAGGCTAATTATGGTTCATATAGCTTTAAAAAAATCATTTATTTCATACTAAAAAATCCCACTTTCTTTTGGTCACTGTATACTCGGCCATTGTTTAAAATTTCAGTACAAATAATTATTGGAGTATTTTCTCTATTAATAAAATGATCTAGCACCTGGCGTACCTAGAAAACCACTGATAGGAAAAGATTTAATACGGAACGTTACTATAGATTTATTTTACTCGTTTAAAGTACAAACAAATAATTTAAATTGCCGAGTAATCATGCGTGACTTACTTCACTTGAAAACGAGGCTAGAAGTTCTTACCTTTTTTTTCTGACGAATTATTCGAAAAATCCGGGACCAAAAATGGCGAAAGGGGCAATAAAACAATTAAAGCTTAAATTCTTTAAATTGAAAACTGTAATATGTTTTCTTAAATGGGAATTATATTGTTACGTTGATATGTGGGTAATAATGTAGTAACAATCACCGATATTAACATAAACTATGCGATATGGAGGCATATTAACTTTTTAAATTGGAATATACTGCAAATAGGTACTTAAGTAAAACTTTGCAATATGTAATAATCCCGTAAGCAAAGGACTAGCCAAAAATAATGTAAGGACAGTGGCGGACAGATAAAACCCTGAAGTAGGTACTAAACCAGTTAAATGAAATTCTTTTATTGCCCTAAAAACTTACGATTGCTAATCTTCTTCAGTAATTTTATCAGCAACCTTGACTGGTTATTAATTTTTATAGTATTTAGTAATATTTCTTTAAAACACACTGCTTGATTTTCTTGATGATTTGTCTCTAGTGGTAAGACACTATTTTGGTTTCAACTAGACTGTGCTCCCCCGCATTTGGTAGAAATGTTAGGAACTATTTACACCAAATCTTTCCTAATCGCTGGATTGATAAAGGCTAAGATGCTCCCATTAAATGGCCACCCCGTTCTCAAGACCTTATGCCCTTGGACTATTGAATCTGGGGGTGTATGAAAGAATTTTTGTTTATGATTCCGATTTTAAGAGAGAATCATTTAAAATAAATAATCCTTCAAGCTGGAGACCAGTTCAGGTTGAAACCACATATTTTTTAAAGGCTAAGATTTTCTCGAAAAGACAGAGATCGCATGTGTATTCAAAAAAATGGAGGTGATATCGAGCAATGTCTTATTTTTTTAAATTTTGTTTGTTTTTGTTATTAACGTATTTATAATATGTTTTAAATATTTGTTATCTGGTTGTGATGGTTTAAATTTATTTAATGAGTAATAGTAGATTATTGTCGATAACAGGGGGGTTTTACTGTAATGTGAAGAGATAAGCAAGACTAAGTTCTCAGTAGAGCAAAAAAAATATTTAATTTAACTGGTTTAGTATAACATGTTTTTATCTGCACGCCACTGCCTTTACATTATTTTTGGACAGTCCTTTGTTTTCGGTATTGTCACCTATGGCAAAGTTTCACTTAATCTTGTATCCATGGTAATGCCACAAAAAAATAATCAAAAACATATGATTACCGAAAAACATATAGTTCGGAAGTCACTGGCGGACGTACTAAAACATAGGGGGGGGGGGGGTTCAGCGGGTACTGGACCCCCCTATTTTGAATATTTGACAATTGTTTTTATTTTGTTTTTCTCAAAAGATGTAACTTCTTATGTTAAAGCAATATACCAAATTTGAAATTAATTTCTTATTAAATACTCGAATTAGTAAAAAAAAAAACAGTTTTTTATTTCAAACTTTGAAAAATGGCAATAAAAAAGTCATATTACTTTTGCTCCAGGAATATACGGTTAACGGATTGACCTCGTTTTTCCGGACACCCTGTATAATATTGAATTTATATTTTTTAATACTGAACATAACTTCTGTGAAAATCCTTTATTGGGCTTTTCGATTTCTTCTTCTAACCTCTTGTATTCTGATGAATGAATTTATAATTTTTTAAATACAAATTTTTATAGTTTTTGCTCTTCCTATCCAACAAAAGCAAAGTTTTTTTATTGTGAATCGTATTTATATAAAAGCAATAGAAAATATGAAGAATGACCTTTGTTTACAAACCTGAAACTAACAAATTTTGCAAGTATATTAAGTTCATCAGTGGACACAGTGTATGTGATCTATTGTGAATAGAATTTACTACTTGTTTCCTGTTCATAATTTTCCATTAAGTAATCGATAAACAGAAAAATAATTTAAAAAAAACAGCAAAAAGTCTTTCTCCACAATTTTTTTTATTAGAATAACTAGGCGAACTTACAATAATTCATAATAATTAAATTCGGCATGTTTCGAGTGTAGAAACACTCATCATTAGGAAAACAAAGTGAATGATACAATGCTGATGTTGTTAGCAATAGAGAAAATAATAGTCGGATTGAGCCGTAATGGAGCTTCATAGGTGTACAAGAGGTGTAAAAAATTGGTTAGTCAAAAACCGACAATCAAGACTTCAGCATACTGGAAAGTCAGGGGTTAGTGCAGAGGCCCTGTCTTGGGCAGAAAAATGGAAAGTGTAAAAGAAAAATTAGGGAGTTTTAACAGACTTTGTGGAAAACATTTATGAAGTAGTGAAAAATCTTAAGTTTTATTCAGCTTTGTTACAGACATGTAAAGGTATTGAAATAAGAGGGAAAGAAAAAGAAAAAATTGTTTTTTGTAAAAGTCAAAGCATCATTTAGCTTGAAATAAAATACTGTTGGGGTACCAGGCTTTTTACGGCCCAGTTACCCCGGCAGGAGTCAAAACATACATATTGTGTGCAAAATTCATTTTTAAAAAACTTTGACTCCTGCCGGAGTACCTAACTGGCCGTAAAAAGCCTGGTACCCCAACAGTATTTTCTTTCCCTCTTATTTCAGTACCTTTACATGTTTCTAACAAAGCTGAATAAAACTTAAGATTTTTCACTACTTCATAAATGTTTTCCACAAAGTCTGTTAAAACTCCCTAATTTTTCTTTTACACTTTCCATTTTTCTGCCCAAGACAGGGCCTTTGCGCTAACCCCTGACTTTCCGGTATGCTGAAGTCTTGATTGTCGGTTTTTGACTATCCAATTTTTTACACCTCTTGTACACCTTTGAAAGCTCCATTACGGCTCAATTCCACTATTATTTTCTCTTTTGCTAACAACATCAGCATTGTACCATTCACTTTGTTTTCCTGATGATGAGTGTTTCTACACTCGAAACATGTCGAATTTAATTATTATGAATTTTTCTAGGTTCGCCTAGTTATTCTAATAAAAAAATTGTTGAGATGACTTTGTTTCTTTTTTCTAATCATTTAACTCTACTTTGAGTATGGACTAATTCTTCAAAAAGAAAAGTAATTATCTTTGTTTAGCAACTTTATTTATTTTTATGGACAGGATGGCAAATTTTTCATTTAATCTATTTGTCCATTATTATAATTAATTTAAATTAAATATTAAATCGGATTTAGCCATTTCTAGTAGCCACGGGTAGTATAACCTACCTATTACTTGGTCGTATAACAGGTAACGAGTATGTGGATACTCTAGCAAAAGATAGTATTCGTAATGAAACACCCATTAGTTCTAGTCTCAACCTTAGCGAGGCAGATGCTCTTCTAAAATCAGAAATATTAGATAAATGGAACGTAAGATGGAAAACCTATTGTACCACATCTCGCACTAGATATTCACTTCTTATAAAAAACATTCCTAATAAGCACTGGCATAAGGAGATAATAGTTCCAAGACGGTTTATTACAACCATTATACGACTGAAATTGGGCCATGCTTGTTATCCAGCCCACCTAAATAAAATAGGTATTTTCCCTTCGGACAAATGTGATTTGTGCAATGTCAGATGTGATTTGGACCATCTATTCTTGGAGTGTAAAAAGTATGAAAATGAAATTAATAGCCTCTTCAAGCAATTGATTCAAGAATGTAAAGTCGAGTGCCCTTTTAATATCCTATACCTTTTGTCACTAGGAAATATAAAAATATTTAATGTTCTTGTAACATATTTATATAAGGTCAATTTAAAATTGTAACTCTTAATTATTTAAAAAACAAACCTGCCCTATTTTTTCCTTATATGTAAACCCCTTTTTTTTAGTGGTCTTCATTCCCTGTGTGTTTTTAAATAAAGTCGCCCTGACAGACCCCAGTGGCGTGAAGCGTGTGTCCCTGTTTGTATGTTTTGTATAATAATGTTCTTCTTTTTTACTTTGCGACTGGCTGCATGGCTAATTAGCCAAATGCCAATTAAAAAAAATAAAAAAAAAAAAATATTACTTGGTCGAGTAGTAGATATTGAAATGTAGAAACATTCCAACTAAAATTTTATATTTGCCTACATATTTTTCTCGTCGCGTCGTGACCCATTTCTTATGTCCATTAGTTATAAATTTGCAAAAATGCATGGCCAACTATGCATTTCATTTTAGAGTGTACCTAAGTTGCAGAACGGCCAACAATTTATCTAGTTAGCGGAGTGTGCAATAAATAACATTTGTTTTTATTGATAAAGTACCTATTGAATTCCAAGTAAAAGAAATTCTTTTGTTTTCTTGTTTTACAAAGGAGGAGTTTAATATACCTAATTTGCCTACAGCCATGGAAAGGACAAGTGGTTTATAGGCTATACTAAATTTAATTAGTGAAATTTCAAAAAAGTATTTTTCCGAAAATCGATAGGAAATATTGACATTTTTGACAACTTTTTTGAAAGAAAAAGTCAATATTTCCTTGCACTTCGTCGTTGCTATGCAACGGAAAATCACTGTAAGGAAATATTTATTTTTGTACTGTACGGAAATGTTATTTCTGTACAGTTGTTTGCAAACTAAAAAAATGATTCAGAATTACAGCTGTATTCATAAAAAAAAGTTTACAAGAAGGTTAGGCTAAATGTCACTGTCCCATAAGAATTTCATTGAAAGTTATCAACGCACGTAACCTCTTTGTACGCCTTTTTTATGAATACAACCGTAGTTGTCGAAATTTAAACACATTATAACATACATTTTAAAATTAATTATTTGATATATTAACAGTTATTTGACAATTAGTACAAGTATTAAACATTGGAAGAGCATTGGAACTATTAGTTTGTTGAATATTTTTAACACTAATAATTTTATTTATTTGACAAGAATTGGGTATTGGGGAAACATCAAATCTAGTAGGGTTATTTTGTTGATTATTATCTGCTGCGAAAATTTTATTTGCCACCTGTACTTTATTAGTAAGAGACTCTTCTATATATCCCTCAGCGACGTTTGATGATTTCCATCCGCCCAGCCTCTTTAAGCTAGATATATCTCCACCAGAGTCAACCAAGATCGTGGCAGAAGACCGACGAAAACAGTGGCCGGTATATTCGGTCGGATTTGACAAATTCAAATATGCAGCTACTATTTTAGGCATTTTTCTAAATTGGTGTATTCCTACTACCGTTTACATCCTTTTCCGTTTTGGCACTTAAAGAAAAATCGGATATTATTCATGTCTCCTGTTCTTAAAGCCACATACTTGCGGTAAATATTTAAGTACATTTCATTTACTACAAATGATCTTGATGTATTCGTTTTAGAGTCTGGTATTTTTACTAAAAGCTTGGATTGTAGGTCTTCTATATCTTGTAAAGTCATTTTAACTAACTCGTCCATTCTACAAGCTCCGGAAATACCAAATATTACAGCAACCTAAAACAATAAATAAATATGTAAATAAGTAACCCGAATAAAAATTGAAGTTATGGGACTTACCTTTATCATTAAATATTCTTTATCTGAAGCTTCCTGTATAAATGTGTTGATTTGTTCTTTAGTTAAAATCTTGGATTTTTTTGGCCTATAGCCTTCACCCTTCCGTTTCAATAATGAACGAGGTTTTGGATATTTCGATATATCCACATTATGTCTAATTGCAAGGGTTGCTTTCAACATTGAATAGTTCGACCATAAAGTTGAAGATTTCATCGTGGCACCAAGCTCCAAAAAGTATGCCATAACAACATTTTCTGAGAAAGAACATGCATTTTTATTCTTCCGATATTCCATAAAACGATTGTATGAATAATTATATTTTTCTTTGGATTTTTTTGGCAATAAATCCAATGAGGCAGTATTTACTGCTTCCGTAAGTTCTGGGGGAGTTCCGGAAATGGAACAGTCATCATCACTCATCATTTTAAACGACAAACTTTTCTTGCGTCAAGTTTGACAATTCAATATTACTTTATTTCCATAGTTACAAAACCAATACCTATTTCCTTGTTGGGAATAAAATAATTACAATAATGTTTATTTTAAAAATTATAACAAGTTAATTTTATCTAATAAGTTCCTATCGATTTTCGGAAAAATAGTATGTTTACCTCGTAGAAAAAGCACATTCCCGGACTCCCTATTGCCAGTCTCGGCTTGCGCCTCGACAGGCAATCTTTACGGTCGTCCGGGAATGTTCAGCTTTTCCTACTAGGTATACAATGTACTATTTTTTACAATTTTTCTTCCAAGGATACCGGATTCCGCTGTTTCTTAGCCTTGTTCGTCATTTATTGAATAAAATGTGCACTATAGTATATTTGTTTTGCATTTACGTAAAAATATGCATGATTCGTGATAGTTCATGGGAACGATATCAGAAAACACAGTTTAACTATTAATAAGATTGTACTTGTGTGCTGTAAAATCTCAAATTTCGTTATTGAAACCATTTTGTACCTTTACTACTTCTCATAATTTAGTCCCCATCAGCAGAATTCGATAAAGCAACGTTTTTTTTTTTTTTTTTATTTTTATTTATTTATTTTACGTCGGCCTTTTTCCGCAACGAGGCCAATCACCGACGCCAGGGAATTTGTCACACACTATCTGGTAATTTTGCCGAATCCCTCTTTGTCGAGGGTAGGGTTCTTTAACGTGCCAACATCCATGACACGGGGCCCACAGTTTAACGTCTCTTCCGAAAGACGGCGCCACCTCTTAAACCAAATTCCAAATTTAACATCGACGTTGTCGGCACCGGGAATGGAACTCGGGCCTACGATCTGTAAGGCTGCTGCGCTAACCACTAGACCACAACGTCGACATAAAGCAACGTTGTTTTTATACGAAAACATTACATTTTTTTGTATAGGGTTTTTATTTTTGAACAACCTATAAGTTGAGTAATAGATGTGTTTTGGACTTCCATTGCCTTTAGTTTTTTCATATCACAACGTTTCAACTGGTAAGTATCTCCAGTCGTCTTCAGGTGAATACTAAACAAGTTACAAATGGTGACGTAAGCAGGTGACTCACGACTGCACCCGAATTCGTCACTAGCTCCGCCCCCCCCCCTAGGTAGTATAAATAGGCTCGTAGCTTTGTAACTTGTTTAGTATTCACCTGAAGACGACTGGAGATACTTACCAGTTGAAACGTTGTGATATGAAAAAACTAAAGGCAATGGAAGTCCAAAACACATCTATTACTCAAGATACATAATTGTCTACAACCTTCAAACAAACCTATAAGTTCATTGTCTAAATAAATTTAAAATAATATTTACCAGTTATCGTCGTTTATACACTGAGGAAAATACAACAGGTTTGCTAAGACATAATTTGTATTGATAGCTTATTGTTTTATTAACCCAAAATAAATAAATTGCTAGTGTATCAAACCCGCTTTAGTGTTATATCAATTCCAGATTGGCTAGAACAGTGCTTTTATTGGTAGTAGTTCCATTAGCACTACTTTTAATACAGCAATTTTGTTAGGAAATAAATTGTATCTTCTCAATGCGATGCATTTTTTTCCCAGTAAAGCGCTTTTTCTACAATTAAGAAAGCAGAACAGCGTCCCCAAAAACGAATTGTATCCGTTAGAACCTCTAATCGACAAGACGTTGGTGGGGGTTCGTATATAGCGATCGGCAAACGCCGCGCGCTGTAGTATTAGTTTTAACGTAATTGTTGCGCAGGTTACATCGTTGTTCGGAGTCTTCTAGCTGTCCTGTCTGAATTTGAACATTATTGATCGTACCAATACCTGTTTTAATTAATTTATTTTTACTTTGTATCCAAGTTTTTTTAAACTTTTCGTGTCAGATAAAGCGAACAAAGACATTACTCAGGCTATAGGGGATACAATGAGTCTGTTACGCCTAGGATACTTTTTTACAAACCCCTCCTTACAAAAAAAATTGTAAGATTTAATTAAGTTTTAAAATTTTAAAGGGAAAACTAAGTAAGTACCTACCTATACTTTCGGTAAGATAAAATTTTGCCCCTACCCCTAAATTTAAGTCTTCCTGCGATGGGGTATATTATTAATGGCTTCGGGCGCCCTCTAACTCTTTACTACAACTAGTTAGTTACTGCCTACTTGTCACTGAATTAAAATAAAATTGATTTATAATATCATAAATAAAGCTAATTTTGCCTAACCAAGGCATAAACCAGACATAGGGGAAGGTTGCCCATATTGGACCAATTTCCAGATTTCTTATCATAGATCCTGATAATAACGCAAAATCGATCTTGAAGCTATACCTTAGTATACTTTAGTATGTTGTTCAACTGCAGGATTTTTTGCAGAATTTTATTTCAAAGTATCTATGATATACCAGGCTATAAAAAAACCTCTGCAAGTGGTTCAATATAGGAAACAATCAAACTTTCGGTAGAAGACATCCTAATGCAAAAAAAATTACCTGTTAGTTTCCTATATTGAACCAGTCATAGTTTCATTTTTTAACTTAATGAAAAAAGATTTTAGCAATATTGAAATGGTGTTAGTTCATGACATTAACTTATTTAAAGAGAAAAATTATTTTTGCACAATTTGGAAAAATTGCCTAAATTGGACTGGTTCAATTTTGGCAATCACCCAATGGTCCCATTTAAGCAACTACCACGTGTTTTACAAAACCACCCAGGAAAGAAACAAGAAAAAACAAATATGGCATGGTAATAGGAGAAATAGAAAGAGAAAAACTTACTTGATAACTTTCATAAAAAACATTTTGCTTAGAGTTTTATGGTTCTAAGGTAAATCCTTAGGAAAATCCTAAAAATATTACATTAAAATTGTGTAAGTTACGTTTTGCTCTGTACACGCCAAGTCTAACGGCCAACTTGTTGAGTTTGTTGCCGATCAAAGGTTCTGGGTGGAAGTATGTTACAGTGTTGCCAGATGATATGGCACTTGTTTATGTTTAGTTTCGGAGAAATGTACTGTAGTCCAATTTAGGTAGCGGTTCAATATAGGCATTATTCCCCTAAGTATATTTTATCGTTAATGTTATTTACCCTCATCAGTAAGTAGGTATCTCATAAGAATCTCACATCATCTACTAATTATAACATTTTACTTTTATTATCCTAACGAAAACCATAAAACAGTTTTTTTCTGTCGGTTTATTCCTGCGCTTCGCCGGTTTAATAGGTTAATTAGAGTTAATAAGCATCCGCAGTGGCGGATGCATTACGGAGCTATTAGAGCTCCGGCATTACTGCGCCGTGAGTCGGTGCAATTTACGGAACGTTATAAGGAAGCTACGAATGAAATGCGTTCTGAAGCTGGCAGGCTTTTATTAGAGGCTTGATACTGTACCAGCGTAAATGTGAAAATTGCTATCCCGCCTAAACAACAAAAAAAAACAATGAAGTGTCGACCGGAACAAACGACTAACCATCTTTTTTCTATAGCTGATGTTAAAATGTTGTTATAGCAACTCTTTTGAGTAGATAAAGTATCACTTTAACCGCAAGGGTAGATAAAGTAACACTTTAACAGCAAGGGTAGATAAAATGTTTTAACTTTTTTTTTACGTCGGCCTATTTCCGCAACGAGGCCAATCACCGACGCCAGGGAATTTGTCACACACTATCTGGTAATTTTGCCGAATCCCTCTTTGTCGAGGGTAGGGTTTTTTAACGTGCCAACATCCATGACGCGGGACCCACAGTTTAACGTCTCTTTCGAAAGACGGTGCACCTCTTAAAACCAAATTTCAAATTTTAACATCGACGTTGCCGGCCCCGGGGATCGAACCCGGGACCTTCGATCCGTGAGGCCGCTGCACTGACCACTAGACCACAACGCCGATTTTAACTTTTTTTATTTAATTAAATTTACAAATTCAAACACATTAATTCGAAGGATTAACAACACGTGTAATTTTACAATTAACATTATTAGAAACATCTATCTTCTTCTTCTTGTGTTAATTCTTTTCCGTACATTCCGTATTCACTTCGTACACAAAACGCAAAAATACTGAACACTCCACAAAAACCAGAATGTAAAATTTGTTTGACATTTGTTGACAGAGTAATTCATATCCCTAGTAACGGAGCAACACAGTTGCGATTTTTGTGCAAAAATTACAATTTTCTTTGAAATTTTATTTTTCTTCAAACGTCAATAAACTTGACGTTTTTCTACTAATTTTTTGACGTTAAAGTTCTACTTTTTCGTCAGAAGGCGGTTGCTTTTGGCAACGGAAGAAAAAGTATTTGTTGCCAATAGCAGCGGAAGTAAAAGTAAATAAAGTTACGCAATAATGAATGCTGACACTTGTCAAATCGAATGGCACGTCGCTATCAAACAATATAATAATAAATCCATAGTAACGCTAGCCCCTTCTCAAAACTTAAAATTTTTAAATAAAACAATTAAAACATTTTGTATCTTTGTGTTTTCATATTTAAACAACGTCTGAAGAAAAAAAAGTATGTTTTATTCGGAGTAAAAGCAACTTCTTATGACTCGTCCGTAATTGCCGGACTCACTTTGTTCGTCCTGCAAACCAACAGACTCGTCAGAAAAGTATCGCTTTTACTCCTAATAAAACAATATACTATTTTTCTACAACTGTCAAAAAAAGATGACTTTTTTTGGTTACTATGGATGCACAAAAGGTCCCTTTTTTTTACCGTAAAAAATGTCATTTTTTCACCGTGAAAAAATTATCTTTCTTCACGGCAAGCTCAGCTGACTGATGTTTTCGTATAAAAATGCAAAAATTAATTTCCAAAACATTTTTTATAAAAAAAATTATTATTAAAGTGAATTAAATTAACAATCTTTAAGTAAATGTATTTCATCATCGGATTCCTTTATAAATCTTGCTACTTCCTCCTTTGTTAATACTTTAAGACTTTTTTCCTCTATATCCAATGGATTTGCTCTTTAAAAATGGAACCAATTTAGTAAACCGTTGCAGATCAATATTTTCCTTTATGTTTAGGGTACTTTTAAGCATCGAATAGGTACTCCATAGTGTAGGTGGCTTTAAAATTTTCGACTTTTCCTCCAAATAACAGAGCAAAACATTTTCTGTTACTGTTTTTACTTTCTTTATATTGCACCATTCGCGAAACTGAGTGTACACTTTCTCATATTTGATTCTTGATTTCACGGGCAAAAGATTTGATATAACGATTTCTGCGCATCCGTAATTTTGTGAGGCGTCTCGCTATCACTTTCAGACATTTAATGGTATCAAACTTGAGCAAACAACTATAAACTTTTGACACGAAAAACGATAGATTTGACAATCAATAAAATTTAAACAATTTTAGGTTTCTATAGTAATGGGAACAGGTGTAAGAAATAATACCTTAACTTAAATGAATTATGATTTTAGATTTTTTTTCTAAACACGATAAAAAATAGTTAACAACAAACAGTTGTAGAAAAAATGTTGTTTTTATTTCGCGCGCAAAAGTGTTTTTATGGCACATTTGATTGAATTTTTAACCTCGACCTAACGGTCTCGGTAAAAATTTACAATCTCATGTGCCATTAAAAAAACACCTATTTTGCGCACTTAATACAAAAATAACTATTTCACCTGAATTTGAAGTTTTGCAGAAAAAAAATGTTGTATTGCACACGACGATAAAATCGCATTATCTTCTCGATCGTAATTAACGTTTCGACTGACGTCTCGACGCTAAAAAACACTCTCGTACAATTTTATCGTCTTGTACAGGTATGATATACAAGAATTAAGTGAAATTTTAGCAGCTTTTCAAATCCGTAATAATATACAGGGTGTTATGTTTGAAAAAAAGGACTTATGGTCACTTTTTCAAGTTACCAGAATAAGTGTATTTTTCAACCACCCTGTATATTGCAACTAAGATTTGGGACTAGGGCAAAGAGCCCTATGGTATTTGTTAACTATTTACCAAATTTCAGGGTTTCAGTATTTTAGAGTTCAAAATTATCAGCATTTTTAAAAGTGACGTTTTCAGACAATAAAAACGGAAATTAATTTATATCTTAGAAACGGTAAGAGATAAGTATAGAGTATAGTTAATAAAAATTGTAAGGAAAGTAATGGGGTTTCGAAAATAAAATAAAATATATGGTGTTGCATTTAAAAAATCGAAGTTACTATTATTCTTGTGTGGAAGCGGCAACACTGTATTGTTACAAATATTTAAGGTTGGTAGAGCATGTCCGTTTATGTACGCGACCAAATTTTCAGAACGATTCCTTTACTGGTTCGTCAGAAACGTCTAAGGTACCATCGACCGTGAGACACCCTGTATATGCATAAGAGATCAAGAGCGAACATGGAATATCTCAGCAAAATAGTGTGTAAAAAGTTCACCATAAGTTTTCTGTCTACATTATTCACACTTAGCAAACATACATAACTATAAGCTTCATATTAATAGTAAAGTACAAGATGTCGCGAACCATTTAAATATAGAAAAAATCACATCTGTGCATTAATATCGCACAACAGGCCTTCGCGGTCCTGTCATTTTTATTAGTATGTATATAAAATTAAAAATAACGTAAAATATTGCGCCACTTAAACTGTCATTTATTGAAAATCGTAATGGTTATTTCTTGAACTTCTCCGTGTGTGCAAGCCTTTGGATTGAAAATGTTGTTTTTTCAAAAGGGGCAAGAGTAAGTGCGAGTTATTATTGCTTGCCATATTTGGTGCCGCCTCTATTTGTTACACATACTTGTTTCCATGAACATCTTGAATCTTGTAGGGAAATTACTTTTAAAATCTTTCTGACGATGCGGGTAGAATATTTATTTTCAATAGAATTCTTGTTTGAATAGAAAAACGAGATAACCGAAGAAAAGAAAGCAGTCCAGAACACCTAATTTTATTTTGAAAGGATAGTTAACTAAGTCCTGGGGCAAAACTTGTGCGCAATAAATAAAGTTTGATAACCGAACAAATAGGAAATATTTTCATAGGGTGTCATTTCTGCCTGTGCACCTATCTTAAAACCGACGGAAGTCAATTTGTAAGAAATTAAATATTAATTGATTTTATTTTAAATATTGTTATAGTTAAAAAGCCAACTATAAGCTACTGCTAATGGGGAAAAATTTAGGTACAGGATGTTTCGTTTTAAATAACAAAGTTTGAAAAAAAGTTTAACAAATTTTAATATTAGAATTGATTCGGTTTTTACTTGGTGGAAATCCATTATTAATTGTGTTAAATAAATGGTAAAAAATAAAAAAACATATAATTTTACACTTTCCACAGATTTTTATTTTGACTCGACATGTTTCGCAACACAGTTGCTTCTTCAAAGGAGTTTTTAAAAATGATATTTTAAAAGTTATAACTTAGGTGTAACAATAAAATTGCAGGTAATTTTAAGGTTGTTTAAATTGTTGGAAAAAACAATATTAATGTTTACAGACTAATTAAAGAGATTCAAAAGAGGTGATCCGTTTAAATCCAATTGATCATTACGAGTATTGTTATTTTTAAGCCTATTTATTTCTAAGGATTCAAGCAAATTTAATTTTGTACTTTTGTTTTCAATGTGCAAGATATCGTAGTTATGATTAAATGTATGATTTGCTTCTAACAGATGGTTAAAATAATTAGAATCTGGTTTGTTTTTTATAAAACTAGCATGATGTTCATTCATTCGTTTTTGGAAGTTTCGGCCTGTTTGTCCGATATAAACTTTAGAGCAATCATTACATTTTAATTTGTAAACACCAGATTTGTTTCCTTTGTTCAATTTACTTTTATTATTTTTAATGTGTTTCCCTAGAGTATTGTTAGTTTTGAAAGCAATATTTATATTCAAGTTTTTTATTTTAGTTCAAATATTATGGCCTATGTAAGAAATAACTTTATATTTATTTTTATTATTGTTTTCTGTTGGAAAAACTAAGTTTATAGCCTTTTTGTATAATTTTTTTATTTAGTATTTTATCTATTGGTATCGATGGCAAGATGTGTTATGTATAGTAGTATCAGTGTGATTAGATTTATGGTATATTGAAAAATCATGTTTATTTTCGGATTTTTTGATGGTTAGGTCTAAAAAGTTAATAGAGTTATTGATTTATTTTTCAATTGTAATTTTAATATTTATTTAATAATTGTCCCTATTTCTGTTAGGTTCTGAAGGTTTAAAGAAATCTAACATGTTGACCGTTTTTCCATATTTCCCTAAAAAAATTACCAGGTTGACCTCATTTAAAATATAACCATAAACCCTGGACCATTTACTAATTTTTTTAAAACTCGATTCTTATAATTCGGATAAAATTAAAGAAATCAATGTATTTTAAAAATAAAAAAATTTTGTTCGTAAAAAAATGTTTTTGACTACTAATATTTTTATACTGCATAATTTATTAGTCAGGTCCGTCAAAAATGGCTGCTAGCATGCGTTGAAGAGCAGTTTTCTCCTTTTCCAGCAAATACCTTTTTTCTGCTGTCATTTTTTCTGAGATTATTTGAATCATGCTCATATCTTTTTTTTCTATTTGATTCCTCCCTTCCATTCGAATTTCTGGGGTGATTTCAGAAACTTGAGTAATAGCTAATTTCTCCTTAATTTGCTTGTATTCTATTTCTTCTTTTAACGAAAGCAATAGTACTTGAGCATATGTTATAAAATCTGTACTATGTTTTGTAACACAATTTTCTTTATCTTCCATTGTTTCTTTTTGTTCTCCGACGGTTTTTTCTGTTTCGATTAGGTTTTGATAGTAATCTATTCCTTTTTTCTCAAACACAGAATCAGATGTCACCAAAGAACAGAATTCTTCCTTGCATTTTTCCGTAGAAATGACTGATTGAAGTGGTGGAAAATCTTCTAGGTTATCCAATTCGTAATTGGAATTTATCCAATGCGTGTACTTTTGCTTAATTTCGTCATAGTAGATAGGCATTTTTTCTTTCCATGATACATACGCCCATTTGCAAGGAGGATTAAAATGAATGTTTTCCCAATTTTGCCTTAGGCGTTCTATGTTATGCAGATTTTCGTTTATTGAGTGAATACTAACGCCTAAAAATAGAATATTATTACTATAGTATATGAGATACAGTAAAACAAAGTTGAACTTGTAAATTTCCACTATATTAGACAGAAAATGACATGTTTCGCTAACACTGTAGCTTCGTCAGATGACAATGATTTAATAAAGGTGAAAAGTAAAAATTGGGTGCAATAAAATTAAACTATTTAAGATGTAAATAAAACAGTGGGAGGGTTACAATTGCGGGGAAATCCAACAGAGGGTTTAAAAATTAAATTAAATTAGGTACAATATGGGTAGGTATTTACAAAATCTTAATTAAGCAGGCTGATGTATGGCTAATAAGCTATTTTTATTTTTCACCCATGTCTTGTTGATATAATATTGCAAGAATCTATATGAGACCTCTGATCAGCAGTGGCGTGTCGTGGGGTTTGTGTTTGGAGGGGCGCAATAGAAATCCAATAACAAATGACATATAAGCAAATTGCTCGAAAAAGTATCTATTTATAAAAAAATTTTTAGGTAAATTAATACATAGGTATTCAAAAATATTCATACCTACAATAACGACAAAAACAATAATAATTGTAAATCAAAACGGTAAAAATGCAAAAAAAAAGGCTCGTTTTAAATGGCGGTAATGGCAGCCTACAAAAATTTATTTGAATTATAATATAATAATATTATTATTGGCGAAATTCATTTTTATTAGTTCGAACTCGACGCGCGCTTACACCACAACAAAGTCCGAAATGTAAAACTAAAGCAATGCAGGCGCTAAAATACCGCGCCGGCAGAGTCTCTAAATAAGTCGGATATAACCGGGTGACGTTCGGGTTCATTCCGCGAAATTTATATATGCCAGGGCCACTTCACCGTCCGTCGCCGGGTTTCAGCGACGGAATTCAATTATCTAAAATTCACACGATGAGGTGTGCTTATCGTTGGTCAACGAAAACGGACAATTAGAGATGAGTTCAGAATTGGGAGTTGCTATGGTTTTTTAAAATTTAGAAATTTTAACTACCTATATGAATAATAATAATAATATTAGTATTAAAATGAATAGTATTAATAAATATTTAAATAATCATTTAATTTGTGTGTTATGTTAAAATTCCTAGGAGGGGCGCGCGGCCACGCGGCCTTATAGAGCAACCGCCACTGCTGATCAGTGATATCGAGCAGAATAAACATTTTTCAGTTATATTTAATACTGGAACTAAAAAACTTTATTTGTAAATTAACATCACTAATTCATCATAGGTCTATAAATACTAACCCGATTTTTTTTTGGTCATTGCTTCAATAACGCATTTTTTTCTTATCAGGATTTTTTCCTTTATACTCTTGCAATCTGGGGTGGGACCAGGTGTTGGTTCCCAATGGATACATTCTCCCGGATGGCCGATGTCAGGAATATTATCAGGCCACAAGTCTTCTAGCTCAAACACCATATTTACTACAACAGAAATCCAATGAATAGTTTTTGGTATTCACAGAGACTATAACACGTTAACACTGCAATTTCAAACACGGAATTGAAACTTTATTATAGGTTGATACATATTGTGATTCATATTTTAGTAGCCATTCAACAGCGATGATAAACCTTCAAAAACTATATTTTGTGGTTTTAATGTAATAGTAAATATTTATACAGTGACCGGCAGAAAGTGCGCAGCATATGGGAAAGTTTTTTATCTTTAAGGCGGCAGTATCAACATGCTTGCCAACCTATAACCTATTTCGCGTAGATTTATTTATGTTTTCTAGCTTTTATATAAAATTTAAAGAAAATCAGTATCGACTTGATATTCTATAGGTAATAATTGACATATTTAATAAATATCAAGGAATTTCATAACTTATTTTAGGAGAATTGTATAGCGAAAAATATCGGGTAAGATTTTTTTTAACATTATTATGTCATTGTCACTCATTGTTCTTTCACTATACAATTCTCCCAAAATTAGCAATGAAATGAATTGATATTTTTGTAATATATCGGATACTACCTAAATAATGTACCGACGATATTGATTTTCTTTAAATGTTAGTTATTAAAATAATAAACTCAAAAAATCAACGCAAAATAGGTTGGCAATAGATTGAATGACGTTGAGAATTCAACCTTAAGTTTAGAAAATTAATTTTATTTCGGATAGGTTCTGCATGTTCTCAAACCAAAATAACACCCATTAAATCCGGTAAAAGTCTTACGGTATACGAGGTAGGATCAAAAATTTGAAATTCCGCTAAGAGTAAAGTACCTCCATCTTTCATTTTAAAATATTTTTTTACTAAGAATTATTGTTTTAATTTCAAAGTTATACCCGAATTCCAAATTTCCCTTATTTTGGACAAAAAAATGGATTTAATCGTGTTTTCTAAATAACCCTGTATAAAAAATAAATGGCAACCGAACAGTGCGAAAATAAGATTTTCTGCAGACTTTGTTAGAGATTACCGTCGAAAACATAAAAATATTAAATATTTTTGCTGCACACCGTATTTTATTTTCTGAGGGAACAAGTTAATTTCATCTAACTGATATTTTTTATTTAGATTGACTTAAAGCACCTCCTAAATAGTTTTTTATACATTTAAGTATGCAAAGAAAGTTTCCTTTTGATTTGTAAAGAAAAAAATTAAATTAAAAATATAATTTGAACGGATTTCCTCCTTATTTTGCGTGACGAATAAAATCCGTTCAAAATATATTTTTATTTTAAATTTTTTTCCTTATAAATCAAAAGAAAACTTTCTATGCATACTTTAATGTATAAAAAACTACTTATTTAGGAAATGGTTTAAGTCAATCTAAATCAAAAAATATCAGTTAGATAAAATTAACTTGTTCCCTCAGAAAATAAAATACGGTATGCAGCAAAAATATTTAATATTTTTATGTTTTTATTTTAAAAAGCCATAATATTATGAAAACAAACTAATCGGACTTATGATCGACGGTAATCTCTAACAAAGTCTGCAGAAAATCTTATTTTCGTACTGTTCGGTTGTCATTTATATTTTAGACAGCGTTATTCAGAAAACACGATTAAATTAATTTTTTTGTCCAAAATAAGCGAAATTTGGAATTTGGGAATAACTTTCAAATTAAAACAATAATTCCTTGTAAAAAAATATTCGAAAATGAAAGATGGAGGTACTTTACTCTTAGCGAAATTTCAAATTTTTGATCCTACCTCGTATACAATAAGACTTTTAGCGGATTTATTGGGTGTTATTTTGGTTTGAGAACATGCAGAACCTATCTAAAATAAAATAAATTTTCTAAACTTAAAGATGAAAAACTTTCCCATATGCTGCGCACTTTCTGCCAGTCACTGAAGTATACATAATCATAATCATAATATATTGTTCTTTAAGTCTGGTCCATTCGCCAAAATACAAAAATAAGCGAATTCAGTTTTTAAACAACACGTTTTTAAGAAAAATAATCGTTTATTTTAATGCAATCATTTAATTACCCCCGGGATTAAATAAATTCTTGTAATCTTGACAAGTTTTAGGTTCATCAAACAAATACTTTTTCCAGATAAAGAACAAACTAAATTGACAAATATAATGTCAAATTTCTAAAGGCAATCGACAAATAGCCAAGACCATAAGTTCTATATCTAGGCTTTTGAGCGTAGGTTTATAAAGTATGTTCAATGACCGCTGACCATTACGTCACGACCAGTGCTTATCTTTCTAACATTCGTGAACTAGGTGAGATTGTAAATTTGCGTCAATAATAAATGTCGTATAATTTTACCAGTCAAAAAAGTGTTGTTGTCATTTTTGACAGTGACATTTTTAATCAACATCATTTCAAAAATGTCACGGTATTGTAAAAAAGAGCAAGCATTAATTTTAAAATTATGTTGTGAATAGTGCTGGCTTTTACCTGATGGAAATGCATTACAATTGTTTACAATAAGGACTTAAGTCTAATTTCCACATAATATTTATTTTATAAACCCGACGCGTTTCGCTACGCAGTAGCTTTATCAAGGGATTTTTACATTGAGTGAGGTACTATAATTTTATAAATTATTTATTACTAATTGAAAAAATTTTAAAAAACGCTCTTGTATTGTACTTGTTTACAATGGCATGCATCCGTCTTTATGTAGATCAAGCTTAAGAAAAATTATAACCTTTACCGCCGGTAAGTCAAACTGACTGAATTAATTTACGACGTACCGCAAATATGGAGAATATGACGTAACCAGCGGTCACTGAACAGACTTTACTTACCTATTGTTCTAAAAGTACTTACCTAAAACGCCTAAAATTGAAAAATCGATATTTATTTACTGCCCCATTGGCCTAAACCGTTTCTAAAGAGACGCGAACACTGACGTACACTGGCATTTTTTATTTTGTTTACATTTCCATGGCTTGCTTAAACAAATTAGATTTAAAACACATTTTATTTACAGCTTACTTGATTTAATTCAAAAATTGGTAGCACATCGCAACATTTGAACACTGATAATTATATGGTGTCTATCTAATTTATTAATTTAGTTTTATTAGGAATACGTGGGTATAGATGTGTCCGTAGCAGGTTTTTAAAAAATATAAAGTTTAAATAAACTTCAACATATAGAGCAGTAGAAGTTAAATTTAGCTTTGAATTTTGACTGGCAAATTTGCATCAAAGGCATCTAAGGACGCCATGCTTAGCCGTAGAGCTTAATACCTGTTGGGTGTCAGTAACTAACTGAATTAACAATCAATCAGTTTTTCCGTCATCTTTGACAGTCGTTACAAGTAATTTGATTCATCGCTAATGTTTCCAATTTCTTGAATAATTCACACAATGGGCTTTACGAAAAAGCACATAACATTCATGGTTGAAGCGTATTTTCGAAACGGGGTTAGAGTAAATATTGACTGGCCATACAATCCGGGTTTGTGCATGGACGATTTCACGAACATTTTCCTAACGTTGCTTTTATTGCTGGGGATTTTTATCATTGCCTGAAAAGAACCGTGGCTGTGTTTAGGGAAACATGTTCTATATACAACACAAAAAAGGAGCAGGAAGACCATCTGTAAGAACAGAAGAACTTGTTGCAAACGTTCGTGAAATAATGCAAAATACGCCAACAAATTGTATAAGACTCCTGTCCCAATCTTATGGAACATGCATGAGTATTCTTAAGAAGTAGGTAGCTAAATGTATTTCCTTATAAAGTGCAAGTAGGTATTCCAAGAAATACAAGCCGCAGATTTTCAAAGACGCAGGAATTACTCTCAATGGTTTACCCAAAATTTATTGGAAAGAAATGATGTAACAGACCTGACATTTTTTTCGGTTGAAGCCTGGTTCCACCTCTCCGGTTATGTGAATTCTCTGAATACACTCATGTGGAGTAGTGAAAATCCTCATTTCTTTTGTATGTCCACATTGCACCTTCAAAAAATTGGTGTCTGGTTAGCTCTTTCCCGAAGAACAATTGTTGGTCCTATGTTTTTCCATGACACAGTTACAGCACAGCGGTATAGAGACAATACTTTGAATCCATTTGTGGAGCAATTACTTGACGACGAACTACGTTTTGGATATTTTCAACAGGACGGTGCAACCGCCCATACAGCCGCCGAAACTATTAAAAACTTTTTTCGAGGACAGATTGATCAGTGTTCGATCAGACATTGAATTCCCACCTAGATCACCTTGTTTAACGGTTATGGATTACTTCGTTTTTCCTCATTTAAAGAAAACTATTTTTAAAACACCAGTTGCAAATTTAGAACAATTACAAGAAATTATTATCCAAGAATGTGGTACCATTTCTTCAGAGATGCTGGTCAATACTTTCGAAAATATGAAGAGACGTGTTAATTTATGCTTGGAGTATGGCGGTAGCCAATTTCAGCAATTTATGTAATTATTTTTCGTTTTCTTTCTGTGTATTCTTACTTTGTTAATTTTGTAAACAACAAAAATAAATTTGTATTTGTCTACTTATTTTATTACTCATTAGTTTGGCATATCATGTCATAATATGTATATGACAAAATTTTAACCTAGATTTGGTTAGATATATCGTCTCTATATCATTGTGTTCTAAACCAAGCCCCACGTTTTTAATCCAAGCCCTCTTTGATGCAAGTAATTTTTGCTCGCACGGTATAAATGTGTCCGTAGCAGATTTTTAAAAAAATATAAAGTTTAAATAAACTTCAACAAATGGAGCAGTAGAAGAATTTAGCTTTGAATTTGTACCGGTAAGTAAGTATATTATTCGATTTTAATATATAAACGTCAAATCAAGAAAATAAATATTAAGTTAGGTGCCCACTGTACTGACAAAGGTAAATATGTTAAGCTAGTGTCAAAAACACAGCCTATCTTGCAAAAAACTGAAGTTGTTTCGGACAATTTGATTATACAGGGTGTCCGGAAAAAGGAGGTCAATCCGTTAACCATATATTCCTTTAGCAAAAATAATATGACTTTTATAATGCCATTTTTTATTTTTGACGCTCATGGTCGATACATAGGGCGTCAAAAATTAAAATAAGGGGGATTAAGTACCCGCTGACCCCCTATTTTTTAGTACGTGCGCCAGTGAATTCCGAACTACATTTTTTCAGGTAATCATTTATTTTTGATTATTTTTTGACTGTTATAAAATTTCGATAAAATGATGCGTTTTAGAGATAATTTGAAAAGTGCTAAATGAAGTCAGCCGTTGTGGCATTACCATGGATACAAGTAGAACTTTGCAAGCTATTGGCTATACAGGGTGGCCCTTTAGTGTGGCAAAGTACAATAGCTCCGTTACTATTTCAAATACATTAAAAATATTAATACAAAAGTTGAAGGGCAGTAAGTGACTTATAACGTAAAATTATTTTTAACTTTATAGGGTGGCTCAAAAAAGCGGAACAATAAAAAATGTACTTTTTTCAAATGGAACACCCTGTATATTTTTTCATTTTTAAATTCCATATTAAATTATAATTATTTTTTATTAAATACATTATTAGTCTATACTTTATAGTTTCCGAGATATTTGCTCTTGAAAAGTGACATTTTTGAACTTTGACAGCTTCTAGCTTTCTAACAGTACGTCTTAGAGCAAAACGGCTTACATGTCCCTATCTTTAATTTTTATTATCTTCCCAAAAAAATCAACTTCCGGTTAAACCGGATGTTACTCGAAAGCAGGAAATATAGTTGTTCCGGTTTAACTGGAAGTTGATTTTTTGGGAAGATAATAAAAATTGAAGATAGGGACATGTAAGCCGTTTTGCTCTAAGACGTACTGTTAGAAAGTTAGAAGCTGTCAAAGTTCAAAAATGTCACTTTTCAACAGTCAATATCTCGGAAACTATAAAGTATAGACTAATAATGTATTTCATAAAAAATAATTATAATTCTATGTAGAATTTAAAAATGAAAAAATATACAGGGTGTTCCATTTGAAAAAAGTACATTTTTTTTGTTCCGCTTTTTCGAGCCACCCTATAAAGTTAAAAATAATTTTACGTTATAAGTCACTTACTGCCCTTCAACTTTTGTATTAATATTTTTAATGTATTTGAAATAGTAACGGAGCTATTGTACTTTGCCACACTAAAGGGCCACCCTGTATAGTCCTTTACTTTTGGTATTGTCATTGTAAGGACAGTGGCGTACAGATAACCTGGAGTACTAAATCAGTTAAATGTACTTATTTTATTGCGGTAATAAGAACTGACTATCGCTAATCTTCTTCACATAACAGTAATTTTATTAGGCATTTTAACTGGTCATTCAATTTTACTATTTTTCTAAACACATTGCCCGATTTACTTGATGATTTGCCTCCAGCGGTAAGACAACGGATTGGGTTTCAACGGTGATCACCCGCATTTAACTACAAAAGTTAGGAACTATTTACACCCAATCTTTACTAATCGCTGGTTTGTCGAGGCCAAGATGCTCCTGTTAAATGGCCACCCTGTTTCCCAGACCTTACTCCTTTGGACTATTCAGTCTGTGGGTATTGAATGATTTTGTGTATATGGTTACGATTTTGAGCGAGAATCATTTAATATAAAGAATAATTCAAGCTGGAGACAGCAGTTCAGGTGAAACCACATATTTTTCAAAGGTTAAGATTTTCTTTAATAAAGAGAACTCACTCGCATATGTATTTAAAAAAATAGAGGTGATATCGAGCAATTTCTTAAGACTGTTTTTTTTTAATTTTGTTTGTTTTTTGTTACTAACGTATTCATAATTTTATAAACATAATTCGTTTTGAATATTTATTATCTTGTTATGATTTATGAAATTTATTTAATAAGCCAGTAACTGGTTCAATATCTACTACAGGTTTTTATCTGTACGCCACTGTCTTTACATTATTTTTGGCTAGTCCTTTGCTGTCGGTATTGTCACCTATTCCAAAATTTTACTTAATTATATCTTGTATCCATGATACTGCCAAAACGGCTGACTTCATTTTTAGCATTTGAAAATTATGAGATTACCGTAAGCCGATTTGGCAACAGTTAAGGACCCATACTTTTCAAATTATCTTCAAAACGCATCATTTTATCGAAATTCTAAAAAAGTAAAAAAATAATCGAAAACAAATATTTACCTGAAAAAATGTAGTTTGGAAGTCAATGGCGCACATTCTTAAAATTAGGGGGGTCAGTGGGTACGTACTTAACCCCTCCTCCTATTTTGAATATTTGACAATTGTTTTTTGTTTTGCTTTTCTCAAAAGATGTAACTCTTTATTGTGAAGCAAGGTATCAAATTTGAAATTTATATCTTATTAAAGACTCAAATTATTAAAAAAAAAAACGTTTTTAATTTCAAACTTTAATACACTGTATATCGAAGATAAGAGTCCAAAATGAAAAATGGCATTATATAAGTCATATTATTTTTGCTCAAGGAATATATTGTTAATAGATTGACCTCATTTTCCGGATATTGTTAACATAATGAAGTTATGCTATTTTACAAGATATGGTCCAATATTTCTATGCGCTGTACCTCGTATCCACCAATCGCATCTCAACAAATAATAAGCCTTAGTTTAGAGGGGCTGGAAGAATTTTGATCAAATTTCTAAGGAGAAAGTCAAAAAATGTAGGTATCTTATCATTACTTCCTTCATAGTTCTAGAATACTTACTAGGGTATTTTGCTTTTATAGTGCCTTTCCTTTTCATCCGATTTTTTTCCTTTATACCCTGGCTATTTGGGCCGAGATAAGGTAGTGGTTCGCAATAGATACATTCTCCCAGATGGTCGATGTCAGGAATATTATCACGCCACAAGTCTTCTAGCTCAAACTCCAATAACTCCATGTTAACTACAAAATAAATCTAATAAAAACTTTTTGGTCACCAAATTTCAAATAAAAACTAACGACAAAGGTTGACTTTAGAAAATATTATCTTCCAATGAAAGTTCTAAATTAAAACTCGATTATATGACAAACAACATTTAAAACTTTTGATATCCCCCTGCAAGATTATTTTAAAAATATATCTTCTCAGACAAATTTATCTTAAAGTAAATTTGTTAGGTTTAGGCATTTTAAAGTAGGTAAACTTTATGAAAGCAAGATGCGAAAACGAAAAACGCTCAACAGCGATGACAAACACGAGATGAGACAGGTGGCAGTAATCTTCTTTGGGAATGCATGTATTCCAGGAGGAGTAGAAAAATTAAACTTTATTGATGGTACAATGGATGAGCATGTTTATCTAAGTAAACATTTTAAAGGACAATTTCAGAAAACGCTTCGAGAAATTGGGAATTCAAGGACAGTGACCTTAAACATACCGCAAAGATGGTCCGCGAATGGATGTTCTACATAATGTAGTATAGCAGCTTCATACCCATACCCCTCCACAATCACCCGATAATAACCCCATCGAATATTTGTGGGATGATTTAAAACGGCGCATTAGCAAACACAATTTTTCACATAACAGTTTAACAACAGTACCTATAATAGTCGACTGGGAGACCATACCCCCAGAAACTCCTAGAAAGCTGGTTGAAACGTGTCAAAAAGATTACAATAGGTTATCAAAACCACGGAGATCCACACAATATTATGTTAATAGATATTATAATTAATATTGATTATTGTTAAATGTCTGGAAACTTTTTTGACTAGATTAAGATTTTGTTAAAAATTATGACATTTCACATTTCAATAAAGCATTTCGCAGTTATTTTTTATTAGCTAGACTTGAAATAATAATTAAATTTTGTTTTGGCTGGTGAAAACTAATAAAAAATATGCATAAAAAGCTTGTTGGGTACGGAGAATTTTTGGACTGATTGTATAACAGGGTTTTTCTTCTTTGGAGTCAGGCGCATTTCCTAAAATAAGAAACTAAATGAATGCCAATGTTGGGGGTGCTCAACTAATAAATATTAATACTGAAAACGGTATTTGGTATGCTCCATTTCTAGTGTATTGTGGAACATATTATGTATATATGGATTTTGAAATTTAAGATAGACCTCAAACTTATAATTTTGTAAATAGGACATCCTATATAGGTATATTTGACACTGACAGAGTTGCTAGTGTGGCTGCCTTCAAAGATATTTACATCTAAAGATTTGAATTCCTTAGTTGCAAACAGTATACCGGGTGTCAACGAAATTATTGTACATAGCACCACACTGTTATGTTAAGAGATATTTTAATCAAATTTGGCTTACTGTAATGTTTGAAAGGGATCTTTATATTTACCTAGAAACCAACTGAATTTCACTTCCGGTTTAACCGGAACTACGCCATTTATGTTTTTTTTAAACGACAACCTGTATATTATATTGCACAGTCAAATTCTCCTCAAAATTCTCTTTTCAACGACATACAACAAGTTGACATTTACTTTCAAAATGGCGGCGTAGGACTCATTTTACCATAAACAAAATGGTGTCTATAAAACAACGTATGCAATTGATACGGGAAAAATAGTGATAAAATCTTTTAAATTGGTCCCTTTTGTAATTCTTTAAGCACTGACATTTAGATTTTCTTCTTTTGTTTTTAAAGGAAGGTATTTTTTTATTGTTTAAAAAAGTCTTAACTTTAACCCTATTTTACAGAGTTTTTTTAAATGTTATCATATACTTTTTATTAATTAGTATGAAAGTCTAAAGTATCCTTAAGCACCTAGGGTTATTTTCGAAATCAGAATGCGTTTTGCTTCAATAATAAAAATTTAATTGTTAAATAATTAACATGTTAATTAAATAATTTGTTCTTCTCTTGTAAACTTAACCATTTTATTCTTATTTAACGAAATATTAATTAGACCCACGACCAAAAGCACAATACACTACAAAATTTTCATTAAAAACTGATAGTCTGATAATGGCGTTGACAAATACCAATTTTGTTATCCAAAGCCAACTTAGGTGGAACTAAGTTATTCAGTTTTTATTGAAAAATGCACGGTTTTTTTTTCTTGTTTAAAACTGAAGCAAAACGCATTCTGATTTCGAAAATATCCCTAAGTGCTTAAGGATACTTTAGACTTTCATACTAAATAATAAAAAGTATATGATAACATTTTAAAAAACTCTGTAAAATACCTTCCCTTAAAAACGAAAGAAGAAAATCTAAATGTCAGTGCTTAAAGAATTACAAAAGGGACCAATTTAAAAGATTTTATCACTATTTTTCCCGTATCAATTGCATACGTTGTTTTATAGATACCATTTTGTTTTTGGTAAAATCAGTCCTACGCCGCCATTTTGAAAGTAAATGTCAACTTTTTGTATGTCGTTGAAAAGAGAATTTTGAGGAGAATTTGACTGTGCAATATAATATACAGGTTGTCATTTAAAAAAAAACATAAATGGCGTAGTTCCGGTTAAACCGGAAGTGAAATTCAGTTGGTTTCTAGGTAAAAATAAAGATCCCTTTCAAACATTACAGTAACCCAAATTTGATTAAAATATCTCTTTACATAACACTGTGGTGCTATGTACAATAATCTCGTTGACACCCGGTATATCTAATAGAAAATAAAATATCTTACCTAAATTAATAAAATTTAATATTGCCCACTAAATAACTATCTTTTGTGACTTTGCATTAATAAGGACTAAACTAAACTAACTAGTAATAATTAAATAATCATTGTAGATACTTGGGAAAATATTTAAAAAATTACTAATGCTAGGTACTTACTTACCCTAATTAAGGGTACTTTTGGTACCTGCTCTAGACAAATTAAAACTTTAATCTCTAGGTATACGTAACAAGGCAATAAAACAGAAGCAATGCACGTTGAAATGAAATCCACTTTAAGAGGTATAGTTTTTCCAAACTGAATTGAATTTCCTAAAAAAACTTATTACCCAGGCGGGTCTCATCAAACGCACGCTCGCAATTTATTTATTTATTGATTTATTTATTACCATATAAATTTAACAAAGTAAACAATGACATTGTCACAAGAAAAAAATAGTTTTTAAGTTTTAAATTATAAAGGTAGCATTTCACCCTGTTCTTGATTTTTTTAGTTTAGAGATGCTCTGGAAGTGCATTATAGAGGGAGCTACAGAAGCAAAATGGACTCTTACGATATGATGATGTTTTGTAGCCGGATATATAAATTTTATTTGAATTTCTAGTGTGTTACTGAGGTACAAGGAAATTTTGAATTGTGTTTTTTTACAAACATGACTGCACCAAGAATTAAAATACTATAGGTAGCGTAAGAATTTTATAGCGCCGAAAAGTTTCTTTGCAAGATTCAAGTGGGCCTAACGAGTAAACTTTTCGAATTATCCTTTTTTGCAAAACAAAAAAATATCTTTGTAGTTCTGTTGATTGAGCCCAGTAAATCACTAGATAGCTTAGGTGACTGTAGGCTAAGGCATAGTAAATATTTAGTAACTGTTTGCAATCCATAATATTTTTTAAGTTGACTTGCAAAGTATGCCGAGTTAAGTTTACTGGCAACAAAATCAACATGAACTGTCCACTTTAATTGTGAGTCTACATAAATGCCAAGAAATTTGCATTGCTCAACTCTCTGAATAGTATTGTCATTTAATTTTAGATGTAGATCAGGAACCCAAGGCTTTTTATAGAAAACCATATAGTGAGTTTTATTTATATTGATAATTAGGCGATTTTTTTTGCACCATAAAGAAAATTCAAGTAAAATATGATTAGCTATTTTACCTAGTATATATAATGTGCAAGCAGATATAATCACAGTTGTATCATCCGCGTATAGAATTAGTTTATTGGCAGGGAAACCTTTAGAAACCTAAGAAAATGTTCATTAGGCCGATCGATGATATCTGTTTCGTACGCAGCGCGCTAATAATGCGGCGTTGACTTTATGGTCATAAATAGGGCTGGGCAATTAAGAAATTTCATAATCATTAATACATTAGTCGATTTAATCGAAAAAATCGATCATTTTTGTAATTGATTAATCAAAAAATCTATTATTTTTGTATTAATCGATTAATCGAAAGAATCGGTTAATCGATTAATCAATTTTTTTAAATGTTATAATCGATTATTTTGCCCACCTTTAGTCATAGGAACTGTTATTTATATCAATTAGCTTTAGCTAGACTATACATAATGGCATTAGGAAAAACCTGATAAAGAATTAAGAATGCGACACCGCTGCATTATCTAAAACGCATAACTTTAATAAGAAAAATAAATAAATAAAGACATAAAAATGTTGTGTTTGAAGTATCAGTAATTTTTTTATATAGTGTGTACATAAAGTAAGGAACAAATTCATTATTTAATAATCTAAAAACATTTCGTAAAAATCCTCGGACACGTATGTAATAATTTTTGATTGCGCATATTTTGACATATACACATATTATACAGGGTAGTTCATGTAGTAGATATGACATTATCGACGATTTTTTAAAATGAAAACCCCTATATTTTAGTTCAGATTTGTAATCTCCAAGAATAGCTGATTTCAAAAACATAACATACTTAGGGTCTAAAGTTGATAGTTTCGTAGCTACAGGGCAAGAAAAAAAAATGTGAAGTATTTTTAATTTTAAAAAATTTAAATTAAATAAATAGGCTATTTAATTAAGTGTTGAAATTATCCGCCTTCTTGTGCCTGGCAGTACCCCAAGCGATCAATAAACTCTTGTTGGACTTTTATTATGGTTTCTTCTGAAATATTCCTGCATTCTGTTGTGATTCAATTTTTTAAATCTTCAATATTGGCAGGTCTTATTTTATAAACGACATTTTTCAGGTGACCCCACAAGAAGAAGTCCAGTGGTGTAAGGTCTGGAGGCCTAGGCGGCCATTCAATAGACCCACGTCTTCCAATCCACCTGTTCGGAAAAACTTGATCGACATAATGGCGCACTACTGCTGCATAATGTGGAGGTGCGCCGGTCTTGTTGGTACCATAAATTTTCATCTAGAATTCCAGGATTATTTTTATTCGGGTATAAGTTAACTAGCGTAGGGATAAGAAATTCTTGAAGAAACTGAAGGTAATTTAGCCCGTTTACATTATTGTCAAAGAAATATGGCTCAATAATTTTGTTCTTCACTATACCCGCCCAAACATTAATTTTTTGGGGATATTGAGTATGATGTTCACGCATCCACCTGGGATTTTCTTTTGCCCAATATCTACAGTTTTGCCGGTTTACTTCACCATTTAATTTAAAAGTAGATTCATCCGAAAATAGGATATTTTCAACAAACAAAGGATCTACGTTACACCTTTCCATTAATATTTGACAAAACTCCATCCTACGATCTGGATCATCTTCATTCAACTCATGAACCAGTCGGATTTTAAACGGATTCCATTTTTCCACTGTTAATAGGTTATGTACGGTCATAGCAGCTGCCTCATGATCCATGCCAATCTGGCGGACGCTGTTATGGGGATTTTCTTCTATAGCCAATAAAATATTTAATTTTTTATCATCCGGAATAGTTGGACGGCCGTTCCTGGGAATATCTTCCACAGAACCCGTTTCTCGAAATTTTGTTTCAAGTTTACTTACAGTTGATCTAGTGATTGGTCTTTCTGGGTACTTATATAGCGTTGAACAAAATGCACACTTCTTGCTGAGTACGAATCCTATCACCATATCCAATAATCATTAGAATTTCTATGTGTGTGTGTTAGATAAACGCATATTAACAAATATTAAAATTAATTTTTTACTTCTACTAATCTCAATAGCAAAATTCACTGTAATGACAGCATAATATTATCATTATCTAAATAACCATAGTTACATAACAGCAAATAAGCCTACCTTAAAAAAAAAATTATCTTAAATAAAATTATTTGTTCTATCCTGTAGCTACGAAACTATCAACTTTAGACCCTAAGTATGTTATGTTTTTGAAATCAGCTATTTTTGGAGATTACAAATCTGAACTAAAATATAGAAGTTTTCATTTAAAAAAATCGTCGATAATGACATATCTACTACATGAGCTCTACCCTGTATAATATGTGTATATGTCAAAATATGCGTAATCAAAAATTATTACATACGTGTCCGAGGATTTTTACGAAATGTTTTTAGATTATTAAATAATGAATTTGTTCCTTACTTTATGTACACACTGTATGTACCATGCGAGCAAAAATTATTTGCATCAAAGAGGGCTTGGATTTAAAAACGTGGGGCTTGGTTTAGATCACAATGATATATGGACGATATATCTAACCAAATCTAGGTTAAAATTTTGTCAAATTCATATTATGACATGATATTATGCTAAACGAATGAGTAATAAAATAAGTAGACAGATACAAATTTATTTTTGTTGTTTACAAAATTAACAAAGTAAGAATATACAGAAAGAAAAGGAAAAATAATTACATAAATTGCTGAAATTGGCCACCGCCATGCTCCACGCATAAATTCACACGTCTCTTCATATTTTCGATAATCCTTTCTTTGAATTTTTTTAAATTTGCAACTGGTGTTTTAAAAATAGTGTTCTTTAAATGAGAAAAAACGAAGTAATCCATAACCGTTAAACAAGGTGATCTGGGTGGGAATTCAATGTCTGATCGAAAACTGATCAATCTGTCGTCGAAAAAGTTGCGTAAGTATTTAATAGTTTCGGCGGCTGTATGGGCGGTTGCACCGTCCTGTTGAAAATATCCAAAACGTAGTTCGTCGTCAAGTAATTGCTCCACAAATGGATTCAAAGTATTGTCCCTATACCGCTGTGCTGTAACTGTGTCATGGAAAAAAATAGGACCAACAATTCTTCTTCGCGGGAAACAGCTAACAAGACACCAATTTTTTGAGGGTACAATGGGGATTTTCACTACTCATAACCGGAGAGGTGGAACCAGGCTTCATCCGAAAAAAATGTCCGGTCTAATAAACCATTTCTTGCCAATAAATTTTGGGTAAACCATTGAGAGTAATTCCTGCGTCTTTCAAAATTTGCAGCTTGTATTTCTTGGAATACTTGCACTTTATTAGGAAATAAATTTAGCTGCTTCTTAAGAATAGTCCTGCATGTTCCATAAGATCTTCCCATTTCTTGGGACAGGCGTACGTCTTATACAATTTGTTGGCGTATTTTGCATTATTTCACGAACGTTTGCAACAAGTTCTTCCTGCTCCTTTCTTGTGTTGTATAGAACCTGTTTCCCTAAACACAGTCACGGTTCTTTTCAGGCAATGATAAAAATCCCCAGCAATAAAAGCAACGTTAGGAAAATGTTCGTGAAAATCGTAGATGCACAAACCCGGATTGTATTGCCACTCACCATTTACTCTAACCCCGCTTCGAAAATACGCTTCAACCATAAATGTTTTGTGCTGTTCCGTAAAGCCCATTGTGTCAATTATTCAGGAAATTGGGAAAATTAGCGATGAATCAAATTACTTATACTGTCAAAGATGACGAAATAACTGATGATTGTTAATTCAGGTAGTTACTAACACCCAACAGGTATTAAGCTCTACGGCTAAGCATTACGTCCTTAGATGCAAGGCCCTCTTTGATGCAAATAATTTTTGCTCGCACGGTACATAAGAACATAAATATTGTCAAAAATTTTATTTTGATGCCCGGAGCTAAGTATAAAACAATTATAAATAATAATTAAATCAAGTAAAATGTGAGCAAGTACATTAAAACAATGTTTTACTGATAATAATTTATTCTTTCCATTACTATAACCTATAAAACCGCCATTATTGACCGATTATTAACCGTAGAAATCGTTTTTCTCTACCTTGTCAATGGTTCTCTCTCTCTCACATCTTAAATCACGAGGAGCGGAGCGATGCTCGGGCAATAATAGTAGCTGTCTAAACCTTGGTTATTAATACCCAGATTGTTAGGTATAGAAGTAGGTAATAAGCAAAAACATGGGAGTTTGCTCAGTTTTGCCGATCTAAAAATTCAACATAATTCGTATACAAAGAAATTTACCATAAGACAACATGGGAATTTGCTAAGCTGACAGAATGGCGAATTAGTTAAAATGTTGATTTGATTAATTATTATTTAAAAACCCAACATAATATTATAATCTACTATTTAGATAGCTATAGGTGGTAGTGCATTTTTTTTAACCCGACGAAGGATTTGTATGATAATTATTTCACTCAATGTTAACTTTTGTTCTACTCAGAACTAAGAGATAAAATTACAACAGAGGTTATTTAAATCCTAAGGCCTCTTTCACACTATCAGGTTCGCCGGTCAGGTTTTACACCGGGCAGAATCCTGAAGTAAAAATAAAAATATCCGGACCCGATTAGGTTTTCATCAGGTCCGGTATTGTCCTTATTAATAAACTTTAGTCCACGTTTCGATGATGGATCGTAATGCTGTTATAGCTTTGTGGTATTTGTATAGAAAGCGTAAAAAGCAAAGAAATGGTACAAGGGGACTTTGGGTACACCCTCTACTTCAAACACGTGACGAGATTGGTGCTTTTCAAATTTTGTATGAGGAATTAAGTAGTGACGAAATTTTTTTTTTAATACTTTAGAATGTCTGTTTCGTCTTTTGAAGAACTACATACTAAATTACAGCCAGTTTTACAGCGTCAAAATACAAAAATGAGAAATTGTCATCAGTCAAATAGAAATGCTTAGCTTAACTATCAGGTAAGCGTTCGCACCTTCCTCGCCAGACTTAAAACAATTAATAAACTACCACAGACTAAACCTGAAAACCATAACCGGACAAGTATAGTGTGAACGCGTACATAAGCTGCAATACCCCACCATCACTTCGTCCGGCGTCAGAGAACCGGATGCTCCAGTCGACCCATCCGGCTGCAACCGGTCGCCGAACCTGAATCCTGATAGTGTGAAGAGCTATATTTAAACGAATGGTCCATTACTTGTCCGGTTTGCCTTAGGCTTGAAAGCAGACCGGCTAAACCTGATGTTAATTTCTTCTGGCAAAACAGCTCATTTAACGAAAAATATTAAAGAGATAAAATAGCTTCCAAATACATCCAGTCACTCTACAAAAATATCTGGGTTGTCATAACGCCGTTCATATAAAAAATTAGGAGAAATGTTGACGTATTATACCTAGATGTAAAATTCTCGGTAATAATCTTTTGGAGAATATTCTCGAGAATATACTCAAGAATATTCTCAAGTTAGAGAATTTTCTGAGAATGGTAAGGAAACCGCTAGAAATAGCAATAAAAAGAAATTAAAAATTACCTATTCTTTTTTGATTTGATTAACATACCTTCCCAAGAATAACTAAAAACTAAACAAAAAAACAATCAAATAAAGAAAGATCACATTTAACTATTAAAAACATACGAGTATACGTTCGCGCTTCTAGGGGATTTCCCTGAATCACTGTTGCAGACGTAAAACACTGTTGCCAGAGTTATAGAAAATATTAGGGAAACTCAAAATTTTTAAAATCATTGCAAAATTTTTCAGTGTAAATCGAGGCGGTGTAAATTATGTAGAAAAACTTCTCTAGAGAATATTCTCGGGAGAATTTTCTTACAGAGAATATTCCCGTTCTCGAGAATATTCTCTCGAGAATATTCTCCTCCCACATCACTAATTATACCTATCACTTTTATAACTCTTCCACTTATTTACAGCCGGTGACTATACTACTAGAAAACGTCATTTTATAGTATTAGTCTACATACTAAAAATCATTAAAATCGATTAGCAGGTTTTCACGTAATTTAGGAAAAACAATATTTTTACAAATTTTTGACGCCCTCTACCGGCTAAACGAGACAATTTTGGATATAACTAAGTCGGCTTAGATCGACCTATTTTGACGTCAGGAGTCTGTCGTCAAACGTTGTACACCTATTTTCTGGACACCCTGTATAATCAAATGAGGAGTAACTCACATATTAGTGAACCAGTAACGTAATTAAGTGCGAGGAGAAAAGAATAATCTATATTAATATTAACAACTTTCGTTTAAGCTTCGTAAAAATATAGTACTAAAAACAAAATAAAATTAGCAACACTATATAGGTACATTTATGCCATACTGATCTCGCAAAGGATCGTCTGGATGCGCATTTTCATGGGAAGAAGTGAGTAGTTACCTAAAGTAACAAATCATTTCGAAGTGGAATGGACTAATGTGTTTTGTGCTCACTTTGTTACCGGAGCGCGAGTGCCCCTTCATGTGTTCATGCGCTGATAAAACTGTTTTCCTTTAAACAAATAAACTGATTTATTTGCCGAAGAAGTATTGGTGACAAATAAATATGATTTGAATTAACTCAGTTTTATTTAATTAAAATATGTCAGAGTATTTGTTTTTATTTGTAAAATGATTTGACTGTTGGCGGATTTATGTCAAACAACTCAAGCTTTAAAATAAATATCTAAGCAATAAACTACAAAAGTACAAAATCCAAATAATTTAATATTTACGCGAAATAATCCCGTATTAGGAACTAAATACCGTTAACCATAAATTAAATCATTAAAAAACGAACTATTTCAACAACTTGGTTATTTAACTTTAATAATTAGGTATTAAAATAAAATCCTTAATTATTAAAAGCTACCCCGGTAATCGGAAGACGTCACCCGCATTGAATAATATGATTGGTCGTACAAATGCCATGATGCGTCGTTACGTTTGGACCTGTTGTCGTGTCGACCTAACTTTAAGTTTTGTCTTTCGTCGCCATTTTTCCAGATAGCTACACAGCACACCTCATTGCATCTTAGAAGTGAAAACCAGCAGTGAATTAAAATACCTATCAAAAAGTTAGCGTTGTTGGTATATTGATACTGCCTTATGTGTTTGTTGTGTGATAATTTCAGTGTTTGTGTATAAACTTTATTTAATATATTTCAATATGAAAGATGCAATGCCAAATGCCATGCCATTGATGTGTATCTTACTCAAATGGGGTATCGCCCACCATACTTTCCAAGGTAGGAAACGATTTGGATATTTTAGTTATTCCATGATATACGACTCAATAATACTTATTATACCTAGGTATTTTTTTATTTAACACAAAATACTTTTAAGAAAAATTACTTAACGTAGTAGTTATTTGTCTAATTTAATAGTCTTTTTTTATTTTCAAACTAACACTTAAGAGCTCTCCATCGAGCCGTTAAAACTGCGTTTTTATCTTGAAAACACGACGTACCCACGTTCCAATCAACTGAAGTTATCGTACCAGATTAATTAGTTTCGAAAGAAAAATTGAAAACCTAAATGATCCTTGCAAAATGATCTAGTTTTAGTTTTTTCAAAAAAGAAATTTAAAAAAAAATATTTAGATGTAATCTTGGCCATAAAACTGTAGTTTTTAAAATGTCTTGATATTGCCATTTTGGCCTTATTCAAAAAACTAAAACAAGAGCATTTTGCCCACATACCTTAACTTTTAAATTCTCTTTAGTTTTTGTTATAATTTAAAGTGGTTCTCTAGTTATTGACTGGAATGTAAACCCCAGTTGATGGCGAAAACTAGCGAATATTCTTAAATTTTTGGTTTGTAAGGTTGTATTATTATGATTTTATTTCTTTGATCATCAATAATTATTGTGTATTTTTAAAAATTTATATCTTTAAGCGTTAAGTTAATACAGTAGTATAAATTTATTTTGAAGATTGATATGTTAAATTATCTGCTTGTTAATACATTTAAAAAAATTCAAATTCAAAATTCAAATTCAAAACAGATATATTAAAGTTTGGTATAGCATACAAATAATTGTTAACAATTATGTTATAAGGTTTAAGGCGCCTAAGCACGAATGTGCTTGTGTTGCGCTATATTCAATACTAGGTATATATAATACAATGATAACGTTAGATATAATATCAAGTAATCTATTAGGAATTCAGAAATAAACAAAATAAATCTTACAATAACCCAAAATACCATACAATGAAGGAACACCAGATATTTAGATTAGTTTCAAATTTATTGAGTTAGACAACAAACATTTTTTGAGTTGCCTCCTAAATAATCCTCTGCTAGTTATGTTTTTTAGAGTAACCGGAATTTGGTTATAGTAGTATGGTCCCAAGTAATCAATAAAGTTTTGTTTTTGTGTTTTGTTGCATTGAGCAGTAATTATGTTTTTGTTAGAAGTAGATCGAGTTTTGTATTCGTGAGATGGATGGTCGAAATTGTTAAGGTTTTGTTTTGTAAATATAATGGCTTCTAAAATGTATAACCTATTCAAGTTTAGCAAGTTTGAGTCTATAAACAGATTGTGACTGGGATATAAGGGTTTTTTTTTATATATTATTCTCAAAATCAATTTTTGTGTGATAATTAGGGGTCTTAGAGCATTTTCATATGCTCCTCCCCAGATTACAATCGCATATCTAATTAGTGACTCCACCAGCGTCATATACATCAACCTCACAGACTGAGTAGACAGTATATCCCTAAACACGTAGAATTTATTAATCAATTTTCTGATTTTATTACTAATATAAATTAAATGATTTTGCCATTTCAGGTTTTCGTCAATAATTACGCCCAAATACTTAATCTGATTGGTTGAATTAATAAAGTAATTAGTGTCTTTTAATCTGATTTCACTGAGATCCGGCATATTAGCTTTATATATTGAGAATGATATGAATTTTGTTTTTGTGATGTTCAGAGATAGCACGTTACCGTCTAGCCAGTCTTTTATAATTTTTGTACTTAATTCTGCCATCTCTCTGACGTCACGCCACGTATCCCCTTCAAATACCAATGCTGTATCATCAGCGTAAGAAATCAGATTACCCCTTATATTAAGATTGCACAAATCATTAATATATAAAATAAAAAGTAGTGGTGCAAGAACGGTTCCTTGAGGAACTCCCATATCGATTGTTCTACTGTCACTGAGAGAATTTTCGATCCTCACCATCTGTTCCCTGTCACTCAGATAACTGTCGAAAACGTCCAACACCCTACCTCGGATTCCATATCTCTCAAGTTTATTAAGTAACAGTTTGTGAGGCACAGTGTCGAACGCCTTCGCCAGGTCCAGAAACACAGCAATACACTTCCTGTTGGTGTTAAGGCTATCATTAATCCTAGAAGTTAGTTTATATATTGCATCTACCGTCGAAAGCGAGGGTCTGAATCCAAACTGATTTGGTGATAGAATATTACATTTTTCTAAGAACGAATTTAGTCTTTCCTTAAGAACTTTTTCAAATATTTTAGCAAAATTATTTATTAAAGATATTGGACGATAATTTGACAGGTCGGACTCCCCTTGTGGATAGGTATTACTATTGACTTTTTAAAATTTTCAGGGACGGAGCCAGATTTAAAGATGTTGTTTATAATATGAATTAGTGGGGTTTTCAGATACATATGTCCACATTTAATAGCTTTAACTGATATTTCATCAGTGCCCACGGCATGAGAATTCTTAAGACTATTTATATGCCTTATTATTTCCTGTTCGGTAATTGGTTTTAAATATATGCTTTGATTGTTAGCCGTAGCTTCTGCAAAGGATTGGGATGGTTTTATTATTTTTGAGGCTAGTTCATGGCCAACGTTACAAAAAAAGTTATTGACAATGTTAGCTTTTACTTTGTTATCGTTTATTGGTTTATTATCCTCGTCCTTTAGATTCAATTGGTTTAATTTTGGTTTCCTATTGTTTGTGGCGTCTTTTATTATTTCCCAGGTTTTTTTAATATTATTTTTATTTGCAATTATTAGATCCCGATAGTATTGATTTTTTGTTTGTTTTATTAGATTGGTTAGGTAGTTTCTATATTGTTTATACCGATTTAGAAAGTGAGTATTATTTTTCTCGGCAATTGCTTGTTTCTTCAGTTTGTCCCTGTGTCGAATTGAACATAGTATTCCGTTTGTAATCCACGGTTTTATTTTAAATTTGCTATTTTTTACCGTACAAATGCTTGTAGAGTCTCGAATGCACTTTTTAGTTAAGGTTATGAGATTATTGGTCGCCAGATTTACTTCTTCATATCCTAATACCTCTTGCCAGTTCTCGAAGCTAAGGAGCTGTGTGAATTTATCGTTGTCAATTTTTTTAAAGTTATATTTTTTAAGTGGCATTGATTTATTGAGCTTTAGGTTAACGCCAACGGGGTAATGGTCAGTAATGTCTGTTTCCAAGACATAAGATATGCAGTCAAGAGAAGTGTTAGTATTTTTTATAAAGATATGATCAAGGCATGATTTAGAATTAGTGGTGACACGCGTAGGTTTATTAATACAATCTATATAAGCGTATTTCGACAATAAATTAAGATAATCGACGGTTAACGGGTCTGCTTCATTTAAAGTATTAATGTTTATGTCTCCAATGAAAATTTCCGAGCTTGCCGGGTTAGTATTGTTGTGCTTAATATAATCATCCAATGTATCCAAAAACTCCTCACCACAAGATGATGGTAAACGATATACGCATGTAATACCTATTTTCTTATTATCTATGATGAGAGATAATCTCATAAAGCTAAAATTATTGATTTTGAGAATGTTGCTGTCAAAATCTAAACCATTTCGTACATATGCTATAACTCCATCATTCTGGTTTCTCTTTGAGTTATTGTAAAGTGTTGAATATTCGTCTATAAAAGTCATCTGGGGACTCAATGTTCCAAGTTTCTGAAAGTATAATTAAATCAAAATTTAAGTGTTTGTTAGCGGCTAGGATTTGTAATTCATTAAAATTTTTCCGAATACTTCTTATGTTTAAATGTATAATATTTAGGCCATCCGGAGATAGTCTGTTTACTTTATCCAGTTCGTCTAGACTTTTGATTGTCAATGCATCTTGTATCTGGTATCCCTCTAAAGTATCAATGAATTCGCGCTGCTCCATGCAGGTCATACAGCTCGGCAGCCAGCAAAGTCATCACTTTAATAATAATATACATATATAGTTTGGTATAAGATATGTATTTACCCTAAAATTCAAAAAAATAAATTAAGTAGGTACTCATTATAACCCTTGCTTGAATTGCCATAAGTATACACAAAAAATATTATAAAAAGAGTTATAAAGTAATTGATATTATCATATTTTTAGACAGCGATAAGGCTGTTCTGCATTAAATTTAGAACATTTAATAATGTGTAAAAAAAAAAAGTAATTCTATTTTTCAGCCATACAGTGAGTGGGACAAGAGTATCTCATTTTGATATCAGGTCAGGTGTAAACTTTAAATAAACAAATACATTCTAATACACAAATACAACGACATGACCCACCAAGTCAAAGGCTTGCATATTTTAAGGAATTGTTCTCAGCCTACTATATTAGAAGTCTCGGATCTGCCTCCCCCTTAACCAGATGTGGGCAGTCATGAAGAAACCCCAAAATAAATTAGTGTATTTAATTTTATTCAATTTTGAGATTAATTTACACACCTTAAACTATTAGTTACTTATCTTTTATGTAGGAAATAAATAGGTGTAGCCTCTCTTGTTTAGTTTTCCTTTAGATTTCCTGTTCATTATTCGTATTCACATCATTGGCCTCCAGGTGGCTCATACTAATTCCTGAATATTTTCTATTGCCACTTATCCACTTAATTTTACCATCCTGAGTCCAGACATTCTTTTTTCCAAATCTGCGTATAGCCTCCCTTAGTACATTTGTTCTTGCCTTAGTGAGATCTTCTCTTATTGTGTATTTAGTACCTTTTAGTTTTTTCTTGTTATCATAGATCATATTTCGTAGATGTATGCTAGTGAGAGTCACGAATATTGGTCTGGGGATCTCATTACTTTTCTCACCACTTCGGTAGATTTTTCCTATGTCAGTCTTATTAAGGTTCACATTAAGTCTGCTGGATGCAATGTCCAGAATAACCTGGGTTACGTCTTCGTTTCGGGCCTCCGGGATTCCGAAAAATCTTAAGTTGTTCATACGAGATAGCTGCTCAAGATTGTCGGTTTTTTGTAATGTAATGTAATGTAACATGTATTTCTTAAACTATTTTGTTCTTAGTTCTCCTAACAACTAGTAATTGTTGTAAAAAAATGTAAATAAAAATTTTGAACATTTGATTAAATAAGCTTGTTCAATGAACTTTTTGTAGCGTAAAATTAAAATATTTTGTTTTTGATAATAACATTTTGTTTACTTTTAATTAAAAAAAATAATAATATTGATGATGAGTTTTTAAGTCCGAAACATGTTATAAATATTAAGTGTGATATACCGTTGAATTCAGAATAAAAGGTAGAATTTACTAAGCATAAAATTAAACTTTCCGACTATTTAAAAAAACAAAGTTGATGATGGTTGCGGAAAAACGAAACGTCGGATTGAAAATTTAAGAACACTAGCTTGTAGAGCAGAAAAAGTGGCAATGAGAATGTGAAATTCATTTTGTCATATCTTTTTAAATAGTCAGAAAAAAATAAAAACGAAATCGGGAAAATTCGGGTTTTTCCAAATATCTTCGGAAGTAATCGGATTTTTTTAGATTTCGAATCGTGACTTTGAAGGGTTTAGCAAAGCGCAACTTTTCTCTAATTTAACCATCTCTGTATCTCCTGTGGTTTACGTGATCCCTGTACTGTGCATTCTTATATGGGACACCGTGTATATATACCTACCAATTAGTATAAGCCATTGCGATACTTAAACAATAAAATACAAACATGCCACGATATTATTTTAAAATTTAGTTGGTTGAAATTAGAACTTTAGTTTTTTTTCTGTTTATTGGATAGCATATATAGGGGTAGAGGGATTCATTTCAGTAAAATCAAGGATATGTTTCAATGAAATCAACGATGTATTTAAAACAAATAACTTAAATTGTTGAAAGGAAATAAACGACTGTGATCGCAAATAAATACTTAACAAAAATCAAACAAATATGTATTTCAATGAAAAAAGTTGTTGTGACGGCAAATACATATTGAACAAAAGTAAACAAATAAATACTTTAATAAAATATGTACAAATTTCATTGAAATAAATATTTTATTAATTTAACTTCAAAATTATTCATTTTAAATCATTAACGCATTTAATTTAAGTTAGGAGAAATTTGAATAAAATAATATTAGCTGAAATTTTGTAAAAAGTGATTATTTCTAAATAAAAAATTATTTGTACCAAATCGAATAATAGTAAAACTTTAAATAATTTCGTGATCCAATTCAAATACATAATTGTTTGGCTAATAGGAAACAAATATTTATTTGAGTGAATGGCAAATTTTTTTGACACAAATAATTAATTTTATCAGTGATGTGTTGATGTTATTTCGCCTTTGTTGAGCAAATACTAATTGATACTCCAACATATGTGTCAATAAGAATCATCTGCCAGACCTATAATCAATATTATATATGATAAATAATTTGCACTCTAGACAAATCATTTTTTTAGGAATAGGCAACCCTTTAATAAAAACGCAGTATTAAAAATAAATGTTTATTATAAAAATACAAAATTTAAACAAAACATCTTTAAAAACTATATAAAAATAACTAGCTCCTTTGTAATATTAACTTAGTGCAATGCAAAGGGCGGCTCTACTAAAGTATTAAATTTAATTACTTATCAAGTTTACAATTTTAAAACATAAAACGGTAACATACAGGGTGGCCCTTTAGTGTGGCAAAGTACAATAGCTCCGTTACTATTTCAAATACATTAAAAATATTAATACAAAAGTTGAAGGGCAGTAAGTGACTTATAACGTAAAATTATTTTTAACTCTATAGGGTGGCTCAAAAAAGCGGAACAATAAAAAATGTACTTTTTTTAAATGGAACACCCTGTATATTTTTTCATTTTTAAATTCTAGATAAAATTATAATTATTTTTTATTAAATACATTATTAGTCTATACTTTATAGTTTCCGAGATATTGACTCTTGAAAAGTGACATTTTTGAACTTTGACAGCTTCTAACTTTCTAACACTACGTCTTAGAGCAAAACGGCTTACATGTCCCTATCTTCAATTTTTATTATCTTCCCAAAAAAATCAACTTGCAGTTAAACCGGACCAACTATATTTCCTGCTTTCGAGTAACATCCGGTTTAACCGGAAGTTGATTTTTTTGGGAAGATAATAAAAATTGAAGATAGGGACATGTAAGCCGTTTTGCTCTAAGACGTACTGTTAGAAAGTTAGAAGCTGTCAAAGTTCAAAAATGTCACTTTTCAAGAGTCAATATCTCGGAAACTATAAAGTATAGACTAATAATGTATTTAATAAAAAATAATTATAATTTTATGTGGAATTTAAAAATGAAAAAATATACAGGGTGTTCCATTTAAAAAAAGTACATTTTTTATTGTTCCGCTTTTTTGAGCCACCCTATAGAGTTAAAAATAATTTTACGTTATAAGTCACTTACTGCCCTTCAACTTTTGTATTAATATTTTTAATGTATTTGAAATAGTAAAGGAGCTATTGTACTTTGCCACACTAAAAGGCCACCCTGTATTAAACATTTTCGTACCAATATAAAATGAATATTGAAGCACTCGAGTTAAATTATATTAAATGCTCCTATTAATGACCAAAAAAAGAAATTCCTGAATTTCGTTACAATTTCTGACTTGTCTTTTGGCGCTATTGAGATTTATATACATTGGCGGAGAGAGGCGGGGGGAGGCGGTGGGGAATGTGAATAAACCTTCAACAGCCTCAATAATTTATTTAAAAAAAAAACTATTCTAACTTGGGAAAATGGACATCAAATTCTCTAGTAAAATGGCTTGGAGATTCATCAATCGTTTTTTTAATATTCCTTAATTTTTCCAGTAAATGCAGTTGTTCGTTAATGGAATGTATTGTTACGCCTAAAACAGCGAATCATTAAGACTGGGTGGTGTTGCTCTATACATACAGGGTGTTCATTTGAAAACTTCCCACCTCGATTTTCCTGCTTTAAATGAAAATGTATAAAATCGCTCGGACCCGTCGATTTTTATTTCGAGGGGGACATCTTTTGCGTATATTGTCAATCTTGTTACTTCAAGCCCCTAGGAGGAGGGGGAGTAAGATCTAAATCTTAAATGGATATCCCTATTTTATATAATTTTTTTGGATTCTCCATAAAATTCTGAGTATTTTTTAATAAAAGTGTTATTAGTCTATACTAAACAGTTTCCGAGATACTGACTCTTGAAAAATGACATTTTTGAACTTTGACAGCGTCTAGCTTTCTAAGTGTACGTCTTAGAGCAAAACGGCTTACATGTCCCTATCTTCGATTTTTATTATCTTTCCAATAGTGTGAACTTTCGGTTAAACCGGATATAAGAAATATAGTACTTCCGGTTTAACCGAAAGTTCACACTATTGGAAAGATAATAAAAATCGAAGATAGGGACATGTAAGCTGTTTTGCTCTAAGACGTACAGTTAGAAAGCTAGACGCTGTCAAAGTTCAACAATGTCATTTTTCAAGAGTAAATATCTCGGAAACTTTTAAGTATAGACTAATAATGCTTTTATTAAAAAATGTTCAGAATTTTATGCAGAATCCAAAAAAATTATATAAAATAGGGGTATCCATTTAAGATTTAGATCTTACCCCCCCTCCCTCCTAGGGGCGTGAAGTAACAATATTGACAATATACGCAAAAGATGTCCCCCTCGAAATAAAAATTGACGGGTCCGATCGATTATCACATTTTCAATTTAAAGCAGGAAAGTCGAGGTGGGAAGTTTTCAAATGAACACCCTCTATAATAGATACAGTGAACCAAATTTCGTAAAATGGAAAACTTGTTTATTTTTACTTTTACAAAAAAAAGGTTATGCTTTCTGGAAAAGTATGAAAATTAATATAGTATACGTAATATAAAAGAAACGGTAGGTACTTTACTTTTTAGTTTAAAGTAAAATGCAATAGGAAAAAGTTTGTGGGACTAAAAATTATGTTTAAATTAAATTCATCATATCATAACATTTTGTTTTACCATAATTTACGGACATCTATTACCTACAAGCCCTAAAGTTTTGACGATACTCTTGTGTTCGAAAATTACATTTATCATTAAAATGAATCGGCCATCATCAATCTATGCGGCTACTAGTTGCCCATCTTTGGTGATTAAAAAAATATATATTTTTTTCAAACCCCTTGGAATAAGTGTGGGACTTTTGTCATTTGTCAATGAACCCGTAATTTTATTTTTAAAACTAAATATTTATTTTCGTGTATTATTTTTTAGTCGGTGTGTTATGGTATAAATTGTAAGCGATGAGCGGTTATTTTTCGCAAGCTTCAAAAAAAATGTTCATTCTGTCTCGCGAAAACTGACTTTTTTATATACAGGGTGTCCGGGAAAATGTGGGAAATCTCCCGGATATGAAAAAAACACGTGAAAAGAATCCTACAAGTTCATATAAACTTCTTTCGTATCGGCCTCCTCTTCGGAGATATAGGCTCCCAAAGAGCTCCCATGGAATTAAGTTTTTGACTCATAATTATTCAACCAACAGGTATATTTCAATTTTTTTTTTCATATAATCTATACCAGGTAAGACCCTTCAAATTACTATCCCAGAAAGTGTTGCTAATTACTCACAGCTGCAGGGACGGACTAGCTGTGACACTAATGAGCCAATTTTTTTACGCCCTGTATGACAAAAACTTTTGACAACGTTTTTTACATACCTTTAACTATTGACTAAAAGTTAAGTACCCTTCATTCATGTCGCTAATCCTAACCGTTTTCGGAAAAACGTCATTTTATTGCGATCATGTATTAATATTAAACAGTTAAAACTGAACATTTATAATTTAAAGGAACAAAGATGCATTTATTGAAATATATACGCTAAATATACATGATGGAAATATGTTACGAAAGAAGTTTATATGAACTTTAGAATTCTTTTCACGTGTTTTTTTTCATATCCGGGAGGTTTCCCACATTTTCCCGGATACCCTGTATATTTAACTGCAGTTGCACATAAAATATATTTTGCACGCTACACCTAAAAAAAGCATTGCTTTCGAAATAATTTTTTTAAATTTAAGTATATCTAGATTTGGTGTTATTATTGATACCTATTTGACGAGTATTTTAATAAAATAACATTCGCAAAAAGAAATTAGCTATCTATAAGCTTAAAATGGTAATAAATTGTATACTCACCAGGAAGATTTGGGATATCCAACATCATATTGGTTACACATGTTACTATTTGTATGGTAGCTTCTACGAGAGGCGCAGTCATTCCTGGAGTTTCCCGCAGTTCGAGATAGGTTTCAAATTTTTCCTTACCTAAAATAAAAAATTAGTGTATAAATAGTATTAAATAAATATAGTTTAAAAAAACTAAAAAACATGCTTTAATAAGTAATCAAACTAAAAAGCGGAAAATAAATATACCTAGTTAAAACTTGAAAGTCTTAATATAGGCAGAAAATAATAATAAACGATAAACATTAGTATTATTGTGAAAAAGCGTGGGGTGCTCAATATACGAAAAATATAGCACAAAGCGACCCACGCTTTTTCACAATAATACTAATGTTTATCGTTCACTATTATTTTCTGCCTATATTAAGAATTTCAAGTTTAAACTATATTTATTTTCCGCTTTTTAGTTTGATTAATTATTAAAGCGTGTTTTTTTTTAACTATATTTATTTTTCATTTTTTAGTTTGTGTTATTGTTAAGAAATTTTTTTTTGTGTAGATTGTAGTAGATTATTGTATTGTCAGCGGATCTTGATAAGTCTACGAAATTTAAATTAAATCTGACCGTTTAAAGTGGGTCAAAATCGGGTTCAAAGAAGTCGGTTACAAACAGACATACGTACAAACCCGAACAAACGACAAAAATTTTCAAAATAAAAAAAAAATTGTCAACATTTTATTTTGACGGGTAGCATTTTTTTTTTTAATTTTTCTCCATTCTTAGCGACAATATCTATACGACCTCACTTTTGTTTCAGTACTATCGGTTATTGAAATAATTCTGACATATTGACAGGTGTCAAAAGAAAATTTTTTGCGTATTTTTTCAACTTTCCACCGTCAATATATAATATAGGACCTTATAGTTTTTTCATTAATATCATTTATTTTAAACGATTTGACATATTGACAGCGGTGAAATTTTGGCAGGAGAATTTTTTGCTTATTTTTCCCGAAGTCTCCGCATCGAACACTATATACGACCCCATAATTTGCTTCGTCAAAATCACTTCTTCGTTTTATACGTGACAGCTGTCAAAATCTGTTGAATGTGTTATAAAGGAGAATTTTTTGCGTATCTTTTCAACTATCCACCGTCAATATACATACGACCTTATAGTTTTTTTATTAATATCATTTTTTTTAAATGATTTGACATATTGACAGCTGTCAAATTTTGACAGAAGAATTTTTTGCTTATTTTTCCCGAAGTTTTAGCATCGAATACTATACGACACCATAACTTGTTTCGTCAAAATCGCTTCTTCGTTTTATACCTGACAGCTGTCAAAATTTGACAGGATAATTTTTTGCGTGTAGATTATTGTATTGTCAGCGGTTCTTGATAAGTCTACAAAATTGGAATTAAATCTGACCGTTTAAAGTGGGTCAAAATCGGGTTCAAAAAGTCGGTTACGGAAAAACAAACAAGCAAGCAAGCAAACAAACATACAGGTGAAGCTATAATAAAAGCGTGTTAAAATTTTATGATTTAAGTGCAATTGTGTAATGTGATATCAGATAAATTCCCGAAAGTCCAACGATTGCACTGGTTGAAAGTTTAGTATTAAAAAAATCGGAAATACAAAATAATAGAATCAAATTTGAACACTCAATACTAAAAAACTAAGTTTTAATTTTTAAGTTTACAAACACTGTAAGTACTACTAAATATTAAATGTATAGCAAATTTTATGATATTGGTGAAAAGCGTAAATAAATACTTACGGTTTTCCCTGTTATTCATTTGTGTAAAAGCTTTTACGAATAGCCCCATATTTGTCACAAATTGGGCTGAAATATTTTCATGCGATCTAACAGCTTTAGTCATTTCTTGCGTTTGCGCATATGTGTCGTCTGTGATTGTTGATGCGTTATTTCTAGAAATTTCGGCAACGTTGTTACAAGAACATATATTTTTATTATTTTCCTTAATAAACTCTGTTAAAATAAATTCCAAATTGTCCACTTTATTTATAAGTCGTTGTTCTAAGCATTGCGTTTCAGTTGAAGTAGATGATAAATTAAAGGAAGTGGATGCAGAAATTGATTCTTCTTGACTGCCTCTTCTATCATTTTCCTCTCTATTAGTAATAGCATCTAAATTTTTACTATTAATAGTTTCTAGAACAACTTTACTTTTGATTTCATTATCTAAGATATTTAGGTTCCTTATTTCTGTGCACTCTGTATTATGTCCGCCGAATTGTCGACATTTTTTGCATTGTTCTATACAATACAAGAGTGGTAAAAAAACTTCAACTTTTACATTAAAACCTAAAATAAAAATAAAAACATAACAATTATGATTTGAAGAAATAGTCCATGCTTAAAGTGGAGTTGAAAGTATGGGAAAGAAAAAACTTAAAGTCTTTCTCCACAAAATTTAATAGGATAAAAATTCTCTAGGGGTCTAGGTGTATTTTGTCCCAACACGTGGAAGTGAACAACCTTTTGACTTTTTAAAGATGATGTGACAATATTATGATATGACAATTTTATTCTTATACCTAATGTCTTACCGACACAAACTTGAAAAGTGTTATAAAAATGTTTAAAAAATTTTAAATAATCTTTGACACCTTCTTTTCCTGAAGGTTTTTTCTTCTTCCCCAGTTTATTTCGTTGGTTTAGACCCCCTTTAATAACTTTTTTTTAACATAATCAGTATGGTTTAACCTTTATCAATTTTCATCATATTATGTCTCTTCTACACATATTTATTTTTATTTCATAAAAGCTATATTAAGGTTCTACACCATTTTCTCTTCTGCTGAAACCATCAGCATTAAATAAATTTTCTGTCTCCTGATGATGAACGTTTCTACGTTCGAAACATGTAGAGACCCCTAGAGAATTTTTATTCTATTAAATTTTGTGGAGGAAGACTTTAAGTTTTTTTTTTCTTTCCCATAACAATTATGGTTATCTATATAGAATAGTGTTACGAGCTATGTTTGATGAATAATTACAGTTCTAAAGTAAACCTTTTATTTTGAATACCTTTATTTGACTTGAGTCCAATTTGCTAAGAAAATATTATCACTTACAATAAAATTAAACATGAAAGCCTTGGACTTTAGCAATATTCCTACTTTTCCGCATTCGTTTTCCGTTCGTGTTCACATTATTAATTCTAGGGCATCAAGTAGGAGCACAAGCTGCCTTGGTGATAAAGATTTTATGGAAGAAGGATTGGTTATCATATGGAAAGAAGGGATGGATGGTAACATCCATGGACTAGGGATAAGGAAAAGTTTAATTAGTAGGAGAAATCTTGCATCTGCTAACTACTGTAATATATAAAAAAAGAAAACGCAGTTTTTTTGGAGGATTTATTTGTTTAAGAGTGAAAACAACGGTATTGTCATTAGGACGCTTTCTTTATCGGAATTTCTTCTAGTAATAACACGGATCTTTACATTACCTATTCAAGTTAATATATTAATAAATTATTTGACGAAACGAAAGGAAACAAAAGACTATTTTCATTAATATTAAGTATATTTAATGCGATGGTGTTTGAAACGTTAATTTAATTAGATGCTTTTTTCCACATAATTTAAGATTAACTTTTCCCGGAATTTAAGGACCCAATCCTGGAATTTTTCGGGATTATATTTTGGGGATTTCAGGATTGCAAGCCCCACTTGAAACGTTATGGGTCATTTGCACGATATCGGCTTAGTTTGTATTTCTGTGTGGCATAGGAAAGTGGGAGGTTGTAAAAACACTAAAGGAGAGTTTTACAGTACTGTTATTGCAGAAAAGATTTCGGATCTGCATCTTAATTTTTTTCATCCATTCTGTTTAGAAAGCTAGACGCTGTCAAAGTTAAAAATGTAATTTTTCAAGAGTAAATATCTCGGAAACTTTTAAGTATAGACTAATAATGCTTTTATTAAAAAATGTTCAGAATTTTATGCAGAATCCAAAAAAATTATATAAAATAGGGGTAGGGTAAGCGATACAGTTATTGGCCCTTTAAGAATTATTTGCGGTTTGGTGTTAATTTAAAAAAAATCTGATTGATGTATTTAAATTTTTATTCCTAAAAATACTAAAACAAAAGTATTTCTTAACAACAATTAAGCGTTTTCGGGTATAAGTATACAATTTATAGAAAAAACTGCAATAAATGGCAAAAATACCCAAAATGGTAGTTATTGGCCGTTTCCTTACACTTATTGGCCCTAACTTATATAGTTATTGGCCCGCTATTAAGGACAATAGTTCCTAGCTAAAAAACAGCAAAATAAAGCAAAATACAACTTTAACGACGTTTCAAACAAGGTAAACATGTAAAAATATTGGAATTTGATTTATGCAAGCTGTGTTGTTTAATACAAATTAAGTGATAAGACCTGGTACATGTTTGACATCTTACACCTAAGCACAAAAAAGTAATATTTTGTGTACAAGAAAAACAAATTCCCTTATTTAAATTATTCTGAACAAAAATACAATCTTCTTGAATTTTTTGATCTACACTATCTACATCTTTATAAATTTCTTGAAAATCTATCTGTATATCTTTTTTTTTATTTTGGTCTTCCGAGCGTTCTCCGAATTCGAGTTTTCTTGTTACACGCTGAAGTCTTCCGTTTTCTATCGATGACTTCAGTATGTAATGTGATGATATATTAATTTTGATGTCGTCAGGTCTTGTTTCTTTTAAATCTTCTTGTTTAGTTGTTTCGTTTTCTTTATTACTTTGATGTATTTGTACTTCAGTAGTATCTAATGTTACAGAAGGTTCTTCTAGGTATTTCAAAGGGTATTTCACAAGTCCTTGTTCTTGTAACGTTATGTCATCATTAGAACACGAAAAAACATCACCGAAATCTTCATCAGGGTCCAAATTTCGTGTGTGGAATGTAATGTTTTCTTCTGTTGGCTTCATAATTTCTTTTGGTATTTCTGTTAATGATGTTTTACTATTATTATCAAGCTTAATCTTTTTTGCTCCTTTCTTCTCTTTCGGCTTCCGTTTTTTTTTTTTTCAAGAAGAGCCTCTTCTCGTTCAATTTTCTTCCGTTGTCTTTCCTTTTTTCTGTTTTCTTTTTCCTCGAGCTCATTTTGCTTTTTCTGCTCCTTTCCATCTTGAAATTGTTTCCATGATGATGACGATAATATAAAAGAAGGTCTTTCGGATTGTTTTTTTCCTTTTCTTTGCGGCGAATCGGGATAGTACAAATATTGATTTAAGTTAGTGCCTTTAAGTTGTTCTTCTTGTTCTTCTTGAATAAGATTATTCTCGCTCTCTGAGGTAAATTCCTCTGGATTCTCTTTAGGTATATCATTAGAAACTTTTTTAGGATTATCTATTATAATTTCATGCCAAACGTTCGATTCGTATTTTTCTATGTAAATGGGCGCAGACACAATGTCTACCTTAGATATATTGAGAATATTCGAAATGTTCAATACGTTGGAGTTAGAAATATTCAAATTCTCGTTTTGGTTTTCATCAACTACCATGCTGCTAGAGGCATCTATTTCACTACCATTCGCCTCAGTAATTCGTGTTTCTTCCGTTTGTACATTCTCATTTAAGTTTTCAGGAAAAACCGGTACTTCTTCGTGTGTTTCTTCAGTGTTTGAGTATTTAAACTCTTTCCAAAGTTGGTATAAAATTTGGTGTGCATCTGTTTCATGTTGAACATCCATTTGCTGGTCCATCTGCGTGAATAAATTATTATTTTCTAAGCCTATAATTTCTTTAAACTTACTAAACTTTAAAATGTTTTCATCGTTAATTTGAGGCACAATATTGATTTTTGCTTTGTTTTTTCCCAAACATTTGCTAAAATCAATTGAGCTTGGATTCCAAGGGTATAACCCGCATGCCCTGAAACCATTTATTATAATATCTGGGCGGACTGATTTTGAAATTACGACTTTTAATAATCCTGCAAATTCTTTTTTTGTGAGTTCCTCAGATGGATGACTTCTCCTCCACTCTAGAAGTCCTTTTCTCCAACCATCTTTTAGCGGCTTAAATGTTGACACATCGGCTGGTTGGAGTATGCGGGTTGAATTAGGATAAAGTGCAACAAGAATAATCCCTAGATCCGTACAAAGGTTGCTTAATTTTCGGTCAATGTGAGTTTTATGGCCGTCGACATAGAGGATTACAGGAAACTGGGTACCTAACTTTCGCAAGTTAGGATAAAAACTGTTGGCCACATATTCATAAAATATTTCCGTTTTCATCCATCCTGAATCACTGGTCGCAAACGTAAATCCTTCAGGTATCGAGTCACCTATGTCCTTGCGAAGTCTCTTACCAGGAAATATTATTAATGGTGGTGTATACGTTCCTGTTGCACTAAAACTAAATAATACAGTCAATGTCATTTTTGCTTTACCCATCTCGATCTCATACACATTTTTAGTACCCTTGGGTGCAATCACTCTTTTGTTTTGCGGGCACAGTTGAAAATTTGTCTCATCTGCATTGAAAATTCTTTCTGGGTGTTCAAGAACTTCGTCATATCCTTTTTCAGTTAGATATGAATGTATCCCGTGAAACCACTTTCTGATATCTTGTTCACTGATGGCGGAGGAAGCAACAGACACCCCCTCGGACTTTCGTGTTGTCAAATCAGGATGTCTTGTCATGAATGCTTTGTACCATCCATCCCCTGGTAAATTATTTTTGAAGGGGTTTTCACGGGGCGAGTCGTCTAAAAACTGCTTAACAGATCTTTGAATATCTTCCTTCCTCCGGGGAAACCCCTTTCTTTGACAATCATTTAACCAGTTAACTAATAGGTCCTCTTCCTGGCTACTTAGTATGGGTGAGGGTCCATGGGATACTTTTGTGAATTTTTCTGAAAATCTAAATTGTAAAGTGGCCCTGGGTATCTTGTATTTTTTGCATGCTGTGCGTTTGGGCATTCCATTATTGACTTCTTCAATAGCCTTATTTAAAGACTCCTCTGAATATTTTTTAATGTACGTCTCATGAGGAGCTGCTTTTGGCATTCTAAAGTAAAAAAAAAAACAAAATAAATCGCGCCGCAACAAATATTGATTAATTATTGTTAGGGGAATTTTTTATTTTTCTTACTTTGTTTTTATTTTCTTTAATTTGTTCATAATAATATTAAATCTCTTATAGACAGTTATTGGCCGTCCTAGACTGACAGTTATTGGCCGCGGCCAACAACTAATAGAAACTATCAAATCAAAAGTTACAGTTATTGGCCAGAAGGCCAATAACTATGTGACGGGAAAAAATCATATAGACAGTTATTGGCCCTGTAAAAATTAAGGTTAAAAACGCTTTTGGAGGTGCTAATATCAAGAAATTTACATAAATATACACTATTTAAACGTTTATAATGATTACATCAATTACCATTCATGATTTGGTATGTAAACTATAAGTTAAGGTGGTGCAGTACTTACCTGTTTTGAAATAAATTGCTTTAAATTGGCACTTCCTAAAACACGCTGTTTCATTCGCAAACATTAGAAAACCACTAAGTGATAGATTATGGCGGGGATTTGCACCTTGGTAAAGCACAGTTTACACTATACACCAATGCAATCGTCGCTTAACACATGTTTACGCGATACTTATTAAAATTATTTTAAAATACAAGGGCCAATCACTGTCGGGGGGCCAACAACTGTATGGTTTACCCTATCCATTTAAGATTTAGATCTTACCCCCTCCCTCCTAGGGGCTTGAAGTAGCAAGATTGACAATATACCCAAAAAATGTCCCCCTCGAAATAAAAATCGACGGGTCCGAGCGATTTTCCACATTTTCAATTTAAAGCAGGAAAATCGAGGTGGGAAGTTTTCAAATGAACACCCTGTCAGGGCCGCCGGCAGAGAGGCTCAGAGGGGTCAGGGGGGTCAGGGGGGGGGGGGGTCCGTTGACCTCCCCTGGCTAGATAAAGATGCGAAGAAATTAAAACGTGGGTGGAACTTTGGAAAACAAAAACAATTGAAGAGAACCTAGAATTTCAATATATTCTAAGCCATGACGTATATTTCTTCCCGTCAATTAAAAAGGCGATTAATATATTTTTAGCATTACCTTCAACCAGCGTCACCATTGAAAGATCGGTTAGCACACTGCGACGTGTTAAAACATGGCTACGATCAAGCATATCAGAAGATCGATCTGGGTTATGCTTATTAAGTGTACAGGGTTTTTCCGTATATTTTGGAGCACCCCTGGAGCTTTTATTTGAAGACCTAGAAAAAACTTTAAATTACCAAAGTTGCATTATTTCTCCTGAACTGCCAGAAGTTGTTATCGGACAAAACAAATGAATATCGTAAATTTGTTTAATAATGCCAATGTCGATTTTTGTAAATGGAACACCCTGTATATTAATTTTTTTTAACTCCTCACTCTTCTCTGATTCCAAATATGTATATATGTTATATGTTTGTTTCATAAATTATTATCATTATTTATATTAATTATTGTTACTGAATAAGCATTATGTTCTAGCATGTTTTCCTCACACCAATATAGATTTTCTAATCCGCAATATTTTGAAATGCAGTTTTGCCTAAACGACTAAAGTAAACATATAACATATATACATATTTGGAATCAGAAAAGAGTGAGGAGTTAAAAAAAATTAATATATAAAAAAAATCGACATTGGCATTATTAAACAAATTTACGATGTTCATTTGTTTTGTCCGATAACAAATTCTGACAGTTCAGGAGAAATCGTGCAACTTTGGTAATTTAAAGTTTTTTCTAGGTCTTCAAATAAAAGCTCCAGGGGTGCTCCAAAATATACGGAAAAACCCTGTACATATGCAAAACGTACTTTATATATAATAAGGATAATTTTATAATAAAAGTTATTGATAAGTTTGGTCAAGACCGAAGAAGGTTACAGTTTTTGTTTAGCGAATAACTTTTTGTGTATGAATATTATTTGGAAATTTAATTTGTGTTATTTTTTATTGTGTTTTCATTTTAATTTTGGGTAATTTCTTGGCAAAATTAAGGCGTGTGGCACCAAAAAAAGAAGAATTGTATCGTCTGCTTATTTAACAATATGTTGCTTGGGTATATCAGACCAGAAAACTTTATTTTGCTTAAAAAATGAATTTAGAAAGAAATAACTTAACCCAATCAATTCAGTATTTATACGTCATAGTTTTTGTTTTATTTAAATATTTATGTTTTCAGCGTTGCTTCTTGTGATACTGGAACAGTATTTTATATCCTATCTTGAGCTTTTATATTTTAATTTTAAAGAAATAGTCCATACTCAAATTGGAGTTAAATGTATAGAAAAAAGAAAAGCACAAAGTCTTTCTCCACAATTTTTTATTAGAATAACTAGGCGAACCTTTTCAATTTTTACACCTCGTGTACACCATTGAAAGCTCCATTACGGCTCAAACCCACTTATTATTTTCTCTATTGCTGGCAACATCAGCATTGAACCATTTACTTTGTTTTCCGATGATGAATGTTTCTACACTCGAAACATGTCGAATTGAATTATTATGAATTATTCTGGGTTCACCTAGTTATTTTAATAAAAAATTGTAGAGAAAGACTTTGTGCTTTTTTTTTCTTTTATATTTTAGTTCTTACATCTACACACATATTCTTTACCTAGACAACACGTGAAAATCAGTATTCTTTGTTCCTGCTCTGGCACTTGAACTAAATATGTAGGTAATATTTCGTCGTTGATTATCATTCTATGGATTGCAATGGGATTAAAGCCATTCTTTATTAAATCGTTAAAGACCATATTGTCGGAAAATTCAAGTGGGACACCTTTAACAACTACATTTAATGTAGGTTCATCATCAGAAATCTAAAAATTACAAATAGAATATGCATGATTTTTAAATAGAGAAAGAATTCACCTAAATAGTATAAAAATGTTTTAAACCATGATTAAAAATAGCATAATCTGACTTTGAAAAGTCTTACCTTTTATCTGCATCTACTAAAATATACCAAAAAAATTACATTTATTGTCCATCTTTTTTGTGTTGGATTTACCAAGGAAAATAACATTTAATGGCGACAGTTAATCGGTCTAATATTTTTGCGTTAACTTACCAAAAGACAATTACCCGAAATGTCAATTATTGGCTTTCAAGTTGTAAGATTTCCTTGGAATAGGGCGATCGGAATATTCAACTGCAAAGTAATCTACCGTGCGAGCAAAAATTATTTGCATCAAAGAGGGCCTTGCATCTAAGGACGTAATGCTTAGCCGTAGAGCACCTGTTGGGTGTCAGTAACTACCTGAATTAACAATCAATCAGTTATTCCGTCATCTTTGACAGTGGTTACAAGCAATTTGATTCATCGCTAATTTTTCCAATTTCTTGAACAATTTACACAATGGGCTTTACGGAACAGCACAAAACATTCATGGTTGAAGCGTATTTTCGAAACGGGGTTAGAGTAAATAGTGAGTGGCAATACAATCCGGGTTTGTGCATGGACGATTTTCACGGACATTTTCCTAACGTTGCTTTTATTGCTGGGAATTTTTATCATCGCCTGAAAAGAACCGTGGCTGTCTTTAGGGAAACAGGTTCTATACAATACAAAAAAGGAGCAGGAAGAGTATCTGTAAAAACAGGAGAAGTTGTTGCAAACGTTCGTGAAATAACGCCAACAAATTGTAGGTATAAGACGCCTGTCCCAAGAAGTGGGAAGATCTTATGGAACATGCAGGACTATTCTTAAGAAGCAGCTAAATTTATTTCCTTATAAAGTGCCAGTATTTCAAGAAATACAAGCCGCAGATTTTGAAAGACGCAGGAATTACTCTCAATGGTTTACCCAAAATTTATTGGAAAGAAATGATTTATTAGACCTGACATTTTTTTCGGATGAAGCCTGGTTCTACCTCTCCGGTTATGTGAATTCTCAGAATACACGCATGTGGAGTAGTGAGAATCCCCATTTTTTTGTAGAGTCCACATTGCACCCTCAAAAAAATGGTGTCTGGTTAGCTGTTTCCCGAAGAAGAATTGTTGGTCCTATTTTTTTCCATGACACAGTTATAGCACAGCGGTATAGAGACATTATTTTGAATCCATTTGTGGAGCAATTACTTGACGATGAACTACGTTTTGGATATTTTCAACAGGACGGTGCTCGCCCATACAGCCGCCGAAACTATTAACTACTTACGCAATTTTTTCGACGACAAATTGATCAGTTTTCGATCAGACATTGAATTCCCACCTAGATCACCTTGTTTAACGGTTAAGGATTACTTCGTTTTTCCTCATTTAAAGAACACTATTTTTAAAACACCAGTTGCAAATTTAGGATTATCCAAGAATGTGGTAACATTTCTCCAGGGATGCTGGTCACCACTTTCGAAAATATGAAGAGACGTGTGAATTTATGCTTGGAGCATGGCGGTGGCCAATTTCAGCGATTTATGTAATTATTTTTCTTTTTCTTTCTGTATAAGTATTTTTACTTTGTTAATTTTGTAAGCAACAAAAATAAATTTGTATTTGTCTACTTATTTTATTACTCATTAGTTTGGCATATCATGTCATAATATGAATTTGACAAAATTTAACCTAGATTTGGTTAGATATATCGTCCCCATATCATTGTGATCTAAACCAAGTCCTACGTTTTTTAATCCAAGCCCTCTTTGATGCAAATAATTTTTGCTCGCACGGTACAACGTCCCTAGATGGCATTCCCCTAATGCACTTCGACATCATAAATATTGTTTCATTTAAAATGTAAACAGGCATTTTAACAAATAAAACGCGGCGATGACTTTAAAAAAATCAAAAAAATGACATAATATAGGCATGTAGGAACGTTCAGGTAACTAAATATACAAGGACAAATCTGTAAGTTATCATCAAAAAATAATATTTTTTTCTGAAATTGATATGGATTTACTGAAAAAAAAAACGTTCAACGTGAATTGAAGACCTTAAACGATGCATCTGCCGGGTCTTGTCCCAGAAGGGATAAATAAAAGTGTTTTTCTATTTCACGTTCATAATAAGCTCAGTACGATACGCATTTGCGTATCGTAATGAAGCTATTTCGATACGCGTTTTTTCTTTATTTGATGTTGGTAACATTTAAATGTTTTATTTCATTAACTTGCGCGGCCTTTGTGATTTACGAGAAAACCTATTTTTCGCAGAGGAAAAATAGCTTGATAACTTACTTTTTTATTCTTTGTGGATAACAGTTATGTATGTTGGATGCATAAATCTATAAATCAATCTTTTGTAGATGCTTCAAGCTATCATTTTCTGCCAAATCCTATCCAAAATCCAATCTACTAACCTTCCAATGTCGATTTTAACTTCAACTTTATTTCAATTTTCCATCTTCCCTATACTAAATTGCAATGCCGTGATGTAAAATCACGTCTTTTGAAATTCGAAAAAAAGCAGTAAAATCGCCCGAATTTCCGAACGCTCTGTATATGTACCGAATGTACAAGGATCACACAACGTATTCCGTCCAATTTCAAATCTCATATCGCTGAAATAACTTTAGAATCTCGTGGTGAAAATGGGTCAATAAATCAAAAAATGACAGTTTGCAAAATAATTTTTTTTGTCCAGAGGCTACTATGATAAAAAATAGTATTACCAACATAAAATTTAGACATAAAGATTTACAAAATTTGAAGGATTTATTTCCTTTTTAAAATGTATTTTTCTTGATTATAAAAGGTGAAATAGAAAAAAATGTATAAAGCACATGCTTCATAAGGCGTTTTAGCGCACGTGTCAATAAAAAAACTCCGTGGCTCGTTTTTTAAAATAGACGCGTGCGCTAAAACCGCTTCTTATAAAACGTGTACTTTAATATACTATTATGGGCGTTTTCACACTAGCCGACACGATACCGACACGACAACGACAACGACACCGGTGGACGCGTAATCTCATGTAAGTAAAGGGAATGCTTTCACACTTGCCGATATATCGTTATCGTGTCGATTACCTTTACTTACATGAGATTACGCGTCCACCGGTGTCGTTGTCGTTGTCGTGTCGGTATCGTGTCGGTATCGTGTCGGCTAGTGTGAAAACGCCCTATGGGTTAATAGTAATTAAAACGTTAAAGGATATTTTAAAATATTGATTCAGTGGTGTAGTTGAAACAGATCGGTATACAATATGCTTAAAGTATATATTAAATTGTTTTAGTTTTGGTTGTTCGAGCGTTTTAGGAGTTTTATAATTTAGCATGTCAAAATCTCTATATTTATGAATTGGTCAACTGACGTATTTAGCAAGTTGACTTCGGTCAACTTGTTTTTGACTAATTTACGTATAGTACTCGATTTCTCTTAGAAAGAGTTTTTATTAAAATAAAAAAATATTAAGATTACAAGGTTACAAGTCAGCCACTTCTGGTAAAATCGGAAGTGACGTCATATGAAAAATAAAAATATTTTCCATTTATTGAACTATTATAAATGTGAAACATTAAAAACTGAATAATATTGAGTGTAAACACATGCATTGTTATTGCCACACAAATATAAATAAATGTTTAGGTTTAAGTACTTTTTGCAACTAAAATAAATATACATTTACTTATACTACTACAGGGTGTTATGTATATTTAAACTCACTCGAATCAAATGCAGATAATAGGTATAATAACATAATATTGCCTTCAAAATGCGAACTGGATTTCTTGCTTTTCCATACCAAATGCGTTTTGCTTTTGATCAGTTGCACTGCAAGCAGGGCCGATCCTAGCAGGTGTGCAGCGCGTGCACCACACGCGGGCGGCCAAAACAAGGGGCGGCCGTAGGCCGCAGATAGTTCTGTCAATCAAGCAAAGCTTTTTACGAATTTCTCGAAATAAAAATAAAGTGAAATTTATCAAACTATAAAAGATAACTTTAAATTAACGTCAAAGAAGAAAACAATATTTTTGTGAGCTATTTCAAATAGATTTATTTATTAAAGATTTTCAATCAAACCAGCCAGCGCCAGTGGTGAAATTTCTAGTTTTTTTGATGTGGTACAAGAGGTATATAATTACTTTTCTGCGTTCATATATCGATGGGATTTACTCAAAAAACACGTGAAAACTCTTTCTTTAAAACCGTTAAGTGAAACAAGTTGGGAAAGTCGTATCAATGCTATTAGACCTCTAAAATTAGAGCTAAAAAACATTATTACCGCATTAAAGGCATTAATTGAAGATACCACCAGAGACACGAAAACAAAAATGGGTGCTAAATCAATAATTAAAAGTCTTGAAACATTTAAGTTTTTGTGTTCAATTTTAATTTGGCATGATTTATTATCAAGAATTGATGTATTGAGTAAAATGCTTCAAAATCATAAATTAAACATCGCGAAATGCATTAAAGGCTTAGTTAATCTTAAAAAATATTTAGTTGCCCAAAGATCTGACGATAATTTTAAAATATTTGTCGATTCAGCAACAACACTTGCTAGAGATTTAGGTATTGATCCCGAATTTCCCATCTCGAAGCTCAGAAAAAAGTTAGTTTATTTGATTACGAGGGCAGTGATGAACCAGTTTTAAATCCCTTCCTGCAATTCAAGATTGCTTTCTATTTTACAGTTCTTGATTACGCGATCTCTTCGATAAATGAAAGATTTACCTTATTATCTGAGTGCTATTTAATATTCTGCTTTCTGTATGAGTTTCACACCATTTCTAATGATGACCTCATGAAAGCCTGCATGGACTTAGATATTAAGTTACAGGTACAGGAGGAAGGGACTATTGTGAAAGATATAGACGGTATACAACTCTTTAATGAAATAACTTCATTTAAAGATATTTTTCCAGGTAAAAAACAGCCAATTAAGATATTAGAAATTTTAGTCAAAAATGATCTCATTCCCTGTTTCCCAAATTTTGCTCTAACAATAAGGAAGAAGTGTCAGTAAATTAAAAATTATTAAAAATTACTTGAGAAATAATAGACTATTGTGAAAGATATAGACGGTATACAACTCTTTAATGAAATAACTTCATTTAAAGATATTTTTCCAGGTAAAAAACAGCCAATTAAGATATTAGAAATTTTAGTCAAAAATGATCTCATTCCCTGTTTCCCAAATTTTGCTCTAACAATAAGGAAGAAGTGTCAGTAAATTAAAAATTATTAAAAATTACTTGAGAAATAATATGACACAAGAGAGACTTTCAGATTTAGCCATCATCTCTATTGAATCCGAAATCTCTGAAAAAATTGATCTCACCGCAATTATTGACAAATTTGCTTCTCAAAAAGCCAGAAAAATTATTTTATAGTTAATTATTAGGTAGTCTTCGAGGAAGGACTGATTTATATACTTTTCGTTTCGCGAGATGTATGCTTTAGTACTTTTTGTTATTTTATATTTTCTGGTAAATACCTACTGTTGTTTTACATTTCTAATCATAAAATGTCTATTTTTGTTTCAAAAGTAATATTTTTGTTGGTTTATTCTTTTGTTAAAGTAAAAAAGAAAAAAAGGTGTGGCTAATATAACATATTAGCTAGCCCAAAAATAAAGTCGTTCCCGTAAAATTTTATTTGTAGTTTGCATTTTTATTAATGTTTAACTTGTTACTCTTAGGTAATGTAGATGAGTTTATAACGTCAACGTTAAGTATTACTCAAAATAGGAAACATTCTTTAGAGGGGCGGCATAATAGGTCTTTGCACGCGGGCGGCCGACACCCTAGGATCGGCCCTGACTGGAAGTGCTTTTGTATATAAAGAACAACGATGCATTTTTTGTGAACTGTATTTTAGATCATTCATTGGATAGTAGTAGGAACAATAATTTTTAAAGGTATTTAGTTATTGCTATAAGGTCAATACCATTTAACTGCAAGCTTTCATTAGAACTTTTATGGGGAAACGTCATGTATTTTATCTTATGGTAATACCTAAGCTTTTCATATCACCCTTCCTGGGCCACTAATAAGAACCTATAACTTTGCAGTGGCAGTTCGCGTTTGAATAGGTACTATTAGATACATACCTTACATTGCTTAACATTTTCTGCTTTAATACTTTTCTTTCCGGAGCACGTTACAGAGTTATGACCAAACTGGAAACATGTTTTACATTGCTCAGTATTTAAAGTTTCTTTATCTACATTCTCAACAGAAACTGGAAACCCTAAGATACACGAAAGAGCATATATATGTCCTTCTCCTGATGGCACCTGAACCAAAACAACAAGTTTGGTTTTTCCTAGTATATAAGGCTTGATTGGTATCTGTAAATGAATAAGTATCAATATTGTTGTAGCTTTATTGTTTAATATTTATTAAAATATATTTATAAATAAATGAATCTGACCTTATACACAAACAGTGTGGTTGTTTAAGTGTGCAACATATGGGCATTTTTTTATTACCAATTTCTTAAAAAATGTTATTCTTGATAAAAGTTGGTGCATGTTCGATAATCATATTAGGTGCACTTGAAATGGTTGCAACTCAAACGGCGTACAGGGTAGGCCAAAAAATATAAAACTTGTACAAGAATAAAGTATACCCCTATTTCAGAAAATTCGGCAAAATGTTATTAAGAAAAGTTCTTTAGAATTAAAAGTTATGCATGGATCAAAAACGCGACCTTCTAAAATAAAAAAAAAATATATTTTTTTAAAAAACATTACCGGTAATAATTTCCCAAATTTTTTTTTATATTCACCATAAATACCTTCACAAATTAATCAATGTCAAATCAATTTCACATATCTTTGTTCAAATTGAAGCATATTTGTAAAATTTACTTGAATTTTTTATTAATTAAGGAATCAACTTCATGTTTGTTGCAACGATATTAAACACAACTTTAAAATATCCTAAAAATTTTTTTTAACAATATAAAACATTAGTAATGATAATATGCTACTTAAAAAACTAGCTATCATTCAAAGTGTAAAATTTTTATTTTAAGTGTTTATTAAAAAAAACTGTACAAATTAAGCGACAAACATGAAATACTTTTAAAATAATCACAGATACCTGAAAAAAAAACAAATAAGGTCACATTTTTAAATCTATGCATAATTTTTAATTCTAAACAACTTTTCTTAACAACATTTTCTAAGAAATCGGTAATAAAAAAAATGTCCATAATATGTTGCACACTTAAACAACCACACTATATAATCCACATTTTAACAGGAAGGTTTAATTTTCGTTGTAATAAACAATAAACTAATATGATTTAGATATACTTACCATACTATGTACTACTATAATAGGATGAAACTGTTTATCGTTTAAGTCTTTTAGAATATTACTTTCAGATATTTCTGCAGGAATGCCAGTAAATAATACATTAATAAGTGTTTTTGGAGAATTGTCTTCGCTTAATATATTATTGAAAATTTGACTATTTTTTAGTTTAGAAAAATCTCCTGTGTATTTTTCTACATACACTTGAAACCCAAGACAGCAGCTGAAATAGCAAAATATAAGTTATCTAATTCCTAAAAACCCAGCGATTGTCGAATAGCAATTTATTAATAACGAATATTGCTGCTTAATCCAGATGAGAAAGTTAGACGCGCGTATTTAAAAAACATGCATTTTAAAATTGCTTTGTGAACAGCAAGTATTTGTTTCGAGTATTTTCCAAAGCGTGCGTTAGAGAAATGTGCGTTTCACGCCTCTCATCTGAAATAACCATGACCAAGTATATTGTTCAAATTGTGAAGAATATAACTGAAAAATGTTAATCGGCGTGCAGACAAGTTTTTAAAACGGAAAAAATTTATGTCTCCACCGATCACCAGTCGAGCGCTTTGCCATTTGCGCTCCGAAGACCCTGAAATTCTTTCACCAACTTTGACCCTATAACGTATTCTAAACAATTTGAACTACCCTGTGATTTTAAACATAATTTGTCTGCACGCCGATTAACATTTTTCAGATACAGACATTAAAAATTACCACTATGAAGAATGTTTGGAAAAATAAAATCACATTATATGCGAATACGTAATGATAAGATAGTCACTTAAAAAATATCTTTACCCAGTAATTTTCTCGAATATTTCCCTCATGTGAAAAAAATCCCATAAGTGGTGTGCAATTTTCCAAAACGTACAACGATATTTGCACGCTAGCTATTGATAGTTGTGTTGTACGACAGTTACCGATAAGTGCCCGGTAGGTATTATTTTGTATATTAAATATTGACATTTTGAAATTAATTTGCGAATTCCATCGGTAAATTTAATGCTCACCGAGTATGCAATAGACATACAGAAAAAATTATATTCGTAGGTAAGTTTCCTGTCAACATGTGAAAATACACTTCTTTGCGTTATCAGTTTATGGGTTTTGAAATAAGTCACAGAAATACAGTGACCTATATAAATATGAGTTTTTTCCATAGGGATCATATTCATATTATTTATAATTTTTTTTCAAAAAAGAAATACTTATTTTAAGTGTGTAGGTATTTAATAGGGAACTTGACAAAAATTTTAAATGGGAAAAAATTCTATTAATCATAAGTACATAATATATTGTCATAAAACATATGGCAGCAAAAAAACAACATATTTCGTCCCAAAAGACCGCTAGAAAGACTTAAAAATGCCCCAAAATTCAACTTATTCCAAGCGGGTAAAAACGCGCTGCTAGTAGTCGTGACGTCAAGGGGTATTATTTGTCAGATTTGTGTGTGACATCCACGAAATAGGTTATAGGTTTTCAATAAATTAGATGATTTGTCAGATTTGACATCCACACGTCAAGCGACACGACCTTAAAACAACAATACAATAACAATAACATACAACAATCCAAATGCAAATTTGGTCGCTCGGCACCTGCCAGGTGTGTCAGGATGACGGATGACCAAAAGTCATACCCCCTGACGTCATCGGGCTTCGCGCGCTTTAGAGATCGTTTGAAATGCTTTCGACACGCGCGAAACTTTAAAGAATTTTTACCAAGGTATTTTTGATTTTTGAGGACTAATAATTGGGGAATACTTTTTTCAGGCCTAACTAAATCATATTATTGAAAAAAAAATTTGGAAAGTTCCCTATATATTGTAATTCTTGCAATTTTTATTTTTAAATATATATTGTTGGGTTTTGATTATTGTGTTTTTCTTTTTATTCGGGAAATATTCAACAGTAATATCACAAGACCTCGTTTTTTTATCGGTTAAATTTTTCAGCTGTCACGAAAACTTTTTTGTTTGGAAATTTTACGAGTTGAGTTTGGAAATGTTTATTCTAATTAGATCACGAGAGCGAAGCTCGAGGGATTTAATCTTTGAATAAACATGCCCAAAGTTCAACGAGAAAAATTGCCAAAAAAGTTTGAGTGAAAAATGGAAAATTTAACCAATAAAAAAATTATGGTCGAGTGATATTTGGCACGATTATTTCGTGAACCCCAAATGTCCCATCCATATCTATTGAGTAATAATGTTTTATATATTTCTACAGGTAGCCTGCGGTGTATTACTTGGAATAGTTATTTTTAGTAAAATTGCATAACATACCACTCAACGAAAACTGTTTAGTTTACTGCTGGCAACCAAACATACAATTATAATTGTATGTTTGGTTGCCAGCCTTATAAGCAGAAGTTAGAATTTTAGATTAGTTCTATAATAAATGACATTTGATAAGTATTTTTAAAATGTGGTGTCATTTATAAAGAATAGCAAGTTTATTGGAATAAACATAGGCATGGGTGCATTATAATATAAAAACAAGTAGGTAAATAAATATAGTACTAATGTTATTGTATTAAAATTTAAAATATCAGAAATTATCCGAAAAAGTTATAAAAAAATAATTGACATTGACTTATACTTCGAAATATTGTGACAGAACTAGACGGGCCAATGGCGACGTTTAATCGCTAAAATCCCACGTAGTTTTATGACTATTATACTTGCTGATTGGTTAAAACCAGACGGTTTGATTGGACGAAAAGGCGAAATTGACAGGTGTACGAAATAATCACTTAAAAAATATCTTTACCCAGTAATTTTCTCGAATATTTCCCTCATGTGTAAAAAATCCCATAAGTGGTGTGCAATTTTCCAAAACGTACAACGATATTTGCACGCTAGCTATCGAAAGTTGTGTTGTACGACAGTTACCGATAAGTGCCCGGTAGGTCTTATTTTTTATATTAAATATTGACATTTTGAAATTAATTTGCGAATTCCATCGGTAAATTTAATGCTCACCGAGTATGCAATAGACATACAGAAAAAATTATATTCGTAGGTAAGTTTCCTGTCAACATGTGAAAATACACTTCTTTGCGTTATCAGTTTATGGGTTTTGAAATAAGTCACAGAAATACAGTGACCTATGTAAATATGAGGTTTTTCCATAGGGATCATATTCATATTATTTATAATTTTTTTTTCAAAAAAGAAATACTTGTTTTAAGTGTGTGGGTATTTAATAGGGAACTTGACAAAAATTTTAAATGGGGAAAAAATTCTATAAATCATAAGTACGTATTGTCATAAAACATATGGCAGCAAAAAAAACAACATATTTCGTCCCAAAAGACCGCTAGAAAGATTTAAAAATGCCCCAAAATTCAAATTATTCCAAGCGGGTAAAAACGCGCTGCTAGTAGTTGTGACGTCAAGGGGTATCATTTGTCAGATTTGTGTGTGATATTCACGAAATAGGTTATAGGTTTTCAATAAATTTGATGATTTGTCAGATTTGACATCCACACGTCAAGCGACACGACCTTAAAACAACAATACAATAACAATAACACACGGCAATCCAAATGCAAATTGGGTCGCTCCGGCACCTGCCAGGTGTGTCAGGATGACGGATGACCAAAAGTCATACCCCCTGACGTCATCGGGTTTCACGCGCTTTAGAGATCGTTTGAAATGCTTTCGACACGATTTCGATATAATAATATGACAATAATTGACAAATCTAAGACATAATTCACAACGCATAATATTTAGGCGTAGCTTCGATCGCTAGAATTGCAGTGTTGTTCTAAAAAAAAATGTACCCGAAATACTAATACTCACCTAAAATAAAATATATGGTCTTCTTTTTTGGGCAGCTCAAAAACAACCCTGTTAGTTACTTTATTTTCTTCGTCTATTAGCCTGAATACATTTTTCACAGAAAAATGTTTGGTTTTTAAATCATTTAGTATATCGTCGCTTTTAATTTCGGCTGGTATTCCTTGTAAAACTAAGCAAAGAAAGTTGCTATTGACAATTTTCGCCAAGGTAATTTTAAGTTCCAATGTTGTGTTGTGTTCTGCTTCTTTTTTTATTTCTTTCAATAATTCGTCTAGTGGTTGTATTGTATTTTGTAAGTATATTTCTTTTGATTCAGAATTGGATGATTGATTGTATTCTTTTTTAGGACTTGGTGAATGAGCGGTTAAATTCGTACTGGACCTACCAAAAAATGTATTTTACTTGGATATAATAGGGTACTTGCACAAAATTTAAATATTGAAAATTTTTATATTTTTTCATAGTAAATGGATAAATAATGTATTTTTACATAAAAAAAGTTCTGCCCTAAATCCAAATACTTTTAAAATATTTAAGATTGAAAATTGAAATGTACTAAATTTTAAATATTCAAAAACGATTTTGATTGGTTTAAGTCACTTATCAGTAAAACGTTGCCAAATATATAACAATAATTGTACAGGTTCGGCGTTGCCAAACGTTTCGCTTTTTAATTGTACAGTTTCTTTATAAAAGGTTAGTAGTTAAAATAGGTAATTGTTAATATTAAATCTTACAAGGACTTATATTAATATATATATTATACGATAAGCTGAATAATTGAAATGTAAAAATTACTATAACAACCAATAATTGTCTAGAAATTCTTCATTTCGGGAAGAAAAAAATATTATTCGGATGTCGATAAATTGAATTGGCAACAGTGTAAGTAGAATTTAAAGCCGGGATTTCAGCATCTGCGACCACAGAGAAGAAATTGGTTTATGTCCGACGGTTTCAACATATCGACAGCTATGTTGCCATTCGCTCAATACAACTAAACCTTAAAATCATTGATGGTGTTGACATATCCACTGGTTTCTTAGGGGATTGTTTAAAAAAGTTTAAATGTAAATGTCCTTAAAACCTGTTTTTCTGAATGAAGCCTGGACATCAGTAAAGGGGGTTTTAGGCGAAGTTGACAAGATGATACTCTTCATATAGTTAAAAAAAATCGTCAGAGGTTGTACGGTATATTATTCTACATGCTGGTTTAGAAAATGGATTTGTGAATAATTCAAGTTTGATATTTAAGGTGGGAGTATCAACATGCTTGCCAACCTATAACCTATTTCGCGTATATTTATTTATGTTTTCTAGCTTCTATACAAAATTTAAAGAAAATCAGTATCGACTTGATATTTTATAGGTAATAATTGACATAATTAATAAATATCAAGGAATTTCATAACTTATTTTAGGAGAATTGTATAGCGAAAAATATCGGGTAAGATTTTTTTTAACATTATTCTGTCATTGTCACTCATTGTTCTTTCACTATACAATTCTCCCAAAATAAGCAATGAAATAAATTGATATTTTTGTACTATATCAGATACTACCTAAATAATGTACCAACGATATTGATTTTCTTTAAATGTTAGTTATTAAAATGATAAACTTAAAAAATCAACGCGAAATAGGTTATAGGTTGGCAATAGATTGAATGACGTTGAGAATTCAACCTTAAGTCTGGCCTGAAATGTGGTGATTATCATGGTTCAATGAATAGTGAAAACATTGTGAAACGGTTTGAAGAAAAATTGTTACCAAACTTGGAAGAACCGTCGCTTTTTATCATGGATAACGCTACCTATCATTCTGGGCTAATTAGAAAAATTCCAAATACAAGTTAGTCAAAAAGATTGCTTAATTTCATGGTTAGAACAAAGACAAATTCCGGTTTCACCATTTGCAATAAAGGATCAAATCTGGATAATAGTGAAGCAAATACGTTTTCCGATATTTACCCAGGAATAAGTACTTACGTTTTATCACTCCGGTACATTTATTTTATTTACATTTGTATTGTACAGCGGAATTCAATTGTACCATCGGCGTATTTGGTAACATCGTAAATTACTGATTATTGACGTCATGTATAAGGAAGCGTTTTGGCGCGTGTTTAGAAAGAGGGATTTTATTTGAAGATATCTGGTAATATTTTGATTTTTATGAAAAAAGAAAAATAGGGGGCATAATATGAGTTAAATTGAAAAAAAATGTGCAAGGACCCTATTATGTATAATAAGTATTCAGGATTTTATTACATTTTTTTTTCCTATAAATTATTGCATGGTTAAGCCAAATAAGAAATGAGAAGAGAAGTTTAATATATTATTATGCAGGGTCCTGCCCCTCACCTCCCGTCTTCTATAGCTCACTTAGTAATTAAGTTTGAATTTTCATATTTTGCAGACCTTACCTGTATCTTGGGGCGCATTTCAGGAACATATTTTTTTTTCATAAAGGGTATTCCAAAAAAGTGTGACGTCATAAGGATGTATTTTTTAGATTACATGCCATATATTTTCTCACTTTTTTTGGTGCCTCCTATAGTTACCTACATACCCCTACAATTTTATTGAAATCGATTCAGTATTATAGACGAAAAAAATAAAAACTAAAAAATATCAGTTTTGCACCACTGGTATTAAATATAAATAAAAAATAAAAATAATGCCTCGTTAATAAAATTATACAAAGGTACTTATTAAACAAGGTATAACAGTCTTGTCAACCAAGTTTGATTAAAACGAATTGTACAGAGTGTCCAAAGTTTAGTGTCAAACTTTGCAAATTTTAAAGCAATTCATTTTTCTTATTTCTAATAGGAACCCCTGTATCTTTTTATGTCATTCGATGCAGAATTAAAAATCAAACATTTTCCTAATTGCAACCCTATCGCAATTTCTAACGCATTAAGATTTATTTGCAGAAAACTCAGTTTGTCAACTATGCCAACAGTCATTATTATGAATAAATATCGAAATTGGCTTGGAAAAACAATTTATTGGTATTAAAGTTTATTAAAGTGACCAGAGACCATTTTAACTTTAGTAATCTAAAAGATTCAAATATTGTTAAATTTTTAGTAATTATTTAAGCTGTTATAATTACTTCATATTGTTTTTTTGTGATGGACTACAACCAAGAAGAGCTCGTAGATATGATTTTTATATTAGGAGCATGGAAAAAAAAAACTGATATTTTTTAGTTTTTTTTTTTTCGTCTATAATACTGAATCGATTTCAATAAAATTTCAGGGGTATGTAGGTAACTATAGAAGGCACCCAAATAAGTAAGAAAATATATAGCATGTAATAAAAAAAATACACCCTTATGACGTCACACTTTTTGGAACACCCTGTATGAAAAAGAAAATTTTCCTGAAATGCGCCCCAAGATACAGGATAAGGTCTGCAAAATATGAAAATTCTAACTAAATTACTAAGTGAGCTATAGAAGACGGGAGGTGAGTTGCAGGACCCTTTATATTAATATTTGTTATTTTAAAATAAGCATGTCTCTTCTTTTCCAAAATCAACGAGAAGAATGTTGATTTGAAAGAATACTAACCCAAAAAACAAAATATAAAAACTTACAAAAGGATATCCGCTTTAGAAATTGACTCGTTTAATGTGAAGGAATTATTTGAGTCAATCGAATTGTAACCCACATCAGCGATACTATAACTTTCGGAAAAATGTATATTGCTTGGTTCTCTCCTGGTCTCACTTGTCAACAATTCACAGGTGGTTTTATCATTGCCAATTTTTGTACAGTTTCTACATTGTTCTGGAGTTTTTTTTTGATCAGCGACTTTGTATCCTAAAAATAGGATTACATAATATATGAATCATAAAGTAACCATAATAATAAATCATCATACTGGATGCTGGTGGAGTTAATCTAATTTTAAATATTGATTATTACTGTGTGTAGTAAATACAACTGAACAATGTATAGCGGCGATACTTATTTTTTTATTAAATAACTTAATATCTCTGTTGAGAATCGAACCCAGAACCTCTGGCTTTCTCGGCGAACGCACCAGCATGAAAAATAAAATTAATCATTATTAATCAATGGACTGGATGGAATGGATTTTGTTTAATTTAATTAATTAAAGACATTTGCCATTAAGTAAATAATTTACTATATTTTTTTACACGTTTGGTAAAAAGAAATATTATGCATTTTATTAATTATGCAATTTATTATTAATCCCACATTAAACCATCATTCACCAATCTTGGGAATGTTTACCAAATAAACTGATTCTCTAAGTTCTCTAGATTTTGTTTTTAATACAATGCAATAGGGAAGGAAAAACAACCAACCTATGTCCAATTTTTTCATGTCTTCATCTTTGGCCACTTTACTTGGTACTTTCAGAACTACATTTTGCCAAACATCTTCTTCATTATCTAAGTATACAAATGATTCTTCTAGATTATCAGTATCGGTTTTATTAAAATTTTCAGCATCTTTTTCAATGGGATGTTCGCTTTCAAATTCATATTCGTGCAATTTACTATTGGTTTTCTTGACAGAGTTAATACTTATATCTTCTTTTTTATTCGAACTGACATTATGTTTGTTATCTTTTTTCTTTTTGTGGTTAATGACTGCACTATCAAATTTATATTCGTGCAATTTACTATTGGTTTTATTGACAGAGTTAATACTTATATCTTCTTTTTTATTCGAGCTGACATTATTTTTGTTATCTTTTTTCTTTTTGTGGTTAATGACTGCAGTGTCAAATTTATATTCGTGCAATTTGCTATTGGTTTTATTGGCAGAGTTAATACTTATATCTTTTTTTTTATTCGAGCTGACATTATTTTTGTTATCTTTTATCTTTTTGTGGCTAATGACTGCACTAGAAGGTGTTTCGTAGGCCTTTTTCTGTATATAATTAACGACTGATTTACCTATTGCGGGAATTTCTCGAACTACTATTTGTGATGCCAAATTTTCTGAAATTTATGTAAAGATATTTAATTAAACCAATTAATAAAAAAAACGTTAAAAAAAAGAAATACCAATAAAAAAAAGAACTAAACTTTTTTAAAACGGCAATTTTTATAAATATTATGTAGGTATGTATAATCACACTAAAGTATCTCAATCAACCAACAAAATCGTTTCTTTACATCCCTAATTTATGTTACCAATCAGTTATTAAACAAGGAAAAATAAACAAAACAGCTTATTTCTTGCTTACCTGTAGCCATTTTATGAAATAATTCTGTCCATGATGTAACATGAATCGCACTCTTGCTTCCCCTTCGTCGGGAAGTCATCGTATTAAATTATTCTAATTTTATATTTAAAAAATAAATTCGTGAAAAAATTCCACAATAAAAAAATCTTCCTTTGCACTGATTCCTAATAAAAGAAACTTCAAGTTAAACGTAGGTAAGTATAAAGAATCTGTTATAATATTAAAGGGGATTTGTACTGTTTAAATAGGTAGAAATTTAAATTAAAGGATTTTTAAAAATGAATAACTAATTGATATGATAATCAAAAATGTGTGCTGTACAAATAACTGGAACTTAAATAGCCTTTTCAAAAAAATTATACGTAGAGAAAAAATTAAAAGTCAGCCAAAACTGGCCCAGTTTTAGAAAAAAATTACTGGTGTATTTTTATAAATTACGTACCAAAAAATTATTTGCCCATAATTCCATTTTAGAACTGGTTTGTTTTTAATGTAAAATACAAGCATTTACCTTTTGCAAAATATGTTATTTTATTCCTTCTTACCCCCATTATTTTTTCTTTCTTAACATGAATTAATCAAAATAAGTTTCTCTGGCTTTAATAACCCCATAACCCATAAGAAACTTACCACTCAACAATTTTGTTAAAAACTTAGTTCTATTTCCCCTTACTCCAACCCCTTTAATTTTTTTAAAATTGGTTGGAAAAACTTATCTAGGGAAAAATCTGAATTTCCAAAAATTTTAACCCTACAATTGCTATATTTTCTATACACTAACGAACATAACGAAAGAACCAAAAATACCATTTCTACAAAACGCCGGGGAATAAAAATAAGGCTAATACCTCTATCCTCACCTCTGAAGCTTTAAAATCTTAAATTGTATTGCACCACTTGTGACATTTCTTTGAAAAGCTTTTCAAAAATGCTTTTCACCGATAACAAAATAAATGAGACTTAACAATGTTAGCAGCAAAATTTTGAGATAATATTTTAAAACAGGCTTATGCAAAATTTTGCCAAAAAAATTAGAATATAAACGTGATGATAAAATTATCCCAAGCCTAAATACTTTTTCTTGCTCTTTTTTTAGATATTTAATTAAGTGCTCGAAACTATTTTCATTGTATTCTAAACAGAAGTGAAATCGATTTTAAAATTCTTCCCTAACTGCCTGAAAAATGTTTCTTGGAATACTTCGACAAGCATTAATTACCCTCTGACGTAATTCTTCCAGAGAGACTGATTTACTAATATAATCCCATAAAAATAATAAGTCCATAGGGATAAGATCAGGTGATCTTGGCGGCCACTCAATTGTACTGGGTGAGTCAACGATTGCGCGGAGTAAATATTTGCCTTGAAGATAAGATTTGTCGATAATGAGCTTTTGTATGAAGGTATAATTGGATATCTGGCACATTTTAAAAATATTTTGAATTATACAGGGTGCGCCCAAAAAGTAGGATGTCATAAAGTTTAATTTTTTTAAATGGGACACCCTATATTTGAATTAATTTGTTAATTCTACGTGTTTTTTCGTACATTTTTATTAATGGTTTATTTTACGAAAAAGTTATAGTTTTTAAGATAATTCGACTTACCTATAATGAAAATTTTGCATTTTTGCAAGCATCTCGTTTTTGTGAAAATGCTACTTAAATTTTGACACTAAGCGATTCATAATTTTTATACATACCTACTAAATAAAGTCAAAAATACATATTCACTATAAAATCTTTGACGTCTCATTTACAGGGTGTTTACTTTCTAGGACCAAAGTCAGAAGACTTCTAATTGAAAAATATCACTATTAATAAATGGAACACTCTATATATGTATTTGTCATCTTATAGCTCGTCATAAACTCTTCAACTTTCGTAAAGAACGTCCTATCCCTATCTCTAATAGTTTTTGAAATATATTGATATTTCGAGATTTAATGTCCTCGTTATAGCATTTTTTGTCAATGGATCACAATAGCCATGGAAAATAAATGAAAATAATGGCAGTTGATGACACAATAAAAATCAGATCAATGTACAAATTAAGCCTTTCTACTGCAAAGTTTATTGTCCAGTTATTTTATAACTTGGTAGGTACTCAAAATGAATTTTTCAAAAAATGAATAAATCGATATGATTTCATGTTTTGGGCGAGGCGGATAAAAAGTGTTTTTTTGCTGAACAACTATACAGGATGAAATATCCCGAGCGGCGAACACCCAGTCCTTGAAGTTTTCAAAATTTAATGGAAATGTTTGATTCAACAGGCGTTTTCCTTTTCCATTGACAAAAAATGCTATAGCGAGGACATTAAATCTCGAAATATCAAAATATTTGCAAAACTATTAGAGATAGGGATAGGAAATTCTTCACGAAAGTTGAAGAGTTTATGACGAGCTATAAGATAATAGAAAAATATATAGGGTGTTCCATTTAATAAAAGTGATATTTTTGAATTAGAAGTTTTCTGACGTTGGTCCTAGAAAGTAAACACCCTGTAAATGAGACGTCAAGTATTTCATAGTGAATATGTATTTTTGACTTTATTTAGCAAACAAAAAAATTATGAATCGTTTAGAGTCAAAATTTAAGTACCATTTTGACAAAAACGCAATGCTTGCAAATGCAAAATTTTCATTATAAGTCGAATTATCTTAAAAACTATAACTTTTTCGCATATTAAACCATTAATAAAAATTTAAGAAATAACACGTAGAATTAATAAATGTATTCAAATATACGGTGTCACATTTAAAAAAATGTAACTTTATGACACCCTACTTTTTGGGCGCACCCTGTATAATTCAAAATATTTTCAAAATGTGCCATACCCAACCATGCCTTAATACAAAAGCTTATTCCGCGCAATCGTTGACTCACCCGGTACAATATTGGCCTAAACTGGAATAACCCTAAAAATAACTCGTTTTTTTAATAAAAAAATTTTCTTTCGCCCTTACCCGCTGGTTTAACTTAAAAAAAAAGTATTGGGTAAGATCGGGTCTTTTTTTAACTCGATATCATTGAACCCAACACAACATTTTTCGTACCTATATACGAGTACCCTATAATCCCCCTTTATTGCTGGGTAACAGAGTGTATGTGTTATTGTTGCAACTAAATATGTGAAGTAAATTAATAAATTTATCAATAGTAATACAGTGTCCGCAAGAAAGTTCGCATCAAATGGGATTTTTTTTTTATTATTAGGTATAGGTACAAATTGAAAAAGCAGTTAGTTTTTGCTTACCTAAAACCCAAAAATGACGTATACTAAAGCAGCTGCACGACTTGCGTTACCTGTCAAATTTGACATTTTTAATAAAATAGGTTCAAAAATGCCATTATTTATCAAAATATCGAAAAACTTTATTCGAAAAAGTTGATTATTTAGGCATTTTTAGCCTTAGCGAAATTTTGACAGTCTAACAATTTTTATTTTTTGCCAGATTCTTGAAAATTTTGATCAACCCTTGGAGATTAACTTTTATACATCGATGTAAAACCATTTGCCTTTACTTCATTTGTAATCTTAATGCAATTTTGTGTAAAATTTTTGTTTCCAATTAATTATTTTGCTTCAAAAACTGAAATTGTTATTGATCAGTATGTAATGTTTGATGCAAAGTTTATCTAATTACATCAGTTTGGCCAAAACCGACGTTTTTTATTTTTCTTAAGTTAGTAAACAGATGTACAAAAAGAAAATATTTGGAAGCTTTCGTTGAAATTTTACTTAATTAATATTAAATTAAATTAATTATATTAAATTATATTTTTGTTGAATAACATGTTTCGAGCGATTATTATTCTTTTTGATCCAATATTAATTAAGTAAAATTTCAACGAAAGCTTCCTAATATTTTATTTTTGTACATCTGTTCACAAACTTAAGAAAAATAAGAAACGTCGGTTTTGGCAAAACTGATGTAATTAGATAAACTTTGCATCAAACATTACATATACTGATCAATAACAATTTCAGTTTTTGAAGCAAAATAAATAATTGGAAACAAAAATTTTACACAAAATTGCAAAATGAAGTAAATGCAAATGGTTTTACATCGATGCATAAAAGTTAATCTACGAGGGTTGATCAAAATTTTCAAGAACCTGGCAAAAAATAAAAATTGTATTAGACTATCAACATTTCGTAGAGAGGCTAAAAATGCCTAAATAAGCAAATTTTTCGAATAAAGTTTTTCGATATTTTGATAAATAAGGACATTTTTGAACTTATTTTATTAAAAATGTCAAATTTGACCGGTAACGCAAGTCGTGCATGCTGCTTCAGTATACGTCATTTTTGGTTTTTAGGTAAGCAAAAACTAACTGCTTTTTCAATTTTTACCTATACCTAATAATTTAAAAAAATCCCATTTGATGCGAACTTTCTTGCGGACACTGTATATCAAAAGTACTTTTAATTATCGATAAGATATTGACAGCCGTATTCACTAAAGAATTTAAATCAATTAATTTAAAATTTGTTAATTTAGGGCTTGAAAGCAACGTGTAAGTATAGAGTCAGCTATTTTGTACGTTCAATGTTTTTTAAAAAATAAAAATATATTTCATTGCATACCAACTACAAAAATATAACTAAATCTATTTTCAACAACACATTTCGGTACAAAAAGTCGGATACAAAGCAATATAATTTCAAAAATAATATAATTGAATTAATGTTGAGAGGAAAAATATATACTTTAAATGCTCCCAACAATTTTTATTTCCATGGTTAGGTATTGTTGTTAGACTCTAAAAAGCAATTTAGTGACGACAGTTTTACAATTTACTATAATTTAGAGATGACAAAGTAAAAATAACATTTTGCGCATTGAGTTGAAACCTTCTTAGGAAACTGGGCGTCAAGTGAAAAACAAAAGTAAGAAGATACGACGCCGCCTATAGAGGTGTATTTGATTGGAAATTAATTTATTGAACAGATACAAATAACGTAAAAGGCATAAATGACTAAAAAAAAATTTCTATTGATTTTAAAAGTTCCATTACCTTGTACTCCCCAGCTATTTATTTAATTATTTATAAAAACTTACTATCCAAAGAACTTTATAAACCAACACAAACAATTTGCAAATGCTAACTCTAATTGTTGGGAAAGAAAAAACGGCTACCTGTAAATATAATGGTCAGATGTTTCAAACATTTAAAAATGCAATGTTGTCAGTTTTTATTTATATATTTCTCTAAACGTCCCAACGGACAAAATGTTATTTGGGTCATCGTGATTTTTAGTTGTTATTTAATAATATTTTTTCATCAGAGGCCAATAGTAGGTAGGTATATATAATTATTTATCTGTGAATACTATTTTTGCGTTTTGGGTTTACCTAATTATTTATAGAACTCTTTTTTTGTATCTGTGAAAAATTACCTTTTAATATTGTGCCACGCCGATAAAGTCCGTATGATATGATATGGACAAAATTACTTTGTGAACAGTTTCGCACTAAAAAAAATGCCGCCGATAAAAGTTTTTAAAAAAATCGGCTTTAACTGTCAAAATTTACGTAACATAAAATTTTAAAAAATATTATATAAATTTGTAAATATGTACAAAGGTTGCTTATTTTTTATACAGGGTGGTCCAACGAAAACTTAACACCTCGATTTTCCTGCTTTAAAATTAAAATGTGAAAAATCGCTCGGACCGGTCGATTCTTATTTCGAGGGGGACATCTTTTGCGTATATTGCCAATCTTATTGCTTCAAGCCCCTAGGAGGGAGGGGAGGGGGGGGGGGGTAAGATCTAAATCTTAAATGGATACCCCTATTTTATATAATTTTTTTGGATTCTGCATAAAATTGAGAACATTTTTTTAATAGAAGCATTATTAGTCTATACTTAACAGTTTCCGAGATATTGGCTCTTGAAAAATTACATTTTTGAACTTTGACAGCGTCTAGCTTTCTAACTGTACGTCTTAGAGCAAAACGGCTTACATGTCCCTATGTTCGATTTTTATTATCTTTCCAATAGTGTCAGCTTCCGGTTAAACCGGAAGTACTATATTTCTTACATCCGGTTTAACCGAAAGTTGACACTATTGGAAATATAATAAAAATCGAAGATAGGGACATGTAAGCCGTTTTGCTCTACGACGTACAGTTAAAAAGCTAGACGTTGTCAAAGTTCAAAAATGTCATTTTTCAAGAGTCAATATCTCAGAAACTGTTAAGTATAGACTAATAATGCTTTTATTAAAAAATGTTCAGAATTTGATGCAGAATCCAAAAAAATTATATAAAATAGGGGTATCCATTTAAGATTCAGATCTTACCCCCCCCCCCCCCCCCCCCCGCCCTCCTAGGGGCTTAAAGTAACAAGATTGACAATATACGCAAAAGATGTCCCCCTCGAAATAAAAATCGACGGGTCCGAGCGATTTTCCATATTTTCATTTTAAAGCAGGAAAATCGAGTTGTTAAGTTTTCGTTGGGCCACCCTGTATATTTCTGCCTACGCAAGTGTTAGTATGTATATAAAGAAATTTCGGATAAACTGAAACTTCGCAGTTTTTTCAAAACTTCTTTCGTTCTGTTTGCTCGTTCGACCTAGACCAAGCCTCAATAAAGTCATTTAAATGTTAGATATTTAATTCTTATAAAGGCTTTTTCTAACTAATATTATTTTGAACCCACACATTTTTGAAAAAGTCATAAATAAGGCAACAAAAATGTCATACTCGATGTTTACGTAGTATCATTATCATTACTTTTCAATAAATTCCTAAATTTGCAAATTTAATCTACTTTCCGATTATGATATGTCATAGTTATGCCGTATGATTTGAATTTTCGGGATAAAATCGAAAAAACTGTTATTAGGTATTACAAATTGCGCCCTCTAGCAATTTTATTAGAAACTATGGTGTATCGTTGGATACGGCAATTAAAAGTAATTACCTTTCTCTTCCAAACAAGCTTAAATTTAGTAAAATCGGATAAGTCATTTAGAAGTTATAGCGATTTTAATGATTACACTTTCAATAGCTTCCCCCACTCTTATCAAGGTCGGTACGCCAATGAGCCTTAAACCAAAATGATGCAGAATTGTCTAAGCTTTTCGATGGTGTAATCAGAGTTATAACTTAATATGGGAATTTCCGGAGATATTTAGAATTAAAAAAAACAATTTTTAATTGAGCCCCCTTTCGGCGAAATGAGGAACTTAAAAGTAATTTCCAGAATTTTCTCATGATCACTTTAATCATAATTTTTTTTTCCCCAAGTTTCAATGCTTAGTAGCCGAGATATGGCCGGTGGCCACCCTTAATGAAACACCCTGTATTAAGGGGTGTAAAAAGTAGTTAGTAGTTAAATAATAGTTATTTATGTATCAAGGGAATTATAAGGGTCTTAATTACCGAGGGCAAAGTTTACTTACCAATACTACACCAATTGACCGAGGTAATTGAGACTCTTATAATTCCCGTGGTACATAGATAATTTTATTTCTGACCGATTTAAATTTTTGTTCATTTTTAATTCGGAATAAATGTATCAATTTATTACCTTTCCGGTATATTTGAACCAGGTGCCGTCCATAATGACATTGACGTTGTAATGACATGAGTAAAAAATAGTTATAGTCAGATCTGGTCCCAAAGGTCACTGATCATATGCGTCAAATCAGACAACACAGAGGCTATCAAAATGTTGTGAGATTATTTACAAATATACCGAAGGAAGGAAAAATAGTTTCATTATTTTAGCTATCGCGAAGATAGCCACATATACCTAATATTATTAGTTTTATAAAAATTATGAACAGGGGAGTTGAAAAAGTTACAAAAAAATTATATAATCGTTAATTATATACCTACTGTACCCTTTAATTAAAAACGACAATAATAAACAGTGCAATTTATTTTAACAATTTTACGACTAAAACCTAAAAATACAATGGAATTTAGTCTGATAAACTATTTCGATAATGAAAGAAAAAGTGGAAATTAGCAAACCAATATGCAGGAAACCGTAACGAAAACACTGGGAATTAGTTTAAGGACTATGCAGAATAATGTGCATGAAAAAAAAGCATAATACCCAAGAATACTAAAAAATGTAAACGAAAAACACCGTTTATAATTATAGCCTAAAAACTCTCATCGTCACTTATAAAATCTGAAAAGTCCATGTCGTCTGAGTCGTCTTCGAATGGAGCAATTATCGTTGGCGCTACTTCGTATATTTTGGGTTTTTTAAGAGACTTTGCTATTGATAGGAGTTCCGATTTAAGCATATTTGGTAAAGGATTTTGGTTTTTTTTTCCAGCCACTCATAAATATCACTTTTTCTCCAAGATGAAGTAGGCTGTTTATTTAAAATTCTTGAATGATATGATGCATTATCTAATACAATTAAAGACGGAGCATCCAAATTTGGTATCAATTAAACTTTTAACCATTTTTCAAACATTTCGCAATTCCTATTATCATGATAGTCAGCACTTTTTGATGTTGAAAAAATAATTAAACTCGCACCTGCAACATATCCTGTTGCAGAACCGGCATGCAAAATAATAAAACGCTTTCCCATACCGCACCCCTTTTTCCTTTTAACACTTTTTACAGACTCATCTTGCCAAGATTTTGAACCACTTCCTTTCGAAAATATCCACGTTTCGTCTAAAAATACCACTTTCTTTTCTAAATTTCGATTTGTAATTGTCCGTATATTTTTTTAAAAACTGAACACGCTGACTCACTATCTGTGGCTGCTCACATAAACATCTTCGGTTACAGTCTTTTTTATAGCGAAAACCTAAATTTTTTACTAATTTTGATAACGCTTCAAGTCCAATTTCCAAAACACCCCGAATTTTTAATGTTTTTTTGTAAAACTGGAAGAGTTACATTGGTTTTTGATTTATATAAATCGTAAATCACATTTCGAACTCCCATTTTAATATTTTCGCTTAAATCCTCAGTCTTTGGCTTTCTTCGTTTACACTCTTTAGTATTCTTGGGTATTATGTTATGTTTTGTTTCATGCACAATTTTCTGCACAGTCCTTAAACTAATTCCCAGTGCTTTGGCTACTGTTTCCTGAATATTGGTTGGCGAATTTCCACTTTTTCTTTCATTTTCGAAATAGTTTATCAGATTAAGTACCATTTTTTTTGATTGGGGATGCAAAAACCCAGAAAATTGTTTCATTCAGAAAACAAAAACTGAGAGTATGTCTTTCTTGAATCGTATGACCCGCACGATAAGACCAGATCCGACTATATTTTAGCATTTTTCTTGTTTTATTTTACCTGTAAAAGGTAGAAGGAATTAGAGAATCTTTAATATCCCAAGGGAGTTATAACCCTCTTTATCGATAGCGTAACCATGCTGATATAAACTTATAATATCCCGGTCAGAAATAAACACTTTTATGTTACTATTTAAATAAATTTGAATAAACTTTAGTCTAAAATAATACTTTTGATTTGTTTAGATTAAAAACATCGCCAAAAAATGGCCTTTAGTAAGCGGTAGTCTATGCAAAAAGTTAAAAAACTAAAATTAAGGTTAGATTAAAGATGCTCTTGGAACATACACATAAGCAGACTTTTGGGCAATATAGGTATTTAATTTTAAAAAATCGGAAGAATTATTTCGGCTTAACGTTTATATAAATTTATTTTTTTTAAGTTGAATTCGAAAATTGTTTATTAATGTGAATTTTATTTGCAGGTAATGATGCTACATTCAGGCGCCAACATCTTAACGTAAAATAGACCAGACTTCAACAGAGTGCCATAAATGACAGGTGATTTAGCCACGATTAGGCGTGTTCTTAGAGAAATTTGACTGTAATACCTAAATATATCAAGTTCGTAAAAGTTTTTATGTCATACCAGTACATTATTGTGTTTTTATACCTTAGATACCATCTACATAATGGATTACTTTATGCCCGTGCGGGCATAAAGAGCACAATATGGCCCGCGCGGGCATTAAGTGTTGCATTAAGTGTGCATCTTGTTCCATTTTTGATTTTTGACTTTGACACATTAAACATTTTAATAATGTCAAGGTAATGTCGCAGGTAAAAATAAAAAATTGGTAAATCAAATTGAATTAAAAAAAAATATTTATTATTCAAAACGAACTGGTATGACATACAATTTTGTATGCACCACGGGTACTAATAGATATATACCCTCGGGCGACTTACGAACCCTCGGGCCAGAGGCCGTCGTAAGACTGTCGCCCTCAGGGCATAATCATCTACCTAGTACCCTTGATACATAAATAACTATTATCCATTGTAGTACTTTTGCTTTAAAAATCTGTGTCTAAAAAGTCGAAATTTTAAAATTAATTTTAATAAATCCCATATGATGCGGACTTTAACGACCTTAACTTTTTGAAAATCAGCACCTACGTGTGGTTTTTGGTTAAGGATACATTTACTTTATCGTTTTCATTTCTTGAAAAATACATAAAGCCTAAAATTTAAATCAAAGCGTCTAAAAATCCATAAATTACGGGTCATTATAAATATATTTTAAAGTCCGGCAACATCGTCAGCGCCAGTACTTGCATTCTAAACATGGTGTTGTAGTTTTGTTGTACTGGGTTATTGTGCCGTACAGAAAACTAAAATACATAATTAAAAAATAAAAGTAGGTGCATCAGTGTTTGCTGATTAGGATTCCTACTCCAGATCCGCGATATCAAAAGACTAATGTTGTTTTTAATCGATACTACTTCAATCAATCATGATTCCTACCCATAATGTAGATAAAAAAAGATCACATAATAAATGTGAGGTATGATGAAGTAATCATTTTACAGGGGTTAATGCAAGGATTTTAAAAATCGCTCTACTTAGGAATCACTGAGAAAAAACCTTCTTATTTCTTATAAGAATACACATACTCTTTATACAACTATTTAATACTATCTGTGACAGTAGATAATGCGCTTTCCTACTGTAAGACAACAAAAATTGCTAGACCGTTGTGTAAGTAGTGATAATATCACGGTAATTTAGCCAATAGCAAATAGGAGTTATTGCTACCATAGAACGGTTTATAGCCATTATTGCTCGTAATACTCATAATAATCATCATCAAGTTCTATTGGGGTGTAATCTGGTTTTATATACTGTATTAGTTCCGACTGGCAGTTGTAATAAAACTTGACATTAATCATAATAATATTTGAAAAGGAAAGAAAAACACAAAGTCTTCCTCCACAAAATTTAATAGAATAAAATTCTAGTTCGAAAGGTCTCTACATGTTTCGAACGTAGAAACGTTCATCATCAGGAGACAGAAATCTATTTTATGCTGATGTTGTTAGCAAAAGAGAAAATTAGAACCTTAATGGAGCTTTTATGGACGTAAAATTTTTAAATGTAGAAGAAACATGGCTTGAAAAATTGACAATGGATGAATACTGAGCATTCAAAAACGTTGTTAAAGTAGGCTTAAACCAACCAAACCAAATGGAGAAGAAGAGAAAAGAAAAAAACCCGGGAGAAAAAAACTTTCTAAAAAGGTGTAGGAAATTATTTAGATTTCATTCTTAATATTTATATCCAGCATAAGTGACACATTATGGGGATAGAAGTGCAGTAGCAGGATTAAACCTCAGTACCCCAAAAAACTTTACTTTTACATAACAACATTATTGTGCTACTGCACTTCTATCCTCATAATGTGTCACTTATGCTGGATATAAATATTAAGAATGAAATCTAAATAATTTCCTACACCTTTTTAGAAAGTTTTTTCTCCCGGGTTTTTTTCTTTTCTCTTCTTCTCCATTTAGTTTGGTTGGTTTAAGCCTACTTTAACAACGTTTTTGAATGCTCAGTATTCATCCATTGTCAATTTTTCAAGCCATGTTTCTTCTACATTTAAAAATTTTACGTCCATAAAAGCTCCATTAAGGTTCTAATTTTCTCTTTTGCTAACAACCGAACATCCACTGTCTCCGACAATATATTGGGTTCCCCTAACAACACTCAACGGAGAAATAGTGTGGCACCTACAGTTGCTGACACACCCAAAAACAGCAGCTTTAAAATTGATTTCTGCAATATCAGAGGGCTTAATACCAACATCAATTCAGTCCACCAGCACTTACAAACATCCAAGCCCCATGTGCTGACCGAGACAAAGGTCAGATCGTCAACGAACACCGTCAGCTATTTATATCCTGGATACGATTTTCATTTCCGATTTAGACGCAACTTTGGGGTCTGTCTCTTTATCCGAAATGATCTTTGCTGCCAACGAGAGGACACACTTGAACCAGCAGAGTTTGATGTAATGTGGTTTAAAATATCAACGCAGAAAATCACCAAGTTTATCTGCTGCCTTTACCGTCCTCCAAGTGACACACATTACAAAGCACTTTTCTCGTCACTAGCAAACACAATTGACTTCTCGCAAACCAACCATCCTAATGCCGAAGTCGCTATCTTTGGTGACTTTAACGTCCACAATATCAACTGGCTCAAATACTCAAATACCAACGATGAACAGGGTCGTGAGGCGGAATCTTTTGCGATCAGTTCTGGTCTAACTCAACTCGTGGAAGAACCAACGCGAATTCCAGACCGAGATGGAGATTTTGCTAGTCTTTTAGATCTCTTTTTGACATCCAACCCTGACTTATACACAGTCACCGTTCATCCTCCATTAGGATCTTCCGATCACAAACTTATTTCAACTCTAAGCGAGCTGCCAATTTATTCTGAACAACCTACTAAACCTCGTAAAATTTGGCACTACACATCAGCTAGTTGGGAAGACCTAAGGGACTATTTTCGCACTTTTCCTTGGCTGGAAGTATGCTTCTCTTCAGATGATCCATCCGCTTGTGCTCAAGAGGTCTCCGATGTCATTCTTACTGGCATGGAAGCCTTTATTCCTTTCTCCAAGAAGCGCCCTTCGAATGGCAAACCCTGGTTTAGCAAGAACTGCGAGCGTGCTGTCAGAGCTAAAAATCTAGCTTACCGACAATGGCGTAAAAATCCTACTGATGTGAATCGCACCATCTTTGTTACCGCTCGAAACCAGTGCAAGCAAACGATAGATCAAAACAAAGAGGCTTACAACATGAGGATCAAAAATAAACTTCTCGCCAGTCCTAACGGATCTAGGTCCTTTTGGTCAGTCGCTAAGGCCGTCAGTCAAAATTTTACCAAATCAAATATTCCACCGCTAACACGTTCTGACGGCACAATTGCAACCACGGCTGAAGATAAAGCGAACTTACTCGCAGAACTCTTTGCTTCACACTCCACGGTAGACTTTCAGGGAAAAACACCCCCGAACATTCCAGCAGTTCGATCGGAAATGACTGATATCGTATTCCGTCAGCGTCCTGTCAAACGAATTCTGAAGGGGCTCGATGCCAAAAAAGCTTCTGGTCCAGATGAAATTCCTATTATAGTGCTCAAGAAATGCGCCGATGAACTCACACCAGTATTTTGTAGACTTTTTAACTTATCCTACAAAAAAGGAATATTTCCATCTTGCTGGAAAAAGGCGCGAGTCCAGCCTATACCAAAGAAAGCCAAACAACTATCGACCAGTCGCATTGCTTTCAGTTATATCAAAGGTGATGGAGAAAGCTATTAACCAACAACTTATAAAATACCTGGAAGGCCTTAAAATTATCAGCGACCATCAGTATGGTTTTCGTAAGTCCAGATCAACAGGAGACCTGCTAGCCTATGTCACTCATCTTTGGAGCAACGCAATCGAACATCATGGGAAGTCCCGGGCTATTGCACTGGACATCTCTAAAGCCTTTGACCGTGTCTGGCACGAGGGGCTCCTAAGCAAACTGCGTTCTTATGGTATGCCCGGTCGATTTTGTTCATGGTTGTCTAGCTTCCTCAAGGACCGCTCTCTGCAAGTGGCGATCGACGGGTTTCTCTCAGACACCTTCACCATCAATGCTGGTGTTCCTCAAGGGTCCATATTATCTCCCACTCTCTTCTTACTGTACATTAACGACCTTCTAGCGAAAACAGAAAATCCATTATATTGCTTTGCTGACGACAGCAGACTTATCTCACCTTTACTTTGAAACCTCAAACATCGGCTACTGACGCACATCTTCGCAGACAACATGAGGTATCACGCCTCAATAAAGACCTGGAAGAAATTTTGTCTTGGGGTGACAGTAACCAAGTCGAATTTAACGCTCAAAAAACCCAGGCTGCAGTTTTCTCTAAGAAGGTCAACATTGCAGAACCCGATATGGTTATGGCAGGACACGCAATTCCACTGACTTCGTCTATTAATTTGCTGGGTGTCAACCTGGGAGGAAATATGTCTTGGCATAATCACGTAGTGGCAATCGCCAGGGCAGCTTCTCAGAAGCTCGGTATACTTTTCCGTACCAAAAAGTTGTATACACCTCAACAACTTTTGACACTCTATAAAGCTCAGATTCGACCATCACTGGAATACTGCTCTCATATCTGGAGTTCTGCGCCGAAGCATACCCTTCGGTTGTTGGATTCCATCCAAAGGAGAGCCGTTCGTCTAATCGGCGACCACGAGCTGACTAAGAACCTCGACAGCTTAGAACATCGAAGACAGGTTGGTGATTTGGCTCTCTTCTACAGATATTTTCATGGCAAGTGTTCGACAGATATTGCCCGCTCGATTCCACCTAGAGTAATGCATAGCAGAAACACACGTCGAACCACTGCCGCCCATTCCTATGTGGTTCAACTTAGTACACCCCGAACATCATTGTTTCAGAACTCTTTCATTTGGAGGACGTCATCTTTGTGGAACGGCCTTTCTGAGACCGTGTTTCCAACCGAATATAACCTCCAACGATTCAAGAAAAACGTGAATCGCTTTCTTCGCACACGCACCGCTCCCAGAGCGCCTTAAAGGATTTTCCTATAGTGCTTGTGCTCGATCATAAAAAAAAAAAAAAAAACATCAGCATAAAATAGATTTCTGTCTCCTGATGATGAACGTTTCTACGTTCGAAACATGTAGAGACCTTTCGAACTAGAATTTTATTCTATTAAATTTTGTGGAGGAAGACTTTGTGTTTTTCTTTCCTTTTCATACTTTCAACTCCACTTTAAGTATGGACTATTTCTTCAAAATAATAATATTTGCTTGCTATAGTTAATAAAGCATACTTTACCATTAAAAATCAGAACCGTGGTTCTCAAAATAGCTTTTAGTCTGATATTGTTCTTGTCGTTTAACATTGCATATGATTAGTATCTATTATGCAACATGGTTAACTCAGATGGTAAAATTCGTCTATTCTATATATCGTGCACCCGGAAGAAGAGGGTGACATCCAGTGGCGTATTTAGAATATTGCCACGGGGGGGGTCTATACCTTTCGTTTTATCTATCTTTCTTTCTTTCTTTAAAAAAGCGCCGCAGGCGAAAATTTTTTCGGTGCCACGCCCTATTTTGAACTATCAAAATTTATAATTTCTATGTTTTGATAGCTGAACCCAAAAAAGGAAGAAATTAAGAAATTTTTAAATATAAACGCAATAATGGGAATATACAGTGTGTCCCGCTTTTCATGAATACACCCTGATATCTCAGTTATTAATAATGCGATTTTCTTCAAATTTTGGTGGTGGTTGTATGTTAGAAAAAGGAAATATTTGGCATAGTGAACACTTTTATGCATCATAGGCGTGCGGTCTTGGAGGGTAAAAAAGGGTTGATTTTTTGAGAAAAGTATATTAGGGCTTATTTTAAATAATTTTTTCTATCAGATTTAGAATCAGCATCCCAAAAAACCCCTTAATTAATATTTTCAAAATCTCAAGAGCTGATTTTATTTAGCATCGAGGAACATTATAGGATAAAAAAAGTGGCATTTTGACATTGACAGCTGTCAAAATTTGACAGGAGTGATTTCAACTTCTTTTAATTGAAATATTAATAATAAATAAGCTATCAATACAAACTATTAGACCAGGGTCGATAATTTTTGAAACCAAAAAAAATAATAGTAGGATGAAACCCATTGAAAAAGGAAGAGGATAGAACAAAAATTAAAGGAAAAATAAATTACGGGCGATCCGAGGTCGGGAAGGGGGGGAGGGGGGGGGGGGGGGTTTAAGGGTAGAAAACGATTTATCTCGATTTCCGGTAAAACTACAAGTCCTATGGAAAAACGTTAAATCGCAAAGTTGTAGGCAATAAAAAGATCTACAACTTTTGTATTTACACTTTTTTCACATAACCTCAAAATGTATGTGAAAAATTCAAATAACCAAGTTTTTGGTTTTTTATTTTTATCTTTTACAAAAATTTTTTTTTATCCACGAAATTTGGTGAAAACTTACCTTTTTATGTCCTAAATACACTGTAATTTTTTTGATTTAAAATATTTATTTTTTAACCTTATTTTGACTTAATATCGAAAAAACACCCTAATTTTCAATCGAAAATTCTCACGGCAAAATATCTGCTTTTTTAAAAAAGTCGGAGGGCTTTTTGTTCGTTGAAATCTCTACTTTCTGATGGTGTTAAAAAATATATACATTACTATGGTAAATGTTCTCAAAAAAATGCAAAGAAACGAAAAAAACTCTAATCCGAATTTTTTTTTTTATATCAATATGTACAATTTTGAGCTATTTATTAAGATTTATACTCTTTTTTTATCAATGTTACATGGAATCTTACGTTTTTCGAGTAATTAAAGTATAAATTTTAATAAATAGCTCAAAATTGAACATATTGATCTAAAAAAAAAAATTCGGATTAGAGTTTTTTTCGTTTCTTTGCATTTTTTTGAGAACATTTACCATAGTAATGTATATATTTTTTAACACCAATTTTGAAATTCGGGTTTGTTCGTAAGCAATGATAAAAATAACATAAACTTGGAATACGGGATAATTTTACTGCATACGAAAACAGATATTTAAAATTGAACAACCCTTGAATTTTTACATCTTCAATAGAAGTCAGAAATCATAAGAAATTAGCTCCAAAGAATAAGCAATTACGGTAAAACTAAGCCAAAATGTGTTAATCGGATTGGACAAAAAGATTCCCAATCTAAAATACTATCATTGATATAAATTTCATAGGTCTAGCTTTCAGTTAATCCTGTTGAAGCAGCAGATCTCTTTTCAATTGCAAAACCCGCGAAAAAGCACGTCGAAATACGCATGACAGGGAAACAACGTTTTTTAATGTCTAGTATGTTCGTGATATCGAAACGCGACAAGTAGCGCCATCTAGTAGCATCCTATGCTTTCCACTAGCCGAGAAATCATCCATCTAAAGCAACAGGCAACTCGCTGACAAATTTTTATAATTCTATCACGAACTTACCTATGCCACGAAATTACCTTACTTCACCCTATACATCTTATTATATTTAAAAGAAAGAACTAGTGACATTTTCGTCATTTCATTATTTGATTAATATTTCGTTACTTCTTCATTTAATCCAAAAATCGATCAAATACCCGTCTTTGGAGTACCATCATCTACAGTTTTACGTTGAAAAAGGTCGGATTTATAAATTAAAGCCGAAAAAGAAATATAGGCAAAATTGACAAAAATTTCGGTGTTTGCGTTTATTAATAATTTATGAATTAATTTTTTTAAACTTTAACTGTAGGTACGATGACGGGTATTCGTTCACTTTTTGGAGAAAATGAAAAGGATTAAAATAACCATTATAGGTTCTATAGAGCTAAAGATTAACTACTAACTAAATAGTCTACCATCGCTTTTAATCGCGACCTACATTTATATGGTATAAATACTCAAAACCCTTTAAACCTAGGTATCTAATTTATTTTAAGATATACTGTTTATTTTGAAATAATAAAGTAATTTTTGTACATTTGACTTATATGTACCTACAGTGTCACCAGTAAAGTCCGCATCATATGGGATTTTTTTTATTAAGAACTTTATTCAAAATTTGACTTTTGCATCAAGTTCTGCTTCGATCGAGATGAAAATTAAGCAAAAAAATAGTAGTCACGTGATTCGCATTATCTATCAAATTTTGATTTTTTCCAAAAAATAATTTAAAAGTGGGGTTATTTCTGAAAATATCGAAAAAAGTTATTAAAAAAAGTTTTTTTAAATGCAGGTTCTAGGAAGCACATGCACAGTTTCAGCTGCATAAGATAATTTTGATTTTTTACCTATATTTTGTAAATTGCACCACTTTTGCAAAATAAGACTCAACGCAACCTACATAAAACTTCTTAGTTTTGACAAGGCTTTATTTCAGATACATTTTCTTTAAAGTAGCGCCATATTAAATGCTTGTTTTTCCACAAAATAAAAATTGGGCTTGGCCTATTAAAATTTGGTCGCATGTGATGCAACGTTAATTTGTTTTGGACCCTGTATAGGGGAGAGTAGGGAGACTTGATCCCGGGGTAGATTTGATCCCCCTTTTGATTTTCGCGGTCCATTGATTTGTGTTAGTTTCGGTGGTAGCATTGGTTATGTCACATTAGCTGTGAGTAACGAAACAACATTTAACTGCGTTGTAACTGATTTCTTTAATTTTAAGATAACTTTTATTTTTTCTACAGGTGGAACATCTTTTACGGTAAATAATGTATATGAATGAGTACTTCGGTTTATAGCAGTTTTATGTTGTTTCTTAGAAGTAGTTTGGTGTAAATTTGAGTGGCGTTCTTCGGGTTAGGTTTTTTTTGTTGGCCGTTTATAAAAAAGTGTGCTATTGGGAGAGTTGATCCCACCTCCGGGTGGGAGACATGATCCTGGGATCAAGTCTCCCTAATTAAGTTCTAGTTGTAATACATTTTGGCGTTTTGTGTTAATGTAATGTTATTAATGTAATCTCAGCATTAAAGACTTTGTGTTTATCGAATTTGGCGGAAAAAAGGAGAAGTAACAGAAGTTGATAAATCCGCCTCCGAGATTACTTGTGAATTTTCTTAGAAAGGAAAAAAAGCACTTTCCAGCATAGAGACGAGGGGCTTGTACCAAGAGGCAGTGTGAAAAAAATTCTGCCAGTGCCGTACATCAGACGTGGGTACTACAATTTTAACATAAAATTTCCCAATGTTTCCATCGGTTAAACTTGTTCATTGTATAAGAAAAATTTTGTAATAAACATTACTACATACACTCATGAAAACTATGTTCATTATTTAACCAGTTGTAACTCTCTTCATAAAATAACTAGATGTAAAACAAGTTATTAGCGGAAAATGATTTTAAAATTTTACAGTAGGCATGATCAACTCTCCCAGCAACAGGGAACAAGTCTCCCTGAGAGGGGTAGACTTAATCCCCGCTACACCATGCCTGTAAAAAGGTTTTTGCTTGGTAAAGATTAAATATTTTACGGCCGAAAGAGTGTTAAAACTAGCAGAAATGTTGCTAGAGTGAATTGCAGTCCACAGAAATTTAACATGTCTTTTAGGGTTTGAATTATATTCATAAAACGTAAAAAGGGATCAAGTCTCCCTACTCTCCCCTAAGGTAACAACTTCATAAACTAAGTATTTTTGAAAACGTAGTTTGTGTCTGAGAGTGATACACCTTAATATTAAGACAAAAAAGAACACAGTGTCATCAGTAAAGTGTTCATTAAGTGGAAAATACATTTTAGTTTAACTTAACGTAAAGTTTATCTATTTTCAACGAGTTAATTTAAAACCCCTTTACTTTATTTTTTATTTTTTTACTGTCAGGCACAAACTATGTTTTCAAAAATACTTATTTTATGAAGTTACCTTATACAGGGTCCCAAACAAATAAACTTTGCATCACATGCGACTAAATTTTAATAGCCCAATTTTGATTTTGTAGAAAAACACGAATTTAATATGGCGCTACTTTAAAGAAAATATATCTGAAATAAAGACTTGTCAAAACTAAGAAGTTTTATGTACGTTGCGTTGTGTCTTATTTTGCAAAAGTGGTGCAGTTTACAAAATATAGGTAAAAAATCAAAATTATTTTATGCAGCTGAAATTTTGCATGTGGGCTAGAAACTGTATTAAAAATAACTTTTTCTAATAACTTTTATCGATATTTTTAGAAATAACCCCACTTTTGAATTATTTTTTGGAAAATACAGATCATACGAATCACGTGACTACTATGTTTTTGCTTAATTTTCATCTCGATCGAAGCAGAACTTGACGCCAAAGTCAAATTTTGAATAAATTTAATAGTTAATAACAAAAAATCCCACATGATGCGGACTTTACTGGTGACACTGTATACTATCAGGGCCGATCCTAGCAGGTGTGTAGCGCGTGCACCGCACGCGGGCGGCCAAAACAAGGGGCGGCCGTAGGCCGCAGATAGTTCTGTCAATCAAGCAAAACTTTTTACGAATTTCTCGAAATAAAAATAAAGTGACATTTATCAAACTATATAAGATAACTTTAAATTAAGGAGATAGTTCTGTCAATCAAGCAAAACTTTTTACGAATTTCTCGAAATAAAAATAAAGTGACATTTATCAAACTATATAAGATAACTTTAAATTAAGGAGATAGTTCTGTCAATCAAGCAAAACTTTTTACGAATTTCTCGAAATAAAAATAAAGTGAAATTTATCAAACTATAAAAGATAACTTTAAATTAACGTCGAAGAAGAAAACAATATTTTTGTGAGCTATTTCAAATAGATTTATTTATTAAAGATTTTCAATCAAACCAGCCAGCGCCAGTGGTGAAATTTCTAGTTTTTTTGATGTGGTACAAGAGGTATATAATTACTTTTCTGCGTCCCCATATTGATGGGATTTACTCAAAAAACACGTGAAAACTCCTACTTTAAAACTGTTAAGTGAAACAAGTTGGGAAAGTCGGATCAATGCTATTAGACCTCTAAAATTAGAGCTAAAAAACATTATTACCGCATTAAAGGCATTAATTGAAGATAGAGTCTATTCGCCCTGTAAACCTGCAAGATGGCCGACATGTCATATGACAAAAGTCATTGAAAATGCCAAAATTCATTTTATTTAGTTGGAATATGACTTTTGTCATATGACATGTCGGCCATCTTGCAGGTTTATTGGGTGAATCGACTATACCACCAGAGACACGAAAACAAAAATGGGTGCTAAATTAATAATTAAAAGTCTTGAAACATTTAAGTTTTTGTGTTCAATTTTAATTTGGTATGATTTATTATCAAGAATTGATGTATTGAGTAAAATGCTTCAAAATCATAAATTAAACATCGCGAAATGCATTAAAGGCTTAGATAATCTTAAAAAAATATTTACTTTCCCAAAGATCTGACGATAATTTTAAAATATTTGTCGATTCAGCAACAACACTGCTAGAGATTTAGGTATTGATCCCGAACTTCCCACCTCGAAGCTCAGAAAAAAAGTTAGTTTATTTGATTACAAGGGCAGTGATGAACCAGTTTTAAATCCCTTCCTGCAATTCAAGATTGCTTTCTATTTTGCAGTTCTTGCATGATTACGCGATCTCTTCGATAAATGAAAGATTTACCTTATTATCTGAGTGCTATTCAATATTCTGCTTTCTGTATGAGTTTCACACCATTTCTAATGATGACCTCATAAAAGCCTGCATGGACTTAGATAATAAGTTACAGGTACAGGAGGAAGGAACTATTGTGAAAGATATAGACGGTATACAACTCTTTAATGAAATAACTTCATTTAAAGATATTTTTCCAGGTAAAAAACAGCCAATTAAGATATTAGAAATTTTAGTCAAAAATGATCTCATTCCCTGTTTCCCAAATTTTGCTCTAACAATAAGGAAGAAGTTTCAGTAAATTAAAAATTATTAAAAATTACTTGAGAAATAATATGACACAAGAAAGACTTTCAGATTTGGCCATCATCTCTATTGAATCCGAAATTTCTGAAAAAATTGATCTCACCGCAATTATTGACAAATTTGCTTCTCAAAAAGCCAGAAAAATTATTTTATAGTTAATTATTAGGTAGTCTTCGAGGATGGACTGATTTATATACTTTTCGTTTCGCGAGATTTATGCTTTAGTACTTTTTGTTATTTTATATTTTCTGGTAAATACCTACTGTTGTTTACTGTTGTTTTACATTTCTAATTATAAAATGTCTATTTTTGTTTCAAAAGTTATATTTTTGTTGGTTTATTCTTTTGTTAAAGTAAAAAAGAAAAAAAGGTGTCGCTAATATAACATATTAGCTAGCCCAAAAATAAAGTCTTTCCCGTAAAATTTTATTTGTAGTTTGCATTTTTATTAATGTTTAACTTTTTACTCTTATGTACACGTAGATGAGTTTATAACGTCAACGTTAAGTATTACTCAAAATAGGAAACATTCTTTAGAGGGGCGGCATAATAGGTCTTTGCACGCGGGCGGCCGACACCCTAGGATCGGCCCTGTATACTATTAACGATAGCTCTAGCTAAGATAAATGTTTTAAAAGTAGTTGCAGGGATATACATTGCATTGGTATCACTAGATAGCTAAAGGTTTAAACGTTGTTTGTTGTTTGTCTTGTAATATATTTTTAATTATAATTAATAATAACACAATGTTACAGTATATTGTGAAAAATTAAAAACAGAGTGTAAGGGTAGGTATTTCTATATTTATAAATTAAAGTAAATCATATGGGTTTCTGAGAAACTCGGTGACAGCGGAATGCAAAAATTGGGTTTATTTTACATACGATGAAGCAAATGATCAAAATTCATTTAAAATATTAAGTGAAAAAATGTTCTCCCAACCTATGGCAAAACCTGGTGGTTATCTGGTTAGATGAAGTATTTTTGCAACAAAAATATATATGGTTGTCTCTAATAAAGTCGTTGTCTCAATATCAAGGTATAAAGCTAATAAAAATTTGTAACGTAGTAAAAATTGCAAATCTTCCCGGTGGATAATTTAATTTAATTTAATTTAAGATTTTTTACTGACCACAAAATCTATAATAGGAGACAATCATTTTGGAACAACATCGAATAGGTAAGGTAGAGGTGAAGGTAGGGCTTGAAAGATGGTAAAAGTGTTCAGTTTAGTTTGTCATCTTACAAAAAATACAAAATTTGTTGGTTCCCGTCTAGTAAACCTACAACTGTTTTAGATAAAGGAAAAGTGTTGCAGGCGAAATATTTTAATAAAAAATTCAATATCATTTTTTCTTTATAATTAAGTATTTATTGGTGAGACCGAGTCTTCTTTAGCCACCCAACAAACAAATTTGGTGAACTAGACCAAAGAGGCAGTGAAAATAACCTAAACAAGGTTTAAATTTGTAATTTATGCCAAAGTATTTTCCTTTTACGTAAAAATATCTTTTAGCTACAAAACTTTACGTCCAAAATTAGTATTTCTCAACCTACAAACTGCCTTTAAAGTATAAGTTATTTTCAGTTAAATTATTTTGTTATAAATAACCAATATAACACCTAAAAGTATGTGATTATGGTCAAAGAAATTTTAAGTTATGTATTTACGTTATATCTAACAATTTTTAACCAAAAAAATGTTTTAACCGTCCAAGGAAACTTTAGGTAATTATTTAAAGTCAAAACAACTATATTTTATCTATCTAAATAACTAATAGGTTAAACAACTATTTAGTTATTATATTAGGTTATAAATTACCAATTTGGACCCCCAAAATCAGTCATAGAGGACAAGGATTTATTTGGTAAAAATATAACCCAATTATTTACCAAACATTATAACCTTTTAGAAAATACAACCAATTAAATTTTCCTCTTGGTCACATCGACTTGATGAAGTTTAAATTTACCAAAAAAAAGAACCTTAAAGTAAAATTGTCTTGTTAAGACCCTGGTTAGTTAACCTAACATTTTCATCTTCATGTTGTGGCTATTCATTGTTTACTCTTTGGCTTTTTTTGTTTTGTGTAATGTTTTAAGGATAAATAATTTGAACAAGTTTAAGCCGTATCGTCATTCGACAAATTACTATAGAATAGGAAAAAGAACTTAGCAGGATATACAACGCAAACACCAACTTCTGCGTTAATAACAAAAGGGACGAGATAAATAATATAAGCCATGATTATGCCGAAACAGATTTATTGCATCTTATTGATTGGGAAAATACTTTGCCTAGTGGGATTGTTAAGTTTTTTTTGGGGCCAATACAGTGTTCCGTCTTGTTCCCAGTTATGAGGCACATCTTATGAATATTTTACCGTGGAACTGATACCACGCCTTTTTAAAACCGCCACGATTTTAAAGGTGTCCTCTACATCAATCATTATTATATTTATATTTATATTTAATTTTATGGTTGCCAAACAGGTGAAAATTAACAAATCCCAAACAAACAGTTTGTCACTAGCGTCAGACGTCTACAAGTTTCAGTTGCCGATATTTTATTTGGTACCGTATAAAGTTCGTAGGTAAACGTCGGACAACTGTCGACGGTTGTAAATGTCCACTAAAAGAACATTTAATTGTCAGGAAAAATAGTTTTGAGGATTATATTGAAATGATTTATTAATAATTCATTTATTAATATTATAAAATCAAATTTTTAGTACCTATCTATTAATATTTTTTCTTTTAAAATCAATGTTATTAATTGGAACATGAATGCAGAGATAAACTTTCGTCTATACAATCGCTATGCTCTTCTTTTTCCAGAATAATGTCCTAATTCCTATAAAATGCCCTAATTTGAACCTTAAAGCTATAAGTTAAAATGTCTGATTCTAGAATATTTTAACCTACCTCGAAATAAATCGTCATCTTTTGGCCTTCAGTCGTAAAATATTTACCTTTGAGGTTGAAAATGGAGGAGAATAGGTTTTTAAAGTCGAAAATCTAAAACCGCCATCTTTTTGGTTTACTTGTTATCGTTTTACCTCGTGGGGAGAAAATGCAACAATATATTTTATAAATATATTACAATCAATACATAAATAGATTAAAACACCTGTTCCAGGGTTTCCTGTAGCATATTTTAAAACGGCTTAGGCATTTTAAAACAAAAAAATATTTTTATAAACAATAAAATATATATTTTTATTAAATAAATACCAAAAACTTGGAAGGCGGATCATTTTTGTATGATTATTTTCATCATTTTTATTTCATTAAGTTATACAAAAAAAAATTGTGTGTGCTTAAGACCACACGGCAGAAGTGAAAACTTCAACAAGGTTAATTCAGTGCCCACAAAAAAGTGCTAAACACGCCTAAAGAAGTTTTCACTTCAAAAATAACATAAACTTGGAATACGGGATAATTTCACTGCATACGAAAAAAGATATTTCCTAAAAGTGAACAACCCTTGAATTTTTACATCTTCAACAGAAGTCAGAAATCATAATAAATTAGGTCCATGGAATAAGCAATTACTGTAAAACTAATTACCTTACTTTACCCTACGTAAATATATAATTTAAAAAATGCCAGAACATACCTGAGGCGCAACAAGTGTCGCACACTGTTTCCACGTCGACTGATGCGGCAGCGGCAACGTTTACGAATAAACAGACCGGAAGGTCAGGGTCAGTTCGGATTGAATATAGGAGTCGAATTCGAGCGTTACACAGCTAAACCTGACGCCTGACGCTGACGCGTGACGGCTCAGTTTAATTCAGTGCCCACAAAAAGTGCTAAACGCGTCTAAAGAAGTTTTCACTTCAAAAATTCTTGCCAGTAGAATTGCTTGCCAAGGAACGCAACAAAGTGCATTTATAAGTTACTCATTATTAATAATTTACTGTCATCGCCATTCTAAAAATAAGAAAGTCAATCCATTTTGCTTAGTTATGTTGTTCTCTGTTTAATATATTATTTTAATTGTTTGTTCTCTTTTTCTAGTAAAATGACAGATGAAGACAGAAGTCGAATTTAAGGCGAAATTTAGACGAATATTCCACTATTCAACCAATTTTTAACTTAATATAATCAACCTGCAACCTAATTGTCGCTTTTTACATGATTACTTCTATTATCCTTCCAAATTACCTTAGTTTTTTTTCCCCACATTGGGAAAAAGGCCCACGAATTTAAGTAAATTATCCCTCTGAGAAATTGGTTAAGCAATTTTTTCGACCTATCGGTGGGCGAAATTAAGTAAAATTTAACCAAAAATGTTTGTTGGGCAGATATATATAATATATTATATATAGAGGTTTTTATTAAAAAAATTGTTGATTTAATAGGAAATACATACTAGAAAAATAGCTGGCAACTTTTTATTGCAAACAGGAAGGGTGAGAAATTACCCACTTTTTCCCTGTAAATCCGGTTTTAACTTCATAAAGGAATATTGGCATTGGCGAAAAAGGTTTGTCTTATTTACATGTATACTTACCTTTAAAGGGTAACTTACCAATTTGCATGTTGGTATACTTATTATTATACACCTTCTCGACCCTCTTTTTGTTGTAAATATCTGTTAAAATATTTTTTACACCCACGCACGTTTGGTCCATCATGGGTCAACACTTGTGACCTAACAATGCGCGAAATGAAATACTTCACAGAAAAACAAGAAACGCGATGCTGGCGATACCTGTTCATTGGGGCCCCCTGCAGGTATACGACGTGGCTAAATAATGAAACTGTCAGCAGAACCATTTGTTCGCTCTATCTCTAGTTGTCACGTATTTTGCCAATATTAACGTCTTTCTTAGGAATATGAGAATTTTCATCCAATTTGCATTTAAATCGGGGAATATTTCTTAGAAATTCATTAGTTTCAGTCCTTATGACACCCTTTTTCTACAGGGGGCGAAAAATCATTTAATATATTATTTAATTACTTAAGTTTTCTCTCTCTCTCTCTTTCTCTTTCTTGAATCATGATAACACATTACATAAATATACTATGAAAATGCTTTGTCAGTCAATTATGTTAAATGATTTTTAAAATATTTTTATGTTGATTTAAATAAATGTTTAAACCAAAACTTCTAGTTATTTAAAAAATGTTTCTTGACTGAGTTTTGGACTTACATTGTCTTTATTTGTTTTTGATATATATCTCCAGTTGTCTTTTGGTGAATACTGCAGTGTTTAAGAAATAATATAGCTCTTAGTTTAGAGCAGGGGCGATTCTAGACCCAAAATATTGGGGGGGCACCACATTGGCGCAGCCACAATTTTGGTAGCCTTCGCAAGCAAATAACGCCGCAGCTCAAAATTTTTTAGGATCACGCCCAAATTGTATCAAATTATGTAAATAATAAAGCACCCGGATTTTTTTTATCATTGGCATGAAATCATAAGTAGTTAGCAATTTGATCAGCGATAAATTTATTTATTGAGTATTAGGTTTCACGAAAAAATATTTGTATTATTTAAGTTTTCCTCAGCCGCATTGTAGGGACATAGGTTTTAGTATTATATAGGTTTGTTATTATTTTTAAAAAAATACCACACCACAGAAATACCCTAACAATGAACAAAGAACACCCTTACCCATAAGTACTCAAGAGTTATTGTTTTTAAATAGAAGCGTTATTACATTTTCAAGCTATTTACTTACCTACGATATTTTGCTTCACCTTTTTTAAAATAAAAACTTTGAAATCGAACATCTGCAGAACAATCACTTTTATTATTTACTTATATAATAAGAACAATAACAAAATAATCAAAAACCAAAATTTAAATCAGATCACTGCAGGCAGATAATTAAAATGCTAGACAAAATTCTCTACTTCCCCGCCACACAATAAACATTGGTCAGCACTCAGCAGCAACGAAACACGAAAGTACCCGTTGAAACGGGGATGATTAATGCGTGCGCAGCGTGTATAGTAAAGCGTTGTTGCCAAATTGATTGTATTTCTCTCGAGATATTTTAAAGTTTTTTCAGAAACGTTGGGGGGTCCTGGGCCCCCCGCAGTGGCGTAGCGTGCAGGGGGCCAGGGGGGGCGACCGCCCCCCCGCCCTTTGAGTCCTTTCCCAAACGGCGCCCCCTTTTCACTCTCCCAGTAGTTCCCAGTTCAATTTCACTTCACATGATATTTGATAATATTGTTTACCTATCGCTACTATCGCAGCAAGAGGAAATTTACTATGTTTATAAATATAAATAATAATTATATAACAAAACCCTCATCTTATCCGACTGAAAGTTTATATTGCCGACGTCCTACAGTCAATATTACGGTCGTCTCTTCGCTCTTCGTCAGAAAAACAAAAATCCCATTTTAACAAATAATTCCCGCCCATGAGAATATATGCTCCTATTATTATGTAATATGCATAAAATATTTAATAGAGTTTTAACAAAATTCCCCTTGCCGTGTCATATTCTGTTTTCATGTGACCATTTTAGACATGACGAAACAAAAACTTTATTTCTTAGGCCAAAATTTACTAAATAAACGAAATAATACATTAGCAGTGAGGCGCCCTTTGAACAAGGGCGTAAATAAGGGGGTAATAACCCCCCCCCCCAGGACCCATAATGAGCCATGAAAACGAAGCACTTTTTTTTACTTGATCAATTTTTTTTGGAATTCTTGAGGATCTTGTGTGTTTTATATTTTTCCTACTTGAAAATCAGGTAACATCAGTGAAAAAAGGGCGTGGCACCCAAAAAAATTTCGCCTGCGGCGCTATTTTTTCCCCTCTTTTAACCCATAAAAAAAATTTACGCCCTTACCTTTAAAGCTTTTGCCCCCTCCGCCCCTTTAACCACGCTACGCCACTGGCCCCCCGTAGGTCCCTGGTTTAGAGCAATAAATTGAAATTAATAATGCAAGAAGACCTAAAAAACTAAACTTATACATTATAGTTTTATTATAACAACAAAATATTATAACATAATGTAAAAATAAAATAATATAACGAATCATAAACAATAACTAATAAGTACTTACTCATGTAATATGTAATAGAGAAGCCAAATAAGACAAACATCCTTTTTAGTTGCGCAATATTGCTATGTAGTACATCAATGGTGTGTTTAGTATGTAATTCTTAAACGTTTCTGCAACACCACTCATACATCATATCTAGACATCTCTAAAGCCTAATGCAATCCACAAATAAAACGTATTTCAAATAAAAGTTTGAACTCGTCAGCATAGGTACCTACAGCCTACAGCAAATATATATCATCTGTCTGCAAGCCAGACAAAATATCGTTGATAAAAAGAGTAAAGAAGAGAGTCCCAAGCACGGATCCTTGCGGTACACCAGAGGTTTGTGAGAAGTTGGCAGCTTTTTATAACCACGATGCTGGACATATTGATATCTATTGGAGAGAGGCAACGAAAAACCGAAAAGCGAAGTTTTTTCTATCAAAATACTAAACGAAAAAACAGTTTATCCAAAGCTTTGGATAAGTCAGTACAGATAGTGTCCATCTGAGTTAGTAGTAGAGTATTTACTATTAATTATTGACTGAAGTTGGGCGTGGTCCTAAAAAAATGTGCGCATTTTTGTACACCCCCTAATTGAAAATTCACGAGCCGTCACTGACCATGCACTATAATATTAAAACGCGATCCTAAATGGATTTATGTATGTTAAGTACACACTCCTCGGTACATGATAAACATATTCGGTATAACTTTACCAACTATTTTATTCAGATGGATGCTATATTATAATAAACAACTTAATCAAAAACCAAGCATAAAATAAATCTGCCTAATCTACCGCCCATTGTTTTTAAACTTACATATACCCGTATCCGAATATATATAGATATATGTAATTTTTGTTGGGATCCTACTAGATGTAATGTTAGCTTCTAGTCCATTAATAATAACTTAATGACAAGTTTGACCTCAAAGAAAAAAAAAATAACATCAAAATTTTTGGTGCAATAACCTTTAAAATAACAATATTTGCTTCCTGATATATTATAAATACTTATTTCTAATTTTGTGGAATTGTTCAAACAATCCTACGTAAAGTAAAGAGGACCAGAATATGTAAGTTAAAAAATATATCTTACCAAGAGTTCCAGCAAACTCTCTTCGTTAATCACCTTGTACATAATATGCCTCACAAAAATCAGCTGTAATATATTTTAAATCCAATATAATGCATGTGTATTTAAATAAAATAAAATAGATACTTTCAAAAGATAAATAATTGCGAATTTTCTCGCTTAATAAAACAAAGCCATCCAGATTTAAAAATATTTTTCTGCAATGTATTTTTTAATTACGATTTACGGATTTAAATATAATAGTAGTAATAATAATGATAATAATAATAATAATACCTAATAACCTTCCATATTTCAGAAAAAGTATACAAAGAATTAAATTGCGTCAGAAAAAATTTTTTAAAAGAACATTTATGCCACAATACCACTTTCTGACAAAGACGTTGTTATCACAATACATCTAAAATAACATGCAAAATTCAAATTTAAATGAAAATAATACAACTAAAGAAAAGAAAAAATAGAGAGTAGGTTAGAATTGTAGATACTAATTTTTTGAAAATATTTTTTACTTTTCAGATACAGTAGAGCTTCGCTAATCCGAACTCCACTAATCCGGATTCTCCAGTAATCCGGACAAAATTTAAATATTACTTATTTACATTATGTATTCTATAATCCGGATTTCTTATGTATTTTATGTATTCCATAGTCCGGATCATGTGTTCTTCGATAATTTCATGTCACTTTTATGGTGTTGTCTAGGTGAATCCCCTAATTATTAAAAAGCCGCAAAAGACAAGTCGAGATTTTTTAGAGGTTAAAAAGCATCATGGCACCAAAGAGAGCACACAAAAATTTAACACTAGCGGAAAAACATGATATTTTACAAAAATTAAAAATGTTTAAATTTTTTGTGTTAATAAATGCTACAACAATGTGTATTTGGCGCATTTTTATAGCTTTTAAAAAGATTCCAATAATCAGGATGTTTCACTAATCCGGATTGCCTCGGTTTTTATTAATTCGGATTAGCGAAGCTCTACTGCACCTATAAAAAACTTTAATTTAAAACACCTTCTATGTGTATTTTTTAAATACTCCTCACATTCACGTTGCTGATTCACTAATTTGTGACTTCACTTACTCTTCATTTTATTAAAAAACCTTTTACTACTCCACTGTTAAATTTTCTTCTCCTCACACTTACGTCACTAGTTCACTAATATGTGACCTTTTAGCTACTCCTCATTTTAAATATTCTTCTCCTCACACTTAAGTTACTAGTTCACTAATATCTGACTTTTCAGCTACTCCTCATTTGATTATAAATAAACTTTTACAACATCTACCATTCCAACTTTTAAATATTCTTCTCCCCTCACACTTATGGTGTTGTCTTATTAATATTACACTTAACTTACTACTATGCTACCCAGTGGCGCAACCAGGGGGGGGGCTGACGGGCTGCACCCCCCCCCCCCCCCCCCGAGCTTAGAAACTTAGCCTATTCGTTTAATTGCAAATCAATTTTTCATGTCACGCCTTTTACTAATATTTTATATTCAGCCACATAATTTACATCAATCATGTTTTCAATAGTGAAATTATACTACGTCTGACTGAATGGACCGACCGAAATACTTCCACTGAGGCATCTGGATAACTGGCCAGCATTATATAAGTCCTAAATTTGTGATCGCACTAATGTGTACAGAAAGAATATATGCCGCAAGATTCTACAAACAGTCGATTTAAACCTTTTTTAAGCATTACAGTTAGCTAATGACGTAACAGATCAAGTTAAAGAAATAAGAGGCCTGGCAGATGATAATTTTCAAATTATTTTTAAGGAAGCTCAAGATCTACTTTCGGAATACGATATTGAAATCAGAGTACCTACCGCCAAGACAAACACAAAGATTGGGTATAAAAACCGATTCCGCTGCTGAGTATTTTAAAATAACAATTTTTATTCCGTTTTTAGATGGCCTCATAGCAAATCTCGAGGATCGGTGTTTAAAACAAAAATTTTGATAATCAAGATTTTGATAGTCAATTTAAATGTTTTTTAAAACTTCACAGCTTCTACAAGAATGAGTTCCTTGAAGAGTTTTCCATTAAAACGATGTTAAAAGCTGAACTTGAGCTGTGGTATAAAAAATGCACAAACAAAAAACTGAAGGAAGATTTGGACAAAGTGTATTCCGAATGTGATGCCAATATATTTCCTAATATAAAAAGGCTTTTACAAATTTTTTTTAACTTTGCCTATTACAACCGCCACATCTGAAAGGTCCTTTTCAAATTTAAAATATTTAAAGACATATCTGCGCAGCACCACGGAAGAGGACAGATTAAATGGTTTGGCAGTTCTTTATGCGAACCACGATATTGATATTACCGTGGCAGAAATTCTGGACGAAAAGGCAAAAACAAAACGAAGAATTTTACTTTAATATTAGTATTATTAGTGAATACTTACAACTTATTGTATAAGGTTTTTGTTTTGTTTTAGTATAAGTATGATTAATATATGCGTTACTTATTTTAAATACATTTTTAGTAATTAAAATGAATTCTCTAATTTTTTTTCATAAATATTTAGTTAGGGCCATCAGCGGCGTATTATTGCAGAAGTTTTAGGGGGCTGTCGCTCTCGTCAATCATACGTATTTTACCCAAAAAAGGGCGTGGCACCCAAAAAAATGTTCGCCTGCGGCGCAAGAGGTTAAAGCCCCCCCCGAACTAAATTTCTGGTTGCGCCACTGATGCTACCTTTATAACATATTTCAAGAATGGCCTCTCGATAGGTAGCTAGCTATACCATTACGTTGAAAGGTTTTCTAAACACTTTGCTTGTTTTTTCCATCATCTCGTAGCTCCGTTAGGACTGTTTGCACCTATTATATTTCTAAACTCCTTATTCTATTCTCCTGATGATGAACGCTTATGCATTCGAAACATGTCAAGAATTTACCCTTTATTAAACCCTGAAACTTATTTTAATATATTAGTGGAGGAAGACTTAAAATGTCTTAATTCTATCCGTTTTTAAACATACACTCCACTTAAAGTATTTCTTCAAGATAATATTTGCTTGCTACGGTTAATAAAGCATACGAGTATACTAACCAATAAAAATCAGTACTTACTGTAGTTCTCAAAAATTTAAATGAGCTTCTAGTGTGATATTGTTATTGTTTAACATTGCATATTATGTATTATGATTATCTATTATACAACATGGTTTACCGAGATGGTAAAATTCGTCCATAGATTATAAAGTCTAGTACTGATGATGGGTTGTGCGCAGAGCTGGGCACGAGTAAAAAAAAATATATTCGTACGACCTACGAGTACGAGTACTTAAAAGTTGTATTTGTAAGTATTTGACTCGTAAGTAATTTTATAGATTCAGTTTACGGTTACGAGTAGTAATCGTAAAAATACGAGTAAAGAGTACAAATACTTTTAAAAAATTAATTTAATACCTAATAGGGGGCTAAAAAATTAATCGAATTAAAACAAAAAAGAATGTCTTTATTTATCCTAGTACTAAATAATACTTATACATATTTTACACATATAGGTACAAAACATTGAGAACAAGATGTTGAAAAACTAACTAAAGTTTTTCAAAAATAAAAAAGCCCTTTGGGAAATACTTAAAAATTAAACATATTAAACTAAAAAAAACAACAAATTAAACACAGTTTTTAAAAAACCACAAGTTTTTCAAAATTGCCATCGGACAAAGCATGCCTCCTTGGGCTATTAATAATTGTGGCAAACGAAAAAAGCCTCTCTACAGGTGCAGATGAGGTAACTAAGTGGAGTGCTAAATTTCATAACCATTTTTTTATCGTCGGGTAATCCTCAAGCATTTTTAAATTGGTTCGCGAATCACTTATATACCTTAAATATTCTTATTCTGCTTGGTTTTTTTATTAAATTTGCTTTTTCTGAAAAACTCGATCCATTTTGAGAAAAATTTGTTCCAGGAACGTTCTCAGGTGTTTCAAAATCATCAAAATCGAAAAATTCATGTAAGGAGTCACAACCTTTTCAGAGGTTTCATCTACATTCCTAACGCCAATAAATTTATTTGCTTGGTTTACGACCATTTTTTCTATTGTTGTTAGGCTTGGAGGCAGTTGATATTATTTTACTGATAACGTTGAGGATGTACGACAGAAGCTATTATAGCGCCATCTACTTGCGAGTCTAATGTAAAAAAAAGTTTAAACCTACTTTGCAGTCCATCTAGGCATGCTTTAACTAAAGGTGATGCAAATTTAAAATTTATTTTTGACAACTTGTCTAATTTGTTTTTTTCATTGACGGCGCCGCGCGATGCTACCGCGGTAAATATCAAATGGATGCTTGCTTTTTAATGCGACTACTCGTAAAATATACTCGTATTCTACGGGTAGAATTTTACGAATACATTTAAATTAACTCGTAAGTACGGGTAATAAGTATTTCAAATTAAAAATACTTATGAGTAAAAGTTACGAGTAGTATTTTTATCCGTAACCAAAATACGAGTTAAAGTATTCGAGTACTTGGGCAGCACTGGTTGTGCGAAATAAGAATCTTCTATTGCTTTATCGGACATGCAAAGTTTAAAAAAACATAAATACAAAGGAAAAATAAATTAATTGAAACAGATATTGGTACGATCAATCAAATTCAAATTCAGACGGGACAGCTAGAAGACTCCGACTAACGATGTGACCTGCGCAACAAATGCGTTAAAACTATAGTGTCCGACCGAAACTAGATTTCGGGAATCTTCGGGAAACTTATTTATACATGTTAAAAATTTTATTGTATACTAAAATCTAATTTATTTCATATAGGACGAGATCGATCTTGGGAATGGATTGCCACCTAAAAATAAAACAAAAGTGTCGACAGAGAATTTTTTTTATTTATGTATACAGGGTGTCTCACGGTCGATGGTACCTTAGACGTTTCTGACGAACCAGTAAAGAAATCGATCTGAAAATTTGGTCGCGTACATACACGGATATGCTCTACCAACTTAAAATATTTTTAACAATACTGTGTTGCCGCTTCCACACAAAAATAATAGTAACTTCGATTTTTTAAATGCAACACCATATATTTTATTTTATTTTCGAAACCCCCATTGCTTTCCTTACAATTTTTATTAACTCTACTCTATACTTATCTCTTACCGTTTCTAAGATATAAATTAATTTCCGTTTTTTTTGTCCGAAAACGTCACTTTTAAAAATGCTGATAATTTTGAACTCTAAAACACTGAAACCCTGAAATTTGGTAAATAGTTAACTAATACCATAGGGCTCTTTGCCCTAGTCCCAAATCTTAGTTGCAATATACAGGGTGGTTGAAAAATACACTTATTCTGGTAACTTGAAAAAGTGACCATAAGTCCTTTTTTTCAAATGTAACACCCTGTATATTATTACGGATTTGAAAACCTGCTAAAATTTCACTTAATTCTTGTATATCATACATGTACCTAACTAACTAGTTTAAGCATTTTTTTTGACGTATTAAGCATAATTTGTAAAATTTTCTATACAATTCAATTTTTATTCGGTTATTAGTAAGTTATCCATAACAAAAACTGATGTTTACGTATGTTACTATGGTAATCGTTTTGACATTTCATTAAGTTTAGATACAAGATTGAAATACACTTTAAAGTCATGGAAGAAAACTATACATATATATATGCAGTTCTTATGAATTAATTTATTTTATTTGGACAATGTGTGTTTGCATTAACATGCAAAAAACATTAAAACTAAATTTTTCTTGAAATCCATGCAGTCAACTCCCGCATATTAAAGTATTTAGATGTAAACGGCCAGCGTTTTGAACATCTGTTAAAATAGCATTTTAATATCTAGTTATTTTAGTAGTCTTTTATTATTTGACTATCTAGTTAACATTTAATAAAATTGTCCTGGATCCTTCTGAATTTTCTAAGATTCATTGGCGGTAAATTAGAGTACATTTCGTTAAACTTTATACATGTCCTGGCGATAATTCTATCACATTGTCCAAATAAAATAAATAAATTCATAAGAACTGCATTTGTATAGTTTTCTTCCATGACTTTAAAGTGTATTTCTATCTTGTACCTAAACTTAATGAAATGTCGAAAACGATAACCATAGTAACATACGTAAATATCAGTTTTTGTCATGGCTAACTAACTAATAACCGAATAAAAATTGAATTGTATAGAAAATTTGACAAATTATGCTTAATACGTCAAAAAAATGGTTAAACTAGTTAGTTAGGTACAGGTATGATATACAAGAATTAAGTGAAAGTTTAGCAGGTTTTCAAATCCTTAATAATATACAGGGTGTTATATTTGGAAAAAAGGACTTATGGCCACTTTTTCAAGTTACCAGAATAAGTGTATTTTTCAACCACCCTGTATATTGCAACTAAGATTTGGGACTACGGCAAGGAGCCCTATGATATTAGTTAACTATTTACCAAATTTCAGAGTTTCAGTGTTTTAGAGTTTAAAATTATCAGCATTTTTAAAAGTGACGTTTTTGGAAAAAAAAAACGGAAATTAATTTATATCTTAGAAACGGTACGAGATAAGTATAGAGTTAATAAAAATTGTAAGGAAAGCAATGGGGGTTTCGAAAATAAAATAAAATATATGGTGTTGCATTTAAAAAATCGAGGTTACTATTATTTTTGTGTGGAAGCGGCAACACTGTATTGTTAAAAATATTTTAGGTTAGTAGAGCATGTACGTTTATGTACGCGACCAAATTTTTAGAACGATTCCTTTTCTGGTTCGTCAGAAACGTCTAAGGTACCATCGACCGTGAGACACCCTGTATATGGACAACATTGCCTACGAAGACACCAAAAGTTAGCCGAACGGTGTGTAACAATTTACGAACACTGAGTTTCGGCGCGGCCGAAGGTTCGGCCGATCTTTGGCCGAAACCGAACCTGTCACCGAAACTAGATTTTTTGGCCGAAACTAGCCGAAACCGAAACCGAACCTTCGGTCGGTCTCTAGTTAAAACTAATTATACGGCGCGTGGCGATTGCCGGTCGCTACGCACCCCCCACCAACGTCTGGTAGATTATAGGTTCTAACGGATACAATTCATTTTTGGTGACGCAGTTCTGCTTTTCTTAATTGTAGAGAAAGCGTCGTATTGGGAAGATACAATTTATTTCTTAACAAAATTACTGTACCTACGTAAATTATTTAACAAGACTGTGCTATACCTAATGAAACTGATCACCACCAATAGAAACACTGTTCTAGCAAATGTAGAATTAATATAACACAAAAGCGGGTGTGATACACTAGCAATTTACTTAATATGGGATAATAAAAAAGTAAGTTATCAGTACAAACTATGTCTTAGCAAACGTGTTGTATTAGATCATTTTCCTTAGTGTACTCTACTATCCAAACTATAATAATGTACTTTTCGCAACATCCTGTATAGTGCCGATATCTGTTAATCCTTATATTTTAATAAAATCCATTAATTAAAACAGCTCTAAGGTTAAGTTGATAATCAACCATTAACTTAATAAAAGTATGGTAAGAAAAATGCATCGCTTGGAAAATCACATATTATTGATTATCCAAACGAACGCATTTCTACAATAATAAACCAGTTTTATATCTTACAAAAACCAAATGTAAATTTATATGGAGTAAAATCACAGTCAGCAACAAAGTTGTTCGCAAAATTAATTGCTAACATAGCATACAACTGGAAAAATGCATTAGCATAACAACTGTATGTAATGTTAGAAGATGCCTACTAAATGAGAGCGCAAAATATATTTTATGTGTACCACAGAAAAACTTTTACCAACGAGAAGCGACAATACCTGTTGGTGCCTTTGATATCGATGGTTGCATATTTTGTGTATGAAAAACACCCCCAGCAGAAAGACCACCTCCGTTCATTAAAAAAAATCAATAAAACCTTAATAAATCCATATTTATAAATAATGGACCTTCTGTTTGCTGATGAGTTTAAGATATTTAGACAAATCACTTCATTTCAGGATTCTTACAAATTACAGCTTGACTTAGACTCAGTTACTAAATTAATGGTTTAGGGACAATGGGATGTCTCTCAATATTGATAAATGTGCTATTGTGACCTTCACTAGGAGTTGACTCGGAGGGATGAGTTAAAGGATCTGGGAGTTCATGTGCAATCGCACTTAAAATTTAATACCCACATTGTATCGTTAATAAGGCCTATAGGCTGCTTGGCTTTGTAATTCGAAATACAAAAATTTTTAAACATATAGATTCTATTATAAAATTGTATAATGCCTTGGTAAGACCTCATTTAGGATACGGATGTATCATTTGGGCGCCTCAAGCCAAGACGAATATAGATATCATTGAAAGAGTACAAAATAGATTCCTGCGTTATTTGTATGTCAGGAAAAATAATGAGTATCCATATATGATATCGTATAGGAGTATGCTTGATTCTTTTAATTTTGTAACTTTAGAAAGTAGAAGATTTCTATGCAGGCTGTATTATAACATAACTACAGATCTAAATGTTATATAGTAAAGTTCTTTAAAAATGTTGAAATTCTCTTTTGTCTTCTTCTAGTCCGTAGTTTTAAACTCTCTTACTTGGTAATACTATAGGTACTTTGTATTTGTAAGAGATTAAATAAATAAATAAATAAAAATAAAAATAAAATAAATAATTTTTTGTAAGTAGGCTTAGAATAAGGCCACCTAAACGTCTATAAGGGGGCGAATAATTTGTGTGGCAAAGACACCTTGGCAGACATGTTTAAGCCATTATCGAAGAACTATCAATAAACCATATTTATTGAAAAAAATCCGTAAAAATATGACTGGAATAACATTATCAGTTTGATTGGTTGTATGTCTACAAGTTATCACAAATAAAGGCAGCTGTTTTTTAAAAGTGTTCATAAAAGTAAAACAATGTCAAATAACAAAGGCGGAAATCCTTTAGATATAGTAAATGAGTCAAATAACCACTTTGCATCGGTGCCAATGGGTAAAAAAAATATTACAGAGCAGGGATAGAGAATGAAATTCAAGCCGCAGACCCAGAATTTCAAAACGATCTATACTTTAATGAAATTTATTGTAATAAAACTTTGTATATGCAACCAGCAGATGAGCAGGAAATAAGGGAAATTATCTTAGACTCTACACCTGGGCACGATCAGATCATTGTTCGGGTTCTGGATCTGGAAGATGCATTATTTCCTATACTGATTAAACTGATTAACGGCTAACTCAGAATAACTAGAATAAATAAACCCTGTATACGGGGTTAGTTGAAATAACCAGAACGGCTAATTTTCTTTAAAGCTACCAAGGCTAATTCAATTAATTTAGGTACAGGTGGATAACTTAAAAAATTGAATTGAAAATCGACAATTGCGGCATTGCCATTTTTAGTTTTTTCTGTAACTCAAAGAATGTTTTTTTTAAATGTAACACTACTCTTTTTTTATTGAATTCGATTCTTTCCATCAACATAACCATTTACTGGTAGTATCAAATTTTTATCTCAAATAGTTCTATGGGAAAAAAGTTAATTAGTTACAACTCTTACTCTAAAAAAATCCAATCTATTTCCATTTAAAAACGTTTCAAATAATGTGACAAGGAAGGTTGGTAGACATAATGTACCTAATAGTATCGATAACGATAATAACAACAAACAACTACTAACAATAACATAGCTAGTAAAAATTACTTACATATTATAGTACACTACATTAATTTGATTATTAAACCCATAATATGTAAGTAACTTTTACTAGCTATGTTATTGTTAGTAGTTCTTTGTTGTTATTATCGTTAACGATACTCTTAGGTACATTATGTCATTGTCTACCAACCTTCCTGTTCACAATATTTGAAACGTTTTTAAAGGGAAATGATTGGATTTTTTTAGAGTTAGAGTTGTAACTAATTAACTTTTTTCCCCATAGAACTATGTAATGATAAAAATTTGATACTATCAGGAAATGGTAATGTTGATGGGAGGAATCGAATTCAATAAAAAAATAGTAGTGTTACATTTGAAAAAAAAAACATTACTTGAGTTACAGAAAAAACTACAAATCTGGCAACGTCGCTATTGTCAATTTTTAATTCAATTTTTTAAGTTATCCACCTGTACTTAAATTCATTGAATTAGGCTTGGTAGTTTTGATGAAAATTAGCCGTTCCGGTTATTTCAACTAACCCTGTATGTCAGGTAGTGGGGATAACATGAATAATTATAGGCCAATACCTAGTTAACAACATATCAAGTGAGGCTATAAAAAGTAGTGATAGCTCAGATAGCTGTATTTGTTGATTTCAGGAAAGCTCTTGATGTTGTCAGCACGAAAATACTTTTGAGCAAGCTAGGTGATCTGGGTTTTAGGGGAATGATATTTAAACTATTAAAATCATACTTAAAAGATAGAAAACAATATGTAAAGATAGATGACATGGAAAGTAATATTGAACTAAATAATTTCGGAGTAGCTCAGGGTTCGGTCCTTGGACCACACTTGTATTCTCTGTATGTTTTGAGTCTAAACGCTGCGGGCCTTAGAACCCAGTATTATACGTTTGCAGATGATGCTATTTTACTCTATAGTAGAGAGGATATTATAGACCAATTAAAAACTACTGTAAATAGCGATGTAATTGATTCTTAACACTAAACTATCGGAAACAGATAATGTTTGGGGCGACTTAAAAAAATATTGTGGTGGAGTTCAAAAAAATAAAACGGAGATACCGGAATCTTTAAAAAAACCTGATGAAATTAATAACTTTTTCAGAACTTCAATACCTCAAACCTCGGTTGATTCTACAGATCTCATTAAATATTACACAAAAAATGTTAAAAATACCGTAAAATCTTTACTAAAGTTTTCCACGGTTACGGAAATAGATGTTTTAAATATTATTACTCAAATAAAATCAAATGCCTGTGGATCTGATGGGTTAAATATACGTATCATAAATCTCTGCTGTCCTTTTATTCTACCATATCTGACACATGTCATCAACTTTTGTTTGGAGAACTCGGTGTATCCGGATGACTGGAAGAAGGCTCTGGTATTGCCATTGCCTAAGACAAATAATCCTCAAGAGCTTAAAGATTTGAGACCTATAAGTATCCTTCCGTGCCTATCTAAAGTTTTGGAAAAAATCATAAATAAACAACTTACAGAACATGTCGAGCAAAACCGAATTCTTCCGGAAACACAATCGGGCTTTCGGCGTCATCATGGGTGTTCCACCGCTTTAACTAACGTGAGCGATGACATTTTTAGAGCTACAGAGGATGGAAGGGTTACGGTGTTGGCATTACTTGATTTCTCAAAGGCCTTCGACACTTTAAATCATAAAATTCTCCTTGCAATTTTACACTATATAGGCCTGAGTAAAAGTGCAATAAAGTTTTTTGAAGGTTTCCTTACTGGTAGGTCTCAGTGTGTTAAGATCGGAGCAAATGTATCTGCGGAACTATATATTTCCAATGGCGTACCGCAGGGGTCAATCATAAGTCCACTGTTGTATGCCATTTACACTTCCAGTCTTCCCACCGCTCTTAAAAACTGCAAAGATCAGTGTTACGCGGATGATGCCCAACTGTATATTTCTTTTAAAAAAGAAAATTTGCTTGAGTCCTGTCAAAAATTAAATAACGACCTAGAAGGTCTTAGATCTCTTGCCTTGAAACATTCTCTGTTCCTGAATCCTAAAAAATGTTGTCTGATGCTATTCGGTCCAAAGAATGAAGTTAATTACATAAAAAACCAGATTAATATAAAAATTGAGTCTACTGAGCTGGAAATTAAAGACAATGTACGCAACCTTGGGCTCGTATTCGACAGTTCTTTGAGTTTTGAGAAACATGTTTCAAACTGTATACAACGTGCTTATGTCAGATTGAAATTACTTTACTCCAGTCGACATGATTTGTCGGTGAGACTCAAAAAGATGAGGTGTGACTCTCTTGTGCTCTCAATCTTCAACCATGCAGATGTAGTTTATGGTAATTGTTTAACTCGAATACAAAAAAATAGAATACAAAAAGCGCAAAATTCTTGTCTTCGACTTATATATGGAATTCGTAAATTTGAAAGTATCTCTTATAAATTGAATGAAGCAAAGTGGTTGAACATGGAGAGCAGGAGAAAGGTTCACTCAGTTTGTTTCTATCACAGAATTATTGCTTCTAAAACTCCCGCCTATTTGTATAAAAAAATTATATTTCGTTCCAGTGTACATAATATTAACGTTCGTTTTGGACGTCTCATAACACCGCCTTTTCATAGAACCGCGTATTTTGAAAGAAGCTTTACGTATAGCATAGCAAATATGTATAATCCCCTTCCAAATATCTTCAAATCAATGGAGCCTAAAAAAATTTATCGCCATATTTTTAAATACTTTTTCAATAAACAAACTAACACATGAAAATTAGGAACTTATCGTAAATGTTTTTAACAATTCCAAACTACCTAAAGATAATGATACAATATGTTGGTTGTGTGTCTACCTATAATGGAACTAGTTTATTTCAAAATTTTTTAGAGCTTGTTGCGCCAAATATAGTAAAACATTTACTAAAGTCCTGCTAGGGTTGAGTAGAGCAGAATGGGCTGGCCTTAAGGGACAGTCTATTACTGAACTTCGCCTTTTTCTACACTACACTTGCAATTAATGCAGTATAATAAATGTTAACATTTAAACCTTTGTAATGTAGAAATAAAGACATTATTATTATTATTATCTAAAGTTATATACAAATTGGTTATTGTGCAAAAGACTTAAGATAAATTTGGATAAGGCAAAATATGTGATGTTTAAGCAAAAAAAAATATTTAAGATCCTCAAATCAAAATAATAACTCAAACATTGAGCAGGTAAAGAAAATAAAGTACTTAGGACTAATTATAGACAATATAGGTACATGTAAATTATATAATACTATACAGTAAGGTAATGCCTATGATAACTGAGAACTGAGAATTAGCGGTTATATTAATAAAGCTACATAAATGAGTATCTACAATGCCCACTATTCACTTTAAATATCTGATCCCGATGTGGGGAAGATGTGGTGTCAAACATTTAAATATTATACAAACTTTACAAAACAAAACATTAACAATTTTATTTCAATATAATCGTTTGACTTAGGTACACTGAGCAACCCCCCTACTTTCTATTAAGTTAAAGTGCAAAATTTTAAAAATACGTTTTTTCCTCATTGACTTTGGTAACAATAATACACTAAGTAAAAAAAGCAAACATGTTTTTGTTTAGATATTCGAAAAAATGCATAGCAGGTTATTTGGAATATATACATATACCTATTCTATTATCATTGCCTATGCTTTTGGCCCTTAGGCTTTCTTCAGGGATATGACATCGACAAATTGTTTCCAGGAAACAGTAAATATGATAATCAAAATAACTAAGAACTTTAAACAATTTTTCAGAAGTGTTTGTTTCTGTATACCGTGCGAGCAAAAATTATTTGCATCAAAGAGGGCTTGGATTAAAAAACGTAGAGCTTGATATGGGGACGATATATCTAACCAAATCTAGGTTAAAATTTTGTAAATTCATATTATGACATGATACCTATGCCAAACTAATGAGTAATAAAATAAGTAGACAAATACAAATTTATTTTTGTTGTTTACAAAATTAACAAAGTAAGAATATACAGAAAGAAAATAATTGCTTCTTAAGAATAGTCCTGCATGTTCCATAAGATCTTCCCACTTCTTGAGACAGGCGTCTTATACAATTTGTTGGCGTATTTTGCATTATTTTACGAACGTTTGCAACAAGTCCTTCTGTTCTTATAGATGGTCTTCCTGCTCCTTTTTGTGTTGTATAGAACCTGTTTCCCTAAACACATCCACGGTTCTTTTCAGGAAATGATAAAAATCCCTAGCAATAAAGCAACGTTAGGAAAATGTTCGTGAAAATCGTCCATGCACAAACCCGGATTGTATTGCCACTCATCATTGACTCCAACCCCGTTTCGAAAATACGCTTCAACCATGAATGTTTGTGCTGTTCCGTAAAGCCCATTGTGTGAATTGTTCAAGAAATTGGAAAAATTAGCGATGAATCAAATTACTTGTAGCGACTGTCAAAGATGACGGAATAACTCATTGACTGTTAATTCAGGTAGTTACTAACACCCAATAGGTACCTATTAAGCTCTACGACTAAGCATTACGTCCTTAGATGCAAGGCCCTCTTTGATGCAAATAATTTTTGCTCGCACGGTATCAAAATATGTAATAATAAACGCACTTTTTTTTAAATTTTAGCGAAATACGAACTAAAATAGCCTTGTTTTTAGCTATGGAAAGCAAAATATTAGTTTTTGAAGCTCTACTATGTATACCAAGTCTCATTAAAATGGGGAAGAACCAATTGTGTCGGGTTGCTTGTTATTTATTGTCATTAGTCACATTACATGAAATAAAATGTTCGTTTTTAGTATTTATTGTCATCATTTGAATCGCATGAAGTTGTCGACAACTAGAACGATATTTTAAATATTTTAATGATGGCACTTCAGCAAGTAGATATATTATTCTTTAATAATTAAGGAAGTCGGTAATCTTAATAACTTACTATGCAACACTGAGATTGGCAGTAAATTTTAATGGCTGCCTATACTTTATTAAAATATCATCATTTACATAATTGTGTAGGTATTCTCTTCTTCATATATAATGGAGTGTTATATAATAACCTCATCTGCTGTGTCACATTTATAATGGTAAAAACAAAATCTAATGAAATTAGTTGCGGGTTGTTCTGTTACGGGAGTAATCTGTGGCCAATGCAATTAAAAAATATTATTTCTTAATAATTCGTCGTACATAAGTGCTCGTGAGCAGAAAACTTTTTTTCGTTTTGTTCACTACGCCTTCAGAGCGATTTGGCTGTAAAAAAGTGACTAAAAATATTATGTTGATATAATTAAAAGTTTTGAGACATTTAAAAAAATAGTGATTCTAATATTGTCCCATGGTTAACCGCATTTTTATAGTTTATAGTAATTTTTTGATGGGAACGAACAACGACATAAAAATACAAATAATTCAGAAGGATATCAAATAGGTTTTTAAGTACCTATTCAAAATCTTGCCGCAAAAACACTATTCATAATTCGCTATAACATGTCCAATATTTTATGCATGAACTAAATGGTTACGAAGTCGCTATCTGAATAAAATAGTTTTCATCGGGTCACCGTATATTTCCTAATGAAATGATAATGATGAACGTTTTACATTTTCAAAGATGCAGGTGTACTAAATTGATTGTTAAATATAAAATTACGTCAAGTAAATTTTACTTTCTATCAAACCGAAGGCCTTGTCTGGTTGCTAAAATTATCATTTTAACATGATAATAATACTATACTTATTACAAGATCATTAATAAATACCTAATTGTTTTATTTACATGTATGTTAAAAGTAGAACAAAATATTACTTAACATGTAGATCACTGAACTTTTAGTTTTGCCTTTTATTTTATATGTTGCTTAAGTACATGTAAGTATTTCAATTGAAAAAAAGTTTCATGAAGTCCCTTTAGAGCCAGAGTTTTATGTCAATTTTAACAAATTGTATAGGACTGTTGACAGCGTTGTATACGTATATGGCTTGCAACTTTCCCTACAATAGATTTCCCATTACTTACATGCCCTCAGGGGCAGGCAGAATGCTACTGGGTTAAAGAAATATTGAGAATAACAGCACAGCAAGCATGCACATAATACATTTTACTGATGAAATTCCATTAAAGAAAAGTTGAAAAATAATAGACAGTTGTCTTTTAAAAGCGATTCCGATAGCGGCTATTTGACAACTTTGACATTGGAGTTGTCATTTATCGTTATCGTTACGGATAAGTGGCGGGAGCTAAACGGACGGAAGACAAAGCCATAGCGAAAACGGAACGCATGCGTAATGACCATTTTTTTGACAGCCCAGCAAAGCCCTTCCACGCCAGAAACATTATGGTTGCTTTCTGTTATTACATAATTGGGAATCCTAAGTGCTTCAGCCAGTCTTAAGTGATTTTTTTCAAATCGGAAATAAAGTTTGCATTCAGCATTATTCTAGTTTTCTAAATTGAAATTTCCATACAACTGTGCTCGATACTGAATGTCCTGGCGATCAAGCACCTCCAAGAGAAGGGCATCATCCAAATCCGAATCACTGGATGAGTCCAATACAAGCAACCTTTCGTCTATCATGATGTTTTAGCATTTTGGGTACTAGGAAATTAAAACCAAGCAAAAAGATAGCACAAAATGTATATGAAAATATGAACACAAACCATTAAAGATAGGTTATGTTATATTTGTTATGTTTACTGTCGAATTCGACTTAACGTTAACGTTAAGCGAATTGAACGAAAACTACTTTTACGATCTGTCAAATAGCGGCTTCGTATTCGTATTCGTTATGGTTAACCGTTTGAATTTGCCAATACAACGAAAACTCTCTAATATTTATTTTAAAAGGTTTTTAATAATACTCTCTAATTCTCACGTAACTTCATTGTGGATGGGCAAAGAAATATGGGATTCGTTAGAAATCTGACCAGGTTCGAGATATTTGATGGTATTGAAGAAGTGCTTGTTCTATAAATAGCTTTTAACTAAGATTGCTCTTCATCCAGAATTTTCACAAAATGAACAGAAGACCTACAAAAAAAATCAGCCAAAACTTGCCAAGCTTAAAAAAATAATTACGTTCATGTTTTTACAAATTATTAAAAGGCAAGAAATTCTTTTACCTAGCTTTGCTTGATTTAATATTTAATAATTTAAAATTAAAAACACTTTATATAAAATATAATCGTGAATTGATTTAAAATTTTTAAGATTAAAAATAACTAAAAAGTCATCATCTAATCATCTTCTATTAAAAATAATATTTTTATTACCTTGTCTTCTCATTATGGTATATAACGCTAAAAGGCAGCGTCTGCGTCTCACAATATGTAGTAGATATCTGCGATCCGTCGCGCTGTACAGAGGTTACTCATAAAGTTAACAGGCGTTGATTAAATAAAGTCTTACAATGTCGCGTAAAGATTTACCTTTAAAATAGTATACTTAATAAATACCTGCATTAGCTGATTTCCCTGTTTAAAATAAATATATACAGGTTTACTATAAACTAGCAGGTTCCCGTGGCTTCATTCGCCCAATTCAATTGCTATCAATTAAATAGTCGCGGGAAGATGATATCCAATATAAACTTTTATAACTGAAAAATGTTAATTGGCGTGCAGACAAAGTTTTTAAAATTGAAAAAAGTTTTTCACCTCCGCCAGGATTCGAACCCAGAACCTTTCGATTACAAGTCGAATCGAGAGGTTCTGGGTTCGAATCCCGGCGGAGGTAAAAACTTTTTTTTAATTTAAAAACTTTGTCTGCACGCCGGTTAATAAACTTTTATATCCATCCTGTACTAGTCCGCGCGGCTGGCTACTTCCGTCGACGTTCTCCATTTTGCCAAGAAATATATTGCATATATTAAGCAATTCTACCGTGCGAGCAAAAATTATTTGCATCAAAGAGGGCCTTGCATCTAAGGACGTAATGCTTAGCCGTAGAGCTTAATACCTGTTGGTTGTCAGTAACTACCTAAATTAACAGTCAATCAGTTATTCCGTCATCTTTGACAGTCGTTACAAGTAATTTGATTCATCGCTAATTTTTCCAATTTCTTGAACAATTCACACAATGGGCTTTAAGGAACAGCACAAAACATTCATGGTTGAAGCATATTTTCAAAGCGGGGTTAGAGTAAATTGTGAGTGGCAATACAATCCGGGTTTTTCATGAACATTTTCCTAACGTTGCTTTTATTGCTGGGGATTTTTATCATTGCCTGAAAAGAACCCTGGCTGTGTTTAGGGAAATGGGTTCTATACAACACAAAAAAGGAGCAGGAAGACCATCTGTAAGAACCGAAGAAGTTGTTGCAAAAATTCGTGAAATAATGCAAAATACGTCAACAAATTGTATAAGACGCCTGTCCCAAGAAGTGGGAAGATCTTATGGAACATGCAGGACTATTCTTAAGAAGCAGCTAAATTTATTTCCTTATAAAGTGCAAGTATTCCAAGAAATACAAGCCGCAGATTTTGAAAGACGCAGGAATTACTCTCGATGGTTTACCCAAAATTAATTGGAAATAAATGATTTATTATACCTGACATTTTTTTCGGATGAAGCCTGGTTCCACCTCTCCGGTTATGTGAATTCTCAGAATACACGCATGTGGAGTAGTGAAAATCCCCATTTTTTTGTAGAGTCCACATTGCACCCTCAAAAAATTTGGTGTCTGGTTAGCTGTTTCCCGAAGAAGAATTGTTGGTCCTATTTTTTTCCATGACGCAATTACAGCACAGCGTTATAGAGACAATATTTTGAATCCATTTGTGGAGCAATTACTTGCCGACGAACTACGTTTTGGATATTTTCAACAGGACGGTGCAACCGCTCATACATCCGCCGAAACTATTAACTACTTACGTAATTTTTTCGACGACAGATTGATCAGTTTTCGATCAGACATTGAATTCCCACCTAGATCACCTTGTTTACCGGTTATGGATTACTTCGTATTTCCTCAGTTAAGGAACACTATTTTTAAAATACCAGTTGCAAATTTAGAACAATTACAAGAAAGGATTATCCAAGAATGTGGTAACATTTCTCCAGAGATGCTGGTCAACACTTTCGAAAATATGAAGAGACGTGTGAATTTATGCTTGGAGCATGGCGGTGGCCAATTTCAGCAATTTATGTAATTATTTTTATTTTTCTTTCTGTATATTCTTACTTTGTTAATTTTGTAAACAACAAAAATAAATTTGTATTTGTCTACTTATTTTATTACTCATTAGTTTGGCATATCATGTCATAATATGAATTTGGCAAAATTTTAACCTAGATTTGGTTAGATATATCGTCCCCATATCATTGTGATCTAAACCAAGCCCTACGTTTTTTAATCCAAGCCCTCTTTGATGCAAATAATTTTTGCTCGCACGGTATAACTTGTTTCAGGGTTAAAAACTTAAGACTCAGATTTTTCTTCTCATTTTTTTTATATCATTATCTAGACGTGGAAAAATTTAACTTTCTATACCTCGTCTGGAAGTCCCAACAGATAGACAGACACACAAACATATAATCTCACATACTATAACACAATGACATATTATTTATTCTCCCGTTTGTATAGGAATTTAAACATTTAATTTACACAGTTTAATTATTTTTACAATTTTCACTTTTTTCTTGTTTCTTGTGTATCAAAATAGCCAACAAGACATGCGTTTAAATGTTTAAATAATGTATAGGAAATGTTGGAATATATTGGGAGCATACAAGGTTTAACGCTCAAGACAGGAAGGGAAAAATTGCATGGATAGGCTAAATTATGAGCAGTAACACTGTTTAATGTAAATTAATTAAAAAAGTAACTACGATAAGACATGAGTCCTATCTTTTATTTTGCCTATAACGCTGACGATGGCCACAGAAACGAAAATAAGTATCTGTAAGAAGGGATACCCTTTTTTATGCTACAAAAGAAAATGGTAAAAAAATGTATGCTTCGGCATCGTCTAACTGCGTACAATGATGGTGTTTAAAGGGTCTGTCGCTACTTTTTTACAGGCCGCCAGTGCAATACTTTTTATAATACTTACCCTATTTAAAAAATGGTCGGGTAGGTTAATTCGTACCATCCGTTAGTTTTATTAGTATTTAATTAGTCTTTATATTTACGTGTTTATTACAATAAAATCAATATAGCTAAAAAAAATAAAAAATAAACGCTTTAATAAATAATCAGACTAAAAAGCGGAAAATAAATATAGTGTAAAATAATTCTTGAAATTCTTAATATAGGCAGAAAATAATAATGAACGATAAACATTAGTATTATTGTGAATAAAGCGAGCGGTGCTCGATATACGAAAAATACCGGGTGTCAACGAGATTATTGTACATAGCACCACAGTGTTATGCTAAGAGATATTTTAATCAAATTTGGGTTACTGTAATGTTTGAAAGGGATCTTCATTTTTACCTAGAAACCAACTGAATTTCACTTCCGGTTTAACCGGAACTACGCCATTTATGTTTTTTTTTAAATTACAACCTGTATATTATATTACACAGTCAAATTCTCCTCAGAATTCTCTTTTCAACGACATACAACAAGTTGACATTTACTTTCAAAATGGCGGCGTAGGACTCATTTTACCAAAAACAAAATGGTGTCTATAAAACAACGTATGCAATTGATACGGGAAAAATAGTGATAAAATCTTTTAAATTGGTCCCTTTTGTAATTCTTTAAGCACTGACATTTAGATTTTCTTCTTTTGTTTTTAAAGGAAGGTATTTTTTTAATGTTTAAAAAAATCTTAACTTTAACCCTATTTTATAGAGTTTTTTTAAATGTTATCATATACTTTTTATTATTTAGTATGAAAGTCTAAAGTATCCTTAAGCACCTAGGGATATTTTCGAAATCAGAATGCGTTTTGCTTCAGTTTTAAACAAGAAAAAAAACCGTGCATTTTTCAATAAAAACTGAATAACTTAGTTCCACCTAAGTTGGCTTTGGATAACAAAATTGGTATTTGTCAACGCCATTATCAGACTATTAGTTTGTAATGAAAATTTTGTAGTGTATTGTGCTTTTGGTCGTGGGTCTGATTTATATTTCGTTAAATAAGAATAAAATGGTTAAGTTTACAAGAGAAGAACAAATTAATTAATTAACATGTTAATTATTTAACAATTAAATTTTTATTATTGAAGCAAAACGCATTCTGATTTCGAAAATATCCCTAGGTGCTTAAGGATACTTTAGACTGTCATACTAATTAATAAAAAGTATATGATAACATTTAAAAAAACTCTGTAAAATAGGGTTAAAGTTAAGATTTTTTTAAACATTAAAAAAATACCTTCCTTTAAAAACAAAAGAAGAAAATCTAAATGTCAGTGCTTAAAGAATTACAAAAGGGACCAATTTAAAAGATTTTATCACTATTTTTCCCGTATCAATTGCATACGTTGTTTTATTGACACCATTTTGTTTTTGGTAAAATGAGTCCTACGCCGCCATTTTGAAAGTAAATGTCAACTTGTTGTATGTCGTTGAAAAGAGAATTTTGAGGAGAATTTGACTGTGCAATATAATATACAGGTTGTCATTTAAAAAAAAATATAAATGGCGTAGTTCCGGTTAAACCGGAAGTGAAATTCAGTTGGTTTCTAGGTAAAAATAAAGATCCCTTTCAAACATTACAGTAACCCAAATTTGATTAAAATATCTCTTAGCATAACACTGTGGTGCTATGTACAATAATCTCGTTGACACCCGGTATAGCACAAGCGTTCATTATTATTTTCTGCCTATATTAAGAATTTCAAGAATTATTTTAAACTATATAAATTTTCCGCTTTTTAGTTTGATTAATAAGTATCAAAGCGTGTTTTTTAGTTTTTTTAAACTATATTTATTTTTCATTTTTTAGTTTAAATTATTGTTAGGAAAAAAATTTTTTTTTAGTAGATTGAGCTAGATTTGTAGATTATTGTATTGTCAGCGGTTCTTGATAAGTCTACAAAATTTAAATTAAATCTGACCGTTTAAAGTGGGTCAAAATCGCGTTCAAAGAAGTCGGTTACAAACATACATACAAACCCGAACAAACCAAAATAAACCAAAACAGACCCGAACAAACCAGAACAAACCCGATCGTTTATGCCGAATTATAAGAAAAGAACGATGTTTACGAATTTTTAAAAATTCTGACATATCGTCAAGATACATACGACCTTATAGTTTTTTCATTAATATAAATTTTTTTATATAATTTTTTTTAATCGATTTGATATATTGAGAGCTGTCAAATGTTGACAGGAGATTTTTTTGCTTATTTTTCCCGAAGTCTCCGCATCGAATACTATACCTCATAATTTGTTTCGTCAAAATTGCATCTTCGTTTTATACCTGACAGCTGTCAAAATTTGACAGGGAAATTTTTGGGTATTAGATTATTGTATTGTCAGCGGTTCTTGATAAGTCTACAAAATTTAAATTAAATCCGTTTAAAGTGGGTCAAAATCGCGTTCAAAGAAGTCGGTTACAAACAAACAAACATACATACAAACATACCGGTGAAGCTAATAAAAGCGTATTAAAAATGTGTTGAATAATGCTCCCGTGTAACGGTTTCATGGTAGGGCGTCAAAAAAATTTGGGAACCACTGGACTATGTTTAAAAATAAATCCTACTTAAATTAAAAAATTTGAAAGAAAAATTTTCTGCTGGAAATCATCCCTTTTTGTACATATTCTAGACCCAATTTTAAGCGGTTGTGTATTTGTAAAATTCTGTATTTTAATACAGGGTGTCCCAGCCGAGAGTGACCCATTTTAAATGCTTATAACTTTTATACCAGTTGTGCTAGCCACCTACAGTTTACGCCATTCCTTTTCTCTTGGCATAAAGTTTTTTCTAGTTGGTATCAAATTTTGTCGACAATTATACAGGGGGAGTAAAAAAATTGCCTTTTTTCGACATCAAAATTTACAACTATTTTCAATGGAACCAGGGCCGTTTCTGGCCTGTTGGCCGCCCTTGTGCGACATATGAACTGGCTGCCCTTTAAATCAAATCAGTTACTATTTTACAATTACCTACCTGAAATTATGGCGCAATGCAATTGTCAGAAAAATAAATCTTTAATAGGTGTCTATTTTTAATATTTTTCTTTTATTCATACTTACCTACAGAGGGACTCAGCAATTTGGCTTTCAATGGCGATAAGGGCCAAGCCACTAATCCTTTCTTCGGACATAATTGACCGCAAGTAATTTTTAATTAATTTTAACTTTGAAAAACTACGTTCGATAGATGCAACAGTAACCGGCAGAGTAATAAAAATTCTCAGCGCAACACAAAGATTTGGAAATGATGAGATGAAATCTTTTTCAGCTATGAATTTTAGCGTATCTACAATTATTATTTTGTACGTTTTATTGGAAAAATTTCTCGGAACGACAAAATTTTCTGGTCGAGCTCTAAGCGATCAATATCTTTGTTTGTGGGACTTCCTTGCTATTGAAGCGCTATATCGAGATCTTTGCAGGATTTTAACAATTTCTCGTCATTTATGGCATTAGCTTCATAGAAGTTCGACAAAAACCCAAAAGTTTCATTACACTTATTAAGTGAAACGAATCTCTCCTTAATTGATTCTATCGCAATATCCAAAGAACAAGTAACCGGTGCCCATAAAGGGTTTCCCCTGGCAAAAAAAAAAATATATCCAAAATCGAAAAATAAAAATTCACATTGAAACTCTGTTTGGCCTCGACGATGGGGTCATCTTTTAATTCGTAATCAAAATGTCTGGGTACTTTTTTTCGGCGTCGGAAAAGTTATTTGTAACAGCATTTGAAACCGGACATCGGCGGCAAATTTAAATAGGGTGCGTTCTTTTGCCCTGTGAGTATTTGTGCCCCCACCTACCCTACTACCAAATTAATAAGACCTATAAGTTAAATTCATTTAAAGTTTTAATGCCAAATGTCAAGACTTGTCATTGTCTAGTTACTTTAGATTTCACCAACTTACTAAATTTCTTATACAGCTGAGATTGGTCAGTGTTTTTAATTTTTCTTTTCTGGAATTGCTCGGCCAACTCTTTTTATTTCTATCTCTTTTTAATCGTATGAAATAATACAAGAGAGACATACTTTGTGTGCAGTACAATTATACTAATTAAATTTAGCCATTAGAAATTTATATTTTATGAGTTGCTGCAGTATTTGACAAGTATGACAGAACTGAAATGTCACGGCATTAAAAGTTTATGTGAATTCAACTATACCTACATAATTATTCAAATAATATCAATTAGTTTTAATTTTTTGAGTAAACCTAAGACAAAATGTAATTGACGTGGGTTGCAGGGCGGCCACCTCCGTTGAGAATTCTTTTTATTTTTCCGATACTTATCTATCTAAAAAGAAATCTCTAATTAACACAAAGGGCGGCTGCCTCATTCTTGACAGCTACTGCATAATTTTTTTTTGAAAACTGAATTTACCATTCTTATTTGACCCTTCATATTTATGAAAACTCCTAGAATTTTTTTTTACGTCTAACATTTTTTTCTGTGAAACTGCAGGAAGCTTTCGCCGCCCTATAACTTTGGCCGCCCTTGTGCGGGGGCACTCCCAGCACACTACTCAGAAACGGCCCTGAATGGAACACCCTGTATATTGCAACGCCATAATTAGGAGTCGTGTCCAAGGTATCCATGTACCAATAAAACATCGGACTTGTAACTTGAAGTTTTAGCAGCAAAAAATTAAAATAGAAATCTGGGTATTTTAGCAAACGTATTTTTTATTAGCATATTTACAACTCGAATAGGCAGATTTCGATTATTTATTTCTGACTATACATAAATAAAGAAATAAATATAAATCTAAAAAAACTGCTGTATATGTTGGCCGTTCTGTTCCGCGCATTTATGAAGTAGGGCCATTAAATGGTTGAATGAATTGTGTAACATATCCTGGGGAATCGCTTCAATTACGTTACGAATATTCCTCTTTTTAGATCATCCAAACTATGTGGAAGGGTGTTATAGCACCTATCCTTGACATAACCCCAGAGAAAAAAGTCTGGAACGTTCAAGTCGGGAGAGTAAGGTGCCCATTCTACAGGACCGGCTCTTCCTATCCATTTTGCTCCAAATGTCATATCTAGTGACGCTCTTACTATTAAAGAATAATGAGGTGGAGCACCATCTTGCTGAAAGTAGACCTCATGCAAGTTACCATCCTGTATTAACTGTGGATAAAAGAAATTTTATCGTTGGCTCATTGAAAAAAAATGGTCCATATATTTTTTCAGCAGAGATTGCGCACCAAACTGTTACCTTTGGAGTATCTCGCTGGAACTCGTTAAATGCTCTTGGATTATCTGATGCCCAAATCCTACAATTGTGCTTGTTACCCCTACCATCTATGTGGAAACTAGCCTCATCAGACATAATTAACAGCGTATTTGGGTTAACTCTAAACAAGTCCAAAAGAGTTTTGCAAGTAAACAATCTCTTTTGATAGTCCTCCTGATGAAGCAGTCCTCCTGACGAAGCTTTTGAAATGTTTGAAGCTTATAAGGGAATAATTTTAAACATTTAACACATCTCTCACACTCACTTTTAGATAAATTTACTTAATACAGCCGCCATTTTCCTAAGAGATATTTTTTGATTATTAATTGTAATAATCTCATGGACCGCTAAAAGTCTGTCTAAATATTCAGGATTGAACATATTCCTTTTTGGCCTCTTGACCTCCAAGTATCCATGTATTGAAAATTTCTGATGCAATTTTTTAATAACGTTTTTGCTTGGCGGGTTTTTCTGGAATCTAGTTCGAAATCTTCTTTGTGTCGTTGTTATTGATCGGGTTTCGATATAAAAGATTACTGTTTTTGCTTTTTCAACTAACGAATAAATCATTTTCTTTAAAATTTATGTTAACTTAATTTGATATTTTACTCTGACAGTGACAATTGTTTACTATGGATACCTGGTACAAAAGTAGATAGGTACCTATACCTATTTTAGTTTTAAAAAATATACCTCGATTTCTATTTTAATTTGCTGCTAAAACTTCAAGGTACAAGTCCGATGTTTATTGGTAGATGGATACCTTGGACACGACTTCTAATTATGGCTTTGCAATATACAGGGTGTTCCATTAAAAATAGTTGTTCTATAAATAACTAAAATTAAGATTGCTCTTGATCCACGATTTTCACAAAATCAACAGAATAACTACAAAAAAATATTAGCCAAAACTCGCCAAGCTTCAAAAAATAATTACGTTTATATTTTTACAAATTATTATCAATCATATTAATTCTTTCGTGCGACTAAAGCGATGAAAAGGCAAGAAATTATTTAACCGAATTTTCCATAATTTAATATTAATAATTTAAAATTAGAAATGCGACGACTACTTTAATTAAAATATAATCGTGAGTTGATTTAAAATTTTTCAGATTTAACCTTCATAAACCTGAGCGGGGTACAGCTGTACCCCCTGTACCCCAGACATGAATTTTTGGGTATATTCTCTAAATTTTTTTTTACTTAATTTACTTCGAGCTATGTTTCTTAAATATAAAATATAATTCATCTAAATTGATAAGTATACAAAATTTTGATTAAATTGCTTTTTACTGTAACTAATTATAGAAAGTTTTTTGTTGCTTGGGGTCCAGCTGTTTTTATTATTTCTAATAATTTCATATTATTTTTTCAAAATGTGTTTACTCATTTATCAATGCTGACAACTTTTTTATGTAAAAAATATATATTTTTATAAGCAGAATGTATTTTATTTTTAATATTCCCTAATTATAACATTAAAAAAATAATAATGAGCCAAAAAAATGTTGGGATACATTTGGACCCCACTCGGTATTTAATGTAAGTTTTTGACCACGGGTTTATGAAGGTTAAAATAACATTTTTATTACCTTGTGTTTTCATTATGGTGTTTTTCGCTAAAACACAGGGTCGGCGTCGCACAATATGAAGTAGTTATCTGCGATCCGTCGCGCTGTACAGAGGTTACAAATTGGCGCGCAAATTCGGCTTTCTTGGTTACGCGCGAAACAAGGGGCACACTACTTTACGATTTATTATTTACAAAAAAATTGTAAATTGAAATATTTCCCAATCAAAAGTTATATTGTGTATACTTGGTTTCTTGAAGACCTCAAACGTGAACGTAAATTAAACGAACCTAGTTGGTGTAGTTTATGCGATCCTAGTTATACATCTCTTGGCACTTTGAAAATGCAAAACATCCGCAAAAGTTCGAAGTCGAACCTTTTCTAACAGTAATTGTACAAGAATCTTAATGGTATTGCTTTATTTAGCTGAACCGCGTTTATCTAACGTACATTATCTCAATGCATACGAACGATATTCCGGGAGAACTGCTTTTTTATTATAAAATAAAAATATTTAATTATCTACCACCTATAGATAAACCATTACATATAAACCTAATGTTGGTTGTTAAGCAAAAGTAATATTCGTTTTGTTTCAGTTTTGTTTAGTGGCCTTCTATTAGGCTGAGTCAGTCATTTTTAGGCGGCTTATTTTACATTATTAGAAATAATATACAGTGTGTCCACGGATGGACCTAACTATACTTGTAAAAAACTTTATTTTCAATTTTTCGAAAAAAAGTCATTGTTCATCATTTCTTTGCTTATTAAATAAATATAATTCACGTAAGAAAATTTCCATTTATTTATACAGGGTGCACAAAAAATGTAAAAATGTAGATTTGTAAAATAAAAAATTTTTGATCCAACTTTTTTTGAATGATCAAAATAAAAGAGATTGGAAAGAGAATTCGAAAAGCCGAATAAAGTTTTGAGATATGACCTGTGGTAACTACGATATTTTATATTAAAGTTAAATAAATTATTGATATTTTCCTTGAGATTAAAGTTTTAATATAAAATATCGTAGTTACCACAGTCATATCTAAAAACTTTATTCGGCTTTTCGAATTCTCTTTCCAATCTCTTTTATTTTGATCATTCAGAAAAGTTGGATCAAAAATTTTTAATTTTGCAAATCTACATTTTTACATTTTTTGTGCACCCTGTATAAAAAAATTGAAATTTTCTTATGTGAATTATATTTATTTAATAAGCAAAAGAAATGATAAAGAATGACTTTTTTTCGAAAAATTGAAAATAAAGTTTTTTACAAGTATAGTTAGGTCCATCCGTGGACACACTGTATATACAAGGTGGTGTCCGGAATAAATATAGTTTAAAAAAACTAAAAAACACGCTTTAATTAATCAAACTAAAAAGCGGAAAATAAATATAGTTTAAAATAATTCTTGAAATTCTTAATATAGGCAGAAAATAAAAATGATCGATAAACATTAGTATTATTGTGAAAAAAGCGTGGGATGCTCGATATACGAAAAATATAGCACAAAGCGACCCACGCTTTTTTCACAATAATATGCCTATATTAAGAATTTCAATTTCAAGAATTATTTTAAACTAGATTTGTTTCCCGCCTTTTAGTTTAATTAATTAAAGCGTGCTTTTTAGTTTTTTTAAACTATATTTATTTTTCATTTTTTAATTTGAGTTGTTGTTAAGAAAAAATGTTTTTTTTGAGTACATTGAGCTAGATTAGTAGATTATTATATTGTCAGCGGTACTTGATCAGTTTACAAAATTTTAATTGAATCTGACCATTTAAAGTGGGTCAAAATGGGGTTCAGTTGGTTATAAACAAACATACAAACCCGAACAAACGACAAAAATTTCCAAAAATTTTTTAAAAAAATTGTCAAAATTTTATTTTGACAGGTAGAATTTATTTTTTAATTTTTCTCTATTTTTAGCAACAATATCTATACGACCCCACATTTGTTTCATTACTATCGGTTATTGTAATAATTCAGACATATTGACGGGTGTCAAATTTTGAAAAGAGAATTTTTTGCGTATTTTTTTCAACTTTCCACCGTCAATACGACCTTATAGTTTTTTCATTAATATACTTTTTTTAAACGATTTAACATTTTGACAGGAGAATTTTTTGCTTATTTTTCCCGAAGTCTCCGCATCGAATACTATACGACCCCATAATTTGTTTTGTCAAAATCGCTTCTTCGTTTTAACCTGACTGCTGTCAAAATTTGACAGGAGAATTTTTTGCGTATAGATTATTGTATTTTCAGTGGTTCTTGATAAGTCTACAAAATTTAAATTAAATCCGACGGTTTAAAGTGGGTCAAAATCGGGTTCATAGGAGTCGGTTACGGACAAACAAACATACAGGTGAAGGTAATAAAAGCGTGTTAAAAAGGAGGTCAATCCATAATATTAACCATAATAATATATTCCTTTAGCAGAAATAATATGACTTTTATAATTCCATTTTTCATTTTTGACCCTCATGTCCGATATGCAGGGTGGCAAAGTTTAAATTTAAAAACTGATGTTTGAAAAATTCGAGTGTTAAATAAGATATTGATTTTAAATTTAGCATATTGCTTCAGCTTAAAGAGTTACATCTTTTGAAAAAAAGAAAACAAAAAATAATTTTTAAATATTCAGGGTTCACCCCCTATATTATACAGGGTCCTGCACCTCACCTCCCATCTTCTATAGCTCACTTAGTAATTAAGTTAGAATTTTCATATTTTGCAGACCTTATCTATATCTTGGGGCGCATTTCAGGAAAATATTTTTTTTCATACACGGTGTTCCAAAAAAGTGTGACGTCATAAGGATGTAATTTTTCTCGAATTTTTTAAATTACATGCTATATATTTTCTTACTTATTTAGGTGCCTCCTATAGTTACCCACATACCCCTAAAATGTTATTGAAATCGATTCAGTATTATTGACGAAAAAAAATAAAAACTAAAAAATATCAGTTTTGCACCACTGGTATTAAAAATATATAAATAATAATGCCTCGTTAATAAAATTATACAAAGGTACTTATTAAACAAGGTATAACAGTCTCGTCTACCAAGTTTGATTATTACGAATTGTACAGGGTGTCCAAAGTTTAGTGTCAAACTTTGCAAACTTTAAAGCAATTTATTTTTCTTATTTCAAACAGGAACCCCTGTATCTTTTTATGTCATTCAATGCAGAATTAAAAATCAAACATTTCTTCTAATTGCAACCCTATCGCAGTTTCTAACGCATCAAGACTTATTTGCAGAAAACTCATTTTATCAACTATTCAAACAGTCATTATTAGGAATAAATATCGAAGGTGTCTTTAAAAAACAATTTACAGGTATTAAAGTTTATTAAAGTGACCAGAGACCAGGGACGTAGCGAGGCCATGACCATTGGGGGGGGGGGGGGGGGGGGCGGGGTGAGAGTATTCAACATTTCCCAACTTGATAAATAAGATCATCTAGTTTAGCAAAGGTTTATTTGTGATATATATTTAAGTACATTAAACTGTAAGTAAACCGAAAACTCTTTAAACACATTTGGCTTAAATTTTAAAATATTATTTATATGTACTTAGTACACACACAGTTACATTTTTAATTGGATTCGTCGTTGTTTTAGATTAGTCCACTGCTTTACAATTTCTAAATTATCAAAAAGTGCAAGATCCTTTTCGCTTTTGATAGCCATTAAACAGTCCAATCTATGAGTGGTCATTGCGGACCTATTAACATTTTTAATAAATTTCAGGAGGCTAAATTTTCGTTCATTAGTTGCGGTTGAATACCCTGCAGTAAAAATTAATTGACACAACTGAAATGTAAGTTTAAGTGGTATTTTATACTTGACAGCGACGTCCATGACTTCCTGCTTCCTGCATGGTTTTTGTGTCATTTTTCATGCAAATGTTAAATAAGACCTCTAGCTCGGCTTGCAGGGCATATTCGTCGGGTCTACAATTTGGAGGATACAGTGCCACTAGTTTTTCTATATTCTTCATTAATACATTTTCTTTGCTAAGTGGAAATTTAAAAACTTCGACAAAACCAGATATATTTCCCAATACTGAAGACAAGTTATTTTCAAGAAATTGGATTATTGTATCTAGCACACAGACAAATTCTTTTCGGTAAAAATCTTTAACATTTAGTTCGACTGCATCATCTCTATTTCCATCAATTTTTTTAGGAATAAGTCGACGCCTATGGTGTTTATGAAAATCGTCTATATGAGAAAATCCTAATTTATTCGAAAAAACTATGGCACATTCAATAAGGTTATTTATTTCATTTTCCTTGTTTCTTATAGTTTTTAAACTCTCTGCTGTACTCAAGATAAATTGCATTGCTTCCACTAAACTTAAATCATCCCGCTCTAAGATTTCTGTGACAAGTTTCATTTTATAAAAAATATGTTTACAGAAAAATAAACAGGTGATAAAATCAAATGATAATATGCGTTTGTACAAGCCGAGAGCTTTGGCTTTGCTCTTATTATCAATTGTTTGATCTTTAGTTATATTTTCTAAGACCTCGATTATGCCTTCAAGAGAGGTGCTTACAGCTTTTAAGGTCTCAGCGCGGGCTGTCCATCAAAAATTCCAACCAAATCTCCCAACTGGAAATTATTGGTAGGGATGAAACCACCCCCCCCCCCCCCCCCCCCATGGCTTCGTCCCTGCCAGAGACCATATTGACTTTAGTAATCTAAAAGTTTCAAATATTGTTAAATTGTTAGTAATTATTTAAGCTGTTATAATTACTTTATATGTTTTTTTGTGATGGACTACAACCAATAAGAGCTCGTAGATATGATTTTTATATTAGGAGCATGCGAAAAGAACTCTTTTTTGGCATGCCGAGTTTACGCACCGCGTTATCCGGAACGACGACATCCAGACAAACGGAGCCTGCAAAACATATTAGAGATGTTTATACAAACGGGAAATAATCCTTTAGTTAGTCAACAAGCAGTCGCTGATGCCGTAGATGTAAGCGAAAGAACAGTTCAACAAATTTTAAAGGATAACCATATCAACGATTATCATTTCCAGTTAATAATTACTAACAATTTAACAATATTTGAAACTTTTAGATTACTAAAGTCAAGATGGTCTCTGGTCACTTTAAAAAACTTTAATACCTATAAATTGTTTTTCAAAGCCACCTTCGATATTTTTATTCATAATAATTAGTAATAATGACTGTTTGAATAGTTGATAAAATGAGTATTCTGCAAATAAGTCTTGATGCGTTAGAAATTGCGATAGGGTTGCAATTAGAAAAAATGTTTGATTTTTAATTCTGCATCGAGTGACATAAAAAGATACAGGGGTTCCATTTGAAATAAGAAAAATAAATTGCTTTAAAGTTTGCAAAGTTTGACACTAACCTTTGGACACCCTGTACAATTCGTAATAATCAAACTTGGTTGACGAGACTATTATACCTTGTTTAATAAGTACCTTTGTATAATTTTATTAACGAGGCATTATTTTTATTTTTTATTTAATTTTAATACCAGTGGTGCAAAACTGATATTTTTTAGTTTTTATTTTTTTTCGTCAATAATACTGAATCGATATCAATAAAATTTTAGGGGTATGTAGGTAACTATAGGAGGCACCCAAATAAGTAAGAAAATAATAGCATGTAATTTAAAAAAATACATCCTTATGACGTCACACTTTTTTGGAACACCCTGTATAAAAAATTTTTTTCCTGAAATGCGCCCCAAGATATAGATAAGGTCTGCAAAATATGAAAATTCTAACTTAATTACTAAGTGAGCTATAGAAGACCGGAGGTGAGGTGCAGGACCCTGTATGTTAGTGCGTCCACGCGGAGCTAGCGGAACCTGTTAAATATAAAGTATCTACATTTTACGGCAGAATCTCTATCCCCTTTTCTCAAAAATAAAAATAATAACTTACTCTTAAACGGCACCATCTTTCCAAGAAATACGTTTTAATTGTAACGCAGCCAAGAAAAAGGGCAATCAGTATATAATGACAAAATACTTAATTCATTCTTATTTATACTGCCATTGTACGATTTAAATGGGTCTTATCGATGCATGGGATAATGACGCGGAATTTTGCAATCAGAAGCTAAATTCCTTATTGCAGTTGACTGAACAGTTAACCCATTATGTCACTGTAAGTGTGATTTGTCTTAAGGCTTATTTTACGACACGTATGTATAGTGTGCCCAGCCAAAGTAGAAATCTTGTAATTTGCCACAAAAATATCCGATCAAATTTTACTTGTTGTTTTAGTTAAATCTCTACAGTGAAAATCTTAGTGAATTAATATTATATTAATATTATAGTTACTATGCAAATGCGGCATACGAAAAGTTTAAAAAAATGTAATTAGGTCTGAGTTTCCCTGGGCCCGGTGACCGTTACGTGGTTGATGTTGATGGTACCGTGCTAGCAAAAATTACTTGCATCAAAGAGGGCCTTGCATCTAAGGACGTAATGCTTAGCCGTAGAGCTTAATACCTGTTGGGTGTCAGTAACTACCTGAATTAACAATAAATCAGTTATTCAGTCATCTTTGACAGTCGTTACAAGTAATTTGATTCATCTCTAATTTTTCCAATTTCTTGAACAATTCACACAATGGGCTTGAGTGGCAATACAATTCGGATTTGTGCATGGACGATTTTCACGAACATTTTCCTAACGTTGCTTTTATTGCTGGGGATTTTCATCAATGCCTGAAAAGAACCGTGGCTGTGTTTAGGAAAACAGGTTCTATACAAACACAAAAAAGGAGCAGGAAGACCATCTGTAAGAACAGAAGAACTTGTTGCAAACGTTCGTGAACATGCAGGACTATTCTTAAGAAGCAGCTAAATTTATTTTCTTATAAAGTGCAAGTATTCCAAGAAATACAAGCCGCAGATTTTGAAAAACGCAGGAATTACTCTCAATGGTTTACCCAAAATTTATTGAAAAAAAGATATATTTATTGGACCTGACATTTTTTTCGGATGAAGCCTGGTTCCACCTCTCCCGTTATGTGAATTCTCAGAATACACGCATGTGGAGTAGTGAAAATCCCCATTTTTTTATAGAGTCCACATTGCACCCTCAAAAAATTGGTATCTGGTTAGTTGTTTCCCGAAGAAGAATTGTTGGTCCTATTTTTTTCCATGACACACTTACAGCACAGCGGTATAGGGACAATATTTTGAATCCATTTGTGGAGCAATTACTTGACTACGAACGTTTTGGATATTTTCAACAGGACCGTGCATCCTCCCATACAGCCGCCGAAACTATTAACTACTTACGCAATGTTTTCGACGACAGATTGATCAGTTGTCGATCAAACATTGAATTCCCACCTAGATCACCTTGTTTAACGGTTATGGATTACTTCGTTTTTTCTCATTTAAAGAGCACTATTGTTAAAACACCAGTTGCAAATTTAGAATAATTACAAGAAAGGATTATCCAAGAATGTGGTAACATTTCTCCAGAGACGCTGGTCAACACTTTCGAAAATATGAAGAGACGTGTGAATTTTAGCTTGGAGCATGGCGGTGGCCAATTTCAGCAATTTATGTAATTATTTTTCTTTTTCTCTGTTTATTCTTACTTTGTTAATTTTGTAAACAACAAAAATAAATTTGTATTTGTCTACTTATTTACTCATTAGTTTGGCATATCATGTCATAATGTGAATTTAACAAAATATTAACTTACATATTAACACCATCGTGGCTCCAATGAGCGCGTGGGCCCACCGTGCTTTACCCTTTTCGCACAAGCTTAAAAATAGTTTTGTGCTTTTGAGCCTACGGACTTAATTTTGATTGTCTAAAAAATGGAGCATTCACTCTCACTGTTGATACAGTGTTACCAGTAAAGTCCGCATCAGATAGGATTTTTTTTTATATTAATAGCTTTATTCAAAATTTGACTTTGACATCAAGTTCTGCTTCGATCGAGATGAAAGTGAAGCAAAAAATAGTTGTCACGTGATTCGCACTAAGTATCTGTTTTATTTAAATTTTTCCAAAAAATAATTCAAAAGAAAATATCGAAAAAATTATTGGAAAAAGTTTTTTTAAATGTAGTTTCTAGCCCACATGCAAAATTTCAGCTGCATAAGAATATTTTTGATTTTTTACTTATATTTTGTAAATTGCGTGCACTTTTGCAAAATACGACTCAACGCAACCTACATAAAACTGCTTAGTTTTGACAATGCTTTATTTCAGATACATTTTTTTTAAAGTAGCGCCATATTAAATGTGTGTTTTTCTACAAAATCAAAATTGGGCTATTAAAATTTGGTCGCATGTGATGTAAAGTTCATTTGTTTTTGAACCTGTCTAAGGTAACTTCATAAAATAAGTATTTTTGAAAACGTAGTTTGTGTTTAAAAGTAATACACCTTAATATTAAGGCAAAAATGAACACAGTGTCATCAGTAAAGTGTTTATTAAGTGGAAAATAAATTTTAGTTTAACTTAAAATAAAGTTTATCTATTTTCAACGATTTAATTAAAAACCCCTTTATTAAAATTTGTTATTAAGCTATGTCATAAAAAAAAGTATCTAAAAAATAGTCTTTTATTATTTAAGTGCAATTCCAAAAAAATAATTACAATGATGCACCAAAAACGCGTTTACAACGACAAAATATGGGTAAAAAATCAAAATTATCTTATGCAGCTGAAATTTTGTATGTGTGCTAGAAACTGCATTTCAAAAAACTTTTTCTTATAACTTTTTTCGATATTTTCAGAAATAACCCCACTTTTGAATTATTTTTTGGAAAAAAATTAAAATTTGACAGATAATGCGAATCACGTGACTACTATTTTTTGCTTAATTTTCATCTCTATCGAAGCAGAACTTGATGCCATAGTCAAATTTCGAATAAAGCTATTAATAAAAGAAAATCCCATATGATGCGGACTTTACTAGTCACATTGTATATCTCTTGAGTCTCTCTTCGTGATCATTGGCCAATCAGCTTGATTTCTTTTTTAAAACATTTAATGTGATATTCCCGATATAGATCTTTGTTATACGCACATACAAACGGCATTGCCAATATTCCGCAGCACACGTCATTGGAGATGAAAACATCATATTAATTATTCTGTCTAGTCTAGTATAACCCCATAGTATAGGTCCATACTGGTTTTAACACTTGTTTATATATCACCATATTACTTTTAATTGTAGGCTGGGAGCTTATTCCTATAACAACCCGTATAACCTTTTACCTATATATTTTAATACCTTCATTTTGTTTTTACTATGCTCCTCCTACGTCAATTTGGTGCCCAGATAAAATCTCAAAATTCACAAGTAATTAAATGTCTTACAGAAGTGGCCAAAGTTTTGACCCGTGAGGTCTACTTGAGTTCAAAAATATTTCTTGCGGTCGACAAGGTAGAGTTTAGAAGAGAGAAATAAAACAATTGTGTAATAAGTTTGTATTTATTTCTTAAACGTTAAATACAAAATTCGCATTTTTTCATTCCGCTTTACGTTTTTGGGTAGATTTTGGCACTGCATATTTTCTACAAGTTTATCATATTGGGGAGTGTAAGAAGTAACTGCGATGCGCAAACAGGAAGTTAAGTGAACGTCTGTTAAGCGGGAACGATGTTTGGTTTTCATTGCATTCATAGTAGAAAATGTTGATTCGCTAAGATACGTAGAACCAAAAAACGAAGTCAAATATAAAGCTACCTTTCTTAGGCATGGAAACTTTTCTTTGCAAATCTGTTTCCAAAAATCAGTAGTTCCAAATGCTCTACCTTTCAAAAATATGTCGCATCTCATTTTAATTATTTTTTCTTCGACCACAACAGAATCACTATCGGTTAACTTGCCAATTTTATTGGTCAAGCTGTCAATGTCGATTCCTTCATTAAAAGGGAAAAAACCATGCAAACAATAGCGAAATGAAAAAAAAATGAGACAGCTATATGCGGGTTTGTTCGGGTTTGTTCGCTTTTGCCTTCTGTCGCAACGCCTACCATTGCGTTGCGACAGAAGCGTTGCGACCGAACCTTGGCGCGAATAAATTTTAAAATTTATTTTTTATATTTTTCTTATTTAACTCTCGCGGGCTACCGAAATCGCCTTCGCGGTCGACCTCTTGGCCACCGTCTTCCCCGTCCCGTCCGGGAATAATCCTATTCTTTAACCTAACGGGGTAATAATTTATTTTATTTATTTATAAAATTAATGTGATAGGATTTTTCGTCATGAATTTTGTTGTGCTATTTTGTGTTTCAGCAGTCTCTTCAAATAATTGCTAGTATTGCAGTATCATCTGCCAGCATGGCTAGTACCTATATGACATATCGCAATGTCGCATGTGTACAAAACGTACAATAATACGGGCCCCATATCTTTAACGATAACGAGATCTTTCGAAATACGCAGCAAAATATCCATCTCCAAATATCCCTATTTAAAAAGATAAAGTTAATAATGGGCCAAACATCGAATCGTCAGATAGAAAAACTGATAATGTTATTTTGTATAGAGAAGAAAAAGTAGCAATAACAAAGTGCAATTTATTTAATAATTTCGCTTTAACTAAAGTTAGAAAAAATAAAAATAGTTTTTTGAAATTTCGCCTTTTTCCAGATATCTCCAGAAGTACCTACTAGGAATTTCAACAATTTTTAAAGGACATTATTTGATTAAGCACCAAATTGTGCTACTTTGCTGTGGCAAAACTGCACAATGGTGAATTTAAACTTGTTATAACTTAAACTACCAGGCCAATTATTTCGAAAACTAGAAGTGACATGTAAATTCTGTAAACGCCAGTTTTTAGCCTCTATGATTGGCTTCACAACTGTGTAAAAAATGTGTTTGAATAATACAAGATGAAGGTGGCGCTACGGTGCAAAGAATTTTTTCGATGACAGGAACTTTTAAATGTTGTGGTTCTTAAAGATAATTAATTTTTGATCAAATTATGTCAGTGGCGGCTCGTGCCATTTTAGTGAAGTAGGGCCAGGTAAACCCTTAGCGCCGCAAGCAAAAAAATGTTGGGTGCCACGCCCTTTTTTGTTAATAGTTCTTGCTTTTAAAGTAGGAAAAGTAAGCAAAAAGGCACCTAATTTAATTTATGAATTTACAATCATATCTTGAATATACCTAAACACGATAACAAGTTGAAACACACAAGCAATATCAGTGGTTTCATCTGCGATAACAGCGATAAACGGAGAGTCCTTTATTTCTTTTATGACTTCATCATGATACACATCTAACATACAGTCCAGAAGTTAATTTTGTAGGAGTTTTGATGTTCCTTTAAATACTTTCGATTTTTCAATATGATCATTAAGAGTTTTGTCTAATTCTGAGCTGAAATTTATTAATTCACGAAATATCCCCCTATTCTCGGACGTCTCTTTTTCGTCATGACCTCTCAAAGCCAACTCAAATGCACCACAAAACCGAACGCAGTTTATAATTTGGTTTAATATGTATCTGTTTTTATCAATTTGTTCGTTATCTTCAGTATTTCATTGTGATATGCAGAATTTAATTGAGTTTTAATGTTAATTTTACCAAGCATACTGAAATTAAATATATTGTTTAAATGTACCTTCGATTTTTCATGTGTCTTCATTTTGTCCCAGAAATGGACCAAATCATCTGTACCTTTTTGGGACCAAGTTTGCTTCCCACCAAATAAAACACACATAAAACAAAATAGTCTATTAGATTCATCACAACCGCACACCCAAGTATTTTTTCCATAAAGTTTCCTTTAAAAATCTAATAGTATTCATTACTTATGTATTTCTAAAATAAAAAGTTCGTTAACCCTACATTAAATCAGCCGCCGGCCGAACGAAAACAAATCGGGACGCGACGCGAACATCAGCTGTTTGAAACGTCTAACATCAAACGGTCTGCTTGCATTCAAGGTCATTTTTCAACGTTTTTTATTGAGGTGATGGCGTTTCGTCACCTCCCGTGTGCCTCGTCGCGCTTGGCGCGGAAGCTACGTTACCGTTTTACGCATAATCGCTTCCTTTTAGATGGAAATTTGCACCCGACTGTGTTCCATTTTTAAATTATTTTGCTAATTGCTTTAAAAACGAGAATATTAATTTTAATAGGTTTTGGTAATTTTTAAAGGGCAGGACGCTAGACAGGAGGGCAGGTAGTGCCATGGCACTGTGGCTCTACCCCACGAGCCGCCACTGAATTATGTCCCATAAAAATTTTTGGTAAATCCAACATGAACGGAGATATTTGGGGTTAAGTTTTTTTTTTAAATAATTTTAACGAGTATTTTAATTATAAATATTTTTAATATCCTTTAGCAGATTTTAATTTAATTTTGATAATAATAATTTTAGTGACAAAACGCTCTTGTAGCGCTAAATTATTACGTCCAGTCTCAGGGGGCGACTTAACAAATAATATTGGCAAAAAATAAATCGCCACTGAGTTTTGGATAATTTTTACATTTTTTTCGGATTAGGCAACTAAAAATATCCTTTTCTTGTCTGTTAAATTGTTTTTATATCTTGATTCGCATTCGAAAAATAAAAATAAAAACAATTTTATTGCATAGCTCTGGAAAACAAAAATCATTATTAACACTCATACTCAGTGTCAGTGTTAGAATTTGCAATTTCTACATTTTTAAAATAAAACTGGCTCACCATACAAATCAAGATAAATTGAACATGGTTTTAGTTTATGGAGAATGCCATCAAAATGCTTCAGAAGCTGTGCGCTACTATCAAGCTCGTTTTCCAGAATGACCAACGCCCGATTGCAAATCTTTTGTAGCCCTGGGTACCAACTTAGCTACATATGGTAGCTTTAAAAAGGGAAAGGTTCCAAGAACAAAAAGGGTTACGACTGACGAAAATGTAGCTGTAGTCCTACAAACAGTATAAAATAGCCCACAAACGTCATTCCAAAAATTAAAAGATGAAACTAATATTACAGCAAGTCCGTGTCACAGAATCGTAAAAGGAAATAGGTTTTTTCAAACAAGATTCATTTATGCATCATCTATAATAATAATTTAGTAATTAACAGACATAATTGTCGCTACTGGTCCCGGGAAAATTCTAACTGGATGCGACAGACTAATTTTCAAACACGATTGGGGGTAAATGTTTGGTGTGGTATTGTAAATGGTTACATAATCGGGCCCTATTTGTACCATGAACATTTAACTTCAGTTATTTACAATTTCTGCAAAACGATCTCCCTTTGCTAATCGTAATTTTATATCGGAATCCTTAAGAAATGTAGATATCCTAAATTGTTATGTGTTTTCCCAGGGCCCTCCTGTTTGTTTATAAAATGCTCTGATCGGCCCAGAGCGAGAAGCGAGTAACCCTGTCTATTTCCTTTTAAGTTTTTCCTTTTCTTTTTTCTTCCTTTTTCTTATGATTTGACGTATTATCTGTAACCCTTAAAAACTTAGCGGCTAGCTGAATGGCAGACCTGCCAAAGCCAAAAAAAAAAATCTCCCTTTGTTGTTACAAAATGTAGGAATTGACGTAAATACTATGTGGTTTCATCAAGACGGTGCCCTAGCACACAATAGCAATATCGTTATTAATCATCTAAATGTGACGTTTTCAGGAAAAGTGATCAGCACAAATAATGGGGATCTTAGATGGCCAGCAAGGTCCCCTGATCTCACCCCGATGGAATGTTATTTACAAAATGAAATCTACAAGGAACCAATAAAAGACATGGCTGACCTGTACAACAAAATTTATGCTACTATAGCCGCTATTAATCGAAATACACTATTGAGAGTTTGCAGAATCGAATTATTATATCGATTTGCTATGTGTGTGTATGAGAACGGTAATAGTTTTTGGTATTGTTTTTATTTTTATTTCTCGAAAACGAAGATATGAAAACGATTTAACAGACAAGAAAAGGATATTTAAGTTGCTTAATCCGAAAAAAATATAAAAATTACCAAAAACTCAGTGGCGTCTTATTTTTTGTATTTTGTCGTAATGCATTTTAATGGTTTGGCATTTGGGGTCCCTGGCAAATTGGAAAAAACCTAAAAATTCGAATTTAAGGATTACTTATTCAATAGTTTTTATAAAACGTACCTAAGTATATTAATAAATTCATTTGTTTATGGTTTTCTGTAAATGTGATTTATATTAAACATTTTGTAGCTACTCTCATATTCTTTATTACTTGCCTGTAAACTACGGCATACTTATGGCACTGGGCTGAATTATGTTTAAAGAATTACGGCAATACCGCGAGAAATTCCTATTCAAGAGGCTTGCGTGACGCTTGGATTAAATAGATAAATAGCATTTTGGTATACATGTAAAATACACATGAATTACAATTCTAGCGGCCTCACACAATGTAAGGGTAAATTTTATTACCAATGTTAAAATAGTACATGATCGAATATACATTTAAAGACGCCAGTCGGGACAAGGACAGGACAAAACTCTGGGATCAGAATAGTGTACAAGATCGTCCAAAGTGAACACACGTTGTGTGCCATTAAGATAGTATACATGGATACGGTAATGTTGGGTTAAACAATATTTTAAAACTATAAATAACTAGCCAAGCAAGTATGACATAGACGACGTTGATAGACATATTTTATTCACCATTAAAATTTCCTGATTGGTAAATTAAGTAGTAGCAGGTATAATTGAATTTATACTTTTAAAGTATTATACAGGGTGATTCATTAAGGGTGGCGACCGGCCATATCTCGGAATAGAAACTTGAAGAAAAAAAAATTATGATTAAAGCGGTCATGAGAAAATTCTGGAAATTACTTTTAAGTTCCTCATTTCGCCGCAAGGGGGCACAATTAAATTTTTTTTTTTAATTCTAAATTTCTCCGAAATTTCCCATATTAAGGTATAACTCTCATTACATCATCGAAAAGCTTAGACAATTCTGCATCATTTTGGTTTAAGGCTCATTGGCGTACCGACCTTGATAAGAGTGGGGGAAGCTATTGAATGTGTAAACATTAAAATCGCTGTAACTTCTAAACGACTTATCCGATTTTACTAATTTTGAGCTAGTTTGGAAGGGAAAGGTAAGTATCTTCAATCACCTTATCCAACAGTACACGATAGTGTTTAATAAAATTGCTAGAGGGCGCAATTTGTAATAATAACGGTTTTTTCGATTTTATCCCGGAAATTCAAATCATACGGTATAACTATGACATCATAATCGAAAAGTAGATGAAATTTGCAAGAAAAGATGTGAAGACCGCAGTTCAATATCTTTGTTCGTTTCAGAGTTATTGCAAAAACAATAATTTTTAATAAAATTGCGCCCTCTAGCAATTTTATTAGAAACTATCTTGTACCATTAGATACGACAATTGAAGGGTCTTCCAAACAAGCTTAAATTTAGTAAAATCGGATAAGTCGTTTAGAAGTTACAGCGATTTTAATGTTTACACTTTCAATAGCTTCTTCCACTCTTATCAAGTGAAACTTTAAACATTAAAATCGCTGTAACTTCTAAACGTCTTAACCGATTTTACTAAATTTAAGCTTGTTTGGAAGAGAATGGTAAGTTTCTTCAATTGTCGTATCCAATGGTACAAGATCATTTCTAATAAAATTGCTAGAGGGCGCAATTTGTATTAAAAATTATTGTTTTGGCAATAACTCTGAAACGAACAAAGATATCGAACTGCGGTCTTCACATCTTTTCTTGCAAATTTCATCTACTTTTCGAATATGATGTCATATTTATACCGTATGATTTGAATTTCCGGGATAAAATCGAAAAAACTGTTATTATTACAAATTGCGCCCTCTAGCAATTTTATTAAACACTATCGTGTACTATTGGATATGGCGATTGAAGGTACTTACCTTTCCCTTCCAAACAAGCTTAAATTTAGTAAAATCGGATAAGTCGTTTACAAGTTACAGCGATTTTAATGTTTGCACATTCAATAGCTTCCCCCACTCTTATCAAGGCCGGTACGCCAATGAGCCTTAAACCAAAATGATGCAGAATTGTCTAAGCTTTTCGATGATGTAATCAGAGTTATACCTTAATATGGGAAATTTCGGAGAAATTTAGAATTAAAAAAAAAAAAAAATTAATTGTGCCCCCTTGCGGCGAAATGAGGAACTTAAAAGTAATTTCCAGAATTTTGTCATGACCGCTTTAATCATAATTTTTTTTTCTCCAAGTTTCTATGCCTAGTAGTTTCCGAGATATGGCCGGTCGCCACCCTTAATGAATCACCCTGTATATTGTCACATTTAAATCAGGTCCGGTTATACCGGACGTTATGGCCAACTTTGCTATTTTAAATAGAATACCCTGTTATTTTAGCTTTTTTGGATACCGTATTAAAACCTAAGTAACTTTTTTTAATAATAATCTTTAACTAACTCTAGCCGTTTTTGAGATATGAATTATAAAATTAAATTTTTATGTAAAAACATACCGAGAAGAAAGTTTAATAACTTTGAAACTAATAAAGCTACATATTTGAAATTTTGATAAGTTTTGATTAAAACATTGATCTTCAGATTCCTTAACTTGAGTTTTATGTTTTTGATGCAGGGGGTTCACTGAGAAAAATTTGTACACCATTTTCCATATTGCCGAATTTTCTTCGTATTTTCCTTGTATTTTCTGTATTTTCCTTGTATTTTCTTAATTTTTCTCGTATTTTCTGTATTTTCCTTGTATTTTCTTAATTTTTCTCGTATTTTCCATATATTTTCTTAATTTTTCTCGTATTTTCTGTATTTTCCTTGTATTTTCTCGTATTTTCTGGAACTTGTACACCATTTTCGCCAAAAAAAAATTGGTTTTACTAAATTTTTTTTTAGAAGTCAAAGCAGCGTTGTTTCAGAATCTTAAGTTGGTTATTCTCATCATTAAAACCGTCGAAAACCCGGCAGCGTTAACGACTTTACGTCATTGCCAAATTGATTGGCGCGCGTAATTTCCATATTTTCCTTATGTTGCCTGTATTTTTCTCGTATTTTCTTTGTGTTTTCTTCGTATTTTCTGTATTTTCTTCGTATTTTCTGTATTTTCTTCGTATTTTCTGCATTTTCCTCTTATTTTCTGTATTTTCTTTTGTATTTTCTAGAAGTTGTACACCATTTTCGCCAGTGAATTACCCCTCGGTATAAATATTCAAGCGCGGATCCAGGGGGGGGGGGTCATGGGGGTCATGACCCCCCCCCAAAACAGAAAATAAATAAATTAATTTACTGTTTTGACTACCTCTGCAGCTTTTTCACAAGATTCATGACAACATTACTATACCATAATTTTTTTTTTTTTTTAATTCACTTTAACATTAATTTACATGCATATATTATCCTTTTTAATGTAAAAATTATCATTGAAAATTTTCTCGCCTATAGCGCATTCTCTGTCAAATTTTGGGCGTGGTCGCAAAAAATTTTCGCCTGCGGCGCTTTTTAACTTCATTTATATCATGATGACCCCCCCCAAAGCAAAGTTCTGGATTCGCGCCTGTAAATATTGAATAGTACAGTGGTTAGTTAGTAGAGACCAACAAATCACTAAACTGATTATGATTATTAACAAAAAAATAAAGAAAATGTAATAAAAAAAGTAATCAACGAGTTTGGCAAGACGTCTAGGAATTTAACATTTTTATTTTATGATGAAAACTTATAAATTGTAATTTTGTGTTTATTTTTTACGAATTCTGTAGGTTCCGTTAGGCATAAGGTACCTATATGTTAAATAATTAGTCATATATAAAAAAATATTGTTTAACTTTTTGCCCCCCCCCCTTGAAAAACGCTCTATGGACGCCCTTGAATGTGCGTAAGACTTTTTTTTTTTTAACATGGAACACCCTGTAATTATTCAAGAATGTTTATTATTCGTATTAGTATAAACCTACTTTTCAAAAATAATACATAGACATGTTGGTTTTGTAAATGTTATAGTTTTAAAATTGATGCATTTTAAACTAATTTTTCTCAAGTTTTTTAAATGGAATACCCTGTATATTATTTTACTTTTTGACGAAATATATTAATACAGATAAGTATTGTAATTGCAATGAATTTAAAATTCCAAATAAATTTTAAAATACACGCAAAAATAGTGCTTAAAGTCATGGGTACTTAATCAATTAAAAACACCTGTGCCGTTCACATAAAAACGTGTTTTGTAAGTAGGTATTACCCTTAAATTTAGGAAAATATGTTTAGGCGCCACTCTGAAGTTCTGGTGTATATTATTAACAATTCTATGAAATTTGGAATTTTTCCAAATCAGTTTAAGTTCTCAAAAATTAAACCTTTATTTAAAAAAGGAAGCCCAACAGACTTGAACAATTACCGACGGATTAGTTTACTATCAAGTTTTTCAAAAGTCTTTGAAATGGTGGTGTGCTTCAGACTGTTGGACTTTATGCACTTGGGGCAACTCTTTGCCCAGAGTCAGCATGGATATCTGAAGGGTAGATCAACCATGTCAGCAATTTTTCAATTCACTAAAGCAATCTTAGACCACCTTGAAAATAAAAACTTGGCATTAGGTATGTTTTTAGATCTTAGCAAAGCATATGATTGCATTGACAGAGAACTGCTACTTTATAAATTAAGTAAATATGGAGTTAGGGGTAATGCCCATGCATGGATGCGATCCTACCTTTCAGATAGACAGCAGCGAGTCGTAGTCCAGGACGGAAGTGGTATATTCAAATCTGTTTTTAGGAAAAATACTGTTGGTATAGCGCAAGGGAGTATTATAGGGCCTATATTATTTATAATTTATATAAATGACCTAAATGTATTGGAAATTAATTCCTCCCTAACTAACTATGTTGATGACACAAATTTGTTGGTAGCTGCAACGGATTTTCCGGAATTAGATCAGAGAGCAGAAGAAGTTTTTGTAGAAATAAATAATTGGTTTAGTGGAAACAAACTAATTCTGAATGAAAAAAAAACTAATATTGTTATTTTTAGAACAAAACAAAATAAAATAAATATGCCGGATAGTCTAAAACATAAATGGCATTGAACTAAAGAGGGAAACAGATACCAAGTTTTTGGGTCTAACGATCAATGAGTTTTTGTCATGGGAGACTCATATAAATTCTTTATGCTTAAAGCTGGGAAGTATTGGGTATGGTATAAAAGTTGTGTCATCATACATGGATAACCAGACAATCAAAATATTGTATCATGCCAACTTCGAATCTGTTTTGAGATATGGCATTGTTTTCTGGGGTAGTAACTTTGAAACCCAACAAGTGTTCGTAGTGCAGAAAAGAATAGTGCGACTGTTACGTAAATTAAAATATTTGCAAACCTGTAGGGGTGTTTTTAGGGAAATAGGTATTATGACAGTTTATGGACTATATATCTACGAGTGCTTAATGTTTGTTTTTAAAAACAGGGAAATATTTCAGGGACTGAATGACCATAGTCATAATACAAGAACTCTTAATCTTTTGTATCCATCTCACCGTTTGTACAGAAAAGAGTCCGTATTATATTTGCATTAAATTGTATAATAAGCTACCTAATACAATTAAGAACATTAGCAGTATAAGAGTGTGGAAAAAAACTATAAAAAGGTTGTTAACTGAAATTGAACCATATGCTATACAGGAGTTTCTTAATCATAATATGATATAGATAACTCTCTTTTATGACGTCATTTCATTTTATATATTGCCTTCCCTATGTGATTGTAGTTTGTAATTTGAAATAAAGAAATATTATTATTATTATTATTATTATTAAACAGCAATGTGCTCAATGAATAAAATATAAAATTAAAAGGCAAAAAAAGGAAAGTACTACAAACTACAATGGTATAACAAATCGTTGGTAAACAGTATCAGGTATACAGGTTATTGTCACAGCAATTCCTCTAGTAATGGTCAGAAATGATTCAGTCTAGAATCAAATCTCGATTTATATTCTACTGAACTTATTAAAATACTGACCCACCTGTCTCTCATGTTAATTTATAATAATTTTGGTATAGATACTAGTTTAAGCAAAACGATAATTTAAGGCGTTAAAAGTTATTCTTTCCTATTCATCTTTTCTTTGTTAATTCTCCAACTTCAAATAGTTTTATTGTTTTTCAATTTAAATATATGTTTTTAAATTCCGGTTTTATTAGAATTTAGTTTTATCCGGTTTTATCGTTAATATACACTACCCAAGGGGGGAGGGGATTTAAACCCCCAGAGACCCAATATTTTTTTCCAACTCAACCAAAATAATTCTTCGCCACTACTAAACGATACTAATATTGTAGATTACAACATTCCTGTGACTGATTGTGCAATAAATATGTTTTCACTTATAATCTCCCTAGTGTTCGAATTATTTCCGGAAATTTTCTAGAAAAATGCGTGACTGAGGAAGAATTTCCGGATATTAATTCAAGGACGCGGGGGATTCGGTAAGAAAATTTCACACCTAAAATTTATTTCAATTATTTTATTGAAATTATCCTTAATTATGGGAATACTTAAACTTTCAAAAAAAAGTTTCCTCACCGTTTAGTTAAACGAAATGCAAAAAATATAGTATAAGTGGAAATTACCCTTTTTATTTATATTTACTACATTTCATTTACTAAAACAAAGGGAAAGCATAGTATAGTCTAGTTTAGGCTAGTTATGCCAGATAAAACAATTTTTAAAATCTAGGTAGATAGTAGATACTACAGTCAAGTAGGCTTAGGCTTGTGATGTCAAAATCGTCTCTGCTATACGTCACGTCGACAGTTATTTCTTAAACGTGCTTCTTTAGTTCACAATAATTAAATCATGGCAGTAAACAATCAAGAAACTAATTTTAAGCCCTATGGTGTTTGTAAATCTTGCTCTGAAATAGGGGACATTAATATGTCTCATAAAAATTTAAAGTATTTGCAATGTTTACTGGAAAAAACTGAATTAAATCTCCATCAAGAAAACCTTTTCTCAGCTATCCAGAAGATTTTAGAGGAAGATATCCCATCCTTTTTAAGAAAAACCAGAATTCAGCAGAACAAAATTGCATCCAAATATTACATCTATTATATTAAACATAGACATCTGATAGAAGTGGAAAGGGAAGATAACCATTATCCTTGTTATTCTCCATTACGAAGAGAAGAGTTCGAACCAGAATTCCAAAAATATTTAGCCTTAATGAAAGAAATATTTGGTAAATAACTATTTGTATTTATTTAGTATTATAAAATGAATAAAAACATTAAATACCAAAATTTGATCCTGAATACTGATTTTCGGATCATATGATAGCTGTCAAGAAAAAATTTCCACTTATTAATTTTGTTCGCCTAGCTTGGCAGGAGGAGAAAAATTTCCGAAAAATTTGAAGGTTGTCATTGGTAACTGTCGAAATGAAAGTGTGTGATTGGCTTAGAATGAAAGGTGTGAAATTTTCATCGAAATTTTTTAAGTCAATTTCTGCCCCCCCCCCCTTAAAGTTTAAACTTCCCAATTGGTTTCCATGACAACAGCCTTTTCGACCCAAGATTTTTCTCGTAATTTTCAAGGGCCATAAGCAATTCTTTAAATTTTTATTTTATTGATGACAAATTTTGTATGCTCTTGGTTGATTCCTGTATCATGGCAGACCCTTCGAAAAAATTTAAAAATTTTGTGTTTTTAGCTACTGGGACGGTTCCTATTTAATTTATTCATTAAATCACTGGTTTAAAAAATCTAACCGAATTAGGTGAATCAATTTGAAAACATTTTGGCCATCCTTATACTGACTGTCGAACAGTTCCTGTCTATTGTGTGGGCGAGGCAGGAAGTGCCACAATTTAAATTGGCCACAAGGAAGGTATTCAATTGGTTTTTAATGGGTTGAACAGATTTAATGACTAGAAAGGAACTTGTTACTTTGTATGAAGATAAGTTATTAGACGAGTTCCTATAACGTTACTGTTAAATAACAAAGCAAAGCACAGCCAATATTTTTTCCTCCCCCCTTGAGGCGGTAAAGTATGTCCCTCTATATTTTTTCATGCAATTATATTATGAAAATGTTTGCGGAGCGTTCTTTTAACAAATTATAAATAAATAATAAATTTTATTTGCTTAGCACATACAGTATCTTACAATTTATAATATCATTAGCTTATTTAATTAAAGTAGGTACTAAGCTATTAATCAGCACGATTGATTTTAAAAATCTGTGTGTGCTGGTTAATAACTTATTGTTTGTATTTCTATATATCTAGGTTATGCTTATGATTTAATTAGATAAAAAGAAAGGAAAACAAATTTAATACTCTCAGTGTCCACAAACAACCCCAGTTAGATGAATGAGACAATAGATAATTAGGTAGGTTTTAAGTCGCAATGGTGATACACAATTTACAATGTTTACATTTACATGAAAATGTGCTCATCAATAAAGTCATTTATCAAAATCCAGTCTTGAATTTTTTCTTTATCTCACTGAAAGGTTTAATTTTCAGCGAGATAGGCAAAGCATTATACATTCTGGGACCAGTATAACTAATATGTCTCTGGGATGCTGTGTGTTTGACAAAGGGCATCAACAGATTGCTGTTTGCGGCGTAACTTGTATTGAAGTCATGAAACAATTCAATTCTGTAGCACTGATTATTACTCATGAATGTTAATACAGATTTCGTATACAATTGTTCCAGGTTCAGAAGTTTACTTTGCTGAAACAATAGCTGTGTAGGAAACCTTCTAGTTTTGAACATCATTATTTTAATTATATATTTTTGGGCTATACTTAGACTAGCTAGCACTGTTTTTGATGCCCTTCCCCAGACAATTATCGCATAATTTATAATCGACTCAACTAGTGAAGAATAAACTATTTTTAGTGTTTTAAGAGGTAACATATTTCTAAGTTCAAGAAACTCATATATTAGTTTTCTAATTTTTTTTGTGACATAGTCAATAGGATTTTTCCAATTTAAATTTTCATCAACGTAAATTCCTAGGTATTTTATACATTTCACTCTTTCTATTTTATTACTACACTTACATGTCCCAAAGTCAGTACTACATTCCGAACTATGTATTCTTAGATATTGAGTTAATGGCATTGATGCCTGGTTTAGAGCAAAGGTGATGAATTTAGTCTTTTCGATGTTTAGTGACAGCAAGCTGTGGTCCAGCCAATTTTTTATTTTTGATGCCGCAATCTCAGCCTTTCTACTGACAAGTTCCCACGATTCGTCCTTAACTATTATTGCTGTGCCATCAGCAAAGCAGATCACCTCAATATATTAGCGAGGCAAATATACACTGAGAAAAATGATCTAGCATAACAGGTTTGCTAAGACATAGTTTGTATTGATAGCTTATTTTTTATTAACCCATACAAGGGCGTCCGAAGGAACTTTTTCAAGGGGGGGCAAATCATAATTGGAATTATTTTTGTTTCTATATAGCACTTCAACAAACCTTCAATAAAAGAATAGAGCAAAACACCTAATACTTATATTAACCCTAGATTAGTCGCGCTTGATTTACTACCTTGATTGATCGCGCTGGTCTCCTAGACCAGGTAGCCATTTTAACAAGATAAACAATTTTGAAAACTCAAGTTGTTGTGAAATATAAGAAAACCAGTACACTTATTATAATTTGTATTTATTTGAAAACAGAGGTATTTTAGGTGAAAAAAAATCGCTTTAAAAATAGAATAAAAAATATTCTTACAAGCATACAAACAAAACTCCTATACTTTAAAAATACATAAGTCGCACTGGTGTGATGGACCGTTTTACGATCTCTGGCGCAAGATCACTTCCGTATCACGACACAATTAATACTGCCAAATGCTTGACCTACTTCAAGCAGACTTACGGCAGCACAGCCGCGGCACCCGGCTACGTTGAAAAATATTTGCAATTTCGCACCACCCGGTCTCAGAGACCATGGCGCGACTATTCTAGGGTTAAATAACAAAAAATACCTAAACAAAATATTTAAAAATGTTCAAATATAACAAAAAACTTATAAGTTATTCAGATTTATTGGAGAAAAGAAATGTTAATTTTCTTAAATCTTTTGCAAATTCATCAATAATTTTTTCAATTAAATGTCTTTTTTTTTCTTTTACAAATTTGCGATGAACACTCATACATAAACCGTCCAATCGGTGCTCAGTCATAGTCGAGCGAATCCAGGTTTTTACTTTTCTAAGAGTACTGAATGATCTCTCGACTGTACATGTAGTTGGAGGTAAACAAATTGCTATCGCAATTGCCTGACCAATAGTATATCTATTTGTATATTGCTATTATGACTAGCTGTGTAAATTAAAATAAAGCTTTATTTATTCTAGGTATTCTAATATTTTTCCTTCGCTATTTAGTGAAGATTTTTGAATTCCACATTTCATTTTATGCAACAAGAGTTCGTTTTACCAATTTTGTCAATTAAATTGTATCTCAATAAATATGTATATCCCAGTTAAATAAAATATCTCAAATCTACTTGAGCCAGGGGGGGGGGGGGCAAGCGCACCCCCTTGCCCCCCCCCCCCCCCTTCGGACGCCCTTGAACCCATACTAAATAAATTGCTTGTATATCGAACCCGCTTTAGTGTTGTATCAATTCCAGATTCGTTAGAACTGTGTTTAGTAATCAGTTCCATTAGCAGCACAGTTTTGTTGAATAATGAACTACTTTTTATACATTAATTTGGTTAAAAAATAAATTGTACCTTCTCAATCCGACGCATTTTGTTCCCAGCAAAGCGCTTTTCCTACAATTACGAAAGCAGAACAGCATCCCCAAAAACGCATTGTATCCGTTAGAACCTATAATCTACAAGACGTTGGTGGGGTTCGTAGCGATCGACAATCACCGCGCGCCGTAGTATTAGTTTTAACGTATTTGTTGCGCAGGTGACATCGTTGTTCGGAGTGTTCTAGCTGTCCTGTCTGAATTTGAACTTTATTGATCGTACCAATACCTGTTTCAATTAATTTATTTTTACTTTGTATTTAAGTTGTTTTAAACTTTGCATGTCAGATAAAGCAATAGAATATTCTTATTTCGCAAAAACCCATCATTAGTATTGGACTGGGCGAATTTAACTATCTCAGTAAACCATGTTGCATAATGGATAATCAGATGCAATGTTAAACGACAGGAACAATATTACGCTAGAAGCTATTTAAATTTTTGAGAACTACCGTTCTGATTTTTAGTGGTAAGTATATGCTTTATTAACCGTAGCAAGCAAATACTATTATGATTAATGTCAAGTTTTATTACAACTGCCAGTCAAAATACAGTATATAAAACACCCCCAATAGAACTTGATAATTACTATGAGTATTCAGAGCAATAATGGCTATAAACCATTCTATGCAGGGCCGATCCTAGGATGTCGGCCGCCCGCGTGCAAAGACCTATTATGCCGCCCCTTTAAAGAATTTTTCCTAGTTTGAGTAATACTTAACGTTGACGTCAGTGGCGCAGCCAGAAATTTTGTTCGGGGGGGGGGTTAACTTCTTGCGCCGCAGGCGAAAATTTTTTTGGGTGCCACGCCCTTTTTTGGGTAAAATACGTATGATTGACGAGAGCGAAAGCCCCCTAAAACTTCTGCAATAATACGCCGCTGGCCCTAACTAAATATTTATGAAAAAAAAATAGAGATTTCATTTTAATTAGTAAAAATGTGTTTAAAATAAGTAACGCATATATACATACTTATGCTAAAACAAAACAAAAACCTTATACAATAAGTTGTAAGTAATCACTAATAATACTAATATTAAAGTAAAATTCTTCGTTTTGTTTTTGCCATTTCGTCCAGAATTTCTTCCACGGTAATATTAATATCGTGGTTCGCATAAAGAACTGCCAAACCATTTAATCTGTCGGACTCGCAAACTACTTAACAACCAACGTATCAACGATAATTAGGTAAATACAAAAGCACCAAACCTCGCAAACCTCAATAAATAAAATTCACAATAATTCGGTGTACAAAAGGGTAGCGGGTAGAAACATCGCTTTCAAATTAACGGACAGCTCGAGCTTAGTCGTGAGTGTCACGTGCCAATATGACGTTCGGGATACATTGTTGTCAGACGTAGTATAATTTCACTATTGATAACATGATTGATGTAAATTATGTGGCAGAATATAAAATATTAGTAAAAGGCGTGACATGAAAAATTGGTTTGCAATTAAACGAATAGGCTAAGTTTCTAAGCCCGGCAGCCCCCCCCCCTGGTTGCGCCACTGGTTGACGTTATAAACTCATCTACATGTACTTAAGAGTAAAAGGTTAAACATTAATAAAAATGCAAACTACAAAAAAAATTTAACGGGAAAAATTTTTGGGCCAGCTAATATGTTATATTAGCGATACCTTTTTTCTTTTTACTTTAACAAAACGACCGCGGCCGTTTGATTGAAAATCTTTAATAAATAAATCCATTTGAAATAATTCACAAAAATATTGTTTTCTTCTTCGACGTTAATTTAAAGTTATCTTTTATAGTTTGATAAATGTCACTTTATTTTTATTTCGAGAAATTCGTAAAAAGTTTTGCTTGATTGACAGAACTATCTGCGGCCTACGGCCGCCCCTTGTTTTGGCCGCCCGCGTGCGGTACACGCGCTGCACACCTGCTAGGATCGGCCCTGATTCTATGGTAGCAATAACTCCTATTTTCTATTGGCTAAAGTACCCTGATGTTATCACTACACAACGGTCTAGCAATTTTCGTTGTCTTCCAGTAGGAAAACGCGTTGCTGTCACATACAGGGTGGCGCATCGAAAACGAAACAGAGACATTTACTGGCAGCTCAAGTTATTTTTTGGGAAAACACTCGGACCAGTCGATTTTGTTTTCGAGAGGGACACAAAATTGGCAAAAAATCACGTTAACACGTGCAGCCCCCTGGGCGGGGGTGGCACCACCCCTAAAATCTTAAATGGAAAGGCGGTTCGAGTGATACCTCTTATTTTATAGGTCTTTCAATTCCCTTTATAATGTAGTAAAATTCATGTACCAGTTCAGTAGGTAGTTTTGAATATTTATTGATTTAAAGCTTAAATAAAACTTTAATACATCATCATTAGTAAAGATCAATACATGTGGCAGCAAAGTAGTTTAAAAATGGAGAATGAACTGCTCAGGTCAAATTATAGTGTTAACTTTTTTACCACGAAGACAGAAATTAGTGTAAACACATCAAAAATAAAATTTTAATAGGCCAAAAAATACTTTTATGGGCGTGTCACTAAACAATTTTTTTGGGCTGCGGCGCTGTTGCTGCTTCCTTACAATACTAAATGACCCCCTACTTCAAATAACCACGAGCCGCCACTGGATATCATACGAAGAAGTAATTAATTTTTAAATTTATTTTTCTGTCTTGCTTTCAACAAGAATGAAAGTGTTCACCCGTTATATTAATGTTAATAAAAAGATAATAAATAAAAGTGACAACTCCAGGCCCTCGTATAATTTGGTGTTATCATATCAAAATATATTCACTCTTGCTGTTTCAAATTATTTGTTCAAGTGAAAGTTGGGTCCTTAATCATGTAGGTACCTATTATTATGTATATATGTTTTATGAGTAGGCGTTTTTTTTTTATCTTAAAGTAATTATTCATAATTATACAAGAATGTAAAGGTCTATGTCCTAGTCAACTTTTCGATTTTTTAAAATAAGAGTGATAGTTGTTTTGGTACCTATCTCGACTTTTATTTAAAGAGCTATTTCTTATACCTTATTAAAGCTCTAAACCTGGACTTGAAAATCCAGTATGTAATGAGAGAAAACTATATTGTTTAAAAAATTTAAATTTTAATTAATATATTCGGATCAGACTTAGACACGGAGCCCGTTAGAAACCTTCCTAATCAGCACATCTGTACAAAAAGCTTTACTTGAAAATATAAACTGTAAAAGTAGTTAAGTATGCACAAGCCCCACATTTCAGTAGTTTTGGCTATATAATTTGGTTTTCACTACAGTGTGACCAGTAAAGTCCGCATCATATGGGATTTTTTTTATTAATAGCTTTATTCGAAATTTGACTTTGGCATCAAGTTCTGCTTCGATCGAGATGAAAATTAAGCAAAAAAATAGTAGTCACGTGATTCGCATTATCTGTCAAATTTTAATTTAAAAAAAAATAGTTCAAAAGTGGGGTTATTTCTAAAAATATCGAAAAAAGTTTTTAGACATTTTTTTTCTAAATGCAGTTTCTAGCCCACATGCAAAATTTCTGCTGCATAAGATAATTTTTTTTCAACCCAGTCAAAATAAGACTCAACGCAACCTACATAAAACACCTAAATATAATATTAAGACAAAAAAGAACACAGTGTCATCAGTAAAGTGTTTATTAAGTGGAAAATAAATTTAGTTTAACGACATAAAGTTTATCTATTTTCAACGATTTAATTTAAAACCCCTATATTATAATTTATTATTAAGCTATGTCGTAATAACGTTAACGTGTATTACTTTCAAACACAAACTAAGTTTTCAAAAATACTTATTTTATGTAGTTACCTTAAACAGGGTCAAAAACAAATAAACTTTGCATCACATGCGACCAAATTTTAATAGCCCAATTTTGATTTTGTAGAAAAACACACGTTTAATATGGCGCTACTTTAAAGAAAATGGATTTGAAATAAAGCATTGTCAAAACTAAGAAGTTTTATGTAGGATGCGTTGAGTCTTATTTTGCAAAAATGGTGCAATTTACAAAATATAGGTAAAAAATCAAAATTATCTTATGTAGCTAAAATGTTGCATGTGGGCTAGAAACTGCATTAAAAAAAAAAACTTTTTCAAATAACTTTTTTCGATACTTTTAGAAATACCTATCCCTACTTTTGAATTATTTTTTGGAAAAAAAATAAAATTTGACAGATAATGCGAATCACGTGACTAGGTACTATTTTCTTGCTTAATTTTCATCTTGATCGAAGTAGAACTTGATGTCAAAGTCAAATTTTGAGTAAAGTTATTAATAAAAAAAAATCCCATATGATGCGGATTTTAATGGTCACACTGTATAATATTATTTAGTTTAAATAGCCAATGGATCGTTTTCCTATTTAAATTATTTCCTGTAAAATTATTTGTAATACGTAATATTTCGCCTTGAGGCTTTAAGTGAAATGGCTAATATAGTCAAATTTCACTAAGAACACGCCACTTCGTGGCTCAGTCATTCACGGCACCCTGGTCTATTTTAGGTTAATATGTTGGCGACAGAGACAGGACTGGGCTAAGAAGCTCTTTTAACATAACATTTATCATATTTTAAACTTGTACGGGGGATCTGACATCTGAATGGTTTATTACCATAATGGATTGCAAAAACACAGCGTTCGTATTATTTACAATTGAAACATCGAACTCAACGTGGAATAGACCAATAATTACGACGTTATTCATTGGTAAAACACAAAAATACATTGGACATGCACGAGACTTACCAATGAAAAACGCTATGAACAACACTGACAACATACCGTGCGAGCAAAAATTATTTGCATCAAAAAGGGCTTGGATTAAAAAACGTAGGGCTTGGCTTAGATCACAATGATATGGGGACGATATATCTAACCAAATCTAGGTTAAAATTTTGTTAAATTCATATTATGACATGATATGCCAAACTAATGAGTAATAGAAATAAGTAGACAAATACAAATTTATTTTTGTTGTTTCTTGGAATACTTGCATTTATAAGGAAATAAATTTAGCTGCTTCTTAAGAATAGTCCTGCATGATCCATAAGATCTTCCCACTTCGTGGGGACAATTTGTTGACGTATTTTGCATTATTTCACCAACGTTTGCAACAAGTTTTTCTCTTCTTACAGATGGTCTTCCTGCTCCTTTTTTGTGTTGTATTGAACCTGTTTCCCTAAACACAGCCACGGTTCTTCTCAGGCAATGATAAAAATCTCCAGCAATAAAAGCAACGTTAGGAAAATGTTCGTGAAAATCGTCCATGCACAAACCCGGATTGTATTGCCACTCACCATTTACTTTAACCCCGTGTCAAAAATTCGCTTCGACCATGAATGTTTTGTGCTATTCCGTAAAGCCCATTGTGTGACACTGTGTTAATTGTTAAAGAAATTGTAAAAATTAGCGATGAATCAAATTACTTGTAACGACTGTCAAAGATGGCGGAATAACTGATTGATCGTTAATTCAGGTAGTTACTGACACCCAACAGGTATTAGGCTCTACGGATAAGCATTACGTCCTTAGTTGCAATGTTCCCTTCGATGGAAATAATTTTTGCTCGCACGGTATCTCTTACTTTTTGGGTTTTGTAAAGTTCATTATTTTTATAATAAAGTTCCTTTCATAAAAATTCCTCATTATTTTCTAATTCCTCACTCTAATGTAAAACAACAAATAATTTTCGAAAATTTATAGGTATCATTATTAAAAAAGACCGTTTTATAATTTAGCTATAATCATCTTAAGTAGTTAAGTAGAAACTCAAAAAGGGTCCATTATTTCAATGGACTATCTATCCGATTTAAAATTGAGAGATAGAATTAAATAATTTAAACATTTTTAGATGTGGGCAATAAACTTTAAATTACAAGAACTATCTAGAATCTAACTAATACTAATGGTATACAGGGTGTCTCGTGGCGACAGTCCGTTAGAATATTTCGGAGAGTAATGCGATTTAAATCCTGCAAGTTTGGATAAACGTTTGTTCGGAGACGCTCTCTTTTAAATAAAATAACAGAGACCATACGCGATTTCCGGTTATACCGTAGGGGAGAGGCGGGCATAATGATATACTTAGTTTTTTATCCATAAAACCTAATGAACAAATGAGTTTTAGTTCATTATTTTAATACATGTCGATGACCAGTAAAATACTCTACAACTTTAGAAATAAATGTATTCTTTTTTTTTATGAACTTTATTTGGAACAGGTTAAACGTACTTTGCAACATAAAATCATTTTGCCCGCCCAGGTCGGGCAAAATGGCATACTTGCTTTTAACCAGCCCATTTCGCCATTACGGACAGCTTGTATGGCTCTTTCCATATCGACATCATTCCAAACTCCTTTATTTGTTGTTCTTTTATATGAATAAACCATCTAAATAAATAGTAATCCATTAAAACTGTGAACAAAGCAGGCGGGCAAAATGACATACTATTCATTTTACCTGCGATTATGCTATGTCGTTTTGCCCGTCCTGATATTTTTTTAAAAATGTTGGTTCAAAAATACTTAAATTGCAATTAACTTTCAAAAATGTGTTATTAATTTATAGTGTACAATTGTGTGGTCACGACAATGTCTTAAAACTATGGTAAAAATTAATTTTAGGTAGTTAAATAATATTCCAAAATGTTACTTACCCTGAAGGTCAAAACCAGGCAACCACAAATAACACAATAAATCCGTCGGATGAAAGTATAGAGAGTCCGTACTAGAGCCAGTGCAGTGTTTCCGGCTCTTGAACGTTATCACCCGAATTGGGACTTATACTGCTACTAGATTTGGCATACTAGAAAAAAGTCATTATGCCCGTCTATGTCATTATGCCCGCCTCTCCCCTAAGTTGTTAGATATTATTGTACTCGATAATAAATTGTGGGAATATGGAATTTTCGATACAAGGAAGTGGAAAAGTAATATGTTTTTATCTGCATCAACAAATTTAATTTTTTTAAATACGATGTTATTGCATTTAATATACAGTGTCACCAGTAAAGTCCGCATCCGAGTCCGCATCATATGGGATTTTCTTTTATTAATAGCTTTATTCAAAATTTGACTTTGAGTTCTGCTTCGATCGAGATGAAAATTAAGCAAAAAAATAGTAGTCACGTGATTCGCATTATCTGTCAAACTTAAATTTTTTCCAAAAAATATTTCAAAAGTGGGGTTATTTCTGAAAATATTGAAAAAAGTTATCAGAAAAAGTTTTTTTAAATGCAGTTTCCAGCCCACATGCAAAATTTTAGCTGCATAAGATAATTTTGATTTTTTACCTATATTTTGTAAATTGCATCACTTTTGCAAAATAAGACTCAACGCAACCTACATAAAACTTCTTAGTTTTGACAATGCTTTATTTAAGATACATTTTCTTCAAAGTGGCGCCATATTAAATGTGTGTTTTTCTACAAAATCAAAATTGGACTATTAAAATTTGGTCGCATGCGATGCAAAGTTTATTTGTTTTTGACCCTGTATACAGGGTGTCCGAAAAATACGTGTACAACGTTTGACGACAGACGTCTGACGTCAAAATAGGTCCATCTAAGCCGACATAGTTATGTCCAAAATTGTCTCGTTTAGCCGGTAGAGGGCGTCAAAAATTTGTAAAAATATTGGTTTCTCCTAAATTACGTGAAAACCTGCTAATCGATTTTAATGATTTTTAGTATGTAGACTAATACTATAAAATGACGTTTTCTAGTATAGTATAGTCACCGGCTGTAAATAAGTGGAAGTGTTATAAAAGTGATATAATACGTCAACATTTCTCCTCATTTTTTATATGAACGGCGTTATGACAACCCAGATATTTTTGTAGAGTGACTGGATGTATTTGGAAGCTATTTTACCTCTTTAATATTTTTCGTTGAATGTGCTGTTTTGTCAGAAGAAAATATTTACAATATTTAGTATTATTAGTAATAATATTAATATTCTCAGAGTTCGTATAATTTTCCATTTTTAATGGTAAAATGAACTTATAATTCAAGAATGTTGATCGTATACTTGAGTAAATTTCATAGACTGGTGACAATTTGTCAATAATTGTCAAATAATTAAATGCCATAGCAACAAGGTCACTTAAAAAATTATTGTTACAGGTAATTTGATTTTAATATTATTACTAATAATACTATAATTGGAAATATTTTCTTCTGGCAAAACAGCTCATTTAACGAAAAATATTAAAGAGGTAAAATAGCTTCCAAATACATCCAGTCACTCTACAAAAATATCTGGGTTGTCATAACGCCGTTCATATAAAAAATGAGGAGAAATGTTGACGTATTATATCACTTTTATAACACTTCCACTTATTTACAGCCGGTGACTATACTACCAGAAAACGTCATTTTATAGTATTAGTCTACATACTGAAAATCATTAAAATCGATTAGCAGGTTTTCACGTAATTTAGGAAAAACCAATATTTTTACAAATTTTTGACGCCCTCTACCGGCTAAACGAGACAATTTTGGACATAACTATGTCTGCTTAGATCGACCTATTTTTGTACACGTATTTTCCGGACACCCTGTATAAGGCAAATTCATTAAATAAGTAATTTTTAAAACGTAGTTTGTGTTTGAAAGTAACACACCTTAATAATAAGACAAAAAGGAACACAGTGTCTTCAGTAAAGTTAAGTGGAAAATAAATTTTAGTTTAACGACGTAAAGTTTATCTATTTTCAACGATTTAGTTTAAAACCCCTATATTATAATTTATTATTAAGCTATGTCAAAAACAAATAAACTTTGCGTCAAATGCGACCAAATTTTAATAGCCCAATTTTGATTTTGTAGAAAAACACACATTTAATATGGTGCTTCTTTAAAGAAAAAGTATCTGAAATAAATCATTGTCAAAACTAAGAAGTTATATGTAGGTTGCGTTGAGTCTAATTTTGCAAAAGTGACGCAATTTAGAAAATATGGGTAAAAAATCAAAATTGTCTTATGCAGCCAACATTTTGCATGTGGGCTAGAAACTGCATTTAAAAAAAAACTTTTTCTAATAACTTATTTCGATACTTTCAGAAATAACCCCACTTTTGAATGATTATATTTTGGAAAAAATTAAAATTTGACAGATAATGCGAATCACGTGACTATTATTTTTTTGCTTAATTTTCATCTCTATCGAAGCAGAACTAGATGCCAAAGTCAAATTTCCAATAAAGCTATTAATAAAAAAGAATCCTATATGATGCGGACTTTACTGGTCACACTGTATACTCTAGGTATATTCTAAAAAAGTAATATTTACCCTCATTTCCTGTGTATAAATTTTACCCCTAAGTTTCATTTAGACATATCTAGTGGTTTCTGAGATCTATTAGTAAGTAACTTACCGTTAATATGTATTGACTAGTATTTAACTTAAATAATAACATCTTCCTAGAAAACCATTTGTGGTAAACCCCTTTAAAATGCTTTAATCTTAATATTCAGCTGTTCGACAGTTATTTGGTACCAAAGTACCAATGCATACCCCATCCCCATCCTTAATATCGACAAAATGAACTACATAAATTAAAATTCTGTAGTAAAGAAGAATAAGGCAAGAGTAAGTTCGCACATTAAGGGTGTAAAAACGCTTACCAACACATATTATTTTAAATTAAAAACCGTCTTTTATATTATAAAGACGGTCAAACCTACAAAAATCAAATGTTTCTTAATACATCATCCAAATGACATATCCCCTCAGCATCGAAAAATCAACAAAAACCTTTTAGTAATCTTCGCATGCCCTGGCATGACAAATGTGTGGCAGACTGACAGGTTGGCCTAAAAGGAAGGCAGCGTGGTTAATAAAATAACATGTGTGTGATATTGCTCAGGGTCGTACTGGGAATAATGTTAAATATATTATTATATTATTAATAACTAGCGTGTACCCGGCATGCGTTGCAACCCGCTGGTATAAATACAAACCCGAACAAACCCGATATATTAGTACCCGGCATGCCACTTTCTGAAATTGCACCCGTGTGAAGCCGGGCGGGTCGCTAGTTATACATAAAAACCTTCCCTTGAATCACTCTATCTATTAAAAAAAAACGCTTCAAAATCCGTTGCGTAGTTTTAAAGATTTACGCACATAAGGGGACAGACGGGCGACAGCGACTTTGTTTTATACTATGTTAAGAAGCTATTTTTCTTCCATCAACGCTTTTTGGTATTTTTAACGCGTACCATATATTTATACTGTTTAAAACGTCTAAAGCTATTAAATTTATTTCAACATTTTTTCCTATTAACGAACGCTTCAAAAATAGTTAAGTACAGCCTAAAAATTAATTTTAAAGAGAAGATGTAAAAAAATTGCAATCATTATTTATAGTTAACTAGCGTGTACCCGGCCTGCGTTGCAATGCCAGGCATTATACGCCTCTGAGATAATAATTAGGCGAGTTCACCATCACGTCAAGATTTATAAATGCAAACCCGAACAAACCTCTTAATTTATCAGTGTTTCTCTGCAATATTATGCATATATTATACATAAAACCCTTCCTCTTGAATCACTCTATCTATTAAAAAAAAGCGCTTCAAAATCCGTTGCGTAGTTTTAAAGATTTAAGCACATATAGCTGGGGACAGACGCGACAGCGATTTTGTTTTATACTATGTTATTAAGATAATTGAAACAGTATTACATTTAGGGTTTTCATTAGCAAAAAATAATTCCTAAAAATTGCCTAATTACCTATACCCCAGAATCAGTGGCGCAACTACAGGGGGGCAGAGGGGGCCCATCCAAAAGTAATTTTAAAGTCGAAAAATATATTGGTACGGTTCTTAAAATATTGTCTTACGAAACATAATTGTAATCAAGAAAATACGAAAAACAGGAAAAATTTTGGTTACCTACCTATCTATTTACTATCCACATTTATTTGGAAAATGCACAAAATGCACAAAAATTGAAATCGCGATCTATTAGCTATTGAAGAAAGATGGTGGGCGGTTTCCGCAAAATAATTCTTTCCGGGTTGAATGCTTTGTACAAAAAAAGTTCGAAAAGTGAAAGGACCTGGGTGGAACTATTTAAAATATGCTGCAACCGGCAACTGCGCTTGCCCAAAGTTCCCAAATTTAAATTTGCTGACGAATTAAGTTCTAATAAAAGATTATCAGCTGCAAAATCCTATTTCAAAACGCAAATATTTTGTGGAACATTGGATATAGTTATCCAATGCAATTTAGGAGTTTACATGACATTGCAAGACTTCTTAAACCGATTTTTCCTCAACATAATCGGAACCTGTCGGAAAGTGAACTTAAACAGTTCGTTTTAAACTTGGTAGAAAAATATAATGATGATTTGTCAGTTGACCTTGCGAGCCAAATTGTGCAACTGAAACTATCATTTGGCAATATTGCAAAATTCTTAATAGTGAACAATTATTTGATAGCACCAAATTTTCAGACGTTTGTATGTTGTTATTAACTCTGCCGGTGTCAGTTGCACAAGCAAAACGTTCATTTTCTAAGTTGAAGATTATTAAAAACCATTTGCGAAGCTCAATGAGTCAACATCGCTTATCCAGTCTTAGTATAATATCAATATATATTGAAATACGTGATGCTAAGGCTTTAAACATCGACGACATAATTGAATCCTTTGCTAGCGCTACGACTATGTATGTTTATTTGAACTATCTAAGATATTTTAGTTGTTCGTTTTGTAACCAAAATTCAAACTTATAAATTCTTGGCGCCGTGGCATCTTTACCTCTCTACTGCCACAAGTGGCACGTAATATTTGCATCTTGGGTCTAGGCAAGTGTACGAGTATGGTGTATCGTAATTTGGGCCTCGCCAAACCACTCTGCCCCCCGGTCTAACAATCTGAAGTAACGCCACTGCACAGAATATAAAGCTACATGTAGCTATTATATTCTGTGCCTATACTAACAAAAATTATTGTATATTTCGAAAATGAAAGTTAAATCTGAAAATTTGTTACATAAGAAACAAAACTTAGTGATGCGTCTTTCAATATATTTAAACTGAAAGAAAATATCATAGATATTTACCTCTAGATAAACAAACAATTTACGAAAGTGGCAAATTTATGGCCTCGCGCATGTAAACAAAGCTACACCGGATTAGGCATGCGCACCGCAACATTATCATTTGTCGAATGGGAAAATAGACAGGTCCGGGATTTAAAATTTAAGTTCTTGCTCAAGAAATGGTAAAAGTTGACCTTCAATTTATTGTTACGTGTAAACAGTTACAGTTTGCCCCGAATTCTTGCCAAAAAATTTTTAGTAGTTGCAAACCTATCAGATTTTGAGAATAGAAAATTGTTTTTAAGGGTTTGTTTCTAAAATTTGTTTCAAAATGATTCGTCGTCGTGTTTTTAGTTCAAAAAGGAAGGGAACAAGTGAATTAAACTATAAAATTTATAAAATCGAATATAAAGAACAAACAAAATCAGCAGAATAACCAGGGACGGATTTATGGGGGGGGGGCGTTAAACATCAAAAGTTGGGAAAATTTGGTACACAAAAATGTGTGCAGCTTATTTAACTTCCATTAGTTGCCCGGACTAATATGGGATCGTCTCGTATTAAATTCCAAAATTACCGGACTTCTAATATATTAGAAGTCTTTGAGGAGGACGAAATCCTGACTGCGGCGCAGCCAATGACCTGTACTAGATCATTGGGCGCAGCTACCGCCTATTGCTTTGCTTGCGTCGCACACTACATAATTCAAGTTAAGACCGACTGTAATATACAGGGTGAGTCGGGAGGAATGGGCCAAACTCTAAGGGTGTATATGCATTAAAATAATAAGAAAAAACTCAAATGTTGTTATCCAATATTCATTTGTTTTCAAATTACAGCGTTAAATAAAATAATAATGTTTAACCAAAATATGCAACATTAACATTGTTTTAAATAAATCATTGGCTTTTTTTTAGAGGTTTGGATTGGTCGCGGTGGTCCTATTAGTTGGCCTCCTAGATCGCCAGACCTCACACCGTTGGACTATAATTTATGGGGTTGGTTAAAAAATGAGGTATACAAAGTAAAAGTAGATTACTATAGGGATGCATTAATTAGACGCATTAGAAATGCTGCGCTCAATATTAAAGAAAGGCACGAATCAATTAGAAGAGCCACGCGCGCCCCTCGTAAACGAAGCAGGAAATGTTTGGAAGTCAATTGCGGTATATTTGAAAATTTATTAAAACAATGATTTATTTAAAACAATATTAATGTTGCATATTATTTTGGTTTAACAATATTATTATTTTATTTAATGCTAAAATTTGAAAACAAATAAATATTGGATAACAACATTTGAGTTTTTTCTTATTATTTTGATGCAGTGATTACACCTTAGAGTTTGGCCCATTCCTCCCGAATCACCCTGTATAGATAGACACATTTAGCATTTTCAGTCATTTAAAGACTGTCGTTTATCGTACACAACCTAAGTCTTTGAAGGATCTTAAAAGCAGTATTTTAGATGCTGTGATTGCTGTGCATGTTATTTCTCGTGAACATTTTCAAAACGTGCTCTCCCAATTTTCTGAGAGGATTGGACGCTGTCATGTAGGTGGCTGAAGGACGACATTTTGAACATTTAATTAAATAACTTTTATTTTATATTATTGTTTATTTAAAAATTATTACCAATTTTGTTTAAATAAAATGTACTATTCATTTGCCCGTATTTCCGAAACAGTTGAATTTAGTCATATGAATGATAATCATACGAAAAACATTTTAAATTTATTGAGGATTTAAAATATCTGATAATATACAGGGTGTTCCATTTAAAAAAAAATGTCAACACTTGACAGTTGGTGACATTATTGACATATAGTATAATAGTTAAATAGTAAAATTTTAGTCCTATGGATTGCCCAAAACCCGGATCCGATATCACTTTTAGTTCGCCTGTAATTAAGCCGTTCCGGAACATTTGCCCAACAAACACTGTATATGTTTTTTATACAGTTTATTTGATAATTATGGGTAGGTCTGAAATAAATACTTTTTGAATTGTGTTATTTTTTTTATATTTTATAAAGTTGGGAAATTTAGGAATTTCACCCCTCCCAAAACAGAGGCTTTCGCTACGTCCCTGAGAATAACCAATCTTCGATGTTATCGCGTACCTAACCTCAAGTCAAATATTAGTTACATAATTGATTTTTACAATTTGGCAAAAACTTGGGTACGTGTAAAACATTTTCAAGTAAAATTTCGTGTTCAAGATCAAAGACCTAATTTTATTAGATTGCAGGGCTGCAAATAAACTATACCAAAACATGCATCGGGATAATAGGTATGTCTTGGTGTGTATCTCTTTATTTTCATACATTGTTTGTGTATCCTAGGCCTAGTTAGATGTGCTGAAATTGATCATAATTAAATAAAGTTAATCAGCATACTTAGGTACTGAAAATACGAAATACCTGATATTTTACCCCTATTTGGGCATAATAAAATCATACAATGGTCTTTACTAGTCATTGTATCCGAGTCACTAAAAGCACAAACACAATAATTTACTAAACTACACAAAAACTAGAAATCCGTAAATATTAAATACCCATAATACACAATAGCAAAGAAAACAACAAGGAATCCACAGAGAAAACTTAAAACACAACAATAAAAATGGCGCCCAGCCGGTTCTGAAGTGTATTTTGAGCACGTCGCTAAAGAAGGAAATACCGATCACAAGTGGTTTGTGCGAATGCCCAATACTGCTGGGAGGGAAGGCATCTGACTGGCGAGCCGTGCGCTCGGACGTATTATTTCATCCATAAAACTTAACTTTTGTGTCCGCACGAGATAAGCATACTATTACGTATACAGGGTGTTCCGAAATTAGCTGACAATATTTTAAGGGGATAAAGTACATTTAAAAATAAGTCTAAAATCCTCTATTAATATACCTTCAAAAATGCTTCGCTATAAGGCTAGAGCCCCCGAATTGGAGCTATGACAAGCAGTTTTTTCACAATATCTCAGAAACCGATTAGGCTATCGAAACAAAATTTGATACATGTTTTACCCATGGCTAGACGCAATAAACGGTTTCATTAGCTTAATTGTATTTCTTTCAGTGGCGTCCCACTCGGTAGGTAGTTGGGAGAATATTGCACTAAGTTTATTATTTGTAGGATTTTTTAACTTCAGGTGCAATTTTTAGAAGCCATGAAGTATTTTGTTGAAAAGAGGTACTCTTGTTTCATTGCGGTAGGATTCACCATTTTCCAGTAAAATCGATTTTAAAATTTTCGGTTTTTTGAAAGCCGTTGAAAAGGCTAAGGTAAATAATAATTTATAGGTAATAGGCGGCTGTGGTTGATTTGATACATGACTGGTATGGTGTATGCGAAAGAAGTAGACTCAATAGAAGAACTGAGGCAGCGAATTAATAACGCGGAAAACACCATAAGAGAAAATCATTTTCAAATTCTCCGTGCCTCACAAAATATAATATATATATATATATATATTGTGCATCCAACGAAATGGAAATAATTTCGAACACTTGCTTAAGAATTAGTTTCCCGTGTGGTTCACAATCAACTTTGATTTGCAATTTGTTATTCTTTTTTGTTTTATTTCAAAACTCTCTTAAAATCTCCATGAAAATAAATATGTAAAAAACAAGGTATTCTAAAAATATGTTTAATTTGAAAAGTTACATTCTGTCAAATTACAAAAATAGAAGGTTTTATTAACAAAAAATTTAAAATTAAAAAGAAATTACATTAAACTATGAAATTAAAAAATAAATAATTGTAATATTTACTTAAGGTTCCACCCCGTGCGACGTCACTGGAAAAATATTTTAAAGTAACATCCTTGCCTTGTCGCTGGTAGAACTTCTAATAAATTTGATGTTTTAATATGAAGTGTTTGCTGAGATATACAAAAAAAAACCTTAGCCTTTTCAACGGATTTTAAAAAACCGAAAATTTAAAAATGGATTTTACTGGAAAATGGTGAATCCTACTGCAATGAAACAAGAATACCTTTTTCCAAGAAAATACTTCAAGGCTTTTAAAAATTGTACCTGAAGTTAAAAAATCCTACAACTAAAAAACTTAGGGCAATATTTTCCCAACTAGCTACCCAGTGGGACGTCACTGGAAGAAATACAGTTAAGCAAAATAAACCGTTTATTGCGTCTTGTCATGGGTAAAACATGTATCAAATTTTGTTTCGATACCCTAATCGGTTTCTGAGATATTGTGAAAACCCCGCTTATCATATCTTCAACTCGGGGGGTTTGTTAACGAAGCGTTTTTAAAGGTATATTAATATAGGGTTTTAGTCTTATTTTTGGATGTACTTTAAGTCCTTAAAATATTGTCAGCTAATTTTGGGACACCCTGTATAAAGGTAAATGTCTATAGAAAATATACATCCCAATGTAAAGAAATTCAGTAATAGCGGATGAATGATCGATTGTAGATACCCATACGGCGCTTAAATACAAGTCCAATTCACCAAGGCACCAATGGCAAATCTAAATTAAAAACTAATATAATTTAACTATAAGGATTTAAAGTGACGTGTATTAGGGTAAAACCGCCAACTCTACTGCTATTCTTGTCCAAACATTTGAGCCCTGACCTGAACTTTTTTTTAAATAAAAAATCATATTGCGGTGGGTAACGCATATTATGAGGTTGAGCATTGACACTTATTAGGATCGTAAACCTGTAACAAAAGTATCATGCATTTTCTTATGATATTTTAAGGGCAATCCTCACAATTACATGAAATATATTGTTACGGATCTGTCTTGCTAAGATATTTGTTATATTACCAGATCGTAAAATGGAGATTAAAGGGTGATTATTTATATGGGGTTGAGAGTTAATGCGGTATTTCCTTCTTAATGTAATGGTGCCAGAATTTATAATATAAATAACTGGGGAATATTTTTGGTAGGATGGGATATAAAAATGAAAGAATTAATAAGTTAAGTTGATGATATTATTATGTGACTGATATTGAAATACTTGTATTTACTAAATACCATTTATTGAAATATGTATGTACTAGGTACTTATAAGAAGTTCGTTAAATATAATTTGGTCAAAATATTGTATCTATTTAAAACAGACATTTAGAAATTTCGTTCTAATGAATTTCTACGACTTGATAAGAATAAAATTACAGTTGCCTTTCAAATGTTTATTTTTTAAAGCCATTATTTTGGTTTAAATTATATTATATTTGAAAACTACAACTAAAAAAAGATATAGCAACAGTTTTGTAATGATTTTTTTGCGCTTATACACTTTTCCAACTAAAATTATTTTTTTGTTACAGGTACATTAATAGACTAGAATAGGATATTTTTATGTGGAATCTGCGTGCTTTTCCTATAAACTTAGGTGAGTAAACTATACCTATAATAATAAACATGCCAATAACAAAATATATTACTGGATCCATTAATTAATATTTTTTTAATGATGTTTTCCTGCAAAAGTAAACTTAGTCCTGGGAATCAACGACTCGAAACAAACATTACGCATAAAAGTTTAAATTGTTACACCCATGTCGCACAAATTTTTCGACCAATGACATATAATAATAGGTATTTTCGAGGGTATATTATTATCAATATTTTATATGTTATTATTTATAAGAAGTACTGTTAAAAAGGCAACTTAAAGGTTCCTTAACGTTACGATATTGCTTCTCGGCCTGACTTGGTGTCTTGATGCTGGACCCAATAACTCGATCTGAGCCCTCAGAGACACCAAGTGTAGTAATTCTGTAAAGTTGCACCTATGAAATTTATAAATAAAACATATTTTAGAAACGAAAAATATCCGACCGCAAAAATATCCAATAACTAAAAACTATGAATTTAATAAAATAATATGCATTAATATTGCATAATATCCACCTCCAGGCCTGGATTTGCGAATAGACTCTGGGTAGGCTAAAGCCTCGGTTGGCAAAATTTCAGGGCGGAAAATTTGGGACTTTTTAATGAAGAATTGCTCCTTGCAGCAGTGAAAAATTAAACAAAAATGGATTATTGTCTTTTGTCTTACATTCGCGATTGGGAACTAAATAATATCAGTAGTCGTACTTACAGAACCGAAAGATTAACAACACAAAACACGATTAATTTTTTGCCGCAATAGTCATTAAATAACTAAAAAAAAAACAGTTTCTGATTAGATACTAGGTATAAAGAGGGCATTTTCTTCCATATAAATTAATATTACTTATAAATACATTAATGTTCTCTTACAACGTTTCACTTTCAATAACGACTTCGAAAATTTTTACATAATTTGGGACATCCGGTATATCAGGTTAAAGGCATTCTATTTTAAATAACATGCTAAAAACAATCATAGCTCCCGCTAAGAACAAAAATTTGATATGAATACATGCTTAGGTGTCTAAATTTTAATATACCTATCAGTATTAAAAACAGCTACGTGTCAAAAAACTAGAATAATTATTCCAGTCCTAGAACTGTAAATAAAAAACTGCCAAAGACATTTCCAGACATCGAATAAGGATAAGAACGTTTTTACCAAAATGTACAAATTTTTCATAGCTAAAATATCTTCGTTCTTTCAGTTTGAATAACTCAATTATCTTAATTTTATCATCATTTATGTAATTTGGGACACCGGGTAGAACTCGTAGGATCATTTATTATTTGTCCTTTTGAAGAAGTGGTCCAAAAGAGTACATTGCATATTAAACATACTTTGTAAATTCAGCTGTTATTGTAAAAAAATTAGGATAAATCTTGCCCTGGGGCATAAAACAAAAAAAAAAAAAACCGAACAAACCCGAGATTTGACAGTTCTAAAACGGCATTATAATATAGTATGAAAAAATAATAAGTGCTAACAAAATGTCGCTTACTTCAAATTTTTTGCACGACTTTCTTTTCCATCCTGTATAACATTAAAGATATTTGGTTACGTCATAGGCGAGCGACACAATTATTATTCTGCAAGAAACAATATTTCAAACTTTGTAAATCGCTTTAAAATAGTGATGTTATTTCCGATGTACAGACCCGTCATAAAGGTTTAAAAAACAATTTATCAAACTTTGTGATGAGCAGTTTGTCTCGTAGTAACATACTGAAAAATAAAAATTTTAATTTTAACAGCATCGTTTAAGAAATATTGAGGTTGTGTAATTAATTTTATATTAATCTTCTTTCTTTTAGCAAAAAACATGTTTCGAATAATTATTATACATGATATCACGTCTGGGGGTCTTGCCCTTTTCACATAATCCTTTCGGTATTAAATCTCGTACTCAGACGTAGGTCTGCGGTATTTATCTCAGTATGTCTACCTACTTTATTAAAACTTATGTTTTTAAAGAAGTATTAGATTACATGATAAAGCACAAGTAAAGCCCATAAAGTAAAAAAAAGGAGAAATAGGGAAGATAAACTACAATAAGTGCTTTCTTCTTCGTTTAAGCAAATAATATGAATGCATAGAGGGTCCACCATAATGTATACATATTATACCGGGTGATGCAATGCCAGAGTGGACATGGAAAATGTCATGTAAATTTTGCTACCCTAAACTATTGATTCCCCTGTTAATTTGACATCAAAATTGTATTAGACTCTTTTAATGGTCATTATATGATGGACTCTCGCACCAAATTTTATTATTTTCTAATAAGCCAATTAAAAGTTATTCAGGAAAACTCTTATTAAAAGTAAAAAAAAAATAATTATGGCTATGACACTTACCTCAATGAAATCACCAGTAATAAATATGATGTCTACTTTATATTTTTCTCTTTCTGTCATTAAAGAATATTAAATATCCAAACACCGGTACTTATTTCTAATCGATTATAAAATATTCAAGGTGTCCAAAAATTGATATTTGTGATAAAGTTCCATTTTTTATAATATAAATAAAATTTAATAGTATTTTATATTATTTTTTAATGCTGCATCTTAAACTAAATTGTTTTACCTAAAAGTTACTGTTTCTGATATATCGACCACACCCACTTAGAAAGGAGCCGTGAAACAGAAACAGCGACAACACTGCTTGAAGATTCATGTGTCACGTGACTTTTTGAGGTTAGCCATGGTTTAGTATGTAATTTACGCGCGAAGTAGGTGTTAATTTTGCGGTTTTTCGTATTAATTTGTATTTTTATCTGGTTTTCGATTGATATCTAATAGAAAATTTAAGTGACATGATTGCTAAGAACTTCTATAAAATGTTAGTGAACATTTTTGGTGGGCGTTTGCTGTAATAGCATTAATAAAGTGAAAAATCCAACAGGGCTTTGCTTACGGGTCTTATAATGGCGGTAGAAATTTATTGTGTTTTTTGTATTCTAGTTAGCTCTTTGGGATAAACTTTATTGTTTTGTGGATACAGTTAATTTATTAAATATTGCAGTGTTTATTTAGCTTGAAGGTTTATGTGAATTAGTTTTAAAATATCACTAATAGAGATAGTTCGTAAGTACCTAGGTAGGATACCTCTAGATATCTAGGTACTTAGGTAAATACTATTTTGTTTTTGTTTTTTATTTATCAACATGCCAAGCCCCTGCTATATTCCTGGGTGTAACTCTAACTATGAAAGTATTTTAAAAGCAGGTGAAGAAAGTGTACTTATCCGTTTTTCACTTCCCAAAAGATAAAAATCTGAAAATTCTATGGCTAAAAGCCTTTCCAAGAGCTAATTGGTCGCTCACACTGTATTCTGTAGTTTGTGCTAAGCATTTTGTCCCCAGTGATATTTTGCCTGATGGCACCACAAAAAAAATTCAGTTGCCCGATATCACTTCATGGCTTCTTTTTAAGGTATTGTGTATCGACATTAAAAAAATAATTTTCAAACCTATAAAAAGCCATGGGTCTATAGAGTCCAGAGTAATGTAATATTATTATAGTTCTTTCCTAAAATAAAAGCTAAGCAAAGTGTCAGTTTTTGATTTTTCATTTTTACTACTAATTTGCAATGGCCAATTATTATCACAATATTAACTAAATAACTTTTACCTTTTTCAAAAAAAAACATGGAAAGTTTTCCTTTTGTAAAGAATCATTATGTGTTTTATTATTTTTAAGGAAAATCTATTTTAAATAGTCTATTTTAAACAGAAAAGAGTTTTAAAACAGATTACAACTCAAAAATCTATTCATTTTATTATTTTTATGAAATAATCGAAATAACTTTTAAACGTTTTATTATTTTTTATAAAAAATCACCTGTATGACAAACATGAATTTTTTCTCCTATAAAAGAATTGTAGTGTGAAGTGGTAGTTGCCCAGCACTATACATTGGAAAACCCTTAAGAAAACTCGGAATAACAATAAAAGAACATGTCAACCGACCAGGTACGTCTGTATTTGGACAGCACCTCAAATTTGATAATCATACTTTCTCACCAACTTCTACCTATAACAGCAAAATTTTACATCAATTTGATCATGAAACCTTCAGAGATTTGGACTATCTCGAGGACCTTGAAATCCATAGACATTCAATTAACTATCCAGATTTATGTCTGAATTTAAGACTCAATGAAACTAATAACCGAGATCCAATTTGTAGACTCTTTCAGCGATAAGAATTTATTAAGTATTTGCATTAACTTACGCTTGTGGACTTTTGACTTCTCCCATTTTATTAACAATACGACGGTTTTGTACATACAAATATCATAATTTAAAAATCCTGTTTAAATTATTTTCTTTTAAACAATTGACGGAGTTACCTAACTTTTTATTCAATTTTATTTATTAAGACTTATTTAAAGTTTTTATACCACTGCTCTGTTTCTTATTATTTATCATTTTGTGTACAGTAACTACTTTTTTATCTGAGATATCCCTCACCACTTTGTGTCCATATGTCAAATGTCAGTCAGGTATTGTTTATAAAACTTGAAACTACTACTAGAGAAAATTTGTTCCTACTGCGTTTTTGCTCTTGTTTGTGTTTTTCTTTTAGAACCTAAGCCCAGATGATGACCTAATACAAATGTTTCATTTGAGACGATGTTTCATCACGAGACTGCTGAAGCGCTCACCAAAGAAAAGTGCCAAAGAAGGCGCAGACATGTCTGCCGATCTAGCAAATAATCCTGTGGCTAGACCGGAGACTCCTGGGATCGGCCAAATAGGAGATAGATCGTATAGGCAAACAATTGGCACAAAACAGGTGGACTGCGCTAATTTCCAAGCAATTGGGGCCCCTACTTAATCGAACCATTCTTCGATAATTTTAAGGAAGTATAAAAATATAAAAGAGTTCATGGTGGTAGTCCTTTAACCACAAATATAAATAACAGCTAAAAATGTGTTATTGCATTTTTTAAATTGACCACGGAGACTTGCTTCTCAAACAACTTCTGGCGCAATTATTGGTTGCCCGACAAGCAAGAAGTTCTTTAGGTGCTGCCTATTGCTTGTTCTCGCTCTGTCAGCGAGGACATCAAAGTTTATTAATTAAAAAAAAACCACTAGGTACTACTCTAAGTAATACCTATAGTACCATTAACAGTTAATTAGGATAAGGGTAAGAATCAGAAGTTAATAAAAAATATTACTTTTGGAAGTGAGGGCAATACTCTTTACTATAACCTAATTGCAAAAGCCACTGTTATATTATCAAAGTATATTATGCATATTTAATATTAATATACTATTACCTACATATTTAAAAAAAACACATTAAAATGGCATTAGGAATTTTTTATACACAGTGGAGCCCAAAATCCCTAAATTAGGAAAAATTCATAGACACTTGCAGAAAAAACCAAGAATCGAAATAATATTTTATTAAATAAAGCAAAGGTCTGCGACACATCTTTATTAAAAACTTTAATTTATATCTACCTATATGTGGCAGCAAACTCCATTTTGTTAAGACTGTTGCCTGCTGGTCTAGTTTTTAATTTCATACCTTCAGTAATTTCTTCAATTTGATCACCAATTATGGTTTAGTTTTCATGGCGCTGGCTCCTTTTCTTAGCGGATTATACTTGTTATTCTAAGACGGATTCTATTAAAATTTGTTCTGTTAAGATGATTTTTTTGGCTGCGCCACTTATAATACTGCTGTTGCTCTGACATAAAAGGTCAAATAAAACATTTATTTAAATAGTGTTGTTTAATTATTAATTTTTTTAAACATATTTATACAGCATTAATACTAATTAAAATTTAGATGATTTTACCGATAGCACGTTTATGATGTAAGACTGACAACTAAACAATTCAATATTATTATTGATTTATTGGAATTTGTAATTTTTTTAAAACTGTTCAGGAAGTAGTATGGAAATTATTATGTAATAGCAACTGCACAACAAGTGACGTATTTTAGGATTTTCCATCTTGTTAGCTTGCATTTGATACGCCCAAATACAAATCGTGCGTATTATGTCCCCTTAACAATTACACACCAGATTGCGTATATGCGTATCTTTACAAATACTAAAATGATCACACAAGTTCACCAGAATATTGGGAGCTTGCAGAGACGACAAGAGCTTGGCGGTGGCGGCAGCTATTCACAATTTAGATGCGGCGTTGCCATTGATGTGTTTGGCTGTTTTTGTACTTGACATTTGACTGTTTTGTCAAATATGTCTTAAAGTTTATTGGTTAGAGTAGAGCCCTGCACTGGACAGGTTTTCATCTCGGGCTTCTACGCGGCCGGCCCGACTCTCGGGTTCGGGTCGGGTCGGGCCACTTAATCAATAAATGTTCGGGCCGTCGGGCCCTAATAAATGTTTTCAGGCCGACCGGGCTATGCGGGCCGAACGGGCTTTTTACGTTTTACATGTAGGGAATATGCAACAGCTGATAGGCCGAAGACAATACATCATATATTCTGATTGTTTATGCGTCATGTTTCATGTTATGGTATGTCACTTTACCAGTTAAACAATAGATTAAACGTCACTTAAAAACCTTGTAGCGCTTATGGCCAAGTGCACCGACGTTTTTAACCCAGGGTTAACGCTAACTCACGGATTAACGATAAATTTCTAGTGCACCGCGTTTTAATCCTTAGGTTAAAACCCTAACACGGGATTTTATTTAACTCGTCAAAAGCGACGAGTTAAACGAGAGTTAACAAATCCTTTGCGGCATTGTGGTTATGTATACGTGTTTATTGTTTATAACTTCCGTATAAGCAAATAGAAATCGAAAATTTGAAGTATGTATTATTTAAACAATGCTGCAATTCGAAGAGCAGGAGGACAAGTGAAATATAGAGGATCATACTTAACCGCGGCAAGGGGGGAGGAAAAAAATCTTTGTTATGCTTTGCTTTGCTATTTAAAAGTGACGTAAAAGGACCTCGGCTAAAGCACAGCAAATTAAATTCACGACAAATTAGTTCCCAAGCCTTATTTGTAGCTTGAACACACTTACCATCGGTTTTTTTTATCCTCAATAACTGCGCGATGCTTATGTGCTAGGTTTATTAGCAGGTTTTTTTCTCCCAGCGAAAAATTGCCTCCTCTGGCTCTTTTTTTGTCCATGTTTTGACACCGGTCTTGTTTTAAAAAATATAACAATATTAAATAAAAAATAATCAGAGAAAAATTTTAGTTCTACGTTAGGTTAAGTAGGTCACAAACGAAACAGGTGTGGTGCGGGTTAAGAAATCGCCAACAATAACTATTCCCACTGCACTAAACCAAAAATTCCCTAAATTTTGCGACGTTGTCATGATAAAATTATATTAACTTCGGATTAGGTAACTCAAGCGCGGTGCACTTGAATTAAAATTAATCACGAGTTAAGTTTAACCCTCGGGTTATGTATTACTCGAGTTATAGCCAATCGGTGCACTTGGCTATAAGTCTATTGTTTATATGTCATAAATGTCAAGATAAATTTGTTCCATTACCTTTCCAGCCGGCTGGGTTTTTCGACGCGTTTCGGGCTCACCGGGCTTTCCGGCCGGCTGGGCGTTTTTGCTTTTAGTTAATAATTTCTTCGGACCGCGTTAATGTTTTGGTTGCCGGCTCGGGTTTGTTCGTTCTTTTTGACGAACCCTGTATAGTAATCGCAAATCTGGCATTCGAAATTGTAGTTTCAGCACAAGCAGACGTTTTTATAATCAACGACTTTTTCTTTCAAACTCTATCCGTGGACAAACTGTATATTCTTTGTTAATTTTTAAGAAATTAACACTTTTTAATTTATTTGTATACTTTTTTTAATTGGTATGATTTCAGTTCTTTTTTTAATATAATTTTAAAATGCTTATTTCGCAAGTCTGGAACAAATATATTTTCGAAAAGAGCTCTAAAAGTAAAGATATGTGGCGGCAAGTACCGTGCGAGCTAAAATTATTTGCATCAAAGAGGGCTTGAATTAAAAAACGTAGGGCTTGGTTTAGATCACAAATGATATGGGGACGATATATCTAACCAAATCTAGGTTAAAATTTGGTCAAATTCATATTATGGCATGATATGCCAAACTAATGAGTAATAAAATAAGTATGCAAATACAAATTTATTTCTGTTGTTTACAAAATTACCAAAGTAAGAATATAATACCTAATAATAATAATAAGAATAGTCCTGCATGTTCCATAAGATCTTCCCACTTCTTGGAACAGGCGTCTTATACAATATGTTGGCGTATTTTGCATTATTTCACGAACGTTTGCAACAAGTTCTTCTGTTCTTACAGATGGTCTTCCTGCCCTTTTTTTGTGTTGTATAGAACCTGTTTCCCTAAACACAGCCACGGTTCTTTTCAGGCAATGATAAAAATCCCCAGCAATAAAAGCAACGTTAGGAAAATGTTCGTGAAAATCGTCCATGCACAAACCCGGATTGTATTGCCACTCACCATTTACTCTAACCCCGTTTCGAAAATACGCTTCAACCATGAATGTTTTGTGCTGTTCCGTAAAGCCCATTGTGTGAATTGTTCAAGAAATTGGAAAAATTTGCGATGTGTCAAATTACTTGTAGGTTAGGTTAGGTAAGAGTGGCAGACCCTTGGTTCTGACCAAACGGTCTCACGTAGTCCTGATTAGGTCCGTTGTGATACCACACGTGTTCCGTAGAACCCACCTTCATCAGATCACTGATGGTTTATGCGACGTAACCGCGGAAGGATTTTAACAACTCATTCAAACCAGCCACTACTGTTCAGAAATCTGCTCAGCCGTCCAAGTTGTAAGTTGTTTAGTTCCTCCAGGCTATCGAAAGATGATTCACCCAGAGTAGTGAACCTCCTTCTTGCGAGGCCAGGGCATTCACACAGAAAATGTTGAATACTTTCTTCCTCTTCCTCATCTCTGCAGCTTCTGCAGAAGTCGTTAGTGGGTATTTGCATAAGTTCGGCATGTCTACCGAAGAGGCAATGTCCGGTAACAACCGCAGTAATATTTCTCACGTCTTTTCGACTGTGTCTCAATAGCTCTGCGGTTCTCTTTTTATCGAATGTGGGCCACAGTTGCCTGGATGTACTACAGGTTGTCAACCCTGTCCATCTGTTCTGTGCAAGCTGCTTGGCCGTGTAGTCAATCTCCTCTTTGACCAATCCCAGTGGTTTGTTCACTGTATTGTCTGCTAGATCAGCTGGCATGCCTGCGCCCTCTCTTGCGAGCGCATCGGCAGCCTCGTTGCCATCTATTTTGGAGTGTCCAGGAACCCAGCACAGAATAACCCGATGTTGGTTGCCAAGTGTGCATAGATTGTTGCGGCATCGCTTTACGAGCTTTGATTTGACGCTGCTGGAACAGATTGCCTTAATCGCCGCCTGACTATCACTGAAGATGGTGATTGACGAGGCTACTCCCAAGCCAAGGTGTTCCTGCAGGATATTGACCGCCTTCTCTACTGCCAGTACTTCCGCCTGAAAAATACTACAATAGTTGGGGAGTCTATACGATTTCTGTATTTGTAAACTTTCGGAAAAGACCCCGGCTCCCACACCAACGTCCATCTTTGAACCGTCTGTGAAGATTGCGTGATCTGTTTTCGTTCAAATTACTTGTAACGACTGTCAAAGATGACGGAATAACTGATTAATTGTTAATTCAGGTAGTTACTGACACCCAACAGGTATTAAGCTCTACGGCTAAGCATTACGTCCTTAGATGCAAGGCCCTCTTGCAAATAATTTTTGCTCGCACGGTAGGTACCTACTTCGAGATGATTATCTATAAAAATAAAATATACTGTAATTTAGATTTAATTTGTTTTCATCTCGTTTTCCTCGTACCATGACCCTAATTTTTTGGAGTTCAATTTTCTAAAGTATTTATATACAAAATATTTGTTATTCGAGTTTCTAACAGTAACGTCTATCGGCGGAGGACCACCACAATCAAAGAAATGATTCCTGAGTCCGTCTAGACAGAAAAACATGATAACACGATTTTGGTTAAGATTCATTTGTCACTCGGGCGTCGTGTAACAGATGAGTGACAGCTCTAAATGAGATATTATTCTCATTGGTATTTCTGGTATGAAGCACCAGACTGATTGAAATCAGAAAATCACTGTTAATGATATAATCAAAGCAAGTTCATATTTTTAATGTTGGGATATATATTTTACAGATAATATGGTTTGTCGTTGGTAACCTTAGTTAGCATTGCGATAAAAAAAAGTAGTACAACAAAATATAATTTAATCTGCTGGTCTATTATAAAATATTTTCTTTCAAACTGATAACTCAGTGTCACCAGAATTCTTGTGTCGGTGTCATGTAAATTTTAAAAAATGTCTTTAATTTCAGAGCAAAAATGGATCATATTTACGCGATTAAGGGACGGGGTTCCCATAAGGGACATTGCAGGCGCATTAGGGATAAACAAAAAACAGTGTTGTTGGCTAAATCCAAAATTCGAGAACATGGAAGTATTGTGAGAAACACAGGTTCTGGTCGCCCAAAAGTTTCCACCGATAACGAAGATATAACTTTAATTAACAAGCCCTAGTTTATAGTGAATTGGTATTCAGGACAAATGAACTACTAGTTTCCTAGTGGTTTGGAGCCTTGAATAGGCAATTTGCTATAAATAGCCCTAGTTTATAGTGAATTGGTATTCAGGACAAATAATGAACTACTAGTTTCCTAGTGGTTTGGAGCCTTGAATAGGCAATTTGCTATAAGAGCAAAGAATTCGGGGGTCTGAACTCAAAAATAGGTGTTCTGCAAACAAAATATATTTAACAGAACTAAATAAGCAAAGACGAGTGCAATTTGCTTACGAGTACCAAAAACAACTGTGGGAGTCTGTAGTTTTTTCAGATGAAAAAATGTTCCAGTCCTGTAACAATGGAAAAGTCCGAGTATATATAGACCCATAAACACAAGGTATGATGAAAGATATACGCACAAGACAAATCAAAGTGGACGTTTTTTTTGTAAATGTATGGGGTTGCATTAGTGCTAGAGGCCCAGAAGTTTGTCAATTTGTACAAGGGCGGCTAACTGCAGGAACATATTGCAACATATTAAATAATGTTATGGTGCCATCGGTTGAAGCCATATTCGGTGATCAAAATTATATTTTCCACCAAGATAATGCTCCCATTCTTACTGCCCGCATAGTAAAATATTACTTTCGACAAAATAACATCCAAGTTTTACCATGGCCTTCGAAGAGCCCCGACCTCAATCCCCTAGAAAATGTCTGGGGAGAAATGACCAAGTTCATGTATATAAACATGACTTTCACCCAAGAAATGAAGAAGAACTGCGCCAGGGGATAAACGCAGCATGGGATAATATAACCCAAGAGTATACAAGAAGCTTAGTCTTAAGTATGCCGCGTCGGTTACAAAAAGTATTTGAAAACAACCGCGCAATGACTAAATATTAAACAGCTGCTTTTAGGTATATATTATTTTAGGATGTTGCATTTAAAAATGTTTATTTTTGGTTAAAATTTTGTATTTTTACTATTTTTCCACTTTTGGCTTTTGTTGTTTCCACTTCCACTTCCACTAATGCATATTATGCTAATTCTGGGTGACTTTCAGGCTTTCAGCAGGCCTCTGGCGAGAACGTACCCTTCTCCCTAGTTCATCCCACAAATGATCAATAGGGTTCATATCGGGGCTTCTGGCAGGCCACTGTAATGTGGTGATATCCGTAGCAGCAAAAAAGCTGTAATTTGGACAATTTTAGAGATAAATTAATGAACAAAAAATCAAAATGCTCGTAAAAGAAGCGACTCTCATATAGAGTGTAGGCGCTTTCTATAGATTTACTTGATTAACGCACAGGGTGAGTAAAAAATTAAGAAAATAACATGGTTTCAGTTTTTCCACTATCATCCAGGGGGCTTTGAAAAAATTTCTACCAGTATACTTTTTTCTTTAAGGTAAAGGAATTACCTATCAATAAATGGAAAGAAAATAAAAATCGGTCAATTCATTCAGAAATGACAAAGCTTCAAAGTTGCAACAAAAATTAGGTGCGTCACTTTTTTTGGAACTGAGTGTATAAAAATTGAATAAAAAATTGTTAAAAAAAAAAAGAAAAAAGTTTGCAAACAACGACGGCGCCTATCGGCGCCTGAGGGACCGGCGAACCGGGAAATCTCCCGGTGTCCCGGTGTCCCGGTGTCCCGGTGTCCCGGTGTCCCGGTGTCCCGGTGTCCCGGTGTCCCGGTGTCCCGGTGTCCCGGTGTCCCGGTGTCCCGGTGTCCCGGTGTCCCGGTGTCCCGGTGGGCCCATCCGCCCCTTTACCGTGCAATGTGTCCTGCAATAATTTAAAAAATATAAACAACCCTTCCTGTTTTCGAGTTGTATACTAAAAGATTTGAATAAATTATAAAGTTTGCCCTAATGTCGCCAGCTCTTTATGGTAGATTAGGTACCTATACTCTTTATCTTAATTTTTGTATTTTTTACTTTCCAAAAGCGCATTAGGTCACAAGTTTACTGGAACAACATAAAATGCATCATAATAAGCAATAATTTAATATCATAACCAAGTTAATAATCCTATTACAACATTCACCGCATATTTTTCCTACTTATTTTTATATAATCATAATTTATTGTTTGAATTCCTTGTATTTATTTAGCTTTTAATTCTATTGTAAGCTACTTCCAAGAATAAGTTTGTAGCCTAGAATGTTATAACAATTTTATTAATTTTTAAAATTCTAATATAATAATATGGACTTTTCATTGTTTTTTAGTGTTCTGAATCAAAGTTGGAAAAACCGACCTCGTGACTGTCGTGTATTGTATCAACTAGAGTTGAAATGCAAACAATTCAATTGGGAATTTTAGAAGTAGTTTTAAGAGTGAATTCACGGGGTGGGGAGGGGGTAAAATAAACGATTACCACCGGCCCCCTTGTGATAAAAAATCCTTTCTAATTTCAGTAAGAAGTTTGTTGTTTTTTCTTATTTTTTTATACAGGGTTAGTTGAAATAACCGGAACGGCTAATTTTCTTCAAGACTACCAAGGCTAAATCAATGAATTTTGGTACAGGTGGATAACTTAAAAAATTAAATTGAAAATTGACAATTGCGACGTTGCCAGATTTTTAGTTTTTTCTGTAACTCAAGGAATGTTTTTTTTTAAATGTAACACTACACTTTTTTTTATTGAATTCGATTTCTCCCATCAACATTACCATTTCCTGATAGTATCAAATTTTTATCTCAAATAGTTCTATGGGAAAAAAAGTTAATTAGTTACAACTCTAACTCTAAAAATCCAATCTATTTCCATTTAAAAACGTTTCAAATAATGTGAAAAGGAAGGTTGGTAGACATAATGTACCCAATAGTATCGATAACGATAATAACAACAAACAACTACTAACAATAACATAGCTAGTAAAAATTACTTACATATTATAGTACACTACATTAATTTGATTATGAAACCGATAATATGTAAGTAATTTTTAGTAGCTATGTTATTGTTAGTAGTTGTTTGTTGTTATTATCGTTATCGATACTATTAGGTACTTTATGTCTACCAACCTTCCTTTTCACATTATTTGAAACGTTTTTAAATGGAAATAGGTAGATTGGATTTTTTTAGAGTTAGAGTTGTAACTTTTTTTCCCATAGAACTATTTGAGATAAAAATTTGATACTATCAGGAAATGCTAATGTTAATAATAATATAATAATAATAATCTTTCTTTATTTAGCACTTTGGCTAGTCATTATAAAATTTATAAATATTCATGTACATAATATAATAAATAACTGATTCGTCAAATCCAAATCAATCCCTCAAATAAACAGACAATTTTTTCTTAAAAAGTTTAAGGTTAGGTGCACTCTTAATATCATCCGGCAGTCCATTGAAATGGCGTATCCCATCATAAAATAGAGTTTTTTGTAAAGAAGTTGTCCTTACTATGGAAACATTATAATGTTGATTTGTTCTAATATTGTATTCATGATAATTTGATCGGTTTTCTAGGTAAGGCGTTAAATACTCTGGTTGTAAATTATGTTCAATCTTATATATTAATACAATATTCGCCATTTTAACATACTGCTCAATACTCAGCCAACACAATGTCCTCAACATATCACTAATAGGGGTGTATCTATTACAATTTAACAAGGTGCGCATTGCCTTGTTTTGTTGTACCTGTAGTCTTTGTACTTCTTTCTTTGTACAAGAAATCAACAGGGAACAGGCGTATGAGAAATGAGACAGTATAATGGTATTATACACCAACATTTTAGACCACGGAGACAAACATGTTGCTATTCGATTAAAAAACCCTAATTTCTTACCTACTTTTTTACACATATAGTCTATATGGTTACTAAAGCTTAACTGGGGATCTAAGTACACACCTAAATATTTAATCTCATCAACAAAATCAATTATATTTCCATTAATATTCAGGACAAGGCCTGCATTTTTAAATTTTGACAATGCACCCTGGAACCGATAATCATGCATTTAGTTTTTGTATTATTCAATTTTAACTTATTTTTGCATAACCAATCATACAGGATTTTTAATTCATTATTTAATTTCATGACTATCTGTTCAAAGTTCATACCAGAGACGGAAATCAGGGTGTCATCTGCAAACAAATTTACAAACGACTCTTTAAGCCCCTCATGTAGGTCATTTACATAAAGAATAAATAGAAGTGGCCCCAACACGCTCCCCTGAGGTACTCCCCATTTGCCGTCCCTTTTAGAAGAGAGTTTATTATTAATTTTAGTTTGGTGACATCTATCTGATAGAAAATCTCTTATCCAATCAAGTGCGCGATCCCTAACACCATACAAATTTAACTTATTTATAAGAATATTCCTGTCAATGGTCTCAAATGCGCGTTTTAAATCAACAAAAACACTTAAAGTAAGTTTTGACTCGCACATATTTTGTCTCCAAACGGCACAAACATATTGCAGCGCAGACTCGCAGGAATGTTTGTTTCTAAATCCGGACTGCCCCTTGAATAATAGTCCATTTTTAATGGGAGGAATCAAATTCAATGTTCCATTTGAAAAAAAAAACAGTTAGAGAAAAAACTAAAAATCTGGCAACGTCGCAATTCTCAATTTTCAATTAAATTTTTTAAGTTATCCACCTGTACCAAAATGCATTGATTAAGCCTTGGTAGTTTTGAAGAAAATTAGCCGTTCCGGTTATTTCAACTAACCCTGTATTTAGGCTGGGCCGAAAAAGTGAAAAATTGGAAATTGCAAATGGTATATTTGCCAATATCTGACTATACATCTAAAAGTAATTTGTGGAAAATTTTATTAAAATCCGTAAATGTTTTGCCGCGCCCCTGTGAGCTTGAAAATTAGTAAAAAGGCCGATTTTTCAATATTTAATATTTTTTAAATCCAAAATTATAATTTTTTTTGTGACTTCTTGTGGATGTGGGAATTTGTTTAAAAATAATTTTTTCAATAAAATATTTTTCTGTTGGATGGAAATTACAAATTTGTCTCTGAAAACGTTAAATTACGTGTAAATGAAGATTTTGAGGACACATTTGTAATTTCCATCCAACAGAAAAATTTTTATTGAAAACATTATTTTTAAACACATTCCCACATTCACAAGAAGTCACAAAAAAATTATAATTTTGGATTTAAAAAATATTAAATATCAAAAAATCGGCCTTTTTACTAATTTTCAAGGTCACAGGGGCGCGGCGAAACATTTACGGATTTTAATAAAATTTTCCACAAATTACTTTTAGATGTATAGTCAGATATTGGCAAATATACCATTTGCAATTTCCAATTTTTCACTTTTTCGGCCCAGCCTGTGTATATTCCTTTACGAGTGAATAATATGTCTGCCCCCAAGACCATCGCTATTAGGCCCAAGTGCAACTCATTATTTAAAAATAATACATTTATAATATTTATGTATATCAGTGCCTGTTATTAGTTAAAATATGTTTAGTAAAGTAGAAAAACAGTTCCTACACCTACACTACTACTTCAAAATACAAAATCGTTACTATAATACTGTCTGTTTTTACTTTTTCTTTAATTTCATAAACGTTTTTGTGAAAAATATCGAAAAAAGTGCAGTAAATACTACTAAGCCAGTTTATTCCGTTAAAAAAAAACTTTCTAATGTAAATGGAAAGATATGATCGCTTCCCAAACATAATAGGCATTGAAATAAAAATTTGTCGAGTGGATCAAGTACGGCACAATGTTGACACATATATATAATTATTTATCTTTCTGGAAAGTCCATTTGTCCATTATTTTAGGACGATTACATTTTAGGACATTTTTTTTTTTTAATTTTACCAAAGTTTTTCGTTTTTTGTGACAACGCCAAATCAATTAAAATGAGAGACCAGGTCCTTCTCCATTCCCTTGGAAATTTTATACCAAGGAATATAATAATATACTATACTAAACTAGTAGATATACTAGATAATTTTTTTTATCTAGAGTATAAGTATTAACGTAAAATTCTTACTACATTATTGTAAATGTCCTTGGAAGATAAATATACCCCAAAAATAATATTTTTTTAATGATTTTGACTAAGTAGGTATGAATAAGATGACTGAACTACGTATGGTTTCTATTGCAAAATGCTTCTTAGAAAATATGTGTTGGTCTATGCATTTAATTTACCTTGTACATCCAGGTGTTCGCAATTAATTATTGACTAAAATGAATTTATTGAATAGGAATTTTTCACATATAATTATTTTATATTCATGGTGGCTTTTTTTAATTTGTGAAAATCCATAAAAATGCCACAGGGAATTGGTGCAGCTTTTCTATAAGGTGCACTGCTATTATATAACAGTATACACAAAATAAGTTTCATATCATATTATTATAGATAATAAATTACGAAAGTTTATTGACAAAGCCGGACAATGAAATTGAAGTTTTCAAATCGAATACCTAGTTTATTCTCCCAGAGACATTTTACAATAATTGTAGGAGAATAGTAACGGTATATTTTAAATTTAAAAGTAGAAACTTAAGTATTTAAATTACCAGTGTTAAAATACCAGTTATCGGTTTTGAGTCCTGCATTTTGGGTTTTCACCAGTTGCAGGATCTCTTTCGGAGTTTTCATCCGTAAGTTTTTCGGGGCCATCATAATGACTTTTGACGTTTACCTTTAGTTTTGCGCCTTCCCATAACTTCTGCTTCGGGGCCTCGGTTTGCACTCAGGTTTTTGTCCTTTCGCCTATGCATGATAGGATGACTGCTCCTTTGTCGAAATAGCAGCTATTGAATGAGGGCCCAGATCCTTCCGGTTCGGGTTCTATTACATCCAATAGTGTCATTTGCACTTCATCCGCTTATTCCTTTGTCAGGCGTGTCTCAAGGAGGTCGGGAGGTCCTGAGGAATAACGGCAGTATGGCTGTTAGGGCGTCGTTGAAAGCTGTCGTGCTTTCATTATCCCTTCTTTTCTTTGCGATCTATTGGGCGTCAGGGGTGCTACCGTCAGAACCTGTTCTTTTGTTAGAAGTACCTCTGGAGGGAGTGTATGGGCTTCACGAGAGGTACTAGCGGAACCTCTGGATCCGGAGTGGGCTACGGAAGGAATCCGGTGGTCGTTTGCGGGCCGGTCTTTTATTCTTATGCCGAATCGGCATGTCTCTTTCGCAGCTAATGCTGGACTGTTAAGTAGAGCATCTTCGAGTTCTCTGCTATCCAGTTAGTCGTCTTTTTTTAATGTTGTTTCTTCCATAAAAGATTCCACGAGTATGAAGGAAATAAAAGTTCAACACTTGCAGTGCCCCCGTACAGGCGCAAGGCAAAGTTCTTCAAGAGGTCGCCTGGTATATTGAAAACTCGGTTTAAGATGTTGATTGGTTCAGGCTCAACATCATTCACCCCCTCAGCACGGTTCGCATAACACCTTGGGGTTAACCCTGTGGAACGGTGCGTTTGTATACCTTTTAGTCTGGCTTCTACCTGCATGTTGTGTTATGTATATACAGGGTGTCCGGGAAAATGTGGGAAATCTCCCGGATATGAAAAAAACACGTGAAAAGAATACTACAACTTCTTTCGTATCGGCCTCCTCTTCGGAGATATGGGCTCCCAAAGAGCTCCCATGGAATTAAGTTTTTGATGACACATAATTATTAAACCAACAGGTATATTTCAATTTTTTTTCATATGATGTATACCAGGTAAGACCCTTCAAATTACTATCTCAGTAAGTGTTGCGAATTACTCACAGCTGCAAGGACACTAATATGTCCATTTTTTTGTAGAAATTATTATTATTATTATTATTATTATTATTATTATTATTATTATTATTATTATTATTATTATTATTATTATTATTATTATTATTATTATTATTATTATTATTATTATTATTATTATTATTATTATTATTATTATTATTATTATTATTATTGCGATCATGTATTAATATTAAGCAGTTATAAGTGAACATTTATAATTTATAGGAACAAAGATAATATGTATTTTTTATTGAAATACGCTAAACATACATGATGTAAAATTAAATATGTTAAAAATTACGTTTTTCCGAAAACGTTTAGGATTAGCGACCTGAATGAAGAGTACTTAATTTTTAGTCAATAGTTAAAGGTATGTAAAAAATGTTATCCAAAGTTTTTATCATACAGGGCGTAAAAAAATGGGCCCATTAGTGTCACAGCTAGTCCGTCCCTGCAGCTGTGAGTAATTCGCAACGATATTACGAATATACGAAAGAAGTTTATATGAACTTGTAGTATTCGTTTCACGTGTTTTTTTCATATCTGGGAGATTTCCCACATTTTCCCGGACCCCTCTATATTATAGACATTAAAATTTGCGGGCGAAAATTGAATTTTAAAACAATTAGACGAGTTACCGACCTGGCTTTATAAATTGCTTAATATGCACAATAAAATTTGTAATTCGTTTATTTGTTTTGCTGTTCGCAGAATAATTAGCACCTATTAAAATCAAAAAATAGGGCACAATATTCTTAAAATAAAATAGTTGCGTATTCACGTTTTTTGGAGAGGTCAGATTTGTTGCAGGGCCGATTTATATTTAAAGGTGTTAAGAGATTTTTATTATCTTTAATGATATTATTGGGAAACTAATAAAATTATCTAGATGATGCAAGGTATACATCCTACCAGCAGAAGAGAGACAGTCACAGTCAGGTGACAGCAAATAGGGATTGCACTACTTACAGTACACCACTCGCAATACACACAACGTACTTATAGTAACGAGTGTTTTTAAATTTAAACACAAGTTAATAATATGCAAAATTACATTTCCCTCTAAATGCGTTGACGTTAAGAACTAATACTTTTGAAAATTATTAAGTAGGTACGTTCTCTTAATACCTAAGCATTTATTACTTAGGTACTCTTTTAATCAAACTTTGTATTAGGGATAAGTACCTATACTTGGGTCTGGACCATAGACAATTTACCTTTAGATACGTACAGCTTATCTCCTGCGCAAACAAAAGTTACGTTTTATGGGTGAAAAAATACGTCCGAGCGCATGGCATGACTCGCCGGTCAGCTGCCTTCTATTTGGGCACTTTCGGGCATGCGCACAAACCTCGTGGTATCGGCCTGTCCTACTTTAGCGACATGCTCAAAATACACTCCAGGCTCGGCCGCCATTTTTGTTGTTGTGTTTTAAGGTTTCTCTGTGGATTCCTTGTTGTTTTCTTAGCTATTGTGGGTTGTGAGTGTTTAATATTTACGGATTTCTAGTTTTTGTGCAGTTTAGTGAATTGTGTCTGATTGTAAGAAAATTAATTCTGTCAAAGTTGCTGGTTGGTTTTTTTTTTTGTTAAAATCTGTACACCCCGACATTAGGCTTTTAATGAAGCCAGTATTCCACGGGTCAAGTTCTCAGGCAAACACTTTTCAAATTCTTGAACAAGAAATTTTGCTTGAAAATATTTTACACGTACCCAAGTTTTTGCCAAATTGTAAAAATCAATACAAGGTATATACAAACTAATATTTGACTTGAGGTTAGGCACGCGATAACACCGTAGATTGGTTATTTTGCTGGTTTTGTTTGTTTTTATATTCGATTTTATAAGACTAGTTTAATTCACTTGTTCTTGTTCTCTTCCTTTTCAAACTAAAAACACGACGACGAATAATTCTTAAACAAATTTTAAAAACCAAACCTTAAAAACAATTTACTATCCTTAAAATCTGATAGGTTTGCTACTACTAAAAATGCTAGAAATCACTGCCTTTTTTCCCAACGTGATCAAAAATTGAGAAGAAAGTCCAATTTTTTGGCGAGAATTTAAATTTTAAAGTCCGGACGTGTCTATTTCCCATTCGTCAAACGATAATGTTGCAGTGCGCATGTCCAATAGTGTCTAGCTTTGTTTACATGCGCGAGACCATAAATCTGTCACTTTCGTGATTATTGTTTTTTTTATCTAAAGGTAAATTTTGTCTATGGTCTGGACCTTAAACTTGAAATAAAAATATCGTAATTTTTTGTTGTTATTTAAAGGAAAAGTACTTTATATAATGAAGTAAGTACCACTTTAAGTACTAATCGGGGTTTTATTAAGGTATGTACCACAGCCATATTTAATTTTTAAGAATTTTACGAAGAATTTTTTCTAAGTAACTCTTAATTGGCTTATGAGAAGATAATAAAATTTTCCATAGTCACAAACGGTAAGTTTTCAGTATGGGAAGTAGTTAAGCAACCTAACTTAGTAAGTACCGAAGTATCTACTAGAAAATGTCCCAAAATGCAATATGCAATGCATCTTACTAAAAACCTATCGCAATTAATAGCAATTTTGGTGCACCCTGTATAGGTATTTTACAATAATTTAGAAATATGCACCTTGGCTATACACAGCCATGGACAATTTACCTTTCGATAAGCAAACAATAATCACGAAAGGGGCAGATTTATAGCCTCGCGCATGTAAACAAAGCTAGACATTATTAGACATGCGCACTGTAACATTATCGTTTGACGAATGGGAAAATAGACAGGTCCGGGCTTTAAAATTTAAATTCTTGCCAAAAAATTGGACTTTCCTATCAGATTTTAAGAATAGAAAATTGTTTTTAAAATTTGTTTAAAAATGATTGGTCGTCGTGTCTTTAGTTCGAAAAGGAAGAGAACGAGAACAGGTGAGTTGAACTAGTCTTATAACATCGAATATAAAAACAAACAAAACCAGCAAAATAACCAATCTACGGTGTTATCGCATGCCTAACCTCAAGTCAAATATTAGTTGGTATAACTTGTATTGATTTTTACAATTTGGCATGAACTTGGGTACGTGTAAAACATTTTCAAGCAAAATTTCTTCTTCAAGAATTTGAAAAGTGTTTGCCAGATAACTTGACCCGTGAAATACTTACTTTATTAAAAGCTTAATGTCGGGGCGTACAGATTTTAACAAACCACCAACCAGCAACTTTGACAGAATCAATTTTCTCACAATCAGACACAATTCACTAAACTATACAAAAACTAGAAATCCGTAAATATTAAACACCCACAATCCACAATAGCTAAGAAAACTACAAGGAATCCACAGAGAAACCTTAGACACAACAACAAAAATGGCGGCCGAGCCGGTTCTGGAGTGTATTTTGAACATGTCGCTAAAGTAGGACAGGCTGATAACACGAGGTTTGTGCGCATGCCCGAAGGTGCCCAGATGGAAGGCAGCTGACCAGCGAGTCATGCGCTCGGACGTATTTTTTCACCCATAAAACGTAACTTTTGTTTGTGCAGGAGATAAGCTGTACGTATCTAAAGCTAAATTGTCTATGTACACAACAGCTCTGAACAGCCTTATTTTCAAGAAATTGCTGATCAAGTCAATAAAATACCTAAATTTCAGTTGGGCAAGTGAGAGAGAGAGAGAGAAAGTGAGATGCCCTGGAAAGAATAGAGCTCCAGCGCCGGTCGCAAAAAGCAGTAGCGGTGGCCCATCAATTTGAAAAGACAAAAATTACTTTTTTCGTTTAGTGCGACATAGCGACATTCTAGTTTACACTTAAAATGGTTTGTACCTAAACGAAGCGTTATGTTAAGTAAGAAAATAAAGACAATAGAAGTCCGACAAGGTAATTTTTTGATCCTTTACATGGGTACATATTATGTACATAAGTACGTCCAACTACATCTAACGACATAATTAAACTTGTAAATGAAACTTACAAAACAAGATAATAATGAAGCCCAAGGATTTCGTAAGCCAATGGTATTCATAAAAGCGCTATTTACCATTTTAAGATTTTGTTATTTTATGATTCAAGAAAGATTACATATTTTACTAAGGTGTACAAGTTATGGCGTAATATTATTGTCTATACCTAGTTAAAAGGAATTCCTATAATGAAACAAATTGCCTAGATATGTATTTAATAGGTGTGTTTTGTTTAAATAGTATAACAAGTTATCGAAATTATCTTGACAAGTAGGTTCAAAGAAATATTAATGTAGCCACACAGTCAAGACTGAACAGTCGGATACAAGGACGGTCGTCGGATGCATTTTTGTATCGAGCACCCAGTACGCCGCATTCGAGTAATTTCGCATTAACCGAACTCTGTCTAAAACATAGATATTTACCTTTAGATAAGCAAACAATAATCACGAAAGTGGCAGATTTATGGCCTCGCGCATGAAAACAAAGCTAGACACTATTAGACATGCGCACTGCAACATTATCGTTTGACGAATGGGAAAATAGACAGGTCCGGGCATTAAAATTAAAGGCTTGCCAAAAAATTGGAATTTTTTCTCAATTTTTGTGTAATGTGATTTCTGGCATTTTTAGTAATAGCAAACCTATCAGATTTTAAGGATAGAAAATTGTTTTTAAGGTTTTGTTTTTAAAATTTGTTTAAAAATGATACGTCGTCGTGTTTTTAGTTTGAAAAGGAAGAGAACAAGAACAGGTAAATTAAACTAGTCTTATAAAATCGAATATAAAAATAATAATAACAGAACCAGCAAAATAACCAATCTACATTGTTATCGCGTACCTAACCTCAAGTCAAATATTAGTTGGTATATAACTTGTATTGATTTTTACAGTTTGGCAAAAAGTTGTTTTGTTCAAGAATTTGAAAAAGTGTTTGCCCGAGAACTGGACCCATGGAATAGTGCCTTTATTAAAAGCTTAATATCGGGGTGCACAGATTTTAACCAAAAAGTTAACCAACCAGCAACTTTGACAGAATTAATTTTCTCACAATCAGAGTGGCCCGGTTAGCTTCATTTTTGATTTACTAATCAGAAAACTTCAATTGTGTAAATATGTTTGCCAATGTCACAAAGTCGCCTGGTCAGTTACCTATTAGTAAAAACCTTAGTGCAACCGAACATTAGGTTCCAGAAGTCCGTAAATATTAAACACCCACAATCCACGATAGCTATAAGAAAACTACAAGGAATCCACAGAGAAACCTTAAAACTAGTGATGTAAAAAACGTTTTTTTTTCCTGAAAAAAAACAATAGGTAGTAGTTACATTGTTTTTTTTTCAAATTAAAAAAAAAATCATATTAATTAAAAAAGAAATATTTTTTTGTTTTTTATGAAAAAAATAAATAAACATTGGTTGTGCGTAGTGATGTAAAATTTCCGAAATTTTTGGAAATTTTCTAAAATCTGGTATTTTTAGTATTTAAATTAAGCTTATAAATGCAAGCAGCCATTTTTAATTAAAATCTACTTAGATTTACGTAACGTACACATGTAAAACAACAACACGTGTAAAAAATATTGTACAAAATATTTCCTATACATATCTGAAAAATTTTCCGGCCCGACACTAGAATCGGTATCGTGTACAGAAAATCCATCATCACTTTCGGTATCAGACTCAGAATGCTCAGATCCGGTAGCTTCTATTTCTATATTTATATTATTGCGAACGTTTCTTTAACTTTTTGGCGGAATTACGTCTTTTTTGTTCTTATATCTAAGATGGGGAAATATTCGGCTTATTTAGAAGCGAATATTTCAGAAATTTTCGCAATATTCGGGAACATTCGGGCGGAAATATTCGCAACTCACATCACTAGTTGTGCGTTTTTTTCTAAAAAAAACAGGTTTTTAAAAAAAAAACAGAACGTTTTTTTAAAATTTACATCACTACTTAAAACACAACAACAAAAATGGCGGCCGAGCCGGTTCTGGAGAGTATCTTGAGCACGTCGATTATAGTCGATAAAGTAGGACAGGCCGATAACACGAGGTACCTATGTGCGCATGCACGAAGGTGTCCAGAGGGAAGGCAGCTGACCGGCGAGTCATGCGCTCGGACGTATTTTTTCACCCATAAAACGTAACTTTTGTTTGCGCAGGAGATAAGCTGCACGTATCTAAAGGTAAATTGTCTATGGTCTAAAAACGAGCGGCCGATACTCCGATCGATTGTCAAGTTACCATACGCTTGATATCAGTTCTGCGAAATTTTCCGAAAAATTCCCTAACGGTTTGTTATCAGTTGTTTTCTTTTTTACTTTGTTAACGTGAATTATGGAGTGGCCAGATAATTATACATACCTACCACATTGTCAATTCCAGCGAAATTCGAACAAACTTTAAGACTAAACAAGAAGTTGATGTGAGTGAATAAGAGCAAAGTTGCTTTTATCTACATTTAACCAAACGAAGGTCATGTTAAGCTTGCAGTGACGTATTTTTCGCCCACTCAACTATCTACAAGTATTGACGACCGTAAAAGTGTTGTGTCCACAGATAGCGACCAATGTATGAAATCTCCTGGAAACAACAGCAATGACGTTAAAAAAGAATGGTGCGAATTTATTTCGAATTTTAATAAAGATGTCTTAAAAAATTTGAAAGCCGATCCAGTAGGTTTTAGTCCAGTCATTGAAAAATTTATAAAAAATTACAATAAAAATATAAACAGTAGTTCAACACTTATGAGTGATAGAGTATCAGTGGCGGAACTACCGGTGTTCAATGTGTGCAAAGCACACGGGCCCGGGCTAGAAAGGGGCCCGGGAGCGGAGCCACAAAAACATAAAAATGCAAAACAAAATGTTCTCATTGAAAAAAAAAAATGTAATACTCCGGAAACTTATCCGCAAAACTACTCTACTCAATACTTTTATAGATAGTAACTGAAATAATCACATAAAACAGCCTTTATTTTTATTATTATTGTTTTTATTAAACCGTAATTCGCAATACCGGGATTTAGTTTAAAGGGCGGTGTTTGTGTCGGCGATTATTGCAAAGTATTACTAATGCCAAAATAACTTTAAAAAAATTGACACCCACTCGATGGTCATCAAGACACGATGCATTAGAAGCTCTTCGTTTTAGATATGTGGATATTTTAAAAACACTGGCAAAAATAATTTTAACCTCTACAAATAAAGCGGAAGTTAATAAAGCAAAGTCTTTAAGAAAACACTTGGAAAAATTTGAAACCGTTTTTCTTATTGTTTTTCAAAATAAAATTTTAAAGAATATTGATGCATTGTTAAAACTTTTACAAAAAAAGCAAAATATTGAAGCTGCGTCTAAAATGTTTACCACCGTCACTGAAATCAAATGAGAAATAATTTTTATATAATTAAAACGGACGCTGTTATTTTGGCTAGGCAACTGGCCACTACTCCTGAATTAGAAAACAAAAGGATATCAAGACCAAAAATAATTTTTGATGATGTTAATAACCATTATTAAGTTCAAACAAGTGATGATTGGTTTAGAATAAATGTGTTTTTTTAAACTATAAATATAATTACAGCTCAATTAAAAAATCGAAGTTCTGGCCTTTACAAAAGTTGTTCTTATTTTCGCGTTTTGTTCCCCAACGTTTTACGAGATCCTTCTCTTTCTGATAAGGATATTTTACTATATGAGTCAAGCCCTGCATCTTCAGTATCTAGTAGATATCGCTGATATAATTTCATCGCAAGTGCTTTCATTTGGAGAATGTTTTAAGAATAATTTAGATAATTTAACTTCTATTTTTGATTTATTGATTTTATATTGGTAAAAAAATATTATTCATCTTTCAGTTTTAGTGAAATTGTAACTGCCTGCATTATTTTTTTGACCATCCCTATTTCGGTTGCATCAACTAAACAGTATTTTTCCAAGATACAGTGAATTAAAACTTATTTGATAAATTGCATGACCGATAAATAATTATCAGCTTTAGCAATTATTTCTATCGAAAATGAGGAAGCTCAAAAAATAGACATTTCTAATCTGATTTCAAACTTTGCGCATGTAAAAGCAAGAAAAATGATTTTTTTATATTGTTATCAATAATAATACTCCGTATCATAATGGGGGCCCGGCAAAGTTTTCGCACACGGGCCCCTGGCTACGTTGTTCCGCCACTGTAGAGTATACACAGTGTGTGCGGTCTTTACGTTGTGGACTGTAGATGGTCGCCTGGCTCGGCCTTTTCTAACGTTGTAAATTAAAACACTCAAAATAATTTAATTTACTGCTTTATGTATTGACAACAAGCTGACACACAAGAATAATAATTAATACAACAATATAAACAAACTGTCTTATTTTGACAGTAAAAAACCATGGTAACGTTGTTCACTTAAAGTATATCAAACATCGCCCCGGCCTTGAAAGGGAGTCCTTTCAATACGGCACGCACTCACATTGTTCAGAGCACGCACTACTTGTAGCATTAAGAGTTCGAAGGCAAAGGACAAAGTTTTGCAAAGGAACGTTTTATTGTTCCTGTTTTGGTCTTTATAGTAGCGACTCTTGCTACACCATCCTTGCCCGGGTGTAATTCTATAATTCGACCAAGTAACCATTTAAGAGGAGCTTGGTTATCTTCTTTGATGATGACCAAATCGTTGACCTTGAGAGAACTATGTGTCGTCTTCCATTTGCAACGTTGCTGCAATTCTGAAACGTATTCAAGGGACCATCTGGACCAGAAATGCTGCTGAAGCTGCTGAATACGTTGAAAGTGTTTGAGTCGATTTTCTGAGGTTGAAGTGTAATCTGGATCAGTAATTGAAGTCAGGGGCCGCCCAATAAGGAAATGAGAGGGTGTCAGAGGTGTTAAGTCTGCGGGATCACTTGAGAGCGGAGACAGAGGACGCGAGTTTAGCACCGCCTCTATTTGAACTAGCAAGGTATAAAATTGTTCAAAAGTTAATATAGCATCACTGGCTACGCGTTTTAAATGATATTTTGTGGACTTAATGCCAGCCTCCCACAACCCGCCAAAATGGGGCGAATATGCTGGGATAAATGACCACGAAATTCCTTCATTTTGGATTGAATCGGTCAAAGCTCTAGCATTTTCTTGCAAAAAGGTACCTAAACGTTGTAGTTCTAAATGTGCACCAACAAAATTGGTGCCGTTATCCGAGTACATCTGAGAGGGCCTTCCACGACGCGATATAAAACGTTTAAAGGCTGCTAAGAATGCCTCTTTAGTTAGATCCGAAACCAGCTCAAGGTGGATGGCTTTAGTTACGAAACAAACGAACAGGCTAATGTAGCCTTTAGTAACTTTGCAGCCACGACCCTGTCTGTCTTTTAAAGAGAAGGGTCCCGCATAATCCACGCCAGTCGTAAAAAATGGAGGAGCAGGGTTCAATCTTCGAGCAGGTAAATTGCCCATAATTGGGTTAATATGTTTAGGATTAACTCGAAAACAACGTACACATTGGTGAAATGTTTTTCGCGCCAAATTGCGTCCTGATAAGGGCCAATAATATTCTCGAATTGATGATAATAATAGTTGAGGTCCCGCGTGACATAAGCGAATATGTTCTCCTCTAAACAATAATTTAGTGAATCTATGCTTTGAACATAAAAGAATCGGATACTTCTTATCATATTCAAAATTTGAATTTGCTAATCGACCGCCTACTCGAAGAATTCCGTCATCGTCGAGAAAGGGATTAAGATTTGATAGCTTGCCTTTTCCATTAGATTTTTTATGATTGATTTTAAGAGCTGATATCTCATTGGAAAAGCTTTGTTGCTGTACTATCTTTATTAGACATAAAGAGGCACGATTAATATTTTCCGTATTTAACGAATTAAGATCTCTCTCGATTTTGGATTTAAAACAATTGTCTTTGAACCTCATACAATAGGCGATTATTCGTTTTATTTTAGATAAATTAGAATATAGGTCAAAGTCTATTATCGAGTTATTGACTGAAAGTTCTAACGATATGACGTTTTTTCGCACTTCGGGCAAGCCGTTGGTCGAAGCTTGCGATTTTGGCCAATAACTTTCGTCTTGCTGTAACCAGCTTGGACCGAACCAATAGGTCTCAAGGGACAATAAATTGCTGGGCGCGACGCCGCGTGATACATGATCCGCTGGATTGTCAACAGTTGGAACGTGTCTCCAATCTTTAGTATCCGACAATTCTTGAATGGCCGCAACTCTATTCGCGACAAATATTTGCAAGGTGTGAGGAGCCATATGCAACCATCCGAGCGCTATCGTAGAGTCGCACCAGTAAGTGATTCTTACGATTTTTATATTTAGTGATTGGTTCACCCTTTTAACAAGTCTGGCAAGTAATACCGCTGCTGTTAGTTCCAATCGTGGAATGGTTTGTATTTTTAAGGGTGCCACTTTAGATTTGGCGCAAATCAATTTTACAGATACCTCACCTTCTTTATTTTGCGATTTTATATAAACACAAGCACCGTATGCATGTGAGGAGGCATCTGAAAAACCGTGGATCTCTACATAAATTGCGTTTTTGCAAATAACTTGCCTTTCTATGCTTATTTGATTTAATGCCGTTAGATCATCCCGAAATTGCAACCACCTGGTATGCAGTGCGTGCGACAATGAATTGTCCCATCCTACTCTTTCTAGCCAAATATCACGCAAAATGATTTTGGCTTGTATTATTGCTGCGCTTAATAGACCGAGGGGGTCAAAAATTTGAGAAATTTCGGATAGAATTGTTCGTTTTGTTATGCGTGTACCAAAGTTGGTTCCTATTTTATACGAAAGGCTATCTTTACGGCCGTTCCAAATCAAACCAAGTGTCTTGGTATTTTCGTTTGCTCCTAAATCAATTAAATCTGTTTTATTGGACGTTTTTATGCCCTTTAACACCTCGGAACTGTTTGATACCCACTTTCTTAGATAAAAACCGGCTCCTTTGAGAATTTCTGAAACCTCGTTAGCTAAAGAGACTATTTCCTTCACGCTACTCAAACCTGTTAACATGTCGTCCACGTAGAAATCTTCTTTGATAACTTGCGCAGCAACCGGAAAATTTGCTTCGCATTCTATTCCGAGTTGAAAAAGACATCTAATTGCTAAGAATGATGCTGATTTAGTACCATACGTAACAGTTGATAGTTCATACGTTTCGATGGGCTGATCAGGATTATCACGCCATAAGATTCGCTGTAAACAGGTTTGATCGGGATTTATTTGACACATTCGGTACATCTTTTCGACATCCGCGGCAATGACATAATTATGTTTTCGGTAACGCAATAAAATTGAAAAAAGATCCGATTGAATAGTTGGGCCAGCCATTTGTAAATCGTTAAATGAGTAGCCGCTGCTGCTTGCACACGACGCGTCGAATACAACGCATAACTTAGTCGTTGAACTACTTTCTTTAATTACGCCGTGATGTGGCATATAATACGCATGCCGCGCGCTATCTGGTTCGCCGACCTTAGTCATGTGGTTCAGCATATGATATTCCTCAATAAACTTACTATATTGTAGTTTAAAATTATTATCGCGATTGAATTTACGCTCTAAAGCGTAGAATCGTTTTTCTGCTATTTCGCGAGAATCACCCAATTTAATTACTTCATCTTTTAGCGGTATAGTTACCTCAAAATGCCCGTATTCATCGCGTTTTACCGTTTCTATGAAATGCCTTTCACAAATTTTCTCTTCGCGAGACAATAGATTTAAATCGCGAACTTCTTCTATTTCCCAAAATCGCGTAAGTTGTTTGTCGATTTCTATATTTTTCAAAAGGTTACAATGGATTTTTTGGGATTGAAGCCGATCAGCTAAAATTTGTCCGGATACTATCCAGCCAAACTTAGTTTTTTGTAGGAATGGACCGCCACTGTCTAATTTGATTTGGCCCACGCACATGACATCCCAAAAGTAATCTGCTCCTAAAAGCATATCAATTTTGCCTGGTAAATGAAAGTTTTCATCAGCCAGTTGTATGTCATTGGGAATTTTAAGCCTTTGTTTATCGACTTTAAAGTTTGGTAAATCGCTAGTGATAGTTGGTATGATTAAACATGAAATTTTGCATGAATAGTAATTTACTTGCGACTGAGCTTGTAGTGTTGCACTACCTTTTACGTTAGATACAGTATCATTCAGCCCGCTGATTTGTAAATTGATCGGTTTATAGGAAATTCCAAGCTTACTGTAAAACTCTTCAGTAACAAAGCTGCTTTGTGATCCCGCGTCTAGTAACGCACGCGCAATAAATGGTTTATTATTTTTATCAAAAATACGTAGCAACACGGTTGCAAGAAGTACCTGCTGATTAACTGATATATTGCGCGACGATAAACTTATATTTCCGTGCGGTAACTCTCTATTTTCAACCGATACATTCGAATTTTGTGCGTTATGCAAATTATCGCCTTTTTCCGAATGTATTAAAGTATGATGTTTTCTCTTGCATGTTTTACAAGGCCCGGAAAAGCACTTTTCATATAGATGCCCGAATCTTAAACAATTTAAACAAAGCCGTTTTCTTTTAGCCTGTTCTACGCGTTGATTTATATTTAATTTTAAAAACTCGGAACAATTTTGAATGTAATGCTCATTTTTACAAAAAGAGCACGATGGTTTTGCCGCACGATTTCCCGACAAAAGCGTTTTAGGTCTACGTTTAAACCTGTTATGATTAGAATCCGTATTTTGCTCTTTATCATCTTTAGTTTGCTCTATGGACTCAAGTAAATCAGCCCTTCCCTTTAAAAAGTCGCTTAAGTTCTCAAGTGTAGGTGTTTTGTGGGTCGCTTTTATTTGTTCCCACTTTCGAAGTGTAACATCGTCTAATTTCGTAGTAATTAAGTATATAATTAAAGTATCCCACGATTCGATAGGTTCATTTAAGGTTTTCAGGGCCCTAAGATGTTTGGCAACACCGTCAACCAATTTTCTTAAAGCGCCAGATGATTCAAATTGTAACTTTTCTGTGTTAAATAAAGCTTTAACATGATTTTGTATTAATAATCGATTGTTATTGAATCTATCACAAACTAACTGCCATGCGTTATCGTAATTAGAACCTGTGAACTCCAGACTGGCTATAATTTCAAGAACCTTTGGGCCTAAATAAGCCCTCAGATAATGATACTTCTGGATGTCGCTAAGTCTAGCGTTTTGATGAATAAGCGATTCGAAAGTGTCTCGAAACTCTAGCCACCTGTCATATTCACCGTCATAAGTTCAATAACTGGCAGTTTGACGCCACTAGCGCCATCGCTTATAGGTGGATTATTAGTATTGCTAAACGCGACTGAACTCTGCGTACCTCCACCAATGGCATTTAATGGGGCCGAAATATTATCAGCAATTAGAAATCGTTTTGATCTGGCAACAACCCCGTAAAAGGCGCTCTCAAATGTTTCACGTTCGGGATACTCGTTTGTTGGATCTGTACTGATCTCTTCGATTTGACCTTGCAGGTCTTCAAATTCATCTAGAACGTTTTGGAAGCGTTCTGCTCGCTGTTCTAGTTCTAAAAAGTCGATTTGATTATCGATAGTGAAATCGACATATTTTTGCTCTAAACGAGTTATGTATTTACCAAAAATTGTTACTTAAGCTTTGACTGAACCTCTCTTTCTAATGAGTTTTTCACTCTGTGTATCAGGCTTATCCGTCATTATGATTGATTTTATTCAAACAATCTCGAAAATGATAACTAAATTATCCAAAATGCGTTAGAAAATTGTTTGAATCGATTAAGGTATGACAAGATTCGTTCGAAAAACTCGCTAGTTAAAATAAGATCAGCCTAAAACTACGCTTAATGGGAATGCAACACAGGAAAGTATGGAACGGACACACCTGTTTGATGTCTTCTTTCTGTTTTGCATCCGGCTCGAAGGACCAAATATGTGCGGTCTTTACGTTGTGGACTGTAGATGGTCGCCTGGCTCGGCCTTTTCTAACGTTGTAAATTAAAACACTCAAAATAATTTAATTTACTGCTTTATGTATTGACAACAAGCTGACACACAAGAATAATAATTAATACAACAATATAAACAAACTGTCTTATTTTGACAGTAAAAAACCATGGTAACGTTGTTCACTTAAAGTATATCAAACATCGTGCCTTCAAATTTGAACACTTATCGCGCTCTTTGACTGTAGCTTCAAAAAAAATTACAAGGAAAGGAAAAAAAAATTGCAGTTCAGCCGACATCTGTGTCTCGGAGAAAGGTAAAAATGACAGGTAGAACTAGAAGATCAATGCAGGCAAAAAGAAAAGTGGGAAGCCTTAAAGTAAAAAAGTCAAAAGCTCCCCATTCTACTTGTGTGAATAATAAAATTGGACTCGGTGAGAATAAATTAGCGACATAAATCTTTTCGTAATTACAAAAAGTACACTGATAGTATGTCCGATTTTTCGTTTTAGCCACTTTCAATACTTACATTTTAAGTTTTTGATATAAATATTTTTAGTTTAACAATAAAATGCGTAGTGTCTTTTTTTCAGTTAAACGTTTACTTACTGTTGTTTTATTTACCAATAATTCCACAAGTCATTAAGTAAGGTGCTGTATGGACCAAGATTTCAGCCTAATCGAACGTACGGTAGTCCGACTGTTGTAGTATAATTTATCCAAACTCAGTTTGAGGACATTCCAATCATTCCATACGGCGGTAAACAGTCTCAAAGAGAGCGATCTCACAACCAGGGTTGTCAGATCTTTCTTCTTCAATTCTTTAAGTTTTTTTATTAAAAATATAACGGCATTGTTAGTCAGTAACTTTCTTTGAAAGCTAGTTTGCAAATATACTTTAAACCGAGGAGTTTTGAGTGTGACAGAAAAAAATAACAAGCCATTAATTGTTTTAATAATACATTCTTTAGTCCTTAAGAAACAATATAACTGAAATCAAGACAAAAAGTGTTTTCAGTGTTTAAAAACTACTAATTAACAAACCCTTGTTTCTCGTATATACTTACATTGTGCTTACAAATCCGAAAATTTTGAAGAATTGGCAACAGCAAGGGATACAAGCGCCAGTTAAAGCGGCTGGGATAAGCTGAAGCGGTCTCCGACCCGTTCAACGATCGATTCTGTCAGACAGAGATAGGCCAGTGACTGCCGATGGCGTGGAAGAGACGAAGATAAAATATACGTAGTTTGGAACTTGTGGACGGGCTGGACAATGGTCCGAGAATGGCGTTTTGGTAAAAAAAATAAAGCATTTTCTGAGCAGTGTCGTGCCGTGTCAGGTTTATTTTTCTGATTTTAGTTTTGTGTATAGAATTTTTGAGTTACCTTATATTTATTATTTTAATATAATATTATTATATATACAGGGGATTTATAAAGTGTAGTATGTACAAACACCTTATGTAAAACAAACTTATAAGTGTGTATACGCATTTTAATTATTTGTTTGGGACGCCTATGGTTAGGAAATTCCTACTGTTTAATGTCATTAAATTGACCTAAGAAACACTATACCGAGCGCTCGATACGTGCCGAGGTCGAGTATCACGAATGCGGTTTGCTAGGCGCTCGATACAAAAATGCTCGCTGGATGGATTGTCAACCCTCCATACGTTCAGTACTCAGTCAGCCATATATAATTAATGATGAAGACGCTATAGCGCTTTTTGGACGTAATCGCTTTGGATAAAAAAAATTGTAGGTATATTCACCTGTTTAAAAAGTTACTCCGAAACTACCAACCCCCTTCAATTTTTGTTTCAAACGTCACATTCCCACCAACGAGTATAAACGGTGGCCATCCATTTCTTGGAAAAATGCAAAAACTGGGTCATCTTTTTTTGACTGAACAGTTTTTCGCATTTCCCGGAATTTTACCTTCCATTCAGGGATGGAAGACTACCCAACTTTTCTTCAAAAGCAAATATTTGTATTGGAGTTGCGGAGAAGGGTACAAAACAAGGAATAAACCTACACTTTTTTTTTTAATTTGTCACCGAGAAAAAAATGTAAAAAATGTGAATTCCTTAATAGGTATATATTTTTTTAAATATTGTTGAATATGTTCCACTTTCTTCCCTGGCAGAAACCAAGACAAAAGTTAAATTATTTATAACATTACGTATTACTTCTGAAGTCATTTATCGGATTTCGTCTGTTATTCGTTGCAGTCAAAATAAGGGGGGGGGGGGGCAGTACCCGCTGACCCCCCTTTCAACTTAAAGGATTCTTTATGTTAAATGATTCCCGCTTAAAATCTGAACCATATACATAAAATCTTTTATACGCCTTCATACTGAATAGTCCAAGAGAGTAAGGTCTGGGGAACGGGGTGGCCATTTAACAGGAGCATCTTGGCCCCAATCAATCCAACGATTAGGAAATATTTGGTGTAAATAGTTGTTTATATTTCTAGTAAAATGCGAAGCAGCGTGGTTGAAACCAAATATTTTGTCCTACCACTAGAGGCAAATTATCAAGTAAATCGAGCAGTGTGTAAAAATAGTAAAAATTAATGACCAGTTAAAATTCCTGGTAAAATTACTGTTATGTAAAGAGGATAAGAAATACAATACAATAATTTCATTTAACTAGTTTAGTACTACAGGTTTTTATCTGTACGCCACTGTCCTTACATTATTTTTGGCTAGTCCTTTGCTTTCAGTATTGTAACCCATTGCAAAGTTTTACTTAAGTTTATCTTGTAGCCATGGTAATGCCACAACGGCTGTCTTGATTTAGCATTTGAAAATTATGAGATAAGTCGCATTGGCATCCGTTAAGGACCCATACTTTTTAAACTATCTTCAAAACTCATTATTTTATCTGAATTTTATAGGAGACAAAAATAATTAGAAACAAATGATTACCTGAAAAAATATAGTTCGTGAGTCACTGGTGCACGTAATAAAAAATAAGGGGGTCAGCTTCCTGCCCCCCTCCCCCCCTATTTGGAATATTTGACATTTGTTTTTTGTTTTATTTTTCTAAAAAGATGTAACTCTTTATATTAAAGCAATGTACTAAATTTAAAAATAATATCTTATTAAATACTCGAATTATTCAAAATTTTTTTTTTAATTTCAAATTTTCACGCGTTACGAACATGGGGGTCAAAAATGAAAAATGGTATTATAAAATTCATATTATTTTGGCTTAAGGAATATATGGTTAACGGATTGACCTCCTTTTTCCGGACACCCTGTATATTTGAAATGTTTACAGTTTCACAGCATTCTTAGAATTTATAACTATTTTTTCTAAAATAACTACAGTGGCAACTACGCAATACCACTAAAGACGCAAGGCTGAGGGCGAAAATATAATGGTTATTTCGCATGTCGTTGTCAAGAAGTATAATCAAAATCTTGTTGAAGTTTTTTATTCGCAGTCAGGTTTTTATTTTCCTAATAATTATCTACTTACTTATAAACATAATTTAATTAGAAACCCGGAATGTTCCTTTCAAACTAATTATTTCCAACCCAACTTTTTTAAATTATGATTAATAAATTATTTTCAAATAATAATCATTCATTAGCAGAATCAACTTTTTACATTAAAATAATACGAGTATGGTGATCATACTGATTATTATTGTTCATTATTTTTTTAGTTTAAAACCACCTCAAGGATTTCTTACAGGTGAGTATATTTTTTAAGAGACTAAAAACTCCTTCATTATCATCACGCATTCATGTAATACAATAATAAACATAATGACATAAGTGGACTTCCTAGAAATAGATGCGGTACGATAGCATTGTTAAGTTGTATTGTTTAATTTTTTAAATAATCACGAACATATTAAAGTTAATGCTTATTCGTTTACCCTTAGGACTTAAATATTAAATTTTCTTGCCGTATTTTCGTATCGAACAGAAAATATTAATATCGGCTAGTATCATTTTGTATGATTAAATATTACTTTGTCCTCTTCGGAGGTATAAAAAAACATAGTTTTTCGAAAAATTGTGAATTAATTTTAATATATTTAAATTAAGCTAATGGTTGTTTTGTTCTTGTAAAAGATTATTGACATTGGTTGAATTAGCTTTATTTTAAAGATTGCTTCTCTTATGAATTATTGATTTAAATATCTTTATACCTGTGAGGCATGATCATAATATTATGTCATATTTTACAAAAACAACAACAGGTACTTTTAATATTTTACATACTGAAAACAACGGCCAGAAGCAAAATATTGGGGGGAAGCTTGGAAACAACTGCACTGAGAAAATGAAGTTTCCTAAGTTATCGGGCTGGACAAATTTAGCAGCTGTTACTAAATAAACCGCTATATTAGTTAAACTATTGTTTAAAGGTGACATGATGATCTTGTAGTCGTTGCAGTATATATTTTGCTGGGTTTTAGAAATCTTATAGTGCTGTTATTACAACATATTTGTTAACTGTTGCTATATTATTATGTCTATACCAGCTAAATAATTTTCTAAAGAAATAAACTTAAACGGCTAAGTAATTATTGCTATCTGAATTAGCACTCCTAGTGTTACAATTGTTAATCGTAACCCTAAGGGCGTTTTCACACTAGCCGACACGATACCGGCACGATCACGACACGGTAGCGACACCGACACGATAAATCGGCGAGTATTTTCACATTTGCCGACAGCCATCTCTGTCGTGTCGTAGTGTTGTGCCGGTAATCGCAGACATGGCTCCTGCAAATAAATTGTATTTGCTACATTTATTGCATTTAAGACTCAAAAGGCAAAGACCGCAAAGAACATTTTTGATACATCAAATAATAAAGGTGCGCTACTTACACGGCACCTATTACACTCTTTTTGAGACATCGACTAAGGATTCTGACAAATTTTTCGACTACTTTCGAATGAGTCATGAAACATTTAACTATGTGCTGAGCAAGTTAATTGACGAAATCAAAAAACCAGAACAGAAACAACTAGGAAAAGGAAAAACCGCCAACGACACGAGTGGAGCGCTTGCTGCTCGCCGACCTGTCGGTGCCTGTAACGACACGATAACGATATATCGGCAAGTGTGAAAGCATTCCCTTTACTTACATGAGATTACGCGTCCACCGGTGTCGTTGTCGTTGTCGTGTCGGTATCGTGTCGGCTAGTGTGAAAACGCCCTAATGCACTTTGCCAGGTACTTAAAGCCATGATAGCTCGATCGCGGTTCTACTAGAGCAAAACGGTTTATTAAGATTCGTTATTTGGATGTAGGAAAGGGTAAATTCGGTTGAACGTTAGCCAATAAGAAAGCGCTTGCTCTGCCACTCGGACAGTCGGACATCAGGAAAATCAAAAGTCCAATCTGTAATCGTATCTTCCGCGAGATAGTTGTGTGACGCGATACGCATTACGCGCATTATTTTTCAGTTCTGTATGCCTGTGCTGTACCTACCTAAAGTATTCGTTGTTTTTTTATGTGATTTTGTACCTCCTGTTAACTTTTGTTCTAATAAAAAATTAGAAAAAAATTAGATAGGGCATAATTTAAGAGTAAATTTTTTAGCTATAAGCTTTAATCAGTTTTAAATAATATATGTCTTTTTTGTAATAAATACAATTTATTAGAATAAAAATCTGAATAATTTCTTTAATTTCATTTAAGTTTGTCGCTAAAAACATATTAACGTTAAGTATAAAATGTCCTCAGTTTAAAACATGCACAGCAACTTTTTTTAAAACTTTTTATTACAATACAAGATAACAGGGGGTGCAAAATTAATTATGTAAATCCTTATGGCCCGCGTTTAAAAAAACTTACCGTAGGTATATAAAACTTTCGTTTGAACAGCACATATTTATGGAACGCCCTGTATAACTACTTGCTAAACAAAGAAGCAGTGATTACTAAACAATCATGCTGCGATAAATAAACAATTATGCTGTGATTACTAAACAATCATGCTGTGATTACTAAACAAGTATGCTCCTTTACTAAACGACAATACAATAATTACCACACGAGTATATTGATATTACACGATCATGGAACAGTTACTAAATAAACTGGCTAGGACAATTCAATATGTGTTCCTTACTAATATTCAATTTTGCTAAAGCAGCCAAATTTTTTAGTAAGAGCAGGTTTTCATGGATCATATTGTTACTAAAATATGTAGTAATGATTACTAAATAGACTTGCTTAATATATTTGGCAGTCACAACACGACGTTAGGGCTGGCGCTATATTTACTCTAATATTTAGGCATAGTTGCTTTATATAAAGCCATCATAGCTAAATAATTTTCTCAGTGTGGGTAAAAATTTCAACATATTATTAAAGGACCAATTGGAATTAAATATCGCGCCATTATTCTATTATTCTCTGTCAAAGCCTTTATACTTGCTTTTTAAACTTTCACTTGAAAGTGGTGTTTTTCCTGAACAGTGGAAGTACGCTTTTATTACTCCTATACAGGGTGAGCTTTTTAAAGTGTTACAAGGCGATATCTCGAAAACAATTTAAAATATTTTCTTAAAATTTTAGCGGGAGAATTAGGGAGATGGGGGGACATATTTAAACATATTTTTGACGTCTACCCCCTTCCCCATTTTGAGGGGTGGGGGGGTAACTTTGGAATTTTAAATGAGACAATGTACTTTTTTTGGTAAATACGAACCTACGTAAAAAACTACCTACGTATACAAAAAATGTTTTGATTTGCTCCCCTGGTTACGAAATTATTTTAAAAACCAATTACCCCAATTATTAAACCAAAACATAAGTTCTGACATGTGGTTTCAATAGGACGAAGCTCCACCGCATTATGTGATACAGGCCCGTAATGAGTTGAACGAATTGTTTAAAAACAGGTGGATAAGTCGAGCTGGTTCGGTAAACGGCCTGCTAGGTCCCCGGATTTGACACCCATTGACTTTTTCCTTTATTTATTTTTTATTTTAGAAAAGATAAAGTGATGGCTGCTACACCTACAACTTTAGATGTTTTGAAATACCGTATCTGCGTTGCATGCTTAATAGTGAGACTTAAAATGTTACAACGGGTAGGTACGATATTTATTCTGAAAAAAAGTGACAAAGTGTTTGGAAGTTGAAGGGAGACATTTTGAACATCTTCTGAAGCGTGACAGACGATAAATAAGTTGAAATTAAATAGTAAATTTTTGTGTTTTATAACCTAATAAATCATAATTTCGTAACCAGGGGAGCAAATCAAAAGATTTTTTGTATACGTATGTAGTTTTTTACATAGGTACATTCGTATTTAAAAAAAAACTACATTGTCTCATTTAAAATTCCAAAGTTACCCCCCCACCCCTCAAAATGGGGAAAGGGGTAGACATCAAAAATATGTTTAAATATGTCTCCCCATCTTCCCATTCGCTCGCTAAAATTTTAAGAAAATATTTTGAACCGTTTTCGAGATATCGCCTTGTAACACTTTAAAAAACTCACCCTGTATATTTAAGTCTGGTAACAAATCAGATGTTAAAAATTACAGACCTATTTCTATTTTAAGTTCAATCCCAAAACTTTTTGAAAAGATAGTGTGTAATCATATTGGGAGTTTAGTGATGTTTTCTATTGGTCTGGAACAGCCATAGACAATTTACCTTTAGATACCGACAGCTTATCTCCTGCGCAAACAAAAGTTAGGTTTTATGGGTGAAAAAATACGTCCGAGCGCATGACTCGTCGGTCAGCTGTCTTCATTCGGGGAACCTTCGTGCATGCGCACAAACCTCGTGTTATCGGCCGTCCTACTTTATCGACAATAATCGACGCGCTCAAGAATACTCTCCAGAACCGGCTCGGCCGCCATTTTTGTTGTTGTGTTTTAAGGTTTCTCTTCTCTGCGGATTCCTTGTAGTTTTCTAAAGTTTTCAGCTATCGGATCGGCTATCGTGGATTGTGGGACTGGTGTTTAATATTTATGGATTTCTGGTTTTTGTGTAGTTTAGTTAGTGAATTGTGTTTGTGCTTTTAGTGACTCGGATTGTAATATAAACAATGACTAGTACTAGTTGCAGCCGTTGTATAATTGTATTATGCCCAAATAGGGGTAAAATAAACCCTCTATGGTGGCATATGAGCAAGAATTTAAATTTTAAAGCCCGGACCTGTCTATTTTCCCATTCGTCAAACGATAATGTTGCAGTGCGCATGTCTAATAGTTCCCAGTTTTGTTTACATGCGCGAGGCCATAAAACTGCCACATTCGTGATTATTGTTTGTTCATCTAAAGGTAAATTGTCTATGGGAACAGCACGGCTTCTGTAGGGGTAGATAATGGCTACAAAGATGATGATTTTTACTCAAACGGTGTTAGATGCCTTGGAAAGTGAATACCAAGTTGATGCTGTCTATACAGGCTTTAGCAGGGCGTTTGACTCAGTAAATCATCATATTCTGGCAAATAAATTAGAGTGCTTTGGTTTTTCTGGAACTTTATACTTAAGTGGTTAATATCTTATATAAGTTATAGAAAACAGTATGTTAAGGTAAAAGGTTTTGTTTCACAGGAGATATCCGTCTGGCGTACCACAGGGCAGCCATCTGGGTCCCTACTTATCTATAATCTTATTTTCACAGCGTTTGTTATTTGCTGACGACTTAAAATTGTTTGTAAGTCAGTTAATGATGCTTTGAGAATCCAAGAGTACTTAAAGAGAGTGTATGAGTGGTGTGTTAGAAATAAAATGGATTTTAACATTAAAAAATGTAAAATAATTACTTTTCATCGCAGAATGCAGCTACTTAACTATGACTATAAATTAACTGATTGCATTTTGGAAAGAGTTACCACTCTGAGTGACCTGGGTGTTCACTTGGATGTTAAGTTAGATTTCCATATTGACTATGAATACATTGTAAACAAATCATTAAAGTTATTAGGATTCATGTGTAGAAATACTAGGGATTTCCAAAATATTGACAGCTTGAATACGATTTAAAAAGCTCTTGTTAGGTCATGTTTGGAATACCTTTCTTGTGTGAGGTCACCATCATATTTAATACTAATACATATTCAAGATATTGAAAAGGTACAAAAAAAAATTAAGATTTATTGCATACAAATTTAGATTTCCTATTGACTCCTGCTATGGTGGTCTGAGGCGTAGATTGAGCTTGGACGTACTTTCTGAACGAAAAATCAAATTTGATTTTTTATTTAAATTAGTGAATGGAATAATTGAATGCCCAGATCTTTTATACATCGGGTTAACTTTAGAATTCCACCTAGAGATACAAGCAATCACTTTCTTTTTGCACTTGACCATCATAGATGCAACTACTGTAAATCATCTCCCATACCTAGAATTGTTTAATAATGGGAACAAAATTAGTAATGACTTTTTTAACTCTTCCCTCTCTTTCTTTAAGAGAAATATTTCTAAACTTTCACTGTAATTAGTCTTATGGGAGAGCTTATTTAAGATTTAGTTATCTTGTTTTCTTTTAACTGTTATAATAATTATTATTAGTTTGTTAAGTAAACATTGTAATTGGGTTTTATGCCCGTCGATAAATATATAAATAAATAATTAAATTCGTTTTATTAAGAATAGAGGCACATGGGAAATTCCACAGGGTATACCAAACCATCAACGATTCTTAAATAAGGCACAATGTTAAAAATGCTTTATTTTTCATTAAGTTTCCATCAAGTAAATGCCTTTTATATATAAATTATATGCATAAAGTCAACCTTTATTTAAGGTCAAAAAATATATAATAGATCTATGGATCGTACCGTACCGTAGTCTATAAACTATCATTAGCGCCTTTACGAGGTGGAAAAAATGCCATTTTAATGTTTAATAGACCTTAAAACCGTTAAACTCACCAATAAATAAAAATCAAATTATTTTCTGTCAATATGTTACTACCAAATTTAAATATACAGTTATTTGCATATTAATGTATTATGAGAGACCTGGAATCTGGTCAAGAAGTCCAAGCAGTAGATTAACATGAGAGTTGGTGGCAAGTTTTACTTACCTACTGCTACGATATATAACAAATATTATTGCCTGTATTGTCCTGTGCTCCCTGTTTCATTGTATTCTATGTGTCCCCTTCTCTTTCTTCTCCAGCGAAATTTTACTTGTCATATCACTCTTTCCCTTTTTCCTAATTTCTATGACATTCTTGCCTATGCTGTTCTGTATTTTACTATGTCTAAGTATTTCCTCTTTTTGTGATAATTGGCTCTTTCTTGAAATAATGCCGGATTAACGACTAGCCCGATTATTGTTTTATGTAAAAGATTTTTTTTAGATACCTAATGAATTTGGGATATTAAATAAAAAGTTTTTCGAGGAAGAATAAAACAATTATTATAAGATATACCTATTTTATATTCAGCTTTTAATTTTCACCATGTAAACGTCTACCCTATCCTTTGATAGTTTTGCGTAACCGGCACTGTATAGAAGTTGAGAAAAATATGTTTTATTTTGTTTGGACGGGACATTTTCATAACTATCTGCGTAATATTTTTGATAACCCTTACCTATTAACTTTGTAGCTTAAAGATGCCTTACAACAAATGTTGATTTAGGTATTCCAAATTTAAGGTGGAATTATCAACGTCATTCAATCTATTGCCAACCTATTAACCTATATATTTCGCGTTGATTTTTTGAGTTTATTCTTTTAATAACTAACATTTAAAGAAAATCAATATCGTCGGTACATTATTTAGGTAGTATCTGATATAACGGGTGATTCATTTAGACCTTAGACAGCGCGCGAAGCAATAGCTTTATTGAAGAAATCAGTTTGGTGAGTAGATAATTTCGCGTTTTGGACATGTCAACTGGCCGCCTAGATCGTGTGATATCACACCCTTGGACTTTTTTCTTTCAGGTTATGTCAAATCAAAAGTCTTCGTCGATAAGCCAGCTACGATTCAGGACTTAGAAGCCAACATTACTCGCGTAATTCGGCAGATACCGGTCACAATGCTAGAAAGCGTGATCGAAAATTGAATCTTCCGAATGGACCACGTACGGCGTAGTCGCGGCCAGCATTTAAATGAAATTATTTTCAAAAAATAAATGTCAAAGATTGTTCTTTCAGCTCATAATAAAGATTCCACCATTCAATTCCATGTTATATGTTTTATTTACACTTAAAAAAAAAGGTCTAAATGAATTACCCGTTATTACAAAAAATCAATTTATTTTATTGCTAATTTTGGGAGAATTGTATATTGAAACAATGACATAATAATGTTTAAAAAAATCTTACCCGATATTTTTCGCTCTACAATTATCCTAAAATAATTTATAAAATTCCCTAATATTTTATTTAATATGTCAATTATTATTACCCATAGAATATGTAGTCGATATTAATTTTATTTAAATTTTCTTTAAAAGCTATAAAAATAAATAAATCTACGCAAAATAGGTTATAGGTTGGCAAGCATGTTGATATTCCCACCTTAAATCCGATAAATAGTTCTACGGTTATATTATTCCAGCTTTTCTTGTTCAACCATTAGTTGGTTTTTACCACTATTTTTCAAAGTATGTAAATTTATTTCTGTCGCATTTACTTGTGTTTCGGCTGTCCCGGGAAACCCGTGATAAGTCACATACGTGAATGTTATAAGTAGGTAGTAGTAGTATCATATTCTAATTCCAATTTTCTTTGTATTATTTTCCTAGTCATACTTATTCATTTTATTTATTTGCGATTTTGCTACTCTGAACAAATATAAAAAAAAAAGTTTTAATTTTTTAAAATTTAGATTGGTTGAACGTCAGAAATTAAATTTTTTATTTGTATGTGTATTTATATAACAGTGTCACCAATAAAGTCCGCATCATATGGGATTTTTTTTTATTAATAGCTTTATTCAAAATTTGACTTTGGCATCAAGTTCTGCTTCGATCGAGATTAAAATTAAGCAAAAAAATAGTAGTCACGTGATTCGCATTATCTGTCAAATTTTAATTTTTTCCAAAAAATAATTCAAAAGTGGGGTTATTTCTGAAAATATCGAAAAAGTTAGAAGAAAAAGTTGTTTTAAATGCAGTTTCTAGCCCGCATGCAAAATTTCAGCTACATAAGATAATTTTGATTTTTTACCTATATTTTGTAAATTGCACCACTTTTGCAAAATAAGACTCAACGCAACCTACATAAAACTTCTTAGTTTTGACAATGCTTTATTTCAGATACATTTTCTTTAAAGTAGCGCCATATTAAATGTGTGTTTTTCTACAAATTCAAAATTGGGCTATTAAAATTTGGTCGCAGGTGATGCAAAGTTTATTTGTTTTTGACCCTGTATAAGGTAATTTCATAAAATAAGTATTTTTGAAAACGTAGTTTGTGTCTGAAAGTAAAAAAATAAAAAATAAAGTAAAGGGGTTTTAAATTAAATCGTTGAAAATAGATAAACTTTACGTTAAGTTAAACTAAAATTTATTTTCCACTTAATGAACACTTTACTGATGACACTGTGTTCTTTTTTGTCTTAATATTAAGGTGTATTACTTTTAGACACAAACTACGTTTTCAAAAAGACTTATTTTATGAAGTTACCTTATACAGGGTCAAAAACAAATAAACTTTGCATCACATGCGACCAAATTTTAATAGCCCAATTTTGATTTTGTAGAAAAACGCACATTTAATATGACGCTACTTTAAAGAAAATATTTTTAAAATAAAGAATTGTCAAAACTAAGATGTTCTATGTAGGTTGCGTTGAGTCTTATTTTGCAAAAGTGGTGCAATTTACAAAATATGGGTAAAAAATCAAAATTATCTTACGCAGCTGAAATTTTGCATGTGGGCTAGAAACTGCATTTAAAACAACTTTTTCTAATAACTTTTTTCGATATTTTCAGAAATAACCACACTTTTGAATTATTTTTTGGAAAAAATTAAAATTTGACAGATAATGCGAATCACGTGACTACTATTTTTTTGCTTAATTTTCCTCTCGATCGAAGCAGAACTTGATGCCAAAGTCAAATTTTGAATAAAGCTATTAATAAAAAAAAATCCCATATGATGCGGACTTTACTGGTGACACTGTATAAACTTAAAAATCATTTATTGCCGGATGGTTTAAAAGATGTATTGTTCTTTTAATTATGACAATGCATTAAAAATATATTTCAGCTTAACTTTATGCTAAATAAAACATGTTACTGCTACTAGTATTAAAAATTCACTGTTTATCTGCGGTGTAAAAAATAAATTGAATATAGGTACTTTATCTTCAGTGTTTGCTCTCAATTCTGCACACGTTTTCAAAAATGCACATTGTTTTGTCTGTTTTAATTTCGTCTAATTTATTGTAGCTAGAAACGGCATTTAAAAAAACGTTTTCCAATAACTTTTTTCGATACTTTCAAAAATAACCCCACTTTTGAATTATTTTTTGGAAAAAATTAAAATTTGACAGATAATGCGAATCACGTGACTAATATTATTTTGCTTCATTTTCATCTCTATCGAAGCAGAACTTGATGCCAAACTCAAATTTCGAATAAAGTTATTATTAAAAAAAAATCCCATATGATGCTAACTTTACTGGTCACACGGTATATAATTTTATCAATTTTAAAAACTTTGTCTATATACCGATTTACATTTTTCGGTAAAATCGTAAAAACGTATATATCTTACCTACCCAACTTTGAATTTGTCATCCCTTTGTTTCATTCATCGAAATACTGTGAAAGTCATGGGTCTTACAAAAAAAACAATTTTTGCCTTATTAATAATATAATGTAGAAAACCTTTACGTGATATTTTTAAAAGATTTCTTGGTCAACTATGCAGAGTTCGTGTCGAAATAGGAATATTCGAACTCATTTATTATACACCTACAATAAGAGAGGTAATAAAAGTTATGGTACATTTTCTACGGGAACATCAGTTACCTTTAGGTAAATTGCCAAAGTACCTGTACAAGAAAAATCTCTATTTTTAAAAACCTTGTGAAAAAGATCTTGAAAAATTGCCAATTTTGTCTTATTTAAAGATTTTTTCTACCTTTTTATGTAGTAAATAACCTGTCTGGAAATTTTATAACAATCAATTATTATAATCATGGGTTTTTGATCGGCTCCTATTTTATTTATTTATGTCATTTCATTCATTTTAATAATTAATTAAATTGCTACAGTTGTACTTAATAAGGGCGTAATGCTTAGCCGTAGAGCTTAATACCTGTTGGGTGCACAGACAATTTACCTTTAGATAAACAAACAATAATCACGAATGTGGCAGTTTTATGGCCTCGCACATGTAAACAAAACTGGGAACTATTAGACATGCGCACTGCAACATTATCGTTTGACGAATGGGAAAATAGACAGGTCCGGGTTTTAAAATTTAAATTCTTGCTCATATGCCACCATAGAGGGTTTATTTTACCCCTATTTGGGCATAATACAATTATACAACGGCTGCAACTACACTGCACCGCAAAATTAACCGGATGGAAAAAAATTCGCTTCAATTCAATCTTAAATAACTTTTAAGTGTTTTGATTAAATTCGATAATTTTTTGACACGTTGCAGATGCAGTCGTCTTTATCATGTTCTGATATCGCTTTTATGAACAGTGAAAATGGATATGTTCACATACAGGGTAGACAAAAAAATTGCATTTTACTCTTAACTTCTAAACACCCTGTGGAAAAATTGAAGAACTGATTGATGTTTTTTTGTACGGCATTTTTAAGTCCCATCTTTTCTGAACAACCTGTTTTTTGATTCATCTCGATATCTAAATTATTAAAGGAAAAACACAGGTTTAAAGGAAATAATGCAATAATCCTTTATTAGCAACAATAAATTTAAAAATTTGTAGTTGGCTTTGTCTTTTTTTGTCTTTCTGAATCTCGTTTCCATGGTACCATGGCTTGTCAGGAAGATTTTTGTCAACAAATGTACAGATTTATTAATTGCTGTACTTCAAGCGTTTCTTAAGTAAATTGTTGTTTTTTTTTTAATGTAATTTGTTGGTTGTTTTATGTTTTGAAGCTGTTCCGTAAACGGTAACGTAAAAGTGTATTAATTTAAATTAAATATGAGACCAGAAGAAGTGGCACAAGCCGTCGCTTTACAAGATGATGGTCGTCCGATTCTGTATATCGCAGAAAGGCTTGGCCATCCACGCAGTACCATATCCGATGCGATCCAAAGATTTAGACAAACTGGTTCTTACTCGAGAAGACCCGGGCAGGGAAGACCAAGAGTCACAAATGCAGTTGAAGATCGATTTCTTCGTCTTCAGGCTCTTCGGGAGCGAACAGCCTCTGCTCCGGTTTTAGCTGTAAGATTGGCAGATGTTCATGGTACCTTGGTGTCATCTGACACTGTACTTAGAAGGTTAAGACAACAGAATCTAACATCTCATGTACCTGCCACAGGACCTCTATTAGACGCAGGTCATCGAAGGCAGCGCCTTGAATTTGCTCGAGCTCATGCAGATTGGAACATGAACAACTGGCAAAACGTTCTATTTACAGACGAGTCTCGTTTTACGCGATATTCACCTGACGGACGTCAAAGAGTGTGGAGGAGGCCTGGAGAACGATACTCTCAATGTTGTTTCTCTCCTAGAGTGCAATTTGGTGGCGGAGGAGTGATGGTATGGGGCGGCATATCTTTGGAGGCCCGTACAGACCTCATTACACTTCAGGGGGGTATTAACGCTGATAAATACATCAGACAGTGCTTAGAAGAACATATGATACCATATTCGCATTTTATAGGAGAACATTTTAAATTAATGCAAGATAATGCTCCACCACACAGAGCACAAATAACGAGGCAGTATTTGAACGATGTTGGCGTTCAGGTATTGGACTGGCCCTCAAGAAGTCCGGATCTGAACCCTATTGAGCACATGTGGGATACACTGGGAAGGAGAGTTAGGCAAAACTACGGCGAATTTCAAACTTTGGAGGCGCTAGCACAGGCACTGACAAACGAGTGGCAGCAGATACCCCAAGACGCAGTTGCTATTTTAATTCAATCTATGCCTGAAAGGATGAGAGCTGTTATTCAGGCTCGTGGAGGAAATACTCGATTTTAATCTTACCACTATTGCCCATGTTAATTTTTAAATTTATTGTTGCTAATAAAGGATTATTGCATTATTTCCTTTAAACCTGTGTTTTTCCTTTAATAATTTAGATATTGAGATGAATCAAAAAACAAGTTGTTCAGAAAAGATGGGACTTAAAAATGCCGTACAAAAAAACATCAATCAGTTCTTCAATTTTTCCACAGGGTGTTTAGAAATTAAGCGTAAAATGCAATTTTTTTGGCTACCCTGTATGTGAACATATCCATTTTCACTGTTCGTAAAAGCGATATCAGAACATGATAAAGACGACTACATCTGCAACGTGTCAAAAAATTATCGAATTTAATCAAAACACTTAAAAGTTATTTAAGATTGAATTGAAGCGAATTTTTTTCCATCCGGTTAATTTTGCGGTGCAGTGTAGTACTAGTCATTGTTTATATTACAATCCGAGTCACTAAAAGCACAAACACAATTCACTAACTAAACTACACAAAAACCAAAAATCCATAAATATTAAACACCAGTCCCACAATCCACGATAGCCGATCCGATAGCTGAAAACTTTAGAAAACTACAAGGAATCCGCAGAGAAGAGAAACCTTAAATCACAACAACAAAAATGGCGGCCGAGCCGGTTCTGGAGAGTATTTTTGAGCGCGTCGATTATTGTCGATAAAGTAGGACGGCCGATAACACGAGGTTTGTGCGCATGCACGAAGGTTCCCCGAATGAAGACAGCTGACCGACGAGTCATGCGCTCGGACGTATTTTTTCACCCATAAAACGTAACTTTTGTTTGCGCAGAAGATAAGCTGTAGGTATCTAAAGGTAAATTGTCTATGGTTGGGTGTCAGTAACTACCTCAATTGAAGGGTATCGGGAGAAAACCATGAATGTCACAAAACTTTCGAAATTAGGTTAAACACGCCATCTTGTGGGTCTTGGCAAATACTATCAACTGCCGTATTAATAAAGGGAGAAAACGATAATGTGCCGAGTTATTAAGCCTTTTAGATATGCTATGTCGGAAGAAAATCGTGGATGTTCACGCGTAAACGGTCGAAACAATGAATGTCCACTCATCCGAACGCGATGCCGCGGTCTCTGTTTTTGCACGTGGTCGATTTAGTGTTGTAAACAAGTTAGAATTGAAGGAGCAAGTGGATGAAGGTGTTATGTAATATTTAAAAAAAAAATTAGAAAATGTCATGGATGAAAGTGTTAACTACGTGTATACCCATAGATGTAAAGAAATATTCAATTTTATTATTATAAGCGTCAATATTTTATGAATGAATGTGTTATGTACCTTATATTATCCAAAATGTAATATATGAATGTGTTAATGGCACATAGCGCTTTCATTCATTTCAGGTATGGCAAAACAGTGGTACTTAACACATTCATTCGTTTTAAGTAACAACAGCGTAGTGTACATAGTGGCGTAACTAGCCCTCTGACCTGGGGGTGGCCTAGGGTGGGCCTGTTATTGTGACTTGCAGTGGCGGCTCGTGTAGATGCGGGCCGGTGGAAACATTTTTTTGGACCACGCCCAAATTTTAACAAATTTGGTCAATAATCAACAGTAATATCACAAGACGTCGTTTTTTTATCGGTTAGATTTTTCAGCTGTCACGAAAACTTTTTTTGAAAATTTTTCGAGTTGAATAATATTTGGCAAGATTATTTCTTACATCGTTGAATAAACATGCCCAAATTGCGAGGCGAGTAGCGTGCTTACAAAGCCAGCCTTTTTTTTCTGGGGGGGGCCTAGCGACGTCTGGGGGGGGCCCGGCCCCCCGAGGCCCCCCTGTAGTTACGCGCCTGTGTACATGACACAGTCATATATTACATTTTGGATAATATAAGGTACATAACACATTCATTCATAAAATATTGACGCTAATAATAATAAATTTTAGCATGATCTGATTTTACCAGTATTTAGTATTAAAAGGTATGTTCAAAGTTATTGACCACAAATTTCCCGAAGTAGGCCATACGTATCTTGACTCGGACAGGGATTTTGGTCGCATCGAAAAGGTGCTCCGAAAACATGAGAACATTTTAACTCCTGAGCAGTATCGAAATATAATAAAAAGTGGGATAACTAAAAATTCTGTTGTAACTGATATGCAAAATTATTTTTTCTATTTGACGTTCATAATAAGTTCATTATGAACTTGAAATGAAGTTCATAATGAATCTATTTCGATACGCGTTTTTTCTTTATTTGATGTTGGTAACATTGAAATTGAAAAATTGAAAAATTGACGTAAAATCACGTCTTTTGAAATTCAAAAAAAGTTAGCTAAATCGCCCGAATTTCCGAACGCTCTGTATATGTACCGAATGTACAAGGATCACACAACGTATTCCGTCCAATTTCAAATCTCATATCGCTAAAATAACTTTAGAATCTCGTGGTGAAAATGGGTCAATAAATCAAAAAATGACAGTTCGCAAAATAATTTTTGTTGTCCAGAGGTTACTATGATAAAAAATACTATTACCAACAAAAAAATGTAGACATAAAAATTTAAAGGATTTATTTTCTTTTTAAATATGTATTTTTTATTGAAAAAACTACAAATAGAAAAAATAGTATAAAGCACGTGGTTCATAAGGCGCTTTAGCGCACGTGTCAATTAAAAAACTCGCCACTTCGTGGCTCGTTTTTTAAAATAGACGCGTGCGCTAAAACCGCTTCTTATGAAACGTGTACTTTAATATACTATTTTCTATTTGACGTTCATAATAAGTTCATTATGAACTTGAAATGAAGTTCATAATAAAGCTATTTCGATACGCGTTTTTTCTCTATTTGATGTTGGTAACATTGAAATTGAAAAATTGAAAAATTGACGTAAAATCACGTCTTTTGAAATTCAAAAAAAAATTAGCAAAATCGCCCGAATTTCCGAACGCTCTGTATATGTACCGAATGTACAAGGATCACACAACGTATTCCGTCCAATTTCAAATCTCATATCGCTAAAATAACTTTAGAATCTCGTGGTGAAAATGGGTCAATAAATCAAAAAATTACAGTTCGCAAAATAATTTTTGTTGTCCAAAGGTTACTATGATAAAAAATAGTATTACCAACATAAAATTTAGACATAAAAATTTAAAGGATTTATTTTCTTTTTAAATATGTATTTTTATTGAAAAAACTACAAATAGAAAAAATAGTATAAATCACGTGGTTCATAAGGCGTTTTAGCGCACGTGTCAATTAAAAAACTCGCCACTTCGTGGCTCGTTTTTTAAAATAGGCGCGTGCGCTAAAACCGCTTCTTATGAAACGTGTACTTTAATATACTATTTTCTAATTTTGTCTCGAAACAGATCTATTTCGAACGCGCTAGCGAGTTCGTAATAGATCTATTTCGAACTCCGAATTTTATTATTTAAAGGTTGGCCCTACATGACATGTTTTTTTTCACCGTTTAGCATAGCATTCTAAATAACTAATATTTTTTAGTCCAAATATGCAAAATACTACACGAACCCACGTATGTATGTTTGGTTGCCTAGATCTACAAATCTGTATGTATTGTTTTAGTTAATTAAAAAACATATTAAATAATAACTTTATTGACGGAGAACTATTTTGTTTTTGTAGATGCTTCAAGCTATCATTTTCTGCCAAATCCTATCCAAAATTCAATCTACTAACCTTCCAATGTCGATTTTAACTACAACTTTATTTGAATTTTCCATCTTCCCTATACTAAATTGCAATGCCGTGACGTAAAATCACGTCTTTTGAAATTCGAAAAAAGCAGCAAAATCGCCCGAATTTCCGAACGCTGTGTATATGTACCAAATGTATAAGGATCACGCAACGTATTCCGTCCAATTTCAAATCTCATATCGCTAAAATAACTTTAGAATCTCGTGGTGAAAATGGATGAATAAATCAAAAAATGACAGTTCGCAAAATAATTTTTATCGTCCATAGGCTACTATGATAAAAAATAGTATTACCAACATAACATTTAGACATAAAAATTTACAAAATTTGAAGGATTTATTTTCTTTTTAAATATGTGTTTTTTATTGAAAAAACTACAAATTAGAAAAAAATAGTATAAAGTACGTGTTATATAAAGCAGTTTTAAGCATTTGTCCCGTTATAAAACTCGCCGCAAGCGGCTCGTTTTTTAACATGGACGCGTGCTATAAAATGATGCTTTATAAAACGTGTACTTTAATATACTATTATGAATGTTAAAATCCTTAACACTAAATTATGATTGGCAAATAAGAAAAAGAATAGGGTAAAGTGGGCAAATGGAGGTCACTTAAGAAAAATGTGTTATCCTAAGCACAAAAATTATACATAAAGGTAAATGATTTTAAAATAGCAAGTCACTAGTGCACTCACTACCGTTTTTGATGCGAAAGAATCTGAAAATTATTTGTATAATTTTATGACAACAAAATATACAAAAATGTGCTTTTGACTGGCATTGCCATACATATGCCGGTCACCTATTTGGGCAATTCCGGTCATGCAAAAAAATATTTTAGGAATAATGAAATAAGCTGGAAATACGTATTTTTTTATAAAAAATAAAAATTTATTGATATAAAAAACATATCTATTTAAAAACAAAAGGTATATTTACTTGTTACAACGAAAAATGAAACAAAATTTGAATTTAAAATAGCTGAAAATTTTAAATAGCTATATAGAATAAATCTCCTTGAGTAACAGGCTGACACTCATCACAGATGTATCCCTCTGCTGTGTCCCATCCACTGCATTCAGAATACGCCCATCTTCCACATAGGGTGCACCTGACCGCCATTACCCATCTGTGACAATTTTTCTTTTGCCTCATTTTCCAAGAAAAAAAAATGTTTTGTTATTCTTTTTTATACAAGAAAAGAAAGAAAAATAGTCAATCTTTACGTAGTAACTGAGCTTTTATAAAACAATAGAAAGATTTTATCTCCAAGTATTATTTCACTTACCGTAAATATTACATCAAAATTGTCGAAAACACGTGGTCCGCTGTACTAAACAAGGTATTAATGCAAACTGCTCACAAATCGGCTATCGAGAATCAGAGGTCAGCTGGCACATGTGCACGCACATTGCATCGTTGCCAAAATTAACTATAAGTACTTTGACGCCCTGACCGGCATTCTCCACCTGACCGGGATTTGCCCACTTTACCCTACATTAAATGAAAAGGTACAGTTTCGAGATGGAATTAAGTGGATTCGAGTGGAGGAATTTGGTAGCTACCTTTACAAAGAAAGTTATGATGATAGCACACCATTTAAGAAGATGTGCATATTAAAAATTCCAAATGGAATGACTCCTAATAACGTTGAGCTTGAACAACAGGTTGATAAAATAGGAAGTGTTTCCAAGGAAAAAATTCATAATCTTTAAACTCAGTTACCATTTGTTGCTACTGAACATCGATGGTTTTATGAACAGATATTTACAAAATTTGCAAATGATAAACCAGCAGAGAAACGTAAACGCACAAAATAAATTTTTGTTACATTAGGAATGTTTATATGTATTTTTTTATGTAGTCCTTTAATACATTATTACACATGACACGCATTTTTTATTATGTTTGAGTGAATATTAAAATAAATGAAGGTGTTTTGTACACAAAACTTGAATTTTTTGCTGATTTTGAAAAAAAAAACATTAAAAACTATACTGTCATTAAACTTTCATTAGAGCTCTAATTCATATAATATCAAATGAATTTAACTTTTTATATTTAACAAAAAAAGCTAACAAATTAACTTTAATTCCAGTTTACTTAAAATAAACATTTTGTTACATAACACCTTCATCCACTTGCCCCTTCAATTGTTTAGTTGTATAGTTCTTAGTTATGGTGTACACTGTAACTCATCATTATACGTACCTACTTTACTTCTAGGTAACGAAAAAAAGGACACCTAAATAATGGACATTCATTGTTTTCTTCGTTAAAAATGTGTAGTTAGATGGATTTTTTTTTAATTTCATAAGAACTATGATACTTACATGCTTAGTCCATAATATTTTTTCTTATTATAATGTTTTTCTACCATATTTTATTTTTTTTTGCATTTTAAAATTTAGTACTTCTTAATATATAGAGTATGAAACTTTAAAATTCATTTTTCTCAAAATAAATTTTTTGTGACATCCATGGTTTTCTCCCGAGACCCTTCAATTAACAAGCAATCAGTTATTCCGTGATCTTTGACAGTCGTTACAAGTAATTTAATTCATCGCTAATTTTTCCAATTTCTTGAACAATTCACACAATGGACTTTACGGAACAGCACAAAATATTCATGGTTGAAACGTATTTTCGAAACGGGGTTAGAGTAAATGGTAAGTGGCAATACAATCCGGGTTTGTGCGTGGACGATTTTCACGAACATTTTCCTAACGTTGCTTTTATCGCTGGGGATTTTTATCATTGCCTGAAAAGAACCGCGTGGCTGTGTTTAGGGAAACAAGTTCTATACAACACAAAAAAGGAGCAGGAAGACCATCTGTAAGAACAGAAGAACTTGTTGCAAACGTTCGTGAAATAATGCAAAATATGCCAACAAATTGTATAAGACGTCTGTCCCAAGAAGATCTTATGGAACATGCAGACGTGTGAATTTATGCTTGGAGCATGGCGGTGGCCCATTCAGCAATTGCAGCAATTTGTCTACTTATTTTATTACTCATTCGTTTGGCATATATCATATCATAATATGAATTTGACAAAATTGTAACCTAGATTTGGTTCGTTATATCGTCCCCATATCATTGTGATCTAAAACAAGCCCTACGTTTTTTAATTCAACTAATTCAAGCCCTCTTTGATGCAAATAATGTTTGCTCGCACGGTATCAGCCGGCCGGCAGGCGTCTTGCCTAAACCCTCTCTTAATTTGATGCAGAATAATTACAATTCTTAAGGGCTAACCCTAGTGACGCCTTCGCCATTTGTTTTTTTGATCATTATTTCGTTAATATACCTCTCCTAGTGGTAAAATTACTTATAGTGTTACGTTAAAAGGGTTGAATTTATAAATTAATCAAAGCAGAAAAAGAAGCGTAAATTTGACAAAATTTCGTTTAAGCTTTTATTAACCTTCATAAACCCCTGGTCAAAATTTTACATTAAATACCGAGTGGGGTCCAAATGTACCCCAACATTTTTTTGGCTTATTATTATTTTTTTAATGTTATACCTAATTAGGAAATATTAAAAATAAAACACATTCTGCTTATAAAAAAATATATTTTTTACATAAAAAAGTTGTTAGCATTGATAAATGAGTAAACACAAACACATTTTGAAAAAATAATATGAAATGATTAGAAATAATAAAAACAGCTGGACCCCAAGCAACAAAACTCTCTATAATTAGTTACAATAAAAAGCAATTTATTCAAAATTTTGTATACCAATTTAGATTGTATATTTAAGAAACATAGCTCGAAGGAAATTAAGTAAAAAAAAATATTTTAGAAAATATACCCAAAAAGTCATGTCTGGGGTACAGCTGTACCCCGCTCGGGTTTATGAAGGTTAATTATGAATTAAAATTTTTTAACTTAAAACTGTAGGTAACTGCTACCCAAACACGGTTATTGGGCTGCTTTTTTGAGAAAAAATAAATAAACAAAATATTGATAAGATAGTGAAATTGCGAATGCGTCACTAGTGTTTTCTCTTAAGAGTGCTAGTTCGTTAAAAAGTAAATTTTTCTCTTTCTCCAAGATTTTCTCTAGATTGTTCAAAAAAACCTCCTAAAGTATAAGTGGTATACTTTTGCCAAAATCAAGATATTTTTTCTGCAAGTTTTTTGGGAATACCAGCATTGGTACTATAAAGGCCATAAACAGACCTTACTAACCATTTTTGAATTTGAAGTAAACTTCATTAATGAGGGTGTCTTGGATTTGCTTTGTCATTATAAAAAATTCTTATGGAACCCGTTAAGTTAACGTGGCGTTTTTAAATATGGCAGAAGTCGAAGCAAATAAAACAACATGAAGTTAAAGTATTCATTTTTACATTGTTAATATGCGTACTGTAAAATTGGTATGGATATTTTGTTAAGACCGTCCATCCAATTAATGTTATCACTACCTTCTCAAAAATAATAGAGATTATAATTAAAAAAAAGAATGCTTACTTTTATAGATAAGTAAGTATATTAGTACAGATAAGTACGGGTTCCTTAAAAAAAGCAACACCTTGAGTACAACTCTTGTACTCTCAAGTCTTGTAAATTTCGTCTCAACCGAGTTAGATAGAAAGAAAATTGTAGTGGCTGTTGATCTGAAAAAAGCATTTGATGTAAGCTTTGATATCTTCCTAGATAAATTGTATAAGTTAGATATAGGGTAAATGTGTATAAGAGAACGCATGTATATAAGAGCGCGCAGAAGGGTTTTAAAATATATGCCGCCACCTATAAAATATTTTAAACAGTTAGTTAAATTTAAATTATAAATGGTTAATAAGTAGAAATCTGCATTACCGACGCGGTGTAAGCAGCATGGCCACTATAAGTTTTCAGTGAACTGCGATGTAGTTTTGCGCATGCAGATTTTAGTGTTTTTAAAGGTTAGTGGTAAAATATAATATAATCTATGTTTTTTTTATTATTATTTAGGTTTTTTGCAGTACTGCTACATGTGAAAAATAAAGAAAATCCATTTTTTTGCAAGAGAAAGAGTATTTAAAATTAATTTACCTATGTGTATAAAAGTACGCACTGAACACAGGTATAAGAGTGCGCAGTGCGCGCTCTTATACTCGAAACCTTTTAAAATGGTGTTATAATACCGAACGCATTAGAACTGGTTGAAGAAGATGCGTTAAATCAGTCGGAATCAGTCATTAAGGCTTCAGAAATCTTGCCATTGCCAAAAATAAACGAAAAACTGAATCGTTGTAAATCAAGATCCCAAAAATCGGAAATCCTCTCTAGTAGTCCATTTAAACATGAATTGGAAGAACAAGCTGAAACAAAAAGAGCTAAACAAGAAAAGAAAACAGAAGCAGCTAAAAAAAAATTAGTAGAAAGTTGTGCAAAGTCTGGCAGTTCACTAAAACAACATAAGAAAAGAGAAAAAAAAATGTTAAAGATGATGTTAGTTGTCAAGGATGTGGGGGGTTTATTCACAATCTGACGAGGACTGGACTATGTATGCGCTATGTAATAAATGGTGGTATGAATCTTGTACCACCTACGTAACGGGGATATTTACCTGTTTTAATTGTGAAGAGGAACATTAAGATTATCAACATACTAACTTACTAAAACTTTTTTTTAGTTGGTGTGTTTTTGAAGAAGTAGGTCGTCCATACTCAAAGTGGAGTTAAATGATATAGAAAAAGAAAAGCACAAAGTCTTTCTCCACAATCTTTATTCAAATGACTAGGCGAACCTAGAATCACATCGACATGTTTCGAGTGCAGAAACACTTATCATCAGGAAAACAAAGTGAAAGTCAAAATGCTGATGTTTTTAGTAATAAAGAAAATAATAGTGGGATTGAGCCGTAATGGAGCTTTTAATGGTGCACAAGAGGTGTAAAATTGAATAGTCAAAGGACCGATAATCAAGACTTCAGAAGAGTCTTCAGTATGCTGAAGTCTTGATTGTCGGTCTTTCGACTATTCAATTTTACACCTCTTGTACACCATTAAAAGCTCCATTACGGCTCAATCCCACTATTATTTTATCTATTGCTAAAAACATCAGCATTTTGACTTTCACTTTGTTTTCCTGATGATGAGTGTTTCTGCACTCGAAACATGTCGATGTGATTCTAGGTTCGCCTAGTCATTTGAATAAAGATTGTGGAGAAAGACTTTGTGCTTTTCTTTTTCTATTTTATTTTATTACTTAAACTATAGTTTAACTTTTTTCAACATTTATCCAGGAATTTGGACTTAATAAATACAGTTCTGTAATTTCGTTAAATTACTTTTATTTATTTACAAACTTTTAAACAGGCAGAACTGATTGCGTACTCTTAGGCATTGAATTGCGCACTCTTACACACATATGTGTAAAAGAGTACGCACGTGCAGAGTTTCCGATTAAATTAAGTATCTTACATTAAACAAACTTGGTGTCGTTTAACTTGTTAAAAACATATTCAAGAATAACCAAAATAAGGGATTACATGCAAAAAGGTCAATATATATTAAAAATCAAAGAGCTATTGCAATTTATCCACTAAGTGCGTACTGTTATACACATTTACCCTAATGCTTATTTTTTTTTATCCCATTTCAGATATTTATTGTCTGTCTGTGGTCACTGTGGTGTAGTAAATTTTAACACAATACAAATTCTTCAGAATAGAGTTCTTAAGATACTTTTTAATCACGACTATCTATAACACATACGGAAGATTTATATATGGAATTGGGATTGTGTCAGCTTAGTAAAATTTTGGAATTAGAACAGTGCAAACTTATTCATAAAACTATAAATAAGGAACAGAAATCTAACACTGACATACTTTCTAACTATAACGTGCCCTTACACTATACTAGGACTCAGGATAATGTCTATCTCAGAAATGTTCGAACAAATAAGGGAATTCTGAGCCCAACGTATCGGGCAGCCATAGTGCAACATGAGCATTTTGTAAAGTTAGTTAATGTACAATTGGTAATTTTAAAATAATACAGCTAGGCATGTGGATTGGAGTTTATCTTTTCTTCTAGTATTGAAATTTTTTTGTTTTGTATAAAATGTGATAGGTACACTGTTGTAAATAAAAATACAAAGATCGATACCAGGTTACTAGGGTTTGTTCGGTTTTGTAAAGAAATCTTGTTTTAAAATAAGAAAGTTAAAAAAAAAATTATTTACATACTTGCATACCGCTGCATAGGTATGTATACAATACGACATATTGGTTGTGATGAACCGTTGATTTTTAAACTCGTTATCTAATAAAAAGCTTATCCTATTTTACTACGCCTCGTGTTTCGTTATCGTAGTAAACACCGTACCCGACATAGTGCATGCACCAAGCAACGCGTGCATCATCATCACCCAAACCGAAAATCCACTCCCAAAAGAAATGCAAAACAGAAACAGCCGAACCGAGTAACAGCAACAATCGGCCGAATAAACGGCAGTAGCCGATCGACCGTCTGCCAGTCTGTTTAGATTTTAGATAGTTGTTTGCCGAGCTTTGAAACGAGATCGTTGTTTCGCTTCGGTTTACCGCGCGTGCTTTTTTCTTCGTTTGATTCGTTCTTCAACTGTTTGAATTTTCATTCGTTTGACGTTCACTTGTTTTGGACTTCTTATGTAAGCGCGGGAATCTGTTAAGCGGCGACAGTTGTTTGTTTTGTAATTAGTTATGATACAGGTGCACGACGTAAAAGAAAAGGTGTTTTCGTTCTTCATTTGACTGTATTTTTCTTGCGGAGTAAAATAGATGTAGAAACTGCTACCAGTGCTAATAATTTGTAATTAAAAGACTATATAGAAAATAGAAAGTCTTTGGAAGAACCTAGATTTTCTATTACCCAATTATTTGTTTTTCCACTGCTGCTGCTGCTGCTGCTGAATATTGTTGAGTGACTAATTCAATATAAAAAGTATTAAAAAAGATATAGTGTTGGATAATGAACTATGGATAATTTTAGTGACTCACAGTTTCAGACGTACGAACTATGAATATTTAGTTTTCATTTGAAGTTTACTTGAAGTGACTGATTGGAATATTACGGGGATGATTCTAGAAAATATGTGCAAAATTCCGATTCAGGAGCGGTGGACCTTTTTTAAACAGGTAAACTTCTTTTAATACTGTTTTTATTAGACCTTAAATATCGTTTTTTTTTAGTAGTTGACGAGATGTTGTTACTTTCCATAATGTTTAGTTAAATCGGTTCTGGTGTAGGGACAGTAACTATGTCGATTTATTTTCATAATATAAGTATCAAAAAGATAAGGTTTTTACCTTCTTCACTTAAATAAATGCAAACAATTACAATAAAGAACATAAATAAAATAATTTTAAACATTCGATTAAGTAAGATACTAAAGAACTGATCGGTTCGAAAAGCTGTATCGGGGCTGGCTTGTAGTTTGTTGTACAGATCTTGTTTTTAAAAATTAAAATTTAAGAGTTTTGTAAGAAAAAGTCCAAAATTTGCAAAATACAATAATATCTATAAATCTGTAAGAATACTCCATATAATGGGGAGTTTTCGCATTAAAATGTTCAATACATTTTTCAATTTTGTACATTTTTTTAAAATGTTGGGGTCAAAAGTGTAAAATTCGTAGATTTTTTGCTTTTAGTTTGTTCTGTACAATGACAATACTTCAACTCTTTTGACTTACCTACCTACCTAAATGTTTTTTTATGGAAAACACTTTTATTACTTATTGGTATTGGTATTTTTGGTGATTTTTTTGGTATTTAGGGTATGGTCCGAAAGTAACTAGTGTCGTGGTTTGGCGTTCCGTATTTAACCAAATGATAGCGGTAACCAAGAAATAGGTTTATTTTGGAACACGGTTTTCGGATACGACGTCACCCAAATGTCAAAATGCTCACCGGCTTTAAACGCCGGTTACAAGTGGTTTCTCCTGTCACTTGTCATTATAAAATATTGTTATGCATTTCATTTCAAAATATTTGGCCGATGGTTGGTAATTTATTAAGAGAATGAATCTCAATGAAATTATAAGTAAGTGTATTTAGCATTTCTGTAAATTATCAGTCTGTCGTGAACTTTTCAAAATTAAAGGTTATGATTTTAACGAACATGGTGATTTTTTGTCCCGAATATAACCGGATTTTTATGGTTGATCTGTCATTTGTCGAGGTTAACCGTGGTTACTGGTGGTGATATTCGGACCATACCCTTAAAATACTTACCTAGCCTGACTGTCACAAAATAAAAAGGTTATTATATTATAAGTTATTTCCGTCCCCTAATAAGGGAATCACTACAAGAAAGCAACAGTCGGTAAGATGTGTAACCCCGAATACTTAATATTTATTAAATATTTTTACTAGTTTTTGTGTACCTTTTATTTATATAAAATATAGAATTATACACAGTTGTTTTGTAGCGAACTATATATATTTAAAACACAAAGAATTCATTTCGGAATATATTATAGAGGATCAAAAAAGTAGGCTACAACAAAAAATTGGAAAACCTGTAAATATTTTGGGAGTTCGAATTTTGAAACACGATTAAATAAAAAGTACGTTTTTGCACCTTAAAAACCTTCAAAATTTCGTACAACTCGATAATTTTAAGAAAGAAAAATTTTGTCCCTTCTCATATTTTCTTTATAATCAACAATCATCGATCAACAATAACTTAAAAAATTAAGATAGAAAAAAGTTGTATGCGAACAATTATTCAAATACATATAATATGGAATTGATCAGCTTCATTTTGTTAAAGTTGGTTAAAATAAATATGTAGTCCTTGTTTGCGATTGAAATTTAAAAAAAATATCCTGTTTCTATTAGTGTAGTTAGCAGGCAATCCAAAAGCAAAAAGTCGTTATGACATACCTAACGGTTGATAACAAATATAAAATATCCTAATACAGGTCAAATTGATTATCTCCCAGTCTTTGAAATCGATTAATAAATAGGTAGCATTAATGAGAAAAAACACTTCTTATTGTTTCATTTATACCTAAACAATGCCTAAAAATTTAATTTGGTTAAAACCGAGGTTAAGATTATCCCTAGCAAAGACAGATATCATATTTCTATTGGTGTAAATAGCTGATCCATTAAGATGTACAGAAGGCAATTGACAAACGCAATTTGAAAATTTATTTCTAGTCAAACCCAATACATGATCAAGGGCATGATCCATTGACCTCTGTCTGTACTAATTACAAAAATCAGGGGAAAATGTATTACATTCTTGTTTCCTCAAATAAATATTTCCTAAAGAAAGGGTTTAAGTAAATTAATATTAACCACTTTTTTTACTTCTCAGAAAGTAAGTTAACGTCATCAGAAATATCTTACTAAATTTTGCAGAGTCCATGGATAATCAATTTAATTTAAATTAAATATTTTCATGACAAATACAGGTAAAACTACCGATTTGCATATTCCGAGTACCTGCCTCTACGAAATAGTAGGTAAATCACTTTGTAAATCATAACAAGATTGTGAGTCAAATTGTTCGCCAATCATAATATTCGTGATAGCATATTAAACGTTTTTTTAGGCATTCGATTAAAGAATAAAAACACGTGTACGTTCTAGTGATTAATTAGAATTTTTGCATAACAAAAGTTTTTTAAAATATTATTATGCTTGTGCTTGCTTTTGCATCATGAGTAATTTAACGTGCCTGTTAAAATTATGGTATCATGCCATAAATTAACGTGTAACATGTGATTTAGATTTTAATTATGTATCACTTAATTTACACGATAATTAATTTATTATTAAATTTAAAATTATAGGTAAGTGTTTTAATATACATAGTTTTAATGTGTACCTCAGAACAAGAGTTTTTGGTTTCATTTCGTCACGATATTCTCAGACGCGTTTCGCAATATCATGACTCATCAGTGAGGCTAAGATTCGACGAAAGAAAGTAAGCGCAAGGGTCAAATTGAACGACAGTACCCTGGGACATCGTCGTATGTAGCTCTACGCGCCATCTAGTGTCGATGTTGGACACTTCTGTGTGCCCCTAATGTGTAATTACCGTGCGAGCAAAAATTATTTGCATCAAAGAGGAAAGAGGGCCTTGCATCTAAGGACGTAATGCTTAGCCGTAGAGCTTAATACCTGTTGGATGTCAGTAACTACCTGAATTAACAACCAATCAGTTATTCCGTCATCTTTGACAGTCGTTATAAGTAATTTGATTCATCGCTAATTTTTCCAATTTCTTGAACAATTCCCACAATGGGCTTTACGGAACAGCACAAAACATTCATGGTTGAAGCGTATTTTCGAAACGGGGTTAGAGTAAATGGTGAGTGACAATACAATCCGGGTTTGTGCATGGACCATTTTCACGAACATTTTCCTAACGCTGCTTTTATTGCTGGGAATTTAATCATTGCCTGAAAAGAACCGTGGCTGTGTTTAGGGAAACAGGTTTTATACAATATAAAAAAGAAGCAGGAAGACCATCTGTAAGAACAGAAGAACTTCAAACGTTCGTGAAATAAAACAAAATAAAATACGCCAACAAATTGTATATGACGCCTGTCCCAGGAAGTGGGAATATCGTATGGAACAAGCAGAACTATTCTTAAGAAGCAGCTAAATTTATTTCCTTATAAAGTGCAAGTATTCCAAGAAATAAGAAAGAAATACAAGCCGCAGATTTTGAAAGACACAGGAATTACTCTCAATGGTTTACCCAACATTTATTGGAAAATTATATTAAATTATTCAGCAATTTATGTAATTATTTTTCTTTCTGTATATTCTTACTTTGTTAATTTTGTAAACAACAAAAATAAATTTGTATTTGTCTACTTATTTTATTACTCATTAGTTTGGCATATCATGTCATAATATGAATTTGACAAAATTTTAACCTAGATTTGGCTAGATATATCGTCCCCATATCATTGTGATCTAAACCAAGCCCTACGTGTTTTAATTCAAGCCCTCTTTGATGCAAATCATTTTTGCTCGCACGGTAAGTAGGTATCTACTTAAATGCTAGAAAATAAAATTTAAAGTTGAGAGTGGAAATGTTTAAATCGAAATAGTTGAACAAATTATTATAAGCATTACATAAAGACATGCATGACAATAATTCATCTGAACCTCAAATTTAACTTAACTACCTACTAGAATAGTTCTAATTAACGAGCTAATTAGCCAATGTCAATGATTTGGTCACTCAAATGAAACATTGTGATTTATATAGCTGGTTTACAGATATTCTGAAATATATTTAATTAGCTTTAGCATAAAGCTATTTAGTCTGATAATCATATAAAAATACATAAAACCATTCTTCATAAAACTAGTGGGTATGTATTAAATTAGTCTGATACTATGTCGAAATTCCATATTTTTTTTGGAAAAATCTATGAAGGGTTTTTGATCAAGTTTTCGATGCAAAAGCCAATTTTTTATCATTATAATCTGAAAAGATTGTTGCCTTAAAACCAGACTGTTTTATGTAAATGCAAACATTTAATAAATCAAGGAATTGAAAATTAGAATTTAAAAAAAATCCTACAAAGTAAAAATGTTGTTTTTGAAGAGCCCTGTATAGTAATCGCAAATCTGATATTCGAAATTGTAGTTTCAGCACAAGCAGGCGTTTTTATAAAGAACTGACATTACTTTTGCCGTCGCGTATGTACCTTTGTTGCTATTTTTGTTTTATAATCATTAATGTTAGAGTCGATTGCGGTACTTGTTGTACGCTTAAAACAATAAAAACATTTAACTAGTAGGCGCGGTCATGCCTATCTTAGATACAATTATTAAAGTTTATGCAATAATAAAAACAGTACCTACATTAAAAAAAATGTTTTCCTTACTAACAAACCATTGGCTTTAAATATATAATTTTCTGTTTACAAATGCATTCAACCCAAAGAGACCCATAGGGTAAAATAACGATAATAATAATATGTAGTTTTGGTATGGAAATGATGATATTTAACGTTTTCATCGGTTTAGTTTTATTATCTATGATACGTATTTCTGTCAGGCTTGGATTTTTAAAGTAGGTATGTAAGTAGTAGTAGTACTAGTAACATGATTTATTTAGCAAAAAGCTACAATTAAATATTTTTTAATACATTTTTTAACACATTTTTATAGACTTATTTCTAAATTTTAAAACGCAACCTTCTTTTAACAAAAACACACAGAAAAGTGAAACATTTTGCAAATTGTATCAAATATTACGTATCATTTTGTTTTTTAATTAAATGTAATTTTAAAATTTTTTTAAACAGTTTTAATGATTTTTGAGATTTAATAGAATTTTCCAAATTATTATATTCTATCAAACCTTTATAAAAAATAGATTTATAAGCTAATGTTTTAGACACTCTATCTACATAAAAATTTTGATTAGTTCTTGTTTTATAATTATGATGGTCATAATTAAAAGAACAAAAATGTTTTAAACAATCAGGCAATAAATTATTTTTAATTTTATGTATAAAGATACCTACATACTAAATAAAAAATTAAATTTCTGACATTCACCCAATCTAAATTTTTCAACATAAAATAAATTTTTGTATATTTGTCACAATTTAAAATAATCCGCATTGCCTCATTTTGTAAAATTTGTAATTTATCAAATATTTCCTCACTAGCACAATATAAAATGGAAGAACAATAAAGAAAATGTGGTAATATAATAGTATTAAATACAGTTTTCTTAGAAAATAAACTTAAATTAGAACTAATTCTTTTAAAATAACCTACTTTTCCCGCAATTTTCGATATAATACTTTCAAAATAATTTAAAAATTTTAATTTTGAATCAATGATTATCCCTAAATATTTAAAAATGTTTACTAATTCCAATTTTTCACCGTCAATTACAACATTTATATTTTGACAATTTAAATTATTACCCATAACCATACATTTAGTTTTTGAAATATTTAATTTTAATTTATTTACTTTAAGCCAATTTAATAATATATTGATCTCAAAATTTAAAGTATTTAGACCTCGATTTAGACCATCAAAAATATTTAAAACATTAATGTAAATTAAGGTGTCATCAGCAAACATTTGTAACTTACACATTTTTAAAACTAAAGGCATATCGTTGATGTATAAAATAAATAATATTGGACCTAGTATACTTCCTTGAGGAACTCCTATATTATTTATTTTTTTATTTGAATATGTTTTTGATATTTTTGTTTTTTGTGACCTGTTACTTAAATAATTTTTAAACCATTCATAAACGTTTCCGCGAATACCATACTGATACAATTTACTCCATAATCTATCCCTGTCAATTGTTTCGAATGCCCGCTTAAAATCCAAAAATACAGCTATAACATTTTCCCCTTGATCAATGGTTCTCTTCCACGTCTTAATCACACATTGCATGGCTGTCTCTGTCGAGTACCCTTTTCGAAAACCAGCTTGAACGGAAACTAAAATTTTGTTGGCATCAATGAATTCCAATAACTGTTCATATACGACTTCTTCCAATAATTTCTCAATATCCCATAAAACATTTACTGGCCTCATCTCATCTCATCTTTTAGTGTTTTTTACTTTAGGCACTGGTGTAATGTAAGAACATTTTAATTCATCAGGCATATTTCCATATTTTAGACAAGAATTTATTAAATTTAATAATGGGTAACCAATGGTATAATTTTTATTTGTATAATAAACTGAAAACATTATACTGATAACTTGTACCAATGAGGTCCGAGCATAAAAAACTGGTCACTGACCTATAAAGCTCGCTTTTATTTGAAATTTTAAGTAAAAAGGCATGTGTCCTTAGTTAAAAACGGTGTTTTCCTCTTTCGGGCATTCCCATTTCGGGCAATATTTCAAAACTACCTTAAACCTTCCCATTTGGTGCGAAGCAAAATATCTTACAATAATTAATTGCCATTTCGGGCATAATTTCTAATAACCTTAATTAAACATATTTTCACTGGTCACAAATGGTTTAATATTGTTATCAATTATATTTGTGTGCCTAATACTTTTGACTAACGTACCTGATTTTTCCTCAGTTAAAAGTGCGTTATACAGAACACGCAATAAAGCTTTAGGAATACAAAAACTTCCTAGTAACTGAGGAAAATTGTTATTCCTGCCGACATTCAAGACTTGCTTGTAATCGATGATGGTTCAAACCAAGAGCGAATGTTAGTATTTGGTAGCAAAAATTGTTATTTACTTACAAAAGGATATAGATTTTTTGTCGATGGAACTTTTCGCAGCTGCTGCCCTCTGCCCCTCTGTTTGAGCAGTTATATACCATACCTGTGGACATTCGCAGCTCAGATCAGACCACTTCTTTAATTCCATCAGTTTACAGTCTTTTGCCCAACAGAAAGAAGAGTAGGTATACATATAAGAGATTTAGGCTTATTAAGGAAAAGACAAAGTTTAAGCCAAAAAAGATACATATCGATTTTGAAAATGGAGCAATCAATGCTTTACAGAGTGAAGTTCCGGAAACAAAAATAATTACCTGCAATTTTTATTTTAACCAAGCCGTATGGAGAAAAGTACAAGAACGTGGATTAGTTCCATTCTACATTCTACAAAGAAAGCACGGAAATAAGGCAACACATAAGAGCGTGCTCTGCTCTGGCGCATTTATTGGAGCACTTTCATTATGACGTTTGGTTGGAAATCATGTCAACTGCTCCACAAGGACGAACTGGTAAATAAATTTAATAATTATTTTGTTAATCAGTGGATGGAAGCAGATCCCATATGGATATACCACGGCGAGTGTCAATGCACTACAAACATAGTAAAGGGATGGCACAACCGCTTTAACAAAAAAAAAAACAAACCCGAACAAACCCTAATATCTTTGTAATGATAAATGCTTTAAAGGAGTAAATAACCATTATGATATTCTGTATTAAAAATTTGAGAATTATATACAGACTCCAAAATGGGAAAAAGGTACACTAATTTAAATTATAGAATAAAACAAATTGTAAATCATTTATTACAATATAAATGTACAATTAGGGAAACATTGGGAAAACTAAGCTATGCTTTGATAGTGATGTAAAATTCTCGGTCATAATCTTTTGGAGAATATTCTCGAGAATACTCTCAAGTTAGAGAATTTTCTGAGAATGGTAAGAAACCCGTTAGAAATGGCAATAAAAATAAATTAAAAATTACCTATTCTGCTTATTTTCGGCAAATGTCAAACGGCGAACGGCGGTAATCAAACAAAACGTAAAGAAATAAAATTTTTATTTAAAAAACATAACATACCTTCCCAAGAATAACTAAAAACTAAACAAAAAAGACAGTCAAATAAAGAAAGATCACATTTAACTATTAAAAACATAGGACGCATATAGATATATGCTTCTAGGGGATTTCCCTGAATCACTGTTGCCAGACGTAAAACACTATTGCCAGAGTTATAGAAAAGGTTAGAGAAACTCAAAATTTTAAAAATCATTGCAAAATTTTTCAGTGTAAATCGAGGCGGTGTAAATTATGTAGAAACACTTCTCTAGAGAATATTCTCGGGAGAATTTTCTTACAGAGAATATTCTCGAGAATATTCCTGTTCTCGAGAATATTCTCTCGAGAATATTCTCCTCTTACATCATTAGCTGCTAAATTAGATTAGATTTATTATACACAATTTTTTTAAGTTTGCAAGTGAAATTAGATAATGTGTGCTACATTTAATGTTTTTTTGTTACGAATTTGTAAAATGTATTACCACTTTAATAAGTAAATGAAACATTTGCTAAGTAAATTTGTTTTTTCTTTCTTGCTAATTAAAAAAATTCTAGAACAAAAACTAAGAATAATTGTACGTAAAAAGTAAAAGCGCCCTTTCACATTAGGCTACTAATATCTTCAAACTTTATTTTGTCCATGTTGCCCGAAACGGGAAAAAACCTCCTAATATTTATTTCATGACACCTGTGTTGCCTGAAACGATACTATTATGTAATTTTGCACGAAATAGGAATGCCCGAAAAGAACCTGAATCGTTAAAAACAGAGACCTATCTCTCGTTTATTAGCAATATTTAAAAATATTACAAACGATAGCTTTTGAGTTGCCTGCATGGTGTTTTAATATTACGATTTACGGGGTTAAATATCGTAGGTCAATAATTCCATGACACCCTAAATAGGGCTACTAAACTTTAGAGCACTACGGGCCAGTTATTAGATATTTAATAAAAATTACTATACTTTCACAATTACAAGGTAACAATCAAAATATCTCATAATAATATGTGTAAAATGGGAATGCAATGCAGGCTATTAAATTTCCATATCGTACAAGAAAACCTCCAACAAATTAACCTGTTACCTGAGAATAAACAGCTTAAAATCTATTGAAAAACCTTGACATACCATCTAATCATTTTGTTACGTTAATTCTGTGAAAGGAAAACGAAGGACTCTAATTAAATATTTAGTTTTTGGGCATCACGATTGTTTACTTCCAATTTTAATATCAAGATACAAAATAGTAGCAAGTTTTTACAAAGAGCAAGGAAATAAAAATATTAATCTGAAAATTCCACACCAGTACCTTTTAACCATTCAAGATGGGTTTTTTTGACAGATCGCCATGGCAACACATGTATTTTATCGGAAATGTTTTCGCTGTGGGTAACCATAACAGCGAATTATAGTGGAATTTTTTTGACATACTCGCAGACTAATTTTGTTTGACTTAAAGTAAGTTTCAATTTTTTAAATTGAAACGTGTTTACACTTTGCAAAAATGCAGTGGAACAAAATTAATTTAATTTTTTATTAACTAAAATTTGTATACATTTCCCTTACATACATAATTAAGAGGTTTTTGGTATTCTTCTTCCACCTCCTTTCTTCCTAAAGGCGAAAATGCTAGACTTGGAATCGAACATATCGATTTATTAATTAAATATCTATGTCTGATAGAATATACAGGGTGGTCCAACGAAAACTTAACACCTCGATTTTCCTGCTTTAAACTGAAAATGTGGAAAATCGCTCGGACCCGTCGATTTTTATTTCGAGGGGGACATCTTTTGCGTATATTGTCAATCTTGTTACTTCAAGCCCCTAGGAGGGAGGGGGGAAAGATCTAAATCTTAAACGGATACCCCTATTTTATATAATTTTTTTGGATTCTGCATAAAATTCTAAACATTTTTTAATAAAGGCATTATTAGTCTATACTTAACAGTTTCCGAGATATTGACTCTTGAAAAATGACATTTTTGAACTTTGACAGCGTCTAGCTTTTTAACTGCACGTCTTAGAGCAAAACGGCTTACATGTTCCTATCTTCGATTTTTATTATCTTTCCAATAGTATCAACTTCGGTTAAAACCGGATGTGAGAAATATAGTACTTCCGGTTTAACCGAAAGTTTACACTATTGGAAAGATAAGAAAAATCGAAGATAGGGACATGTAAGCCGTTTTGCTCTAAGAGGTACAGTTAAAAAGCTAGACGCTGTCAAAGTTCAAAAATGTAATTTTTCAAGAGTCAATATCTCGGAAACTGTTAAGAATAGACTAATAATGCTTTTATTAAAAAATGTTCAGAATTTTATGCAGAATCCAAAAAAAAAAATGTATAAAATAGGGGTATCCATTTAAGATTTAGATCTTACCCCCCCTCCCTCCTAGGAGCTTGACGTAACAAGATTAACAATATATGCAAAATATGCCCCCCTCGAAATAAAAATCGACGGGTCCGAACGATTTTCCACATTTTCATTGTAAAGCAGGAAAATCAAGGTGTTAACTTTTCGTTGGACCACCCTGTATACTATTATATTTAGACACCATTTTATTTACCATTTTTCCATTTAATAGTTTCAATTTTGAATAATTTAGAAGCAAATATTCCTGAACAATTCGAAACAAATTTTCTTTCTTCATATGGCAACAGCATATCTTCTATTAGTGTGTCCGAATATGACATTGTACGATGATTGATCGTCATCGGACAATTTTTTGCATAAATTGCTACAGCATGATTTTCAAAACGATTCATTTTGAAAACAAAAAAGTATTGTGACTTCTAAATATTCTGTTTACTAAAAAATACGATGTTGGATTGAGTAGTCCGTTACTTTGTGATATTGCATATTAACAAAAACAATATGAATAATTTACTTTGTTATAATATCACTCTATTAAAAAAAAATGTGATGACTACAGTTTTGTAGTACTACTACATTATCAAACTGAATACCTTAAAACTAGGGTGTACCCTTCGGCAGATACAATATGCGCCTCTGCTAATGTCCTCCAAAATCGGAAGGTAATGTTATTGCCGTTTAATCCTGTGTAAATTTTGCGCCTCAGCCCTAATTGCCCCCATAATAAAATATTGAAACATTTATAAGTAATCCGTTAATGACATTTTAAGGTTTATACCTAAGAATGTTTTCATCAAACCTTTCTTATTTAAAATTTCATTTGTTGATAGTTATTCCTAAAAGAAAGATGGATTCAAAAAATACAAGTATTGTTAGTACAAAAGGCGGAGAAGTTATGCTTGTTAAAAATTTTGTTATAGTACAGAAGCAACATTGTCAAATGTATTCTCAATACAATAAAAGGGACTTAACATACTCTCTAATCGATTCTAAAAGGTATATTGGCAAACGGTTTGTTCGTTGTTACCCAGAGCGTTTTTTTTTATTTAATTTTTTTAACTGAATTGACCCAAAAAAAGTCAAATGCTTTATTAATTTCCCTTCTAACCTACGTAGGCGCCCTATTTTTGCTTAACACAAAAAATAAAAACTAAGAACTCTTCACAAAGAAAATAATGATAATGTACTTACATCATTTAAAAACGCGTGCAAATTCATGTTACGATTTAATTAATTTTGAAAGATCTTGTTCATCCGCGATCCGTCGTGTCATGTGGCCGCACTTAACGTAAATATTGCCATTTAACACCCACGCATTTTTGCTGGAAAACTCAGGAATTGAAGCACTAAAGAGGCGCATATTGTTCATTCAATCACTCAAATATTTACCTGATTTAAGCCACGGCGCAAAATGTATAGGATTAAGGATAGGATCATTGAGAGGCGCATAATGTAGTCGCCCGTACCCTTATACCTAAATAGATTTAACAATGGATGTTTCTAGCAATGTAATACAGTTAATTATTCTTTAATTAAGTTATTTATCCTTAAGTATTGTGAATAGCGGGGAATTCCACAGGTCGATCTGTTCATTTATTAGGTTTATGGTAGGGTTTTTATTATGGTTGTAAATTTCAATTGTTTCTAAGATATTAAAGTTTCTTACTTTTTGAGACATTATACAAAATTTTTAAATTATTAAATCTGGGTAACAGTGGCCTGTCTCCAAACAATGCTTTGCGAAATTAGAGTTTTCTTTGGTTAACAAATGAAGAGTACAGTGGAAAAACCATCAGGTTTGTTACATTTTTATAAAAAACGAGTTATCATTGCCATTTTGTAGGCAGATGCATCTATATGATGTACACTTAAACCAGGACAGTCACGCGTATATTTAATATTTTGTTTCTTTCGCACAGGGGAAAAATCAGGATTATTCAAGCGTCACCCGAAAAACAAGGTATGTCCATCAAGGGAGTTAATTTTATCAGTTGCTACTAAGCATTTCAATCAGTTGTGTGCTTTTGTTTACGGTCTTAAGGCGTGATTTTTCTAATAAGTAATAATGGATAATGGCGAAAATATGTCGACGAACAAACCTTAAAGTTTTGGCGCAGTTTTGTGGACCAGAGGGACGAGCCTTTTTCGAAAATATTCCATTTTTATAATAATGTATTATCCGAGTATTATCTTAGAAATTAGAACGTTTTGTGTTACTTATACCTAATAATAAAGGCAGCTAATACATCATGACCCTATTTTCTCGTTTTCAACTTTAAAATGGCTTTTTCTCCGTTATAACTTAAATGGACAAACCTGTTTTTTTCTCCTGTAGTCTTCAAATAAGAAGCCTTATATTCATTAAATCTAATATTAAAATAGGTCAAACGGGAAGCGCTTTGACCCATTTTGCTCATCCTAGTTCATTTTTACACCCACTCGGTGATCCTAATTCGTTGTTGCACTTGTTTGTGTAGGTCAACTGGAAACTGGATCCCAATTTCCTCTAGTTCTAGTTTGGTTTGCCTTTTTCGATATTTTGACTCGCAGTGGCAAATTATGACATTGTTTTTCTATCTTGTCCGCAGAGCCTGTAGTTTAGGTCACCATTGTAAACGGACAGTGGCATTCGGGAGCGGGGCATGACATATGCTTCTTAACAGTTTATGTCCTGTCAGTAATGTGGTAGTCTGGATTTACGTTTAAGTGAACACGTAGTACCTTGTGACATTTTTGATGTAGTTTCTATTTTTTCCTTTATTCGTAGTAATTAGGAACATTTTTTTTGCATACACAATCATTCTCCAAACAGTGCTAGAAGCTCTGGTCTCAAGAATAGCTTACTTAAAACTAAACAGGGCTGGAACTAAATCTAACTTAGATCATAGTGGATTTTAAGTTTTCTAAGAAATTGACAAAAATTTTGCGGCCCCTTAATTTCATCTGGCAATCTACTATAGACCCTGGAAGCCCTCACAATTAGATTATTTACACCTATATTTGTTCTTGTTGTAATTTGATGTATAATATATATCATTATGAGAACGTGTTACGTAATCATGTACATCATTATTTGTAAAAATAATATTTGTATTACATCTTTTGTTGTTATCAACTATTCTTTACATAAGTTTAAATTGCTCTAATTCTAATATATATTTTAATTTCGTGATGCCTAATTCACTGTACAGTCGATCTGTACTTGTTAGTCTAACATAGTTAAAAATAATTTTTAGTAATTTATTTTGAAGGGTTTCTACAACAGCAAAATTAGTTTGATGACATGTACCCCAAACTGAAGAAAAAAGATTGAGTTTGGCAACACTGACGGGGTGCGTTTGTTTTTGTTGTGTTACGGTTTTGTTTGTTTTATGTGACCAGATATTTAAATAAATTAGAAGATTCTATCCTGATCGGAATGTTGTAAGTTGAAGTTCGACTATAAGTAAATGAAAAGACTTCTGCTCTTAAGTTTATGTGCTAAATTCGACTGATGTGAAGTTAGTCACAGCTTAATTACGGTCGTCGCTTGGATACTTTGGATATTCAAGGAATTCAAAAACTACAAAATTCCTGCTTTAGGTATATATTTGGAATAAGGCCCCGTCAGAGAATTACTTACAAACTTGCGGAGCTTAACTGGCGTAACATGTACAATCGGCGGATGGTGCATAGCTCCTGTTTTGTGTTAAATATTATTTAAAAAAAACGTACCAAATCTGTATCGAAAATTTACCTTCCATAGACTAATCATTAGACCTAAGACTCTTCTTGATATTCCCTTGCATTATAAAGATCTGTTTGAGCAATCTTTTCCGTATTACGCTGCCATTCAATACCAATACCCAAATCGACCTCTCGTTGAGCTGCTTAAGTGTGATTTTTTTTAACGTGTGTCTGGCTTTTCTTTTTTTTTCGTTCTTTTTTCATTTGCCAACCTCTTTTTTCTTTCCTTTTTTTTTCAGTTTTTATTTTTTTATTTTAATACTTAATTATATAATTTATCTACACTTTTGCTGTTCATTTATTTTGATTATGGAGTACTCGTTGCCTATTAACTCATATAACCCTAAAACAATTTTTTTTTAAATGTAATTTTTTTTTCTTAAAAATGGTTAATAGAAGGTCGCAAAAGTCGAGAAAAAATCATTAAAAATTTTTTTCATTTCCAGTTTTGGAAAAAACAGCGGTCCTTTTAAAAGGACGGTACGATAAAGGGCTGCTATTAGAAAAATGAATAAAGATTTAAAAATATGTTTATATATCTTACAAAATGCTTAGCAAAATACTTAAAACTTAAATTAAAAAACTATTTAGTATGATAGGCCACAAAACAATTTTTAGGGTGAAGACCAACGTCACATTTTTGGCACACAAAATTTGTTTTTTTGTGGCACACAGCACATTTTCTCTGACTCTCGTGATATGTAACTAAATGATCTAATCTATCGTAACGTGAGAATTGGAGCGCGTTTTTTGGCAATTTCGAAAGTCCTTTCTTAGTTGTTTTTCTGTAGTTTTCGAGCAGCTGTGTCCCTATGTCCCTCCTAAAGTGAAGTTGGTCAAGGGTACCACCATCATTCCTATGGAGGTGCCACGAGTTTTGTGCCGCCATGTCGACACAGTGGGAAAATAACGGAAAATACCACTTTTTACCTTGTATTGAAACTCTATATTGGCCTATGTTTTGATCACTACGGTCTACACCGCCCATATTTTCGTTGTATGCCTTGATCAATCGAGGCTGATCTATATAGACATGCGTTTTTTCAGCCTGGGAAAATCGTTTGACCTTATTTACTGGCAAAACTGAACATGCATTAGTGGCTAAAGTAACAACGCTGTTGTCATTCCATTTGCATAAAGCGATTTCATTATCGGCAACACCCCATTCAAATGTACCTCGTGTCTTTTTCTTTAGAACTGTAGCATTGCTAAATGGAGATTGAGGGATCCGATTTTCCCGTATGGTACCAGTTGCCTTGATGTTCCTCAATTTTAGCTCCTTTAGAAGTGACAAAGATGTAAAGAAATTGTCACAAAATAAATGAAAAGGCTGATAAGGCATTTTCTGTAAAACATCTGCATATTGGAGAACAACTGACGCTCCCAAACCCATGTCTTTATATTTGTCCGGAATTGTTGTCGACGCACCTTGGTATGGATCAAAATAAACAATGTATCCAAGGCGTAGGGTACCTACCCAAAATTTATACCCCCACCTAATAGGCTTGCCTCTAATAAATTGCTTACCGCTATGTCTCCCAAAATACGGTATCATAGCCTCATCAAAGCTGTGATTCTCTTCAACTGGGGCATAATCAAAAAACCTTTTATTTAGGCTGTTGAAAAGAGGTCGCAGTTTAGAGTACTTGTCATTTTTATCAAGGGAAGTATTATCATTGCAATGAAGATTACTCATTATGAATTGAAATCTATCTCTGGAAATAGCGGCTGATATAAGTTTATTCTGCGTATCGTTGCAATTTTGCCAATACATAATATGTCGCCTTGAAACAGTTGTATATCCACTGACAAGTAACACCCCTATAAAGCAGTACATCTCGTCTACAGTAACGTCACCGGGGCGGTTTTTTTGCTGTGAATAAATATTGGTAAAATTGACAATTTCTCCTATCAAGTTTTCATCAAAAAACAGCTTGAAAATATTTCCAGGGGAACGATTGTTTTGTACACTTTCAACTGGTTGCCATTGCATAAACGTAGAATCTAAATCTTTATTGAGAGTGTATACAAATGTCTTTATGTGTTTTGGTCGTCTTTCAACAAAAGTGGACAGTGATAGATCCTTACCACTGTCCCAGTCGTCATCACCTTCCATGTCAAATTCAATTTCTGCCGGGGCCCTGAGTTGCACTCCGGGTAAATTATTCGGAACTACATCGTCTTCAGCCCCAGAATCTTCATCGGTATCGCAGTTTTCATTGGCATTTTCGGGTGGAAAAATTATAATGCCTGTAGGAATGTCCGGCGTAGAGTCATTCTCCAATTCCTCTAAGAGTTCTTCCATGGTTAGTGGCTTTTTCCAATACCTGCAAAAAAAACCGCATAGTAGCATATAATCCTATCGTCCTTTTAAAAGGACTCGTTCAATTGAACGCCCCTGGATTGACCCAGAAGTGTAAAACATAACCACAAATATATAAAAAGGTAAGTATATTATTTTATTTGTTAAAAATAATTAAAACAACAACGAAATAATAAACGAGTTTTAACATATCTTACCTTGACTTACTCATTGCAAAATCACTAGAAACACAGTGTTTTTAAACCGTCACTATCGATCCAAAACCTAACAAATTCCTAACGATCGCGATTGGTCTTGTTTAAGAGGTCATCTAAATCTAATATGACACTGGCGACATCTTGAAACCTAAGTAAGTAAAACCAGAAAGTATAGGTTTCTTTTTAAAGTCCTTTTAAAAGGACCGTAGGCGTAAATGGGTTAACGGCGATATATTTTGTTATCCTGATTGTAGGTTGAAAAAATCAGGTATATAATCAATCATCTTAAAATAAAACATGAAACTTATCAAACAACTCTATTTTCTTCTAATTCCATATGTATGGCACAATCTATCCCCAATATTATAAATGCAGTGACATGCACAATAAGGCTGTTACATGAATAGTTAATCCCTCGATCGCGGTTCTTTACAATAGTACCTACGTATGTACTAAAAAATGTATACAGTCATTGTTTGCTCCGTGTCTTTTATTTTTATTATTAATTTATCAGTGGTCACTGCGTACAGGATTGCGACGTTATTAGAATGCGTAATTCGATAAGCGACATGATTTCTCGATATTTAAATAAAAATAAATGTTAACTTTCTATGGGCATTTGTGAACAGGATGTACTGACCATCAAAGCAACACCTTTGATACTTTACCTACAGCAAGTACAGTTCTGTTTGGAATGAAAACCGTTTTGGTTATATTGATAGTTCGGACGGAAAAAGTGTAGACGTCTGGGAAACATTTTTAAATTCAAATGGAAAATGCAGCAGAACTTTGATTTAACAGTTCAGTAGTAGTCAAGCTACAATAATAATTGCAATGAATAAGATATCGGCAAATATGTTTGCCCCACATTTTCCTCGCTATTATACATCCGCAAAAAGGATGTTAATCCGTTAACCATATTTTATATTCCTTGAGCAAAAATAATATGACTTTTATAAAGCCATTTTGCATTTTTGATTCTCATGTTGGATATGCAGGGTGGCAAAGTTTAAAATTAAAAACTGATTTTTTTTGAATACTTACTTCGAGAATTTAATAGGATAATAATTTCAAATTTGATACATTGCTTCACCATAAAAAGATACATCTTTTGAAAAAAAACAATTGTCAAATTTCTAATATTATAAATAATAATAAATAATATTTTCCAATTAGACCTCATGTCGACTCTGATTTAAATATCCTTTCACTAATATCCACTCTATAGTAATAACTATTTTTACAAGAAGCTTAAAGACATAGAGGTAAAAAATATTAATGCAATTTTTTGTGCAACTTCATGCACAAAACTGCGAGCGAAGCATTAATACTTCCTGCACGCGTAGGAAAATCTATTTCTATATCTATACAACTATATTATACATCGCTGATTAATATGAAATTATACAAAATTTTATAAATCATGATATGAAAATCATTGAATTATGGATGTGTCGAGGGATGTGTGTAGTCATAAATTAACATTAAATTTGGAAAAATTCTCTTTTTTATGTATAGGAAAAAACCAAATTTATACAGAAGTGGTTTAAAATTAAAAGTCGGGCATTTAAAACAATCAAATAAAATTAAATTTTTGGGATTGATAATAGATGAAGCTATTATTTGGAGTGAACACATTGAATATATTAAACAGAAAATAGTTGCACCAGTGGGGATTTTAAAAAAGTCAGTTTTTTGACTCCAAATTATATGTTACGTCGTATTTATTTTGCTATTATTCATTCTCATTTATAATCTTTAACTTTAATATGGGGATCAACTTTTCAAAATTTGCTTAACCCCTTACAAGTTTTACAAAATAAGGCAATTAAAAATATATATTGCTTGGATCGACAATATTCAACCAAACTTTTATATAAAAATTTTAATATTATGTCAATTAAGGATATTCACTTAATGCAAAATATTGTTTTTGTTCACCAAATTAACTATATCAAAAAATAAACATTCAAATGTAAAGTTCAATTACAAACGAGACGTACATGATCATTTAACTAGAACTGTTTTCAATATTGATTTATCTTTAATACACACTAGGGCAGGTCCGAGGGCACGTCAGAACTCCATTTATTATCAAGGTATGAAATTTTACAACGAAATACCCCAAGAATTAAAATTTTTAAATATATAACGTTGTAAAATGATAACTAAGAAAATACTTAAAAAAGGGGAAGCCTAAATTTTAAACTAAAAAATATTTAAACGTGCACTTATTTTATAATTATTGATTATTCTTTTGAAATTATTTATAAATGATATCTAAACGATATTATTAGTTATATTATTTTATTAAAATAAATCATATTTTAATAATTTTATACATATTTAAATATATTTATTTTTTATTGAATATTAACTATTTTAACTATTATTTTGACTTACCTTCTATTTTAATTAGTTATATTTAACAATTATATTTTTGATGTTCTTATTAGTAGATAATCCCGCATGAACAGATGTTTTTGGGATTTTATTTGGAATAATTAAATAAATAATAATAAAATAAATAAATATCAGAACTAGTTCTTATTCACAATAAAAAGTATCACTTTCATATCACCTGTTAATAAGAATACGATTTTCAAAGCCAACTGAAAATAAAATCATGTCATGATCAAGGAGAGTTTATTCCGATTTCTGTAATTTATATATTTCGAACTGGTATTTAAATCAACTTGGCATTGATAGCGGAGGTGTTAACCAATTAAAATAGTGAGCGACAAATTACTATTGTTATTGGCGCACCACATCTTATAATCGACCTACATTTCTTGTTTATAGTAGTAAAATACCCGTTTGCTTTAATAACAGACATTCATATCAGAATATAAGAGTGTAATTTTATTAAAAACAAATAAATGGCTTGATGTTTGGGTAGGGTTAAGAAATTTTCCAAGGAACTTTCCTTAATGCGATGAACTAATATGATTCAATCACAAGAGTATGATAATATTTATACATTTATTTAACTAGGTACCAAATTTCATTTTTTAGCTTAATAGAACGCCCGATTATTTCAATTTTTTCAAAATTCACAGATCTTGCACCTTACGCAAGCATCCTATGTATTGAAAATACCTGACACAGCTTTAAAATTTTAATGTCCTATGTGATGTAATTAAAGCCCACATTCTAATTTGTATTTTGTAAAAGTTTAAAAAATGTTCTTTAATTCAACAGGGTCCGCCCAAATTTGGTTAACAAATGGGATAATATTTTATTATTGATTTCTCAGAAAATTTTATTCTACATAAAAGTTTTGCATCTTGAGTAAATCATTTTGACGTATTCAAATCTTCTGTGGCATATACAGGGTGAATATAAAATAGAAAAATATGACGTCAGTGACTCAAAAATTTTAAAAAATAATTAAAGCCCACATTCTAATTTGTATTTTGTAAAAGTTTAAAAAATGTTCTTTAATTCTACAGGGTCCGCCCAAATTTGGTTAACAAATGGAATACATTTTTCCATTGTATATGCCACAGAAGATTTGAATACGTCAAAATGATTTAATCAAGATGCAAAACTTTTATGTACATTAACATTTTCTGAGAAATCCATAATAAAAAAATTATCCCATTTGTTAACCAAATTTAGGCGGACCCTGTATATGCAATTATTGTGCTCCCACTTTTTGCCTCCCACTCTTTTTTTTCGATATAATATTTTGATTTAAATAACGCGAACTTACCTTATTTAATAAAATTATTATGGCAGTCTTCAAAACACAAATATACATAATTATATAACTTATCTCAATAAAACACTTTTTAACAAAATTATTATGGCATTCTTTAAAACACAAACTAGAATAAAACATTATTTACTTGCCGAGTCATGTTTTTATCTTTTATATTCACCCTGTATATGCCACAGAAGATTTGAATACGTCAAAATGATTTACTCAAGATGCAAAACTTTTATGTACAATAACATTTTCTGAGAAATCAATAATAAAAAAATTATCCCATTTGTTAACCAAATTTGGGCGGACCCTGTATATGCAATTATTGTGCTCCCACTTTTTGCCTCCCACTCTTTTTTTTTCGATATAATATTCCGATTTTAATAACGTGAACTTACCTTATTTAATAAAATTATTATGGCAGTCTTCAAAACACAAATATACATAATTATATAACTTATCTCAATAAAACACTTTTTAACAAAATTATTATGGCATTCTTTAAAACACAAACTAAAATAAAACATTATTTACTTGCCGAGTCATGTTTTTCTCTTTTATATTCACCCTGTATATGCCACAGAAGATTTGAATACGTCAAAATGATTTACTCAAGATGCAAAACTTTTATGTACAATAACATTTTCTGAGAAATCAATAATAAAAAAATTATCCCATTTGTTAACCAAATTTGGGCGGACCCTGTATATGCAATTATTGTGCTCCCACTTTTTGCCTCCCACTCTTTTTTTTTCGATATAATATTCCGATTTAAATAACGTGAACTTACCTTATTTAACAAAATTATTATGGCAGTCTTCAAAACACAAATAAATATAACTTATTTCAATAAACCACTTTTTAACAAAATTATTAGGTATGGCATTCTTTAAAACACAAACTAAAACTAAACATTATTTACTTGCCGACTTTACGCTGTTATTCATATTTATATTTACCAAGTATTATCAGAGTAGGTATTATGTTACAAGACCGCTCGAGATATTGCGGTGTTGGGTCGCGACACCGCGACACCAATGCAAAGTTTGCATAAAAACGATCCCAGTAGTATTTTCAATACTAAAAAATTTAAAATCAACCAAATGTTTAATTATTATAATGGATCTAAATTTAGAAAAAGTTGCTGTTAAGGCTCTGGGATCGTCCTTTATTTCTGTAATTAAAACACTTTAACCTTGCTCGGAATTACTACAACTTTACTGTAAGAATGTCAATGCCGGTCGGCCAATCTTATTTTATGATATTATGAATTGACTGAGGCTCGCCTAAGTTGCCGTCTTAACGTGGATGATTTTTAATAATTTTATTTAAAATTTTTTTTAAAAATATTTTAAATCTATTAATCTTACACACAATGTGTATTATTGTGTATGTTTTGACTCCTGCCGGGGTAACTGGGCCGTATCAAGCCTGGTACCCCAACAGCATTTTACTTCAAGCTAAATGGTAAGCCAATATACCTCATTTTATTAAATTTTATTTGCTACATTCCCCTTTTTTTTATCTTTTACAGATGCTTTGACTTTTACGGAAAAACATTTTTTTTATTTTTTCTTTCCATCCCATTTCATAACTTTTACATGTCTCCTGCAAAGTTGAATTAAACTTAAGATTTTTCACTACTTTTACCTAAGGTAGGTGAGGTGAATATGCCCCTCTTAAGCGCTTTCATTAATAAAAAATAGAAAAAAATACATGTTGTTTTTATTCTATGAGAGATAAATTAATTTTCTGCTATTGTAACAGTTTTTGGAAATAATTCTTAATTTTTTTTTTGTTTTTACCCTTTTTACCACTTTTTTAAAAACAATCAAACTGGGCATATTAGCAACCCATGTTGTTAAAATAAAAATCAAAGACACATAATAATATCATATAATTATGTAATAAACATCTGAAATAACCAATTAAAAATTAGTACAGGTAATACGCCCGGGGGGCATATTAACTTCACTTGGGTATGGGCATATTACCTATATGGTACGTGAACAACATTTTTGTTAATTTTTGGTATAATATCAAATTATTTTTAAGACAAATATATGTCAAAAAATCATAAAGAAACAAGCTTTCCATTGATATATTTATCTGAATATAAATATTAGATTATAGAACATTATCAAGCGATTTAAACTGACCCTGTTTAATAACAGATACCTTCTAATCAAACACCATGCGAAACTCACGACTGTTTGAATGCAACTGACTAACTGAACTGACATCGGATTCGGATTCACGTAACTTTGGCCGTAAAGGTTATCGTAAGCCATCTGTCGTCGAAAATTCAAACTACCTAAAAATACAGCGGCTGGGCATATAACCAACATGGGCGTATTCCCTTCACCTACCTTAAATGATTTTCACAAAGTCTGTTAAAACTACATAATTTTTCTTTTACTCTCTTCATTTTTCTGCCCAAGACAGGGCCTTTGCACTAGCCCCTGACTTTCCAGTATGCCGAAGTCTTGTCGGTCTTTTAACTAGTCATTTTTTACACCTCGTGTACACCATTGAAAGCTCCATTACGGCTCAATCCCACTTATTATTTTCTCTATTGCTAACATCAGCATTGTACTATTTACTTTGTTTTCCTGATGATGAGTGTTTCTACACTCGAAACATGTTGAATAATTATGAATTACTCTAGTTTCGTCTAGTTTTCTAGTAAACTTGTGGAGAAAGACTTTGTGCTTTTCTTTTTTACATATACATTTAATTCCACTTTGAGTATGGACTACTTCTTCAAAATTTTATATAAGTTAAAATACAGGCTAGAAATAAGGCTTTTAATATCGTCACCTTAGAGTTATACTGTGGTATGTGCAGTAAACCAAGTTTTGAGAAAAAGCGTTATGAAAAATTGGCTTTTTGTTACAGTGCTATGGACAGACCTACACTTAAGAAAATTTGTACTTAGTTAGTTTCATTATAATTATTACGGTTTTTTTAGAAAAAATATACACATATACATTGTTTTTTCTATATTTTGGGCACTAGAAAAAACACATACAATTATGTAACTCTATTTTTTTATTAATTATGAAAACATACAAATCTGTAACGTTACAAAAAAACAAAATAACTACAAATAAGAATATAATCCAGAACTAGAGAAATAAATATGTTAGGCATTATCATTTTTGGGAAGCATAGCCATATAGTATGCCTTATCCACCTCAGGAATCCACTAGCACACTAACTCAACGACCCAACCAAATAAAAACAAAGTTGTATGTGTATTATTTGTGACCATAGGAATAAAATATAAAATTACAAAGGTGTATGTGACACATATACAACTATGAGACAATAAAAATCGCAATTCACGTTGATACAACAATGTATTTATGGTTGCCAATGACATATGGTGTAACAGGTACAACATTGTAATTCTCTGGAAGGCAAGTTTGAGGTACATACAACTTATTAACACCAAAAAGTCAATTTCAGAAAAAATGCGACATACAACAGTGAAACTCTAAGGTGACGATATCCTCTCTTGTTTTTTTTTTCTCAAATGTGTTCTTTTCATACTATTCGATTTATACCCTATGCATTTTTAACGCCACAATATTTTTAATGACTTCAGGTAGAAAAGTTATACAAATTTTTCATCTGTTTTGGTTTAAGGGAGGGTATTCTTTAATATGATGGCCAGCGTATGATATTCTAAGACATACCTACATCCATACAGACATTATTTTCCTGCTTGTTAATAATGTCCGTTTAACTGTTTCCTATTAGAAAAATTACTTCCTATTGGTAGATTTAGAGGTGATTTGAAGGTATTATGGACTCGAACATCAAATTTTATTGTTATTATAAAATTGTATAGTGAATTTCGAAGATGTCTTCTCCCTATAACGTAGGAATCCACTAATGACGTATTTTTCGAAAAACAAACCCTAAGAGGGCAAAAACGGGAGTTTTATACGAATTTCTGTATCTTAAAAACTAAAACTGGTGGAGGTCTTTATTTTGTCCCTAGGGAATGAAAAAAGGATATAAAAATTTATATTCGAAAATGTATTTGTAGTTCGAATTTAGCTTAGCAAAAATACTCGAATATACAGTGTGTCCACGGATAGAGTTTGGAAGAGGAAACACTTTTTTATTAGTCGGTAGGTATAGAAGAAAAAGTCATTCTTTATAAAAACGTCTGCTTATGCTGAAACTGTAATTTCGAATATCAGATTTGCGATGATTTATGATGCAGGGTTCGTCCCAAACAACATTTTTAGTTTTTTAGTTTTTTTCAATTCCTTGATTTATTAAATGAATTTTGCTTGTGCTGGAACTGCAATTTCAAATATCGTATTTGCGATTACTATACAGGGTTCGACAGAAACAACATTTTTAGTTTTCTGGATTTCGGATTTCGTTTAAAATAAATGTACGTAACAACCAACAACTATTGTTGCTTTACTTCTAATATGATTTTATATCTGACCGAGTAAAGATTTTGTTGTTTTAATTCATTCAATTATCAAATCTTCATATCAATCAAAAAACCACCGAGTTAGCGCATAGTTTAACTCGACATCTGAATTCCCGATAACAGTTCCTAACTTGCTGTATTGGGATATTTGCAATAAATACTCTTATTTTTCTTTTAAGAGATCTAAATTAGTACATGTGGCTTCAGATATTCCCACTGAAAGTCGATAATTGTAAGATCGGGACTCCTACGTGCCAACTGATTTGGACCATAATTACCTTCCGATCTATTTGTTCCCAAAGTGATGATTTAGCCAATCATCAAAAGGAATTGAAGATAAACCAAAAAACAAAAACTATTGTTTCTGACGAACCCCGTATAGTAATCGCAAATTTAATAGTTGAAATTGTAATTTCAACACTAGCAAAATTTATTTCATAAATCAAGGCATTAAAGAAAAAAACAAAAAAATAAAAATGTTGTTTGTGACGAATCCTGTATAGTAATCGCAAATCTGATATTCGAAATTGTAGTTTCAGCACAAGCAGACGTCTTTATAAAGAATGAGTTTCTCTTCCAAACTTTATCCGCGGAGACACGTAAGTAGTGTCCGACCGAAACAAGATTTTCAGCCGAAACTGAAACCGAATCTTCGGCCTTGGTCTGAGGTTGGGCCGAAACCGAAACTTATTAATACATGTTATCTTGGGAACGGATTGATCTCTTCCTACCTAAAAAAAAAGGTCGACAGAGAAAAATTATAGGATAAGATCCCCAAAGTTAGCCGAACGGTGCGCGACAATTCACGAAACACTGAGTTTCGGCCGCTTTTTGGCCGAAACCGAAACTGTCACCGAGACTAGGTTTTTTGCCCGAGACCAAAACCGAACCTTCGGTGGGGCTCTACACGTAAGTTTTTCTTATTTTCCCATAAATTTTAAAACAAAAGGTTATTCTACTAAACTTAATACTATAGTGACCGACTGAAGGTTCGGTTTCGGCCAAAAAATCTAGTTTCGGCCACAGTTTCGGTTTCGGCCAAAAAGCGGCCGAACCTTCGGCCATGCCGAAACTCAGTGTTCGTGAACTGTCGCGCACCGTTCGGCTAACTTTGGGTGGGTTCGTAGACAGTGTTGTCTATACCGTGCGAGCAAATATTATTTGCATCAAAGAGGGCTCGGATTAAAAAACGTGTGGCTTGGTTTAGATTACTATGATATGGGGACGATATATCTAACCAAATCTAGGTTGAAATTTTGTCAAAATCATATTATGACATGATATGCCAAACTAATGAGTAATAAAATAAGTAGACAAATGCATATTTATTTTTGTTCTTTACAAAATTAACAAAGTAAGAATATACAGAAAGAAAAAGAAAAATAATTACATCTATTCTGAGAATGCACATAACCGGAGAGGTGGAACCAGGCTTCATACGAAAAAATGTCAGGTCTAATAAATCATTTATTTCCAATACATTTTGGGTAAACCATTGAGAGTAATTCCTGCGTATTTCAAAATCTGCGGCTTGTATTTCTTGGAATACTTGCACTTTATAAGGAAATAAATTTAGCTGCTGCTTAAGAATAGTCCTGCATGATCCATAAGATCTTCCCACTTCTTGGGACAGGCGTCTTATACAATTTGTTGGCCTATTTTGCATTATTTCACGAAAGTTTGCAACAAGTTCTTCTGTTCTTACAGATGGTCTTCCTGCTCCTTTTTTGTGTTGTATAGAACCTGTTTCCCTAAACACAGCCATGGTTCTTTACATGCAATGATAAAAATCCCCAGCAATAGAAGCAACGTTAGGCAAATGTTCGTGAAAATCGTCCATGCACAAACCCGGATTGTATTGTCACTCACCATTTACTCTAACCCCGTTTCGAAAATACGCTTCAACCATGAATGTTTTGTGCTGTTCCGTAAAGCCCATTGTGTAAATTGTTCAAGAAATTGGAAAAATTAGCGATGAATCAAATTACCTACTTGCAACGACTGTCAAAGATGACGGAATAACTGATTGATTGTTAATTCAGGTAGTTACTGACACCCAACAGGTATTAAGCTCTACGGCTAAGCATTACGTCCTTATAGATGCAAGGCCCTCTTTGATGCAAATACTTTTTGCTCGCACGGTAAGTATAAATAGATTCTTTCTGTGTCGCGACTTTTTTTTGTTTTTTTTTTAGAGGATCGATCTCGTCCTATATTATAAAATAAATTAAATTTCAGTATACAATAAAATTTTTCAGGTTTCGGCCGAAACTGAGACAAAGCCGAAGATTCGGTTTCGGCTGAAAATCTTGTTTCGGTCGGACACTACTTAATACTAAATAAACAAAGTAACTAAAGCCCTATTTATACTAGCTAGGAGCACTGCACCAGCAACACAACATTGTCTCCAACCGTTAATCAGAAACTATTACATTGCTATTGCCTATTGAAACAACTTTAAAGAATAATAATGATTTTTTTTATTTGTCTACCTACAGCCCATTGTTACAATTTAGGTCTTTTATGTCACCTATCAAACTACAACATGACTAATAACTAGAAACTATTGTTTAAAAAATGCGCAATAATGTCCAACCAAATTAACAATAAAATGACTTGAAATGAAGTGACGTAGAAATGTTGCAAAACTTTTTTTCTTCTTTTGTTACAAAAATTGTGCATACTAAGTGATACAAAGAACAATCTAAATGACATTTTATTTTTAGAACCTATTTATTTAGGCATTATGACGGGTCAGAATAATATTTAAAATAGTAAATCTTTTCATTGGACAGAAAGCGTTTTTAGCAGCAAAACAAAGCCTTCGTTTATCAATGGTGTTTAACTAGTATTTCGCACTTTTTTTTTATCGAGAAATCAGTTTTGCGCCACTGATTTTAAAAATTAATAAAAAATAAAAAATATTCCTCGTTAATTAAATTACACAAGGTACTTATTAAATAAGGTCTAGCAGTCTCGTTAACCAAGTTTGATTAATACAAATTATACAGGGTGTCGATTTGCAAACTTTTAAGCTATTTATTTTTCTTGAATCCCTGTATATTTTTATGTCATTCGATGCAGAATTAAAAATTAGACATTTTTTCTAAAATTACAACCCTATCGCATTTTCTAACGCAACAAGACTTATTTGCAGAAAACTCATCTTATCAACTATTCATGAAGTCATTATTATGAAGAAAATTTCGAAGGTGACTTTAAAAAACAATTTATTGGCATTAAAGTTAGTTTAGGGACAAGTCTACTTTAACTTTAGTAATCTAAAAGTTTAAAACATTGTTAGATTGTTATTAATTATTTAAGATGTTATAAGTACTTTATGTTATTTTTGGTCATGGAATACAACCAAGAAGAGCTTACATCCACGACATCACAGCAACTGCTTGTTCACTAACTGAAGTATTTTCCGCAACAGATAGTAGCACAACCAATCGATTTTTTTCAGTTCGAACTGGTTTCTGCTTCGTATAGTTTACATTTCCCGTTTGTACAAACCTCTCTAATATGTTTTGCTAAAAATTTCCGCGAATTTGAACGACTACCACTGGTTAAATTTAAATTATCAAATTAATGCAGAATTGCAGAACATGACATACACAATACACAAGCTATTATGCCGCTCTCGTATTTTACGATATTTTTATGATCATAGACCCGCTCTGACAAGTAAACTGGGCGTGAACTACACGGTACACGGAGAGAAAATTTGAAGAGAATCCGCAACTACCTAAATATACTTGAATTTGTACCAGAATTTGAATGCTTGAAATATTAATATGAAATATTCATTACATAATATAATGTATATTATTATAAAAATAGGTTAGTTCTAAAATTAGCCTATACAGGGTGTCCCGAAATTAGCTGACAATATTTTAAGGAGATAAAGTACATCCAAAAATAAGACTAAAACCTTCTATTAATATACCTTCAAAAACGCTTCGTTATGGGGCTAGAGCCCCCTGAATTGGAGCTATGACAAGTAGTTTTTTTACAATATCTCAGAAACCGATTAGGGTATCGAAACAAAATTTGATACATGTTTTACCCATGATAAGACGCAATAAACGGTTTTATTAGTTTAACTGTATTTCTTCCAGTGGTGTCCCACTGGGTAGGTAGTTGGGATAATATAGCCCTAAGTTTTTTATTTGTAGGATTTTTTTACTTCAGATGCAATTTTTAGAAGCCTTGAAGTATTTTGTTAAAAAAGGTACTCTTGTTTCATTTCGGTAGGATTCACCATTTTCCAGTAAAATCGATTTTCAAATTTTCAGTTTTTTGAAATCCGTTGAAAAGGCTAAGGTTTTTTTTGCATATAATTTTCAAATTCTCCCTGCCCCACAAAATATAACACGCAGGTCTAGATTGTGCATCCAGCAAAATGGAAATCATTTCGAACGCTTGCTTAAGAATTAGTTTCCCGTGTGGTTCACAATCAAATTTGATTTGCAATTTGTTATTCTTTTTTGTTTTATTTTAAAACTCTCTTAAAATCTCCATGAAAATAAAAATTTAAAAACATTACATTCTGTCAAATTACAATAATAGAACGTCTTATTAACAAAAAATTTAAAATTAAAAAATAAATTACGGTAAAACTATGAATTTAAAAAAAAATAAAGGTAATATTTACTTAAGGCTCCACCCCGTGCGACGTTACTGGAAAAATATTTTAAAGTAACATCCTTTAATAAATATGCCTTGTCGCTAGTAGTACTTCTAATAAATTTCATGTCTTAATATTAGGTGTTTGCTGAGATATGCAAAAAAACCTTAGCTTTTCATCGGATTTCAAAAAACAGAAAATTTTAAAATCGATTTTACTGGAAAGTGGTAAATTCTACCGCAATGAAACAAGAGTATCTTTTTACAACAAAATACTTTAAGGCTTCTAAAAATTTTACCTGAAGTTAAAAAATCCTACAAATAAAAAACTTAGGGCAATATTATCTCAACTACCTACCCAGTGGGACGCCACTGGAAGAAATACAGTTAAGCTAATTAAACCGTTTATTGCGTCTTATCAAGGGTAAAACATGTATCAAATTTTGTTTTGATACCTCAATCGGTTTCTGAGATATTGTAAAAAAACTGCTTGTCATAGCTCCAATTCGGGGGGCTCTAGCCCCATAGCGAAGCGTTTTTGGAGGTATATTAATAGAAGGTTTTAGTCTTATTTTTTAATATACTTTATCCCCTTAAAATATTGTCAGCTAATTTCGGGACACCCTGTATATTGTAAATTTTTTTAGGGATGCTAATTTAGATTTCGAGGGTGCTTAGCACCCCCAAGTACCCCCCTAACTACGCCTATGTTATTAAGGTTTATAATTTTAAAAAATAAAAGATTATGTATAAAATAAAATATTTTAGTTTTTTTTTTTCAGAAAATACAATTTTTATCAAAACAAGAAAATACTATAAAACTGATCGCATTTTTTATCTACTAAATTTTGTCTAAGAGTAAGCTTACCAAATAATGTAGTACGACTCCTTAAAAAGTCATCACTTATTATTGATTACTCCATGAGGGAAAATGAAGGGTAAAAATACAGATCGGAGAAATATATTTTCGACAAATTATGAAAGTAAAAATGATACAGACGATAAAAATGCAGATAAATAATGAAAGTGTTATAGAATTCCTAACAATTATTTAGAATTTTTTGGAATTTTCTAGAAGTTTTGGAATTTTCTAGAATTTTTTGGAATTTTCTAGAATTTTTTGGAATTTTCTAGAAGTTTTGGAATTTTCTAGAATTTTTTGGAATTTTCTAGAATTTTTTGGAATTTTCTAGAAGTTTTGGAATTTTCTAGAATTTTTGGAATTTTCTAGAATTTTTTGGAATTTTTTGGATTTCTTGAAACAATTACATGAAAAATAGCATTTTTTAGAATTTTAGAATTTTTAGTGTACAAAATTGAATAGGTGGTTTCCCCCTCGCTTGAACCTAATAGTAATGAAATAAGTCGTTATTAAGAGGGGGCCCATGAAAACGTTTGCGGGGGGGGGGGGGCACTCAGTTTTTATTATGCCACTGGGTCAAGCTTTTACATAAACTATTAAAACTTAACATCCAACCATGCACAACTTACACACTGTATAATAATTAATTAATAATTATAACTAATCTTTTCTAAGGAATTTTCATAGTTCTTGTTCTTAATAATTAGTCTAATATAATATGTATTGTGTATTTTTTAATGAGTCATCATTTATAATTAATAATATGTTGTTTGTGTTTAAACTAAGTAGGTATGTAGGTAAACGCTTTATGTCGATTTGAAAAATGTTGCCATTGTTTAAATTTATTGCAGCGACTGCAAAAAACGGTACAACATGTGTTACAACTGTCAACACATAACCAAAACATATAACAATAAAGTACAAAGATCAACACCTCATGGTAACTCCGATCCAAAATATTTTGATAAATACCTAGATTTATATAATATCTACATGAATATTGCATAATATGGGTTCTCATCATAGGCTTCCATTAGATTTTTTTGGGGAATCTCTATAAGTAGATACCGCCAACCGGGGCTAAGTGGTCCAATATTTTCGGTTTTTTGCAGATTTTTGGAAAACTAATAAATATTTTTGTTTAAAGATTTTAATATAAAATCTACCATACTTTAGTAAGCTGCCTGTGAAATTTTTTTCTCTTAAATATATCTAGTTTTTTTTATATATTTTTTTCTGTAGGTGGTCCACTTACCCCACACTTTGTGGTAAAGGGGGACCACTTGCCCGTTTTCCACTAATTTACGCTTTAGGGTCCCATTTAATCGTTGTGATGGGAAAGTGCTCCACATTAAAACTTTTAAAAAAGTATTTGCATTCGGAAAAGCATTTGAAAAGAAACATACGAGAAGGTACCTATAGGAAATTGTTTTATTTATTTTTAAATTTAAATACAAAAAACGAACTCAACAACTAATCAGGTGTACAAAAATATTTTAATAGAAACAAAAACAAGAAACAAAACAAAAAAAAATTAAAAATCGGAAACATATTTAGGTAAGTTGACCGGTCCACTTTTCCCAGAGTTTTGCAGATTTTTTATATTTAACTACCCCACTGCTAACACAAATAATTAAAAATGTTTTTTAAACTAAATTATTTTTCAAAACTTAACGTACAACTGCCTAACACAAGTTGAAACTCAAAAAACTTACCTGTGATCGTACCTGCAATGGAGGTTTTCCGGAAAATAAAAAACAATAAGAATTTGCATGTGTTTATTTCCGCTTACTAACTGGGACTAAAGAAGTGTAACGCGCTCGACCTTGATACTCAACCCTGCGCTAGGTATTCCTAGACACACGTGCGTGCGAAACCGTTGTTGGCGGTTTTATTTTAGCAGATAAACATATTTATTATTTTTAATGTCCCTTTGGACCACTTTACCAGCTGTGGTCCTCTTAGCCCCGGTTGACGGTAGATACCTATACCACCGCAGTGTTTTTTTTCATTTCCAACGCTTTGTCATGCTTTGCTTAAAAATATATTGGTAAACTAAGTAGTACTTAAAATGTTAAATATAGACAGAAAGTTATTTAATTATAACCGATAACAATGTTAAGAATTTATTTTATTATTTAACAAAATTACATTTTTTAGACCAGTTTTTAAACAATTGTTTTTTTTTTAATTCTAGGTAAGCAGCACGCAGCACCCATTGGATATCGGTAAATATGTTATGTTTGAAATAAAAGTGTATAAAGAAGTAAGCATAAAAAGTAGGTACCAAGCCTAAGTAGACCGGCTAAGTAAAATGCTTTTATTGGTAACGGAGTCCAAACTCATTTTATTGTTTAAATTTGGGTGGACTTTTTCGAGAACCAATATCAATTATTTTGTAAATTCGGCAAAAAAATTTCAACGGAAGTTTTTTGACCCCCTCAGGCTATCTGGGCGTACTTTACTGTAATAGGGTTTGTTCGGGTTTTTCCCAGAGCCGGACTGAAACGCCCACCCACCATTGTAGGTCTAACATTCCTACCCTAAAAATTGACGACCGATGGTATTGATATATAGATATATAACTGATAATTGGCCGATGGTATATCAACGCCCAGCCCAAACCCCTAATCCTAGAATCAAGAAATTTAGAAGATATTCTCCTTACAGCGAACGTTAGCACCCATAGACAAGACAATTTACCTATAGATAAGCAAACAATAATCACGAAAGGGGCAGTTTTATGGCCTCGCGCATGTAAACAAAGCTGGACACTATTAGCCATGCGCACTGCAACATTATCGTTTGACGAATGGGAAAATAGACAGGTCCGGGCTCTAAAATTTAAATTCTTGCCAAAAAATTGGAATTTTTTCTGAATTTTTGATCAAGTTGGGAAAAAAGGTAGTGATTTCTGGCACTTTTAGTAGTAGCCAACCTATCTTATTTTTAAGGTTTTGTTTTTAAAATTTGTTTAAAAATTATTCGTCGTCGTAGTTCGAGAAGGAAGAGAACAAGAACAAGTGAATTAAACTAGTCTTATAAAATCGAATATAAAAACAAACAAAACTAGCAAAATAACCAATCTACGGTGTTATCGCGTACCTAACCTCAAGTCAAATATTAGTTGGTATATAACTTGTATTGATTTTTACAATTTGGCAAAAACTTGGGTATGTGTAAAAATTTTCAAGCAAAATTTCTTGTTCAAGAATTTGAAAAAGTGTTTGCCCAAGAACTTGACCCGTGGAATACTGGCTTTATTAAAACCTTAATGTCGGGGTGCACAGATTTTAACCAAAAAATTAACCAACCAGCTACAAGGAATTCAAAGAGAAACCTTAAAACACAACAACAAAAATGACGACCGAGCCGGTTCTGGCGGGTATTTTGAGCATGTCGGTAAAGTAGGACAGGCCGATAACACGAGGTTTGTGCGCATGCACGAAGGTGCCCATGCAGAGGGAAGGCAGCTGACCGGTGAATCATGTGCTCGGACATATTTTTTCACCCATAAAACGTAACTTTAGTTTGCGCAGGAAATAAGCTGTACGTATCTAAAGGTAAATTGTCTATGGTTAGCAGATATTACAGGAGGTAGAGGTATATTTAGGAAAAAATGGTAGGTAATACTTATGCAGGCAGTTTCCTCATTTTATGATCTGGTTTAAAATAACGGAAGACCATACCATCCTTAAATGGATAAGTGATTATAAAATTTCCTTTCATAAACAATACAGTGTGACCAGTAAAGTCCGCATCATGGGATTTTTTTTATTAATAGCTTTATTCAAAATTTGACTTTGGCATTAAGTTCTGCTTCGATCGAGATGAAAATTTAGCAAAAAAAATAGTAGTCACGTGATTCATTCGCATTATCTGTAAAATTTTAATTTTTTCCAAAAAATAATTCAAAAGTGGGGTAATTTCTGAAAGTATCGCAAAAAGTCATCTCGATCGAAGCAGAACTTGATGCCAAAGTCAAATTTCGAATAAAGCTATTAATAAACACTGTATTTATGTAAAAAAGCTTACCTATAGATCAAAATAGATCTAATGTGCAAAGAATGAATTTGCAGAACACAATCGATAGGCCTTTAGATATTGGCGCCATTTCTAATTGCTATCATAAAAGAGACGAATTTTTTTCCTTTATTTTTTTTTTAAAGTCAAATGGCCGATACCGTTTCGTGCAAAAAAGAGCGTCAAAATTTATTAAAACACGACAGTTTAAAATGAAAAATATTAAATCGGTTAGGGACTTAATTTCAAGAAACTTTCATGTGCCCTGTTGACTTGCAAGATGCATACTTGTTAGTTCTCGTGCATAAGGAAACTAGAAAATATTTACGGTGCAAATTCAAAGATAATTTATACGAATTTATTTATATTCCCTAAACGCAGCTCAATTTGTTTTTATAAAATACTTAGCCTAGTAGTCAATTTTTTAAGATCCAGAGGGTTTTTTCTAGTGATGGGATAACTCGAGTGAAAAATAACCGATCACTCGGTTTTTTCAATCACTCGAATTATTCGATTATCTTCGGAAATAATTCGAGTGACGAAATGAGTGATGAACATAATGGTTTTTGATAGTGATGGGATCACTTGAGTTAAAAAATACCGATCACTCATTGCGGGGCTATATAAAGTAGTTAGTTTATGGAAGTGGCGACCTTTTTTTTTTTTTTTTTTTTTTTTAGAAGTCTAAAAATATATGTGGTTCATTATTTAAGTGATTAAAAAAAAAAGAATTTTTTTTAAATTGTCCCTCATATAGCATTTGAGTGAACAATCGATTATCATTCGGTTTTTTAAATCACTCGAATGCTCGGTAATCGATTATTGAAATAACTCGATTTTTCCCATCACTAGTTTTTTCTCCATTAACAATCTAGATGATTTTATGCTATGAGGTAACACTTTTAAAGAATGTCAAAGAAATGTTAAAAGTAACAACAGAATTACTTTCATCATTGGAATTCTTGATTAATGTTAAAGAATGTCATTTGTTTCGTAGCAATACGTGCAAATTCCTTGGTTTAATCTGGGACTCCGCCTCTCTAAGATTACGTCTTCCCGATGACCAAGTTACAAGGACATTTTAATTTTTTCAGCATAAAAAAAAATGTTAAAATTCGAAATGTGGCAAAACTGCGGTTATATTATTTCTAGTTGCCTAAAATTTGATTATGGGTAGATGTACACAAAAAAGATGGTAAACCTAAAAAGCAAATGCTTACGGTCAAAGAACTATTTTTTTAATACAAAAATGCAACTTAACCTAAAAGTTTTACACATTTTCATTGGTGAATACAAAGTTTAAATAAAGGGTAATAATTCATACAGGCAATTTTATTCGAGAAAATATATTTTCAGATGCTTTAAAAGAGCGGTGGGGTGCAGCTTGGAATGGTAAGAGTATTAACGGGTTTTGGGGAGAAGCCGAAACCTATTCCCATATAAACCATTTAGAAGTAATGGCAGCATTCAACGGTTTAAAATGTTTTCCCTTTGATTTATATTAGTGCGAAATATTATTACATAGATAAAACTACGGCAATCGTAACTATAAATAAAATGGGTAGTTGCAAGCATAAAAAACTTAATGAAATTGCTTATAATATTTTTAAGTAGTATGAAAACAAAAAGATAAAAATGTTCGCGTCTTATTAGCTCTAAAAACAATTAGGTACGTAGCAGATTATGAATTAAGACACTTAAGTAAAGAAACCGAATTGCATTGCCTAAAATCATATTGCAAACAAGTTAGGTAAACCTGACATTGATCTAGTTGCTTCCTCTTTAAATAACAAATGTAAGAAATTTGTATTTTGGAAACGCGATTCAAACTTGATGCTTTCAAATTGCTGGTCGGACTTTTACTAGGGAAATATCTCTTATTTTTAACATCTACAAGCTGGTTTATGAGGACGTGGTTACGATGTATAATATAATTAAAGATGAAACGATCCATCATTCTTACCTAATTATACGAGTCACCAGGTTCGAAGTAGACAATACTCCCACCCTTGTTTGACCACTTCTCTATTTTCGTTTTGCATTTACCCTACAATTAAAAACGGAATGACGGACGATAGGTTCATTTTCATACCGATATCATACCAGAGGTGTGACTACAAGTTGGTCTACTTCGGACGTGGTGATTTGCATAAATCAGATAGACCTTCCTTACAGATAAATCGTTTAATCCTTAAATAACTGTATTTCCTCAAATTAGGCTGACGCGGAATTTACTGACAGTTTTCCAGAAAAGTGTTTATAAATTTTATCATTTTGAACTTGTGTCCGTTTCAAACTTTTAAAAAGTGGAATTGTAAACGCATTATATCACAAAGAGCTATCCAGTGATTCCAAATTTATATCTAAAATATAGGGTTATCCAACCAAGACTAGACAAGGCGATTTTTTGACTTTTCCTGTACTTTTATAAAAAAACTGAAATAGCCATCTTAAGTCATTTTCTCCCGCGAATTCGAATATCTTCAGCAAAAAACAATTGAACATCAAACAAAAGTACTAGGGGTCACTTTGATATTTTTTTTAATGGAACACCCTGTATATTTTTACATTTTTAAATTCCACATAAAATTATAATTATTTTTTATTAAATGCACTATTAGTCTATACTTTATAGTTTCCGAGATATTGACTCTCGAAAAGTGACATTTTTGAACTTTGACAGCTTATAACCTTCTAACAGTACGTCTTAGAGCAAAACGGCTTACATGTCCCTATCTTTAAATTTTATTATCTTCCCAAAAAAATCAACTTCCGGTTAAACCGGATGTAACTCGAAAGAAGGAAATATAGTTGTTCCGGTTTAACTGGAAGTTGATTTTTTTGGGAAGATAATAAAAATTGAAGATAGGGACATGTTAGCCATTTTGCTCTAAGACGTACTGTTAGAAAGTTATAAGCTGTCAAAGTTCAAAAATGTCACTTTTCGAGAGTCAATATCTCGGAAACTATGAAGTATAGACTAATAGTGCATTTAATAAAAAATAATTATAATTTTATGTGGAATTTAAAAATGTAAAAATATACAGGGTATTTCATTTAAAAAAATATCAAAGTGACCCCTAGTACTTTTGTTTGATGTTCAATTGTTTTTTGCTGAAGATATTCGAATTCGCAGGAGAAAATGACTTAAGATGGCTATTTCAGTTTCTTTTATAAAAGTACAGGAAAAGTCAAAAAATCGCCTTGTCTAGTCTTGGTTGGATAACCCTGTACGTAATATATACTCCATTTTTTTTTATTAACAAATTTCCAACGAACTTTAAAAGTCCATTACAGGGAATATAAATTATAAACAATAGCAAACTTTAAAAAAATTAACAATTTTTATAAATATACATAAATATATTATATTTAATGAAATTAATAAAAAGGGCAAATATTATGAATGAATTATGAAAATGGAATCATTTATTTTGTTAAAAAATACAATTTAGTTTGATTTTTAAATAGTACTAATTTTTTAATGTTTTTATATTTATTTGGTAGGTTATTATAGATCATAATCCCATTGTATAATAATGATCGTTTACCGAAATTACTTCTAATATTTACTGCCAAAAGAGTTTCAGTTTGCCGGGTATGATGATTATGTAAAGTATTAATTTAATTAAATATGATTTTTGATTTTTTTTGATGAATCGTTATTGAATGAATAATAACACATATTTTTAATCTATATAAATTTTCTAAGTTTAAATATCCCAGTGGTTTGTATAAATTTATTGTGGGTTCCAAAAAGGGAAGCTTATATATACATTTAATAAGTTTATTTTTTAATTTTTTTAAAGGTTTTATTATTGTAGAGATAGCAGATCCCCATATTGAAATTAAATATTGCAATTTAGAATAAATTCGATAATAATATAGTAATTTACGTTACAAGTCCGGAAAATACTGTTTTTTTGGACGAGTCGACAAAATTCTAGGACGAGTAGGCGATATTGCAGACGTGGAATTTGTAAATAATGTCTAATTTTGTATAAAATTCCAATCAAAGGAGATATATTTTTTCTAATATAATAATAAGGTCAATTTAAAATTGTAACTCTTAATTATTTAAAAAACAAACCTGCCCTATATTTTCCTTATTAATCCCCTTTTTAGTGGTCTTCATTCCCTGTGTGTCTTAAAATAAAGTCGCCTTGACAGACCCCAGTGGCGTGAAGCGTGTATCCCTGTTTATATGTTTCGTATAATAATGTTCTTCTTTTTTACTTTGCGACTGGCTGCATGGCTAATTAGCCAAATGCCAATTAAACAAAAAAAAATATATATAATAATATTCGATATGTTTTTTCCAACTTAAATTTTCATCTATATATAATAATATTAATAATAATAAACGTCTTTTATTCATGATTGATTACAGTTTTTTTTTATCTATAAACAAAATATACAGCCATCAAAGGGCGAGATTTAGCTGCGGTAGCTATTCTTGCACCTAACCCCGTATGTCTGTGTACAGTAAAAAGGATAAGTAACTAAATAAATAAATTTAACATATCCATAACCATGGTAACAACGGGTAAAAGAAGGAAAACATTATATATAATACAAATTAAAACTAGACAGGCACCTATACTTGACATAAAACATAAAACAAAACTTTACGAAAGATAAGAAAGATTTTGATTACAACATGCTAGGCAACTGTGACGCCAACAGTATTCGTTTATAATGAACTTTAAATGCTATAGGTTGCAACATCTTTAGGTCGTCATCCAATTTATAATAAAAGTGTGGCGCTTGGTAACTGAAAGACCTCTGAAATAATGCTGTTGAATGCTTTGGAATACCAAAAAGTGATTTAAAACGGGTGTCTCGCTGATGTATTCGAGTTCTTGGGATCAATCTGTCATTGAGGTAAGAAGGAGATCCCGTAATTACTATCTTGTGAACAAAAACAGCAAAGTGAAAGTGCCTTCTATTGTTCATGTTTAGCCATTTAAGCTCAAGAAGGGAATCTGATATTCGATCGTACCTTCGAAGCGAACAGACAAAGCGACAACATGAATTTTGCCCTCTCTGAATTTTTCTTTTCTCAAGACACGTAAAAAAAGGGCCATAAACAAAGGAACAATAATTAAAATATGACAATACTAATGACTCGCACAACAAACGTCGAAGACTTTTTGACAACATATGTCTGTTAGCGTATAATACCTTCAACCTATGGAATGCTCTTTGAACAGTCTTATATATTGACCTGATCAACAAACTTCAAATTAGAGTCAACCAAAATGCCTAGGGACTTTGTCACGGTACGCACTGGCAATGGAATGCCATCTATTTGCAACTGTACCACCTTGTCGATGCCAGGTATTTTTCGATCTCCAAAAAACACAACAACCGATTTGGTCGGATTTAGAATCAAGTTGTGCTTTCTTAAGTACTCAGAAATGCTGTTGAGCTCTCTGTTAATCACAAATTCACCCACATGGTGCTCATTGGGGAGAAAACCATATCTTAGTTGAATATCATCAGCATAAATCTGGTGCGAACAGTCCTTTATATTATTTATTATATCCGCCGTATATATTATAAACAACAGGGGTCCCAAGATTGAGCCCTGAGGTACACTCGACACCACAGGCAGCAACAATGAAGTTTCGCCATTTAAAACGACCATTTGATATCTATTCCTCAAATAGGATGATATAAAGTCTACAGATGACTGTTCAAATCCATAATATTTAAGTTTCAAACACAGAAGGTCATGGTTGATGGTATCAAAGGCCTTCGAGAAATCGAGCAACACCAATGCAGACACCCCGCCCGCGTCCAAATCCCCCACAGTCCCGTCCAAGACTCTTGAAAGCGCAGTAGCTGTACTGTAGTTCTTCCGAAAACCAGACTGAGAGTCAGGAATAATTTTATTTGCATTAACAAATTTATTCATTTGAGAATATGCTATTTTCTCAAGAATCTTGGATGTATGGTCCAAGAGTTTAATAGAATTAGCATATTTTATGATTTTATTATCAAATAATATTTTTGTTGGTATCAAGTAGTTTATTTTTGTTTTAGTAATAAATGTAAAAGAAGATTTTAGGTTAACGGTATCAGATCGTTTCTTTTTTGGTACGTACCCTATAGCCAGGTTTTGAAAATATTCATAACAACAGCACAATAGTCGAGTTCCATTAGGTTAATTTTAAATAGCAAAGCCAACGGCTAAGTTGGGCGTTTCTTTTAAAAATTTAACACAGCAAAGACTTTTTCCTTTCCCCTTGTCTCCGTTAATTAAGTCCCTCTCTATTTCCCATGCGAGAAGCGTTGCTTTAACAACTTGGCTAAGCAAAGATTTTTACTTTGCTTTACTGTGTAAAAAAAGCAAATGGAAGGAACCTGATAACTGGCAATAATCTGGTACAAATTAAAAAATCTACAGATCTTGCATCTTACGCAAGTATCATAGGCGTATTGAAAATACCTACCACATACAGTGGCGAGAAGTAAACCATTATGTCACAGATTACTCCTATCTGTGAGTATGTAACGTTGACACAAAGATATTTACTTTTTAGTTTTTTCACTTTTTTTATTTCTTTAGCCCCAAGTTCCTTTGTAATATTTCAAGACCGCCGCGCTATTGTTCTTAGTTCCAGAGATATTCACTTTTGAGTTTTTTTCTGCTTTTTTAAATTATTCTCCCCGCGAATTTCTGTGTAATACGCCAAGACCGCCGCGCTATTTCGCTTTGTTTCAGCGACATTTACTGTTTAGTTTTTTTCAATTCTTTACTCCCAGCTTCCTTTGTAATATTTCAAAACCGCCGTGCTATTGTTTTTAGTTCCAGAGATATTCACTTTTGAGTTTTTTTCTGCTTTTTTAAATTATTCTCCCCGCGACTTTCTTTGTAACACGCCAAGACCGCCGCGCTATTTCGCTTTGTTTCAGCGACATTTACTGTTTAGTTTTTTTTTAATTCTTTACCCCCAACTTCCTTTGTAATATTTCAAGACCGCCGTGCTATTGTTTTTAGTTCCAGAGATATTCACTTTTGAGTTTTTTTCTGCTTTTTTAAATTATTCTCCCCGCGACTTTCTTTGTAACACGCCAAGACCGCCGCGCTATTTCGCTTTGTTTCAGCGACATTTACTGTTTAGTTTTTTTTTAATTCTTTACCCCCAACTTCCTTTGTAATATTTCAAGACCGCCGTGCTATTGTTTTTAGTTCCAGAGATATTCACTTTTGAGTTTTTTTCTGCTTTTTTAAATTATTCTCCCCGCGACTTTCTTTGTAACACGCCAAGACCGCCGCGCTATTTCGCTTTGTTTCAGCGACATTTACTGTTTAGTTTTTTTTTAATTCTTTACCCCCAACTTCCTTTGTAATATTTCAAGACCACCGCGCTATTTTTCTTAGATCCGGGGATATCCACTTTTGACCACCGGTCTAAGTGACCCTTACGTCTAACTGACATGTCAGTGTGACCTTTCATTACCGTAATCGCAATAAATTATTTATTTCAGGATTTACTAGGGTTGCAAAAAAAAATGGTCGCCAATGGGGAAGACGTTTACCGGTTCTATTGAAAAAAAAAAATTGTGTGTGCTTAAGACCACACGACAGAAGTGAAAACTTCAACAAGGTGAAATTAACAATATCAAATACAATTTTTTAATTTTGTTTCTTTTAGGTTAGGTTCGTAAGCAATCATAAAAATAACATGAACTTGGAATACGGGATAATTTTACTGCATACGAAAAAATATATTTCCTAAAATTGAACAACCCTTGAATTTTTACATCTTTAACAGAAGTCAGAAATCATAATAAATTAGGTCCACGGAATAAGCAATTACGGTAAACCTTACTTCACCCTACGTAAATATATAATTTAAAAAATGCCAGATCATACCTGAGACGTAGACGAGTGTCTATACAACGCACACTGTTTGCGGCATGCTCTTGCATATAACGTTCATTCGGGTCAGGGTCAGTTCGGATTGAATATAGCAGTTGAATTCGAGCGTTACACAGCCGAGTCTGACGCGTGACGGCGACGCGTGACGGCTCAGTTTAATTCAGTGCCCACAAAAAGTGCTAAACGCGCCTAAAGAAGTTTTCACTTCAAAAAGGTGGTCGACGGAGAGACAAACAACAGTGAACCTCTTATATTCGGATTGACCTACAACATTATAGTGTTAAGTGTTACCTTATTTATGTGATGGATTTTAACCCTCCGGCAAAATGCCGCATTTTTTAGATTTTTCTTTGTAAATACTGGGCATTAAAACTGACGCCGGCGTGCTTCCAGGTATTCGTACGCGATACATTTGTCCCCCCATTCCTTTATCGAACAGACCCTATTTCGGTCGCCATTAGTTGCAGTGTGGCGTTTAGTTAGAGTGTGCAATTTTTGCGGCTAATTTACCGCGGCGCGCCTGATCATGTAATTATAATAATATGTTTCAAAGCTGTTCGAAGGTATTCAAGAGCTCTTCAAAGCTGTTCAGGAGCTCTTCAAAGCTGTTCAAAAGCTGTTCAAACGCAGTTCAAAGCTGTTCATTAGTGGTTTATAGCCGTTCTAGAACGGCTGTATTGATCAGCTTTGAACGACTAATAAACAGCTTTGAACAGGAGTAGAATAAAATGCTAATCTGAATATTTGTGCAATAAAACGTTGTTTTATTTTTTGTTTAAATAAGAAGATTTTTTTTGTTTTTATCATTTTGTTAACATTTTTATTGTAAGATTTTTTATGTTTTTTTTTTATTTTGTTAAGTATTATTTGTTGCATTAAATTTCTTTTTGGTTATTTGTTTTAGTTTCACTTATTAAAAACATTTCAAAGTATTAAATTACGTTTTTTTTAAGAAAAAAATTAGCGGTGCAAAAGCCGCAGCGCGCCTGTTCATGAGAATATAAAAGGCGCGCCCGCCGGAGGGTTAAAGGACATTTCTTCCAGCTTTCAAAAGGACAAAGGACATAATTTTAAAATAAAGGACTGTCCTTTCAAATAAAGGACAGTTGGCAACCCTATTACATATGTGATACAATCTTAACTAATTATTCGTAATTGGTTTATTTTTTAAAATTCCTACAATTTATCAGAGCTCCCGGTCAATAAGAATTACTCTAGCCGGTTCAACGTTTGGCTTATTACAGATCCGCCGTGTTATTTATGTCCTTAATTTTGGCCTATGCAATCTATATATGACCTACCCACAGCGCCAAGCCGACGCGGTCGACTAATCTCTAGCGTGTCGCTTGCTGCATGTCGTTAATTTTTCATGAAATGGACCCGTATATACGCGACCAGTAGTATTTTCGATACTAAAAAATACCTATAAGTATTTACTTTTAAAACAAGTTAAAGGGTGCCGTACCATGTCTTTATTGAAGGTTCTGTAAAGAAGGTAGAAATAAAGTTTTGCCCAACGCGGTAAAAAAATCTTAACCTTCTGAAAATCCAAACCTAGACAATCTTTTGATAACCACAAATTAAATTATTAGTTCTTATATTTCAAAGTTCATTCACACACATGATATACACTCCTTTCTTTTTAAATGTTACGTCTAAAATCAAATTATAAAGTATTAAATGTCTAAGCTACTTCGTGTCTAGCATTAGTAAAAAAAAACAATCATAAACTCTCACCTTCATTAGATATTTGTAATGCGAGGAAAAGTTTACGAGCGTATATCAACGAACATGTAATAATCTTAGACATCTTAACACTTAACAAGAAAAGAACCATTTACGAATTTCTCTTTCTTTATGACACACCTTAGGCAATGTACGGGCTTATTATTTTAAGACGAATATAATTTGTATGGGCTGCTTTAACCCGTTTTAGAAAGATAAATCAGTGAAATACACTAAGCAGCGAAATATGGGGTTACAAACACCCGGTGTGTGTTAGTGTGTTCATTAAAATTGAATAAAAATGTACAAAAAGTCCAGTGCAGACTAAACTCCTGCCGTGGTGGATGGCGAAAATGCCCACATGTATTTGTATACGGCAAAAAAACTGCGGGGACAAGACGTATATGAATTTAAAAAAGGCCAGTTCTAAGGCGACAAACATTACTTTTCAGGACTCCATATTTTGAAAAAGCTAAAGTTTTAATGATAAGTACAGGATGTTTCCTCGGATGTTTCATTAAGGGTGGCCACCGGAAACTACTAGGCATAGAAACTTGGAAAAAAAATTATGATTAAAGCGGTCATGAGAAAATTCTGAAAATTACTTTTAAGTTCCTCATTTCGCCGCAAGGGGGCACAATTAAAAAAAAAATTTTTAATTCTAAATTTCTCCGAAAATTCCCATCTTAAGGTATAACTCTGATTACATCATCGAAAAGCTTAGACAATTCTGCATCATTTTGGTTTAAGGCTCATTGGCGTACCGACCTTGATAAGAGTGGGGGAAGCTATTGAAAGTGTGTGTCAACATTAAAATCGCTGTAACTTCTAAACGACTTATCCGATTTTACTAAATTTAAGCTTGTTTGGAAGAGAAAGGTAAGTATCTTTAATGGCCGTATTTAACAGTATACGATAGTGTTTAATAAAATTGCTAGAGGGCGCAAATCGAAAATCGAAAAAACTGTTATTATTACATAATAACAGTTTTTTCGATTTTCTCCCGAAAATTTAAATCATACGGTATAACTATGACACCATAATTGGAAAGTAGATGAAATTTGCAAAAAAAGATGTGAAGACCGGAGTTCGATATCTTTGTTCGTTTCAGAGTTATTGCCAAAACAATAATTTTTAATACAAATTGCGCCCTCTAGCAATTTTATTAGAAACTATCTTGTACCATTCTCTTCCAAACAAACTTAAATTTAATAAAATCGGTTAAGTCGTTTAGAAGTTACAGCGATTTTAATGTTTACACTTTCACTTGATAAGAGGGAGAAGCTATTGAAAGTGTAAACAATAAAATCGCTGTAACTTCTAAACGACTTATCCGACTTTACTAAATTTAAGCTTATTTGGAAGTACCTTCAATTGTCGTATCCAATGGTACAAGATAGTTTCTAATAAAATTGCTAGAGGGCGCAATTTGTATTAAAAATTATTGTTTTGGCAATAACTCTGAAACGAACAAAGATATCGAACTGCGGTCTTCACATCTTTTCTTGCAAATTTCATCTACTTTTCAATTATGATGTCATAGTTATACCGTATGGTTTGAAATTTCGGGATAAAATCGAAAAAACTGTTATTATTACAACTTGCGCCCTCTAGCAATTTTATTAAACACTATCGTATACTGTTGGATACGGCGATTGAAGATACTTACCTTTCCCTTCCAAAGAAGCTTAAATTTAGTAAAATCGGATAAGTCGTTTGGAAGTTAAAGCGATTTTAATGTTTACACACCCCCACTCTTGTCAATGTCGGTACGCCAATGATCCTTAAACCAAAATAATGCAGAATTGTCTAAGCTTTTCGATGATGTAATCAGAGTTATACCTTAATATGGGAATTTTCGGAGAAATTTAGAATTAAAATTTTTTTTTTAATTGTACCCCCTTGCGGCGAAATGAGAAACCTTAAAGTAATTTCCAGAATTTTCTCATGACCGCTTTAATCATTATTTTTTTTTCCAAGTTTCTATGCCTTGTAGTTTCCGAGATATGGCCGGTGGCTACCCTTAATGAAACACCCTGTATACTACTACAAAGATTTTTACTCTTATTAAGATTTTATTCACTGCTATGTTAGCGACTTTTTAATACTTGTTAAAACTTTTCTGTATATTGACTCTTACCTACCCCTTATTGTGGGCCGTTGTGGGCCTTCTTGTTTTTCTAAATTAATTCAAGTTCAGTCGCAGACTTATACAATGTGTCTCTAAAAGATGCAGAAAAAATGCTATTACAAATTCCTGAGGCTTAACTATGACGTCTAACTTACCTCAGTCCAAAAGTAAACGATTTCGGGAATACCGAGTGTCAAAAGTTCAATTCGTTTTTAGTTTTTCATAAATAATATAAACATAAATAATTTTTTTAATAATTGGTGTATTGTCTATGGAGGTCTTGAGGTAGGAGGCCGATCGCAATGCATTGGATTCGGTCCCAAATTAGCATCGGTAATTCAGCTTTACGAGTCGCTGTAAGATGGCGCGCGAGTTCGAAGTGGGCTATCAAATAATGGTTTCTTATGGACGCAATAACTATTTTTATTTAAATTAGTTCTTTAAGGAACAAATAAGGACTTTTATATGAATTTACACTTACTTTGTTATACTTATTAGTAAACTCGGCCTGTATAAAGTTCCAACGATGCTTGGTTTTTAAAATACAGAGTATTAAACATTCTAGCTATACCTTTGGAGCTAGAAAGAGACTTATTTGGCTGCGTTTTCTCTCTGAAAAAGATCCTGTCTTACACCCCGACGCAAAGCAAACTCTACTTTTATAAATTGTACCATTATTTATTATAAATATGGAAATTAATTACAATACAACGTTATTTGTCTTGTCTTGCCTTCAAACATTCTTTTTTATTTCGAAAAATAAAATGTCAATTGTCAAAAGTAAAAGCACAGAAAAATAAAGGGTTTAAGTAAAAGTTAAAAACTATGGAGGATCTAGTTTTCCATATTAAAAACGAAGAAGAAGAAGACAACATCAGCCCACTTCGGACGCGAGAGCCATCTATCGGCCAATAGCGAACTAACCAAAAAACCGGGACAGAAATTAAAAATGCTGCCATTGTCGATCGGCCTCCTACCCTATAGTTCTCCATAGTATTGTCACACAATTGCAACTAGGGTGGGGGTTGTGGGGTGATTAATTAAAATCTGCTATTATTTTTATTGTAAAATTTAGAGGGCGCCACCTGCGTTACCTTACACACGTATTTTACCTAAGTTACTTTAATTTAACGCCTTCGTTTGGAATTTTGTTTAATTATTACAATAATTAGACTTGGGCATACACGAAGTGAATTTTTTGAATCAAGATATCTCAAAAACGGCTGCTAAATCAACTCTTACCACGTATACCGTTTTTAACACGCTTTTATTGGCTTCAACTGTATGTTTGTTTGTCCGTCACCGGCTTCTTCGAACCCAGTTTTAACCCACTTTAAACGGTCAGATTTAATTTAAATTTTGTAGACTTATCAAGAACCGCTGACAATACAATAATCTACACGCAAAAAATTCACCTGTTAAATTTTGACAGCTGTCAGGTATAAAACGAAGAAGCGATGTTGACGAAATAAATTATGGGGTCGCATAGCATTCCATGCGGAAAAATAAGTAAAAAATTCTCCTGTAAAAATTTGACAGCTGTCAATATGTCAAATCTTTTTAAAAAAATGATATCTTTTTATGAAAAAGTATAAGGTCGTATGTATATTAACGGTGGAAAGTTGAAAAAAATACGCTAAAAATTCTCTTGTCAAAAATTTGACACCTGTCAATATGTCAGAATCATTACAATAACCGATAGTAACGAAACAGACGTGGGGTCGTATAGATATTGTCGCTAAGATTAGAGAAAAATTTAAAAAATTCTACCCGTCAAAATAAAATTTTGACAATTTTTTTTTAAATTTTGAAAATTTTTGTCGTTTGTTCGGGTTTGAATGTATGTTTCTTTGTAACCGACTTCTTTGAACCCGATTTTGACCCACTTTAAACGGTCAGATTTAATTTAAATTTTGTAGACTTATCAAGAACCGCTGACAATACAATAATCTACTAATCTAGCTCAATCAACTCAAAAAAATATTTTTCTTAACAAACTAAAAAATGAAAAATAATTATAGTTTAAGAAAACTAAAAACACACTTTGATAATTAATCAAACTAAGAAGCGGAAAATAAATATAGTTTAAAATAATTCTTGAAATTCTTAATATAGGCAGAAAATGATAATGAACGATAAACATTAGTAATATTGTGAAAAACGCATGGGGTGTTCGATATACGAAAATATACACAATAATACTAATGTTTATCGTTCATTATTATTTTCTGCCTATATTAAGAATTTCAAGAATTTGTTTAAACTATATTTAATAATTTTTAATTCATATTTAAATGTATGCCATGTACCGCAGGTGGCGCCCTCTAAATTTTACAACAAAAATGAAAGCAGATTTTAATTTTTACCATACATACCCTAGCTGAATATTGAGAAAATACACCAACTATTAAAATTATTATTTATGAAAAACTAAAACCAAATTGAACTTTTGACGCTCTGTATCTCCGAAATCATCCACTTTTACACTGAGGTAAGTTGGGTTAGATTGTCATATTTAAGCCTCAAGAATTTGTGGTAGCATTTTTCCGCACCTTTTAGAGACACCCCGTATAGTTATATTGTTTTTTTTTCGCGGCCACCCTGTGTTAATACGTAAATAGTATTATATTAAAGATGTCATGTCCATGTCTGCACAACAACATGCTGCCAAGCCAAGACTACTCTTCCATCACATCTGTGATATTATCCCGGAGTTATTTGACTCTAAGTTGAAATTCTAATTTTATTTATAACTTTACACTCGCACTTCCTGGGTGCCGTAATTTACGAGCATTTTATTCAACGCTCTATTTGCCTTTTTTGTTAAAAATAGTTCTTGGATATTATTTATGTCCGCATTATATGAGTTTATGGTTTCTTGGTGTAAATGTAAATAATATTTTCTTCAGAGTACATTAACAGCGTTAAAGTTTTCCACGTTTGGGTAATCTTAATTAAAATGTAATTTTTATTGAAAATGTACCTAAAGTACAAAATGTATTTTCTTTTTATCTCGAAGAAGACAATAATTACTACTGGCCTTTATTTAAAAGTATTGTAACTTTCGTACGTATAGCAAAAAATAAGATGTGGAAAATAGTTAGGGCCAGTTACGCATTTTTGTTTAATCAGTTACTTTTTTATTAATTTGAATTGATCATCGGGTTTGTTCGGGTTTGTTTGGGTTTGTTCGGGTTTGTAATTAAAAAGGGTTGGAGAAGCAGAAAAATACGTACGGTATTGTCAAAATTTGTTTTTTTGTCTTTATTAGTTTACAAATAATTTTTTTAACTTAAAACTGTGGATACTTATATAGGGTCTAAAGACACAAATTTGGTCGCTTATACAGTGTGATCACTGTGACCAGTAAAGTCCGCGTCATATGGGATTTTTTTTATTAATAGCTTTATTCGAAATTTGACTTGGGTATCAAGTTCTGCTTCGATCGAGATGAAAATGAAGCAAAAAAATAGTAGTCACGTGATTCGCATTATCTGTCAAATTTTATTTTTTTCTAAAGAATAATTCAAAAGTGGGGTTATTTCTGAAAATATCGAAAAAGTTATTAGAAAAAGTTTTTTTAAATGCAGTTTCTAGCCCACATGCAAAATTTCAGCTGCGTAAGATAATTTTGATTTTTTACCCACCACTAAAATTTATTTTTCTTTTAATGAACACTTTAGTGATGACACTGTGTTCTTTTTTGTCTTAATATTAAGGTGTATTACTTTCAGACACAAACTACGTTTTCAAAAATACTTATTTTATGAAGTTACCTTATACAGGGTCAATAACAAATGAACTTTGCATCACATGCGACCAAATTTTAATAGCCCTATTTTGATTTCGTAGAAAAACACACATTTAATATAACGCTACTTTAAAGAAAATGTATCTAAAATAAAGCATTGTCAAAACTAAGACGTTTTATGTAGGTTGCGTTGAGTCTTATTTTGCAAAAGTGGCTAGAAACTGCATTAAAAAAAACTTTTTCTAATAACTTTTTTCGATACTTTCAGAAATAACCCTACTTTTGAATTATTTTTTGGAAAAAATTTAAATTTGACAGATAATGCGAATCACGTGACTGCTATTTTTTTCGTTAATTTTCATCTCGATCGAAGCAGAACTTGATGCCGAAGTCAAATTTTCAATAAAGTTATTATTAAAAAAAATCCTATATGATGCCGACTTTACTGGTCACACTGTATGACAAAACGAAAAAAATAACAAATTATTGATCAAAAAATTAAATGACCAATGCTAATTCTTAAAGAGATTTTTTTAACCATTACTTTTAATTTTTTTCCAAAATAGCAAATGATAGTAGATATCAATATTTATAAATGCATATTAAAAAGTGGTCACAATGATATTTATTATGAAATACGATTATCATAAATTTACAAAGGACTGTTTGCTATTGGGCAGTTTGGCAACCGATTTCCCCTTCCACAAAAAAAATATGTACCACATATCTTATGCAATATAATAATCCAAAGTACCAATCTTGAATTGACTAAAAACCCAACATCGGTGACATATTGAATTTGATTACTTCTTTGTTTTTGACACACCTTCACAATCAATTTCAAAAACATTTTGTTGGAATTTAAACAACCCATAATTAAATAATTTCTCTTATAGCTACAATCGGAGTTCATTGTCTTTAATACAATTTAATCCGACATACCCACGTATTACGAAGCACATGAACATTTTTTTTGTCAAATTTCTATTATCATGTCAACTTTTGATTGTCCTTTTTAAAGTAGTATAAAAAAAGCAATTTATGCAAATGTTACGGTAAAAGGGAGTGTTTGTTATACAAATTACTACTTACCTACCTAGTGGGTTTATTAATTTTTTATAAAGATTTTTAGAGCACACACTAACTAGGGATATCCAAGGAGTAGCCCAGTACGTGGGGGTTTTTTGAATGCAAAAGGTGGTGTAGTAGCGATTTTTTAGTATGTTGTTAGGCTTGGGGCCCTAATGAAAAATCCAAGTTTTCGACCTTGAGGCGCATGCGCTCGAGCCGCCATCTTGGATTTTAGGTACAAAAATTTGATTTTTTGACAATAACTCAAAAACGTTGGCTTTTACGACAAAAGATATTCTATACAAAGTTAAAGAGGACAAAATTTAGTACATTTTTTGTTAAAAAATTTTTTTTGTAGCACACATATGTTAGGAGTTACAGCTCCGTGAAGTTGCACTAATTGAAAAAAAAATGCATGCGCCATGCACAGTTGTTACCGAAGATAGTGTTCTCAAAATGCGCGTATGTGCGCGATTACCTCGTAACTCACTCGATTTTAAAAGTGTCACAACGACAACGTCACTTTCACTTAAAGTTTTCTCACAAATAAAGCGTATCAACTTGGAAATTTTCCATTATAACAGCGTAACCTTCTGCAAGCTAGACATGACACATGACACACTGACGCATACAGACTCGATGCACGGAAGGTTATTTATGACCTCTCTCAATAGAGTCTCTTTAAAAAATATTTCAATATGATTTGTATTTGTTTAAATTATTTATATTCTTTCACAAAATTTGGTGGAGGAAGACTTTTAGTTTTTTCTTACTTTTCTATACTTTCAACTCCACTTTAAGCATGGACTACTTGTTCAAATTATTTATTTTATTTATTAACAGCCAATTTTTTTTTTTTTTTTTTTTCAAACAGAGTAACTTCACGGAGCTGCAACTCCTAACATAGGTGTGCTAAAAAAAAAATTCTACAAAAATGTAGGTAATTTTGTCCTCTTTAACTTTGTATAGAATATCTTGTGTCGTAAAAGCCACCGTTTTTGAGTTATTGTCAAAAAATCAAATTTTTGTACCTAAAATCCAAGATGGCGGCTCGAGCGCATGCGCCTCGAGGTCGAAAACTTGGATTTTTCATTAGGGCCCCAAGCCTAACAACATACTAAAAAATCGCTACTTCACGACCTTTTGCATTCAAACACCCCTTTTTGATACCCACGTACTGGGCTAGAGAATAATGAGGAGGATTCATTTTATATCTAGTGAAATTGTTTGAGTATTTCGCTACAAATCTAAATTTTGTGTAAATTTTTTGATGAAAAAATAATAACAAAAGTAATAAGTTCAAAAATCACGATATACTTTAGTTCATTGAAATAGGTACCCCTAAACTCCGTATTGGATTATAAGGACGAAAACGGACGAAGCGGTTTTTGTCGAGTCGGCAGTCGGCAGATTTTACTTCCATTTTCAAACTATTTAGTAATTTAATTTAGTGTATAAAAATAGAACATCTCTAGGAATTATTTTTCCCAATTACAGCACAAGTTAATAACTCTACTATATAACATATTATACTATTTCAGCTTTAAAGCTACCACGCGCAGCACACGTATCCTCGAATCCAGTGATAACAAATTTATAATTAAATTTTACTGGTGATACTATTTATGATAGACGAACGTATGCGACTATTTGCGTGTCTTTGACGTTTGTTAGTAACACAAAAGTCAAATGTTTAAAAATGATTTCACAATTTCTCCATTTCTCAATAAAAGTAAAAGTAATAAGTATGTAATTAAAAAAAGTAGTTAGGTAGGTATTATCTTAAAATAAATACAACAATTTTACATAAAATGTGCTAATGATTTACAAACCCGTCCCGATACACCTTTTAGAGCCGATCAGCGGTAATATTGTAATAATATTAAAAAATAAAATCTGTTCAAATCCGCCTCGATACACCTTTTAGAGCCGATCAGCGGTAATATTGTAATAATATTAAAAAATAAAATCTGTTCAAATCCGCTCGATACAATTTTTAGAACCGATCAGCGGTAATATTGTAATAATATTAAAAAATAAAATCTGTTCAAATCCGCTCGATACACCTTTTAGAACCGATCAGCGGTAATATTGTAATAATATTAAAAAATAAAATCTGTTCAAATCCGCCTCGATACACCTTTTAGAGCCGATCAGCGGTAATATTGTAATAATATTAAAAAATAAAATCTATTAACGACATACAAATCCGCCTCGATTCACCTTTTAGAGCCGGTCAGCGGTAATATTGTAATAATATTAAAAAATAAAATCTGTTCAAATCCCCCTCAATACACCTTTTAGAGCCGATCAGCGGTAATATTGCAATAATATTAAAAAATAAAATCTGTTACCGACATACGAATCCGCCTTGATTCATGTTGTAGAGCCGGTCAGCGGTAATATTGTAATAATATTTAGAAATAAAATGTGTTAACGAAGTACAAACCGGCCCCGATAGACCTTTTAGTGCCAATCAGTGGTAGGTAATATTGTAATAGGTTTTTAGTGTCAGTCCAGTTCAATTTCCTTATTTATCTAAAAATGGGTTATTTGTCGAAAACATCAATTTACACATAACTTTAAATGATCTAAATTTTTATTGGTACCCACTTTACTGTATAAGAAAATACTATGCAAAAATAATAATCGTGGGTCCATTGTACCACGCAAGATGAAAGAAAATTGGCAGTACTTAGTATAATTAAGTTTTAATTTAATTCCCTTTTGTTACTTGCGGTATTGTGTTGAAATAAATATCCGTCCCAGTTAATCCCCACACCCACTGCGGTAAGTGTACCGGACATTGACTTTTATACAAGGGAATCCTGGTTATGCCATCATGACAAAACGTATATACCGGGTTGCCAAATAAGAATGGACACAAAGTTTTGAAATAAAAAAATGTATGACAAAATTGACCATTGCTGGAAATTGTTTTCAGGTTCCTAAATTTACCGCTAGAGGGCGTTCCATCTATGACTAAATTAAAGGACTATCGGATTTTTATCGACAATAATATGCCAAATAAAGGTATATTAATTGTTTTATTCTTTAAAACATACGCTAAAACTTTTGATTTATTTTCCTATAACTCGCAAAATAGACTGAGGGGTGGAGGGGAAACCTCTTTTGCAAAAAATACTCATAACTCCAGTAACAATATGATTCATGAAAACCTGCTCTTACTAGAAAATTTGGCTGCTTTAGCAAAATTGAATATTAGTAAGGAACACATATTGAATAGTCCTAGCCAGTTTGTTTAGTAACTGTTGCATGATCGTGTAATATCAATATACTCGTGTGGTAATTATTGTATTGTCGTTTAGTAAAGAAGCATATTTGTTTAGTAATCACAGCATGATTGTTTAGTAATCACAGCATAATTATTTATTTATCGCAGCATGATTGTTTAGTAATCACTGCTTCTTTGTTAGCAAGTAGTTATACAGGGCGTTCCATAAATATGTGCTGTTCAAACGAAAATTTTATATACCTACGGTAAGTTTTTTTAAACGCGGGCCATAAGGATTTACATAATTAATTTTGCACCCTCTGTTATCTTGTATTGTAATAAAAAGTTTAAAAAAAAGTTGGTGTGCATGTTTTAAACTGAGGACATTTTATACTTAACGTTAACATGTTTTTAGCGACAAACTTCAATGAAATTAAAGAAATTATTCAGATTTTCATTCTAATAAATTGTATTTATTACAAAAAAGACATAATAATATATTATTTAAAACTGATTAAAGCTTATAGCTAAAAAAATTTACTCTTAAATTATGCCCCATCTAATTTTTTTTCTAATTTTTTATTAGAACAAAAGTTAACAGGAGGTACAAAATCACATAAAAAAAACAACGAATACTTTAGGTAGGTACAGCACCGGCATACAGAACTGAAAAATAATGCGCGTAATGCGTATCGCGTCACACAACTATCTCGCGGAAAATACGATTACAGATTGGACTTTTGATTTTCCTGATGTCCGAGTGGCAGAGCAAGCGCTTTCTTATTGGCTGAAGTTCAACCGAATTTACCCTTTCCTACATCCAATTAACGAATCTTAATAAACCGTTTTGCTCTAGTAGAACCGCGATCGAGCTATCATGGCTTTAAGTACCTGGCAAAGTGCATTATGGTTACGATTAACAATTGTAACGCTAGGAGTGCTAATTCAGATAGCAATAATTACTTAGCCGTTTAAGTTTATTTCTTTATAAAATTATTTAGCTGGTATAGACATAATAATATAGCAACAGTTAACAAATATGTTGTAATAACAGCACTATAAGATTTCTAAAACCCAGCAAAATATATACTGCAACGACTACAAGATCATCATGTCACCTTTAAACAATAGTTTAACTAATATAGCGGTTTATTTAGTAACAGCTGCTAAATTTGTCCAGCCCGATAACTTAGGAAACTTCATTTTCTCAGTGTATAGAAACATTTAAAATTTTGCAAGATTATTTTTTGTTATATTCTTCGCCGCTAGAGGGGGCTCTGTGCACAATCATCAGATTTATTAGTTGTTTTCCAAAATTTCAAATTGAACCATATAAAAATATTTATTTAGATACAGAATAGATTAAAATCGAAAAAGCGGGTGGCCGTCGTCGATATCTTAATAGGGAACTTTCCAATTTTTTTTTTCAATAACAGGTATGATTTAGTTAGGCCTAAAAAAAATTCCCCAATTATTACTCCTTTTTTTTTTTTTTTTTTTTAATTGGCATTTGGCTAATTAGCCATGCAGCCAGTCGCAAAGTAAAAAAGAAGAACATTATTATACGAAATATATAAACAGGGACACACGCTTCACGCCACTGGGGTCTGTCAGGGCGACTTTACTTAAAGACACACAGGGAACCGCTAAAAAAAGGGGATTACATATAAGGAAAAAATAGGGCAGGTTTGTTTTTTAAATAATTAAGAGTTACAATTTTATATTGACCTTATATAAATATGTTACAAGAACATTAAATATTTTTATATTTCCTAGTGACAAAAGGTATAGGATATTAAAAGGGCACTCGACTTTACATTCTTGAATCAATTGTTATTACTCCTTAAAAATCAGTAATAACTTGGTAAAAATTCTTTAAAGGTTCGCGTGTATCAAAAGCATTTCAAACGGCCTTTTAAGCGCGCCAAACCCGATGACGTCACGAAGTATGACATTTTCGTCATCCGTCATCCTGACCGGTGGCCGAGCTACCGAGTTTGCATTTGAATTGCCGTGTGTTATTGTTATTGTATTGTTGTTTTAAGATGGAATTCTCAACGTCGTTCAATTTATTGCCAACCTATAACCTATTTCGTGGATGTCATCATGAAAAATAATACTTCGTGACGTCAAGACCCGTTTTTACCCGCTTGGGATAATTTGAATTTTGGGGCAGTTTTAAATCTTTCTAGCGGTCTTTTGGGACGAAATGTGTCTTCTTTTTTGCTGCCATATGTTTTATGACAATATATACTTATGATTTTTAGAATTTTTTCACCATTTAAAATTGTTGTCAAGTTCCCTATTAAAGCCAAAGATAGGTACACAAAAAAATAATAAAAAAAAAATTCCTATTTGTTTGGCGCCAAGCCTCCTCCCAACTACTACTACTTACTAATAGCAAAAAATACTATTTTATAAGTATTGCAGATTTAGCAACACAAATGATTTAAATTATTTAACTAAATTAAATAATATTAACACCATAATTCTGCCTTATCTTATGATTGAAAATCAATAGGGGGGATGTCGACCAGTAATAATTAGACAAGAAAATACTACTTTTTAAAAAGTAGGCTTTGAAACAAAAACATAAAAATCTATCACTGAAAAAAAAAAATCCTGTGCTGGAGGAATTAGTTGTGTAAAACTTTATAACTACGTGACACATTTAACAAATAGTTATTAAGCTTTTGTTCTGCGCCAAATTAATAATTCAAACTGCTAAGGCATTTTCTGATATGCTGACAGTATAATTTGCTGCAAAATTCTTTCTAGTGAGAAATTGAGGTATTGACAATAAATATAAATTACTTTAGTTAACCCTTTTAACATCATTTGTGGTATTGTGTTGCCAAACTTACCATGTGGTAAAGATTCCAAAAACGCAGTTTTCGGAGTTACATGGTTTTGCACCTCAGCCGACGATATATACAATCATATTATTATTAAAAATATCACCGTCACAAATGACAGTAATATTTTTTTTGACTGGTAAAATTGAATTACCGGTAAAATTATACGACATTCATTATTGACGCAAATTTACTATCTCACCTAGTTCACGAATGTTAGAAAGATAAGCACTTGTCGTGACGTAACGGTCAGCGCCGTCAGCGGTCATTAAACAGAGTTTATAAGAAAATGATAGACGCATAAAGTATTGATGGCATAAAAAAAATCGTAATAATTTCTAAAGTAGTAAGTCCATAGTGTTATAAGAGAGTTATTTTGATATCTTGTTAGACTGTGCGTCATTTCTGTTAATATTATAAAATAGGTTTGATGGTATCGTTAACTGCAAAAACTCCACAATTACTAAAAAGTAATGATAATAACTAATAACGATGATATTTTTTTAACCAGATTACGCTGCTTATTTGATTACACCTTGTCGGAAGAAGTGAAAGTCTTTCGCAATTTTTCCTCCGGACAATTTGTCGGCAACAGTACAAACGGAATCGTGCATTTCGTGTTTCTGTATGCGTGAGCGCACGGAGAAGAACGCCGGGTGCACTTGAAATACTATATTATTTCTTTCTTTATCTGATCGAATGGGAGATCCATACATTTGAGTGAAACTATGGGGGAAAGGCGGCCGATTTTTTTGTTGAAAGTTTACAGCAGAAATCGATATGGGTATATAAATTTTAGCTCATTTCAGTAAAATAACTTTTAGCATCCTCCTAGGCTCCGGCTAGTTTCGGCCAAAAAATCTAGTTTCGGTGACAGTTCCAGTTTCGGCCAAAACTCCGGCCGAATCTTCGGCCGCGCCGAAACTCAGTGTTTGTGAATTGTCGCGCACCGTTCGGCTAACTTTGGGTGAGTTAGGAGGCAGTGTTGTCTATATAAATAAAAAATTTTCTCTGTCGACCTTTTTTAGGTGGGAATTGTTCAATCCAAGATCGTCCTATATAAAATAAATTAGATATCAAACTCATCGAAGTTTTTGTAGATTTAAGGAACATTAATGCGAAATATACAAGGAAAAGTTATACAGTGTCACCAGTAAAGTCCGCATCATATGGTATTTTTTTTTTATTAATAGCTTTATTCTAAATTTGACTTTGGCATCAATTTCTGCTTCGATCGAGATGAAAATTAAGCAAAAAATAGTAGTCACGTGACTCGCATTATCTGTCAAATTTTAATTTTTTCCAAAAAATAATTCAAAAGTGGGGTTATTTCTGAAAATATCGAAAAAAGTTATTAGCAAAAGTTTTTTTAAATGCAGTTTCTAGCTCACATGCAAAAATTTTAGCTGCATAAGATAATTCTGATTTTTTACCTATACTTTAAAAATTGCACCACCTTTGCAAAATAAGACTCAACGCAACCCACATAAAACTTCTCAGTTTTGACAAGGCTTTATTTTAAATATGTCGTAGGCTGATAGTGAAATCCGTCATTTCATGAAAGGCCTAGTCATATCATGCTGCACGCTAAAAGGTATATTTGCAACTGGTTTGTTCGTTGTTACCAAGAGCATTTTTTTTCAATTTTTCTTTAATTTAATAATTTAAATTTTATTTTTATAAAATTTTTATAAAATAATATTAGTTGAAAAAATTTGAAAAAAATGCTCTGGGGAACAACGAACAAACCAGTTGCAATATACCGTTTAGCCACGCTTCATGATATGACTAGGCGTTTCATGAAATGACGGATTTCACTATCAGCCTACGACAGATACATTTTCTTTAAAGTAGCCCCATATTAAATGTATGTTTTTCTACAAAATCATAATTGGTCTATTAAAATTTGTTCGCATATGATGCAAAGTTTATTTGTTTTTCACCCTGTATAAGGTAACTTCATAAAATAAGTATTTTTGAAAACGTAGTTTGTGTCTGAAAGTAATACACCTTAATATTAAGACAAAAAAAGAACACAGTGTCATCAATAAAGTGTTCATTAAATCGTTGAAAATAGATAAACTTATGTTGTTAAACTAAAATTTATTTTCCACTTAAAAATACTTTACTGAAGACACTGTGTTCTTTTTTGTCTTAATATTAAGGTGTATTACTTTCAGACACAAACTACGTTTTCAATACTTATTTTATAAAGTTACCTTTTACAGGGTCAAAAACAAATAAACTTTGCATCCCATGCGACCAAATTTTAATAGACCAATTTTGATTTTGTAGAAAAACACACATTTAATATGGCGCAACTTTAAAGAAAATGTATCTGAAATAAAACCTTGTCAAAACTTAGAAGTTTTATGTAGGTTGCGTTGAGTTTTTTATTTTGCAAAAGTGGTGCAATTTACAAAATATAGGTAAAAAATCAAAATTATTTTATGGAGCTGAAATTTTGCATGTGGGCTAGAAACTGCATTTAAAAAAACTTTTTTTTATAACTTTTTTCGATATTTTCAGAAATAACCCCACTTTTGAATTATTTTTTGGAAAAAATTAAAATTTGACAGATACCTAATGCGAATCACTTGACTAATAGTTTTTTGCTTAATTTTCATCTCGATCGGAGCAGCACTTGATGCCAAAGTCAAATTTTATATAAAGCTATTAATAAAAAAAAATCCCATATGATGCGGACTTTACTGGTGACACTGTATTATGGTACATTTAAATACCAGGGAGTACTTGGAAATTATTATTAAACCCTGTAAGGTACAGTTTCTGAGATATTTTAAGTTGCTGTAATAGGTCAAGAAAATCTTTGCATCACTGCACATTTCTGTGCTACAATTAGTTTTTATACAGGGTGTCCGGAAAAATGATGAGTTTTAAAGATAATTTGAAAAGTATGCGGTGGATGCCAATGCGACTTATATCATAATTTTCAATTGCTACATCAAGTCAGCCGTTGTGGCATTACCATGAATTCAAGATATTATTAAGTTAAACCTTGCAATAGGTGATAATACCGGAAGCAAAGGACTAGCCAAAAATAATGTAAGGACAGTGGCGTACAGATAAAAACCTGTAGTACTAAACCAGTTAAATAGATATGTTTTATTGCTCTACTAGGAACTTACTATTGCTAATCTCCTTTGCATAACAGTAAAATGCCTCTGTTATCGATTGTTCTTAAGACAATCATCTACTATTACTAATGTTCCTGATGATCCTGAAATTTTAGTAATAAACCTTAGTTACTAACAAGTAAAATCAACTTCTATTGTAAAAATACAGTGCGTCATATTAAACTAAACTCATCGGAAATATGTTTTTTAAAGTTATAGTTGAATTTAAAACTATAAAGACATAGGATTTCAGATAACAAATTTGTCATTTGATTTTTCTCACATTTTAGTAATAAAAATTAGTTACTAACTGCTCAATTTCTTTAGCAATCGAACTTGCTGATTCATTACCAAAATGAATAATTTTTTACACAATATTATTGTACCAATAAATATCACGGGTACGACTAAAAAACTTATTGTTACTTGCTAGTTTGTCTCACCTGTCACTTCCAAATGACTTGACATTTGAATTAAAATTGAGTCGTAGTAGTATAAATTATCACTTATTAATTTCATTAGGTTAATATAGGCTATAGACTATCGCGATAGTCTCCCGTTGCTATAAGCAACGTAAACAAAAAATTTCTAATTGGTTGAAAATAAATTTATGAAATTTTCTACTATATTACTCTCATAACCCCTATATAACGCACATAGCCTATAGATACAGGCCAATATGATCTAATTGTTAGTATTATTATGTATTGAATGACGATACAATATGATAATATCAATAGTTGCGAGAAAGTTAAAGCAGTTTAAGGACTCCTAAGGGATTTTAAATATTCAGTTACGTTTTAAGAATCAGTGTTCTCACCACACCTATGTTTCTTTTTCTTTAACAATTTATTTTATTTTAATTGTCAGTGAAAGTTTACAGTACTTACCTATAGTACATGTGCAAAGTATTTTCATGTAAAAATACTCATTTTCATGCTATTTTTATTAAAGTGTCATACGCGATGCATGTAAAAATATTTGAGAAAATACATGTAGAAAGTAGCACTGTATCTTTCATGCGCTAAGGTTCCTGATATCCAATTGAGTGATGTATATGTCGTAGGCTGATAGTGAAATCCGTCATTTCCTGAAAAGCCTAGTCACTTCATGAAGCGTCGGCAGATTGTGTAAAAACATGAAATTACACGATCTGCCGCGTCACTTCATGAAGAGACCTTGACGTTTCGGCGTATTATGTATAACACAATCTGCCTAATTTTAAATATCGTCACTTCATGAAATGCCACAAAAACAAGGCATATTGTGTAATTCCGTCTAAAAGGTATATTGGCAACTGGTTTGTTCGGGTTTGTCAGAGCATTTTTTTTATTTTTATAAAATAATATTAGTTGAAAAAGTTTAATTAAAAAAAAAATGCTCTGGGGAACAACGAACAAACCGTTGCCAATATACCTTTTAGGCAGAATTACACAATCTGCCGACTGACATGACATCGTTAGGTACTACATGAAGTGACGATATTTAAAATTAGGCAGATTGTGTTATACATAATACGCCGAAACATCAAGGTCTCTTCATGAAGTGACGCGGCAGATCGTGTAATTTCATGTTTTTACACAATCTGCCGACGCTTCATGAAGTGACTAGGCTTTTCATGAAATGACGGATTTCACTATCAGCCTACGACATATATAATTGTGACAGCATGTAACAGTAGGTATATATATATACATGGATAGGCATAAGAATTTCTGACTGACATTTAAATAAATAATCAACAAATGTTTTAAAATACGTATTTAAATGTTTTAAAAAATTGAACTTTCAATGGGGTGAAAAGGGAAGACAAACTTTTCTTTTTTTTTAAATATAACCCCTAAACTTAAATCAAAAATGGTGGCCATGGATGCCAATATTCTATGACATTGAAATTCACCCCAAACCACCGTTAAGATGCGGTACAGTTTTATCATCTATTAAAATTAAAAGTAGGTAGGTGCATTTACATACCTACAAATTCCACGCGGACCAAGTGGTGGACAAAAGCTAGTTAAATTTAAGTATTCAGATTGACCATCTATTTAGCAGTATGTCGCCCCACGGGGTGTTCCCATTCGGGTTGTTGCGCATTAAAAATACATCCATTTTATTACAGAACATTGTTAAAAATCAAACCAAAAACATCAAAACACGTACTTTTTACGATTTTAACAGAGTATGCTTAGTAGGTACCATTTTTCAGCCCTATTGCTTAAAATTATAGACAGTTATAGGCAACACCCTAACAATAGGTTACCCCCCTTTTTCAACCCCTAAGTGAATGTTCAAAAAAATGAGGTAATACGTAGGTATATTCTTATTATATTTAAGGAACGTTTTAGACCTCCACTAGTTTTAGTTCCTGCCATACAGGAATTCCAATAAAAATTTCAACCCCCGTTTTCACCCCCCTAGGAGTTGAATTTCAAAAAAATGCCTTCCTAGTGAAGGATTGTGTGATACGGTTTTGTACATTTAACTTTTGTGCTTCTAACGAACGCCAAGTCCAAGATACATATTTTAAACTAAGTAGTTGCAGGCGTTCGGCTGTCAGAAAAGATCATTAAAAAAGTTAATTAGATAAGTATACTGTTGCCGGCGAGAAGAGAGATTCTCGTCTCGTCTGGCCCTCTCTCGACGAGACGAGAGAGATATTTTCTCTCGAATAAAGCTCCGAGACGAGACGAGAGAAGTACCCTCTCTCGTCGAGAAATTATCGTCTCTCTCGAGCAAAAAACGTTACTTTTTTGAGCTTTTTTTAAACCTTCTTAAATTCCTCTTTGCAAAAATATACATAATGTCTATATTTGGTCCAGCGGTTTTCGAGTTATTTAACTGCAAATAGTTTCATGTAGTTAGCCGTGCCTGGCCATTCAGAATAACATATTATTATGACGTTTTATCGCTGGATAAAATTATTTGCAGTCAAATAACTCGAAAACCGTCGGTCCAAATATGGGCATTATATATTTTTGATAAGAGGAATTTAAGAAGATTTTTAAAATCCCAAAATTTTTTTTAAATTTGCTGATTCTGCATAAATTTATTATAATTACTTTTATTAAATGCATTATTAGTCTATAGTTAATAGTTTCCAAGATATTGACTTTTGAAAAATTATATTTTTGAGTTTCGACTGCTTATAGCTTTCTCACAGTACATCTTAGAGCAAAACGGCGCATATATCTCTATCTTCCATTTTCACTACCTTCCCAAATCAATCAAACTTCCGGCTAAACCGGATGTAACTCGAAAGCAGGAAATATAGTTCTTCCGGTTTAACCGGAAGGTGCATGATTTTTTTGGAAGATAATAAAAACGGAAGATAGGGATATGTGAGCCGTTTTGCTCTAAGACGTACTGTTAGATCTGTCGAAACTCAAAAATTACATTTTTTAAAAGTCAATATCTTGGAAATGGAAATTTCTTACCGTGCTGGTGTTTTAGAGCACCCTGTTTAGACAAAAATAATTTTATAAGAAGCACCTCTTAACCCTTAATAAGCTTCGTCAAAAGTTTTCCTCTATTTTAGTGGTACAGGAGATATTTACCTTTGTCGCACTAATGGGCCACCCTGTAGTAAATACCAAGCAAAGTTTTAACGCATTTAGGTTACGTTCTGTAATATTTGACATATATTGCACACAATTTATGTCAAATATGATTATTTGACATATATTGCACACAATTTATATCAAATATGATAGAACTTAACCTAAACGCGTTAAAATTTTGCTTGGTTTTTACTATATTTGGTTTAAATCACGAGAGAAACGAGACGAAAGAACGTCGTCTCTCGTCTCGTCCTCGCCCTCTCTCGACGAGACGAGAAACCCATTTTATCTCGCCTCGCGACAAAACTAGATAAGTATTACTTTTGGTATCACTGGATTGCTTAAGGTTACATCTTTTACTATTTTAAATAGAAGTATGTCTCAATTAGAAAAAATTCAGTGTTAGCCATAGACAACTAATTGGATTATTTTTCATGCGATGATGAACTCATGATTATTGCTACCAATACCATCTTACTCATTTTCAAAATAAATATTGCGGATGAAATATTAAGCCGTATTCATAAAACTGAATTATATCCTTGTAAGTATAAGGTAGAAGTATAAGGTTTTGAGTTGAAGAAAAAGGTAGGAGTATAAGCATTTTCTTTTTTTGTATTTATAATGATTACCTTATACTTGCAAGGATATCCTACAAGAATAAGTAAAGGGTATGTGTGAATAAACTTATTATAATTATTCGAATTTTGTTTTCTAAAAACTAAAATGATTTGATATTATTATATTATCGTAAATAATAAAACTAAATTAAATTTGAACTTTTATTATATACAGTTTTATACCTATACATTTAATTATCAAAGTTGTTTATTACAATGCTCAAATTTCTTCTGACTTCTTGTCCTTGCTGGCAAAGAGGTAGATGAAATTCGTCATTATCATTGCCATCTACTTCTGGCACTTCTTCTTCAGGTGCTTCAAAATCGATGTGTTTCAAAGTTTTTGACACGATATGAAGCACAATACAGGCAACAATTATTTTTGGCACATTCTCCAATTTCACTCGGCAAACATATTGCAAAATAGGAAATCGACGTGTCAGTTGACCAAAACATGCAATGTTCAATTATCACTCTTTTTTTTTCAAAAGTTTATTATAATTTAGTTCAGTACCTCGAGCGGGATTTCTGAATGGAGTCATAGCCAGGAGGATAGGAAGGATTTTCTTCATATTCTGCAAGTATAAGCATAACCTTTTTTTTTATGAATACGGCCCATTGTCATGCAATATTTGGTTCACTTTTTGGTTCGGCATTTCTTGTAAACCTCATCGCTGCACAGTAAGCAAAACCTCACTCTACCTGTTTTAGAGTTCTCAGGAAAAACTTGTTTTAAATCGATATTACCTAGCTCCGGTTATAGCTCCTATAAATTAGTAAAATAACTTTCAATATATATGAAGTAACAATCGTTTTTAAATGAACCTTTCAATTTCATTTTTAGCAATTAAAGAACATAATATAATTGGTTCCACCAATTTGTCGATAAATAAGCAAGTTAAAGTATGTAGATAATTGTAGATAATGATATTTTTGAAGATAAGATTATTAGTCCCTGTCTTAAATCTTTGTTTCATGATGCCATTAAGGAAATCATAATGAAAGTGAAAGTTTTTTTTTTAATAATGAGTAGGTAATAAAAAGTTGTAGGATTCTTCAATTTTCATTTTGTTGTAGGAACGCGATTTCGAAATTCTTTGCGATTTATTTATTTAATGAAAGCAGTTTTAAAGGAAAATGTTCGTGTAAAGGCTAGAATGTAGAATTTTAAATAGTGCAATGCGATTTTATCATTAAATAGTCACTTGCTGATTCATTTTGAAAGGACATATATACCCATAACCTAACTCCACCTGGCGGAGGATATCGACGCAACAGTTCGTTTGTTCGCAGACGACTGTATTATCTATAAATCTATCTCTTCTATGGAAGACTGCCTTAAATCCAAAGAGATGCAATTAATTACTTTCGGTAGAAAGAGAAAACCATATTATGATTATGTGGTTGACAGCAGTATCTTGAGGCCTTCCGGTGCTGTTAGGTGCTTTTCTCTCTTCCAACTTCAGTTCGGAGTACCATGTAAATAAGACTGTATCACATGCGTACCAGTCTCGTAATTTCGCCATAAGAAACCTAAAAATGCAGGGCAGAAGGCAAGAATCAAAGCATACTTGACCCTGGTAAGGCGCCTCCTAGAATACTGCTGTACTAACTGTCTGGCACCCATGGTAGATGGATTTAAAAAAAACGGAGGAGGACTGTGGGTCTTTTTAAAAGTTTATAGGAATTTTATTCCCGAGGCAGACGATAGCGAACCTTGGCTGAAGCTCTCTGTCGAAACGCAGGGAATACTGTATTAAGATCGTCATGTATAATTTTTTTAACGGGAGTCTATTTTATTTTGAGATCAAAGTTTCGCTAAGTTTACCATCATACGTAGTAGTAGTAATTAGGTAATTAATTTTAATAATGCGAATTTACTACAAAAGCAGATAATATACCATGCGAGCAAAAATTATTTGCATCAAAGAGGGCCTTGAATCTAAGGACGTAATGCTTAGCCGTAGAGCTTAATACCTGTTGGGTGTCAGTAACTAACTGAATTAACAATGAATCAGTTATTCCCTCATCTTTGACAGTCGTTACAAGTAATTTGATTTATTGCTAATTTTTCCAATTTCTTGAGCAATTCACACAATAAACTTTACGGAACAGCACAAAACATTCATGGTTGAAGCGTATTCTCGAAACGGGGTTAGAGTAAATGGTAAGTGGCAATATAATCCGGGTTTGTGCATGGACGATTTTCACGAACATTTTCCTAACGTTGCTTTTATTGCTGGGGATTTTTATCATATGCCTGAAAAGAACCATGGCTGTGTTTAGGGAAACAGGTTCTATTCAACAGAAAAAAGAAGCAGGAAGACCATATGTAAGAACAGAAGAACATTTAAATTGATGCTTGGAGCATGGCGGTGGCCAATTTCAGCAATTTATGTAATTATTTTTCTTTTTCTTTCTGTATATTCTTACTTTGTTAATTTTGTAAACAAAAAAATAAATTTGTATTTGTCTACTTATTTTATTACTCATTAGTTTGGCATATCATGTCATAATATGAATTTGACAACATTTTAACCTACATTTGGTTAGATATTATTATATCGTCCTTATATCATTGTGATCTAAACCAAGCCCTACGTTTTTTAATCCAAGCCCTCTTTGATGCAAATAATTTTTGCTCGCACGGTATTATATTTTGTCTGGGGAAACCTTACAGCAGCCTACTTTTTAGCGTTTATTGTTTTGCTTTACACAACGTTTGACTTATTCTTGTAGTTTAGTTGCCATTCTCTGTCCAAAAATGCCAACATTGCATGTCTATCCTATATACCTACATAAATTCTAACACCCTGTAGAGCTATTTTTGCCCACTTCTCCCATGGTTCCATCCATTAGGCCTTTATCGCCCTAATCCTTACTTAGTACCATATAAACATCTCTAATATCGCCATCGTATCTAAATACATGTCAAGCTTAAAAATCTCATATTTTTCTTTTCTTTGGAAGATTTATCCCCTTGAAAACCATATAATCTTAATTTATTTGGGGGTCTTTAGAATGTGGTCTGCACCAACGGAATTGTGAAGCTACGCCGAATATAATTTGAAACCAGTAAACATTTTTTTTTAAAGTTATTAAAATTTTATATATAAAATAACTGGTATTCAGACTTTTTTTATTTCTCAGGATTCAAAGAGTATAATTAAACAATCGGCAAATATACGTTTGTCGCCCGGACCTGTCCTTACTAATATATGTATACATTTTTTTGTGAAATAAAGGGTACTTTTCAAACCAGTTTTTAAAAAGTTCCGTACTTGTGTCTTTATGGTAATCCATGCTCGATTTCTAGCTTTCTCAAGACTGATTATATATCCTAATTGCACCAGACCCGGCCCTGGGGTCAATTAATAAGGGTTCCTAACCTAAATAATAATTACAAACGCCATAAACTTATCGAATACGGTTTGACCTACCTGCTCTTGATAACAAGAACAACATTTCTATGCAAAATAATGGTAAAAATGTGATATTATTAAAATTGTAAAAATGTCACCCTCTAGATCTTTCAGGTACTTATACAACAATGAGGTTTTATTAAAATAAATGACAGGTAGCAAAAGCCAAGACGAGATACATTCAGATGAACTTTACCTATGAGGCATTTAATGACCACCAAATGAATACATTGGTTCTTACAGTTATAAAATGACAGTACAATATGGTTAACGTAAGCAATAATACTGAAATAAACTAAAAACGAACAAACCGCTTAACATTTTTTAGTTATAATTTGTAATAGGTACAGGGTCTTCCAACGAGGACTGAACAGGGGCTCATTTTTGAGCTTCCTTGTGTTTAAAGAAAAATCCAAAATAGCCAATCGATGTACTTTTTCCTGCAGAATTCAAAAATGAAACCAAAAATTTATTTGAACCAGAAACAAAAGAGTTACGCTCTGGATAAGGTGTTTTTTAAATGGAACATAGCTTTTTTTATACGATTTTTGGAACGAGTGATTTTTTTTTGTCCGTTCTGATTAAAATATTTAATATTGTGACAGCTATTTTTATTAAATTTTAATGTTTTATCCAGTATAATTTAACTTTAACCTGTTTGAAACATACACTAGGTAATAAAGGTATAATCACCTTTGAATCCTTCAAAGTCAAAAAAATTGACAAATTTACTATAATATTGCCGAAATGAAATATGCATTAGATGAGAGATTGCAGATTGTTTTGTGCCGGTGTTAGATGTTGAAGTGGAAGGATATGATAAGACTTAAATTTATGATTTCTTAAAGTCCTGTGAACAGTTCCTTGGGTAACTCTTTTGCGTCCTACACCGCCGCCGTATTGAACGTCCGGAACTGCGTCCGAAATTGATTTGGTTGGATTCAGTCGAAAATAATTCACAATGGCACGGTCTCGATTTCTATTCCTTTCTGGATTTCTTTTTCTGTCATGTAATGTTTTATTTTCCTCAAATAGGTTCTTTATCCTTAGAATAGTATTGACGGATATATTTCTGTGAAAATTTGCAATAAATCTTCTCCTTGCTTCTCTTGCATTTTCTTGGTATTTGTAGAACAATATAACAATGTGCAATCTCTCATCTAATGCATATTTCATTTCGGCAATATTATAGTAAATTTGTCAAATTTTTTGACTTTGAAGGATTCAAAGGTGATTATACCTTTATTACCTAGTGTATGTTTCAAACAGGTTAAAGTTAAATTATACTGGATAAAACATTAAAATTTAATAAAAATAGCTGTCACAATATTAAATATTTTAATCAGAACGGACAAAAAAAAATCACTCGTTCCAAAAATCGTATAAAAAAAGCTATGTTCCATTTAAAAAACACCTTATCCATATCGCAACTCTTTAGTTTCTGGTTCAAATAAATTTTTTGTTTCATTTTTGAATTCTGCAGGAAAAAGTACATCGATTGGCTATTTTGGATTTTTCTTTAAATACAAGGAAGCTCAAAAATGAGCCCCTGTTCAGTCCTCGTTGGAAAACCAAATAGTATAAAGTTTTTTCAATTGCCGGTGAGCGGACAATAATTATAATACAATGTATTTATATGTACTACCAACCTAATAAAAGCTTGAACGGTAAAATACAGCTTTAGTGTTTAGTTTATCCTGTGCCTGTGGTCGGACAAATTACTCTAAGACCTAAGATGGTTTCCGTATGACGAAATATGCGAATATAATAGATATTACCATAAATAATACAGCGGTCGTCAAAAGTCGAGAGTTCCCCATTCAGTTTCACTGAATCAAATTCACTGAATCAACGAAAATTAATAAATTTGAGAACACTCAAAAGAATCGTTTATTTAAAGTTTTACCATGTGACAGCTTTAAGGCGCAATAAATACTAGGTACCTAATAACTTGACACAAGTAATACTTAAGAGTACTATCGATTGGATGTTTATTGATCTGTCGGTAAATAAAATACGTTAGAACACTTTTATTGATGGTTTAAGAATATACACCCAAGTTATTTCTGTTTTCGGTAGTCCCTGCGTGAGCTGCGCCCCGCAGTGTGACGGTCGATAGAACGGACCGACCACTACTAATGATTCGGAATTTTTTCATATATTATTATATCAATCTTCTAAAAATTTGAATCGGTGAAAGAAATAGATTAATACAGGGTAATATAAAATTGATTAATTATAGATATAAAATAGTAATTTTTGACAAGAACTGCTTAATCAAAACATCTGAGAAACGATAAAAAAAAAACTCTCCCATATATGGGAATATCTGGATCTTCCCCGTTAGGACATATACCGTGCGAGCAAAAATTATTTGCATAAAAGAGGGCTTGGATTAAAAAACGTAGGGCTTGGTTTAGATCACAATGATATGGGGACGATAATATATCTAACCAAATCTAGGTTAAAATTTTGTCAAATTCATACTATGACATGATATGCCAAACTAATGAGTAATAAAATAAGTAGACAAATACAAATTTGTTTTTGTTGTTTACAAAAGTAACAAAGTAAGAATATACAGAAAGAAAAAGAAAAATAATTACATAAATTGCTGAAATTAGCCACCGCCATGCTCCAAGCATAAATGCACACGTCTCTTCATATTTTCAAAAGTGTTGACCAGCAAAATATAAAATATATAAAATATAAAAATATTTCACGAACGTTTGCAACAAGTTCTTCTGTTCTTACAGATGGTCTTCCTGCTCCTTTTTTATGTTGTATAGAGCCTGTTTCCCTAAACACAGCCACGGTTGTTTCGGGCAATGATAAAAATCCCTAGCAACGTTAGGAAAATGTTCGTGAAAATCGTCCATGCACAAACCCGGATTGTATTGCCACTCACCATTTACTCTAACCCCGTTTCGAAAATACGATTCAACCATAAATGTTTTGTGCTGTTCCGTAAAGCCCATTGTGTGAATTGTTTAAGAAATTGGAAAAATTAGCGATCAATCAAATTACTTGTAACGACTGTCAAAGATGACGGAATAACTGATTGATTGTTAATTCAGGTAGTTACTGACACTCAACAGGTATTAAGCTCTACCTACGGCTAAGCATTACGTCTTTAGATGCAAGGCCCTCTTTGAAGCTAATATTTTTTGCTCGCACGGTACCTGCTAATGCAGGTATTAAAAAAATCAGATGAGAGGAAATCTAAGTAACGCTCCGCAGTATGATTTTCGTCAAAAAAAGATGGTTCTAAAATTATATTATTAATTCTGCCAGTCCATACATATTTTCATCAGACCAAACAAGTATGCTGTTTATATCACAACTTGTGATTATTTCTTTACAGACTTGTAATCTCTAATTGTAATTATTCTCAAGTTCCTGTACAACATGCACTTTATATGGGTGATATTTCTGGCTCGTTAAAAGTCTGTGTGCGACAGTGACGGCTCGTGATTTTTTTAACTTGGGGGTGCACGAAAAGCCAGCACGCCCAATTTGGTCAATAATATTTTAAAAATTTATAATTACGTATTTCATTGAAAATTAAATTCAGATAAAAACATGTTTGGAATAATTTGTAAATATTAGGATGCAGTCTGTAAGCCCCCTGGATTTGCCAATGCTTAATACGTACCTAATATCAAGCACGTAGCCAGGGGGGGGGGGTCCAGGGGGTCCGGACCCCCCCGAAATTCTCAGAAAATTTATTCTTTTTCAGCAAAATAGGAAAATAACACATAATATTATACATAACTTAAAGAAAATAATTTTTAAAATAATAATTTTAAATTTTCTATATATAATATCTACGTTTTTTCGGGTTAGGCTATCGAAACTAAGAATTTCCCAGTTTCGAGAGTCAAAAAAGGGGCGTGGCACCTAAAAAATTTTTGCCTGCGGCGCATTTTTTAGGAAAGAAAGAAAGGCCATCCTCATCAAAATCCGAAATACGCCACTGCCGGACCCCCCCCCAAATACATTTCCTGGCTACGTGCTTGCCTAATATCCTCGCTAATATCTATTTATAAAGTACTGAGACTTAAAAAAGAATAAAAAAGGCTTTTTTTTTTTATTAGTGTGCACTGTTTAAAAGTAAAGTCCATTATTCTGTTCTTATTTGCAGCAAACTTATCAATAATAGCAAAACTTCGTTTTTATTAAAATAAAAAACGTTTTCCTAATCTTGTTATTTCAATTTTCTATTTAAAATTTTGAAATTTTATATTTTTCCTACTTATTTAAAGCGTTATCTAAATTATATGTCAGAAATTTAAACTTCCCACCTTATCTGGAAGTCGGTTTTCTTTTCCGGATAAACACAGTTTTTTTAAATTCAGCTTTATTAATTATGGATATACCTATTTCCTACAATGTTCTTGTACAAATTTTATATTTTTTTTTAAATAGCTTCGTTACTTTAAATTCTAGAGAAAAATAAAATATCTTTTTTATAGAGAATTTTAAAAAACAATTTTTTTATTTCAAACTTAATTTTCTAAATTTAATCAGATTTGTTATATAAACATTTAGGTATAAGAATCTATTTTGTAGATCTTATCCAAATTCAACTTTGCTATTTTATACATTTTTGCCACAAAGATTGTACTTTTTTGTTTTTATATTGAAAATAGAAGTTGTTCCTATAATTATTGTCCATTATCTTTTGGCTTCTTAACCGTAACAAATATGCAAATAGGCCAGGACGCCGGGACGCAAGCTCATACCGTGATTGTCCCGGCCAAACAAGTCGGTATAGCCTAGCCATACCTGAATTTAAAAAAAAAACCTAATATGTATTATAACGCGAAAGTACAAACTCTCTATTCGAAAGTACAACGAGATATAAAGCAAAAGTCGAAACTATTCCAAAATACAACTGAAAAGTGTATTTGCTTTTTTTTTTTTAGTTGTGCACACGTAAAATAATTTTACTTTTGATACCTTATTTTAAAAATTAATTACGTTCGTAAATCTTTTTTTCAGGAATAATGGCTAAAAGACCAAGGTCGATGGCAATTGGATTAATGTAGTTTTTTTTATTATACCAATAAAAATCTTTCAATAAATAAATGATTATTTTTAGTGTCCGACCGAAACAAGATTTTCAGCCGAAACCGAATCTTCGGCCTTGGTCTCAGTTTCGGCCGAAACCGAAACTTAAAAAGTTTATTGTATTACTGAAATTTTATAGACAACACTGCCTATGAACCCACCCAAAGTTAGCCGAACGGTGCGCGACAATTCACGAACACTGAGTTTCGGCCGGTTTTTGGCCGAAACCGAAACTCTCACCGAAACTAGATTTTTTGCCCAAAACCGAACCTTCGGTCGGTCTTTAATTATTATTTTCTACCCTATTTTTTAAATATTTTTTTGCAAAGGGTAGTAAAAAAGGGATATTTTATTTATCTAAATTAAAAAAGGGTTTTTATATGCACGAGCAGTTGGAAGGGCACTTGAGCAAAAACCGCCCTTGCTTCCCGTATGTCAGCGTTTTTCTTAAAACCAACTTATATACAAAATATGATTTTATCCTTTTGACCAAAACTTGTTTATGTAGATAAAAACGTTATACTAAAATTACAGATGTCAGTAGGTACCTATATAGTAAAAGTAATAAAATCTGTTCTGCATTGTGGAAAAGAACAATGTCCTTATCTTTTTTAAATTTATTCTGCAAGAACAGTGGCGGCTTGTGACTAGCGAGTCAGGGGGGGCGCTGGCTTTAAATAAATTTTTTTAAAATGTCTATTATTTTCAAAAGTACGTGTCTGTTTTTTCTAACTTTCTCGTTGTGAATTTTAATTTCATCAGCATAAGCACTACTTAAACAAGTTAAAATATTAGTTTGTCCTAACATCTGAAAACTTACCACATTATGACGATGTTTTGCACTATTTTCATGTTTTTTTATTTTCTCTGAAAGATGTTTTAAGTCCTGCACCCCATTTATAGTCCAATTATCATCCCCGTCAAAAAGAAGACACACGAAACAAAAAAAAAAATTTGTCCTCACAACCGCATACCTATTCAGGATTTTTTATTATATATTTCTTTGTCAAACTTACGCGTAAACTGTGCCTTACTTTTACATTTTGATTGCACTTGTAGGTACTATGTTCAATTTCTAGTGGCCGCCCTGCATTTTTTAAATCAAGTTTTTCACTTAAGCTCAGAGAACTAAACACAAGCTTCTGTAAATCACTGACCTTCACATTACACGACATTTCCCAACAACAACAACGTAACTAATAAATCAAATCAAAACAAATAAACAAAACATTAGCGCCCAGCGGCATCGACAGGTCGCCTCGTCACAGCAAATAATATATCGATTATTCTACCGTGGCATCGCGAACAGCTGTTGTTGGGCGCGGAAAATTGGAGCTCGTCCGTGGCCGCTCGTTGTGCGATGTGTAGGTGACGTCACGCTTTTGTCGTCATGGCAACTCATCGAGAAGCCGCGTTGAATCGGGACGGATAATCGGTCGCCCCCGCCCGCCCGCGCTTAGTATAACATTGAGAGCGCGGAACTCGCTTGTCTATGAGTATAACCTGCCCGTTGGAATAGGGCTATGTTTGGTTTATGCCCGCGCTTAGTATAACCTACCCGCTGGAATAGGGCTATGTTTGGTTTGAATTATTTTAATGGATTGCTTACACAGATTTGCTTTATTGTTTTTTTAAGTAAAGTATTTTTGGATTCTGTTTGAAATAATTGCAGGGAGGGCGGCGCCCCAGAGCCCTTCATTAACGAGCCGCCACTGTGCAAGAACTTTATGAAGCTACTGTAACACGGTTACTTCTTTAACAATATAAATATTGACAGGTATTTATACCGACATTTACTAAATTCCATTAATGTTATCTAAGTAGTACCATCACCATCAAATACTTGGATCTTTGATTTGGTTATTACTTGTGCACTCTTGCATAACACCGTAACATAGTACCTTCACCAAGACCAACATATTAAAAAATTTAGAGGTTGGGGGAAATCGGAGTAAGATGGAAAATTAAATAAAATAATCATTACTTCTTGCAAGCAGACTGATGTGTGGAAATAAGGTCGTACATACACTTACCTTAAAAACACTACTGGAATACTATGGTCCGCATTTTTATCTAACAGGTGAGATCTTATGAAAATCGGTCGCGACAGTAAAATTAAAAGAGCATCTACCGTGCGAGCAAAAATTATTTGGATCAAAGAGGACCTTGCATCTAAGGACGTAATGCTTAGCCGTGGAGCTTAATACCTGTTGGGTGTCAGTAACTACCTGAATTAACAATCAATCAGTTATTCCGTCATCTTTGACAGTCGTTACAAATAATTTGATTCATCGCTAATTTTTTCAATTTCTTGAACAATTCAAACAATGGGCTTTACGGAATAGCACAAAACATTCATGGTTGAAGCGTATTTTTGAAACGGGGTTAGAGTAAATGGTGAGTGACAATACAATCCGGGTTTGTGCATGGACGAGTTTCACGAACATTTTCCTAACGTTGCTTTTATTGCTGGTGATTTTTATCATTGCCTGAAAAGAACCCTGGCTGTGTTTAGGGAAATGGGTTCTATACAACACAAAAAAGGAGCAGGAAGACCATCTGTAAGAACCGAAGAACTTGTTGCAAAAATTCGTGAAATAATGCAAAATACGCCAACAAATTGTATAAGACGCCTGTCCCAAGAAGTGGGAAGATCTTATGGAACATGCAGGACTATTCTTAAGAAGCAGCTAAATTTATTTTCTTATAAAGTGCAAGTATTCCAAGAAATACAAGCCGCAGATTTTGAAAGACGCAGGAATTACTCTCGATGGTTTACCCAAAATTAATTGGAAATAAATGATTTATTATACCTGACATTTTTTTCGGATGAAGCCTGGTTCCACCCCTCCGGTTATGTGAATTCTTAGAATACACGCATGTGGAGTAGTGAAAATCCTCATTTTTTTGTACAGATTGCACCCTCAAAAAATTGGTGTCTCGTCGTTTTGGATATTTTCAACAGGACGGTTTCATTTTCTTCCTTAACTTCAACGCACTTACTTCACCTGTAAATACTACCACGACTTTATTGCATCCCGTTTGCTCACAAAATATCACCAATAAAATTTAATTATAGGCAACTATAAGATTGATATCACTGGATAGTTAGGCTCCTTTTATACTGGGATTTTGAATGCGAGATTAAGTATCTGGTATTCAGAATCTCACGTGAATTCTAACGAGATTCAGAATGCATACTTTTCCAATCTTGCGCGATTTCGGCAATTTTGTGGAGAGGCGATTAATTCCAGGGCCGCACGCTTCTATTCAGTGTTAAAATGAATGCAGTAGATATGAGTAGAAGAAGCGCTGTTGCTATATTATTATCAGATCGTGTGTAAAAAAAATAAAAAATTTAGGAAACGTAGAATGTGGGACTGTGGGTTCATCCAATAAGCAGCGAAAGTAATACAGCAAGAGGATACGTTTTACTGTATAAAAATTTAAGAGAACACTCTGAGAAATTTTTTAACTGTTTCAGAATATCAATTCGGTCTTTTGACGAGCTACACAATATCTTAAAAGACAAAATTTCTTTAGCTACTTCCACCCAGTGTGCCTGTTTTATTCGAATACTCTTCTGCCGAAGTATCCCATAAGCTTGGACGTGCCCGTATTGACGATATGAACTTGTCAGTGTCGAAAAGAGTTTTTAAAACATCCGTATTGGCTTCTTTATTCGTAAACCTAACAGAAACTACCCTTAATACGGAGCTGGCAAGAGGCTACTGAACGAGAATGAGAATGCTTACTTACATATAAACCAATGCTAGACCCAGTGGCGGCTCGTGCCATTTTAGTGAAGTAGGGCCAGGTAAACCCTTAGCGCCGCAGGCAAAAATTTTTTGGGTGCCACGCCCTTTTTTGTTAATAGTTCTAGCTTTTGAAGTGGGAAATATAAGCAAAAAGGCACCTTTTAATGTTAATTTTACCAAGCATACTGAAATTAAATATATTGTTTAAATGTACCTTCGACTTTTCATGTGTCTTCATTTTTTCCCAGATATGGACCAAATCATCTGTACCTTTTTGGGACCAAGTTTGCTCCCCACAAAATAAAACACACATAAAACAAAATAGTCTATTAGATTCACCACAACAGCACACCCTATCTAATAGTATTCATTTATGTACTTCTAAAATAAAATTAACATTCAATCAGCCGGCCGAACGAAAATTATTTAGTTTACAAACAACCTAACCTAACACAAACAAATCGCGACGCGACGCGGGACTACTGTACTGTTTGAAACGTCTAACCGGTCTAACGTCAAACGGTCAAACGAAGAGCCTGGCTACTCAGAGATTTTTTCCTGCTTGCATTCAAGGTCAATTTTCAATGTTTTTTATTGATGTGTTATGTCGATTTCGTCATCACTTGGGGCCTCCGCCGTGTAGCGCGAAAGCTACGTTACCGTTTTACGCATAATCGCTTCCTAAATAGATGGAAATTTGCACCCGACTGTGTTCCATTTTTAAATTATTTTGCTAATTGCTTTAAAAACGAGAATAATAATTTTAATAGGTTTTGGTAATTTGTAAAGGGCAGGACGCTGGACAGGAGGGCAGGTAGTGCCATGGCACTGTGGCTCTACCCCACGAGCCGCCACTGGCTAGACCTGTCGCCGATTCGAATCCCGTAGCCGGGCGGCTGAAATTAGTGCGATTCCGAAATTTAGAATCGCGATTCTGTTTCCGAGAAGACGGCCGTCTAAACGCTTTGCTACGTTAAATGTGAAGCCGAGATTCCGGAATCCGAGAATCAAAATCCCGGTGTAAAAGGAGCCTTAAGGTTGAAACGTTATTTGTCATGTAATGGATTTTTAATTTCATTAAAAGAAAATAATTCGAAACGATGGCCTATTTTGCTAGTATGAATATTTACTGTAAATGTAAGGTAAATTTGAAGATCCGTTACACATGATAAACACAGTTTCATGATGCATCTTTTAATATCTGCAGTAAACCGTTTGGAAAATTACAGTGACAGCGAAGGGCAACATATTGGTTTATTTTACATGTGGTGGTGACCTCTTAACAGTAGAGGCTTTGCGATTGCCGTAATTTTTGAAATAATTTATGTTCTGACTTAATTTTTTATGATAATATACAGGGTGTTTAATTAAGGTCGAAGAGCGGCCATATCTCGGAAACTACTGGGCATAGAAACTCAGAAAAAGAAAACTGATAATTAAAGTGGCCATGAGAAAATCCTGGAAATAATTTTTAAGTTCCGCATTTTGCCGCAAGGGGGCGCAATTGAAAAGTAAATTTTAACATTTTAGATATCTCCGAAAATTGCACGTTAAGGTATATTTTTAATAACACCATTAAAACGCTTGGACAATTTTGCATAATTTTGGTCCCGTGCTTGTTGGCGTACCGACTTTAGTAAGAGTGGGGGAAGCTGTTAAAAGTGTAAACATTTAACTCGCTGTAACTTATAAACCACTTATCCGATTTTAGCAAACTGAAGACTGTTTGGAAGAGAAATATATGCACTTTCACCAATCGTATTTAGTTGTCAATAATAGTTCTCAATAAAATTGCTAGAGGGCGCAATTTGTAATAATAATAGTTTTTTTGATTTTATCCCGAAAATTCAAATCATACGGTATAATTATGATACCATAATCGAAAAGTAGATAAAATTTGCTAGAAAAAATATTAAAACCGCTGCTCGATATCTTTGTTCGTTTCAGAGTTATTGCCAAAACAGTAATTTTTAATACAAATTGCGCCCTCTAGCAATTTTATTGAGAACTATTATTGACAACTAAATACGATTGGTGAAAGTGCATACATTTCTCTTCCAAACAGTCTTTAGTTTGCTAAAATCGAATAAGTCGTTTATAAGTTACAGCGAGTTAAATGTTTACACTTTCAACAGCTTCCCCCACTCTTACTAAAGTCGGTACGCCAACAAGCACGGGACCAAAATTATGCAAAATTGTCCAAGCTTTTTAATGGTGTTATTAAAAATATACCTTAACGTGCAATTTTCGGAGATATCTAAAATGTTAAAATTTACTTTTCAATTGCGCCCCCTTGCGGCAAAATGCGGAACTTAAAAATTATTTCCAGGATTTTCTCATAGCCACTTTAGTTATTAATTTTTTTCCTGAATTTCTATGCCCAATAGTTTCAGAGATATGGCCGCTCTTCGACCTTAATGAAACACCCTGTATGTTATCTTCTCGAAAACATGCGTCTATAGTACCTATATCGGTATTGCAAGTTCCTCTTCTCACGTCTCATTTCCCCACCCTGTATTATAGCTTATAGCCTGCCTACGTCCTTGCCAATCTTACTCTGATATCCCCTACCATTACCAATAGATTAAAAAATTAAAGGAGCCTCTGCATGTTACCAGTAAAATTGGATTTAAATGAGTTATGCGATAGGTGGCCCACATAAACAGGTATTATAGTAATAAGCGGCCAGATTTATTTTGGGCTTAGTTTTTTATTATTTAATAACCTAGAGCCATCTAGAGCTTAGTTTTTTTCTGTAATCTGTTCGAACAATAAAAATTCCGGGTGAATTAGGTCAGGTGCATCAAGAGGTATTTGGGTTGACTGTCCCATTGGGTCACGTTCATTATGTTATTGTGTATTTTATGGCCTTATACACGGTGAACCGTTTTAATATTGAGGGTAAATAACTTACAAATTGTGTATTATAATAGTTTAAAATATATAGGGCTTATTATTTCAAATGAGCCAACTTATAGAAAACAATGTAATTTCTCGGAGCATTTTTTTTTTAACAATCAAAGGAAATTTTTATATTAAGCAAAATATTATACGAAATTTTGGGCCTAAAAATAAATATAATACGATAAGGAAATGATATTGCCAGAACAAGTAAAAAGTTTCAAACAAAAAGTAATATACCCACTACAATAAAATTTAGAAAAACTTGGGCATGAAGTAGCTCAATTGCTTTTTAGCTCCCTCTCAGCTCAGACCTCTGACCAGTGACTAGCATTTTTTAAGAAATGGTAGTTTTTCGCGCCTGTATTAAATATAAGTGTAAAATGTTAATCGGCGTGCAGACAAAGTTTTTTTTTTGTTTAATTGAAAAAAGTTTAGTCAGTTATTTCAATTCAATTCAAAACGTCTTTTATTAAATATATATATATAGGTGATTTACAGGCGAAGTCTAGCTTTACGCTACTACTACTTAATCTACAGATTACCCTGCTATATTAGTAATGCAATTAGTATATCTAATAATTTACTATAATAAAATTAGTCTAAATTTAAAGTTAAAAGCCGACATAGCCACACTATTTAAATTATTAAAGACCTGCTACTCTATATACTCTGTATTATTCCATTCTTATTAATATAGGGTTAATTCCTAAACTGTTGTTTATAAGTAGGTATATGTTACTCTTTTTTTTAAGTTCTCATTATCCACTCCGTTATATAATTTTATGGCATTGAAAGAAAATGAGCGTCTAAAAATAGCTGTAGAATGACGAGGAAGTTGAATTTGCTGACGGAGGTGGTCTTTTATCGCAACCTCATGGAGATCGGCTCTTCGAATTAGTTTGTTCTTGAGATAAGAAGGTTCACTCGTCAACACAACATTGTGCGGTAAGCCGAGCAAGTGAACCTCCCAAATCTTGGACATCGGTAACCACTCCACAATTCTTAAGCTTGCTGAGACTCTATCACATTTTCTTAGATTGAAAACAAATCTTACACAAGTATTTTGAACTTTTTGAATTCTATTTTTTGTAATGACATCAATGCAGGAAAAGAAAACCACATTGGCATAGTTAAATATTGAAAGAACCAGGGACTCACAAAGCTGTTTCCTAAATTTAAAATACGTTTATTAGCATATAAGAATTTTAAAGAACAATATGATTTTTTAATTAAGTTTGAAATGTGTTTCCTAAATCGTAACTTATTGTCAATTATCAAGCCGAGGTTTTTGTGTTGTTTTGTATATGGAATTGCAGTAGGTATTATCAATTATCAGATCAAAGTCGTTTTTTATTTGTTCACATTTGGGGTCAGATGTCGCGAAGATCATATACACTGTTTTTGAGGGATTAAGCTTTAAATTATGTGACTTACAAAATTCTACTATATTATTCATGTCCGAGTTGATGTTTTCTGATACTTCACGTGATTGATCTACGTCAAATTCGTAATAGAGCTGAGAGTCATCAGCAAACCCTTGACCTTTGCAAAATCCAGGACAAGAAAAAAGATCGGCCGTATATATTATAAACAATAAGGGAGAGAGTGAATAACCCTGTGGGACTCCAGAGGAAACACTATTTGGTTGTGAGGTTTTACCCTCTATTACTACCTGCTGCATTCTATCTTTAAAATAACACTTAAAGAGAAATTTAAAACAATATCGTCACAACCGATATACTTTAATTTTGCCAGCATCAGCGCGTGATCCACAGTGTCGAAAGCTCTCGAAAAATCCAGCAACACCAACAATTCCTTACTGTATTTTTAGTACCTACCAAAGTATTTCATTAGATACCTAATAAATACTAAAATTTTAGTAAATATTTATCTTAATACTTTGTTTTTCTAATGCCCACCCTCAGTGGCGGATTTAGAGGGGGGGGGGGGCACAGGGGCACGTGCCCCCCTGTCATAATAATTTCGCACGAACCAACCTAAGCGCAACACCCAAAATTTCAAACACAGTGACAAAGCATTGTACTGTAACAACCAAATATTTTTTTTGATGCCAAAACTTTACAGCATTTAGAAATGGATATTAAAAATTAGGTTTTCAACGTGGTTTGATAATTAGCGAAAAGATGGCGTAAAAGCACGTTAGATAAAAAGCATACATTTTAGGATTTTAGAATTTGTGTTTTGTTACAGAAAACTGTAATCTGTGGTTTTGTTTACAAAGAAAGTGTATTATTTTGGGGTAGTAAGGACTTATTTTAATAAAAATAAACATGCCAAAACGGCTATGAATGTGGAATATTTGAGAAACAATTTTAGCTCATTAAGTATTGAGCAAAAAATTGAAATTAAAATTGAGGGAAGACCTAAACCCGAAATTTACTTGACACAGATCACAAAGTGTAGATCTAGGGACTTTATTGTTATTGATAAGTTTGCTGGAAATAAAACCAGAAGATTGAACTTTACTTTTAAACAATGTACCCGCTAATAAAAAATAAATTGGCCTTTTTTTATTTTTTTTATCTTATTTAATTTTCAATAAAATAAGTAGGTAATCATACATTTTTAAAATATTTACTAAAAATTATTGACCAAATTTGGGCGTGTTCTTAAAATTTTTTCGCCTGCAGCGCGTTTCGTCCGCAGCAGGCTTTTCGTGCACCCCAAGATAACAAGTAAGTGCCCCCCCTGTCAATTTTTTCTGAATCCGCCACTGCCCACCCTCGACAGGTTGTATGGATTTAAATTTGAGAATCACTTTCTACTCTAAATCGAACTTATTTGAAAAGCATTTTTTTTTTAAATGATATAGTTGGAATCTTAAAGGAGGATTATGATCTCAAGGCTTTGACAAGTGCATGAGTGCACCCTAAGGTGTACACCAAATCCTTTTCTATGATTTATCTTATGGGAAGGTAAAAACAAGTTAAAAGATACGTTGAGTATTCAAGGTCTGCTCCTTTTCCACGTCGACACATAAAAAAATTTTGATACATCGCACCCTTGCTTCAAAAGTGACACATCTAAAAATTCAGTGTTTTTGAGTTAATGCCATGAATGAGATTAGTAAACAACCCTACATCAATCATCAAAATTGTTTTAACTTAGCTTACAAGAGTCTCGGCTAGATGGCGCCTGTGTCACTTTTGAAGTTTCTAAACTGAACATAACGTCTCTAACAAAAGTGACACAATCGTTAGTTGTGCAGGTTGTGCTCTGAACTTGATGGAGACATGCTGCTTCTCGAAAATTAAAAGCGCATCATTTTAAGTTGTTGCGTTTTTATAGATTAAAACTTTTACTTTTTAATAAAAATACAATAATAAAAATACATTAAAGGTGGCACAATTCAAAATAATTCAGAATAAATCATAATAAAAATCATGAAAACCGTCACAACTGAAAAGGGGCGGTTTTTAAGGATTAATAAATGAATTAAACATAAAATTCAAGTAATTTGTTCTTTTTTACACTGTTATGCATATGTATTCTTTTTTGGATCGGCTTAAAAGTTTGTAACTATTCGAATACTAGTTTTTTGCGATTTCTGAAAATGTATCTTTTTTAAGTTGTGTCAGTTTTGAAGCAAGGGTGCGACATAATTTTGCCAAAATAAGAGGGCTGGTGGTTGGTGGCGCTCTCTATATCGGCGCCAATAAGGGCAGTCGCCTTCTTCAGCTCTCCATCCCTTAAGGTGCTTTTAGTGCTACGGATATCTGGGTATTTTGGTAATCGGGTTTTGCGTTATTATGGGCGTGTCCGGCGATTCAGTTACTAAGGGCTTTTTCTGCGGCGGTTATTTGGAGAATTGGAGATTAGATTACCGTATAACCTGAAAATTATTTTGTATTGTATACTATTACATTTATCCATACATACTTCATGGGTTTTGTTGGAGATTATACTTATATTTTTGTTATTCATTTTTTCCAAAGGCAGTAAAAATTTGGCGCAGCACAAAATTTTCCGTTGGAGACCTAACAAACATAACCTATACCTATGAATTAAAATCAAATTAACGTCAAAATGTCAAAAAAACCAAAGAACATCGGAGAAAAGTTGAACTTGAACCAACTTTTGGGAGATCGGGGATTCGGGGATTTTGACGTTTCTCCTTGGGGTCACATGATCATTTCAACCAATGGTGTCATTCCCGAAATACCCAAATCGCTAAATATCCGTAGCACTAAAAGCACCTTTAGTTACGACCCAGACATTACCTGATACCTGATTGTATTCATTTCCTTGTTAATACAAAAAATAGGTACATCCGAAGACAAACTCACGATTTTAAATAATGTTTTCTATTAAGTCTATAAACGTTTATGTTAGATTAAATTAAAAGTAGAATAGATAATAATATAGAATATAGAAGATAATAGAATTTTTAAGATCTAGGTATTAAACTTATGTTAAGTTGTGGGAACTGTTTAGATTGGGATACAAAACGGTAAATGACTTTTTAATAATCCGACGTTATGTTACCCAACTATTGTTAGCAGGTTGTAACAGCGTTGGTAATAATTATTATTATTCTGGTCTTATTAAGGTCTTTTGATTATGAAATCTCCTGGCGTTGAACTAATATCAAACAATGTGGATAGAAAATACAAAATTTTGGCTAATTTGCCAATATTTCTTTTTATGTTTTCATTAATGTCACATCAAATTATGTAAATCAGTAACAATATTTTTATGCAAAACGAAAAGTCCTAACTCATTTCGGTTATATCGGCCGTAGTAAAATTAAACAAAATACAACTCGCGATAAAACGACCTAAATATATTATATTATTTCCGAAAGCGATTGCAGTTATGTTAAAACGTAATTTTTTTATAACGTTTCCAATAGAACTAAGCGAGCAATGACGTCATTTGACATTGTCCCTCTTAGGAAACAAAAAATGTGTGACCATTAGGAAAAACAGGCTCAGGGGCTAAAAAAAATTAAAAAAATTATTAAAATATATTCTGTATTATTTATTTTTTACTCCCAACCCAACCACCTTTACCAGTTTACTACAGGGATAATTAAGTATACGAAAATAACTAACAATTATTACTCTAATTTAGAATAAGATTATAAAGAAAAGACAGTTAAAAAAATATTTGTTTTGTATAAACGTTTGAAAAAGAAATTAGGAAATATTTTTGAAAAGAAATTTAAATAGGGGAGACCAGGGCAATAAGATCCCCTGGGGTCAAACGATCCCATGTCTTTTTGTCGCCACTGTATGCACAAGAGCATCCGTAGACTTGGCAACAGTGCCTTTCAAGTACGGCGGGTTAGTACAATACATGACAGCGATCAGTGTGCAAGTGTTTTGGCAGTGTAAAGCATTTTATTATTTTTGCCGACTTGATAATAGAAAAGCATTTCATATTATCCATGTTCGTTACTAAAAAACAGTTAGGTATAAAAATATTCGATAGTAGCTATGAGAAAGTATAGTGTAGTGAACAAACTGGTCGATAGTTTTGCAAATTTTAGTACGTTTAAAAAAAGTTAGGTTAACTTTATTATGCCGCTTACAAATGGGGCAAAAGGATCCCGTTAACAATGGGGCAAAATTATCCCCTAAAACAATGGGGCAAAATGATAACTTTTAGGATTTTGTTAGTTTTATATTTTTTTCGGTTCATTTGGTTCTTTTCTTTAATAAAAATGCTTAGAAAACGGCTGGTTAATTTTATATCCACAAATTTAGCAAAAACAAGAAAATTTCATTTAATTTGCATAGGGAATCATTTTGCCCCAAGTAGCGGGGCAAAATGATTACTTTGCATATGTCTCCTTTACTGGCTGAAATTTTAAAATCAACAAAACCAAAAAATATAAAAATATAAACAACATATAAAACTACATGCTTGCAAAAAGACAAACTCGTAACTCTCGGTGGATGGGACATCTAAGGCCAAAACTATTAGGGGGATCTTCTTGCCCCGGTCTCCCCTAAGGGTAGTTTTTTTTAAATTTTAATATTTTCCGATAAAATATTATTAATGTTAATCCATTATAACAATGACCGTTTTCCAAAGTTGCTGTTTATTTTAATAGTTTGTAAAAATTAGTTTCTCTAGTATCATGTCTGTCAAGATCATACACTTTTGTAAATGTTATGTTAAAAAATTTTGTTTTAAAAGTAAAGAATGAATAAATATGCAAACTTTTAAATTATATAAATTATTTATATCTAAGTATTTATTCGGTTTATATATAAATTTTATGTTGGTTCTAAGTGCGGAAGCCTATGAATACATTTAATAACTTTATTTCTTTAAAGGTTGTAGTACTATCGAATTGGCTGAACCCTGAATAGAAATAAGATACTGAATTTATGAATGTATACTAACGTATGATAAATATTTTTAAAATAATTTAAAGATGTACAATTATTATTATATGCTCTAAGTGTATGTCTCGGCAGAAAATTAATATGGCGCTCCTCAATTCAGTTCCTCGGCTAAGTATTGAAAATGTAGACTGGAGAGAAAGCATCTATTGGGGTGTACTAACCATTCAGGACTGCAAACGTTTTTGAACGACGCAAAGGCTATATTATACATTTATAATTAAGAGAGTGTCACTTATGGTAGTTATTATTAGTAAATATCTTCTCCGTTGCAATCGTCTGCTACATTTTATTTATTTACATTTTTATGCACACAAAATTTTATTTTATCAAGAATTCGTAGAAAAAGTTGTATGGTACCCTCAAGCACGAACCAAAGTCTAGACAGGTGGAAGTGACACATTAACCTAAATGGAGACATTTCAAGATAAAGTCAAAAAATGGTTTATATACCCATAACAAATCACAAACATTGATAACTACCATTGTCCAGATAATGGTTTGCGGCGATGCCGGATGAACATTTTTTTAATCGCTAGTTTTACTTACCTACAATAATAGAGATAGTCGAAAATATATTAACGAAGAAATTCGTATATTTTTAGGTTCTGGTATTTATATTAAAGGAATTTGTGCAATTTTTTCTGTACTTATTAGATTAATATTTATGGTGCTTTTATTATAAATATTTTCGAACACTGGCCAAATTTCTACAAAAAATATCCTACTTACTATAGATAGATAACTTAAAAAATGTAATTAGAAAGCCGAAGAACGATAATGAACTGTAAAAAAAAACATTTTTGATTAGGATAAACGTACTTGGCGGCAAATGGGTCTTAGAATTACCCAATTATTCAATGTTAGTAATGAATTAAAATTTAAATAAATAGGTAAGTAATATCCCCTCTGTTGTGTGGGCACTTAGGAGCGATCTCCGTAAGGCGATCGCGAGTAGAGGTGGAAGGGCAGAGGTAAACTCGGCCGCTTAAGATATTTTAATCCCCGGGGTCAAAATAAGGTCTTAAGCTGTACAGGTAAACTCGGCCTGGTCGCCCAGGTATATAAGTTGTGGCCATTAGCACACGTATCAAAAGCGGCCGAGATTACTTCAACTGTACTAATTGTGTTAGGGTAACGAAAATGTTTACTGTTAGTACTTCTAGTTAGTAGCGGATCCAGGATTTTGCTGAGGGGGGGGCGACTAAGTTTTAGAAATGAAGCGCCGTAGGCGAAAAATTTTCGCGACCACGCCCAAAATAAAAAATTCACTCAGAAAAGAAATGTTAAAAATAAGTTAAACTAAAAACTGTAATATCTACCTACCTACACAGAGACAAGCAGGATAGTGTCAGGAGAAAAATGTTCTTGACCACGCCCAAAATTTCTCCAAAATTTACCATAAAAAACTGTTAAAAATAAGTTAAACTAAAAACTCTTTTTTTATAATGTTGTACCTTAGACATTAACTATCTGAAAGATTATTTGGGAAATTTTCTGAAAAACTTAAAAAAAGATTTTTATTCATTAAGTCAAAAAATTGTACCTAATTCATGCCAATCTGAAAATCTTAGTTCAATCTGGCCTTTTGTAGTATCTAAAATATCATTGAAAAGCTGCTTATAATGAAGTTTCTGCGAAGGTCTGCGTGTTTGGTTTGTTTTAATTTTAATGTTGTAAATGCCGCCTTGGGCTACAGTCCTTACAGCCCCCCCCCCCCTAAATCCGCCGCTGCTACCAGTTAAGCCATATGCATTTATCATAAAATAACAGTGTTGATCTTTTCTTTTATTTTTAAAACATGACAATAAATTTATTTATATCATTGGCTGGCTTGTTTTATAAAATATTCTATTATTTCTATTATTAATTATGTGAAGTTGAAATTAAGGTTTTTCTTATATTAATTTCACAGGAATTCGCGAATGACGTATTTGACTTTAGGTGTGGTTAAGAAGGCTCAGGGGGGGGGGGGGGCGAAACCCCCGTCGCCCCTCCCCTAAATCCGCCGCTGCTTCTAGTGGTATAAATTAAAAGATTGTGGTTTTCCTATTTTAATTTTAATATGATAACTATGGTTATTTGCGACCAGTTCAGTACAACAAATATTTATAATTTAAAAAAATGCTCTGGTAACAACGAACAAACCGGTTGCCAATACACCTTTTAGAACCGATTGGAGAGGGCGTAAATCATAATTAGGGCCGAGTTTACCTATGAAGATTAAGGCATAAAATTTCTAGCAGGCCGAGTTTACCTGTGGGATTAGTACATAATCTCTTAAAGCGGCCGTGTTTACCATCGCCCGAGGTGGAACTCAGATCCCACTACTACAACGGCGACACAATGCTAATGCTAATATGAGTTTTATAAGGTGGGGTGGTTTATATAATCATAAAAATAAATTAATCAAAGGTAATAAAAAGATGATTACTTACCTTTATTACCTTTAGCAGAATGAAACGTACAAATGCTCGTGTTCATGAACAATATTAATAGAAAATTTCAAGGTAATAAATACTTTGATAAACTCTTGTCAGCCATTTTAATTTTATAAGACGAGGCGAAGTTGGGCTGGGTTGGGCGATTCCTCGTGTTTCCAAGCCAGGGAAGGTAAGTTGCAAAACAATTTAATGGTTCGGGCTATTCGTAGCATATATCCGCCTCTGTCTGCATCAAGCCCCCCTCCACTAGATATAAAGAGAGACAAATATGGCTCGAACAAAAAAAGGGCGCTTTTCGTAGTAAAGACGTTCACTTTTTAAAAATAACTACGTAGGTGTGTTAATTGTCATATTAACTCATAAATGATGGGGTCGGTATAACCGTAGGGCTTAACTTAAACAAGTCTGGAGCTCTCTGGCGTCATATATGCTTCCATTCCGCCAATCTTATGTTTCACCGTGGGCTGTACGTCCAACATGTAGTGTAAAATCATCTGTGATATTTATGTAACTCATAACTTATAAAAGAAAAATATGTCGACGTAACTCCAATTACTTGTGTATCCTTAAAACTCCATTACCATCAGTAAAAGTAAATACACTAGGCCCTCCTTCAAAAATCTGCCACCACCCAAAAGTACCTACACGAAACTTAATATCCAAACCCTTATTACCTACCAGTTTAAAGTAGTTAAAATTTATTATTTACAAAAAGGTGATACTTATTTCGAATGTATTTATTTCCTGAGCGAACACTGACCATGTCAATTTGAGCAAAACTTTGCCGTTAAAAATATAGATTACGTTAAAAAGCGGACCAGGTTTTTAAAATATATGTACTATATTATATCAAATAATAACTGCACATAATTTATAGAAGTCCCTTTACTATTTTATTTTTAATATTAAAATGTCTATATGAGAGAATACAGTCTAGACTTTGCGACCTCTGGTAAAGTTTAGCCCATTCTTCGAATTCCAAATAAGGCTAAAATTTGCATATTTTATAATACATTTCTTTCAACTATATCGTGACAAAATGGATTTGTCATAAAAACGACAAATGGTCCGGATTCGTTTGCTTTTGGCGCCACTTTTACTCCTACAAAACTCTAGTAGGTAATCTGCAATTTGAGCAAAAGTTTATTTATGTAAGCACTTCCCAGTACAGACAAGCAACAAAATCAATTTGTAAATATTTACCTAGGTACTTTTAGCTTGTATGCTGGATGCCAGACCAGGATAAGACGATAGACAAGGTGATTCTTAGCCGATCATTTAAAAGTTTTAGAATATGGTAAAAGCACTTGTGCGGTTTTTGTTGCCTTTATTAGATGATACGTATCAATACATTATTGGCTAAAATCACAATTCGAGCATAAAGTGTTAATAGCTGACATAAACATAAATTAGATTACAAGCCGTAACTATACTTCTAATAATTCATGTTTAATCTTTCACTGTCGCAAGAAGTGTGCTTACAATATTTTTTTATTATTTCTAAAATTTACTAGAAGCTATAATAGTATATTAACGTACACGTTTTATAAAGCATTATTTTATACCACGCGTCCATGTTAATATAACGGGACAAATGCTTAAAACTGCTTTATATAACACGTACGTTATACTATTTTTTCTAATTTGTAGGTTTTTCAATAAAACACATATTTAAAAAGAAAATAAATCCTTCAAATTTTGTTAATTTTTATGTCTAGATTTTATGTTGGTAATACTATTTTTTATCATAGTAGCCTCTGGACAACAAAAATTATTTTGCGAACTGTAATTTTTTGATTTATTGACCCATTTTCACCACGAGATTCTAAAGTTATTTTAGCGATATGAGATTTAAAATTAGACGGAATACGTTGTGTGATCCTTGTACATTCGGTACATATACAGAGCGTTCGGAAATTCGGGCGATTTTGCTATTTTTTTTCGAATTTCAAATGACGTGATTTTACGTCACGGCATTGCAATTTAGTATAGGGAAGATGGAAAATTCAAATAAAGTTGAAGTTAAAATCGATATTGGAAGGTTAGTAGATTACATTTTGGATAGGATTTGGCAGAAAATGATAGCTTGAAGCATCTACAAAAGATTGATTTATAGATTTATGCAACCAACATACATGACTGTAGTTATCCACACAGAATAAAAAAGTAGGTTATCAAGTTATTTTTCCTCTGCGAAAAATGGGTTTTCTCGTAAATCACAAAGGCCGCGCAAGTCAATAAAATAAAACATTTAAATGTTACCAACATCAAATAAAGAAAAAACGCGTATCGAAATAGCTTCATTACGATACGCATTTGCGTATCGTAATAGACTTGTTATAATACCAAATTAGAAAAAAACAATTTTACTGCAGCCTTGCAGCTCCCTGCTATACAGGGTGGCCCTTTAGTGTGGCAAAGTACAATAGCTCCGTTACTATTTCAAATACATTAAAAATATTAATACAAAAGTTGAAGGGCAGTAAGTGACTTATAATGTAAAATTATTTTTAACTCTATAGGGTGGCTCAAAAAAGCGGAACAAGAAAAAATGTACTTTTTTCAAATGGAACACCCTGTATATTTTTTCATTTTTAAATTCTACATAGAATTATAATTATTTTTTATTAAATACATTATTAGTCTATACTTTATAGTTTCCGAGATATTGACTCTTGAAAAGTGACATTTTTGAACTTTGACAGCTTCTAACTTTCTAACAGTACGTCTTAGAGCAAAACGGCTTACATGTCCCTATCTTCAATTTTTATTATCTTCCCAAAAAAATCAACTTCCAGTTAAACCGGAACAACTATATTTCCTGCTTTCGAGTAACATCCGGTTTAACCGGAAGTTGATTTTTTTGGGAAGATAATAAAAATTAAAGATAGGGACATGTAAGCCGTTTTGCTCTAAGACCTACTGTTAGAAAGCTAGAAGCTGTCAAAGTTCAAAAATGTCACTTTTCAAGAGTCAATATCTCGGAAACTATAAAGTATAGACTAATAATGTATTTAATAAAAAATAATTATAATTTTATGTGGAATTTAAAAATTAAAAAATATACAGGGTGTTCCATTTGAAAAAAGTACGTTTTTTATTGTTCCGCTTTTTTGAGCCACCCTATAGAGTTAAAAATAATTTTACGTTATAAGTCACTTACTGCCCTTCAACTTTTGTATTAATATTTTTAATGTATTTGAAATAGTAACGGAGCTATTGTACTTTGCCACACTAAAGGGCCACCCTGTATAGATTTGCCTATATTCGCATCACAACACATGCACATGCAAGGTAGCCATTTGCCAGTTCTTACAATTTATTTATATTTCATACAGGTTTGGAATAAAAATAAAACACCCAATAAAACTAAAACTTTAATTAAAACGACGTTGTTTTATTTCCACACCAGTCCATTATACCAATTCCATTCATTCTCTAATTTGTACCACTCACTGGTTTGTTTTAAAGCGCGGGTACTTAAAAATATGTTTGTGGAAAACGAACCTAAAAACTATAAGTACTTGGTTTACCTTGGTGTAATTGACTTTAAATTACCCTTGTCATTGGCGTTACATGAAATTTACTGTTTATAAATTGGCCATCTTATATTTAAGAACGGTCTTGCATTTGATAGTTAGACCGTGCGAGCAAACATTATTTACATCAAAAAAGGCTTGGATTAAAAAACGTATAGGAGGGCTTGGTTTAGATCACAATGATATGGGGACGATATATCTAACCAAATCTAGGTGAAAATTTTGTCAAATTCATTTTATGTCATGATATGCCATAGTGTTCTTAAAATGAGGAAAAACGAAGTAATTCATAACCGTTAAACAAGGTGAACTCTACAAAAAAATGCGGATTTTCACTACTCCACATGCGTGAATTCACATAACCGGAGAGGTGGAACCAGGCTTCACCCGAAAAAAATGTCAGGTCTAATAAATTATTTCTTTCCAATAAATTTTGGGTAAACCATTGAGAGTAATTCCTGCGTCTTTCAAAATCTGCGGCTTGTATTTCTTGGAATACTTGCACTTTATAAGGAAATAAATTAAGCTGCTTCTTAAGAATAGTCCTGCATGTTTCATAAGATCTTCCCACTTCTTGGGACAGGCGTCTTATACAATTTGTTGGCGTATTTTGCATTATTTCACGAACGTTTGCAACAAGTTCTTCTGTTCCCACAGATGGTCTTCCTGCTCTTTTTTGTGTTGTATAAAACCTGTTTCCCTAAACACAGTCACGGTTCTTTTCAGGCAATGATAAAAATCCCCAGCAATAAAAGCAACGTTGGGAAAATGTTCGTGAAAATCGTCCATGCACAAACCCAGATTGTATTGCCACTCACCATTTACTCTAACCCCGTTTCAAAAATACGCTTCAACCATGAACGTTTTGTGCTGTTCCGTAAAGCCCATTGTATGAATTGTTCCAGAAATTGGAAAAATTAGCGATGAATCAAATTACTTGTAACGACTGTCAAAGATGACGGAATAACTGATTGATTATTAATTCAGGTAGTTACTGACACCCAACAGGTATAAACCTCTACGGCTTAGCATTACGTCCTTAGATGCAAGGTCCTCTTTGATACAAATAATTTTTGCTCCAGATATGGGATTTATAGTTAACGTTTTCAAATGAGTTAAATATTAGACACGAACGACACTTTTTTAAAACGTAGTTAATTTAAAGGTAAAATAATAATAAATATAGTTTAAAAAACTAAAAAACACGCTTTAATAATTAATCAAACTAAAAAGCGGAAAATAAATATAGTTTAAAATAATTCTTGAAATTCTTAATATAGGCAGAAAATAATTCATTATTATTTTAATAACATATTTATTTTTCATTTTTTAGTTTGAGTATTAATAAAAAAATAGATAGTCATAGAGAGGTCCGGAGTAGAGATGGAATACTGTCACTAATTTAACAATGACTTTTTGAAATGGCTGGATTTAAAGCAGTGGATCCATTTTTTTTAAATGGATAGATTCAAAGCATTGGATCCACAAACCCGAACAAAATCAGATAAACTTATCAAATTATTGTATTGTCAACGGTTCTTGATAAGTCTACAAAATTTAAATTAAATCTGACCGTTTAAAGTGGGTCAAAATCGGGTTCAAAGAAGTCGGTTACAAACAAACATACAGGTGAAGCTAATATTAAAAACGGACTTTTTTTCTTTTATACGACTTTCTAAAACTTACCTATATAATATTTTTTATTACAAATGTCACCGATTTACTTATTATTAAAATGACTGCCTAGCCTGTTACTCTTTATATAAGTTTTAGAATATATTATAATGTTTTTACCTCCTGCACTGGGAATTCACATGTATGTGCGTATGTTTCGGTACGTATCGGTATGTATTCTTTTGTTTTAACTATGCCACTGTTATAGGTATTTCAAGGAAAGTATTAATGGGCCTCATAATTAGAACTTTGCCTTTTCTGCGATTTGCGTTTTCTGTTTTAATTAGTTCGTCGTGATTTTTTCTACAAGACGTGTTCTAGTTGTTATGCTAATTATTTATCGTAAAAGTATAACTGACAAGAATTAAGAATCGGTCAAGTGTTTGCGATTTGCTTAGAGCGGTCAATTTTTATTTTAAAATGGAAACTTATTAATTCTTATAGGTATGAGTCAATTTTATATACAATATATATATATATATCCCCTAACCACCCTCTACAGACGGTGACCTTACCCTCCAACATTTTAATTTTAAGAAATATAGTCCCGTTTCTCATTTTATAAAAAAATTGGTTTTGAGATTTTACAATAATAATAAATTCTATTTTATCTCCTTTGCTGGATATAATATCGTTGTTATACAACTTATAGTAGAATATTGTGAAAGTCTCTTCGTTTTTTAGTATCAACTTTTTACCGTACTTTTCAATGTCCGTTTAACCGTCGCCGTGAAGCACAACATTTTTTTTGTTTATTAATCGACTGTTCCAGTATTGCGACACAAAAACATTTGTTTTGTTTTTAAAAGTTTGGAAAAATATATAGGTAGGTAGTTATGTATTTCTAAATTATTGTCACATACCGTGCGAGCAAAAATTATTTGCATCAAAGAGGGCCTTGCATCTAAGAACGTAATGCTTAGCCGTAGAGCTTAATACCTGTTGGGTGTCAGTAACTACCTGAATTAACAATCAATCAGTTATTCCGTCATCTTTGACAGTCGTTACAAGTAATTTGATTCATCGCCAATTTTTCCAATGTCTTGAACAATTCACACAATGGGCTTTACGGAACAGCACAAAACATCCATGGTTAAAGCGTATTTTCGAGGTTAGAGTAAATGGTGAGTGGTAATACAATCCGAGTTTGTGCATGGACGATTTTCACGAACATTTTCCTAACGTTGCTCTTATTGCTGGGGATTTTTACCATTGCCTGAAAAGAACAGTGGCTGTGTTCAGGAAAACAGGTTTAATACAACACAAAAAGGAGCAGGAAGACCATCTGTAAGAACAGAAGAACTTGTTGCAAACGTTCGTGAAATAATGCAATAACGCCAACAAATTGTATAAGACGTCTGTCCCAAGAAGTGGGAAGATCTTATGGAACATGCAGGACTATTCTGAAGAAGCAGCTAAATTTATTTCCTTATAACGTGCAAGTATTCAGAATGTGGTAACATTGGGAGCATGGCGGTGGCCAATTTCAGCAATTTATGTAATTATTTTTTTTTTCTGTATATTCTTACTTTGTTGTTTGGAAACAACAAAAATAAATTTGTATTTGTCTACTTATTTTATTACTCATTAGTTTGGCATATCATGTCATAATATGAATTTGACAAAATTTTAACTTAGATTTGGTTAGATATACCGTCCCCATATCATTGTGATCTAAACCAAGCCCTACGTTTTTAATCCAAGCCCTCTTTGATGCAAATAATTTTTGCTCGCATGGTATATAAGGGGTCAAAAATTTTATATTATGTAGGAATGATATATTTGTTTCTGTAACATTATTTTTTTTTCAAATTTCCCTAACTTCAATAACCCTTTTGACCTGCCGTAAAATTTTCCTAGTGATTTTGCGCATTAATATAAGGATCTTACTCCTTTTCTATATACAGGGTGGTCCTTAAGTACATCAAGAAAATCTAGGATATGATTCCTGGCCTCAATTTAAGTTGAAAAGTTCATATGGACTTATGCCCTAAAATGCTTACCCTCTAAGATACAGGGTGTTAAAATATTTTTAAAAAATAATTGTTTTTTTTTAATTTCGAAACTCCTTGAAGATACGGTATTGAAAATTGATGTCGATTGATTTCGTATTAAACTGCACTTTTTGGTTAAAAAAGGGTTTGCCTACTTCCACCAGTGGCGTGCATGAAGATACCATCAATATTTTTTTGTGAAAATATGTGATACGCCACTGTTTTTTTTAAACGCTGATGCATTTTTATGCATTACTGATATAAGTGGAACAAAAGTTGTCTCTACTATGTTTTTGAAAAAAATGGTAGTTTTAAAGGAAAATGGAAAATATTTTAACACCCTGTATCTTAGAGGGTAAGCATTTTAGGGCATAAGTCCATATGAACTTTTCAAATTAAATTGATGCCAGGAATCTAGATTTTCTTGATGTACTTAAGGACCACCCTGTATATTAGGTCAGCCGCTCATTTATCAAACAAGAGAATCTGTCTATCTAGGTTTGCTTCATAAGGATGGCTTTGGGGCAAATCAGATTTTGCAATAATTAGAGATAACCCAACGATTTTGTATTAATTTCAACTTCAGTAAAACCTGTTTATATATCGTATACAGTGTCACCAGTAAAGTCCGCATCATATGGGATTTTTTTTATTAATAGCTTTACTCGAAATTTGACTTTGGCATCACGTTCTGCTTCGATAGAAATGAAAATTTAAAGAAAAAAATAGTAGTCACGTGATTCGCATTAGCTGTCAAATTTTAATTTTTTTCAAAAAATACTTCAAAAGTGGGGTTATTTCTGAAAATATTGAAAAAAGTTTTAAAGTAGCGCCATATTAATTGTGTGTTTTTATATAAAATCAAAATTGGGCTATTAAAATTTGGTCGCATGTAATGCAAAGTTTATTTGTTTTTGACCCTGTATAAGGTAACTTCATAAAATAAGTATTTTTGAAAACGTAGTTTGTGTCTGGAAGTACGTTAACATTATTATGTCACAGCTTAATAATAACTTATAATATAGGGCTTTTAAATTATATCGTTGAAAATAGATAAACGTTACATTGTTAAAATAAAATTTATTTTCCACTTAAAAAACACTTTACTGAAAACACTGTGTTATTTTTTGTCTTAATATTAAGGTGTTTTACTTTCAGACACGAACTACGTTTTCAAAAATACTTATTTTATGAAATTACCTTATAACTGCAGGGCAAATTTTAATAGCCCAATTTTGATTTTGTAGTAAAACACACATTTAATATGGCGCTTCTTTAAAGAAAATGTATCTGAAATAAAGCCTTGTCAAAACTGAGAAGTTTTATGTAGGTTGCGTTGAGTCTTATTTTGCAAAAGTGGTGCAATTTACAAAATTAGGTAAAAAATCAAAATTATCCTATGCAGCTGAAATTTTGCACATGGGCTAGAAACTGCATTTAAAAAACTTTTTCTAATAACTTTTTTTTGATATTTTCAGAAATCACCCCACTTTTGAATTATTTTTTGGAAAAAATTAAAATTTGATAGGTAATGCGAATTACGTGACTTCTATTTTTTTCCTTAATTTTCATCTCGATCGAAGCAGAACTTAATGCCAAAGTTAAATTTTAAATAAAGCTATTAATAAAAAAAATCCCATATGATGCGGACTTTACTGGTGACACCGTATATTACATTCACCATCATAATTGTGATGTGCTTGTATCAGAGTATAAGTATATATTTTTGCCAAACGTGACGTGTACGGGCAAATTCTGTCGGTCCTGCTCCTCTTTTGAGCTATCATTCCTTTGGACACCAACAATGTGTGTTATTCTTTTTCCTACATGAAACCTGAACTCGCTTATGACAGATTTTAATTAAAATTTTTGTGGCGCCCAAAGTTTGTGCGAGTTATGATTGTATTATATGTAAGCGACAACCATAAGGCAAAATAATATTATTTTTAAGTCATTGGAAAATGCAAAATAAGAATTTTTAAATATTATTGTGATTTCATTAGGGTTTGTGTATATATGGCTTTAAAGATGGTGGAATAGATTCAAAGCTGTTTAAATCATTTTAAAGATATTTATCATTCTAACAAACGATTTAAATTAAATATCGTTTTGTATGTAAAGAAAGATGACAAAGATTTTTTTATCTCAATTTTTTATGATCATTTTAGGGAAGATTTAAATATTTACTTACATCTTAGAGCCGTAGTCACTAAAGGGGTCTAAAATCTTAAATTGGCAGTTCTAGGTTTAAAATGACAAGTGTCAGAATAAGTATAATTATTGTTGTGTAAATATTTTTTTCTACAGACGTGCGGAAAAAACAATTTTCCGCACGGATATCAGTGCGGAAAATTGATTTTTCCACACTACTGCGAAAAAAAATTTCGGCACGATTATGTCAAAAATCCGTGCGGAAAATTGGTTTTTCCACACTAGTGCGGAAAAAATTTTCGGCACGAATATGTCAAAATCAATAATATATCAATTATAACTTGTAGTTATTACTTTTTTTCTCAGAATTAGTTACTGTTACATAAATATGTATGTGATTATTATAGTTAATTAAAAATTATTAAATTTCTTTGAAATATCTGTTACTTATTTCCACACCGTCTGTAGAAAAACTATTGTAGCTGACACGTGCGGAAAATGTTTTCCCTGCACTCGGCTGCTTAACCGAACTCCGCTACGCGTCGTTCGGTAAACGGCAGGCTCGTGCGGAAAAATTCATTTTCCGCACTTGTCAGGTAAATAGCTATTTTGGTTTGTCTTTAAATTCTTAAAAAAAATAGATTTGGATTGGTACTGTTTCCTTTAGTAGAACGAAAACTATTTTGGTAACAACATCCCGGTAAAAGCATTTATTGGCAAAACGTTTTAATGGCAAAGAATCAAATTATCGCGGAAACGTTAGGTATATATGGTGTACTGAAGCAATGACACAGAGAAAACATAACTGGGAGACTAAGATCCATTTTTAAGAAAAAATCAAAGATATAGTTATTTTGTTGACCCGAACGACGCGGAGCGGAGTATAAACGTTTAAAAACCTTACCAAAATTTTCTTATTTTCTATTGTAAGTCAATGATTGTTTAGGAAGATAGGAGGTATTGAAAACATTTATTGAATATAATCTATACATAGGAGGTTTTTTTTTAAAACGTTTTTATCGTTTCCTGTAAAATCATGTCTAAGAGAGTTAGGAGGTATTATCACATCACTGACGATCTTATGATCCGTGCCTCTTAGAAAGGGATGCAAGACGAAATTACGTTTGATAGGTGGAATCAGAAAGTATGATAGAGGGGTGAGTACTAAAATGAGGGAAATTGGATGGTTTAATTTTAGCGAGAGAAGAATGTTCCATAGTCTAGTGATGTTCAATAAAATAATTGTTAAAAAATGCCCCGATTACTTATACCAAAAAATTAAATTCAAAAATGACTCTCATGCCTTGGACCGTAGGCATAAATATACTATCACTCCTCCATTACACAAAACTAGTGATGTATAAAAAAACGTTTTTTTTTCCTGAAAAAAACAAAACATTGTTTTTTTTCAAATTAAAAAAAAAATTCATATTAATTAAAAAAGAAATAATTTTTTATTTTTTATGAAAAAAATAAATAAACATATTTATTGGTTGTGCGTTGTGCCCGGTTGGGCCAAAATTCTTAAAAACACACAAGAAAAATGGGAGATTTTATATTTCTAATAAAATTATTAAAAATCATCATACGACAGCGACAGCTACTGTTAAGGTTAAGTATTCCAGCATTTTAAATAGGTAATAAAATAAATATGTACCTTCTTAGCATAGTATAAAACAAAGTCGCTGTCGCTGTCGCTGTCTGTCCGTCCGTCCCTATAACCTATATATGCTTAAATCTTTAAAACTACGCAACGGATTTTGAAGCGCTTTTTTTTTAATAGATAGAGTAGAGTGATTCAAGGGGAAGGTTTTTATGTATAACTAGCGACCCGCCCCGGCTTCGCACGGGTGCAGTTTCAGAAAGTGGCATGCCGGGTACTAATATATCGGGTTTGTATTTATACCAGCGGGTTGCAACGCATGCCGGATACACGCTAGTTATTAATAAGTAGAGAATATAATAGAGATTACTTTATTATATTTTATAAAATTATTACATTAAAAAAAAATATTATTTTTTTCTATAAAGCAAAAACAATGATTCTGAAAAAAAAAACAAACAAACCGCATTGTTTTTTTTTCTAAAACAAAACACGTTTTTTTAAAAAAAACAAAACTTTTTTTTTTTTAATTTACATCACTACACAAAACACCTCTGTTTGAAAGATCTTTTAGTTATCAAGTGTCTTTGATCTATAACAAAGTTTCCGTAAGTTTAAAATCTGCTCCAATTCAAATATTTAAAAATGCAATTCGTCCTTTGATTACACAAATTAATATGTTCTGTAACAAAATAGGTCAGTTCAAATGTACTGCCTCTCAGTACGCTCCACCTCGTCCGTTACAGTGTGATTATTTTTAGTTATAGTATTTTAATTTATATTCTTAATTACACATTATGGTTATTGTTTATTACTTGTTTTCTTTTTAAGATTATGTCATGTCATAATTTGGAATATTAGGTTAAGTGAGGAAGCTTGGCTTCACCTTCGCCTTTTGTAATTATCTTTCTTTTTTAATTACAATAAAGTAATTTATTATTATTATTATTATTATTATAATAAAACAATGTTTACTTTAAAATTAGGTATAAATATCATTTATACTTTATTTGCATTTCAGAAGTGAAAAAGACTTTCTATTTCACGTTTATGATAAGCTCAGTACGATACGCATTTGCGTATAATGACCTCTAAAATAAAGCTCGTTATTTTTGTAAGTTTTGATAAAAAAATTTTCGTTTTACTGTCGTTAATTTAGCTTCCTTACAGATAACAATCGTTTGGTATGTTTATTTTACATTAAAAAAAACCCGTAAATGTAGGTATCTACCTACTTATTTTTACTTTTTAAAAACAAAATAAATATTTTCGTGAAAATATTACTTTCTTTATTAAAATTTTTATAATGCTAACTCCTAATATGTATGTAAGAAAACAAAAGATTATACTAAAAAAATATATTTTCCATAACTTAAATTACAAAAATCACGCCGAGGAAAGCGAGAAATGCGTTCAGTACCCTAGAGGGAAAGCAAGTCCCGTTCTGAAAATCCACTAGGTACATTTTTAATACGCAGCACAACCTTGTTTTTCCAAGAACCTTGTCTTGGCCCAAAAATTGCCAATCAGGTTGTAAATCTATTCCCTTATCTGCTAAACTTATTATATCTAATTTTTTTTTTGAAACAATTTATTTATTCCATCAAATTATATAACAAAATTATTAGAAACTAGATCCTTTAATCAGTGTTTAAGACACTGGTAGCAAGGATAATATTAATAACCAAAAACAAACAACAGTGTATAAAAGTTTCAACCTAAACCACTTGTATAGATATCAAAAGTAGCTAACGCAATAAATTATGCCTATATATAACTTTTATTTTAAAAATTTAGTGAACAATATTTTAAATTTTGTAACCCTATCAGCAGCTTTAATATGTTCTGGTAACTTATTATATTCAAAAAAAAAAATTAATTTTTCTAATTTTGCATCATAACAAATTTATTACGATACGCATTTGCGTATCGTAATGAAGCTATTTCGATACGCATTTTTTCTTTATTTGATGTTGGTAACATTTAAATGTTTTATTTCATTGACTTGCGCGGCCTTTGTGATTTACGAGAAAACCCATTTTTCGCAGAGGAAAAATAGCTTGATAACTTACTTTTTTATTCTGTGTGGATAACAGTCATGTATATTGGTTGCATAAATCTATAAATCAATCTTTTGTAGATGCTTCAAGCTATCATTTTCTGCCAAATCCTATCCAAAATTCAATCTACTAACCTTCCAATGTCGATTTTAACTTCAACTTTATTTGAATTTTCCATCTTCCCTAAATTGCAATGCCGTGACGTAAAATCACGTCTTTTGAAATTCAAAAAAAAGTAGTAAAATCGCCCGAATTTCTGAACGCTCTGTATATGTACCGAATGTACAAGGATCACACAATGTATTCCGTCCAATTTCAAATCTCATATCGCTAAAATAACTTTAGAATCTTGTAGTGAAAATGGGTCAATAAATCAAAAAATGACAGTTTGCAAAATAATTTTTGTTGTCCAGAGGCTACTACGATAAAAAATAGTATTACCAACATAAAATTTAGACATAAAAATTTACAAAATTTGAAGGATTTATTTTCTTTTTAAAATGTATTTTTCTTGATTATAAAAGGTGAAATAGAAAAAAATGTATAAAGCACATGTTTCATAAGGCGTTTTAGCGCACGTGTCAATAAAAAAACTCGCCACTTTGTGGCTCGTTTTTTAAAATAGACGCGTGCGCTAAAACCGCTTCTTATGAAACGTGTACTTTAATATACTATTGTTTTTTAGCCCTGCAAGTATAAATTCAGAGCAGTTAACATATTAAAATATGTCGTTCGTGTTGTAAGGCCCACTGCATGTTGTCTGCCTTCTCAGCCCCTAAAGGCTGCTTGCGCCACTGACTAATAACTATTTGTACAGTATTTACTAAAAATCACTTACAACATCAGCTTTTTACTAACCTTGTTCATGTTCACGGAGGTCTCGGATATTTCTGCAAAAAAATCATTGTTACCATAATAAAAATAACCGTAAAAATATCGAAATTGTTCAAATACTGCACAAGAACTTTTGCCCTCAGTAAACTACAATATCCTTACTTTATTTAATTAAATACAGTTGCACAGCTAGTTTCCTATTATTGTGATCAACAAGAAAAACTTGAAAGTTATGGTATGCTAATTATTTGCAAAATTAATAATTAAATAGAAAGTCATTATGAGATGTTATTATGTATCTGTAGGAAACTGATATATAGTGTTTTTTGCAAATAAATTAATATTCAATAATTAATTTAAAGAGTCAATTAGTGCCTTCCACTCATTATTTCTTGTTTAAATTCCTCTCACAACGGTATTATGTAAGCCGTATTTTGTAGGTTAATAATTTAATTAATTACTTAATACAGTATTTATATTAATTTCATTATTTATTTTTAATATTCTTGTTGCTACCAATTTCCAAATACTGTGACCCTCCGATGGCCGACACAAAAAAAAAATTGTCTTCATGTTCCCGTGGTTTTTAATTCAATATCCTATATTAGGTTTATCGGTCATTGCAAAATATGAAAAACAGAACCAAAGTAAGTTTGCATGTTTTAATATAGGTAAGCATTAACGGTTCCATTACATAACTCAAGAAGAAAAAGTAGAAACTAATAAATTAACGTTTGTCATGGGTCAGTAGTTTTGTAGTAGTAGTAAAGTGGAGACTTAGAGCCAAGCAAGTAGGCCAGTGCGCCCCATTTTACGTCTGGATAATGTCAGCCAGACTGGACCTACAGTTTTACGTGGGTTCCGAACCACAATTTCTACGCCAATTTAGATTGAAATAAATGTTTGTTTTTTAAATCCCTTCCCTTATGCCAAAAGAGGAAATATATTTTGTTTTAATTTAATTTATCAAGACAAAATAGCCTTAACTGAACAAAGACTTAATTTTAACAACAAGTTTAAATGATTTTCAATTAATATTGTTTTAACGCCAAAGGTCGAAGAGCTTCCAAAAACACAAACGTTGAGTTCAAAATAAATAAAATAATAACTCGTAAGTAGATGTTATTATCAAAAAAAAATACATTGTCGGGCTTCCACTGTCTTTATTTTGTTACTTAACACAAAATTCCAATATCTGGAAGCCTCTCCTTGTCCAAAATAAACAGCTCAAACTTCACACTCCAATAAGCACGTAGGCGGAGTCATCAAGCTTCATTGCACACGGATAGTATTTAAGACAGTAGTCTTATAATTATAATTTAGTTTACACTTGAAAACGATTAGAGATACTAACTAACCGAAACGTTGTGTTAAGTAACAAAATAAAGACAACGGAAGTCCGACTAGGTATATTTTTTTTATAATACTTCATTATCTACCATCTTTAAATAGATATCTACTATTATGCTTTTGAATAGAATTGGCAGAACTTATGTGCCAAAGAAAAATTTTATTACGAATTTGACATAAATGCCACAATAAAAACAATCTGATCAAATATTTATAAATACAGTAAATTAAGAATTCTGTAGATAATTTGTCCTGCTAACATATTATACATCATTATTTTTTAAATCGGTGCTTACACTGTAATTAGACAATCGCACCAAACTTATCAAAATTAAAGCTTATGAATCACTGGCCCTTATGCCATTAAACCATTGTGAAAGTCGTTCCGATGCGACTTGTGCCAACTTTGAATCGTTTTTCTGAAGCAAACACATTTTTGTCGCTGGTAGGGTTGTGATGGGGGTAATAATCCCACCCCCTCTTCCCACAAGGATAGTTTATCTTATTTCCTACTTCCCGTAAAAAAGTAGGTTAGATCATTAACCGGTTCACCCCCTCCCCCTGAACGTGAAGACTATCTTGGTATAAAAAGTATTAAAATTACACAACCAAAAGTAATGTTGCCTACCCAACTAAAAAGTAATCGAAGTTGTTCAACAAATTCAATTAATCTACTTTTTTTTATTGGGATAAAATCCTTTTAGTTAACTTTTCAACCCTTTTTGTTTTATTTGGTTTAGGAAATACAGGTGTGTTTAATTTTGACATATTAATTTAAAAGAATGTAAAAATGTTGGCGCTAATTCACTTTTTACGTTTCGTGTCAAAACGAGAAGAAGCAAAATTCTTACTACCATCCACAATGTTGCCCCTTACATTTTTGTTTTTGACTTATCTCCTTCTCCATCTTTATTTGCGTCAATTTATTTTTGAACGTTCCACTGAATCTTGTCATTGTAAGAATTCTGTTATCTCTCGAACGAAATCTTTACGCCTTAAAATTTTTTCAGATGATTAATTTCCTGAATGTCATCAATTCAGAACTGACAATAACGAGTCTTATTTGTTTTTGAATTTTTTCATCTAAACAAATTGAAAATAAACTAAAATATTAATAATAATAAAAATTAAATTGAAATTTTATTAGAGATGGGAAAACGTTTGAAAATTAAAAACAATATTTTACCTTTTCTGCGTTTGAAACTATATGGCTGGTATTTTTTAAAATTTATAACAAATACAGATGTGCTTTCAGAACTTTTCTATCGCCTACGTTTTTCACCTTAGGTTTTTCAGCTGCCAATCAGAAGTTTTTTTTAGTGCTTGTAACGATATTTAAAACTGTATACGGTGCTAAGGCTTGCACAACATAGGGAATCCAATGCATAATTTAAGTGTGCCCAAAGTTATTTACCAAATAATATTATACTTTATGTTCCTAAAATAAATAATACAAGACTGAATTATTTTAATTAAGATTCACTTAATTTTTAACTGTTTTGTTATGTTATAATAATCCCCCGTGTCCGTTCCATAGACAATTTACCTTTAGATAAGCAAACAATAATCACGAACGTGGCAGATTTATGTCCTCGCGCATGTAAACAAGGCTAGACACTATTGGACATGCGCACTGCAACATTATCGTTTGACGAATGGGAAAAAAGACAGGTTCGGGCTTTAAAATTTAAATTCTTGCCAAAAAATTGGACTTTCTTCTTAATTTTTGATCAAGTTGGGAAAAAAGGTAGTGATTTCTGGCGTTTTTAGTAGTTGAAAACCTATCAGATTTTAAGAATAGAAAATTGTTTTTAAGGTTTTGTTTTTAAAATTTGTTTAAAAATGATTCGTCGTCGTGTTTTTAGTTCGAAAAGGAAGAGAACAACAACAAGTGCATGAATTAAACTAGTCTTATAAAATCGAATATAAAAACAACAATAACCAGCAAAATAACCAATCTACGGTGTTATCGTGAGCCTAACCTCAAGTTAAATATTAGTTGGTATATAACTTGTATTGATTTTTACAATTTGGCAAAAACTTGGGTACGTGTAAAACATTTTCAAGCAAAATTTCTTGTTCAAGAATTTGAAAAGGTGTTTGCCCGAGAACTTGACCCGTGGAATACTGGCTTTATTAAAAGCTTAATGTCGGGGTGTACAGATTTTAACCAAAAAAATTACCAACCAGCAACTTTGACAGAATTAATTTTCTCACAATCAGACACAATTTACTAAACTACACAAAAACTAGAAATCCGTAAATATTTAACACCCACAATCCACAATAGCTAAGAAAACTACAAGGAATCCACAGAGAAAGCTTAAAACACAACAACAAAAACGGCAGCCGAGCTGGTTCTGGAGTGTATTTTGAGCATGTCGATAAAGTAGGACAGGCCGATAACACGAGGTTTGTGCGCATGCCCGAAGGTGCCCAGAGGGAAGGCAGCGAACCGGCGAGTCATGTGCTCGGACGTATTTTTTCACCCATAAAACGTAACTTTTGTTTGCGCAGGAGATAAGCTGTACGTATCTAAAGGTAAATTGTCTATGGTCAATTAAGAACCGTATTATTTATATTCGCCAATTTTATATTTACTTTTTTCCAAGTAACCTCTTAATTACTAAATAAATCAAAATTTCAAGTTAGTTTGTTAAATTATTCCCTTTAATACTTAAATGAAAATAAATTATGTCTAAAATAAACAAGTGAGCCGATATTTGATCATGTTAAATTTTGCAAGCGATTTCCTACATGTTGTGTTTCGACAATATTTTGTTACTAAAATAAAATTTTGAAATTTGACTTCGATTAGGATTCTTTTTTTTTTTAAACAACAATAAAAAATTTACAATCCTGTTAATAATTAAACTTTTGAATTTAAAAATACCTTTCATTTTAATTTTAAATACAAAGCCCACCATTCCGGATTTCAGTCGCAAAAATATTGCTGACCAATGTAACTTTTCGATTATAACTGTATCTTCCAATTAAATTTCCGACAAAATCAAGATCTCTTGTTTTATTACCCACAAATAAATTTAAGATGGTTTATTACACTCTCAATATTACAAAACACTTCACACCCATTCTTAAGATATATTCGTATATGTACATGCTTTAATGACCGCATACTGTTACGAATAAAAAATCTTATAATCAATCCATCATAATAAATTTTAACTACGTGCACGGTGCCGTAGACAGCATTGACAAATAAGCTTGAAGAATTTGAATATTATACAGAAAATATTACACAACTAGTTTTTAATTTAGACTTATATGGATGTTGTTGGTACTCAAATATTAATTAGATTATGATAATTGAAATGAAAAGGAAGCCTGTCCAAATTGAATTTTATCGTCTATCGACTTCTAATTATTGCCCTTGTGTTATGTATACGAAAGTTCAAACCCTGAAGGGAAGAAAACCCGTTTAACAATGTGCTGATAATTATAAGATATGTATTTTAATTAATTATTTTTGTCAAAATACAACTACAGTAGCAGTTCATACAACACAACACGTAAATATATTATAATAATTTAAATAATAAAAATATTTTCCAGGAAAAAACATCATCACTACATGTACCGTGCGAGCAAAAATTATTTGCATCAACGAGGGCCTTGCATCTAAGAACGTAATGCTTAGCCGTAGAGCTTAATACCTGTTGGGTGTAAGTAACTACCGGAATTAACAATCAATCCGTTATTCCGTCATCTTTGACAGTCGTTACAAGTAATTTGATTCATCGCTAATTTTTCCAATTTCTTGAACAATTCACACAATGGGCTTTACGGAGCAGCACAAAACAGTCATGGTTGAAGCGTATTTTCGAAACGGGGTTAGAGTAAATGGTGAGTGGCAACACAATCCGGATTTGTGCATGGACGATTTTCACGAATATTTTCCTAACGTTGCTTTTATTTTTATCATTGCCTAAAAAGAACCGTGGCTGTGTTTAGGGAAACAGGTTCTATACAACACAAAAAAGGAGCAGGACGACCATCTGTAAGAACAGAAGAACTTGTTGCATGAAATAATGCAAAATACGCCAACAAATTGTATAAGACGCCTGTCCCAAGAAGTGGGAAGATCTTATGGATCATGCAGGACTATTCTTAAGCAGCAGCTAAATTTATTTCCTTATAATATAATCTCAATGGTTTACCCAAAATTTATTGGAAAGAAATAATTTATTAGACCTGACATTTTTTTCGGGTGAAGCCTGGTTCCACCTCTCCGGTTATGTGAATTCTCAGAATACACGCATGTGAAGTAGTGAAAATCCGCATTTTTTTGTAGAGTTCACCTTGTTTAACGGTTATGAATTACTTCGTTTTTCCTCATTTTAAGAACACTATTTTTAAAACACCAGTTGAAAATTTAGAACAATTACAAGAAAGGATTATCCAAGAATGTGGTAACATTTCTGCAGATATGCTGGTCAACACTTTCGAAAATATGAAGAGACGTGTGAATTTATGCTTGGAGATGGCGGTGGCCAATTTCAGCAATTTATATAATTCTTTTTATTTTTCTTTCTGTATATTCTTACTTTGTTAATTTTGTAAACAACAAAAATAAATTTGTATTTGTCTACTTATTTTATTACTCATTAGTTTGGCATAAATATCATGTCATAATATGAATTTGACAAAATTTTAACCTAGATTTGGTTAGATATATAGTCCCCATATCATTGTGATCTAAACCAAGCCCTACGTTTTTTAATCCAAGCCCTCTTTGATGCAAATAATTTTTGCTCGCACGGTATATGGTAACTGTAAAATTGGTTCGTAATGTGTAGGAAATATTACATAAATTTCTATTAACTAAAATGCACATTTATAAGGAGCGAATAGGTATTTTTTCTATGCATTCTATTACATTAACGTAAAATCGGTTAAATATCTATACAAAAGATAAAATTTTTAAAACAAGTTTTATAATAATATCTACATTTAATCAGAAGAATTATTTCCTATCATTTCGTCAAATCCATCCCCAGACGCATTTCGCCATATCATAGCTCATCAGTGAAGCTAGGATTTAACGAAATAAATGATACTCAAAGTTCTACTTAAACCAGTATAGGGGACACCATCAAGAGGATGCAGCGCTAAGCTTCATCTAGCTGTGTCAATGTGGGACACTTCAAAACAGGGTTGCCGGACGTCCTGATTTTAATCGATGTGACTCGATTTGTCCCGCTTTTCGATTGCACGTCAAAAATCCCGATTTTTCCGATTTATACGTCGAAAATCCCGATTTTTAAGGAGATTTGCATGTTGAAAATCCCGAATTTTAAATAATAAAAAGTGCAAATTTAACTTCAATCAATAAATTTATATTATATTTTTAAGTGCCGTTTTACCCAGACGTAATTTTAACACAAATTTTGTCGTAAAATTTTTGATAAATTTTATTACTAAAAATTTATAACAAAAATATGTACAAAATTACATAGAATTTTGATGTGTATGACACAGTAACAAATTTAGATGCATTTTTTTCAAGAAATCATGGGCACTAGAGACCATCAGTGACGCATTAGGGTCAATCGGGGGAAATAGAAAGATTTTTGCAAACTTTATTTTAAAATTATGTAGAAAAGGTATAAATGAAAATTTTAAGTTTTCCTGGGCTTGATGGTTACTTTTCAACTTGGTTTGTTAGAATGTACCCAGCAAAACATGAATATTTTAGTTAAAGTGGTAGAAAAGATTTTTTTTAGTGTGTTTTCATTTACCCCATATATATTTCCATTTACCCATTACATTGGGGTAAATGAAAACAACGTGGTTGTCGCCATAAATATCAGTTAAATTCACTGCGGGTTAAGTGAAAACATTTCTTATACCTTCTTCGGTAGTGATGATAAAAAATTTTTTAATAAGAACAGTTTATTTATGAAAAGTACAAAAAAATAACACAAAAAATAGCTCCTTAACTTGAGGAATAAATGTGAATAAAACGTAAGGTAACTTTAGTACATTTTGAGTCTTTTAGTGATAAACATATAAAAATAGGTCCTTAACAACAACGGTACTCTGAAATATTGGGGAAAAAATGTCGACCTCGCGTAATATTTGCTGGTTTTACATTAGCTAATATTCGGTCAAAAGTAATAATAAGAAAAGTATGAAAGGAAACATGTTTCCATTAACCCCAAACATGTGTTTTCATTAACCCCACCGCGGTCCGCGGTATGATAAATGGGGTAAATGGAAACACCTCGTAGTTTTCATCCCAGTAATATTATTGACCTAACCTCAAAAAAAAACGTGCAACCATACCATTTATTTACCGTAATACATATAAAGACTAACAATATTAAAATATTTTAAAACGAAAAAAAATTAATTGTTTGCCTCGGCAAAACTGTGTGTCAAATTGTATTGTAGTAAATAGTTTAAATCGACTTACCGTCACGTTAAACGCTCACCGCCATCACAAACTATGATAAGCTACTAGCAGTGTTGCCACTACAACCAACAGGCATACTTAAAAAAAAAAGCGGGATGTTTGAGTATAGAGTTAGGGCTGTTTTCATTTACCTCTAGTTTACATTTCCCCCGATTGACCCTATTAAATGTCAATTTCAAATTATATCTAACCCAGCTTTTTGGAAAATAAAAATAAAATAATTTTATTCTTAATTGTATTCGTCTATTAAAACAATTAACTTGTTTTCTTTTTCGGCTTTTCTTAAAAGATTTTGACAAGTGTTATTTTTAATTACTGCGCATATTTTTGCGCAATTTTATTAATTTTTTTGATAAAATATAGAAATATTTTTCTATATTTTCGTAAAATATTATAGTATTTTTCTAATAAAATTTGTAAAGTATGTATTACACGTTAAAATTTAGTTGTAAACAAATTTCTGCTTAAATTTATCGTGAAATTTGCTACTGTGTAAAACGATACTAAAGCAAGAATTACATGTTTATTGAACTTTTTTTGCACGGATTTTTTTTTCGGATGTTTGTCCTTGAAACAATTACATTTTTTTGACTCAAATTCTTAACATTAAAACACGATCCCCTTAATAACGTGCCACAATTTCCTGTGTCCCGCAGTGGGATACCCATATAAAAGGGGGGGGGGGGTTATATTTAAAACGAAACGTAAAATTAAATTAGTCAACATTCATTCATCTGCTATAAAGCATGAAACCTTTGAAATTAAATATAAATAAAACCAAAAGGGGGGTGACACCTAAGAAAAATTGGCCTGCGGCGCTTTTTTTTTAAGTAAGGTAATAATTGTCCTGCGTTTTCATTTGAAAAATCTGGGAATCCTGCTTCAAAAGCATATCTAACAAACTTATAAAAATAAGTTAAATGTTTAGAGGAAAACACCTGTAAAGACAGACGTCACAATTACAGGAGTCCCGCTAGGCAGCGCGTCCGTAGGCTATTAAGGACCGTAAACTATTAAAATCAGAAGAATTTCTTCCCCTAATTTCGTCAGTTCCATTCCCAGACGCGTTTCGCCATATCATGGCCCAGTGAGGCTAGGATTCGACGAAAGAAAAAAAACCTACATTTAAGTTAAATTGTCGCTCTATTATTAGAACATCCTGTGTATTCCATAATTAATATGTACTTTTACATATTTTGTTATTTTTAAAACACGCAACATTTGAAACAATGGTATGGCCGGTCATACGAAATTATTTTTTTCCACACCTCCCTGTTTAACATTCAAAAGGTCGGTCGACAGCCTCGTACGTCATGGGAGAGTGATTGTTTCTTAAAAACTTCACAAGATATAATCGTGCAGTATGTTAAATTAGCCCATGTGTTTTCATCTTGTACGACATAAAAACAATTTTTGCCCATGCAGAAGTTTAAATTCTATTTTCTTTAATTAAAATAGTGTGTTTAAAATAATGATGTCTAATATAATTTTTCAGTCCTATTATTAACAACAAATGAACTTGGCAAGGAAGGAAGTATCAAATTTATTCCTAGTGACTGTTTGAAGGTTGGAGACAATGATGTTTCTTGAATGATGAAAGAGTTTCGGACTTCCATTGTCTTTATTTGTTTTAAATCACCACGTTTCAACTGGTAAGTATCTTCAGTCGTCTTCAATAAGTAAAGTTACTACAAGACTATTTATACTAGCTAGGTGCACTGAAGCATAACTGAGGTAGGTGCAGTCATGCGTTCAGTTGGCACGCGATCTTATCCTAAGATTACATCTATCTAATGTAAAGATGGTTTACTAAAGCAGCCTGGGTTCTGTTGAATAGCAGCAGCTTCCTTAAACTTTCTCTTCCTCCAGTGTGGTTCCTTATGTAGCTTTCCTAAACTTTCTCTTTCTTCAGTGTGGTTCCTTGTTGTCAATTTCTGTCAATTTTATATCAAATCACTTAAACAACACGAAACATGGCATAGTTAAAACCCTCGTGGATAGAGCAATTACAATCTGTAACTCGGAAGAAGCACTTAAAAAAGAAGCTCACCACATTAAGACCGACCTCAACAAAAATGGCTACCCCACAAGATTAGTTGACACAATTGGAAAATTGTAAGAATCGACCCAACGCGCAAGAGGCAAACAGAGAGGCACAACCAACACTCAATATTGCGTATGTCAAAGGAGTGTCTGAGGAAATAAGAAGACTAAGACAACAATATAGCATCAACACCGTATTCAACTCGAGGGACACCCTAAGAAGCCACCTGACGAAGACAAAGCCTACAAGTCAAAAATATAGGAAAAACTGCGTCTACCAGATCCCTGCGAATGCGGCCAATCTTATATAGGTAAGACATTAAGACAACTCGAGACAAGAATACGTTAAAAGGAGAGACCGAAAAGTCAGATGCAGCTGACCATGTTTGCCATGGAAACATGGTCACCATATCATATGGTCTGAAGCTGAAATCCTACATAAGGAACCACACTGGAGGAAGAGAAAGTTTAAGGAAGCTGCTGCTATTCAACAGAACCCAGGCTGCTTTAGTAAACCATCATTAGACATAAGAAATATTTGGAAACCTTTGTTAGATAGATGTAATCTTAGGATAAGATCGCGTGCCAACTGAACGCATGACTGCACCCACCTCAGTTATGCTTCAGTGTCAGTGCACCTAGCTAGTATAATAGTCTTGCAGTTACTTTACTTATTTAGTATCTATTCTCCTGAAGACGACTGGAGATACTTACCAGTTGAAACGTTGTGATTTAAAACAAATAAAACAATGGAAGTCCAAAACTCTTTCATTATTCAAATTTATTCCTGTTCTGCTGTAATCATAATTGTTTTTAAACTGGCCATAGAGAAATTTTTTGCGAACAAATTATATTTTTGGAGGTCACCTACACAGATAATTCGAAAAATTTAATGGAAAAGCTGGAAAATGACAATGGAAATTAAGGTGTGTCAATTTTCAGACTGAAACTTTTTAAACTCATCCTTTAAAAAAAAATGAAAGTGAATAAGACAGCTGTCAGCCTAAATGTTTTGAATTCGTACAAAATTTTTTTGTTAATTAGAAAAGTGCATTATCACGATATATTTTGTTAGTTTATAGCTTAATTTTTAACATAATATGTATACTATTACTTACATATACTATTATGCTAATAAGCACAACAAAGTTTGATCATGATACCATTTTTACTTTCTTTCCACGACGATAGTTTACTCTGTTTCACGTCACAATTACCCTATTTATAAAAACAATTCCAAAAATCTTCGATTGGAAAGTGAATGACTTTATTTATGGCAATATAAAAATGCTACTTTTATATAGATAATGATCAGCTAATGTTAATCTAAATTATAAATCTGGTATAGACAATGCGTACCGTACGGGTCGGTACGCAGCAATGTCGCATTCATTTCGCAACTTTCACTGAAATTATATGTGAAGTGAATTCAGACCATTCTTTACCGGTAAAGTGTAATGACTAAACAGTTCCTTTTTATAATAAGTAGGTACATTATGGTCATTAACCTTCCTGTATTTTAGTAGTTTTAGGTCTTTATGAATGTCTTTATTTCACTTCTCTACCTAATCCTAATACCCAATTAATCCTTCTTTATACGTGTTTGGTAATTTCTTAAATCTATTTTAGTTATTATACCATTTAATCAAAATTATTTTATGCAGCTGAAATTTTGCATGTGGACTAGAAACTGCATTTAAAAAAACTTTTTCTTATAACTATAACTTTTTTCGATACTTTCAGAAATAACCCCACTTTTGAATTATTTTCTGGAAAAAATTAAAATTTGACAGATAAGGCGAATCACGTGACTACTATTTTTTTGCTTAATTTTTCATCTCGGTCGAAACAGAACTTGATGCCAAAGTCAAATTTCGAATAAAGCTATTAATAAAAAAAAATCCCATATGATGCGGACTTACTGATGGTCACACTGTATACCTATTTACCACCTTACCAAATTTTATATAAATTAGGATGAACTAATTCAGTCTTTTTTTTTTAATCATATTGTTATAAAATACCCATAATATACAAATCATGTTCTTAATTTTATTATTGCCTGCTGTTAAAATAAAAATGCATCTTGTTTCAGGCTGAAAGACTGGCAGACTATGGAAGACTACTAGGTGGTTCACAACCAGCTCTAGATGGACGTCAAAGAGATCTGGACCGGATACAGGACCTTTTCCCCCACGACTACTTGGGACTTCATATATCGGAACCAAATTCCAAATACACCATTGTAAGTTGTGTTTAATTTGTAATATTTTCGTGCAAAAGCCATACCGTACACCGTACTCACTGTATTGAGTCCACGTATTTCGAACTTAGGGGATATGGTAAAATATATATATTTTTATTTATTAAATTAACAATTAATTATATTTTAACACGGTCTTCCGGTATATTAAACATATAACGCTCACGGGCACGTGGCACAACTCAAAATTGAACATTATGGAGAAAACTGCATTTAAAGTTTGCGTTATTTTAATTTTTCATAATTGTAATGTCATTTCACTATCATTAATGAACTTGACTGTGATTATTGGTGGGTTTTTATGTGCTAAATTATTGGGTACTGCTAAGTTACTTTTTGTTTTTAAAAAAGGTGATATTTGTAAGATGTGCCACAATAGGGAACTTGACAAAAATTTTAAATTGGGAAAAAATTCTATAAATCATAAGTACATATTGTCATATAAGATATGGCAGCAAAATAAACAACATATTTCGTCCCAAAAGACCGCTAGAAAGATTTAAAAATGCCCCAAAATTCAAATTATTCCAAGCGGGTAAAAACGCGCTGCTAGTAGTCGTGACGTCAAAGGGTATCATTTGTCAGATTTGTGTGTGACATATCCACGAAATAGGTTATAGGTTTTCAATAAATTTGATGATTTGTCAGGAGTGTCAGGATGACGGATGACCAAACGTCATCGGGCTTCGCGCGCTTAAGAGATCGTTTGAAATGCTTTCGACACGCGCGGAACTTTAAAGAATTTTTACCAAGTTATTTTTGATTTTTAAAAAGTAATAATTGGCGAATCCTTTTTTCAGGCCTAAGTAAATCATATTATTTAAAAAAAAAATTGGAAAGTTCCCTATTGTTGAAATCAAGTGACACGGTTTTGACGAAAACTTATGAAAAGTGTAATAAAAACTGTTAAGTTATTTTTAAATAAAACGAAAATATAGGAAATACCCTTGCTTTATTGAAAAAACATTAAACAGCTGTTTTTGTAAAAATCAGTGAATTGGGAAGGTGAGGGAAGGCAGGGGGCGCGCTAAATCTATTTTCTAATATTTTTTCTCATGGTACAAAAAAATAATATGAGATTTTAGAGGTTTAGCTATAGTTTTCCTGGCAAAATTTTTTAGAATAATTATCCAAATACATGTATTTAAAAAAATGTTAAGCCCCTTTGAGCAAAGTGACATTGCTCGACGAAATACAACCTTTATTTATAACGAACTTATTAATTTCTAAATGTTGGTACTATTTATAAAAAGATCTAAAGAAAACTACTGTAGAAAAAAGCAAAATTCCAATTTTTGTATAATATCCCAGTATATTTCGAATATTTAAGTAACACTATCATTGACTGACGTTTCGTATTTTATTTATTTTTTTATCAAAAAATGAATGTATCCATCCCATTTATCATGCCAGCCACAACTGTAGCTCTCTAGCGTTTCTGTAACCAAATATATTGACAACAACATTGTTAGATTACGCGACTTACCTGTAGGATGATTAATCGTAATTTTCCTAGCTTGTAGTACGATATAATACAGATAAGTATAGTTTCCATTCTTTTTCAACCTCTTGGTACAGATTTAAAGATATAGAAGTGCTTCGGCTGCATTGCGCGGTCTTCCTGGCTGATGCGGTGCCTACTTCATTCCGTTTTCTTGCAAATTCTGCTTTTTAGGGTATTTAAGGGAAGGGTGGGAGATTATCGTACGGCAAGCTAGGAAAATTACGATTTATCATCCTACAGGTAAGTCGATTAATCTAACAATTTTCCATCGCTTGCCTACCGATATACTTACCTAATACACAAGTAGTAATTTAAAATAACTGTTGTATTGGCAAACACAATTTATTTATGTAAATTGTAATATATTCAGCAATTAAAATATACCTACACGGTGGGCCAAAAAAAGTTACCACATTTGAATTTTTGGAATAACTTTGTTGTTGAAAATTATTTTTGAACCAAATTTGCAGGACATATTAACAAAAGTATATAGGTTCTTGTAAAATAAATTTAAAAATAATAAGAATGACAATATCATACAGGGCAGGTTAAAATAAGAAGTTACTTGAAACTAGTCGCAAAAATAGTTTTTTTATTTTTAAAATAATTATGACTTACATCTTAAAGCTTGTTATGTCCTTAACAAAAAACGTCTTTTCACATTTTTTGATATTTCATTCGATTCGATAGTTATAAGCAATTAAAAAAAAAAATCTCTATGCGATTTATTAACATCAAATCAAATCTAATAATCTAACAAAAAAAAATCATTTAAAAAATTGTTCAATATTATGTTCTCGGGTTTGTTCAATGCATTTCTGTAAACGTCTCTTCCATTGATTAATTGCGCCATTGACTGTATTATGGTTTATCCTTTTAAGTCGTCCATACTATTCAAATTTCTATTTTTGTGCACGGCTGCTTCCAAATTTCCCCATTTGGCGTAATCCACAGGATTGAGGTCTGGACTGTTTGGCCGCCTTCATCTGGAGCGATAATTCCTGGACATTGTTGTCTTAAAAAACTAATGGTATATTGTGATGGATGGGCAGGGGCACCATCTTGCATGAAAATATAATAATCCTGAAACGTTTCCAATTCCGGTAGCATGATTTCAAGAACTTCGTGGCAGGATACAACAGAATTAACTTTCGCGCCAGAGTTTATATAAATTACACAGTCTTGTTTTGCCTAGTTTTGATACACCAAGGGAGACCATCACGCCTGGAACAAAGTGTCCTTGTTCAACAAGTAGCCTATCTGCACTAATGTTTTCTTTTTTAGCGACATTATCATACAACCTATTATTTTGGGAATTTTTCGATGGTTGCAAGTAAAACATTTTTTCGTCCGTAAACCAAATGTTATTGACACTATTATTTCTTCTAAATTTTCTCTGCAAACCTATATACCTATCCGACCTTTTTGCCACTTCCGATAATTTGTGCACATACCTTCTTTTAAATGTTTTAAAATGAAGATCTTCCCTAACAATCCGTCTAACTGAAGATATTTTTATAAGATAATCTCTTTGAATCATTCTTGGGCTTTTACTACTTCCTGGAAAGTTTACATATTGTTAAACAGATCAATATTTCTACTAACTATGACAAATGTCAAGTTAAAATTTATAGCAACCTACAAAAGACGATATGAATTTGTTTGCCTGGCCAACTAAAAAAAGGGTGACATTCAGTTATTGAGCTAGTGTAGTCATCATTCGGGTCTAAAGGCCGTCGTCGGTTGGAATTTCTTCCTAACGTTTCGCTAGCACGAGTGGCGAGCTTCTTCAGAGGTCCTTCCATCTCCGGTGCTGGAAGTAGACTGTCACGGACTGTCCAGCTTTCGTTTTTTTTTTAAATAAACTTCTTGGTGACTTTGTTATTAAAGTTATCTAGGTATGTCCCGAACCATCGCTTTTTCGATTGATAGCATTGCTAAAGCTGTTAATTATAAGCACTACTTAAACAAGTTAAACTATTAGTTTGTCCTTGTCCTAACATCTGAAAACTTACCACATTATGACGATGTTTTGCACTATTTTTATGTTTTTTTTATTTTCTCTGAAAGATGTTTTAAGTCCTGCACCCCATTTTTAGTCCAATTATCATCCCCGCCAAAAAGAAGACACACGAAACAAAAAAATTATTTTTGTCCTCACAACCGCGGCATATCCAGGATATTTTATAATATATTTCTTTGTCAAACTTACGCGTAAACTGTGCCTTACTTTTACATTTTGATTGCACTTGTACTATGTTCAATATTGGTAGTGGCCGCCTTGCATTTTTTAAATCAAGTTTTTCACTTATGCTCAGAGAACTAAACACAAGCTTCTGTAAATCACTGACCTTTATATTACACGACATTTTCCAACTTTATAACGTAACTAATAAATCAAATTAAAACAAATAAACAAAACATCAGGGGCATCGACAGGTCGCATCGCCGGAGTACATAATAATATATCGATTATTCTACCGGGACATCGCGACACGATTCGCGAAGAGCTGTTGGGCGCGGAAAATTGGAGCTCATCCGTGGCAGCTCGTTGTGCGATGTGTAGGTGACGTCACGCCTACGCAGTCATGCCAACTCAGTGAGAAGTCGCGTTGAATCGGGACGAATAATCTGCCGCCCGCGCTTAGTACAACCTTGAGTGCGCGCAGCTCGCTTGTCTATGAGTATAGCCTGCCCGTTGAAATAGGGCTATGTTTGGTTTGAATTATTTTAATTAATTGCTTACATACATTGCCTTATTGGTTTTTTAAGTAAAGTATTTTTGCATTCGGTTTGAAATAATTGCAGGGAGGGCGGCGCCCCAGAGCCCTTCATTAACGAGTTGGTTGCCAGTGTGTATAGTTTTTTTTATGAATTAATATAACACTATTGTTGTTTCCCCTTATTGATGAGTGTGTAGTTCTTAGGGCGGGTCTACACTATGCGTATTCAGCAGATGCGTATTTCGGCTGCGTATTTTCTGCAAGAGAGTTGTTGCGTACGCATTGTGCATATTTTCGGCGTCTATGTGCGGAAGCGTACACGGTATGGCAGGTATGTTCAAAGTAAAATTTGTTTGCGCTTTGGAAGCCGCGGGATTACTTCGGACGACCCACCCGCAGGAAGTATTGGATTCATACCTGCCCCCCCCCTCTATTTTTTAGTAAGTGAGCCAGTAACTTCCAAACTATTTTTTCAGGTAATCATTTGTTTTTGATTAATATTTGAATCCAATAGAATTTCGATAAAATGAAGAGTTTTGAAAATAATTTGAAAAGTCAAAGCACGTGTTTTGTATCAATGAACCGGTTAATTGCGCTCGGGACCATCAGCATGCGGAGGTACGTATTTTCGGCGGTATACTGCGTGGTTGCGTATTCTACGCATATAATATGTGAACGTTCCAATTTAAAACAATGTGCTGCCATCTTGCCGAAAATACGCAGCCGAAATACGCATCTGCTGAATACGCATAGTGTACACCCGCCCTTAGGTTAAAATCAATGGTAGAGGGGACACATAGTTCACGTGTAGTGTGATACTAAAGAAATACAAGAAGTGGTTGCGACTGATGTTTTTATACTATCTGTAATTTGTATTTCTATTTTTTCTTTGTATATTGTCTTGTCAGTACGTAGTGCACATGTTCTGAACTAAACATTAGGCCAAAGCAACGAAAGTCTAAGAAAACTGCAAAACGTTCAGTTATTTTTGTACTTTTTGTATTCACAATAATGATTGTATTAAGTATATTAATAAAGAAAAAGGCTAGCCTGAGTTCCTAATTTTATTATACATAATTCACATTACGATTTATTGTTAGAAGATGGTTCTATATCACCTCCAAAGGCACAATGTCAGAGTTTGCTTTGACCTAGATCCATTAAAGTTGGTACTTTTGACCCATATCCAACGACTTTTTAATTTACCTATACCAAAATTAGGTCATTTGACCAACCTATATCCGAAATCAATATCAGGTAATATCTTTGTTATTTATAATAATAAAATATTATTTTATTCTATTTTAGCATCTTATTGCAGTGTCCATTTATTTCAAAACTTGTTTTTGTGATATAGATCAAAAGAATACTAGTATGACGAATGGTTTAACCAAAAACTAGTGCACCAGGTGAATTTTTTCCAACATTGACAGTTTATAACAATAACAAATTAATGTCAGCAACAAATTAACGCCGCAGGAATAAATAACAATGTAATTTAGCATTAAATGAAAATTAGCAGACTGAGCATAAATAATTAAAGTTAGGTACTACTAAAACAGCACCGCCGGTAAAAATGTATATCAAAATAAGTGATTTTTTTAAATTTTAACGCCTTAGGTAGGCTAATAAAAAATATCATTTACGGTACTTACACCGTTTGGTTTTGTTGCGTTTTTAATTTATCTCAACTTTTTACTTGTAGAGGTGTTCTTGGGTGCTTTCAAAAGGACATCATGTAATTTCTATACATAGTTTAAAGTTCTATGAATCAGTTTCTTATGGCAATATCGATTAGACTGTGACTTAGTTGAATTTTTTTTATCACACTTGTTCATTTACTTTCAACAAAGCACCTATACAGCACCTGTTTGTCGCAAAATGAAAAACTCCTTAATCAGGTAATCAAAACACATTAAATTAGCACTTGGGAGAGCAATAACAACGGAAATCGTTGCTTACTAAGGCTCAAGTGCTGTTATGGCCAGCAGGAATGTTAATTCCTGTTGTTTTAACAGAGATTTATAACAGTACCTACTTACGTCTGTTATGCAAAGCAAGTGCTATTGATTCGCATTTGTTTATTTGGGCTTTTGGGTAGCTTATTTATAAACAACTGAATAATTTTTGAAGTGTGAGAAGAATAATTAAAATCTTTGGACATTTTGCAAATTTTTACACTTAATCAAAAAAATTTCGGGCAATGGTATTTTAAAACGCGAGGTCGAATTCTGAAACATCGCAAAAAAATTGCACGATGTCTTGTCAGCATACTTTTTACTCGACAAGTGCTATATAAGTGCTTAAAACTTTGTTTTTTCTTTGAGTAAAAGATACGGAATAGATTGTATCCTAGGACCTGGGACCAGGCCCGATCTTAAGCCATGTGACTTCGGTTTGGTTCTATGCATTATAGGTCAATTAAAAAGTCTTTTTATGACGGGCTTTTATCTGCTTGTGATGAAGCGTGTATACCGGACCGCGATTCTAGAAGAAAAACAGAAGAGAAGCTTATTTACTTACTGGTTTGTTCTTAAATCACTAGTGGGATTGTACACCGGCCACTGCAGACTGCGATACCATATGTATAAAATTGGAATACTGATAAGTGCCGGCTTTGCATGGAAGATGCAGAAATAGCAGAACACGTAATGTGCGCCTGCCCCGCGGCAGGAAGAATCATTCCACCCCATTTGGTGAGGTTACTCTGCTGCCGGATGATATGAAAAATGTCTCCCCCAATACCATCATTAACTTCATCAAAAAGTTAGACCTATTGGGGGAAATATATAAACAAGGTGTGAGCCACAATAGACCACATGGTCGCATTGGAGGGTTAGCTGTAACCCACTCACTTTTAACCTATTAACTATCGCCTGCTGGTTTATTCGCATGAGGTAGCTTAAGTGCTGGAAATGATTCTAAAAACCTTAAATAAGTAACGAACTATCAATAAACTAATTTAGTATCCACGTACATATCTTATATTATATTATGTAGAACTGTTGACTACATATTATCAATTGATGTAGTAGCTGCTAAGACTCTTCATATCTTTAGTTTATTACTGACTTCGTTTTATTGGAGGCGGCAGTCAAGCACGATGATCTTGCATTTTATATCAATAGAGCCTAGGCTTGGCGTATAACACGGAAAACATAATAGTGTAACGTTAATGCTAATTCAGTAATTATTTAATAGATTTAGAATAAATTAACGGGTCGATTTTATTCGAACTGACAGCCGGGGCGCGGATGATACTGTAATAATGTATGTGCGGACGGTATTTACATATGAATTGGCTATTACGGTATGTAAAATAGTGCTTATTGTTTTTGAGATATGTGATTGTGTTCAGTCTGGATGGTTTCTTTACTCTGTTCTTTAAAGTCAGTGTGCGCTTTTGGTTTTGCTAAAAGCTTTTATATACTAAAATAACGAAATTCGGGTAACTGTAATTTTACAATTGCACATTGAAGTAAAAAGTCGGTAAAGTGTAGATTGTGCACATGGTGCGGGTACCAGCTAGTGCCACATTATAAATAAAATGAGCATAGAGAAAATTGCTCCTGCGGGTGTTTTTATATATATTTACCTGAACAACCCTTAAATTGTTAAAATTACTATGAAATTTCTTTTTGTATTGTATTTTATTCCACAATATACATGTAACTTCCTTAATATAAAATCTTAGCTTCGTGATCATTCGGTAGAACAGCTTGGTACTCATATACTTTTAAGGGTATTTAAAGTCATCCAAGCGCTTTGTATTGAATGGTTATATTTTCTCCTAGAGAATATTTTAGTCTGGACTTGGCAATTTTGGATGAAAACCTGTTAGCTCAAAGCATTATTTCTCTTTCTTCTGTACCGTTTTATTAGCGGGCACAGTAAAGTTATTTTAAAAAAGTAGTTGCCTTGCCACTCAGAAACACTTTTTAGATACGCCACAGATGCTGATACCAGTAGCTTCGTCTGTGGAGACACAATCTATTCATATAGCTATGCCAAATAAAATGAGCTATTTTGATATAAAGATACTTTTAAAACCGCCAGCAAAATTTTTTGCTTGTATTATACTAGGTCCTTTTTCGTTGCCTTTAATGTATTTATTGATTTAAACCATGTCAAATAAAAGTCCTTCTTTTCTAAATAAATTTACATTTTTTCAAATGACATTTTACCAATTCTAAATGGTTTTTGTTAAGAAAAGCAGCACACGCAACAATAAATAAATCTACTAATCACCCCTATTAATCTCTAATCACTGACACACGTTCAAAGAATGTCTTCACATTGTTTATGTAAATGATCTTCAGAAGAGCTCTCACCAAAAGCCGTACATCGCCCGCTCCCTTTTGAACCGCGAGATGCGATCTCTTCTTTATTTATTTCAAATCGATTTGATAATTGCTGCTAAACTGGTACTTTGTATAAATTATGACTTTACTGATCACTTCTGCAAGATATTTTAGGAATAAGTAGTCACGGAGTATTTCAACATCCAATTCAATCATGAAAAAATAAGATAATAATTAAAGTAAATCAAGTTTCAGCTTTTCTTATTTGTGACAATGCAGATAAGTTACTGATAGTTATTATTGTTATTATCATTTATTTTATATTAATTTATATTTATTGAATTTCAAATTTTTGATCCTACCTCGTATAGGTACCATAAGACTTTTACCGGATTTAATGGGTGTTATTTTCGTTTGAGAACATGCAGAACCTATCTAAAATAAAATTAATTTTCTGAACTTAAAGATAAAAAAATTTTCCCATATGCTGCGCACTTTCCGCCGGTCACTGTATATTACGTATTTGCGGTATGCAGTGGCGTGCCGAACGGGCCCGCAGTGCCCGCAATGCAGGGGGGGCCCGGGGAATCTGGGGGGCCTCCGCTCAGCCTCGACCTCTATAATACTTATACTTAATTTTATAGCGGCGGAATATGTGTATGTATACCTCATAATTTTCCAAAATCAAATTAAATACATTTTGCCTTATCAGTACCTATTTTATGGCAAAAGTCGACAACATGACAACGTAGTCGAACGTAGAATCCAAGACGACAAGAATAAGTGGCAATGTTACAGTGACGCGACGCGTATCTATGGTAACCAAGTTCTTCTGGGAATCCCAGACTGTCGATAACGTGGCCATGATGCTCGCGTTATTGAGATTGAGATTATTGGTTATTGGTATTTGGAATTCTTATTCTTCAAAAAGTCGAAAGAAAAAAAAATATATAAAGGTGAGGTCACACCAAATTTTTTCTATCTATAAACCGATTTGAAATATCACCGTAGACAGCAGTTTCACTGATTAATTTTTTCATGTAGAGGGGGAGGGGGGGGGGCGTTGAAAAAAAATGCGGGGGGGGCGAAGACCTTGGCACGCCACTGGCAGTACGAATATGTTAAAGGACATAGGCCATTTCAACTTTTCATCTTAAAATAATATCGGCAAAGTCCATAATTTCTCGAAATTTGTCAAAAAATTTTTTTAAATGACCATGTATTTTTGAAATGTCAAAATAAGGCCAAAAATATAGATTCGTTCTTACCAGCGCGCAGCGGTCAGAAACTGTCAGCGAATTAACGACGCATGCGAACGTGTTTTAAAAGCGTTGCCACACGACAAATCCCAAACCGCTGACAGAAAATCCGGCGTTCGCAGAAGCCAAATCGTAACGTAAACGCAAAGCAAAAAATTTTCAACCAGTTCGCAACCAGTTAAGAACCACGCATGTGCAGAGAAAGGTTGGGAATCTGTTGACAAGTGCTTGTACGAACAAAGCTATATTATTTTTTAAGGTACCTACTGGTTTATATTTTTAAAATAAAGGTACCCAAAAAAACTTAAATTAATTGATTCAGCCGATATTAGGTGGAAATCCATATTATAGTATTATGGGATAACAGTAAAACAAAGTTGAACTTGTAAATTTCCACTATATTACCAAGAAAAATGACATGTTTCGCTAACACTGTAGCTTCGTCAGATGACAATTAAGGATTTAATAAAAGGTGAAAATAAAAATAAAAGGTTGGTGCACTAACATTATTGAAGGCACCTAATAAAGGCCTAAAGGCATACTGTATGCCTTGAACTAAATTATTTTGAGTTCAACGACAAAATATACACTAGTAAAAATGGTCTTATTATGGGTAATCCTCTTAGTCCTTTACTGGCCGAAATATTTATGGATTTTTTAGAAGATAAAATAAGCAATCATCCTCTTTTCAAACAGTTTCTCTATTGGCATAGGTATGTTGATGACGTATTAACTTGTTTTCGTGGAACTGATAGACAGTTAGAAGTCTTTTTAGAATATATTAACAGCCTACACAATAATATCAAGTTTAAAATAGAACACGAAAGTGACAATTCTTTTAAGTTTCTTGCGAGGGGTAATTCACTGAGAAAAATTTGTACACCATTTTCCATATTGCCGAATTTTCTTGTATTTTCCTCGTATTTTCTGTATTTTCCTTGTATTTTCCTGGTATTTTCTAGAAGTTGTACACCATTTTCGCCAACAATATTCCTTTTTTTTTTAGAAGGTCGGGGTTCTGGCGACTTTTTTTTTTAGACGTCAGCAGCGTTATTCTTTTCCAGAATCTTAAGTCGGTTATTCCTTATGTTGGCCTGTATTTTTCTCGTATTTTCTTTGTATTTTCTGTATTTTCCTGGTATTTTCTAGAAGTTGTACACCATTTTCGCCAACAATATTCCTTTTTTTTTTAGAAGGTCGGGGTTCTGGCGACCTTTTTTTTTTAGACGTCAGCAGCGTTATTCTTTTCCAGAATCTTAAGTCGGTTATTCCTTATATTGGCATGTATTTTTCTCGTATTTTCTGTATTTTCATCGTATTTTTATCGTATTTTCTGTATTTTTTTCGTATTTTCTGTATTTTCTTCATTTTCCTCGTATTTTCTGTATTTTCTTTTGTATTTTCTAGAAGTTGTACACCATTTTCTCCAGTGAATTACCCCTCGTTTTCTTGATTTAAATATTAAAAGAGAAAATAATAGACACGTTCTCTCCGTTTTCCATAAACCATCTCATACTGATACTGTCATACACAACTCTTCGTGCCACCCTATACAACACAAATTAGCTTCTTTTCACAGTATGATCCATAGACTAGTAAATCAATTTTCAAAAAGAACTAAACATTAACAAATTGCAGTTAATAACGGATAAAACTCAAATCTAATTAACCAAATCCTAAAAAAGAAAACTTACAAAAAGGCTATTAACTTAGTTTTTCCTAGAAGCAAAAACTTTGACCAATTTAAACTTGTCACTTTCTTCGGACAACCTAGCAAAGTAGTTGGCAATTTTCTTAACAAACTTGATATAAACTTGTGTAACAAAACTAATAACTCTTTAAGTAAATTTATCAAAAACAATAAAACTAAAAGCGATAAAAACAAAAAATCAGGCGTCTATAAATTAAAATGCAAAGATTGTCCTAAAACATACATTGGCCAAACGGGTAGACATTTTAACAAAAGAATACAGGAACATTATAACAGTTTTCTAAAAAATAAAGCAGACTCAAACTAAGCTAACCATTTATTTGATTATCAACATGATTTCGATCCTTCCTTTCAAATCTTACACAGAAAACAAAGGCTTAACATTGAATTTGTTAGAATATATGGCAATAAATAACTTTTTCCGTCGACCGTGTATTTACAACCTTAATTAATGTATAAAAAATCATACATTAATGGCCCCTATTAATGCATGATTTTTTTTATTAATAAACGATTTTAGGCAATCAAACATACTACAAAGCACGCACTGCCGCGTACATAATGGCGTTGCCATAGTTTCTGTCAATGTCAATAAGTTTGAAATTCAAAAAATTGTTGGTACAACGCTTATAATATGTAGTTTGGTTCTAAATAAAAAAAAATAATCTATTAACAAGACAATCGACGGAAAAATATTGTAACTAACGCGTATATTAAATAGCGATTAATAATCCACTAGTTTGTTAAATTACTATAAAAATACGGACCTGCTACTTAATGATCTATTAGATTTAAATAATTCACCTTTGCTAAATTTATTCTGTTGACCATATACTTAAGATTTTGTAAATTACCCATATTGTACCCTATCTAATTTAATTTTTAAACCCTCTGTTGGATTTCCCTGCTATTGTAACCCTTCCACTGTTTTATTTACATCTTCAATAATTTTAGTGCACCAACCTTTTACTTTTATTTTCACCTTTTATTAAATCATTGTCATCTGACGAAGCTACAGTCTTTCTTAGCGAAACATGTCATTTTTCTTGGTAATATAGTGGAAATTTACAAGTTCAACTTTGTTTTACTGTTTCCGTAATACTATAAAACTTAAATTAGAGGCACCCAAATTTTTTTAAATATCACCATATAAAAAATTTAAATGACTATGGAAAATATATTTGCAGCATCTTCGTTTCTCGAAAAGTGATACTGTCGCAAAAATCGCATCCTTCTTTACTAATAAGAGAAATATTTGGAAAATCTCTTATTTTTAGAAAAATATTTTAACAGTGTGATAATCTAAATGTGATTTACCAATGCGTTGGCTTTTAGTTTTACGTTTTTTTTATAGATTAAAGCACTTACCTAGTCACATTCCCTATTAGTCTCCGAATAAAAATTAAACAGTTTTTCCATGACATTAAAACGTCAACGAAATTGTTAGCTATATATATTATAGACTATAAACATTTAGAAATCTTAGGCAACCATCCTATAAAGTGTGAGTTTATCTCTTTGAAAAATTATACCCATAATGTCGTCATTCTTCGCTTGTTAATCCGTATAGTTGCGCAACACACCTCTACCAGATTTTTATGTCAATAACCTGTAAATTGTATGTTTTTTTGTAGTAAATGAATTTTTGAAATTGGTATTGTATACTCTTGCTAATGAGCCTAATGAATAAAAATGTAGCAATTGCTTTTTCTTATAAAATCGAAGTAATTTCTTAAAAGCCAATGAATAAAAACTAAAGTAATTGCTTTTGCGTACAGCGATTGCTTAAAAGTGCAGGAATTGCTTCTAGTCAATGCAATTTCTTAAAAAATAGAAGCAATTGCTATCGTTTGCTTAAAATGTGATGAATAAATTAAGGAATTGCTTTTTCTAGTGTAGCAATTGCTTTCAACTTTTTAAGGTAGGTCGACCTCATTTGCTTGGTAGCAGTCAACTTTAGTTCTCCGCTGCATACACGTGCGTTGCTCTTAATTTGTGTTTTCAATTATGGCCGAATATGAACGTCCGTAAAAGAAAAATCTACAGTGTACGTAAAAAGTGCAGATATGATGATTTCAGAAAGTTATATCGATTTGAGTGCGAAAATGTGGCTGGCAAATTATTTTTTGACTGATACTAGTAAAAGGCGAGGGGGTGCACTGTCGCCTTTAAATAAGATTAAAGTCTTTCTGCGGAAATTGTCGGATCCAGGATTTCAAAATTCTGTAGGTGAAGAACTCGGTGTTCACCAAACTACTGCCTGTAAGACATACACTTCTGATGTAATGGATGCAGTTTTGGAGAAGGCCAATATTTATATTAAATTTCCTACAAGTGCTGAAGCTGTTGTGGGCGCTAAACGGTTGTGGTCAGAGAGATTTATTTATGTTCCTTCAATTTATGAACGAATATCAATTGCTTGTCTTTAATTTCTTCATCACTACTATCACTTTCCTCATTTTCACTGAAATCTGCCATATCACAAATATAAGTTTCCTATTTTCCACAAAACCGTAACAGATTAATATTGCACTAAATAAATAGACCAACTCTTTTGCAAATTAGGCACCAAACTGAACATGAAATCTATAATCTGAACAAGTGGATAAGCCACGTCTGAACTTGTATTGAATAAGCATTTGCTACAGAGGTGTAAGAAAAACAGCAATTGCTTCAAAATTTTATTCATATCCAGATCTAGCAATTGCTTTTATTTATAGCATTTGCTAGTCAAGCAATTGCTTTTACTAAAAAGTAATCGCTTCAAGTAATTGCTTCATTTTTATTCATTAGGCTCAAATGGCCAGCGCCAATAAGTACTGTATTAAAAAAAGTCTATTTTTCTTTTAGAAAACAAAATCGTTTCGAAAAAAGTCCTTAGGAGATCTTACGATAATGGAAAGCAACAGACCCTGTAACAGGATATTTTTAATGGAAGCCCCGTGCGCCATGTCCCCATCCCAGATGCACCTGTCAGCGAAGCCTCGACATCTTTTTTTGTTTTCTGATCTCCTGTTAGTTGCCAAACCAAGGTCAGCAGGACATTTTAAGCTTAAGGTAAATGATTTTCTTTCTTGATATGAGGATTTGTAATAATAAAATAAAGGGAAAGCGATCTTTCAGACGAAAAATGGGAAATAATTTTTAATAAGTAATTAGTTTCTATTAATAACTGTGGTGGAAATTGGAAATGGGGGAAAAACTTAAAATAAATTACTGTGTATTGCAACATTTTTCTAGTCACCTACTCATAAAGCAAAAATTAAAGATACATTTTGCCACCGAAAATTTTATTAAAATAGCAATTTCAATACCGACACCTACTAACTGCACTTTTCGAAGTTCTAGTAGGTACCTACATTTGTTCCTCACAAAACCTTAGGTGCTGGAACTTTTAAAATATTTTCCTACGACCACCTATGAAAATGAAAAAAGCACCCCTAACTTGGCTGGAAAGTCCTTTTTTTAAGACCGACCAGAAAATATACACTTTCTGGACAATTTTTCGTCCCGAAAATAACGTTTTCTCGATCAAGACCGGAAAATGGACGTGAGGGACCGGCAACAGATTTTTCCGGTCACTGGTTTTTTCATTTTTCCAATCGCTCTTTGATAATACAATATACCTTGATTTCGTTACTATGATAACAACATTTCGATGTATTGTTGAGTTCGTTGATTTTTAATTTGTTGTTTATGTCAAACTTGTTTCGCGAGTGCGCAAATTTAAAAATATGAATTCAGATTTTGAATTATCCGACACGGAAAATGAGATTCCAGAAGAAATTTTGGAAGCAGCAAGAAAAGCGGCTTACGATATATTGCCAGTAAAATCAAAAGCGCGTTACGAGAAGTCATACGCGACGCCGACGCACTTAAAAATTGGTGTCGAGAAAAAAAAGTGAAAAATGTAAAAGAAGAAGTTCTTTTGGCATATTTTCCTTAAAAGTCCCAAAAACGCGCTTCTTCAACATTATGGAGCTTTATTCTTTTATCTGGTTTTAGTATTGTTAATCACTTTGTTATATAAAATAAAATAAAGAATTAAATGCATATCGAAGTGTCGGTCTTAAAAAAAAATATTGTACGTCACGCAACCGGAAAGTAGTGTTTTTTAGGTCGAGACAAGCATTTTCAGGGCGAGCCGTAGAGGCGAGTCCTGGAATCTCGAAGAGACCTTCAAAACACTAATTTTCGGAGGAAAAATTGTGTACATTACTCGTGTGAAAGTAATTTTCTCACACTTGGAGAATTTCCGAATACCCCCTTGTTTGAAAAGTACCACTTTCAACACTTGTTATGTAATATACTATTTTTCCCAGTTTATAAGCTTATAATTTAAAAGGTAAATTTTATTGCAAGCCTGCGTAATGCTCTTAAGGTGGCATTCTCAACGTCATTTAATCCATTACCAACCTATAACCTATTTCTCCTTATTTTTTAAGTGTATTACTTTATTAACTAATATTTAATTAAAATCAATATCGTCTGCACATTATTTAGATCATATCTGACATATTACGAAAATATTAATGCATTTCATTGTTAATTTGGGAAGAAACGTGTGTAAAAGAAACATCACACAATAAAGTTAAAAAAAATCTTACCAGATATTTTTCGCTACACGATTCTCCTAAAATAATTTATGAAATTCCTTTATATTTATTTAATAGGTCAATTATTACCTAGGGAATATGCTATCGGCATTGATTTTATTTAAATTTTGGGCAAACGCTATTTATAATAAATAAATCTACGCAAAATACGCGATAGGTTGGCAAGCATGTTGATACTCCCACCTTAAGCCGTATTGTTATTTTTAGGAAAGCGTTAGAGTATCAGAATTATGGATGGCACCTTGTCCGGAATCCGAAACGGGGTTCCTTTTAGGATGGCCGTCACCAGCAAGAACGTACTTGGCTACTTTCTGCACCCAGGCCGCCAGAGATTCCTGGTGGAGGAAGCTCAGGCAAGCTCTATCAGATCAGTTGAGACTTGAACCGCCGGTAACAAACATAAAAGTAAGTAATAACAACATTTTAATATTTGCGACAGAGAGAGGTTTAAGATTTAGCCCTTCATGACAAAATTAGAACTTTTAGTTCTCCCGTTATTTTCACATTGTACCGTGCGAGCAAAAATTATTTGTATCAAAGAGGGCCTTGCATCTAAGGACGTAATGCTTAGCCGTAGAGCTTAATACCTGTTGGGTGTCAGTAACTACCTGAATAAACAATCAATCAGTTATTCCGTTATCTTTGACAGTCGTTACAAGTAATTTGATTTTGATTCATCGCTAATTTTTCCAATTTCTTGAACAATTAACACAATGGGCTTTACGGAACAGCACAAACATTCATGGTTGAAGCGTATTTTCGAAACGGGGTTAGAGTAAATGGTGAGTGGCAATGCAAGCCGGGTTTGTGCATAGACGATTTTCACGAACATTTTCCTAACGTTGCTTTTATTGCTTGGGATTTTTATCATTGCCTGAAAAGAACCGTGGCTGTGTTTAGGGAAACAGGTTCTATACAATACAAAAAAGGAGCAGGAAGACCATCTGTAAGAATAGAAGAACTTGTTGCAAACGTTCGTGAAATAATGCAAAATACGCCAACAAATTGTATAAGACGCCTGTCCCAAGAAGTGGGAAGATCTTATGGAACATGCAGGACTATTCCTAAGAAGCAGCTAAATATATTTCCTTATAAAGTGCAAGTATTCCAAGAAATACAAGCCGCAGATTTTGAAAGACGCAGGAATTGCTCTTAATGGTTGTCCCAAAATTTATTGGAAAGAAATGATTTATTAGACCTGACATTTTTTTCGGATGAAGCCTGTTATGTAATTATTTTTCTTTCTGTATTTTTTAATTTTGTAAACAACAAAAAAAAATCTATACATTTAACTCCACTTTGAGTATGGACTAGGTACCTACTTCTTCAAAACAAAAAAAGAAATTGTGTTTGTCTACTTATTTTATTACTCATTAGTTTGGCATATCATGTCACAATATGAATTTGACAAAATTTTGACCTATATTTGATTAGATATAAATCGTCCCCATATCATTGTGATCTAAACCAAGCCCTACCTTTTTTAATCCAAGCCCCCTTTGATGCAAATAATTTTTGCTCGCACGGTATATGGAATACAAAACTCCACCATATAGTCTAAAAATATTTTGAACTATAATTTCTACAAAGTAAACTATGTTTTTTAAGTCCTTTTATTTTGAAAGTATGTGGCATCTCAAAAATTTGAGATAGTAAATTATCATTTTAATGTTGACTAATAAATAAATGAATTTGAGATGAAGGGTTTTAATTTAATTATAGTCAAAGTGTCGTTTCGCAAATAAATTACAGTGTGGTAGGTACTTCTGCTTCCAGCCGATGTATCACGATATTTTAAAGCCGAAAAACAACTACCCCTCTCCCCTCCCTCTTCAGCGCCCTGCTATAATAATGATTAGAAATCAGTATCTAACCATTTTTATTTTTCTCTTTAGGTGGTATATAGGGATCCTCTTAGCGGTACGGAATGCTCAAAAACGCTGGGCGTTGGACCTAAAACCTCATCTACTGACGTGGCCAGACTAGCCCTTGATGAATCACGGACATGCGACATATCCTATACGTTGTATACTAGAGATCGGGACAATGCACCTTGTCCTTTAATAGGTAGGTTAATACATTTTAAAATAACAGCACCGCTGATTTTAGTTCATTTTTTGCTGCCTGTATGTGATGTAACATTGATATTTGACGCATTATCGCCATTTGAATTAACCAGCATTTATCTATGCTTGACAATACCGGATATTAGAATTTGACTATAATTTTTAACCAAATATTGTTCATTTATACAGTGTCACCAGTAAAGTCCGCATCATATTATGGGATTTTTTTTTATTAATAGCTTTATTCAAAATTTGACTTTGGCATCAAGTTCTGCTTCGATCGAGATGAAAATTAAGCAAAAAAATAGTAGTCACGTGATTCGCATTATCTGTCAAATTTTAATTTTTTCCAAAAAATAATTCAAAAGTGGGGTTATTTCTGAAAATATCGAAAAAAGTTATTAGAAAAAGTTTTGTTAAATGCAGTTTCTAGCCCGCATGCAAAATTTCAGCTGCATAAGATAATTTTGATTTTTACCTATATTTTGTAAATTGCACCACTTTTGCAAAATAAGACTCAACGCAACCTACATAAAACTTCTTAGTTTTGACAATGCTTTATTTTAGATATATTTTCTTTAAAGTGGCGCCATATTAAATGTGTGTTTTTCTACAAAATCAAAATTGAGCTATTACAATTTGGTCGCATATGTGATGCAAAGTTTATTTGTTTTGGACCCTGTATAAGGTAACTTCATAAAATAAGTATTTTTAAAAACGTAGTTTGTGTCTGAAAGTAAAAAAATAAAAAATAAAATAAAGGTGTTTTAAATTAAATCGTTGAAAATAGATAAAGTTTACGTTAAGTTAAAATAAAATTTATTTTCCGCTTAATGAACACTTAACTGATGACACTGTGTTCTTTTTTGTCTTAATATTAAGGTGTATTACTTTCAGACACAAACAACGTTTTCAAAAATACTTATTTTATGAAGTTACCTTATACAGGGTAAAAATCAAATAAACTTTGCATCACATGCGACCAAATTTTAATAGCCCAATTTTGATTTTGTAGAAAAACACACATTTAATATGGCGCCACTTTAAAGAAAATGTATCTGAAATAAAGCCTTGTCAAAACTAAGAAGTTTTATGTAGGTTGCGTTGAATCTTATTTTGCAAAAGTGGTGCAGTTTACAAAATATCGGTAAAAAATCAAAATTATCTTATGCAGCTGAAATTTTTCATGTGGGCTAGAAACTGCATTAAAAAAAACTTTTTCTAATAACTTTTCGATATTTTCAAAAATAACCCCACTTTTGAATTATTTTTTGAAAAAAATTAAAATTTGACAGATAATGCGAATCACGTGACTACTATTTTTTTGCTTAATTTTCATCTTGATCGAAGCAGAACTTGATTCCAAAGTCAAATTTCGAATATAGCTATTAATAAAAAAAACATCCCATATGATGCGGACTTTACTGGTGACACTGTATATTCTGTCAAATTATATAAACAGTGAATCTATAAAACTATATTTAAATATACAGCGAAAATATTATATAATATAGCCTATTTATTTCTAAGATCGTTTAAATGTAAGCACGCTGCTTGCAAACGAAATACCGCCGATATGGTATACCTATTTCAATTTAATATTCGATCGGCGAATAAGGATATAAGCTGGCGGAGTCTCCACCAGATCATCTGAATCCTCTTCTAATTTTAGAGCAATACCTTTGTTACCCACCCTGGCTAAAATAATAGAAAAATTAGTAAAACGGCGACTATACAGTACTTATTTCTTAAAAAACAGCACATCCTTTGCATGAAACAATTTGGTTCTCAAGAATCGAAAAGTACCAACGATGCAATTTTTGCATTCCTTAAAAAGTTAGATTTGGGTATAATGATGGGGAATTTGTCCACAGTGTTCTGTGACTTGTCAAAGGCATTCAACTGTGTCAATCACCGAATACTCTGATGTGGAAATTTGAAAAATAATATGGAATAATAAAGCCTTTAAAGTGGTTTAGTTTGGAAGTAACGGTACGTTTTCAGAAGGCACATTTTAATAATCGAAGTTCTGAGCAATTGAAAATTCGGTCTGTAGTACCACAGGGGTCCTTGGCCCTTTGCTCTTTTTCATTTATATTAACGATCTGACTGATATAAGGGGTGTTTTACACTTTTTGCGGATGATTCTACCATAATTTGGACAGGTAAAATTGTGGATGAGCTTTAGGATCTCTTTTTAGATTCATAATGATCTTGCTAAGGTAAAGGCTAATTTCTTGTCCCCCCTTAATGTTTTAAAAACAAAGTTTAAATGTTTTCTAAATGAGGTTATTTTAGGGACTCATGTAGTAAGTAGAAAAAGTGTAAATACATATTTAGGTGTATTACATAATAATATAGATAATAAAAGCTAGTTTGTAGGCAATAAATAAGTAAAAAATTAAGAAAAACTCAAAAAAGCCTAAAATTCGGTCTGTACTAATGACTATTTATTAATAATTATTTGAAAGATTTACTGAATGTCAAGTAAGTCAGTAACATTAAACTATCATTGCTATATATTATTATGGTTATTATTTAAAATGATATACCGTTTGAATCCTTTGTTATTTCTTCAAGTGACTTAAAGTTATTTTTCCTTTCGTCAGATCCAGCACAATGCTTCTAGAGGCGAATCTGTCGGGAAGTAAAAGAACAAACCATCATGCTATCCTTAAATGTTGTTTGTGTTAAAGTTAAACGGATTGCAGTGTATGGTGTTATAACTGTGACCCGCGGGTGCAATCTATACTATAGAACCCTCTGCATGGTAGCTGACAATTATTAATTTTTTTATCCGGTTGAGAGGAAACATTGTCTTAATATGAAAAGATATTTTTTTAAATTTTACATTTGGTTGATTTAAGTACTTAATTTTAGGTTGTGAACGACCGCATTCAATACAACTGGCTCGACTGCGGCAGTCCCTGTGTGCAGAGGAAGGGTTCGATTTGCAACATTGCAACAAAAGTAGAATACCATGTGATATAGTGTTTGAGTTAAGGCCGACTATTAAACCCAGTCCTAGAAAGTAAGTATAGCCCAACAACATAAGGCAGAGGAGTAGGTATAATACGTGTACCAAGAAAAGACGACCTTCACAGCAAAATGTCTTTATTTGTTACTAAAAACTCCACAAATTTTTATTTTGGTTTTTAATTCAATCTGTCGTGGCGGACCAATATTAGTTATTTTCTAAATGTAACACCACGACTCCGAAGGAGGTTTTTATAATTTCATCCACTTCGGACAACGAAACACTTCCAAATATCGTTTGGTTTGACATTTTTTTAAAATTATGTTACAATTAAATATTTGATTATGTGTTACCATGACAGTAACAATCGTTCCACCAAAAGCGATAATCCCAAAGGCTTATCACTTATTAAGCCTCTCTAGCTATATGGGAATTATCAACGAATTAATAATACAAAGGAAGTAGGGTTTTGTAGATTGACAGTTGTCCGGGATGGGTGCTGATGGCGGCAACATTTGACGCATGCGCGCACGACTGTTTCCGGTCCACCTCTGTGGCGTATCATTAAAATGGTAATAATAAAATGATTAATGAAATTTTATTTGGCAAAGAAAAGAAAAAAAAATATTTAGATTCATATATACCTATAAGATACGTTAAGGTTGGTGTACAATAAAGCAATACAACTATTTCTTTTAATTATTTATTTAAATAAGGTAACGGAGGTGAAAGGGTCCTTTGTAAATATCTGGTTAAATAACTAAAAAACACCTGTTGTTATACATAAAAAAAAATTGCAAAAAACAAATTGTTTCAGATAATAAATACTGATTAAGGCAAAATTATTGCTAAAACGTCCATGTTAAAAAATAAAATTTAAGGAAAACCTTACTCTTTCTTCATGAACCAAATCACAAGAAAATAATAAAATATAATATAATATAGTCCTGTTTATTATATATATGTACCTAAATAATATTAATGAGATTTCTAGTATACAAGAAAATTGTCAAATGACAAACTATGCAGATAATACAAACATTTTATTTATTTGTAGTATCAACAACTTAACAAGTTAATTATAGATACATAAACCCCATTTCTAAAAGCTATCCTAAGTTATAATAAATATTCAATTAGCATTTGCCTGAGGCAGAATTTCCTTAATTCTTACCTTTGGTTTGGCTTTCCTTGTTTTATAAGCCTGGACAATGTTTGTTGTCATTTTGCTTGCAAATATACCGTTGACTTGTTTTGGTTTTCTACCATTTTGAACTAACGTCAAGTGAACGGGAATCTACTATCTACTTTCTGTTCACGTTGCAGTTTTCTTTTCGGTCAACAGGTAGGATTTCTTTTTAATGTTTCTCAAGGTTTAACTACTCTCTTCTAGGGGGCGTTGTTGCGGATAGTTGAAATTACACCGAGTTTGTAGGTTACCTTCCTGGTTGGTTTTGCGCTTGGAATAATAGACACCAGAGGGACCTATGAGTACTAGTTTTGAATAATTACAGTGTAGCGCGCGTTTTATCTCACCTTATCCTGTACTTTTTTTGCGGCCTTTTTTGCACTATTTATTCACTGCGAGTACTACGTTGATACCTACCAAAATCGACAAATTCCTTTCTTTCTTGAACCTTTGGCAAAGCTAGTAGCTGTTCGGCTTTGAAAACTTATTTAATTATTTTACCCTAATTAAAAGTTTCACGCTAAGTACCAGGTAGGTGAATTTCCTTATTATATCAAATTCTCAAATAAAATGTTACAGTTCATTATATTGAGGTATTTTATTGAGTTTTAAATTTCTCTGTAATTAAGTTGATATTAAAAATGCTTACTCTTTATTATGTTCTTAGAAGAATGGTTACCTATCTGGGACTTACCTTCTTTTTATATGTGTTTACAGATTTACCAAAAAGATAAAAGAAGCAAGAAAGCCTGTCTCCAATTAAAAGTAAATTTACTGGCATGCTCTGAGTTTTATTGGTCTAAACCCACGTAAAATATACCCTGAGAAAAAACCGTCACATCTTGGCACCCAATCAAGAGGCCAGAAAATTTGACATGCCAAATTTACAACATTCGCCAGAGGCAGAAAATAATCCATCTTCGGGTGTAGGAACACCTAGGTTCACCAGAAGTGGTAGAAACATCCGTCTTCCTTCCTACTTGGACCAGTTTGAGATGTCAAACTCTAGAAGGCAGCCATCTTCAGAGCCTCGCCTTCTGCCTGGAAGAAGCAGATGGTCTCTGGATCCACCAACTGAAAATATACCGAATATCAATATTCAAGGTAGGATCCAACCAAATTTAAATCAAACTAATCCAACTTTTCGTATGGAGCCCTCCACTGCGGGCTTCAACCATTCTAGGCCGATCAGCGCAGCTGGACAGTCTGCCCAGAACGTGCCGCCACCTCCATCATCGTCTATGGAGGTTCCACCTCCACAACCGCATATGTTTTTTGCTCCTTGTAATCCATTAAAAGTTCAGAACGAAGATATATTAGGAATAGTAACACAAGTGGTAGCTACAATGCAAAATTTAAATATAAATAATAATTGTAACAATAATTTACCTCAATCTCAGTTAAATAACATAAATATTCCATTCGATATTAAACAGCTGCCAGTTTTCGAAAATAATGGTTCGTTGCACCCCATGGAATTTTTGAGTAGAATTGAAAGTAGTTTAGCAGTCAATCAATTGCCTTATCACGACATTTATAAGATCCTCATTAATTCTTTTAAGGGGCGCGCACGCCTATGGGCGGATGCCTTTTTACATACTTTCCAAAATTATATAAATTTTAAACAAAATTTTTGTGAGCATTTTTGGGGGGCAACAAAGCAGTTGCAAGTTAGGTTACAATTAGATTCTGGTAGGTACAGGGAAGGTGACTCCCTAGTGGACCATTTTAATTATAATGTAAGCCTAGCTAAATTTTTAGACCCACCATATCCTATTGGATTATTGATTTCCACTATAGCTCGTCATTTTTCGCCCAGTATTTCTGTATTATTGGTGGGAGCTAATACTTTAGAGGAAGCCCTAAGGAGGCTACGACAGGCCGAATACTATTTTAGGGGTCATGATGACGTAGTCACACCGGTTACGATACCTTCCAAAAATTATTCTACTCAGCCTAAAAAATATTTTAACGATAGAAACAATAAAAAACAAACTTTTAATCTGGAAGTGTCAGAAACCGTCGACGAGTCGGAAAACTGTTAATTTTCTCGGAAAATCAAGGTCCTATCCGGGAAAATTTAATAAAAAGGACCGTACTAGAAACTTTTTCTGATGAACAAATTGACCTCGATAATGTTTTGAAAGCTAGTGAAAACTTTAAATCGCCTATAATAACAGTAAATTTTTTTAACTTTAATTTCCCTGCTTTGGTTGACACTGGCAGTGAAATTTCGTGTTTTTCTTCAGATGTTTGGGCTCAACTGGAGCACAACCATCAGTTCATACCCTCTTTTTCTTGTGCAGGCGTTAAAGTTGTTGGGGCTTTTAAAACCAAGCACAAACGTGTAGTAAAGCAAGTTTTTATGTCTTTTTCCATTGAGAAAGAGAAGTTTACACATGAATTTTTAATTATTAATGAATTAAATTACCCTGTTATATTGGGTATAGATTTTTTGCGTTTAGTAAAAGCAAAAATTGATTTAGGAAAAAATTGCCTAATATTTTTTTTGAAAGATAAAACGTTGACAGTCCCTGAAATTCCTTCGGTTACTTTCATGGGCGAGCCAGAAAAAATTTGTGCTCGTTTGGTTTCGGAAAAGGTAAATGAAATCGTTTCTCCGGCGTCTTTTCCTGACAATACCTTTGAGGAGCAAGTAAATGCTGTCTTAAGGGATAGTCAGCTTTCTGAAAAGCAAAAAATAATTTTTCGAGGTTTTTTACAAAAGAATAGGGAGGTTTTTTCTGAGACTCCGGGTCTTACTAAAATTTATTCGCATGAAATTAAATTAAAAGATGAATCAGAATTTTTTATAAAACCCTATCCCTTACCTTTTGCACATAGAGAAGCTGTGGAGAGGTCTATTGCCGATATGGTCAAGTGGGGTATAATTGAACGTGCTAGTCCACCCTATATTTCACCCTTAAGTACTGTGGTTAAAAAAGATGGATCTGTAAGAATTTGTCTGGATGCTCGTAATTTAAATTCAGTTATGTCCAAAGACTTTGAGTTGCCTCGACCAATTGAGGATATCCTAAGGAGCCTTCAGGGTTCACAGTTTCTGTCTTCTCTAGACTTAACCATGGGTTACTGGCAGATTCCATTAAAAGCGGAATCCAGAAAATATACAGGTTTTATGGTAGGTACTAAAACTTATCAGTTTAAGGTTCTTCCTTTCGGTCTCAGCACAGCCGTCTCTTCCTTTACTCGATGTTTAGATCTTGTTTTTGGTGAAGGTTTTGAGAATTTTTTAGTAAAACATTTGGATGACTCTTTAGTTTTGTCTCCAGATTTCAACTCTCATTTGCTACACCTGCAAAACATTTTTAATCGTTTATGTCAGGTAGGACTTAAATTAAATATAAAAAAGTGTCGTTTTTTTAAACAAGAATTACCTTTTCTTGGTTATATTTTAAACCAAGAGGGTGTCAAGCCTAATCCAGACCGAGTTTCAGCTGTTAAGGATTACATCAGTCCTTCTAACAAAAAAGAGGTACAAAAGTTCCTGGGGCTCGTCAATTTTGATAGGGGCTTTTGCCCAAACCTTGCTGAGGCTACGGAGCCTCTTACTCGTTTACTTCACAAGGGAACAAAATGGTGTTGGGGGGAGGAACAGAAGGAAGCTTTTGCTAAAATAAAAGAAATCCTAATGGAGTCAACGCTTCTTTACTTTCCAGATCCTTCATTACCTTTTCACGTGTCTGTTGACAGTTCTGGCACCGGGTTAGGTGCAGAGTTATTTCAGGTAGCCGGAAATGAAAAGAGGGTTGTTGCTTGGGCAAGTAGGCTCTTGCTGCCACGGGAGTCCAGGTACCACTCTAATGAACAAGAAGTACTTTGTGCTGTCTGGGCCTTAAAAAGATGGAGGACTTTTTTATTAGGAAAGCATTTCTATTTGCATACTGACAATCGATGTCTTACCTTCATTAATTCCTGTCGTTTGTTATCTCCTCGTATAAGCAGGTGGGCACTTTTACTGCAAGAATATGATTTTACAGTACAATATGTTCCAGGTCCTCAAAATGTTGTGGCTGATGCCCTTTCACGCTTTGCCTGTGTCCGTTTACCTGTACCAGATAATAAATGTTTTAAAATTTTGAGCTTCACTCTTCCTAGTAATTTCAGGAAAAAATTAAAGGATATCCCTCGTCTTCAAAGGGAAGATAAAAAATTAGGAGATATTATTATCAAACTGCAAGTTGAATCCAATGAGTGTTCTAACCTGCAAAGTCGTTTCTTGTTGTTTAACGATACGCTGTACATTAGGCACTCCAATGATGAACCTTATCGGCTTTGTGTGCCCAAGACACTGACATCAGATTTTTGTGTGGCTTATCACGAAACCTTGGGGCACTATGGTGCTTTTAAAACTTGGTCAGCCTTAAAACACGAGGTTTGGTGGTCTAATATGTACCCTGAAATTAAAAGAGTTATTCGTAGCTGTGATATTTGTCAAAAAAATAAGACTGTTTCCTTACCAAAGCCGGATATCCATCCCATTATTCCAAATTCCAAGGGGGATTTAGTGGCCTTGGATCTTTATGGACCGTTAATTCGTAGCCGTGGTGGAGCTACCTATTTGCTTGTCGTTCTAGACGTTTACACCAAATATACTGCTCTTTATCCTCTTAAACGAGCTACTACCCGAGCAGTTTTGAGTAGACTGACTCTTGACTATTTTCCTAACATGGGAAAACCATTGAGAATTCTTAGTGATCATGGTACACAATTTACGGCCAAGTCCTGGAGATCCACCTTAGCGTCTTTGGGAGTTCAAGTTATTTTTTCTTCCATCCGGCATCCCCAGGCCAACCCTTCTGAGAGGGTTATGAGAGAATTGGGTCGTTTGTTCCGGGTGTTTTGTAATGAAAAACACTCCAGGTGGGCATTCGAGGTTAATAAATTCGTTTTCTTCCTTAATAATGTGGTGCATGAGTCCACCGGTTTCACTCCCACTGAATTGCATCATGGTACCTCACCGCCAAAATTGTTACCCGAGGATTTTTTGTTACCAGGTACCGAACTTTTATCCACCGATGTAAAGTTAGTTCTAGCCAAGGAAACTTTGGTTAGTAAGGCCGCTCGACGGGCGGTATTATACCCTAGTAGGCCCTACCCTGCATTCGTCGAGGGTGATTGGGTACTTTTACGTTCCAACTACATATCTTCTAAACTGAAGTCAGAAACAAAAAAATTTCTTCTTCTGTTTGAAGGTCCGTATTTAATTAAAAAGAAAATCAGTTTTTCTACTTTTATTTTGACTTCTACAGACGGTAAAAAGGCAAGAGGTTCTTTTCATGCCAGTTTGTTGAGACCGTATTTTAAGAGAGAAGGTTAATGTTTGTTTTTAGGTTTCACTGGAGCTTTGAGCTTTCATATTAAACCTAAAAAGGGGGGCAGTTGAGGCAGAATTTCCTTAATTCTTACCTTTGGTTTGGCTTTCCTTGTTTTATAAGCCTGGACAATGTTTGTTGTCATTTTGCTTGCAAATATACCGTTGACTTGTTTTGGTTTTCTACCATTTTGAACTAACGTCAAGTGAACGGGAATCTACTATCTACTTTCTGTTCACGTTGCAGTTTTCTTTTCGGTCAACAGGTAGGATTTCTTTTTAATGTTTCTCAAGGTTTAACTACTCTCTTCTAGGGGGCGTTGTTGCGGATAGTTGAAATTACACCGAGTTTGTAGGTTACCTTCCTGGTTGGTTTTGCGCTTGGAATAATAGACACCAGAGGGACCTATGAGTACTAGTTTTGAATAATTACAGTGTAGCGCGCGTTTTATCTCACCTTATCCTGTACTTTTTTTGCGGCCTTTTTTGCACTATTTATTCACTGCGAGTACTACGTTGATACCTACCAAAATCGACAAATTCCTTTCTTTCTTGAACCTTTGGCAAAGCTAGTAGCTGTTCGGCTTTGAAAACTTATTTAATTATTTTACCCTAATTAAAAGTTTCACGCTAAGTACCAGGTAGGTGAATTTCCTTATTATATCAAATTCTCAAATAAAATGTTACAGTTCATTATATTGAGGTATTTTATTGAGTTTTAAATTTCTCTGTAATTAAGTTGATATTAAAAATGCTTACTCTTTATTATGTTCTTAGAAGAATGGTTACCTATCTGGGACTTACCTTCTTTTTATATGTGTTTACAGATTTACCAAAAAGATAAAAGAAGCAAGAAAGCCTGTCTCCAATTAAAAGTAAATTTACTGGCATGCTCTGAGTTTTATTGGTCTAAACCCACGTAAAATATACCCTGAGAAAAAACCGTCACATGCCTAAGCAGTTCAATCCTTAATTTTAGTTTTTCATAGTTTAAATTATATATTATGTCACTGTCTCCACAATATTTATTAAAATAGAGCACAGTCTTATAAGTGGTGAGTTTTTGTATAGATTTGTCCTCGGTGTAGGAATATAAAATACATGAGCGGATCTAGTATTGACTAAGCCTATTCTAAACGGAAGCAGTCCTAAGAACTCTTTATTATCTATTTTGTCTCTAATTATTTTATATAAGAAAATAATTCTTGCTTCTATACACAATATAGTCTTAAAGAAGGGAAATTAAACAAATTACACAAAAGCCCTTGATCTGTACCTCTTGGCGGATAAACTGAAAATGACTTGTAGTACAAAAATTTTAAAAATTTACGCTGAATAGATTTTAAAAGAGCAATCTTATTGGCATACTGAGGATCCCAAATAGTGCATGCATACTAAAGTTTTGTAACTACCAGGGATGTATATAAAGTTATTATGGCGTTAACATTTTTAAAGTATTTACAAGTTCTGATAATAAATCCTATCATATAAAGACCATGAGCTTCTCAAGCAACATATTTAACAATTTATGATTGAAGTAAATAATTATTGGTTTTCTAAAGATTAACTGATATTAAATAAATCAAAGACCGTTATCACCTTGTTTAAGACTAATCGATACACTTTGGAGAATCCGGAAACAGTAACCATTAATGATTGTCATATAAGATTAAAGGAAGATACTAAAATCTTAGGTGTGTTGTTGGATAGTAAAATGTCCTGAAAGAGCCATGTCCTGGAAGAGGAATATATGTTGTAACCAGAAGGTGTTCCAGTTAGATTCACAGTAGGATAATTATCTTCAGGCAGGTTTTGACATGGTGTCTCATAAGATATTGCATAGGAACGTACCTGCCAAAAAAATATAAGTTTTTTAATTATCTGTTTGGCACCTTTACCAAATGACACAAAAGTACCTATAACGTGCTACTACCTCTCTTTGTAAATTTTTTTTTATATTTTGATATGAATTTCTTTGAATGATAGAAGGTTTGGGACATGCTTTGAATTTATTTTTTTAATTAATGGTATCTCCACTCGTCCTCAGGTGAATATTGGGAAAACGTTTCTATCATTCTAGAAACATCATTGTCTTCAATCTTTAAATATGAATTTTTTTGTTTATCGTACCTACACTCCCATATTGTATTACATTCTTTATCCATGGGTTTAAAATTTTAAAAGTAGATTAAACCAATAAAACATCTAAAAACTTTTATCGATACATAATTTATGAAAAAGTGACAAGGCAGCTTCCTCAGAAGCATAAATAATGCAGAATTATTTGTATTCATATTCTTAAGTACATACCTCTACATATTTTCCAATATATTATGTAATGACCAGATACAATAGCTTCAAAACTTACATTTTTTAACCTGGCTACTTCAAAAGTAGGCACTACTGCAGTTGGGACCAATCTGGGACTCTGATGCGGTCATATCTTACAGATAGACAACAATGCATAGAAGACTTTGATTCCTCTGGCAGGAAGATGCGATCAAATCTAGAAACGATAAAAAGAGGAGTACCCCAAGGGTCCCTACTGGGACCTCTCTTTTATATAATATACACAAATGAACTTCCACACGTAATCAATCACTCTTTGGTTCAATTTGCTGATGACACTACAGTAATCTTTTCATTGGACAAAAGTATAGACCCAAATTCCACAATTTTTGATACTCTAAACTCTTTGGAAAATTGGTTTACTGCCAATAACTTAACATTGAACATAAATAAAACTCAATTAATCAAATTTTCCTACAAACTTAACAATGAACCGCTAACTTTCACGAATCAAAATCAGACTGTTTCGACAGTGGGATCGGCGTCGTTCCTGGGAATCTGCTTGGACTCTCGCTTGGATTGGAGGCAACATATAGACGGACTGTCCTCAACACTGGCTAAATATGCCTATGCCCTGAGAGTGCTTGCACGCAACGTGTGCTTCGAAGCCTCTCTGATTGCGTATCATGCTCACATACATTCCAGGATTAGATATGGGATCGTGCTCTGGGGAAGCGGTTCTGAGATTGGTAGGGTTCTGATTGTGCAGAAGCGGTGTGGCAGAAACATGCTTGGCTTGGGACGACGGGAGTCTTGTAGGCAACTTTTTAGAGACCTTGGTATTCTTACAGTCGTTTCTACTTACATTTTGGAGGCGGCGGTTTTTGTAAAGCATTACGAGGAGTTATTTTCTGACCAAACAAGATCACATTCCTATGATACCAGGAATAGGCTGATTTGGTCTACAATAGAACTTATCTTTCATACATTCAAAAAAATGTTCACTGTTCAATTATTAAAATCTTTAATAAACTTCCAGGAAGATTGCGCCAGCTTTCTTTACATAAATTTAAACTTAAACTTAAAGTACTTCTTGTCGAAAAGGCCTACTATGCAGTGGAGGAATTTTTTCAGGATACATTAAGCTAGGTACCAACATTATATGTTTTGTTTCAGTTTGCTTAATTCTTTTGTTTTTTTTTCTTTTCTGGATGTACTGAAGGTGTTTGATACACTTTCATCACTATCATTCAATTTTACCTTTATATTCTATGTAATATTGTGTATGCTGTACTGTGCTGCTGTGTTTCGGTTTTATATTTTTAACATTTTACCATTCTTGTATGTGTACTTTCTAAATTTGACATGTTCTACACCCTATGGGTAATTTATAAGGACAAATAAAGATTATGATTATGATGATGATGAATCTAACTTTCAATCTTGAAGTTCTGTCAAAGCAATCTTCAGAAAAATGCTCCGAGCAAAGAACTCTATTTCGTGTAGGATTCCAATCACTTCGGTTTACAATTTTCAACCATGCCTTTTTTCTTAGGTAATTATTTGGAAAACTAAAAACCAATAGGTATTTTTTAATTTGCTTTTCTGTAGAAATGGGGTAACCCAGTCGATTAATAAATAAATAATATTTTTCTGGTTTTATAAGACGAACGCCCATGAATGACATGCGAGGTTCGGAGGTTATGTGTATTTTGATATTAAATTAAAATAACATTTTTTTTCTCTACAGATTAAAAAGGTTTATATATCTAAACATAAACTTACCGATGAAATGTAATGCCCAGTTTTTTACTTCATACCGTTTGGGAGCACCCACAAGCAGCACAACTAACCATATTTATAGCTTATTAACTAACCCAGAATACCAACTAATTAAAATGTTTTAATCGCTGTCCAGCGCTAAAAGTATACTCCACTGTCACACTAAAGTAATTATAAGTTAACTAGAATTCGTTAAATATGGTTGTTAACTAATTAAAATGCAAAATAACTCAAAAACAGCAAAGAAAGCAGAAATCACAGCTCGACCTGTCAACCACCAAAACAAACATGGAGTCATTTGTGGGTTCTGAAGATGGCCGACTTCCGTCGCAAATTTTGTTAGGCGGTTTATGCAAAACCCTACTTCCTTTGTATTATTATTTCGTTGGGAATTATGTACATTGAGTTGTATAATCTAAAAAATTGTCTGTACCATGAAATGTATCGCAATTATTGCGAATATCTCGCTTGGTATATATTGGTCATGACGTGGCAGGCAAAGTAATTGTCAGTGTCCATAGTCATAAATCATCAGTCCCTTAACTATAGTTTGTTATTATAACTTGAAAAGTTGCTATGCATTCATTTACAGCAAATTGAATGGCCAAGTAGGCTGAGAGAATTGAGATACCTACAGAGTCGAATCCGACAGAGGCCACAAAATTTTAAATTACCAAAAAACTCTCAATTATTATACATATTTTATTATTTTTCGTAAATTTTCAAATTAATTTTGTTTTTAGAACACCATTAAAACTATTCAGAAAATCCAGTTGCGGAAGAATATTCGGAGTCCCGTTATCCCGATTATGTGCTAATAATACTCTACCTCCTATCATTCTATCATGCTTGAGAGCGCTATTTCAACGGGGACCTCATACACAAGGCATTTTTAGACGATGTGCTTCTGCTAGAGCTTTAAGAGAATTAAAAGATAAGGTTGATTCTCAAGGTAAGTTTTAGTTTAGTTTTTTAATAGTAGTAAGTTCGTAGTAATTTAATTAACGCTGGATAATTTTGTAGTACAATAAAGTATCTCTCTTTTTTGATTATTTTTCGCATAAGAAATGTTTTCCCTTTAAATTGTTAATGCTTTGAGAAATAGTAATGATTTTTTTAGTAATTTCTACAACTTAAGTTTCGTGGTCATTTTCGTGAAACGCATGGACGTGTTACAGCTCGTCGTGTTAAAGATATTACAAAAAAAGATATTTTGTCACTTTCACACCCAGCACCCAGCAAATATTCATAAGCAATAAATATGATGACGAAACCGAATGCGTCAAAACTCTTGTTTATAATATATTTTTACTTCCTGACTTGACAGCCGCTTATACACCGATGTTATTTATTATATGAAACGAAATAAATTCAGTGGCGGCTCGTAATGAAGGGCTCTGGGGCGCCGCCCTCCCTGCAATTATTTCAAACAGAATCCAAAAACACTTAACTTAAAAAACCAATAACGCAATGTATGTAATCAATCAATTCAAATAATTCAAACCAAACATAGCCATATTCCAACGGGCAAGTTATACCGAATGAGCATTTTCTATTCGCACAGGCAAGCGCGGGCGGCCGATTATCCGTCCGGCTTCAACGCGACTATTAAGTCGGTTGCCATGACTACACATCGCACAATGAGCTTCATGGATGGGGCTCCAAATTTTACGTTCAACAACAGCTGTTCGCCTTTCGACGCGACCTGTCGATGCCGCTGATGTTTTGTTTTGACTAATTTATTAGTTATGTTATAAAGTTGGAAAATGTCGTCTAATACGCAGCTTTAGCAATGCTGTCAATCGAAAAAGCGATGGTTCAGGACATAGATAATTTTAATAACAAAGTCACCGACAAGTTTATTTCCGAAAAAAAAACCGAAGATTTGACTTTCACTTCAAAAAAATAATATTTGTTAGTGTTATCATATGTTTAACAAAAATAAACGATTTTATTTTAGTTGTCCGCATTATTTAAAGCCAGCGCCCCCTGACTTGCTAGTCACGAGCCGCCACTGAATAAATCATTTTAGTCTAATTATAATAAAATATCCAATTTCAGGTACTGCAGTCTGCGAAGAAATCACCAATACCCCTGCTCTACTTTTGGGTGCATTATTAAAAGATTTCCTAAGAAGCCTACCAGAACCCCTACTTTGTGGCAGTGCTCAGGAATGGCTGAACGCTGCCACAAGTGGAAGATTAGACCTGCTCAGAAGGCTCCTAAGCAACCTACCAAGGGAAAATCATATGTTGCTAAGACATGTGATTTGTGTGCTATACAATATAGCGAAAAGGTCGAGGTATAACTTGATGTCTGCAGCAAATTTAGGTATTTATACTTAAATTGGTAATTGCAACGATTAAACTGGCAATTCAGAATCACCTTAAATAACTCAGCAAACCTGCTAGTACCTACACTGCCCTCATAATTAAGAACGCGGTATGTTAAAAAATTCGGATTTTCAGTTTTTGATGAAAAAGTACTTAAAATATACATATTAAGATGTATACTAAGTAAAATAGCTGTATCTTTTATTTATCAATGATATTTAGCATAGTTCCCCATGCCGTATGTTAAGAAAATACCCTAATCATAACGAAGAGCGCGATATCTTCGGCATAATACAAAAGAACGCGGTATAAACGGTATTCGCGCTAAAAAATACCGCGGTCTTCTTTAGTGAGACCCCGATACCGCGTGTTTCGGTATTATCAGCTAGATTTTCTGCCAGTATACGTTTGCAACGCAAGAAGGGAATATTTCTGTTTGTATTAAAAAATTATCTGAATGATGAAAGAGTTTTGGACTTCCATTGTCTTTATGTTTTGAATCACAACGTTTCAACTGGTAAATATCTCCAGTCGTCTTCAGGTGAATACTAAATAAGTAAAGTAACTACAAGACAATTTATACTAGCTATTTGCACCGAAGCATAATTGAGGTGGGTGCAGTCATGCGTTCAGCTGGCACGCGATCTTATCCTAAGATTACATCTATCTAACATAGGTTTCCAGATATTTCTTATGGCTAATAATGGTTTACTAAAGCAGCCTGGATTCTGCTGAATAGCAGCAGCTTCCTTAAACTTTATTTTCCTCCAGTGTGGTTCCTTATGTAGGATTTCAGCTTCTGACCACATGATATGGTGACCATGTTTCCAGGCATGGTCAGCTGCACCTGACTTTTCTGTCTCTCCTTTTAACGTATTGTTTTTGTGTTCTTTAATCCTTGTCTCGAGTGGTCTTAATGTCTCACCTATATAAGATTGGCCGCACTCGCAGGGGATCTGGTAGACACCGTTTTTCCTATCTTTTTGGCTTATAGGCTTTGTCTTCGTCAGGTGGCTTTTTAGGGTGTCCCTCGAGTTGAATACGGTGTTGATGTTATATCGTTGTCCTAGTCTTCTTGTTTTCTCAGATACTCCCTTGACATACGGAATATTGAGTGTTGGTTGTGCCTCTCTGTCTGCTTCTTGCGCGTTGGGTCGATTCTTACGATTTTTCAATATTGTGTCAACTAATCTTGTGAGGTAGCCATTTTTGTTGAGGTCGGTCTTGATGTGGTGAGCTTCCTTTTTAAGTGCTTCTTCCGAGTTACAGATTGTAATTGCTCTATCCACGAGGGTTTTAACTATGCCATGTTTCGTGTTGTTTGAGTTATTTGATGTAAAATTGAGATACTGACCAGTACGTATGCGTAGGTTTCCTGTATACTGAAGTTTGGATGCTGGACGTTGACATCTAGAAACGGTAATTGGTTGTTTTCTTCTTTCTCCATGGTGAATTTGATTGTTGGTGCTAAGCTATTGAGATGATCTAGAAAATCTCTTAGTTCGTAGTATTTTTCATTGGTTTAAATTACTGATGTATAAAACTTACATTTAAATTAAAAGTATTTTAATAGTGTTTCTTATATACCGCCATTATTACTTTGTTCATTTAAGTAGGTACGCGTTATTCTATTGATAAACGCGGTATGTTAAGAAATTAAAAGTTGCCGCGTTTTTTGTTAGGATATGAATAGCAAATAATAGGAATATTTGCGGTATGTCATTTCTTATAGCTTAGGATTGTATTTTTTAAAAATTAACTTGATCAGTAATAAACTACAACATAATGGAAAAATAATGTAGATAAAAATATTTCATTAGATACATACAACTCAAAGGCTAATCAATAAACTTTAACCTTCTATTTCTCATTTTGTGGTTACCGTAACATAACGCGTTCTTCTTTATGAGGGTAGTACATGAATGTAGAAAATTTTTTTTCACTTTTTTCATGTTTAAATTGAAGTCTTGCAATGTATCTGCTACGAACTTTTAATTTAATATGTTTATGTAATATCACCCAGTAACGTTAAAAAAAGTTACACATTTTTACAATAACTATTATTTTTTTATAGGTGTCTGTGTTGGGCCAAGTATGCTATGGGAATCGACTCAAAACGCTCCCTTGCGGACTTTGCCGACATTAATTGAAACACTTATCAACAATTGTCAAGCACTTTTTGGATCCCAAGTTGTATCAATTTTGGGGGAAGTGGCCAATGATAGCGGTGCTGAAGAATCTGACAGCTTACATTGTAAGTGTATTAATAAACCACCTCTAAAATTATAAAACAAAATTTGTACAAGAAAAAACGCCTTCCCAATGCCGAATATCAAACGCCTGCTGATCAAAACGACCTTCTTCAAAGACGTTTGAATTAAAATCCAGAAGTTAAATTATGAGGGTATATGACAAAGTATAAACTAAAATGATTAAGTTCTTTAAAGATTCGTGGCTGACACTTATTAATTTATATTCAGTACGTGTGTCCACTTAAGTTGGACCCGAGGGGTGTCTCACTAGGTAAAATTTGTACACTGACTGCCGATTTTGGCAGTCAACTGCCCGTGATTGCCGATGACTGCCAGTGATTGCCGATGAAAGCCGGTGATTGCTGATGACTGCCAGTAATTGCCGATGACTACCAGTGATTGCCGATGACTGCCAGTAATTTTTTCAAATTTCATTCATCCATCATTACGATACGCCGAAAAATATGCGTTCTTATTGCTCAGATCAAAATTAATTCCGATAAATGCCGAGGGCGATTGTCGAAGACTGCCAGTGATTGCCGAAGACTGCCAGTGATTGCCGATGACTGCCTGTGATTGCCGATGACTGCCAGTGATTTCTGATGACTGCCAGTGATTTCCGATGACTGCCAGTGATTGCCAATGACTGCCCGTGATTACCGATGACTGCCAGTGATTGCCGATGACTGCCTCTGATTGCCAGTGATTGCCGATGATAGCCAGTAATTTTTTTAAAATTTATTTATCCATCATTACGAAACGCCGAAAAATATGCGTTCTTATTGGTCAGATCAAAATTAATTCCGATAAATGCCGAGGGCGATTGCCGAAGACTGCCAGTGATTGCCGATGACTGCCTGTGATTGCCGATGACTAACAGTGATTGCCGATGACTGCCTAGACATTTGTACACCGACTGCCGTAGTGAGACACCCCTCGGTTGGACCATATAGAAATTTTTTTAATTAATTTTAAGAAAAAAAGTTATTATCCATCTACCATAAAGAACCAGGTTTTGTTACACATTTTTCCACATTAATTGAACTTGAAGACACTAATCGCAAATAAATATGCCGGCTGTATCATGGAAACCGTTTACCGCACAGCTTGCCGAAGAAAATATTGATTACAAAAGTGACTAAGAGAAATTGCTGGAAATTATTTTTAAGTTGGCCGCTAGAGGGCGTAACTCTGGCGACCAAAAAAAATGGAATGGTGGGATTGTCTCAAAAATCCTAATAGTACACGCATGTATTAAAAGTAGTATTTTATTAATCTAATAAAAATTCTGGACCACTTTTGTGTAAGAAGTTACAAATACCATACTATTGTGTCTTCTACAAAGCTATCTTTAAATTAATGTTCCGTAAATTTAAATTAGTTACAAGAAAACTAATAGAGGATGTTGAGTAATAGATGTGTTTTGGACTGCCATTGCCTTTAGTGTTTCATATCACAACGTTTCAACTGGTAAGTATCTCCAGTCGTCTTCAGGTGAATACTGTTAGAGGATGGTTGCATTATTAGAACAAATTGCGGTAAAATTTTAAGTGGGCTGTTAAATAAAAAAGGGAGGAAGAATTTGATTTCAAATATTAAATAGTAGGTACGTGGCAAACTTTAAGTTAAACTTTTAATTATTTCCTAAAAATTTATGCTGGATCAAAATACCGACCTAAAACTAAAATTTTAAGGAAATAAATCAAATTTTAAACCTGACACGTACTATTTCATATTTGAAGTCAAAGCATTCTTGTATTTTTTTTTGTTTCACAGCCCATTTAAAGTCTTACTGCACTTTGCTTCAATAGTGCAACCATCCTATATTAATTTTTTTGTAAATAATTTAAATTTACAGAACATTAATTTAATTAAAGAACTATTTTGTTAATTATGACTTTGTAGAAGACACAGTAGTATGGCATTTGCAACTTCTGGCCTACAAATACCGTAATAAAACTTCAGTTTGTTCTTATGGACCTCATTTTTATAATATATTCTCCATATCTCTCATGCTTCCGGTTTTTACGGATATTCTTCTTATTTATTCTTCTTTTTGCTTAAGTTAAAAAAATACTCTTGCATTTAAAATTTTCGAGAAAAATGAAGAATTTGTTGATTCTGCTAAATAGCTATTAATTGAAACAGAAATTCCCTAACATACCCATATTACTATTGTATTTTATTTTAGCTCTAGGTCTATCACTGGACTCAGTCGAATTAAGCAAGGACCAAAAATCTCTGAGTCGTGACTCCGGTTTGACTCTTTCCGAAGACGATCGCGAGAGCCCCGGTCTCAACTACCACACTGCCACGTTCCATCGTTCCGATTGGGCGAGACAGGCGGCGAGAATGAGATCGATGGATAACACTACCTCTTGGATAGAAGATGATGAAGCATTTTGTGCCTCAAATGAGAGGTAAGTTTAAATTATCATTAAAAAATGGCACGTATTTATTCGTCACTAGCAGGCTTGTCGATTTACATGTCCCAATTGATGACGTATTCCCATAGACAATTTACCTTTAGATAAGCAAACAATAATCACGAAAGTGGCAGATTTATGGCCTCGCGCATGTAAACAAAGCTAGCCACTATTAGACATGCGCACTGCAACATTATCGTTTGACGAATGGGAAAATAGACAGGTCCGGGCTTTAAAGTTTAAATTTCTCGCCAAAAAATTGGACTTTCTTCTCAATTTTTGATCAAGTTGGGAAAAAAGGTAGTGATTTCTGTAATTTTTAGTAGGTATAGTAGCAAACCTATCAGATTTTAAGGATAGAAAATTGTTTTTGAGGTTTTGTTTTTAAAATTTGTTTAAAAATTATTCGTCGTCGTAGTTCGAGAAGGAAGAGAACAAGAACAAGTGAATTAAACTAGTCTTATAAAATCGAATATAAAAACAAACATAACCAGCAAAATAACCAATTTACGGTGTTATCGCGTGTCTAACCTTCAGTCAGATATTAGTTGGTATATAACTTGTATGGCTTTTTACAATTTGGCAAGAACTTGGGTAAGTACGTGTTAAACATTTTCAAGCAAAATTTCTTGTTCAAGAATTTGAAAAGTGTTTGCCCGAGAACTTGACCCGTGGAATACTGGCTTTATTAAAAGCTTAATGTCGGGGTGTACAGATTTTAACCCAAAAATTTACCAACCAGCAACTTTGACAGAATTAATTTTCTCACAATCAGACACAATTCACTAAACTACACAAAAACTAGAAATCCGTAAATATTAAACACCCACAATCCGCAATAGCTAAGAAAACTACAAGGAATCCACAGAGAAACCTTACACAACAACAAAAATGGCGGCCGAGCCGGTTCTGGAGTGTATTTTGAGCATGTTGCTAAAGTAGGACAGACCGATAACAAGAGGTTTGTGTGGCGCATGCCCGAAGGTGCCCAGAGGGAAGGCAGCTGACCGGCGAGTCATGCGCTCGGACGTATTTTTTCACTCATAAAACGTAACTTTTGTTTGCGCAGGAGATAAGCTGTACGTATCTAAAGGTAAATTGTCTATGCATATTCCCAATTATATACTGAATGTTTTTGTTCTAGTTTATGTTCGCCGCCCATACCACCCAGACGGCAACCGCCCTTAAGACACTTACCGCCTGTTCACATCCCACCAATGTACAGACCGCCACCTCCTCCCCCGCCTACTTATGCAACAGCTAGGTTACTATTAGTCACGGACGCCGAAAGCGAGAGTTATGTATAAAAAATTAATGATAAAAGTAATCAACAAAATAATAAGTTGATAGTATAACCATTTTGTGTTTAAAACAATATCAATTCAGTTTGAATAAAGTGAAATGCGTCATTACTAATTTAAAGATTGTGGTTTAAGGGTCCATCACGATTGTTGTTAAATTCATAACGTTTATTAAATAAATTTCAGGATACCTATACCTACGGTGTGACCAGTAAAGTCCGCATCATATGGGATTTTTTTTTATTATTAGCTTTATTCAAAATTTGACTTTGGCATCAAGTTCTGTTTCGATCGAGATTAAAATTAAGTAAACAAATAGTAGTCACGTGATTCGCATTATCAAATTTTAATTTTTTCCAAAAAATAATTCAAAAGTGGGGTTATTTCTGAAAATATCGAAAAAAGTTATTGGAAAAAGTTTTTTTAAATGCAGTTTCTAGCCCACATGCAAAATTTCAGCTGCATAAGATAATTTTGATTTTTTACCTATATTTTGTAAATTGCACCACTTTTGCAAAATAAGACTCAACGCAACCTACATAAAACTTCTTAGTTTTGACAATGCTTTATTTCAGATACATTTTCTTTACAGTAGCGCCATATCAAATGTGTGTTTTTCTATAAAATCAAAATTGGGCTATTAAAATTTGGTAGCATGTGATGCAAAGTTTATTTGTTTTTGCCCCGGTATAAGGTAACTTCATAATATAAGTATTTTTGAAAACGTAGTTTGTGTCCGATAGTAATACACGTTAATATTAAGACAAAAAAGAACACAGTGTCTTCAGTAAAGTGTTTTTTAAGTGGAAAATAAATTTTAGTTTAACAACGTAAAGTTTATCTATTTTCAACGATTTAATTTAAGAACCCTATAAGTATTATAATTTATTATTAGGCTATGTCATAATAACGTTAACGTGTATAACTTTCAGACAGAAACTACGTTTTCAAAAATACTTATTTTATAAAGTTACATTATACAGGGTCAAAAACAAAATAAACTGCATCACATGCGACCAAATTTCAATAGCCCAATTTTGATTTTGTAGAAAAACACACATTTAATATGGCGCTACTTTAAAGAAAAAGTATCTGAAATAAAGCATTGTCAAAACTAAGAAGTTTTATGTAGGTTGCGTGGAGTCTTATTTTGCAAATGTGGTGCAATTTACAAAATATAGGTAAAAAATTAAAATTATCTTATGCAGCTGAAATTTTGCATGTGAGTTAGAAACTGCATTTAAAAAAACTTTTTCCAAAAACTTTTTTCGATATTTTCAGAAATAACCCCACTTTTGAATTATTTTTTGGAAAAAATTAAAATTTGACAGATAATGCGAATCACGTGACTACTATTTTTTTGCTTAATTTTTATCTTGATCAAAGCAGAACTTGATGCCAAAGTCAAATTTCGAATAAAGTTATTAATAAAAAAAAATCCCATATGATGCGGACTTTACTGGAGACACTGTATTTGTTTATTAAAATATACTAAACAAGCATAAAGTTGGTATCACGACAGGATAGCTTAAGGTCTTAAACGTTATTTGTCATGTAATAAGTTCTTTTATTGTTAGGCTTAATAATAATAAAGAGCTTTGATACTTCGAGAAAAATTTTCTAAAGGTCGAATATTTTGCTGCTTATAAATTTACCTAGGTATAGAAACTTCGAAAAAATCCAACGTCCATTACATGACAATGTGCTACTTTAAATTTTTATCGGATTTTAATACGTTATAAACGGAGTTGGGCAAAAATTATTTTACTTGAAGTATAAATTGGTATAAGAATATTAAAATTTTTATTCTTCGAATAACATCCCGTAATAGTGCTACACAGAATATGAGAATTTTTATTTACAAATAAGTATTCCCGCAAGGACACAGATTTCAAATCAAAATTATTAATGTTCTCTTAAACATAAATGTATATTTAAATAGCTGGGGTCAAATGTAAAATCATCATATTATAGATTTGTTCGTATATGTATATAATACTGTATATAGGTAGTGCGTAAGGAGTACCTTTGGCCATATAACATAATATGAATCTTATTGGTGCTTTATAATTTTACTGGTCTTTTCTTGTAGATTCCATACAACTCAAGCAAAAGTATTTACGGTTTTGGATAAATTTTATCTGCTGTTTATTTTTTTTTGCAATTTATTGAACTGAGTTATAAGGCGAAGTACAAAAGCTAATTTTAAAGAAAGGACTGACGAATGACAACGCCAGAAGTATGAAATATTTAGCTCGGAGACACTTCAATATTTTTAAATGAGCTCATACGGGTTTGCTAAGCTTTTTACGTTCTAAAGCAGTACACCATGGCCTTGTTAGTTCACTTTGCCCCAACTATGGGTATACAAGGTTATGTTCTCCATGTAATTTAAGAAAATTACTCATCTCCGGGACAGATTTTTTGGTTGTGTTCAGAAGAGTATTAAATTAAATAATCATCGACAATGATGTCAAATAAACCGTCAACGTAAAGGCAACAAATATCAAACTCCACTCAGCGCTCTTTTTGAAAAATTGCCTAACTCTAATAGCTTAAAATAAGCATATTTTGTTAGTAACAGATTCATTTTTTATAACTCATCGGCACATTGCTTCAAAATATAATTTTTGTCCTTGGTGCCAATACACAGATATATTTGATATCTAAAAAAGGCGGTCCTATTAAATGCGCTCCTTGATTAATGTAAACCTCATTATTTATGGGTGGGACGTTGTTTTTTTTGCAAAATTTTGGTTACTAACCCGTTTTTTACATAATCAAAGTTCTATTCCGTATGCTATCTCTGGTTTGATACATGGGTCTACTACCAAAATACTTTTTTGGTCATTCGTTTGATCCCAACGAATATGTTCCTCTAAAATTTCAAATAAACTTGTAATGTTTTCGGACAGAATTAGGGTCATAAGTAAATAACTATAATTATGACAAATTTCAATTCTCTATGATAAAAGATGTCTGTAACAAGACTAATGCACAGGACCTATCCTGTCCGTTTTTTCAATTTTGGTTTGTAACAGTAAATATGGTATGCATTTTTCTAATTATACTAACAATGGTCCAACGCGAGCATCACGTGTTGATTTTAATAAAATTTGGTGATTCAATGTTTTGTTTTTGCTGTCATTTAAACTGGAGACTAAATAAATCAATTAAATGTTATAAACATTAAACTTATAGTTGAAGTAAATTTAAGCAAAAGTTTAAAATCGCAATAGTTAAATTTTTTTGATATTAGCTACCCATACACCAGCATTCATTCCCGCCGTTTTTTCCTTCCACGTTCTTTCCCTTTAAGAAATTGAAATGAAACAAATCTTTTTCTATACCTAAATGAAGCGTAAGGCCGACATCTCTTACTCCACTAACGATCGATAATATTAAAAGGAAAGAACGTGGAAGGAAAAAACGGCGGGAATGAATGCTGGTGTATGGGTAGCTATCACTATAACATATCGAAAGTTTATCCGGTCGCGAGGAAGGTAAAGTAAGATTTTCATACTTGAACAGCCTACGAATTGCGAAGTTTATTAGTCTTTGTTTAAAAATGCATGACAAAATAAAAGCCAATGCCACATGCAAAATTTCGTCATTCCCATCAAGTCGCTTTTATTTTTCGAACCAACATACAGACAGATAGACCGATGGAAATGGAAAACATGCTTTTTCCTAACCTCCTCTAAAAGGTTTCGCAAAATTATGCAATTTTGGCACAACACTAAATTTAAAAAATGTTGTTAAAGATACACAAACATGTTATAATGGAAGGAATTTGAGTTGTATTACAAAATTACTGTTAAGTTGTAGACGGTAAAAAGTAACCCACCTTTTAAGTAAAAAGGCTGATATTGTATCAATTTATCTCTCTAAATAGGCATTGAGCCAAGTAAATAAAAAGTAGTAAACACTAGAAAGTATTTACTATTCAGTTAAGTAATGCCTTACAAGTGAAAAGTTTTAAATAATACAAAACAGTATTAACATGTTATTAAGTGTTCCCTTACAGATTACCTAGTAAATATTTTTTTATTATTCGAGGGGCTGCTAACTCCCAAACAAAGTGTACCTACACGGATTTTAAATCATTTTGAATTAATCTCATTTAATAAACGATTTAAATAGAGTTTCAAGATTTAAAGTGGTTGCGTCATACTGTAACGCGCCGTTCGGTTATGATAATTTACCAAATAATGTTTTTGGGATTTATTGATGATTTACACCGATTTAACTTGATTTAACCCTTGAGCGCCCAGCCTACTAAAAGCAACGTAAATGCCCAACCGGGGTCCCCAAGGGACCCCATAGTAAATAAACATATGGATATGCATTAAAGTGTATTTTAATTATCAAACACAAGCTTAAGGTTATAGTGTTCAAAATATTTATTAAATATTTAAAAATTAACTTACAACACCTTCTGAAGAATATTAACAAAAGCAAAACAAATACTAATATGTAGGTATTATACTATTATCTCTGAGGGACCCCACCTACCTAATAGCGTTATAACCTGGCACTGTCGCGGCGTCGGCGGCTCAAACCAAACTAACACGTGCTAACACTATTTTCAAGCACATACCTAAAGGCGCAGTTGCCAGATTTTTTTTATTCCAGAAATACTAAGGAAAATACTGTACTGGGGTCCCGCAAGGACCCCGCTTAGGCATTCAAGGGTTAATTAAAGCTATTTAAATTTATTATAAGAATTTTTTTTGAAAAAATCCAGTGATTTATGAAAGATATGTACAATAATTTAATTTAATTTAACAGTATACACTTAGATTATAGATTTAAGGAAGTTAGCAGCCTCTCGGCATTATTACTTATTATTCACTTGGCTAAATGTAAAGTATTTACTATTGTTTTTATGTACAAATATTTAAGATAAGTAAAAGTTTTCATATGTTATCTCGCATATGTTATTAGTTTTTATATTTAAAATAACTGGACAATGGGTGTTTTAAACTCGAGGCGCATTATCAGGACCTCATAATTCATAAGAAATATATTTGTACAAATAATAAGTCACATTGTCTAAAATTAGTATCAAATATTGACATTTACCATTAGATAAGCAAATAATAATCACGAAAGTGGCAAATTTACAGCCTTGCGCATGTAAACAAAACCACACAGGAATAGGCATGCGCACTACAAAATTATCATTTAACGAATGGGGGAAAATAGACAGGTCCGGGCTTAAACATCTTGTTTGTGTGGCCTAGGCCTAGTTAGATGTGTTAGATGCACAAACACAATTCACTAAACTACACAAAAACTAGAAATCCATAAATCGAGGGCTGAGAACCAGAGGGTTCTAAGTCGCAAAAACAAAATTTTACAGGAAACGAATTTAAAAGTTTAAAAGACATCAAAGTTAAAATCAATTGTTTTCTTTTGATTTTACAATTTTTTTGTTATAGTATGTAGTATATTTAATACAATATCAAAAACATTTTTCAATTTTTGGATGTACTTTCAATTATACTTACAAATTAATAAAAAAATGTACCCTGTACTTAGAACCCTATGGCTTTCTAAAGGAAAAATAATGATGTTATTATGAAAGTGGTTATTAATAAATTCGTAAGTTCCTATTTTTTTTATTATAATGTGAAGCTTTATGCATTGCCATGTACAAATACCTTTTAGACGAAGAAAACTGAAATTTGTATGTTCTCCAAGGAAAAGCAAAAACAATGAATATTCTGAGATTAAGCACAAAATTCGACCAAAATTTAAGAACTTACTTTTGTTTTGAGTCTTTACTTTTTAGTTTCTGGAAAATATTCTGACCCAGAGCTTTGAAAATCACTAAAATCTAAAGAAATATCACTACAAGAACTCATGTTTACCAATAATTTGTTACTTAGATCCCTATGACTCTCAACGATTACCGCGATGTATGGAGGACTTGAGGTAGGAGGCCGATCGCAATGCATTGGATTCGGTCCCAAATTAGAATCGGTAATTCAGCTTCACGAGTTGCCATAAGATGGCGCTCGTGTTCGAAGTGGGCTATCAAATAAATGGTTTCTTATGGACGCGATAACTATTTTTATTTAAATTAGTTCTTTAAGGAACAAATAAGGACTTTTATATGAATTTACACTTACTTTGTTATACTTATTAGTAAACTCGGCCTGTATAAAGTTCCAACGATGCTTGGTTTTTAAAATACAGGGTATTAAACATTCTAGCTACAGAGGTTTTTTTTAAAGTGAGCTTACCTTTGGAGCTAGAAAGACTTATTTGGCTTCGTTTCCTCTTTGAAGAAGATCCTGTCTTACACCCCGACATAAAGCAAACTCTACTTTTATAAATTGTACCATTATTCATTATAAATATGGAAATTAATTACAATACAAGGTTATTTGGCTTGTCTTGCCTTCAAACATTATTTGTTATTTCGAAAAATAAAATGTCAATTGTCAAAAGTAAAACCACAGAAAAATAAAGGGTTTAATAAAAGTTAAAAACTATGGAGGATCTAGTTTTCCATATTAAAAACGAAGAAGACAACATCAGCCCACTTCGGACGCGAGAGCCATCTATCGGCCAATAGCGAACTAACCAAAAAACCGGGACAGAAATTGAAAATGCTGCCATTGTCGATCGGCCTCCTACCCTCTAATTCTCCATACCGCGATGTGTACTTAGAACTATGGAGGACTTGAGGTAGGAGGCCGATCGCAATGCATTGGATTCGGTCCCAAATTAGCATCGGTAATACAGCTTTACGAGTCGCTGTAAGATGGCGCGCGTGTTCGAAGTGGGCTATCAAATAATGGTTTCTTATGGACGCAATAACTATTTTTATTTAAATTAGTTCTTTAAGGAACAAATAAGGACTTTTATATGAATTTACACTTACTTTGTTATAGTTATTAGTAAACTCGGCCTGTATAAAGTTCCAACGATGCTTGGTTTTTAAAATACAGGGTATTAAACATTCTAGCTATACCTTTGGAGCTAGAAAGAGACTTATTTGGCTGCGTTTTCTCTCTGAAAAAGATCCTGTCTTACACCCCGACACAAAGCAAACTCTACTTTTATAAATTGTACCATTATTTATTATAAATATGGAAATTAATTACAATACAACGTTATTTGTCTTGTCTTGCCTTCAAACATTATTTGTTATTTCGAAAAATAAAATGTCAATTGTCAAAAGTAAAAGCACAGAAAAATAAAGGGTTTAAGTAAAAGTTAAAAACTATGGAGGATCTAGTTTTTCATATTAAAAACGAAGAAGAAGAAGACAACATCAGCCCACTTCGGACGCGAGAGCCATCTATCGGCCAATAGCGAACTAACCAAAAAACCGGGACGGAAATTGAAAATGCTGCCATTGTCGATCGGCCTCCTACCCTCTAGTTCTCCATACTTAGAACCATCTTTCTCTAACATTTGTGGCGCCATCTATGAAGTAATAGAAACACATTTAATATCATTTTGTAGAGAATCCTTTACTCTATTCAAAACAGTTAAAATTGCCATTTCGTCAAAAATGTTACTTACAACTATGGAGAACTAGAGGGTAGGAGGCCGATCGACAATGGCAGCATTTTCAAATTCTGTCCCGGTTTTTTGGTTAGTTCGCTATTGGCCGATAGATGGCTCTCGCGTCCGAAGTGGGCTGATGTTGTCTTCTTCTTCGTTTTTAATATGGAAAACTAGATCCTCCATAGTTTTTAAATTTTACTTTTGACAATTCGAAATAACAATAACGTTTGAAGGCAAGACAAGACAAATAACGTTGTATTGTAATTAATTTCCATATTTATAATGGATAATGGTACAATTTATAAAAGTAGAGTTTGTTCGGATTTTGTGTCAATTCCGCCTGTAGCGTTTGTAAACGAATTTTAGTTCTTTTTAGTGGCAAATACTGAAATTCTACCATTTGGATTTATCGTCATTACTAAACTACCCCATAGGGGTAAATTTCCTGCTATACAGGGTGATTCACGTTGAGTGGCCTATTAGAAGATCTCGGAAACGAGTAAAGTTATATTTCTAAAAATTTGGTAGCGGGCATGATTGGCTTTGAACTTTTAAAATATTATATTTCGACGTTTGTTTCACTTCCGGTTATACCGGAAGTTATGGCCAACTTTGGTATTTCAAATGGAATACCCTGTATATTTTAACATTTTTGGATACCTTATTGAAACCTAAGTAACTTTTATTAACAAAGATCTATACCTATCTCTAACCGTTTTTGAGATATGAATTATAAAATTAATTTTTTATGTAAAAACCTTACCGAGAAGAAAGTTCAGTAATTTTGAAATTAATAAAGTTAAACATTTAAAATTTTGTAGGATTTTAACTAAAACATAGATCTTTAGACTACATTACTTAAGTTTCTTGTTTTGCATACAGGGGTTTTTTAAAAGTGTGCCAATGTGGCCATTTAGATAAATGTGCATAAGTCAATTTTTGCAAATGGAACATCATATTTTTTATTTTAGTAACGTGTACAGAATTAAATTTCCTATCTAAACGTCTAATATGTCATTATCAATATTTTTAGTCATTTTGGAAATATGAGCAATTTAAAAAAAATATCTTAAAATATGTGTTTGTGTTAAGAGTTTATAAGACATTGTTAATAAAAGTTACATAGGTTTCAATAAGGTATCCAATAATGCTAAAACATACAGGGTATTCCATTTGAAATACCAAAGTTGGCCATAACTTCCGGTATAACCGGAAGTGATACAAACGTCAAAATATAATATTTTGAAAGTTTAAAGCCAATCATGCCTGCTACCAAATCTTTAGAAATATAACTTTACTAGTTTCCGAGATGAACTCAACGTGAATCACCCTGTATACGAATTTCCAAAAACCCGGCGGAAATAGTTACAGGTTTTCGAAAAGTAGTGTTTGTAAGCGAATTTTAATTTTTTAGTGGTGAAGATTAAATTTCTACCATTTGGAATTATCGTTTTTAGTAAACTACGCCATAGGGGTACAATTATTTCAATCTTCGCCACTAAACAAATTAAAATTCGTTTACAAACGCTACTTTTCGAAGTTATGCTGTAGCTTTTTTCCTTCAATTTTTTGTAAATTTAAATTCGTTTATAAACGCTACAGGCGGAATTGACACGTACCCGTTGCTGCATAAACATTCTTCAAATCCACAGAGATAGTACAGGAAATGAAGCATTTTGGCTCGCAATTTTTTCGTCCAGCATGGATTTACTTGAAATTTTAACAGAAGGTAGGTAATAGCCCAAGGATCAAAATCTATATCGAACCGAAGGGCGCCAAAGCCCTGGGGGTGGTTGCCACCCCATCTCGGGGGTGGGAATTTTTTATTACATTTTAACCACAGGAATCGATCGAAAAAGTAATTCTAAGCAAAAATGTTCTATACGTTTTTTCGTAAAACTAATATTTTTCAAGTTATTCGCGATTGAAAGGAACAATTTTTAGACGAAAAAATCGACGTTTTTAATGGTTTTTTCGCGAATAATTCGAAAATTATGCATTTTATCAAAAAAAAACTGCAGAGAGCAAAATTGTAGCTTTTAAAAAAACAAACAAAAATCTTTTTTTTATAATTTTTCTACGACCAATGCGATGAGGAATGGCGTGTTAATGGTTAGCTTTTTTCGTCAAATGCAAAATTTGATAAATTCACAGTCAAATAACGGAAAAAGACTGCATTTTTCGAGGAAAACTCATGAAATCTTTTTTAAAGTACGTAATTAGAACTTTCTTTTTAAAATAAAAAAAGTCTCTAGCATGAAAATTGAGCGAGTTATGTTAAAAATAAGCTCAGTGCCTAATTTTTTCTACAAAAAAATCAATGAGAACAACCCTCTAACTACCCCCTAATTAAAATTGATCTTCACCCTTCTCAATTCTCTTTATAAATGTATTCTTAATACGGCCAAAAAGTTTGACCAATTTAAAATGCCTAATTTTTGAAAAATTGGAGGTTAAGTGAAAAATTAGTTTTCACAATCGAATTTTTCACCCTTTTTTTCAAAATAACTCCGAAAATACTGGAGATACGAAAAAAATTATAGAGTACTAAATTGTAGCTTTTTTAATGACTAAAATTTTCCTGTGTGTAAATTTTCTGTACAGTGAATATTTGGCGAGATATAACCGTTTAAATCCTCTATTTAAAAACGAGCACCACCCTTTTCGAGCCCGTTAAACTCACGCTATTTAAAAACCAAGGGATCTTAAGGGATTTAATTCATAGAACCATGTAGCTCTTGAAAAACCCTACAAAACCGTTTTTGAAAAAACTTTCTAGCATTAAAAATAAAGGAGATACGTTAAAAAAACCAATCAATTTTTTTCCGAAAAATTCTAATAACTCACTTTGGAGCATAATAATCTACATAACCGGTATATTTGGCAGTAGGCGTAGTTTAGTAGTTTTAGGCGTAAATTTTTTGCATTAAGCTGTAAGAAGGGTTGATTTTTAAGGGTTGAAAAATTATGAAATTGTATTTCAGAGTATAAGATAATCATTATTTAACTAATCCAAACCAAATTTCACCCTATCTTAAGGTTTACATTTTACAATGTTATTTTATAATTTTTTACAATTAGGGGTTATTTTCACCCCTAAGAAACAATCAGCGCTCATCGGCATGATATAAAATATAAAGCAGAGGGTGAGTTTAGCCTAATCTTAAATTTTTATGCAAATCGAACCATGGCGAAATAATTTTTTTAGAATTAATAATTTTTTTTTACATTGAGCTCTAACAAGGGTTGCTTTTTAAGGGTTGAAACATGATGAAACTGTATTCCAAAGCACGAAACAATTATTATTTAACTAATCGAAACCAAATCATTCCCATATTCAGGTTTAAAATGTTATTTAATAATTTTTGACAATTAGGGGTAGTTTTCACCCCTAAAAAACGTTCAGCGCCCTTCGGTACGATATAGATTTTGATCTGTGGGCTATTCCCTACCTTCTGTTAAAATTTCAAATAAATCCATGCTGGACGAAAAAATTGCGAGGTTTTACCTTTTTTGAGCTTCATTTCCATGTACTAAGAAAACGTAAAACGCAACAATGGCGCGGAGCCGCTTCTGGAGTGTTTTTTTAGGATGTCACCAAACAAGGAAATCCTAATAACAAGAGGGTTGTGCGCATGCCCATCCCTGTAGGGCGACAAGGCGTGTGACTGCATACCTATGCGTACAAACACATTTTTGCACCTAAACTTAACTTTTGTTTGAGCACGAGATAAGATGTACGAATCTAAAGGTAAATGTCTATGGTATCAAACAACATTAGTTAATATTTTGCACGATACTTTTATAAGTATTACCTAACTGCTGAAATTTGTTAAGTTTCATTTTACTCCTACGAAATGTTACTACAAATCTTATAACAACTGTAGAACCGTATTTTTTACACAGACAATGCGTCCGTTTAAATGCCATTTATTTTTTCTGGCGACGTGCGCGAAAATGATCATGATCGATATTAAGTTTTTTTCTTGTTTGGCATAAAATACGAAGCACTACTCTGATTTTTAAGTAAATAATGGCATTTTTTTTTTCATTAAAAGCTACCTACATTTTAATTTTTCAAAACAATTTTTTTTATTTCATTTTTCTTAAATTCGAATGGCCACTTGAACAACAGTATTTCGTAGTTTAAAAGGTCCTGATAAAAAAACTCGAATTTGGGATAGTCTGTATGGACAAATAATTGTTAGTACTTATTAAATGTTTTGCCATGTTGTCGTTAGATGTTAGGTTAAGTTTTGGTATTGAAATGAAAAATAATTTAAAAGTAGTTTTGTAAATTTATATTGTATAAGAACTTATTAAATATAGATTGATATATTCATAAGTTGGTTATTTTATTTTTAGTCATAATAAATGTTGGATGCCGTCTTTGTTTTACCTATATTTCAAAGTAATAGAGATAAAAACAATGCAAAAAATTATCGCCCAATTAGCCTATTTTCCCATTTTCGAAGGTTTTTGACTCCTATCAATCGATTTTTTTAACAAAGCCTTTAAGAATGTAAAAACAGATCTTTGTCAGCAGACAAAGGTGCATGAGCGGGCTCTGTCAAAGGCGTTTGTGGCTGTAAATTTAATATACCTACACTGAGTTCTTCAAGGTGTTCGACAGGGTCGATCATGTCTTGATCGATACATCGCCTGTAAATAATCTAGCTAGAAGATTCACGAATTCATACTTAAAAGCAAATCGTTCAAGTTGACGCGCCAGATTCAGACGAGTTTCTCTGGTGTTCCGCAGAATTACATCTTACAGCTCTCCTGTTGAGTTGAATATTTTTATTAATGATATTGTCTTAGATGATCTCAAACATTTTAATCAGCTAAAATAGTTGACAAAATATTTCTGATATACTTTCAACAAAATAAAATATTAAGAAACTTAAACACATTCAATTCTCAAGGAAGCTGTCACCCTATTGATACTAATAGTTACCACAGAATTCCAACCCACAATACCCTTATTTAATTTAAATGAAAAATGTACCTATGTTTATGCAAAAATCACTTCTTTTTCGCAGTGTAATCATGATTTTATCAGAGTTTTGTAGCAGCTAGTTAAGGGAAAACCTAAACTCCTTCAAGGTTACAAATAGTGACAACTATCAAAGGATCCAGCAAAGATGTCGCTTATGTGTGGGTTGGAATTCTGTGGTTATATAGGCAATACAACTTTGGAGAGTGTCGAAACTATACGTGACTTGTGTTATGTTATTTGAATATTTGATAGTAAAGTAACTTTTGCTGATCATATAGTGCTGCATTAGGGCTTTGAAAATGTTAGGTTTTATAAAAATATGTACCTAACATTGGTTTTACGAACATATTATGGGCCTGGGCCTTGATGACAATATACGAGGTCTGTTCAAAAAGTACCCGGAATTTTCGCTTTTTTCAAAAAAATATTTATTTATTCGTCTACATCAATGTGGTCCCCTTCAAAGTAGTCCCCCCCAGATATAATACACTTATGCCAACGTTTTTTCCAATCTTCGAAGCACTCTTGATATTCACTTTTTGGTATGTCGTTGAGCACTCTCAGCGATTCGGCCTTTATTTCTTCAATCGAGGAAAAACGCCGTCCTTTCATGGGTCTCTTCAACTTTGGGAACAGGAAAAAGTCACACAAAGCCATACCTGGTAAATATGGAGGTTGGGGCATGACTACGGTATTGCTTTTGGCCAAAAAATTACGAACAAGCAACGACGAGTGAGCAGGTGCGTTATCGTGGTACAAAAGCCATTAATTGTTTTTCCATAAATCGGGGCGTTTTTTTCGGATTGCTTCACGCAAACGTCGCATAACTTCAAGGTAATACTCCTTATTAACCGTACGACCTTGTGGTAAGAACTCTTGATGCACTATGCCATTATAATCGAAGAAAGCAGTAAGCAAAACCTTGACATTTGATCGAACTTGACGTGCTTTTTTCGCTCTTGGTGACGTTGAATGCTTCCAGGTGGACGATTGTGCTTTGGTTTCGACATTATAACCGTACACCCATGTTTCATCACCAGTTATGACCCTTTCAAGCAAACTTGGATCGTCGTTGACGTCATTTAACAGCTCCTGAGCGATGTTCATGCGATTGTTTTTTTGGTCAAAATTCAGCAGTTTTGGAATGAATTTTGCTGCCACTCGTTTCATGCCCAAAACATTTGAAAAAATGTTATGACATGAGCCAATTGATATGCCAACTTCATCAGCAACTTCTCTAATTGTGATTCGGCGATCATTCATAACCATTTTTTCCACTTTTTTCACATTTTCATCGATTATTGACGTGCTGGGTCGACCGGAGCGTTCGTCATCTTTAACGTCTTCGCGGCCATCTTGGAAACGCGTATACCACTCGTAAACACTTGTTTTTTTCATAGCAGACTCACCATAGGCTTTTTGTAACAGTTCACACACATTGTTACACTTTATTTCATTTTTTACGCAAAATTTAATACAAATTCTTTGACTCTTCAATTCTTCCATTGTTTAAACAAGCAAAAATCGCCGAGCTCATAAAAACACGTCGAAGCTTAGCGACTACCACAGACAAAGTAAACAGTGAATATAGCTGAAAATTTTATCATACTTTAGGGGCATGTATACCAACACAATAAAAAAAAATTTTGACAATCGGACTCTCCAGACCCGCGAAATTTAAAAATTCGGGTACTTTTTGAACAGACCTCGTACACCTATCTTGTGAGATGCTATCTGGAGAGCAAAACTTCCGTTTGGGTTTATTCGGGTTTGTTTGTTGTTCATTGTTTACACGACACTATAGGTAGAGCCGAGGGTAGAGCCCGTTCCAACAAAAATCCTAAGATACCTCTATAAGTACCAACTCAGCATTTGCAGCTGCTTAATCTAAAAACTAGTGTCCGACCGAAACAAGATTTTCAGTTTCGGCCGAAACCGAATCTTCGGCCTTGGTCGCAGTTTCGACCGAAACTTATTTATACATGTTAAAAATTTTATTGTATACTGAAATTTTATTTATTTCATATAGGACGAGATCGATCTTGGGAACGGATTGAACTCTTCCCACTAAAAAAAAAAGGTCAACAGAGAAAAAATCTAGGATTTTGACCGTCGAAATCTTTTGTGGTCAATTGACCGGTCAATTGACTAAGCCCCGGTCAAACTCCTGTTTTGTACATTTTTATTTAAAAGCAAGGTGGTTTAAAAGTTTTACCCAATTGCAAACATTTAATGTAAGGTTTGTTAAAGCCGTTTAACAAATGTTATTTGATCACTAAATTGCTTAAGCGACAGCAACTCTGTTATAAAAGGCTATGTTTTTGTGTATTTATAGATATTACAAGAAACACGTCTTAGGTATTACTGCGTTGGCAGTTTTAAATTTAAAAAATTCGTCTGTCAGAAAAAATATAAATAATTTAAAATTAAAAAAAAACTTTAAATCGTCCAACTGCAAGTTATGAAACTGCCGCATGACCCTTTGACTTTCTACCATCCATGTAATAAAATAATCAGATAAATGTATGAGAAGTTTATTCTTTGTTATGTATAGCTAAAAATATAATTATACAAATTTCTACAAACTAAGTTAATACAAAATTACAAATAAATAAAACTGATCACAAAACAAGATAATACTGAAATTCCTATTCTAATCATAAATACAGCAAAAAATCTTGCACCAAGATTTTATTTTAAAAACCATAATTATATTTTTTTAAATAAGACTTTTGAACCGAAGAGCCCCAAAGCTGAACAACTTTATTCATGTGGTACAAGCCCGATCTATTTTTTTATTGCTACTGGAATCTGTGGATTTTTAAAGGAGAAAATTTAAAATGTTCCGACTCTGGTCTACTTAGAATCCTCAAACCAGTGGTGGGGAAACACCGACGATAGACATGTTTCCGACTCGAACGAACTCATTCGACATTTTAATCTAAAATTATGTCAAAGGGAAAAAACACTAGTAAGTATATTAAAAGAATTTGCAATAAGCCTGCAGCCTTCTGTGAGTGTATCGAGAGTAATAATTTATTCTTAAGAAAATATTAATATAGATATGTAAAACTGAAATTGAAGGGCTTGGTGCAAAAACCTGTTAGGTCCATTTTTTAAAAATTTTACAGTATTAACAAAAAACCTTTTTTCTTTGGCAATAAAAAAATGTGTATAAGTTTGACCTTTTTTTATTATGGGAATCGTTATAGTGTTTCTTAGGTCAATTTAATGACATTAAACTGTGGGAGTTTCCTAACCATAGGCGTTCCACACAAATAATTAATATGCGTATACACACTTATAAGTTTGTTTTACATTAGGTGTTTGTTCATACTACACTTTATAAACCCACTGTATATATAATAATATTATATTAAAATAATAAATATAAGGTAACTCAAAAATTCTATATACAAAACTAAAATCAGAAAAATAAACCTGACACGGCCGACACTGCTCAGAAAATGCTTTATTTTTTTTACCAGAACTTCATTCTCGTCAACCAGACTCCGGCCCGTTTATCAAGGCATAACCACGTATATTTTATCTCCGTCTCTTCCACGCCATCGGCGGTCGCTGGCCTATCTCTGTCTGGCAGAATCGATCGTCAGACGGGCCGGGTACCGGTTCAGCTTATATCCTGACGCTTTAACTGGCGTTTATCACCCCTGACAACGTGCATAAATTTGCCAGTTCTACCAAATTTTCTGGTTTGTTAATATATTATGTATAAGTATACGAGAAACAAGGGTTTGTTAATTAGTTGTTTTTAAACACTGAAAACACTTTTTGTCTTGATTTCAGTTATATTGTTTCTTAAGGACTAAAGAATGTATTATTATAACAATGAATGGCTTGTTATTTTTTTCTGTCACACTCAAAACTCCTCGGTTTAAAGTATATTTGCAAACTAGCTTTTAAAGAAAGTTACTGACTAACAATTGAATACTGATATAAATGAAATATCTTTAATAAAAAAACTTAAAGAATTGAAGAAGAAAGATCTGACAACCCTGGTTGTGCGGTCGGTCACTTTGAGACTGTTTACCGCCGTATGGAATGATTGGAATGTCCTCAAACTGAGATTGGATAAATAATACCGAGGACCATTATTTAAATAAAATTACTTAAAAAAATGCATTGCATATTTTTTTGTTAAACGGCATTTTTTCAATATGGAGCTGTCTGTTTTTTTGACGAAAAAATTAATGTTTAAATTGTGAGAACAGAAGCCGCGCACGTCCGAGTGCAACAAACGACTGAGCTAAACAAAATCACGCCACCTCATGCATCTAAAAAGCTGCGAAGCCAGCTCTATCTATGATTTGCAGGAAAAAACAGACAACTTAGGAGCTGGCCGGTTCTTGACCAAAAATTATCTTAGTTCAACTCCATCGACAGTTATAATTCATGGAGCTGTGTGTTTTTTATTGCAAACGATGCAGCGTGCTAAGTACTCTTAAATTCATTTATAATGTAATTTTCGGTAAAAAGTGGAGCTGACCAGGCACGTATATAAGGGGGGGGGGGGGGTTGAAACACCCCCCCCCCATGGGAAAATACTTATCATACTGTATTACTGCTGAAATATTAGGATTACATTAGTTCATTCCTACTTATAAGTAAAAGTGCGATAGTGTGATGTGAATCAATTCTCAGATCAATACCGACAGTCCGGCAACATTGCTTAGAGAATACGTCTGACTGTCTGACTTGGCAACTTCGCCGATAATTTATTAAAAAAGGGCGTGGCACCAAAAAAATTTTCGCCTGCGGCGCTTTTTTTTAGGACATTGACATACCCAAACCCCCCCCCCCCCCCCCCATGTAAAAGCTATAGCTACGTCACTGGAGCTGACCGGTTTTTGCACCAAGCCCTTCAATTGAACAGTCGCGTTATAAAAAGTAACCTACTCGACCGACAGTTCTTTAGCTAATTTTTCTAAAAATCTATAGGCTTGTACTATCGACACATGATTATCCAGCTTAATATTGATAAACTTTGTAGCTATAGAGACTGTCATATAAGTGACAAAAAATTAATAACTGTTAGCAGGTTCCAAATGTATCATTTAAATATAAATGTACCAAATGTCACCGCATACCAAAACCACAATACGGACGAAAAGAATCAGCACTTGGAATGTTAATATATACATACCATAATATTCAACTTTTCATCCTTTAAATCAGAACTGCAATATTAAGCATTATACAATTTATAATATAACAAAATTTATACAAAATCGGACTCTTGTCGAACGTCAAAACGTTTATAGTGACAGAAATTTTTGGTCAATAAAATATTCTTTTTAAAAATGTTGCCAATAAGTATTTCATATGGTGCGAAATTTTTTTCTGATACTGTATAAATATAATACCTGCAGACAATATAAAGCGGTAAAAACCAACTGGGACAAGGGTATATAATAATAGTAGTTAACATTTAAAAAATTATAAAATCCTAATATTATGAGAGATTCTTAAGAAATATAACTAGATATAAAAATAAAGACCAATCGAGTTTTGGTTTTCGTAAAATTAAAAATAAGTATAAATATAATATATAAAAATAAATAATACAAAAAAGAGCATTACAATTTTAGAGAACATATTTGTGAATTGGAAAAAAATTCCAGAAGTCATTACAGCACTAGTGAAAAATTTTTAAACAGATTTTCGTAATTATTGTGCAATATTTTATGTTATATCATAAAAAAATTTTACAATGTTCGCTGATATTTACAGTAATAAGTGTAAAGTAGAATAAAGTTAACTCCGGTTCCTACTTAAGAATATTTTTTCTTTAACAGGGTGTACGAGATTGGCGACGACAGTATTGCGATCTCGGAAACTATAAGAGATAAAAAGATGGTTAAATGGGAAAACTTTTAGGCAATTATGTTAGTAGTTTATTGGTGCTTGCGGATCGAGTCTGGTTCTTTTGGGTTTTGAGATATTTGAATAAACTAAAATGTTGCATTTCCCTAGATCGGTTGTAACTATCTTATTTCCCAACATTTTTAAATCTGCAAACAATTTCATGGCAACTTTTTACATAACCTACTTGGTAATATTTTAGTTACAACAAGCTGTTTTCTTGAAACCAGCATCAATTTAATTTTTGCTTATGGCCGCCATATTGATTTTTTATTTATCGAAAAGTATTTAATTTTTTCTATAATATGATACTAAACACTATCATAAATTAAAAATGTATAACCTCAAAATAACATTTTTAGAAAAAATTCGAACTTATTTGGCAACAGGTGATCCTTTTACTTAAGAATAAAGTTAACTTAATAACACTATATGTTTATACTATTCTTAATTAAGGTGAAAACGTTATAATTAATAACAAAATAATACTAAGGTTTAAAATGTCGATCATTTTTTCAATACATCGCTGACATTTTTTTTCGACCGTTCTGGATACATGATGTATTACGGTTAATATAACTAATAATACTCGGAGTTCGTTGCTCGTTTTTGACAAATCCCCATAAATAAAAGTCTAATTGGGTAAGATCCAGGCACCTAGTAGGCCAGCGCATGGTGCCACCAGTAGATATTACCTTTTCACCGAAAGTATCCGCTAAAAATGTTTGTACTTGTCTGAAGTTAGGCGCGGGGCTATCCGGGCAACCATCTTGCTGAAACCACATGTTAATAAATTGATCATTTGTATAATGGTTATAACAGTTTTACCTTAATTAAGAATAGTATAAATAGATATTGTTATTTTTAACTTTATTCTTAAGTAAAAGGATCATCCGATATGTCGGTGTTGCCAAATATGTTCGAATTTTCCCTAAGAATGTTATTTTTAGTTATTTTGAGGTTACAAATTTTTAATGTATAATAGTGTTTAGTATCATATTATAGGAAAAATTAAGTACTTAAGATAAATAAAAAATACAATACGGCGGTCATAAGAAAAAAGAAAATTGTTAATGGTTTCAGGAAACCAAAACGCGGCAACTAAAAAATATTTTATTGGTAATAATCAAGTAGGCATATTCTATGTAAAAAGTTCCATGAAAATGTGTTTAACAGATTTAAAAAGTATTGGAAAATAACATAGTTACAACCGATCTAAAGAAATGCAATATTTTAGTTTATTCAAAATGTCTCAAAAGCCAAAACAATCGATCCGCACCAATAAGCTGCTAACATAATTGCCTAAGATTTTTCCAATTAACCAACCGTCTTTTTATCTCTTATAGTTTCCGAGATCGCAATACGGTCACCAATTTCGGGCATCCTGTATACTAGTTTTATTGCAAATTATCTTTCGATTTTCAGGAAACATAGCAAAAACGCGTATCCACACACACAGGAATAAACATACTTGTCAGAAATACTAATTGTTACAAAAAGAAATTAATTTCCATACAGAAATATTGACGCTGTGGAGTATAAGGTTTGAATAATAAAATAAATATATCAAAAATAATAATAGATGGTAGCAATTTTTGACTATACGTATCTGTAGTTTTAAAAAATAGGCAGTAAAATATAGCAAAACGAAAAAATGTAATAAAAAAAATTGCGTTTGATAAACAGTGCCACACAATCGATATGTTTAGTATAAGTACCTGTAATTTGTACACACAACTTCTACAGCTGCAAAAGTTATAAAAATAAAAAAATAGTATGTACTTTCAGTGTTTCCCTTTTCAAAATAATATTTCTAGAGGAAAACACGATGTATAGTAAGCGAGAAAGAAGTCGCTTTTATAGGTAAAATTGCTGGAAAATTGGAAACTCAATATAATTTCACTCAAATGAATATTAGAATTACCCAACATCAAACATAATTGTTTTATTAAATTAAGCAACTAATAGAAAGTTACCAATTTAAAGTTACCCGGACACCCACTTTCCAAAAAAATATTCAAATTAAAAAAAAAACAAGTCCCTAGACCTTCTCTGTATCAGTTTACCTTCTACTGAATAGGACGCCCTCTGCAACAAAAATGTTTGCTACATAATAATGTAGTTAAATATAACTGTATTCAACAATGTAACAACCTGCATTTTTTTTGTAGAAGGCTTATGACATACAAGGCAATTTTTTTAACTAGGCGGATTGAACAGGCCTTTCGTATGTGTTACTTAAGAACGGCCAAACAACAAACCGGGTATCTATAATCTATATCCTAGACCTTGCTAGGTTAACTTATACGCTTACTGTACTGCGGAGGCTTTAAATAAATATTGGTATGGTACAAACCATTTAATATGTTTTACATTACAGATGTCAACTAACTGATTAGATGATCCAGTTTTTTGGTATAACTTTACATGTGCAATGTAAATTTTTTTTTGGATTTGACAGAAATTTTAAACAATAATTAAATCAATAAATAACTATTCAACCCTGACTGTAACGTCAATGCGGAAACTATTTACTCACAAAGTGGTTTGGTTAGTCATTCAAGAATTAAGCTGGGCCACTTTATAAGAATATGAGCTCTGCAAATGTAATTTATGTTACAGTCAAAGCTGGGTGATTAGTTCAAGTTTATTATTGTTTAAAATCTTGGTGCACCTGAAAGCAAGTATTTAATTAGTATTGCATAGAATACTTGTTTGATGGGTGACAGTACTACAGTTAAACAAAATAAATCGTACACACGTTACGGTCAACAATAACTATTTAGACCCAGTAGGATGTTTAAAAGCTGTGCTAAATAGAAATAGAACCAAAAACTATAGAAATACAAATGGCCAGAATAAAGAAGTAACAAACATTACAAACGACGATTACAAAATTAGTAACATTTTTCGGAAGCGTTATGATTTTGATTCACAAAATAAGGTTATAAAACCATTTATTCGATGTTAGTTTTGGCAACAAAAGACGTAAGCGAAGAAATTTCGTTGGGAGTAGTATTCTCACTAGACAACCTGCTAAACTCAACTTCTTCACCTTCCGAGCAACTCGGTTCAGACGGCCAATGTTTGTGACTAGGCGCATATAAAATCAACAACGCGCAAATGTAAACATTCCACATGCCATAGACGCCTGTATGAATGACCGATGTCAATTCAATATCCAAATTTTCGTCCCATTTGTTTTCACCTTGGGTATATTGATTAAGAAGGAAGGATATAACAGTTACAGCAGCACATACCAACGTAGCTACCATAAGAAAGGTAAAACGGTACATGATGCCCTCATAGTGTAAGCGTCTAGCTTGCGTCATGCTAGGTAAAACTGACCGTTTTATGCTGATGTTCTTAAAAACCCTCCAGATCATATAACATAAAAAGAAGAAGTAGATGCCAGCACATAGCCCAGCGCATATAACAAAGGTCAGAGCCAAGTTTGTTCCTAGGGGAGTAACCCAGATAGAATAAAAAGGATTTACTAAATGTACGCCACGTTCACAAAGATCAAAGATAAGTAGAGAAATGCAACCGACTGCAATGGAACTTAGATGTTTCCAGTACTTTTTAAGACCATTTCGGTCACCAGTTTCCTGAATAAGCATATGTTCGCCGGTGAAAACTAACCAAAATGAGAGAAGCATCGCGTAAAAAATCCCTTGCCTGATGTCACTTAGAAAAAGCATATAGGGCATATCGAAAGCTAAAGTCAGATATTCAAGAGGAAGATCGAGAAAGGCCAGGGTTCCACCCACACATATTAGCATGTATTCAAGTAAGGCAGGAGTTCGAGCTAAAATATGTACTCTATTCCAGAACCAAATCATTATACCAACTATTATAGGAAAAAAGACAGTTTTTAAACTCACCCATATCTTGGTAAAACCGCCATTCATATGAATCGTATGTAAGTATATATCATCTACCTTACCGAGATTAGTATTTAAGTCTTTTGCAAAGTTATAAGGCAACCGTAGGTTAAGCAGATAATAGTCATGGTAGAGTGAGCCTAGTTCAAATAAAGGAACCATGGTGCAGTTATAGGGGTAGCCATCTTTCTGAGTATGCATATCGTTAAAAAGGCAATCCATATATCTGCAAAGGGAAAAATATACTTTTTTAGTAGATATTTTGTGATGATGGTAAAGAATTTATGTTGTATTACTTAATGGTGAAGTACTAAGAAAATTTGAAGAAAAAATAGGTTTATTTTACATGGGGTGAGACATATTATATTAGATTGTTATACCTTTTTGTTATTGAGTGTGTGTAGTAAGTCCAAGGCGTTTTCCCGCCATTTTTAGTTTTATCGCTGTACGCTAAACGAGCATCAAGTGTAAGTTCAATCATTGGATTTATTAATTTGTGACCAGTTTTATAAACCATGTCGATTTGAAGGACTCCGACAAGATTTTGTTGCCAGCGGGAAAAATCTTGGTCATGTAGGGGCATTTCAACGACAAATACCTGAAATAATAATTTAAGAATACATTTTTTAGAACAGTGCCGAAAGTACATTTTCCACATTGATTTTGTTGTGGATAATGAATAGGATAGGCTTAATGTGAGGTTAAATAATAATTTAATAATAAATTACTATTTTCAAATTGCAATTTGCCGGGTCCGTTACATTAGGGTAGTTTTTGAGATGGCCTAAACGATTATCAAAACCGAATGTCGATCGGATGCACCCAATTCGACTTATTAGCGATCCAAGAGGTACCATTTTTGACTTTGAAAAAATCAAAAAAATTATTTCCAAACTTTCAATCGCGCTCACAAACAATAGGCTTCTGTAGCCCACGGTCGTCTACGCGTCGAAAAAGTTTAAATCGATAAAAATAATATTTGCGACCTGTAACGTGTTTCAACGAGAATCCGACAATTTTCGACTTTAAAAATTAATAACTTTTTTCCGGCACACCCTGTATATTCGAAATTTTCTCACAACGTACCCCCACTATTCCTCTCTAAAACCAAAAAGTTTCAATTGTCCCACTCTAACCGTTTCTGAAAAAAAAAAATCGCAAATGTGAGAATGTCAAAAGCGACGACAACAACAACAACACTACGACAACGTACATACATACATTATTTTCACCGACGCGCCTATATAGACCAAAATTTTCGGGAGAGTCGATCAGGGGTTAATAATAATAATAATAATAATAATAATAATAATAATAATAATAATAATAATAATAATATCCTTTTATTGCCAGCAAAATCCAACGGACATAGCAACGTCAGAAACAAGATTAGGCTATCGCCCTACAAAATAAAAAATCATTATTACAAGTATACAGTATAAAATTATGTTACAGAGACAATTACAACAGATTAAAATCATCAAAGAAGTATATAACACCACAGGTAACTTATATAAAATTATGTAAAAGAGACGGTTACAACAAATTAAAATCATAAAGTATCATATTACACCGCAGGCTACTTCAATTTGGGCATAAAGAGGCACCGGAGAAAAGAAAAAAGTGTGCAATAAAAACTCTGTAAAATGGTTGATCATTTTATGGATCAAATTCGAGATTGAATTTGTACATGCATTTATCAAGTAGGAATTTGGTGGTTCTCCGCTTGAATGTATTTACATTTAGCTCCGATCGTATGTCGGGAGGAAGCAAGTTGAATGCCTTAACTGCCATATAGATTGGTGTTTTTTCGAAGAAGGTAGAGTAGTGGGAAGGCACACTTAGGTCAGCCCTGCCACGGGTAATTACACTCATGTTGTCCGCATAATGTTGTGCGTTGGTGTTAAATAGGTGGGGGTGTTTTTTGACAAACAGGACCAGTGTAAGACAGTACAAGGAGGGTAGTGTTAGGAGACCAAGTTCTTTAAAGTAGGGTCTGCATGATGTGCGAGGTGGAAGTTTGAGTAAGCACCTTATGATTCGCTTTTGTGCAATAAAGACTGAATTAGCACCACGAGAGGAACCCCAGAACATGACGCTGTAGATTAAGATTGATTGCACGGAGGCAAAGTAAAACTGTCTAAGGGTGTTCAGCGAGACTACCTCACGTAGTCTACGGATCAATGCACACATGCTGTGTAATTTGGATACCAGGGTGTTAGTTTGGTAATCCCAGCTCAGTGAGGAATCCAGCTGGACACCCAAAAACCTAATGGACTCCGCCACCGGCACCGTCTTTCCGTCACACCAAACGCATAGTGATTCGTTCTTACTCAAGGTTTTGCTGAAAGTAAGTAAGCCAGTCTTTGTAGAATTCAGTTTTAAAGCATACATGGCGCACCACTCCTGCATCCGCCCTACTGCACGTGAACATACTTCGGAGAGGCCAGGGAAGCCCAATCGGGACAGAACAATGGAAGTATCGTCAGCGTACTGGCAAATCAGACCCCAAAGAAACCCCTCGCAAAGGCCATTCACGTACAGCAGAAACAGCACCGGTCCCAGTATGGAGCCCTGTGGGACACCTTGTGTTAAGAGTGAAGTAGCAGACTGGTAACTTCTACCGTCAACGGAGATACACACCAGTTGTTTCCTTCCCTGTAAATAAGAACAAATCAGATCCAAACAGTTCCCTCTTATGTCATATTTATTTAATATTTTTCGTAGTATCTCATGATCAATCGTGTCAAAAGCCTTCGAGAGGTCAAAGAAAAGGCCAGCGACCTTCTTGTTGTTATCTACATTCTCTACAATAAAAGAGAGAACTTTAAAGATAGCTAATTGAGTTGAATGATCAGGTCGAAACCCGTGCTGATTGTCTGTTAGAATATTATGAGTGCAGAGAAAGTTCATTAACCTGGCGTATATGGCCTTCTCAAAGACCTTCGATATCGATGACAGTAAAGAAATTGGTCTATAGTTTGACATATCCTGTCTATCACCCTTCTTGTGAACTGGAACCAATTTGGCTATTTTTAAGTTAGTTGGGAAAATTCCTGTAAGGAAACATGTGTTAATGATGTCCACTAAAGGTGAACAAATATACCTAGAAATTTGTTTTAGAATAATTACTGGAATTTCATCCAGACCCGCAGAATCAAATCAAATCAAATCAAATATATATTTCGAGCCAGTAAATTACAAAATTTTTACTCACGTCATACAAAGTCATATATGTGTAAAAGCTAATCTCTAACTAAGAGTAAACAGATTAAAAATTTTTATATTCTAATTAAATGACAAACCTTACATATCACTAACGTACCAAACAAACAAGACACAAATCTCACTTTAAGATACACATTAGAATCATCATTCCAAATTAAATTTCTCCCAATCCACAACCTAGACTTCAATGAAATTCCACTGCAGAAATTCGTCGATGCTGTAGAAGGCACTTTTAAGTAACAATTTTTTTATTGCAATCATAAACCCCCGTTCGGACAAATCCCTATACCGTACTGGCAGTCTGTTAAACAAAATAGGTGCATAGTAATTTAAAGAGAACCTTGTCCTCTGCAGACGTAGATACACGGGCCTGATATCGTCACCCTGTCTTGTTGGATAGCTATGAAAGAAATTATTTGGGGTATATCGTTGTTGATTTTTGTAACAATATAGGAGGCACTCATAAATATATCTACATGGCAAGGTCAATACACCCAAATCGCTAAATGTCTGTCGGACATCATCCCTGTATCCAAGTCCCGCCACGATACGCACCGCTCTCCTCTGGAGTGCAAATATACGCTTTGCTTGGCCAGAATGACCCCATGCCAGAATAGCATACACACTCACCGACTGGAATATTGCATGGAAAGTCATCAGCAACGAGGTCCTTGGGAGTATTCGCGCCAGGCTCTTTAACAAAAAAATGCTTTTTAGCAGGCGTTGCGCCAGGTGGTCTACATGAGCCTCAAAAGTTAGTGTTGGATCCATATACACTCCAAGAAACCTCACCCCCTCGGACCCTCTTTCCATCCCACGTAAGGTAAAACACATACTCTCGGTCTTATTAACATTTAGGGTTAGTTTATTACTTCTAAACCAGTCCGTAAGATCACCCACACGAGACGACACCCTTTCATTCAGCAATTCAGCATCCTCATCTGTCTCAACTAGTGAGGTATCATCAGCGAAAAGCAAAAGTTTTGAATCTGGGCAAGCTTTATTTATATCGTTGATGTAGATAAGAAAGAGCAGTGGCCCAAGGACTGATCCCTGCGGCACACCATGCTTAACTTCCTCCCAAGCATTTGAAGAGCTGCCATTATATAGTGCCTTCTGTTTCCTGTTCTTTAAGTAGGTGCCCAATAGACCAAGACTCCCCCGGTCCAGGCCATAGAATTTAAGTTTGGCCAGCAGGATATTATGGGATACACAGTCAAACGCCTTTGACAGGTCACAGAAGGTAGCACCGACATGTCTCCCCTCCTCAAAGGCGTCAACTATGTACTCCACGAGCTCCAGTACAGCATCCGTGGTAGAGTGTCCAGCCCTAAAACCGAACTGACTTTTGGAGAACAGATGATTTGCCTCAAAATAATCACAAAGTTGCTTTTTCAGAATGTACTCAAAGATTTTTGCAAATACGGGAATTAATGAAATAGGGCGGTAATTGTTAATATCGTCTTTTGCACCCTTCTTGTGAACCGGGATTACTTTTGACAACTTCAGACAGTCCGGAAAGATGCCCTCCCGGATGCTAGAGTTTATCAATTTTGTTAGTGGGATAATAAAGACATCCTTCAGAGACTGTATTAAGGGAACGCTCAGATCATATATATCCCTGCTCGATTTAAGCTTTAGTGCATTTATTGCATCCCGGCACTGAATAAAAGATATTTCCCTAAATTTAAAGTTAAGATTGATATTTTTGCTCCCATTTAAGTATGCCATTGGCTGTCGTTCCGTATCAGGTATCTGTGATAGAGTTTTTTCGGCTATGCCAGCAAAAAATGCATTAAAGTCGTCAGCTGTTAAGGACTTATCTATCGAGCGCTTTTTATTTATTCCCCTTACCGAATTTACTACCTCCCAAGAGGTCCTCAGGACATTATTTGATGTTAAGATATAGTTATTATAAGCATTTCCTTTACTAACTCTAATAGAGTGCCTATAGGCACTTCTAAATTCCCTTATTTGAACTTTTAGATTTTCAGATGGTCTATTTACATACAATTCGTTCAAGAAATTAAGAGTATCTCTCATATCTTTAAGATCTTCATTAAACCAATTTATGTTAGAGACCCGATTTCCTCTTTTACACTGGGTCAAGGGCATGCATTTGTTCAGAGCAGTCACAAAAACGTTCACAAAACCATCAAACCTCTCATTTACACTCAAATTTCCCATGGTAATCTGTTCCCAATTTCTCTCCTCAATCATACGATACATGTTAAAAACACCCATTCTGGTGGATCTTCGCTGCATACAGTACTCAGGCACAGGGTCTCCAAGCCCTATTTTAACTAAGATATTGACTGCCTTATGGTCTGACAAAAAAGGGTCAAACACATTAGTGCGAAAGTCCAACGTTTCCTGGAAATTGACAAATATATTATCGATACAATTTACTAAATTTGTCCTTTCAAAGATTTGCTGTGAGAAGTTATAACCCCTGATCAAATCCATAAAATCTGTACACCTTTGTGAATTTTTATTGAAGATTATGTTAAAGTCACCATTTATTATTACGAATTTAAATTTATTATGTGTATATTCTAATATGTTTCTAACCGTATCCAGAAAAACATTATAGTCTCCATCTGGCGCCCTATAAATAGTGATAATTGCGAGATGATATCTTTTTACCTCTACAGCAGCAACCTCACAATGGAATTCCACCGAAAACCCGACAACACCCTCGATATTTTGACAGTCCAGCCGGTGTTTTCCCAGAATAAGGGCCCCCCCATAGTTCATATGTTGCCTAGCAAAGAAAGATACTACATTAAAACCTTCTATCTTAAGATATTCTATCTCATTATTAGTCAAATGGTGTTCGGTCAGGGACACAATATTGTAGTTTGTCTGGGTAAACAGCAAGGCTTCCAGTTCTTCTATCTTGTTTCTAAGAGATCTAATATTCAGGTGAAAGACATTGAGATTATAGTCTACCTTGTCCTCCTCCCTTCTGCTTGGGGCTGGACAGGTCTGTCCCGTTGGCTCTGGCTCTGTTCTCCGGGAACCCTCTTGCTTGGAGTATGAGAGTAGTTTTGGCGACCCCGGCTCTGGATATTTCGAAAATGGTTAATGATAATGCCTCTCGGCCACATATTTGGAGACATTATTTCTTCCTTCAACAACTGAGGAACTGCTAGTCTAAAGGAGCTTCTGTATTTATCCTTTTTTGTTTTCATTTTCTCGCATTTGCACCCTTCCGCAAGGTTCATGTTTTTTAGGTATTCAATAATACTTCTCGACTCCAGTCCAGCCTCGAATCCTGATAAGAATATGAAGGAAAGCCTCGGAGCTGCCCTAAGGGTACTGTCGGACTCGTTGGTGCCAAGAATTGGTTTTGGACGGTTTAACTCACGTGAGCGCCTTTTTCCGATGACCAGCTTAAAACCATCAGAGTCCACTTCGTTGTCTGTATAAACGTCTTGTTCCTGTACTTTTTGTTGACAATATTTGTTTTGCTGATTTTGTTTTGATGGACTTGACAGGTCCTCTTTTTCGATATTTGGCATTTGCTTCGGATATTGAACATGAGCATTTAACCTTGGCACCTGTTGTTGGGTGTGATCGTTTGGTTGTATTGAAGTTGCACAGGATGACTCATTACTAGTCCCTTCCGACATTGTGTCCTGTAAAGGTCCGTTTTGTGACGGCGGAGCTACATCCATTCTTTTTTTAATTGCTTCGGTTGGCACCAATGGCTTTTTCATCGACGTTTCCAAAATGGTTTTTTGTATATTTACCATTTTTTCATTTAGGGATTTTTCCATTATGTCCATTTTTCTGAGTACATAGTCGAAGCTATCCTCCTTGGTATGGTTCTCCATCTGAGCGATTTTTTCTTTTAATGCTTTAATCTCTTCATTCTTCTCACATACCGCCAGGCTTATTTGTTTGTTTACCTCATCCTCATGAGAGTTTTTTTGCACATCCTGGGCATAGAACCAGAGAACTTGTTAGGCAAATTGGACAGGATAGTGTGGATCTCAGGTTCGGTGACAGGAAACAGAAACATTGTGGGGACTCCAGGCGCCTCACCAACATCTGGATGCCCGTGGGGGACTGCAGAAATGTTAAATGATTCGCAAAACATATCGGCGACAGCCTGAGCATCCTCCACAATGTCGCCATCAGTGGAGTTGAGTACAATGTTTGGGTGTTTATTGACTTGATTAGTTTCAGCTTTAAAGATGCTCCAGGCCGTTTTGGTAATGTTATGAGAATTAATAATTTTATTTTCATTCTATACTCGGATAAAAATTGTCGATATTCATGTCTTTCTCTTTTATACTGATCCAACACTGTGGGACTATTAGTTATCTTATACCATACATATAAATCTTTTATGTGCCTAGAATAATTTTTTATTTCAGTACTTACCCAACCTCGGTCCCTATTCTTTATTTTGTAAGTACAGAGGGGAAAACTTAAATCAAAGTAATAGTATAAAATATTAAAGAAGCTTTGGTACTTGTCGTCAGCTCCAGTAGAGCTGTAGACATCAGCCCAAGCCTCACGATTTAGTCTACTAATAAAAACAGTGATATTGGACTTGGTAAAAAATCGCTTTTTTGCAAAGGTTACCTTATCATGCCCTCTGTCAATGTCTAAATGGAGAATCTGAGCAAAATGGTCAGAAATATTTGTTTGGATAATTTTACAGTGTGCATTGCTTGTATGAATGTTGCTGAAAATGTTATCAAGTTGAGTACCAGTGGCAAGGCCCATCCTTGTGATGCCCACCACATGTGGTTCCAACCCATAACTCGCCATAAGCTGTAATATAGAAAAGGATGCTTCGTTATTAGTAAGAAAGTTAACGTTAAAGTCCCCGAGGACCACCAAATACCTACTTGTGGAGTAAATTGAGTTTAAGATTTCGTCAAGTGTGGTTAAGTACAAGTCAAAGTTACCCGAGGGTGATCTATATGAACAAACGACGTTGTATGTTTTTTTATTAACAGTGAACTGAGAAATGCAGAATTCGCAATGTTTGTCTATTGTGACTGTATCGGTGTATATTGCCTTAGTTTCTATGCAGGTTTTGGCAAATATCGCAGTGCCTCCTCCTCTAAATTCATTGCGGGACGAGTAGGTGATAGGTATGTAGTCATCCATTGCTACTTGTAATATATTGGCTCCTTGCAGCCAGTGTTCTGTTATACACAAGACATCCGGTTCTATTTCTGCAAGTAGAACTCTAAGTTCTAGAGATTTGTTACTAATGCTTTGTATATTTATGTGAAATATCGACAGTACATCATCAGTTTTTGTTGGTTTATCTTTCAAAGTCCTGTTTATATTTTTTATTGGGTTTGGTTCATGGTCTTCGGTGGATGACCCGTTTGCTGATGTATAGTTAACTATCGTTTGTCTAAAAAATTTCTACCCGATGAAAAGTTAAATCTTTCATAACCTACTCCTCTTGGCCAGAAGGCAGGGTCATAAACTTTTTCCATAAGCTCTGGTTTTACTCCAACCATAAAGCTTTTATGCTTACCTATTTGTACTTTTGGTAAACACACTTTAACAAAAACATCCTCTGGTTTAGCTTTAGAGTGTTTAACTATGTGATTCTTGATGATGTCCTCTGTAATGGTTTCACTAATCTTAGATAGGAAGAGCCAGATTTTTTTGTTTTCCTTTGGGGTTTTTGACGATACGAAATCATTGCCTTCATCTCTTTCGCCGTATTTGATGTTTTTCTTTTTATGTGATCCTCCAAGCGGTTTACTTGATTTAATTGTACTGTCTGTCGGTTTCCTGTTGGCTTTGAAACCTCTAGGTTTTTGCGTTTCCCAGGTATTTGTGTTTTCAGTTTTGTTGTTGCTATTGATAGAAGTAGTTGCTATAGTAGAAGTAGGGTTATGAGCAAGGTCTGCTTCTTTTACGACCTCCATATCCGCAACTGGTTTCTTCTGTGTTAATGACGGAGATTTTTGACGGCCGGTTTCAGGCGGTGTTGCCGAGCTTGTCACTGTTTTCTTTGGATTTTCTGGGATTATCTGGTTCTTTTCCTGTTTTTGGTTTAACTCTTGTTCAAGCTTCCAAATCTTTTCCATTTGAAGTTCGCTATTGAGTTTTAACAGGTTGTTTTTATCCATAGTTTCTTCCAGTAGTTTTTTAAGATAATGGATCTCCAGTTCCAGTCTCTTGTTTTCAGAGTCTTGTAGGTTACGTACGAAGTCATTTCCCGCCTTATTTTTTTGGCAGCATTCTACTTTCGTTTCGTCGACAACTTTTAGGGTTTTCCAGTCCCGTTTTGCACAGCTTTTATGGTACAAACCATAGCAGTTTACACACACGTACACCGACGAACCTTTGGTTGTACAACATAACATTTTCGCGATGGTTTTCTCATTTTTCTCGTCTTCGACCGTTTCTACGTCCGACATGATGCGACGTTGCCGCTAGTATCTGGGTTCTAGCCGTCCGTGCCGAAGCGCCGTATAACATATCGCGTTTTTGCGCGATATGTAATAAATATGCACCGTTGGCACACATAATGTGCACTACAATACGTTCTAGTAAAAAAAAAACAGCAGTTCTAGATTTAGGTAGATAGGTATTGAAACTGTCAATGAAAATCAAAATCACAGAAACTAGCCCTCAGCGTTAGGATTTGCCTGCTTCTCCAGAAGTGAGTTTCTTATTCTATTACGAAACAACATTAAAGAGGGGCAAGTGAAGTACTTCTAAAAGCATTTACTGCCATCCTTATGGCAAAAAAAATATTATTTTCTAACCTACTCAACGTGACAACGTCGCATTTGGTAGGTTGCCGATATTCCGGTTGCGCACGCAGCTTACGCTATCTGAGTCTTCCAATCTTAGATAAGGGAAGAGAGGGGATACCGCGCACTCGTTCGCGCAAGGTTATCGATCTGTGACCGAAAACGAAGAGACGCCATTTTTTTGGTGGAAAACAAACCGTTTGGTACCAGTGTGATTTTTGTGATTTTTGGAGTGTTCTAAGACTTTATTATAAGAAAAACTGTGTTGTGCAGAATGGTGGGGTGTTCTGCTTATGGTTGTAAAAGCCACAGCAGTAGGAAAGCGCCTGGAGTTACGTTTCATAGGTATGAAAAAATAAAATATTTCATCCACAATCCTTTGATCGCAAATATTTTTCAAATTAGTTATTTTATAACCGTGGCTTTTAAATATGATTAATATTATACTATTTCAAAGCCACTAATAACATTTTCAGGCCTATTATTTAACATTTTTACTCATAAATTAGCTTTTGTATGTGGTTTCTTGGATCAAAATCGCCATTTCACCAGTGGTGTGCGTACCTATTTGCTGATATAATTGTAGATTTCCGAAAGATCCTCAGAGACGTAATTCTTGGATTACTAATATGAAGGTGACTGATTGGGAGCCATCCAATAATGATAGACTTTGTTCGCAGCACTTTGAAGAGCGTTTTTTCTATCAGACAGATGAAAAAGTGTGTTTGGTAAACCAGGCAGTCCCGAGCATATTTAAAGAACTTCCAAAGTATCTCCAACCAAAACTGGTATGTTAGCTTAGTTATTTGTTTTTAACAGAAGATAAAAATATTATTCTACTACTGTTCTGGTTTCTTAATGTAGGTACCTACCCTACTTTTGTATGTTATGTTATTTTCTTACCCTGTGTAAATTCTTGAATTGAACATTACAGTACAGTATACTCTTTATTACAGGCTCAAAAAAGGACTCGCAGTATTTCTCCTGAGGAAATTCCATCAACCTCAGCAGTAGATCAAGATACACCTCGGAAGAAAAAACTTAAACGGCAGTTATTTCGTCAAGTGGCTGTGAGCAGAGCCAAATCAAAAAAAATTCGTCTATTAGGACGAGGAGGGATTTCTTTATTTACAAATCAAAACTTTTATGTAAATACAGTGTCTACAACGTATAGCCAAAGAAACCTTTTCCATAATGGCCTTATTCAGTACAATCAACTGCCCAATAATGTTAAGATCTCTCAATCAATAAAAAGTTTTCGAAAAAAATTTATAGACTATTGTGAAAGTAATGTTGGCATACAATAGATATGAATCTAGTTATCTTAGTAAACTGTAAAGTTTTGTAAATGTTAATTATGTAATTGTTAGCTTTGCTATTAAATAAAGATTATTATTATATTATTAAAATTAATTTATTGGTCATAAATCAGTTTGTAACTATAACCGAAAAAATTCCTCAGTCATTGTTATCAAATCTTTTTTATTTTCAATGATCAAATTTGTATCATCCGCATACTTTCCTATAATATATTGGTTGGGTGAGTTGATTAATAGATATAAATCATTAACAAACAACAGTATGTTATATGTAATCATGTTTTATATATTCTTGTTAAGATTTCAATAATAAAAATATATTATGCAGTATGTTACATGTTTTATTACCTTTGTTTTATTTCTACCTAATAAATCTTGGAAAAACATAATATTATTATTAACCATGCATACATTATAATAGTGCTAAACTGTAAACCAAAATACATATACCGACGGAGCTTTCGACGAAATTTTACAAAAACTGGTATGTATAGATTTGCATAATATGGTTTTTTGCACATGACAATAAATAAAAATTAAATAATTAATGATATTGCAACATATTCCTAAAAAAAATGTAAATTTTCTGGTTTTAATTTCTTTAACACCAAAATAAATAATAATTTTCGTTTCCTATATTCAACTCGCCTGCTACGCCACTGGCAGTTTTGCTTTGGTGTCAACAGGTATCAGGCGCGCGCACACGATTATCCGTCCTCTCTCTTTCCTAGTCAAAGCTTCCAATTCATTCTCTAATTGCTTAGCGGCAACGTTATCGATGCCATTCTTAAATTAGGTTAATAACTCTGTAACGACTATGGTGCTAGCTCTATAATTTGGGTGCTAGGTATGGTCTATATAGTGCTAAAAATTTTTCGCAGTTATGGGCACCGTGGGGGGCTAATGTAACGGACCCCAATTTGCCCCCGGATCGATGAATAAATAGGTGAAAAAAACTGAATTTTTTAGTTCTTCTGAGGTTCAGCCCTCCTTCGGTAGAAACTAATGTGTCATACTTTGAGTTTCGAAAATTAAGTAATCCCGAAAATTAGTAACATCTGGAAACGCCGATAAAAGTAACGATTTTTTAAATATAAACACTTCAATTTCGGAGCCGTTTAGGGAGTGGCAAAATATGGGTATCACATTTTCTATTATACCTAGGTACTTAACCATTAAAAATATTTAAATAAATAAATAATATTCTGTTATATTCTTTAGGCCCTCTAATCCGACCCATAATAATTTAAGGCATTGAGCAGTGGTCTCGGGGATATTTGATTTGTTTGTTTTTTATTTTGTTTTGTTTTTCCTCATTGAATTTTGTAATTTGTGTAATGGATTGTGGTCTTAACTAATGTGGTGTGTTCAGTTCATATTTTATAGTAAGTACATATTTTATTATTTAAATCTTTGTTGTTTTCATTTTATTTAGACGGATTATCAGTTAGGCTAAGAATTAGACGAAAATTAAAGATGTTGTTTTAAAAGAAAATTAAGTATGTTTTTTGAAAATTCTTTTGATAAAGGTTGTTTAGAATTAATCACAGAATATTGAAAAGTCAATATATTGTTGCTAAATTAATAAAGAAATTAATTAAAATATAATAATATATTAATATATATATACGTATACAGTACATTTTTTTTAACGCGGGCCATAGGGATTTACATGGTAAATCTTTAGGTCTATGTTAGGCACATTTCTATTGAGAACTACGAGTTGAAATTTTACACAAATATTTCTTGTGGTCTCATATCCAATTTAGGATCATGTTTGTATTACTTTACTAACGCGAAACATTAAAAAATACCATTTTAAGTTATAATATCAGACTGTTTGCCCAGCCCTGTATATTAAGTTTACCCAGGTTTATTTGACATAAGCTGGTATGTGACATTCTTATAATATTTGGCAAGTTGTACCGAAATTATACAATGTTGATGATTATTTAGTTTGTTTTAAATATGTTTTATTTTAAGTGGTTTAAAATGTATTAATTTTCTTAATTCTAAAGCAGAACTTTTATTTCAATAAAGTTTAATAATTTTCCTAAATATCACCCACAACAATAATAATAAGTCAGAAAAATACTGACAGCCGTGTCAATATTTTTCTTTATCTAAGGTAGTTAATTACATAAATTACAAGGGGATAAAAAAGTGTAATTTAAAAAAAATAAAAAGGGCTTTTTTGAGTATCTCTTGGAGCTTTTTAACACAGATTGTATGTTAACTTCTTCCTCCCATCTCATATTTTATCTATTCTCAAGTTTTAATATTACTTGTTTAATATAAATATGCCTAACATAGGCTTAAAGATTTACCATGTAAATCCCTATGGCCCGCGTTAAAAAAAACGCAGTGTATAATATAACAAAGAAAACCCGTTTTCAAGGAATCAAAGTTACCCCACTAATCTGCTTTTTAGTAAAGCTCCTACTATAGGTAAAAGAAAATTGAACCTGAGATCAGTTGTAAGGCTATAATATTAATGAAAAAAATATTAATATAAGACATTATTGTTACCTACTCGAAGTGTTTTAAACAATAATGCAGTTGTACCTGCTGTGACCACTGCGACCCAAGATGTTTATTTTTTACCGGACCAAAAATTTATAATAAATTGCCATTGAACTTAAGATTAAAAACAAATATACGATTTTTTTAACATACCTAGTATAAAATATTCGAGAAAATATTATTTTAATAATTATTAAGAACTGATACTAATGTGATACATAACTACTTGCCACTATTTGTGATTTATAGAATAACATATACTTCAGGTTAGTTTGTTTGTCAAATCATAACAAGACTTCATAATATCAAAAAAGTTTAGTTTGCTTCTCGGCTATACAATTGGTTTAAATATTTACTAGCCTAGTAGTAGAAGGCTGTGACCTAGGTATCCCATGAGTTAAATGCCAAAAGTTCTCCTGCTTTTTTAATGAACAAAAATGTATTCTGTTTCACTTACACCTCTTTAAATCCCAGATGGTCAGAGAAGATATCTATAATATCGCCCCTTGGTCCTACAGAAAAAAATATGTTGTTTTTCTTGACAGTCAATGTTTTAATAATAAAGTACCTATATTATTTGCTTTAACTGAATGACTATTATAGCCATAATACCCCACATAATACCTACCTATAGACACTATTATATATGCTACACATAAACATGACTTAAATCTCGAAAATAGAGACTATATACAAATTACTTTAAGTAGGTAGGTATTAAAATTAATAAGTAGGTACCTACTTAGGTATTATATAATTAAAAATTACCGTTCTTTTCTGCTACTCAAGTATACCCGAAGTATACCTTTTAACCAGTTAGCAATGTCACGACAATGTCACGAGTTGTTCTCCTGTATGTAAAAGATAAATTTCTGCTGAAGATGAGTTTCTATACCTTTGAAACATGTACGGAATAGGTAATATAAATACCTTTAATAAACTCGTGGAGCAGATTAAGAATGTACATATATCTATACTTGAATCGACGAGTGGAAGAAGGGTCCAAGTGACTATTTTTGACATTTTAATTTTGTTAAAATAAAATTCATCTATCGACTCAGCCGAAATATGGTCCAAAATTCCCCACCGGCGAAGCAGACTGGGCGGAAGAACGGTCCATGTGCATACATGCTTCCATGTGCTTGTCGTATGGACCGTTCTTCCACTCAGTATGCAGTTCAACTGCGTCTGTCGTCTTTAGAGGTTATTTTCTATTAGTTATCGAGCCGGTTAACAAGTGTGAAAAACGAAAAAAATTATTAAGCTTATTCTGAAGCAGTTACTACCACAATTAGAAAAATTCCTACAGACGATAAGAAAATCCAGGACTTAAAAAAGTTTATACAATACATTAGTGGTGAAGATTTAAAGTTCTATTACCATATTGTGTCATGGAATGTTAAGTACCACTGCTGAAACTGTTGAATAAAATTATTTGATTACACCTTGTATGTAGGTACCTACTCTTTTATTATCCCATATATTTTATAGAATGGAAATAAAACAAAATAAAAGAATAAACAATAAAAAAAAACATAAGAAAATCAACTGAGTGGAAGAAAGGTAGGTACAAAATCATAAAATATTTTTTGTGAAAAGTCCTGTAAATGTACCAGTAATTGAGACTATTAGACGGAAAATTTTGTAAATTAAATCATTACGGCCACAATTATAAACTTATATTTCAATTCTATTATTTCCTAAATAACTGATACTTAAGGTTGAATTCTCAACGTCATTCAATCTATTGCCAACCTATAACCTATTTCGCGTTGATTTATTGAGTTTATTATTTTAATAACTAACATTTAAAGAAAATCAATATAGTCGGTACATTATTTAGGTAGTATCTGATATATTACAAAAATATCAATTTATTTCATTGCTAATTTTGGGAGAATTGTATAATGAAAGAACAATGAGTGACAATGACATAATAATGTTAAAAAAAATCTTACCCGATATTTTTCGCCATACAATTCTCCTAAAATAAGTTATGAAATTCCTTGATATTTATTAAATATGTCAATCATTACTTATAGAATATCAAGTCGATACTGATTTTCTTTAAATTTTGTATAAATGCTAGAAAACATAAATAAATCTACGCGAAATAGGTTATAGGTTGGCAAGCATGTTAATACTCCCACCTTAAAGGGTCAGTATGGCATAAGGGATTTATTGAAAAAGTTATATAATTTTTTTTTAGTATACCTACTTAATTTAAAAAGAAAACTTGCAGAAGCACCAGTTATTGACAGTCGATTTTTTTTAGTGTTCTAGTAATTGACACACCAATAATTGACAGTTAAATGGGGATTTATTTAAATATGTTGTTACAAAATAAAAATAAAACTAATTATGTACATTCACATTCCGAGGTACATTCAAAAACATCAATGATGTGCTTTGACTAGTGATAAAATCCACTTCTCCAAAATAGACTCCTCATAGGTATTCAGAATTGTGTTGGGTACCTACTTTACCACGGGCTGTGTATAATAGGGTCAACCTAGGTACTATCTTTACCAGAATTTCAGAGAATAATGTTACACAATCCACCATGTAGATTGGATCAAAGCTGTAAATGTGATAATTATATAAAAAGAAAAACATCATTAAAGTACTTGGGAGTCTATATTGATGAACATTTTACATGGAGAGAACACATAAAATATGTAACAAGTAAAATTAGAAAATTGATTTATAAATTTTATGAATTGAGAAATATTTTGACTTTCAAAACTATAAAAACTGTATATCTAGCACTAATAGAATCAATATTAAACTATGGCCTAGTGGTTTGGGGAAATGCAGGATCAACAATTTTAAAAAAATTAGAAATTGCTCAAAAATGGATCATAAAAATTATGTTATTTAAAAATAAAAGGTATGCTACTGAATTGGTATTTAAAGATAGCGGTTTGCTAACACTAAAGCAACTTTACATAAAGCCACTAATTAGGGTTAAGTTAAAAACAAATTATTATAAAGTAAATTTAAGCCATGGGCAAAATACAAAAAATGCAGCCCAAAAAAATGTTGCTCTGCAAAACCCCAAATACATGATCTGCCAAAATCACATTTATTATGTAGGACCTAAAGTCTATAACAGTCTGCCACAAAATATTAGATCTAAACCCTATTATAAAAGTAAAAAAGAAATTACCAGTTTGATAAAAAAGGGCCATTTTAATTCTTGTATTGACACTTTTGTATAAAAACTAAAAGTAAAATAGATTAACCTCGGCCAGAGAATGATTAGAAAACTAGAATAGTAGATTTATGTTTTTTTTTTCTTTTTTCACATACCTCATAAATTAAAAAGTTATATAGGTAAGGAGTGCACGCACAGCATCTTAGTTGCAATTGTGCACTAAAAGCAGTATTAAAGGGTTTGAGTTTGATGTATTATTAAGTAGAATATTGGATATTTGTTGATTTATTGTTATTACTGCTGGAATAAATAAATAAATAAAAATAAAATACGTTTTTGCAGCTGTTGCAATGGGTATACCTCTTGCCACAGCTTCAAGAGCTAAGCTCATTTGCTCCTTGGTATAATTTTTTTTAGGTGCCATACCTGCAACAAACAATGTTCCAGTAATTGACATCCTATGCTCTAATTATTGACACCCCTGTCAAAGACTGGATCCCACTATTTCTTTTGCTTTAAATTTCTAGGAGAATGTATTTATGATAATCGGATCAATATTTCCCAATGTTCCAGTTGTTGACATGCATGTCAATAACTGGGACACCACGGCGTTTGCATGATCCAGTCACTGACACTACCATTAAAAGCAAGGTTATGTCTTTGTTGTTAATTATTTTTACATAAAACTAAACTTTAAAGCTAGATAAACATGTATGCATATTTAGATTTCATAAAGCAATAATATCTACAAGAGTTATTAAACCTTATTTTATGTACTTACCTTAAGGATTTCTTTAAGAGCATCAGATAAACACAAACACGTAATTGTTATGGCGCCCAAATTCATACTACCAATTTGCAAGACTGTTCTTTTAGACGTTACAGTGTTACCAAACTGTATATTCTTCATAGTTTCTAATAGCAAATGATTGGGTTTGTTTAAATGAGCTTATTTTTACAGAATATTAGGACAAGTGTCAATAACTGGAACAGTGTCAATTACTGGTACATTTACCTTATCCGATGTGGCAATAAATCTTACTCTTTTATTATCCCTTATATTTTATAGAATGGAAATAAAACAAAATAAAAAAATAAACAATAAAAAAAACCATTAGAAAATCAACTGAGTGGAAGAAAGGTACAAAATCATAAAATTTTTTTTGTGAAAAGTCCTACTTAGGTAGGTACGAGGGTAGGTATATCCGATCTGGCAATAAATCTTATTTTTTATAAAACAATCAATCAATCAATCAATATTTATTTCATGTCATTACACAAGATAGTTTACACACGTCAACAACTCAATAATTACCATAAGGAATAAGTTAGCTGTGTACACCAACATGAAATTCTCCTTCCTTTTTGAAGTAATTAGTTTTTTTGTTTTCTCTTAAATGCTTATTTCTGCACTTGGATCCTTCTTCCACTCATCGATTCAATTATTATTAAAGAAATAATTTGGTGTAGGTATTACCCGAGGGGTAAACCACCCCTGGAAATCAGTGCACAAATTAAAGGAAATCCATGGAAATATCTGGGAATACTTGGAAATACAAGGGAATATTTGTAAAAACATGGAAATATATGGGAGTACTTGGAAATATATGGGAATACTTGGGAATACATGAGGAAATACTTGGAAATACATATGGAAATACTTGGGATTACAGGGAGTGGGGATCGGACCTGGGACGGTTAGTTATATGTGGTATGCGCTTTCAGCAGGTTGTTCTAAGCTATATTTTTTTTGTGTAGCAAAAACGGTGCCAAGATTAACTTTTCAAAATAATATTGACGTTTAATATTTTCGGTGATTTTGTGAGCGGTTTATAGCATAAGTGCGAATACAAGGAATACTTGGTAATACCTAGAAATACAAGGAAATATTTGGGAATACCTAGAAATATAAGGGAATATTTGGAAATATCTAGAAATATAATAGAATATTTGTACACTGATTTCCTATTTGCGAAAATACTTCTGGTATTTCTATGGTAATTCCAAGTATTACCAAATTTTGGGAACACATGGAAATACCTGGCAATACTTGGAATTACCATAGAAATACAAGAAGTATTTTCGCAAATAGGAAATCAGTGTACAAATTTTGGGGGGTGGTTTACCCCTCGGTATGACCTGTCCTTGTACCCACTTCATATAACATTACCAATAAAATATTTTGCGCTTGCTATGCTATAAATGCTATGTAAGAAAAGCCAATGAGATGAACCAAACCAGTATCAAAACACCATAAGAGTGGGTACTCAACTGAGCATCACAATATTACGTCCTCAGCATTCTGAGCCAAATATATACTAGTCAATAGATTCATATCAATACTTGATAAAACTATACTATGATCACAATTAAACATAGATTTACTTACAAGCTGCTGCAATCAAATCTTTAGTCTGTTATTATAACGTATTAGTGTTATATTATATTCTTACCAGATTTCTGGCATCTAAACCCACAGTAGCTTGTTCCTGGGATAATTCAACTTTGTGGGGACATTGTCTGATAAACCATCTATTTAATTTATCAGCTTCTGGATTGTTATCAGCACAAACTGTGGACAAAATTCCTTGTGTGGAAGCCGGACTGGGAGAAATGAAACCAACTAAAAAGCACGCCAGTTGACTCAGAAGTAAAATTGTCACTAAAACACCCAATTTTCTACCGCTAAGATTTTCTAAAATCGTTCCTGGCATCTTGAAAATTTGTTTTATATGTAATTATTTGTTTATTTAACGAGAAATCGTAAAACGCATTCCTAAATCCGCCATAAGCAAATAAAAACAAAACATTTCATAGGGACTTTCGGACTTTCTTTTTCTTAGTTTTATTTTCGCTTTGATTCTTTCTTCTTAATTTCTTTTTGGCGTTAGCTGCGGTAGGCGCAATCGCCAACACGGGTGCTTGTAAATTAGTCTCCTTTTGCAGCATATTTCGACCCTCAGATCAGGTCCTGGTCTGAGTTACACCAGAAGTTTTCTTCTTGATTAATTTTATTCACATTCTCCGACTGTTATTATTTTTTATTATAGGTACACTATCATTTTTTTTATGTTTTTTGTGACTTGTCAACAGCATTTGACTGTATGAGTTATGAAATTCTGCTGCGCAAGCTCAATGTACAGATTTAAAGGGTAGGTTTTGGAATGGTTTATTATCTATATTACTATTTGTATGGTTCCTAATCCTGATCAGTCTGTTAATAGATTTATTCTTAACTTGCTCCACATTTTTGTCTGGATTTTTATTCTTAATTATTGGTTATGATATTGGGTCCTATTTGTAAAGTTTAACCCAGAAGTCGAAAACTTTATGGGTTTGTTATACCGATATTGTTTATTGCATTTTAATCCATGGCGTCAGTATCGTCTATTAGGGCGAAAAGTCTCGATCCCTCCTCTGGTTTACTCATTAAAAACTAGTTAAGAAAAAAAAATGTTCTTTTAATTAAAAATTATATAAATAATTTAAGCTAGGCTACATTCTGGGTAAAATGGAAATAACAAATCCCGCAAAATTATTAATTACTCATACATAATTAAATATTAATCACACCACATGACCTACATAAGTACCAATAATCATACTATCAACCAATCCCCCTAACACAAACCCTACTCCTCGCCCGTATTGTATGTGTTGCATTATTAAGAATATATTATGTCAAAACTAATATCATCTCAAGATCACTAAAACTGCATGATTAATAAAAATATTTTTGTGATAGATGCTTAATTTGTTTACTTCAATGCGAAAACTAGAAATTCATCAAAATAATGATTGTAGGTAATCGTTTTAATACAAAAGTTCCCACCAATGAAATAATTAAAATTAACAAGTATATAGTCAACATATTATATCGCAAAATATATCCACGGGCGTTGTTGGGCAGTTTTTGAGCCTTTTTTGCTGTTTTTGAACAGTTTTTAGTCGTTTATAGCCCTTCGTTAGTCGTTTATAGCCGTTCAATAATCGTTTATAGCTATAGTTGTTTATAGTAGGGCTCGGAATTAGTGATGCCGCGAGACGAGACGAGACGAGACGAGACGAGAATTGGCCCATTCTCGTATCTGGTCGTCTCGCAGAAGGGGTTTATTATAAGTCGGTTTGTTAGTCATGTGACTTAGAAACTATTTTTCTTAGATCAACAAAATATTGCAAGCGGCCATAAGACATAATTCTCGTAATGTAATAGGCTTGGCACCGAGGTATTTTCAGTCCAAAATATACGGGGTGGTAAAAGGTACAGAATAGAGAACGATTTATAATAATAATAATTGATTCATAATGGAACTACCCTTCTTTTATTATTTATTTTTTGGCATAATTCGGGGCATAATTAACTGCAATAGTTTGGAAAATATTCGACTAAATAAAGGGATCAGCCCAGGCCCAGAATGTCATCCGGGGAAAAACCTTAATTTTTTTATTACATTAATAAAAAGTGCAAGAGAAAGAACTTAAAGAAGTATTTCCGAAAATGCTCTCTTTGACATATCAATCTCTCATAGTTTATGAAATATTCGGACTAAATCGCGGTAACATTAGATAATTAATTATCGTGTCCTTCTTTTACATATGATATACAATGTAAACTGTAATTGGTTTAAGATGACCGCCGCTACAACAGAAAGTTTTACAATACCTATAAGAATCTCATATATTTTTGTTTAGTCTCATGTACTTTTGTTGTATCTTCTATGTTTCTAAAAAATATATATCTGACAACCTTTGGTATGAAAACCAACAAGCATTGCCATTGCGTTTTTTTCTACTGCAGTACTACAGTGCGTGAAGTACCAAATCTAAGCATGCTAAATAAAGCGTAAAGTAAGTCTTTTTCGCACTAATGCGTGAAATTTATGTGACTTTTGTTGTTAAATACGCGTAAAACAAGTATCACTTTAATAAATTGTTGCAAAATAACTATTTAAACTTGTTTGTTAGTTTGTTACACTACCAATTTGACTTCTGTAAAACATTTTGGCTATAGTTTTTGAGATACGTTCTGTCACGGTTCACGGTATTTTACCAACCATGTAAAAAAAATTACTCCATAGGAAGGTTTCACATTTTATTATTAGGATTAACAAACATGTATTAACAATGACATTATTTTTATTGCATTTTGAATTGCGTTTCATTTAAACTTAAAAAACTATGCTCGTAAGTATCTTGGCGATGTTCGTAAAAGGACTCTTTGTTTATTAATGATTTTTGTGTGAGAAGTTTTTGGCGAATTTCGAATTTTTGATACAAAATTGTTAAATTTAGTCAAAATCTATCGCCTTTCGCCTTGTGAATGAAATTTGACTGAGGTCCTTTTCGATATTGTGTTTTCAATCAAAAATGCTTTCTTTCAGATTTGGTTAATTATTTAAAAATGTCAACTACTAACCGTAGACAGAAGAAAGAGGCTAGACAATTTGATTCTGTTCTCTTGAATATCTGTTTTAAGGTAAATGCCTTCACAATACGATAGAGTGAGAACGTTAAACACATTATTTTTCTGTCTATATATTAGGAGATACCTAAAATTCAGTGTTCTAACAAACGAGAAAATTCGAGAAAATTCGAGAAAATTCGAGAAAAAACGAGAAATTTCTCGACGAGAAACGGTCTTCTCTCGTCTCGTCTCGTGACTTCTCTCGAGAAAAAATTTTTACTCTCGTCTCGTCTCGTCTCGTCGAGACGAGACGAGACGAGACGAGACGAGACGAGACGAGACGAGACGAGACGAGACGAGACGAGACGAGACGAGACGAGACGAGACGAGACGAGACGAGACGAGACGAGACGAGACGAGACGAGACGAGACGAGACGAGACGAGACGAGACGAGACGAGACGAGACGAGACGAGACGAGACGAGACGAGACGAGACGAGACGAGACGAGACGAGACGAGACGAGACGAGACGAGACGAGACGAGACGAGACGAGACGAGACGAGACGAGACGAGACGAGACGAGACGAGACGAGACGAGACGAGACGAGACGAGACGAGACGAGACGAGACGAGACGAGACGAGACGAGACGAGACGAGACGAGACGAGACGAGACGAGACGAGACGAGACGAGACGAGACGAGACGAGACGAGACGAGACGAGACGAGACGAGACGAGACGAGACGAGACGAGACGAGACGAGACGAGACGAGACGAGACGAGACGAGACGAGACGAGACGAGACGAGACGAGACGAGACGAGACGAGACGAGACGAGACGAGACGAGACGAGACGAGACGAGACGAGACGAGACGAGACGAGACGAGACGAGACGAGACGAGACGAGACGAGACGAGACGAGACGAGACGAGACACGAGAATTTCTCGTCTCGGCGGCATCACTACTCGGAATTGTATTCGAATAATTCGAATATTCAACTATTCTAAATGCGAAAATTTTGTTAGTTAAAAAAATCGACTTTTCAAATATTCGACTATTCGAAATTCGAATATTTGACTATTCGAATATTCGACTATTTAAATATTCAACTATTCAAATATTCGACTATTCGAATATTCGACTATTCGAATATTCGACTATTCAAGTATCTATTCGACTATTTGAATATTCAACCATTCGAATTTTTAACTATTTGACTTGGTTCGGTTATTTATATGTTCGACTATTCGTGTTTTCTGTGAAACTGTAAATTTTAACGTAAGAAAGAAAAACGAAAATAAAATGATATAGTCTTATTTAATTAAATAAACATAGGTAGTATTATTATTATTATTTTAGTTAAAAACTGATTTTAATTTCATCATTTTACAAAGAGTTTTAAATTAGAAATATCGAATAATTTTATAGGTTTTATTCGATATCGCTATCAAATAGAACATCTGGAACAAAATTAAAAATAAATTTATTTCATGATTTTACATAGGTTGTCAGCTGAAGAATGACGAAAGCAAACAAAAGCAGAGAATTCCAAGTTTTGTCGCCTTTCTACCGTGATTAAACGACTGTATTTCGATATTTAAATAGACGAGTATTCGAATTAATATTCGACTATTTAAATATTCGACTATCTAAATATTCGACTATTCGAATATTCGACTATTCGAAATACGAATATTTGACTATTTGACTATTCAAGTATCTATTCGACTAATCGAATTATTCGGCTATTCGAACAACATGCCAAACGACTATTCGAATACTTATTTTAAAAATTCCGAGCCCTATAGTTTATAGCCGTTCTAGAACGGCTATAAATGGCTAATAATGAACGGCTATCAAACTAAACTAATAACTGTTTAAAAACAGTAAAAAAGGCTCAGAAACAGCCCAACAACGCCGGTCGATATACAAGATATTATTCCCATTGTTAATCTTATGGGCACAGAGGATGTTGGAACTCCCCTTACATCATCTACTACTTATCGTCATTTAGTAATTGTGCTGTGTTGTGTGCAAAGAAGATAATAGGTACTTTTCTATAGCTTCTTGCTTCTTTTAAACAGCAAAGCAAAGTAAATATATTTTTGCTTAAGTTGTTAATGAGGAATCTTTGCTGCTGCAGAGCTTTGCTATTTAAAAGTAACGAAAAAGGAACTCGGCTAATAATCTAATATCGATGGAAGTACTTAAACAAACTAAAGAAAAGTATATTTCATTTTCAAAATCAGTTCATCGAGTAATAAAAGATAAAGAAAAAATCTGTTAAAATGATACTTTAAGATTCATTTCGATTCGTTGCAAACTCATTAGTCACTTGGTGAAAGTTTGGCAGTCAATGAATTGAAATTAAAAACATTTTTAAAAACCTATTCAGTTCAATTGAAATTCGAAAAAAGGTGTTATCCCTATTTTTTTTGTTAATTCATTTGTAAAATTGTATGAAAAATCAACTTTTATTCATTCTCATTTTGATGATAAACCTAACAAAACCGCGTGATGTTTTATTAAACTGATGTTACACCGTTGGCACTGCTGAACATCTGTCTGTTGTTGTTTTCAACAGAACATCGGTTGGTCATGTTGTTTTACGAACCGAAAAATTTTGATGGCTACAACGTTGTGACCATCAAGCCAACAATTTCAGTAGATGGTTTTTCGGTTTGTTGACTGTTGGATTGAATAAAATTGAGGTTAGTTTCGCGTTTACCTTTTAAAAATAAATTTCATATTCTTTTTGATCTTGCAATTATGTAAAATCAAGTGTAAAATATATTTTTAGTAATATTGGAAATATTACTCAAAGAACAGAAGGATATTTTATTCAAAATTCAAAACGCAAAAAAACAAACTGAACTGTTGACAGTTGAATTTGGTGTTTTAATCACCGCTGAATCGGCGCAAATCTGCTCCATCATACCAAAACATATGATAATCGATTTTAAACGGGCCGGACATCGATGCCAACAGAGTGGTGGAAAAAACAACAAGCGATTGATATCTGGAATTTATTTAACTGTCCATCTTAGAGTTGTGTAGTTCGCGAACGAACTAGTTAAAAAGATCGAATCTGACAACTGAACTAAAAGATTCAATCAGTAATTACTGAGAGATTGAAACAAGGCGAACTAAAGTCTAAACGGAATGTACTACGCAAGCGAGAGCGAGACGACCGAGATTATAGGTTTTGTCACCTGACCGACCGATGCATGCCGCGATGATTTCGGACTATTTCGGTATTGAAATGAATAAAAAATATTGTCGGTGTCTACTGTATTTTTTGTTAATTTAATATATATTTTAAATTTTAAAATATTTCTTTTACTTATCATATCACTATGCCAGTTTAAATCAGTGAACTAAATGAACTAAACGAACTAGTCCTTTGAACTATTCACTTTATTGAACGAGAACAAAAGATTGCAATCGGCAAAGTGAACTAAACTTCCCAGCACTATCCATCTTTAATGGACTATAAACTAGTGTTGGGAAAAATCGACTTTATTTTAATAATCGACTACCGAGTATTCGAGTGATTTAAAAAACCGAATTATAATCGATTTTTTTTTCACTCAAATGCTAATATTAATTATTAATATTGGCGGTTCATCGTTCATGTTGATATACAGCATTTGTATTGGGAATAACTGACTCGGTGTTGTTAATCGACTGATTTTTTGCGGATTATTCCCAGATCTTAGGGTCCACCGGGGTAATTGTAAACAGGGGTAATTATTAACAATACCTAAAACCAGTTTAAATTTACCGCCAAACTAAAACGGCGCGAATCTTCGTGAAGGACGTTTCCCCTACCACTAGTATGCAAGAGATCAGGTTGTTTTAACGAGTTTGTTTGGATTGATACAGGTGTTTCCTGAACCTCTGCAAAAATATTAATTTTTCAATTAGCACTAGCGTTAAAAAGTGTATGTGTAAAATTAACTATCAAGGTAGGTGGGACATTAATAATTTTTTATGTTATTTTTAGGTATTGTTTTCTCTTTATTTACCGGTTTTAAAGGTTTAATTTTTGTTAGAAAGGTAATGGAAGAGTAGTAGAGGGAGAAGGGGCATTCAACGCCAGATTGCTCACCCCCTGTCTGCGCAGGCGCCAGCAGTGCGCAGGCGCGTGTCATATGTCAAACGTCAATTACCAGATGACGTACGTCATCTGTCAACTGTCAGACGTCAAATTGTTGGGCGTTAGCTACTTGGGCCTTAACTACTTGGGCGTTAGCCACTTTGGGCATTAATATTCTATATATGGAATGTGTTCAGGATGACGTCATATTACGAATAGGAAAAAGATGACAGATGCCATCTGTCAATTAAGACAGCCCAAGGTCAGCGATCATTTATCAATTGTTTAATGAAAAATTTGATATATGGGCGATATTAAGGATGACGTAACAAGTTATTATGAAAAATCCCGAGACCGCAGGTCGAGGTGTACTAAAGATATATGCTCGCCTACGGCTCGCTAAGGTTGATAGGGGTAATATAACATGTGGCTCGCATTTAGGATGACGTAACAAGTGATTATGAAATATCCCGAGACCACAGGTCGAGGTGTACTAGAGTTATATGTTCGCCTACAGCTCGTTAAAGTTTCTGAGGATAATATAACAAGTGGCTTATATTTAGAACGACACAACAAGTTATTTAGAAAAAATCCCGAGACCGCAGGTCAAGGTGTACTAAGGACATATATTCGCCTACGGCTCGCTAAGGTTGTTAGGGATAATATAGCATGTGAATCGTATTTAGGGTGACGTAACAAGTTATTTAGAAAAAATCCCGAGACCGCAGGTCGAGGTGTACTAAGGACATATATTCGCCTACGGCTCGCTAAGGTTGTTAGGGATAATGCAGTATGTGGTTCGTATTAAGGTTGATGTAACAAGTTATTTAGAAAAAATCCCGAGACCGCAGGTCGAGGTGTACTAAAGACATATATTCGCCTACGGCTCGCTAAGGTTGTTAGAAATAATATACCATGTGAATCGTATTTAGGATGACGTAACAAGTTATTTAGAAAAAATCCCGAGACCACAGGTCGAGGTGTACTAAGGACATATATTCGCCTACGGCTCGCTAAGGTTGTTAGGGATAATGCAGTATGTGGTTCGTATTAAGGTTGATGTAACAAGTTATTTAGAAAAAATCCCGAGACCGCAGGTCGAGGTGTACTAAAGACATATATTCGCCTACGGCTCGCTAAGGTTGTTAGAAATAATATACCATGTGAATCGTATTTAGGATGACGTAACAAGTTATTTAGAAAAAATCCCGAGACCACAGGTCGAGGTGTACTAAAGACATATATTCGCCTACGACTCGCTAAGGTTGTTAGGGATAATGCAGTATGTGGTTCGTATTAAGGTTGATGTAACAAGTTATTTAGAAAAAATCCCGAGACCGCAGGTCGAGGTGTACTAAAGATATATCCTCGCCTACGGCTCGTTAAGGCTGCTAGGAATAATATAGCATGTGAATCGTATTTAGGGTGACGTAACAAGTTATTTAGAAAAAATCCCGAGACCTCAGGTCGAGGTGTACTAAGGACATATATTCGCCTACGGCTCGCTAAGGTTGTTAGGGATAATGCAGTATGTGGTTCGTATTAAGGTTGATGTAACAAGTTATTTAGAAAAAATCCCGAGACCGCAGGTCGAGGTGTACTAAAAATATATGCTCACCTACGACTCGCTATGGTTGTTGGGGAAAGCGCAACATGTGGTTCGTATTAAGGTTGACGTAACAAGTTATTATGAAAAATCCCAAGACCCGCAGCTCGAGGGGCACTAGGGATATATCCTTGCCTGCGACTCGTTAAAGTTGTTAAGGATAATATATAACATGTGGTTCGTATTTAGAATGACGCAAAAAAAAATCATAAGTAAAAACCCGAAATCGATCGGGCAACTGGTTCAGGAGATATAATTTTTTGAGATTAGCGTCTTTATGTCTAAAGATGAAGAGGCGAAATTTGGTAGACGGGTATAAGATGGGTATACCTATCGAATAATAAAGGAATATTTCAAAAATCTCAAGTAATAGCAAAACTATACGTATTAAACCATTAGGGTCTTAACACAACCGAAACAAAATTCTTACTATGCAAAGTCCATTGGGAATGTTATTAAATATATCTAACCTTCCTGTATACTACATGATTATGGCCCTCGACACGAGGCAAGGTCAGTCTGTCTGGAATTAATAATGTTTAGATACGCATAATAACCAGCCAAAAACCTCTATGAACTTCATGATCGAGTAAAAAACATCTAATAAGTCAGTTTTCTCCAGCACGTGGAGGTGAAGAACCTTTTGACTTTTGAATTTAAAAAATGTTCAATTTTTTAATTTTTGGTTTTAAATTAACCGTTCACGGGGTTACTGAGGTTTAATCCTCAGTACCCCAAAAAACTATACTTTTACATAACAACATTATTGTGCTACTGCACTTCTATCCTCATAATGTGTCACTTATGCTGGATATAAATATTAAGAATGAAATCTAAATAATTTCCTACACCTTTTTAGAAAGTTTTTTTCTCCCGGGTTTTTTTCTTTTCTCTTCTTCTCCATTTAGTTTGGTTGGTTTAAGCCTACTTTAACAACGTTTTTGAATGCTCAGTATTCATCCATTGTCAATTTTTCAAGCCATGTTTCTTCTACATTTAAAAATTTTACGTCCATAAAAGCTCCATTAAGGTTCTAATTTTCTCTTTTGCTAACAACATCAGCATAAAATAGATTTCTGTCTCCTGATGATGAACGTTTCTACGTTCGAAACATGTAGAGACCTTTCGAACTAGAATTTTATTCTATTAAATTTTGTGGAGGAAGACTTTGTGTTTTTCTTTCCTTTTCATCTAATAAGTCGCTAAAGTATTCCAAAAATAGCCTTTGAGCTCATAAAACGACTATTTAACAACTCTTATATAAAATAACCAGCTAAACCCTCTCTGATAGGATAAAAAACATCTAATTAACTACCAAAGTACCAAAAAAATGATCTTAGAACCCATAAAACGTATATGTAACAGCTCCTATTCCATAATAAGTAGCCAAAAAACAGCTTTGAACTAGTCTTAATCGGATAAATACATCTAATAAACTATCAAAGTACATACATAATAATACAAACCATAATAAGTAGTCAAAAACCTCTATAAACTGTTCATAATCGAGTAAAAAACATCTAATAATCCACTAAAGTATCCAAAAAATAGCCTTCGAACCCATAAAAAGTCTATTTAACAGCTCCTACACAAAATAATCAGCTAAAACCTCTCTGATAGAGTAAAAATATCTAAAAATCCATTAAAATACCTAAAAATTACCTTCAAACCTATAAAAACCCCTATTTAACAGTTTCCTATACATAATAAACAACCAATCAACTCTCAGATAGGGTAAAAGCCACTAAAGTACTAAAAAAATTAGATAATACATTCTTAGTCATAGCTATTTCTATAATTATTCATATATCTAAAAATGAAGCATCTGATTAATATCCAATATCATTACCAGCTAGTAGCAGCAATATCAATAGGCTAGTACCTAGTTAGCAACTTATCTATGTAAGTAAAACGCAAGAGCGGCTTATGCGAATATCTGATCAGGATCAATATGTATAATGAACAGCTATGAACGGTTAGGAACAACAAATAGGACATTATTCAACCACTAACCAACCACTAAACAGCCTTTAAATCCATAAAAACGTCTATTTAGCTACTCTTAAACCAGGCAAAAAAAAAACATCTAATAAACATCCAAGAACCTAATAGATAGCTGAAGCAGCAAAAGTTCGTTTTCACACCTCGCCTACGGCTCATCGGGCATATCATCGGACTATAGTAGAATATAACACCTTAAGTCGCTAGAAAAAACCAACGATGATCATTCGAGCGAGTAATGTTAAAGATATGAAACCATAAATCCCAAAACGGGATATTCGAGACATATCAGATAAACGTTTCAGTAAAATTAAGAGGAGGATGGGGGGTTATCATAGACGCAGAATATATAAAGTTTAATATAGTGAACTAAACCAAATTCATAAAGATTAAGTGTTAAGGAATGACTAAGTGGAAATTAAGCGGGCGAATATAAAAGAAATAACCTACTACTTGGGAACATGTAGTTCTAAGTGATCATGAAAATAAATCTAAAAATCTGTCATATATAGTTGTTTATTTATTAATATGTATATCAACAGCAAAAAGACTTGGTTATATACTCTCTCTTGAGGAGTAGACTTATTAAAGACCATCACAACGAATAATATAACCATAAACGACAGGTTCTAGATTAAAAATTATCCATTATTCTGACGTTCATTAACAGCTAATGTAGAACGCTGTAATATAGTAGATCATAAGGATTCGAATGTGAACGGATAATTACGTTAAAAGGTGCAGGATAAAAGATTCGACTTGCAAAAATCTAACGAGGAAGTATGGGTAAGTTATATGTTGAATACTAAAATTTAGCTGCCAAAATCAAAAACACACAAAATTATTATATATTATAATACATTATTGCAGTGTCTGCCAAATGACTTAAAATTCAATTAGAACAAACTACGATTGTATAGAGATAATAGAAAAAGAGGTAGATAGACGTTGTATACTATTACGATCATGATGATTAAAAATCAATAACTTACATCCGAACCAGCTACATGCAGTCACCTATGATAGCCCTCCTTGCATGAAAATACTAAAATTATCCGCTTCAACAGTAAAAAAAATACCTTAAGATCTGAAAAAATTTATAGCTAAAGGACTACGTACAGAGATACATGAAGTAGAGTCCAAGAAAAGCAACTAAATACAACAAAAATTAGTGTTACCTAATTGGCAAATAAGCAAGAAATAATAGATATTTAATTTAAATAGACTTAAATCAGTATGCCTGAAGTAGAAAAAATTAGAGGCAGGACCTTATTAAGGCTTCCAGCTGCAAACTGGAAATATTTGGTAAAAAAATTATACAATATTATATAAACACTACTAATTTTGTTCTCCTGTTTTTACACAGAATTAAAAATGTAGTTGTAATAGATTATTTAATAAAAACTATGTTAAAAGTTGATATTTGCCTACGACTTGTTACAGTATTAGATAATACTTGTTGATGGGTTAAGATGTAAAGTATCATCATGTGGTTTGGGAGATATAGTCCTGCTATTAGATTCTTATGCAGAAAGGTGGTAAGCTAATATTGGACAAATGGGTAGATAATGAAAGACCTCCAGTAAAAAAATAATCTCAAACTATAAATGAGTTAGAGACTTAAAATCATAGGTATTGCGTTTAAATCATGGTATATACGAACAGGATTCCTATGGTTAGAGATCGCTTATAACCTAAAAACTATACCAAAAGTTCGATTCCGCTACTAAACGAGAGAAAAATAGATAAAAGTTCGGGGGTATATCATAGATCTATAGTAGAATGCTTTGTAATACGCCTTAAGTCGTTAGAAAAAACCCGAGATCCTTAGAACAGGTTAAAGATATAAAGCTCTAAAAACCCTAAAACAAGATATTTAACTCATGCTAGATAGATGTTTCAGTAAAATTAAGAGGAGGAGGGCAAGGGTCATCATAGACGCAGAATATATAAAGTTTAATATAGTGAACTAACCCAAACTCACTAAGATTGTGTGCTAAGGAATGATAAAAAAATAATAACCTACTAGGGAACATATAGTTCTAGGTGGTCGTATACAAAACATAGAGGTTGGACTCACAACACCTCATGAAAATAAATCTAAAATCGGTTATATATGGGTGCCTATATAACACTATGTTTATCAATAGCAAAAATACTTAGTTCTATACTAAATTAGGGGTTATAATTCTTAAAAGCAATTTTGTCGGTTCTGAAATTGTGTGCATTGTTGAAGAGTAGACTTATTAAAGATCCTATATACACCAAGAGTATATAAACTAAACTAATAAAGGTAGCAAAGGGACAAGTGCTAGTCACGCGAATAAATAATATATATATATAAACAGTCCGGCATAGGCTCTAGGTTAAAAATTATCCATTAATCTGATCTCGGAACCATTAGCGCTCCTTAACAACCAATGTAGAACGCGGTAATACAGCGATTCGGAAGGATTCGATTGTGATTGGGTGTAATTACATCAAAAGGTGCAGGACGAAAGATTCGACTTGCTAAAATCTGACACAAAAGTTGAGTACTAAAATTTAACTGCTAAGATCAAAAACACTCACGCTATATAAAATTATTATAGTGTCTGTCAAATGATTAAAAAATGTAATTAGAACAAGCTACGATTGTATAGAGCGGACAGAAAAGAGGTAGATAGACTTTGTTCACTATTACGATTATAAAGTGGAGAAATCAATAACTAACATATGAATCAGTTACATACAATCACTTATGATTGTCTCTTGTATGAAAAAGGAAATTATCTGCTTCAACAGTAAAAAAACCTTAAGATCTGAAAAATTAATAGCTAAAGGACTCGATGAAGACACAGAACAACTAAACAAAACAACAGAAATGAGGGCTACCTAATTGGCAAATAAGCAAGAAATAATAGACCTTCAATTTAAATAGACTTAAATCGAAAAAACATTACAGCGAACAAATACCTGTTTGGGTAGGTCCTTATCCACCAAAAATACCCCCCCCCCCCCCGCTATGCTGAAAAATAAGAATAAATAAGAAAAACCTAGAAATTTAGAGGAATATCTGCTTCAACAGCTAAAAATACCTTAAGATCTGAAAAAATTAATAGCTAAAGGACTACGTACAGAAATACATGAAGTAGAGTCCAAGAAAAGCAACTAAATACAACAAAAATGAGTGTTACCTAATTGGCAAATAAGCAAGAAATAATAGGCCTTCAATTTAAAATAGACTTAAATCAAAAGATATTGCAAATAACAAATAGCTGTTGGTAGGTTCTTAACCATCAAAAATACCCCTCAGCCATGCCTAAAAAAATAAGAACAGGAAGGAAAAAATACATAGAAATTAAGGGTAATATAAGGATCCTGTACATTCAAAAAAGCATATATTATGTATGATTAACCTATAATATTAGGTATACCAAAGGATAACACTATACCTAACAGGACCCAAATTGAAGTTAAACAATAGGGCCATAATAATATAAAGTATTTAAATTACCGAATTATCATCTAAATATAATTTAAATAGCCTTAAATCTAAAAAATATTACAGCTAACAAATAGCTGTTGGATAGGTCCTAATCCACCAAAAAATACCCCGCGATACTGAAAAATAAGAATAAATAAGAAAAACCTAGAAATTTAGGGTAATATATTGCTTTAAAGACCAGTAAACTCCTATAAGAGTATTTATATAACACGAATGCTAGACAAACCTAACCTAACTTCTTGGGTACGGTTATTTTGTATAAAGACCAACACCAACACCAAAAAAGGGGGTCATGTACATTCAAAAAAGTATATATTATGTACGAACAACCACTAATATTAGGTATACCTAAGGGTAATACTATATAACCACTTACAGGAATCAAAATAAAGTTCAAAAATTAAGGGAATATAAAGTATTTAAATAACCGAATGATTATCCGAATAAAATTCTCGTTTCAGTTATATTAGTTACATGCGATGAGATTAATTGTATAAATATGTGAACTTCCGAGTGATCATACTCATCTAATCGATCTTACAACATATGAAAAATAAAGCAATTAATTAGATAAATGACTTCTTAACGGAGCTTCAATATTAGTGGATAGATATCATCTAACCTATAAAAATAATTGTAAAAGAGTTGTAAAAATTATTTATCAAGCCATAAATTTTAAAACAGACGAGAGAGGTGGGAAGGGGGAAGGGATATAGTAAACGGTTACAGGTTAAAAAACGCCAACAACTAGTAAAAAATATTTAAAAACATTAAGTCATAAATGTATTAGATTGTACAAAACCATTAAAGTCTTAATGGCAGGGATAGTAAATATTTTTGCAATAGGTAGATGTTGAAATAAATACCTATGAAAACGATTAAAGCTATTAAAATAATACAGGCAATATCAACGAGAGGTACATAAAATATAGTTTTAAACGGGAAATTCGATTATATACATATATAAACTAATGTGTTAAGCATCAAAAACTAACTAAACTGTTTATATAATACAATATTGTCAATATGAATATGTTTAAGATCTTCAAAACGAGGATAGGATGTAAAATTATACCAAAAATACGGATAAATAGAGCAAATAATGCAAAAAAAAAATAATAAACTAGGAATCTAACTGAACATAAAAAAGGTTGCAAAAAAAAAATATATAGCAATTTTATTAAGTATTAAAAATATACCCTAATAATATTTGTTTATACAGCTAAGTAGAAAACTATAGAAACATTAAGGAAAAAGGAGTGATGCCTATAGGTATAAAATTTAACAACTATTGGTATTGGTATTGATAGCGGCTTGTGAAAAATTAGACAATAAGCTATAGTACTTGTAGCCACAATCAATCGATAACTATTAATAGAGTGGCAGTTTGAGAAATTTTTATAGGATTTAGGCTAGGTTCACTATAATAAGACTCGGGGCTTCTACCTATAGTAAATATATCAGCAAGCCTAATTACTCAGTGAAACCTAAATCTATAGAGGATTATTCGGGTTTTCGGGGTTACTCAGGTTTATTAGGATTCTAAGAATTTATTTTGCTTGACGTAATATTTAAAAAAATTATTAAAGCCACGACGGCCAAAGGCTCACGAAATTTGTAGCAAATTTTGGGAGAAGGCCGTCGTGGCTTTAATAATTTTTTTAAATATTACGTCAAGCAAAATAAATTCTTAGAATCCTAATAAACCTGAGTAACCCCGAAAACCCGAATAATCCTCTATAGATTTAGGTTTCACTGAGTAATTAGGCTTGCTGATATATTTACTATAGGTAGAAGCCCCGAGTCTTATTATAGTGAACCTAGCCTAAATCCTATAAAAATATCTCAAACTGCCACTCTATTAATAGTTATCGATTGATTGTGGCTACAAGTACTATAGCTTATTGTCTAATTTTTCACAAGCCGCTATCAATACCAATACCAATAGTTGTTAAATTTTATACCTATAGGCATCACTCCTTTTTCCTTAATGTTTCTATAGTTTTCTACTTAGCTGTATAAACAAATATTATTAGGGTATATTTTTAATACTTAATAAAATTGCTATATATTTTTTTTTTGCAACCTTTTTTATGTTCAGTTAGATTCCTAGTTTATTATTTTTTTTTTTGCATTATTTGCTCTATTTATCCGTATTTTTGGTATAATTTTACATCCTATCCTCGTTTTGAAGATCTTAAACATATTCATATTGACAATATTGTATTATATAAACAGTTTAGTTAGTTTTTGATGCTTAACACATTAGTTTATATATGTATATAATCGAATTTCCCGTTTAAAACTATATTTTATGTACCTCTCGTTGATATTGCCTGTATTATTTTAATAGCTTTAATCGTTTTCATAGGTATTTATTTCAACATCTACCTATTGCAAAAATATTTACTATCCCTGCCATTAAGACTTTAATGGTTTTGTACAATCTAATACATTTATGACTTAATGTTTTTAAATATTTTTTACTAGTTGTTGGCGTTTTTTAACCTGTAACCGTTTACTATATCCCTTCCCCCTTCCCACCTCTCTCGTCTGTTTTAAAATTTATGGCTTGATAAATAATTTTTACAACTCTTTTACAATTATTTTTATAGGTTAGATGATATCTATCCACTAATATTGAAGCTCCGTTAAGAAGTCATTTATCTAATTAATTGCTTTATTTTTCATATGTTGTAAGATCGATTAGATGAGTATGATCACTCGGAAGTTCACATATTTATACAATTAATCTCATCGCATGTAACTAATATAACTGAAACGAGAATTTTATTCGGATAATCATTCGGTTATTTAAATACTTTATATTCCCTTAATTTTTGAACTTTATTTTGATTCCTGTAAGTGGTTATATAGTATTACCCTTAGGTATACCTAATATTAGTGGTTGTTCGTACATAATATATACTTTTTTGAATGTACATGACCCCCTTTTTTGGTGTTGGTGTTGGTCTTTATACAAAATAACCGTACCCAAGAAGTTAGGTTAGGTTTGTCTAGCATTCGTGTTATATAAATACTCTTATAGGAGTTTACTGGTCTTTAAAGCAATATATTACCCTAAATTTCTAGGTTTTTCTTATTTATTCTTATTTTTCAGTATCGCGGGGTATTTTTTGGTGGATTAGGACCTATCCAACAGCTATTTGTTAGCTGTAATATTTTTTAGATTTAAGGCTATTTAAATTATATTTAGATGATAATTCGGTAATTTAAATACTTTATATTATTATGGCCCTATTGTTTAACTTCAATTTGGGTCCTGTTAGGTATAGTGTTATCCTTTGGTATACCTAATATTATAGGTTAATCATACATAATATATGCTTTTTTGAATGTACAGGATCCTTATATTACCCTTAATTTCTATGTATTTTTTCCTTCCTGTTCTTATTTTTTTAGGCATGGCTGAGGGGTATTTTTGATGGTTAAGAACCTACCAACAGCTATTTGTTATTTGCAATATCTTTTGATTTAAGTCTATTTTAAATTGAAGGCCTATTATTTCTTGCTTATTTGCCAATTAGGTAACACTCATTTTTGTTGTATTTAGTTGCTTTTCTTGGACTCTACTTCATGTATTTCTGTACGTAGTCCTTTAGCTATTAATTTTTTCAGATCTTAAGGTATTTTTAGCTGTTGAAGCAGATATTCCTCTAAATTTCTAGGTTTTTCTTATTTATTCTTATTTTTCAGCATAGCGGGGGGGGGGGGGGGTATTTTTGGTGGATAAGGACCTACCCAAACAGGTATTTGTTCGCTGTAATGTTTTTTCGATTTAAGTCTATTTAAATTGAAGGTCTATTATTTCTTGCTTATTTGCCAATTAGGTAGCCCTCATTTCTGTTGTTTTGTTTAGTTGTTCTGTGTCTTCATCGAGTCCTTTAGCTATTAATTTTTCAGATCTTAAGGTTTTTTTACTGTTGAAGCAGATAATTTCCTTTTTCATACAAGAGACAATCATAAGTGATTGTATGTAACTGATTCATATGTTAGTTATTGATTTCTCCACTTTATAATCGTAATAGTGAACAAAGTCTATCTACCTCTTTTCTGTCCGCTCTATACAATCGTAGCTTGTTCTAATTACATTTTTTAATCATTTGACAGACACTATAATAATTTTATATAGCGTGAGTGTTTTTGATCTTAGCAGTTAAATTTTAGTACTCAACTTTTGTGTCAGATTTTAGCAAGTCGAATCTTTCGTCCTGCACCTTTTGATGTAATTACACCCAATCACAATCGAATCCTTCCGAATCGCTGTATTACCGCGTTCTACATTGGTTGTTAAGGAGCGCTAATGGTTCCGAGATCAGATTAATGGATAATTTTTAACCTAGAGCCTATGCCGGACTGTTTATATATATAAATTATTTATTCGCGTGACTAGCACTTGTCCCTTTGCTACCTTTATTAGTTTAGTTTATATACTCTTGGTGTATATAGGATCTTTAATAAGTCTACTCTTTAACAATGCACACAATTTCAGAACCGACAAAATTGCTTTTAAGAATTATAACCCCTAATTTAGTATAGAACTAAGTATTTTTGCTATTGATAAACATAGTGTTATATAGGCACCCATATATAACCGATTTTAGATTTATTTTCATGAGGTGTTGTGAGTCCAACCTCTATGTTTTGTATACGACCACCTAGAACTATATGTTCCCTAGTAGGTTATTATTTTTTTATCATTCCTTAGCACACAATCTTAGTGAGTTTGGGTTAGTTCACTATATTAAACTTTATATATTCTGCGTCTATGATGACCCTTGCCCTCCTCCTCTTAATTTTACTGAAACATCTATCTAGCATGAGTTAAATATCTTGTTTTAGGGTTTTTAGAGCTTTATATCTTTAACCTGTTCTAAGGATCTCGGGTTTTTTCTAACGACTTAAGGCGTATTACAAAGCATTCTACTATAGATCTATGATATACCCCCGAACTTTTATCTATTTTTCTCTCGTTTAGTAGCGGAATCGAACTTTTGGTATAGTTTTTAGGTTATAAGCGATCTCTAACCATAGGAATCCTGTTCGTATATACCATGATTTAAACGCAATACCTATGATTTTAAGTCTCTAACTCATTTATAGTTTGAGATTATTTTTTTACTGGAGGTCTTTCATTATCTACCCATTTGTCCAATATTAGCTTACCACCTTTCTGCATAAGAATCTAATAGCAGGACTATATCTCCCAAACCTCATGATGATACTTTACATCTTAACCCATCAACAAGTATTATCTAATACTGTAACAAGTCGTAGGCAAATATCAACTTTTAACATAGTTTTTATTAAATAATCTATTACAACTACATTTTTAATTCTGTGTAAAAACAGGAGAACAAAATTAGTAGTGTTTATATAATATTGTATAATTTTTTTACCAAATATTTCCAGTTTGCAGCTGGAAGCCTTAATAAGGTCCTGCCTCTAATTTTTTCTACTTCAGGCATACTGATTTAAGTCTATTTAAATTAAATATCTATTATTTCTTGCTTATTTGCCAATTAGGTAACACTAATTTTTGTTGTATTTAGTTGCTTTTCTTGGACTCTACTTCATGTATCTCTGTACGTAGTCCTTTAGCTATAAATTTTTTTAGATCTTAAGGTATTTTTTTTACTGTTGAAGCGGATAATTTTAGTATTTTCATGCAAGGAGGGCTATCATAGGTGACTGCATGTAGCTGGTTCGGATGTAAGTTATTGATTTTTAATCATCATGATCGTAATAGTATACAACGTCTATCTACCTCTTTTTCTATTATCTCTATACAATCGTAGTTTGTTCTAATTGAATTTTAAGTCATTTGGCAGACACTGCAATAATGTATTATAATATATAATAATTTTGTGTGTTTTTGATTTTGGCAGCTAAATTTTAGTATTCAACATATAACTTACCCATACTTCCTCGTTAGATTTTTGCAAGTCGAATCTTTTATCCTGCACCTTTTAACGTAATTATCCGTTCACATTCGAATCCTTATGATCTACTATATTACAGCGTTCTACATTAGCTGTTAATGAACGTCAGAATAATGGATAATTTTTAATCTAGAACCTGTCGTTTATGGTTATATTATTCGTTGTGATGGTCTTTAATAAGTCTACTCCTCAAGAGAGAGTATATAACCAAGTCTTTTTGCTGTTGATATACATATTAATAAATAAACAACTATATATGACAGATTTTTAGATTTATTTTCATGATCACTTAGAACTACATGTTCCCAAGTAGTAGGTTATTTCTTTTATATTCGCCCGCTTAATTTCCACTTAGTCATTCCTTAACACTTAATCTTTATGAATTTGGTTTAGTTCACTATATTAAACTTTATATATTCTGCGTCTATGATAACCCCCCATCCTCCTCTTAATTTTACTGAAACGTTTATCTGATATGTCTCGAATATCCCGTTTTGGGATTTATGGTTTCATATCTTTAACATTACTCGCTCGAATGATCATCGTTGGTTTTTTCTAGCGACTTAAGGTGTTATATTCTACTATAGTCCGATGATATGCCCGATGAGCCGTAGGCGAGGTGTGAAAACGAACTTTTGCTGCTTCAGCTATCTATTAGGTTCTTGGATGTTTATTAGATGTTTTTTTTTTTGCCTGGTTTAAGAGTAGCTAAATAGACGTTTTTATGGATTTAAAGGCTGTTTAGTGGTTGGTTAGTGGTTGAATAATGTCCTATTTGTTGTTCCTAACCGTTCATAGCTGTTCATTATACATATTGATCCTGATCAGATATTCGCATAAGCCGCTCTTGCGTTTTACTTACATAGATAAGTTGCTAACTAGGTACTAGCCTATTGATATTGCTGCTACTAGCTGGTAATGATATTGGATATTAATCAGATGCTTCATTTTTAGATATATGAATAATAATAGAAATAGCTATGACTAAGAATGTATTATCTAATTTTTTTAGTACTTTAGTGGCTTTTACCCTATCTGAGAGTTGATTGGTTGTTTATTATGTATAGGAAACTGTTAAATAGGGGTTTTTATAGGTTTGAAGGTAATTTTTAGGTATTTTAATGGATTTTTAGATATTTTTACTCTATCAGAGAGGTTTTAGCTGATTATTTTGTGTAGGAGCTGTTAAATAGACTTTTTATGGGTTCGAAGGCTATTTTTTGGATACTTTAGTGGATTATTAGATGTTTTTTACTCGATTATGAACAGTTTATAGAGGTTTTTGACTACTTATTATGGTTTGTATTATTATGTATGTACTTTGATAGTTTATTAGATGTATTTATCCGATTAAGACTAGTTCAAAGCTGTTTTTTGGCTACTTATTATGGAATAGGAGCTGTTACATATACGTTTTATGGGTTCTACGATCATTTTTTGGGTACTTTGGTAGTTAATTAGATGTTTTTTATCCTATCAGAGAGGGTTTAGCTGGTTATTTTATATAAGAGTTGTTAAATAGTCGTTTTATGAGCTCAAAGGCTATTTTTGGAATACTTTAGCGACTTATTAGATGTTTTTTACTCGATTATGAAGTTCATAGAGGTTTTTGGCTGGTTATTATGCGTATCTAAACATTATTAATTCCAGACAGACTGACCTTGCCTCGTGTCGAGGGCCATAATCATGTAGTATACAGGAAGGTTAGATATATTTAATAACATTCCCAATGGACTTTGCATAGTAAGAATTTTGTTTCGGTTGTGTTAAGACCCTAATGGTTTAATACGTATAGTTTTGCTATTACTTGAGATTTTTGAAATATTCCTTTATTATTCGATAGGTATACCCATCTTATACCCGTCTATTAAATTTCGCCTCTTCATCTTTAGACATAAAGACGCTAATCTCAAAAAATTATATCTCCTGAACCAGTTGCCCGATCGATTTCGGGTTTTTACTTATGATTTTTTTTTGCGTCATTCTAAATACGAACCACATGTTATATATTATCCTTAACAACTTTAACGAGTCGCAGGCAAGGATATATCCCTAGTGCCCCTCGAGCTGCGGGTCTTGGGATTTTTCATAATAACTTGTTACGTCAACCTTAATACGAACCACATGTTGCGCTTTCCCCAACAACCATAGCGAGTCGTAGGTGAGCATATATTTTTAGTACACCTCGACCTGCGGTCTCGGGATTTTTTCTAAATAACTTGTTACATCAACCTTAATACGAACCACATACTGCATTATCCCTAACAACCTTAGCGAGCCGTAGGCGAATATATGTCCTTAGTACACCTCGACCTGAGGTCTCGTGATTTTTTCTAAATAACTTGTTACGTCACCCTAAATACGATTCACATGCTATATTATTCCTAGCAGCCTTAACGAGCCGTAGGCGAGGATATATCTTTAGTACACCTCGACCTGCGGTCTCGGGATTTTTTCTAAATAACTTGTTACATCAACCTTAATACGAACCACATACTGCATTATCCCTAACAACCTTAGCGAGTCGTTGGCGAATATATGTCTTTAGTACACCTCGACCTGTGGTCTCGGGATTTTTTCTAAATAACTTGTTACGTCATCCTAAATACGATTCACATGGTATATTATTTCTAACAACCTTAGCGAGCCGTAGGCGAATATATGTCTTTAGTACACCTCGACCTGCGTTCTCGGGATTTTTTCTAAATAACTTGCTACATCAACCCTAATACGAACCACATACTGCATTATCCCTAACAACCTTAGCGAGCCGTAGGCGAATATATGTCCTTAGTACACCTCGACCTGTGGTCTCGGGATTTTTTCTAAATAACTTGTTACGTCATCCTAAATACGATTCACATGGTATATTATTTCTAACAACCTTAGCGAGCCGTAGGCGAATATATGTCTTTAGTACACCTCGACCTGCGGTCTCGGGATTTTTTCTAAATAACTTGTTACATCAACCTTAATACGAACCACATACTGCATTATCCCTAACAACCTTAGCGAGCCGTAGGCGAATATATGTCCTTAGTACACCTCGACCTGCGGTCTCGGGATTTTTTCTAAATAACTTGTTACGTCACCCTAAATACGATTCACATGCTATATTATCCCTAACAACCTTAGCGAGCCGTAGGCGAATATATGTCCTTAGTACACCTCGACCTGCGGTCTCGGGATTTTTTCTAAATAACTTGTTGTGTCGTTCTAAATATAAGCCACTTGTTATATTATCCTCAGAAACTTTAACGAGCTGTAGGCGAACATATAACTCTAGTACACCTCGACCTGTGGTCTCGGGATATTTCATAATCACTTGTTACGTCATCCTAAATGCGAGCCACATGTTATATTACCCCTATCAACCTTAGCGAGCCGTAGGCGAGCATATATCTTTAGTACACCTCGACCTGCGGTCTCGGGATTTTTCATAATAACTTGTTACGTCATCCTTAATATCGCCCATATATCAAGTTTTTCATTAAACAATTGATAAATGATCGCTGACCTTGGGCTGTCTTAATTGACAGATGGCATCTGTCATCTTTTTCCTATTCGTAATATGACGTCATCCTGAACACATTCCATATATAGAATATTAATGCCCAAAGTGGCTAACGCCCAAGTAGTTAAGGCCCAAGTAGCTAACGCCCAACAATTTGACGTCTGACAGTTGACAGATGACGTACGTCATCTGGTAATTGACGTTTGACATATGACACGCGCCTGCGCACTGCTGGCGCCTGCGCAGACAGGGGGTGAGCAATCTGGCGTTGAATGCCCCTTCTCCCTCTACTAAGAGTGTTTACATTTACCCCAGATATGTTGCTATATGGGGCAAAAGTAAACATTCTTTTGGGGTAAATGTAAATACGCATTTAGACGTTTTTTTTAAATTTTAGATGCCTCGAACTTATGTTCGCAAGACAAACGGGCCAGCATATACAAAAGAAGACCTATATAAAAAATAATATATAAAAATATTGTTCCATCTATGAGTACTTCAGAGACATTGTTAAAGAAATTATTTTTTAAATCTCCAGAAAAAAAAGAAACTACTACTATTATTGAAGGCACACAATCACCCTCAAAAAAGATAGTAATACCAAGATTGAAACAACTCAGTTATGGGGAAGTGCTAACTACAGCAGACGTTTTAAAAAGGCTAAAAGAAGCACAACAGAAAAAGTTAGGAAAGACCAAAAAAGAAAAACCAAAGAATTACACTACACATTACACACCACCAAAGACAACAGAAAGACCAAAGAAGCGACTGAATATGCCTGAAAAAAAAGAAACTATTAAAAAAAAAGACAGAAGAAAAACTCCGATAGTTCCTCAAGAGAATGAATCCTTTAAAAGTGATTCAGAGAGCCCCTGGGATAAAGATTTTACTAAAAATGAAAAAATTATACCTCTGAAGGACACTCCCTTATCAGATTTGAAAAATGGCGACTTTGTCCTTGTGAAATTTATAGGGGGTAAAAGAAATACCACTATACATAGATATGTATGTGCTGTAGAGAATGTTCAAGGAAGTAGCATTGAAGTAGTAGCCCTCAAATCTATTGACGAAACGTACCAACATTTTGCCATTAACCAAAGCGATATTAGTTTTGTCTCTCAAGAGCAAATATTAGGGGTTCTACCTGTTCCCATAATTAAAATGAAAGGGGAAAGAATATTTTATTATTTTGAAAATAAAGTTCCTTGTATTCATTTATAAAATGTTTTTACCTTAATTAAGATTTTGTTCTTATTTTTTGTTTAACGCCTACTTACTTGTTAATAATGTTAATGTTAATTTGTTTTTTTGCCCAATATTTAACAGTATTAATTACAATAAATTTTGTAATAATGTAGAAATAGGTATTTATAAATAAACGTTGAAATATTCTAAAATAGAGTCTTTTTAATTTATTTTTTTATAATTTTGGGGTAAATGTAAACATGGGTTTATATTAACAAAAAATGATCCACCAGTTTATAAGGTTATTGTTTACAAATACCCCTTTAAAAAATGCATTTTCTTAAAGCGAGTTTGAGATAGGTGTTTACATTTACCCCAGAGTGGCCGGGGTAAAGGTAAACATTGACAGATAATTTTTGACATTTTTTAAAATAAGTTCTAGATTTTTCTTTTCAGTATTATTCTTTATTTTAGTAAAGTTAAAGGTCTAAATAATGCCCCAAAAATTATTTGGTGGGTAATTTTAGAACAGTAAAGCCATAATTTACAGATAAAATTGAAAAAATATTAAACTTCCAAAATCGTTTACAATTACCCCGGTGGACCCTACAATTTAATTTAACAACTTGACTACTTGACCTTGAAATGTCACGATATTGCATAACTCATGATATTTATGAATACACTGAATAATCACCACTAAACATTAAGTTTTCAGTAGACGCCTAAATCCTATTATCCTACGCAGGCAACCCGTAATGCAGTATTTAATTTGAATTATATCGCCAATAATAACCGAAACCACTCGGTGTAGCCGCTCGCTAGGAGATGGCTCTGGCCGCAGTGAGTGATTGACAGGCGGGCAGCAACTTTGGAGACGCGTTGGAAAATAAAAACCATATGTTCGTCACTCGAATTATTTCCGAAGATAATCTAATAATTCAAGTGATTGAAAAAACCGAATGATAGGTTATTTTTCACTCGAGTGATTCCATCACTACTATAAACGTTTACTTGTTATATATCTGCTGTTGTTAAATTAACTTTTTTTTTAAGCATTTCAAGATGTATCGTTAAATATTTTTAGCCTGCACAATATTATGCACTGCTTTAAGTTAGGAGGCTATGTTACGTATAACAGGTGTCAAATTAGAATTATTATTCCCCAGACATGCTTCATTATTCAGAATATACGTGGTGGTATATTATGTCATCGTAGCGTTCAAAAAGACGAAACTAATCCAAGTTTTCTCTATTTTGATTCTGATAAACTAAATTCAATCATTCTAGATTCTTTTGGGCGACCCTAGCTTGGGGGCACAAACACATTGACATAAGTCTAAGTCAGATGATGTGGATGTTAATAATGTAAATAGTTGATTTTGTTTAAAAATCTTATCTCGTGACAATAAATCTAAAACCGAAGAACTAAGAAATTATATTTTATTTTTAAAATGCCAATGCTACCATATAGGTGTTCTACTCTCCGGTTTTATTAACAATACTATATGTTCATAAAATTTGATAATACCTATATACCTACTGTTCAAAACACATTTATTTGTTTATCGGTTAAGAATGTAAATAAGTATGCGATGGTTGACCATTAACGCGGAAAAAATTATATAGTACAAAGAATGGATTGTTATAAGTAAATAATAATAATAATAATAATGTTATAAATAATTCTTTAAGGTTGAATTCTCAACGTCATTCAATCTATTGCCAACCTATAACCTATTTCGCGTTGATTTTTTGAGTTTATTATTTTAATAACTAACATTTAAAGAAAATCATTATCGTCGGTACATTATTTAGGTATAGTATCTGATATATTACAAAAATATCAATTTATTTCATTGCTAATTTTGGGAGAATTGTATAGTGAAACAACAATGAGTGACAATGACATAATAATGTTAAAAAAAATCTTACCCGATATTTTTCGCTATACAATTCTCCTAAAATAAGTTATGAAATTCCTTGATATTTATTAAATATGTCAATTATTACCTATAGAATATCAAGTCGATACTAATTTTCTTTAAATTTTGTATAAAAGCTAGAAAACATAAATACCTCTACGCGAAATAGGTTATAGGTTGGCAAGCATGTTGATACTCCCACCTTAATTGTAAAGTATAAGCTAAAGTTATTTTTTATTATGTAACACTCGTAATTTACAAAATGATTTACAGGACACTAACTTATGATATATTAATAAGGGAGGCATAAGAATCGCTCGACGACGCCTTGGAGGCTTTCTTGGTCTACACTCTACATTATTGTATAGGCCATGTACGCAATTGTCGGGCTGGATTAGAAACACAGCTATTTCATTTTGCCGGGCCGTCGCGTCCGTCTCACTGTTGCTATTATAGTAGTACGTCGAATAAACCACCAATCATGTAAAAATTCGTAAGGTCCGGCTTGGGGACGACACTTAATCGAAGGCAGTTATAAGCCGACAGAAGGGCCAATTGAATTACCGCTGGCACTGAAAGGGTTGGGGTAGTAAAATAACACTACAAATAATTTTTTTGATTATTTATAAGGTAATTCGATCCTCATTCGGTAAACTAAGAACAGATAAGTATTCTTAATTTGCCTTTCGAACGATTAAGTAAGCTGCTAATATACCAAATATATACACGTACAATCGCGATAATATGAAATATGCACTCTTATGAATGACTCCAGTAATATGAACATAATATTTTTAGCATTGACCACTCTGTAGTATGAACAGTGTTTAATAACGGTAATATGAACAACTTGTTAAATCTTGTTTGTTTTTGTTTCGCCGCCTTAGTTTAATTTCTTTCTTGATTCATTGTATAATAATAATATGTAGCTTGTGAAAGTGAACATTAGATTAGTGTAGTGTTTATCTTCAGTGCTAAAGAGTATTATACCTTGAATCGTACGTAGGCTTAATTTTATGCATTAATCAGTTCAAAATGGTTAAAGTAAAAGGAAAATCAAAATGCCTTTCTCTTTCCGAAAAAGCAAAAATCATAGAGGATGTTTTATTTAGGAATAACTTTTCAAAAAAAGATGGAATTGCAAAATCTACAGTTTGCTTAATTAAGGGAAAAAGCAGAAACATTATTGCAAGAGTAACCAATACAATAAAACCAACCAAAAATTCACCTTAAAAAACCTGAACTGCCAGAAATAGAAATTTTACTTTAAATGGTTCCTTGCCCAACGCGTAAGAAACATGGCAGTTTCTGGAGATATGATAAAGCAAAAGCATTAAGTTTAAGTGTAAGTAAATGATGTTAATTTTAAAGCTAGCGATGAATGGTTGCAAAGATTTAAGGAACGTTACGGAGTGCGATTTTTAAAAATTACTGGCGAAAAACTTTCAAGCCAGCCAGAACTCATTAATCCCTTTAAAGTTAATTTGAGAAGGGTAACTGAAGAGTATATAAGTGAGCACCAGCTGTATAACGTTGATGAAACTGGGTTGTATTGGCAACTTACATGATAAAACTTATGTCTCTTTGGCGGAAAAAACTACCCCTGGACTAAAGATTGCCAAACATTTCTGCTAAAAAAATACAATCTAAATTAACATCTTATTTTGCTATAAAAGATTACAGTTAAGTTATTGTATCAATACGCACTATTTAGTAGGCATGCTAGGTACAATAATAATAATCTGTTACATATAGGTATGTATTAATATTTATTTTTTGTAAACTTCGCTAATATAAACGTTCCATTAATATGAACTTAGAATTTTTGTGTTTACGTTACCGAGATTGTACTGTATCTACAAAAGCATAAAAACAGAACAAGTACTAAATTATATATTATTACTTATGAATGTGAACTTATTGTGAACTGCTGGGGGTTCACCGAACTGTTATTCACGCAAGGCTGTAGTTTCTATGACTGCGAGGTTCTTCGCTGGTGGTCTGAGATTTAAAAATATTATATAGGTATCTGCCCGTATTCCAGAATGGGTCTGCAGATCGATTTATATATTTTTACGGCTGTTCCTGATGTGTTTATTCTCTGGTTCTTATACGTTAAAGGTCGGAAAATGTTTAGCTCGAACGGTGGTTTTGCTTTTAATTGATTTGGTATATTTATTGAAATTTAGTTTGGCATCAATTTCAAAAACCATATATTTGGCTGATGGATTTGGTCAAATCGGCTGCTTAAAGATATTATTTGTAGGTTGGCAGCTGATTTTACGCTAACAACCAATCAACAATAAGCACCTACGCTAACAGGCGACCTGTCGTTCACAAGCTCTGACTAGTAAATACGACAACGAGCTGTGAGGATGTGAAATCTCCAATGGATATCTATTAGATATTTTTAAAAAATCTCTCACAAAACATAAAGGCAATAAATATTTTGGTATGACCATAGATATATATTAATAGAATGCCGATTTCCCATAAGGCCCATGTATTTTAAATAGCACCTCATGGAGTGTCGGTGGGGTTAGGAAATTAATTTTTTCCCCCAAAAACAAGGTTGGCAACGATTCGGATTATCTTAACGCCAATCCAAAATTGCAAATGGCTACTTTTTAACCTTTTCGTTGTGTTCGCTTTCGTTTTTTCAATTTGTTGTTATTTCTGTGCTGTTTTGTGATATTATAAACTTTTAAATTAACAGACCAAGATACTGGGACAATAAGTATTAACAATGCCTATGTGTTGAGTGCGTACTTGTTTAAATAAAGGTTAAAGTGTGGCAGAAGGATTACTTTCCACAGGTAAGAAACTCAAATGTATTTGTTTATATAGGTTTAAAATAGTATAAAGAAATTTAAAAAATGGTCTATGACAAATTGCTGGGCGGCTTGCACCATATCCACTGATCCTTTGTTAAGAAACGACGTTTAGGGCGTAGATTAGTTATATTTTTGTTATTTTTAGTCCAATAAAAAAAAAAATAGGGAATAAAATACCAAAATTCATGAAACATAATCCGATTATCATTTTTTCCATTCTTTTGTCGTTAAATGCAACTAGCATCATATACCTGACCTTTAGGAGTAGGCACTTTAAGAAGAAGTATTTAAAAAACTAAGCGTTTCCGCAGAAAATCGTTTTTATAGTCATAATCTACACCCAAATTTTATTATTTCTGTGGTGTTCGTATAAGTATATAAAATATTTATGTATGGCTAATTATTGGGAAACTCATTCTCACAAAAGGTAAAAATTAGGGTCACTCTCGATGATATATTCCTTATATTATATAATAAAGCTATCCCATTAACATGGGTAACTGACAGAAATGTTTAGGATACTGAATTTTTGCAATATGTATATGTGCTTATTGTGATGTCTTGTAGGTTACCTTTAGTTTATGCAGTAAGTAGGTACTTAACTTATAGGTACTACTATGCAAACTATGCTTTATTACTCCATATTTCCAAAAGAATCATTTTATTGTATGTAACCATGTTAAATATGTAAAATTATTTATTTTATTACTAAATGGCTAAATGTCCATCCGGAGTTGTTAGTTAGTTGCTTTTCTTATACATTAGAAAATAAATACAAAAATTAATTTACAAATCTTATACATATTCTTATACTTGTTCTCTTAAATCCTTACTTTATTATGAAAAAAAGTATACCTCAAACCGTTAAAAATGTCGGACAAGTTTGATAAAAAAATATATTGTAACTACGAGTTAAAGGATAACCTATAATGATGTAATTTTAGTTGGATGCATTGACATAGACCTAAAATAGGAACTCATTAGCTCTAGGACATTATAAACGCCGCCAGTATACCTAGTATATTTTAATTATATAATGAATACCGTAATTCCGTCTTACTTTGCCCACCGTGGGGTAACTTTGCCCAGCTACATCTCATAAGTAATTAATTGTTGAGTTAAAACTGGTGACAGTGGAAAGTGTGGCAACATTCAAAACTGAAGGTTAACATCAGTCGGCCATCGTTTATTCTTCTTTGCAAGCTCTAACCGGCGTATTAAGTGTTTTATAAAGGTAAGTACTTTTGTGCATTTTTGATCGGTTTTTTTACCCGTTAGAGTAAGGTCTGTCCACAAGTTATTAATAAAGGATATATTTTGGAAAATTATTGTAGTATACTTTGGAATGTTGGGAAAGCACTGATATTATTGGTTAAGTAAAATTCTAAACCTTAGTATTTTTTAAAAAAGGCACAATAAGTGGGCAATGTAACCTTCTAAACTTTTATGAAATTATTTTTTAAGTTTTAGTAAAGAAAACATTTATTGACTGTTTTTAATCTGTTGTAGGTTAAGTAATGGTTAAGTACAAACGAAAGTTGGGTGCTAGGCACTACAAAAACTATACAGAGGAAACGTTAAATCAAGCTGTTGCTGCCATGAGAAGATGGCTTAGTAGTAGAAATGCAGAAGAACAATTTAAAATCCCTAGAAAAACTTTGTTGTGTAAGATGAATAAAAAACACAAAAACAGTAAAATTTTTAAGGAAGTCTACAACTGGGGGATACATTTTTCCCATTAAAGATAATATATCGGATATATCTCCATTGGACATTAAAACAAAATTGCCAACACCTTCGGTGGATCGACGAGGTGTTTATATATTATTTGATAAGTTAAATACGGCTTTAAATACTTGTAAAGTAAAGTTTTTAATGTGTGTATTAGTGGAATTTTTTGTATTTTCCTATCTTCGTTTATTTTGATGCACTTTAGGTTACAACTTATTTTTGGTACCTAGTGTTAGGTGTAAAATAGTTTAAAGGACGTTATTTATTGGTCTGAATAAAAGAAAGTTTGATAATAGCTGCATTTAATGATATTTTTCCTTTTTTTGCAGGTAAAATTATATACAGGATTTTTAAAACACATTTTACTGGGCAATGTTACCTATATAATCTCCAAACTTTGCTTTTAAAGGCTTTTTTCAGGGGTGGGCAATGTTACCAAAAATTCAGGGTAACTTTGCCCACCAACTTTTTTATTTTTTTTTAATGAAGTTCTGGTGTCATTGACCTACCCTTAGAAGACATGAATTAAGAAAGTATGTACGTTAAGTTGCTATTTTTTGTCTGTAAAAAAACATCCAGGTAAAAAAGATATTTTTAAAAAACTTAAAAAAAGTGGGCAAAGTAAGACGGAATTACGGTACTGTAAAAGTAGCTACCTAATTCTACTAATAAATAGTAGGTATTTTTATTATTCATTATTGATTATTTTCTCTTTTGCATAAAGATTACCCAGTAGTCCTGATAAAGAAGGCAGTGGTTACTGGACTGGCCATCAAAAGGAATCCTGAAGAAAACTATTCTATGACCAACACTGTATGTTCTAAGCATTTTTTATCTCAAGATTTTATTTCATGGGGGCGATTCCCAAGAGTTAAATTTGGAGCTGTCCCATCCAAAAACCTGCCTGTGACAACCACGCTTAAAAAAAGTATCATTTTCAAGATTTATATGTAAAAACTTCTGATGATGTGTTTATCATCCTACAATAGGTAAGTTGTGACCACAAAAACTTATTTTTTTTAAATTCTGTGGTTGTGACACAAAAAGTTTTATTGTTATAATTAATTTCTTTGAATTAACAGTTTAATAGTGATTACAATACTCATGGATTCTTTTCTAGCCTCTATAACTCCTTCAACGAGCCAAGATATTTCACCTGTGGAATGTTGTAAAAACATTCCATCATTAGTGGATAACTCTGGAGGGTCTACGAGCAGTACAAGTCATGTTTCAGATATAGCACTGAAATATGCACTAATTCCAAGGTAATAGTTGATTTTGTCTACACGGTTTGTGGCAATCAAAAAAGTTTTTTAAAACTGAAAAAGTGTTTCATATTATGTCATGGGAAATTGATTTTCAACTACAACAAACAAGCCATATATCTAAAATTGTGTTGTTTTACCTTTTTTAGTTGTCAAGTGACGGTCCCTTTAATGACAAAATACCTGTCAACATCTGACTCTTCAAATTCCCCAGCACCAAGGAAAAAAGGTAATAAAAATTTTTTGTCGCTCTTTCTAAAATTAAAACTAAAAATTGTGGCAATCAGTAATAAAAATCATTTTTACAAGTCAAAATTCCAGGATGAAGTGTATTTCTTATTTTTATAAAAGTAGGTACTCTTATAAGTTTCATACATTTTATTTAATTACCTACCATTAAAGCACATACCTATAAAATGCTACCTACCTAGGTACTCTTCCAGTACTTAATTAAGAAAAGTAACAAAGTTAAAAATAAAAAAATGTCATACCCACAAGGGAATTTATTTATTTTAGGAATTATAGTAGGTAGAAATAGGTATCATTTCATATTCTTCATTTACAATAAAAAAAATTCTTTTCACATAATTTTTTTAAATGTTTTAGGTTTGTTTTAACCGAAGAAGAACTCGACAAAAACCTAGATGAGGTAATCATGTCAAGTGAATCGGAGACAACCAAGCAATGGAAAAAATTTATAAAAATGATGCGTTCATGTTACCTACCTGTAACAGGATTATAAACCCCCTTTTTGAAAATAAACTGCTCCTAAGACAGTATGGAAATGAATTTTTTGGATCATTTTTATTTCTTGAGGTTGGAAATGGCTTTTGATAAGCTATTTTATAGTACCTTTTTTTTTTATACATATATTGACAGATTTTTTATTTAGCACATGGCTAGTAAATTTCTACTGTGTGATCTTGAGTCCTAATCAAATCTTTTAATTTAGTATACATAAGGGGTGAAATAGTCATCAGTAGATCACAAATGAATTGGGCCCAATTGGTCTTAAAACTATTAATAATTTTTTTAAGGTGAAGCTTATTTTTCAATGTTGTTTATTTATTTAGTTCACTGTAACTTATATTGCGAATTACTTTAAGAACAGATATTCAGAAGTGATGTTGTATCCCTTCAAAACCTTTTGTTTTCTTGTAGGGTAGGCACAGTCTATCCCATGGGAAAAAGGAATTAACAACTTCGAAAGGAAAGTGTGAAAAACTCTAAAGGGCAAGTGTATAATGAGAAGAGGAAAGTTCAACGACTACGTAAAAAAATAAATAACTTTCACCAAGTAATTTCTATCCTACAACAGAGAATCTGATTTCAAGTGTTGGATCTACTTATCTTGAAAACAAAAAAAAATATACACCAGAGCTAAGTTATGCTCTGACACTTCTTTTTTATGTGTTTAGCTGTTATTGAAAAAGGCATTTATACAATTATTTACATTTTTATCACTTGAATTACATTAAAGATGTTGAAAGATGATTTACAACAATAATATTTCTTATTATTTGATTTAACTAATGTTGATCAATCTGTATTTTATTTATTTTATATAACATAATGTTATACACGTTTATTCGAATTTTATTTATACTGTTCCAAATAACTTGTAGAAAAATACGTTTCTATTGCCTTTACTAAAATACGATTCCTATAATAAAATGGACTGTTACCAAGCTAGTTTTTAATCTTTTGTGTAACTAAAGTTTCTAATTTTTTCTTTATTTAACGCAGCATAATTGAATGTTATTGGTACTGTTTTAAATTACCTGATGAAAAATAATATCTTGGGCAAATTATTTGTTATCATTTCGTGTAACTAAAATTGGTCATTTGTAGATGAAATGAATAATTAATAATAAAAGTTATTACAATAACATAAGATAACTCAAACAATAAAAAAGTTTGACAGACCAAAACCGAAATAATAAATAAAAGTATGCCAACAGTTCTGGTTTCGGTAATTTTGGTCTGAGGGTAATTTTGATTCTTAATATCCAGTTTAAATTTCATTTTGGTATGAAATGAACAAACCCCACGTGCCTAAATTATTTTTGAAAATTTATTCTTGGTCTTAAACAGAAACATTTATGTTATCGAAAAAATTTCCCGAAGTAATTTAAGGTGCAAATCATTTAATTTATTGCCAACTTATAACCTATTTAGCGTTTGCTTATTGAGTTTGTTATTTTGTTAACTAACATTTAAATCAATTCAATACGTCGCATACATTTACGTAAAATCTGACATATTACAAAAATATCAATTTATTTCATTGCTAATGTTGTGAGAATTGTAAAGTGAAAGAACAATGTCACAATAATTATAAAAAAATCTTACCCCACATTTTTCGCTTCACAATTCTCCCAAAATAATTTTTGAAATATCTTAATATTTAGTTAATATGTCAATTATTACATTTTTTTCTTTTAATAATGTATGCATTTAATAGGTAATATATAATTTTATTTTATTTAACGAGTTTTATTATGATTTATTACGGTCATGTTTGGTTGCGCAAAGTTTTTAACAGTATTTAACTAACCCGGTAACCTTGACTATGACAAATTACATTGGCAAACATTATTTACTCAATCAAAGTCGCCTGATTAGTAAATCAAAAATTAAGTTAACCGGGGCAATTTAAGAGATGAGAAAGTAATTTCTGCCAATGCCATATATCACAGTCAAAATTGCTGGTTAGTTAAAATTTCTTAAAAATCTTTGTGCAACCTAGAATTAATTTTTCTTTACTAATATTTTTAAAAATGGGTTATTTATACACTTTTTCAATACACCCAATAAGAGAACATAAACTGTCATACGCATGTAATCATTTAAAAAGTTTTAAACAAATTAAATTATCATTTTAATATTTTCTTTAAATATGGTGTCGTATAAAAGACCAATCTGCTATTGTAAAAATTATACTTTCAATTTTCAATATAAACCTTAAAAAACACTGTTCGTTTAAAATCCTTTCTGAGGTAATAATTATTTTCATTTTAAAACCAGGATAATAAAGTTTACTTATAAAAAAAATTTCGGCCTCCTTAATCTCTTGCTACCGACTCCTTAATGAATTTCAAACCTAAACTTGAGCGGGTCGATCGCTACGAAGTTAGTCAGTGGAAATAATGCTGCCAACCCAAAGTAACCAAATCCCTAACCCCACCGACACATTACAGTGCGCCATTTATACAACATGTTCGGCATTCTCCTTGTTTTAAGAGGCCTATGGGTATGACTGACGAACTAATCTATAAACAATTAAATTTTGATAGTTATTACTTATATATATATATATATAAAGAAATGTTTCTATGTAATATCAGAGAAGATAATCCAGTAGATATCCATAGGATATCTACCGTGGACTGGACATCCCATGGATCTAGGGTCATTCATTAGATGTATAATGGATATTGTGTGCCGTCTGGGTATCTTTATGTAACTAGTAAATATATTTTATAGTTTAATTTCATATCAAAATTAAAACATAATATAGAATAGCACCAGTTTCAGTAAACACTTGCCGTATTATAGAGTGTGGTTGTTTAAGTGTGCAACATATGGGCATTTTTTTTTATTACCGATTTCTCAGAAAATTTTATTCTTGATAAAAGTTGGTGCATGTTCGATAATCATATTTAGTGCACTTTGAATGGTTGCAAGTCAAACGGCGTCCAAGGTAGGCCAAAAATTATAAAATTTGTACAAGAATAAAGTACCCCTAGCTATTTCAAAAAATTCAGCAAAATGTTATTAAGAAAAGTTGTTTGAAATTAAAAGTTATACATAGATTTAAAAACATGACCTCCTAAAATAAAAAAATATATTTTTTAAAAAACATAATTTCCCAAAATTTTTTTTTTATATATTCACCATAAAGACCTTCATAAATTAATCAAAATCAAATCAATTTCACATATCTTTGTTCAAATTTAAGCATATTTGTAAAATTTACTTGAATTTTTAATTTATTAAGGTATCACAAACTTCATGTTTGTTGCAACGATATTAAACACAACTTTAAAATATCCTAAAAATTCTTTTTAAAAAGATAAAACATTAGTAATAATAATATGCAAATTAAAAAACTCATTTAAAGTGCCAAATTTTTATTTTCAATATTTATTCAGAAACTTTATTCTTGTACAAGTTTTATATTTTTTGGCCTACCCTGTACGCCGTTTGACTTGCAACCATTCCAATTGCACCAAATATGATTATCGAACAACTTTTATCAAAAATAAAATTTTCTGAGAAATCGCTAATAAAAAAAATGCCGATATGTAGTAGTAGTAGTAGTAGTAACAAGATTTATTTAGCAATGTGCTACAATTTAACAAGTTATATAAAATATTTGAACTAATTTATTTTTCAAAGAGGTCTGTGATTTAATTAAAATATTAATATTGCACACTTAAACAACCACACTGTATAGTAATGAGAAATTTACACAATCCTAAAAATTATTTATTAAGTGTGTGGTTATGAGATTACTTCTTTAGTTAATTTTTCACTAAAAAATGCTTGGGTAGTTACATATTGAGAATTATATTTATTAATATATATTTTTTGTGAAAACTATGTTACACCACTGACTTATTTTATTTTAACTTTCTTCATTTACAACAAAAAAGATCACCTGTATTTTTTTGATACGATGGACGGTTTAAGGGTAAATGATTATTTTATTTGACAACAAATATTAAAAAATGTGTTTGAAACTGATCAACCCCTCAAATATTTATTAAAGTAGGTATTTTAACGAATACCTACTTACTAATAAACAAATATGTATATGCCTAAGGAAGGTATCTAAGGATGCCTATTTTCTAAGTATAACACGTTTTCAGTGGTTTACATATTTATTTATTAGTATGTTATTTTTTAATATTTTGTATTTTGACAAGGCGGCTTTTTAAATTCATTTGTTGATAAATTAAAACATATTTGACAGTTAGTTACCATTGAAAGTAACAAAACTGAAGAAATAAAACTCAATGGTAACTAACTGTCAAATATGTTTTAATTTATCGACAAATGAATTTAAAAAGCCGCCTTGTCAAAATACAAAATATTAAAAAATAACATACTAATAAATAAATATGTATGCCACAGAAAATGTGTTATACTTAGAAAATAGGCATCCTCAGATACTTTCCTTGGGCATATACATATTTGTTTATTAGTAAGTATGTATGTAGGTATTCGTTAAAATACTTTAATAAATATTTGAGTGGTTGCAGTTTAAAACACATTTTTTAATATTTGTGTATAGTCAAATAAAATAATCATTTACCCTTAAACCGTCCATCGTATCAAAAAAACACAGGTGATATTTTTTGTTGTAAATGAAGGGGGAATTCATAAAAAGAAAGTTAAAATAAAATAAGTCAGTGGTGTAACATAGTTTTCACAAAAAATATGATAGTAACATTTTGTACCGACGCCACTGGTTAAATTTATGAACGTGTTGTACTTTGAAAATAAGTGTCCTTAGATGCTTATTAAATTCACTAAATTTCATTAAAAAAAATATCTCGTTAAGGAGTTATTTAAAAATTATTACTATTCCTTTCAACATTTCAACACCTTGTATCTCCGTAACGAAGTCGCCAAGGACCACTGTTTATAAGAACTTTTCATGTTAAAATATTGCCAGCAGATACCTCCCGAAGTTTGTCAAAGTACTTTTGAATCACCCTGTATATTTGGGTTTTTACAGGTGCCCCAGATAATATGTCTCATTTTATTCCCTTGAGGGGCACTCTGGAAGTTTAGTAACGAAATTAAAAAAAAAAAACAGCATTTACTAGTAAATAAATTAATATTTTATATAATGTTACAAATTACAAAAATCATTTAAAGTTTTATATAAATTAGAAAATTATAGGTATATCTCCTATAAGCCCTCCTAAAATTAAAATTAGGCCCCTATGATCCAAATAAAAATTAAAAGGTATTCTACGTATTTTTTTATCCTCAAAAATTAACAAGTCAGAGTGTCAAAAACTGATGATGGCCAAATTGGAATTTTTAACAAAAATTTCCACAAGAAATTAATAAACTTTTTTTTTTTATGCCACACGGGCATGTATATAAATGACAAATAAATAATAGAATAGAATAATAGAAGTGATAAACAACTATAAGAACAATTATATGATAAAATGTCCTAAACGTCCCAATAATGATTCCATCTCTTCTTTACTAGGCATATGCAGTAAAAATTGATGAGAATATAAATACGTTTATAATTTAATTTTAGTAAAATGTGCTCAAGAAACGGAATTTTTATATCACGAGCATTATTAATAAACACTTACATAATAGGTTCAAATGACAATATGGTAACTAAATATAAAAGTTTTATGTTTAATATCAGACGTCCATGATTTAGTGCAAAGAAAGATTACTATAGGGGCTAGGTCAAAGATATCTCTTTTCAATTGAATACAAATATTATCAGTTAAATAGATCAGAAAAATAAAAATATTATATTATATACCTATAGCCGTTGCTTTTTCACGCTAACATGTACCTACAATTTTATACTAATGTTATTAAATTTACTAATATAATTTAAAATATATTGGTAGGTTTCATTATTTTTTTAATAATTCATCTTTTGGCCTAGTAATGTGAAACTCATTCGTTCCATATATCTCGTTAAACATATCCACCAAAAAAACTCGGCAACACTAAACAAACGCAATGAAATTAAATATAAATTCCTTTTACACGTTAGTGTGGGAACAGCAACGTTAGTTTACATACATTATATAAATTATCAAAATTCTTTGTACACTTTAAAAAACTACAAAAATAGTTTTGTACTTTGAATCCTTAAAAGTTAATAATACGTTTAGGTTTTCAGTCACTCCACGACCCACCTGGGGTTCCAGGACTGTCCAAATTACTGGATGAACTTCCTATACTTTCACAAGCTTCCATAAACAAGTCTGGATTTACCATTTCCATAACTCGCCATGCTAGAGTTCTACCTAAAATAAAGTAATGCGATTTTAAAAATGACTAAATATAAATCAACAAAACTGCAAAGAAAATACTGAATGTGCATATGATTAGCTTTACTGCTAGGATGCGTAGTCGCTATGCTATGATACAGAGTCCTTAATTTCTACTAACAATTGCAATACAATGGTCAGAAATTTAGTTTCGATATGCTCTGTAATATCCTCTATAAATTTTGTAATACTTTTTTTGTAGTTACCAAGGTAAAGGCGTGGAGAAGAGTAACGACTAAAAGTACTTAAAAGGCTGTAACTTTGGTCTGCGTTAACCGAATTTAACGAACTATGGCTTATTTTAAAGAACGTTTTATACTGATCGAACGTTGATACATATTATTAAAATTATTGCGCGAGGTTGATAATATCGGGACTTTTAAAAAATATATTTCTAGCTTCGATTTCTTAAAAAAATTGAATGCAACCATCCAACCATTTTAATTCTATTATATAGCTAAATAGTTAGTAAAGAGAACTGCAAAAACCGCAAGTCGTTTCCTCTCCTCTTTTGAAAGTTATCGCAAAAATACTGGAATAGTGTAATTCTATTACAGCTTTTAGCAAAGTGTTGCAATTTTCCTTTTATTAAAACGTTGAATTCGTACAAGAATAGCTTTTTTAACTATATTTATTAATTTGAGGCGTTTTAAAAAAATTAATTATGATATTTTGTTCATGGTTTAGCTATTTATCAAAAAAATGCATTAATAATCCAAATGTAATATTTATTACCAAGGAGGCCGTGGACAGTAACTGTTACTGCCCTAGTCTAATTTTGTGAAATAAGTAATATTTAAAAAAAGGCCTTTTACGAATGAGGAAGTCTATGATATGACGATATTTTCAACTGTTTTAAAACGCAGTTTTGGCTTCAAGAGAATACGCTATGCGTTATCCTCATAGAGTTCACGATTCCGATTCCTTTTATTAACTAATGACGTAAAAAAGAGAGTGAAAACCAATGATTCCTGTTTTATCAACCGCCTGGAAGTATGTTTAATTTCGTAATTGTCCACGGTAGCCTTGACAGCAAACGAAACATTTGGATTATTATTACATTTTTTATATAAATAACTAAAATCAATAACAAAATATCATAATTTATTCTTTTAAATTAAAGATTAATGAATATAACCAAAAAGGCAATTTCTGTAGGATTTCAACGTTTTAATAAAAGGAAAATTGCAATACATTTCTCAAAGCCCAAATCGAATTACACTCTTCCCCTATTTTTGCGATAACTTTTAAGTGAAAAAAGGAAACGACTTGCGGTTTTTGCAGTTCTCTTTAAGAACTAGTCTATAGAATCTAGTTAAAATGGTTTGATGGTTGCATTTAAATTCTTTTAAAAATCGAAGCTAGAAGTATATATTTTTTAAAGAGCCCTCTATTATCAACCGCATGAATTGTTTTTAATAAATTTATAAAAAGGTTCAAACAGAATAAAACATTCTTTAAAATAAGCCACAGTTTGCTAATTTCGGTTAAAGCAGATCGAAGTTACAGCTTCTTAAGTATTTTTGGCCGTTATTTTTCGCCACGCTGTTACGATGATAACTACAAAAAAATTGTTATTACGAAAATTTTAGAGGATACCTATTACACAGCATTTTAGTGACAAAGAAGTGTGAAAGAATAGGTAAATTGCTGAACAGGTTCGAACAGTTCGGTTCTTACCCGGGAACCTTTTCCGTAAACCTGTTCAGCTGTTCTTTTGATCATAAATTATTGTCACTTACTCACTTGGTATATTAATATAATTCTTGATAGTATGGCGGAAGCGGAAGAAAAGAGCGGATATGATTTTGTTCTAAAACTAAACAAACCTTTTTTTTCTGTGACTAAAACCAAACTCATTGTCTCTAGAAATATATTACGCCAATTGAAGTAGTACGGCTTAAGAACAATTGATGGCGCTTTTCAATTTTATCTATATAAAAAATAAAACATTTAAATTTGTAAACAAGAAATAATAAGTATCAGTATTTTTTTTTCAAGCAAACCAAATCTTTCAGTTTACGCGAGACGTGAGCACCACCGGGACCGACAATGTATTGTATTGACTGAATCGATCAATCGAATATTATTAATTATAATTAATAATCTGTACAGTACAATACAATTTAGTACACAGAAAAGAAATAACTGAGCCGAGCCGAGCGAACGCGAAGAAAACAGCAAACACACCAAGATTCCCGGTAAATTTCAAAAATTTCTGACCGCGCCATCGCGTCGTTTAGCCTGCCACTCCTGCCAGTTCAGCGGTCCCCGTCACCGTGTTCGGTCGAATCTCAGTAATCTCACTCTCTTAAAGAACCGAACCTACTCGAAGAACAGTTGGGTAGAAAGAACAGACTGTTCTTTTTTATGCGGCGTGGAGCAGGCAGGGAACCGAGAGCAGTGAGAGCACACATACGGCTGCAGCGGTGTTCTGTGAACAGAGCGCGCAGTGCCGCGTGCCGTGTCCGCGGCTGTCGAGTCGGTTGAATAGGTTAAGCGAGCGCAATCATCTGTCATAAGTCTATCTAAAGAACCGGTTCAGTTCTTTTACAAAGAACAGTTCACTGAACAGGCTATCTCTAACCTGTTCGGTTCTTTTCTTAACAACTCTAGAGCATATAAAAACTTAATTTCTGAGCTACATTGTATTGCAGTTATTAGTACAAATTAAAGACTTTGTGTCGTAGCATAGCGACTCTGCACCATAGCGGTAAAATTTGGAACCTTAAAATGATTTCCAGTGATTTTTTTTGCTCTTATTTTATAATAAATGTTTACCCCAAAGTCGTAGCATACGGTTTTGCAGATACAGCCGATCGCCACCCGTCGTGGATCACCCTGTATATGTGCTTCGGCTGTCTGTCGGCTCAATCAACGTAACTGCTGCTTATTTAGTTTGAGCAAGTTATTATTTCCTTCCCTTACTTATTTTTTTCTTTTCCCTACTTATCATTACTATTAAACTAATACGACAAGTCAATAAAATAATATTTACCCACATACACGCTGCCCTTGATTTCGTCAGAACATTCACAATAATGTAACGAGGCCTTTCTTAAGTTCTCGCATCTGCATTGGTCTGCCAAAAGAAGAATGTTGGCAACATTGCTGGGGGTAAGGCTTTCAATAAGGTGGCGTTCACAGAGCCCTTTTAACCCTTAAAAAGAAATTTATTTTTAAAGGATACCTACAGGAAAAAATATATTAATGTCACAAAAAGCAGTTGTCGTGGAAAACGGCTTTTAACGTTTAAAGTAAAAAATAGACGAAAGGAAAAACTCTGATTCTGAAAAATATGCTGTCGGAAAAGCCTTTTCCCGGCACAGCGTAATTTAATCTAGATATAGTTTGAGAGTTATTTCGTTGTTATACACGGTGTCCCATATAAGAATGCACAGTACAGGGATCTCGCAAACCACAGGAGATACATAGATGGTTAAATTAGAGAAAAGTTGCGCTTGGCTACACCCTTTAGAGTCACGTTTCGAAATCTAAAAAAATCCGATTACTTCCGAAGATATTTGGGGAAAACCGAATTTTCCCGATTACGTTTTTATTTTTTTCTGACTCTATTTAAAAGGGTATGACAAAATAAGTTTCACATTCTTGTTGCCACTTTTTCTGCTCTATAAGATGGTTTAATTAAATTTTTGATTCGACGTTTCGTTTAGTCGCAACCATTATCAACTTTGTTTTTTTAAATAGTCGGAAAATTTTGTATTCTCTCTAAAAACTTCTAATTTTAATTCTAAATCCTACGACATATCGCTCCTTACATTTATCCGACGTTTTGGATGAAAAAATCATCATCAATATTATTTGATGATTATTACGAAGGAACGAAACGCCGGAACAAAAATCTAATTACGTAATCATGTAGAGGAGAAAAAATTACATGGGAATATGGTTTTTATTTTGACCTATCTTTTGTGAAAACAAAAAAAAATTAATTGCCAAAATTTCTGTTTTAAATTGCAAGAATTTGTAGATTCTGGCAATTAATTTCTGTTTTAAGGAAAGAAGAGAGGTCAAAATAAAAACCATATTCCTATGTTATTTTTTTTCCTGTACATGATAAAGTTATTAGATTTTTGATGCGACGTTTTGTTCCTTCGTAATAATCATCAAACAATATTGATGATGATTTTTTCGTCCAAAACGTCGGATAAATGTAAGGAGCGATATGACGTGGGATTTAGGATTAAGATTAGAATTTTTTAGATAGAACAAAAAATGTTGCGACTATTTAAAAAAACAAAGTTGATGATGGTTGCGACTAAACGAAACCTCGGATCAAAAATTTAATTAAACAATCTTGTAGAGCAGAAAAAGTGGCAATAAGAATGTGAAATTTATTATGTCATATCTTTTTAAATAGAGTCAGAAAAAAATAAAAACAAAATCGGGAAAATTCGGTTTTTCTTAAATATCTTCGGAAGTAATTGGATTTTTTTAGATTTCGAATCGTGACTTTGAAGGGTTTGACAAAGCGCACCTTTTCTCTAATTTAACCATCTCTGTATCTCCTGTGGTTTACGAGATCCCTGTACTGTGCATTCTTATATGGGACACCGTGTATACCGGGTGCCACGGAAGGTGGTTCGCCCCTCTAACTTTTTTGTTTTTTAAGATAATGGAATAAAATTTGGGGGATTTGTATATGACAGAAAACTGCATTTTTTGACAAGTGACTCAACATTATGGAACTTCCGGTTTAACCGAAAGTAACATAAACTTTCAATTTTTAAATGGGACACCTGGTATATTTTCCGTTTGTTTGACTCCATATGACATTCTAAATAAAACAATGTGTCACTTGTCACTTTTTGTCACCAAGAAAATATTTGTTTCCAAATTTATTGTTTTATCTAGGGGCATGAATCCCTTAAAATAACTTATTTTAGTTCTTTAATCTTGGGAAAAATACAATTTTACTATTAGTCCAATGCTATGTGCTGTATAAAATTTGATCTTTAAAGTTGTATAGTTAACTCATTTTTTTTAAACGGCAATATGATGGTGGCTCGTCGGGTTAAGAAAAAAGAGGATTTTATTACGATCATTAGGTTTTAGAAAAGCAGCCATTAAAAATTTTTAAAAAGTTAACTTGGAACTTTATATTATAATATAATATTTTCTTGGTGACAAAAAGTGACAAGTTATATTTAGAATGTCATATGGAGTAAAAAAAGAAAAATATACCAGGCGTCCCATTTAAAAATCGATAGTTTATGTCACCGGAAGTTCAAACCTGTCAAAAAATGCAGTTTTATGTCATATAAAAATCCCCCAAATTTTATTCCATTATCTTGAAAAACAAAAAAGTTAGAGGGGCGAACCACCTTCCGTGGACACCCGGTATAGCCCGATTTGAATAGTATATCCAATTCTTAAAACTTTTGGCAGCACTTTCGCATTTTTACCTCAAAATAAAATTTTTTGTACACCTACATTTTTTTCTCCTGTACCTACCCTTCATTTGTTAATGGTAGATTTAAAATAATATAATTACACTAAATTATGCTATAGGAAATAGGAGGTGCTAAAACTTGACTATTTTAACCGGTGTTAACTAAAATTATGACGAGCGCATGTAAGTACTTATTTATATGAACATTATTTTCATTCGTTCATATTAATTGTTTCGGTTCTCCACACTTTCTTGGAAAACCGTCAATATCTTTAAACAAATAACTATTTAAACGCAAATAAAAATATCCTTATAAAGGTTGCAAACTTACCTTGCAAATTATATACCGCGCTTATAGAAAGGAGCTTAGCCGCATATTTGTCTGCGCAATCTACTTTATCTGTATAAATATATCGAATAAGTTCACTAACTACACCATATGAGTATTCTTGCAGAGAGAGAAGATGCTTGATTTTCTAAAAATAAAGGTCAATTAGTAAAGTGGGTTTATTTAATTTACTTCAACGAATGAGAAAACACAAATCATAAATAGTTAAAGAGAAGTGATATATTTATACCGTGCGAGCAAAAATTATTTGCATCAAAGAGGGCCTTGCATCTAAGCCGTAGGGCTTAATACCTGTTGGGTGTCAGTAACTACCCGAATTAATAATCAATCAGTTATTCCGTCATCTTTAACAGTCATTACAAGTAATTTGATTGATCGCTAATTTTTCCAATTTCTTGAACAGTTCACACAATGGGCTTTCCAGAACAGCACAAAACATTCATGGTTGAAGCGTATTTTCGAAACGGGGTTAGAGTAAATGGTGAGTGGCAATACAATCCGGGTTTGTGCATGGACGATTTTCACGATCGTTTTTCTAACGTTGCTTTTATTGCTGGGGATTTTTATCATTGCCTGAAAATAACCGTGGTTGTGTTTAGGGAAACAGGTTCTATACAACACAAAAAGGAGCAGGAAGACCATCTGTAAACAGAAGAGCTTGTTACAAACGTTCGTGAAATAATGCAAAATACTCCAACAAATTGTATAAGACGCCTGTCCCAAGAAGTGGTAAGATCTTGTGGAACATGCAGGACTATTCTTAAGAAGCAGCTAAATTTATTTCCTTATAAAGTGCAAGTCTCCAGAGATGCTCGTCAACACTTTCGAAAATATGAAGAAACGTGTGAATTTAGGTATGCTTGGAGCATAGCGGTGGCTAATTTCAGCAATTTATGTAATTATTTTTCTTTTTCTTTCTGTATATTCTTACTTTGTTAATTTTGTAAACAACAAAAATAAATTTTGTATTTGTCTACTTATTTTATTACTCATTAGTTTGGCATATCATGTCATAATATGAATTTGACATAATTTTAACCTAGATTTGGTTAGATATACCGTCCCCTTATCATTCTGATCTAAACCAAGCCCTACTTTTTTAATCCAAGCCCTCTTTGATGAAAATAATTTTTGCTCTCACGGTATATCCTACATAATTAGAAATTTTAAAATTATACCGTAACTGTGGCTCATGGCGTAACAAAATGGCGCATTCCATTTACCACCAATAAAATAAGTTATCACAATATTTACGTAAAGAATTTGTTAAATGGTTCTTAAAGTTCAAAAAAATAAGCTCGAATTTACGTCGAAATAATTTAGTTTCGTTCCTTAATAACAAAAATATACTGTTAAGTTATATAGAAGTTTGCCTGGGTTTGATAACTATCAAACTTATTGTTGTTGATTTAAAAAAATTAAGGTCAGGGAAATGCAATAACATTACTTAAATCAAAATTAATAAACTAGCACACACAAATGTTCTTCTAGTAACATTTTCTTACTTTATTTTTTTCATCACTATATTCTTCAAGTCTCTTAGCTAGTTTTTCGCTCCTTGTCCTAAGTATCCAGCTATGCACCTTTAAAACTTTTTTGTTATCCTTATTTTCCGAATCGCAATAACATTCGATCAACGTGTCCTTGTTGTCATCGTCCTCACGCATCAGTCTTGCCATATCTTGAGATAAACTATGAACTTCCTCGTCACTTTGAATGATCTGGATTTTGACCATTATTCTCACATCTTTATCTGTAAAAATATTCATATGTTAATTTATTAGTCTAGTTACTTTTTATTTTGCTATTTTCACATTAATTTAAAAATTACCAGTTAACGCCACATGTTTAAATCGCAATTCGCTGGGTTAATGCAGAAGTATGCTATGTCACATTTAGTACTTTATACAGGAGAAGTAAAAAACTAAATAACTTGCAAAAAGCTTTTTTGTGCAATAGTATCGTATGTCCGAATCAACTGGATATAGGATTGTTCTACATGATATTGTTTTTGGCTTTTTAGATTCGATTCACAACAAATTATAGTATAATAGGTACATAAATACATCTTAGTCATTTTATAAATCAAAACCTCACAAAACAGAACGATACGTAAAATATTCGATTCTATCAGAATCTAAAAATATGTTAATTTTACTTACTGGCTACAGTATTAGGAGCACTCGAAGCTTCTTTTTGAGTAACAGCATTATTAAAAATTTTATATGTTCTGCTTTTATACATATTTTTTAGCTAAGAAGACAATACACGGTTTAACGATGATCACTTTAACAGGGCAGTACTACTATGTCATACGTTAAAATGATAAAGTATTATATGTCCACATAAAATACTTCTGCATTGAAATATTTCATTTGGTTGGACATAAGCTAGTTTGATTGCAGCTATTTTTAGACTTAAGGTTAAATATAGAGATACGATATTTCTGCAGCAAATTTTATAACATTTGAACTGGACATAGGCGTGAAAACCTCAATTTCGCTATAAATGGACATGGCATACTTCTGCATTAACCCAGCGAATTATGTTCGGGGCTTAACAAATTCTATAAAAATTATTGTATTGGCAAAATATTTCTATTGCTTTTAAATTATAAATGCCAGCAAGTATTTTTTAAAACAAAATTTTATAATTCAAAGAAGTAGTCCATTCTTTAAGAGACCCATTTCTATTAAACAAATAAAAACAAAACAACACAAACAATTTTAATTAAATAGTCATTCGACGAGACGCCGACTTTGTGCTGTTTTGTTTTTATTTGTTTAAAATTTTATAAATAAATTTTTGCCTAGACTTTCACGACGAAGTACAAATTACTAATCCAAAGTTAATGATTATGTTATAATCTCGATAATAAAAACAGGACCGCCGCCAGAAAATAATATAGGGGGGTCAAGATGAATGGGTCCTAAAAAATTGAAAAGCGCCGCAGGCAAAAATTTTTTGGGTACCACGCCCTAATTTTGCCAAAAAATTACCCAAAATGAAAATGAAAACACAACAAAAAATAACACAAATTAAATTTCCAAATAATATTTATACACAAAAAGTTATTCGCTAAACAAAAACTGTAACCTTCTTCGGTCTTGACCAAACTTATCTATAACTTCTTAACATAGTATAAAACAAAGTCGCTGTCGCGTCTGTCCGCGTCTGTCGCTATGTGCTTAAATCTTTAAAACTACGCAACGGATTTTGAAGCGGTTTCTTTTAATAGATACAGTGATTCAAGAGGAAGGTTTTTATGTATAATACATGCATAATATTGTAGAGGAACAGTGATAAATTTAGAGGTTTGTTCGGGTTTGCATTTATAAATCTTGACGTGATGGTGAACTCGCCTTATTATTATCTCAGAGGCGTATAATGCCTGGCATTGCAACGCAGGTCGGGTACACGCTAGTTTATTATAAAATTATCCTAATTCTTGAGTACGTTTTGCCGATGTACACGGTTATGCTTAACCCAGACAATCGATCTTCTGATATGCTTGATCGTAGCCATGTTTTAACACGTCGCAGTGTGCTAAACGATCTTTCAATGGTGACGCTGGTTGGAGGTAATGCTAAAAATATATTAATCGCCTTTTTAATTGATGGGAAGAAATATACGTCGTGGCTTAGAATATCTTGAAATTCTAGCTGCTCTTTTCAATTGTTTTTGTTTTCCAAAGTTCCACCCATCCTTTCTAAGTAACAGTTCTGTACCTATTTTTCTGGGATGAATTTTTGCGCCACCCCACCATGTACCGCATTGTGGGAGTTTTCGCATAGAGCGTCTTTATCCTGCCAGGGGGGGTCGACGGACCCCCCCCCCCCCTGACCCGCCCTGCCGGCGGCCCTAAATAAAAATATAGATATAGATTTGCGATAACTATAGAAGGTTCGTCAAAAACAACATTTTAACTTTTTAGGATCTTTTTTTTTCAATTCCTTGATATAATTAAGTGAATTTGACTTGTGCTGAAACAACAATTTCAATTGTCGTCAGACACAACATTTTTAGTTTTTTGGATTTCGTTTAAAATAAACAACAACAAAAACAAATAACTATTGTTGCTTCTTACTTCGAATATGATTTAAATCTGGCCGAGTAACGATTTTGTTGTAAGAAACCCCTTTTTATTTGCCTACTTTTGAAATATTTTTATTATTACATGTTCGTTTCTTTAATTCCTTTAATCATAAATTATAAAACTTTTATTCAAACGTGGTACCACCGAGTTAGCGCATAGTTCAACTTTACATCTGAATTCCCGATAACTGTTCCTACTTGCTGTAATGCGATATTTACAAACTACTCTTATCTTTTCTTTCAAGAGATCTAAGTTATTATTGAAATTGGTTTTATACACATATAGCTTCAGATATCCCTATAAACGAAAGTCGATAATTGTGAGATCGGGACTCTTAGGTGTCAACTGATTTGGGCCATAGGACCTTCTAATCCATTTGTTCCCAAAGTGATGATTTAGCCAATCATCAAAAAGAATTGAAAAAAAAATCCAAAAAACAAAAACTGTTGTTTCTGACGAACCCTGTATAGTCATCGCAAATCTACTAGTTGAAATTGTAGTTTCAACACTAGCAAAATTAATTTAATAAATCAAGGAATTAAAAAAAATCCAAAAAACTGAAAATGTTGTCTTTGACGACCCTGTATAGTAATCGCAAATCTGATATTCGAAATTGTAGTTTCAGCACAAGCAGGCGTTGAAGAATGACTTTTTCTTCTATACCTATTTAAAAAAGTTTTTCCTCTTCCACACCCTATCGGTGGACACACACACTGTACCTATATACAGGGTGTCCCAAAAGTAATGAGACAGAGAGCAACAGCAGACTCCTTAAGTCGAAATAATGCGATTTATTTAAACTTGCCTTATCCCAAAATTGAAAACAACAAAGATACAGGGTGTCAAAGTTTTAATTTTGTTTTCGTTTTTTTGCGATTATTTCTTAACGAAACGACATAGCAGCAAAAAATTATGGGTTTTGGGGTTTTTTGAGGTGAGGAATTCAAAATTATATCCATAGTTTTTGTGTAACCAGTAGAGGGCGCTGCCTACGGCATGGCCCACTCCTTTTAGGTGGCATAACTTTTTTTAGGCTTCTTATATCGATCCGACTATTAAAACCATAAGTTACTTTACTTCTTTTACATCAAAAACGTATAGCTCATTGAAGTCGCTAGGAGCAACCATTTTCGAGATAATCGCATTCGATATTTCTAATGCAAGAATCCTAAAATATTTAAGATAGTTGTGTATTCGTATTAGTATTATTTATCACAGTTGGCCTTGATTAAAAACAACGACGTATCTAAGGCAACAACATGTTACACAAAGAAGTATCATCTGTCAAAGTTAATAAAATTTTTAATTAGAATAAAATTAATAATTCCGTACCTATACGAAAAAGCGTTTTTATTAGAAAAAAATAGTCAACCTTAAGTATTTACATTAACTTTGACACTTAGCAAATGTAGTTGAAATACAATAATTTTAAGTTAGAAATCCACCGTTGCTCGATTTTCCGTTGTTTTTGGACCACGTACTTGTTGCATTGGCATATAAAATGCGATTATCTCGAAAATGGTTGCTCCTAGCGACTTCAATGAGCTATACGTTTTTGATGTAAAAGAAGTAAAGTAACTTATGGTTTTAATAGTCGGATCGATATTATAAGATGCCGAAAAAAAGTTATGCCACCTAAAAGGAGTGGGCCATGCCGTAGGCAGCGCCCCCTACTGGTTACACAAAAACTATGGATGATTTTGAATTCCTCACCTCAAAAAACCCCAAAACCCTTAATTTTGTGCTGCTATGTCGCTTCGTTAAGAAATAATCGCAAAAAAACGAAAACAAAATTAAAACTTTGACACCCTGTATCTCTGTTGTTATCAATTTTGGGATAAAGCAAGTTTAAATAAATCGCATTATTTCGACTTAAGGAGTCTGCTGTTGCTCTGTGTCCCATTACTTTTGGGACACCCTGTATACATTTATTGCTTAAACTTTGAAATCATTAGGTACAAAATTTAATCGATACGATAACAGTTCCCAATATCTCATGATTTATTTTCTACCCCTTTTTGGAATAAGCACCCCTTTTATTAGATTGCGAAAGTAGTAAGGGTAGGTTTCCCCTTCGCGATGTTCATGGTTTAAAGAACCAAAAATTTTAATTGTCCGATTCTATTCTACAGCAAAATTCGATGTTTTATACAAAATATTAGAACGACAATCCTTTTTTGTATTTGGAAGTGTGTTTAAAAGATGAAATAACACTATGCGATTGGTTGTCTAGAATCACAGGAAATCAATTACAGGTCAACTAGGAAATTGCGTTCCGATATCTCGCTAAGTGCGTTTTGTAATACATTTTTATAGCCAAAAACCTTTTAAAATTCCTAAGGTAGCGATGGGGGAAACGAAAAGTGTTGACACCTACTTTTTGTAAGAGATGGAAGTATAACTTATCCTTGTCTTAAAAATAAGTTTTGTCGGACCGTTGTCAAGCACCTTTATCCCGTATCCCGTAAACTTAATAAAACTTAATGAAAAAAATACAAGAGGATGCTTGATGAAAATACTGGGGAATTTTTACTTCAATATTGTTTTAACGTTAATATACAAATTAGTACCTACTACTTCGTACCAAAATATATTCAATATTGTAAACAATGTACATCACCACCACTTTTCTCCCTATTCCACATTTTTTATGTATTAAAGACGATCCTATGGAAATATAAGTGGATCCTATTCTCTATGTACACTTGTAAAAAACAAATATTAAAACTCGAGAGGGACCAGTTATGCATGTCCGCGATTTTTTAAAGGCTCAGACCAATTTGGTCTGAGGTTAAAGGTATCATTTGGGAATACTGTCTCTTACTTACCACTATCAATATGCCTTTCCAAAATCCCCAAACTCTTGTATCCGACAGAAAGGAGTTCTTTGGTGTTTTGTAAGTTCAGGACTACGCTGTTAATGGGGCAGCATTCCCAGTGTCTGATGTTGGCATCCCACACACCGAATTGAAACCGTACTCTGGCCTGTCCCGTCTCTTCAGTTTCACATCCCGTTAAATTAAGGCATATTACAAGAGGATTGGTAACTTTTTTACCATTAGCACCTAAAATAAAAACAAAAAGGTTTTATTTAATTGACCCCGCCTTAATTTTTTCCGTGTAGATACATTTTTTGCACTTTTGGTCTGTATTTGGGTTATCATTAACTACAACCAAGCTAAATTTCAGTTCTGTACGTTAAACGAACTCTATATAAGAAACATAGGCACGCACTTTTTGCATGTGAACATTCATTTTAAAAACCAACGTTTGTTCTTATAAGAGCTAGGGCTATATAGTGCCGCTTTCACAATTTCATTTGTGATAGGTAATACAGGTTGTTATTTAAGTATGTGGCCAAACTCCAAGGGGTGGTTCTTTAAGTGATTTAAGGAAGAAAAGTTTATATAAACATGGGTCCGAAAATGCATAGTTTTTACGATACAGGGTGTCAAACTTTTTTAAAAAAATCGGATGTTCGGAAATATCATCTCAACACTCTTTTTTTCAATTTTGGTGAAATTTGGCAATTCTGTTTGTAATAATAAGAGGATAATTTAGCCTCAATTAGATTAAAATTTAAAGTCCACTGGCGTCCCGGAACACAGTAATATTTTTGACAAAAAAATTGCGCACCACTGACTTTTTTTAAAATTATGCATTTTTTTCGAATTAAGCAACTACAAATACAACTTTATTGCATGTCCCCGGGACAATAAGAGTAAAAAATTTAAACTACTTACCAAACTAGTAAGCAATTAAAATTACACGAAAGTTCTCTTTTGAATTTTTTTGCACAGATTAAATTAACATACAATAATCGCATAACGTACCTACTCTTATTGTCCCAGGGACATGCAATAGAGTGGTTTTTAGTTTTTTTCTCGAAAACAAAGCAAGATAGGAAAAAACTCAGGAGACAAAATAGTTGTAATTGTAGTTGCTTAATTCGAAAAAATACATAATTTTAAAAAAGTCAGTGGCGCGCAATTTTTTTGTCAAAAATATTAGTTATACTGTCTTCCGGGACGCCACTAGACCTAATAATTTTAATCTAATTGAGGCCAAATTATCCTCTTGTTATTACTAACAGAATTGCCAAATTCAACAAAATCGAATACAAGAGTATCGAGATATTTACGAACATACAATTTTCGCAAACGCAAATAATATTCTATTTACCAGCCAAACTTTTTGGCAGGCGTCAGTTTCATGCTTCCGTTGACATGCAATGGTGCACTTGTACAAATTGGCGCAAATTGCATGAGCATCTAAAATCTAAATACCAACAGCAATGTCGTTTGATCCCCAAAATTTAAAAAAAAATTATTTACTTTGAGTTTAACGTAAAATTTAATTCTAAAAACGATTGTGAATGATTTAAAAAAAAATAATACCTACTACCTACTACTTTAAGGTGGGAGTATCAACATGCTTGCCAACCTATAACCTATTTCGCGTAGATTTATTTACGTTTTCTAGCTTTTATACAAAATTTAAAGAAAATCAGTATCGACTTGATATTCTATAGGTAATAATTGACATATTTAATAAATACCAAGGAATTTCATAACTTATTTTAGGAGAATTGTGTAGCGAAAAATATCGGGTAAGATTTTTTTTAACATTATTATGTCATTGTCATTCATTGTTCTTTCACTATACAATTTTCCCAAAATTAGCAATGAAATAAATTGAAATTTTTGTAATATATCAGATACTACCTAAATAATGTACCGACGATATTGATTTTCTTTAAATGTTAGTTATTAAAATAATAAACTTTAAAAATCAACGTGAAATAGGTTATAGGTTGGCAATAGATTGAATGACGTTGAGAATCCAACCTTAAGCTATATTGCAATTTTTTGTTTGTTACATTAAATTTAGAATTACCTATACCTAGCAGGGTTCGAAAATATCATGATATTTTCGAAAGTATCATATCAAAGGATATATATCCGACATATAAATCATTTTAAGATATTTCTTTTTATTGAAAGGACAACTATTTCGATGAAAAACATACTTTTTGTATTGAAAACTAAATATTTTTGTAGGATACTTATTAAAGTAAACTGACTTTAAAAAACATGACCTAAACTAATGAGTAATGACTAAACAGATAAATCATAAAGGTTAATAATTATAAGATATCCAATAGAAAAAATAAAGCTGAACATATTTTCAAAACGGATCCACCCTTAATAGTATTTAAAAACATAAAAACTTTTTTTTTGTTTGATTTGTCGATTGATATATTCTGAAAAATCAAAATTTAAAAAAATTTAATTATTGAATATATCGTGATATATATCAAACTATAAATATCATGATATATATCATGATATATATCGCCTGATATATATCCTCCGAACCCTGATACCTAGTGTGGTATAATATAAGATAAATTTACCAATCCCCTTTTCTTACCTACTTTATATCTATTTTATCTTTAAAAAAAAATAGCAAGGTCTGTCATAATAATTATTGTGAGACAGATTTGATGCCTCGTGCATACAAAGCATATGATTTATATCATATAATAATTGCAATATCAAACAGTTGTTTTGAATTAACGACATTTTAATAATGATGTGGGCATCAGTTTTAATGTATTATTTACATTTGTAATTTATATATGAAATTAACAATAATTCTATATAATAAACAATGTATTTGTAACCTATTTCAAATAATAGCAATCGTTTAGTTTCGGTAATTTAAGAGGATTTGTATTTTAAAAAATAGGTATAAAAATATGAAGAATTTTAAAAAGGAATTATGACTGATCTAGTGATCTGCTGTTATTGAAAAATATACAGGGTGATCCACGACGGGTGGCAAGCGGCTGTAAATTGGATTTTAAAAAACAATTTTACTATAAAATGCTCTAAAACATCCAACTTTTCTGGTAAGTATGGTTTTACCAGCCCTTCAACAGCTTAATATGGTTGTTTTGAGTAGGTACGACTACTGTAGATTAAATAATTTTTTTTTTTGAAATAACTTGAATGTATGTTAAAAAAGCTCCCTTTATGATATTATAAGGTATATTTTAACAGTTTTTTGAATAAATTCTGATTTGTTCGGGTTTGATATGTTTTAATACACGGCACTGCCGTTTAAATTTAAAGATAGGTATATAAATAATCCAACATAATAATATTAGTTTTGTTTTGAATTCTACCTAAAATTTCTATTTGCATTTAGAACATTATTATATTCTATAATAAAATAAGGTACCTATACAGGGTGTCCCGAAATTAGCTGACAATATTTTAAGGAGATAAAGTACATCCAAAAATAAGACTGATACCCCCTATTAATATACCTTCAAAAACGCTTCGTTATGGGGCTAGAGCCCCCCAAATTGGAGCTGTGATAAGCAGTTTTTTCACAATATCTCAAAACCCGATTAGGGAATCGAAATAAAATTTGATACATGTTTTACCCATGACAAGACGCAATAAACGATTTAATTAGCTTAACTTTATTTCTTCCAGTGGCGTCCCACTGGGTAGGTAGTTGGGAGAATATTGCCCTAAGTTTTTTATTTTTAGGATTTTTTAACTTCAGGTGCAATTTTAAGAAGCCTTGAAGTCTTTTGTTGAAAAAAGGTACTCTTGTTTCATTGAGGTAAGATTCACCATTTTCCAGTAAAATCGATTTTAAAATTTTTGGTTTTTTGAAATCCGGTAAAAAGGCTAAGGTTTTTTTTTGCATACACTTAATATTAAAACATGAAATTTATTAGAAGTTCTACCAGCGACAAGGCATATGTATTAAAGCAGGGGTCTTCAACCGGCGGCCCGCGGGCCACATGCGGCCCGCCATTAACTTTTTTGTGGCCCGCATAAAAATTTATTAATAAAATTAAACATTAATGTGTTTGTATAAATATTGTCTTGAGTTTATATATTTCAGCTATATTAAATTTCTCACTTTCTATTTGTTCTGGCCCGGTAATCCATGGGTAGCTTAAATATGGCCCTTCTATGAAAAAAGGTTGAAGACCCCTGTATTAAAGGATGTTACTTTAAAATATTTTTCCAGTGACGTCGCACGGGGTGGAGCCTTAAATAAATATTACTATTATTTTTTTTTTAATTTCATAGTTTTAATGTAATTTTTTTTTAATTTTAAATTTTTTGTTAATAAAACCTTCTTTGTTGTCATTTGACAGAATGTAACGTTTTTAAATTAAACATATTTTTAGATTCCTTTGTTTTTTAAATATTTATTTTCATGGAGATTTTAAGAGAGTTTTAAAATAAAACAAAAACGAATAAAAAATTGCAAATCAAATTTGACTGTGAACCACACGGGAAACTAATTCTTAAGCAAGTACCAGTCATGTGTCCCCAAAAATAATAATCAAGGGGATTTAAATCAAGTGATCTTGGTGGCCAGGCTATGGCTACCAATCCACCTGGTAATTTTCTTCAAGCCAATTCCTCACTGTAGTGAGCTGGTGCCCCATCATGTTGAAAGAAGTGCTCTAAACGTAAATCCAGTGGCACATTATCTAATAAATCCCTAAGGTGATTATGTGTTATTATTATTTGTCGCTAGTAGAACTTCTGATAAATTTCATGTTTTAATATTAAGTGTATAACATCAACGTATTCAACTCAAGGGACACCCTAAGAAGCCACCTGACGAAGACAAAGCCTACAAGTCAAAAAGATAGGAAAAACTGCGTCTACTAGATCCCCTGCGAGTGCGGCCAATCTTATATAGGTGATACATTAAGACCACTCGAAACAAGGATTATAGAACACAAAAACAATACGTTAAAAGGAGAGACCGAAAAGTCAGGTGCAGCTGACCATGCCTGCAAACATGGTCACCATATCATGTAGTCAGAAGCTGAAATCTTACATAAGGAACCACACTGGAGAAAAAGAAAGTTTAAGGAAGCTGCTGCTATTCACCAGAACCCAGGCTGCTTTAGTAAACCATCATTAGACATATACAAGAAATATCTGGAAACCTTTGTTAGATAGATGTAATCTTATAAGATCGCGTGCCAATTGAACGCATGACTGCGCCCACCTCAGTCTAGCTAGTATAAATAGTCCTGTAATTACTTTACTTATTTAGCATTCACCTGAAGACGACTTGTTATGTTTAAGACACTATGAGACACCATTACCTGAAGTTTGTAATAATTGAATTGAAGACGACTGGAGATACTTACCAGTTGAAACGTCGTGATTTAAAACAAATAAAGACAATGGAAGTCCAAAACTCTTTCATCATTCATTAATTTAGTTATTTTGAGAATTTAACTACTCAAAATAATTTGGAATTTTAATTTTACAGATAAGCAACAACGCAACGAGGTAATTCCAAAGTAAACGAATGTGAAGGTTTATTTAATTTTAATTTCTCAAGTGGAGTTCTATAAAAAGAAAAAAATCACTTCACAATGTTGAAATTAATTTTAATTTTTAGTCTACTTGTCTACAGTGAAATTATTATCTAACAATCTAGACGCGACGACCACCTCCCTTAAAAATATGCCAACCTGACGAAATAATCTAATTTTCTTCTACAAAACACTAGAGAATCATTTTACTAATATTTGTTTACCACACACATGAACAGGCATAGCAAATTATAAATAGTAACTAACCACTCATTTACAACCTAACCTAAACGTGCTTGGTGAAAATGTAGTACAATAAAATTACTCTAAACAGTTCAGTTTGGCAATTCAACTTGTTCCAAATGTTAATTTGACCAGCCCTTACTGTTATGAATTTAAATATTGTAAAAATTTATCCGAAACCGATATTATATTTTTAGAATATTAACAATAATAATTTTTTAGAATATTTTCTTATAATTAAAAAGCTTTCTAGTTTAGGAAAAAACTGGTGCACTATAATAAGGCAATCAGAAACGAACGGAATTGTATATATTTTTATTATACAGCACACACATTCTGATTTTTTCAGATTATGAATTTTTCAAATTTTCAATGGGCCGGAATTCAGATTCTGGATTCCGTTTCTGAATTCAGATAGACATTCCGGCTGTGTACGGCCAGCCTTAACACCTACTTATATTTCAGAATATGAATTACTTATTTTTTATTGTGATTTAAATAAAAACACTTTTATTCGGTGCATTTATTTGACTTCCTGTTCCGATTAAAAGATAAAATCTACCAATATAAACAAATAAAAGCATAAAACAATAATTTATAAATACACTAAAAATATCAGTAATTTTTAAGGTATAATAAATTTAAAAAACTTAAATATTGCCAAAATTGAACATGGATCATGCGTTTTTATAGATTTAGATTAGTAATACTTTTCGGAATTAGACTGTTGCTGTGAGGGCTTATCTGAGGACCTCGAGTAATACAACAATAGGAACTAAACTACCAACGTGCCGACGATATTGTTATTTTAAAATATGATCAATTTGTCTTATTGCAAGTTTTATTTGCATCATTGCGATAATTCAAATTTGTACATGCCAAACTGTATACTACCACTTGAGCGACTAATTGACGATAAAAAATAATCGGAAATGCTCAGTAAAATTATTTTTAGTTTCGAAAAATAGATAGGTACCTATATTACTTACATATTATATCCAAAATATGCGTCAGACGTTGCGTCAAATTTTAAATAAACTCCTGGACAATATTAACGCAACATCATTAATTTTCCTCATATTTGATACCATTTTTTTTCTAAACCTATAATCCGATATCTAAATGATTTTTTTTTGCATTGCAGGTTGGTTCCTTGACAATTTCCTAGTTTTCGGGAGGTTGTCGGCGCGTTGAATATTCCCGAAGATTTTAGTTAGTGCTTTAAAGCTGGATATATGTAGAGTTAACTTTTTCTAAAAACAAAGCGTTTCGACAGTTAACACCGACATGTGACATTAACAGCTGATACTGGTTGCTTCCTACCCAGTTTAGTAGTGGGCCGTAACAAGCGTCCTACGCTTCTGATTTCAGAAATTTAATTTTCCTGGTATTTATTATTTAAGTTGAACCGTGCGTAGTTAAGGTTAATTAACTCTCCTATTTCCAATAACAAACATATAATTTATTATTATAATTGTAATATTAGTTTATCCAGTTTAATTACTAAACAATAGGTTGTCAAAGATTGCGCTCACTGAGAACTAATCCAGCAGTTTGTATTTAAAACATGGCATTTTGGCGGCTTTGCACTGCGCCGCGAATGTAAATTATAATATGACAACGCAGCATTAAACGCGAAACATGCGTAGGCGCACCGCTTGATTGGTTCGTATAGCTACAATATAATTACGACCCGTGCGTGTGTTTGACCAGGTGTACCGTTTCATCGAGATAGATATTGTGTTTGTGCCTTTCTTTCCAATGTTGTTTTGGTTGTCTGTTGTGATATTCCAAAGGGGCCCACTGCCCCTGAAATCAGATCTGGCTCTCGCCAGTCCATTCCTGCTTTTTTATTGCCTTTTAAGTGACCAGAAACCCACGAGAGTTTACTTTGTTGTTCCTGACTGCCAGAACTTTCAGGTCGTTAATTAAGGCACTCCATTGTGATTTTTGATGTAAATCGGTTGGGGTTCAAAGCCTTAGGGACAGCTTGGCTGTCTGAGAGGATGTGTATCTTTTGGCCGTGGTTACCCTCTTCAAGATTCTTTTGCACGCATGCTTGCATTGCATGAACTTCTGCGTTATATACTGTGGCTTACGTGGTTTTCCAGGGGAGGCTGATGACGATTCTGGGTATTTTCTCAAATAAATCTGTCTACTCTGTTGGCCGTTTTCGATCAATGAGTGTAAGTGTATACGATCCTAGTTGAGACAGACAAAATTTTTAAAAAAAATTTGATGACAGACTTGTCAAGTCCGCGTGGACTATTTTAGAACATCTGTATAGGGAGCGATCAATACAAATTTTGTTATATTTGTATTGTAGTTTCAGTGTGTGATGCAGTAAATTGATCGTATACCCCCAATATTTACGTTGTCTCAACTGACTTCGTATGAAGTACAAACTAGAGCTTTGCCTAATGACGGAGATGTTAGTTTTGTGCTAATATTAGAGTCGCAGCTGTTTTGTCAAGTTGAAGATCGCTTTCATGTGATCAATTTGCATACCCAAGAACTTCTCGTTGATAAGGACGTAGGTAACGTAGGCAACGATAAGGCCCACATCGTGGCTCTTGTGCGCTATATTTTCTCGGGGTGTGTTTCCATTCCCCATGTATTTTCATCCTAGAGGCACTGCAGTTGGCCTCCATTCTGATGTGTATATCTAGGGGTTTTAGTCCTGGTATAATTTCTATTGCTGCGGTGGTGGTGCTTCTCACTGCACCGCTGATACACAAGCAAGCCAGCCTTTGTAAACAATTTATTTTTTGCCTCCCATTTGCTGTGTTTTTCTGTGTTTTTGTGTGTTTCCATTCCCCATGTATTTTCATCCTAGAGGCACTGCAGTTGGCCTCCATTCTGATGTGTATATCTAGGGGTTTTAGTCCTGGTATAATTTCTATTGCTGCGGTGGTGGTGCTTCTCACTGCACCGCTGATACACAAGCAAGCCAGCCTTTGTAAACAATTTAGTTTTTGCCTCCCATTTGCTGTGTTTTTCTGTGTTTTTGTGTGTTTCCATTCCCCATGTATTTTCATCCTAGAGGCACTGCAGTTGGCCTCCATTCTGATGTGTATATCTAGGGGTTTTAGTCCTGGTATAATTTCTATTGCTGCGGTGGTGGTGCTTCTCACTGCACCGCTGATACACAAGCAAGCCAGCCTTTGTAAACAATTTATTTTTTGCCTCCCATTTGCTGTGTTTTTCTGTGTTTTTGTGTGTTTCCATTCCCCATGTATTTTCATCCTAGAGGCACTGCAGTTGGCCTCCATTCTGATGTGTATATCTAGGGGTTTTAGTCCTGGTATGATTTCTATTGCTGCGGTGGTGGTGCTTCTCACTGCTCCGCTGATACACAAGCAAGCCAGCCTTTGTAAACAATTTAGTTTTTGCCTCCCATTTGCTGTGTTTTTCTGTGTTTTTGTGTGTTTCCATTCCCCATGTATTTTCATCCTAGAGGCACTGCAGTTGGCCTCCATTCTGATGTGTATATCTAGGGGTTTTAGTCCTGGTATAATTTCTATTGCTGCGGCGGTGGTGCTTCTCACTGCACCGCTGATACACAAGCAAGCCAGCCTTTGTAAACAATTTATTTTTTGCCTCCCATTTGCTGTGTTTTTCTGTGTTTTTGTGTGTTTCCATTCCCCATGTATTTTCATCCTAGAGGCACTGCAGTTGGCCTCCATTCTGATGTGTATATCTAGGGGTTTTAGTCCTGGTATAATTTCTATTGCTGCGGTGGTGGTGCTTCTCACTGCACCGCTGATACACAAGCAAGCCAGCCTTTGTAAACAATTTAGTTTTTGCCTCCCATTTGCTGTGTTTTTCTGTGTTTTTGTGTGTTTCCATTCCCCATGTATTTTCATCCTAGAGGCACTGCAGTTGGCCTCCATTCTGATGTGTATATCTAGGGGTTTTAGTCCTGGTATAATTTCTATTGCTGCGGTGGTGGTGCTTCTCACTGCACCGCTGATACACAAGCAAGCCAGCCTTTGTAAACAATTTATTTTTTGCCTCCCATTTGCTGTGTTTTTCTGTGTTTTTGTGTGTTTCCATTCCCCATGTATTTTCATCCTAGAGGCACTGCAGTTGGCCTCCATTCTGATGTGTATATCTAGGGGTTTTAGTCCTGGTATGATTTCTATTGCTGCGGTGGTGGTGCTTCTCACTGCTCCGCTGATACACAAGCAAGCCAGCCTTTGTAAACAATTTAGTTTTTGCCTCCCATTTGCTGTGTTTTTCTGTGTTTTTGTGTGTTTCCATTCCCCATGTATTTTCATCCTAGAGGCACTGCAGTTGGCCTCCATTCTGATGTGTATATCTAGGGGTTTTAGTCCTGGTATAATTTCTATTGCTGCGGCGGTGGTGCTTCTCACTGCACCGCTGATACACAAGCAAGCCAGCCTTTGTAAACAATTTATTTTTTGCCTCCCATTTGCTGTGTTTTTCTGTGTTTTTGTGTGTTTCCATTCCCCATGTATTTTCATCCTAGAGGCACTGCAGTTGGCCTCCATTCTGATGTGTATATCTAGGGGTTTTAGTCCTGGTATAATTTCTATTGCTGCGGTGGTGGTGCTTCTCACTGCACCGCTGATACACAAGCAAGCCAGCCTTTGTAAACAATTTAGTTTTTGCCTCCCATTTGCTGTGTTTTTCTCTACCAAACTACATACACTGAGAAAATCGACCAACCTTGGAAATTGGGTTAAAAAAAATTGGTTGTAGTAACTGATATTTTGGTTTCAACAACTTGAATTAACGGCTAATGGAACTTATTTCTTTTTTTTGTCACGTAGAAGTTGACACAACTCTAAGATTTGCTGCAGGAACTAAAAATATGGGTTGTCGGTCAATATTTGACCGAATTTTATAGTTGTCACTAAAGGGACTTTAGGTTTGATAACTGAAAGTTGCCCCAAAACCAATGTTAGGTTGTGACAACCGACCCGTCTGTGTTAGTACAACCGAGGACTGGCGGTCGCCCCAACCCCAACCGAAAACGCCCTGTTGATAAAAGGAAGAACCGCCATTTTATTATTGGCTATCGCTTGTGCTCGGACGAAATTGATGTTTTTTCACTGTTTTGGTTTAAATCAAAATGTTTAAAGTTAGAGTGGGGCTTTGGCAGACTACGTGGAATCATTTGAAGGTATGTACCTATACTTTTTAATTATAATAGTTAGCATTTAAATATTAATCAGCATCAAACACACTTTTCACAAAACATAAACTACCTATAACAAGACAGAATTTTTTATGGTAAATGTATTTTATAGACCATATATAGATTTTGGTACCTTTTTACCCTACCTGCAACAAAGTCGCTGTGTGTGCTTTTCTAATTTTATAGCATAGACAATAATTATTTTATTCACATCGCAGTTTATTGCTGAAAAAAACCATTTTCTCCCAAAAATGTAACTCTAAATAAAGCCATTCAACTGGGCTTTAGAAGTATAGGTTAACTATAGGAAATGTATTAAAGGTACTATTAATAAGAGGGGTTTAAATCTAAGTCAATACCATGTCAGAAAATCAGTGTTTTTGTTTGTCGGCACTAAATTCCTTAAATGTCTCATATTGTTACGAGCATTTTGTGATAAGCCATTACGTAGCCAATGAGGTTCTTTTATACTACGATAGTCAATATAACTAAAAATCCTGGTGAAAAAATTATTCGTTTCAAAGAAAATACACTGATTGGGCATAAATAGCCATTACCCTGATGGCCATTAATTACTATTAGACTTCAGTACAATACATCAGATATTACAACAACTGCTGGGATAGTTGGGTTACATGGATTTTGTGGGGTTTTCAGTTTGTTTTAGATGACCCCTTTGCCTTTGTAATAACTGACAATCAGCATGTCACAAATTTGTAGCTCAACTTTTCAAGCAACTCCCCTAAAAAAATTTAGAGTCTGAAAGGGTTGTTTCTATTAAAATATGTTAATAGTGTTAAAAATAAATAGTACTTTAGTGAAATTCTGCTTCTATACTATCTAATGATTTTTTCGTTTTCAGTAGAACTGCATGGAACAAAAAGAATAGACCAACCATTTACTTTTGGCGAATGTCGAATGCGCGCCAATCAAAATATTATGATGAAGACGAGTTCGACCCACACAATATGGTGAAGGCTAGGCCAACCCAAAACAAGCGCTGCAGCAATCTCCATTATTTGTTACTGTAACCCAAGTTTCTAGTTGTCCTAATTAAAATATAAAGTTACAAGAACTCCATGAATTATTATTCCATCTGATTTTCTAGTTGTACCTACTAAAAAGAACCAAAATATATAGTTATAACAACCATCGCCTTTAGTTGCGACAGCTAAACAATTTAGTTACCACGACTTGGTTGTGAGAACCCAAAGGTTTAGTAACAGCAACTAGGATGACATCGTTTAAGGGTCAACTAATTTAAATAGGTTGTTACAACCCAAATCTCTAACTGTCCCCTATTTAATACATATTTTTTGTCGCTACAACCCGGATTTTAGTTGTGGCAGCCTAAATTTTCCCTCAGTGTACCCGTATGTCATCAAGAGTCTGATAGGTATGACATACAAACACAACACAATCTGCGGTCTGAGTTCCCAGGTTTTCCCAAACAGTCTTCTGCATCTTATTAGGTACTACATTTTCGTTTGGTTTTGGTTGTTACTAATTTGTTGTTATGTTACAGTTGCTAGTAGGTATACTCCTCTACCACCTCTAATAAATCATTCAAATCAGATCATATAGGTTCAGAAAAAAATAGCAGAAAATTTGTGATGTCGCGTGATGTTTCGCCAGGAGTTTAAGTTGTAGGTAAATAGTTTTTATTTACATTATGTAAATTTGACATTACTTTCAACTGGTTGGAAAGTGTCTACTTACTCGTCTATTTCATCTCTCAACAGTAATGAAACACTTTCCACTTCGGTAAGTAATATTATTATACTATTATCTACAATCTACACCTATATTATACATAACTTAACAACAAATATATATCTATGATGTTCATAGCAAGAGATGTGATAAATAAATAAATAAATAAATAAATAAATAAATTAATTAAAGTAGCAGACCTAAGTTAGTTCATTTTATAGTTTTATATGACGAACCTCAAATCATAATGTAAGAATGTAGAATAAATTTAATTTGAATATACAGTGTCAGCAGTAAAGTCCGCATCATATGGGATTTTTTTTTATTAATACCTAGCTTTATTCGAAATTTGACTTTGGCATCAAGTTCTGCTTCGATCGAGATGAAAATTAAGCAAAAAAATAGTAGTCACGTGATTCGCATTATCTGTCAAATTTTAATTTTTTCCAAAAAATAATTTAAAACTGGGGTTATTTCTGAAAATATCAAAAAAAATTATTAGAAAAAGTTTTTTTAAATGCAGTTTCTAGCCCACCTGCAAAATTTCAGCTGGATAAGATAATTTTGATTTTTTACCTATATTTTGTAAATTGCACCACTTTTGCAAAATAAGACTCGACGCAACCTACATAAAACTTCTAAGTTTTAACAATGCTTTATTTCAGATACATTTTCTTTAAAGTAGCGCCATATTAAATGTGTGTTTTTCTACAAAATCAAAATTGGGTTATTAAAATTTGGTCGTATGTGATGCAAAGTTCATATGTTTTTGACCCTGTATAAGGTAACTTCATAAAATAAGTATTTTTGAAAACGTAGTTTGTGTCTGAGAGTGATACACCTTAATATTAAGACAAAAAGAACACAGTGTCATCAGTAAAGTGTTCATTAAGTGGAAAATAAATTTTTGTTTAACTTAACGTAAAGTTTATCTATTTTCAACGATTTGATTTAAAACCCCTTTATTTTATTTTTATTTTTTTACTTTCAGACACAAACTACGTTTTCAAAAATACTTATTTTCTAAAGTTACCTTATACAGGGTCAAAAACAAATGAACTTTGCATCACTAAGCCAAATTAGCGCAAATTGCATAAGCGTCTAAATCGGCCTTAATGTTACAAATGTAATCTGATAAACATGTTTACTATTGTTTATTTTTTTTACATAAAAAACATGTTAATAGAGAATTTGTATTTTATTCATGAGTCGTTGAAGTTAAGGATCCATGTTGTGTAGGTTTGATTTTTTATAAATTTTAAATTAATGACATTGCGGCTACGTTTTTTCATGTATAAGTTATGACTCTTAATTCCTTGTGCTTTTATCATACACATTTAAAAAATTTGATATTTTTAACACCTACTTATTTTGACACAAAATAAATTCCATAGCAGTATAGTATAGCGCACTATCTTATTTATAATAAAAAATTTAATGGCAATGCAGTTTAAACAGTTTTACAATAATCACACCACTATACCGGGTGTAACAGGATCATGGTACACCCCCCGTATCTCCGTCAGTTTTAAAGGTTATTGATTGAAATTTGGTATATCCCATATACATAATAAGCGGCACTTTTTGACCTAGAAATGATTTTTTTTTTCACTTCCGGTTTCGCCGTTCGTTTTTGGGGTAAAACTCAATTTTTCCAAATGGAACCATATTGGTACCGTAGTACCATTTCTTAGTACTATTAATAAGGAATTTATTCATACCTGGTAATAACATGTGCGATAAATAAAATGAAAATTATAGCTAAAAGAAAATACAATTAATTTGTTCTAATTTAATGCTAAGAAGTTACTAAGGTGGCTTTGAAAACAATGAAATTATTCAGATTGTCAAATAAGTATTCGGTGGTGTATCGGTGTTTTTATTGTGTATTGGAAAAGTCTTTACATTTGTTGTTATTTTTGTTCACCTCCTTAGTAACTTCTTAGCATTAAATTTGAACAAAATAATTGTATTTTCTTTTAGCTCTAATTTTGATTGTATTTATCGCACATGTTATTACCAGGTATGAATAAATTCCTTATTAATAGTACTAAGAAATGGTACCACGGTACCAATATGGTTCCATTTGGAAAAATTGGGTTTTACCCCAAAAACGATTATGATGAATTTTATTTGCTCATAAAAAACGCAATTTAGTATTTTTGACAGGACTTCGATTTTTCTAGCATTAGATGGATCAATTGGAATAAATCGGAACCGTCATGGCACACTTAAATAAAAAATTAAACAATAAATATTTCTTAAGCTTGAAATGTCACTTTTGTGGTATCATTGGATTCAGAAAATCATGCAGAATTCAAAAATGTAATAATATACAGGGTGTTTTATGTAAAAATCGAAAGTTGTGGCGAAACCGGAAGTGACAAAAAAAATCATTTGTAGGTCAAAAAGTGCCGCTTATTATGCATAGGGGATATCCCAAATTTCAATCAATTACCTTTAAAACTAACGGAGATACGGGGGGTGTACCATAACCCTGTTACACCCGGTCACAGAATATATAGCTACGCAAGCTATATATTCTGTGACCCGGTATACACAATTGAACATATTTTATAATTCAATTCTACAATAAAAAGAAAATAAAACTCATTGTGGAAAATATTGCAAAAATATAACCTAAACATTTTCATAACAGAAAAATTAAAAATCGTTTGTATTTTAATGTTAAATTTAATTCTAAAATTGATTTGTTTAAAAGAATGGGAATATATATTTTTTACCCACATTGTCAATTTGCGGTTTTTAATTAATTCCAAATGACCTTGTATGGTATACAACATTATTATTATAAATTATATTTTATTAAAATATGTTGCTTGATATTTCGGTGAAAATTGTTAATTAAATACAAATTTGAATTGTTGAGGTTTCGGTTTACTTTGGTCTAAACCATCATCAGAATTGAAGTTACTTTACACTGCGCTGCAGTGCAACAATCCCAACTTGTATTTAATTAACAATTTTAACCGAAAACCCAAGAAACATATTTTTATATTGTATCTAACGGTTAGTAAAACATATTACATAATTATATTTTGGGTCCAAATAATAATAACCTACTTACCTTATGGGTAATCAATTTTCAGAAATATTCACTTATAATCTCCCTAGCAGCAGAGTTATTACCGATAATATTTTTCAACCGAGAAAAAAATTATCGGGAATTAATTCTGTTGCGTGGGAGTTTCGGTAAGAAAATTTCATAAATTGGAGTTTTTCCTTATTGTAATTTTTTCGCTAAAATGCTACAAAAACATATTTCCGGCGGCTTTAGTTAATTGTAACTAATTAGAATTTTAGAAATTAAGTTCATTTTAGCCGTAAGTAACTCATTTTTATTACTAAAATGTGAGAAACATTAAATAACAAATTTGTTATCTGAAATTCAATGTCTTTATAGTTTTAAATTTAAATAAAACTTTAAAAAAACATATTTCCGATGAGTTTAGTTTAATATGACGCACTGTATTTTTACAATAGAAGTTGATTTTACTTGTTAGTAACTAAGGTTTATTACTAAAATTTCAGGAACATTAATAGTATATTAAAGTAAGAGTTTCATAAGAAGCGGTTTTAGCGCCTGCGTCTATTTTAAAAAACGAGCCACGAAGTGGCGAGTTTTTTTATTGACACGGGCGCTAAAACCGTGTATGTCTAAATTTTATGTTGGTAATACTATTTTTTATCATAGGAGCCTCTGGACAACAAAAATTATTTTGCAAACTGTCATTTTTTGATTTATTGACCCATTTTCACCACGAGATTCTAAAGTTATTTTAGCGATATGAGATTTGAAATTGGACGGAATACATTGTGTGATCCTTGTACATTCGGTACATATACAGAGCGTTCGGAAATTCGGGAGATTTTGCTACTTTTTTTCGAATTTCAAAAGACGTGATTTTACGTCACGGCATTGCAAATTAGTATAGGGAAGATGGAAAATTCAAATAAAGTTGAAGTTAAAATCGACATTAGAAGGTTAGTAGATTGAATTTTGGATAGGATTTGGCAGAAAATGATAGCTTGAAGCATCTACAAAAGATTGAGTTATAGATTTATGCAACCAACATACAGGACTGTTATCCACACAGAATAAAAAAGTAAGTTATCAAGCTAGTTTTCCTCTGCGAAAAATGGGTTTTCTCGTAAATCACAAAGGCCGCGCAAGTCAATGAAATAAAACATTTAAATGTTACCAACATCAAATAAAGAAAAAAACGCGTATCGAAATAGCTTCATTACGATCCGCAAATGAGGGTCGTACTGAACTCATTATGAACGTGAAATAGAAAAAAACATTAATTCGTTTTCAACCATAACATCTGATATTACATGTCTACATAGTTTCAAATGAAACTTAAAAAAACATATTTCCGATTAGTTTAGTTAAATTTTTGATATGCCTCTTTTAGCCCCGGTGTTCGATATGTAAAGCAAATTGGTTAGTAGATATCAATAAAAATGATAAGTTAGCAACAAAATGTATTTTGATTTTATTCTGAGTGACTTTTGCCAATAGATATAAATCACTTCATTTTTGACAGAAGAATTAGCACTTATTAATTTCATTAAGTTAATAGGAACTAACAAAATTATCGCGTAAATCTCTCGTTGCTTTAAGCAACGTAAACAAAAAGGAGCCTTCTAATTGGTTGAACATAAATTTATGTAATTTTCATAACAATTACACATTAGAGACAGTTATAATGAAATTTTTAAAAAGCACACTAATCAATCGAATTTCAATTATGCAACATTCAATTTTTTGTATCATGCAAATAATATGTGCCTATATACAGTGACCGGCAATCCGGCAAAGAGTTCGCAACATATGGGAAAAAAATTTATTAGCGGAATATTGAAAAATCTTTTTTGGGGGATTGGATGTGCATGTCCCATAACCTTAAAATCGATTTTGACATACGTCACGTGACCAATGGTATGGCGGGAAAGTTGAAAAAACCAATATGAAATCATCATAAATCAGATAAGTTGATGAGATATCGAAAAAATTCCAAGAATAAAAAGTGGTTAGAATTCCATTAGAACCTTACATACAATTTTTGGGATATCTACTTGAAAAAACATAAAATCGAATATTTTTGTAAATATTTTTTTACCGAATTAAAAATTTCCATATTTTTCCTTTCTTAAAGCTTCATTGAAGTAAAACTGACATCTGGTGACCACAACTAGAAATATTCTTTTGTTTTTCTAACAATTTGGAGCAATAATTCAAAAAATTCGTTTACATTTGGATACCAGCTGTGGCAATAGTCTATTTCTAATAACCTTATCTTATATTCTATTATGTTAAGAAATCCTTAAATTCATTAATCCAAAGCAAATTTTATTTATAACCGTAAAAAATCATTTTGAATTTCGCAGAAATCTTTAAAAAAATCTAAAAATTAATAAAACTTTAAATTATTTTATTGAGCCAAATAAACAACAATTTATACATATTATACCAAACAAAAGAATGACAAAGTAGGCGTTGAAATTAAAACAAGACACTTCTAATAGGAATCTGCCATTTTGTTCTACATAAATTTATTATTATTTTGACAACTTTATGGTATTTTTGCTTGGTGAAGTATTTTATTAACTGTTTCTACTTAAGTTTTGTATTTAAAATGCCCCAATCACTATCTCTATCTCTCACAGAAAATATAGAACTTATTTTAATTTGTGGGGATAATTACAATAATTCCTATTAGAAGTGTCTTGTTTTAATTTCAACGCCTACTTTGTCATTCTTTTTTTTTGGTATAATATGTATAAATTGTTGTTTATTTGGCTCAATAAAATAATTTAAATTTTTATTAATTTTTAGATTTTTTTAAAGATTTCTGCGAAATTCAAAACGATATAAAAAATATCGATAAGGTTATTAGAAATAGACTATTGCAACAGCTGGTATCCAAATGTAAACGAATTTTTTGAATTATTGCTCCAAATTGTTAGAAAAACAAAAGAATATTTCTAGTTGTGGTCACCAGATGTCAGTTTTACTTTAATGAAGCTTTAAGAAAGGAAAAATATGAAAATTTTTAATTCCGTAAAAAAATATTTACAAAAATATTCGATTTTATGTTTTTTCAAGTAGATATCCCAAAAATTGTATGTAAGGTTCTAATGGAATTCTAAACACTTTTTATTCTTGGAATTTTTTCGATATCTCATCAACTTATCTGATTTATGATGATTTCATATTGGGTTTTTCAACTTTCCCGCCATACCATTGGTCACGTGACGTATGTCAAAATCGATTTTAAGGTTATGGGACATGCACATCCAATCCCCAAAAAAGATTTTTCAATATTTCGCTAACAAAAATGTTTCCCATATGTTGCGAACTCTTTGCCGGTCACTGTATACAAAATATAGGTTTGTAGATGAAAAGGTTTCTTGTAGTATGGTATCCTCGGATAAACGGTTATTTCAATAAAATGTATCTTCATATTGTTTAAAACATATGGAAGTTATAATAATATGACTAATTTGAAACGTCATCTATCTATCTAACATTGCACTTGGTTACAAGATACTATTTATAGTATTTACACAATTTATTAGCGAGAACCTGGAATTTTTAGTTTTTTTTTATCGGTATCGCGAAGGTCAATTTATTATTTGCATTGAGACTAAAAAAAATACCGATGTTGTTAGGAAATTGTACAACAAATTATTGTAATCGGGTTCTATAAATTCAAAAATTTACTAATTCCTAAAACCAATTAAATGTTTTCCAACAAAATAAACTTTACTACACAAAAAATAGATTATTAGATTAAAACAGATATTACTTACACAAGTTATTTAACGCAGTCATTTGTTTTTCTTGTCAAAAAACTTTTATTGTACCTACCCACTTAATTAGATATATTTGTTATAGTACATTTTTGTTTCGAGTTTTGGATGGGCACATTTCGCAGAATAAGTAGTGATGCCGCGAGACGAGACGAGAATTGGCCCATTCTCGTCTCGTCTCGTAAGGCGAGAATTTTTTTTATCTGGTCTCGACGAGAAACGCGTGTTTCTCGCTCGAGAGTGCCATTGTCTCGTCTCGTCTCGTTTTTTCTCGTGAGTAGGGAATCATAAAAAATATTTTTTTATATGAATCTTAAAGGGGGTAAACATTTAAAAGTATCTGGTCGTCTCGCAGAAGGGTTTATTATAAGTCGGTTTGTTAGTCATGTGACTTGGAAACTATTTTTCTTAGATCAACAAAATATTGCAAGCGGCCATAAGACATAATTCACGTTATGTAATAGGCTTGGCACCGAGGTATTTTCAGTCCAAAATATACGGGGTGGTAAAAGATACAGAATAGAGAACTACTTTTCTTTTATTATTTATTTTTTGGCATAATTCGGGGCATAATTAACTGCAATAGTTTGGAAAATATTCGACTAAATAAAGGGATCAGTCCAGAATGTCATCCGGGGAAACACCTTAATTTTTTTATTACATTAATAGAAAGTGCAAGAGAAAGAACTTAAAGAAGTATTTCCGAAAATGCTCTATTTGACATATCAAAATTAAAAATTCACTTTATTTTTTGCTCCTTTTACCCAAAAAATACAAAAATTTATTACGAACAAGCTTAATTTTACGCAATTAGGAAAAATATTGTAAGTAACATGTGCGAAAAGTTCCGTTTCCACACTCACTTAGTGGCATGCCCGGACTTGCTTCGAGCCGTTCGTGCAACTGCCACCTCGTGCGGAAAAGTATCATTTACCGCACTTAATAATTATTTTCAATAACAAAATTTATGTCTGAGACCTGTGTAATAAAATGAGGCAAAATAAGGCATACACTTGAATCATTCGTACTGAATGTCACTTTACCTATTATATTAGACTTTTTATTTTTAATTTATTTACTAATGTCATAATTGAGACTATTAACTTAATGCTATTGTTTCAATAACACTAGTTTCATGGCCCTCCGTTGTCTTTATCTGTGATTTCCTAATAAAGTTTCGGTTGATATACAGGGTGTTATGAAAGTAATGTCAAATATTAAAACTGGTAAGAGAGATATGAAATGAAATTCACACTTTTATTAATGATTTTTGTGTGAGAAGTTTTTGGCGAATTTCGAATTTTTGATACAAAATTGTTAAATTTAGTCAAAATCTATCGCCTTTCGCCTTGTGAATGAAATTTGACTGGGGTCCTTTTCGATATTGTGTTTTCAATCGAAAATGCTTTCTTTCAGATTTGGTTAATTATTTAAAAATGTCAATACTAACCGTAGACAGAAGAAAGAGGCTAGACAATTTGATTCTGTTCTCTTAAATATCTGTTTTAAGGTAAATGCCTTCACAATACGATAGAGTGAGAACGTTAAACACATTATTTTTCTGTCTATATATTAGGAGATACCTAAAATTCAGTGTTCTAACAAACGAGAAAATTCGAGAAAAAACGAGAAATTTCTCGACGAGAAACGGTCTTCTCTCGTCTCGTGACTTCTCTCGAGAAAAAAATTTCACTCTCGTCTCGTCGAGACGAGACACGAGAATTTCTCGTCTCGGCGGCATCACTAAGAATAAGTAACTACTTTTTTTAATGAACCTATATACAGTGTCACCAGTAAAGTCCGCATCATATGGGATTTTTTTTATTAATAGCTTTATTCGAAATTTGACTTTGGCATTAAGTTCTGCTTCGATCGAGATGAAAATTAAGCAAAAAAATAGTAGTCACGTGATTCGCATTATCTGTCAAATTTTAATTTTTTCCAAAAAATTAATTAATTATTTCTGAAAATATCGAAAAAAGTTATTAGAAATTTTTTTTTAAATGCAGTTTCTAGCCCACATGCAAAATTTTAACTGCATAAGATAATTTTGATTTTTTACCTATATAATTTTGTAAATTTCACCACTTTTGCAAAATAAGACTCAACGCAACCTACATAAAACTTCTCAGTTTTGACAAGGCTTTATTTCAGATCAGATCTTCAAAGTAGCGCCATATAAAATGTGTGTTTTTCTACAAAATCAAAATTGGGCTATTAAAATTTGGTCGCATGTGATGGAAAGTTTATTGTTTTTTTGCAATTTACAAAATATAGGTAAAAAATCAAAATTATCTTATGCAGCTGAAATGTTGCATGTGGGCTAGAAACTGCATTTTAAAAAAAGTTTTCTTATAACTTTTTTCGATACTTTCAGAAATAACCCCACTTTTGAATTATTTTTTGAATAAATTTAAAATTTGACAGATAATGCGAATCACGTGACTACTATTTTTTTGTTTAATTTTCATCTCGATCGAAGCAGAACTTGATGCCAAAGTCAAATTTTGAATAAAGCTATTAATAAAAAAAATCCCATATGATGCGGACTTTACTGGTGACACTGTATTAGTGTACAGGGTTATCCAACCAAGACTAGACAAGGCGATTTTTTGACTTTTCCTGTACTTTTATAAAAAAAACTGAAATAGCCATCTTAAGTCATTTTCTCCCGCGAATTCGAATATCTTCAGCAAAAAACAATTGAACATCAAACAAAAGTACTAGGGGTCACTTTGATATTTTTTTAAATGGGATGCCGTATTTTTAATGAGCTTATCCGATTTCTCATATAAATTTTGATCTAAAATGTTGGATTTTTAATTCAAAAACGCCTTTTTTCTTCAGTTTTAAATTCGGAAAATGTTCGTCTACCGTACGAGTAATACTTGATAAATGGATACCCGTTTCACCTGTTCACCCTTTAACCTGCTTTAAAGTGTCCGTCAGTTAGACAAAATAATCAAGTGTCAAATTTCTATATATTTTTCACGAATTAATTACAAATTTAGTAGTTTTTGCAAATCTATTATTGTTTACGTATAAAAAAAGTATGACATATTAGAAAAAACTATAAACTAAAGTGAATAACTTTAATCAAACAAAATAAATTTGTAATTAAATCGTGAAAAATATATAGAAATTTGACACTTGATTATTTTGTCTAACTGACGGACGCTTTAAAGCAGGTTAAAGGGTGAACAGGTGAAACGGGTATCCATCTATCAGGTATTAATCGTACGGTAGACGAACATTTTCCGAATTTAAAACTGAAGAAAAAAGGCGTTTTTGAATTAAAAATCCAACATTTTAGATCAAAATTTATATGAGAAATCGGATAAGCTCATTAAAAATACGGCATCCCATTTAAAAAAATATCAAAGTGACCCCTAGTACTTTTGTTTGATGTTCAATTGTTTTTTGCTGAAGATATTCGAATTCGCGGGCGAAAATGACTTAAGATGGCTATTTCAGTTTTTTTATAAAAGTACAGGAAAAGTCAAAAAATCGCCTTGTCTAGTCTTGGTTGGATAACCCTGTACATTATATTTTTATTTAAAAATTAAAAGTGCGTTAAGAGTTTTTTACCCTCCGCTGTCACCGAATTTCTCTGAAACCGCACATACCTCAATTTAAAAATATTAAAAGACATGTCCTTAAACTAAGTTTCTCATGCAGCATATTTTCTAATTATCTGTTTGTTTTCAAAATACACTATAATTTGTGTTAGTATAAATATGCCAACTTTTAAAATTATTTTCTCCCAATGAAAGGCCTAAATTAAAATGTTATAAGACAAACAACGTTCGAACCTTTAGGTATCCAGTGATATTAAATTTATACCTCTTTAATTAAATTATACTGGTGATTATTGGTAATTGCCGAATGCCTGCAACTGTTTTTAAAACATTTATCTTGGCGATACGTACGTAGTATAGCAGTCAAAAGAATGTACGATATTACTTTATAATTTCTAAATAAATTTGGGTTTAGAGGGTTTCGAGTAAATTGTAGACCCTTAACCCATTAATGCTCACCGTATGATTTATCATACGCAAAACACTACTAAGATTTAGGTTAGGTTAAAATTATGTTATGGTACGTGCAGTTACGTTGTGCTCACATATGAACTAAAATAGTATACAGAATGTGTTAAAATTACTTAAACTAAGTTTACGGGTTATTTACCAGATCCTAAGGACCATTTTAAAAGTTGGAGGTGATTAGTTTGTTATCCAACATGAGTAACAGGTAAGTTTTAAGTTATGTACACCAGTATTGTATTAGTTATTACAACTTATTATCGTAGAATTTATTGATTTGGGATAGTAGGTGTCAGTTGCCGTTCAATATGTTTTATAAAAATGTTTTTTTCTTTTTACTACATGCCTTTAAATGTAGCGTATGATATATCATACGCTGGGCTAAAGCAAGTATATATAAAAAAGAACTTATTCTTAGTTATTTTTCATATATAACGGCTTTAGCCCAGCGAATAATATATGATAAGCAGTTTTACATGATCCTGTAATGTATACAGTGTCACCAGTAAAGTCCGCATCATATGGGATTATTTTTTATTATTAGCTTTATTCAAAATTTGACTTTGGCATCAAGCTCTGCTTCGATCGAGATAAAAATTAAGCAAAAAAATAGTAGTCACGTGATTCGCATTATATGTAAAATTTTAATTTTTTCAAAAAAATAATTCAAAAGTGGGATTATTTCTGAAAATATCGAAAAAAGTTATTAGAAAAAGTTTTTCTAAATGCAGTTTCTAGTCCACGTGCAAAATTTCAGCCGCATAAGATAATTTTAATTTTTTACTTATATTTTGTAAATTGCACCACTTTTGCAAAATAAGACTCAACGCAACTTACATAAAACTTCTTAGTTTTGACAATGCTTTATTTCAGATACATTTTCTTTAAAGGAGCGCCATATTAAATGTGTGTTTTTCTACAAAATCAAAATTGGGCTATTAAAATTTGGTCGTATGTGATGCAATGTTTATTTGTCTTTGACCCTGTATAAGGTAACTCCATAAAATAAGTATTTTTGAAAAGGTAGTTTGTGTCTGAAAGTAATACACCTTAATATTAAGACAAAAAAGAACACAGTGTCTTCAGTAAAGTGTTTTTTAAGTGGAAAATAAATTTTATTTAAGTTTAACAACGTAAAGTTTATCTATTTTCAACGATTTAATTTAAAATTTAAAACCCCTATATTTTAATTTATTATTAAGCTGTCATAATAACGTTAGCGTGTATTACTTTTAACCACAAACTACGTTTTCAAAAATACTTATTTTATAAAGTTACCTTATACAGGGTCCAAAACAAATAAACTTTGCATCACATACGACCAAATTTTAATAGCCCAATTTTGATTTTGTAGAAAAACACACATTTAATGTGGCGCTTCTTTAAAGAAAATGTATCTGAAATAAAGCATTGTCAAAACTGTTTTATGTAAGTTGCGTTGAGTCTTATTTTGCAAAAGTGGAGCAATTTACAAAATATAGGTAAAAATGAAAATTATCTTATGCGGCTGAAATTTTGCATGTGGGCTAGAAACTGCATTTAAAAAAACTTTTTCTAATAACTTTTTTCGATATTTTCAAAAATAACCCCACTTTTAAATATTTTTTTTTGAAAAAATTAAAATTTGACAGATAACGCGAATCACGTGACTACTCTTTTTTTTGCTTAATTTTCATCTCGATCGAAGCAGAGCTTGATGCCAAAGTCAAATTTCGAATAAAAATATTAATAAAAAAAAATCCCATATGATGCGGACTTTACTGGTGACACTGTATAAGTATCATGTAATTTTTTTGATGTAATTTTTTTTTTGGCAAAAAGTTGTTTGATTCCGAAAAGCCACGAGACGCTGAGAAGCTATTAGCTTATTTGTACAGTTTAGAATCTGAAGACGAATACAATGCACACAAAAAGCTCCTCTGAAAAACTTGAAGAAAGAACACTGAGGAACTCACTTCACTATCCACGATTCAGCTTCTAGTACAACTTTAACTCGTTGGCACGACAACAGCCAAGTTACCGTAATATCAAATGTACAGGAACAAGGCCTTTACAAAACTAAAGGAACCTGTAGACGTTGGTCCAAAAAGCAAAAAGCTGGTGTTCAGGCCGATCAACCATCGCTTGTAAACATGTACAATAAAGGATTGGGAGGAGTTGATTGATTTGATCAAATGAGGGGCTTGTATAGAAGATAAGGTCAAAAAAGTGGTACTGGCCATTGTTTCGATTTTGTTTGGACGGAGCTGTCGTCAATATGGGGTATTTATACCGCCGAGCCCTTCAAACAAGAAATGAGTAGGTACATTTCTTTGTTGGAATTCCGAAGAAGAATAGTTTTGGCAATTCTGTCTTCACCTCCTTCAAATTCAAACACAAACCAAAATGCTTGAAAAATGTGTTAACAGAAATTCGTTTCGATGGAATAGGAACTGAATAGATAAACAAGAAACACAACGGCGTTGCGGCAAATGTGGCAAGTGCACGAAGTTTTCATGCCTTAAATGTAACGTTGGACTTCATTCAGAAAGATGTTTTCGTCAATATCACCAAAAATAATTTTTTTGGACTAAATACATAGTTAGTTACCTTTATTCTCTTTTAAACTTTTGGAAATAAAAAAATAAAAGCATGTGCTTTCTTTTAATTTCATATCGCCCAGTGTATGATATTATGTCATACGTCAAAAAATGAAACTTAAAAATATTTTTTTTCATAATTAATTTTTTTCCATGAATTTATACATTAATATTATTACCATTTTAAAAAATTAGCCGAAAAATTGAAAAAATATAATTCTGGGCATTAAAGGGTTAAGAGCATCCTGTATGATTTTAACTTGTATTTTTTAATATAGTCCCAAGTGCAATAAAATCTTGTGGAAGTTTAATAAGCTTCAAGAAAAAAATGACAGAATGGATTTTAAAAGTGTGTTCTCGAGAAGCAATTGACAGTTTTGTGAATCAAAATCAAAGTAGATATTAGAAATTAATGAAAAGTGGAGCACAAAAACTGCATTGAAGTGAAGGAAAAAAGACTGCCATACAAATACGTACATTTTTTGTGCATATTTCGGCAGAAGTCAAGAACGTTTATTTACATCTTTAAGTAGTATTAATTGCTTACTTGTACATAACAAATTTTGTATTAAATAAACGTCTATTATTATTATTATTATTATTATTATTATATTATTATTATTATTATTATTATTATTATTATTAAGAGCCTATAATATTTTTAGAAATTATGAACAAGAAGTAACGAACTATTGTTTAAAATCTGCGATTCTTCGTAGTTCCTACAAAATTTGTACATCTTATAAGTCAAAATGTGCTATTTAAGGAATTATGGATTTGAAGGAAAACAATATTTATACTTCTTACCTTTCCAAAATCTAACAGAAATATTCCAGAACGTTGTTACTGCATTAACGGAACATCTAAATTCGGGGCTATCTAGCAGATCCCTTTTCTTTATCGTGTGGAGGAATTTTTTTATTTTCCATATTTTTCTAAATACCAGTTCTGATGCCACCTACAAGCATGAAAATAAAAAGCTAAAAACAAAAAATATATTACGATTGTGCAAAAATTTTACGAAAGAAGTCAAGACACTGCAAATAATTTTGTTAAACAAAAAATCCACTTCAGAAATTTGCAAAAAACAGTCTGCATAATGGACCTCTTTTTCCTTAATTCTATTAAATTTTGGTAAGTATATATTTTCTATTGCAACCTGTTTTCTAGGCACATAAATAAATAATCAGAAGGGTAACTCCTATTGTTGTCACCTGCGACAACCGGTGACCTCTGAATCATCGATATTTGGAAACCAGAAACATACCCTGAAACCGGTACTGCAGTAGCAATCATCGGAGTGTCGATGGAGAATTATCCTTCTGGTTATTTATTCTTGTGAAATTGGTCCAAGAACTTTACTTCTTGTTAGGCGTTTTAATATCAGCTAATCAACTTGCTAATACAATTACTCTTAAGAGTCTACCATACCCTGCGGGATCACTCTGGCTTGAGAGGACCTGCGTCTATAGCTATCTATATAGACAGTTAAGCAGCCATAAAGGCAATTTGCTCCAGCAGTACTAAGTCAAAATTAGTAAGGCGCTGTCGCAACAATCTCTGCACACTTAGTGCTCAACATCAAATCATCTTGTGTTGGGTTCCTGGACACAGCAACATACATGGCAACGAGACTGCTCCAGGGAGGGCGCAAGCATGTCTGTCGAACTAGCAAATAATACTGTGGCTAGACCACTGGGATCAGTCAAAGAAGAGATAGATCGAATAGCTAAACAACTTGCGCAAAGCAGATGGATAGGGCTTACAACTTATAGCATCTCCAGGCAATTGTGGCCCCTATTTGATAACAGGAAAACCGCAGCGCTATTACAGCACAGTCGAAAGGACCTAAGAAACATCACTGCCGTAGTCACCGGACATTGCCTGTTCGGTAGACACGCTGAACGTATGCAAATACCAACTAACGACTTCTGTAGAAGTTGCAGAGATGAAGAAGAGGAGGAAAGACAGTATTTGCATTTCTTGTGAGAATGCCCGGCCTCGCGAGCAAGCCTGCAACTGGGTCGACTTACTAAGTTTATTAACAGCTTTGGCTGGTTTGAGTGAGCTGTAAAGATTCTTCTACGATCTACTATCAGGAAGCTGATGCGGATAGGTTCCACGGAACATGTGTGGTGCCACAACGGTCCTTATAGGACTACGTGTGACTGTTTGGACAATGCCAGAGGTCTGCCACTCTAACCGAACCTAACCTAACAGTCTACCATCGTTTTTACTCGGGACATGAGTTTATAACATTTCAACAAAGTATTTTAAATAACTTTTCTCATATATGTCAAACAGGAAGTAATTTTAATATTAGATTTAATAATCATAAGGCATTTTATTCGTTAAACAAAGAAAACTCTAATTTCGCAAAACATTGTTTGGCGCCAGGTCATTGTTTCCCCGACATTAATAATTTAAAAATTTTGTATAAAGAAACTTGATATCTTAGAATCAATTGAAATTTACAAAGAAAACCCTACCATAAACCTACTAAATGACCAAACAGACCTGTGGCATTCCCCGCTATTAACAATACTTAAGGACGAATAACTAAATTAAGGAATAATTATTTGTATTATATTACTATAAACTTCCTTTGTCAAACCTATTTATACGGGTACACCGTAGTTTTAAGGTATTCAGTCACTAATGTTTTAAATAAAGTGATAATACATATTGTTTTTGTTAATTGTCTTGTAACCGATTTTTAATTTAGGCCTTTCTTTGGAAGAAAATATATTTTAAAGTTGGCTTATTTATACTAACACAAATTATAGTATATTTTAAAAACGAAAGGGTAATTGAAAAATCTACTACATGAAAAACATAGTTTAAGGATAAGTCTTTGAATGTTTTTAAATTAAAGTAAATCGTCTGTGCAGTTTCGGAGAAATTCGGTGACAGCGGAGGGCAAAAAAATTGGGTTTATTTAACGTGCCGTGATGAACTCCTAAGTTGACTTTTGTCTTACTAATTAACGATTACAATTCGATCTTTATCTTTTTTAAGGTAATGCTTTTTTTCTTCATCTTATGGCCTTATTCTACCACTGGCAATTAATGTTTTCCTACAGTTATCAAACAGTTCGATGACTGGCATGGATGGACTAAATACCGTGCGAGCAAATATTATTTGCATCAAAGAGGGCCTTGCGTCTAAGGACGTAATGCTAAGCCGTAGAGCTTAATACCTGTTGGGTGTCACTAACTACCTGAATTAACAATCAATCCGTTATTCCGTCATCTTTGACAGTCGTTACAAGTAATTTGATTCATCGCTAATTTTTTCAATTTCTTTTTTTTTACATGCAGGACTATTCTTAAAAAGCAGCTAAATTTATTTCGGTATAAAGTGCAAGTATTCCAAGAAATACAAGCCGCAGATTTTGAAAGACGCAGGAATTACTTTCAATGGTTTACCCAAAATTCACTGGAAAGAAGCACCCTCAAAAAATTGGTGTCTGGTTAGCTGTTTCCCGAAAAAGAACTGTTGGTCCTATTTTTTTCCATGACACGTTACAGCACAGCGGTATAGAGACAATATTTTGAATCCATTTGTGGAGCCATTACTTGATGACGAACTACGTTTTGGATATTTTCAACAGGACGGTGCAACCGCCCATACAGCCGCCGAAACTATTAACTACTTACGCAATTTTTTCGACGACAGATTGATCAGTTTTCGATCAGACATTGAATTCCCACCTAGATCACTTTGTTTAACGGTTATGGATTAATTCGTTTTTTCACATTTAAAGAACACTATTTTTAAAACACCAGTTGCAAATTTAGAACAATTACAAGAAAGGATTATCCAAGAATGTGGTAACGTTTCTCCAGAGATGCTGGTCCAGACTTTCGAAAATATGAAGGGACGTGTGAATTTATACTTGGAGCATGGCGGTGGCCATTTTAGCAATTTATGTAATTATTTTTCTTTTTCTTTCTGTATATTCTTACTTTCTTAATTTTGTAATCAACAGAAATAAATTTGTATTTGTCTACTTATTTTATTACTCATTAGTTTGGCATATCATGTCATAATATGAATTTGACAAAATTTTAACCTAGAGTTGGTTAGATAATCGTCCCCATATCATTGTGATCTAAACCAAGGCCTACGTTTGTAATCCAAGCCCTCTTTGAAGCAAATAATTTTTGCTCACACGGTATATAAAATGTTTGTCAGGGATAGATAAACATCAAGCTGCAGAATTATAAGACAAAATCAAGAATAATAATTAAGTGCTTACAAATAATAAATTTATAGTTTAAGTCTGTCAGTAACAGCACTATCTATATCTATACAGCATATTATATCGATGACTTACTGGCACTTCCAACTCTTCATGGATTGATCCCACTTCTATATCAATGGGTTCCTTGGCATTCTGGACATTTTTTGGCTTAGACTTTGGTTTGGTTGGCATTATGTTAATACTGAAAAGATAAAAATAATGTTTTAAATTACTTGATTATTATTTTAGAAATTGTTAATATTGGTATTGTCGGAGTGATTTATAACACAGCAAAAATTTAAAAAATAGGAATTAGATATATCTTATCAATATTGTTCGTCATGAGTCATATGTGGTCATACTTTGAATATAGTATGATGGAACTCTTTGTCTTCCTATTTTTTCTATTTTTAATAATTATTTTGCAGTTTCGTTTTTTGTTTGCATTGTTTAAAAATGTACGTCTTTATACTTTTACAGCAAAAGCATCTTACACACATTGTGTCTAGAATCGGTTACTGAGTGTTTTAACGAATTCCGAACTAATAATAAGCAGTGTATCATTATTTCTTTTGAAACAATCAATACTGTTAAAAAGAGGCGGTTGTAATAGGTTTTATATCGATATTTTAAAGGTTCATCTAAAACCGGTTCTGGTGAGGATAGAGGTTCTTTACTTAAAGGATCAAATTCTTTTCAAATAAACGTTTCGGTGGGCAATGAACCAAAGATTTTGGTTATACCGACGGTGTTCAGATTTATTCTGAGCCTTTTTGGCCCCCGGATATCTAATTAATGATCTTGATGGTCTATTTTTTTTCTTTTGTGTACCTGATTATTTAATAAATTAGTTGCTTTGGCGTCAACGTTTTTAAGGGTCCGTTCGTTGTTTCGTCCAGTCGCTCGTATTTCCACAGGATAACTCAACTACTACTAAATTTATTTGGCCTAAATTTGGTATACCGACTAGGGTGGAGTGAAGTTATGTGTCAAAAAAAAATCGTTTTTCAAATTGGAATAGCTGCAAAAACATGCTCCACTACTTAACTAACAGCTATGCGAAAAATGGTTTCTCTAAAATTATGTTTTGAGGTGCCCCAAGAATTTTGAAAATAAAAAAAATCGATGATCATGACGGAATAGCTGCAAACCCGAACAAACCTGCTTCACTACTTAACTAAGTGCTATGCGAAAGATAATTTTTTTAACATTATATTTCGAGGTGCCCCAAGCCTTTTTAAATTAGAAAATTTTCGCGAAAATTGAACACTAAGTATTTTTTTTTATGCAACTAGGTAATGCTTATTTTAAGTTATCATTTCTGTTTTAGTATCTATACTTTTTTTTTCAAAGAGTTTGTTTTCTTTTTAACTTGATTATTTTATTAAAGGAATATTATATATTATAATTAAATACATACCTATATATAATTTAAATAAAAATCATGTTTTTTTTTTAAATATAAGACCTTTGGGGCACCTCGAAATATAATGTTAGAAAATTATCTTTCGCATAGCAGTTAGCTAAGTAGTGAAGCAGGTTTTTGCAGCTATTCCGTTTTGAAAAACTAATATTTTTTTTCATAATCATGGATTTTTTTTATTTTAAAAATTCTTGGGGCACCTCAAAACATAATTTTAGAGAAGCGATCTGTCGCATAGCTTTTAGTTAAGTAGTGAAGCAGGTTTTTGCAGCTATTCCGTTTTGAAAAACTAATATTTTTTTTTCATAATCATCGATATTTTTTATGTTAAAAATTTTTGGGGCACCTCAAAACATAATTTTAGAGAAGCGATCTGTCGCATAGCTCTTAGTTAAGTAGTGAAGCAGGTTTTTGCAGCTATTCCGTTTTGAAAAACTAATATTTTTTTTTCATAATCATCGATATTTTTTATGTTAAAAATTTTTGGGGCACCTCAAAACATAATTTTAGAGAAACCATCTTTCGCATAGCTCTTAGTTAAGTAGTGAAGCACGTTTTTGCAGCTATTCCGATTTGAAAAACGAATTTTTTTTTCGACACGTATAACTTCACTCCACCCCAATACCGACGCTAAAAATAAGTTTCAGATTAAAGAAACACATTTAAAAACCAGCTATACCGATACTCTCTCCGCGTTGATTAAATCTGGTCATGTCCAAGAAAATGAGCTATTTTTATTTGAAAAATTCTAAATTCTAGTTAGGGAAAAATATGAATTTCTCTGTCAGCCTTTTTTCGGGGTAAAAACGCATCTCAATATTTTAGAAACCTAAAATTTGACACACATTTATTTTTTTAACAATACCGGGTGTTTCTCAAAAGACGTACACCCCTATAAATTTTTTATATTTATATAGGTAACTAAGTAAGTATATTAAAATTAAATTTTGAGATTATACATGAGAGATAAGTCTGCATGTATTGGCATAATTTTCAATTTGTTAGCACTTCCGGTTTGACCGGAAGTGACCTTGACTTTGGTATTTTAAATGAGACATCTTGTATATTTTTACTGATTGGGATTCAGCATAACATTCTGAGTAAAATGACACCTCATTTTTTGACGTGTTATAACATTTTTATGTTTATTTTTTATTTTCAATCTAGAGTGCTACAAATTAATTAAATCTGTTAATTTCTAGTCAAATAGTATATGAGAATTAAAATTATGTCATAATAATTGACTTTCTAAGTTTCACAAGCGTTTAAAAAATGAAATTTTGTTTTCTTGACGTTTACTCCATTTTTCCAAATGGAACGATGGTGGTTCACTAGGATATTTAAAACATGCATTTTTTTTTCAACAATTTGACACCATACACTCCTATGCTATTTTAAAATTGACACTGAAAAATTTGCCTTAAATCCTAATCGCAAATTTAAAAGCGTTATGCATTATTGCCGCCCCTTCTTTTCTAAAGAAATATAAAGGCGGCTTTGAAAAACAATGGAATGGTTTTGAAAAGTAATACTATGGCTTTAATTTAAAGTTGTAATGTCATTAGTTTATAAAACATACAATACATACAATCTTGCGGCTTCAGAAGACTTTTTTTGGTCACTCCAAACATTAGGAGCATATCAATTTGTTCATATGATCTAGTAAAACTAACCATTTTATCTGATTTACAATGTAAGTTTAATAAACGAATGACATTTCAATTTTAATTTAAAACCATATTGGTTTTCAAAACCATTCCATTGCTTTTCAAAGCCGCCTTTATATTTCTTTAGAGAAAACAGGGCGGCAATAATGCATAACGCTTTTAAATTTGCGATTGGGACTTAAGGCAAATTTTTTCGTGTCAATTTTAAAATAGCATAGGAGTGTATGGTATCAAATTGTTGGAAAAAAATAATGCTTGTTTTAAATATCTTAGTGAACTACCATCGTTCCATTTGGAAAAATGGAGTAAACGTTAAGAAAACAAAATTTCATTTGTTAAACACTTGTGAAACTGAGAAAGTCAATTATTATGACATAATTTTAATTTTCATATACTATTTGACTAGAAATTAACAGATTTAATTAATTTGTAGCACTCTAGATTGAAAATAAAAAATAAACATAAAAATGTTATAACACGTCAAAAAATGACAAGTATAAGGTCTCATTTCACTCAGTATGTTATGCTGAATCCCAATAAGTAAAAATATACAAGATGTCCCATTTAACATACCATAGTCAAGCTCACTTCCGGTCAAACCGGAAGTGCTAACAAATTGAAAATTATGCAAATAAATGCAGACTCATCTCTTATGCATAATTTCAAAATTTCATTTTAACATCTATGAATACAGAAAAATTATAGGGGTGAATGTCTTTTGAGAAACACCCGGTATAGTAGGTACAATAGTTGCATTCAATTATGCAAACTTGAACCTTTCTAACCCGAAGACCGATTCGCACTTCATTTAAAGGGGTTACCATCTGGTAAGTGGTAATAAATAAATATAAAAATACATTTTCATACCAATTTTTCTAATGTGTCACTCTAACTTAAAACAAAACTCAAGTAGAAACACTACGCGCAGTCAACTTTTATTACAAGTAAAGCTTAATACTGTAAACTTTATAACAACATTAAAGGCAGAAGGCTATAGACTTACAGTTTCATGTTTCCGACTAAACACTCACTAGTCTCTCGGCCTAGCTTTTAGATTCGCAATATCAGTCCACTCTCTTTATCCTTGCTTATTAGCGACAATTTTAAAAAATGCGACAGACTATTTAAACAATTAAGTAAACACAATTAAAATTATAATAAAAAAAACGCCGTGAGCATTTATCGCGAACCCGCTATCACGCATGAAAGCGATGCTATGTTGAACTAGAGTTGTGTAGTTCGCGAACGAACTAGTTCAAAAGATCGAATCTGGCAACTGAACTAAAAGATTCAATCAGTAATTACTAAAAGATTGAAACAAGGCGAACTAAAGTCTAAACGGAATGTACTACGCAAGCGAGAGCGAGACGACCGAGATTATAGGTTTTGTCACCTGACCGACCTACCTAACGAACTAAACGAACTAGTCTTTTGAACTATTCACTTTATTGAACGAGATCGAAAGATTGAAATCGGCAAAGTGAACTAAACTTCCCAGCACTATGTTGAACTTTGAATAGTTTAAATTGAGATATTTAAGGATCAACCAGCAACGGCGCGATAGCACTGTGCCACTACTGCCGGAGCGAAGCAATTTTTTCGCTTTTACTTTTTATATTTGGGTAGTTGACCGTGTGCGCTAAAATTAGCGGTCAAATTTGCTCGACTTTGTGGGGGATTTCTGTAGTTTCTTGAGAATATAATGAGCGAACACACAGAGCCGGATTGGATTACGAATATAACGATTTACCACAGACGTTTCCGCAAAAAAAGTAAACTTTATAAAATGATTACTCGTCAAACACACTTAACGAAATATTTTTTTTTAACCGACAGAAAATATACACTTTCTGGACAATTTTTCGTCCAGAAAATAACGTTTTGTCGATCAAGACCGGAACATTGACGTTAGAGACTGGAAATATATTTTTTTAAAACCGACCAGAAAATATACACTTTCTGGACAATTTTTCGTCTAGAAAATAACCTTTTTCCGATCGCAAGACCGGAAAAGTGACGTTAGAAACCGGAAAAGATTTTTCCGGTCCCTGTTTTTGTTTCTCCAATCGCTCTTTGATAATATCAAGCTACCTTGATTTCGTTACTATGACAACAACATTTCGATGTATTGTCGAGTGACAGTTCGTTGATTTTTAATTTGTTGTTTATGTCAAACTTGTTTCGCGAGTTAGCAAATTTAACAGTATGAATTCAGATTCTGAATTATCCGACACGGAAAATTAGATTCCAGAAGAAATTTTGGAAGCAGCAAGGAAAGCGACTTACGATATATTGCCAGTAAAATCAAAAGCCTGTTACGAGAAGTCATAATATAAAATAAAATAAAATAAAGAATTAAATGTATATCGAAGTGTCGGTCTTAAAAAAAATATTGTACGTCACGCAACCGAAAATTAGTGTTTTCAAGGTCTCTCCAAGCTTCCAGGACTCGCCTACAGCTCGCGCTGGAAATGCTTGTCTCGACCTGAAAAACACTACTTTCCGGTCTTGTAACGTAAATTACTATTCCGGTCCCTGTTTTTTGTTTTTCCAATCGCTCTTTGATAATAGAAGCTACCTTGATTTCGTTACTATGACAACAACATTCCGATGTATTGTCGAGTGACAGTTCGTTGATTTTTAATTTGTTGTTTATGTCAAACTCGTTTCGCGAGTGCGCAAATTTAAAAATATGAATTCAGATTTTGAATTATCCGACACGAAAAATGAGATTTCAGAAGAAATTTTGGAAGAAGAAAGGAAAGCGACTTACGATATATTGCCAGTAAAATCAAAAGCCCGTTAGGAGAAGTCATACGACGCATTTAAAAATAATATAAAATAAAATAATTTAATGTAAGTATATAGAAGTGTCGGTCTTAAAAAAAATATTGTACGTCACGTAACCGAAAATTAATGTTGTGCAAGTCTGCAGGGCAAGCCGTAGGCGAGCAGTGCTTGTCTCGACAAGAAAAACACTACTTTCCGGTCTTGTAACGTAACTTACTATTTAGCTCGTTCCTATCGGCTCTTTTTCATTGTACGCTGCGAAACGCTCCAAAGTACAGTCAATATGGGATCTAAGTAAGACTTTTTTAAAACTAAAGTTATATTTGAAAAAAAAAATTGTCAGCAATAATCCAAGTTAAATTTTCATTTAAAAAGAAAATAAATCTTTCAAATTTTGTAAATTTTTATGTCTAAATTTTATGTTGGTAATACTATTTTTTATCATAGTAGCCTCTGGACAACAAAAATTATTTTGCGAACTGTCATTTTTTGATAAATGCGTAATGTAATAGACTTACTGTTATGATACCAAATTAGAAAATAGCTATTTATACAATAAGTTGCGAAATGAGTGTCTTTTAGGGACGCGACGTGAAAATTGTTCAACGAGGCAAAGCCGAGTTGGACAACACGTCAAAGTGACTAAAAGACATTGTTTCGTAACGAATTGTATACAATTTTTTTTCTACTGAGGTTTTATAATAAAAAACTTAATTTTACTAACATTTTATTACCTTTGTTTCATTTACACCTTTCATGTCAAAAAAATCGACCGTTGTCAAAAAAAATTCTAAAGATTTTTTTGTCAAAAACTGCGACAAATATAAAAGTAAAAATGAGTGATTTAGAGGACTCGACTTACATTGAAAATGCCGCAAATGAAGCAATGGTGTACCTTGTTCCCCAAAAATCAAGAAGTTTGTATGAGGGCACATACGAAAAATTCAAAAAATGGTGTGAAGAAAAAAAGGTAAAAAACTTATCAAAAAAAGTCTTTTTGGTATATTTTTTACTATTATCCGATGCCATCAACTTTGTGGAGTACTTACTCAATGCTTCGAACGATGGTTTATTTGAATAAAAATGTTGAGATGAAGACATTTACAAATCTAATCGCATTTTTGAAAAGAAAGTCTACGGGGTGTAAACCCAAAAAGCCGAAAGTTTTTTCTAAGGAACAAATAGAAAGGATTGTCAAAGAAGCAGACGATAAGAACTATTTATTGGACAAAGTCATACTTATTGTGGGAATCTCTGGAGCATGTCGCAGAGAAGAACTCACATATTTAAATATGAATAATATCGAAATTTCGGAGTCTTTAATTAAAATATCCATTCCAAACACTAAAACAAATGTTGCAAGAAGCTTTGTAATTAGCGAAGGCTCTATTGACGGCATCAACTTCTTGAATATTTTCCGAAAGTACGCGCAGTTACGTCCAGCACACATAACCCATGAAAGATTTTTTATCGCATACAGAAACTCCAAATGTTCCAGACTTCCAGTGGGTATTAATACCATTGGAGCAACACCAAAGAAAATTGCTGAGTTCTTGGAGTTTCCAACCGCTAAAGAATATACAGGCCACTGCTTTCGAAGATCAGCAACTTTTTTAGCTGACTCTGAAGCGGATATATTGATGCTAAAGCGACATGGAGGTTGGCGGTCAAATACCATGGCTGAGGGGTATATAGACGATTCTTTAGAAAATAAAAGAAAAATTTCCGAAAAAATTATTGGTGAAAAATCTTTGGACGCTAACAACAAACGTGTTAAATCTAATGAATCCGAGTGTTCTACCAGCTCTACTAGTGGCAAGTGGCATGGGTTTAATTGATATTGCTGTTGCAGATTCTATTTCTATTTCAAGTTCAAATTCCTCATCAATTTTACAAAGAGAAATATCTCAACGTACTGTTTTAGGTTACCCCAGCATTAATTTTAATAATATAAGTAACTGTACTGTTAATATTCATAATAAATAGGTAAAACTATAGTCTGTGTTTATATAGCTATTATTTGTAAATAATTACTTATTATTAGCTGTTTCATTTGCCCCTTTCAAAAATTGACACTTGCCAAAAAATATTAAATTATACCTAGTCTGTGGTTATGTTTTAATTGTAAATAATTACCTACGTTACTTTTAAGCACGTTGCTCCTGGTAACGTGCTTAAACGTTTTTTAAGCACGCTGCGCTTAAAAGGAGGTTATTAAAAAACCATAATGACAATCGAAAAGAGGTTATTATAAAACGTCAGTAGAAAAAGTATATTTTAGTTATAAAAAGAGGGTTTATTTTTGTAATTATTAGATAACCTTGTAAGAATTAAAAAATGTATTAAAAATATTTTATTCAATAAATATTTTAATGGTTAAACGGAAAAAAATATCGAATAGGCGCGAGGCGCAAAAATATGTTGTCAAAAAAACGACCTCGTGTGTGTCTAAACGAATTATTTTGAGGGATTAAAGAATTTTTTTGTGGTACCCCATAATATATTCACAAAAAAACTTGTATCGAACGATTTTCTTCAGTGTGATCGTAATTTTGAGCAGTTGACTCAAAACTTTGTACATTACGGTGCTTGATAATACTTGTTAAACTTTTTAAATATCTAATGATATTTGTGCGTCCAAAATACTTACCCACCCATGTATAAATAACTTTCGTGCAAGAATTTAAAAAGTAATTTAAATTAGCCAACGGACTTTTAAACATTTTAAATCCCGATAAACAATAAAAAAACAATCAAATAGGGTAAATGCGGGAGAGTTGCCGCGGCAGGAGAGATGCCGCATTTGTCGTATTAGACCTAATGCGTAAAAAGTTAGACAACCAAGTATACCTGTGATGCATGATACAAAGAAAGAAGAGATATGACATTGCGCATGTGGGCGGAGCCAAATCGACAGCCGCTTACGTCATGTGGTGATAATTTTCTGGCGGGCTTCGTATAACCTACTTTTGGTTTTATGTACTATTGTTATTATTTGTTATACAGAAAGAGGTTTTTAGTGTTTTCTTGGATTATTATTGTTGTTTGTTAGGGACAATTAGTTGCTAATATGCGTTGTGCAGTGGCGTTATGCATAAGTGACAATATGACAAAAAATTCTGCAAAAGACATTATGCTTTTTCGTTTTCCAACTGACCCAAATCTTCAAAAAATTTGGATGAACGTTGATGATACAAATCAATGTCAAATATTTCAAATTTTAGCTTAAAAAAATTGTTCTCTTCCTCATTGGTGAGATACAAAAGTTTAATTTGCCGAAATTGGTTTAAAATAATAAACTGTTATATGTGTGCCTTATTTTTTAATAATTGTTAATGTCCCTCTAATTACTATTATGATAATTACCAGTCCTAGTATATTTTTTTAAATGTCTGAATGAGAGAATGAGAGTCCTTATCCTTGGTCAAATTATAGTCAAATGCAGTGGCGGACTGGAGCGGGTGTCCGGGTGGCCATCGCCACCGGGGTCAGAAGGCCTTTGGGGGCCAATTGGTCCAAACATTTAAACAACAATTTTTTTTTCAAAAAATGTTGGGGCCGTTGAGGCCATGTAGCCACCGGGGCCAAATCATTCCAGTCCGCCCCTGGTCAAATGTTAACAATATAAATTTATAAACAGACACCTCCAAAAATATTATCGTTACCTATTGCATAAAACAAATCTTAATAAGCAAATTAATTGATTTTGGTCATTTAGGGCTCGAAACTGTTCTATAAAAATGTTTAAGACTGCATATTTGTACTTATTTTTTTTTTCAAACAATTTAGTGCTTAAGGTGGAAGGACCAAAAAATATAGGTTATTTTTTTATGATTTTGTAAAAATAAATAAGTAATTGTAATCATTTAAAAGATAAAATGTATGTCAGCATAAAAAGAAAATTATTTTCATTGATACCAAATATATGCTCAATTTTAACATTTAACCCAAGAACATCATGAAATACGTTCTGATTTATGAACCTCTATCCTTAAAGTACTTAAAATAATATGCACTTAAATCTTCCAAATCAAAAATTGCAAAATATGCAGTAAAATTTCTATTTTTAACGGCTAATCCTATGTAATTTTAAGTCTCCTAAGCACCACATGACGTCATTGCGCGGACCGGACCGAATTGGGAATACGATCGATCATATCTTTCTTTCTTTGTATCATGCCTGTGATGAGAGTCCATCCATTAGTGAATCATTAGTATGGCGGCAGTGTTCGTTTCTAAAAGTATCGCTTGCTATTTAGATATTTACGAAGGTAAGAATAAACTTTTATTACAAAGTTTGAAGTACGGTTTTAATAAGTGTGATAATTTGAAACTCAGTCGCTTTATTTTATGTTTGAAAGTTTTTCCGGTATTTTGAGGTTATTGTTTATACGTATCATGATATATTTTCTAGCGTTTACAGCCGGTGACCTTGATAAGCAGGCGCGGCGTCTCTCCCAACAAAAAGGACAGTTGCCGCATTATCAGTAAGGAGAGACGCCGCATACTATTTTTCCAATGTTATTATTTTCAATGAGTTTTATTATATTAAAGTTACCATTTTTATTCAGAAAAATACCAAGAAAATATTAAAGGAAATTAAATGCACGCTCAAGGTCCCAGTGGACCGAAAAACAATTGCAAGAAGCAATTAACAAAGTTAGATCCGGTGATATAACCAAAAGAGGAGCTCATAGGCATTATGGTGTGCCGCCAAAAATCCTTGTACGCAGAATGGCTAGTGGTAAATTTCGCAAGGGGAGTCTTGGACCAAAGGGTAAACTTTACTTCCGAAATGCCCGATGAAGGTCTAATAAATATTGTTAACATCATATATACGAAAATATTGAAACAAGAAAGTCTTGCCTTAATCCTAAAGATAAAAAGCCCAAGGTGGCAGAAAAGAAGAAAAAAACAGAAAAAAAACTATAAAAAGAACAGTGGAGCTATAGCGATGAAGAGATCCTAGCAAATAAGATTATAAAAAAGATGAAAACAAGGAACGCTGCGTGGAATGCTTCGAAATGTATGTAACAACAACTAAAAAAGTCGATTGGTTGCAGTGCTTTAAATGTTTAAAATTATTCCACGTTACTTGCAGCATGTATGCTGAAGTAAACTGAAGATTAGACTTTTTAAACACTGCGGCATATCTCCTTTCTAAACGCGGCATCTCTCCTAGCGATGTGGGACAGTCGCCGATTTTTAGAAGAAAAAATAATTTATTGTTATGTTTACATTTTTTTAGAATTAACGTTTATTTTTGCATTGTAATAAAGTTTAAAGTAATACCTGTGTAGTGACTTATTTTGAAAAAGTTAACTTAAAGATTACAAAAATTATGAATTTTTTTCAAAAAGTGCGGCAACTCTCCCGCATTTACCCTAGACTAAAACAACAGCCTCATCGGGCGTTCAGCGTGTTATTGATAAAATAATAATAATAAATAAAATTTGTTTGTCCTGCTCACTAAACCTCTAGTTGGTAAAAACTAGAAACATTGCAAAAATTGTAATAATTAAAATATAGCAAATTTTAATAATTGTTTTAGGCTGTATTTCCCACTGTACATACTAATAGTTATTTAAGTAAGTACGTTATAAGTAGGATTCCCAAATTTCCAAAATTTCATGCTTTTTTAAAGAGTAAAAACGATGAATATAATATGTAAAAAAGCAAAAGTCTTCACACGGGAACAAATAAACGATTTTTTTTTATCAAGGCCAACGACATTAATATCCTTTTAATGAAAGTTGTTGCTATTATGGAAATTGCGGGGGCATGCCTTTTGCAATGTAATACAATGATAGAAAATGTCCTGCAGATAGCATCTTCAATAAAAATGAAGTAGGTAAAAAAAATTTTGTACAATAAAATCAGTCCCACCATCGTATCACAGATACATAAAATGTGTTTACTTACTTTGTAAGCAAACACTTACATCCCTATAGAAGTGGAAAAAATGGTTTAAAATTTAGTAAGGGTCAAATAACCATAGAAATACAATTTGTTGGTAAGTTTTGTTATGTAACTGTCTTCCGACGTTATTTAAAACATTTATATTTTGGTAGTTTTTAGATTTTATTTGTTTTAAAACTGACTTTATGTAGCGATATCTGGTGTCATTCCTTATTCGGTTGTGATTTTAACCCTCTATAGTGTGTAACGTTAAACGTTCGTTGTTGATATTAATAGACACTTTAAGCAAACCGTATTTTTTTTTTCGTATCCGTATCCGCATCCGTAACGCATTGAGTTACGTTGACAGCAAAAAAAACTGTTTAAGCATCAAACAACCATACGTATACGAAACCGAACGCATCCAGCAGTAAAGTAAAACGTCACATGTCAGATTTTCTATTTCTAACCTTAAAAATTGTGATTTTTTCATTTGAATAATTTTGAATAATTTAAAATTAAATATTTTAAATTATGGATGAAATACTTCATCCCATACTTATTGATGTTAGGTTAAGTGACAACTGACAAAATTATAGAAACCAGAGATCGGTCGATTGGTTGGAATGCGTTTACGGATAGGGATACGATGGCAGGCCCGTAACAATGCGGGCAACGTAACGTATTGAGTCCAACGCATCTATTCTGCACATGCGCAGATCGATGCGGATACGGATACGGTTGAAATTTAGGACATGCTTAAAGTGTCTAATGTTGTTTTTTTTAAACGTCACTTGGGTGCTCCGGTAACTCAGTTTGATTCGATTAGAGAGCTGTAGGTCGCGAGGTTCTTATTTTTATTTTATTATCCAGATTTTTTTATTTTGGGCGCCAATCGAGAGAAGATCTCGATAAAGAGAAAGAGCAAAGAAAATAGAGAAAGGATGTAGAATTAAGAGTTATTCCAATATTAACTGCATACGAAGTGCCTAAATAAAACACAATAAAAATTCGTGTGATGGGTAAATTCTATTTTCATATAAAGTTCTTATAAACAGTGAACATTAATACAGCCAGGTACTAAAGGAGCCTCAATATCAAGGGGTAACTACTCTACATAAGCTAGGTACACTAAAGCACACTAAGCAATCAAATAAAATTAAGGCTTAAAGTTCAATAAACAGTAAATATCAATACACATAGGCACTCAAAAAGCATCAATACTCACTCTAATGGGTAACTACCCTACATAAGCTAGGCACACTAAAGCACACTACGCATTAAAATAAAATTAAAGCTTTAAGCTATAAATCACTCATTAAGTGACAGTGACGTAGCTATAGCTTTTACATGGGGGGGGGGGGGGGGGGGTTTCGGTATGTCAATGTCCTAAAAAAAGCGCCTAAAAAATTTTTTGGGTACCACGCCCTTTTTTATTGATGGTTTTTACCTTTTAGGTAATTTTCGACTCTCGAGTCTAAGTCTCATTAATATTATCAAGTTACAACTAACTAGGTATATACTGGATTATTATTGAAATAAATATTAATTATACATTTAAATTTGTTTTTTTGTGATATAGAAAGTATACTGATTTGTCAATGGTATTTTTTTGGATGGGGGATACTTCAAGCTTTGGTCATCTGTAATTTTATTAAAAGAAAAAATTATTCTTACAAAAGTAAATTTAATCTCTTTCTTCTTTCAATGAACTAATGTAATCCTCATATTTCAGCAGTAATACAGTATGATAAGTATTTTCCCATGGGGGGGGGGGGGGGGTTTGAACCCCCAAAACCCCCCCTTATATACGTGCCTGTTAAGTGACAAATACAATTCTATACTAAAACCTCAGTAAAAAATAATATAGGTGCAAAAACCTATATAAAATTAAGTAGTATATCACAGATCATACCACAAATTAAAATAGATGAGAGCTAGAAGCTATTTAGTAACGTTTCAATTATCAGTTATTGCCAATTTATGCTCAAAAGCTCTTTGAGAGGTGGGGAGAAACTATATAAAATTTGTATTGACTAACTTTCATCATGAATTAATACACATTAAAGCTCAAAGCTTTTAGGAACGGTTTCAATAAACAGTAAGTATAAATTCACGATTCTAGAGTCAAAGAGAGAGGGGGAGAACGGCCAAAAAGAGATAGATACAGTAAGGTACACTATAAATTGAAATGCGTTAACACTTAAGGCTCTTAGGTAAAGGTTATGAATAAAATGCAACGGTAATAACACACTGTAATTTAAATTATGAGTTAAATGAAGTTAAAGTTCAGAACTCCTGAGGCATAAATAACACAGCACTTAATAAAGAAAGAGAGGTATTGCAAGGTAAATGCTAACTAGTGTATTATAAATTAAAACACCCAAAAGCTAAGAAACTCTGGTGCCTAAATAATGCAGTAATATAGGAATACAGAAAGAGGGGGTTGCAATTTCCACTACTGACGCTCACCACGGTTGCACAAACTTAGATTTTTTTTTTCTACGTTACAGACAAAGCACTACAAATTAAAATTTTGCCAGCAAGATCGAATGATCGACGAGAAAAATAATGATTTAAAGCTATCTCTACTCTCCCGAGTTATGAATAACTTTTTAACATTTTTTTTTTATAATTATATAAAAAATACAAGAGTCTATACTCAGGGTTTTTTTTTATCCTCTAAGTAAGTAAAAATTCTTTAAAAGAAAAAAATATAAATTTTAGCATCTTAAAAAAATATATAGCAAAGGTTATGCCACAATTAATAAAGGTTAATCAAAAATAATATTCAGGGAAAATTACCAATAAAGCAAGAAGCTATTGTTTAATAAGAAATACTCATCTTTTAAGAGTCCGATACACAGGGGCTCGAAATTCCACAGCAGGGCGTCTACGTAGACGTTCCTTGATCACACCACACAGGCAAGCGATAGGCAGTCTACCATATCTGAGTGAGGACTAGGACGGTAACTAAACTACCAATGGCTTCTGGAATACTTCGAACAGCTCCAGCTTCCATATAAACTCCAGCTCCTCCCAGACAAAAATTGGGGTCCCATGCAGCAAATGTGACGAGCAAATCAAAGTATCGATGAAAAAAGTGGAGATTTTTTGTCTCTAAATTGAGACGGAAACTTAAATTTTGAGCATTATGAATAAAGAATAGGGTTGTGTAGATCTGAGAAGTTGATATTCATACTGGTGTCTGCATACTTGGCCAATGAGTTGTAAGTTGAAAGTTGAAATCTTGAAGTTGTAGTTTAAGGTGCCGTGATGCGGTTAAATTTATGTTTGTTCGGGGTGACATTGAAATTCTTGGGTCAATCTTCAAATTGAAGACGGGAACTGCAATTTACATTGAAAACTAAGATCAGAAGGTGGGTTAAGAACTGTAGCAAAACATCAGCATAAAAGTGCTAAGTTAAGTAAATCCTGAATAATTGGTATTTAATTCCAAAGAAAATTTTAAATTCAAAAAAGTATCGAGATGAAATGAAACCTGTTTTTCTGGTTTTCTTCAGCTGTTGAGGGTGCAATTAAACGCCATCGTAGACTCAATAGTATAATTGATAAAAACTTTCAATCCGGGTTCACCGCAGCACTGAGTGCCTATTCGTTTGAATCAGTTCATACTATTCACAGCACAATCCTCTATTGCCTGGCAAAAGACGTTGAAAGGCCGATTTCGCGTTCCACTGTCACTTTTTATCGATACTTTGATTTGCTCGTCACATTTGCTGCATGGGACCCCAATTTTTGTCTGGGAGGAGCAGGAGTTTATATGGAAGCTGGAGCTGTTCGAAGTATTCCAGAAGCCATTGGTAGTTTAGCTACCGTCCTAGTCCTCACTCAGATATGGTAGACTGCCTATCGCTTGCCTGTGTGGTGTCATTAAGGAACGTCTACGTAGAGGCCCTGCTGTGGAACTTCGAGCCCCTGTGTATCGGACTCTTAAAAGATGAGTATTTCTTATTAAACAATAGCTTTTTGCTTTATTGGTAATTTTCCCTGAATATTATTTTTGATTAACCTTTTTTAATTGTGGCATAACCTTTGCTATATATTTTTTTAAGATGCTAAAATTTATATTTTTTTCTTTTAAAGAATTTTTACTTACTTAGAGGATAAAAAAACCCTGAGTATAGACTCTTGTATTTTTTATATAATTATAAAAATAAAAATGTTAAAAAGTTATTCATAACTCGGGAGAGTAGATAGCTTTAAATCATTATTTTTCTCGTCGATCATTCGATCTTGCTGGCAAAATTTCAATTTGTAGTGCTTTGTCTGTAACGTAGAAAAAAAAGATCTAAGTTTGTGCAACCGTGGTGAGCGTCAGTAGTGGAAATTGCAACCCCCTCTTTCTGTATTTCTATATTACTGCATTATTTAGGCACCAGAGTTTCTTAGCTTTTGGGTAATTTAATTTATAATATACTAGTTAGCATTTACCTTGCAATACCTCTCTTTCTTTATTAAGTGTTGTGTTATTTATGCCTCAGGAGTTCTGAACTTTAACTTCATTTAACTCATAATTTAAATTACAGTGTGTTACTACCGTTGCATTTTATTCATAACCTTTACCTAAGAGCCTTAAGTGTTAACACATTTCAATTTATAGTGTATCTATCTCTTTTTGGCCGTTCTCCCCCCTCTCTCTTTGACTCTAGAATCGTGAATTTATACTTACTGTTTATTGAAACCGTTCCTAAAAGCTTTGAGCTTTAATGTGTATTAATTCATGATGAAAGTTAGTCAATACAAATTTTATATAGTTTCTCCCCACCTCTCAAAGAGCTTTTGAGCATAAATTGGCAATAACTGATAATTGAAACGTTACTAAATAGCTTCTAGCTCTCATCTATTTTAATTTGTGGTATGATCTGTGATATACTACTTAATTTTATATCGGTTTTTGCACCTATATTATTTTTTACTGAGGTTTTAGTATAGAATTGTATTTGTCACTTAATGAGTGATTTATAGCTTAAAGCTTTAATTTTATTTTAATGCGTAGTGTGCTTTAGTGTGCCTAGCTTATGTAGGGTAGTTACCCATTAGAGTATTGATGCTTTTTGAGTGCCTATGTGTATTGATATTTACTGTTTATTGAACTTTAAGCCTTAATTTTATTTAATTGCTTAGTGTGCTTTAGTGTACCTAGCTTATGTAGGGTAGTTACCCCTTTGATATTGAGGCTCCTTTAGTACCTGGCTGTATTAATGTTCACTGTTTATAGAAACTTTATATAAAAATAGAATTAACCCATCACACGAATTTTATTGTGTTTTATTTAGGCACTTCGTATGCAGTTAATATTGGAATAACTCATAATCCTACATCCTTTCTCTATTTTCTTTGCTCTTTCTCTTTATCGAGATCTTCTCTCGATTGGCGCCCAAAATAAAAAATCTGGATAATAAAATAAAAATAAGAACCTCGCGACCTACAGCTCTCTAATCGAACCAAACTGAGTTCCCGGAGCACATTAACACAACACTACATTAATATCAACAACGAACGTTTAACGTTACAAGTGTGACCATGAAAGTCCGCATCATATAATGGGATTTTTTTATTATTATAGCTTTATTCGAAATTTGACTTTGGCATCAAGTTCTGCTTCGATCGAGATAAAAATTAAACAAAAAAATAGTAGTCACGTGATTGGCATTATCTGTCAAATTTTAATTTTTTCCAAAAAATAATTTAAAAGTGGGATTATTTCTGAAAATATCGAAAAAAGTTATTAGAAAAAGTTTTTTTAAATGCATTTTCTAGCCCACGTGCAAAATTTCAGCTGCATAAGATAATTTTGATTTTTTACAACCACTAAAATTTATTTTCCACTTAATGAACACTTTACTGATGACACATGTTCTTTTTTGTCCTAATATTAAGTACACCTACTTTCAGACACAAACGCGTTTTTAAAAATTCTTATTTTATGAAGTTACCTTATACAGGGTTAAAAACAAATAAACTTTGCATCACATAAGACCAAATTTTAATAGCCCAATTTTGATTCTGTAAAAAAACACACATTTAATATGGCGCTACTTTAAAGAAAATGTATCTGAAATAAAGCATTGTCAAAACTAAGAAGTTTTATGTAGGTTGCGTCGAGTCTTATTTTGCAAAAGTGGTGCAATTTACAAAATATGGGTAAAAAAATCAAAATTATCTTCTGCAGCTAAAATTTTGCATGTGGGCTAGAAACTGCATGTAAAAAAACTTTTTTTAATAACTTTTTTCGATTCTTTCAGAAATAACCCCACTTTTGAATTACTTTTTGGAAAAAATTAAAATTTGACAGATCACGTGACTTAACGTGACCACTATTTTTTTTTGCTTAATTTTCATCTCGATCGAAGCAGACCTTGACGCCAAAGTCAAATTTTAAATAAAGTTATTTATAAAAAAATCCCATATGATGCGGACTTTACTGGTCACACTGTATTTCAGGACATTTTAGTAAATTTAGTACGATGCAATCCTGATAATTTCAAATCTAAAAATATCACACTCTGCTTTTCTTATTATCGGTTAATCAAGAAAATTCACCTGACATCTGCCCAGTTCTCGTTAGTTTTTAGATTAGCACAGTTTCGCAAAATGTTATTTTTAGGATGTTGATAAATTATTATTTGCTTTTCTAGTTATAACTTGTATAAAGAATACGCTTAGTAGATTTTGTTAAATTATATATGTATATAATATATAATATTGTGTATACATGGCGCATCTAACTATTTTATATATTTTTGTATGTATTGTATATTTTTTTACTAAATACGTTACAATAACAACGTCCTTGTTTTGTAAGTAGGTACGTACTGACAGTACTTACTTAACCCGTAACCCCTACAGACCCAAAAAGTAAATGTTGAATATAACTCTCTGTCTGACCATAAAAAACTTGTATCTAATATAGGTAGAGGAAAAAGTATAAAAAAAATTGAACCTAAGACTGTCCATATACGTACAGGGGTTAGACTAGACATGACAAATTTAAAAAAAACTGTTTCATGAAGAGATAAACACAAAAAATATTGACACTTTTCGAGAACTAATTAATCTGTGTAGAAGTAAATGTGAATATCGTCGGTTAAAAGTGTTAACCTGCTAACTCACAAATACACAATTCGTCCCCAAATTCACAAAGTGGCGTATATAAAAAAGTTATCATCAAAGTGGCGAATTTGTGTTTATTATCGATAAATAGATATTGCTATTTTTTGTCTGGGCAGATCTACAAACAGGTTATTTTGAATTATCGCAAACTGGCGAATTTGATATTCGCCCCTTTGTAAACCTACACCAAGGGCGGAGTATATGGCGAATGCATGATATTCGCCGGTTTGTAATCTCAGTCGCCTACTGTTTTAACCCTTTCGTTGCTACGGACGAATATATTCGCCACGCCGTATACTGCTCTGGACGAGTATATTCGTTTTGCTTATGAAAATGGGATCAGGCTGCTCTAGACAAAAAATCTCGCTGGCAGAGTTTCCACGTGTTGCTTGCAGGCACCGCTCGTTTCAAATTGGCGCGGTGGCGGGCGGGCGGTTGGACCGAGGTAGGGTGGGGCCGTGAATGTTTCCCGCGAAATTTCACTGATTTTGTACGTTTACAATGTAGATTTTGCGTTTTTGGTTGTTTCGACAAGTTTTGGGTTAGAATAACCTAATATGGCTGGGAAATACCTTACAGATAAACAACTTGAAGAGATATTAGCCAGAAGTGACATCGAATATGAGGAACAAAACGTGAGTTCCGGAATCGGAGAAACCGGCCAAGTGTGAGTCAGACTCGCTCACGAAGGGTTCCGAACCATTATCTTTACAACATTAGACACTATATAACTTTTTTTTTGTTTCACTTGTGTCTGGGCGGTTATAATAGTGTCTAATGTCATACTCAATTAGTTTACAGTGCTCTTAACGAGTATATTCGCAAGCGATAAAAAAATAGGCAATTTGGCGTGCGACTTTATTTGAGCAGCGCGCAGTGAAAGGGTTAACCTCAAAATAAAATATACCGCCAAATTTTATAACCTATTAAATTAAGGGGTTCTTTAGAAATAGCCTCTTGCATATTTCTTTTTCTCTCTGACTGTGACAAAAAGGGAGCAGAGCTTGTAGACTTCTTTTCAGATGGATGATTTGGCCGGAACAAGAATTCTGTTATGCCTGCTATGTTTATGTATTTTTTAAATAATAGTAAGAATGTAAAGAAAATAACCCATTACTTTTTTGTCATGGCCAAAATGAGGGAGGGCGATTCAGCCCATAGTGCGATTACTAGAGCTATGAGTGTCGCGGGAAATCTATTTATTACCAGCCAGATTCCCACAGTTATAAAGCTTGCCAGACGAAAGCATCCATACATCGTCATTGAAATGAATTTCCCAGATTTTTTTGATTTTAAAAGACTTTCACGGGATCTACGTATATTGTCTATAAGAAAAACAGAGGATACAACAGAAATCAATTGGACTAAAATTTTATGTATAATGGTAGAGAAACTTGAACACAATATATATAAAAACAAGCCATTTTAGCGATACCTTTAGCTCAATTACATTTCCACGAAATTTTGAACTTTCAAACGCCAAACTGTACAAACTAAATAGAGGTCCACAAAAAGTGCCAGAAAAAAATATAAATCTTTAAGGTCTCTCTGTGAGGGATCTGCACCCATAAGAGTTCAGGAATATCAAAAATATTATAAAAAATTACCCCATTAATATTCTATCGCTTAGTTGATAATTTTCTGTTAATTTAAAAAAATAAGATTGTGGTACCTACTTAATATTATGTATATTTATTTATCTAAGGCATATTATGTTAAGTTGTTAATAACCTTAAGCTCTTAAAAGGGCCTATGTTCTTAGGCATATGTGTTAAATTGTTAATAAGTTTCAGCTCTCAAAAAAAGGCGTATGTTGTTTTTTTAATATACTATAAGAAAAAAACCATTTTTTTTATAAGATTCTTGGAATGTTCCAACTCTTTAATACCTATCCCAAATTTCAAACCTATAGCTTAATTATGTTACGAAATACGATAGTTTGTAGATCACCCCAAACTTTAAACGCGTTTCCTGAAAACCGAGGCAAACTCATATACACCACTTCGTGAATTTGGGGACGAATTGTTCAGGAACAAAGAACAACTATAGTTTCCTTAATAGAGCGTATTACAATGTGCTGCCCGTTACACAGCAAAACATTGGAGATAGCAGTTATACGGTTTTACTGTGGAGTAAGGCGGTTTACGCTGTGTTTACAATTTAGACTTAGCAGTATTTCTGGGTGATGCAGAACGCTATCTATATTTAAATAGTTGAATAAGGCAAAATTAGTCAAAAGTGGAGTTAGCAGGCTAACACTCTTAACCGACGATATGAAAAAAAGCATACAGTGTCGCGCAAATAATACTTGGATCACAAGTGAACTTCGTTATAGTATTAAAAGAGCGCGATGCGCTTTATAAAGGGGCCTACAGACACACGTACATGTATTAGTACATGTACGCACGTTGATGTACGCGCGTTGATGTGTGTGGATCACATTTCTCTACAGACACAGGTACTTGTATGCAGTCTTCTAGGCGTTGCGGTGTCAGTATGTGTCGTATGTAAACGCGCGCACATGTATGAAGGTGTGGAGACGAAAGTTTGTTTGTTTCAAGGATTTTGTCAGTGTCGTGTTAGTTTTGTTGTTGTAGTTTGATTTGAACATGGCGGATTTAAAAAGTTAAAAAGCACACACGCAAGCCACTGCCAATAAGTTTAGTTCATCGTCACTCGACATGCTGCCTAGAAGACTGACATACAAGTACCTGTGTCTGTAGAAAAATGTGATCCACATACATCAACGCGCGTACATCAACGCGCGTTGATGTACTAATACATGTTCGTGTGTCTGTAGGCCCCTTTAGGAAGCTAAATTAACGACAGTAAAACGAAAAAATCTTAAATTTTTATCAAAACTTACAAAAATAACGAGCTTTACTTTAGAGGTCATTTTTACACTCTTAACGTACCTACTTACTATAAAGGTGGACTCTAAACATATACATAAGTACTGCGTTTTCCATTTAAGTCTTCTGGGCAAATAATACACTTTTTTTTATTTCTGAGCGTTGTGCCTGATCTATATTCTGGGCAGCCTGCAGATAACTGCAACAGATTTGTGTTCGAGGTAATACCTAAGAATCTCAGTTATGAAGTGATGAATTAAAAAACTTAAGGCAGAAATGTACAGGGTGTTTCACTATAAATGGACCCCCCTTTAACTTTTTTATCTAATGGTATTAAAAAAATGGTAAATACAAAAGTTGTAAGATACAACGTAAAGTTTTTTATGAAATAGTTTAAATATATATATAGGGTGTTGCAGAAATGCGTAGCAAACAAAAATATAGTTTTTTCTTATGGAACACCCTATATATAATACTCCTAAATGATAGGGCTGGTCTTCCTGATAAAAAATATATATAATTTGTTGTAATTATTACTATGTTAAAGTCAAAAAACGCATATTTAAATTGTAATTGTAGCAGGCCATGGAATAAATTGTACTTGAAGCAGGCCATGGATTAAGCATGGCGCTTTCAATTATTATTTGGATTGACAACTTGTCAGAATTATCTGATTATAATAGTAAACGTTTTAAAATGATTTATACAGTGCAAGAAAAATTTGAAATATCGTCGTTATACATTAAAAATAATAAGAATAGACATGCTGCCAGACGAGAATATATGATTCTACATGACAAAGGACCCGCGCCAGCTTTTAATACATTTAAGCGTGTATATGAACTACTAAGGAATACTAACGCGTTAAATAAAAGAAACAGGACTGTTACCATAAATGAAGATGAAGAATTAGAAATCCTTTTATATTTTCAAGGTATGTTTATTTATCGGTTTATTATATAAAAAAAAATCTTAAATGCACAACTATTAATAATAATGCTGCATTATTAATTCTAGAGTATCCTGCCAATTCGATAAGAGATGGTGCCAAAGATCTTGAGAAAAGTGTATGGAAAATTTATAGAACTTTAAAACAACACAAGTTCCACCCGTTTAAGCCGACAAAAGTCCAACATTTAACTGAAACGAACAAACAGAAACGTTTGGAATTCTGCAGAATTATGCTAGAAACTCTTGAAAGGTATCCAACTTTCTTTTACAAAATAATGTGGAGTGATGAATCATGCTTCAGCACGGCAGGAATTCCATATAGAAAGAACATACATTATTGGTCTACCGACAATCCCGAAAAGTTTTTTGAAGTAAAACATTCTGGTCGCCGATCTGTAAATGTTTGGTGTGGGATAAAAGACTTTAGGATTTTGGGTCCGATCTTTTTTAACCATTCTCTGACTGGTATACGTTACCTTGACATGCTTCAAAACGGCATTGAAGATTTGTTTGATGATTTACCCCTAAATGAAGTGGAAGGTATTGTTTTTCAACAAGATGGGGCACCAGCCCATAATGTAGGCGGGGTAACAACTTTACTAAATGGAAAATATGAAACCTGGATTGGAAAATATGGAACAATTACGTGGCCGCCGAACAGTCCAGACCTAACTCCGCTTGATACCTTTTTATGGGGGTATTTAAAAAATAACATCTACCTTAAAGAACATGATAATGTCGACTTATTAAAAGCACAAATTCGAAATCAAATCGATACTATAAATAGAAATCAACACTGGGTGGTCAAAGCTATCAGTAAATTAAAAAAAAGTATATCGTCTTTGTATAGAGATGAACGGCGGTCATTTCCAGCACCTTAAGGAATTTCAATAGAAATATGTGTTCTTAGTTCTGCTATCTTTTAGTTTTTTTGAATGTTCCTAATAAAAAAAATAATTACAATTTAAATATGCGTTTTTTGACTTTAACATAATAATAATTACAACAAATTATATATCATTTTTATCAGGAAGACCAGCCCTATTATATACAGGGTGTTCCATAAGCTGGTGCCCCATCTTGTTGAAAAACAATACATTCCACTTCATTTAGGGGTAAATCATCAAACAAATCTTCAATGCCGTTTTGAAGCATGTCAAGGTAACGTATAATACCAGTCAGAGAATGGTTAAAAAAGATCGGACCCAAAATCCTAAAGTCTTTTATCCCACACCAAACATTTACAGATCGGCGACCAGAATGTTTTACTTCAAAAAACTTTTCGGGATTGTCGGTGTAGACCAATAATGTATGTTCTTTCTATATGGAATTCCTGCCGTGCTGAAGCATGATTCATCACTCCACATTATTTTGTAAAAGAAAGTTGGATACCTTTCAAGAGTTTCTAGCATAATTCTGCAGAATTCCAAACGTTTCTGTTTGTTCGTTTCAGTTAAATGTTGGACTTTTGTCGGCTTAAACGGGTGGAACTTGTGTTTTTTTTAAGTTCTATAAATTTTCCATACACTTTTCTCAAGATCTTTGGCACCATCTCTTATCGAATTAGCAGGATACTCTAGAATTAATAATGCAGCATTATTATTAATAGTTGTGCATTTGAGATTTTTTTTTATATAATAAACCGATAAATAAACATACCTTGAAAATATAAAAGGATTTCTAATTCTTCATCTTCATTTATAGTAACAGTCCTGTTTCTTTTATTTAACGCGTTAGTATTCCTTAGTAGTTCATATACCTACACGCTTAAATGAATTTAAAGCTGGCGCGGGTCCTTTGTCATGTAGAATCATATATTCTCGTCTGGCAGCATGTCTATTCTTATTATTTTTAATGTATAACGGCGATATTTCAAATTTTTCTTGCACTGTATAAATCATTTTAAAACGTTTACTATTATAATCAGATAATTCGGACAAGTTGTCAATCCAAATAATAATTGAAAGCGCCATGCTTAATCCATGGCCTGCTTCAAGTACAATTTATTACATGGCCTGCTACAATTACAATTTAAATATGCGTTTTTTGACTTTAACATAGTAATAATTACAACAAATTATATATAATTTTTATCAGGAAGACCAGCCCTATCATTTAAGAGTATTATATACAGGGTGTTCCATAAGAAAAAACTATATTTTTGTTTGCTACGCATTTCTGCAACACCCTATATATATTTAAACTATTTCATAAAAAACTTTACGTTGTATCCTACAACTTTTGTATTTACCATTTTTTTTAATACCATTAGATAAAAAGTTAAAGGGGGGATCCATTTATATTGAAACACCCTGTACCTACTAACGGGTTTTCTCTGAGTTAGAGCTTGTCACAATGTACAAATGTAATTTTTTCAATCTCAGTGTATCGTTAATGTCGGGTTTAAATAGAAAACATTATGTAGCAATTTTACTTAGATAGGTCTTTAGAATTTAAAAATGTTATATATTATGGTATATTTAAAAATAAAAAGGTAATCTTTTTTCGTCCAGCCATATTATGTAGCTACTTAATTGATTTTGTTAAATGTATCTTAATTATTAAGCTATGTGCACAATATCGGTAAAATAAGCAATAATATTGAAATTAAATGATCAACAAATTTAATTTAATTTTCTTATGATACTTACTTTGTATACAGCAAACCCAAACTACAGCTGATTTTGAGCAGGGTCAATGCCTAATCCGTATAGAAAATTTTGTCATTTCCCGTCAGTACATTTTAAGCTTGCGAGTCAAAAGTTCCTATTATCGGCACTGCGCCAATTACCGGCACACCTGGTATAAAATCTTAAAAAATAAGATTTGTACAGCTAAACAGTTTAATAAAATACATTTAAGTAGATCGTACAACCCTTATCTATGTCGCTGCAGAGACAAACGGTCGTCGGCCAACATCGGCAATGGCAGTGGTCAAAATTATATGGATAGTTCGCGCCAAACCATTGTGTGAGGTATTTCTTGTTACACGTCTTAAGAAACAGGTTAGTTTTAACATGATATTTTTTCTGCTTATTGGCTCATATTAACATTTTATTGTTTATTCTTTTATTGGATATTCTTGTTTTCACTATTTGGTGCTCAAAAACTGTTTTATAGGCAGTTTTTTATTTATTTTGTTAGTGCCGATAATTGGTCCCACCAAGCAAAAAACCTCGCACTCGCATTCGCAACATTGCAATCTTCCTTCAAAATTCTTGCAAGAGCAATATTGTATTTGAAAGCTTGTAGGTAAACACCGTGGAACTCTCTAAAACAACTTTTCTATTTAGTTAATTCCCGCAACGTTAACTTTTGAAACCTTTCATATTAAATATTGTTACAACTTAGCTTTCGGATTCTTTATGCTATGTTCGATATATAAATTTAGAGAAATGTTTCAAGGGCAACCTGTAACGTGCAATATTTTAGCAATCTTCAGTTTAGAAAGTTTCAGGCAAATTACATAGCAACTTAGCAGCGATGTTGGTTTATGAATGTCTTTTTGTAATTGCAATTGTGCTGCCCAATCATTGCTTCAAATAGGTACGCCACGCGTCGGTCGGGGGGGTTATGTTTTCGTCAGATCGGATCGGCCATTTTTATTTTGGCTTGGCATATTTCTTTTAAAAGAGTGAAGGACAGTGTTTTATTAAGAAATAAGGTAGGTAACATTAAATTTAATAAAAGTTTATGCATGCTTAGGTACTTTTTAGCAGAGAACAAGTTGTTCTCTGTTAGGTAGGTAATTTTTGGAAATGGAGGTCGTGCTGTTAAACACAAAACATAACCTAGGTATTTTATTATTTAATTTGTATTGGTGTGTCTTGTGTGTGGTACTACACGTCACTGGAGACTAAACTGAAAGAACCCCTTTCAAAAAAATTACCAAAATTAAAGCAAAAAGCGCATGCATACGGTATTATAACGGCAGATATTCCAAAGTTTTCACTGGATAGGCTTGCAGACACAATTTTTGCAAGTTAATTCAATAGACTACTTAAGATAGTGTACTCCCTAAAGTTAATTGAAGTTGAATTTGTAGGCATCTAGTACTAGCAATAGGTTACTAGTAAAAAATGTGTTTGCGAAACCTACACAGAAATTTTTCATTCGTATAACCTATACACGAGTAAATTTTATATAGTTACGGGTTCCAAATCAGTAGAATGAGAATGTATGTCACAAGCCAATTCCGATACCCTATAGTTGGGGACCTTTGTCCATTTTTTGCTATTTTTAAAAAGAAAATTATTATGAGAAATTGCACACAAATCATAAGTGAGAATAGCAGTGTTTTGAAATTTTAGATACATTTTTTGAGACTAACTGGAGGAAGAAATTTGAAAGATGCAGTGTACAGATGTTTGGAAAAGGTCTTCACCAATTATGTGGGGCAGTTTTTAAGTTGGACTGGTGCCAAGGGGAACTACAAAACAAAAACTTTAAGTAAGTAAGTATGGACTACTTCTTCAAAAAAAAAACTTTAAAACTCACTTCACTTATAACAGGTAGATTTTAATTTTTCTTTGGCAATACTATATTATATTAAATACATCAGATTTGTATTTAATCAAATTAAAAATTTTAATGAAAATTTTACACTCTTAATTTCAACCAATCAGAAGCTTGATTTTTCTTCGGTTACCATTAAAACCCACAGAATAACCGGAAATTTTTGACGTTTGTGGTAAAATTAATAAATGAAAATTTTCCTGAAACGCCATTTCAAAGACATTTCTAGAATATATGTAATTTCTAATAAAAAAATTAATTTGTACGTAGGTTTTTTAATAAATGAGTTTAAAATTTTCTAACCGAAATCCCACGTGCTTAAATTAATAAACGGTAAATTTTTCCTCGATCATGAATATTCAAGTCTTCAAAAAAATTTCCGGTAATAACTTAATCACTGTATCTATTAGTGATTGTCATTTTTTTAAATTTTAGATGCTGTCCGAACTAATTTTAAAGAACTTACAGATCAAGATTTTGAAAATTTTTACAAAAACTGGTTTCAGCATGCTAAGACACGTTTTGAACGAAGTAATTAAAACAGATTAGGGGTTAAGGAAACCAAACTTTGAAGGAATTAAATATAAGAAAAGTGTATACTTAATATATATACAGGGTAATTCACAGTGAATCGGAGAACGGGAGATACGTTTTATTTGAAAATTTGTTTGTCTAGATAAACGACCATGGTCTATCGTTCTAAAATATTTTCAGCATTGCGGCGTTGCCACTTCTGCCCAAAACAGGTAGCAACATCGTTATTTTAAATAAAACATCCTATATATTTTTATATTTTTAGATTCTACGTAACATTAAAATTATTTTTTAATATATTCATTACTAGTCTGGAACTCGAAAGCAGGAAATTAATTACTTTGATTGATTGATTTGGTTGATTTTTTGGGAAGATAATAAAAATTGAAGGAAGGAACACCAGCCGTTTCGCTCTAAGACATACAGTTTAGAATGCTAGAAGCTGTTAAAGGTTAAAATTGTCATTTTTCAAGAGCCAATATCTCGAAAACTATTAAGTACGTATACGTAACGTATAACAATGAATATTGTATTAAAAAAATTATTTGAATTTTACGTAGAATCTAAAAATTTAAAAATATATGGGGGGTTTCATTTACAATACCGATGTTGCCACCTGTTTTGGGCAGAAGCGGCAACGCCGCAATGCTGAAAATATTTTAGAACGATATACCATGGTCGTTTATTTGGACGACCAAATTTTCAAATAAAACGTATCGCCTGTTCTCCATAAACGTCTAACGTACCATCCACCGTGAATCACCCCGAATATATGTTATACCTATAATAATATTATATATAGCAAAATAAATACATTTGTTTTTTTTTTATAACATGAATAATGAATAAACGAATAATTAATGAATAAACTGAACTCTTATTTCTATAGAGGCCCAGAAAAGGGCCTGCCAAACACGCTTAAAATGGCTAGTAACAAGTCCTGCAAACATACCTTATACTCTGTACTAAATCGAGCCTAAATCCGCTCTTATACTTGATTGAGAATATTTCTTTAAAACAAAAATTGGTTAAATGGATCAAATTTTTTAAATAGGGGAAGAAAATGTTTATTACCATTTAGTTGTGTTTCTCTTTTATATAGCTGTATTTTATCTTGTTTTGTTTGTGTTTTAAATGTTATTTTAAGAAACATTGTCCAAGCGAAGTTAACATGTGTTTTATAATGTTGCTGGAACCTGGCATGCAACTATTGCAACAACCTAGATATTTTTCAATCGCCGTCACATTTCTAGTGTAATGTTACTATAGAATTTCAAAAAATTAGGTTGCTGTAATGTTTTTGTGCCAAGGTTGCTGTAATGTTTTTGTGCCAAGGTTGCTACAATTAATTGCGTGAAACATTGCTGTAATTTAAATATCAATATCGCTAGAATGTTGCCGAAGCGATATATTTGTCAATATTGCAACTGAAACGTTCCTGAACGGCCGATTAAGGCTTGCAGGGATGTCCACAACCTCACGCCGCAAGAAAAAGAGCAACATTGCAGCTCTCTTTGAAAAGTTACTAGAACGTTGCTGCAACAACATTTTGCTTGGTGGGGTTGTATGGATTAGGCTACATTTAAGTCGATTTTAGCATAAACATTTATCTTAGCTTGAAAAGTACCTAGTATGCAATATAAAGTACTAAAGATATAGTTGGCTAATTTTCGGCACCCCATATTCTCACTGGCGATTAAGATAAATTTGTCTAAAAAAGCATGCCGATAATACAAGCATTGATGTGCCGCTAAATGGAACGTTATTTTCCAGATTAAAATAAAATTATACTAAAATGGACAAGAATAAACGAATCCAATATTCTGCCAAAACTTTAAATAATGCTATTCAAGCTATTCTGTCAGCAAGGGCATTTAAAACAGCGAGCAAATTATATAAAGTATAAAGTACCCAGATCGACATTGCAAGATAAAGTAAAAGGACCCTTGGATAAAAAATCTGGACCTGAAACTGTTCTAACAAAAGAAAAAGAAAATGTACTAGTTGCGTGACTATTTCAAATTTCGGACTGTGGTTTTCCTGCAACGAAAACTCAGTCGTTACAGAGTGTTCAGCTACTACTTAAAGAACTCTCTAGGTCTAATAGTTTTACGAATGGAAGGGCTGGCCAAAAATGGTATGAATTATTTTTAAAACGGCACCTTGAATTGACTACAAGGATATCCCACAATCTTACATCTTCCAGACCCGGCCTAACAGAAAACCATATTAATCAATGGTTTAAAGAAATAGCTCCCTACTTACACCATGCCAACAATTTTAATGAAACTTTGGATGCCAATCGTGTTTTCAATTGCGATGAAACAGCTTTTTTTCTTTGTCCTAAGTGCGACAAAACTTTAGTGAGAAAACGAAAGAAAACGGTTTATTCATTTGTCAATAATGAAGATAAGGAGTGTCTGACAACGAAGATCGAAAGTTTGTCATGCGACTTTGTTCTTCTTGCCTCAAATACCACCATGAGGAATGCATCGGCTTAATAGAAAATGACGAAGATGAATTCCGATGTCCCTATTGTGACTAGTTACCTATTTTATATTTTACTATTGCCAAAGAAGTACTTACCAAATGTCATGTTCATGTTTAATTTTTTAGGTAATAATAGAGTTGATAATTAAGTTGTTTAGTAACTAGAATGTCGTTTATTTATATTTTATAAATTAATGTTCAAGTACTTAATCTGAATTATATGTTACTTTTTAATACAATTGGTAAAATAAAATATCATATTAGATTTTATCCTGGTTAAAAAAGTTGTGACGGTAATAGGCCCCCATGACCAGTGGCGGCTCGTAATGAAGGGTTCTGGGGCGCCGCCCTCCCTGCAATTATTTATTTTAAACAGAATCCAAAAATACTTTACTGAAAAACCCAATAACGCAATGTATGTGTAAGCAATTACGTAATTTAAATAATTCAAACCAAACATAGTCATATTCCAACGGGCAATTCTACCGAATAAGCATTTTCTACACAGGCACAGGCAAGCGCGGGCGGCCGATTATCCGTCCCGCTTCAACGCGACTATTAAGTCGGTTGCCATGACTACGGAGGCGTGATGCCACCTATACATAGCAATGAGCTGCACGGATAAGGCTCCAAATTTTCCGTCCAACAACAGCGGTTCGCGTTTCGACGCGACGCGACCTGTCGATGCCGCTGATGTTTTGTTTTGACTAATTTATTAGTTATGTTATAAAGTTGGAAAATTTCGTCTAATATGCAGCTTTAGCAATACTGCCAATCGAAAACGCGATGGTATAAAGATAATTTTAATAACAAAGTCACCAAGAAGTTTATTTCCGAAAAAAAAAGATTTGACTTTCACTTCAAAAAATAATATTTGTTAGTGTTGTCATATGGTAAGTTTAACAAAAATAAACGATTTGATTATAGTTATCAGCATTATTTAAAGCCAGCGCCCCGCCCCCTGACTTGCTAGTCACGAGCCGCCACTGCCCATGACTGCCGAAAATTAGAACAATAATATATTTTATGGTGCCGATAATAAGGACATGCAAAATTTGTCATATAGGTGAGGTGAGTAGGGGTAAATGTAATAATGGGGTAATTGTAATATTGCCTAATAAATAATAAAATAATAAGTTCAGATACTAGTGCCACCTAGTATTGACTCAATTGGATATTTTTACTGGCAGCTGCTCATAAGTGAAATCTGTTTTACCGACCATCAGCATGCGCCATGCATTCTTGCAGAATATGTCCAAACAGGTGGCCGAACGAGTGTACAGGGAAATAGTCCGTCAATAATAGCCAGGGCGTTTTTGCAAATAAGTTCTCAAAATATTACTTTAATTTATTATTTAGTATTTCTCTTTTATGTACAAAATGCAATTGGATATTTTAGCTATATCTTAACTATAATTTGGGTTATGTTACATTTTCCCCAGGAATTTGTTACCTGGGGTAAATGTAACAAAATCACTGGGGCAATTGTATTATATATATTACATTTTCCCCTTTGTGTTAAGTTTTTACAATGGTTTGCCATTATATAAAAAAAATATTGTAGAGCCTAAATACAGTGAAGAAAATTTAAAAACATTTTTTTGTGTTCAAGAATTTTAAAATTCTTTTAGTTAATTTGTTCTTGCTTTGTTGCAGATTAAAGCCTGCTTTTTATATTTTATTTTTTCTAAATAAATTTGAAAGTTAGTATATAAAAGTATGTAACTTTTTTATTTATGATCTGAAATAAGCGCTTGAAGCGGCAAAACAAGGCCAAAATACTAAAGTTTTACATTTACCCCGACCAATATCATCAAGTGTTCTAATATAAACTTAACCTGCCACTATCACATTTACCCCAATTTACGAGGCAAATGTATTATAAGGACAGCGTTTTAAAAAAAATACCATAGTTTTTTTCTTATTGCATATCTAGAAAATTTATCTATCCCATACTGTTAGGAACTATATACCAAGTACTGTCAATTTTTTTGGAATTTTATTAACAAAAAATGTGTTCGATGCAAACCGTTTTTCAGGAACTATTAAAATTTTATATTACTTTTACCCCTACCCACCTTATTTTACTTTTTAAAATATAAAAATTTACTCCAGGATTAAAATAACATTCTATTGTGAAATTGGGTACCTACAATTATGTAATCTCCCAAATAATTCAAATTAAGATACCTATATTTCATATTTTATTTATTAGGGTAAAGTAAAGTTTTTCAATGTTCTTAAGGTGCCGATAATAGGGACTTTTACCTTACTATCTCAAACATTTTTTTGTGATCCCAATACTTAATTTGTAAGGAAAAGTATAAACAAATTTATTTAAATTGTACTACAATACAAACAGTTGTTTCGTTGAAAACATGTCTGAGCAATATAGAATATCAGTTGTTCTCGATTTTAATTTATTTTGATACCTTCACCTATTATACAGTTTTATAAGGCATGGTTATTTTTAAAATGTACTTACTTTCAAAAAATATTATACCGTTGTCGTACTTGTTCTTGCATAGCCACGAGCGCAATAATGAAATTTTACGCCTTTTGTACAAAAATATCTATTATCAGACGCAAAATAAAATCCACTTCTTGTTTCACATAGGTCCCTAATATAAATTTATTATCGGAAACTGTGAAGTAGGTACCTAAAATAACGTTGAATGAATGAAAACATAAATAATATATTTACTTGTTAAAAATTCCCATACTACTCAAACTGTTTACCTATTTCACTAAAAATACTGTTATCAAAAATAGAAACACTTTAGGAACACTTTACTTTCCAAGATCAAATTGCCGAACAGGACGTTCATCTCAAAGTATCAAAATTTATCTGACAAGGGAATGAACCCGTGTACCTGATAACATTTTGTTTTGATAATATTAAATTAATATGGCTTTCTTTTTACTTTATTAAAATATAATTTTATATTCCGTAAACAAATTTGCTAAGATAATAATTATAGTGGGAATTCTGATCAATAAATTATAATAAGTCAAGCTTTTTCTACGATTACCTAATAAAACTATCATCAGTACCACAATATTACAACACATATTATTTTGTAATCTAATCATAGTTATTATCTATGCATATTCAATAATAGCTTATGTTCGGGTGACAACCAATCACAAGACCAAATTAAAGAATTTACAAGAACTTTCAAGCAACCTTTTTTAAATTAAGCTAAAACAAGTCATGTTTTTAAAAAAAAATAGTATCTTAAAAACTAATCTATAATTTATTTAAAAAACACGTAAAAATATATTTAAAATTTTAATAAGTTCTTTATTACGCTGTATACTTAGAAAAGCAAATTCGAGTAGAGTAAAAATTAATAAAACGTAAATTTTATAATCGGTTTGTTTCATCGACGTAGGTATAATTTATCCAAAGCCAGTGTGATGACATTCCAATCATTCCATAAGGCATACAAACGGCGGTAAACAGTCTCAAAGAAAGACAGGGGTTGTCAGATCTTTTTTCTTCAATTCTTTAAGTTTTTTTTATTAAAAATGTTTCTTTTATATCAGTATTCAATTATTAGTCAGTAACTTTCTTTGAAAGCTAGTTTGCAAATATACTTTATACCGAGGAGTTTTGAGTGTGACAGAAAAAAATAACAAGCCATTCATTGTTATAATAATACATTCTTTAGTCCTTAAGAAACAATATAACTGAAATCAAAATAAATAGTGTTTTCAGTGTTAAAAAACAACTAATTACCAAGCCCTTGTTTCACCTATACTTATATACCTATTGTATTTACAAATCGAAAATTTGAAAGATTTGGCAAACGCACATAATTTATCTCCGATGACGGAAGCGGCGCGGCACGATACAAAGCGGCGGCGCGGTCGCAGCGAGATAATTAAGCCATCAATCACTGTCGCGTTAGATTTAAGTGAATAGGACAGTGTAGTAGGTGGTTTAATTTGCTGTAATTTACGTATTTAATTTTGCTTTGTAACTGTGAAGAAAGAGTAAGGTTTTTTCACTTAATATATTTTATTAGCAGCAATGACTGTTTGGCGGCCATTTGAAACTGCTGATTAAGGTGATGTGCAGTAGTAAATAGGCACACAGCGGCAATCGCCCACGTGGGCGGTCCCTTCTTTAAGCCTATATATTGATTTTTGGCGTAAACCGATTTTTAATCCCTTTGTTCGCCCAGGTGTGAGGCTCTTTTTAAAATTATTTCCAAGGATTTATCGGGTAACCCGGGAGGAGTGAACTTGTTTGCTTACGTGGGTGATACATTTTTATAATTTGTGATGATTTCTCGTATAAATCCTAATCTGAAACCGTGAATACATACGTGCGTGGGTATTTTTATAATTGGATGCAGGTGTTAATGATGATATATGATTTTGTATTATACATGTAGACGAGGGATGATTTTTACAACCTTGAATTTGGTTGTATACAGCTAGGTGTTTTATGGGAGAATAACTGTTCGTGAAGAAGTGCAGATGGTATTTTTGCAATGGCCAATGTGAAGATATTCTAAAGTTTATAAGAAATAAAAATATGGATATTCCTGAAAGGATTTCAGTCAAAAAGGAATTAATTAAAATCATCATGCGTGGGCACACAACAATCTCAGCTGGGCACAAACAACACAACATCGCGAACACAAACACCAACACAGTAAGCAACAGCTTGCTACTAGCTACTGCTCAGACAATCTGCGCACAAATATCGCAAACACAAACACTAACACAGTAAGCTTATTACTTAGCTAGAGTAGTTAGACGACAAAGCCAGCTTAAGTACACCGAGTACCCAAAGCGCTGGCGAGTAAGACGCAAAGCACTCATTAGGCGTGCAGAGCCGAAATACCGAACCGAGTGGTCTGAAGGTTTATACGCCTATGGCGCGGAAACCGCAGGAACACGGTGAGTTTAGTCGGCAGGCCGCCCCCCCCCACAGGGGGTTGAATCCGACACTCCTCTGTTAGTATCACCACAGGGGTCTGCAGTCTTTTGAAGATTTTTCATAGAAAAAAAAAGCAATTAAATTGTCACTACATTTTGAATCAATAATGTTTGTTTAAAACGTGTTACGTATTAAAGTTACTTTATTTATAATATTATTATCATATTAAATAATTAAAACAATACCCTACACATTTTAATTATTTGTTTGGGACGCCTATGGTTAGGAGTTTCATACTGTTTTATGTCATTAAATTGACCTAAGAAACACTATATACCTTTAGATCTGTACAGGTTATCTCGTGCGCAAACAAAAATTAAGTTTTATGGGTGAAAAAATAGCTACGTTGTAAGCACGGCCCGTCGGTCACATCTCTTGGCGTCCAATAGGGATGGACATGCGCACAACCCTCTTATTATTAGGTTTTCCTTCGTTAGCGACATCCTCAAAATACACTCCAAAACCGGCTCCGCGCTATTTATGTTGGTACGTTTTCTCTGTGGACTTCTTGTATTTTTTGCTATTAGGTACTTTCCTTTTGCTTCTTTTAAACAACAAATCAAAGTATCTTTGATTAGCGAAATTGTTAAAGGAACGCTTCGCGAACAACTTCGTGATGATGCTTAACGGCGGCAAGGAGGGAGACAATTTTTTTTGCTGAGCTGAGTTAAATTTTTAAAAGGAACGGTCAACTTAGCTTTTCTTTGCTATTTAAAAGTAACTAAAAGGAACTGGGTTATTGTGGATTGTAATAGCCGAGTTCCGAGATTTACAGCTACTAAAAACCTTAGAAATCACTAACTTTTCCCCCAACTTGGTAAAAAAATTAGAACAAATTCTCGTTTTTTGAAAATAACTTGGGGGCAAATTTTAGGTGTTTACACGTGAAAATTAATAAGGTCAATTTTTACAATTTCTTGACCAAGAAAGAAGAACTTGACCCATGGAATACGGAGTTAAAATCTGCGCACCACAACATTAAGCTTTTAGCAAGACAATTTAAATATTAAAGCCCAGACCTGTCTATTTTCCCATTTGTTAAATGAGCATTTTGCAGTGCGCATGCCTAATCCGGTGTAGCTTTGTTTAATGCGCAACGCCATAAACTTGCCACTGTCGTAAGTATTGTTTGCTTATCTAAGGGCGCTACTTACGCACATGCAAGTTGTCCGATTTACGAATACTAAGGTATAGTTTCAAGATCGATTTTGCTTTATTATCGGGATCTATAATAAGAAATCTGGAAATTGGTCCAATATGGGCAACCTTCCCCTACATAGCTGTAAATTATTGTGTGTACGATTTTTTATTATAAGTAATAATGGTTATTTCTAAATATTTTTGTGTTTAAATTACAGCCGCGAAATAAGAAAATTATAAAATTTAATAATACCAGGAAAAGTACAAAAGTATAAAGCCAAAAAGGGTAAATTTATTAACAAACAACAAACAAAATACTAATAGTTAATTGCTGCGCCATTGGATTCTAACACTAATCGTAATCTTCTTGGCATTGATAAAATAATACTTTTGGTTTAATCCGGAGTTAGCCCTTCCCAAATTTCTTCTATTTTATCAAATACTTAAGTTCCTCATTCTGTGGTTTATAATTTATTTTGTACATTTTTTTACCATCAATCCCCAAACATTTTCAATTGGATTTAAATTAGGACTTTTTGAGCACCAAGGCAGACATGTTACGTTATATTGTCTAAACCAGTTTCCTATATTTCTTGCAGTATGCACAGGGCAGTTATCCTGCTGAAATATAAAGTTATTTCCTTCAAAAACTATCGCGACAGAAGAAAGAAAAACATTTTTCAAAATCCGAAGATATATATTACTGTTTAGTGTTCCACCAATATTTCAGCATACACCTGCACCGTAAACACTTATCCATGCCCACACATGAATGCAAAAACGTCCACTGGTTTGCTTTTTTGAGTATACTTCTCATCATATCGGGAATTTGGTGGTCTATATACTCGAATCCTTCCGTTATATGTAGACTGAAAAGTTTTCTTATCGGAAAAGATAACATTTTGCCAAAATTGGCCATTTTCTGGTAACTATTGCATAGCAAACTCAATTTTTTGTTCCTTATCACTATTTTTTAAAAACGGTTTGGATACAGCTGCTCGATTTCTTAATTCGGAACATTGTCTTACTCGGCGTTGTGCAGTTCTAGATGAAGCAGGGAATCCTGTTATGTGCATAGCGGATACTGCAGTTTCAAATGGATTTTGATGATTTGCTATTGTTTAAACCAGACCCAACAGACCTTTCAAGTGTTTGATGATAGCGCAATTTTTTTACAATTCCTTGAACAGTACTTCTAGGTTCTCCAAAATTATCAGCTATTTTTCCATAAGACCACCCTATTTCTACTAAATATATTATTTTTGCTTTTTCAATAATACTTAAATGAGGCATTTTTAAATCAAATAAGATAATGACAATACTTTGACAGATATATCATGATAATAATTAACGCGTTACAAAGGTAATAAAGGTAAAAAAGTTGCATTTACAGTGCCACAGTTTAGTGTACGAAATTATCTGTCGTCAACTGTACATACATAAGTATTAGTATTTACATTAAATATCAAACTATATAAGAATTACGGATATCCGAGAAAAGTTGACAACCCATTTTCTGACGTATTGGAGCTGGTTTGGCCGCCATTGTGGAGCTGATCGTAACTCTAACCTTAAATCTGTCGTCTGTCTGTCGTTATAATGCAGCGCCTTGACAACAGATGTCTCAAATTCACTAATGTGATGTCGTGGTGTTGCCGCATATCGTATTTTATTGGAATTTGTAAGAATTCAAGCATTTTTAACAGACAATAAAAAAGGAGGTTCTCAATTCCAGCCGAATGTATGTTTTTGATAATAATATGTACGCTGATTACTCCGGGGTAATTGGACCGACTTTCATAATTTGACCGTTGCATTAGGTGTTAAATGATAAACAAATAAAAGTAGATAAAAAGCGACAGCAAGTATAACTAAAATAGGTTTTATTTCGTCGAAACATATAATACACTAATACAAACAAACTAAATGTTTCTTAAGTAAGAAAGTAAAACCTACTTATTTTAACCATTTTGAAAAGTAGTAATAATTGCAAATAAAAGCCAAGTTATACAAAGCGCACATCATTCATATTTTACCCAACATATACGTTGTAGCCTAGGTAGGTATTGAATAGTGAGAGTCGTCATTTAGTTCTGTTAGAAATAGAATAGGTACATGGCGGTCAATATGTTTTCATGTAATTAACGTTGGGACGTCAAAAGGTTGAAAATATTATATGCTACAATTAAAAATAGGTACATTTTTAGGTCTAGACGTGGATAGGTGTAGGTACTTATGTGAAATCAAGTTTTACGATAAGCTATAAAAAAAAATTTAAAAAATTCATGCAGCAAGTCAAACAGACAGGCGGCAACAATGTTTTAATTTAGCAGTGAAAAGGTTAGTCGCTTTCTTGTTGGTGAACTCATTGTGCCATCTATGAATTTGACGTAGCAGATTTAGGAAATCGGCTCATATGGCATTCTTATAGTTTGATATTCAATGGTATTTATTAGTATAAAAGTCAAATGTACAAAAATTACTTTATTATTTCTGAATAAACAAATACACCTTGAAATTTTAGAGGGTTTTGAGTAAATGGTATGAATGCAAGTATCGAGTAAAAGCGATGATAGACTCTTAAGAACCTTTTAAAATAAACACAAAAATATTTAAGGTTACAATAATTGACTTGTTGATGTATGTAAATAAAGTACATACCGATGTTATTAGGGTTTAGTAAGGTTGTTTATATTATAAATTAAAGTGTGAATTGTTTTGACTTCTAATATGTTATCTTCCATACCGCTCACGGCATCCAGCTTGTCAGAATTCATAAATTAAAATCTTCCGTATAATAAATTATGTTACATTGTTTACATTTGCTTTTAATAAAGTTATTATTTACTCAATAAAATACAACGATTATTACTTATTATACTTCATAATAAACTTTTGGAAATTTTGACTGTAATCTTAACTATATCTTATCGGCATATATTATTAATTTTATTGTGAAAAATTAAAACAACTTTTGTGTTAATATCTATATCTATATCTATATTAATTCTAGTTAGGCTAGTATCACTTAGACACCATGGCGACTGTCATAATTAACCACAAACGCTGACATTGACCTATAGACAATTTGACTTGGGAATATTATAAATAAAATATGTTTATCACTAGCGTCATAGACCTGAATAGTTTGTAGTACAGTAGACTCCCGATTATCCGAAATAATGTGGACCGGACCGATTTCGGATAATGCGGAGATTGAGGAAAATCATTAACTATAGGAATAAAAGTAACTACATATATCTATGTATTTTTATAGAAGTACATACATACATAATAAATTATAATACTTATGTTCTTCCCTAATCATAACATCTTTACAGATGTGTTGTGACCCATATTAACGAGGTTCAATGTTTTGGATGGCTCTCTTGACTGCATCTCGCCATTTATCTCGACTAGATGACATGTGAGCCGCTTGCGGGAGAGTAGCATCTAATAATTTTTTGGTTACATCCACCCATCTATCTGGTGATCGGCCACGCCTTCTGTTTCCTTCAGGTTTTTCCTGTACAATAAGCCTCTCCATATGCTCACTCCGATTGATGTGTCCGAAAAATGTAAGAATTCGGGAGTAAACGATACTGGACAAACGTTTTGAAGGACGTATTTCTTGTAGAACCGAAGCATTTGTTCTATGTGCGGTCCAGGACACTCTCAACATTCGTCGCCACGCCCACATCTCAAATGCGTCAATCCGACGACGATCTAGTTCTTTGACAGTCTAAGATTCTGAAGCATATAGAAAGACCGAAAAGACCAAGGTACTTACTAGATTGATTTTAGTTTGTTTTGTGATATTCCGATCCCTCCATACTTTATTTAATTGTGTCATTGCTGTCCTAGCAAGCTGAATACGCCGTCTTATTTCGCCATCACATCCCCCGGTATTTTCTATTAGGGCTCCAAGATAGACGAAACTGTTGACAACTTCACAGTGTCCAATAGTCCTAGTTTCAGGGTAGTTGTTATTTTCTCTATCAATGATCATAATTTTGGTTTTATTATAATTTATATTTAGTCCGAAAAGAGCACTGACATCTTCAAGTCTCTTCAGGAGTTCCCGAATTTCTCTCTGGGAGGCAGCTATCAAGGTCGTATCATCGGCAAACCTTAAGTTAGACAGTTTTGTGCCGCCAATATTTAATCCACCATGCCAGTCCTCTAGAACCTGCCTCATAATAAATTCGCTATAGATATTAAAAAGAAGCGGCGAAAGAACACACCCCTGTCTAACACCCTTACATGTGGCACCTTCGTCAGACAAGCACTTATCAACCCTAACCCGTGCAGAATTGTTATCATATAATTTTTGTATGAGATACACTAGATGGACTGGGACACCCATTGACAGCAGAATAGACCAGAGCTTTTCCCATTTTATATTATCAAAAGCTTTGCTATAATCGACAAAACATAAATACACAGGAGTGTAGAACTCTCTCGACTTCTCAATGATTTGTCTAATATTCAGAATTTGCTCCCTAGTGCCTCTTCCCCTTGTAAATCCAGCTTGTTCAGGGGATATCTGCCATAGAAGATAGTGTTCCAACCGGGATCGAAGAATATACAGGAAAACTTTGCTGGTATGGGATATCAAGGCAAGTAATCTGTAGTTATCACAGTTATTGGTGTCACCTTTTTTATGAAGTGGAACAAAGACCGATGTTCTCCAGTCATCTGGCCATAAACCAGTCTTCCATATTCCCTGACATAACTGATGTATTATTTTTACGCCTTCCTGTCCCATAGACTTTAGTGCCTCAGCTGTTATAGCATCAATTTCAGGAGACTTATTAGATTTTAGCTTGTTTATGGCAGCTTGAACCTCCGAGAGCAGAATATCAGGTTCTAATTGGGTGGTTTTCACGATTCTTAAGATAGTCATTGTCAGTGAAAACAACATCACCCAATTAGAACCTGATATTCTGCTCTCGGAGGTTCAAGCTGCCATAAACAAGCTAAAATCTAATAAGTCTCCTGGAATTGATGCTATAACAGCTGAGGCACTAAAGTCTATGGGACAGGAAGGCGTAAAAATAATACATCAGTTATGTCAGGGAATATGGAAGACTGGTTTATGGCCAGATGACTGGAGAATATACTTATGTTAGGTATGTACATTAGTATGTATTCATAAATTCAAGAAAGAGGTACCTAATTGGTACTTGTTTAAATTTTAAATTCTGTCGATTTTTGGCCGCAATGTCCCTCCATCTCGTATTCATTATTGGTATTTGAGCCAAAAATAAAACCTATATTATGCTGAACAAAACATTTCTTACAAATTTTGAATAATGCGGAGGCATAGCAAGAATAATTTCGGATAATCCGGTTCATGGGTCGTTTCGGATAATGCGGAGTTCGCATAATCGAGTTTCGGATAATCCGGAGTCTACTGTACACACATATCGACAATCGGCAATTAAACCGTTCTTTCAAAGGAAAGCGAACGTTTAAATCTACTTATCATTCATCATAGGCTGAATATCTAACATAAAATAGAGATGGCGCCGCAACACTTATATCACGAAACACAAAATTAGATAGGCAGTCATGCACCTCGCAGTTGCACTAACTGTACACCATACCATCAGACATCAATCACCCACCAACAATGGGGTGTAACGTTGTAGTAAGTAATAGAGTAGGTATATTTATAGCGCTCGCTGAAAGGTTAAACGATTTCTCCATATTTTAAGAAAAGAACTATTTAGTTCCTAAAAAGTATATTTTAGTCATAAAAAGAGGGTTTATTTTTGTAATTATTAGATAACCTTGTAAGAATTTAAAAAATAATGTATTAAAAATATTTTAATGGTTAAACGGAAAAAATATCGAATGGGCGCGAGGCGCAAAAATATGTTGTCAAAAAAACGACCTCGTGTGTGGCTAAACGAATTATTTTAGGGATTCAAGGATTTTTTTGTGGTACCCCATATATATTCACAAAAAAACTTGTTTTGAATGATTTTCTTCAGTGTGATCGTAATTTTGAGCAGCTCAAAACCTTGTACATACTTGATAATATTTGTTAATAGTAGAGGATCCGACCATAGAACGACCTTCACCCATCGCGTTACGGGATGAAACATGTTTTTATATAAAATTTAATATGTCAAAAAATATATTTCGTAAAGGTTGACTAAAAATTTTGGTGCAAATTATTTTTAATTAAAAATTAAAATTTTGTTTTTTTAAACATTGCACTCATTCCGTGATTTTCGGGCGTTGTCTTCACCTCTTCGACGTAGTGGACTGTATTAATCGGTATTAATCAACAATTTTAATACTTTCAAATAACTTTTAGTTTAATAAAAAACAACTTTAAGAAATAAAACGTGTGTTGGCTGTGAATTTTGCTGCTGCGGTCTGATGTCATTTTTCGTCCGCCCTCCTCTTCTCTCTCGCTTGGCGCGCCATTTTCCATGTAATTCCCCCAGACACCTTGAACTATTAAAGTTCCTAGAGGACTAACTTTTGGTAGTAACTGTTTTGTTTTAAACTTTAACATTCCGTTACGTATTAAAATGCATACAAATCGAAAGTATGTAGCCTGTGCAATATGCATACGCTGGGTTGACTACTTTTTCCGGTGTAGTTATAAGGTAGGCAGGTCGCTACTAGTAATTTGCAACTACTATCGACTTACGCGATAAAACTTATATTAAAATAAAGATAATTTTATTGCAAACATAATGACATAAGGTTGACTGCGACAAATTGGTGCTGAATACCGGTTGACGATTTTTAAAAATCTAAATATTCTTACTGAAATGGTCGAGCCCACAGATATCAACGTCAAAATAATCGATGGTTTTTACTTTTTGCACTTGATCGGATCCTCTATATGCCACAAACATTTGACAAAATTGCTGAAACAACACTTATTAAAATTTGTTCAACAGCTACAGAAATACATTTACTTTTCGATCGTTATTTATCACCGTCACCGTCTATCAAAGATTTGGAACGTCACCATCGAAAAAAATTCGATACTTCGTATAGAATTTCTGGACCTCAACAGAGCAGACCAAATGATTTCTTGCACAGTTTTAAAAACTATTGCTTTAAAGAAGCCTTGGTACTTTTTTTGGCTGAGTATTGGGTAAACAAAAATTTGGTAACGATCATTAGAAACAAAAAAAAATTTTAACAGTTGACCATCAGTGCTACTCTTATGAAGTTCAGCAAAATTCCATAAAAAAAATAGAAGTCGATTATGTATGTCATCTCATCACGAAGAAGCGGATACGAGGATGATTTTACTTCCGATAAATCGGATCTTCAATAACGTCATTAATTGACAAATTTTTACACTAAAATTTTTTTATACTTCTAATAAAATAAAATTTTTGTACATAACTCAAAATCTATGTTTTATGCTTTTATTTCATTTTATATTTTGAAAAAATTAGAATTTCTGTTTTGTTTATTTTAAGTCAGTCTCCTGATATAGTAAAGCACGAAATTTTCGAGATAAATATATGTTACTATTATTTATTTGTTTATAAATACAATTATAAATTAATATCATATAATTATATGTAGTATATTATTTTTTAAAATTTATTACATAATTAATTTCATTTCATAATTAAAAAGTACGTACATTGCATTATTAAGTATTGTTTCAGCAATTTTGTCAAATGTTTGTGGCATAGAGGATCCGATCAAGTGCAAAAAGTATAAACCATCGATTATTTCGACGTTGATATCTGTGGACTCGACCATTTCAGTTAGAATATTTAGATTTTTAAAAATCGACAACCGGTATTCAGCACCAATTTTTCGCAGTCAACCTTATGTCATTATGTTTGCAATAAAATTATCTTTATTTTAATATAAGTTTTATAGCGTAAGTCGATGGTTGCATATTACTAGTAGCGACTTACCTATACACACCTGCCTACCTTATAACTACACCGGAAAAAAGTAGTCAACCCAGCGTATGCATATTGCACAAGCTACATACTTTTGATTTGTATGCATTTTAATACGTAATGGAATGAGTGTAATGTTTAAAAAAAATCATTTTTTAATTTTTAATTAAAAATACTTTGCACCAAAATTTTTAGTCAACCTTTACGAAATATATTTTTTGACATATTAAATTGTATATAAAACATGTTTCATCCCGTAACGCGATGGGTGAAGGTCGTTCTATGGTCGGATCTTATACTATAAACTTTTTAAATATCTAATGATATTTGTGCGTCCAAAATACTTACTCACCCATGTATAAATAACTTTCATGCAATAATTTAAAAAGTAATTTAAATTAGCCAACGGACTTTTAAACATATTAAATCCCGATAGACAATAAAAAGAAATCAAATAGACTAAAACAACAGCTTCATCGGGCCTTCAGCTTGCTATTGATAAAATAATAATGATAATATTATTAATAATAATAATATTATTATTAATAATAATAATAATAATAAAGCTTCAAAAAAACTGAATTATATTTTAAATTTGTTTTTCCTGCTCACTAAACCTCTAGTTGGTAGCAACTAAAAACATTTCAAAAATTGTAATAATTAAAATATAGCAAATTTTAATAATTGTTATTGGTGGATCTAGGAAAATAGGACAGCGAGATAAAAATAAGGTATTTTCTATCAAATGTCTATAAAATCAAAAATGTTAAGCACTTTCTTTATCTCCTTATTAGTTGGGATTTTTCCACAAATATACACTTCAAACTATATTACCTGTAACGTCAATTAAGTTTCTTTTTTTTAAACGCATTAAAAAAAAATAAGCCATTTTTTAAATATTTCGTTTATATTTAAGTTTTTTTTAAATAAAAGCTTCAAGTAATGACTATATTAAAGTTCATGGTTATAAACTTGTACTGTGAGAACTTTGTAAAAGTATACCGTGCAAAAAAATTGATTCTGAAGATTAAAATTTCCCATGCATGAGTTATCCAAGGCGTTTTCGTTCGTCCACCCACCTGCTCGTTTGAAAATGCAACCTTCCTTTATCCATGCAAAGGCTGGCGCAACATAGGAAATTGCATGCAAAATTCAAGGCTCCCTTAATTATTTTGGACCTATAATTTATTTTTGTTTATTAAAACAAATAATTTGACAAACTAGCTTGCGAAATTTTGACGTAATTTATTTAGTATACAATAAGGGGTTATTTAGAAAAATGTAAATCTAAAATGGCGAAATAAAAAAAATACGCTATTGAAACTTTATACCGTGCGAGCAAAAATTATTTGCATCAAAGAGTTCCTTGCATCTAAGGACGTAATGCTTAGCCGTAGAGCTTAATACCTGTTGGGTGTCAGTAACTACCTGAATTAGCAATCAATCAGTTATTCCGTCATCTTTGACAGTCGTTACAAGTAATTTGATTCATCGCTAATTTTTTCCAATTTTTGAACAATTCACACAATGGGCTTTACGGAAGAGCACATAGGTTGAAGCGTATTTTTGAAACGGGGTTAGAGTAAATGGTGAGTGGCAATACAATCCGGGTTTGTGCATAAACGATTTTCACAAACATTTTCCTAACGTTGCTTTTATTGCTGGGGATTTTTATCATTGCCTGAAAAGAACCGTGGCTGTGTTTAGGAAATCAGGTTCTATACAACACAAAAAAGGAGCGGGAAGACAATCTGTAAGAACAGAAGAACTCGTTGCAAACGTTCGTGAAATAATGCAAAATACGCCAACAAATTGTATAAGACGCCTGTCCCAAGAAGTAGGAAGATCTTATGAAACACGCAAGACTATTCTTAAGAAGCAACTAAAGTTATTTCCTTATAAAGTGCAAGTATTCCAAGAAATACAAGCCGCAGATTTTGAAAGATGCAGGAATTACTCTCAATGGTTTACCCAAAATTGATTGGAAAGAAATGATTTATTAGACCTGACATTTTTTTCGGATGAAGCCTGGTTCCACCTCTCCGGTTATGTGAATTTTTAGATTACAAGCATGTTGAGTTGTGAAAATCCCCATTTTTTTGTAGAGTCCACATTGCACCCACAAAAAATTGGTGTTAGCTGTTTCCCGAAAAAGAATTGTTGGTCCTATTTTTTTTTCATGACACAGTTACAGCACAGCGGTATAGAGACAATATTTCGAATCCATTTGTGCAGTGGCGGATTTACAAATTTGCCGCTAGTAGGCTATTCAATTTTTGCCGCCCCTATACCAATGACGGCTCCTGAGTTGTGAAACAGGTGAAGTGTTCGGGAAAGAAAAAGCCCGCTGCAGGCGAAAAGCGCCGCAGGCGAAATTTTTTTTAAGACCACGCCCAAATTTGGTCAATAGTTTTTAGTGAATATTTTAAAAATTTATGATTACCTACTTATTTTATTGAAAATGAAATTTCTTTCTGCAAAGCCAGTAAAGTTCCAACTACCTTTTTTTATCCTCATTAACAGACACGGCCAACAATAAAGTTTATTTAAAAAAATACTACCCGTCGAACATGAATAAAGATTCCATTCCATTTATTTCTGTAAGACAAAAAAAAAATTTTGGGCCAAATTTGCCGCCCTCTAAAACCTGCCGCCCTAGGCTCCAGCCTACTTAGCCTAATGGTAAATCCAGCACTGCATTTGTGGATCAATTACTTGACGACGAACTACAGTTTGGATATTTTTAACAGGACGGTGCAACCGCCCATACAGCCGCCGAAACTATTAACTACTTAAGCAATTTTTTTCGACGACAGATTGATCAGTTTTCGATCAGACCTAGATCACCTTGTTTAACGGTTATGGATTGCTTCGTTTTTCCTCATTTAAAGAACACTATTTTTAAAACACCAGTTGCAAATTTAAAACAATGACAAGAAAGGATTATCCAAGAATGTGGTAACATTTCTCCAGAGATGCTGGTCCACACTTTCGAAAATATGAAGGGACGTGTGAATTTATGCTTGGAGCATGGCCAATTTCAGCAATTTGTTGCAGCTGACTGTTCTTACTTTGTTAATTTTGCAATTTTTTTCGACGACAGATTGATCAGTTTTCGATCAGACCTAGATCACCTTGTTTAACGGTTATGGATTGCTTCGTTTTTCCTCATTTAAAGAACACTATTTTTAAAACACCAGTTGCAAATTTAGAACAATGACAACAAAAATAAATTTGTATTTGTCTACTTATTTTATTACTCATCAGTTTGGCATATCATGTCATAATATGAATTTGACACAATTTTAACCTAGATTTGGTTAGATATATCGTCCGAATATCATTGTGATCTAAACCAAGCCCTGCGTTTTTTAATCCAAACCCTCTTTGATGCAAATAATTTTTGCTCGCACGGTATATTTATAATAAGTACCTTTAAATGTAGTACCAATTTAAAAAATTTACCACCTACTAACCTTGAAAAGCTAAAAGTTCAAAAAGCTTAAGGAGCATCTTTATTGACATAATATTACATTCGAATAAAAGTGCTTGAAGCACTTTTCGCGTTACATAATTACAATATAAGTAAGGGTATAATTTCTCAGAAAATGGACACGTTTTTTAAATATAAAAATTGTGTATTGCGAATGCACGAGAAATTATAAAGTACATTTAAGGGCTTGGCAGCAGCATTTGAAGCAGGAGTATTTTTAAGGAACAAAAGAAAAAAAGAAGAAACGAGTATGGGTCAGGAGTCAGGAGCTGGACTAAGCGTCGGAACGCTTTAGGGGCTTCTGCTCAACTTTTAAAAGAGATTGCAATTAAAGATCCGGAATCATATAGGAATTTTATGAGATTATCCACAACAATGTTTGAGAAATTATAAATAATAAAATATTCAATCGTTTTATATATTGCTATTGTATTATATTTCAATTATTGTTATTTTATCGGAAACTGAAAACTACACGGCAACTTGCTGAATATAATAAAACCATGTTTAAGGCCCAATTACACATGGCAAGTTTACTCGCGGAAAGTACTTGCCGCCAGTAAACTTGTTTCGTTTCTATGTATACACATTGGATAGTTTACTTGCTCAGTTATCAAAATTCAAGATGGCTCCGAGTACGATAGTGCGTGCTGCTGTGAAAGTTATTGTAGCTGGTATTGCGTTTTATATAAGTATTGCTATTTTATTATATTTCAATTAAATATTATTATTTAATCGGAAACTGAAATCTTCACGGCAACTTGCTGAATATAATAAAACCATGTTTACACGCGGACAGCTACTTGTCAAGACACGCAAGTTGGCCACAAAACTAGCCGACGCCTTAACTTTACTTGCTGCTGGCCGGCAAGTAGCAAGTACAACAATCCTTTGGGTTACACATGGCAAGTTTACTGGCGGCAAGTACTTTCCGCCAATAAACTTGCCATGTGTAATTGGGCCTTTACACAGCTACTTGTCAAGACACGCAAGTTGACCACAAAACTAGCCGACGCCGACACCTCAACTTTACTTGCTGCTGGCCGGCAAGTAACAAATACAACAATCCTTTGGGTTACACATGGGAAGTTTACTGGCGGCAAGAAATTTCCGCCAGTAACCTTGCCATGTGTAAATGAGCCTTAAGGAGCAAAGCTCTGGACTTGCCAAGTACAAATTATTTAATTATCGAATGTTATTGCAAATAAACGACTGCTATAAAAGCATTAAAAGTAATTGATTTACTTCTTTCAACTTCGTTTCTATTTTATTACTTTTAGTTTCAACTATAACGCTCTTGTTCCCAAATTCCCCTGGTCGATCATTGGTCTGGTGGCAAATATTCGGTATAGTGTTTTTTTCATGTTCCGAAATTAAAAATTTAAGATGTCCACATAATTTGGCACACATCCGTTTAGACGTTTTTCAACGGTTCCCACAAGGGGGTCGGCGGAACCCTGGGATTCCGAATTCCGTCCGAGAATTAACTAAAACGTTTTTTTGTACAATAAATGTTTTATAATATTTTTTTATTTATAATTTATGCTTTCTTTTCGACAAATATGAAAATATTCACACTGCAAGGTACAATCACTTTTGTTATTATCAAAATGGGATACCGCCAAAAAAAGTATGATCAATTAGGGTTCCCTGCCAAGAAAATTTGGGAACCTCGACTGGTCTAATAGTATGTAGGTACCTACTATAAGTACTATACAGTAACGTACAACTAGTACACCTAATAGACAATGTTTGTCCCTACTTTCTACAACAATCTTACCTTTTTCCTTGTAGGTATATATGTACATTCTAATTTTACTATTCAAAAACAAATATTATTTGCAAATTCGTTATCATATTCGCGAACCGCATCTTATGTAAATAAAATATTAAATACTTTAGTGTTACATGCGTATAGAGATACTTGTTAAATAAGTATGACAATTGACATGCAAAGCGTCTAAGAATTTGCTAATAGAATATTACATTTAGGTTTTAGGTACATATTTGCGCTTTCTATTAACAATAGAAATACTAGTTACTTTGTTTTATTAACACTAGAGATCTGGTTTCAATCGTTTATTGGCCAATGGTCATAGGATATATTATTATATAGGAATGTGAGGGACGTCGCAGCAGTGACAGAATTATTACCTAAAAGATTTTAGGTGGTGGTACACTTATTATTTTTCTATATACCTTTTCAAATTAGAATATTTATATCGACGCGCGGCGTACAGAAGATACGTTCCCCAAATATAAAGGATTGATATAATTAATATGTTAAGAGAAGTTAATAGTATATTATTAACCAAGGTTTAGACAGCCATCATTATTGCCCGAGCGTCAAGTTTAAATCACGAGGAGCGGAGCGACGAGGGATTTAGGGCGCGAGGGCTATAGGCTGTCTAAACCGTGGTTAATATAATTTTTTTCCACTACTAACACTTTTATTTTGTACAGTATTAATAAATTATAAAAAATATTAGGTAAGTATAAATATATATTTTAATCAAGTTACCTGCTTTGGCATATTGGCAAGATAATTTGTTCTCTTGTCAGTTGGCTTGGCGTCACCTTTCATGTTATTTATTGGGGAATTAACAAATCAAGTTACCGGGTTTTAAATAGATCGGTCAATAATGGATTTCAATGCATTATTATTGACCGTCGTCAATAGCAACTGAGAAGGGAGAGAAAAACGATTTCTGGCGTTAATTAATCGGTCAATAATGGCGATGTTATAGGTTAGTAGTGGAAAAAAATGGTTTATATTTGGCCATAGTCTGTTGTAAACGATGATGCACTTCGTAAGTTAAAAAAAATATGAAAATTTTTCAATACAATAATACAGTGGCGCAACCAGGGGGGGGGGGCTGCCGGGCTGCAGCCCCCCCCCCCCCCGAGCTTAGAAACTTAGCCTATTCGTTTAATTGCAAACCAATTTTTCATGTCACGCCTTTTACTAATATTTTCTATTCAGCCACATAATTTACATCAATCATGTTATCAATAGTGAAATTATACTACGTCTGACTGAATGGACCGACCGAAATACTTCCACCGAGGCATCTGGATTACTGGCCAGCATTATATAAGTCCCAAATTTGTGATCGCACTAATGTGTACAGAAAGAATATATGCCGCAAGATTCTACAAACAGTCGATTTAAACCTTTTTTAAGCATTACATTATTACAGTTAGCTAATGACGTAACAGATTAAGTTAAAGAAATAAGAGACCTGGCAGATGATAATTTTTAAAATATTTTTAAGGAAGCTCAAGATCTACTTTCGGAATACGATATTGAATTCAGAGCACCTAGACTACCGCCAAGACAAACACAAAGATTGGTTTTAAAAACCTATTCCGCTGCTGAGTAATTTAAAATAACAATTTTTATTCCGTTTTTCGATGGCCTCATAGCAAATCTCGAGGATCGGTTTTTAAAACATCGAGAAACCCTTCAAAATTTTGAATGTCTCTTTAAATATGATAATCAAGATTTTGATAGTCAGTTTAAATGTTTTTTGAAACTTCACAGCTTCTACAAGAATGAGTTCCTTGAAGAGTTTTCCATTAAAACGATGTTAAAAGCTAAACTTGAGCTGTGGTATAAAAAATGCAAAAACGAAAACTGAAGGAAGATTTGGACAAAGTGTATTCCGAATGTGATGCCAATATATTTCCTCTTTCACAAATTTTTTTAACTTTGCCTATTACAACCGCCACATCTGAAAGGTCCTTTTCAAATTTAAAATATTTAAAGACATATCTGCGTAGCACCACGGAAGAGGACAGATTAAATGGTTTGGCAGTTCTTTATGCGAACCACGATATTGATATTACCGTGGCAGAAATTCTGGACGAAAAGGCAAAAACAAAACAAAGAATTTTACTTTAATATTAGTATTAAGTATTAGTGATTACTTACAACTTATTGTATAAGGTTTTTGTTTTGTTTTAGTATAAGTATGATTAATATATGCGTTACTTATTTTAAATACATTTTTACTAATTAAAATGAAATCTTTAATTTTTCTTTTAATAAATATTTAGTTAGGGCCAGCGGCGTATTATTGCAGAAGTTTTAGGGGGCTGTCGCTCTCGTCAATTATACGTATTTTACCCAACAAAGGGCGTGGCACCCAAACATCTTTGACGCAAGAAGTTAAAGCCCCCCCCCCCCGAACTAAATTTCTGGTTGCGCCACTGCAATAATAAAATTGTAGAACAAATCCATTTGAATTTATTGGCTACACTTACACTAGCTATGATAAAAATTTACATATAGGTATAAAGTGCGAGCAAAAATTATTTGCATAAGAGGGCCTTGCATCTAAGGACGTAATGCTTAGCCGTAGAGCTTAATACCTGTTGGGTGTCAGTAACTACCTGAATTAACAATCAATCAGTTATTCCGTCATCTTTGACAGTCGTTACAAGTAATTTGATTCATCGCTAATTTTTCCAATTTCTTGAACAATCCACCCAATGGGCTTTACGACGGAACAGCACAAAACAATCATGGTTGAAGCGTTTTTTCGAAACGGGGTTAGCGTAAATTGTGAGTGGCAATACAATCCGGGTTTGTGCATGGACGATTTTCACGAACATTTTCCTAATGTTGCTTTTATTGCTAGGAATTTTTATCATTGCCTGAAAAGAACCGTGGCTGTGTTTAGGGAAACAGGTTCTATACAACACAAAAAAGGAGCTGGAAGACCATCTGTAAGAACAGAAGAACTTGTTGCAAACGTTCGTGAAATAATGCAAAATACGCCAACAAATTGTATAAGACGCCTATCCCAAAAAGTAGAAAGATCTTATGGAACATGCAGGACTATTCTTAAAAAGCTGCTAAATTTATTTCCTTGTAAAGTGCAAGCTAGTATTCCAAGAAATACAAGCCGCAGATTTTGAAAGACGCAGGAATTACTCTCAATGCTCAACACTTTCGAAAATATGAAGAGACGTGTGAATTTATGCTTGGAGATTGGAGCATGGCGGTGGCCAATTTCAGCAATCTATGTAATTATTTTTCTTTTTCTTTCTGTATATTCCTACTTTGTTAATTATTATTAAACAAAAATAAATTTGTAATTGTCTACTTATATTATTACTCATTAGTTTGGCATATCATGTCATAATATGAATTTGACAAAATTTTAAACTAGATTTGGTTAGATATATCGTCCCCATATCATTGTGATCTAAACCAAGCTCTACGTTTTTTTAATCCAAGCCCTCTTTGATACAAATAATTTTTGCTCGCACGGTATATCGAGCACCCCATGCTTTTTTCACAATAATACTAATGTTTATCGTTCATTATTATTTTCTGCCTATATTAAAAATTTCAAGAATTATTTTTAACTATATTTAAGTGTTTTCCGCTTTGTAGTTTGATTAATTATTAAAGCGTGTTTTTTTATTAAAGACATGCTTTGTTAGGTAGTTGTTAAGCATTTTATCTTGCTTAAACAGGCTACAGCTCTTTTATGGTACAACTTGGAGAAAAACGGCTTAACGTTTCAATTTTAGCCATGCAGAAGTTGAGTTTTTTTCTTTCATTTCATCAGATCTATCCTCAGACGCGTTTTGCTATCATGGTTCATGAGTAGGGTTAGGACAGGAAAAAAGAAAGGAAACGTTAAGTTCAACTTGAACCAATCTACAGCGAAGACCTCCAGAAGGCGAGCGAAGCTCCATCTAGCATCAATAATAGACACTTCAATTTAACTTCTTAAATTTCATTATTTATCTAAGAATGCTACTTTCTTATTTATTACTACTGTTCCACTGTATAGCAGAACTTCTCAATTTTTTAAATCCTTTATTTAATTTTTTTTTAATGTAAGGATCCATACTTTGTTTATTTTTTGGAAAAAAGTTTCCTTATTTTTTAAGTTGGATAAATTAAATTACGTTTTTAAGTTTTAAAATTCACTTATCATAATAATATTATAGATTTACATGGGTAGAAAGCAAAAAAGGCATATCGCCAGACGGCAGTGGCGTGCAAACATGTAGGCAAAAATGCATTGCCTACCCTCGTACCCTTTTCATAGTTCTCTATACTTCTAACTCTAACAATATTTGTAAATTAACGAAAATTCTACTATTAAATTACAACATAATATTTCCTACTTCCTTTTGTCAAATCTTTCTTTTTAGTCGTAAGGTGGACCATTACGGTAATATGAAGATGATATCTGTACCCCAGAGGTAAAGTGTACTAAGTCATATAAAGTATTTTTAACAGGAAAGCGAAATAAAGAAACTAAACCATGAATTTAGTCTACTGCTGTTTTATACAACTAGTTAGGGATAAGTAGTTTACACTGAGTCCATAAATATGTATTGTTTTATGTACAATAAACTTAATTTTCAAAAAAACCTTTTAGTTTTTTATCAAAACGACTTAGTATATTTTACCACTGAAATTTTTGGTAACCAACGTAGACTTGGTACAGTTCAATTTATATAATGGACGTTTTTTCGGATCAAAAGTCATAAATGTTAAAAAAAAACGTTTATTAAACATATTTTATTTAACCCTTACTAAGGAACGAGACTAAACTTAGGATTAACAAAAATATTATACTATTATACATATTATAAAAGTATAAAAAAGTAAAACAGTACAAAGTCCATGGGTATAGGACATATTATATGAGTGATACAATACTATGTCCAATTAGTATAGCATGTGGTATAGTTTACCTCTGACTTTTGTTGAAGTTGTTGTGACTTGGTATTATTTAAAACTAACTAACTGCTCAACAGACGTAATAAGGTGTATTACGGATTTTTTTCTCGATAGAGCGTAAAAATCCAAGTGACATAGTACAGTTAACTAATTTTTAGCGAAAATTGGACTTAGTACACTTTACCTCTGGGGTACAGATATTGAGATGCGAAGGCAGCACCTATGGTGATAATAAGCGTACGAAATTGAAGGCATGAATGTAGCGCCGGTGTTGAAAAGAGCGATTAGAGCGATACAGCAATAGGCGGGTGATATTTGGCGTCTTCGATGATGTTATCATTGTTATCAATGCATTTTTGATGAAAAACCGCCGTACTGAATTAATTTATAAAAAATAATTATTTCCGTTTCTTAATTTGAAGTAACACATTTTAATAAATTTGTGTAAATTAAAAGACAATGTTTCACTGCAAACTTCAGGAAGAAAACAATTTTCCTCAACGATTTTTTAGTGGGTAAGTCACAGATATTTACCTAGGTAAATTTCTATGGGGTAAGTGCAATAAAAAATATATATTAACCTGATGCCTACCCTACTTTTTATGCCACTGAACGCCACTGCCATACGGTACTAGTAGGTACGGATATTTTCACAAAACATTATTATCATAAGTAAATGATAATTTGTTTTTTTTTAGAACCAAGATATTTATTCAATTTAATTACATTTGTAAACACAACTAGTTAATACGTCGGTGAGTTCGAGTGACTTGTTGAAAATATGTTAAATTTAAAGCTTTTGCTTCGAAACGTTTTTGGATCATCAGGAATTGACATTAATTTTATTCAGCATGTACAGATATAATATTAACACTTATGTTATTAAAAATATATGCAGAGTGACCGCAGAATTCTCGCTCCATATGGAAAACTTTTTATTATTGATTCCTTAGAAAATTTTATTCTTGATAAAAGTTTCTATGTCCGCTTAAACTAAAAAAGCGCCCATTAAAATATAAAAAAAAACTGTATAGCATATACGAGGGAGATTCAATTTTTTTAAAGTTCTTTGTAATGTTTCCAATACAGTGAAGTCCGCTTATAACGAACCCGTTTATAACGAACTTCCGGTTAATACGAACCATTTTCCCTTACATGAAAAATGAAACAAAATGTATTCATTACTGGATATAACGAACTTCGGATATAACGAACCATATTCTGTTCATTTTTGAAGTTCGTTATATGCGGACATTACTGTCTAAAAGTAAACTACAGTGTCACCAGTACCTAAAGTCCGCATCATATGGTTTTTTTTTTAATTAATAGCTTTATTCAAAATTTGACTTTGGCATCAAGTTCTTCTTCGATCGAGATGAAAATTAGGCAAAAAAATAGTAGAGCAGTGATTCGCATTATCTGTCAAATTTTATTTTTTTCCAAAAATAATTCAAAAGTGGGTTTATTTCTGAAAATATCGAAAAAAGTTATTAGAAAAAGTTTTTTTCATGCAGTTTCTAGCCCACGTGCAAAAATTTCAGCTGGATAAGATAATTTTGATCTTTTACCTATATTTTGTAAATTGCACCACTTTTGCAAAATAAGAATCAACGCAACCTACATAAAACTTCTTAGTTTTGACAATGATTTATTTCAGATACATTTTCTTTAAAGTAGCACCATATTAATTATGTGTTTTTATACAAAATCAAAATTGGGCTATTAAAATTTGGTCGCACGTGCACGTTCATTTGTTTTTGAACCTGTATAAGGTAACTTCATAAAATAAATATTTTTGAAAACGTAGTTTGTGTTTGAAAGTAAAAAAATAAAATAAAGGGGTTTTAAATTAAATCGTTGAAAGTAGATAAACTTTAGGTTAAGTTAAACTAAAATTTATTTTCCACTTAATGAACACCTTACTGATGACACTGTGTTCTTTTTTGTCTTAATATTAAGGTGTATTACGTGCGACCAAATTTTAATAGCCCAATTTTGATTTTGTAGAAAAACACATATTTAATATGGTGCTACTTTATAGAAAATGTATCTGAAATAAAGCATTGTCAAAACTAAGAAGTTTTATGTAGGTTGCGTTGAGTCTTGTTTTGCAAAAGTGGTGCGATTTGCAAAATATAGGTAAAAAATCAAAATTATCTTATCCAGCTGAAATTTTTGCATGTGGGCTAGAAACTGCATTTAAAAAAACTTTTTCTAATAACTTTCTTCGATATTTTCAGAAATAACCCAACTTTTGAATAATTAAAAAAAAAATTGACAGATAATGCGAATCACGTGACAACTATTTTTTTGCTTAATTTTCATCTCGATCAAAGCAGAACTTGATGCCAAAGTCAAATTTCGACTAAAGCTATTAATAAAAAAAAAAGTCCCATATGATGCGGACTTTACTGGTGACACTGTGTAAAAAGAACTTTAAAAAATAATTTGATCCCTAGTCTGAACTCTATACAGGATAAGACAAAAAATTAGTATTTTCTTTCGTTTTTTGAATAGAAAGCCGTAACTTCGTATTCGGACATAACTATTAATAATTCTAAATAACTTTTAGAAATGAAAATTTTATCTAAAACTGCTCAAAATGCTCTACAGTTTTTTTTTCTATTTTAATGAGCGCCTTATAGTTTAGGTGGACGCAGAAACTTTTATCAAGAATAAAATTTTCTAGGAAGTCAATAATAGATACATAAATAAGTTTTCCATATGGAGCGAGAATTATGTCGGTCACTGTATAAGAAATAAACTTTAGTGGCATGTAGGAAAATACCTTAACCTGTTGCACCCTGTATAGGAGCTGAATATGTGAATCGAACAAAAGTAATTTTAAGATATCAATTTAATAAATGGTTACATCATTGTGTCTGGTAACAGTTGAACTTTTTTGCTCGACAATAGAAAGGTGCCCGACCCTGACTAATAAATAAATAACGTATAAATTAGTCTATTAAGTTTTAGCCATTGATTTCATACAAGGCTATATAAAGTGTCTCCAAATTTTTGGTACAGATTTTAGAGGTCCTAAAATATATGGTAAAAATAGGTAGCAAGTTGGCATTGGAACCAAAAATTGATGATAGGCACATGCGTTTATCTTAGAATTTTATGTATTTTTAGGCGGCTATCACACCAGCAATAGGCGACGACGAGGATACCGCTACGCGACGTAGCTTTACAGTCGCAGCAAATAGTTTTAAATGAGGAGTGATTATGCAAAAGTCGATAAATCCATAATATCCTGTTTTGAGTAAATGACAAAAAACGCATATATGAAGATTTTTGTCACCTATCTAAAAAAAAAATGTATAAATGTATTTGTCTTGAAGGAGTGCTTAAAAGCAGCATTAATTTTACTGCATTACATTACCCAATAAATTTTTAATTAACTTTTTAGAATGGATTTATCGACTTTTGGTAAATTAAAATTGGATTTATCGACTTTTGGTAAATTAAACTTGGATTTATCAGCATCAACGTAATTCATATTTATTTAGGAGTTCGTATTGTCAAGTACCTAACAGCTCTGAAATCTACACGAATGAAGGGACCACGTGGAACTTTAGCTGGTAACACAACCAATAGTGTCACCACCTTCGGTCGAGTAGAAAAAGTACAATAAAAATGGATTTATTGAATTTTGCTTAATCGTAAATGGAAATATCAACTTTTGCTTAACCGGCCCTTGGATATACCGACTTTTGAACGGCCGACGAGTTTTGGCTTGTAAATTTAAATTGGATTTAAAGATGTTTGTTTAATTTCGGTATGCCAAAACGTAGATAAAGCTATGAAGTATAAAAATCAATATCTATCTGGAAAAAAGTAAAAAATGGATTTATCGACTTTTGCATAATCACTCCTCAAATGGAGAACAGCTCACCAAGGCAACGGCGACGCGATCACGACGCTACCTGAAAGATACCGGTCGCCCGTGATCGAGTGGCTCAGTGCTCGGCACCCCGGTGAAGCTTAAATGGACGATTTCGCAACACAGTAGAAAGAGAAAGAAGAGAGAGAGAGGGGTGTTAGTGTGCCCGCCGGCCATCAGGGCAAATTAGCGCTGTTGTCGCCAGCTGGCCGTGTAACCGGGTTCTGTCGCACATTTTTGACGTATAGAAGAGAAGGATAGTTATATTCTAACCTACTATAACGCTTCCCAAACTACGCCAGGTGCTAATTGGAACAAACCAGCCAGCCGCCAGCCCGCCATCCATCCATGTCACAACTGTCAATTTTTCTTGTCCACGTTTTTTTCTGAGGAAATTAATTAATTTTTTATTATCATTTTAATATACAATTTTATTAGTTTCTATTCTAGAAAACTTCGCCGATGTGTGTAATCTTTCAGTTATTGAATGATGAAAGAGTTTTGAACTTCCATTGTCTTTATTTGTTTTAAATCACAACGTTTCAACTGGTAAGTATCTCCAGTCGTCTTCAGGTGAATTCAGTTATTATTCCAGCTTACAATGCGGGTAATTATTTTTTGTTTATCAAATTAATTTTACACTTCCTTACCTATTTTTTATATAGGAATATAGGAAATGTAAGTTTACAATAAATAAATTAACATGAAATGTTTCACATACATAATAGTAATAGGTGTTGGTTAACAAGCCAATCTTAACAAAATATCACTGGGCAGCCTGCAGATAACTGTAACACATTGTGCCCGAGGTAATACCTAACAATCTATCAGTTACGAACAGATAAGTTTAGTCTCTTGAAATGATAATTTTAACATTTTTGTTTTACTTAGTGGATTAAAAATTATAACATAATGGCACAAAGATAATGGTTTGAGCTAACTCGATAAGTAGATACTTGGCCATCGCCATCGGCCATATTTTACAGAGAAATTTAATGTCTACCAGATACTGTTTCTTTTCTTTCAGAGAACGCTATAAGAATCACCTGATAGTTTATGGATCTTTTAGTACGTGTCTCAATGCATCCTAGTGCTTGTGTTTATGCAGTATTTGTGATAATATTATATGAATTGAGACAATTCCAGATGAGTGAGACCTGTGAGACGTAACCTATTGCATAGTTATTTTTTGTTATGGTTGTCAATGCAGTTTTTATTTATAAATAAACGTAGAAAACATTATTTACGATAAAGTGCTCCCATCTTTATTTTCTAAATCATGGTTAATATAAAAATGTGCATTATTTCTTCCATAAAATAAAAACTTTTTTGCGTTTTTTTATTGATTTAATTTGTGATTTAATAATATATATTGAATCACAAATTAAATCAATAAAAACTCGTTCAAAAGTTAATAATTAAATTGAAAGTCCTAAAACCGCAGTTCAAATTTCCCGCCATTGCGCCTCTGATGGCCGGCGGGCACACTAACACCCCTCTCTCTCTCTTCTTTCTTCCTCTACCGTGTTGCGATTTTTTAACAAGGAATTAACATTTCTAACCCTATAAATTTTCTTTGGTGCTCAGTCTCCTTGCGACCGCGAAGATACCTACATATCGTCGCCTTAAAGCAACAGTATGTGAAAAATCTTTGTTCTTCAGAAAATTGAATTTAAAATTTGGCGTTATTTAATGCTGAAATAAAATAGACTTGTAAAACATAACTCTAAATGATTTCAGCGGCAAGTGTACAGCATTTTAATATAGTTAAGAAAAAGTAACTGTTAAATACACAAAAAGCATTAAATATCAAACTATATAAGAATGACGGATGTCCGAGAAAAGTTGACAACCCAGTTTTAGACGTCTTGGAGGTGGTTTGGCCGCCATTGTGGAGTTGATCGTAACTCTAACCTGAAATCTGTCGTTATAATGCAGCGCCTCGGCAACAGATGTCTCAAATTCACTGATGCGATGTCGTGGTGTTGCCGCATATCGTATTTTATTGGAATTTTTAAGAATTCAAGCATTTTTAACAGACAATAAAATAGGAGGTTCTCAATTCCAGCCGAATGTATGTTTTTGATAATAATATGTACGCTGATTACTCCGGGGTAATTGGACCGATTTTTATAATGATTTTACCGTTGCATTGGGTGTTAAATGTGAAACAAATAAAAGTACCTAGATAAAAAGCGACAGCAAGTATAACTAAAATAGGTTTTATTTCGTCAAAAAATAGCAAAATACGTAATACACTAATACAAACAAACTGGATGTTTCTTAAGTAAGAAAGTAAAACCTACTTATTTTAACCATTTTGAAAAGTAGTAATAATTGCAAATTAAAACCAAGTTATACAAACAAACTGCACATCATTCATATTTTACCCAACATATACGTTGTAGCCTAGGTAGGTATTGAATAGTGAGAGTCGTCATTTAATTCTGTTAGAGATAGAATACATGGTGGTCAATATGTTTTCATGTAATTAAAGTTGGGACGTCAAAAGCTTGAAAATATTATAAGCTACAAAGCAATTAAAAATAGGGACATTTTAAAGTCCAGACTATACTATAGGTAGGAAAATAAATTTAAGCTACTTAAATCTAGGATAGGTGTAGGTACTTATGTGAAATCAAGTTTTACGATAAGCTATAAAAATAAATTTAAAAAACCTCATGCAGCAAGTCAAACAGACAGGCGGCAACAATGTTTTAATTTAGCAGTGAAAAGGTTAGTCGCTTTCTTGTTGGTGAACTCATTGTGCCATCTATGAATTTAACGTAGCAGATTTAGGAAATCGGCTTATATGGCCTTATAGTTTGATATTCAATGCTAACAGTATCGAATTTAGAAAAAAATAGATATATCCTACTGTTACACTGAATTTAATTATTAAGAATAAGGATATCTAATACTTGTCCTTGTGTTCCTCTTAAAATTCACGCCTAGAATAAAACATAACCTTAAGTTTACATCTGAATAAAATTAATAAAACCTACAGAATACTCCCAAAATAAGACTGTAAATAATGACGAATAATTTTTTATAGTTTTGATCAAAAATAACAAATAAGAATAAGAAAACACGTGTTATATCGTATTGGCGCCATAAATTTGGTCCAGCAACAGTAGGTTATAATATTTTAAGAGTGAAAAGTTCAGTGAAACAGTAGGATATCCTTACCTTAACCTACAGTTGCACTAACTGAAAATGATTTTTTAAATTTATGTAACATAAAGTTATGTTACTTAATAAGCTAAGGTAAATATTTACAGGATATCTTAGTGTTGCATTAAATAAAAGCACTCTTTGTGATGCGTTTAAGCAGATAATCCGAAAACCATTTTTTTTTTTTTGATATCCTAGTGTTGCTCTAATGCGACGATATACAAATTACCCCAAAGTTATAAATAAGTAATCGTTCTTCAACACTCACACTTCGCCTATAATGCGTATCCATTTTCTGAAATGCGGGGCCCATTGTGGAGACTAGTAACCTAAACGTTTCTTTTGACAGTTGATAAAATGACTGAAATTTTTTTTCGTCGCATAATAATTCTCTTCCGCAAAGGAAAGCTGTTCGATGTGCGTTGTTTGCATATCTTAACATAGTATAAAACAAAGTCGCTATCGCCCGTCTCTCCCTATATCCGCTTAAATCTTTAAAACTACACAACGGATTTTGAAGCGGTTTTTTTAAATAGATAGAGTGATTCAAGAGGAAGGTTTTTATGTATAATTAACGACCCGCCCCGGCTTCGCACGGGTGCAATTTCAGAAAGTGGCATGCCGGGTACTAATATATCGGGTTTGTATTTATACCAGCGGGTTGCAACGCATGCCGGGTATACGCTAGTTATATTATAATATACGGATGAACCCAAAATCTGCGCCTTCGTTTTTTTCTTAAATAATACAATGGCATTACGACTGCATCGTCTTCACTTGACGAAGACATCTTGTACACTGAAGTTGGTTATTTTTGCAAACTAGTAAAATTCCGTAGCGGCCGCGTAGCCTTGGTGTAAAGTCTTCGTAAGAACTGGTCGCGGATAAGTCGCTAGGATTTGAATATCGTCGCGGTATCGTCGTCGTCGCGTATTGCTGGTGTGATAGCGGCCTTAATCGTTAACCCTCTTGTTATCGTCGCGTCGTTGCCGTTACTCACAGAAAAAAAAACATTTCTCAATGGCAAGTATAGTCATGATATCGGTCCTGTTGTATGTAAAACAACACGGTGACATTAAAAACTGTTCTTAATAACTAAATAAATCACGTGCATACATGCGATTTTCTGTATTATATACAGGGTGCCCCATCACTAAGACGTCCTACAGCAACATGAAATCCTTGAAATGAGATCATTTATGCTTAATTTCTTATGATATAATATTCACAGTTACTTTTCAATATATTATGTTTCGTTATAAGAAAGGTGTTTGTTTAAGTGTTTCTTATTATCTACCATTTAAACGCAAATATCTTAAAAACTAATTGAAATATCGAGAATAATAAAGTACAACCTCTCAACCCCCTTTCATAATTTGAGGTAAAGCGGTAAGAAAATGTGAGAGATAAAAAATATATGCAAGAATTTACCTAATTCATATTGTGCAACTATAGCGTCCAGTAGAAGGTATCTAAGATTTTACTTGGAGCACCCTGTATCTCTTTAACCGTGCATATATACTATAACATTTATTCAAATTTTTGTTTAAATATGTATTCCCGGCCCCCCTTAATAAATTCTCGCAAATTTCCAATTCGCCTCTGTAAAACTATCTTTAGGTATACAGTGTCACCAGTAAAGTCCGCATCATATGGGATTTTTTTTTATTAATAGCTTAATTCAAAATTTGACTTTGGCATCAAGTTCTGCTTCGATCGAGATTAAAATTAAGCTAAAAAATAGTAGTCACGTGATTCGCATTATCTGTCAAATTTAAATTTTTTCCAAAAAATAATTCAAAAGTTATTTCTGAAAATATCGGAAAAAGTTATTAGAAAAAGTTTTTTTAAATACAGTTTCTAGCCCACATGCAAAATTTCAGCTGCATAAGATAATTTTGATTTTTTACCTATATTTTGTAAATTGTACCACTATTGAAAAATAAGACCCGACGCAACCTACATAAAACTTCTTAGTTTTGACAATGCTTTATTTTAGATACATTTTTATTACGTTTTATTTTAGTTTGGATGATTTAATTAGATTTTGGGATTTTAATATTAGGAAATGTTAGATTAAACAAAAGAGTGTACCTGTTAAAAATCTCCGTCGGGTATATCCTATTAATTGGGTGGGCATATTTCACTAAAGGAAATGGGAAACTTTATTTTACTTAAAACTGTTATTTTTCTTTTTAAAACATTAAAATTTTAACACGGGTATTTTAATTTCGCATCGTCTATTTTGATGGTAAATAAATAAACAACATTATCGCGCGCGGTGCATAGTTTACTGAATCGCGAAAACGTCCTTTTTGGTACAAAAAAAAGGGTATGGTGATAAAATATAAATATAGTACTGATAGTGGTACCTATTGGTAGAAGTATTAATCTAAGTTTTGTGGGAAAAAAGGATAACTGCTGTATAGTTGCGATTTAGTAAAATTCGCAGATTTCATTAAGTATACTATACTTCTGGTCGTACCTGCAAAATACAGAATTCTATAGAGAATTGTATGAAAATATATTGATTTTGGTAATATTTTGCTAGATACCTGCTGTAAAATTATAAATACCCTAGATGCTGAGGACATCATGATTAAATGTAGGTACTACATTGTTAAATGCGCAGAAACATAATTTTACTAATTAACTAAATTAAAACAATTGGGTGGTTCCAAAAATTGGAAATTTTGTAATTTAGGAACTTGGGAATTTGTGTTAGTTGGTGTCTTTAAAAGCTTGAGACTATCGTTGATTATTAAATAGTATCTTCCATTTGAATTTTGAATTATTATCTTCCCGGTTTTGGGAACCGATCATGTGACTTAGGCAAGCCGACTTGGAAGGCGTACGTGGTACGTGAGGATACTTGGTGTGTAGCCATTGGTTAAAATCGATCACCGTGGGTTCGACTGCTTAATTTACCTTTTAAACGGGCATTGTGTTAGCCTCCAGATTTGGGATTTCTTTTAAAAGTATCAAAAATTAAGTGAGAAAGTTGTGTAGTTCGTTTGATAGACATTCGGCATTGGTATGCACAACTTTATTCGAAGTTTTCGGATTTTCCAGTGAACCCGTGATCGCCATTTTCTAAAACTGATCCACCTGAAGCCAACCTACATCTACGTAAGTCATTTAATTCTTTTACCTCTGGGTTATTATTGATTATTTGTTGTAATCTATTTAGGGCTTCTATTTTGGGGGTCTATGTGTCAGCCATTCTTATAGAGGCTTCCTGTTTCTATGCTGCTATCTATCTACAAGGGACTAGTAGCCTTTGGAGTTGCAATTTGGTACCGTCTATGAGACCGCATTGTGCTACGAGACTTGGTTGAACTTTGGACCGCCACGCTACCTACCAGCTCAATCAGATAAGCCATTATTTAAATATTACTAACCAAAATTGATTATTTTTTACGATCAGCTGAACTTACCGTATATAATTTGAGATTAATTTAATTTTTGCGTATTTATGTTATTGCGTTTTAATGGAATAAGGAGATGTTTCTCTATAACAGTTACATTTAAATTTGTGGTTTAAATTGAGTAAAAGTGAATTTATTTTTGTAAGCTTTACGTGATCACGTCGAGTACCCACTTTGGCGTTTACTAAATTTTAACTTTTGTAAAATAGAGCATTGATAGTGATTGATTAATTATCGCTTGAAATTTAATCAGGAAAATATGTGACTTAGTTATTAACTTTACCACGCATAATATATCGGTATATTAATCATATAAGAAACCACTCCGTTTGTTGCATAATACATTTATTTCCTTTTGAAAATAAAAATGCGTGTGTAGAGTATCATCTTCTTTTATTTTCTACTTGCGATTTGTAGTTTAGGGTTTACGATTACCTGTAAGTATTCTGGCTTAACTGCCCTAAGCCAGTGGCGCCCGGACTCACCCCTTTTTTTAGCTTAGCTAGGCAAATTTTGCTGCACTTTTGGCAACCCTAAACTATTAGTAACTCAGCGTGTAGCAAATTTGGCGCCCGGTTTGACTGAGCAAACATGTGGGGCCCAGCTCAATAATTTTAGAGCTGTCAAAATATTTTTTTTTGGTGATATTATTTTTTTTGCGGCAAGTTCAGCAAACATAATTACTTGATTTTACTAACAACTTTAATTAACTATAGGTACCTAAGTTTTGATTATTATTTTGGCACAGTGACGTGCAATTAATATTTCAATTTACAGATTATTTTGATTACTTTTGGGACCGTGGCGTAACAGGGCATGTTTTTTTTTTGCAACGTTGAAAAGTTTTCGTTGATTTTAATTTGTTTTGCTAATTAAGACCCTTGTGTCGTAAGTTTAATTACCAGTGGCGTAGGAGAATTGTGTAAAATTATTTCATAATTGTTTTAAGTTGAACCAGAACTTATCTTCACGTTTTGGGTAGTTATTTTCTTGTTTTTGTCTTTATTTAGGATTCTTGTTTAGCACTGAGCTGAAGCATTTCAAAGGATAATATATAGTTTTAATTAACCTTGAAAATTAAGCGGTAATGAATTTAAGGTTCTGTATCTTTTTAGAAAAGGAAAAATAATTGCAAGCGTTTTGTATTTATCGATTTTCTATACTAGAATTTATCAATTTTTAAAATGGCACCTCCACTTTGTTATGAAGTAAATCGACTACATAAGGATGAAATTGCATATGAACTGGCCATACGCGGCATAACGGATCAAGATGACGTAAACGTAATGAGGAAATCCCTACGCAGTTTGCTTAAACTAGAAAGAAATGGTGATTCTATCGATTATCCGGACTATCCGTACGATTTTGATACTGATCACACAAAAATATCTGAAAAACTACTCGAGATTAAAGGTATTTTGGATTCATTTGAACCCACCGACGAGTCGGCGCATAAGCGTTTATTATCATTGATAGCTCACGTTATAGGGCGTATAAATCGCTGTTTACCGGAAACATCTAACGAAAAGAAGCTTAAATCCGGAGTACTTGTTGATATTTTGAATTATAGAACGTTACTTCAATCAAAGGTTAGAAAGCACAAACGCGAACAACTTAATTTGACTGCAGGCATTTCTTTGGTAGAAATAAGTAGCGGAAGTAGTAGTTCCGAATCAGAATCTGAAATTGATTTACCTGTAAATAGCACGGTTTTTGCGACTCCCTCTACCTCACGCAAATCAGTACCGGTATCGCAGTGGAACCTTAAGTTTGCGGGAGACGACAATTCCATGTCACTTAGTAGTTTTCTGGAACGTGTAGAAGAATTACAGACAGCACGAAATGTAACAAATAATGAACTTTACAACTCTGGAGTTGATTTGTTTCAAGGTCGAGCTTATACTTGGTATTTGTCGGCGCGTAGGAAAGCACATGATTGGCCATCTTTAGTAACCTTACTAAGAAAACAATTTCAACCACCTGATTATAATGACAAACTTTTTTCAGAAATTAAAAACAGAACAATGGGACCAAATGAATCATTAGGTATTTATCTGGCGGTAATGGACAACTTATTTAGTAGGTTAACAGTCAAGGTTTCACAAGCCACAAGACTGAAAATTTTACTTAACAATATTACTCCCTTCTATCAAACACAATTAGCGTTAACAAAAATTCAGTCTGTTGATCATTTGCTAGAATTAGGCCAACGATTAGAAGCACGCAAAGCTTCTGTAGAACAATTTAAACCTCCTCCGTCTCGAAGAGTAGATCGCTTACTGGAACCAGATTTAGCGTACGTTCATACGGAATGTAAAGAGAGTCTTAACGTATTTGATGAGGTTAAAAACGGACAATCTCTAAAATGTTATAACTGTAATAAACTTGGGCATAAAGCTGTTCAGTGCGATCAACCACATCGTCGCCGATGTTACAAATGTAATAAGCCAAACTATACTGTTCGTACTTGCCCTACTTGTAATCCGAATTCGGGAAACGAGAGTCTGAGACGTTAGCAGGTCGTCTTACTGTCTCTAAATCTAAATCGACCGCAGATTTTCAAAATAAATTAATATTAGATTATGTTCTTTCACATTCAGTTGGAGATCTGAGACCTTACCTCCAAATCTCTATTTTAGGCATTGAATTTTTAGGATTGTTAGATAGTGGTGCATCGAGCACAATATTAGGTAAACCTGGCTGGGAACGGCTTAAATCGTTAAATGTAACTTTGAATTCTGGGAAAATTAAAACTTGCACCGTGGCAAACGGAGATAGTTGTGATGTACTGGGAACAGTAACGTTACCAATTACTTTAGAATCAAAAACGTTTATAATTGATATCCTCGTTATTCCTACTTTACCACATGTCCTAATTCTTGGCGCTGATTTTTGGCGACGTATAGGTATAATTCCAGACTTGCGCAATGATAAATGGACTTTTACAAAAGACGATATTTGCACATTTAATTCTGATAACGGGACTTTGGCACAGCTTACTAAAGATCAAGAGCAAATTTTGGAAAAATTTTCAACCGGTGTTTTTTTGGACATGCGCGATGAGATAGGATGCACGAATTTGGTACAGCATAAAATTATTACTACGGCCTCTCCAATTAAACAAAAATATTACCCGGTATCACCAGTAGTTCAAAAATCTATAGATGAAGAACTTGACAAAATGTTGCGAGATGGTATTGTCGAACCTTCAGATAGCCCATGGGCTTCCCCTATCATACTAGTACTAAAGCAAGATAAAAAATCGTACAGATTTTGCGTAGATTATAGAATGTTGAATCGAGCCAGTGACAAAGATGCTTATCCGCTGCCTAGAATTACTACGATCCTTGATAAACTTAGAAACGCACGATATTTGTCCACCATAGATATTAAATCAGCTTTTTGGCAAATTGAAATGGAAGAAAATTCAAAAAAATATACTGCTTTTACTGTTCCTAATAGAGGTTTATTTCAATTTAAGAGAATGCCATTCGGGTTGTCAAATTCGCCGGTTACGTGGCAACGGCTGATAGATAAAGTCATTGGAAGTGACCTTGAGCCAAACGTATTTGTGTATTTGGATGACGTAGTCATTATATCTGACTCTTTTGACAAGCACTTATCTATCCTGGGTGAAGTTTTTAAAAGAATTAAAACGGCAGGCCTAACTGTTAGTCGTGAGAAATGTTTATTTTGCAAATCCGAACTAAGATTTCTCGGTTACGTCATAAATCAATATGGTTTACAAACAGACGTTGATAAAGTTAAAGCTGTATTAGATCTACCTCGTCCTAAGAATGTAAGTGACGTTCGGCGAATTATAGGAATGACAGGTTGGTATCGCCGATTTATCGAAAATTATTCTACGGTTGTTGCACCAATAACAAATTTATTAAAAAAGGGCCACAAGTTTGTTTGGAGCAATGAATGTGAAAATTCCTTTTGTACGCTTAAAGAGAAATTAGTACATGCTCCAGTTTTGAGCTGTCCTAACTATGAACTTCCATTTGTAGTTCAGTGTGATGCTTCTGGATTTGGGATAGGCGCAGTACTTTCACAGCCACACCCTGACGGTGAAAAGGTTGTAGCGTATATCAGTCGATCATTAACTAGGCTAGAGAGAAACTTTACGGTTACAGAAAGAGAATGCTTGGCTGTTCTTTGGGCATGTGATCGTTTACGCCAATATTTAGAGGGTACCAAATTTACGGTTATTACGGACCACCACTCATTACTGTGGCTAAGCAACTTAAAAGATCCTCGTGGCAGATTAGCACGTTGGGCAGTATCCTTACAACAATACGATTTCGAAATAATACATCGCAAAGGTAAAGACCACCATGTTCCAGATTGTCTGTCAAGATCAGTACCCGTTTTAGATTCGTTAAAAGCTGACGAAGATATTAAAGATTCCTGGTTTAAAACCCAAATAAAGAGAGTTCTAGAGAATCCCCGAAAATATGCACAATGGCGAGTAGATGGCAATGCCCTCTATAAACAGGTTGAATTAAAATATCCGGATTTAGTTGATTCAGATATAAGTCAGTGGAAGAGAGTTGTTCCAAAGTCTGAACGATTTCAGTTAATTTCTCAGTACCATGACGTTGAGACATCTGGTCATTTAGGTACATTTAAAACTTTTAATAAACTAGCTAACCGTTACTATTGGCCAAAAATGCGAGCGGACGTAGCGCGTTACATTAAAAACTGTCAGATATGTTCTCGTCATAAACCTGAACAAAAAGCTCCTGCCGGCTTTATGGTAAGTCGACCATATGTAACCAAACCTTGGGAACTTATTAGTGCGGATTTGGTTGGACCATTGCCAATTTCATCTCGAGGTTATAGATTTATATTTGTAGTTTGTGATTATTTTTCTAAATTTCCTTTCTTTATACCCCTTCGAAATGCGACTGCTTCTAGTGTCACAAAAGCATTGGACGATAATGTTTTTACCCTCTTTGGTGTTCCATCGTCAATTATTGTTGACAACGGAGTTCAATTTAGAAGTAAGGAATTTGTTAATTTAATGTCTTCTTACAACGTAAAGATTAGGTATACAGCTTTGTATCATCCCCAAGCTAACCCTACGGAAAGAGTTAATAGAGTCATGAAGACCATGATTTCGTCTTTTGTCGAAGACAATCAGCGGAAGTGGTGTTCTGTTCTTCAAAAGGTTGCGGTTGCAGTAAGATCTTCTAAACATGAGGTTACTGGACAGTCACCATACTTTATTAACTTCGGACGAGAAATGTGTTTATTTGGAGATCATAGTTCTTACCAGGAAAATGTTGATAGGGATATAACGGTCGTAAGGGATACTGAAAAATTAACAAATAGGGCTTCTGCTCTTCAAAAGTTATATGACGATGTTAAGGCTAGATTAACAGCAGCTTATAAAAAGAGTTCTTCTCGATATAATCTTCGTCGTCGAAATGTTCAATATGTTGTTGGGCAAGAAGTATATCGTAGAAATTTTGTTTTGTCTGATGCAGCTCAGTACTATAATGCTAAATTAGCACCTAAGTTCATAGGACCATTTATTATTACACGGAGAGTTTCTCCATGGACTTATGAATTAGCTGATAGGACAGGAAATAAGAGAGGTATTTGGAATGTTAAGGATTTAAAGCCAGACACAACCTCAGATTTTGATCTGGGCTAAATGCAAAAGAATTTCTAGGAAATCCTTTAAAAGTGAGGGGGGAATTTATTACGTTTTATTTTAGTTTGGATGATTTAATTAGATTTTGGGATTTTAATATTAGGAAATGTTAGATTAAACAAAAGAGTGTACCTGTTAAAAATCTCCGTCGGGTATATCCTATTAATTGGGTGGGCATATTTCACTAAAGGAAATGGGAAACTTTATTTTACTTAAAACTGTTATTTTTCTTTTTAAAACATTAAAATTTTAACACGGGTATTTTAATTTCGCATCGTCTATTTTGATGGTAAATAAATAAACAACATTATCGCGCGCGGTGCATAGTTTACTGAATCGCGAAAACGTCCTTTTTGGTACAAAAAAAAGGGTATGGTGATAAAATATAAATATAGTACTGATAGTGGTACCTATTGGTAGAAGTATTAATCTAAGTTTTGTGGGAAAAAAGGATAACTGCTGTATAGTTGCGATTTAGTAAAATTCGCAGATTTCATTAAGTATACTATACTTCTGGTCGTACCTGCAAAATACAGAATTCTATAGAGAATTGTATGAAAATATATTGATTTTGGTAATATTTTGCTAGATACCTGCTGTAAAATTATAAATACCCTAGATGCTGAGGACATCATGATTAAATGTAGGTACTACATTGTTAAATGCGCAGAAACATAATTTTACTAATTAACTAAATTAAAACAATTGGGTGGTTCCAAAAATTGGAAATTTTGTAATTTAGGAACTTGGGAATTTGTGTTAGTTGGTGTCTTTAAAAGCTTGAGACTATCGTTGATTATTAAATAGTATCTTCCATTTGAATTTTGAATTATTATCTTCCCGGTTTTGGGAACCGATCATGTGACTTAGGCAAGCCGACTTGGAAGGCGTACGTGGTACGTGAGGATACTTGGTGTGTAGCCATTGGTTAAAATCGATCACCGTGGGTTCGACTGCTTAATTTACCTTTTAAACGGGCATTGTGTTAGCCTCCAGATTTGGGATTTCTTTTAAAAGTATCAAAAATTAAGTGAGAAAGTTGTGTAGTTCGTTTGATAGACATTCGGCATTGGTATGCACAACTTTATTCGAAGTTTTCGGATTTTCCAGTGAACCCGTGATCGCCATTTTCTAAAACTGATCCACCTGAAGCCAACCTACATCTACGTAAGTCATTTAATTCTTTTACCTCTGGGTTATTATTGATTATTTGTTGTAATCTATTTAGGGCTTCTATTTTGGGGGTCTATGTGTCAGCCATTCTTATAGAGGCTTCCTGTTTCTATGCTGCTATCTATCTACAAGGGACTAGTAGCCTTTGGAGTTGCAATTTGGTACCGTCTATGAGACCGCATTGTGCTACGAGACTTGGTTGAACTTTGGACCGCCACGCTACCTACCAGCTCAATCAGATAAGCCATTATTTAAATATTACTAACCAAAATTGATTATTTTTTACGATCAGCTGAACTTACCGTATATAATTTGAGATTAATTTAATTTTTGCGTATTTATGTTATTGCGTTTTAATGGAATAAGGAGATGTTTCTCTATAACAGTTACATTTAAATTTGTGGTTTAAATTGAGTAGAAGTGAATTTATTTTTGTAAGCTTTACGTGATCACGTCGAGTACCCACTTTGGCGTTTACTAAATTTTAACTTTTGTAAAATAGAGCATTGATAGTGATTGATTAATTATCGCTTGAAATTTAATCAGGAAAATATGTGACTTAGTTATTAACTTTACCACGCATAATATATCGGTATATTAATCATATAAGAAACCACTCCGTTTGTTGCATAATAAATTTATTTCCTTTTGAAAATAAAAATGCGTGTGTAGAGTATCATCTTCTTTTATTTTCTACTTGCGATTTGTAGTTTAGGGTTTACGATTACCTGTAAGTATTCTGGCTTAACTGCCCTAAGCCAGTGGCGCCCGGACTCACCCCTTTTTTTAGCTTAGCTAGGCAAATTTTGCTGCACTTTTGGCAACCCTAAACTATTAGTAACTCAGCGTGTAGCATTTTCTTTAAAGTAGCGCCATATTAAATGTGTGTTTTTCTACAAAATCAAAATTGGGCAATTAAAATTTGGTCGCATGTGATGCAAAGTTTATTTGTTTTTGACATAGCTTAATAATAAATTATAATACAGGGGTTTTAAATTAAATCGTTGAAAATAGATAAACTTTACGTTGTTAAACTAAAATTTATTTTTCACTCAAAAAACACTTTACTGAAGACACTGTCTTAATATTAAGGTGTATTACTTTTACTACGTTTTCAAAAATACTTATTTTATGAAGTTACCTTATACAGGGTCAAAAACAACTTTGCATCACATGCGACCAGATTTTAATAGCCCAATTTTGATTTTGTAGAAAAACACACATTTAATATGGCGCTACTTTAAAGAAAATGTATCTGAAATAAAGCATGGTCAAAACTGTAGGTTGCGTTGAGTATTATTTTGCAAAAGTGGTGCAATTTACAAAATATAGGTAAAAATCAAAATTATCTTATGCAGCTGAAATTTTGCATGTGGGCTAGAAACTGCATTTAAAAAAACCTTTTCTAATAACTTTTTTCGATATTTTCAGAAATAACCCCACTTTTGAACTATTTTTTGGAAAAAATTAAAATTTGACAGATAATGCGAATCACGTGACTACTATTTTTTGCTTAATTTTCATCTCGATCGATGCAGAACTTAATGCCAAAGTCAAATTTTGAATAAAGCTATTAATTAAAAAAAATCCCATATGATGCGGAGTTTACTGGTGACACTGTATATTTTGGGTTAGTACAAATAACCCAACTTTAAAAATTATTTTGTCCGACAAAAAGGCCTAAATTACACAGTTACAAGATACACAACGTTTGATCCTTTAGCTACCCAGTGAAACCAACCTGTTTAATTAAATTAAACTGTTGATATTTGGTGACAGCCAAAAGCCTACAACTATTTTTGAAATATTTATCTTGGCGATCGTCTATAGTAGAGAAGTCCAATGTACAAAAATTACTTTATTTGTAAATAAACAAATATATCTTGAAATAATTCGATAAGTTTAGAGGGTTTCGATGTTCGATATACAGTGCGTCAAAGTTTAAAATTAAAAACTGATTTTTTTGAATAATTCGAGTATTTAAAAATAAATAAATTTCAAATTTGGTACATTGCTTTACCATCAAGAGTTACATCTTTTAAGAAAAAAAAATAAAAACAATAATTGTCAAATATTCAAAACCGACTCCCCTATTTTTTAGTACGTGCGCCAGTGACTTCCGAACCACATTTTTTCAGGTATTCATTTGTTCTTGAATCTTTTTTGACTCATATAAAATTTCGATAAAATGATGCGTTTTGGAGATAATTTGAAAAGTATGGGTCCTTAACTGATGTCGACGCGGCTTACGGTCAACTCCGAGGGGTGTCTCACTACGGCAGTCGGTGTACAAATGTCTAAAGTCAATTTATTTCACATATAGACTAAACCTAAATACAATCACGCATTATGCGCGTGATTGTCAAAATTTGAAACAGTGATCAGGGCCGTATTTAAAGGTACAATACCTAATTGACAAATAATTTAAGTATCACAAGATATTTAAAATAATTAGTTGTTAAATTGACTTCATAATACAGATGTAATAAAATCCAAATATACAGGGTATCTATAAAGTTTATAGATTATTGTTATGATTATTGTTTACATTTCTGTTCTCTATATAAAAATTCGAACAAAAAAATATAACAAAGGAAGCGACTATACCACTGGCCGAATCAAAATATAAACGATAATCTTATACTTGCAGCCCTTACTTTACTAGTAGTAAATTATTGGTTGTTTAATGTTTTCAGTTTTATTTCATATTTTTGGTCTTAATTCATTTAACATATTAATATTTTCACCGGGATCTAATTACAAAAACATGTCCGAAATGCAACAATCTAACAATTCGTATGTTACGACTAAATGCAACCCTGTCAAATTTCGGTAGCGCCGAGCTCGAGCCGTCTCCACCGAGTTAACCAATAAGGACTGTGCTATCCACCTGCAGATCGGTGATCACGCGTCTAGCATTGTTTTCTTATTATTTTGGTTTAGTCTATGTGTGAGATAAATAGACTTTAGGCAGTTATCGGCAATCACTGGCAGTCATCGGCAATCAGAGGCAGTCATCGGCAATCACAGGCAGTCACCGGCAATCACAGGCAGTCATCGGCAATCACAGGCAGTCATCGGCAATCACAGGCAGTCAGCGGCAATCACAGGCAGTCATCGGCAATCACAGGCAGTCAGCGGCAATCACAGGCAGTCATCGGCAATCGCCCTCGGCATTTATCGGAATTAATTTTGATCTGACCAATGAGAACGCATATTTTTGGGCGTATCGTAATGATGGATGAATGAATAATTCAACTGAAGCGCATGAGGTGGCAAAATCACGCTCACGCATCGTTTAGATTAGGTTGTTTAATAATTAAAGAGTGGAAATAAGAAAGGGCCTAAGTGCCATTTTATGTAAAAAAATAGATTTTTATTGAAAAATGTTCTAAATGCCATGCTTTATAGCCTAAGAAAGGTCATAAGTGCCAGATGTAAAATATGGAGCTAGGGCATGCATTTACAGGTGGAGGCACGCAAGTATTTTCCTTAGAGAAGTCCTAAGTCCAGCCAGTCTGCCAGTACGGCGTAATTATTCGAACAGTAAAGAACACCTGTTTATGTTCAAAATCAGTTTGTTATATCGTTTGGAATTATTGGAACGTTTTTATAAAAACTTACTTGGAATTCATAAAACAGAGACCTAAAAAGTGTTTTTTTTAAATCGATTTACTAGAAAGACATAAGGCACTTAGGCCTTTTCCTGTTTTTTGTTTATAAAATTGTTTCTATTTAAGCAAAAAATGATTTTTTAAAAACTTTTTTCTTAAAAAAAGCTGTTTGGCTTTGTATTTAACACTATTGTTGCTTACTTGATTAATAAAGTTTAAATACAACAAAATAATTTTGATTTTATTTCTATTTTCTTGATTATCTCAACTTTTTCTTTTTGGCACTTAGTCCTTTTTCTATTTCCACTTTTCAATTGCATTCTGCGTCTTGTTTCTGTGAACCACGTGAGTGAAAGTGCTTAATTCCATAATGTATTTATTTAATTTTACTGAGTATTTTGACAGAGAAATAAACTTTAATCGTTGACACATAATCCGCCAATAAAGACTGAGTTTGACACTATTTTTCGAATCCAAAAACTAAAAAGATTATTTTTTTGCTCAATACATATATGTATAAGAAAAAAAAAGGATTAAGGCGCCTGTAGCGATTTTTGATTAAAAAAACCTTTTTTAGTGAAATTTACAAAAAAATATATTTGGGTCATTCTCTGAAAATTTATAAAAATAAATGTCAAAATTTAAAAAAACCTTTAAAGTTGACAAAATGTTGCGATAATGAACTAATTACTGACAAAAAAATGGGTTGAAGCGGTATTTAGCGTTTTAAAGCATCTTAAAGCGTTTTCAGGTGGTTTTCGCACAAAACGAAAAGTTCGAGTTTAACAACAGACTGTGGAGGTTGTATAAAAAATGGTTATAACTTGTAAGGGCTGGAAAACTCCGTTTTCTGTTCGCATTGACTCACTCTTTGAAATACCTTCCAGATTGCTATAGATTGTAGTTTTAGATGCTTTTAATCCGACACAGATAAAATACACCATACGTAAAAGTATTACTAAATAATAAAAAATCGTCATCGGCCATCACTGGCAGTCATCGGCAATCACCGGCAACCACTGGCAGTCATCGGCAATCACGGACAGTTGACTGCTAAAATCGGCAGTCAGTGTACAAATTTTACCTAGTGAGACACCCCTCGGTCAACTCATAATTTTCAAATACTATATGAAGAGAGCCTTTGTGGCATTACCATGGATACAAGCACTAATGAAGTAAAACATTGCAACAGGTGATAATGCCGAAAGCAAAGGACTAGCCAAAAATAATGTACAGATAAAAACCTGTTGTATTAAACTAGTTAAATGAAATTATTTTATTGCTCTACTAAGTGCAACTAACTATCGCTAATCTTCTTAACATAACAGTAATTTTGACTGGTCATTAATTTTTACTATATCTTCAAAACACAGTGCCTAATTTACTTGATGATTTGCCTCTAGTGGTAAGACAACATATTTGGTTCCAACTAGACGCTGATCCTCCGAATTTAGCTAGAAAAGTTAGGAACTATTTACACCTAATCTTTTCTAATCACTGGATTGGCCGGGACCAAGATGGACCCCGTTCTCCAGACCTTACTCCTTTGGAATATTCAGTCTGGGAGTGTAATAAAGATTTTGTATATATGGTTCCGATTTTGAGCGGGAACCATTATATAGAAAGAATATAGAAAGCATCTTTCAAGCTGGAGAGCAGTCAGTTCAGCTTGAAACTACATATTTTACAAAGGTTAAGATTTTTTTAATAAAGAGTACTCGCATGTGTATTCAAAAAACTTAAGATTATATCGAGCAATTTCTTAAGACAATTTTTTTAAATTTTGTTGGTTTTTGTTTCTAACGTGTTCTAAATTTTATGAAAATAATTTGTTGATATACAGGGTGTCCCAAATTCGAGCCTCATCATGGGGATCTCGGAAACTATAAGAGATACAGCATCGGTCAAATTGTGGCAAAGTTGCGCAATTTTGTACTGAGCAATATCGCAAAAAAAGATCTGAGCAATCTTTTTTAGTCTTTGAAATTTTTGCAAAAAACTAAAATTTTGAGTTTTTGTTTTTTTAAATTGCTCGACCTATTTTATCCGCTACAGAAAAACAAGCACAACATTATTAAGGCAACTTTTTACGCTCCATATTGTGACGTTTTTAGAATTTCGTTAGATCGTTTGGTTTTGTGGAACTATTATCAACTTAAATTTTTTAAATACGGACCTGCATTTTTTTTTATAGCCCTTTAAGCCCTGAAATTAACCATGTACCACACTTAATTATATTTAGACGTTTTGATGTCATTATTACATCTTCAGGAATGTGATAATTATTTTTAAATACGGCCCTGGTGTTAGTTGTTAGATTGAAATATCGTTTAGCGGGATTTTCGTGGGTTACAGAATCTAAAATATTTTGTTGTTCTTCCAGCTCCATTCGTGTACCATATTTGACTCTTGGTTTATTAAAACTACCATACTGGGCTAAATTAGTATCAAGCGTAGCAAAATAACTATAATGAGGCTGCAAGCGTTCAGGATAGTCCTGTAAATAACGGTCACAAGAAATTTGTGAATTCCTATTGGAAGAATAATAAACTCGAAACATGTCGCACTTTTCTAAAGCAGAAAACATAATTTTGCTGAAATATTCAGTATAAATGGTGACTGCAGTTGTCAAGATAATTAAGCCAAACAATCAAGTAAAAGTTCTTGTCATAGCCACCTTTGTTTTGTTTGGTTTTATTTTTACTTTGTTACAATTTATATAAAAACTTAAATATAGTAAATTATTTGTATAAAATTCCGAATCCATTTACATGCTGTATGTGGTAAAAAGATTAAGTAACTAACAACAGGGCCGTATTTAAAAATAATTATCATATTCCTGAAGATGTAATCATGACATCAAAACGTCTAAATATAATTAAGTGTGGTACATGGTTGAATTCAAGGCTTAAAGGGCTATCAAAAAAATAAAATAAAAAATGCACGTCCGTATTTAAAAAATTAAAGTTGATAATAGTTCCACAAAAACGAAACGTTGTAACGAAATTCTAAAAACGACACAATATGGAGCGTAAAAAGTTGCCTTAACAATGTTGTGCTTGTTTTTATGTAGCGGATAAAATAAGTCGAGCAATTTAAAAAAACAAAAACTCAAAATTTTAGTATTTTGCAAAAATTTCAAAAACTAAAAAAGATAGCTCAGATGTTTTTTGCGATACTGCTCAGTACGAAATTGCGCAACTTTGCCACAATTTGACCGATGCTGTATCTCTTATAGTTTCCGAGATCCCCATGATGAGGCTCGAATTTGGGACACCCTGTACATATTATATTTTTGTAGAATTAATAAGTAACACTATGGTTATAATTTCCACTATACGTTTTTATTTAAATTGCCATAACAATTGTTTCGGCATACAGTGCCTTCGTCAGATGGTCTAACTATCTAAGATTAACTATATCTGACGAAGGCACTGTGTGCCGAAACAATTGTTAAGGCAATTTAAATAAAAACATAATAGTGGAAATTATAACCATAGTGTTACTTATTAATTCTATAATCATGAATTTTCATCAAGTATCGGCTACTTCAGTAGAATATTATATTTTTATGATGAAATTTAATTAATAAGTAACTAGACTATTGCCCACTGGCGGCTGGTTAATGAAGGGCTCTGGGGCGCCGCCCTCCCTGCAATTATTTCAAACAGAATCCAAAAATATTTTACTTAAAAACCCAATAACGCAATGTGTGTAAGCAATCAATCAAAATAATTCAAACCAAACATAGCCCTATTCCAGCGAGTAGGTTATACTAAGCGCGGGCATAATAATTCAAACCAAACGTAGCCCTATTCTAACGGGCAGGCTATACTCATAGACAAGCGAGTTGCGCGCTCTCAAGGTTACTAAGCGCGGGCTATCGATTATCCCGTCCCGATTCAACGCGACTACGGAGGCCTGACGTCACCTACACATCGCACAACGACCGGCCACGGACGAGCTCCAATTTTCCTAGCCCAACAGACATTCGCGAATCGCGATGCGACCTGTCGATGCCGTTGACGTTTTGTTTATTTGTTTTGAGTTATTTATTAGTTACATTATAAAGTTGGAAAATTTTGTCTAATAAGAAGTCATTGATTTACAGAAGCTTGTGTTTAGTAGTTCTCTGAGCTTAATTGAAAAACTTGATTTAAAAAACACAGGGCGGCCACTTCACTACCAATATTGAATACCTATAGTACCTACAAGTGCAATCAAAATGTAAAAGTAAGGCACAGTTTACGCGTAAGTTTGACAAATAAATATATAATAAAAATCCTGGATATGCGGTTGTGAGGACAAAAATTCTTTTTTTTTTGTTTCGTGTGTCTTCTTTTTGACGGGGATGATAATTGGACTATAAATGGGGTGCAGGACTTAAAACATCTTTCAGAGAAAATAAAAAACATGAAAATAGTGCAACACATCGTTATAATGTGATAAGTTTTGAGATGTTAGGACAAAGTAATATTTTAACTTGTTTAAGTAGTGCTTATGTTGATGAAATTAAAATTCACAACGAGAAAGTTAGAAAAAACAGACACGTACTTTCGAAAATAATAGACATGTTAATTTTTTTTAATTTAAAGCCAGCGCCCCCCCCCCCTGACTCACTAGTCACGAGCCGCCACTGCTATTGCCTTAAGAACAGTGACGTTTTACTGTTATGTGAAGAATATTAGTAGAATAGTACGTTCTTAGTAGGGCGATAACATAATTTTATTTAACTGGTTTAGTACAACAGTTTTTTTTCTCTACGCCAATGTCTTTACATTATTTTTTGCTAGTCCTTTGTTTTCGATATTGTCTCATATTGCAAGTTTTTATTTAATTATATCTTGTATCTACGGTAATGCCACAACGGCCGAGTTCATTTGGCATTTGAAAATTATGAGATTACCGTAAGCCGCGTTGGCGTCAGTTTGGACCCATATTTTTCAAATTATCTCCAAAACGCATCATTTTATTGAAATTTTATAGGAGTCAAAAAATAATTAAAAACAAATGATTAAATGAAAAAATATAGTTTGGCACACGCACTAAAAATAGGGGGGTCCGCGGATACTGGAATCTCCTTATTTTGAAAATTTGACAATTGTTTTTGTTTTGTTTTTCCCAAAACATGTAACTCTTTATGGTTATGCAATGTACCAAATTTGAAATTTATATATTATTAAATACTCGAATTATCCAAAAAAATTATTTATCGAACATGAGGATCAAAAATGAAAAATTGCATTATAAAAGTCATATTGTTTTTGCTCTAGATGGTTATTGGATTGACCTCGTTTTTCCGGACACCCTGTATATAATTATATTATTTTGACGCGTGTGTACTGTTGAAATCGTTCTTAACCTAAAGTGCGTTTGTGGTCTTTACATGGTTTAGAAGATTAATTCTTTTTTTTTTGTTCTTGGTTTTTTTTTTTTATTTTTTTTACCTTCTCTATTTTTTTGTCTAATACAATAATAAATATATACAGGGTGATTCATTAAAGGTGGCGACCGGCCATATCTCGGAAACTACTAGGCATAGAAACTTGGAGAAAAAAAAATTATGATTAAAGCGGTCATGAGAAAATTCTGGAAATTACTTTTAAGTTCCTCATTTCGCCGCAAGGAGGCACAATTAAATTTTTTTTTTTATTCTAAATTTCTCCGAAATTTCCCATATTAATGTATAACTCTGATTACATCATCGAAAAGCTTAGACAATTCTGCATCATTTTGGTTCAAGGCTCATTGGCGTACCGGCCTTGATAAGAGTGGGGGAAGCTATTGAATGTGCAAACATTAAAATCGCTGTAACTTCTAAACGACTTATCCGATTTTACTAAATTTAAGCTTGTTTGGAAGGGAAAGGTTAGTATCTTCAATCGCCGTATCCAATAGTACACGATAGTGTTTAATAAAATTGCTAGAGGGCGCAATTTGTAATAATAACAGTTTTTTCGATTTTATCCCGGAAATTCAAATCATACGGTATAACTATGACATCATAATCGAAAAGTAGATGAAATTTGCAAGAAAAGATGTGAAGACTGCAGTTCGATATCTTTGTTCGTTTCAGAGTTATTGCCAAAACAATAATGTTTAATACAAATTGCGCCCTCTAGCAATTTTATTAGAAATTATCTTGTACCATTGGATACGACAATTGAAGGTACTTACCTTTCTCTTCCAAACAAGCTTAAATTTATTAAAATCGGTTAAGTCGTTTAGAAGTTACAGCGATTTTAATGTTTACAGTTTCACTTGATAAGAGTGGGAGAAGCTATTGAAAGTGTAAACATTAAAATCGCTGTAACTTCTAAACGACTTATCCGATTTTACTAAATTTAAGCTTGTTTGGAAGAACCTTCAATTGTCGTATCTAATGGTACAAGATAGTTTCTAATTAAATTGCTAGAGGGCGCAAGTTGTATTAAAAATTATTGTTTTGGCAATAACTCTGAAACGAACAAAGATATCGAACTGCGGTCTTCACATCTTTTCTTGCAAATTTCATCTACTTTTCGATTATGATGTCATAGTTATACCGTATGATTTGAATTTCCGGGATAAAATCGAAAAACCAGTTATTATTACAAATTGCGCCCTCTAGCAATTTTATTAAACACTATCGTGTACTGTTGGATACGGCGATTGAAGATACTTACCTTTCCCTTCCAAACAAGCTTAAATTAAGTAAAATCGGATAAGTCGTTTAGAAGTTACAGCGATTTTAATGTTTACACATTTAATAGCTTCCCCCACTCTTATCAAGGTCGGTACGCCAATGAGTCTTAAACCAAAATGATGAAGAATTATCTAAGCTCTTCGATGATGTAATCAGAGTTATACCTTAATATGGGAAATTTCGGAGAAATTTAGAATTTAAAAAAAAAATTTTAATTGTGCCCCCTTGCGGCGAAATAAGGAACTTAAAAGTAATTTCCAGAATTTTCTCATGACCGCTTTAATCATAATTTTTTTTTCTCCAAGTTTTTATGCCTAGTAGTTTCCGAGATATGGCCGGTCGCCACCCTTAATGAATCACCCTGTATACATATATACCGGGTTATTTACGTTATTCGACACGACTTAATACATATTATAGCTAAATTGTTTGTATTGGATAAAGAATATGTTTCCGGATTGATAGGGGCCTGTTAGAGGTACATTTTAAAATAAATTATTTTCATAATGTACAGGGTGGCCCACTAAGAATGCGAGGTACTGTATCTGGGAAACTATCGATCGTAGAGGCTTGCGGCAAAAAAAATTATTACTAAAACGGCCAAGAGAAAACTCTGGAAAATATTTTCAAGTTTCTGAAATGGCCGCTAGGGGGCGTAACTGCAATCTTGAATCTAAAAAAGTGATGTTTCTGTAAATTCCGCTATATTAACCTAATAAAAAAAAACCTGATCTTTAAGTCTAGGATAATCTGAACCTTTTTTGTTTGACACTTTTTGCAGTAACTCTAAAAATAAAGTGGTGGGGGGGTATTCAAACGTTTCCGTAAATAACATCCTGTATCTTCGAAACGGCTAAGCCGATTTGAACAAACTTGGGCTCGTTAAAAGGAGCTATTCTTGGGCTACAAACATTATTATATTTGAAGTTTTGTAAGTTTCACATATCGCCGCTAGAGGGCTTTTTTCGATATTCCAACAGAAATGGTTAATTTTCTCAACAAAATAAAATGCATTGGTATGATTTTTTTTCATGAAAAAGTAGCTAAATGATGCCTAAACTAGCTCGCGAAAACCGGATCTCAATATCTTGTTCCTTACCCAAAATATCGGCAATAGAAAATTTTATACGAAAATCCCTTAAATTTTAATTTTATTGTAACTATATTTTTCTGGAATTCTTTCTATTATGTAAGTTGTGGCCCTAAAAAGGACCGATTTATAAAAGGAAGATTTTTAATGCCCCCGCAAATGCTCGAAATGCGAACCATCACGCAGGGCCGTCGAGAGCCAGGTCAGGTCCGGGGGCTGTGCGGCATCCCGGGCCCACTCCTAGGGCTGCCAGATTTAAAATATTTAAAAGCGGGAGGTAGGGTCCTAGCCAGTGGCGGCTTGTGACTTATTAACTTGGGGGTGCACTAAAAGCTTGCTGCAGGCGAAATGCGCCGCAGGCGAAATTTTTTTAAGACCACGCCCAAATTTTGTCAATAATTTTTAATAAATATTTTAAAAATTTATGATTACCCACTTATTTTATTGAAAATGAAAAAAGATAAAAAAAAATAAAAAAGGCCAATTTATTTTTCATTAGTGGGTACATTGTTTAAAAGTAAAGTTCATTTTTCTGTTTTTATTTGCAGCAAACTTATTAATAACAATAAGGTCTTCCCTCAATTTTAATTTTAATTTTTTGCTCAATACTTAATGAGCTAAAATTGTTTCTCAAATATTCCACATTCAAAGTCGTTTTGGCATTAAAACATTTTTATTAAAATAAGTCTTTACTACCCCAAAATAATAACAAAAATATAATTTTTAAATTAGAAACCCATTGTTGGTCAATTCTAAAATGTACGAAATTTTCGGGTAGGTTCTCCAAAAAAGAGGAAAGTTTTATAGATTTTTCGAATAATAAATCGATGTTAATACAAATATTGGGCCGGACGGGCGAGGACAAAATGTATCGATATTTGATACTTAGAACATTAATTACTCGCCAACTCGCCTAACAATTTACATACCTATGTAATGTTTACAAAGTAATTTTTTGTCAACAGAGATTTTATATTTTTTTTTTATAATTTATCATATTTTTTTAACTGCGCAGCCCGAGCACGGGCCCTTAAATGAGACGTGGGCCCGGGAAATTTGCCCCCCAGCCCCCCCCCCCCTCTTGTCAGCCCTGCCATCACGTTCTATGCATTGCTGAAAACTCTCATGAGTAGACAAAACTGCACTTTCAATTTCGGCCCTCGGTATGTTACGTATTGTATTACGAATCCGGTTATTCAAATCTTTTCTGGTCGTAGGTTGAGTCTGAATCACGATGTCCTTTAACCGCCCCCATAAATAAAAATCCAGGCAAGCTAGGTCTGATGATCGCGGAGGCCATGGAAACAGACTTCCTCTTCCAATCCACCGCTGTTGAAATACTGCATTAATATGCTCTCGCACATTAACGGCAAAATGTGCTGGGCAACCATCCAACTGCAAAAACAAGTTTTGCCTTGTTTCCAAAAGCACATCTTCCAACAACAACGGTAATTGATTAGCCAAAAAGTCAAGACAGACATTGCCATTTAGGGATTGCTCAAAAAAATATGGCCCAATAATTCTGCCTTCCAGTATGCCACACCACACATTTAATCTCCAACGTCCTTGGTGCTGAACTTCACGCAACCAATGCGAATTTTCTGCAGACCAATAATGCATATTATGCCGATTGACTATCCCGTCACTACTAAAGGTGGATTCATCGGTCCAAAGAATTTGAAATAAAAATTCTCTATTTTGGCGTATCAAACCTAACATCCAATGGCAATAATAGTCAAACCTCCAAGCAAAATCTTCCCCTTTCAAGGCCTGATGCAAAACGACATGATATGGGTGCATTCTAAAAGTAATTAAAAAGAGTTTAAACGACCCTAACTTTGATGTCCATTACAACTTAACTATGGTCCTTCAAAATATTTTGAACCGTTGTTCGTGATATGTCCGACTTAAGGGATAATGCTCTTGTACCAACATGAGGATTTCCTTCAATATACCCCGTAGCTACGTAGCTAATATTTTCTTGTGTTCTTCCAATTCTTTGCCGTTGAAACTTAGGTCGAAAACAACCATTGGCTCGTAAACTCGCCACTAATAATTGATGAAAAACTCTCACATCGCAAGGACGCCGATTTGGATATCGAGCGGCGTAAACTCTTTTAGCTACTGCGGCATTCTGAAGACATTCAAAATAAACCGCAAGCATATCAACAGCTTCATCATTCGTAAAATGCATATTGTAAACACAAAAATTACTCAAAGTAATGCAAAACTTTGACAACTATTGAAAATTTGGATTATTTATGTTTTGAATAGGTAGATGTTTTGTTTCCATTAATTGTCTTTTTTGTGCATAGAACGTGCGTCAGCATTTCGAGCATTTGCGGGGGCATTAAAAACCTTCCTTTTATAAATCGGTCCTTTTTAAGGCTATAACTTACATAATAGAAGAATTCCAGAAAAATATAGTTACAATAAAATGAAAATTTAAGGGATTTCCGTATAAAATTTTCTATTGCCGATATTTTAGGTAAGGAACAAGATATCGAGATCCGGCTTTAGCGAGCTAGTTTAGGCATTATTTAGCTACTTTTTCATGAAAAAAAATCATACCAATACATTTTATTTTGTTGGGAAAATTAACCATTTCTGTTGGAATGTTGAAAAAAGCCCTCTAGCGGCGATATGTGAAACTTACAAAACTTCAAATATAATGACGTTTGTAGCCCAAGAATAGCTCCTTTTAACGAGCCCAAATTTGTGTTCAAATCGGCTTAGCCGTTTCGAAGATACAGGATGTTATTTACGGAAACGTTTGAATACCCCCCACCACTTTATTTTTAGAGATACTGCAAAAAGTGCCAAACAAAAAAGTTTCAGATTATACTCGACTTTAAAGATCAGGATTTTTTTTTATTAGGTTAATATAGCGGAAATTACAGAAATATCACTTTTTTAGATTCAATATTGCAGTTACGCCCCCTAGCGGCCATTTCAGAAACTTGAAAATATTTTCCAGGATTTTCTCTTGGCCGTTTTAGTAATAATTTTTTTTGCCGCAAGCCTCTACGATCGATAGTTTCCCAGATACAGTACCTCGCATTCTTAGTTGGCCACCCTGTACAGGTTGTCCCAAAAACACGAAACGTTCGAAGTTGTGCCTTTAAATAAAATGCGGTGTATATTATTTTATTTTCGGTTTCAACGATCAACATAAAAATGGTTTTCTTACGATTTTTGAAATATTTCATATTTTGTGAAAATGCCGTAACAATTTTAATGATTAAATTCTCAATATGTATTTTCTTTTTCACACCAAATTTACAGTGGGAGTCTACTAATTGATTAGGTTTTATGTTGCACTTATGAAAAATGTATTGACTAATTAAGGTGTCTAAAAGTATGACAAAATAATTACAACTTTTAAATGATAATAACTTGTTTATTTTAAATCTGACACCACATGTTATGTCAGCAATAGATGTAAAATTTAATTATCTGGCGAAAAGTATTAGGTTTTCCCATAGCTCATTTATTTCCAATAATTTCCATTTAAAAACATCTTTATTGTGCATAATAATTTTACATGTCATGTTAGTTTACATAATTTAATACATTTGATTATATAATCAAGCCAGGCAACGCAGGGTGGCTGATGTTAGCCTTTGATAAGCCAATCATGGCTCGGAATTTAGTTGTTCATGTTCGGACAGTTCCAGTGATCTTTTACTGCTATTTGGGATATGTTTTGTTTTTGCTTGAGATTCACCAGATTGTAACTATTTTAAATGTTTTGGTTTGGCTTAGGGTTTCACTGGAAAAGCGTTAGAAAAGACCAGTTTGAAATATATCCCATAGCTAATTGCTCACGTTTTTATGAAAAATGCAAACATTCATAATTCGGATTGATTTTATTCAATTTAATGTGCCCTAGATGCAAAACTTGCTAATCGACATAAGTTTAAAATATGAGATATGTGCAGGATATGTTTCGCTATCATAATATTAATAACATAGGTAAATATTTTGATGCAAAAGTAGCTTATCAGCATAGAAATTCACATCTGAATTTCACAGTTCGATGCAAAACTCGCCTTATGTTGAGCTGTGCGAGATGCAAAACTAGCTTTTTACAACGCATCCAATCAGCATCGCGCTCATAAACACATGATTTTGGGCGACGAATCGCAAGTGGCGCGGAAGGTGCTGGCTTAATTCAGCTGTTCATAATATTTTCAGTTGAAATGTCTAACGGATGCGAATAGTTTAAATTAGTTTTGTTTTGTTAATTGTGTTACTGTTATCAGAATCTACTCATTATCATGGAAATAATAGAGAATGATTTTTCTATAATATTCATGTAGCAAATAAATTCCATTTAAATTCATAACTATTTTTTAGTGCTGTTACTGCTGTTTTATTTATTTTAAATTATGCAAAACTGTCTTTGTGAAAATATTTGGTGCAAAACTCGCCAAATGTATTTATTTTGCTCAGATATCTCCTCAGTAATATTTTAAAACCACTTGGATGCCTAAAAATAGATATTTTTATGAATAAAATAAAAAAATAATAATGTGGCAATTGGCAAAATATATAGTTTAAAATATGTTTTTCGTGATTTTCTCAAATTGACGTTTAATGCATTAGACGAGTTTTGCATCTAGGGCACTCATGAGTCAAGTCTCCTATTGACAGGTCAGAATTGGTTGTAAAAAAGAAAGGGTTTATAGTAAATGCACTAGGTACTTACTAGTTAAATTAATGTAAAGGTAACGATAAAAAGGAATGATAATGGAGATACAAGAAACATTTGCTTACTTATAACAAGTGTTCAAAATAGCAAAATATACTTGTTTTTTAAAGGTACCTATATATATGCCCTTAATCAATTCTGATTATCAACATATTATTTACATTGATAAGTAGGTATTAGTAGTAATGGCTCTTTTACCTATATAGTAGTTTGTGCATCTGTTATACGAATATTTATATAAAGAATGCAATAAATTTGTAAGCTATTAAAAGAAAGAAGGCCTGTAAGATTAAAATGTTGCTCCATCAAGTTAAGTATACCTATTATTGAATAAAGTATTTCTAAAATTTGTTTATCTGGAGCAACCTAGAATATACAGCTCCAAATTTTCCACTTCACCAGCATTTTATCATTTTGTTTATTGCTTGGCTAAGAATGTCTGTGAGGGGTAACTCAAATTGATTTACAGGAGTAGGTATTTTTGTTACGGCCCTGCACGGGCTGGGTTTTTGTCTCGGGCCTCTACGCGGCCCGGCCCGACTCTCGGGTTCGGGTCGGGTCGGGTCGGGCCACTTAATCAATAAAGGTTCGGGCCGTCGGCGTCGGGCCCTATTAAATGTTTTCGTGCTTTTCGGACCGGCTGGGCTTTTTACGTTTTATATATAGGTCGAAGACCAATACATCATATATATTCTGATAGTTTAGGCTTCATGTTTCATGTTATGGTATGTCATTTTACCAGTTAAAGAATAGATTAAACGTCACTTAAAAAACTTGTGAAGTTTAGTCTATTGTTTGGATGTCAATGTCAAGGTAAATTATTTGTTTAATTACCTTTTCAGCCGGTTGGGTTTTCAGGCCGACCGGGTTTTTCGGGCCGACCGGGCTTTTTTGCTCTTAGTTAACAATTTCTTCGGGCCGCGTCAATGTCTTGGTTGCCGGGCCGGGTCGGGTCGGGTCGTAAAATTTCGGCCCGTGCAGGGTTCTAATTTTTGTTGCCTTTTTTCTGCTATTTTATTTTCTGTAATGCATAATATGTCGGCTTTTATCCAAACAAAAAAGATAATTTTATTTGGGTTTAGTTATAAGTTATGATATCATATGTGTTTAAGATAATATAAAATAAATAAAATTATTCTACATTCAGATTCTATAAAAAATTATTTGACTCTTTATAATGCCAATGCCTTTACGTTACATAAATTTGCACACGTTGACCCTGACTTATGGTCGACACAGGCATAATATTACCTACAACCTAGGTACAAGGTAACGTCATCGCGTCAGACATTTAATTTCCTGGTTTTGTTAAGGCCAGGCGCGCATGAACGATAAATAAATCGGCCGACTATAATCGGCCGATAGTGATTTGTGCCCGTCACAAATTTTTAAATTGGACGATTAGCCGATTTGGTGATCGTTCATGCGCGCTTTTACGTATAGTACCATAGTCCTAAGGCTAACCGCGCACTAGCGATTTTTTATTGTTCAAGTTCAAAGTTGCTTAATTAAAAAGTAGCCAATAAACTTGAATACCGCGCACAATCCGATAGATAGTTGCTTTCGTTTAGGTCATTGATGAATTTCATTGAAGTACCTAGCTGGTGTTGCGTCAATTATTAAAAAAAAAAAAGAAAAATAAGCGTAAACTGGGTTCATTCAATCGTCAGTCTACGACATTTCAACGGTTTTAAATTTCGGTCAAAATACTATTTTTATATTAAATTACATAGTGCAGGCCGCTTCTCAATTTCGATTATAAATAATTACACATCCAACGACATTTTCAAATAATTATTACTTTTTATAAAACACAACAACGTTCAAAATAAAAAGTCTTGCATACGAATGGGCAACTAATTACTAAGTTGCCGAAAAATAGTTGATAGTGCGCGACAAACCTTCTCCGGTATTTCAATGGACCGATTTATTTGTCATGCCCGCCTAGCATAAGTCAATGATACAACCCTCAACACAACCTTTGCTGAAATTAAAATTTATTGTAGTTTCTTATAAAAAAGCTACCTATGTGTATAATATTTTTTAAAACTGTTATTTTAGAAATTTAAATACCGTGCGAGCAAAAATTATTTGCATCAAAGAGGGCTTAAATTAAAAAACGTGGGGCTTGGTTTACATCACAATGATATGGTGACGATATATCTAACCAAGTTTAGGTTAAAATATTGTCAAATTCATATTATGACATGATATGCCAAACTGATGAGTAATAAAATAAGTAGACAAATACAAATTTATTTTTGTTGTTTACAAAATTAACAAAGTAAGAACAGACAGCTGCAACAAATTGCTGAAATTGGTCATGCTCCAAGCATAAATTCACACGTCCCTTCATATTTTCGAGAGTGTTGACCAGTATCTCTGGAGAAATGTTACGACATTCTTGGATAATCCTTTCTTGTAATTGTTCTAAAATTGCAACTGGTGTTCTAAAAATAGTGTTCTTTAAATGAGGAAAAACGAAGTAATCCATAACCGTTAAACAAGGTGATCTAGGTGGGAATTCAATGTCTGATCGAAAACTGATCAATCTGTCGTCGAAAAAATTGCGTAAGTAGTTAACACGTTAACTGCCATGTAGGTCACCGGTGACCTACGGGTAGTTGTTCATGGGGCACCGTGCGGGTCACCGGTGACCTACAGTCAATTTTGTCAATAACTTTGTCGAAACCCAACATAACATAAAATTTCGAGCGGTAAGATGACCTACGACGATTCGTCTAATGCAGGCATATCATGTTTTCCTTATATTGTATTTTGCCTACCATTTAGGTACCTATAGCTGTATAGGGACACCGGTGACCAAAACCGCCCTGAGCGCTGCGTAGGTCACCGGTGACCTACACTTAAAAATCAATATTACAGCCCTTTGGAGAATGATATCACAATATTTCAGATACATATTAATAGTCATCAAATGGTTTTTACTAGTCAAAAATGAAAATGGCGCCGAGGGAAATTTTTTGAAAATCAGCTCGGCAGTGAACGTGTTAATAGTTTCGGCGGCTGTATGGGCGGTTGCACCGTCCTGTTGAAAATATCCAAAACGCAGTTCGTCGTCAAGTAATTGCTCCACAAATGGATTCAAAATATTGTCTCTATACCGCTGTGCTGTAACTGTGTCATGGAAAAAAATAGGATCAACAATTCTTCTTCGGGAAATAGCTAACCAGACACCAATTTTTTGTGGGTGCAAAATGGGGATTTTCACTACTCCACATGCGTATATTCTGAGAATTCACATAACCGGAGAGGTGGAACCAGGCTTCATCCGAAAAAAATGCCAGCTCTAATAAATCATTTCTTTCTAATAAATTTTGGGTAAACCATTGAGAGTAATTCCTGCGTCTCTCAAAATCTGCGGCTTGTATTTCTTGGAATACTTGCACCTCGACTTGCACTTTATAAGGAAATAAATTTAGCTGCTTCCTAAGAATAGTCCTGCATGTTCCATAAGATCTTCCCACTTCTTGGGACAGGCGTCTTATACAATTTGTTGGCGTATTTTTCATTATTTCACGAACGTTTGCAACAAGTTCTTCTGTTCTTACAGTTGGTCTTCCTGCTCCTTTTTTGTGTTGTATAGAACCTGTTTAACTAAACACAGCCACGGTTCTTTTCAGGCAATGATAAAAATCCCCAGCAATAAAAGCAACGTTAGGAAAATGTTCGGGAAAATCGTCCATGCACAATCCCGGATTGTATTGCCACTCACCATTTACTCTAACCCCGTTTCGAAAATACGTTTCAACCATGAATGTTTTGTGCTGTTCCGTAAAGCCCATTGTGTGAATTGTTCAAGAAACTGGAAAAATTAGCGATGAATCAAATTACTTGTAACGACTGTCAAAGATGACGGAATAACTGATTGATTGTTAATTCAGGTAGTTACTGACACCCAACAGTTATTAAGCTCTACGGCTAAGCATTACGACCTTAGATGCAAGGCCCTCTTTGATGCAAATAATTTTTGCTTGCACGGTATATGTGGCACTTGAAATTGGTAATTAAGTAATTTACTTTAACGATCCAGAAAAAGAGCCGTACTGGTACTAGCATCGGTTTTGCGTATTTCCATTTTCCATTCGCGTCTTGCATAATTATACCGAAACCGTTTTAAAAATGACTAAGTATAACGTCGGATTGCAGAAATATTTTTAACAATAATTAATTACCTAATCAGCCACTTTGACTGTGAAACGATTTTCTCACAACCAGAGTGACCCGGTTAGCTTAATTCTTGATTTACTAATTTAATTAGGATTGATTGTGAGTGTGAGTGTAAATTATGTTTGCCATGCAATTTTCAAGATATATATTATTTGTTTATTGAGAAATGCTGATTTTGTGCAATAAACGAACTTCAAAATAAATATTTCTTAAATAGTAGTAGTAGTTCACCTATCACTAAATATGATCAGTGAAAATAAATTAAATACGTGCAAATTTCATATCACTCGAAAGCCAAAGGTTCAAACAATGTTGGTCATTTAATGGATTTTAAATTTTGTGCTCTCATTGGAAAAAAAATTGTGGCTAAAGAACGGCGACTTATATACTGCCCCGTATATATATATACATGTCGGGTAGTTGTAAAAAGATTTTAAATCATAATAAGCTTATCAGGCAACATTGATTGTGACATGAATGACATTGGTAGAAATGATTTTCTCACAATCAGAGTGGCCCGGTTAGCTTAATTCTTGAATTAGGGGAGACCGAGGCAGGTTGTAACACGGGGTAAGTAGTAACACACCAAATATTTTCCTAATTTAAAAGCTGGCAACCCCGCACCCTATGTAGGGTTTTGGAGAACACTGTGAAGCTTAGTTATGTCTAGACAGTCAAGGAACAGACATTGTGGTTAAGGTTATTTCCGATATTGTTTATATTGTGGCACGTAAGTAAAAATCGATATCATAATTGTGATTCAAAATAAATGTTACAAGCTGCCTGCTAAGTTTTTTTGTCATAAATAAATCATTGCAGTCTAGGCTAGGTTATTACTATATTGACAAAGCTATGCATGATCATATATTTACTTTTTTTTCTGCAGAGACAAAACGAAAAAAATCGATCCGGGGGTAAATTGTAACAATCTAATTGCGGCAAAATGTAACATGTTACAATTTACCCCACTATATATGTGCCATGTACCTTAATACCTACTGTCTTCTATTGTTTAGGATAAGAACGTATACTAAAAAAACAGAAAGAGGTTCTACTTCTAAAGAAGACATGGAAAAGGCTGTAAACAGAGTTGTACATAATAAGGAGTCGATATGTTCTGTTGCAAGTGCTCTAAATACATGTCACGTGACTCTTTATAGATATGTAAAGAAGGTGAAAGATTCAGAAGGTCGTATCAAGTTATAGGCAACGTCCAGTTTTAAATAATCAGCAGTCATCTAGCTTAGTTGAATAGGTACTTAAGTGGATCCGACCGGGCTAAAATTTGCCATGTTAAATTGCTGTTCTTTTTGGCCCGAATTACAAAAAAACTAAGATAATTATTAGAAAAAAAAAATTACCAATGGAAAGGTAGGATCTATGTGGGTGTGCGAAAGTTATTTTCATGCAAAAAAAAAATTCTAAGAAAAAGATACTAGCCAATGAAAACCCGGAAAATAAATACTTAAGTTCATTGGATGGTTAAAAATATTGAACATTTTTTTTTTTAATGAAAATAACTTTCGCACATTCTCCAATATCTGTAGAGTCCAAATTTAAAAAGTTTTTTAAAATCCAATAATAAACATGGCCAGGATTCGGGCCAAGAGAACGCAATGTTTTTGATCTCTGAATACAAATGAAAAGATTTTGTCTTTGTTGAAAATCGACATTTGGTTTTTGCTACACGTTGTGTACATGGGATGGTACGTCTAAACATATAAACATTATTTTCTAAGCACTAGTAGACTATATCCTAAGCTTCGCTTGCGATGATTATGAAAAAATCAGCAAGTAGGGTGGTCGACGTTTCGAATATATTTAACTTATCACAGTTTTCAGCACGCAGTGTTATGCTAACGTGTTAAACGTTTACTCATATATTATTATGGTGCTTTTAAATTTGTGGACATTTCTATAGGGTGTTCAAAAAAATATTTTGTAAGTTTAATTTGCATTTATTTTATAAATAATTAATTTTAGATTTAGAAATATTATAACATAATTCCTGACAGTTAATTAATAATAATCTCTTATTGGAAACAAAATCTTATAATAAAAAGTTGATATAATTATATACATCATTATAGGCCCTTTTACGTTGGCGTTCTTAGTTATTAACTTTAATTTTAGTTTTCTGAACGCTTTGTAATCTTAAATAATAATATAGTATATCTTCCCAAATTATGTAAATAAGCAACTAAAATAGGTTTATTTCTTTCTAAAATCACCAACCAACTTTTATTTTGGTATTTAGCGAGGTATTTAGTTAAATCTAAATAAAGTTAAGTTCTTAGGGTCCTAATATTAATAATTAAATTGGACAAAACCCTTTTTCCTAAAATTATTTCAAGCCCCTCACAGTATAATATTCTCACTGTAGCACACGTATTTTTACATTTTATACGAATAAACTGTGTATAATGATGTATGACAATATTAGTAGTTTAAAATGCCAAATTGTAATAGTAGTATGGGCATCCATAATAATTTATGTAGTTGCATTTTTTGTTTTACCAACATGGGACCCCGCAAAACATATTTTAAAGTATTTATTAAAAGGTAACCAACTTATACCTGTACATATAAGTACGGGTACACGATCGCTTTTTACAGAGTGTTGTTTTTTTCAGAACTCTTAGGAACAAGTCGAGTTTTATAATATGTCTAAACGGAATAGTTTTTAAGATACTAGCATTTAAAAAGTTATATTTTAGATACTTTAACAGGCTCTCTCATTCCTATTCTAAATTTAAATTTTTTCCTTAAAATGTTAACTTCCGATAAACTTTCGGATGTCCGGTAAAACTAGGGGTTATAATTATTGGAATGCGTAGACAATGAAAAACCAACATACTCATGTAAAAGCCGTTTTTCTCTAGGTTATGCCTATAAGATACCATAGCCTGTCAATTGCCTAGAAGTGTAGTTTTTTAAATGCCAAAATTTCAAGAATTATTTAGTTTAGGCGTATACTATACTGTTATACAACATTAAAAATAATAATAATAATAATAATAATAATAATAATAATAATAATAATAATAATAATAATAATAATAATAATAATAATAATAATAATAATAATAATAATAATAATAATAATAATAACCGGAAGTAATAGAAAAAAAAGTTTTAGGTTTTGAAAAAGATGGTATGTCTAAGGAGCTTAAGAATTCAGATACCTGAGTGTACCCAATTCCTACCGAAATACTGCCATTTACTGCAGATACATTTATATTAAAAGTCTTTTTTTGAGGATCTTCAGTTCTCACTCGATAATCAACATTGCATATTTTGCAAGTTAATATAAAAGTTGAAATTAGGCCACTTCTATATTCTCGTTTTACATAAACTTGATTGCTTGTACATGAAAAAAGTCCATGGTGGGGAAAATTTAAAATCTGTTCCACAAAATAAAATACATCAATAATTCTTCTACCAGTTAATCGGATATCGTCATATTGTGTTTTTTCGCTAAAAAAAAGTAAATATCATGTCGGTTTGCACAAAACTTTTAAAAATTATTTAGTTAATTTGGTAACTTTGACTCTGACATAAATGACATTGGCCGAAATAATTTTTATCGTCAACCGTCAGTAAAGTCGTACATTATCAGAGTGATTTCCGGAAGTAAACGAACACTTTATTTTATTGTAAAATAAAATACTTTACCTGCCGCAAATGCGGCAGATAAATACTTTTATCTGCCGCAAATTAGTGACTTTGACAATTTTGACATTTATTATTTAAAAATCGTCTGTCACTGTCACGCCTCTAACTTTATAATAAAATTCGATGAGTTATACCTCAATTTTTTATATTATAAATTCTAAACGGTTGGCGATAAAATGTTGTATGCACACCGTCAGTAAAGTGTTTTATCGACTCGCCTGTTATTCGCCTCGCTCGCTCATCTCATAATTTCGGACTCGTTCGATAAAGAATCACTTTACTGCCTTGGTACATAAATAACTATTATACAATCAAAGTAGCCACTTACTAGATTGGCCACTTTGAGTGTGAGTAAATAATAAATGAAAGACTATATTTTAAATATATTGCTCACGGCGATTACTCATAACTTGGTTGTATGGACAGAAAAGTTACTTTTACAACAGTATCTGGAACGCCAGGAAAGAAATAGAGAAAATTAAAACAGGCATTCGCGGCGCGTCAATGGTAATTATGTCACAGACAAAGTTACCTACCTGGTTAGTTATAGTTTAAAATCTTTGTGCTTCACAATTTATGAAAAAATTTATAAGCAATAATTATATTATTAGTAATTCTTATTGTCCGCCATAATTATATGATAAATTTAGTGCTTGTAATTTTACCTATAAACCATACCTAATAAAATTGCATTTTATAAAAAAAATCTAAAGTTTACAGTATCACTGCGAAACTTTTTCGTTATTTAAAATTAAAATTTACCTCTTTCGTTTCCGTTTTGGGGTCAAATTGATATCTGGATTCATAAATTCTTTTTGTATGTTCTTATCACTAAAAATAAAATTTAAATTAATATTTTTTGATACTAAACAAACAGCCAAATCAATCATCCCATATTGGGGCCCAATATACTTACACGAAAACTTCTGGCATAGGCTGACGCTCAGAAAACCGAATGTTGTTACCAATATTTAAGGACGTAGATGGTAAGCAACGACTAAAAAATAGTATGTAATAATTAATTGTTTAAAACATTCAGCCCATTAATATATAGGTAGATAATTACAAAAAAAAATTGCCCTCACCTTTTTTCCTTAATATTAGAGACCAAATCAATATTATGCAAGCTGATTTTATTTGCCACTCTGGAATGAATCCTAAAATTAATTCATTCAATTATTTTCAATTTTATGTTTATTTTTTTGATTTATTTTAAATAATTATTTAGGAATCCATAACATATTCCGTTCGGGTATAGTACATAGTAGGTAAATATAATGGACGACCTTTGTATTCTCTCGTTTGGATAGACCTACTATGGTAATGAAATGTCGTATTTCTAAATTTTATTATGTAGATGATATCCGCGAATTGATGGTAAAAGCTTTTAATTTTTCACTTCTCGCAAAAAATATTAATAGGCTATAAAGAAATAAAATTTGCATCTAGTAATTTTCTCTCAGATGACCAAAAAATATGAAAGTACTTATAAAAATATATGAAAAATAAAAAAAACTGAAGATAGTATTTAAATTTTTTTTAAATTCACTCAAAATTTTAAATTCAAAATTCTGAACTAAAACCTGTGGGGGTTTAGATCCCTTTAAATATGCAACTGATAACATGCATCATGATTGACTTTTTTAATAAATGTGCATTCTCAAATAATAAACTTTTAGGTTTTAAATTACCTGCATAAATTGAAACCTACCCAGAATTTCGAAAATATTTTTGTTAAGAATGTTAGTGCAGATTTTACCTTTTAACAAAATTTATGTCATTTTTGTTATTTACAAAAAAATAATTTTACTTACTTTTTTTGGGCCAATTTTCTATTTTTTTTATATTTATTTTTCACTCTTCGCTTATTAGAACCCATTATCAGAAAATCGTTAGTTAGCTCACGCTAATAAATACACTGATGTTAATTGACTGATGCACTAACAACGAATAAACGAATATTTTTTACACAAATGATTTGCTACCTGGAAATGTCGGCGTCTTTGATTTCTGTGAAACCCAGAACACCGCGCCGCCGACTGGTTTCTTGCGATCTTCAGTAATCCTTCATCGTTCGCGTGCATTTATTTGGTAATACCACGATATTATGTAGTAAGCCAAGGAATATTATTTCGCACATTTTCTTATAGCTTTGCGGCTCGAGCTGGTATCTACGAAGGCGTAGAAGCGCCCAATATTTTTTTTTTAAATATAGGATAGCATTTACAACAAAATTTAGACGAATTTTATAACTAAACCCTTGATTTAAAGAAAATACCAATATAAGCTTGAACTAAGTATTTTTATTCGCATTTTTTGATTTAAAATATTAGCTACATAATGGCCATCCTTTTCGGTCTCAAAATAATCTTTATACCGATATATATCATGCTCTTTTGTTTGCAAACATATTTAAATTAATATTAAAAACATTAAGGATCAAGAGGGCGATTTGCTTTGAAAATACTAAGCGTAATATGTCATATTATGTAGTACCGCTCCGACAGTGAAGAGAAAGATCGCTGTTTAATACCTAAATGCGCTAAAAGAGTTAACGACGATAACCAGCAGGCTGACGAAGAAAATTTCGGATATTTTCTCGCCCCGTCGCGACTCGCATGGAGACCTTGGAATAAGATTTCAGAAATATCGTTCGGATACTCTTAAACACGCTTCAAAATTTTATTTTGGTTTAACTCCTAAAGAAGTCCGTAAACTGGCTTATGAGTGTGCGTTAAAACATGAAATTAAAGTTCCTGATTCCTGGGAAAGAAACAAATCTGCTGGGGATGATTGGCTAACCATCTTTCTTAAAAAAAATAATGATCTCTCTATCAGGACTCCAGAACCTACAAGTTTACAAAGGGCAACGGATTTCAATAAAACCAATGTTTCTATTTTTTTTTTGATAAACTAGCTAACGTTAGAGATAGATACAGTTTTACAGCTGCACAAATATGGAACCTCGACGAGACAGGGGTAACCACTGTGCAGAAAGTAAGCAAGCACTTTTGTTTAATTTGCACTGACTCATATGGGCGTAGCAAACCTAACGAAAAAGCCAGAAGTGTAAAATGTGGTCACATGTAGCTTGCACTGACTGCCATCATTGCGATTCTGATAGTGAATAGATAACCAAAAATAGCTACATTATGTTAAATAATGTTTATTTATGTTTGTTTAAAATGTTTTTTTATGTTTACGTTTCTATTTAAGTAAATATATACCAATAAAAAAATATGCGTTACCACTTATTACCCCGCTTACTGTTACTTTTTACCCCGAGACGGGGAAATTTGTAACAAAGGTTCGGATCTATTTAAAACAAAAGTTTAATTTTTGAAAATATTGTTATAATATTTAATCAATTTGTTCACAACATATGTAAGTAGACATTCACGACAAAAAAAATTGATTAGTGAAAACAGCTGCAAGAAAAAAATTTCAAATATTTTTCGCTACAACCTGCCCCGGTCTCCCCTTTTAATCAGCTACCTTTTTCATTGTAAAGAAATTATGTTTCCCAATGTCATTTATGTCACAGTCAAAGTTACTTGTTTAGTTCATTTTAAAAACTTTTGTGCGTCCTAACATTAGTGTTTTAAATTTTCTTCTGGTTTTTAAATTTTTCCACTAATAGTTGTAGGAATAATTAATTGAAATGTATTACCCATAGTACTTTTAACTATTCGTTGTTAACATTTAAAATGTTTTACAGATTATTCAGTTTTGTGGTCAATTAATAATAATATATGTATATTGTCTGTACATACTATAATAGAGATGTGTGTTATCTGGGATACATGTTCAGATATTTTTGGAGGGGGATATTATCAACTCACAACTCGACAAGAAGGGTTGCCCATAAAGGTCAACCCAAAATAGTGTTGTAGCAGAAAATAATTTTATAAACAATTTAAAAAATTTCAAATCATTCTTCATAATATAATATTAACATGTCTTTAATGACTGATGCTATACACATAAAAGTTGGTTAGTGGTTTTATTTTACATAAGTATTCAGTTATCAGATAAAGTTATTGAATTATTCCAATAAATATTGGTTTAACCTCAGACCAACCCTTTCACTGCGCGGTGCTCAAATAAAGTCGCACGCCAAATTGCCTATTTTTTACCGCTTGCGAATATACTTGTTAAGAGCACTGTAAACTAATTGGGTATGACATTAGACACTATATTATAACCTCCCAAACACAAGTGAAATAAAAAAAAAGGTTATATAGTGTAAGGTTATGTAATGTTGTAAATATATTGGTACGGAACCCTTCGTAAGCAAGTCTGACTCACACTGGGCCGGTTTCTCCAATTCCGGAACTCACGTTTTGTTCCTCATATTCGCTGTCACTTCTGGCTAATATCTCTTCAAGTTGTTTATCTGTAAGATATTTCCCAGCCATATTCATTTATTCTAACACAAAACTTGTCGAAACAACCAAAAACGCGAACTCTAAATATGTAAACGTACAAAATCAGTTAAATTTCGTGGGAAACATTCACGGCCCCACCCTACCTCGGTCCAACCGCCCGCCCGCCACCGCGCCAATTTGAAACGAGCGGCCTGCAAACAATACGTGGAAACTCAGCCAACGAGATTATTTTTTGTCTAGAGCAGCCTGATCCTATTTTTATAAGCAAAACGACTATACTCGTCCAGAGCAGTATAAGGCGTGGCGAATATATTCGTCCGGAGCAGCGAAAGGGTTAACAAATTGAAAATTAGGGAAAAAAAAAGTTGAAAATGAAAATTTCATAGTTAATAAAACAAATGAAAATGTATGTTTTCGGTTTTATTTTCGTGTATAAAGAATAGAAGCACCAACAAAGAAATGTCTACAAAAATAATATGAGGGTGTTAAAAGTTTTATTGGGTAGTCTATACATATGTATGGTACCCGCGAATAACAATAAAATTGGATTATTGTAACCGGGATTGTAACCATTCAAATCAAATTAAAGAATCCTTTATTATATAAAAAACATTATTCTTGTTTAGAATGGTTAATTTAAATAATAAAATTTGCCACATTAATCTATAAATTAAACTTATTATAATAATATTAATACGCAACAGGTAGAATTAAAATTTTAAAAATTAAATATGCTGTACGATATTATTAGGAAATATGAAAGCTCTACCATTAAAATCGAGAGACAATAAGTGAAAAAGTTTGCTGGAATTAAAATAGTAAAAACTGGAGAGAATTTTTTTATTTCTTATAAACATGAACATAAGTAAAACTTCTATGTAGTTAACAATTAATCTGTTTGTTATTGTGGCTATCAGACCATATTCATAAAGTGATTCCACCACTGCACTGCATGCATGCACTTCAGTCACCAAGTCACCAGTCCTACAATCTACAATAATTGTACCAGTCCTACCCTGCATCCTTTTCCTTGGCCTGATAACAATAACCACAACCAAGAGGGATGGGAAGACCCGGTTCTTTTTCGTGACCCGGGTCTCAGCAGAACAGATCATTCATTTATTTCATTTGAATGACCCGTTCATACAACATACAACCGACTCGCAGCTCGCACATATACACCAGGTCTTCAGGGTCATATTAACGATAGGGTCACAGAACATGATCGATTCGAAAAATCACCGGTCTTTCTAATTCGGTCATTGCGAACGAATCGTTCATCAACGACTAGTGATGTAAATGAAAAAAAACCTTGATTTTTTTTCAAAACTCGACGTTTTTTTTTGAAAAAAACATCAAACTGCGTTTTTTTTCACAATAATTAAAAATCTGTATTATCTTGTTGAGTTTTTTAAAATAAAGTGCAATCAACACGAAAATATTTTTACATTTGTCAATAAACATATATTTAAAGAAAAAAACGACCATAAAACATCAATTTATAAAAAAAATATGTAACACAAAAACCTGTAGTTGCACTATACAAACAATGTAAGTGACGTCATCATTTAGCAAGAAAACTATATTTTAAATAAGTTTCAAAAACGCTTCACAAGAAAAATGGCTTTAGTCGTTTAGCCGTCTGCTTTGCTTAGGCTTGCCAGAAGTACCCCTTTTGGGGGTACAATACCCCTTTTTGTAATTATATTTTTTAAAGTATCCCTTTTTGAAAAACCTAAAAGGGGTACCGAAAATACCCCATTTTAGGCCGCTCGAACATTTTTATCAAGAGCAAAATTATTCCATATATTGGAGTTATTAATGTTTTTATTATATTTTTTATTTATATTACAATAAATAGTTATATAATTTACCATATTAAAGTGAGTTTTTTAATCCACATACTGTTTTACTTTTGCTTTAATGTTTTTATTAGAGATGGGTCAGACCCGCTATTTTTGTTTAGCAGCTGTTTCTGCTATCGCTAAACAAAAATAACAGTTAGAAATAGCTGCTATTTTAATAGCAGTTGCTATTTTAGCATTATTCGTCTCGTAAAACGACACGTGAAATGAAGGTATCGAAAATACAATCACTGCGAGTGCTGCCCAGGTATTTAGACTTCTAAAAAAAAAAGGTCGCCCCTTCCGTGAACTAGTTATCCCAGCACTACTGACAACCGCTTTATACCGAATCAAATAGCAGTTTAAAAAAACAGGCTGCTATTTAGCAACCCATCTCTACTTCGCAGTAAGTAAATCGAAATTGTAGTTCGAAATAGCATAGCAGATAACCAAAATTACCTAACCTGAGAACCGCTCATTTCGCTCTATCAGCGCCAGTTCACAGTCAAAAGTAAATATTAGCTGCTAAAAATTAGCAGCTAATTTTAAAGTTCGTAACATTTAGCATTATACCGAATCAAATAGCAGTTAAAAAAAAGCAGGCTGCTATTTAGCAACCCACCTCTAGTTTTTATTGTTTCTTCCAATTAAAGTTGAATTTTTTTTAAAGCATTTTTATGGTTTGTTACACTGTTTTTGTGGTTTTCTTGAGGATTTTGTGTGGTGTATTTTATTTTCCTAATTAAAAATCAAGCACAAACATTAAAAAAAGGGCGTGGCACCCAAAAAATTTTCGCCTGCGGCGCTATTTTTTTTTCTCCTTTAATTACCACCCGCATAACTAAGTGCTGTATACGCGCCTGCCTGCATGTAGATAAGTACCTCTCTTTCCAAATTTATTTCTGGCAAGCCTAGCTTTGCTATTTAAAAGAAGCTTAGTGTTGTGTGCTTTTCAAATAATATCGATTTAAAAAACTTAAAAGGCTAAATCTTGCGCAAACTTGTCTTCACATTCCACGAGTCTGCGTAACGACAACGACTCGATGAACGAATTAGAATGATTTCATCAGGCGCACCATGCACAGCGCACAGCACTCACAGAAGCATGTAACCAACTTCGAGTCGGGCAATATGACAGACGTGCACGGTCTGTTTTATGGCGGGATTTTTAAATGATGCCTTTATAAAAAAAACGTGGATTGGTTTTTTTTTACGTTTTTTTTTCAGGTGGTCAAAAAAACGGTTTTTTTACATCACTATCATTGACTGATCAGTTCTCAGTTCTCACCACAGAAAAAAGGGCTTGTCCGGTCAGGGAGAGTCATATGAACGATAGGGTCAAAGGGCGTGATTGATTCGATCACGGGTGATCACGGGTCTTTCGTTCACGAACGACTCATCGCTAACAGCTAATGTATTGCCAATGCCAACACACCACGTCGCATTCCCGCTGGATTATTCTAAAGCCGCTAGAATTCGCCAAAAGTAAAATTAACTACGTTGGAGCGTTTTAATCTGGTAAGTGAAGTAAAATTTAAAAAAAAACTGCTATTACAACCTATAACCTTAAATAACCTACATCCGGCCACAACCTATAACGTATTCAGCGGTCGTGGAATCCAATCATAAGCGTAGTTCATACTAGAGATGAAACGGATATCCGGAAACTATCCGGTATCCGGCCTATCCGGCCTAAATTTAATATCCGGCCGGATACCGGATATTCAATAATTACGACACAATTCGTGACAATTCCCTAAAATCAACTTTAATAGATAAATCTTTTTGTGGTAAATAATAACAAAATGGCTTAGAATTATGACTTTCTTTTATTTAAAGCTGAAAAAGTTACAAAAAGTCACAGAGAACAAAAAATAACCTTCTGAAAACCTAAAATTATCTTAATTCTTAATACTCAAAATTAACAAGTGGTAAATTATGGTGAATAAAGGGCAAATTTTCAGAGTTTGCAGGCAACAGGCGATTTCGCTTGTTTTCGTACACCAAGACAGCTTCGGAAAACAGTCTCTCGCTATAAACACTGCTGCAAGGAGCTGAAAGGTACACTTTGGCAAACTTGGTCAAATATGGATAGTGTTTCGAGTTAACTGACTACAATATTCGGCCGCCGGATATCCGGCTATCCGGCCTCGAAGATCGCCGGATATCCGGTATCCGTTATCCGGCCAAATAACTATCCGTTTCATCTCTAGTTCATACACACGCAAATTCACAGATTTTGCAGTTTAAACAATGATTTTGGTGTCTATTTAATTTTACTTTTTTTTCAATTAAAACCGTTAAGCCGCTAAATGTTTTTGCCCCACATTGGAAAAACAGGCTCTATCTAGCAGAAAATTCACTATGTTGGCAACACTGCGCACAATAGACTTTGGATGAGCGTTAAAAGTAAGAAAGGTTCTGTATTTCCGTACATGGGGGGTAGCGGACAACGGACAATGCAAAACAAAACAAAGCATATGTACATAGGATTGATAGGTAGCCGCTTGTCGCTAGTCATGAGGATACCAAAAGGATGAATATAACCCTATAGGGAATTTTTTGGACGGAAGTGACCGAATTCAGGGAATACCGAAATTTCGGAAAGGCGCGGACAGTCCCCCTTTAAATGTCTTAAGTAATAATAAAGTGTAAAATAAATAAATTTTGAAAAAAAAGCTAGTCTTATAAAACACTTACCTTTTTATTTGATATTAAAATTTAAGCAGGCTAAATGTCAGAGGGAATACGTTTTTTATTCGCGTTTCAGTGTTTCACAACTCGTCAAATAATATAGCTCAACTAACTCAGAACTTTTGTATATATAAGTATAGTTTCAAAAGCGTTTTAAAACCTTAAAAACTTAGACCAGTAAGTAGTAAGATTAAAAATCAACACTGACAAAAACTGCAGGTTCACCAACAAACAGTCGGGAGTAAAATTACACCAAAATCCCAGCTGTTTCCGCGTATCTCGAATAATGCTCGATTATGAGTGGCGCAACACGTGCGTCCTTGATTGATACCATTCGGGCGTAGTAAATTGCGCTGTTGCCGTACTGTGAAAGTTATCGACAAAAAACTATTTTCTGCCCGGTTGCTGTTCGTATGGCAAAACAAAGATATTCGTTGATGGTGTATTATAAAGTGTCGTTGCATGCACGGTAATATGAAATACCTATACCGATATTGATTTTTATTTTGTTGTCGCTATATTCGATATATAAGTATAGGGTAAAGACGTTTTCTATAATATTTGCTTTATTGGGACAAATAATTATAGAGGTACCTACAATTCCTTTAACATTTTTGTAACACGTCAGAATATAAAATTAACCGCTGTTCATGTGTAGAAAACTCTACAAATCAGGAAATATAAAAGGGATTAAATACAGAACTAAATAGAAATCGACAAACCAAACCAATACAACATGCAATAAATGACCATAAAATACCTATATAAAAAAGAAGACGTTGCAGAAGCATTTGGGAAGTACTTTGCAACTATAGCAAAAGGAAAAATCCAAAATCACTTCAAACTCAATATTTTAATGAACTCAACGACTATACAAAACCAAAACTAAACACCATTTTCTCGTGACCGTTACAAGGGAGAAAGTCGGGAGGATTATAATAAATCTGAAAAATCAACTTGTTTTGGTGGTATACCAAAAAAGGTTTTAAAGAATGGGCCCGAAGAGATAGAAGAACCCCTTCAACATCTAATAAATAGAAAAAAGAAAAGCACAAAGTCTTTCTCAACAATTTTTTTTAGAATAGCTAGGCGAACCTAGGATAATTCATAATAGTAGTAGAAACAGTCATCATCGGGAAAACGAAGTAAATGGTACAATGCTGATGTTGTTAGCAGTAGAGCAGTAGAGCTTTCAATGGTACCTACATACGAGGAGTGAAAAAATTTGAATAGTCAAAAGTCAGAAAAGATTTCAGTATACTGAATAGTCAAGGACTAGTGCAAATGCACTGTCTTGGGTGGGCAATGAATAAGAGAAAAAAGAAAAATTAGGAAGTTTTAAAAGACTTTGTAAAAATCATTTTTAAGTTTAAGTAATAAAAAATCTTTAGTTTAATTCAACTATATGTCGGAGATATGTGAAAGTGGTAAAATAAGAGGGAAAGAAAAAAATTTTTTTCGTAAAAGTCATGCAGATGCTTTCATTTAGCTTGAAATAAAATACTGATGGGGTACCAGGCTTGTTACGGACCGGTTACCCCGGCATGAGTCAAAACTTGCCTTCTAAGACGTTCTAGTAAAGTTTGAAAACTTTTTAAATTTTCTAATCTTTTAATTTTGCACACAATGTGTAAGTTTTGACTCCTGCCGGGGTAACCGGGCCGTAACAAGCCTGGTACCCCAACAGTATTTTATTTCAAGCTAAATGAAAGCATCTGCATGACTTTTACGAAAAACATTTTTTTTCTTTTTTCTTTCCCTCTTATTTTACCACTTTCAAATATCTCCGACATATAGTTGAATTAAACTAAAGATTTTTTATTACTTACACTTAAAAATGATTTTTACAAAGTCTTTTAAAACTCCCTAATTTTTCATTTTTCTCTTCATTTCCCACCCAAGACAGTGCCTTTGCACTAGTCCTTGACTCTTCAGTATGCTGAATTTTTTTATGTCTTCTGACTATTCAAATTTTTTCACTCCTCGTATGTACCATTGAAAGCTTCATTACGGCTTAGTCTCACTTGTTATTTTCTCTACTGCTAACAACATCGGTATTGATTTACTTCGTTTTCCTGAACTCGAAATATTATGTCGATTTAAACTATTATGAATTATCCTAGGTTCGCCTAGGTATTCTAATAAATATTGTGGAGAAAGACTTTGTGCTTTTCTTTTTTCTATATATTTAACTCCATTTTGAGTATGGACTACTTTTTACAAAATCTAATAAATACTTAGTTAGGTATCACTCGAACATTCCCATCCACATCAAAGCTATCCACTGTAATACTAAACTTTAAAGAGGACAATGAATGTAACATTGACTACAAGCCAATATCCCTGCTCACTATATTTTTGAAAATCTTTGGCGTAGACTATACGACAGACTAATGAATTTTTTTGGCCGATTTAAAGTGATAAGGAACGACCAACATGGTTTTTAACGGGGTAAAGCTGCATTCCAACATATGTAATTTAAACATCAAGAAGTAGAATCAAACAAGGTGGTTGTCGTTCGTTCACTCGATCACTTTAAACCTAAAGTTTGTCGAACAGAAACTTTATGCTCTTGGAATAAGGAGAAACGCACTGTCCTTAATAATGTCATTCCTAATCGAAAGAATAAGGCTGTTAGTCAAAATCGTACCTTCTCAGAATATGAACTAAACATCGAAGCTGCCCAAGGATCTGTCCTCGCACCTCTTATATTCATATTAAGTATTTGTGAAAGATCTATTACTACCTGGATTCACTATCAAATTTGCCGACGATACCACGATCGCCATATCAGCAGACTCTAAAGCACACAGAAAAATACAAGAAGTAACAGAAAAAATGAATAGATGGTGTTTTTCGAATCAACTTATAATAAACAAGGACAAAACGGCACACATTCAGTTCTACAAACTTCTCCCGAACTTTCTGGGAACATATCTTGATTCCAAACTATTGTAGGAACCTCAACTGGATCATATATGCTTAAAATTGGTACAAGCTTACTACGCTATACTAAAATTAAGATACACAGTGCCTATCCCTACTCAAATAACATCTTACTAGGCACTGCCTATCCTCATCTCAGCTATAATATTTTACTGTGGGACAAACAGTAAACATGAACCGAGTCATTCAAGCACAGAAACATCTAATAAGGCTCATCTTTGGATTAAAACCAACACAAACATGCAAAGAAAAAATACAAAAAACACAAAATCCTCACAGTCACTTCAATTTTATACATCCTTAAGTGCTATACATATGTATATGTCGTAGGCTGATAGTGAAATCCGTCATTTCATGAAACGCCTAGTCATATCATGAAGCGTGGCTAAAAGGTATATTGCAACTGGTTTGTTCGTTGTTCCCCAGAGCATTTTTTTCAATTTTTCAACTTCTATTATTTTATAAAAATAAAATTTTAATTAAATTTAAAAAAAATTGAAAAAAATGCTCTGGAGAACAACGAACAAACCAGTTGCAAATATACCTTTTAGCGTGCAGCATGATATGACTAGGCTTTTCATGAAATGACGGATTTCACTATCAGCCTACGACATATATAAGAACCAGAACGAATTCCAAGAAAACCGAAACAATAACAATTATCCTACAAGAAACGCAAATGGCCTAATAGTCCCTAGACACACCTCAACACGATATGAACAATCTCCCCACTACACCTACATCAAAATGTTAAAACTACCAGAAGAAATCAAACAATACATAACAAGGGGTATATTTGAAAGAACACTAAAGGATTTTCTTATAAAAAATGCTTTTTACACACTAAAGGACTTTTTGAATGCCTAAATAATGAACTCATTTTATAACAGTCTGTTGCCTTATGGAAGTAGCTCGACAGAATCTATAGACATTTCGATGGACCTTTCATTGAACTTCATAATCGAAGAGTGGAATCAATAATTCGGCTGTGCCATTTTTTTACATTTTAGTATTTTTACTTAAAAATAGTTTAAAGGCCAACGCGGATATAGGCACAACCTCAAAAGGAGCTATGTGCCAAACCTATTATTTAATTACGTCACTCTAGGTACACCTACTAAAATATGGTAACTCTGACTAACTCAGGAAATTTGCCATCTTCATCACCTTGGTCTTTTTTGTGAGTAGGGCAGCACAATGACATACCTTTTACAATTTTAGTCTTTATGGCACAAAGCGTTTTTTTTTAAATGTTGCTTTATTGGCAAAGCCTTTTCTAGTAAGCGGAGAAGAAAAAATTATTTTCGTATATATATATAAGCTGGACTTCTAATCTTTAGTCAGAGTATTCTAAAAACGCCAAAGTGTAGGGAAAAAAATATAACTTTATTACCGTTTATATTAAAAGGAAGTAACCCCTTTTCCACAACGAAAATTGCCGAACACTTTACACGCTTAAATTCACTTTACGCGCCCAACGTTTTTGAGAAAAAAGTAAGGCCGATATTGAAAAATGGCTTTAAGAAAAATTGTTTGGTACAACATTCTACACCCGGGAAAGTCATTTTGCTTTTGACCAATAAAGAATTGTTTAAGATATTACAAAATTACTAAAAATAAAAAAAATTTCTAAAAAAAATTTTGGGAATATTTTCGATCGTCATTTACTTTTCTGGATGGGGTATTTAAAGTAGAATTTATTTTCTAAATACCAATTTTTATTTTTTCTTTTCGTTTGACCAGCAAAACGTTCGGCAATTTTCATTGTGGTAAAAGGGGTCACTGCTCTTAAGATTAAGAAAAATGGGGTTTTTACTAGTTTAAAAATAAATTTTTATCACTTAGCCGACTTATCGATTCCACTCTTCAATTATGGCGGTTTGGTTTTATATGAACTTCCATCATTGCACGTTATGGCCTATTTGACCCATAAAATCTACTCATTCGAGGCCCATTTGTATGTTTTATTGATGTCAAATGACGTCGGCTAAATGTGTTAACCTGCTAACTCCATTTTTTACGATTTTAACATTTTTGGTGGTTAGGCAACTAGATAACTTCTGGCATACGTCTGTAAACCTGCTATTTCCTTTTCGGTGCAGAAATGGTTTATTTTGTGGGGCAAGTATACCTGCTAACTAAACTTTGTAGGTTAGGTAAAGAAATACTGCTATCTCCAGCAAATGACAGGCAACAGATGCACGTAGGCTTCTAAAGTTTTTTAATTTTTTCCTGTTTAGTGTTGGTGTATTGATTTATCTGTGTTTTTTTTTATTGACAAAGGTAATATTACATTTAATTTTTTATAAGATATTTGTACAAAATCGTCGAATTTTAGAGAAAAAAAAACGAAATAAAAGTTTTTTTTGAAGTTAGCAGCTTTTCGAGTAGCATAAATCTAAGCAAATTTGAGGATATAGTAGGTTTTTCATTAAATAGTTTTTCTTTGTTCCTAAACAATTGTGTATTTGTGAGTTAGCAGGTTAACACATTTAACCGGCGATGAGCTCTTTTTGATTATTCAGGAATGCATTTGCGATTTCATTTGTTTTTATATGAGGATTTGCCAGTTTTAATATAATAAGTCGTCAACCCCCAAGTCCGAAGTCCTTTGAAAATGGACACATATATTATTTACAACTTTATAAAAAAGCTGCTGGGTCTCCCTTATCCTTGTACGTAAACGTATTTAATAAAAGAAACATGACAACGCAGCAACCAAAGTCCAACAAACCAACAAATAATGAAAACTATAAAACTAACAGACTAGACATAATGGCGGCGGAAATTTCCTGGTAACAATAATTTTCTAGGATTTGTTTTTCTGGTTTAAAATTTTTATATGAGGCCCATTAAAAATACTTGGATTGTGTGACAGACCCGAGTTAAAAACAATTATTAATTATTTTTGATAAATATATAATATAGAATAATAGGTCAATAGGATAGGTTATTTCATTTCAGCAGTTAGTGGCGTATCAGAGAGTAGATACCTAGTAAATTGACGGTGTCAGCCGTTGCTTATATTATGTAATCATTTTGGAGCGCAAAAAGGTCATTTGACCCACAATTAAAAAAAAACAGAATCAAATTTTTTTTCATACTTAGGTAAGTATTCGATTATTACGTTTGCCTACTGTGCAGGTAATACTGTGGTTAGTGTGGTTACTTTCATTTGTTAATACTGTTGTTGTTGTTTTTGCTCCCGGCGCTGTTTTTCACTTCCAACTTATTTTCTTTATTTAACACGTTGACTGCCAAAGCCAATTAAGATATTTTCCACGCACGCCTAGCTGTAGTACAGGTGATTTAATCATAGACGGTAATTAACGTCATATGGGCTTCAGGTAATAATTAGGTATTTGTTAAATGTTTTGTTAGTTTAGTAAAAAGGTGTATTTAATAAATTAAAGGAATACCTGCATTATGTATTCAATAATACGCACTTTTAATTCTAATTTTATTTAAAAAACTTAACATTTATACTTCCGATACAAACAATGGTCTCAAAAACACAGATACTTTTTTTTTGAAACTGAACCAAAATAACATTACTAACAAAATAGGAAACATAATATTTTGTTGTGTAGATCTATAGAATTTATTGAGTTTTATGTTTGTGGAAAACTGGAAAGCAATATAATGCAGGCTGTCCAGTGCAGTTTGAACAAAAGTAGATAAGTATTGTGACGGTTTTTTCTCAGGGTATATTTTACGTGGGTTTAGACCAATAAAACTCAGAGCATGCCAGTAAATTTACTTTTAATTTGAGACAGGCTTTCTTGCTTCTTTTATCTTTTTGGTAAATCTGAAAACACATATAAAAATAAGGTAAGTCCCAGATAGGTAACCATTCTTCTAAGAACATAATAAAGAGTAAGCATTTTTAATATCAACTTAATTACAGCGAAATTTAAAACTCAATAAAATACCTCAATATCATGAACTGCAACACTTTATTTGAGAATTAGATATAATAAGGAAATTCACCTACCTGGTACTTAGCGTGAAACTTTTAATTAGGGTAAAATAATTAAATAAGTTTTCAAAGCCGAACAGCTACTAGCTTTGCCAAAGGTTCAAGAAAGAAAGGAATTTGTCGATTTTGGTAGGTATCAACGTAGTACTCGCAGTGAACAAATAGTGCAAAAAAGGCCGCAAAAAAAGTACAGGATAAGGTGAGATAAAACGCGCGCTACACTGTAATTATTCAAAACTAGTACTCATAGGTCCCTCTGGTGTCTATTATTCCAAGCGCAAAACCAAACAGGAAGGTAACCTACAAACTCGGTGTAATTTCAACTATCCGCAACAACGCCCCCTAGAAGAGAGTAGTTAAACCTTGAGAAACATTAAAAAGAAATCCTACCTGTTGACCGAAAAGAAAACTGCAACGTGAACAGAAAGTAGATCGTAGATTCCCGTTCACTTGACGTTAGTTCAAAATGGTAGAAAACCAAAACAAGTCAACGGTATATTTGCAAGCAAAATGACAACAAACATTGTCCAGGCTTATAAAACAAGGAAAGCCAAACCAAAGGTAAGAATTAAGGAAATTCTGCCTCAACTGCCCCCCTTTTTAGGTTTAATATGAAAGCTCAAAGCTCCAGTGAAACCTAAAAACAAACATTAACCTTCTCTCTTAAAATAGGGTCTCAACAAACTGGCATGAAAAGAACCTCTTTCCTTTTTACCGTCTGTAGAAGTCAAAATAAAAGTAGAAAAACTGATTTTCTTTTTAATTAAATACGGACCTTCAAACAGAAGAAGAAATTTTTTTGTTTCTGACTTCAGTTTAGAAGATATGTAGCTGGAACGTAAAAGTACCCAATCACCCTCGACGAACGCAGGGTAGGGCCTACTAGGGTATAATACCGCCCGTCGAGCGGCCTTACTAACCAAAGTTTCCTTGGCTAGAACTAACTTTACATCGGTGGATAAAAGTTCGGTACCTGGTATCAAAAAATCCTCGGGTAACAATTTTGGCGGTGAGGTACCATGATGCAATTCAGTGGGTGTAAAACCGGTGGACTCATGCACCACATTATTTAGGAAGAAAACAAATTTATTAACCTCAAATGCCCACCTGGAGTGTTTTTCATTACAAAACACCGGGAACAAACGACCCAATTCTCTCATAACCCTCTCAGAAGGGTTGGCCTGTGGGTGCCGGATGGACGAAAAAAGAACTTGAACTCCCAGAGACTCTATGTGCAAAAGGTATGGGATAGAGTTTTATAAAAAATTCTGATTCATCTTTTAATTTAATTTCATGCGAATAAATTTTAGTAAGACCCGGAGTCTCAGAAAAAACCTCCCTGTTCTTTTGTAAAAAATCACGAAAAATATTTTTTTGTTCTTCTAAAAGCTGACTATCCCTTAAGACAGCATTTACTTGCTCCTCAAAGGTATTGTCAGGAAAAGACGCCGGAGAAACGATTTCATTTACCTTTTCCGAAACCAAACGAGCACAAATTTGTTCTGGCTCGCCCATGAAAGTAACCGAAGGAATTTCAGGGACTGTCAACGTTTTATCTTTCACAAAAAATATTAGGCAATTTTTTCCTAAATCAATTTTTGCTTTTACTAAACGCAAAAAATCTATACCCAATATAACAGGGTAATTTAATTCATTAATAATTAAAAATTCATGTGTAAACTTCTCTTTCTCAATGGAAAAAGACATAAAAACTTGCTTTTCTACACGTTTGTGCTTGGTTTTAAAAGCCCCAACAACTTTAACGCCTGCACAAGAAAAAGAGGGGATGAAATGATGGTTAGGCTCTAGTTGAGCCCAAACATCTGAAGAAAAACATGAAATTTCACTGCCAGTGTCAACCAAAGCAGGGAAATTAAAGTTAAAAAAATTTACTGTTATTATAGGCGATTTAAAGTTCTCACTAGCTTTCAAAACATTATCGAGGTCAATTTGTTCATCAGAAAAAGTTTCTAGTACGGTCCTTTTTATTAAATTTTCCCGGATAGGACCTTGATTTTCCGAGAAAATTAACAGTTTTCCGACTCGTCGACGGTTTCTGACACTTCCAGATTAAAAGTTTGTTTTTTATTGTTTCTATCGTTAAAATATTTTTTAGGCTGAGTAGAATAATTTTTGGAAGGTATCGTTACCGGTGTGACTACGTCATCATGACCCCTAAAATAGTACTCGGCCTGTCGTAGCCTCCTTAGGGCTTCCTCTAAAGTATTAGCTCCCACCAATAATACAGAAATACTGGGCGAAAAATGACGAGCTATAGTGGAAATCAATAATTCAATAGGATATGGTGGGTCTAAAAATTTAGCTAGGCTTACAAAATAATTAAAATGGTCCACTAGGGAGTCACCTTCTCTGTACCTACCAGAATCTAATTGTAACCTAACTTGCAACTGCTTTGTTGCCCCCCAATAATGCTCACAAAAATTTTGTTTAAAATTTATATAATTTTGGAAAGTATGTAAAAAGGCATCCGCCCATAGGCGTGCGCGCCCCTTAAAAGAATTAATGAGGATCTTATAAATGTCGTGATAAGGCAATTGATTGACTGCTAAGCTACTTTCAATTCTACTCAAAAATTCCATGGGGTGCAACGAACCATTATTTTCGAAAACTGGCAGCTGTTTAATATCGAATGGAATATTTATGTTATTTAACTGAGATTGAGGTAAATTATTGTTACAATTATTATTTATATTTAAATTTTGCATTGTAGCTACCACTTGTGTTACTATTCTTAATATATCTTCGTTCTGAACATTTAACGGATTAGCAGGAGCAAAAAACATATGCTGTTGAGGAGGTGGAACCTCCATAGACGATGATGGAGGTGGCGGCACGTTCTGGGCAGACTGTCCAGCTGCGCTGATCGGCCCAGAATGGTTGAAGCCCGCAGTGGAGGGCTCCATACGAAAAGTTGGATTAGTTCGATTTAAATTTGGTTGGATCCTACCTTGAATATTGATATTCGGTATATTTTCAGTTGGTGGATCCAGAGACCATCTGCTTCTTTCAGGCAGAAGGCGAGGCTCTGAAGATGGCTGCCTTCTAGAGTTTGACATCTCAAACTGGTCCAAGTAGGAAGGAAGACGGATGTTTCTACCACTTCTGGTGAACCTAGGTGTTCCTACACCCGAAGATGGATTATTTTCTGCCTCTGGCGAATGTTGTAAATTTGGCATGTCAAATTTTCTGGCCTCTTGATTGGGTGCCAAGATGTGACGGTTTTTTCTCAGGGTATATTTTACGTGGGTTTAGACCAATAAAACTCAGAGCATGCCAGTAAATTTACTTTTAATTTGAGACAGGCTTTCTTGCTTCTTTTATCTTTTTGGTAAATCTGAAAACACATATAAAAATAAGGTAAGTCCCAGATAGGTAACCATTCTTCTAAGAACATAATAAAGAGTAAGCATTTTTAATATCAACTTAATTACAGCGAAATTTAAAACTCAATAAAATACCTCAATATCATGAACTGCAACACTTTATTTGAGAATTAGATATAATAAGGAAATTCACCTACCTGGTACTTAGCGTGAAACTTTTAATTAGGGTAAAATAATTAAATAAGTTTTCAAAGCCGAACAGCTACTAGCTTTGCCAAAGGTTCAAGAAAGAAAGGAATTTGTCGATTTTGGTAGGTATCAACGTAGTACTCGCAGTGAACAAATAGTGCAAAAAAGGCCGCAAAAAAAGTACAGGATAAGGTGAGATAAAACGCGCGCTACACTGTAATTATTCAAAACTAGTACTCATAGGTCCCTCTGGTGTCTATTATTCCAAGCGCAAAACCAAACAGGAAGGTAACCTACAAACTCGGTGTAATTTCAACTATCCGCAACAACGCCCCCTAGAAGAGAGTAGTTAAACCTTGAGAAACATTAAAAAGAAATCCTACCTGTTGACCGAAAAGAAAACTGCAACGTGAACAGAAAGTAGATAGTAGATTCCCGTTCACTTGACGTTAGTTCAAAATGGTAGAAAACCAAAACAAGTCAACGGTATATTTGCAAGCAAAATGACAACAAACATTGTCCAGGCTTATAAAACAAGGAAAGCCAAACCAAAGGTAAGAATTAAGGAAATTCTGCCTCAGTATCTATATAGTTGTTGCGGATAACGCAATTTTTTCTTTAATAACAACAATTTTAGTTTTATTCAAATATTATTCTTTAATAGTTCTGTTAACTTTAAAACATCCTGTAGAATAAAATTTCTAAAATAAGGCATAGTGGTGCAGTTATCCCAACTTAATACATTCGGGGAACGACACACTATAGATTGATTCTAATCTATTTTAATTTTTGATCTATTATAATTCAGATATATCATGTTTAAGGGCACAGTTCTCAAGGTCAATCATGTATAAAAGAGACGGTATCAGGGGTATCTTCCGGAACCTTCCCACCAAGCAAAATGTTGTTGCAGCAACGTTGTAGTAACTTTTCAAAGAGAGCTGCAATGTTGCTCTTTTTCTTGCGGCGTGAAGTTGGGGATATCCCTGCAAGCCTTAATCGGCCGTTCAGGAACGTTTCAATTGCAATATTGACAAATATATCGCTTCGGCAACATTCTAGCGATATTGATATTTAAATTACAGCAACGTTTCACGCAATTAATTGCAGCCACCTTGGCACAAAAACATTACAGCAACCTTGGCACAAAAACATTACAGCAACCTTATTTTTTGAAATTCTATAGTAACATTACACTAGAAATGTGACGGCGATTGAAAAATATCTAGGTTGTTGCAATAGTTGCATGCCAGGTTCCAGCAACATTATAAAACACATGTTAACTTCGCTTGGACAATGTTTCTTAAAATAACATTTAAAACACAAACAAAACAAGATAAAATACAGCTATATAAAAGAGAAACACAAATAAATGGTAATAAACATTTCCTTCCCCTATTTAAAAAATTTGATCCATTTAAGCAATTTTTGTTTTAAAGAAATATTCTCAATCAAGTATAGGAGCGGATTTAGGCTCGATTTAGTACAGAGTATAAGGTATGTTTGCAGGACTTGTTACTAGCCATTTTAAGGGTGTTTGGCAGGCCCTTTTCTGGGCCTCTATAGAAATAAGAGTTCAGTTTATTCATTAATTATTCGTTTATTCATTATTCATGTTTAAAAAAAAAACAAATATATTTATTTTGCTATATATAATATTATTATAGGTATAACATATATTCGGGGTGATTCACGGTGGATGGTACGTTAGACGTTTATGGAGAACAGGCGATACGTTTTATTTGAAAATTTGGTCGTCCAAATAAACGACCATGGTATATCGTTCTAAAATATTTTCAGCATTGCGGCGTTGCCGCTTCTGCCCAAAACAGGTGGCAACATCGGTATTGTAAATGAAACCCCCCATATATTTTTAAATTTTTAGATTCTACGTAAAATTCAAATAATTTTTTTAATACAATATTCATTGTTATACGTTACGTTATATATATACTGAATAGTTTTCGAGATATTGGCTCTTGAAAAATGACAATTTTAACCTTTAACAGCTTCTAGCATTCTAACTGTATGTCTTAGAGCAAAACGGCTGGTGTTCCTTCCTTCAATTTTTATTATCTTCCCAAAAAATCAACCAAATCAATCAATCAAAATAATTAATTTCCTGCTTTCGAGTTCCATCCTGTTTAACCGAAAGTTGACAATTTTGGGAACATAATAAAATCAAGGACATCAGGAACATGTGAGCTGTTTTGCTCTAAGAGACATATATAGTTAGAATGCTAGAAGCTGTCAAAGTTGAAAAATGCCATTTTTCAAGAGTCAATATCTCGAAAACTATTAAGTATAGACTAATAAGGAGTATATTAAAAAATAATTTGAATGTTACGTAGAATCTAAAAATATAAAAATATATAGGCTGTTTTATTTAAAATAACGATGTTGCCACCTGTTTTGGGCAGAAGCGGCAACGCCGCAATGCTGAAAATATTTTAGAACGATAGACCATGGTCGTTTATCTAGACAAACAAATTTTCAAATAAAACGTATCTCCCGTTCTCCGATTCACTGTGAATTACCCTGTATATATATTAAGTATACACTTTTCTTATATTTAATTCCTTCAAAGTTTGGTTTCCTTAACCCCTAATCTGTTTTAATTACTTCGTTCAAAACGTGTCTTAGCATGCTGAAACCAGTTTTTGTAAAAATTTTCAAAATCTTGATCTGTAAGTTCTTTAAAATTAGTTCGGACAGCCTCTAAAATAAAAAAAAATGACAATCACTAATAGATACAGTGATTAAATTATTACCGGAAATTTTTCTGAAGACTTGAATATTCATGATCGAGGAAAAATTTACCGTTTATTAATTTAAGCACGTGGGATTTCGGTTAGAAAATTTTAAACTCATTTATTAAAGAACCTACGTACAAATTAATTTTTTTATTAGAAATGACATATATTCTAGAAATGTCTTTGAAATGGCGTTTCAGGAAAATTTTCATTTATTAATTTTACCACAAATGTCAAAAATTTCCGGTTATTCTGTGGGTTTTAATGGTAACCGAAGAAAAATCAAGCTTCTGATTGGTTGAAATTAAGAGTGTAAAATTTTCATTAAAATTTTTAATTTGATTAAATACAAATCTGATGTATTTAATATAATATAGTATTGCCAAAGAAAAATTAAAATCTACCTGTTATAAGTGAAGTGAGTTTTAAAGTTTTTTTTTTGAAGAAGTAGTCCATACTTACTTACTTAAAGTTTTTGTTTTGTAGTTCCCCTTGGCACCAGTCCAACTTAAAAACTGCCCCACATAATTGGTGAAGACCTTTTCCAAACATCTGTACACTGCATCTTTCAAATTTCTTCCTCCAGTTAGTCTCAAAAAATGTATCTAAAATTTCAAAACACTGCTATTCTCACTTATGATTTGTGTGCAATTTCTCATAATAATTTTCTTTTTGAAAATAGCAAAAAATGGACAAAGGTCCCCAACTATAGGGTATCGGAATTGGCTTGTGACATACATTCTCATTCTACTGATTTGGAACCCGTAACTATATAAAATTTACTCGTGTATAGGTTATACGAATGAAAAATTTCTGTGTAGGTTTCGCAAACACATTTTTTACTAGTAACCTATTGCTAGTACTAGATGCCTACAAATTTAACTTCAATTAACTTTAGGGAGTACACTATATCTTAAGTTGTCTATTGAATTAACTTGAAAAAATTGTGTCTGCAAGCCTATCCAGTGAAAACTTTGGAATATCTGCCGTTATAATACCGTATGCATGCGCTTTTTTCTTTAATTTTGGTAATTTTTTTGGAAGGGGTTCTTTCAGTTTAGTCTCCAGTGACGTGTAGTACCACACACAAGACACACCAATACAAATTAAATAATAAAATACCTAGGTTATGTTTTGTGTTTAACAGCACGACCTCCATTTCCAAAAATTACCTACCTAACAGAGAACAACTTGTTCCCTGCTAAAAAGTACCTAAGCATGCATAAACTTTTATTAAATTTAATGTAACCTACCTTATTTCTTAATAAAACACTGTCCTTCACTCTTTTAAAAGAAATGCCAAGCCAAAATAAAAATGGCCGATCCGATCTGACTCTGAGACCGAAAACATAACCCCCCCGACCGACGCGTGGCGTACCTATTTGAAGCGATGATTGGGCAGCACAATTGCAATTACAAAAAGACATTCATAAACCAACATTGCTGCTAAGTTGCTATGTAATTTGCCTGAAACTTTCTAAACTGAAGATTGCTAAAATATTGCACGTTACAAGTTGCCCTTGAAACATTTCTCTAAATTTATATATCGAACATAGCATAGAGAATCCGAAAGCTAAGTTGTAACAATATTTAATATGAAAGGTTTCAAAAGTCAACGTTGCGGGAATTAACTAAATAGAAAAGTTGTTTTAGAGAGTTCCACGGTGTTTACCTACAAGCTTTCAAGTACAATATTGCTCTTGCAAGAATTTTGAAGGAAGATTGCAATGTTGCGAATGCGAGTGCGAGGTTTTTTGCTTGGTGGGTTACAATTATTAAAAAAAAAATTAGTGTCTAATTTTGGAAGGGCTGTTCAAGGAGGCATTGACGAATAGTATGCAGGTGTTTTTTTTAATAAATGCAAGGAAACCTTTAAAAAAAAGCAGTTTTTTTAAACAACTAAAAGTTTCAGACCTGAAGTAAAAACAGCAATTCTTACTGGTAATACGATATTTTCTAGTTTATCTAGATGTAATCTATCCTAAGAATTCTAGAGAATATGTGTTTGTTTTAACAGGAAAGGGGTCGTTATTGCACAAAACACGAAAGTAAACAAAACTATGACCGACTGACTAACATCCGGCTTGCTCTACCAGCTCCAGAATATGTCTTGTCTTTCTTCTTCATACGCCAAAAACACAAAAATATTGTGGTCTGATCAACATCACAGAAAAATAGAGGGTTCAGGATATTGCGTACTTATGTTTTTCTCTAATCCAGTGAGGATTTTCCCTAGATCAATAACGGCAATTCTGACCAGTAAAGTGCAAGGGCGGATCCAGAAATCAATCCTGAATTTTTAGAGGTTTTTAGAGGAAGAAGATGAAACAATTAAAAATATGATAAACCTTATTTGTACCGAAGCTGAAATGATATCCGCAGGCCGACCATTCGTTAAGAATCTCTTCGGTTTAGAGGAAGTGTCCAATTTTGCGACATCCGTGTGTGATTGCTGACCTTTAATTCAAGAAATTTCAGACATTGATACTCCCGATGAAGGCACCAGACTTGCTAATAAATTTAAAAAACTCATAGTTTGCACAAAGGATATATTACAAAAGCTTTTAGTCTCGTTATTGCTAACAAGTAATTCAATGACTACTGAGAGGATTATTTCCCATTACAACAAATTAAAAACGCCAGGAAAAATTTCATCAAATGAAGATACAATGAATGATCGCCTCTTAGTGTCATTGAATGGAGTTGGAACAGCCCATTTTGATCCAAGACCGTGTTGAATAAAATAAAGTCAAATATAAATTTTTAGGGTTCAATTGATATTTTTAGTATTTAGTATTTTGATATTGAAAACCGTATTGTAGTTAATATTGTGTGTTGACAATAGATGTCGAAAGTAGTTCGAAAATAAAAATTAAAGAAGTTAGTCATCGTTCGACTCGTGAAACTTTTGTGTTTAATTAAAACAGTAAAACTAACAGTAAAAATAGGGAAGTCAGTTTAATCCAACAGGTTATGGGCCCAGGATTGCTCTGACTAGTAAAAATAAACAGTAAAATTCGAAATCCGTTCGTAAAAGTGAGTAAAACATCGGTCATCGGTGACAGTGACAGTGACCCTAAAAAGTTTAAGAAAATAATATGGCGTCCGCTGAAGATACGTGCCATATAGAAAAATTGGTTGATGAAACCTCGTTTCAAATTTGGAAGTTCCAGGTTACCGTTACTTTTAAGGCTAATGACTTACATGACATCGTAAGTGGAACAAAACTGTTTGCTAGCCTAACAGCTGATAAAGAAAAAGCCGAATGGGTAAAGAAGGATGCGAAAGCACAGAAAATAATTGTAACAACAATAGACAGAAAGTTCATGATGCATATTATAGACTGTGAAAACTCGCATGAGATGTTCTCCAAACTAAAAAATATCTTCGAAAAAAGCTCTACTGACCAGATTTGTACTTTGCTGCAGCAGTTCTACAGTTTCTCGTATGAAAAAGGTACAGATATGGGTCTACATATCAGTAAAATAGAAAATATCGTACACAAGCTAAAATCACTGAATCAAATGATAGATGATAATATGGTTATTTCAAAAATACTGTGTACCTTACCTAGTCACTATGGTTACTTTACAACTGCATGGGAATCAGCTGCATCAAGTGAAAAAACACTAGAAAAATTAACATCAAGATTGTTAACAGAAGAGGCAAGAAACAAAAGCAAGGAAAATGAAAGCGAAATAGCATTCGAAAGCACGGTACGATTTTGTCAAAAATGTAAAAGTAAAACTCACAGTACAAAATTTTGTAAGAAAAATAAAGAAGAAAGAAAATGTTTTAAATGTGGCATTGTAGGACATTTTGCTAGAAATTGTGTAGCAAATACTGCTAGTACAAGCAGAGGATATACTTCCCAAAATAAAAATGAATGCAGCATATGTAAAAAAAGAAATCACAAAGAACAAGATTGTTTTTTTAGAAACAAGAAAACAGAAGGTGAAAATAAAGTAGCTTTTCTTAGTGAAAATGGTAGTTCATGTAGTCAGAACTTTGTTGTGGATTCAGGCAGCTCAACACACATGGCTAACTCAAGAGAATTGTTTTCAGTGCTAGAAGGAACTCAATCAAGCATTCAAGTTGCAAAGAAGAATGAAAAAATGACAGCAGAAGGGAAAGGAAGCATTGAAGGAAGCGCATGCATACTAAAAGATGTTCTATACATACCAGACTTAAGAAAAAACTTACTTTCAGTAAATGCAATAACTGAAAATAATGGAGAAGTAATTTTTACCAAAGAAAAAGTTGTAATAAAAAGAAATGATATAAAAGTGCTGGAAGGAAGAAAGGAAGAAAATGGTTTGTACGTAGTAAGTCTAGATCGAGAAATAGAAAGCAACCTAACAGAAAATCATAAGACAACTGAAGAGTGGCACAGAAAACTGGGGCATTTAGGTCTGAATAATATGAAGAAACTAACTGAATTGGCAACCGGTATGATACTAACTAAAACTGACAGTAATATCCTAAAAAATTGTGAAGTTTGTCTGGAAGCTAAACAAACAAGACTTCCATTCAACACAGTAAGACATAGAGCAAATAGACCTCTTGAAATACTCCATACAGACCTATGTGGTCCCATTGAACCTAAAACTTGGGATGAAAAACAATACATATTAACAGTACTTGATGATTACACACACTACTGTAGAGTGTATTTAATAAAAAGTAAATTCGAAGCAGTGGAACATTTAAAAGAATTTATCAAAGAAGCAGAGGCGTACCATAATACAAAAGTTGCAAAAATTCGAAGTGACAATGGTGGTGAATATGCTAATATAAATTTCAAGCAGTGGTGTAAAGCTAAGGGTATAGTCTTGGATTTTACTATTCCACACAGTCCGCAATTAAACGGAAAAGCTGAGAGGCTAAACAGAACATTATTAGAAAAAGCACGAGCGTTAATTTTTGATGCAAAACTAAATAAAGAGCTATGGGGTGAAGCTACCTATGTTGCTGCTTATTTATTAAATCGAAGCCCCACAGACACCGTTGATAAAACTCCTATAGAATGTTGGACAGGGACGAAACCAGATTTGTCAAGGTTACAAATTTTCGGCTTGACAGCTCATGCTAAAACCTTAGGTTATCTCAAAAAACTAGACTCTAGAAGTAAAAAATACTTGCTAGTAGGATATGCTCCCAATGGTTATCGCTTATGGGATGAAGCAGCAAGAAAAATTGTTGTACGAAGAGATGTTGTGTTTACAGAAAGAGAGAGACAGACAATAAGTGAAACAGTTACAGTGAGTCTAGAACAAGAAGATAAAGAAATTGATAAAATTGAAGAAGTTGTTCCTGAACAATTTGATGAACAAAATGCGCCTAGAACAAGACAGAATCAAGACAAAGAAAATATGCAAGAATTAGGAGAAGGCTCGAAAGAAAATGAAAGTTATAGTGAAACCCGAAGAGGGAGAAAAGTGAAATTACCAAATAAACTTAAAGACTATGAGTTAGGTGATGAAAATGAAGCATTATTAACCTACCATGAAGCAATAACAGGTCCAGAAAAGAATCAATGGAAAGCTGCCATAGATGAAGAAAAAGAATCACTCGACAAGAACCAGGTATGGACTTATGTCAACCAGGATGAAGTGCAAGAAAATAAAATTTTAACAAATAGATGGGTATTTCGAATAAAAGACGATAACAGATACAAAGCAAGGCTAGTCATTCGAGGTTGTCAACAACAGAGTGGTATCGATTACAATGAAACTTTTAGTCCAGTGGTAAATATGAGCTCGCTTAGAATTTTATTCGCATTAGCAGTAAAAAATGAAATGACAATCACAAAATTTGACATTAAAACCGCATTCTTGTATGGAAACTTGTCAGAAACCATTTTTATGTATGTACCAGAAGGTTATGAGAATAAAAATAATGAAAATAAAGTTTGTCAACTTAACAAATCATTATATGGGTTAAAACAAGCTCCACTAAAATGGAATGAAACATTTACAGATTTTTTAAAAACAAATGGCTTAGTTGCATTAAAAAGTGACCAGTGTTTATTTATGAATGAACAACAAACACTGTATCTGGCTATCTATGTTGATGATGGCATTGTGATTAGTAAAAATGATACCGAACTAACAATTTTATTAACAAACCTAAAGCAAAAGTTTGAAATGACAGTGTGTGAAGATCCTAATAAGTTCTTAGGTTTAGAAATTAAGAAACAGCCTGGTAGAATTGCTCTAAATCAAGAAAGATATGTTGAATCAATACTTGAAAAGTTTAATATGCAACATGCAAAATTTGCAGTTACGCCTATGGATTCTGTCAACGCAGAAAATAAAATTAAAGCTGTGAATTCAGATGTCAATTATCCTTATAGAGAAGCAGTTGGAAGCCTGCTGTACCTAACCAATAAAACAAGACCAGATATTGCTTATGCCGTAAATTATTGTAGCAGAAAAATGGAAAACCCAACTGAACAAGATGTGACTAATATAAAACGTATTTTTCGGTATTTAGTGGCCACAAAAGGTGATGGAATCAGTTACTCAACAGACTCGAACTCTGAAAAACTAAATGGGTTTTGTGATTCGGACTTTGCAGGGGACATAGAGACTCGTAAAAGTACTACAGGGTACATAATATTTTTCTGTGGTGGACCAATATCGTGGTGCTCAAGAAAACAACCCATTGTTTCACTTTCCAGTACTGAGTCAGAGTACATAGCGGCGGCTGAGTGCGTAAAAGACATTCTATACCTTAAATCGGTTATCGACGAATTAACTGGTGGTGACATAAAGACAAACTTGAATATAGACAATCAAAGTGCAATCACATTAATTAAAAACGGGATGTTCAATCGAAGAAGTAAACATATAGACGTTAGATTCCACTTTATTAATGAAAAGGTTCATGAAAATATAGTGACTTTGAACTATTGTGCTTCAGAAAATCAGATAGCAGACATTTTGACGAAACCTCTCGAAAGAATTAAATTCCATAATATAAAAGAACATTTTATGTTTAAAGACATGGACGATTAGTTCTGTGAAGGCTGTTAGTTGTTAAGATATGTTTCTTAGTTTTTTAGTAAACATCCAAGATCCATCTAACCCTCAAAATTTGGAGAAGGTGTTGAATAAAATAAAGTCAAATATAAATTTTTAGGGTTCAATTGATATTTTTAGTATTTAGTATTTTGATATTCAAAACCGTATTGTAGTTAATATTGTGTGTTGACAATAGATGTCGAAAGTAGTTCGAAAATAAAAATTAAAGAAGTTAGTCATCGTTCGACTCGTGAAACTTTTGTGTTTAATTAAAACAGTAAAACTAACAGTAAAAATAGGGAAGTCAGTTTAATCCAACAGACCGGCAGTCGCCGAGTTTTTAATGAAAAAAGAACGTAGGTTTAGAGAACCAACTCCTGAAATATACAAAACTAGAGATTTTATTAGTACATTTTTTAGAGATAATCCTAAATTATAATCTTATTAATGAAGTTCCTTTTACAATGAAAATGAGTAGGTAACGAGTTCCTTTTCCTTTTAATTTGTGGTATTTTTTATTTTTATGTACTGTATTGTTTTGGTTTTGCACGACGCCGTAAAATAACAGTGTTTTCAATTTGTAGAAAAAATGTGCACTGGGTTATGAACTCACTCTTTTTGACTCCACAATAGTTTTTACGTATGTTGAAATGTAAACCGCCGAGTCAGTTGAGCAGGTTGGCCGCTAGGGTACCTAGTTGGTGAAATTAGAAGGAGCGCCTGCCATCAGCGCTGTAATCCAGTGTTGTCAGATTGTGATATGCCGCCAATTTTAAATCTAACATCACCTATTTTGTTTGTTTAGTTAACTGAAGTTTACTCTCTCAAGTCATAATTTATTGCCACTATCTTGTTATTAAAAATATTTAAAATGCCGGTATTTTGTGTTAAATGAGAAAAAGTATTCTCAACTCAGCCTAATCTTAACAGACGTGTACAGGAAGTTCACTTCGATGAAAGTGAAGAGACATTCATAAACTATTCAATTCATAAAGATTCATAAACTAAGAAAGAACCAATATGTTAATAAAAAAATATCTAAACCAAATTCTGAGGATAAAATTGTTATTAAATATATGTTGTCGCAGTCTTTGTATACATCGAAAGATAGTGAATATGATGGCAAGTAGGTACATACATATAAAAAAATGTCACTCCAACATTTATGCTTTATTGTCCAAGAAAATAATATAATTTCTATTGCTGTTCATATATTACGCGACAGGTAAGGATCCTGGCAGGTAGGTATGTAAGAACTGTATAAAACTTACCAAATTTTTTAGGAATAGGTATAAATATTTAAGTATTGGCAATAATTTTAGTATATAATGTTATGTCAGTTATGTTATTATTTATTATATTGTTAAAACAAAATTTTTATTACATGATGTAAGATGTAAGAGATTTTATTATAATCACGTTTTTCTTGTTAATTTATTTTTATTATTTCTGCCCTAAAACATGTCTTTTACTGTATTGTCATTTCAATAGAATTAACTTATTTAAAGTTGTCGGCGCAAAAGTAGCATAATATCATGGTAAGAATACATTTTCTTATTTTAAAATTAAAATTTATTAGGATTCATAGAAAAAAATTACAAATTCCTTAATAACTTTTGCATCTGTACAGAAAAAGTTATAAATTTTATTTCTAAACATGAACTAGGTATAAGCCGCAAAAATTAAGGTTTGCAGATTTTTTATCTCAGTAAAAATATCAAAAGAAATATTAATTTATTTGCGCGTTGCGCATGTGTATAACAATAACAGGCAGAGTTGGCCACACTGGATTACAGAGCTGAAGGCAGGCGTATTATTGGCCATTCATAAAGGCAGGCCCGGACCGGCCATCTTATCAGAAAGGGAATGTTCATAAAATATATTTTTATTGAGATAAGTTTTATCGTTAGTTTACGAAAGTACTTTTAGTAAGACGTAGTATTTTTCAATATCTATTGTTGATTTTTCTATTTAAGAAACTAAATCCAATAAAACAAAGTTTTGTTTGGTTCATTGGTCTACAATTGTTAAATACTGCCATACCTATTAGTGGTCTGTATTTGTCTAGTATGTTATGTTAACAAAATAAAATATTTAAAAATGGGATACCCTGTCTTGTCAACAAGGTAATAAATTCATGCAAAACTAGTCCAAAAATAAAAAATGGTTACCTTTATGTATACTGAGCTTTGGGTTATATAATAATAATAATAATAATAATAATAATAATAATAATAATAATAATAATAATAATAATAATAATAATAATAATAATAATAATAATAATAATAATAATAATAAAAATAATAATAATAATAATAATAATAATAATAATAATAATAAAAATAATAATAATAATAATAATAATAAAAATAAAAAGTTTATTCAAATATTTTGTACAAAATATAAAATGAATATCATTTGCATCAAAGAATATCGTCGTATGCAAAGATATTTTGTGTTATTCACTATACTTTTTTACAACTGCATATTTTCAAAACATTCAAAACTAAAGGAAGGAGGAGGAAATTTTTTTAAAATACGCTTGATACCGTCAATACAAACAAAACACCATGCATTGGTTGCTATGGACTGTAGTCTCTTCTCTAACGAAATAGGCAATAAGGCAATTACAGTAAATAGCACTGCCAATGTGGTTTATGTAAAATACTTATCTTTATATAGTAGATAGTCATGGTTCCTTTTAAAACTAAATTTAGCAAATTGTCTGGTAGTTTTGCTTTTTTTTAAACTGATAACTGCTTAGTAGATAATTAGTAAAACAAAAATCTTTCTTTTTTAAACGATAGAAATTTAAGCAAATGACCTACTAGACCAATACCTATGGCCTACAGTAACTTTCATTCCACCCTGCTTTGGTTTACAGTTCATTAATATGTTAGGTTTTTTGAATATCTTTAGTATAATATTATGTTAACATAGTTTGCCATGAACGAACTGAAGTATCAAGTGTAAATAAATATTTTAACACTTCTTACATTATAGTATATAATGTACTTACATGGTCCATACAGGAAGCAAATACAGTCAGAATTTGGCAAAAAGTTGGTCATCTTGGTATTGCCTTGAAAGTACCATCAATGTGTGTGTAACTTGTGAATCTGTAAAATTCGTGGTTTCCAAAAACAACTGCACCATCTTCACTAGCTGTAACAATATCTGAAAAAAAATGCCATTAGCGCAGTTGGCATCCCTGTTTAAAATATACGATATAAAACGATAAAAAACAATATAGATCGTATCCAAATTAATCGTTTTCTATGCGTGACCACGATTGAAAATTATTTGCCGATGAAATCTCTATCCGTTTTAATTGTATTGTATCTACATTTTTGCTTTCTATCGTATTTAATCGTGTAAAAGTATATTGAAATCTAATACCGTTTAATTGGTTGCTCAGGTTAATCGTATTCTAATTGTAAAACCCGACCCAGATTCAATGTTATTCTATTTCCAATCTGTTTGGATTCGTTATTAACATAATTATTTTAATATGTTTCTATATGCTATAAAGGCATAAACAATCTAATAGTTTTTAATCGTGATTTTAATATCGACATTTAATCTGTTTTTAAATACACTATGATTTATATCATTTTCTATTGTATTAAGGACGTACAATTCTAGTATGCTTTTAAACGGAATAAACATTTAATTCCCTATCCATTCCTATCATGTTTTTAGTATTTATAATGAATATGTTTTAAATCGCACTTCAATTTCAATTGTTTTCTATTGTATTACAGCCGTAAATTTTTAATATGTTTTTATATGAAATTAACATTTTTTCCCCTATTCGTTTCTATCGTGTTTTTAATACTCATAATGAATCAGTTTTGAAAAGCAGTACAATTTCTATCGTTTTCTATTGTATTACAGTCGTTTAATTCTAATATGTTTTTATACAGAATAGACATTTTTTAATACCCTATCCATTTCTATCGTGTTTTAATACGTATAATGAATTTCTTTTAAAAAGCAGTACAATTTCTATTGTTTTCTATTGTATTACAGTCGTACAATTCTAATATGTTTTTATAAGAAATTAACATTTTTTACCCTATCCGTTTCTATCGTGATATTAATAATTATAATAAATCTGTTTTAAAAAGCAGTACAATTTCTATCGTTTTCTATTGTATTACAGTCATACAATTCTAATATGTTTTTATAGGAAATTAACATTTTTTACTCTATCCGTTTCTATCGTGATATTAATAATTATAATAAATCTGTTTTAAAAAGTAGACCAATTTCTATAGTTTTCTATTGTATTGCAGTCGTACAATTCTAATATGTTTTTATAGGAAATTAACATTTTTTACCCTATCCGTTTCTATCGTGATATTAATAATTATAATAAATCTGTTTTAAAAAGCAGAACAATTTCTATCGTTTTCTATTGTATTACAGTCGTAAAATTCTAATATGTTTTTATAGGAAATTAACATATTTTACCCTATCCGTTTCTATCGTGATATTATTAATTATAATAAATCTGTTTTAAAAAGCAGTACAATTTCTATCGTTTTCTATTGTATTACAGTTGTACAACTCTAATATGTTTCTATAAGAAATTAACATTTTTTACCCTATCCGTTTCTATCGTGATATTATTAACTATAATAAATCTGTTTTAAAAAGCAGAACAATTTCTATCGTTTTCTATTGTATTACAGTCGTACAATTCTAATATGTTTTTATAGGAAATTAACATTTTTTACCCTATCTGTTTCTATCGTGATATTAATAATTATAATAAATCTGTTTTAAAAAGCAGAACAATTTCTATCGTTTTCTATTGTATTACAGTCGTACAACTCTAATATGTTTCTATAAGAAATTAACATTTTTTACCCTATCCGTTTCTATCGTGATATTATTAATTATAATAAATCTGTTTTAAAAAGCAGAACAATTTCTATCGTTTTCTATTGTATTACAGTCGTACAATTCTAATATGTTTTTATAGGAAATTAACATTTTTTACCCTATCCGTTTCTATCGTGATATTAATAATTATAATAAATCTGTTTTAAAAAGCAGAACAATTTCTATCGTTTTCTATTGTATTACAGTCGTACAATTCTAATATGTTTTTATAGGAAATTAACATTTTTTACCCTATCCGTTTCTATCGTGATATTAATAATTATAATAAATCTGTTTTAAAAAGCAGAACAATTTCTATCGTTTTCTATTGTATTACAGTCGTACAATTCTAATATGTTTTTATAGGAAATTAACATTTTTTACCCTATCCGTTTCTATCGTGATATTAATAATTATAATAAATCTGTTTTAAAAAGCAGAACAATTTCTATCGTTTTCTATTGTATTACAGTCGTACAATTCTAATATGTTTTTATAGGAAATTAACATTTTTTACCCTATCCGTTTCTATCGTGATATTAATAATTATAATAAATCTGTTTTAAAAAGCAGAACAATTTCTATCGTTTTCTATTGTATTACAGTCGTACAATTCTAATATGTTTTTATAGGAAATTAACATTTTTTACCCTATCCGTTTCTATCGTGATATTAATAATTATAATAAATCTGTTTTAAAAAGCAGAACAATTTCTATCGTTTTCTATTGTATTACAGTCGTACAATTCTAATATGTTTTTATAGGAAATTAACATTTTTTACCCTATCCGTTTCTATCGTGATATTAATAATTATAATAAATCTGTTTTAAAAAGCAGAACAATTTCTATCGTTTTCTATTGTATTACAGTCGTACAATTCTAATATGTTTTTATAGGAAATTAACATTTTTTACCCTATCCGTTTCTATCGTGATATTAATAATTATAATAAATCTGTTTTAAAAAGCAGAACAATTTCTATCGTTTTCTATTGTATTACAGTCGTACAATTCTAATATGTTTTTATAGGAAATTAACATTTTTTACCCTATCCGTTTCTATCGTGATATTAATAATTATAATAAATCTGTTTTAAAAAGCAGAACAATTTCTATCGTTTTCTATTGTATTACAGTCGTACAATTCTAATATGTTTTTATAAGAAATTAACATTTTTTACCCTATCCGTTTCTATCGTGATATTAATAATTATAATAAATATGTTTTAAAAAGCAGACCAATTTCTATCGTTTTCTATTGTATTGCAGTCGTACAATTCTAAAATGTTTTTATAGGAAATTAACATTTTTTACCCTATCTGTTTCTATCGTGATATTAATAATTATAATAAATCTGTTTTAAAAAGCAGAACAATTTCTATCGTTTTCTATTGTATTACAGTGGTACAATTCTAATATGTTTTTATAGGAAATTAACATATTTCACCCTATCCGTTTCTATCGTGATATTAATAATTATAATAAATCTGTTTTAAAAAGCAGTACAATTTCTATCGTTTTCTATTATATTACAGTCGTACAACTCTAATATGTTTCTATAAGAAATTAACATTTTTTACCCTATCCGTTTCTATCGTGATATTATTAATTATAATAAATCTGTTTTAAAAAGCAGAACAATTTCTATCGTTTTCTATTGTATTACAGTCGTACAATTCTAATATGTTTTTATAGGAAATTAACATTTTTTACCCTATCCGTTTCTATCGTGATATTAATAATTATAATAAATCTGTTTTAAAAAGCAGAACAATTTCTATCGTTTTCTATTGTATTACAGTCGTACAATTCTAATATGTTTTTATAGGAAATTAACATTTTTTACCCTATCCGTTTCTATCGTGATATTAATAATTATAATAAATCTGTTTTAAAAAGCAGAACAATTTCTATCGTTTTCTATTGTATTACAGTCGTACAATTCTAATATGTTTTTATAGGAAATTAACATTTTTTACCCTATCCGTTTCTATCGTGATATTAATAATTATAATAAATCTGTTTTAAAAAGCAGAACAATTTCTATCGGTTTCTATTGTATTACAGTCGTACAATTCTAATATGTTTTTATAGGAAATTAACATATTTTTCCCTATCCGTTTCTATCGTGATATTAATAATTATAATAAATCTGTTTTAAAAAGCAGTACAATTTCTATCGTTTTCTATTGTATTACAGTCGAACAACTCTAATACATTTCTATAAGAAATTAACATTTTTTACCCTATCCGTTTCTGTCGTGATATTATTAATTATAATAAATCTGTTTTAAAAAGCAGAACAATTTCTATCGTTTTCTATTGTATTACAGTCGTTCAATTCTAATATGTTTTTATAGGAAATTAACATTTTTTACCCTATCCGTTTCTATCGTGATATTAATAATTATAATAAATCTGTTTTAAAAAGCAGAACAATTTCTATCGTTTTCTATTGTATTACAGTCGTACAATTCTAATATGTTTTTTTAGGAAATTAACATTTTTTACCCTATCCGTTTCTATCGTGATAATAATAATTATAATGAATTTGTATAAAAAAGCAGTGCAATTTCTATCGTTTTCTATTGTATTACAGTCGTATAATTCTAATATGTTTTCATACAGAACAGACATTTAATACCATATCCGTTTCTATTGTGTTTTTAATACTCATAATGAATCAGTTCTAAAAATTCCTATGCTTTTTAAAACATATTCATTATAAGTAATAAAAACACGATAGAAACGGATAAGGTTTTAAATTTCTATTCCGTATAAAAACATATTAGAATTGTACGACTGTAATACAATGGAAAACGATAGAAATTGTAAGAATACAATAGTTCCGGATAGGGTATTAAATGTTTATTCCATATAAAAACATATTAGAATTGTACGACCGTTATATAATGGAAAACGATAGAAATTATAGTGGTTTTCAAAACAGATTCACGATAAGTATTAAAAACACGATAGAAACGGATAGGGTTTTAAATGTATATTCTGTATAAAAGCATATTAACTAGAATTGTACAACTGTAATACACTAGACAACGATAGAAATTGTACTGCTTTTAAAAATAAAATTCACTATTACTGCTAAAAACTCTATAGAAACGGTTAGGGTATTAACTGGTTATTCCATATAAAAACATATTACAATAATTGTACAACTGTAATACAATGGAAAACGATAGAAATTCCACTGCTTTTTAAAACAGATCCAATATAAGTATTAAAAACACGATAGAAACAGATAAGATTTTAAATGTCTATTCCGTATAAAAACTTATTAGAATAGTGCGAGTGCAATACAATGGAAAACGACAAAAATTCGAATGCTTGTTAAAACAGATTCATTATAAGTATTAAAAACACGGTAGAAATGGATATGGTTTGAAATGTCTATTCCTTATAAAAACATATTACAATTGTACGACTGTAATACAATGGAAAACGATAGAAATTCCACGCTTTTTAAAACAGATTCCATATAAGTATTAAAAACACGATAGAAACAGATAAGATTTCAAATGTATATTCCGTATAAAAACTTACTAGAACAGTGCGAGTGTAATACAATGAAAAACGATAGAAATTCTACTGCTTTTTAAAACAGATTCATTTTAAAACACGATAGGAATTAATAAGGTTTTAAATGTCTATTCCGTATAAAAACATATTAGAATTGTACGACTGTAATACAATAGAAAACGATAGAAATTGGTCTGCTTTTTAAAACAGATTTATTATAATTATTAATATCACGATAGAAACGGATAGGGTAAAAAATGTTAATTTCTTATAAAAACATATTAGAATTGTACGACTGTAATACAATAGAAAACGATAGAAATTGTTCTGCTTTTTAAAACAGATTTATTATAATTATTAATATCACGATAGAAACGGATAGGGTAAAAAATGTTAATTTCCTATAAAAACATATTAGAATTGTACGACTGTAATACAATAGAAAACGATAGAAATTAGTCTGCTTTTTAAAACAGATTTATTATAATTATTAATATCACGATAGAAACGGATAGGGTAAAAAATGTTAATTTCTTATAAAAACATATTAGAAGTGTACGACTGTAATACAATAGAAAACAATAGAAATTGTTCTGCTTTTTAAAACAGATTTATTATAATTATTAATATCACGATAGAAACGGATAGGGTAAAAAATGTTAATTTCCTATAAAAACATATTAGAATTGTACGACTGTAATACAATAGAAAACGATAGAAATTGGTCTGCTTTTTAAAACAGATTTATTATAATTATTAGTATCACGATAGAAACGGATAGGGTAAAAAATGTTAATTTCTTATAAAAACATATTAGAATTGTAGGTACGACTGTAATACAATAGAAAACGATAGAAATTGTACTGCTTTTTAAAACAGATTTATTATAATTATTAATAACATGATTGAAACGGATAGGGTAAAAAACGTTTATTTCTTATAAAAACATATTAGAATTGTACGACTGTAATACAATAGAAAACGATAGAAATTGTACTGCTTTTTAAAACTGATTTATTATAATTATTAAAAACACGATATAAACAGATAAAGTTTTAAATGTCTATTCCGTATAAAAAATTATTAAAATTGTCCTCTTATTTAAAATATTATATATTTAAATAGTTATAACTCATTCGCTATTTAAAGCGCGAAAATTTCAAATTTAAATAAATTCAGAAACAATGACTCATCAATCCTTGTTTCCGGTTTTGACTTCCGTTCACCGTTCGGTGAGTTCGTTCGGGCCCAATCGGTTCGGGTTCGGGCCCAACCCAAGCTGAGTCCGCCATTTTCCTGTTGATAGTCGCCGGGTATGTAGTGTTTGAAGTTTTAACAAGAACAAACTGTGATCTTTTATTATCTTGTTGCCTTTTTTGCATCGAAGCTATAAATAGGTAAGAAGAAAGTCATTTTTGGTTATTGTATATTGTTTTAATACATTTTTAAGCTAGGGGTAGGTATATTTTATTAAATTTTAATATTTTACACAGACTAATACAAAATGTCCACGTGTTTAAATTTGAAATACAATTTATTTCACGAACACCACGGCAAAACTGATGATTTTTTCAATAATGATGAATTTCTGGGCGAAGATTTACTAATTTAAAAACGATTTTGGCTTTATTGCAAATCAACACAACGTTTCTGGCTAAAATCTATAGGTATTTACCGATATTATATCTTAAAAGTGCGCATGTGTATAAAGGCATTTATACCCATTTCTGACGATAATTAAGAAAAAAATAAAACTGGTTATGTTCCATGCAGTTTGGTACTTTTCCCCTGATTTTCCTTCTTTGTTGGTGCTAAAAATAACAAATACCTATATAGTCAAAATCACGAAAAGTTTTAACGCGTTTAGGTTAGGTTCTGTCATATTTGACATAAATTGTGTGCAATATAGCGTTATTCGGTTCCTCCAACACGTGTAGTAGGTTGGCATGTTGCCGTGTAGCGTGTAGTAGGTACCTATAGGCTATATTTTACCAATTTTGGAGTGTTCTGTTCATATAATTAATACATACGATGTCTGGAAGCACAACTAGTATCCAGTTTGTCGAAGGGACCTTCCAGTAATTTTCAAGGTCACACAATTTTTTTAAGTGCTATGCTAAAGGTAGGTATATCGTAATTAAAAAAAAATTGTACCCCTATTTCAGAAAATTCAGCAAAATGTTATTAAGAAAAGTTGTTTAGAATTAAAAGTTATGCATAAATTCAAAAACGTGACCTCCTAAAATAAATATATATATATTTCTTAAAAAACAATAATTTCCCAAAAAAATTTTTTTTTTATATTCTCCATAACGACCTTCATAAATTATTCAAAATAAAATCAATTTCACATACCTTTGCTCCAATTCAAGCACATTCGTAAAATTTAGTTGAATTTTTAATTTATTAAGGAATCACAAACTTCATGTTTGTTGCAGCGATATTAAACACAACTTTAAAATATCCTAAAAATTCTTTTTAACAAGATAAAACATTAGTAATGATAATATGCTAACTAAAAAACTATCATTTAAAGTGTAAAATTTTTTTTTCAATGTTTATTAAAAAACTTTATTCTTGTACAAGTTTTATATTTTTTGGCCTACCCTGTACGCCGTTTGACTTGCAACCATTCCAAGTGCACCTAATATGATAATCGAACATACACCAACTTTTATCAAGAATAAAATTTTCTGAGAAATCGGTAATTAAAAAAATGCCCATATGTTGCACACTTAAACAACCACACTGTATATTGCAAAGCCAACTTTTAGGACGATTTTTTTTTATCGTACGATTTTTTCATTGAATATTTTTACTGTCAGAAAGCATGAAGGCAAACAAACCTATGAGAGTAGTGAAGGTCATATAAGTGCTGTCTTATTTCTTACTGTTTTTGGTTTTATTAGAATTATTACATTAAATGGAGCATTCCCCAATTTCTCGGGATATTTTCGGTCTTTTTCTGTTTTATGCCCCACGGTAAGAATTATCCTAATTTTCTTAAGAGAACATAATTGAACTGGAGACAATAGAATACAGTATAGCCTGTTAATGACTGTTTACACAGGGTCTTTCCTATCGAATGCACTTTTTTGCTTTATTTCTTAAAAAATAAAATGATCCTAAGATATCTACCGGGTGTCCCAAAATACAAAAGGTATAAGAATAAAATAATTGAGTTATATTCAAATTTAAAAATTTTGGACAAATATATTTAACTTAAAGAAATAGTCCATAGGTACTTTAAGTGGAGTGTAAATTTGAAAGGAGAGAAATAAGACACTTTAAGTCTTCCTCCACTGGTATATTAAAATAAAGTTTTATGAAAGGGTAAATTCTCTACATGTACATGTTTCGAATCAGGAGAATCGAATAAGTAATATAGGAAATAAAATAAGTGCGAACAGTCCAAACGGAGCTATAAGATGATGGAAAGAACAAGTTAAGTGTTTGGAGAAACTTCAAACATAATGAGAGGCCATTTGTAAAGTATAAGCAGAAACAAAGTTAGAAAGTTATCACAGCAGCAAATTATGTGTCAATGTAGAAGTATTTGTAATTAAGAGAGAAAGAAGCTGATTGTTGTAACGGAGGAACGGAAATAATTGAGTAAAATAAAGGGTCGATTCAATTGACCAATTAAAGGGACTGATAAAGAAATTATTTTGTTTGAGATCACATATTAGTGAAACTGCACCGTAAGTGTGAGGAGAGAAAAATATATATAAGAAAATTTGAACGCGCGCGCGCGCGCGACAGGAGTGAAGATTATGATGAATATAGGTAGTCGTAAACGGTATACGCACGGGGACAATTGTCGCGAGGGGTGCGGCTCGTTGCCTTACAAAATTATTAGTTTTTTTTCTGTGTGGGTGACTAGCTGTATTTTGATGGAGTACAAGAAAAGTTGAAAGTTGGGAGGCCACCTTTAAATTAAGAAGAAATACGCTAATGCAAATTTGGGCAAAATTTTTGATGATTTTCCATGTCAATTGAATACGTACAGGCATTAAATTGGTAAGTTTTGTTTGTATAATCTTACACATATAGGTACCTACTTGTTTTTATGCATATTTCGATAAATCATTTATTTGTGTATTTTTAGATAGAGGCAGTTTTTAACAAAAGGTTTCCTTATTGTAAATATATATCTACTAGTAGAGAGTTTGTGCAGGAATATAGCAGAGTTGAAAGAACGAAAAATCAGTGGATATGGCCTTGAAGAAAATATTGGAAAGTTAAAATGTTTCATTTTGTACTTATATAAAAGGTTTGCATATTATACAGGTTTTATAATAATAATTGTGATTCAAAACTAATGAAATAATTATTTTTAGACATTAGTACTAAGGCACTACTGATGTTACCATTCCATATTTATTCAGCCCCATAACCATTAAAAATGCCCGAAATGCTTGCCTATAGAGACCAAGCAGGAGTGAGGTGCAAGATAGCTTTTTCTTTAACGCAGAGGTAAATATTAACTACTATATTGGCTATGCTTGAACTAAAAATCATACATACATACATACATAACCTTATAGTAAACTGAATGCTTAATGGGAGGCTGAACTGGTAGTAGTCTAAACTTTTTTTTAACATTTTAAAGTATGAACGTTTTATTAAAATTTCATAATTGCAGCCGTGCATACATTGGTGTTATGGTGACAAACACCGAGAAGTTGTCTTATTCTTGACTTCGCTTGGTTTCTCCCTGGTGCTTCATTTCCAGAATTTTTGTTTAGCCCTATTGTAATTATTTAATCAACATTTTCCGTTCCAGAATGATCATCTCACAAAAAAAATGAAGGCAAAATGTGAGAAGCTACAACAGTTTAACCTAACTGTCAGCCGTTCGGAGTCATAGTGGGAAAATCATAATAATTATCATTATTATTATTATGTGCATATATAGTCCTGCTTTTGTTATTTCATGTTATAAATAAGTTTCTATAATTTTTTTTCTTTTATAGCCTGGTGGGGTATAATTATTTTTTCTTCCTTGTCTGATTTATATTTATAGAAAAGGTTTGTAAAATGAAACTTTTACTATTATTAGGTGCTTTAAGTTCCTGTTGTTTAATGTTATAACTTTCATATAAATCGTTTTTTGTATAACCTGTATTAATATTTAGTTCTAGTCTTATTTTTTTATATAAAAAAATGTTTATTTCATTTAGCGTTTTCCTTTTATTCCTATACCCTATATTTAAACATTATCCTTACGGCAATAATATTACTACATGCTTAATGTACTCTATTTTATTAGCCCCTAAATTGTCTTTTTTATTGCAGCAAATTTTATTTTGGTTTTACCCTGGGTTAAAGTGCGCCTGTGTCACAAATTCGAGTGCATGTACGGGAACCTTGAAAATTGTTAGAAATACATCATAGTGCAAAGTTGCTCACATAAAACGTTTTAATTACAACTGCAATAAATAAGGAAATCATTTAAATAGCAGATGACTACCACAATAAAAACTGATAGGATTACTCACCACTGTAACATATGGAAACGCATTAATATGGCAGACGGCTACCACGATAGAAAGGGATAGAATTACTTACCACTGTAATATATAGGAACGCATTAGAATGGCAGACTACTATTACGATAGAAACGGATAGGGTTCCTTACCACTGTACCATATACAAACACATAAGAATAACTGATGACCAACACGATAGAAACAGATAAGATAGTGAAAATATATTTTTTAATATACAGATTGGAATAGCAAATGTCTACCAAGATAGAAACGGATAGGATTACCAACCACTGTAGCACATAAGAATAACTGATGACCAGCACGATAGATACGGATAGGATTACCCACCACTGTAACATATAGAAACGCGTTGGAATAACTGATGTTCAACACGATAGAAACAGATAAGATAGCGATAATATAAGTTTTAAATATATAGATTGGAATAGCATCAGATAGGTATCTACAACGATAGAAACTGATAGAATTACCCGCCACTGTAACATATAGAAACGCATTAGAATAACTGATGGCCAACACGATAGAAACAGATAAGACAGTGATAATATATTTTTTAATATATAGATTAGAATAGCAGATGGCTACCACGATAGGAACGGATTAGACCACCCACTACTGTAACATATAGAAACGCATAAGAATACGATAGAAACAGATAGGATAGTGATAATGTATTTTTTAATATATAGATTATAATAGCAGATGGCTACCATAATAGAAACATATACGATTACTCACCACTTTAACATATAGAAACGCATTAGAACGACAGATGATTACTACGATAGAAACGGATAGGATTACTCACCACTGTAACATATAGAAACGCATTAGAATGGCAGACGGCTACCACGATAGAAACTAATAGGATATAGGAACGTATTAGAGTGGCAGACTACTACCACGATAGAAACGGATAGGATTACTTACCACTGTAACATATAGGAACGCATTAGAATGGCAGACTACTATTACGATAAAAACGGATAGGGTTACTTACCACTGTACCATATAGAAACACATAAGAATAACTAATGACCAACACGATAAAAACAGATAAGATAGTGATAACATATTTTTTAATATACAGATTGGAATAGCAAATGTCTACCACGATAGAAACGGATAGGATTACCAACCACTGTAGCACATAAGAATAACTGATGACCAGCACGATAGATACGGATAGGATTACCCACCACTGTAACCTATAGAAACGCGTTGGAATAACTGATGTTCAACACGATAGAAACAGATAAGATAGTGATAATATAAGTTTTAAATATATAGATTGGAATAGCATCAGATAGGTATCTACTACGATAGAAACTGATAGGATTACCCACCACTGTAACATATAGAAACGCATTAGAATAACTGATGGCCAACACGATAGAAACAGATAAGACAGTAATAATATATAGATTAGAATAGCAGATGGCTACCACGATAGAAACGGATTGGACCACCCACTACTGTAACATATAGAAACGCATAAGAATACGATAGAAACAGATAGGATAGTGATAATGTATTTTTTAATATATAGTTTATAATAGCAGATGGCTACCATAATAGAAACATATACGATTGCTCACCACTTTAACATATAGAAACGCATTAGAACGACAGATGATTATTACGATAGAAACGGATAGGATTACTCACCACTGTAACATATAGAAACGCATTAGAATGGCAGACGGCTACCACGATAGAAACTGATAGGATTACTTACCCCTGTAACATATAGAAACGCATTAGAGTGGCAGACTACTACCACGATAGAAACGAATAGGATTACTTACCACTGTACCATATAGAAACACATAAGAATAACTGATGACCAACACGATAAAAACAGATAAGATGGTGATAACATATTTATTAATATACAGATTGGAATAGCAAATGTCTGCCACGATAGAAACGAATAGGATTACCAACCACTGTAGCACATAAGAATAACTGATGACCAGCACGATAGATACGGATAGGATTACCCACCACTGTAACATATAGAAACGCGTTGGAATAACTGATGTTCAACACGATAGAAACAGAGAAGATAGTGATAATATAAGTTTTAAATATATAGATTGGAATAGCATCAGATAGGTATCTACTACGATAGAAACTGATAGGATTACCCACCACTGTAACATATAGAAACGCATTAGAATAACTGATGGCCAACACGATAGAAACAGATAAGACAGTGATAATATATTTTTTAATATATAGATTAGAATAGCAAATGGCTACCACGATAGGAACGGATTGGACCACCCACTACTGTAACATATAGAAACGCATAAGAATACGATAGAAACAGATAGGATATAGTGATAATGTATTTTTTAATATATAGAATATAATAGCAGATGGCTACCATAATAGAAACATATAGGATTACTCACCACTTTAACATATAGAAACGCATTAGAACGACAGATTATTACTACGATAGAAACGGATAGGATTACTCACCACTGTAACATATAGAAACGCATTAGAATGGCAGACGGCTACCACGATAGAAACTGATAGGATTACTTACCCCTGTAACATATAGGAACGTATTAGAGTGGCAGACTACTACCACGATAGAAACGGATAGGATTACTCACCACTGTAACATATAGAAACGCATTAGAATGGCAGACGGCTACCACGATAGAAACTGATAGGATTACTTACCCCTGTAACATATAGGAACGCATTAGAGTGGCAGACTGCTACCACGATAGAAACGGATAGGATTACTCACCACTGTAACATATAGAAACGCATTAAAATGGCAGACGGCTACCACTATAGAAACGGATAGGATTACTCACCACTGTAACATATAGAAACGCATTAGAATGGCAGACGGCTACCACGATGGAAACGGATAGGATTACTCACCCCTGTACCATATAGAAACGCATTAGAATGGCAGACGGCTTCCACGATAAAAACTGATAGAATTACTTACCACTGTAACATATAGAAACGCATTAGAATGGCAGACTACTTCCAAGATAGAAACGGATAGGAATACTCACCACTATAACATATAGAAACGCATTAGAATGGAAGGCTGCTACCACGATAGAAACGGATAGGATCACTTACCACTTACTTCTTACATATAGAAACGCATTAGAATGGCAGACGGCTACCACTATAGAAACGGATAGGATTACTCACCACTGTAACATATAAAAACGCATTAAAATGTCAGGCGGCTACCATGATAGAAACTGATAGGATTACTCACCACTGTACCATATAGAAACGCATTAGAATAGCAGACGGCTACCACGATAGAAACATATACGGATTCCGGATTCAAAAAACGGATAGGATTACACATGGAAACTGATAAGTTGTTCATGAGGTTAAATACAATTAAAACGTATACACTTGACCGCGTATAGTTTGGGATAAGAAACGATTTAAAGTATTTACCTTTATTGCATTTAGAAACGATAGATTCTCATTCTGAAAAAACGGACATTTCACCTGATATTCCGTATCCAAAAAACTGATAGGAAACGATAAATATTTTTTTTATCGTTTTCTATCTGAAATTTTAAACAGGGATACCTAGGCCACTCACCCAATTGAAAAATCTCTGCTAATACTGTAATACTATAACTACCGTGCGAGCAAAAATTATTTGCATCAAAGAGGGCTGCATCTAAGGACGTAATGCTTAGCCGTAGAGCTTAATACCTGTTGGGTGTCAGTAACTACCTGAATTAACAATCAATCAGTTATTCCGTCATCTTTGACAGTCGTTACAAGTAATTTGATTCATCGCTAATTTTTCCAATTTCTTGAACAATTCACACAATGGGCTTTACGGAAAAGCACAAAACATTCATTGTTAAAGCGTATTTTCGAAACGGGGTTAGAGTAAATGGTGAATGGCAATACAATCCGGGTTTGTGCATGGACGATTTTCACGAACATTTCCCTAACCTTGCTTTTATTGCTGGGGATTTTTATCATTGCCTGAAAAAACCGTGGCTGTGTTTAGGGAAACAGGTTCTATACAACACAAAAAAGGAGCAGAAAGACCATCTGTAAGAACAGAAGAACTTGTTGCAAACGTTCGTGAAATAAAGCAAAATACGCCAACAAATTGTATAAGACGCCTGTCCCAAGAAGTGGGAAGATCTTATGGAACATGCAGGACTATTCTTAAGAAGCAGCTAAATTTATTTCCTTATAAAGTGCAAGTATTCCAAGAAATACAAGCCGCAGATTTTAAAAGACACAGGAATTACTCTCAATGATTTACCCAAAATTTATTGGAAATAAATGATTTATTAGACCTGACATTTTTTTCGGATGAAGCCTGGTTCCACCTCTCCGGTTATGTGAATTCTCAGAATACACGTATGTGGAGTAGTGAAAATCCCAATTTTTTGTAGAGTCCACATTGTACCCTCAAAAAATTGGTGTCTAGTTAGCTGTTTCCCGAAGAAGAATTGTTGGTCCTATTTGTTTCCATGACACCGTTACAGCACAACAGTATAGAGACAAACCCGCCGAAACTATTAACTACTTACGCAATTTCTTCGACGACAGATTGATCAGTTTTCGATCAGACATTGAATTCCCACCTAGATCACCGTGTTTAACGGTTATGGATTACCTTGTTTCCCCTCATTTAAAGAACACTATTTTTAAAACACCAGTTGCAAATTTAGAACAATTACAAGAAAGGATTATTATCCAAGAATGTGGTAACATTTCTCCAGAGATGCTGGTCAACACTTTCGAAAATATGAAGAGACGTGTGAATTTATGCTTGGAGCATGGCGGTGGCCAATTTCAGCAATTTATGTAATTATTTTTCTTTTTCTTTCTGTATATTTCTACTTTGTTAATTTTGTAAACACAAAAGTGTGCATAGGGTACACTTTACGGTACTGCCCTGCATGTGGTAAGTATTAATTTACCATTGCACACTTTTCAGGAAGCGTAAAGTGCGTCTTTTTTTATTGCGTGTAGGAATGAATTTTTTACAAGTACCTCGTAGGTAAACATTTTTATCACAGAAGTTCAGTTTTGGATCTAACATTAAGCAATCTGCAATATGTTAAAACACCCCCGTAGAGAGGTAACTTTTGTTGAAGTGAGGGACGTAATAAACCACCTAAAAAATAAGCCGAGCAGAGATCTTTACGACCTTAACGTCAAGCTTGTTAAGTCCATTAAAAATTATATTATAATTCCGCTAACAAAATTAATAAACCCCTGTTTAAATAAATTTAATTAAAATATATTTCCAGATTGCTTAAAACTTGCTTTGATTAAGCCAATTTTTAAGAAAGGTGAGCCATCCCTGCTGAAAACTATATATAGGCCCATATCTCTCTTCTTCCCGTCATTTCCAAAATCATGGAGAAATAAATGGCCACCCAGAGGTCACAGAATTCCTTGAATCGAACAATATTTTCACAGATAGGCAATTTGGGTTCAGAAAAAACAAAAGCACAGTCCTTGCAATTCTGGATCTGATATCTGAAATCTTGGATTCATTTGAGAATAAGCATTACGAAACGGTCTCGTTCTGTGACTTGAGTAAGGCCATCGATTGCGTCGATCATGATATTCTCTTAAGAAAGCTAAAATAATACTATAACTTTTCATCTTGCAGCACTGAAATGACCTGTTCCTGCCTGCGAAACAGGTATCAGATGGTAGAGGTGGCCGGCGTTAGGTCAGCAGGGCTCTATTCTGGGACCTATTACCTACCATACCCAGCCATAGATATGGACGAGAACGAGTCGGTACAAACTGCAACAATCGCACTTTATGACTTCTATTACAGTAGATAAAGAAACTGCGCATAAATTAGAACGTGATACCGTCGGACAAGCAGACACGCTGTTATGGATGGAGGAACGTGCAAAGAGACTTACAGCAAGTTATTTTGGAAAAATCTGTAAATTACGTAAAAGTACACATTGTGCAAACACAGTAAAAGCCATTCTTTATAGCAATTTCACAGGCAACAGTGCTACAACTTGGGGCAAAGAGCATGAAACGATTGCTATAACGGAGCCACTAGCCACCAATTTAAGGGTTGAAAATTGTGGGCTTTTTGTCAGCACAACGCAATGCTACCTTGGGGCATCTCCAGATGGTCTAATATGGAATATTAGAAGTAAAATGTCACGATTATTACTCAGGTGCAGGGACAGTTACAGATAACGTCAAGGCAGTATACTGTTATTTTATTGTATACGCCTCTACAATTAGAGTATCAAAAGGTAAGAAAAGCGACTTTTAAACTTGTTATTTTACAGGAAACGTTTCATTCAGAAAAATAGTTTCTATATCTGAAATAGAAAACCTTTTATTAAAAAAAAAATAATAATATAACTAACCCATCGATTTTTTTGGGAATCGAACTTAACTTCACTTCACTTCTTGTACTTGAGTACTTCCATTACTACAATTGATATTTAGTAGCTTTTTAACCGCCTTATCAATACACAGGAATCTCGCTGCACCAAAAATTGCAGCTGCGAGTCAATAAAAAGGCCAAATAAATGCATGTCATGTGACCGACGCAGGATTTGTGCCTCAAATGTACTATTCAGTCGTTAAACCATGGATAAAAGAATAAACGCGCAGCCGAGTCGGCACATGTGTTGTTAATTGACGCAAACACACAAAGCAAATTATTTTATTTAATTAAAAAATTAATCTAGATTTGTCTTTCCAAGGCCGCCGCCTTGACAGAAACCGCGCCGAACCCATTACGCGTGTCTTGTCACTGCTGATGCAGCAGCGTCGGCCGCTGTCTAGGCAAAAACCGCTACAAAAACGCCGTGTGTGTCATCGCTCTAATAGTTCGTTATCTTTTTATGCTCCCATCCCAACTAAGAAAGTTTATACATGGCTTAATTTTATTGCACCTGGCCACCAAGGCTTATAAAACTTTATTTTTAGATATTATAACAGTTAAGTAGTAGTAAGTTAGTAACCATGGAGATTTCGACATTTTGTCAAATGATCTACTAGCATTATTTTTGCTTGTAGAATCACCTTTTAAAATTTCCTAACGCATTTTCTGCACACCCTGTATTTTCAGGCAATAAATTATGATTAACATTGACGTCGAATTATCCCAAAAACGGCCACTATGAGACGCATTAAAAAGGTAAGCTTTTTCGGATTAAAAAGATAGGAGAAGCGATACTTAAATCAAAAATCCTAAAACACCAATGAGCCAAAAAGTTACGGATAATTACTTACTTTTAAATGTACACCGCATGTCACAGAGAGCAGTCACTCACATTCTTACATTCAAATTGAAAACATACTTGAATTTCTTATTTCTATTGTCAAAAAGCCCCCGGATACAAAAAAAAAAATTTTTTTCAAGAATTACTGTAAAAACATAAATTAAAATTTTAATTTTGTCGCCTTATAGCTCCATTATTATTATTATTTTTGAGTTATTTTAAAAATGATATTTGAAAAAGTAAAAAACACCCACTTAGGAAACACACTGTATTAAAAAAAAGTCCCATTTTCTCTAATATGTAATTAAAAAATATAATATAATAATAATATGTATTTACCTTACAATGTCGAAGCTTTTGTCAGAGGACCACAATTAAAAATTATTTTTATTAAGTTAGAACTATCCTATCAAAATATTTTCACTCGCCTTTACTTTAAACCTTAACACAAGACAAAACCACATAGGAATGTGATAAAATATATAATGAAATTGTTCAATTCTTACTGCTTACCGCCAATTTAACATCGTTTTGGGCACAAAAATGCCGATCAAACACGGTCCACCCTTAAGGCTAGTCCAGACTTACAAACATTTGCCCGCAAACATATAAACATCTGTATAAAAACTGTTTAAAAGCTGATTAAAATGTGTTCGCAAACATATGTTTAAAAACATTTAAACAAATGTTTAATGTTTTTTGCTTTCCCGTTTGAATGGGAAACACGTGTTTTTATACTCGCCAAGGAGCAAGTCTGGACCATAGACAATTTACCTTTAGATACCTACAGCTTATCTCCTGCGCAAACAAAAGTTACGTTTTATGGGTGAAAAAATACGTCCGAGCGCATGACTCGTCGGTCAGCTGTCTTCATTCGGGGAACCTTCGTGCATGCGCACAAACCTCGTGTTATCGGCCGTCCTACTTTATCGACAATAATCGACGCGCTCAAGAATACTCTCCAGAACCGGCTCGGCCGCCTTTTTGTTGTTGTGTTTTAAGGTTTCTCTTCTCTGCGGATTCCTTGTAGTTTTTTAAAGTTTTCAGCTATCGGCTCGGCTATCGTGGATTGCGGGACTGGTGTTTAATATTTATGGATTTCTGGTTTTTGTGTAGTTTAGTTAGTGAATTGTGTTTGTGCTTTTAGTGACTCGGATTGTAATATAAACAATGACTAGTACTAGTTGCAGCCGTTGTATAATTGTATTATGCCCAAATAGGGGTAAAATAAACCCTCTATGGTGGCATATGAGCAAGAATTTAAATTTTAAAGCCCGGACCTGTCTATTTTCCCATTCGTCAAACGATAATGTTGCAGCGCGCATGACTAATAGTTCCCAGTTTTGTTTACATGCGCGAGGCCATAAAACTGCCACATTCGTGATTATTGTTTGTTTATCTAAAGGTAAATTGTCTATGGTCTGGACGCGTTCCGAGGCAAACGTTTGCAAATTACACAAATGCCCGCCATTGCCTCACTATTCAGCGACATGTTTTCGTCTCTAGTCTGGATTCACTGGCTACCACGTTTGAACTTAAATGTTTATGGAAACAATACAATCAAACACAAATGTATAAATGTTTTGTTTGCAAGCATATGTTTCTAAATATTTGTTTGCGGGCAATGTATGTAAGTCTGGACTAGGCTTTAGCGGCATTTTTCAAACAAAATAGGCGCTTTTATTAACGGTACTGTTTGTCGGAAATTAACACAAGTCGCGACGCCTGGTCTTAAATTTGATTATTTTTTTTACTTAAAAATCCGACTTTTTAGTATTGAGAATACTATTGGGATCGTTTTTAGGCAAACTTTGCATTGGTGTCGCGACCTGACACCGCAATATCTCGAGCGGTCTTGTTTGTAACATAATACTCTGATAGTACTTGTATTGGTAAATATAAATATGAATAACAGCGTAAAGTCGGCAAGTAAATAAAATAATGTTTAGTTTTAGTTTGTGTTTTAAAGAATGCCGTAATAGTTTTGTTAAAAAGTGTTTTATTGAGATAAGGTATATAATTATGTATATTTGTGTTGTGAAGACTGCCATAATAATTTTGTTAAATAAGGTAAGTTCACGTTATTAAAATCGGAATATTATATCGAAAAAAAAAGAGTGGGAGGCAAAAAGTGGGAGCACAATAATTGCATATACAGAGTCCGCCCAAATTTGGTTAACAAATGGGATAATTTTTTTATTATTGATTTATCAGAATATGTTATTGTACATAAAAGTTTTGCATCTTGAGTAAATCATTTTGACGTATTTAAATCTTCTGTGGCATATACAGGGTGAATATAAAATAGACAAATATGACTCGGCAAGTAAATAATGTTAAGTTTTAGTTTGTGTTTTAAAGAATGCCATAATAACTTTGTTAAAAAGTATTTTATTGAGATAAGTTATATACTTAATTATGTATATATTTGTGTTTTGAAGACTGCCATAATAATTTTGTTAAATAAGGTAAGTTCACGTTATTTAAATCGGAATATTATATCGAAAAAAAAAGAGTGGGAGGCAAAAAGTGGGAGCACAATAATTGCATATACAGGGTCCGCCCAAATTTGGTTAACAAATGGGATAATTTTTTTATTATTGATTTCTCAGAAAATGTAATTGTACATAAAGGTTTTGCATCTTGAGTAAATCATTTTGACGTATTCAAATCTTCTGTGGCATATACAGGGTAAATATAAGATAGAAAAATATGACGTCAGTGACTCAAAAATTTTTAAAAATTTAAAAACTGAAACAGCCATATTAAAGAACTAATAAATCCAAGATAAAAAGTTAAATAAAGTTTTTTTTTCTAGTGCTAATAGTTTTCAGAAAAGTAAAGTTAAAAATAAAATTTTTGCCCTTATTGAGTTTTTACACTCTTCATATTAACTTTACATATAAACTTTACATATTAACTGTTAATATGGCTGTTTCAGTTTTTAAATCTTGAGTCACTGACGTAATATTTTTCTATTTTATATTCACCCTGTATATGCCACAGAAGATTTGAATACGTCAAAATGATTTACTCAAGATGCAAAACTTTTATGTAGAATAAAATTTTCTGAGAAATCAATAATAAAAAATTATCCCATTTGTTAACCAAATTTGGGCGGACCCTGTAGAATTAAAGAACATTTTTTAAACTTTTACAAAATACAAATTAGAATGTGGGCTTTAATTACATCACATAGGACATTAAAATTTTAAAGCTGTGTCAGGTATTTTTAATACATAGGATGCTTGCGTAAGGTGCAAGATCTGGGAATTTTTGTTTAGCCCTGTTAGAATATAGCGTCACCAATATGTGTAAAGGCAAAAACCTAATCAATGAGTCTTTTGTTGTCTCAAAACTGTATCCTATACGAGGCACAGTGTAACCAAATATAAGCACATAAATATTCTTAAGTATCAAAATAATTACGTAAGTCTTTAGAGCGTTTGTTTGGTTTTTCTAGAAAGACATTGCAGTATTATACTGGCGTGCTTTCCGAGTGGTTCTTACAATAAGGCAAATAGACGTTTTTAAAACTTTAATCTTTAATTTGATTTTCCATAGCCTATTTCCTATAGGTTATGGGCCCAGTGTACGCCGCGTGTTAGTTGCATTTTGTGAACTGAATACAGGGTGTTTATTTGTGCAGTGACTATGGAAAATTTAAAAGTGAAAAGAAACATTAAACCCTTTGATGGTGATAGATACGGTGTGTGGAAATTCAGAATTCGTGCTTTATTAACTGAACTTGACATTCTTAAAGTTATTGATGAGGATATTCCGGATCCCCTCACTGACGAATGGATAAAATCAGAACGTACAGCTAAAAATATTATTGTGGAATATTTATCGGACTCTTTTCTAAGTTTTGTAAAGTTAGACAATACTGCAAGAGACGTTTTACACAATTTAGATAATATTTATGAACGCAAAAGCCTTGCCACGCAATTAGCTTTACGAAAGAAATTACTGGGATTGAAGTTAGACACTCACGCATCGTTAATAAAACATTTCACAGTTTTCGATGACCTTATTACGGAATTAATGGCAGCTGGTGCAAAATTGGAGGAAACCGATAAAGTATCTCATTTATTGCTGACTCTTCCAAAATCCTATGATGGCGTTATAACAGCTATAGAAACGTTATCTGAGGATAATTTAACTTTGCCTTTTGTCAAAACAAGACTTTTGGACCACGAAGTCAAGTTAACACATGACAATAGAGACACAAGCGCAAAAGTTCTTCATGCAGAGTTTAGAGACGCACCAAAGAAGCAAAGCTTTGAATGTACTAAAAATCATTATCAAGCAAAATATAAGGCACGAAAATTTAAACCAAATAATAAATTATCAAATACAAAGTGTTACCATTGCGGCAGGAAAGGTCACTTAAAGAAAAATTGTTTCTTTTACAAGAAAACAATCCAACATCAAAATTTTCACAGAAACCGAACTGTCCAAAATATAAAAGTATTACATCAGCCTTCTACGTCAAATGACAATCCGTCTGGTTTTGCTTTTATGGCAGGAAATTTTGAACTCGAGGAAGAGAGTAATAAAATTACTTTTCTACTGGATTCTGGCGCATCCGACCACCTTGTCAACAGAGATGATTTATTTCATAGTTCCGTCAATTTACAAACACCAATGAAAATTTCTGTAGCGAAGAATGAAACATACATAACTGCAATTAAGAAGGGAACCATTCACGTGACCAGTAATATGGGTATTCAAGGGCTACTCGAGGAAGTCCTGTACTGTCCAGATGTCCCGTACAATTTATTGTCCGTCAGAAAAATGCAAGAGGCTGGAATGACAATTACTTTTGGTCAAAAATGGGGTAACTGTAAGCAAAGGTAGTAAAACCATAATGATGGGTAAGTCTTTGAACAATAATAATTTGATAGGTATTGATTTTTTTGATTAATACAAATGTAGTAAATTCTATTGTTCAAGTAAATAATAATGCAAAAATACCCAATTATAAATTATGGCATGAACGTTTGGGGCACATTGGTAAATTTAACTTTTTAGAAATGAAGAATAGACAAATGGTCGAAGATATGGGTCAAATAGATCAGGTTACACCCATAAATTATTTTTGTGAAGCGTGTATAAATGGTAAACAAACACGTCTACCTTTTCAAAAGGCTAAAAATAAAAGTTATGTTAAACGACCATTATTTATTGTTCATACTGACGTCTGCGGTCCTATCACTCCTACAACGGTTGACGATAAAAATTATTTTGTATTTTTTGTTGACCAGTATACACACTACTGTGTTACATATTTAATAAAACATAAATCAGATGTGTTTTCAATGTTCAGAGATTATGTTGCAAAAAGCGAAGCTCATTTTAATTTAAAAATTGTCAATTTATATAGTGACAACGGAAGGGAATATTTGTCAAACGAAATGAAAGATTTTTGTGTAGAAAGGGGCATAAGTTATCATTTGACAGTTCCACGAACCCCACAGTTAAATGGTGTATCAGAGCGAATGGTCAGAACTATTACTGAAAAAGGTCGTGCCATGATATCTGGCGCTAAGTTAGAAAAAGCTTTTTGGGGTGAGGCAGTTCTTACTGCAACGTTTTTAATTAATTTGACACCCACTAAAGCCTTAAGACAATTTAAAACACCATATGAATTGTGGCATAGTAAAAAGCCACAACTTAGATATTTAAAGGTTTTTGGTTCTACTGTATATGTGCATAATAAAACCAGGAAAACAAAATTTGATGAAAAATCCTGGAAAGCGATTTTAGTTGGGTACGAACCGAATGGTTATAAAGTGTGGGACGTACAAACTGAAAAATTTGTTGTCGTTAGAGACGTTATTGTAGACGAGACAAATTTTTTGATGTCCAGGCCTACAGTTGAGCCTGAAGGAGTTAATTTTAAAAACTCCCGTATAAATGTGGAAACTGAAACTGATGCATCTGACGTTCCGTCAAAATCAGTAGTAAAATTTGATGAATCTGTAATTGCAACAGATAAGCCCTCTGATACTAAGACTATACGTTTACCTTTACCTGAAAATAGTCAAAATAAGATTCCCTTGTATTCTGAACTGAGGAGGAGTGACAGGATTAAAGATCGTATGTCTATTTCTTATAATGAAAATGATTTATCAAATGATTATCTTATGTGCGCTCAATCTATAGTATGTAAAATTCCTACATCATATCAGGAAATTCAAAATAGAACTGATAGAATTAAGTGGGAAGAAGCTATTCAGGATGAAATTAATTCTTTGGCAATAAACAATACATGGTATTTGGTATCAAAACCTGAAAATAAAAATATAGTAGATTGTAAATGGGTATTTGCTCTTAAAAATGATGAATTTGGAAACCCATCAAAATATAAAGCTCGTCTTGTTGCTCGAGGTTTTAGTCAAGAATATTTAACAGATTATAACGAAACTTTTGCACCAGTCGCAAGAATTTCGAGTTTTAGATTTGTACTTGCGTTTGCAAATCAGTTTAACCTTTTAATTCACCATATGGACGTAAAAACAGCTTTTCTAAACGGAATATTAAAAGAGGAAATTTTTATGAAAATTCCAGAAGGTGTAAAAAGTAAGCCTAATCAAGTATGTAAATTAAATAAAGCATTATATGGCTTAAAGCAGTCAGCAAGATGTTGGTTTGAAATTTTTGAAAGGGCTCTTAAAGAAAAAGGTTTTCGAAATTCCTCAGTAGATCATTGTATTTATATTTTAGACAGAGAAGATATTTCTAAAAATATCTATGTAGTACTTTATGTGGATGACCTTGTAATCGCCACTGCAAATAGTGAAACAATGATAAATTTTAAAAATTATTTGGCAAACAAGTTTTCTATGGTAGATTTAAAAGATATTAAATTGTTTTTGGGAATAAAAATTGAAAGAACTGATAATTCAATAACTTTAGATCAACGGGCATATATAAAAACAATTTTAAATAAGTTTAATATGCAAGATTGTAAATCTGTCAGCACTCCTCTCCCAAATAAATTAGATTATACAAGTCTAAATTCTCAAGAGAAATATGATACTCCTTGTCGGAACCTTTTAGGGTGTTTAATGTATGTCATGCTGTGCACACGATCCGATTTAAGCACTGCTGTTAATATTTTAAGTCGATATCTTAATAATAATAACAAAGAACTTTGGCAATGCCTAAAAAGGGTTCTTAGATATCTTAAAGGTTCAATTAATTTTAAGCTGACCTATATACGAGGTAATTACAAAAATATTTTAAGTGGTTATGTTGATTCAGATTGGGGAGGTGATGATGAAAGAAATAGAAAAAGTACCACAGGATATTTGTTTAAATTATTCGATCAATGTGTGATATGTTGGAATACAAAAAGGCAAACATCAGTAGCGGCTTCGTCGACAGAAGCTGAGTATATGGCTCTCTATGAAGCTGTCAGAGAAGCACTTTGGTTAAAATCATTGGCAATTAGTATTAACATAAATATTACAGAGCCAATTATAATTTATGAGGATAATAACGGTTGTATTAGTATCGCCAATAATCCAACAAATCACAAAAAGTCAAAGCATATTAGTATTAAATATCATTTCTCCAGAGAACAGATAGTAAAAGGTGTACTAAAATTAGAATATCTTTCCACAGATAAACAGATAGCTGATGTATTGACAAAGCCACTACCAGCAGCTAAATTTCAAGAATTTAGAGCAGGACTAGGGCTTGTAGAAATAAGTAACTAAATGATCTGATTGGGTTTTTCTGGGTTTTCCCCAATCCTAGCAACAAATGTTGGATCATTATTGTCATTACCCCAGAAAACACGAGGAAAGCATGGTTATTGAGATACTGCTATATCAAGAGTATAGTTTAGATTAGAATGTACTTTGTTCTTATATAGGTTGATTATATATATAATATATAAGTTTGGATTTAAAATTTTTTTTAGATTATTGATTAATTTTTGAGGGGGCGTGTTAGAATATAGCGTCACCAATATGTGTAAAGGCAAAAACCTAATCAATGAGTCTTTTGTTGTCTCAAAACTGTATCCTATACGAGGCACAGTGTAACCAAATATAAGCACATAAATATTCTTAAGTATCAAAATAATTACGTAAGTCTTTAGAGCGTTTGTTTGGTTTTTCTAGAAAGACATTGCAGTATTATACTGGCGTGCTTTCCGAGTGGTTCTTACAATAAGGCAAATAGACGTTTTTAAAACTTTAATCTTTAATTTGATTTTCCATAGCCTATTTCCTATAAGCCCAATATGCATGTAACTAAGTTAAGGGTGAGGGGTAAAAGCCTAGTCCAGACTTACATACATTGCCCGCAAACAAATATTTAGAAACATTTGCTTGCAAACAAAACATTTATACATTTGTGTTTGATGTGTTGTTTCCATAAACATTTAAGTTCAAACGTGGTAGCCAGTGAATCCAGACTAGAGACGAAAACATGTAGCTGAATAGTGAGGCAGTGGCGGGCATTTGTGTAATTTGCGAACGTTTGCCTCGGAACGCGTCCAGACTTACTCCTTGGCGAGTATGAAAACACGTGTTTCCCATTCCAACGGGAAAGCAAAAACACTAAACATTTATTGTTTAAATGTTTTTAAACATATGTTTGCAAACACATTTTAATCAGCTTTTAAACAGTTTTTATACAGATGTTTATATGTTTGCGGGCAAATGTTTGTAGGTCTGGACTAGAGGAGTTAAATGTATAATATGTATATGTCGTAGGCTGATAGTGAAATCCGTCATTTCATGAAACGCCTAGTCATATCATGAAGCGTGGCTAAAAGGTATATTGCAACTGGTTTGTTCGTTGTTCCCCAGAGCATTTTTTTCAATTTTTTCAACTAATATTATTTTATAAAAATAAAATTTAAATTAAATTAAAAAAAAATTGAAAAAAATGCTCTGGGTAACAACGAACAAACCGGTTGCAAATATACCTTTTAGCGTGCAGCATGATATGACTAGGCTTTTCATGAAATGACGGATTTCACTATCTGCCTACGACAATATAAACATCACTTGACGTAATAATCAGATTGGGACGCGACGGCGACGCGGCGCCTATTGTGACTTAGGGCCGGGTGGCAATACCACCCCGGTAGCTATATACTATATATGTCACTGGACAGACCTATTTTGGAGCTGGTAGAGCAAGGCGGATGTTAGTCAGCCGGTCATAGTTTTGTTTACTTTCGTGTTTTGTGCAATTACGACCCCTTTCCTGTTAAAACAAACACATGTTCTTTAGAATTCTTAGGAGTGATGACATCTAGATCTAGAAAATATCGTGTTACCAGCAATAATCACCTTGAAAATAATGAAAACAGCATTGAGAACCAGCTAAAAATGCAGTACTCACTTAATTACGCAATTGTAAAATTTTTTAATGAAACCATTAAAAATATACAATACAACGAATATGTTTTAACCTCTAGAATATACCAACTAAACCAAATTTTTAAGGACAGTGCTACTCGCCAAGATTTGTTCTTCGCAAAAGATCTATTAAATCAACTTGTTATATTATATAATGCAATCCGAAATACTCTACAAGATGTCGAGAATTCTATTACCTTTTGTAAATTAAAAATCTTACATCCTAGCATAATAAAGTCAAAAGATCTGTTTTACGAATTACAAAAAATTCAAAAACACTATAATAACCAACTACCATTTCAATTAATATTCGAAAATATACTTGATTTCCAGAATATTTTAAAAATTAACTGAAAGATCGGTTACAACAAAATTTCTTACTTTCTTTTGCTACCAATTGATTTTGAAACAAACTTTAACCTATATCAATTTACACCTATCCCCACTACCCCACTGTACACGAATCAGAATTTGTAAATGTTCTTCCTAACGTAAAATACCTCTTAAATTCACAATCTAATAATATTTTTAAACCACTAAGCGACATAATATACAGTGACCGGCAGAAAGTGTGCAGCATATGGAAAAGTTTTTTATCTTTAAGTTTAGAAAATTAATTTTATTTTAGATAGGTTCTGCATGTTCTCAAACCAAAATAACAGCCACCAAATCCGGTAAAAGTCTTATGGTATACGAGGTAGGATCAAAAATTTGAAATTCCGCTAAGAGTAAAGTAAAGTTCGACCATTAAAAGAATGCATCCTCAAAGAATGTGGTCAAGTATTTACACTGTTGCGCAATATATTACCCCTCTGCAATAACATTTTTATCAATGGCTTATATGTTCAGGAATTTTTGCCTACAACAAACCTGGAGTTGTTTTCACGCATTGCCGATTTAAACCGATCTTATTACGACATTAATTTATTATTCCCTTTCAATTTAAAACAATAACACATGTCTCACAAGTCAGATCGCTTGACGATCGCGCAACATCGCGTTATCTGCCGAGACTAATAGTGGACCAGCGCAAAGGATCGGAGTAAATCAATATATTATCATTGTTAAAAACATCGGCGACTCGCTGTAGTCTGTCCAATTCTCGTGGACAACGAGACATCAGTAGTGGTACGCGATGGCAAGTAAAGGCGGAAAAACGATTATAAGTGAAGCAAGAGAAATTGTGGCAAGTGCTGAAAGTTGAAAGTGTTTGCGATGAGAAGGCTAAAAATAAATGTTGTCAGTCAAATAGTCAGTCAATAAGGCTGCTTTGTATACTGGGGTTAGCCAAAGAACAGTGTGTAAAATAAGAAAGGAGAACGAAGAAAGACAAAAAATAGCCCGGGAAAACCCTTATCTTCGCCTGGCACAAAAAGTCCCCGCCCCTCTATAATTCAAAAAATTGAATCGGAGACATTTCAATTAACTTTAGAAAAAAATTTACTGTGAATATCATTTTGTTCCTACATGCAATAAATTGCTGGTTAAACTGAAAAGTGAGATAGATTTTTGTTATCGCAAGTATTCGTTGAGAAAACTTTTAAGAGCAAATGGATTTTACAGGTGAAAATGTCAATTAAACGAAAAATCTTAGTTGAAAAGCCCTATATTCTATATTTAAAATACAAATATAGAGGAAACTTAGATAAAACTTGAATCGATAATGACCTTACTTTTAAGAAATGTTGGCAAAGTGAGGAGGTTTTTGGGTTATCAGTATAGGTAAATTAAGAGTTCCATTAAAATAATCAAATAAGAAATTTTTAGATCGTAATAGATCGTGTTTATTGTATTAATTTCAGTAATACGAAAGGAATTTTTTTAAAGAGAGCATACAATTTGTGCCAAAAAATAAATATATGTTGACATACTAAAAATATAAGTACCTTGATTATCTCATGTAGCCAAAAAAAAATTAATATATGTATATAATATTGTTAAAAGTTTTTGTGCAATCCAAAATTAATGTTTTGTTTTATAACAGTTAACAGTTATACATTAAGTTGAGGTAAAATAGGTAACAGTCTTTACATAGTCACTACAGGATCACTAATAGCTTTGATCCAACTCAGCGAGAGATTCGTTTCTAAACGGTAATTTCCAGCATGTCAATTACATTTTGAAGTTAGCAATCGATTGTTGCCTTGGCATATTAGTTGAGCGACTGGAAATAGCCAGTGTATTATTGTCAAAACTAGGAATGGGAATAACACTCGAATTCTATATTATGGGAATATGGGCGGTAGTTCGTCGAACAACACTGCTGACTTGTAAAAAAAAAAGGTCGCCAGTTTCATAAAGTAGTAAAAAAAAATCACTTGAATTTTCAATACACCTGCCACTTCTAAAAAAAAAAGGTCGCCAACTCCGTAAACTACTTTGTCTAGCCGCAATAAGTGATTGGTATGAATGAAATGCGGGTCGTTGGAAAATAAAAACCGAATTTTCGTCACTCGAATGATTACCGATGATAACCGAATAATTCAAGTGATTGAAAAACCGAGTGATAGGTTATTTTTCACTCGAGTGATCCCAACACTAGTCAAAACCTTAATCTTAATAGTAATGGTGTTATTATGCTATGCATACAAAAAATAATGTATATTACAAAAGAAGTATTGACAATAATGTTCATCGTGTATGGATCGTGCGACAACGCGACGCGACGACGTGGTTACTAAATGTATAATATTTAGAAAACTTTTAGTAAAATAAACCAAATACATCATGGAACTGCTCTAGAATTCACGGCATATTGCTATGTTTGTAATGTTACAGGCCGATTAATTGATATACACGCTGGTTCAGAAGATGGATGTGTTTCAAATGCAGCCACTGCTTTACTACGTCTTTATAGTTTTAGAATACTTTTACATATTTCATTTATGCATTCCATTTTTGGTATTGAAATAAAAAATTACTGATCTAATAGTATCACAGAAAATGAGTTTTTTCTGATTTTGTAATTGGGTTTTTTCAAGCATGTTATTCAGGTTTTTTAAACTATTTATATTTGAAATTAGATTGTAAATTTGTTTGCCTGCAATATTTGTGCAAAAAAAAATTTATTAATTAATAAAGACGTATTTTTGTTCACAGATCATAGTTTTTGTGGCGCCTATGGTTTGACCAGTAAATCTAGTTTAAAGCGGTTTTTATGCCAAAATTCCCCCTTTCGTCTCATGCAATCTTTCGTTGGGTACACATTACCTCCATCTTTCATTGTAGAATATTTTTTTACTAAGAATTATTGTATTAATTTCAAAGGTATACCCAAATTCCAAATTTCCCTTATTTTGGAAAAAAAAATGGATTTAATCGTGTTTTCTGAATAACCCTGTATAAAAAATAAATGGCAACCGAACAGTACGAAAATAAGATTTTCTGCAGACTTTGTTAGAGATAACCGTCGATCATAAGCCCGATTAGTTTGTTTTCATAATATTATGGCTTTTTAAAATAAAAACACAAAAATATTAAATATTTTTGCTGCACACAGTATTTTATTTTCTGAGGGAACAAGTTAATTTCATCTAACTGATATTTTTTGGTTTACATTGACTTAAAGCATCTCCTAAATAAATTTTTATACATTAAAGTATGCATAGAAAGTTTTCTTGTGATTTATAAAGAAAAAAATTTAAATTAAAAATATATTTTGAACGGATTTTATTCGTCACGCAAAATAAGGATCAATATAGGTTATTTTCATTTATCAAATACACTTTTAGGATAATCCAACTATTAGGTTATACATTTTTAACTCAAGAATGGGAAACAAAAAATGCTAGTTAAGACTACATTAACAATAAATCCGTTCAAAATATATTTTTAATTTAAATTTTTTTCTTTATACATTAAAAGGAAACTTTCTATGCATACTTCAATGTATAAAAATTTATTTAGGAGATGCTTTAAGTCAATGTAAATCAAAAAATATCAGCTGGATGAAATTAACTTGTTCTCTCAGAAAATAAAATACGGTGTGCAGCAAAAATATTTAATATTTTTATGTTTGTATTTTAAAAAGCCATAATATTATGAAAACAAACTAATCGGACTTATGATCGACGGTTATCTCTAACAAAGTCTGCAGAAAATCTTATTTTCGTACTGTTCGGTTGCCATTTATTTTTTATACAGGGTTATTCAGAAAACACGATTAAATCCATTTTTTTGTCCAAAATAAGGGAAATTTGGAATTTGGGTATAACTTTGAAATTAAAACAATAATTCTTAGTAAAAAAATATTCTACAATGAAAGATGGAGGTACTTTACTCTTAGCGGAATTTCAAATTTTTGATCCTTCCTCGTATACCATAAGACTTTTACCGGATTTAGTGGCTGTTATTTTGGTTTGAGAACATGCAGAACCCATCTAAAATAAAATTAATTTTCTAAACTTAAAGATAAAAAAACTTTCCCATACAGTGGCGTAACTAACGCCCCCGCAGACCCCGCATTGCGGGGGGGGCGCAGCAAAGCCAGGGGCGCCCTCAAGTTCCTTGATGAAAAAATAAAACAAATGAAAAGCGACGTTATATATAAAAAAAAATCAAGAAATAATAAAATAATTGTTTCATTATCACAATATTAAAGTTAAAAATTAACAATAATGAATGAGAAACAATGAAATATGACTAATATGAGTCCCCTATATAAAATAGGGGTAACGTAAATCATAATTAACAATTTTACCCCAATAACAGAATCAAGGTTCGTACAAATATCCGCGCCGGAAACCCCGCGTGGGCGCCGCTACAATCACACACAGCATTTGTTGAAAACCCGCCAGGAGACGGATCGGGCCACCTTAAGCACCTTACTAATCTAATCTAGAGAATTAGAGCACCTAATTAATCTAGAGAACTCGCTGCGCACCAAAATTCATATTTTAGCGCGCAGCAATAAGCTGAAATTCGTAGTAGTACATTATTTTTACAACAAAAATTGTTTTCTACAATGTTCTATGTCTTTCTCGAGATCTTTCTACAGTGACCAGCAGAAAGTGCGCAGCATATGGGAAAGTTTTTTACCTTTAAGTTTAGAAAATTAATTTTATTTTAGATAGGTTCTGCATGTTCTCAAACCAAAATAACACCCATTAAATCCCGTAAAAGTCTTATGGTATACGAGGTAGGATCAAAAATTTGAAATTCCACTAAGAGTAAAGTACCACCATCTTTCATTTTAGAATATTTTTTTACTAAGAATTATTGTTTTAATTTCAAAGTTATACCCAAATTCCAAATTTCGCTTATTTTGGACAAAAAAATTGATTTAATCGTGTTTTCTCAATAACCCTGTATAAAAAATAAATGGCAACCGAACAGTACGAAAATAAGATTTTTTGCAGACTTTGTTAGAGATTACCGTTGATCATAAGTCCGATTAGTTTGTTTTCATATTATTATGGCTTTTTAAAATAAAAACAAAAAAATATTAAATATTTTTGTTGCACACCTTATTTTATTTTCTGAGGGAAAAAGTTAATTTCATCAATCTGATATTTTTTGATTTACATTGACTTAAAGCATCTCCTAAATAGTTTTTTATACATTGAAGTATGCATAGAAAGTTTCCTTATTTTGCGTGACGAATAAAATCCGTTCAAAATATATTTTTAATTTAAATTTTTTTCTTTATAAATCAAAAGAAAACTTTCTATGCATACTTCAATGTATAAAAAACTATTTAGGAGATGCTTTAAGTCAATGTAAATTAAAAAATATCAGTTGACTGAAAAATAAAATACGGTGTGCAGCAAAAATATTTAATATTTTTATGTTTTTATTTTAAAAAGGCATAATATTATGAAAACAAACTATTCGGACTTAGGATCGACGGTAATCTCTAACAAAGTCTGCAGAAAATCTTATTTTCGTACTGTTCGGTTGCCATTTATTTTTTATACTGAGTTATTGAGAAAACACGATTAAATCCATTTTTATTGTCCAAAATAAGCCAAATTTGGAATTTGGGTATAACTTTGAAATTAAAACAATAATTTTTTGTAAAAAAATATTCTAAAATGAAAGATGGTGCTACTTTACTCTTAGCGGAATTTCAAATTTTTGATCCTACCTCGTATACCATAAGACTTTGACCGGATTTAATGGGTGTTATTTTGGTTTGAGAACATGCAGAACCTATCTAAAATAAAATGAATTTTCTAAACCTAAAGATAAAAAACTTTCCCATATGCTGCGCACTTTCTGCCGGTCACTGTATATTAAACAACGCTTACAAATGACAATATTTTTTACTATGGTATGACAGGTGCAAAATAGCAGAGCGCTTTCAAAATTTTGCGGGGGGGCGCACATGTCCTTAGTTACGCCACTGTTCCCATATGCTGCACACTTTCTGCCGGTCACTGTATAATATGTACCCATGGTATACCGTACCACTGTCCCAATTCTCTGGAGACTACAATAACGTGACCTGCGAAAAAGAAATCCTTTTGAGCGAAAACACAGAGAAATATATAAACTTAAAATCCCAGAAAACCACATAGAAATTATTCCAGAACTGAACCAATATTTAGCCGTTTTTCCGACCCCAGAAAAGATGCAAATCCACTGTGAAACCAAAGAACTAAGGGGAATATTCCTTATAAAAAAAGTTCTTGTAGGTATACCCTTATATTTAGAAAACAAGAACTCTTCTTTCAAGAAACCAGCTTTGAAAGTCCATTGGTGATAAATACACCAAACATGAAATTTGGAACAGTAAACAAGCCCAAATTTGAAATTGAGTTAAAAAATTTAAGTAAATTTTGAGATACCTCACTTCAGCCAAATTATCCCCTATGAGAATACTGTATACAAGCTGTATACATGCACCCAGCTTGTACATACTCCTAATAGGTACAGTTATTGGTTATGGTATAAAAGAAAACGCAAGAACATAGAAAAACGTATACAACCCAAAAGAAAAAGTGAAAATACAAGGTCATCTTCCGAAGAAGTTAAGTTAAATCTTCCTGGCGATACCTCGTTCTAGGAGGGGAGGAGTTATGGACCCAATGATCCATAAACATCATCAACTTATTATACAATATTATGAACAGGACAGTGACCGACACCGTCAGCAGTTTTTCAACATAAATAACATAATAGAAAATTAGAATGAATCGTTTTTAAAATCAATTAGGTAGTCTGAATTTAATTCTGTAACGTAAAACATTGTCTTTTAAAATAAAAATTGTTTTTTAAAAACTTGTTTCGAGAAGTTAATAAGGGTATGGTCCGAAAGTAACTAGTGTCGTGGTTTAGCGTTCCGTATTTAACCAAATGATAGCGGTAACCAAAAAATAGGTTTATTTTGGAACACGGTTTTCGGATACGACGTCACCCAAATGTCAAAATGCTCACCGGCTTTAAACGCCGGTTACAAGTGGTTTCTCCTGTCACTTGTCATTATAAAATATTGTTATGAATTTAATTTCAAAATATTCGGCCGATGGTTGGTAATTTATTAAGAGAATGAATCTCAATGAAATTATAAGTAAGTGTATTTAGCATTTCTGTAAATTGTCAGTCTGTCGTGAACTTTTCAAAATTAAAGGTTATGATTTTAACGAACATGGTGATTTTTCGTCCCGAATATAACCGGATTTTTATGGTTGATCTGTCATTTGTCGAGGTTAACCGTGGTTACTGGTGGTGATATTCGGACCATACCCTTAGTTAACTTACATACATTTGAATACATACCCATATGATTTTCCTGATTTTCTGTCATGATCATTAAAAATTTGCCCAATGATAACCTCAAAAGAAGACGACTCTGAGGTTGCATTACTGCGAACTCTATAGTGCAGGAACTACAGTCCAAGAATCAGATTCTGGAGGAAAATGGGAATCTCCTGAGGGAAAAGGTACTACTCTACTTAGAAATAAAGGTAAAAACATTAGGAAAAAAGAAACAAAAAGCGCGGGAAAGCGTGATGTCATAGAATATTCTTTGACAGAGAAAGATTCATCCAAAGATAGCAGCAAGCAACCTGACTGTGTGGCAACAGCTACCGAGACTAATGCCAGTAGTTCACATGTTCCTGAAAAATCCATAATCAAAATAATAACAAAAAGGCTGCGATCCACGCAGACAGTGATATAAATGCATGGCAAACTGTGTCACGAGCCCGAAAACAAAGAAACTTGTTACCAATTAGGACAAACACGAGACCTGAACCCCTAAAAGAATCCGTAGAATCCATCAACAATGAGGAATATGCTCACTTGAAGTTGCCCAAAAGCTCCACTGGGTGTTTATCACTGGTCTGTCAAGAAATACAGAATCAACACAAATTATCGACTTTCTAAAAAGTAGACAAATAGACAAATGTATAATATGTGAAAAAATGAGAACCAAATCAAAACAAGTACCTAAGTTCCTTTAAAGTCGGTGCTCCTAAGGAACATAAAGACAAAATAATGGACCCCCAAATATGGCCAAATGGAGTCCGCATTAACCATTTTCTGAACATTCAATCCCGTCAAACTTCAGAAGGTCCCCTACAAAGAAGACCTTAGTTGAACGGTTAATCACAAATAAACTTAAAATTTTACACGCAAACAAACAATGTATTCATAGTAAAACACTTGAACTTGGGGTAATCCTTAGGGAAAATTACTGTGTCTGTATTAATGAACATTGGCCACGAACAGGGGCGCCGGAATTTCGGAATTGCTCTGGGGGCTTGGAGCCTGGATCTTAACTAGGGTTGCCAGATATGTTGAAAAAAAAACCGGACAAAAGGATTTGCGCCGAAGGCGCAATTCTTCCCGCGTCGAAGGCGCTTTTTTGCTCCGCAGGCGAAAATTTTTGGGTGCCACGCACTTTTTTGGGTAAAATAACCGTAAAGCTTGATGCGCAGATCTGACATCACGGCTGCCAACGTGTAGAAAATATAGATCGAGCGGATAATTAAAAATAGCCGTGTTTTTGAAAAAAATATTTTTAAAATATTGCATTTTTGTATTGTATTTTAGACGACTTTGTCTAATTTGCTACAAAATCCGAAAAATCAGTAAAACTGGGGTATTAAACGAAAGTTTTCACTAAATCACTTTGGATTGGTTTCGAAATCATTAAATATAGTGAAATTTCACCAAACCTGGCAATGAGACCAGGGACTTTCCAAATTTTCTACGTGCTCTCGGCTAAGTAGCAGACCAGGGTTGCCGGGCCGGATCTAGCAAAATTTAATTTTCAAAGACAAAATAATTTTTTTCTAAATATGATAACCTGCTAAATTAAAAAAGGAAACGACAACTGCAGATAAATTTTATAGAAAAAAATTAAATTATTAAATCTCAAGTAACGCACGTTCGCAAACGAATTGCTATTAGTATTATTATTATGTAAACGTACTGTGGGGGTTATGCTATGGGGGCTACGCCCCCAAAGAAATATGGCCCAAGCCCCCAGAGCCCCCACGGAATCGGCGCCTATGGCCACGAACGTCATAAGAAAGATGAACGAATAATTTTCGTTTAGCCAATCCTTTCTTGAAGTCAGATCCTGAGTCAACATTCCAGTCTGACCTGTCAAAATTACCAGTAAGGAAAACAACATTACATTAAACGGTTCATTTTTATCATTATCTTTCTTATTTTCTGGACATTGATTCATAAAGGTGCAGATAGACTGGCAAGTAACTTGCGACAATTATCACGCCAGCGACTTCCGTATGAGTTTACACTGCATGCAATAATTGTCGCAATTAGGTAGCTGTCAGGCAAGTTCAGCCAGATTATTTTTGGCGAGTTCTCGCAAACCTGTTTACACTCTCAGCAACTTTGGCTCGCGCTTCCGATCTTTTTAGTAGCTCAGATAATAAAACTGACCGACCCCCGGTGTGTTCACCACCTGCCGAAATCCGTCACTCTAGCTGTAATCGTCAAATACTGTGGTACGACCCTGTCTACGTTGTGTTTATATTCAGGTTCTTTTAAAGTTTGGTACGGTACGGTAAAAGTTTGTCAGGTTTAGATTTTTAGCTTTAATCTTATTTTGACTGTTTCCCTTTGATGCGGTATTCTGCTGCCAGTAAATGAAAATTAAATTTTTTAAAAACTATTAATCTATTATAAAAGCATTTTGACCATATACAATTTATAAACAATTAAATCGTGTAATTTCGTTAACGTCTGTATTGAACTTAGTTGCAATTAAAAGCAATGTGTCTTGTTTATTATTTCGATTTCTATATCTTGGAGACCGCACGTTCCATAGCACAGGGTATTGTTCATAGATGGAAATTAAAATTTGGATTTCGTCGATTGTCCACACTTTCTTCACTTCCAACATATTAACTCGCACTGTGGCACTCGCGAAATATCGAATCAAACTGGAAGTGTTGACAGAACTTGCAAAACTAACTTTTTCATGTTTACACAGGCAAGCGAGAATGTCGCGCGAGAACTTCCGCGTCGCTCGGCAAGTCCACTGGCGATGCTATTTAGGCTAGTGATAGCAGTGTGTGACAGTAACTTCCGCGAGTTTTCTTGCCAGTCTATCCATAGAATAATACTTATACACGGGATAGAATGGAAAGTCCCATGTTAACGAAATTGCCAATATTAGTAATCCATCTATCGGCCCGGGCACACGTTTTTCACCTTTTCGACCAATTAGGAACCTACGTAATCGACTGGCACTCATGGAAAAGGCGTAGATTTCTCTCCACCTACATGGCCAATGAGAGGCAAACTTCAATTTAGAAAACTTTCTACGAGATGGCGCGCTCGGCTATTTTGCTAGCGCATTCGCCATATAAAACATATAAAGGAATGCGCTTTTCAATGCCGGTCTAGAATTTTATTGGCTTTTCAATGATTTGGTGTTTTTTTGTAGGTTTCAATTTCCAAATATACAGAGTGCTTTGGAAAGGGTTGCAATATCCATTATTTTTGATTGTTAGTCTAAACTTTTGGATAACGATTTTTGATTAATTTTTGTTACATTCCGCATTGAATTTAAACCTATGTTGAAATTCGATGCATTCTGCATCTGTTTTTTCCCGAAACGGTTTTGGGACCAATTATACAGCGCGTCCCAATTTCGGTCATCGCTATTGAAATCTCTGGACCAATACATTTTCACATTTCTGTTAATAGCATTAATGCCATCGCTATTGAAATCAGTAACTTCATTCAGTAATGTGCTGAATAATTATTATCCTATTATTGCTGTTATGTTAAACTTGTAAATAAAATGAAAAAAAAATGTTTTCAAAACTTTACTAAATGAAGTTAGTATATATATGGTCTTTAGAAAGGCATAATTGTCTTATTTTGCGTAGTAGACAAAAATGGTTCCAAAACGGTTTCCGGAAAAGTTAACACAGATGCAAGATTGTATATTATATGTACCTACATATTTGTAAATTGAAACCTTCAACAAAAAACAACTAAAGCATTGTAAAGTCAATAAAATTCTTAACCCGCAGAAACAAGCAGATGCCTCCATGCAAAAAATACATGTCTTCAAAGAAATTAAATGAAAATCAATTATATTCACTTTTGACTAGTTTATTTGCCAAATTAAACACCCTTTATTTTATCCAATATTTAAGTGCATATATAAATGTTTACGAACAATAAGTCAAATTCTGACCTAACTTTGAAAAAACTTTATTTTTATCTTTGGCTGATTAGTTTAATTAAAATGAAAAGTTTAAATTATTAAATTTATAATGGTGTTTCTCTGCTGAAAAATATAGCTAGATCATAATTTGGGTTGTTCGTAAACAGTAGCTAATAATATTTTTTTTAAAAGCAACACAAAACATAAAAGCTAGAAAACAAAATGTCGAAAATCTTGTTTTTGTATTTCACCTCTGTTACTTACAAATAGGTAATAGGTAAAATGCTTTGCTTAAATCTAGAAAAAAAACATAAAATACTACCAAAGATATATGGCCGAGTAGGCTAAGTCACAACCTGACGATAGTTAAAATTTCAAGTAAATAGTATAAAAATAAAATATTCCCTCATATAATATATTATGTCAGTTAATTAAAGATAATTACACGCAGTGATGTAAATGTAGAAAAAACGTTGATGTTTTTTTTCAAAACTTAACGTTTTTTTTTTGAAAAAAAAAACATATAGGGGGTATGTTTTTTTCTAAATTGCGGTTTTTTTTACAATAATTAAAAAACTGTATTATCTTGTTGAGTTTTTTAAAATAAAGTGCAATCAACAAGAAAATATTTTTACATTTGTCAATAAAAATATATTTAAAGAAAAAAACGACCATAAACCATCAAACTTATAAAAAAAATAACGCAAAAACCTTGTAGTTGCACTATACAAACAATGTAAAAAGAAAAAGTGTAACCTATATTAACATACAGTAACAACAGTAAATACTCTTTATATGCTCTATGCTCTTTGGTTTACTGAACAGAAACATAAAATAGAACCTCAAAGTTATTAAACTAAATAGAACGGTCTGTTTTAGGGCGGTATTTTTAAATGATGCCTTTATGAAAAAAAACGTGGATTGGTTTTTTTTCATGAAAAAAAACATGTTTTTTTTCCAGGTGGTCAAAAAACGGTTTTTTTACATCACTAATTACACGATAATGATTTAACATTAGTACATAAAGAAATTAGGGAAAGAAATGCTTATTATTCTTAGCTTGTAGGATACTTCCTAAATTTGTTTACAATCTTTACCATATCAATAAATAAAAATAAACAGTAATTCTAAATATTTAAATATAGTACAGTAATATAATGCAAGGACACCCTAGCACTAACAACCAAGCACCCAAACACACATAATCTTGATTGTTTTAAATTCTGCCCAAGTACAATATTGCTTAATTTTACGTATAAAAATTTTGACGGCGTTTTTAATTTCTGTGGGTAATCAATTAAAAAGTCTTAATCTATCACTGAAATTTACTTTTTACAGAAAAAATTGAAAACCCTCCACATACTTAGCACGTGGAAGGAAAAGTAATTTAACTTTATATCCTCATTAGTGATTCCGGTTTAATCTACTTTTTCTTACCCCCTTTTTTCAGTTAGAGATTACCTATTTCTATTGACAGTTTGATTAATTCTCCCCATGCGTTCAGTATGTTCCAGGGTTTTTGTAACTTACAGTTGATTAAAAAAATTTAAAGGTAAATAGTAAATACTACTTTTATTATCGTAACAGTTTGGCCTTATTGTTAGCTTGTTTTCTTTTCAATGTGTTTAAATGTATTTTCTTGGCATTTATAAATATCTTGGGGGCGTTTTTAGAAATAGTCCTTCGGTCCAAACCTGTAACTATCCTATTTAATTGCTTAGAATAATTGAAAACATTAATTTTAATAAAATATTTGAAAATTTGCAATTTAATTTTTTCATCATGGAAACATTCTGTAAATTTTATTTTTTCACATAATATTTTCAAAGTATAACCCAGAATGCCCTTTTTATGAAAATTTATATTGAATATATATTTAATAATGGCCAAGCTTTTTTTTAATTTATTTAAAAATTCTGCATTAATATATTTCAAATGCCTCTGTTTCTGTTTGTATTCTTTGTACTGCAAAAAATCCTCATCACTACTATCCACGTCTGTATCGTTCTTTAAAAAGGTATCTTTGCATTTGCAAGGCTGCCTCCCAATTTTCTTAAATACATACCCTGCTACATACCTTAGTGCCTTGGTTTCAATGGGCGCCAGAGATAACGGCAGGTTTTCTGGTACCTTGCAGTAGTCTTCGGGTTTTATTATATCCTCCTCTTCAGGCAGACCCTGTAAAATATAAGGATTTAGTTATATCTACGATAAATGAAACATTTATCGATGGTTACATTATAATATAAACTGCAACTAAAGAATATAAAATAAGTAAGTTTAAAATATAATAATATAGGTACTTTCATTTAATTCAAATTAATTTTTATTCACCAACGATCATACAATGATGATTTGAGGTTCGTCATACTAACCTGAGATACCAGCCTTTGTAAAGTTAAAAAAACATCAGAACTGTCCTCTTCACAATTTGCACCAAAAGAGTGAGCGGAGGTTAACTGGTTAACTAATAAACTTTTGTAGTAGTGACTGAAATTTGTTGGGGTCGGATTAATATTCCGAGTTCCCCTCTGTCTTATTTTTCCAAAAAAATTCTCCAATGGATCCTGGTTAAATGTTCGCGGCATTAAATAGGTAAACCCAAGCTTTGACATTTCATTCCATAATTGAATAAAGTTTTTTATTGTTTTTATCAGATTATTTAAGCTTGGGGGTGTAAAAAATGATGTGTCTTTTTTAATAAACTTATATGTTTTTAATTTTTTTATTGCTTCCTTCCAAAAATTTAAATGTGGTGAACCGTTCGTCAAAGCTACTCTTAAATCTTTTCCAGGTAGTGGGTTAAAAGATGAACCATTCAAACTGTCAAATAACTGGTCCAAGAATTCCAACAAAATAGCAGTATCTGTAGCATCTTTTTCAAGTTTAAGAACTTCTTCTTCCGTTTGGACAGTGGTTCCTAAAAAATGATTTATTTTTGAGAGCTGCTTGTGTTAATAAATTTTATAGTAGTATAGTAAAAAATTTTATTGCAAGATATTTTAGTAACAATCTAAAAGCTAAAGCCCACCTGAAAATGCAAATACGTTTATTGCTGCTGCAACTGAATGACTAAATACCTGCGTGCATTTTGAGACTTTCATTTTATTTATTTTTTCAGGGTTGACATGACTGTCGGTTATCTTTGGCATAAGTCTTAAACTACCAAGGTACGGGTCCATCTTATAAGCAGTAAAAATATGTGACCATTTGGCTAGTTTGGTTCTGCCATCATCACCCAAAAAGCAGAGCGGATACTTTAAAAGATTATTTCTTAACCCTTTAAATAGGTGAGGTACATCAAAAAGCGGAATTATTTTGTGCTCATCTATCTCAAAATAACAATGATATAATTCCCTGCCATTTCTTTTATATTTTGCCTCCGTGTCCCTAACCATAGCATTTATTGCAGCCTGATTGTTGGCGCCTTGGTCACAAACAGTTGCCACGATGTTAAGTCCAATACTGACACATTTTCTTACAATTAATTTTATTATATGCACCAGATCTGCTTTTTTTGTCCCACCATTAACAAAATTGTAATAAATAGGTTGCTTCCACTTACGTCTGATTCCACGTAATATAAACACCTAAAATAGAAAATTTATCTTAAGTAAAAAGTGCAGTCTATTCAACCCAAAATGTGTAAAAATATTTATATAATAATCTGAAGTCATTTTTTCTCTTAATATATCTAAATAAATTATTTAAAAGTCAAATAAGTACTTTTCACCAATTTCATAATAACAATTAATGCATGTAAAGTCAGTGTAAGTATTTGTTGTTATTGATAGGTACAAAAAAATATTTAGGTAGATGATAAATACCTAATTATCTGTTCTCACCTGAGAGTGATTTGCAAATTGTTCATTTCGTTTGAAACCAAAGTCTTCAAAACCTTCCACAGTTCCTTCTTGTATATTGGGTTGAACCTGTGGTTGAATATTAATTTCATCAAACATTAATATACAATGTTTGTCAAGGGCATTTGAAAAGTTTTTTACTTCTGCCTTTAGAATAGTAAACACCTCAGTATGTAGTCCTGGACGTATCGGGATTCTGTTTAGAAGTTTCATCACCGTTTTCCTGGAGGGCAATGCAAAAATTTTTGACATAAAGCGATATGCAGAACCACTTTGCTTATAGAGGGCCAGTGCAAGAACCTTGTCCTCTAAGGTATATCGTCGTCCTTTTGGATTTTTTTTTATATTTTCTAACTGACTCTGAAAAAACCTAGCTTTAATTCGATCCATACTTGAGAGAACTTTCTGAAGTACTGCAGGACTGGTTAATTTTTCAGCTACTCTAAGTTTTCTTCTTGCTAAAAGGCCACCTTTCTTTAATCTTTCTGCATGTCTTTTAAACTGAATAGCCCTTTTATATAGATTTTTCGCTTTAGGAGTTAAGTCCTTAATTTGGGCCACATTTATTTCTGATAACAGTGAAGATCGTTCTAAAAAAAATTTAATTTAAAAAATGCAAATATAAAAAAGTCTGTTCTGTCTACAACAATACTCTCAGTATTATTAACAGCTGGGACACCCTGAATAAATATATAAAAATTATATTGAAACTTAACTTACTTCTAGGGGTTGTATGTTTTTCGGAGGACGTGCTGATATATTCAGGTTTTTGAGTCTCTAATGGGACAATATCCATCTCAACTGAGATATCCTTCTTACTAGTAGACGGAGCCACCTCTAGTCTTGTACTTTTAATTTCAATTTGATTACTTAGAACAGGCAAGGTCTCTTCGACACTACCAGAAGTAGGTAGGAGAGTCACGTTGGCTGTTGCATCATCAGTAATATTATCAAAAGTAGGGTCTATAGAAACTGAAACAATCAGTCAGTAATTGTCGCTGGTATATAAAAAGGTTAATCAAGGAGACCAAGCCCTATATAGCCCCACTATTAGTTAAATATTTTATAAAATATATACAAGGTTGTTATAAAGTAACTGATGATTCACATAACTTTTACATTATTTCACGTGTACTTACAATATACATATTAATTTATTTATTCCTCCTGACTTACCCTGTATAATAAGTACTTATATTGTTATTTTAGAAAAAATATTACTTACCAGGTAGATTTATTGATGGCATTACTCCTTTCTTAAGTGTATGATTCGCTCCAAAATCTCCAGGCAAAAAATGAAGGGAACATACTCTGCAACTGTTATAAATTTTCTGTGGGGTCATTTCTTTAGTTAAACGACGATTTCCACACAAAGACACCCACTTGTTGAAAATAAGTTTGTTTTTGGCTGGGTCAGGAAAACGATGCTTCGATTCATTGTTTTTATAGCAACTACTAACACAGCAGTAAGGCATATTTTTAACCAGTTTACACCCTAAAATATAAGAGAAAAGTTCACCATACTGCACTTTCCGTAGCCAACACTTCCAACAATTAGGGGGTTGCCATCTGTAAAATCATTAAACCGTAATAAGAAGCTCGAAAACCTATAAAATTAAAATAAAATCTTAAAAATAGAATAAAAACCCGTACTGTAAAGAAAACTAAGCCCGGACGCTCCCATCAGGACACCTCCCAAACTAACATAAAACCAGACGGATGGCAACCCTCCAACAATTTATTAAAAGTTTTTTTTTATATATATATTTTCCAACTTACCCTTATGATAAAACAGAGTAGCTACCGTAATTCAAAACTAAAATATCTGTTCAAAAAAATTTGTTCAATATGGCGGTTCAACTCTCCTGGCTAACTCAAATAAAATAATCGTCTGTGTAAAATACCACGAACACAACTATTATTCAACACAAAAACTACACTAAAACACATAAATAAAAGGGTGACAGTATAAACAGTACAATCTTTTTGCAAAAAAACAAACCCAAACTCATTCACTACGCGACTCAAATCGGAAACAACTAGCGAGGCGGTAAAATTAAAATGGCTTCACGGCTGCGCTAAATGGTTCTGTTCTAAAGTAAAAGGGTTTGTCGGTGTTGTCCCCATAAAACAAGTAACACTCCGCGCCATCTATCCACAGGGTGGTGGAGAACATGGAGAAGCAGTCAGACGTAGCTCATAGATTTCTGCTGTAAAAAGACGAAGCAGCGATCGGGGCGCCTCTAACGGCGCGGGCACAACTAATATATGGTCAAAAGCCGTCATTTAAAGTTCGCAGACCATGAGTCTATCTGCACCTTTAAATGCCCCAATTTTTTACACTTGAAACAGGTTGTCATTTTTATATTTATAGACCTTCCTAGTGCCGCCACCTCTATTTCCTTTGCCAAAACCATGAACTTTACTCGCGAATGCGCCCCCTGCTTGACCGTTAGCGCCATCTAGGTGTATATCTAATAGCCTAGATTTTATAGAATCTGCTGTTACGTCAATTCCTGCGTGTTCAATCGCGATCAACATGGGTTCAAATCTGTCAGTTAGGCCCGGTTGTATAGGTTGCGGTTAATCGTCATTTCGTTTTTATAGGTTGTGATAATCAACAGTTCCTTTGATTAACCGGTAAAAATTATGAAATGCGAAATTATAGTTTATGATTAGGTCCAAACCAGCACTTTAACCAAGAATTAACTTAACCGCCCAAAGAGCACCGGTTAACATCCACCGGTCATGATTAAAATTAGTGTTGGGAAAAATCGACTTATTTTAATAATCGACTACCGAGCATCCGAGTGATTTAAAAAATCGAATGATAATCAATTTTTTTCACTCAAATGCTAATATTAATTATTAATATTGCATGGCGGTTCATCGTTCATGTTGATATACAGCATTTGTATTGGGAATAACTGACTCGGTGTTGTTAATCGATTGATTTTTTGCGGATTATTAAATGTGGCGGAGATATTTGTGGATTTTTTGGCATGGTTCCCAGATCTTACAACTTACAATTTAATTTAACTAACCACTTGACTACTTGACCTTGAGATGTCACGATATTGCATAACTCATGATATTTATGAATACTGAATACTTACCACTATAATAAATCCTATTATCCTACGCAGGCAACCCGTAATGCAGTATTTAAATCTAAATAAATCATATTTATTATCTTACGCAGGCAACCCGTAATGCAGTATTTAATATGAATAATATCTCCAATAATAACCGAAAACCACTCGGTGTAGCCGCTCGCTACGAGATGGCTCTGGCCGCAGTGAGTGATTGACAGGCGAGCAGCAACTTTGGAGACGCGTTGAAAAATAAAAACCATATGTTCGTCACTCATTACGTAACTCGAGTTATTTCCGAAGATAATTGAATAATTAAAGTGATTGAAAAAATCGAGTGATCGGTTATTTTTCACTCGAGTGATCCCATCACTAATTAAAATGTTAAAAAATAGGTTTTTTTTAAGAAATATAGCATAAAATAGTACAAATATAACCTTATAATAATTTTCCCTTTAAAATGATTAATGAAATTGAAGAATTATTATTGTATGATGACGACGAAGACATGAAATATTGTGGAAGCCGAGAACAAATCATCTAGAAATCTGGAACGATCAGGAGTTTGTAGATCGGTTTAGGCTTTTAAAAAGCATATTTTTACTTTAATAGTATTATTGAAACTTATTGTGCATTATGTGTATCAAAAGGTATTTACACAGATTTATTTACGGTTTATTATGTGACTTATTTTTGCTGTTTTAGTTTGGAAATAAATACATTACTTTATAATTAAAACAATACGTCAATAGTTATATTTATTTACCATCAGCGCCTTTTGATTTGAATTAAAAATCAAGAAATAGGTTAGAAAATCTCTTAATTGAAGATAGGCGCAAAATAAGGTCGAATGCCTTTTGGATTGGTTTAATTGCATAACATGCATGTATAAAACTGAGAATCAAAAATAATCCTAACGTAAGCCGTAAGACGTAACGTTAAGCAGTAAGAAAAATAAACATATATATGATTATAAATACATGCATTCATAGTCGCCGTAACGTAAGACGTAAGCCGCAAGCCGTAACACGAAATGGTTTATTTCCATTTCTTACGTCTTATTACGTCTTATGTTTCGGTCGGGATCGGCCGTACTCGTGCATACCCGGCCGTCATTACCAAATTTGACAGTCGACAGGAGGGAGATTTCCTTTGTTTATTTTTGGTGATTTCATTTTAACGCCATTTTGCTTTTTTGTCTAACGTATTTGCATTTTCCAGTTTTGTTATTACAGTAAATATTATAATATTACAACCATTTTACACTCCTTAAATCTTTGCGACGAACTAAATTTAGGTTCAAATGTTCAAAACAATGGAATATTTATGTACCATTGTAAAGGGAGAAAAGAGGGAGAGCTTACAATTAGAAACAAAGCGAATGATTCAAAATCCACCAACAACATTACCAATAATGATGATATCATGGCCAAGTTAATAGAAATGGATGAAAAATACATCAAGCTGTTTGATAAATACAAAGAACAGGCGAAAGAGAATCAAGAGCTAAGAAGAGAAATTTATGAAATCAAAAAACAACTAAATTCAAAAGAACAACAAGAGTTAAACAACAACATCATAGTACAAGGAATTCCGTATAAGGAGAACGAAAGTATTAATGCATTAGCACAAAAACTGGCGGAAACTCTACAGGTTACAAATAACATAGAGGTTGCAACCAGACTAGGCGAAAGAAAGCAAGGTAAGAAAACTCCAATAAAAATACAATTTAAAAATGCTGAAGATAAAAAAAGTTGGATCATAGCAAAAAAAACAAAACAACTTAATACGGCCGACCTAGGCCGTGACTTGGGTAATGATTCAATCTATAGCTGCTTTTTATTTGCATCTTGGATCAGGTCAATTTGACCCAGATCACTAAAATTTGACAACTAGGATGTTTTATTTACAAACTGATCTGATTTATAAGTGACCCGCCGCGGTCACTTCCCCCTTTACCCCTAACTGCACCACCCGCAAATTTGGATCACTTAAGGTGGGAGTATATCAACATGCTTGCCAACCTATAACCTATTTCGCGTAGATTTATTTATGTTTTCTAGCTTTTATACAAAATTTAAGGAAAATCAGTATCGACTTGATATTCTGTAGGTAATCATTGACATATTTAATAAATATCAAGGTATTTCATAGCTTATTTTAGAAGAAATGTATAGCGAAAAATATCGGGTAAGATTTTTTTTAACATTATTATGTCATTGTCACTCATTGTTCTTTCACTATACAATTCACCCAAAATTAGCAATGAAATAAATTGATATTTTTGTAATATATCAGATACTACGTAAATAATGTACCGACGATATTGATTTTCTTTAAATGTTAGTTATTAAAATAATAAACTCAAAAAATCAACGCGAAATAGGTTATAGGTTGGCAATAGATTGAATGACGTTGAGAATTCAACAAAGTGAACTGGTCAGAAGTAAAAGGTGGGAGTTGTTTTGACAGATACTTGGCGAAGCCTAATAGAGGTGGGCTTAAGAGTTATTTTTGAATCACCGGTATACCAGTGACTGTTATTTTAAATTAACTGTTATTTTAAACAGTAACCAGTTATTTTCAAAAAATGAGATTTACTAAGGTAAAGGTGTCAATTTAAATAATCGACTTTTTCCCTTTTTAAATATTTTATTGGCGCCAAATTAAAATAGCTGTTCAGAGTAGTGAAGACGTGAAATTATCTTGTAACTATTTAACGCCTTTCCTTTAAGCATAAGCATCCTGCAAACCAGGACTATCAAATATCAGAGAAATAACGTTCATTGGAAATTAATTATACCTTACCGTTACCACCCACAAAGTGATATGAAAATTATCCGATTACTAATAATAACCATGTTATTTTTTAATATCCAGTTATTTAACAACGAGAGAAGGCTGCATGAGCCGGCGACTTAAGCAGCGGCAGTGCTGTGCGATCGGTTGGTATATATGAATCACTAGTAGTTGCTTCACATCCTATTACTAAAATAACCATGTTATTCTTTATCCAGTTATTTAGAAAATAACAGCGTGCAGCGAAAGAAGGCTGCCATGAGCCGGCGAACTCAGTCGGCAGTGCGATGTGCGAGCGCTTGGTATATTGAATAACTGGTAACTGCTTCAGATCATATTTAATCACCGATAGCGACTATTATTTCTTAATAACCGGTTACTTTTAACCGTGACAGTTTCGTCACACCTCTAAAGCCTAACTTCAAACCACAGATAAAAATATAAAATATTTGCCCGTAATCTAAAATTTAAAATCAGAGGATTCGGAGGAGAAATTAGCTATAATAGTAAGTACATCAAAGTGTTTATTTCTTGTAAAATATAATCAAACCGAGAATAACCATAACCTCAACAAAATTTACGTGACAAATGACACTGACGTAGTCCGAAACAGAATAAAAGCCAGTTTTATTCGATGCATTTTGGATCAGATCATTTTAGGTCAGTTCATTTAAAAGTGATCTGATCGAAAATGCAAATAAAAAGCAGCTTCTGACTAAAAAGAACATTGAACTATTTAAAGCTGCGAAGGAATATAAAATAAAAAATGATTATAAATACCTATGGATAAGCTATGGAAAAATACTAATGCGAAAAAATGACACAAGCAAAGTTGAGTTGATAGAAGATGAAAATATCTTAAAAAACTAGAAGTGAAAAGGGCGACACTTAACATAACCTACTACAATATACAAAGTCTGCGTAATAAACTAACAAAAATCGAATGTGATAAGCAGAGTGATATAATCAGAGAACACACAGCCAACGAGAAGCGACAGCTCGGCGTTTTGCGGGTCCTGTTTTGGTACGCGCATGTCGCAAAGATGTTGTGTATCGCTAAAAAACATGTGCTCGTCTAAATTGTGTTTAGTCCGCGAGCTGACGTTGCGCCTAGCTAATTGTGATATTATTTTGTTTTCGTTCTGTGTTGTAAAAGGTCTGGATATTATTGTGCCTACCCGTATTGTTCAATCAAAACCGGCCAAGGATTAAGTTTATTTAGTTTTCCAAAGGAGTACGAACGGTAATTATTATGAAAATTTTTTCACAGTTCAAACAGCCAATTAAATTTTGTTATTCTTTATCATCTTACATAAATCACCCAATCATATATCAACATTTAAGTGATAATCAATTAATTATAATATGAATAATAGATTTAAAATTTTTAATCTTAAAGTTTTTTGGGATGTAGGTACATATTTTTAACAGGTTTGATAAATAAAGATGGAGCTTATTAGTTTCCTTATGTTTTTATGTTTAATCGCGAATAATTGTTGATATGATAAATAAAATAATAAGATATAAGTTGTAAAGGTCTGGTTAAAATAGTTTTTGGGTAGATTTATTTCAAAAGGGGTAGAAATAATGGATATTATGTTGCTTTAAATACAATATTTTGTTATAGTGCAAAATTGTGGATAGGCGCCTGCAGTAGGCCAGATTTATTGCCAAAGATTATAAATGCACACAAAAACTATCGGCTTTGTGGAAACCATTTCGAAGAAAAATATTTTTCAAGAAGTGCAACTATTAAAAAAAACCTTATTTCCGCAAGCAGTACCCACAAAGTTTTCTAACCTTTCGCCAACATGTGAAGAAATGCCTGAAGAAATTATACCTTCATTAGGAGAGCCTCCCAAAAAAATTATTATATTGTCAGGTTTGTATGCTTTATACAGTGACCGGCAGAAAGTTCGCACCAAAGGGTTTTTTTTTATTTAAAAACTTACCAAATTTTTTTAGCGGTTGAAAAGTTCTGCATGTCCTTAAGCAAAAAAGAGCATAGACAAAACTAGTAAATATTGCGCCGTATACGAGGAAGAGGTGAAAACGTTAAATTCACTCAAGAATAAATTGCCATTATTTTTCATTGTGGAAATTTTTTTTTATTAGGAAATGTTGTTTGCACTTAAAACTTATCCAAATATGCCAAATTTTAGCTCGGTAGCACAAATATAAATATTTTTCATGGCTACTAGATTTAAATGAAAACGAATTTTATTGTAAGGGTTTAAACACCAGAAAAGTTGAATTATTTTTGACGTTATTTTATTAAACGTCCAGTTATCGCGTATTTAAACAAATTTAAGTAAGTTATGTGTCTAATTGCCCAAGAGATGTTAAAAAATTTAATTTATAGGTTGCATAGCTTCTATCGATTCGTTATACGAGGGGGCGTAAAAAAAAGTAAAAACACTTTTTTTGTGGTACCGACCTGAAATTTGGTATTTATGGATAACTTTTAAGTGCAAACAACATTTCCTTATAACAAAATTTTCTACAGTGAAAAATAAGGGCACTTTATTCTTAAGTGAATTTAACGTTTTTACCTCTCCCTCGTATACAGCGCAATATTTACTAGTTTTGCCTACGCTCTTTTTTGTTTAGGGACATGCAGAACTTAAAAAGTTATACGAAAGCTACGAATTTTATCACATATATAAGTTTTTTTAAATAGGCAAATGTAAAACAATATGTAATTATTATTCCTCTAGTAATTTCAGAATTAACATGTATTTCTGAATAAAATTTTTGTTTTTTTACAACAGCTTTTTACTTATTTAGGGTGAATTAACTTTTTTTTAATCCCCGAAGGACCACATTTTTTTTATCCATTGTAACTATGACACTAAAGCAATTGTCAAAAACGTCACTGTAGTTTTTAAAGCGCAAAAAACTGTGTAACAAATTACTGACGTTTTAATAAAATGATATTTATCTCACGCCACCCCATATCTACGTATACCTAGTCACGATATATTTTGACGTACCTAATAGTGTTCTATAATTTATGTTATAACATGTTTATAATATATAAGTACATATTTTTGCCCGTCACAAATCGAAGGAAACTCAAACAAATCTGTAAAAGCGTTAGAAATTTAAAAGTTTTTTAATATAATAATTTTTTTCATTTTCTACTTCAATAATATTCTTAATTCCCAAGACTAACAAATTTACAACTTTTTTTAAGTTTTTATGTTTGAAAAATAAATCAAGTTATAACATTTGCACCTGTACTAAAAAGTAATGTCGTTCAGTGTAGAAAATAAGCAAGTTTTCTCGGAGTATTAAGTTGTGGATCGACGGTTATCGTTGTGTGAAGGTCACTGAAAAACGACCAGTCGATATCAAAGGTACCGACAGGTATTGTCGCTTCTGCTTGCTGTTAATATTCTGTGGATATAATAGTGTTGGTAGAAACTTAGCTATACCCCAATGAAACCAATTTCTTAATTATTAGTGGGTATTCGGCCATACACTCTTGTCGCGATTCAAGAGGAGGTGGAGCGGCCCTTTATATAAAAAAATATATTAAATTTAGAGAGTTGGATCGTAGTAATAGTTCCAATCCTTACAACTGGATCTGTGTGATTGTTGACAATAAATTTAAACTTAGCGTTATCTATAGGCCCCCATCCTTTCCAGGGAATGAGTTTTTAAATTAATTAGAATTAGTTATTAATAAATATCGCACAAACCATATTATTATAGGAGATACTAACATAAATGTTTTGAACTCTAATTGTAAATTAACCAAAGATTTCAAAAATGTGTTAGGAATAAATGGATACAATTTAGCTAACAAAATAAATTTGAATAATGCTACTAGAGTAGCCCTAAATACAACCTCGCTTATCGATCATGTGATATGTAGTAATAAGTTAATAGAAAGATGTAGGGTCAGGGTAGAAGATAGTCCACTATCTGATCATAGAAAACTAATAATAGACTTAAGAGAAGAGGTTAAAATACATAAACCAAAGTCATATATTGAAAGGCAAATTTTAAATGTAGACAGGTTTAAAAACGTTGTACAAAATATGATAGAGAATGTAGATGTAAATAATTTTCAAGATTTAATATCTCTGATCACTAATGCAAAAAAACAAGCCCAAACGCCCAAAAAAATTAAGTGTCACCAGAATAACGACTGGATGACAACAAGTTTACTAGATTTAATAAACAAAAAAATGAAGCCTACAAAGCCTACAAAGTATCTCCATACAACATAGAACTTATTCGTAAATACAAAAAACTAAAAAATCAAGTAAAAAATAAGATAAAAGGTTCAAAAAAATATGCATTTTAAAAACAAATGGGATAAAGCAGGGCATAATCCAAAAAAACAATGGAATGTTATAAACTCTTTCTTAAAAAATAAAACACTTTTAGATACTATTCAAGAACTGGACCTTAACGGTCAATTGATAACTGATGGTGATAAAATTGCCAATAATCTAAACAGTTACTTCTCTGAGATAGGTTCAAATATAATAAAAGAGGTCGAAACTGAAAAGATAATTTTTAATACTAACGTAGTGAATATAGACAGTTTTAAGGAAATTAAATGCGAAGACAGCTTATATTTGAACCCTACTAATGAAAATGAAATCAGAGATATTATTTCTAACCTTAATAGTAACGCGGCCTCTGGCCACGACGGTATATCTGTTTCTGATCTCCTAAATATTGAAAATATTATATTTACTACTCTAGTTAGGCTAATCAATCAAATTTTACTCACTGGTGAGTTCCCGAATGAATTAAAAATTACAAAAATATGTCCTATATTTAAGAGCGGATCAAAATCACTAATGTCTAACTACATATTCTCCAAACTAATTGAACACGTTATTAAAACACGTATGCTTGGCTTTGTTGACCGGCACGCGCTTACATACCAGTATCAGTACGGATTTTTAAAGAATAGTAGCACACTTTAGTGCCACAGTGGACGTTCTGGATTACTTAGCATCCAATCTAGATAAAGGCAGGTTAGTGATAGCAGTATTTGTCGATTTACGTACGGCATTTGACGTTGTAAAGCACGAAACACTACTCGGTAAGCTGAAAAAAATGGGATTTCGGGGGGTAGTTCTTAAATTAATTAAAACATATTTAAAGGATAGAAAACAATATATTACTATATATAATACAACGAGTGAAACTGGGACAAACAACTGCGGCGTGCCCCCAGGGATCTGTCCTGGGACCGCTTCTTTACTCACTGTTTGTTTTAAGTTTACGTTTGCTGGGTCTGGATGCAAGGTATTACACATTCGCAGATGACAATGTACTGACATTTTGTGGTGAAGATATTGTACAATTAATTTTGCTTGTTAATAATACGTTAAACAAATACTACAGCTGTAGAACAAACAAACGAACAAACCCGAACAAATAGATGGCTGTTAAATCAAAACCTTATAATAAATTTAGATAAGACTAAAACAATAATCTTTAAACAAAAAAATAAAAAAAAATGATAATGTTATTATAAAAATAAACAATATTTCTATAGAAAGAGTTGGGACAATAAAATATTTAGGTCTTACTCTGAACGAGAACTTGAATTGGAATGCCCATATTGAGGGTTTAATTAATAAAGTTGTGCCCCTCATTGGGGCTATTTTTAGATGCAGACATTTTTTTATCTATTAATGCTAAATATAAAATCTATAATGCATATGTCCTATCAAGACTAAGATACCTTATTCCAATATGGGGGACTTGTGGCATAACCAATTTTCATAAAATACAAATACTCCAGAATAGGACCTTAAAGACACTCTTTTAACTAGAATATCGGACGCACACTTATGAAATTTACAACATGCTAAAAATACAACCTATCTCTCAAATCTTAAAACTCGAACAATGTAAGCTCATATACAAAATAATACACAACATGCAGAAAACAAACACCCAAATTATCTACACTAATGAAACTCATCCTTATGACACAAGAAATGCAAACAATATCTAGCTAACTACAGTCAGAACTAACATTGCACTCCATAATCCTATAAGTGAAGCTTCAAAAACATTTAACGATCTCCCTTCCTATTTAAAAAATGAAATATCACTAACTAGATTTCTTAGATTACTAAAATTACATTTCCAATAGCGAATTACTTGTACTCACAAACTTGTACTTAATCTTACACTGTTTGTCAGGCACGTATATAAGGGGGGGGGGGGGGGTTTGGGGGTTCAAACCCCCCTCCCCCCCCATGGGAAAATACTTATCATACTGTATTACTTCGGCTTACAGGATTCGCGCTTATGAGTGTTCATCGAGATGTGGCACTAGAAATAGATTCCTCAACCATTGTAAATAAGTTAGTTGAAAGAAGAAAGAGATTAAATTTACTTTTGTAAGAATAATTTTTTCTTTTAATAAAATACTTCAAGCTTTGGTCATCTGTAATTTTTCGCGCGCGCCCCCCATGTTTGGTCATCTGTAATTTTTCGCGCGCCCCCCCATCCAAAAAAAGACCATTGACAAATCAGTATACTTTCTATATCACAAAAAAACAAATTTAAATGTATACACTGAGGAAAATCGGTTAATTAAAGTACAACCCAGCTATTTTATTAATAACTATAATTAAACCTTTAATTGGCACAGCTGTTTTTTTAATACTGGCACTAAGATGATCTATTTGTAACAACTAAACTCATCTTCCTGAAATTTTTTTATTACTGCCCTCATATTTCTACATAATAGAAGTAACATGGTTAAGTTACTATCAGATTACGGGTTAATTGGGATTTATAAGACTACCCTAATGTAGCTGTTTAGCATTGATAATTTATACTGTTAGTTATGTTAATTATAGTCTAATAATAATTTTCGTTTAATAACTGCCGTAAATGACATTACTACTATAACTAAACCTTTAAATTATTCTAACTTAAGTCTTTAATAACGACAACTAAAGTCGCCGCTCTGTTTAATACATCGGACATGATCGACAACGTTCGGTGGCTCAAAAAGCGCATCATCGCTGTCTGGTCCGTCTGGTATTCATTAATCTGCCGTATTTTTGAGAAAGGTTCGAGTTTAGCGTTTTGTGCTCTGTTGGTGAGAAGAAACAAATGGCCTATAAATCCATTTCTTGGTGATTGGGGTCTTATTGGAAGCATTTGATGGTAAGAAAAATGTTCTATATTATTAATTTGTAGTTTGTTAGGTTGTGAAACACGCATGACATTAGTTACTTTTACGCACTTCCTGGCAAATTTACTAATCACCCACCATTAATTGTTTCTGCTATTAGATATTTTTTAATACAATTCCTAGGTAAGGTTGTAATGTTTATTTGATAGTTTGAACCCTAGCCTTTTCCTTAATACGATACACTCAGTTGACTCAGTGGCGGATTTCATCAGGGGGGTTCCCAAAGAAAAAACAGTAGCTTAATTTCATTGGTAGTTATTATTATTTGTATCACTGGATATGTCGTAGGCTAATGGCAGTTTTAGGCAAATGGCTTTTGCCTAGATAAATGCTATATGCATTCCTATATCGGCAACCGGTTTGTTCGTTGTTATCCAGAGCATTTTTTTTAATTTAATTTTTTCCACCAATATTATTTTATAAAAATTAAATTTGAAAAAAATGCTCTGGGTAACAACGAACAAACCGGTTGCCGATATAGGAATGCATATAGCATTTGTCTAGGCAAAAGCCATTTGCCTAAAATTGCCATTAGCCTACGACAGATACACCGAATTTTTCGAATTTTGGCATAGGCCCTTATGTGGAGTCGGCTGAAATTGAAATTTATGAAACGGCGCAAATAAAATGTTATATTATTATCTATAGAATGAATACTATTTCTGAAATTTAAGTTTTCCAATTATTGTTAATATTTCTTTCCAGACTGCAGAGACTGAATCAACTTGTTCAACTGATACTGTCGTGTAATGACTAGATGTTTAATGTTCCCGCCACGATCATTAGTGCCAACTTCAGGGCAGTTAGTTAGTTTCTAGCCAGCAAGCTATAGTCAGTTGAGAGTTAGGATGTAAGACCAAGAAAACGAATAAAACAAGTTTATAAACATTCCATTCAATTATCAAATTATATACCCATGTGTCATAGATGTGTTTGGACTTTCATTCCCTGTAGTTTTTCATATCACAACGTTTCAACTGGTAAGTATATCCAGTCGTCTTCAGGTGATATACCTATATTATGAACCAGATTCTATATTTTTGTCTGCATCAAGTGTATTATTTGTTACATAATAGAAGTTTAGGATATACCTATAACGTATTTTTATGTACCTACTTTACCTATATGATGTTTATATTTTTTGTAGAAAATAAACAAAAAATAAAAATAAATATTGTTTTTTTACACCTTGTATAGGTCAACAATTTTTAACAGGAACTAATATTTAATGCGAATAATTTTTTTTAGTAAACAAGTCTATAGTTTATTGTCTGGTTTAGATTTTATTACAAAATATAAATATTTTTAAATTATTGTATTACCTTTTTCTTTTTTTTTACAGGCTTAAGAAATAAAAATACAGATAAAGCAAAAAATGCCGATAGTTATTATCAATATGGAAAACATGGATTGGTGTTTTAGAGCAAACACCAGTGTCGCATTCGCCATTTCATTTTTGATCAATATTTCTTTACTGTTCCGTTTTATCCAAAAATCGGCCGGTCATTGGAGTACAAAAATTATTAGTTTTAAGTAAAAGAAAGGTTGGATTTATTAACTAATTAACTAATAAAAGCAGAAAGGGAAATATGGGCAAATTGGACCAAATTTAGTTTTTTGGTTTTTTAAGAAAACCAAAAAAAAGGAAATATTGATAAAATATTTAATGGTCAAGGCGTAACTAGTGTTTCTCTTAAACAATATTTAAATTTTTTCTCATGGTTGTTTTCTAACCGGCAATTTTTCTGCCTTTTTAATGTAAAAATGAAAGAAAAGTAAAAATGGCGAAGGAGCCAATAAAGGGCACCATAATTAAAGTTTTTTACTGGGGCTATTAATTTTTTTGATACCATAATTAAAGCATAATTCTTCCATAATTAGCAGCGTTGGTTACAGTAACATCAATAATTTATTACGGGTATTAAATAACAGAGTTGTCTTTATTATATAAAGTTACAATGCCAGAAGTAGTGCTTATAGTGACTGTTAATATCCTATACCTGTGATAACTAAAGTACTTTAATAAGCATAGCTAACGTTTAACAATAAGCTTTAATACGGTATATTAGTAATAATTAAAGTACTATAATTACAATAGCTAAAACCACACCTACTAGAGTTTATTAAAATATCTTACTATAGCAGATGAAGTAAAAGTAGAAATACGAGTTTAGTTATGAGAGCAAATGACTTAAGCTGTCCCCCATTTAACTGAGATAATTTAGTTATGGTAATTAAAACTTTAATTATGGTCAGTAGAATTTTCTCTCAGTGTAATTAATATTTATTTCAATAATAATCCAGTATATACCTAGTTAGTTGTAACTTGATAATATTAATAAGACAGACTCGAGAGTCGAAAATTACCTAAAAGGTAAAAACCATCAATAAAAAAGGGCGTGGCACCCAAAAAATTTCGCCTGCGGCGCTTTTTTTTAGGACATTGACATACCCAACCCCCCCCCCCCCCTCATGTAAAAGCTATAGCTACGTCACTGCTGTTTGTCATTAAAAAAGTGTTGCCTCCGATACCAGTACTAGCACCCCGGTGAAGCTTAAATGGACGATTTCGCAACACAGTAGAAAGAGAAAGAAGAGAGAGAGAGGGGTGTTAGTGTGCCTGCCGGCCATCAGGGTAAATTAGCGCTGTTGTCGCCAGCTGGAAGTGTAACCGGGTTCTGTCGCATATTTTTGACGTATAGAAGAGAAGGACAGTTATATTCTAACCTACTATAACGCTTCCCAAACTGCGCCAGGTGCTAATTGGAACAAACCAGCCAGCCCGCCATCCATCCATGTCACAACACAACTGTCAATTTTTCTTGTCCACGTTTTTTTTGAGGAAATTAATTAATTTTTTATTATCATTTTAATATACAATTCTATTAGTTTCTATTCTAGAAAACTTCGCCGATGTGTGCTTTCAGTTATTATTCCAGCCTACTATGCAGGTAATTATTTTTTATCATTTATCAAATTGATTTTACGCTTCCTTACCTATTTTTTATATAGGAATATAGGAAATGTAAGTTTACAATAAATAAATTAACATGAAATGTTTCACATAAAAAATAGGTGTTGGTTAACAAGCCAATCTTAACAAAATATCACTGGGCAACCTGCAGATAACTGCAACACATTGTGCCCGAGGTAATACCTAACAATCTATCAGTTACGAACAGATAAGTTTAGTCTCTTGAAATGATAATTTTAACATTTTTGTTTTACTGAGTGGATTAAAAATTATAACATAATGGCAAAAAGATAATGGTTTAAGCTAACTCGATAAGTAGATACTTGGCCATCGGCCATATTTTACAGAGAAATTTAATGTCTACCCGATACTGTTTCTTTTGTTTCAGAGAACGCTGTAAGAATCACCTGATAGTTTATGGATATTTTAGTACGTGTCTCAATGCATCCTAGTGCTTGTGTTTATACAGTATTTGTGATAATATTATATGAATTGAGTCAATTCCAGATGAGTGAGACCTGTGAGACGTAACCTAAGGACATTAGTTTATTCTAAACAGTTATTTTTTGTTATGGTTGTCAATGCAGTTTTTATTTATAAATAAACGTAGAAAACATTATTTACGATAAAGTGCTTCAATCTTTATTTTCTAAATCTTGGTTAATATTATTTATTCCATAAAAAAAAACTTTTGTGCGTCTTTTTATTGATTTAATTTGTGATTTAATAATATTTATATTGAATCACAAATTAAATCAATAAAAACTCGTTCAAAAGTTAATAATTAAATTGAAAAGTCCTAAGACCGCTGTTCAAATTTCCCGCCATTGCGCCTCTGATGGCCGGCGGGCACACTAACACCCCTCTCTCTCTCTTCTTTCTCCCTCTACTGTGTTGCGATTTTTTAACAAGGAGCTAACATTTCTAACCCTATAAATTTTCTTTGAGTACTAGATGTATTGCCTAGGAGCTCACCGGTTTTCAAGTGTTCATTAAGACTTATAAGATCTAATTACCATAGTTATTGATAAACAGATTATATGTGTCATGTATTGTTAAAGTAAAGAAAAAAAAAATGCTTGAATAAACCATTTAAAAAAAAAAAACCTACAATTTCGAAATTTCTTACGTCTTAACTTTTGACTATGAGTGGTATGTTTTTAACGTCTTAACTCTTACGGCTTACGTCTTACGAATTACGGTTCGGTGAACCTATGCATGAACCTACACAGTTAAGCAGTTGCATCAGCAAAACACCGAATTGCAGTCCCACTTTTTATTACAAAGTCATCAATAAATTATATATAAATAGTAGGTTTAATATTGTAATAATTAGTTCTAAGTTTATACTGTCATTATTGTTAAGTGTTTTAAATAAAGGTCTTTTTAAAAAGTACCTGTGACGTAATCAACCCTTAACTGGCGCAGTCTGTAGAATAGTGGAAGAGTCCCTAAGGATCCTCGTCGTTCTTGAACGTTTATCCACTAAACGAACCAATCTCCCGGGAAACTATAAAAAGTTCGCCTAAGAAGATTTTAATGATAGTGAAAACAATTTTTTTATTTTAAGTAGTGTAGTGCAGTCTGTTAGTGCTCGTGTTTAGTAAAGTCATATGCTTTTAAGCATCATCTTAATTTAAGCTTAATAGTGTAAACATTTAATGTCTACAGAACAAGACTTACTTACTGCCCTCAGTGCCCTTAGCATTACTAACCTAGTACCTAATTTACCACAAACTCAACAACCTACTGCCCCGACATTACCTGTTACCATGGCAACCACACCAGAGTTCGACGTCAAAAATCTCAATATTATTCCAGAATATGATGGCAACCCCAACGAATTGTATAACTTCATCCATGTGGCAACGTTACTACTAAATCACTACTGGAAAACCAACGACATCACCTGCTTTCAAAACCATGTACTTGTACAAGGTATTATCAGCAAACTGAAAGGCCGAGCAAAAGAAGTAATTTCAATTTATGGATGTAGCGAGTGGCCCCAAATAAAAGATGCCCTTATACAAAACTTTGCCGACCAACGTAACGAAAATTCACTGACCAGAGACCTAGGGTGAGATTACAGAAAAAGCATACCTGCAACTTTGCAGATCTGCAAATATGGCGGACTTGCAGACGCAAAATAATTTGCAGAAACTTGACATTCCAAAAACCATTTGCAAATCCGCCATTTTTACCGTAGTTAAACCGTTTTACTACTACTGGTTTATTAATATTGACTGTCAAATATGTGAAGTTCTAACGTTCTAACCTCACATTTCATTTTAGTTTTTTGCTTCGAAAAGAAAAATAAGTCTATTCCAACAAAATAAGAATACAACTTATTTCGTTGGTCTATTCATCAGTTATGCAAAAAGAAAAAAATCGCAGGCCAAATTTTACCTCACGAAAAAAGGGTTTCGTGAGTTGAATTCCTTCGTCACTTCTAGGGAACTTAATATAATCTCGTCTGTAGCGCACAAATATTAAAAATCTTGAAAAAATTTTGCTAACTGTAGGTTGCCGCTCTAAGTGAAAAATGCTTTCACCTACAACATTTTGGAAACTTCCACTGGCCAAAACACGTACCTAATGATATTAGTACCCAAAAAATGTTTAGATATTTTTAAAAAAGCTTAGAATTTGAAACCTATATACCTACATTACCTACCGCTTTACTATTCCTACAGGCACTGCTTGATGCCTACGGGCCTACGAAGTTGGCCGAGCAAGGTGGTTGTTAGTCCCATAATATCCAGCGTCATGGCTTTTGAGATTCTATATAGATTTATAAATATTTCGTCTTCCATATCAAATGGACTATTCCTCACAGCCAGAATTCTCCTGTATAACGGAGCTCGCCGCCTATGCCTACGATGACCCCTTAAGACCAGTAAATAGCCCAAATCCATGGCAATAATTAATTAAGGAACCGTTCCCTTAACTTCCCTTCTCTTTTTTTTAAATAAAAATTATAATTGCAAATATGAAATAACTACCATCCGTCAAATCCCCAAAATATAGGTTAGTTTTTAATAAATTTTATACAATCTGCAAGTTTGCAGCACCTTCCAACCATCTGCAAATTTGCAGACGACTTGCAGACGCAAAGTATGATAATCGTTTTCTGGAATCCCACTTTTGTCATTTGCATCTGCAACCTGTTACTTGCAGCTGCAGGTGTCAGATGCAGAGCTTCTGTAATCTCACCCCTAGTAAATTTACGCCAGAGTTCCAACGAAGCCCCACAACAATTTTACGAAAAAGTTATGGCCTTACTGAACACCATATCGAACTACGTAGAATTGCACACAGTAGACGCGAACATCAAAACAAGTAAAAAGTCCTTTTTCCACCAACAGGCTCTTACCACTTTCCTAGCAGGACTAAGAGAACCTTTGGGATCAACAATAAGAGCAATGAGACCCAAAGATCTAGCAACTGCTATTCAATTCATTCAAAAGGAAAACAACATCAGATACCTCCAGAAAAGCCTAAGCATCCCGCAACCGTCAGCTTCATCCAACTTTAAAGCTACACCTCCACTACAAAGACAATCAGCACCCCATGCTGCTCCAACCTTCACACCTCCTCAATGGCAACCATTCAGGCCAATACAGCAACCATTCGGGCCTACACAGCAACATCGCTCACAGTGGTCTCAGCAGCCATTTGGACCAAGACCACAATTTAACTTTGCTTCACAACAACCCTTCAAACCATCAAGACCTATTCTCCAACCGCCAAGATTCCAATCCAGTCAACCATCACCGAGGTTTCAAAACAGCCTACCCCCTAAATCAAACATTTGGACCAATAGACCCGGACCATCCCAGTTTCAAAAAACGACACCAATGGACACAGATTCCGTAAACACGGCTCAAACGTTCAGACCTCCACAACAATCTGCCCCCAAATTCACCGTTGAAGAATTGTTCAACATAGAACAACGAGACGAAGCTATTGCCTACGACCTCTATAGCTACTTCGACGAAAGCTACCACCAACAAGTTCCCCAAAAATTACTACAACCAAGAAGAACACTATCTACACGAAGAAGAAGAAAATTTTTACGACGACCCAAGGGAAAACGAAGAAACATAGTAGAGCTTCACAACTACACCGATAAAAAAGAACTTCCTTACATATCCATATCAAACCCTCCTCTTAAACTCCTTATTGACACCGCGCGGCGCTACTAAATCTTTTCTTAATCCAGACATCGCATTTAAATACTACCGAAATAACATCCAACACGAACCCTTTATTGTTACTTCTATTTTCCAGAATCATTCGCAAGATTATTGCGCAACAATTCCAATATTCCCTGAATTCAACTCCAATAAAAATTTTAAATTTTACCTCTTCAAGTTTCACCAAACTTTTGACGGCCTCATAGGCCTTGACAACCTTAAACTTTTAAAAGCCAAGTTAGACCTACCAGCCTCCCTACTTAGTACCGAAAATTCTATGCTTCCTATCGAATATTACGAAACCAACAAAACCCAGTTCTACTCCATCCAACTAGAACCTCACACGATAACCAAAGTGCGACTTCCAGTCAAAGAAACCGAAGGCAACATTACCTTACCTCAACAAGAAGTTCAAGGAGCTGTCCTGCGAGAAACCCTCACCGTAGCATGCAACCAACTAGCCTGGACAGAACTGATTAATAATACAGACGACCAACTTCAAATTGCCCTAACAGGACCAGTAAAGAGCTGCAAGATTGACCTCCAAAACTTTAATCTCTATTCCGCAGACATCCTGCCTCAACAAAAACCCGAATCAATCATGGAACCCGAAATTCGAACCGACCATCTAAACCCAGAAGAAGAAAAATCCATAAAACGACTATGCAAGAAATATGTCGACATCTTTCATCATCCAGATTCTCCACTTACCTTTACCAACCAGTTTAAACATGAAATAAAGACCAAAGATGATGTTCCAGTATTTACAAAGTCCTACAGATATCCCCATATACACAAAGAAGAAGTGAAAAAGCAAATCTCGTCAATGTTAGATCAAGGAATTATCCGGCCAAGTCAATCTCCCTGGTCATCTCCTATATGGGTGGTACCGAAGAAACCTGACGCCTCTGGAAAACTTAAATGGCGAATTGTGGTCGACTACCGAAAAGTTAATGAGAAAACAATCGACGAGCGATACGTCATTCCTGATATTAGCGACATTCTCGACAAACTTGGAAGGTGCCAATACTTCACCACCTTAGACTTAGCAAGTGGATTCCACCAAATAGAAATGGCAACACAAGACATCCAGAAAACGGCATTTAACGTAGAAAATGGCCACTACGAATACTTAAGAATGCCTTTTGGCTTAAAAAATTCAGCAGTTACCTTCCATCGAGTCATGGACAACGTACTGAAAGGACTTCAAGGAGAAATCTGCCTAGTCTACATGGACAACATTATTGTCTTCAGTACATCCCTACAAGAACATCTAGTTAGTCTGTCAAAGATCTTCCAACGACTAAGAGAAACCAGCTTTAAGATACAAGTCAATAAATGCGAATTTTTGAAGAAAGAAGTGAGCTTTCTAGGTCATATCGTCACACCTGATGGTATAAGACCAAATCCAAGCAAAATCAAAGCCATTCTAGAATATCCTATACCAAGAACAACTAAAGAAATCAAAGGATTCCTTGGCCTACTTGGGTACTATAGAAAATTTATTAAAGACTTTGCCAAGATTACCAAACCACTCACTCACTGTCTCAAGAAGGACGTAAAAATCGAACACACCCCAGAATTCCTGAATTGTGTTAAAACTTGCCAAAACCTTCTGACAAACGAACCACTCTTGCAAAATCCAGATTTTTCAAAACCGTTTAATCTCACAACAGACGCAAGCAACTTTGCAGTCGGAGCTGTGCTTTCGCAAGGACCTGTTGGCAACGACAAACCAATCGCCTATGCATCCCGGACACTGAACGAAACCGAACTTAAATACTCTACCATCGAAAAAGAGATGTTAGCAATCGTCTGGGCTACAAAATACTTCAGACCTTATTTATTTGGACGAAAGTTCAAAATTCTTTCGGATCATCGCCCTCTTCAATGGTTATTTTCCCTTAAGGACCCAAACTCGAAACCGGTCAGATGGCGCTTGAAATTGGAAGAATTTGACTATGAAGTTGTATATAAAAATAGAAAATCAAATACAAATGCAGACGCCCTTTCTAGAATCGAAATACATACAAAAGAAACACTCAATAGAACTGACGATGCAGAAGACGACATATTATTATCATCCCTGTATAACAATCCAGCGTCAATATACTATGACCCAGAAGCCGACATAACTAACGAAGACGAACTGAAAGTTATAGAGGACTGCCTAGGACAAAACAAAGATGTCAGACCTACATCCAGTACAAATAACAACGATCAAGCCACCGCGGAAGAAAAGAAGAACGAAGATAACCACAATCCCGAAACCGATGATAGAAGCGATGATGACACTCAACATACAACTCAAGAAAATCCAATACTAGGAATTCCTATCAGCGAGAAGCCTCTTAATTACTTTAATAATCAAATCATCTTTAAGACCGTCAACTACAACCCAGCAAGAACAGTAAAAGAAGAAGCATTTGCCAACAAAAGAAGGTTATATGTCCAACTTGGGAAAAACAACCTTAAAAATGAAATCATTCGATTCTTCAAAGACTACATTGAACCAAAAAATAAATATGCAATACTTTTTGAAGATGATATACTCTATCGATTTCTGTGTAACAAATTCTTAACAATTATAGACGCATTTTCCAAATATGGACAAGCATATCCAATAGATGGCTCAAATGCAATCAACGTGCTCAATGCCCTTCTAATATTCATGACTCACCATGGAGTACCTCATATGATAGTTGCCGACAGTGGAACAGAATTTAAAAATGGCCTTATGCAAGAATTTGTAGATACTCACAAAATTTCAATCCATTATACCACCGCAGATAACCCACAATCCAATGGAATGATAGAGCGATTTCACTCAACCCTCGTCGAACATCTAAGAATCCTACGAGAAAAGAAAAAAAATCTAAATATTAAAGAACAAATGCCTTATGCTATCCTCGGCTACAACAACTCTATCCACTCCATGACCAATATGAGACCAATTGACATTCTAACTGGCCACTTAGACGCCCAAGATCCATTTGATATTGACATCAGAAAAACCCTCATCAACAATTATACCCAACAGCATAGAGAAAAAACAAAGACAATTTATAAAGAACTAAACGAAAAACTTCAAGAAGCCAAAGCAAAGTACATAAAAAAAGAAACTCCACGAAACAAGTCCCAATAACATACAAACCCAGTACCAAAATATATACAAGAAAAACAGTAAAACGTAACAAACTACTACCAAGATTCTCTCCAAAATTAGTAAAAAACGACAATATCGTCACTATTGACACACAAGATACAACAGTTCATAAAAAAAATATCAAAAACCAACCAAGTAAAGGCACTAACTTGAAAAACACTTTACAAATGTACTTCAACGTCCGCCCGGAAAGTCCCAACCCAAGACCTGAAAGAAAACCCTGGAAAACTCCCCCTCAAACTAGGACAATCACGGATTCAGACCAGTACCCATGACTTGATATACCACCTCAACCTACAATATAGAACAATTATTCCACTAGCCCCTTATCTAGCCTCCAACAATGAACTTTACTGTATCCTGAGAAATTCATTCAAGAGCACACAAGAAGTTCCCATATCCACATTTTACAAGGCTAAGCAGTACTGGACAAAAAAAAAACAACCCCAGAAGGAAACCAAATTCAAGACGAAGAAGACCCGAAGCAGCCAGTTTTGTTCGTCCCTTACAAAACTTCCCCAGGGGATGGAGAAATTACGGTTCGGTGAACCTATGCATGAACCTACACAGTTAAGCAGTTGCATCAGCAAAACACCGAATTGCAGTCCCACTTTTTATTACAAAGTCATCAATAAATTATATATAAATAGTAGGTTTAATATTGTAATAATTAGTTCTAAGTTTATACTGTTAGAATACCATTATTGTTAAGTGTTTTAAATAAAGGTCTTTTTAAAAAGTACCTGTGACGTAATCAACCCTTAACTTACGGCTTACGTTACGGCGACTATGAATCCACCTTTTTAAAGTAAAAATATGTTTTTTAAAAGCCTAAACCGATCTACAAATTCCTGATCGTTCCAGATTTCTAGATGATTTGGTCTAGGCCTAAACACACGAGGTGCCCTATAGGAGCTTCCACAATATTTATAATGTCTTCATCGCCATCATACAATAATTCTTCAATTTCATTAATCATTTTAACGGGAAAATTATTATACTTTATTGTACTATTAATGCTATTTCTTAAAAAAACCTATTTTTTAACATTTTAATCATGACCGGTGGATGTTAACCGCTGCTCACTTTTGTCGAAGAAAAGTCGAGAGCGCTGGGCACACTTCTGTACCGGTCGGCTGCTCGGCGGGGTTCTGTTGGATTCACTTTATTGTACTATTAATGCTATTTCTAAAAAAAAAACTATTTTTTAACATTTTAATCATGATCGGTGGATGTTAACCGCTCTTTGGGCGGTTAAGTTAATTATTGGTTAAAGTGCTGATTTGGACCTAATCATCACCTATAATTTCGCATTTCATAATTTTTACCGGTTAATCAAAGGAACTGTTGATAATCAAAACCTATACAACCGGGCCTTATTCTATCAAATTAATATTTCTTTTTACTCAAGATTTTACTTTATTTGTTGCAATAAGCAGGTTTTTACATATTTATTATGCACGAAATTTATTGAAAAATCTATTGTCCCTTTAGCAAATACCTAACCATATAATATATAGTAACTAGAATAAAATAAAATATCCCGAAAATAGAGCCTTCATGCGAAAAGCAACGACCTTATATAGATCAAAGCTATGAACATTTTCGAATTCTGCAGGCCGAATTACTTAAAACATCTGAAAAATAGCCGGCACCAAAATGGGATTTCACCTGCAAAAGAGAAAATATATTGCAAATTATAAACATTTAAAAACATTAGGTTTGGTGGACGCCATATTATAACAACGGAATCAATAATTTCAACAACAAAAAAACTTTTTTTGGTAAAAAGCTAAGTAGAACACAAGAATGTTGGTTAGGGTCAAACAATAATGTATTGACCACAAAACACCAATAAAGTATTGACTGGAAAGTTTTAAAATTATTGTGCAAAAATTTATTGAACAAACCCGAACAAACCCTTTATTTTTCTGTGGTGCAAACAAGCAGAACAAAAATATAATGTCCTTGCATTCCTTTGTGTTTAGTGTTACACAGATAAATAAAGGGTTTGTTAGGTGCTTTCGTGCTTCACCTAATCTTACGCACGAATCTTACCGCGCTTGTGCAAAAGTATGGCGTAGTGTTGGGTTGGGACATCGATTCAATACCGAAAGCAAACATCGATATAAGTATAAATTGAATACCTGGGTCAAACTTGATACCCAGAAGATAAAAGACAGGATTACATTTTTGTAAACAAAGGACTTTTTTGTTAATATTAAGAAAAAGGATAGTTTTCATTGCTTCATTGTTTATTTGGACTTTTATGAATAACTAGCGGATAAGGTGATGCTCTGCACACAGACTATAATATGTCCATGAGCGCACACTTAATATCATACTAATTTATAGACATAGTTTATACCAATGTAAAGATAATTAATAGATATGTAAAGTTCAATATAAATAAAATAAATAAATAAATAAATGAATATTAAAAAAAAAATTGAATAATATCGATGTCCGAAGGTGGTAAAACCTGCTGTTGTTGTCTTATGTCTTGTCAATATTTTAACTTTTAAAAAAAAAAGGCCACCGCCACAAATCTGCGGCTGGCTACGCTAGGAGAAAGGCGTTTGGTGTTCGGCGCGGCACGCACAGGTCACCGGTATGAACAAAGAAAATTTATAGGGTCTGTTCGGCAGGGACCCGGACCGAAATGAAATAACGGTTCCGTTCCGGTTTCGATTCCAGATGAAATAAATAATTTGGGTTCCGTTACAGTTCCGGTCCCGAAATAATTATTTCGATTCGGTTCTTACCAATTTTTAGGGGTTCCGATCCGGTTCCATAAAACTAGGAAATTTCAATTCCGATTCGGTTCCGAAAAATCAATGGCAAATAAATAAATACCTGTTGTATTGTATAAGTTGTATTCCTAGTACTTGAAGTGGCTTGAAGAAGTAAGTTCGTAGAAAATCAAAAAAGACAAGTGAACCAACGGTAAAAATTATTGTCATTGTCAAAGACACTCATCACAGATAAAACAAAAAAAATAGGTTAAGGTTAGTGTTCCCCACAGAACAGAAGTCACGCAATAAACTCAAAATTAAACAATATCCGGCTAAGGCCAAGTATCACCCTGAAAACCGAAAAAAACACAAAAAACCGTTATAATTTTTAGAGGTTCCGGTTTTGCACCTAAAATTGTTTTGCTGGTAAAATATGTGTTCGGTTCCGATTCCGGTCCAAAAATAATATCTGTTCCGGTCCGGTTCTTTGCAGTTAACGGTTCCGGTCCGGGTTCCTGGAACCTTAACCTAAGTTTTTTTGTTATCTGTGATGAGTGTCTTTGACAATAATTTTTACCGTTGGTTTACTTGTCTTTTTTGATTTTCTACGAACTTACTTCTTCAAGCCACTTCAAGTACTAGGAATACAACTATACAATACAACAGGTATTTATTTATTTGCCTTTGATTTTTCGGAACCGAATCGGAATCGAAATTTCCTAGTTTGTATGGAACCAGATCGGAACCCCTAAAAATTGGTAAGAACCGAATCGAAATAATTATTTCGGGACCGGAACTGTAACGGAACCCAAATTATTTATTTCATCTGGAATCGAAACCGGAACGGAACCGTTATTTCATTTCGGTCCGGGTCCCTGGTACCCTGGTCCCTGCTGTTCGGTATAAACATGTTTGGTTACGTGAAATAGGCATTCAAGGTCAAACAACATCGAACGTTACAGTTACACATCAATCAATGAATTTATCAAACACCACATGTTTGTGGCCCATAATATCGATGGCAAAAATATCGATAACAAAAATATTGGCTCGGCCATCACTAGGATATCTCGATTTTCTTTTCTTTATATTTCAAAATGGCGGATTGAAAATGTTGTCAATAGCACGTTTTTAAATTCACCGGTTTTGTCATTTAGAAATCGTGATTGAAGGTTTCAGTAGAAAATAATAAAAGGTAAAGTAACAATATATTTAAAAAAAGTCACTTGTATTGCTGTCAATCAGTATTTAGGAAGATATTTCTGTAAAAAAACATGGAATTTAATACAAGCTCCCAAGACCAAAGTGCAAATGTAGATGAAAATGACCACAAAAAGAGTTTAGATAATGGTCGGAATATTCTAGAAGGAAATTTAGAAACTGAAAGTGATAACTCAAACCCAGAAGAAAATCAATCCAAACATAAGCCTAATACTGGAATAACTAATAAAGAATTAGGTGTGCATAGTGATAAAATACACAAAGTTAATGAATCTGTCGAGACCAAAATCGACTTACCTTTCTGCAAAGTTTCAGAAAAAATATATTTCCAAAAATCCGTAGCTACTGTAGCCGACACAACCGATGACTTGCAACACACAGAAGAGAAACATATTATTGAAGATGAAATGGTTGATGATATTATAAGGCTTGCTGATAAAAAAGAAACATACTGTAATATAGGTAATCCCATGGGTAAGTCTCACTTTCATATTATTGAGTTTATCACAGTTTGTAGCATTTGTTGGGAAGCAGTTCCTACATATTATATTTAAATTACAATACCTACGAAAGACACTTAAAACTTAACTGTTAATATAACATAGGTAGTTAAAATTCGCACTTAAAAAGTTCTTCAAATGCATAACATTAATTGAGAATTTCTTTATGGTAACTTTAAATTTCTGCATGGCAGGCTTCTTGAATAAAGTGGGTGACAGTTAAAAACATTTATTACAAGGTATCTGTTGCAGAATTAAAACAGCGGTACGTTTTCAATAAGCATTCAGCAACGACTGACTTTTATTTATATCAATTTTGACAAGCACCTACTATATTTTATTTAACAGAACATTTAAGAACAGGTCATTACCTATTATATAGGTGGTCATTATTATCGATATAAATATAACACCCCCACTTATCAATAATAATGGAATATTATAAAATATAATTATAACAAACCCAACAAATTTACAAATTTATCGTGTTTCACAAAACTTAAACTTTTTGTAAACAAATCAGCACACAAATCTTCTGATGGCATGTACTGAATAGATAATAAATCATTTGCTATAATATCTCTAATAAAGTGATAACGGACATCAATGTGCTTTGTTCTTTTGTGAAATACTGGATTAACAATTAACTTCTGAGCACTTTGACTATCGTTAAACACTGAAATTTTACAAACATTTCCAATTAGTTCTGAATATAAATTTTGTAAATATATTGCTTCTTTAAATGCTTCAGATATAGCAACATATTCTGCCTCAGTACTGGACAAGGAAACAGACTTTTGTTTTTTACTTTCCCACGAAATACTACCATTCGACAGCTTAAAAACAAAACCCGAATAAGATTTCCTATCTTTGACATTTCCACCCCAGTCGGCATCAACAAAACCTTCTATTTCCTTATCATCCCTACTAAAAGTCAAACAATAGTCCTTGGTTTTTTGTAAATATCTTAAAACTCTTTTAGCCTGAAGCCAATGACTACCATTATGACAATTGTTAAACTGACTAAGAAAACTTATTGTATAACATAAGTCAGGCCTAGTTAAAACCACAAGATACATTAAACTACCTATTAAATGTTGATATGGGTATTTCCCATCAGAATCTACATTCGTATCAAAATTAACATTTACTTCCATAGGAGTTTTTACAGGTTTACAGTCTTCCATGTTAAATCTATTTAAAATCTTGTTTATATAGTCCTTCTGACTTAGTTCTATAGTCCCTTTATCTTTATCCCTTTTTATTTCCATTCCTAGAACCTCTTTAGCTTCCCCCAAATCTTTAATTTTAAATTCTCCGCTTAATGCAGATTTTAAATTATTCGTTTCGGTCACATTGTTCGAAAAAATTATAAAATCGTCCACATATAAAGCAATAATTATCAAAGATTTGCCAGCCCTTTTTATATAAACACAAGGCTCATATTTGGATTTAATATATCCTAAATTCACTAAAAAATCATTTATTCTCATATTCCAGGCTCGCGAGGATTGCTTAAGCCCATATATAGCCTTTTTTAGTAAACACACCTTTGAACTTTTTTCTGGAGAATAAAAACCCTCTGGTTGTTTCATAAAAATTGGTTTCTCCAAAAAACCATTCAAAAAAGCTGTACATACATCTAGATGTACCATATCTAAATCAAGTTTTACAGATAATGCTATTAACATTCTTAATGTACTATGTCTAACTACAGGGGCGAAGGTTTCATCATAATCAATACCCTCTCTTTGTGTAAAACCCCTTGCTACCAACCTAGCTCTATAACAAATACTCCCGTTACAATCAATTTTACGTTTGAATACCCATTTGTTGTCCACAATCACACCTTCTTGCGGAGGGTCCACGAGATCCCATGCCTCATTCTCAGCAAATGACACAAGCTCGCTGTCCATGGCTTTCTTCCACTCTTCTCCGTCTGGTCTGGACAATGCTTCTATGGTACTAGTAGGATCACAATCAAGATCAATTTGATTTTCTTGATGATCTACTCTTGCACACATATAGGTTACATAATCATCATAGTTTTTCTTTTTAGTATTTCTTACAGATCTACGCACTTCACTGCTTGCTTCGATTTCTTTATCAGGTACAAAATCGTCATCATTCAAGTCTTCTACTTCTGCAGAAACATCCCCCACTGAAGCCTGTAAGTCTTCACCTTCCACTGGCTCTGACTGCTCTGAGGGCACTGGATCATTTTCTGAGAGTTTATTAACACTCCTGTCATTGTCCAAACTGACCAACAACTCAGTTCTCTCAATGATCACAACATCTCTACTGGTCACTATCGAATTTGTCTGTGGATTGAAAAGTCTATAACCTTTTACTGTTTCTCCATAACCCATCAAAATCATTTGTTCAGACTTCTTGTCAAATTTCCTCCTTTTACTGTGAGGAACATGTACCATGACAGTAGAACCAAATATTTTTAAATGTTTCAAGTCTGGTTTGAAACCATTCCACACTTCGTATGGTGTTCTATTATTTAACCCAGCTGCTAACGAGCGATTTCTAAGATACGTTGCAGTGTTGACTGCCTCGGCCCAAAATTTCTTTTCAAGCTTGGCATCGAAAAGAAGGCATCTACCTTTTTCGACCACTGTCCTGTTCATTCTCTCGCTTAGCCCATTCTGTTGAGGTGTATATGGGTTTGTTGTCTGATGAACAATACCATTGTTTCTTAAAAATTCTTGAATTTCTTTTCCACAAAATTCTCCACCATTGTCAGTCCGAAAAACTTTTATTTTCTTATTTTTCTGCGTCTCTACCATAACTTTAAAATCCTTAAAGTATTTTAGTACTTCGTCCTTTGTTTTAAGAAAATAAATAAAACACATTCGGCTGAAATCATCTTCTAAAATCAAAAAATATCTAGAGCCTCCTATAGACATAACCTCCATAGGTCCACATACATCCCCATGTATAACCTCTAGTAAATCATTTGCCCTGTTGCCTACATGTTTAAAAGGTGGTCTGCTTTGCTTACCCTCGCAACAAACAATGCAATTTTCTCTCTCTATCTTTTCACAGTTTATTCCATTTACTACACCACTGCTCATTTTCTTCAGATCTCCAAAATTTATGTGGCCAAGTCTTCTATGCCAAGTGTTTGCTGTGGCTAAACAACACATTTCAACCTTTGACTTGTGTGTATTCAATCTATATACACTATCCACTAAATCTGCGGTGGCTATCAAGACATTTTTCTTATTGTATATTTCACAACCATTAGTCTGAAAAGACACTGAATTTCCATTCTTTATAAGCTGGCTCACTGACAACAAGTTTGTTGTCAGCTCAGGAACACAGAGAGCATTTTTTATTACAACATCATGCAGCTGATTTCTCACTTTTGTCTTTATATATACATTTCCCACGCATTTGACTGGTACCTTATTATTGTTGGCCACAACAATTTCCTTCAAATCACTAAATGTAGCATCTTGCACTAGATTTTCCAACACTGTGATATGAGCGCTGGCTCCGGAATCCACATACCAGTCTTGTTTACTAAACTTGCCATTTAGAAACACTGCGCTAAACGCATTATTGGGTTTATCAACAAAACTGTGTTTACTTGTGCTTCGATTTGGACATTTATTCGAATAATGTCCATATTGTTTACAACCATAACATTTGACATTGACTTGTCTCTTGACATCTCCACTGACGTTTGTGCTGTCAGATCCATTTGACCTACCACCAGGGTTGCCGCCTCCGCCTCTACCATTTCGTCTATGAAATTTACTTGCGAAAGCACTTCCTGCTTTACTGACATCATGCTCCATATCTAGCAGTTTAGTTTTGATGGCATCCGTCGTTATGGAGATTCCAGAATGTTCGATCGCCATGATCATGGGGGAAAACTTTTCAGGTAAACCCGCCAGCAACAGCGAACCAATCCATTCCTCGTTAATTTGAAAACCTGTACCCCTGAGTTTCTGTGCAGTCTCAACCAGCTGATTTACATAAGAAGCCATTGTTTCGCAATTTTCAAGTCTCATGGAGATAAGATTGCGCAACAAACTGATCCTTCTGGTGAATCCACAATCATCAAATAAGGATTTCAATTTTGTCCATAATTCTTTCGCTGTCGTTGTATCTCTGATATGTACATATAACGATGTATCTACCGTTAAGATAAGCTTAGCTCTGGCCTTTGCGATTTTTGCTTCGTCCGTCTCGCTTCCATCCAGACATTTATTTAAATTGTCAATGATAAGGAAATTTTCAGCGGCGAACGCCCAATCATCGTAATTTTCTCTGCCAATAAGCCTCGGAACACTCGCGACATAATTATTCGCCGTCATTGCGCTTAAAAACGATTCACGATTTCACAACTCCCGTTTCCCGATTCCCGTTTGGGTCTGGGCCCAAAACCTGTTGCAGAATTAAAACAGCGGTACGTTTTCAATAAGCATTCAGCAACGACTGACTTTTATTTATATCAATTTTGACAAGCACCTACTATATTTTATTTAACAGAACATTTAAGAACAGGTCATTACCTATTATATAGGTGGTCATTATTATCGATATAAATATAACAGTATCCAGGGCCATTCGACAGTGTTGGAATATAGTTGTTTGAAAATCTGGTGTCATAGCCACGCGCATAGACAGGGTGGGGGGGTACTGGGGGACAGTACCCCACCCTCAGTGCCAGTTTGTGTCATCAATTAATGCTTAAATTTTCTTGCCTTAACTTTTAAAATGCTTATAACTTAAAAAATAATAAAAAAGCTATTGACATCCTTGGCCATAGCTCTGACCCGAGCTCTGACACTCACTGTGAATCCTACATGTTTGTCTTGGCATTCAGTTAACTCTCAAGAATATACTGAGATGGTAAATAATACCAACTTCTTTAAAGGAATATCTGCAGTTCTCTCTAAATCCCAGACCAGCCATCACTTACTCTGGCAGCCTTCCTTTGCAGGCCAAAGATTCTATCAGACTGAGGTGCATGCCCCCAAATGAGCACTGGGTACCCTATCACCACAGTATCATTAATTGGAATAGTGCTTGGTCTGCAAGCAACACCCCCCACCCCCAGACTATGTAGTGCAAACAATCCACTCTTTTTTACTACTACTACCATAATACCGATCATAATACTATATATTTCTCCCATTTTGGTACTGATCTATACTAAGTATACCTATTATCATTTTATACTATTATATATAAAATAGTCAAGTCACTGAACTCAGAAAATTAAACTGGTGGTCAAAAATGGGTATATAGTTTTCAGTAATAAAAAAGGAATACTTATATAATATGCTTCTTCATTTCTTCAAAATTAACTTAGGAGTTAAAAAAAGGGGTGTAGCCTATTATGGGGGTGGCCTGAAAATTAGTAATACACTTACTCTGTTAACATAGGCAAGTACATGAATACCTTTTGGGTTTCTTTGGCAGGCTTTCATTGAATAAAAGAAGAATCAAAATTTTACTATGCACTTTGTTTAGAATTTTGAAAGGTAAAATTGACTGCCCTGGTAGGTATTGTTGGTAAACTACCATTTGCTGTCAATAGAGTCAACCCGCTACCCTCAAATTTTTTTTATCTGACCTATCTTTGAACAAACCTGAACAAAAATTCTCCAATTTACAAAATGTGCCACTTTTTTAATCTGTATGCATCTGATATGTATGTATGATGTAGATACAACTAGTCTTGGTCAGTTCAAGGATTTAGTCGAGAGAAAACTGAGAACAACCAATTAACATACTAAAGATTTGATTGCAGCAGCTTGTAAGTAAATCTATGCTTAATTGTGATCATAGTATAGTTTTATCAAGTATGTCTATTGACTGTTGGATTAGGTTGCAGAGGACGTAATTTTGTGATGCTCAGTTGAGTAAAGTCGATTCAGCCAGTAAACCTGCAAGATGGCGGCAGATAATCCATGTCAGCGCTCTCCAATCACAAATAAATTAAGGCAAAAAGTTACTAGGATTTCACACCAGAAATTATTAAAATTCAATTCCAAACATAAGTAAAAGCAACTATTATTAAGTCCCTAAATCATATATCTTTCTTGTTTCTTCGTATCGAGTTAAATGCATGATAGAGAGAGACACATACCGGTGCTAACCAACACGAACCGTTATATGATCACAGGGCAGGCCAGGCATTGCTGTTGTCCGGGGTTTCCAGGAGTAGCAACACGCAATACGTCTTGAACGGAATATAACGTGTTAGACAGAGATATAATTATAAAGTAATATTCGAGTTAATGTTTAAGGTTTTAGTTGACATTGTTTAATTTTGGTGTTTTGATTTGTCGTTTTAATTCGTTTTTATCCATTTTTGTGCCTTGAAACTTTATTTAATTCTAAAAACAGTTCTTTTCAGAGCTATTCCATTCCATTGTGCTATTGTGTTGCCGGTAAGTATTTTTAGACATTTGTAATTAATTCTCATTTCTGACCTATTGCTGCCAATATTATTCTTACTAAAAATTAAATAGCTGGAATATGACTTTTGTCATATGACATGTCGGCCATCTTGCAGATTTACTGGCTGAATCGACTTTACCTACCCATTTTTATGGTGTTATGATACTTTTTTGCCTCGTTGCCTTTTCTTTTAAAAGGGGTTATAAAACGTTATATTGTATTATAATTTCAAGTAAAAATCATAAATGTGGACATGTCAGGACTTTTGATGAATATGCGTGAAAAAATCATAAAATCAGTTGTAACCATAATTCCGAGCATAATTCAAAATTGCAGGGTGAAAATGCAATATTTATTTATTTAGGTATCTATTTATTGAATTACTTTTTCTTTATATGTACCGGGTGGTCAAATAAGCGAGGACGTCGGCTTTATCTCGGAAACCATCAATCGTACAACTTTCGGAAAGATTTTTTTATGAGTAAAGTGGTCGAGAGAAATTGCTGGAAATTACTTTTAAGTTCCTCATTTCGCCGCAAGGAAGGGGGCACAATTAAAAATTGTTTTTTTAAATTCTAAATTTCTTCGAAAATTCCCATATTAAGGTATAACTCTGATTACATCATTGGAAAGCTTAGACAATTCTGCATCATTTTGGTTTAAGGCTCATTGACGTACCGACCTTGATAAGAGTGGGAGAAGCTATTTATTTATTTATTTATTTATTTATTTATTGATAGTATCAACAACTTAACAAGTTAATTATAGATACCTACATAACCTATTTCTAAAAACGTATACCTAAGCTCTAATAATAATTCAATTAACATTACAATTACAGTAATTGCCTAAGCAGTTCATTCCTTAATTTTAATTTGAGTTTTTCACAGTTTACATTATATATGTCAATGTCTCCACAATATTTATTAAAATAAGAGCACATTCTTATAAGTGGTGAGTTTTTGTATATATTTGTCCTCGGTGCAGGAACATAAAATACATCTGCGGATCTAGTATTGACTAAGCTTATTCTAAATGGAAGCTGTCCCAAGAACTCTTTATTATCTATTTTGTCTCTAATTATTTTATATAGGAAAATAATTCCTGCTTCTAGACGCAATAGTCTTAAAGAAGGGAACTTAAACAAATTACACAAGAGCCTTTGATCTGTACCTCTTGGCGGATAAACTGAAAATGATTTATAGTACAAAAACTTTAAAAATTTACGGTGAACAGATTCCAAGAGAGTAATCTTATTGGCATACTGAGGATCCCAAATAGTGCATGCATACTGAAGTTTTGTAACTACCAGGGATTTATACAAAGTTATTATGGCGTTAACATTTTTAAAGTATTTACAAGTTCTTATAATAAATCCTAGCATTTTTAAAGCACTGGCTGTAATATTATCAATATGCCCAACAAAACTTAACTTAGGATCAAAATAGACACCAATATCTCTGTGAAAATCAGTTCTCTTTAGAGGCACATTATCAATGCAGTAATTAAAATTAATATTTTGAGTTCTACATGTAAAGGACATTATCGCACATTTACCTACATTTACATTTAAATTATGTTCTCTACACCAACGCACAACTAAGTTCAAATCGTTTTGTAGGGTCCTTGCATCACGTTCATCCACAATAGTATGAAATTGCTTATAATCATCGGCAAAAATAAGACCTTTGGTGAAATGAACGCTCACTCCAATTTTATTGATAACTAGTAAGAACAGAAGTGGTCCAAGATTTGAACCCTGGGGCACCCCTGATGTGGGTGAATATATTTTTGAAGTGTAGCCCTTAAGTTCAACGAATAATGATCTTTTATGCAATTATGATGATAACAATGAAATAATGTTTTGGTCCACTGAGAAGTCTTGAAGAGCTGTAATTATCTCGCCAAAGTCCACCTTGTCAAACGCTTTTTCCAAATCGTTGAAAATAACATCAACTTGTTGGCCGTTTTTAAAAGAATTATGAATGAATTGTGTAAAATTTATTAAGTTAGTTATAGTTGAGCGCTGGGGTAAAAATCCATGTTGCTGGTCCGAAATTATGTGTTTAACATCGTTATATATTCTATTACAAATAATTAATTCTAAAACCTTTGAGCAAGCCGAAACAAGACTAACAGATCTATAGTTTTTAATGTCATTCCTATCACCACACTTAAATATCAGAATAACCTTACTTTCTTTCCATTTTGTGGGATATATTCCTTTTTTTAGACAGAGGTTAAAAATATGTGTTAGCGGCTTTACAAAAGAATCAACACAACCTTTAAGAACGTATGCAGGTAAATTATCTGTTGCTACGGACCTGTTGACTTTTAGTTTTTTAATTGCTTCCCTAATTTCGACCTCGGTAATTTCTTCAAAAGCAAAACTGCAAAAGTTGTTAAAATTATTGGTGTAGGGTTGATTGTTATTATTATAAACAGAACTAAAATATTCAGCAAAAGCATTTACAACACTTTGAGCCCCGTTGATCTCGTTTTGATTGATAACCATATTATCTGGAATGTCGGAATTGTTTTTTTGATGTCTTATAAACTGCCAAAATGCTTTAGGATTTGATTTGATTTCATTCTGCACCCTTTCCTGGTACGAAATATATGCAGTTGTGCTTTGGGTTTTTACTAATTGCCGATACTCTTTATACCTTAACTCCCATTGTTGTTGACCAGTTTTCCTAAATTTTTTCCTAAACCTATATTTATTTTTAATATTTTTAATAATCTCATAATTATAACAAACTGGGTATTTTCTTTTAGAATGTCTGGTGTAAACATTAAAATCGCTGTAACTTCTAAACGACTCATCCGATTTTATTAAATTTAAGCTTATTTGGAAGGGGAAAATAAGTATCTTCAATTGCCACGTACACGATAGTGTTTAATAAAATTGCTAGAGGGAGCAATTTGTAATAATAACAGTTTTTTTCGATTTTATCCCGAAAATTCAAATCATACGGTATAACTATGACATCATACTCGAAAAGTAGATGAAATTTGCAAGAAAAGATGTGAAAACCGCAGTTCGATATCTTTGTCCGTTTCAGAGTTATTGCCAAAACAATAATTTTTAATACAAATTGCGCCCTCTAGCATTTTTATTAGAAACTTACCCATTAGATACGACAATTGAAGGTACTTCCAAACAAGCTTAAATTTAGTAAAATCGGATAAGTCGTTTAGAAGTTACAGCGATTTGAATGTTTACACTTTCAATAGCTTCTCCCACTCTTATCAAGTGAAAGTGTTAACATTAAAATCGCTGTAACTTCTAAACGACTTAACCGATTTTACTAAAATTAAGCTTGTTTGGAAGAAAAAGGTAAGTACCTTCAATTGTCGTATCCAATGGCACAAGATAGTTTCTAATAAAATTGCTAGAGGGCGCAATTTGTATGAAAAATTATTGTTTTGGAAATAACTCTGAAACGAACAAAGATATCGAACTGCGGTCTTCACATCTTTTCTTGCAAATTTCATTTACTTCTCGATTATGATGTCATAGTTATACATACCGTATGGTTTGAATTTTCGGGATAAAATCGAAAAAACTGTTATTATTACAAATTGCGCCCTCTAGCAATTTTATTAAACACTATCGTGTACTGTTGGATACGGCAATTGAAGATACTTATTTTCCCCTTCCAAACAAGCTTAAATTTAGTAAAATCGGATAAGTCGTTTAGAAGTTACAGCGATTTTAATGTTTACACTTTCAATAGCTTCTCCCGCTCTTATCAAGGTCGGTACGCCAATGAGCCTTAAACCAAAATGATGCAGAATTGTCCAAGCTTTCCAATGATGTAATCAGAGTTACACCTTAATATGGGAATTTTCGGAGAAATTTAGAATTTAAAAAAACAATTTTTAATTGTGCCCCCTTGCGGCGAAATGAGGAACTTAAAAGTAATTTCCAGCAATTTCTCTTGACCACTTTACTCATAAAAAAATCTTTCCGAAAGTTGTACGATTAATGGTTTCCGAGATAAAGCCGACGTCCTCGCTTATTTGACCACCCGGTACAGGGTGATTCAAAAGTACTTTGACAAACTTCGGGAGGTAATTGCTGGCAATATTTTAACATGAAAAGTTCTTATAAACAGTAGTCCTTGGCGACTTCGTTACGGAGATACAGGGTGTTGAAATGTTAAAAGGAATAGTAATGATTTTTAAATAACTCCTTAACGAGTTATTTTTTATTTATGAAATTTGGTAAATTAAATAGGCATCTAAGGACCCTTATTTTCAAAGTACAACACGTTCGTAAATTTAACCAGTGGCGTCGGTACAAAATGTTACTAACATATTTTTTGTGAAAACTGCTATACCACTGACTTATTTTATTTTAACTTTTTTCTTATAAATCCCCCCTTTATTTACAACAAAAAAGATCACATGTGTTTTTTTGATACGAGGAACGGTTTAAGGGTAAATGATTTTTTTATTTGACTATACACAAATAATAAAAAATGTGTTTTACACTGATCAACCGCTCAAATATTTATTAAAGTATTTTAACGAATACTTACATACATACTTACCAATAAACAAATATGTATATGCCTAAGGAAGGCATATGCCTATTTTCTAAGTATAACACGTTTTCAGTATTTATTAGTAGATAATATTATGTTATTTTTTAATATTTTGTGTTTTGACAAGGCGGCTTTGGAAATGCTTTTTTAATATATTGTATTTTGACAAGGCGGCTTTGGAAATGCATTTGTCGATAAATTAAAACACATTTGACAGTTAGTTACCATTGAGTGTTATTTCTTCAGTTTTGTTATTTTCAATGGTAACTAACTGTCAAATATGTTTTAATTTTTCGACAAATGCATTTCCAAAGCCGCCTTGTCAAAACAAAACATTAAAAAATAGCATACTAATAAATAAATATGTTTGCCACTGAAAACCTGTTATACTTAAAAAATAGGCATCCTCAGATGCCTTCCTTAGGTATATACATATTTGTTTATTAGTATGTATGTAGGTATTCGTTAAAATACTTTAATAAATATTTGAGTGGTTGATCAGTTTAAAACACATTTTTTAATATTTGTGTATAGATAAATATAATAATCATTTACCCTTAAACCATCTCTTGTATCAAAAAAACACACGTGATCTTTTTTGTTGTAAGTGAAAGGGGATTCATAAAAAGAAAGTTAAAATAAAATAAGTCAGTGGTGTAGCATAGTTTTCACAAAAAATATGATAGTAACATTTTGTACCAACGCCACTGGTTAAATTTACAAACGTGTTGTACTTTGAAAATAAGTGTCCTTAGATGCTTATTTAATTCACCAAATTTCATAAAAAAAAAATAACTCGTTGAGGAGTTATTTAAAAATTATTACTATTCCTCTTAACATTTCAACACCCTGTATCTCCGTAACGAAGTCGCCAAGGACCACTGTTTATAAGAACTTTTTATGTTAAAATATTGTCAGCAATTACCTCCCGAAGTTTGTCAAAGTACTTTTGAATCACCCTGTGTAGTAAACATTGTAGTTTCCATAAAAAATTTAATACTCTCCAAAGCTTTGTTATAATTTATCCAAAGTCAGTGTGATGACATTCCAATCATTCCATACGGCATACAAACGGCGGTAAACAGTCTCAAAGAGATGGAATGATTGGAATGTCATCACACTGACTTTGGATAAATTATAACAAGATGTGTTTCTTAAAACAATAAAGTGTAATTTGATTTGATTTGCATAGGTGCTGATTGGTCTGACCTACCGTTTTTTTAATTAAATAAATTCCTGATTTATTTAACATCATATTCTAATATAAAATACAGTATGAATTAAAAGTAAGTATTAGTTTCAATGCAAAAATAGACATAATATGTCGAAAACAACCGAAAATCGGGATAGCAAAGTGTTGTGAAATATACCTACTTATTTTTTACTTTGAGAAATTCTCTGTCAAAGGCACCATAATTGCTTTATGAGTGGTATATAATATGTATACAGTGACCGGCAGAAAGTGCGCAGCATATGGGAAAGTTTTTTATCTTTAAGTTTAGAAAATTACTTTTATTTTAGATAGGTTCTGCATGTTCTTAAACCAACACCCATTAAATCCGGTAAAAGTCTTATGGTATACGAGGTAGGATCAAAAATTTCAAATTCCGCTAAGAGTACCTCCATCTTTCATTTTAGGATATTTTTTACTAAGTATTACTGTTTTAATTTCGAATTTACACCCAAATTTCGCTTATTTGGACAAAAAAATGGATTTAATCGTGTTTTCTGGATAACCCTGTATAAATAACCGTCGATCATAAGTCCGATTAGTTTGTTTTCATAATATTGTGGCTTTTAAAAATAAAAACATAAAAATAAATATTTTTGCTGCACACCGTATTTTATTTTCTGGGGGAACAAGTTAATTTTATCTAACTAATATTTTTTGATTTACATTGACTTAAAGCATCTCCTAAATAGTTTTTTATACATTGAAGTTTGCATAGAAAGTTTTTTTTTTGATTTACTTAAAGAAAAAAATTTAAATTAAAAATATATTTTGAACGGATTTTATTCGTCACGCAAAATAAGGATCAATATGTAGGTTATTTTCATTTATCAAATACACTTTTAGGATAATCCAACTAATAGGTTATACATTTTTTAACTCAAGAATATTGAAAAAAAACAAGAATAGGAAACAAAAAATGCTAGTTAAGACTATTTACATATTAACAATAATTATTATAACTTTATATTTTTACTTGTATGTCCTCCTCCATTTTCTATACATTTTATAGTTCTTTTGTTAAATTCTTTGGCTATGTTTCATAAAAAGCCGGATTGATTCTAGCGATACACTGTCTTATAACATTTTCCAGATGGTCCAAATTTCTAAAAGGCCGATACTTATACACCTGGTTTTTTACGTAAACCCAGAGAAAGAGTCCAGATATTTTTAATTTAATTTTTTTTCTTTATAAATCAAATGGAAACTTTCTATGCATACTTTAATGTATAAAAAACTATTTAGGAGATGCTTTAGGTCAATGTAAATCAAAAAATATCAGTTAGACGAAATTAACTTGTTCCCTCAGAAAATAAAATACGGTGTGCAGCAAAAATATTTAATATTTTTATGTTTTTATTTTAAAAATAATATGAAAACAAACTAATCGGACTTATGATCGACGGCTATCTCTAACAAAGCCTGCAGAAAATCTTATTTTCGTACTGTTCGGTTGCCATTTATTTTTTTTATACAGGGTTATTCAGAAAACACGATTAAATCCATTTTTTTGTCCAAAATGAAAGATGGAGGTACTTTTACTCTTAGCGGAATTTCAAATTTTTGATCCTACCTCGTATACCATAAGACTTAGCGGATTTAATGGGTGATATTTTGGTTTAAGAACATGCAGAACCTATCTAAAATAAAATTAATTTTCTAAACTTAAGGTTGAATTCTCAACGTCATTCAATCTATTGCCAACCTATAACCTATTTCGCGTTGATTTTTTGAGTTTATTATTTTAATAACTAACATTTAAAGAAAATTAATATCGTCGGTATATTATTTAGGTAGTAACTGATATATTACAAAAATATCAATTTATTTCATTGCTAATTTTGGGGGAATTGTATAGTGAAAGAAAAATGAGTGACAATGACATAATAATGTTAAAAAAATCTTACCCTATATTTTTCGCTATACAATTCTCCTAAAATAAGTTATGAAATTCCTTGATATTTATTAAAAATGTCAATTATTACCTATAGAATATCCAGTCGATACTGATTTTCTTTAAATTTTGTATAAAAGCTAGAAAACATAAATAAATCTACGCGAAATAGGTTGGCAAGCATATTGATACTCCCACCTTAAAGATAAAAAACTTTCCCATATGCTGCGCACTTTCTGCCGGTCACTGTATATTACAGGTATTATTTTTTTAAGTAAAAAAAAAATTATTAATGTCAAAAAAATAATTAATGCAACTTTTATGCTGGGCTTTTGGGAGACCCAGAATAAAAATGGCACCCACATCCTTAACAATCTTCCATGTTTGTAGAAACCTCATACGAAAAGCAGATTGACATGCCCGCAAATTTTGAGGTTACCCATAATACACTGGAATTATTAAACAATAATAAGAAGCCTGAATGTTCTACAAATTTTGTAGAGAATATAGTCACAACTTCTAAAGGTTCAGACATTGCTGGGGCATCAGAAATGCTGGTCAAAAAAGTAACCAAGTTAAACATATCTTCAGACGAGAGAACATCTAAAGAAACTGACTCAAAGGTGGTCCTAAATAAACAGACTGAATCTTTTAGGAGCATTATGGCTTATGATGGAGACAGTGATAGTGAGGTATGATTTCAATTATTGTCAATATGTTGTAATATTTTTTTTATAGTACTAGTTATCTGCCTAGTTAGGTGGCCCAGGTTACTGGGCAAGTAAATTTTATAATTTGCTGCCCGAAAACATCAAGGGACTTGATTTTAGAAATTTTAAACGTAGTGTTAAGGAAATTTTAATAAGGAATGCGTTCTATAACGTTAACGAATATATGTCCCACATCTTCTAAACAGTAACACAATAAATTGCGATTGCAACATTTACTTTGTGTATCTGATTCTAAAATAATTATAATACGTATCTAGTATACATGAGGCCACTGTATTGCTATTTTAAAATGCAATTTTATTTTGTTATATTTTATTTTATTTTATTGTGTGAAACATTGTACCTTTCGTATTTTCTATATTTTATATTCTGACGTATGTGAACATTTGAAAATGTGTAGTGGCATGAATGGAGAATTTGAAATTTGAAATTTATACATATATATAATAATAATATATACAGGTATATTTAAACTGTTTTTGTATTGCTTATGATGGAAACAGTGATAGTGACGTATGATTTCAATTATTGTCAATAGGTTGTAATATTTTTTTATAGTAGGTACTAATTATCTGCCTAGTTAGGTGTACATATACATAATAATAATAATATATGCAGGTATATTTAAACTGTTTTTGTATTAATAATTATTATTACATAAACGCTATTACAAAATCTCTTTATATTGAAGGACGATAAAATCAGGATGCCAGGTCAGGCGCAGGCCAATGAAAAGGCACACATTATTTTTGGTATGATTTCCGATATTGTAAAAAATCAAGAAAACCTTGGATCGGGCACTTGAGAGAAGCCAAAGTGCCTTCTAGTAATTTTAAGTCAAATTAATCGTGAGAGTGTTCCGCTGCCAACCTAAACTTACCTGTCAACCTTATACAGGGTGTCTCACGGTCGATGGTACCTTAGACGTTTACGGAAAACGGGACATAGGAATTTTCTGAAAATTTGACAACATGGGTAATTGGCATTGCTCTTCTATCGATTTAAAATATTTTCAACAACGCAACGTTGCCGCTTATACAAAAAAGTAGCATCAGCTTTGATATTTTAAATGAGACACCCTATATATCATTGCCTTTTCCGCTACGCTAGTACTTTCTGATTATTTTTGTATAATACTTTTCTATAAGTACCTGTCTTTAGCGGTTTTCAAAAAATTAATTAATTTCCATATTTTTTGTTCAAAACATAGCTCCAATAAAATGTTTATTATTGCAGTATTTGGACTCGTAGAAAGCTGAAATTTAGGATATAGTTTATCAATGTCTTGTGTATTAGTTAGGTGTAAGGGAATTTGTTCTGTGTTATACAGGGTCTTTCAAAATTCATCATTGATATAAAAATGGTGAAAAGTGATTTTTTTAAAATGGAACACCTTGTATATAATTAAATATCTTGAAAGAAAATTAAAGTCCCTTCCAAATTATATATTATGTTCCTATACCTAAATAGTTAGGTTTTCGAAATAAAACCAAGTTTCCGTAAAAATCGGATTATTTGGGCATATTTGTCTTAGATAGCCATGAAATACAAAGATGAAACATGTAAATATGAAAATTTGACAATTGGTACATTTATGGAGAACTAGAGGGTTAGGAGACCGATCGACAATGGCAGCATTTTCAAATTCTGTCCCAGTTTTTTGGTTAGTTCGCTATTGGCCGATAGATGCTCTCGCGTCGCAAGTGGGCTGATGTCGCCTTCTTCTTCTTCGTTTTTTACTTTTACTTTTGACAAGTTGACATTTATTTTCGAAATAACAAATAACGTTTGAAGACAAGACAAATAACGTTGTATTGTAACTGATTTCCATATTTATAATGAATAATGGTACAATTTATTAAAGTAGAGTTTGCTTTGTGTCGGGGTGTAAGACGGGATCTTCTTCAGAGAGGAAACGCAGCCAAATAAGTCTCTTTCTAGCTCCAAAGGTAAAACCCTCTAGCTAGAATGTTCCTGTATTTTAAAAACGAAGCATCGTTGGAACTTTATACAGGCCGAGTTTACTAATAAGTATAACAAAGTAAGTGTACATTCATATAAAAGTCCTTATTTGTTCCTTAAAGAACTAATTTAAATAAAAATAGTTATCGCGTCCATAAGAAACCATTTATTTGATAGCCCACTTCGAACACGAGCGCCATCTTACGGCGACTCGTAAAGCTGAATTACCGATGCTAATTTGGGACCTAATTCAATGCATTGCGATCGGCCTCCTACCTCAAGTCCTCCATAGGTACATTAATAATAAAAAAATTGCGCGTTTTTAAAGTTTATTAGAGAAAGTGACCTGAAAATAATTTAAATGGAAGGAGATAACTATTCATTTGAATTTTTCATGAAATTGTTTATTCTTCATGGACAATGTGTCCAAATTATAGCAAGAACATGCAGAAGGTTCAATGAATTGTTTCCCGATCAACAAGAGAAAGTTTGTACGATTACAAAATAATTTTATTAATAATAAAAAATCTTGAACCTTTTTACAATATGTCTTTGTTTTGTATTGTTATGTGCAATTTCATTGGATCGGTAGATCCCTTTTAAATTCTCGTTTTCTCTTTTAGCATAGTGATACTGAACCTCAAGCGGAAGTTTGTGATCTCAGTAGCAAGGATGAGTTAAATAACAAAAATACTAAAAAAGCGTGGAGAAAAAATACGGACAATCATTCTGGTACAAGTGACTCTGAAAGTGATTCGTCTGCGAGCACGTTGTCCTTAGAGTCCGATAGTGATGGGGAAATTTCGGATGGTGATTCTGCTTCTGTGATAGATACCAATGATGATGGAAATAGGTAGGTTATGGAATGAAAGAAGCCTAGGGACAAATAATAATTTGATAAGATTAAAATATTGGATTGTTTGAGGTTGGGCCCAATTAGCTCTTTGGCGTTCACAAGAAAAGTAAACCGTTTCTAAAATTACCATTTATTTGTCAGTATTGACTTTCAACAATAAAAACTGACTAAGCTTTGAACAAGTTTATTCTTTGGCTAGTCATCTAATATAAAGTAATACTCTCAATACTCAATACTCAATATATTACAAAAAATTTAAGAAACATTTTACAGACAGTTTTACATGAAGTAGATTAATTACATAAATTATAAGGCATTCAGGCAGGCACCTAGAAAACTTAATTTCTGTATGTACCAATAAATACAAAATTATATAAAGAGTTCAAGAAATTCTTAAGTCTACATCATTTGATCATCATTGGCAGACAATACAACACAACCCATATAAACCAGCCTTACAAAGGCCATACAAAAGAGAAGACGAAAAAAAAAAAAAACGGAAAAGAAAAGTGTAGAAGAAAGAAAAAGAAAACAGAATGGTTATTTTAAACTTTTCAGAACAATGTTGCAAACTTATCAAAGTTATTTGCTATAAAAGTTATACATTTTTGATAAAAAAGTTTTCTATTAGTTATCACTCTCAGTGCTGGCGGTAGAATATTGTACATTCTGACTCCAAGATGGTCAATAGACCTAAGATTTAAGTCTGTCATGCTGTTAGGGATTTGTAGGTTTCTTTCGACATTAAATCTGGTAGAGTATGCATGATTTACATGTTCTCCCATTGTGGGATTCCGATAGATGTAAGAACAGACAGTTATGACAAACAAGGATCTTGTTGAAGGAATCTTTTCACTATAAAGTAGACATGTTGGAAACATTTTACTTTTTCTAAAGATTATTTTAAGAATATAATTTTGAATTGTTTGTAAAGGCTTTAACGTATTTTCATATACATTGCCCCACACTATTATAGAGTATCTAAGTAATGATTCCACAAGAGCCTTATATACACAGATTGGAAGATGTTTATGTAGTATTTCCCTAATCATATAAAATTTTCGAATTAACTTTCTAATATTGTTTGTTAATCTAAATATATGTTGTTTCCATTTGAGGTTCTGATCAATTATTACACCTAAATATTTAGTATGTTGTACCTCCTTTATTTCATTTTCAAAGCTATTCACTTTTATTCTATTAAAATTCGGGCGATTTGCACTGGAGAAAGCTATATAGTTGGTTTTTTCGACATTTAAGGTAAGTTTATGTGTAATAAGTAAATAAAACAAATCAAAAACAGTTTGATACTTGCGCACTCCCAGAACCTTTTAGTTATATAAAGTCATTATGAGTTACATTAATGATATTACATTTTTATTGTTATTTTTTTCGTCTTATTTTTTTATGGACATTCCTAAACTATCTAGGTAATAATTTAATAAAAATATAGGTACCTATTAAAAGACGAGTATTTAGTTACGAATCACTTTTAAAAAGCCATGTAAAGGAAATAGCATGGAATATCTTTTGTGACGTCAAATATTAATACATTGAAAAAATGTAAAACTGGATTTTTGCAGACATTTTAGTACTTAGGTACACGTATGAGAAGTTATGTTATTTACACCGAGCAAGTAGGTACAGTAAATTAGAAACTATTTTGGTGAATTTCTTTAAAATTACAGTAATTTAACTGTAAATACCGTTCAGTCAAGTCGAGATGGTGAAGTATTTTCTTTATAATTTCCCATTCCTGTTTAGGTACATACTAAAATATAGAGGACTGGAATTTTGGATAGCATTTAACCGGTTTAATTTTTTAGAGTTAGTTCAGCAGTAAATATTAACAAGAATAGTGATAAAGGCGCTGTGAAAAAAAATAATCCGAACATTCTTGATATGGAAGAGTTCTTACCTCCACTACCGGATTTGTCCAAGTTAAATATAAATATCGATGAGTCGGATTTTATGCATATAGGAAGAATTAGTGCCATCATTTCTGAGTTGGGTAAGTGCATATAGCAGTGCGATAAATAGATCTCTTTATTAGAACATTTAGAACTACAACAGTATTTTCTCAATGTGCGAAAGATATCTTAAAATATATTAGCAGATGATCTCTTCCTCGATCTCTCTAAGGCCCTTTATTGTCTTTCTCATATTGATTTATTAGATAAGTTATATAAAACGGTCATTATAGGATTATTACTTAAAATATAAATCCCTTATGATGTTTTTAGCGATGTTGCTTAAATATTGCTTAAAATCTGTTATTTGCGGGGCAACTGGGCGTTTTATACGTAGGTAATACGCAAATTACGGTTCGGTAAGCCTATACATAAACCTTCACAGCTAAGCAGTTGCATGATCTCTTCCTCGATCTCTCTAAGGCCCTTTATTGTCTTTCTCATATTGATTTATTAGATAAGTTATATAAAACGGTCGGTATTATACCGTATAACATCTCACCTTAAAAATAGAATTCAGAAAATTGTTAGAGACGAGAATGGCCAGGAATGTTTCTAAGAAGTTCACAATTATCCTTGGTGTACCACTTGGTAGCATTATAGGGCCACTTCTTCGTTTAATATTTATCTAAATGACCTACCAATGGTTTTATTGAACACGCTAGTATTGTATTGTACATTATGCCGATGGTATACAAATTTACTAATTAGAAACAAAAATATCATTGATTTATTAAGTAGCTGGGAAAAACAAATATTAAAAAAGTGGTTTTACGACAACGGTTCCATTTGCAATACAAAAAAAATACACCTAGAAATAAGACAGAAATTCCCGATTCCATGGCTATCGATCGTTTAAATATTAACATTATCGTGAGTTGTAAGTTTTTGGAAATGCACATTGATGCGAATCTTCAAAACAATACACATGCATCATACATCCTCTGTAGAAACCTTGCATCCTCGTGTTATACAGGGTGATTCATTAAAGGTGACTACCGGCCATATTTCGGAAACTACTAAGTATAGAGACTTGAGAAAAAACAATTATGATTAAAGCGGTCATGAGAAAATTCTGGAAATTATTTTTAAGTTCCTAATTTCGCCGCAAGAGGGCACAATTAAATTTTTTTTTTTTATTCTAAATTTCTCCGAAAATTCCCATATTAAGGTATAACTCTGATTATATCATCGAAAAATTTAGACAATTCTGCATCATTTTGGTTTAAAGCTCGTTGGCGTACCGACCTTGATAAGAGTGGGGGAAGCTATTGAATGTGTAAACATTAAAATCGCTGTAACTTCTAAACGACTTATCCGATTTTACTAAATTTAAGCTTGTTTGGAAGGGGAAAATAAGTATCTTCAATTGCCGTATCCAACAGTACACGATAGTGTTTAATAAAATTGCTAGAGGGCGCAATTTGTAATAATAACAGTTATTTCGATTTTATCCCGAAAATTCAAATCATACGGTATAACTATGACATCATAATCGGAAAGGAGATGAAATTTGCAAGAAAAGATGTAAATACCGCAATTCGATATCCTTGTTCGTTTCAGAGTTATCGCCAAAATAATAATTATTAATACAAATAGCGCCCTCTAGGAATTTTATTAGAAACTATCGTGTACCATTGGATACAAAAATTGAAGGTACTTACCTTTCTCTTCCAAACAAGCTTAAATTTAGTAAAATCGGATAAGTCGTTTAGAATTTACAGCGATTTTAATGATTGCACTTTCACTTGATAAGGGTGGGAGAAGCTATTGAAAGTGTAAACATTAAAATCGCTGTAACTTCTAAACGACTTAACCGATTTTACTAAATTTAAGCTTGTTTGGAAGTACCTTCAATTGTCGTATCCAATGGTACGCGATAGTTTCTAATAAAATTGCTAGAGGGCGCTATTTGTATTAATAATTATTATTTTGGCGATAACTCTGAAACGAATAAGGATATCGAACTGCGGCCTTCACATCTTTTCTTGCAAATTTCATCTACTTTCCGATTATGATGTCATAGTTATACCGTATGATTTGAATTTTCGGGATAAAATCGAAAAAACTGTTATTATTACAAATTGCGCCCTCTAGCAATTTTATTAAACACTATCATGTACTGTTGGATACGGTAATTAAAGATACTTACCTTTTCCTTCCAAACAAGCTTAAATTTAGTAAAATCGGATAAGTCGTTTAGAAGTTACAGCGATTTTAATATTTACACATTCAATAGCTTCCCCCACTCTTATCAAGGTCGGTACGCCAACGAGCCTTAAACCAAAATAATGCAGAATTGTCTAAGCTTTTCGATGATGTAATCACAGTTATACCTTAATATGGGAATTTTCGGAGAAATTTAGAATTAAAAAAAAAATTTTAATTGTGCCCTCTTGCGGCGAAATTAGGAATTTAAAAATAATTTCCAAAATTGTCTCATGACCGCTTTAATCATAATTTTTTTTTTCTCAAGTTTCTATGCTTAGTAGTTTCCGAGATATGGCCGGTCGTCGCCCTTAATGAATCACCCTGTATATTAAGAATAGTGTATACGATAGGTATGTCATTGTAATTTTTTATCATTATTCCTCCCCTCCATGACCAAACATCAGTACTTTTAAAAGCAAGTTATTTAAATAAGTTAATAATATTGAAGTGAAAAATGTTTTTTTTACAATTGAGAAAAGTTTTACACCTCCGCTGGACTTCGAACCCTGAACCTCTCGATTACCAGTCGAACGCTCTAACCAATTGCGCTACAGAGACAATGAAATTCTGTCACCAACTTCGACAATATAACTTAATTCAATTTTAAAGTTAGTATGTACATAAAAAGAAAAAGAAATATTGTGGCATATCGGGTTTGTTAGGACTCGACGGGCAGCCATAACCAAAGGAATTCCAAGAACGACGGAAAAATGTACTAAAAGCCTCCTTGCAAAATCTAGGCGGCCATCAATACACAGTATTTACAGTTTGAAATACCTTGTGATTTCAAACTGGCGAGGGGAATATTGAGAAAACGGAAATCACTCACGACCAATGATCATTAAGATCTTTTTTTATCAGTCATCCAAATGCGTCGTCTACATTTTCGCGATTTCAGCAGGAATCTAATATTAGACCTCGGAACAATGATATCTAGCCCTAATAAAATGTTAATCAGCGTTATTAGGTACATTATAGGATTATTATTTAAAATATATATCCCTTATGATGTTTTTAGCGATGTTGCTGAAATATTGCTTAAAATCTGTTATTTGCGGGGCAACTGGGCTTTTACGTTTTATACGTAGGTAATACGCAAATTACGGTTCGGTAAGCCTATACATAAACCTTCACAGCTAAGCAGTTGCATCAGCAAAACCTCGAATCGGCTTCCCAATATTTGATTATGACTATGGAGAACTAGAGGGTAGGAGGCCGATCGACAATCGCAGCATTTTCAAATTCTCTCCCGGTTTTTTGGTTAGTTCGCTATTGGCCGATAGATGCTCTCGCGTCGCAAGTGGGCTGGTGTCTTCTTCGTTTTTTACTTTTACTTTTGAAAAATTGACATTTTATTTTCGAAATATCGAAATAACAAATAACGTTTGAACACAAGACGAGAAAAATAACGTGATTTCCATATTTGTAATGAATAATGGAACAGTTTATAAAAGTAGAGTTTGCTTTGTGTCGGGGTGTAAGACAGGATCTTTTTCAGAGAGGAAACTCAGCCAAATAAGGCTCTTTCTAGCTCCAAAGGTATAGCTAGAATGTTTAATACCCTGTATTTTAAAAACCAAGCATAGTTGGAACTTTATACAGGCCGAGTTTACTAATAAGTATAACAAAGTAAGTGTAAATTCATATAAAATTCCTTATTTGTTCCTTAAAGAACTAATTTAAATAAAAATAGTTATCGCGTCCATAAGAAACCATTTATTTGATAGCCCACTTCGAACACGAGCGCCATCTTACGACGACTCGTAAAGCTGAATTACCGATGCTAATTTGGGCGGCCATTCGAGATTGCATCCCGAAATGGGCAGGTAGTAATTTTAACACATAAGTTGCATCCCGGGTACAACGAAATTGCATCCCGAAGGTGAATTTTATAAATAAGATTAGATTCAGCTAAATATTGACAGTGTTGTCGAACCGTTTTCTTTAGAAGATTGTATTTCTAGAAATTGTCGATAAGGAAAATCCAACTTGGACTTGACATACTCTCCAATCGGTTCTAAAAGGTGTATTGGCAACCGGTTTGTTCGTTGTTACCCAGAGCATTTTTTTTAAGTTACTTTTTCAACCAATATTTTTTAACTGAACTTGACATACGTACTTTCCAATCGGTTCTAAAAGGTGTATTGGTAACCGGTTTGTTCGTTGTTACCCAGAGCATTTTTTTTAAGTTACTTTTTCAACCAATATTTTTTTAACTGAACTTGACTTACTTTGCAATCGGTTCTAAAAGGTGTATTGGTAACCGGTTTGTTCGTTGTTACCCAGAGTATTTTTTTAATTTACTTTTTTCAATTAATATTTTTTTAACTGAACTGGCTCAAAAAAAGTCAAATCCTTTAGGAATTTTCTATCAATTTATATTTTATACTAAGTCTGTATATTACAGTCTTATTAGATAAATTGTTTAAAAGAACTAAATTGTCGTGATAAACTTTCTATAGGGGTTTGGCAACATTGCATTAATAATAATAATAATAATAATAATAATAATAATAATAATAATAATAATAATAATAATAATAATTATAATAATTTATTCATGTTAAATATTACATCACAGTAATTTACACACGTTACCATTTCAAGTTTTCAAGTAAAATTACAAAACTAGCCAATAAGAACAAATTTTTTTTTAAAAGTACAAAATATAAAAATACAAAAAACAAACCAAGTAGAATACACAACTTACATATTAAAATCATAGTTTAAAAATTCATCACAGTTATAAAAACCGTTTTTAGTGAGAATGCCCCTGACCTTCGTTTTGAATTCATTCAATTGAAGACTTCGTATCTCCTCGGGTAGTTTATTGAAAAACTTTACAGCCCAGTAACCAGGCCCGCTCTGACACCTCCTCAGACGCCAGAAGTCTGGCAAGATATTTCCCCTATTTCGTGTACCATACTGGTGAACACTTTCGTGAGTTCTGTAGAGATTTCGGTTTGATTTTATATGTAGCAGATTTTGCAGTATAAAGATGGCCGGAAGGGTAAGTATACCCAGCCCTATGAAGGCATGTCTACAATCCTCCCTAAACTTCAGGCCTGCCAAAACTCGAACCTCCCTCCTCTGTAGTCTGAACAGACGCTCAGCGCCAGAAGAATGTCCCCAAACAAGGGTGCCATACGAAATATGAGCCTGAAATAGTCCGAAGTAAGCGGTCTTTAGCACCTCCAGGGAAACGTTTCCGGCTAGGCCACGTAGGAGATATATATTCGCTGCCAGTTTTGATCCAACCGCGCGAACATGATTATCCCATAATAAACGTTGGTCTACATGTACTCCTATAAAAATGTTGTGCTCCGAATATCTGGGTACACTCCATCTAGGTCTCTCATAGCCATTTCCTGTGCAGTCAGAGATCCCTCCATTGCCTCTTCCAGTGTATCCGCACTGACACTTATCGTTGTGTCATCGGCAAAAATTGTGAATTTTGATGGTGGGTCGTTGGTTGGTAAGTCATTTATATATATTAAGAATAATATTGGGCCTAAAATAAAACCTTGTGGCACCCCGACGGTAATTTCACTTCTTGTCGACGTCAATCCAGAGTGTCGGACAGACTGGCATCTGCCCCTTAGATAAGAATTCATGAGCTTAAGGCTGTTTGATGAAAATTTATATTTTTCTAGTTTTCTTAAAAGGATCTCATGATTTACACAGTCAAACGCCTTGCTTAAATCGCAAAACAGTACTGTGCTATATTGGGATTGATTAAATGATTCCAAGATATCTGTGATTAAGTTCAGAACACCCTGCACAACATTTCTACCTTTCCTAAATCCAAATTGGCAGTCATTAAAAAGTTTGTTACCTTCAAAAAAATTTAATATTTGTTTTGCCATGCATTTCTCCATTATTTTCGATAGTATTGGTAACAGGGATATCGGGCGGTAGTTCTCGCATTGTTCCGGATTATTCTTCTTAAATATAGGAATAATGAGTGCTTCCTTCAATATAGATGGGAAAGTATTTTCCTTCAAGCACAAATTAATAAGTCCCAAGAAATCTCTGATATTTTTGTTTTTTAAATTGTCAATGCTTTCTCTAACTTCATTAAAGGTAACTTCCGTGAAAGAGAAGGTCTTTGAGATTGATAAATTTTTTAGATTAGTTATAGGGTCTTCACCCGTCTTTGGTATATCTTTAACAATATTATGTGCAACATTCAGAAAATAATTATTAAAGTCTTCTGGTCTTAAATCCTTACACTGTGTTTCGTCTTTCTTGTTGGCCCTATGTTTATTTCTAATCTGCCACATTGTACGGCTAGAGTTTCCCGATGCCCTCATGAGATTATCATTTGCTTGAATCTTAGCATTGCGAATTGCATTCTTGTATAATTTTTTATATTGTTTATATTGTTCCCTAAAATTAATTCGTTTATATTGTCTACTAAGTTGTCCAAGAAAACGAAGTTGTTCCCTCATTTTCCTTAAATCGTCAGTAAACCAATTTATATTGTGGTTATTATCAGAACGTACCATATATTTCTTTTCCGGAAAAGACTGGAGGTATGAATGTTCTAAAATATTCATAAACATGGTAAATTTCTCATCAGCCGTCCCTTCGTGTGACGTTACAAATTCCCAAGAATTTTCGGAAATTAAATTAAAAAACTTACCTAAGCCCTGTTTCGTAACTGGCCTACATACCTTATTACCATGGACAAGACCTAAAGTCTGTACACTTACTGAAATCTGTATTATTTGACCCATATGATCAGACACACCAAGATCAGTCACTTGTGTGGAGAGAATATCTATATCAGAACTCACGAAAACATTATCCATGCACGCATTTTCCCTAGTGGCTTCCGAAAAAGTTTGGCGCAAGTCAAAACTTGTCAGAGTATCACAGAGTTTCAGGGTATTCTTTTCTGCGGTATTAAAATGAACATTGAAATCACCCGCTAAAACTATAGACTTATCTTGACCTAACATAGTAAGTATACCCTCTATCGCCTCTAAGAAGGTGTCAAAGCTGCCTGATGGGGACCTGTAAAAGACCAAAATAGAAATATTAAAATCCCTAACAAAAATCTGCGAACATTCAACACTCTTTTCAACATTGTATTTATTCACAGTCTCATTTACATCAACATCCAGGTGTTCTTTGACAAGTGTTAATGTGCCACCTCCTGAAGAAATGTTCCTGGCATAGTACCCAACAACTTTATATCCCTGTATCTGCATTGATTTTATATGGTATAATGACCACTCGACTACAGGTGACTCTTTTCTGTTTGGGATGCAATTTCGTTGTGACCTTTTCTAGTCTAGGTAACAACACCTTTTTCGGGATGCAACTTCGAATGGGCCAATTTGGGACCGAATTAAATGCATTGCGATCGGCCTCCTACCTCAAGTCCTCCATAATTATGACTCATCAATAAATCATATATAAATGGTAGGTTTTAGATTACAATAGGTAGTTCTAGGTTTATAGTTTATACTGGTATAGGTAATAGTATTATTGTTAAGTGGTTACAAATAAAGGTCCTTTTAAAAAGTACCTATTGCCTAATAGACCCTTAAGTCGCAACAGCTGATAGGCCGAAGAGTCATAGATTCTGATAGTTTAAGCTTCATGTTTCATGTTATGATATTACTCTTTATCAGTTAAACAGTAGGTTAAACATCACTTGAAAAACTTGTAACGTTTAGTCTATTGTTTAGATGTAAAAAAGTGAAATGGGGCGCATTACAGAAGCGTACAAAAATTTACTACGTGTGCACCAGAGTTCATTCAGTACTTCCAAGGTCCATTTAGTTGTGAACTGGAACTTTGCATTTAGGCTTATAAAGAAAATGGTATCTATATATTATTCTTGATCCTCATTGGCTTTAAAGCCGTGAAATTTTGACAAGATGACTGATTTTTTTAAAATTATTTTTTTTTGTAATAATTACAATAAACATGTTTTATGATGGAAGGTAGTATAGAATAGAAATCATCTTTATTTCAAATTACATAGGTTTATACCGAGGTTTATACAGTGTACAAAGCATATAAAATGAAATGACGTTAACAAAAAAAAAAGATGATGGAAGGTAACTTGTCTCCTTAGAAATACTATATTATTAGTGACTTTCAGCCAAATTATGCACACACGAATATGTAGAAAAAGGAGAACTATTTAAATGCAATAAAAAAATTGTAACTCATCGACTGCCTATGCGCGTTTCCAGTCTCAATGGCCTGAAACATGCTATCGCCTCCTCTTCGCAAGTAGTATCGCTTCCATTTTTCTGTACCGAATTGTACCCTGTTCATTCTTTTCTTTTTTACTTCTTATTTTAATGGGGGGTTTTCATTTATCGCAAATGTGGTTTAAATGCGACCTGAATTGGATATTCGCTATTTAAAACGAGTAAAATCACAAAGTTTTTATCTGTATCTAAAAATCGTCGCAAAATTGAAAAAAGCTAAAATGGTATATGGCTAAATGGTATATTTTTGTTTAAAAAATAAAACATGTCTTTTCGCCATTGTTGTGATATACCTAATCAAATTTCTGATTTTCAGTTACAGTTATTGCGATTCCTGGCACACCAGCCTTTGACCTCGATTCTATGCTTTTCACCGACGATGACATAAAAAAAAAGCCGATCGGCCCCATTTATGACGTTTTGGGTCCTGTATCGGAACCGATATATTGTGTCAGATTCAACAACGAAAAAGAAATACACGACATGGGGTTGAAGAGCGGGATGAAGGTTTACGCAGTCCCCAAGAGCGAGGAGTTTACAAAATACGTCTTTGTTCATGAGCTTATGAAGTAAGTTCTTTTTTAATATTGCAGCAGCTTCATATACATTAAATTAAAAAAAAAAAAAATTATGTTGCGCACTTTTTGTCGGTCGCTGTAGGGAAAGAGAGCAAATAGATATTGTATTCGTTGTCTGAATAGTGCTCCATAGAAAATTACCTTTTATACACTAATGGACATATTAATAAGGACCCTTTTTTGTTAGTTTTAAGAGTCGAATTTAATGGTAAATTTCAACCTATAAGCGTATGTCGTCCTTAATTTCGAGTTTCTTGCTTACTTCTAAAAGAAAGAGATTTTGTATTCTGGATATTGAACTTAAGGTCTTGATTTTGAGGTACCCATGTCGTCCGGACATCCAAAAACTGTAAAGGTTAGTAATTAACCTCTGAAATTTCAATTTTTTCCCTCAAAACAAAATAATTTAGTATTTTTTCTCTTAAAGCGCGTCGTTAATAACTCGTGTATTTCAGTGGCGTGTATATAATATAAGCAAAAACACTAAACAACAGGATAGGAAATTATAAATTTATACAGTGTGTCTACTTGGAAGTTGGAACCATATGGAAAACTTTTTTATTATTGGTTTTATGGAAAAAAGTTATTCTTCATAAAAAGTTCTGCATGGTCCAAAACTCAAAATGCAACCTTCAGATATCAAAATTTCCCAGTCATATACGAGGTATATCAGAATTTACGAAATTTGTTCAAGAGTAAAGTACCTTTATTTTTGACAATACAGAAGAATGTTATGAAGAAAAGTTATTTTGAATTAAAAGTTATATTTAAATATGCAATTACAGTTATTTAGCTTAAAAATTTAGGTTTTGTGATTATTTACGTTTTACATTATAAATTATTTGTATTTATCTCTCTTATCTGTTAAAAAAATGATAACCTTTCCATGTATGCATTTCCCTATTTCTAAAATAAATACTAATTATTATGCATTCATTACGTATTTAAATTAAAAGGTTGTTCAAAAACACTAAAACATGAAAAGGTTATCATTTTTTTTAACAAATAAGATAATTGAATACAAATAATTTATAATGTAAAACTTAAATAATCACAAAAAATAAATTTTCATGCTAAATAACTGCAATTGCATATTTGAATATAACTTAATTCAAAATAACTTTTCTTCATAACATTCTTCTGAATTGTCAAAAATAAAGGTAGGTACTTTACACTTGAGCAAAATTCGTAATTTCTGATATACCTCGTATATGAGTGGGAATTTTTTATAACTGAGGGTTGCATTTTGAGTTTTAGACTATGCAGAACTTTTTATGAAGAATACCTTTTTTCCATAAAACAAATAATAAAAAAGTTTTCCATTTGGTTCCAACTTACTTAAGTCTACTTAGACACACTGTACTTATATTTTTTTAAAGATTTGAGATTGCAGTTTGATTTTAACAAGCAGATCCCCATGCAGAAGCTAATTATTGTAATTTTAATTTTAACTTTCAAAATTTTATCAATCATGGCATTCAGACAAGAGCTAATACAAATCATAACATTGTATTACCCAACACGCATTATAATGCAACTTAAAGATGTATTACTTATATAGCACCTAAATTATTTAACATGTTACCGGAACAATTTAAAACTAAAAAATATAGTAGCATTAAGAAACAGTTGCAAGTATGGATTTGAGAGAATACAAATACCATTAAACGCGTCATTAAACTACAGTAGATTTATATTTTTCTTCTTTTTTTCATTGTTTCCACTCCTTTTTTTTTTACCTTTTTTTGGTATTACGTGTCATTATTTTGTTTGTTTTTTTTTTTTTTTTTTTTTGTTTTTTTCGGTATTACGTGTCATTATTTTGTTTGTTTTTTTCTTTAGTGTCGTATGTTATAAGCTATAGGTTAAATATTGTAAACTTTTATTGATGAACCCAATGTGCATTCACACAGACGCTTTTGTCCATGATATGCATATTGTTTTATCATCATTTCCTGGCTTTTTGTTATTGTTACTGTTGATGATAATAAATAAATAAATAAAAAAATAAATAAAAAATATATTAATGAAAAATATACATATTTTACAGGAATGTAGTATCTAGGTATCTAGCTCTGTACAAAAAAGTGTGACTTTTCCAATTTAAAGTTTAGTCTAAAACTAATCCTAAAAATGTTGTCGTTTTTGAATATTGAATATTCTCATTAAATTTTAAGGGATTGGTTTTTGAGATATTTTGAATAAACTAAAATGTTTGCATTTCCTTAGATCCGTTGTAACTACGTTATTTCCCAATATTTTTTAAATCTGTAAACATGTGTTAATAGCAACTTTTACTTGGTAATATTTTAGGTACAACGTTTCGGTTTTCTGGAACCATCATCAATTTTCTTTTTTTTATTAGTGCCAGATATTGGATTTTTTATTCATCGAAAATTACTTAATTTTTCCTATAATGCGATAAGGTGAAGTGGGGTAAATGTGATAAAGGGGCAAATGTGATAATGGTTCATAAATTTCATTCAAAATTATGAGTAGTGCTGCCATCTACCGCAAACCTCTTTAACCTTGCATACCAATAAACGCAACACTAGAGCGAACCTAATTTCCAGCCAATGTAGCTGCAAGCGGCCGCACAAGGATTCGTCATAATATAACCCAACATTCCAGTTGACACGTGTTTAGCAATTTTTAAGTGAAATTAATATTTACTGAGATTAAGCCTGCTTTAGTATTTTAAAACTTATTCTTTAGTCATATAGCGTGTGTACAAATCATAATGACTAAACAATCACGACGTCGTATTTTTTTTTACTATATAACATTTGCCCCGTAAAAAATGCTTTTTGGGGCAAGTGTGATGATATATGACCTTGGGGCAATTGTGAAGTACATAATACATTTACCCCGTTATTCTAGATATATCATGGTGCGAACATATATCAAAAAAGAAATGAAGCTGATATGAAATATACAAGAGAAAATTTAACATTGGCAGTAAAATTTTTAAAAAACACATTTTTATGGCCAAAAGTTTTTACTTACATTTCCTTTAGCATTTGTTTTGACTACAGAGGAAGTTAATTTTTTTGTTTTTGCTTGTCAGTTCTGAATAAAGTTGATAACTTTTTGCCCTCTTGATATAATTTGATTTTGTAAAAAGCAAAATAATGAACAAACTACAATTGTTATACATTTGCCCCATTCTATTTCAAGTACCTTTTTTATAGGTAGTTAGACAGCATTATCACATTTGCCCCAAACTTCCGTGTAAATGTGATGTACTGACATGTTTTTTAAAAAAAATTCCTAACACATTTTAAAAAGAAGCTGAAAAGATGTCAATCCTAGAATCAATTCAGTACTATATTTGAGGTATTTAGTATTTTTTAATTTTTTTTTGTTCCATCAAAAGTGTAAGATCTATCACTTTGTTCACGAACTATTCCAAAACTATGTCACATTTACCCCACTTCACCTTACTAAACACAATTACAAATTAAAAATCGGAGGATCTTTTTATTTAAGAATAAAGTTAACTTAATAACAATACCTGTTTATACTATTCTTAATTAAGGTGAAAACGTTATAATTAATAACAAACTAATACTAAGGTTCAAAATTGGTCCAATACATCGCTGACATTTTTTTCGACAGACCTGGGTACCAGTGGCGGCTCGTGGGTATTTGAAGTGGGGGTCATTTAGCATTGTTAGGATATATCAACAGCGCCGCAGGTTAATCGCCGAAGGCGAAAATTTTTTTTGAGTGCCACGCTCATAAAAGTATTTTTTTGCCTATTAAAATTGCAGTTTTGATATATTTACACTAATTTCTGTCTTCGCGGGAAAAAAGTTAACACTATAATTTTACCTGATAAAAAATTCAAAAAATAAAATATGGACCTACCTATACGTAGGTACATTTTAAACAGATTTGAACTTTCAAAATGTTAGTGGATAGTGACAACATAATAATATACCTAGCAAATAATAATAATAACTTAAGGTGGATTATTTTCTCTTTAGTTCCTGCAAAGTAATCAATGGTTCATTAAGATTTGGAATACTTACAAAATATTTTTCGACTGATAACATCGCTAATGCAGATAATCGTTCCTGGCTGATATTTTTTACAACCGACATTATGTCACACAAGGAACAATAAACTATTTAACACAACACTCATTAAATAATAACAAACCAACAAATTATCAAACCCGACTGGCACCCGTACGTAAATTAAAAATCCAATAAATGTAAACAATGACAAACATGAATATTTGATTACTGGCGGTAATCGGTTAAGCCAAGTCAACAAATTTTCCTAAAAAATAAACTAAGAACTGCTCCGCAACGTAACTCCTCTTCCCACACGTTTCTGCAAAATTGCAACGTTTGTCGGAACCTCATCGAAACTTGATGAGGCTTAAAGCCCTTATAGAACTCGTATCTCTGTCTTTCCTTTTAGTAGTAGCATGCGTTTGTTTCTCTCTTGCACGCTTGCGCATTAAATTTCTCTGGGAAAGCACACAGACAGCGGTGGTCAAGTCAAGAGTGGCCTGGACCCAATATACGAAGAACGTACGATAAGTACCGTTATTTATAGTGCTCATAAACTCTGGTAAGGTAAAATACGAGGGATATTTTAGTGGTAATAGTAATAGTTCACGAAACAAACGAGGTTAGCTGATTCGATGGCTTTTAACCCTTATTTAAACTTAATAAATATTAAGTTACATGAGAAGAGAATTAGTGAGGGAGGTCATTGACCAAATGACCTTAAGGAAGAGCCGCCACTGCTGGATACATGATAAATTGTATTACGGTTAATATGACTAAAAATATCCCGGGTTCGTTGCTCAAGAAATTGGCGTGTTGTGTGTGTGTGGAAGGCGCAATTTAAATTCTGTTCAATTTTTTTGATCCAATTTTTTATTTTTATGGTACAATTTTATTTCTTTATAAATGATTGACTAATATAGCCACATGGTGATCCGTTTTAACATTTTCTTAATTTTATTTTTTTGCTCTGGCAGGAGACCCTAATACGCTTCAGAGGCATGTTAGATTAGTTGTACAGAAGACTGGGAGACTTGGGTACTTTAGTTTGTGTTTTGGAAAGATGCTTTTATTTTTATACGAGTAGGTAGCTTTGTGTCGTGTTGTGCTGGTTTTATAGTGTCATTTAGCGATAATAATTACTTAAAATAAATTAAAAAATGTAAAAATGTAGTGTTTCGCACGGCTATGACATCCATTGGAATATATGATTGCGATTAATTTGACGCTTTGCTAAAATAATAATTATATTGCAAATTTACAAGATTTTAAAGAAAGAGTTAAAACTGTGTATCAAAATCATTACCATACATAATTTGTCACTTACATCGTGTGACGACACTATCGCGAAGATAAAAAAGGCTAATAACAATTGTTAGAGACCGACCGAAGGTTCGGTTTCGGCTAGTTTCGGCCAGAAAATCTAGTTTCGGTGACAGTTTCAGTTTCGGCCAAAAACCGGCCGAACCTTCGGCCATGCCGAAACTCAGTGTTCGTGAATCGTCGCGCACTGTACGGCTAACTTTGGGTGGGTTCGTAGGCAGTGTTGTCTATATAAATAATAGTTTTTTCTCTTTCGACCTTTTTTTTTTAGTGGGAAGAGTTCAATCCGTTCCCAAGATTGATCTCGTCCTATCCTATATACAATAATTTAAATTTCAGTATGTAATACAATAAAGTTTTTAAGTTTCGGTTTCGGCTGAAAGTCTTGTTTCGGTCGGACACTAACAATTGTAAAACCCCTTGCAATTTTTGTCTTTACAATTTTTTTTCTATTCAATTACAAATGAATTATTTTACTTTGTCGGTTCTTGTAGTATAATGTAGGTGAAATAGGATCTTTATTTTTACTCTGCCAAGGGGTCAGCTTTTTTGCCAGTCTTCCGCGATATGACTTTTACAGTAGTTTAAATCGGGTCGAAGATTTTTTAAAAATAAATTACATAAATATATACGATGCACCTTTATATTAATTTAATCATTTCCATAAATGTTTTTCCAGGATTAAGGGATCTGACGCTTCGTGGTTTAACGATACAGAAACGCCCTGCGAATTGGCCGAGTTTTCTGACGACGAAAAAGAGCGCGAGGCGAAACGCGCGAAGAAAACGAGCGTAAAGAGGAAGTTGAACGATGGCAGTTTGGAACGACACAAGAGATACGAGCTTACGATGAATCAGTGCAATGCGCTGAATACGAGAGTGTGTAGACTGATGGATGCACAGAAGAATTTATCGAAACATATAAGGTAACAACGAAATTGCTTTCGATTCCATAAACGCATTTTCATTACTCCAGAATCTTGTCAAAATACCGCCATTATCAATTTTATTGCTAGGCAATCATATTTTCATAGCTCATTCCCAACAAACATTTAAAGCCTTGGCGACCTCTAATTTGAAGAAAATGACCTATTAAAGTAAAAAATAGTATATTTTTTTACCTCCAAATCGACTTTTTGGACGAAACGGCCAAAGAGTGTTTGGTCAAAACAAAGTGATTCGAACTTACTAATACGTGTTCAGAGGAAAATATAAAAGGCCCAAGAGATAGTAGTAGTAGTAGTAAAAAGATTTATTTAGCACGTGGCTACATGATACGTTTTAACAAGTTTATACCCTTTTTATTTATTTTTTGAATTAAATGACCTTTTGAAACTTTATTTGTCCTGTTGAGTTAATAAGAAAGATTTTAAACTTTTTTTAAAAGATTTTAAACTTTTTTGATTTTTAATTGACTTGTTTAATTTATTAAATTCAATAAGACCTTTATGAAGAACTGATTTATATGCAATATTTTTTGAAAAATTATTAAGAAAAAAATTATTGTTATTTCGTGTTAAATAATTATGTTGATCACTATTTAGAACAGTCAATTGCTTTAAATGTGGCGGTAACAAATCATTTTGAATTTTAAAAATAAATATTAGAACCAAAAATAATACTAAATTTTTTACATTTAACCATTCTAATTTTTTTAACATCACATTAATTTTTGTATATCTATCCATATTAAGTAAAATTCGCATTGCTTTATTTTGTAAAATTTGTAATCTATTTATTACACCTTCATCCGCCATAAAAAAAATTGTAGAACAATAAAGAAAATGTGGTAAAATTAAAGTATTGTTTACAATTTTTTTTGATTAAAATTTTAAATTTAAACTTATTCTTTTAAAATAACTAATTTTTCCCGCAATTTTGTAAATTAAATTTTCGAATTGGTTATTAAATTTTAATTTTGAATCAATCAATATACCTAAATATTTAAAAGAATTGACTATTTCTAGTTTATCATGGTCCAAAAGAGTAGAATATTTACCTTGTAAATCGACTTGATAGTTAGGTCTAAGGAAAGTCAATAATAAATGCCCAACCAGGGTATTTTAAACCTTAGATTGGGCCTTAAAGCCCAAAAATCTTTTAGGCCCATAAATGAAGAACAAATTAAGTACTTCGTTTTGTCTTTATATCTTCATGGTCAGGTTATAATGTGAACATTTTCTGAGGTGATGTATACCCTATATTAGTCTTACATTTTGTACTTAACTTTCAAAATGTCTTTATTCCAAACTAACTTTTACAGTTCATTACATGGAAAGTGACAACATAATGTAGAAAATAATAACCATTAAAAAAATAACGATAAAAATAATTGAAGTTAATCCAATTTGATTTATTAATAAAATCAATTTAAAAAAAATAGTATAAATAATTTAATTTAGTAAATATCTCTTTAATTGTTTTTTAAAAGTTGCCAATTTTTTAATTTTTCTGATATTTTTTGGAAGATTGTTATATTTTATTATTCCGTCATATAAAAGCGATTTTTTTCCGAAATTACTTTTTACTGGTATAGTTTGATAATTTATACAATGTCTGGTGTTATGATCATGTAATGTCTTATTCTTCTGAAGTGTTATGTTTGATTTTTTTTCTTTTAAAATGATGGAGTGAATTAGAATACAAATTTATTAATTATTAAAGCCCAGAACGCTATAAAGTATAAAATAGGTTATAGTAATGGCTAAAATAATTTCTTTATAGCCAAACAGTCTTCTTATTTGACCCTCAAAGTGATTTTAACCGGATATAAAGCCGTATCTTCCAAAAATTAGGTCTAGAAATATTTAATAATGATTGTAATCGTTCATTGCACTGTGGTAATCTTTCCACTTGTGGGAAACATAAGAATAATCCAAGGAGGAACTTGACCTTCTCCTTTTTAAAACCGCCACTATTTTAAAATAGCTATACAAAACGCCGGAACAACGAAAAAAACGTTATACGTTTATATTCGAACTCGGCCAAAAAGTTAGGTTTGTTAGATTATAATGGCTATTAATCCGTTGCAAGACATTTCAGCGAGTACAATAGGAACATATTATGGAATAATAGGCCGTACATAGGCCCTGCAGCATTTTTTAAAATCCCAAATTAAGTTTCATATACACTTATTATAAATTTATACCATATAAACGAACATTTCTCCTAATTTAGTCTATATTACAAAAACCGAGCACATAAATGAGCTAACTTATTCGTCCAAACACAAAATATTGGCCATATTTTAAATTTATTGTTTTTCAATTTTAATTTAGCTTGTTTTTTTTTTAATTAAATGACTGGGGCGCGGTTAGTTTTTCAAGGTAAAATTGAAATCTATAGGAAAATTTTTTACGCGCACCTAATTTTTTACTTCACATCGATGAAAGATGAAATAATGATTTTATATTATACCTATCTATCTTCGGAAGTTCTTACCAAATGGGAAACTTTTTTATTAGTAATTTTACGAAAAAAAATTATTCTTTATAAAAAGCTCTGCATGGTCTAAAACCAAAAATGCAACCATCAAATATCGAAATTTTCCAGTCATATACGAAGTTTGTCAAAAAATGTGAATTTTTCCCAAGAATGTGAATTTTTCCCAAGAGTAAAGTACCTTTATTTTTAACAATATCAAAAATTGTTATTAAAAAAAGTTGATCAGAACTAAAAACTACGGATAATTGTGCAATTATACGCATTTATGTTGAAAAATTATTTTATTGATTTATTATTAATTATTTAATTAATTTAATACGTGTTATTGCATATTTAGACGTGGTTTTTAGTTGTGATCAACTTTTTTTAAATAACAATTTTTGATAATGTCAAAAATAAAGGTACTTTACCCTTGGGAAAAATTCACATTCTTGGGAAAAATTCACATTTTTTGACAAACCTCGTATATGACTGGAAAATTTCGATATTTGATCGTTGCATTTTAGGTTTTAGACCCTGCAGAGCTTTTTATAAAGAATAATTTTTTTTCGTAAAATTAATAATAAAAAAGTTTCCCATTTGGTAAGAACTTCCGAATACACGCTGTATACTACCACTCCATTTTAAAAATTAACAGCGTCTGACATGACATGTTCTGATTTAAGAAAACTCCTGCCTCCTGCGCTTTAATAAAAATAAAAACAATGTACTATTTTCATCTTTTTTTAAAATTGTGGTTATGGTTTTCGATAAACTTCATAGCCCATAACAGGCCCACAAAGGTTAAATACAGTTAAAAAACACCTCTTTACTACCATGAAGAAGACTACTTGACCTTGTCTATGAAGCCCAATTCTCCTAATGACAGGTGTTTTTACCAGTTTATTACCTTGGTTTTATTCCCCACTAGGTGATAAAGTGGTATAAATTACTAACTTCTGACTATGTAAAGCTAGCACTAGTGTGTGTGTAGTTTATTTCAAAATATGAAATATGTGTATACAATGTGAAAATCGTTAAAAAATAATTACACGCATCTTAACATAGTATAAAACAAAGTCGCTGTCGCCCGTCTGTCCCTATTCATATATGCTTAAATCTTTAAAACTACGCAACGGATTTTGAAGCGTTTTTTTTTTAATAGATAGAGTGATTCAAGGGGAAGGTTTTTATGTATAACTAGCGCCCGGCTTCGCACGGGTGCAATTTCAGAAAGTGGCACGCCGGGTACTAATATATCGGGTTTGTTCGGGTTTGTATTTATACCAGCGGGTTGCAACGCATGCCGGGTACACGCTAGTATTAAATAATAAACACAATTACTAGCAGTTGTACCGGGTGGTCCAATAAACACTGTCGTGCATGCAGTGGAATGCAGTAATATATTAAAGAACCTGCAATTCCTCGTCCCTAGAACATGTCCCATTGTCCCATACTCTTTATGTACTAACTGCCCATATTACATTGTACAACTGTAAATGTTTCCCTATTTGTCGATTGTGAGAGACATGCAATCTGCACCAAAATTGATATGAATTTTTTAGCTGTAGCTTTAAATACTAGATTAGTGTACGTAGACATAAAAATTGTTTTGTTTTAAATTAAATTGAATTGTTAAATACTTATTTTGATTAGCTTGTATACTAATTTTTTTATCGTTTTATTGTAATTGTGAAATGGTGTAAAATAAAAAAATAACTAGGTATAGTTACTTATATTTTAATCAATTATTATAATATGAAATTTAATATTCATTGTTTATTTTAAGAAAAATCTTATAAATGCATTTAAGGTCCAAAACCAACTTGTACTTACACTTAAAGTTGCACGTAGCAAAGCACGTAATAAAACAAATTGAATAAAAATTATTTAGATTTAATTTTTGAAAATATTTATTAAAAATTTCTAATTTGCAGATGAGGGAGGTTTTTAATTTAAAAATGAGTAGTAAAAGTAAGGTTGCAGTTTTCTGAGAAGGCAATAAGAATTTGAAGTTATTTACATTTTCCGCAAATTTGGCTTTTGTCCCCTTTAATAGGGAACTTGACAAAAATTTTAAATGGGGAAAAAATTCTATAAATCATTTGTCATAAAACATAATGGCATCAAAAAAACTACATATTTCGTCCCAAAAGACCGCTAGCAAGATTTAAAAATGCCCCAAAATTCAAATTATCCCAAGCGGGTAAAAACGGGTCGTGACGTCACGAAGTATTATTTGTCATGATGACATCCACGAAATAGGTTATGGGTTGGCAATAAATTGAACGACGTTGAAAATTCCACCTTAAAATAATAATACAATAACAATAACACACGGCAATCCAAATGCAAACTCGGTAGCTCGGCCACCGGTCAGGATGACGGATGACGGAATAGTAGATTCTGTAACAAGGTTGGAATGAAAATTCGAATCGAGTAGAAGATTCCGAAACGCGAGCGTAGCGAGCATGAGGAACCACGAGTATCGAATTTTCATTCTAACCGAGTAGCAGACTATATTTTCTCCACGACCATCCATTCATATCTGATTCATCCGATTTTTCACTCATTTTTTGACTTGCACTAAAATTTGTCTAAAAATAATTATTACAACGCGGCCATTTTTATCTGACACTGACAGTTTCGAAATTCATGGCAACCTATGTCGTTTATATCAATTACAGAATATTCATTCCGTATCTTGTTATGGAATGAAAATACACGCAAAACGCATAAGAAGCAAGTGTTTCAGAATAAAAATTCCAACTCAAGAGCGAGAATTTTTACATTCTATTATCAAAAATGATTTTGGAATTATTGCATTCAGTAATGGTCGTGGAGAAAAGTCATACTTCGTGACGTCGTCGGGCTTGGCGCGCTTAAAAGGTCGTTTGAAATGCTTTTGACACGCGCGAAACTTTAAAGAATTTTTACCAAGTTAATACTGATTTTTAAGGAGTAATAATTGGGGAATATTTTTTTTTAGGCCTAACTAAATCATATTATTGAAAAAAAAAATTGAAAAGTTCCCTATTTAGTCTTGTTTAGTGGCTCCAATGAGTTGGCTTGGACTTATGTCCCGTTTAAAATATATACAGCCTTTTACGATAAAGAAAGTGATTATCCTTTTATATAGAAAATACCGCCCACCTAATCGAGAATCGCTCGGACCCGGCGAGTTAGTTTTTTTGAAATGCCTTTTTTTAGAAAATAAGATATCATAAAAATGCTACGTGTATTAACTTAAATTTTTTATGAAACATTGTATATTTTTACATTCTACAATCAATTCTAGACATTTTTCATAAATCATGTCATTTACCTATCTTCAATTGTTTACGAAATATTAACACTTTAATGCTGGTATGCACCATATTGATATGTTTCTCAACTTGCCAACGTTTTAAACTCAAGTCACAATCTTTAAAGCATTAAGAATGACACTTTGCTATTTATTTATGTCAAATAAAATCCCAAAAACATTTGTTTATGCGGGATTCTCTAATAGTAACAACATCTAAAAATATAATTGTTAAATATAACTAAGTAAAATACAAGGTAAGTCAAAATAATACTTAAAATGTTAATATTCAATTAAAAAAATAAAAATATTTAAATATGTATAAAATTATTCAATTATTATTTCTTTTAATAAAATAATATAAGTAATAATATCGTTTAGATATCATTTATAAATAATTTTGAAAATAATAATTAATCATAAAATAATTGCACGTTTAAACATTTTTTAGTTTAAAATGTAGCTTCCCCTTTTTGAAGTATTTTCTTAGTTATCATTTTAAAACGTTTTATATTTAAAAATTTTAATTCTTGAGGTATTTCGTTGTTAAATTTCATACCTTGATAATAAATGGAGTTCTGACCTGCCCTATATTAAAGGTAAATTAATATTGAAAACAGTTCTAGTTAAATGAACATGAATGTAATTAAACTTAATATTTGAATGTTTATTTTTTGATGTAATTTGGTGAACAAAAATAAGATTTTGCATTAAGTGAATATCCTTAATTGACATAATATTAAATTTTTTTTTATATAAAAGTTTAGTTGAATATTTTCTATCCAAGTAATATATATTTTTAATTGCTTTATTTTGAAAAACTTGTAAAGGGTTAAGCAAATTTTGAACAGTCGATCCCCATATTAAAGTTAAATATTGTAAATGAGAGTGAATAATATCAAAATAAATAGGACGTAACATATAATTTGGAGTAAAAAAACTGAGTTTTAAAAAAAAAAATTTAAGATTGAGACGTCAAAAAATGTCGGCGAATGTTAATCAAATTTGAATGTTGCTCTGCTATTGCATCCAAAATGTGCTTCGCTGAAGATGAAAGCATAGAAATTTTGATTATGTGGAGTTGTGGAGATAAAAAAGGAAGTTATAAGGAAGTCCGTGATATCTTGAATTAAAAATACCCAAATCGACCACCTATTATGTATGTCTCTGAATTCTTCTATATATTATCAATTACATGCGGATTTAATTATCGCTACTAGTAAATTCTAATGTTACCATTGTTTTCAGGCCAAATACAGATGATGACATGAAACCACCTCCAGGCCGTCTCGAATTACCCTCAGTCCCCCCGTTACTGTTCGACCCTACAGTACCTCCACCAGGTTTCGGTCAAACTGCCCTCTACAGTATGTCAACGCAACCTCCAGCTTTTACCGCATCGGCTGGGTTAGGCCAATCGGCCACCTTCAATAGTTCACTGTCACCCTATAGTAGTGACCCTGGACCAGGTTCTTTCTATGACCCTCAGATACTGTTCGGACATCATTATCCCAATGAACCTCCGCCGCCACAAAATTTATGTCCTCCACCTGCGCGATGGAGTTGGAAGAGCCACAGTGAAGATAGGTAAGTTTTTTTTATTCTTAAAATATACAAGTATTGGCCTTTATACGGCACAACTAACAAATTTTTCTAACAAACATGAACGACAGGGTGTCCCCGGATAAGTTACCTATACCACCAATGGATTTAAAGTTTACTCCGTTTTCACTTAAGGGATATTATACCGGGATGTACGGAAGCATAGAAGGGCCACCAATTATTTTCTTGTCTGACTTGTAAGTCGATTTTATCGAGTTACAGTCGAAAGTTAAGAACTAATGTAAGAAAGCATCAAAGAAATTTCTGTTTAAAAATAATATGGGTACCTATCAAATGTTCTTTTGGCTAGTACCGTGCGAGCAAAAATTATTTGCATCAAAGAGGGCTTTGATTAAAAAACGTAGGGCTTGGTTTAGATCACAATGATAATATGGGGACGATATATCTAACCAAATCTAGGTTAAAATTTTGTCAAATTCATATTATGACATGATATGCCAAACTAATAAGTAATAAACTAAGTAGACAAATACAAATTTATTTTTGTTGTTTACAAAATTAACAAAGTAAGAATATACAGAAAGAAAAAGAAAAATAATTACATAAATTGCTGAAATTGGCCACCGCCATGCTCCAAGCATAAATTCACACGTCTCTTCATATTTTCGAAAGTGTTGACCAGCATCTCAGGAGAAATGTTACCACATTCCTATAATTATAATCCATTCTTGTAATTGTTCTAAATTTGCAACTGGTGTTTTCAAAATAGTGTTCTTTAAATAAGGAAAAACGAGGTAATCCATAACCGTTAAACAAGATGATCTAGGTGGGAATTCAATGCCTGATCGAGAACTGATCAATCTGTCCTCGAAAAAATTGCGTAAGTAGTTAATAATTTCGGCGGCTGTATGGGCGGTTGCACCGTCCTGTTGAAAATATCCAAAACGTAATTCGTCGTCAAGTATTTGCTCCACAAATGGATTCAAAATATTGTCTCTATACCGCTGTGCTGTAACTGTGTCATGGAAAAAAATAGGACCAACAATTATTCTTCGGGAAACAGCTAACCAGACACTAATTTTTTGAGGATGAAATGTGGACTCTACAAAAAAATGGGGATTTTCACTACTCCACATGCGTCTATTCTGAGAATTCACATAACCGGAGAGGTGGAACCAGGCTTCATCCGAAAAAAAAGTCAGGTCTAATAAATCATTTCTTTCCAATAAATTTTGGGTAAACCATTGAGAGTTAATTCCTGCGTCTTTCAAAATCTGCGGCTTGTATTTCTTGGAATACTTGCACTTTAGAAGGAATAAATTTAGCTGCTTCTTAAGAATAGTCCTGCATGTTCCATAAGATCCTCCCACTTCTTGGGACAGGCGTCTTATACAATTTGTTGGCGTATTTTGCATTATTTCACGAACGTTTGCCACAAGTTTTTCTGTTCTTACAGATGGTCTTCCTGCTCCTTTTTTGTGTTGTATAGAACCTGTTTCCCTAAACTCAGCCACGGTTCTTTTCAGGCAATGATAAAAATTCCCAGCAATAAAATCAACGTTAGGAAAATGTTCGTGAAAATCGTCCATGCAAAAACCCGGATTGTATTGCCACTCACCATTTACTCTAACCCCGTTTCGAAAATACGCTTCAACCATGAACCTTTTGTGTTGTTCCGTAAAGCCCATTGTGTGAATTGTTCAAGAAATTGGAAAAATTAGCGATGAATCAAATTACTTGTAACGACTGTCAAATATGACGGAATAACTGATTGATTGTTAATTCAGGTAGTTAGTGACACCCAACAGGTATTAAGCTCTACGGCTAAGCATTACGTCCTTAGATGCAAGGCCCTCGTTGATGCAAATAATTTTTGCTCGCACGGTATAAAGTGCTTTGTTTCGATAGTGAATTTATAATAATTGAATTGCAAGAGCGAAGTCGCGGGTACCCGCTAGTTATTAGTCGATAAAACCGAATTAAAAGTCAGAATAATATAATTTTGACATAAAACGCGATAAAATTGAATTACAAGTCAGAAAAATAAAAAATAATAATTGGTGACCCTTCTACGCTACCGTATGATGGATGTGATAGCGAATATTAGATATATTTCTTACCCGTAGTCCTTAAAATACTGGAAAAAATGGAAATAAATTAGTTCACATTCTCACGAGAAAAATTTCGTCTACGATCAGCTGTTTAGGCGTCATGTTTATGCGTCTCTATTGATGCCCTATTAAAAAGTGCACTTTTTTGACGCATTCGCATACATCTTACTAACTCTGTAGGCCTTGTCCAAATGACGTTTTGCAAAATCTGAACATTTGTGATGACAGTGTCCACCGCTATTAAACCACGATATTATCTAATTTAAACAAAATTTAAAAAGTGGAGGACAAAATGTATTAGTCTAAACTAAAACGATCTAAAATATTCCTCGGAAAGATATATCTATCTAGCCGATATAACACTAAAGGCCGATTCACACTATAGGTCAAGTTACCGTCTAATCACGTATACGTCACAGTCAGATTCTTGGAAAGATAGGGCGTTTTCAGACTAGCCGACACGACACCGGCACGATCACGACACGGTAGCGACACCGACACGATAAATCGGCTAGTATTTTACATTTGCCGACAGCCATCTCTGTCGTGTTGTAGTGTTGTGCCGGTATTCGCAGACATGGCTCCTGTAAATAAATTGTATTTGCTATATTTATTGCATTTAAGACTCAAAAAGCGAACACCGCAAAGAAATTTTTTTCTCTGAGTATTTTATTTTTATTATTTTTGTTTGTTTTGTCCCAAAGACACGGTTTTAACTCTACAACTTCTATCAGAGTAACAATGTCATACTTGAAATTAGCCATAGTTCTTTTAAAAGTTAAGTAGGTATGTCGAAATTATCATTTAAATTAAGTAGGAATATTGCCGTTCTAATCAAAACAACTAGGAAAAGGAAAAACCGCCAACGACACGAGTGGAGCGCTTGCTGCTCGCCGACCTGTCGGCGCCTGTAACGACACGATAACGATATATCGGCAAGTGTGAAAGCATTTCCTTTACTAAAGCTTCGGTTTCCTACAAAGCGGCACCGCAAAAAAGCAGCCGTAATTTGACAGCGAGCCTCGCCGCGAAAACACGTATATGTACTTGCAAATCAAAGTATGTTCCTTGAGAGCGTTCAGCGCAAAAAATACGGCACCGTATTTTCTAAAGCAGCCGCTCTGTACGTTGGGAGATAGCGCAAGCACGATTTTTGACGGTGCGCTAGTATTTTATCAAATCGTATGTAATGTTACTTTCCAATAATATTCACCGTCCAAAGCGACCGTACGCAATAACTCCTACAAACAACTACTGTTGGCAAAATCGCCGGCCAAATTACGGCCGCTCTTTTGCGGTGCCGCTTTGTAGGAAACCAAAGCTTTACATGAGATGAGTGTGAAAACGCCCATATACCGCGGTGACTTGACTGGCACGTGATATGTTGTTGCCTTACAATGTGAATAGTGCAATATAAAATGCAAGCCACTATATTATATATAATCAAACACCCAACGCAAATCTAAAAACAGGGACAGAATGGAACTATAACTTACAAAACCATAAAGTAAACAAAATAAATAACTGATCTGGTTTTAGTGATCCTGCAATTTCCCAGGTTCACTTGGGATCACTTTGACGATAGTGGGGAAGCAGTGATCACTTGCCAATCTTACACAGGCCAGATCAGTTAGATCGAATCCGGATCGATCTAAAGCAGCAAATCGAACACGCTTTGATCACGAACGGATCAAATATTGTTGCCTACATTTTATTTTACTCTATGCACATTGTTAGGCAAGGTAGATCACGTTCCAGTCAAGTTACTTCGGTATATCTTTCCAACAATATTTTATTTTAAAAAATGTACTTTCGATCTCCAGATGCAACATTAGCGGCCTTATCACAGTGCGGGTTAAAATATATTACTGGCGCCCATAATTTTAACATTACATTACTTAACACCATTCTATTCACCTGATATATGCAGTGGCGTAGCGTGCAGGGGGCCAGGGGGGGGGGGGCGACCGCCCCCCGCCCTTTGAGCCCTTTCCCAAACGGCGCCCCCATCCCACTTTCCCAGTAGTTCCCAGTTCAATTTCACTTCACATGATAATTGATAATTTTGTTTACCTAACGCAGCAAGAGGAAATTTACTATGTTTATGAATATAAATAATAATTATATAACAAAATCCTCATTATTTATTACAATTATTTCTGTTTATATTATAAGATGACCATTATCAGAATAATATTATTGGCAAATATGATATTTTGTGACGCTCTCTTTCACTTTGTTTTTAAAGTATTTTTATGGGGTTTAATTAGGTTATTATTTGTTTATAACTTTTAGAGTAAAGAAAGACATAAAATAAACCTGTTACCTATTTTGAGATTCTATTTTATTTTCACTATTTGATTTAGTTTATAATAAAATATATTTCCACGATCAATAATTTGTATTCTTTCAGTTATTTTGCTTTAACAATTAAAAATTGCTTGAAATCTCTAATTTACTAGAGACTAAATTTTATCTTTTTAAAAGCGTGTTATTGTCGCCAATAGGAATATAATATGCTCATATTATTATGTAATAAGTATGCATAAAATATTTTAGAGTTTTAACAAAATTCCCCTTGCCGTGTTCATATTCTGTTTTCATGTGGCCATTTTAGACATGACGAAACAAAAACTTTATTTCTCAGGCCAAAATTTACTAACTAAGTAAACGAAATTATACATTAGCAGTGAGGCGCCCTTTGAACAAGGGCGTAGATAAGGGGGTAATTACCCCCCCCCTAGAAACCCATAATGAGCCATAAAAACGAAGCACTTTTTTTTCTTGATTAATTTTTTTATGATTTTCTTGAGGATATTGTGTATTTTATATTTTAAGGGCGTGGCACCCAAAAATAATTTCGCCTGCGGCGCTATTTTCTTTTTTTACTCCTCCCCATAAAAAAAATATCTACGACCTTACCTTTGAAGCTTCCGCCCCCTCCGCCCCTTCAACCACGCTACGCCACTGGATATATGGCGAACGGTATATTGATTGGATTTCGTTCTTCCAACTCTCTTTGATCTGTATGTTTCTAATCAATTATTCTCCTGTAGAAGACCCCATCGCTCCAACAATCCAAGATCTAATCAACATAATTTGGACAACTACTTTACCAATAACGGGAGGAAGTTTCGAGGTGCCGGTCCCTCATCTCAACCTTTTTGATTCGTTTTTTTAACTACCTTATTTTTAGCATTAGTAACGTTTTTGTGTTTTAGTTACCTTAGAAGGTAATAGAAGTGTTATGATCTATCGGTATAATAACTTATCTTACAATACAAGTTCGTAATGAAATATCATACTTTTTGCAATGAGTCCTAAGTATACCTATACAGTTTGACTGCTGTTGGTTTCTTATGCCATTTTAAAATTTGTTTAGTACTAAGATCGTGTTTCAAAATAATTGCCGCTTAATATTTTAATTTACATATTTTGTATGGACACACACAAGAATAGCGTCAAACAATCCGTGTTTGAATTGAAGCATTTGACATAATCAGTTCATGTAACAAAGTACGTTACCCATCTAAACCAGTGTTTTGAACATGACACTTCTATTAATATTAGAATTTAATTCGTTAATTTTCCTGTAATTTTTTTTAAAGCAAATAAGATTGCTTCGGTTAGGTTTATATATTTTCTTAATATACAGTGACCGGCAGAAAGTGCGCAGCATATGGGAAAGTTTTTTATCTTTAAGTTTAGAAAATTAATTTTATTTTAGATAGGTTCTGCACGTTCTCAAACCAAAATAACATCCATTAAATCCGGTAAAAATATTATGGTATACGAGGTAGGATCAAAAATTTGAAAATCCACTAAGAGTAAAGTACCTCCATCTTTCATTTTATAATATTTTTTTACTAAGAATTATTGTTTTAATTTCAAAGTTATACCCAAATTCCAAATTTCGACTATTTTGGACAAAAAAATGGATTTAATCGTGTTTTCTGAATAACCCTGTATAAAAAATAAATGGCAACCGAACAGTACGAAAATAAGAATTTCTGCAGATTTTGTTAGAGATAACCATCGAATATAAGTCCGATTAGTTTGTTTTCATAATAATATGGCTTTTTAACATAAAAACATAAAAATTTCAAATATTTTTGCTGCACACCGTATTTTATTTTCTGAGGGAACAAGTTAATTTCATCTAACTGATATTTTTTGATTTACATTGACTTAAAGCATCTCCTAAATAGTTTTTTATACATTAAAGTATGCATAGAAAGTTTCCTTTTGGTTTATAAAGATTTATAAATTTTTTTTTTATTTAAGTATATTTATATTTGGCTGCTTTGATCTTAAATAGTATAGATTATGAAAAGGATATTAATTTGTGTTATTATTTTTAGGCTTATTATTATATTAGGCATAAAAAAATCAGTATTTGAAGAAACATTATTTTAAAATTATTTAAAATGTGTACAAAACATATTATTGATCATTATTCTGCGTGACGAATAAAATCCGTTCAAAATATATTTTTAATTTAAATTTTTTTCTTTATAAATCAAAAGGAAACTTTCTATGCATACTTCAATGTATAAAAAACTATTTAGGAGATGCTTTAAGTCAATGTAAATCAAAAAATATCAGTTAGATGAAATTAACTTGTTCCCTCAGAAAATAAAATACGGTGTGCAGCAAAAATATTTAATATTTTTATGTTTTTATTTTAAAAATCCATAATATTATGAAAACAAACTAATCGGACTCATGATCGACGGTTATCTCTAACAAAGTCTGCAGAAAATCTTATTTTCGTACTGTTCGGTTGCCATTTATTTTTTATACAGGGTTATTCAGAAAACACGATTAAATCCATTTTTTTGTCCTAAATGGGCGAAATTTGGAATTTGGGTATAACTTTGAAATTAAAAAATAATTCTTAGTAAAAAAATATTCCAAAATGAAAGATGCAGGTACTTTACTCTAAATGGAATTTTAAATTTTTGATCTTACCTCGTATATCATAAGACTATTACCGGATTTAATGGGTGTTATTTTGGTTTGAGAACATGCAGAACCTATCTAAAATAAAATTAATTTTCTAAACTTAAAGATAAAAAACTTTCCCATATGCTGCGCACTTTCTGCCGGTCACTGTAGAATGATGGGTAAACCACCCTTCATATTTGGCAATTTCGATAAATTAAATGCGGTTTTATAAAATTATTGGTAGTAACAGTTGATAACATAGCTCTGTGCACAGATAGGTGCCTTCACTAATAGCGATTATTTCGGAAAAAAATTGTCCAATGTGAAACGGGTTAGAAAAATTGTTCAAAAAGAACTAAAACTTCTTTAGCAAGCATAAAATGTTACTTATTTTAGGGTTTTAGGGTAAAACAGAAACGATCTTATGTATTTTTATTTTTCAACTAATAAACTAAATAAAATTGTACTAAAAGAAAGCAAAATTGTGCCCCCTATAAACGAATTATAAGAGGGGAATGACACCCTACATTTGCGCTGTGCAATTATTGTAAAAATTTGAATAAACTAAGTTTAATCGTTTGCTTATATTTACAAATTATTATTTACAAACTTAAGTTAACTTTTATCCAAAAAATGAAGTCTCACAAATAAAAATGCTTAAGATTTAAATGGTACAAATGTCTGCCGCTAATACCAGAATTGCACGCTACCACACAGCAAAACAGAATCACATTCTATGCAAATTTCTTAGTGGTACATTCCCTATACAATTCGACCTGAACATACATTTCTTGCTTGGTTCACTTGGGGTAATATAATATCATCGCATTTAATGAGCAGAATCATTTCCAGTTAATTGAAACATCACGTCTGAACAGCAGCTTTGAAATGTGATTTATTTAATACATTTAAATTTTTTCCGGGGAAGTGGGAGTGTTTTTGGTTTTTTGATACTTTGTTTATGTGACGGTAACTTTTTATTATAATAATGGAGTTTAGGCGACCTTGTGAAGAAGAAGTAAGCGAATTATTACATGGTAAATTACTGGCAAAAAATTAATTACCAATTGGTCACGTGCCACTTTAGGGCTGCGCCGGCGCCACCCGTATTAAATAAATGGTTTGCATGACGCCATGTTTTACTTCGAAATTATTATATCATAATCTAAAAGCTGACAAGTAGGTAGTGTATTAGTGGCACGTTTATCTCTGCGCAACATTTTAAACCAATATGTCCACGACTTTTTCCTATTATCATTCCACAATCCAATACTACCGTGACAATACTATAAGACCAATGCTGGCCTAGCGTTGCGATTCGGTTATCATAAGGCCGATGCTGAAACGGTGGCGACGATGACAATAACTCGCGTACGACATAAAATACTACAAAGTTTTGCTTACCAGAGTAGAAAGAAAAAGGCCTACTACGGATCTCCAGCGCCTACAGAACTTCGTCAACAAGCGCACTAAACGTGGTGGCAGGGATAATCCCAATCGACTGTTACAAAGGAAAGGTGGCGGATACATAGAAGAGGGGAAATAAACAACGTTATAAAAAAGGAAGAAAGGGAATTGACCATGGATATGTGGCAAGAAGAGTGGAACCAGACCGAAGGAGTGGCCCAGCGGACAAAAAGGCTGATACCAAATATCAGAAAATGGGTCAATTGCGAGCACCGTCGCACAGATTTCTACCTCACTCAGGTGCTCACTGGACACGGTGTTTTTCAAGTATACCTGAAAAGGTTCAGAAGAGCAGAGACGTGTGTGCCTATACTACGGAGCCCCGGATACAGTGCAGCACATGCTCCTCGACTGTCAAAGATGGGATACACAGAGACGGAACACATACCTACTACTAGGGGTAAATAACCTTTATTTCATTTTGTCCGGTAAATCAACTTACCATGTACTCATTTGCGGCCGGTAGGTGGAACATTACAGTATCAGGTACTGTAATGTATTGCCTAGCAACCATCTTTTGTTTTTAGAAATAATGACTTTACTCTGGATTTTTGACAAGTTATCACTTAAAATTATAGGAAACAAAATGTTCAAGTACACATATTGAGCATTAATTATTTAATTCATGATATAAGTATACATTAAACTACATTAATCTTGGAATATAATAATACCTTAAAACTTATAATAACAGTAACTGTCATAATTCAAAACAAAATAAAGGCAATCATGACCGACTATAAAAATGCGTTCCACGCCCCGACTAGTATTTATTGGAAAATCGCTATTTTGGCAGCATGTCTTACTATAAATAATAATATACTTTTTTCTACCAACTTTAGTAAATGAAAAATGTTACGCAACTACAGAATAGGCTCTCTTTTACAATTTTTTAAATAGTTTGCTTAACTAAAGTTAGTAATTCTTATTTTGTTTTGAATATATTATATCTATCGACACCAAATAACTTTGTGTAGATGCTTTAGCATGTCTTACTATAAATAATAATATACTTTTTTCTACCAACTTTAGTAAATGAAAAATGTTACGCAACTACAGAATAGGCTCTCTTTTACAATTTTTTAAATATTTTGCTTAACTAAAGTTAGTAATTTTTATTTTGTTTTGAATATATTATATCTATCGACACCAAATAACTTTGTGTAGATGCTTTAACTTGTAAAAGTATTTTTTCTACCAACTTTAGTAAATGAAAATTATTACGCAACTACAGAATAGACTCTCTTTTACAATTTTTTAAATATTTTGCTTAACTAAAGTTAGTAATTTTTATTTTGTTTTGACTATATATTTATCGATCCCAAGTAATTCTGTTTAGATGCTTTAACTTGTAAAATTATTTTTTCTACCAACTTTAGTAAATGAAAAATATTACGCAACTACAGAATAGACTCTCTTTTACAATTTTTTAAATATTTTGCTTAACTAAATTAGTAATTTTGATTTTATTTAAACTATATCCAGTGATACCAATTAATATTTCCAATAACATTTTTAAATTTGTAATAAATATTTTTATTAAATCTTTTTAAAAATGATTATAATGACAAAATAAAATAAAATATCATACGATACACGTCCGTTAGGTGTTATAACAGCACTCGTTTATATTCCAGACTCGGCTCCTATGTCGCCTCGTCCGTAAACCAACTCGTACTGTAATAAGTCACCTACCGGCCTTGTAACGTAAAATACTAATACGTAAATACCTTCCTAGAACAAATGCTGAAGGCAAGCGACAAGTGGACAATAATACACAACTACATAAAGTACATACTGAAAAACAAACCAGAAGAAGGAAAGCAGTAGAAGCAAAAACATTGACCAAGGCTCCTCTGACGGCATACCTTACGGTGATTCCGGGGCAGTCTCTTCGAGAAAGGAGGTTTTAGTGCGTAAACAGGCTGGCAACCGGTGCCCATAAAGGGTTTCCTCCCTGACAAAAAAAATACCTCGCGTAACTTTGGCCAATACTGCCATTGAAATGCCAGCACACGTTTGTCAAGTTAATATGGTGGCCGGCTGATTGCCACTATGGCCACATATTCATTGTTTGCTAGGAAATATTTGGATATTTTTATTGTATCAAAATGGTGATTTGTTCTGCTTGATACTTGTAAAAGTGTCATAGTGGTAAAAAGAGGCCTTGTAATGTACATTGTTTTAAAGGCAATTTTTTCACTTTCTTTCTTCCATACCATTAAGAACAGCATCTTAGCTAACATTAATTTAAAAGTCTGTACTTATTCATTTATAAATATGTAAATGAACATGGTACCTACATTAATTTATAGTTTAAATATTAATATTTCGTTTAAGATTAAGATGTAATCGACAGGTATACGCCACTGGGCTGCTCGGTCTGGTGCCACATAGTCACAGATTTGTCGGAATAATTACGCGCCCCCTCTATCTTTGTCTAAGCTCAAGTCATAATAGGTTACGAACTCATCCATTTTCACGAAATTTTTCATTTCATCGTATCTTTGCCGGGAAAAAGTGGTATTGCTAGCATTATATCATCGAATTATATGAAAAATACCTTCCTGACGCATTAAATTAAATACTAATCATCTTTAACAACATGTTTTTGTGTTTCCTTAAATTCCCCACTCCTTAAACCATTAGGTACCTAAATTTTCCAAAGAAAGTCGATAAATGTTTAAAACTGGCGATAAATTAAAGTTTTAAATTATTTCTTATTGTTTGTCCAGTTTTCCAATCAACATGCATTTAAATCCTATTTTTAATCTGTATTGCCCTTTACTCTGAGCTATAACATCAATTTTAACCGCATATAGCCCTTTGATAAACATGGCTATCGTAATCGCTTAAATTATGAAATAATGGGAACAAAACTGGTTAATTTATATTTGAAATTACCTATTATGGAAGGCACGGCAACAAATCATTTTATACAAGCTCTTTGACAGTGATCCTTTACCTTTTTTTAATATCATCAGAAGGAAGTTCGCAAATTGCATATTTTTTTGATCACTCGTTAATATTGTAGGTACCATATCTTTTAATAAATAGCTATGGTTCTGTTCTATTGTTTTAACAGGTTTCAGAACACATTCCAAATTCGCATAAACAACACATGGAAGTCTCCTTTGCTTTTTAATACTCTCAAGACTTGATGGAAGTTCTATTATAGAAAGTATTGTTTCTATACTGAATTATTGGGGTATGAATTAAATTAGTTTTAAAATAGGTAGGTACCTTTTTGCTTGGTTATAAACAAGAATTTAAAATTATCCATTGCCTTTGAAAATAATGTTAGCTAAGGATAATTTTTTAATGGTATATGGAAAATAAAGTGAAAAAAAAACCTTCAAAATAAAATACATTACAAATTGTAATACATAACTTTATTAATATAATTGTTTATCTATATAATAAACCATTCTCTTCTCTTCTCTTTTTTTATCACTACGATTTTTGCAGTTATAAGCAAAACAAATCACCATTACACAAAAATATCTAATTATTTTAATCAGAAAACTGACACAAACCAGAAAATAAACCTAGTGACACCATTGTTCGTAGGAAATGGCTGCTTATCGATTTTTGATCACACTTCGTCTGCTTGCCCGTTATGCGGGTTACGCGTTCCCGCTCTTTCCTTATTTAAGGGTCAGAGAGACCAGATTGATTGGATCCTTAAAGGAACTATATATAACCTGTCCAGGAGAATTAGTGGTTAATAGCAGCGGTTATAGCTTCAAATGTCAAAATTCAATTCAAAACGTCTTTTATTAAATATATATATATAGTTGATTTACAGGCGAAGTCTAGCTTTACGCTACTACTACTTAACCTACAGATTACCCGGCTATATTAGTAATGCAATTAGTATATCTAATAATTTACTATAATAAAATTAGTTTAAATTTAAAGTTAAAGTCCGACATAGCCACACTATTTAAATTATTAAAGACCTGCTACTCTATACTCTGTATTATTCCATTCTTATGATAAACAAATCTTACACAAGTATTTTGAACTTTTTGAAATCTATTTTTTGTAATGACATCAATGCAGGGAAATAAAACCACATATAGTTAAATATTGAAAGAACCAGGGACTCACAAAGCTGTTTCCTAAAATTAAAATTTAAAATACGTTTATTAGCATATAAGAATTTTAAGTACAATATGATTTTTAATTAAGTTTGAAATTTGTTCCCTAAATCGTAACTTATTGTCCATTATCAAGCCGAGGTTTTTGTGTTGTTTTGTATATGGAATTGCAGTATTATCAATTATCAGATCAAAGTCGTTTTTTATTTGTTCACATTTGGGGTCAGATGTCGCGAAGATCATAATATACACTGTTTTTGAGGGATTAAGCTTTAAATTATGTGACTTACAAAATTCTACCATATTATTCAAGCCCGAGTTGATGTTTTCTGATGCTTCACGTGATCGATCTACGTCAAATTCGTAATAGAGCTGAGAGTCATTAGCAAACCCTTGATCTTTGCAAAATCCAAGAGAAGAAAAAAGATCGGCCGTATACAGGGTGTTCCGATGATCATGTTACAAAATTCTAGGGTAGATAAAACACACGAAAATAAGAAAAAAAGTTCATGTGAACATGGGTCCGGAAACGCTTCTTCAGGGAGCTAGGGCCCTTCGAAGATGACCTTCAAAAACTACTTTTCGTTTTATAGCTTCGGTACTACTGCAGCTATCGCAACCAATTTTGGGACATGAAATCTAGTTCGTAGGTTCATCAATTTGAGCCTTCCGGATTTTGTCACCTTTAACCAGGGGCGTACAAATCAAGGGGGTATTTGAGTAAATTTGACCCTACTCCTCTTAGGCTTTAATTTCTTACCATTTTTATATCTGATTATGATTCTCCAATGCCTTTTACATAAAAAAGGTACTCTTAGTAAAAATCGCTATCTGTCACAGTTTCCTCCGAAAATGGCTAAATCCAATCAATAATAAATTATTGGTCTTAAACCAATTATTACGTTGAAATATGAAAATGAGGTTCAGTACAGATAGTGAGCATTATAAGTTAGTCAAATCTTTTTCTTTAATGAAAATAAATTAGATTAGAGAGATTTATTGCCTTTTCGAAATTGGGGGTATAAAAAGTAAAAGGGAACGTATACAAAATATTTCAAAAAAAAACAATTAAACAGGTTTAACGAGTGAGTCAAGGATAAGGCAGAGTAAATTTTTGTCTTGAAGATGAATTTACTAACGCTGTCGTTGACTGACCCTGTACGTACCAAAATAAATTCAAAATAACAATTGTTGAAAATGCCTGCCACCACGTTCAATACATGTATTACACCTACGTAGCATATTTAAATTGACGTCAGTAAAAACATCAGGCATGGTTTGGATCATTTCAGCCGCAACATAAATCCTAGCCACCAAATCTTCCTCCGACTGAACTGGAGTTTCATATACAAGGCTTTTCATATGTCCCCAAAGAAAGAAATCCATAGGAGTTAAATCTGGGGACCGGGCTGGCCAGTTGACATCGCTTCCACGTCCAATCCAACGTCCTCTAAAACGATCATCGAGGTGCTCACGTACGACATGTGCAAAATGAGCGGGTGCTCCATCATGCTGGAACCATAGATTCTGACGTACCTATGTCGAGGGACAGCTCATCCAATAACTCAGGTAAGGTGTATCTTAAAAAATTGAGGTACACCGTCCCAGTTAGTCGAGGAGGCAACATGATTGGTCCAATTAGACGTTCTCCAACAATTCCAGCCCACATGTTCACCGAGAATCGATGTTGGTACCCTCTTATTTGAAGAGCATGAGGGTTTTCCTCCGCCCACACATGGCTATTCCGTGAATTAAAAATACCTTCTCTCGTAAAAACAGCCTCATCAGAGAAAAGCACAAATTTCGGAAATTGGGGTTCTTGTGTACACTGTTGAAGAAACCACTCGCAAAACTCTACGCGGGGTGCATAATCATTTGGTCTCAATTCCTGTACTTTTTGGCGATGGTAAGGATGAAGAAGTTGTTCGTTAACAATCTCCCATACACGTACATGACTTACATTCATGAATTCTGCAACAGCTCGGGTACTAACACTAGGATTTTCTTCGAATTGTCGGAGTACCTCTTCCTCAAATTCTGGAGTTCGTACAGTTCTTTGAGCGCCATTATCTGGCCTCGTTATTTTCACGGAGCCAGTTTCCCTTATGCGCTGATTTACCCTCTCGAATAGCGTGTGAGCAGGTACACGCCTCTCAGGAAACCGCTCCTGATACAATCTTGAAGCGGCTCTTCCATTGCAATGAACTTCGCCATAAATTAATAGCATATCGGCATATTCGGCGAAAGTATAATCCATGATTCACTGGCGACACAATATTTTATTGACAGATTTTTGACAACTATCTGTACTGAACCTCATTTTCATATTTCAACGTAATAATTGGTTTAAGACCAATAATTTATTATTGATTGGATTTAGCCATTTTCGGAGGAAACTGTGACAGATAGCGATTTTTTCTAAGAGTACCTTTTTTATGTAAAAGGCATTGGAGAATCATAATCAGATATAAAAATGGTAAGAAATTAAAGCCTAAGAGGAGTAGGGTCAAATTTACTCAAATACCCCCTTGGTTTGTACGCCCCTGGTTAAAGGTGACAAAATCCGGAAGGCTCAAATTGATGAACCTACGAACTAGATTTCATGTCCCAAAATTGGTTGCGATAGCTGCAGTAGTACCGAAGCTATAAAACGAAAAGTAGTTTTTGAAGGTCATCTTCGAAGGGCCCTAGCTCCCTGAAGAAGCGTTTCCGGACCCATGTTCACATGAACTTTTTTTCTTATTTTCGTGTGTTTTATCTACCCTAGAATTTTGTAACATGATCATCGGAACACCCTGTATATTATAAACAATAAGGGAGAGAGTGAAGAACCCTGTGGGACTCCAGAGGAAACACTATTTGGTTGTGAGGTTTTACCCTCTTACTACCTGCTGCATTCTATCCTTAAAATAATAGGTACTTAAAGAAATTTAAAACAATATCATCACAACCGATATACTTTAATTTTGCCAGCATCAGCGTCGAAAGCTCTCGAAAAATCCATCAACACCAACGCAGGCCCCCTACCCTTATCCAGTCCTTTAATAATATCATCCGTAACATTTAAGAGGGCTGTAGTAGTGCTGTGAGACTCTCGAAAGCCCGATTGACACTCGGGCAATATTTTATGCTTTTTTACAAAATCGTTAAGTTGTTTATAGGATTTTTTCTAAGATTTTTGACATGATCGGAAGGATGCTTATTGCCCTAAGATGCAGTCTTCCAAGCATCAGGAAAGTATCCCCGCTCCAAACACTGAGTTAAGGGATTATTTAAATTAAAAAGATTAACATTAAAGTCCCCTGTCATTTTATCAACCGTGGGAATAATAGTAGAAATAACCTCATCCAATTGTTCAATTTCAATGCATAAGTTTAAGTTTTTATCTGGATCTATGGCAAAAGTTACATTTTTAATGCAGATCCTTAACCATAGGTGCTCAAACAAGTATTCATTGACGTAGGTGCTCAAACAAGTATTCATTGACGGTATCAATTACAGTAGTCTTAAATCGAGAGCTTGACCGCACATAGGCTGCCACTCCACCCCCTCGCGCATCGTTTTTTCTGACCCTTCTGTATATGTCAGCCCTGCAAATTCAATCTACTATCCAAAATGTACCCACTTAGCCATGTCTCCGTCAGCATTATTATTATAGTTGAAAGCTCTTGAAGTTTGGGAATTAATGAACGAACATTTAGCTGTGCAATCCTCATACTTACATTATGGACTTAATACAGATTAAAGGGAGCAGCCTGTAGCAGTATGAGCTTAAAACATATAAAACATACTAAACAAATTATGCTAAATAATGATAAAAATACAACATACAACGCAATGCCCAAGTTTTTGACTAGTCTGTGTGGGCAAATGAACCAAGCAATAGCTCTTTGTTGTTGCTATTTTTAGGAACAATTAAAGATTTAAAAAAATAATACTTATTTACAGTCCATCAATATGTACCGGGTGGTCAAATAAGCGAGGACGTCGGCTTTATCTCGGAAACCATTAATCGTACAACTTTCGGAAAGATTTTTTTATGAGTAAAGTGGTCAAGAGAAATTGCTGGAAATTACTTTTAAGTTCCTCATTTCGCCGCAACGGGGTACAATTAAAAATTGTTTTTTTAAATTCTAAATTTCTCCGAAAATTCCCATATTAAGGTATAACTCTGATTACATCATTGGAAAGCTTAGACAATTCTGCATCATTTTGGTTTAAGGCTCATTGGCGTACCGACCTTGACAAGAGTGGGAGAAGCTATTGAAAGTGTAAACATTAAAATCGCTGTAACTTCTAAACGACTTATCCGATTTTACTAAATTTAAGCTTGTTTGGAAGGGGAAAATAAGTATCTTCAATTGCCGTATCCAACAGCACACGATAGTGTTTAATAAAATTGCTAGAGGGCGCAATTTGTAATAATAACAGTTTTTTCGATTTTATCCCGAAAATTCAAATTATACGGGATAACTATGACATCATAATCGAAAAGTAGATGAAATTTGCAAGAAAAGATATAAAGACCGCAGTTCGATATCATTGTTCGTTTCAGAGTTATTGCCAAAACAATAATTTTTAATACAAATTGCGCCCTCTAGCGATTTTATTAGAAACACGATGTTTAGATACGACAATTGAAGGTACTTCCAAACAAGCTTATATTTAGTAAAATTGGATAAGTCGTCTAGAAGTTACAGCGATTTTAATGTTTACACTTTCAATAGCTTTTCCCACTCTTATCAAGTGAAAGTGTAAACATTAAAATCGCTGTAACTTCTAAACGACTTAACCGATTTTACTAAATGTAAGCTTGTTTGGAAGAAAAAGGTAAGTACCTTTAATTGTCGTATCCAATGATACAAGATAGTTTCTAATAAAATGGCTAGAGGGCGCAATTTGTATTAAAAATTATTGTTTTGGCAATAACTCTGAAACGAACAAAGATATCGAACTGCGGTCTTTATATCTTTTCTTGCAAATTTCGTCAACCTTTTGATTATGATGTCATAGTTATACCGTATGATTTGAATTTTCGGGATAAAATCGAAAAAACTGTTATTATTACAAATTGCGCCCTCTAGCAATTTTATTAAACACTATCGTGTGCTGTTGGATACGGCAATTGAAGATACTTATTTTCCCCTTCCAAACAAGCTTAAATTTAGTAAAATCGGATAAGTCGTTTAGAAGTTACAGCGATTTTAATGTTTACACTTTCAATAGCTTCTCCCACTCTTATCAAGGTCGGTACGCCAATGAGCCTTAAACCAAAATGATGCCAAATTGTCTAAGCTTTCCAATGATGTAATTAGAGTTATACCTTAATACAATTTTTTATTGTGCCCCCTTGCGGCGAAATGAGGAACTTAAAAGTAATTTCCAGCAATTTCTCTTGCCCACTTTACTCATAAAAAATCTTTCCGAAAGTTGTACGATTAATGGTTTCCGAGATAAAGCCGACGTCCTCGCTTATTTGACCACCCGGTACATCAATAAACACATGAAATTAGCGAGGCATGTTTTAATTTCATTTAAATAGTTCGATGGGAAACACCCAACAAAAAAAATGGTATAAATATATAGTAATTGACTGATAGTATATAGACCGAAGTGACTGATACCTAATGATTACTGGTGATAAGATGTTCCAGGCGCGTATTTGTTGGGGGGGGGGGGGGGGGTAGTTACCCCCCCATGAACCTTTTTTTTTTTGCTTACATTTTTTAAAAATCGGTCAGGTAGAAATCGAGAGCAATAAATTTTGATTGATTTTCTTGTAAAAAAAACTATCATTAAAAAAAAAATCAACAACAAAGATCAACTCCAGATACGCGCCTGAGATGTTCATATCTGCCGGGATTCCTATTTTATTATTACACTGTCCACCTGCACCAATACATCTAAACTATTTATTCTTTGACCGATGACCTGGTCATTATTGATGGTCTATCAACCTTAGGTTTCTTCTTGACACTACGAAAAGAAGTCTGAGGAGCTCTATTAGTGACACTTTCACGTTTGCATTTTTCAATGTCTTTATCAAGGCCGACCTTAGAAGGAGTATTTTTAACAAGTTACTATAGGAATCTGATCCCTTAGTACAGTTTGGAAACTTTCCACGGCGGAAAAACTTCATCATTGTCGATAAAATTATCCGAAAGTTCTTTATCGGGTTTATTTACAATTCTGTTGTAGTTTTTTTTTCCTCTAGGCGGGTATATAGTATCTTTAAAAGATATTTCGTTGCATTTAGATAGACCCGGTGTGGGAAGTGCACTATTTGATTTGTTAGTAGGCTCAACCAGAAATTCCTGAAAGTTATCTATCGGTTTTCCTCTTAGTTGTTCAGCGGTGTAGGTCTCGCCATTAACCAGCAGTTTATTAGACCAAAAGAATCTTTGCCGGTAGATTTTTTGCTCTTGCAAGTTTAAGTTGTTCTTGTAGATATTTAAAATATTGCCGATCATCATAGCATAGATCTTGAGCAATAAATATCTTAGATCCTTTAAGGTTGTAGGCACATTTAAAACCTTGTTTTTTAAAGTAAGATACAAATTCTACTTTAATGGGACTAACAGTTTTTGATTTGTTTCGAAAAAAAAAAATATGCGTTATTAATATCGCTTTCTTGGATTTGGACCTTGATCCGGGTTAGGAAAAAATCCTTCAGAAATTCCAGCAAACCTCTGGAATGATCGCCTTGTTCCAAACCGAAAATTATAACCTTATTTCTTCTGAAGCGCCTTTCGAACTCCAATTGTCATCTATAATTTATTGCTTTTAGTTTACCATTTTGTTCATCGATCTTATTTATTAATATGCTGTTTTCAGCAGCAATGTTATCTGTCAGTTTTTTGGTAACTTTCAACTCGGTTTGAATAGCTGAATCCCTGATCGCTGCCAATAATTTAGTATATAACTCAGCATTCGTTAGTTCTTCCGACATATTTAGATAAATGTTGCTTTTACATTATTGATGAGGAATGTCTATGTTTGACTAAATAAAAACATTTTACCTTTTTTCTGCAAATTCAGTTCGAGGATTTTAGACAGGATTATAATAGTAATTGCTATCTTATACACTATACTGACTTGACTTGAAAATACGTCACGGTTATGTAGGTCTCATGTATAAATTATGAAATAATATTTACCCCGCACCGCAACTTATAAGCTTTATCATTTGATTCATTTAACATGATTAGTAAACAATATTGTGGGAATAAAAGAACAACACAAACTTAAAAACTTCAACAAATTGGAATCGTATCTATTTGTTTACACCAAAACCTGGGATTTAAGGAGAAGTAAGTGAAGAAGAAAATATATTACTGATGGTAATAATTAAGTTGTAAGGCCGTTTCAAACTAACGAGACGTGTACCTATCTGGTAATTGCCAAAACCAACAACCTTCATTTTCAACGGCAAAATGTTAAGTGTAATTTTTTGCCAGTCAGTGTCAAAGACAGCTTTCATGAAACGCATCAATAGCAGACATAGCGAAGGCAGTGTCGGAAAATATCCCAATTAACAATTGAAATCAAGGTCAATGTGGCAGCAGTTCTCGCAGTTTCTTTTAGCAGCCTATAAACTTGAAAAACTACCCCAGTCGAACAATTAGCCAAAATTCTGGGATATTATGCTTAGAACATGAAGCAAAATGATAATTGTTATATCGTCGATGGCGATAATAAAAGGATAAATAACTTTCAAAACTTAGTTTTATTACAACTCTGAATAATACACTTTGAAAGCCGAGAAGAGAATGGCCTCCGCGCTGCGGCGACCTCTTACGGTAATCCCTATAACTACTTAAAATTTAAACTGTAAACCTTGGAGTCTTTAACATATAGATTAGTAATGACAATATACTACAATCTACCTCCTCTATAAATCCAATCGTACAGGTGCCCTTATTTGCCTTTTTGGACGTTCATTAATATTTAAATTAGAATGTCTAACATTTTTGTCTTCTAAAAACGACTTATTTTCTAATGGATTAGTAGAGTCTTTTTTATAATCAAACACATCATGTTTACTTATACTTTGTTCAAAATCACCACTAGGCTCTGCTCTTGATTTTTCAGTGGAACCCTTAGGCGAATCCGGCATAAGGGGAGGAATATAATAAAACTTATTAGTTAACTTATCACTACTCACATTGTCAGGAACATCAACAAAACTAGAGTTTTCATCGAGGCTGTCATCCTCAAGCTTTAACTTACTACTTAAAATTTGGTTGATGTGCCTTTTCCAGATAAATTCCTCTTTTAAAAGTCTACATAAATAAATTCTATCACCTAGAACTTCGTCGATCTTTGCTTCAACCCAAGCCTTTTTGTTAGGGTTCCTATAATCTCTACATACCATATCCCCCTCTTTAAACACTTTATTTCTCTTTCCATCGTAGATTGGAACTTTTTTTATCAATTTTAACATTATTCTCCGTAAGCAAATCAAGACGATTTCTAGTTTTATGCTTAAAAACTAACCCACTTGGAGAGACACCAGTAGTGATGTGCACAGAATTTCTGTAATAAAATAAATAACGGTTCATAATAGTCTCAAACGAAACATCACTATTCGTCTCGTCCTTAAATGCTTTTAATACACTATTTTTAAAATTTTTCACTGCATTTTCCGCTATACCATTAGTTGAAGGGTGATACGGGGGAGATGTTTGTTGCTTTATGCCATTTAAATTCAAAAACTTGGAAAATTCTTCCGCACAAAACTGTGGCCCATTATCTGTGACTACCACTTTAGGTAAGCCAAAACGCGCAAAACATTCACGGAACTTTTCAATAGTACTCGCCGCATCTCTCTTCATAATAAAAGCTTCCGGCCACTTAGAATATGTGTCAATTATTATTAAAATCATTTTACCTTTGATTGGACCCAAAAAGTCAGCATGCACTCTTTCATAAAAATAATTTGACTTGGCACAAGAAATTAAGGTTGACTTGTTGGGTTCTGGTCTAGACATAGAACATACTCGACATTCAAACACAACCCTCTCAATATCCTTATCAAGGGAAGGCCACCAAAAATATGCCCTTGCATTCGCTTTCATTTTACTTATCCCTTCATGCGTACTATGTAATTCAGACAAAAGTTGTCTTCTTAATTTGGTAGGTACTATAACCCTATACCCCCACATGATAGCTCCATTTTCTATAGATAGCTCAGACTTTCTAACAAAATACGGTTTGAGCAACTCATTTTCAGTATGGTTGGGAAAACCATGTCTGATAAAATTAAAAATTTGACCCAGGCTTGCATCTCGCCTAGTTTCTGACCTTATTTTGTTTGTGTCAATAGCCATCACTGATTCTAAAAAATTTAAATAATCATACAATTATATAACATTATCTGCCTCTGAGAATGGCAATGGTAGTCTGCTTAATGCATCCGCCTTTACATTGTCCTTGCCTCTAATGTAACGAATGGTATAGTCAAAACCACTTAAGAATAAAGACCACCTTTGAAGTCTACCTGCTGCCATCTTTGGTAATGTTTTGTGTTCACCAAACAATGTTTGTAGTGATTTATGATCAGTCACAATTTCAAACTTACGCCCTGCTAAATACTCATAAAATTTTGTCACTGCCCAATAAATACTTAGTGCTTCTTTATGAACCATGCTATAATTTTTCTCGGGTTTTGACAGTACTCGCGAAACAAAACTTATAGGCCTCTCGATACCGTCGGGCATAACATGTAAAAGAACGGCGCCTATACCGTATTCACTACTATCACATGCCAACCGCAATGGTTTACTTTGGTCAAAATGTGTAAGAATGCAATCGGATGTCTTTTTTTTTGCGAATTCAAATGCTTGATCACAAGCTGTGTTCCAAACAATTTTTTTTTCTTTTTCCAATAAACAATATATTGGTTTCAATTGATTGGCGATATTAGGAATAAATTTTGAGTAATAATTTACCATACCTACAAATGCTCGGACCTCAGTTTTGTCACGTGGACGTGGAGTTTTCAAAATTGCTTCAATCTTCTTGTCATCCTTCTCTAGCCCTTTTGCGGAGATTTTATGACCTAAATAAAAAATTTTATCCTGAAAGAATACACATTTTTTTTAATTTAACCTGAATCCTGCTCTGTCCAACCTTGTTAATACCTCCTTTAAATTTTCTAAGTGTTCCGCTTCATTCTTACCTGTGATGACAATGTCATCGAGATAATTCACGGTACCTTTACAACCTTGTAAAACTTTTTCAACGATACATTGAAAAATACCACAGGCTGGCTTAGTCCCATAAGGTAATCTGTTAACCTTATAAATACCATATGGTGTACTCCAGGCTAGCAATTCCGAAGTTTCCTTATCAAGTATTAACTGATTATATGCATTCAAAAAGTCTAATTTAGTAAATTGTTGTCCACCCTGTAAAGCCACAAAAATGTCTTCAATCCTAGGAAGAGGATGATCTTTTAAATATTTATTAAATGTTACCTTGTAGTTAGCACACAAATTCTAACATCTACTCCATTTGCTTTTACGACAGGTACCAGGGGCGTCCCAAAACTAGAATTTGAAACTTTCTCAATAACCCCTTCCCTCTCTAACCTTTCTAACTCACCTTTAACTTTGTCCCTAAAAGCATAAGGAATTGGCACTGGCTTTCTAAAAATAGGTGCAACACTCTCATTTAATTCTAATTTTATTTTCTCATGCTTATATGTACCCAACTGATTTTTAAATAACTCTGAGAAATTGTTCAAAATATTTTCTAATTTCTTATTTTTACTAATTTGACATACAACAGCTGTAGCAGAAACTTTTTTATTATGCAAAAACACTTCATTTCTCTCATTTAAAGTTAAAGAAAATTTTTTCCATATATCACGGCCTATTAATGCTTTTGTGGCGCCCTCAACCACTAAAAATACACACTTTTTGGTCACCTCATTTACAGTAATATCAACTTCAATTTGACCATTGGGTGAAACCACGTACAGGTCCATGATAGACCCTTATCATTACCTTACTTGGTTTCAATTTTACGGTCGGAAAATTTTTCTTATAAGTTTCAAAAGTTAAGCAAGACAAACCTGCTCCTGTATCAACCTCCAACGTAACCTTTACATCATTAATAAAAGCGTTGACCGTTACTGGGGGTACATACGATTCATCGATGTTAAAAATATCAATATTAAAAAATTCAACCTCATCATTTTCTAAACAATTGTTCCTATCAAACTGAAATTTGCATGCTTTTGCTACATGACCTTTCTTTTTACATTTTGAACAAGTATAATTTTTAAATTTACAAGTTTTAAATATGTGATTGTCCTCATTGCAAGCAAAACAGAGAATTTTTTTATCACTGACCTTAGCCTGCCCTTTTAACCTGTCATTTGATGTACCTCCTTTAAAATTGACTGAACGATTTCCATCTTGCTCTTGGTTTAAAGTCTTTCTGGGGTCACCATATACATGATAAACATTTGATATTGACTGGCGTGTCTCCTTCAAAGCGGCTTCTTTTACTAGTGAAATTTCCACCATGTCCTTAAGGCTCTTGGTTGTGCTTTCTTCACAAAGCCTATCTAAAATTGGTCCTGGTTTCATGCCTACGACAAACTTGTCCAACACTCGAGCTTCCAGCAATGTTCGAAATTCGCATTCTGAAGCTGCTTTTTTTACTTTGACGAACCATTCATTTACTGTCTCCTCTTTCTGTCTCAATGTATCAAAATACACCCGTTTCCTGTAGATGGAAACTTTCGGCTTAAACTGTCCGGATAATAACTCAATGATGTTTTCATAACTTTTTGAGCTGGGTTTCTCTGGGTAACAAACATTTCTCAAAATTACGTACACATCTTCACTGACGGATGTCAGCAATACCGACACTCTCCTCCCATCATCTACTCTGTTGGCTAAGAAAAATTGCTCTAACCTTTCACTAAAAATTTCCCAGTCATCTCCGACATTAAAAATCGCTAAATTTGCTATGTTATACCCGTGTTCACGACTGTCACATTAGCTGTTATTTCATTTGAAGTCCCCTCATCCGCCATTTCTGCAGTTGAAGTTGCGCGCGTGGTATAAAGGATAAAACTTCTTACTATCTCGAATTTACTGTCGCAAACGGATAAATACTCTGCAAACCATAATTTTTATTCTCGTCGCCAAATTGTTATATCGTCGATGGCGATAATAAAAGAATAAATAACTTTCAAAACTTAGTTTTATTACAACTCTGAATAATACTCTTTGAAAGCCGAGAAGAGAATGGCCTCCGCGCTGCGGCGACCTCTTACGGTAATCCCTATAACTACTTAAAATTCAAACTGTAAACCTTGGAGTCTTTAACATATAGATTAGTAATGACAATATACTACAATAATAATAAGGACTACAAAGAGTCAACCATAAAATTAATCTGGAAAACCACGTCGCAGATGTTGCAGCACGTTTGGCAAGGAATTCAAAACGTAAACATCTTTACACTATTCAAGAAAAAAGAAAGAAAGTTGTATAAGATGGCTTGCAAAAAATTTTTTCACCTATGCTCCTTTGAGCTTACGTGGCGGGGTAATGAAGCTGTACATTGTAAACTGCATTATTTTTGCTGCTCCAGCAGTACTAAGTCAAAATTAGTAAGGCGCTGTCGCAACAATCTCTGCACACGTGGTGCTCAGCATCAAATCACCTTGTGTTGGGTTCCTGGACACAGCAACATATATGGCAACGAGACTGCTGATGCGCTCGCCAGGGAGGGCGCAAGCATGTCTGTCGAACTAGCAGATAATACTGTGGCTAGACCACTATAGGATCAGTCAAAGAAGAGATAGATCGAATAGCCAAACAACTTGCGCAAAGCAGATGGACAGGACTTACAACTTATTGTAGCATCTCCAGGCAATTGTGGCCCTTACTTGATAACAGGAAAACCGCAGCGCTATTACAGCACAGTCGAAAGAACCTAAGAAACATCACTGCCGTAATCACCGGACATTGCCTGTTCGGTAGACACGCTGAACGTATGCAAATACCAACTAACGAATTCTGTAGAAGTTGCAGAGATGAAGAAGAGGAGGAAAGTATTCAGCATTTCTTGTGTGAATGCCCCGGTCTCGCGAGAAGAAGGTTCAATGCACTGGGCGAACCATTTTTTAATGATCTGGAGGAAGTGAGCAGCCTGCAACTGGGTCGACTTACTAAGTTTATTAGCAGCAGTGGCTGGTTTGATTGAGCTGTCAAGATTCTTTACGATCGCGTTAACCATCAGGTAGCTGATGCAAATAGGTTCCGCGGAACATGTGTGGTACCACAACGGTCCTTATAGGACTACGTGTGACTGTTTGGACAATGCCAGAGGTCTGCCACTCTAACCCAACCTAACCTAACCTATTTTTAAAAGAATTAGACTTAAGAGGACAGTAAATAAATAAAATTAATGAAAGTCTATCCTATCCGCCTATTTCTTCAATTAATGGAAAATAGGAGAAGCAATCCACACATCACACATGATGGGCCTTTCTTGACAATTCATTCGAATTGGGAAAAAGAAAATAGTATGTTAATTAAGTCAATGGTCGCTGCGTTGCAGGCTAGATGTCGCTGGCCGCGCTTCCAACTGGTCGTTGCTGCCAAGTGCGCCTTGCTTGTATCAACTCAATATATTGGGCGCATTCATCTGACGAAGCCGTGGCGGAGCTGCTCCCAGTAGCACAACTAAGGTTACCGATACGTTTCGTGAACGTGGTTTCCTAATTATTGACGTTTGACAGATGGTTGACATTGATAATTTGAAATTTGTGAGGTTGTTTTGTTTAAAATTTTTTAGTTTTACTTGTTAATATGTTGTAAAAAAAGCTGAAGAATGGATCTAAGAAATATTCGAGGAAATATTATTATTCAACAAGAAATAACGGAAGTTTTATTTTGATGACAGTATTCCATTTCGTACTGCTCGTCCATAAAACAATACTTGTCGTCCGCCATTACCTGCGCGCCACAAAACATAACCTTAATTTTGTGTATTACTATCGCCATCCTTTTAAAATTTCTTTGTTCTCTATTTACTGCACAGCCGCTACCGATATACAGGGTGATTCACGGTGGATGGAACGTTAGACGTTTCTGACGAACCAGTAAAGGAATCGTTCTGAAAATTTGGTCCTTTACATAAACGGACACGCTCTACCTATCTAAAATATTTTTAACAATACAGTGTTGCCGCTTTCACACAAAAATAATAGCTACTTCGATATTTTAAATGGAACACCCTATACAGGGTGTCCCAGATAAGAATGCACTCTACAGGGATCTCGTAAACCATAGGAGATACAGAGATGGTTAAATTAGAGAAAAGTTGCGCATTACTGAATCCTGTAACGTCATGTTTTCAAATTTAAAAAATTCCAAATGCTTCCGAAGATATTTGGATAAAACCGAATTTTCGCGATTTCGTTTTAATTGATTTATGATTTTATTTGAGGAGACATGTCAAAATAAATTTTACATTCTTATTGCCACTTTTTCTCCCCTACAAGATGGTTTAATTACATTTTTGATTCGACGTTTCGTTTAGTCACCACCATCATCAACTTTGTTATTTTAAATAGTAGGAAAATTTTATTTTATGCTTAATAAATTCTACGCTTTATTCTTAATCTAACGGTGTATTACGCTTATTATTTTTTAGATGTTTCGATATTTAAAAATACATCATCAATGAAAATAGGCACATTATCGAAAATATTTTTGTTTGTATTGTTGTATTTAAACACTAGTTGGATTTTAAAACATTTTTTTAAAAGAAACTTATAACAAAACATAATATCTAATAAAACTTATCTGAAAAATGCAACAAGTAATAATTTATTTTAATTATTAAATACAATTACATATTTTTTATTTAAAAAAAATGCATGATAATATTCAAACATAACGTAGGTACTATATAAATTCGGCATCATATGGGTGACTATGAAATTGATTGACGATATTGACGTTCGCAATTGTTTAAATTGTTTCTTTAGATCTGTCACTTAGTTACAGAGACGTGTTAGTTTTAAATTTGGTAATATGTAATTATTATGTTTAAAAAAAAAAAATAAAGAAATGTTAAATAACGTTATGGAAGAAATTGTTTACCGGTGTTATTTATGTTTGGAGAATGAGGGTGAAATTAAAAAAAAAAAAAAAATTATTTATTATAAAAATAATTGTATTTAATAATTAAAATTAATTATTGCTCCCCCCCCCCTTGTTGCATTTTTCAGATAAGTTTTATTAGATATTATGTTTTGTTATGTTTCTTTTAAAAAAATGTTTTAAAATATAACTAGTGTTTAAATAGAACAATAAAAACAAAAATATTTTCGATAATGTGCCTATTTTCATTGATGATGTGTTTTTAAATATCGAAACGTCTAAAAAATAATAAGTGTGATACACCGTTAGATTAAGAATAAAGCGTAGAATTTATTAAGCATAAAATAAAATTTTCCTACTATTTAAAACAACAAAGTTGATGATGGTTGTGACTAAACGAAACGTCGGATCAAAAATGTAATTAAACCATCTTGTAGGGGAGAAAAAGTGGCAATAAGAATGTCAAATTAATTTTGACATGTCTCCTCAAATAAAATCATAAATCAATTAAAACGAAATCGTGAAAATTCGGTTTTATCCAAATATCTTCGGAATCATTCGGAATTTTTTAAATTTGAAAACATAACGTTACAGGATTCAGTAATGCGCAACTTTTCTCTAATTTAACCATCTCTGTATCTCCTATGGTTTACGAGATCCCTGTAGAGTGCATTCTTATCTGGGACACCCTGTATATTATTAAATTTTTAAATTCTACATAAAATTATAATGATTTTTAATAAAAGCATTATTAGTCTATGCTTAATGGTTTCCGAGATATTGTCTCTTGAAAAACTACATTTTTGAACTTTGACAGCTTCTAGCTTTTTAACTGTACGTCTATGAACAAAACGGCTTACATGTCCCTATCTTCGATTTTTATTATTTTTCCAAGTGTCAATTTCCGGTTAAACCGGATGTAGGAAATATAATACTTCCAGTTTGACCGGAAGTTGTTACTTTTGCAAAGATAATAAAAATCGAAGATAGGGACATGTAAGCTGTTTTGCTCTCAGACGTACAGTTAAAAAGCTAGAAGCTGTCAAAGTTCAAAAATGTGATTTTTCAAGAGACAATATCTCGGAAACCATTAAGCATAGACTAATAATGCTTTTATTAAAAAATAATTATAATTTTATGTAGAATTTAAAAATTTAATAATGTATAGGGAGTTTCATTTAAAATATCGAAGTAGCTATTATTTTTGTGTGGAAGCGGCAACACTGTATTGTTAAAATTTTTTAGATAGGTAGAGCATGTCCGTTTATGTACGCGACCAAATTTTCAGAACGATTCCTTTACTGGTTCGTCAGAAACGTCTAACGTTCCATCCACCGTGAATCACCCTGTATATAGCGCATTTTAAAAGGGCTACCCAAAATGGCGTCCGCTCCAGAACGTGTTGGCGTTGTAGCGCAATTGTAGCTGTTCATTTAAGTGACGTTTCCGTAACAGTTCCACAACTGTTTCTTCAGATGAATGCGCCCATTGTAGCGACCGGTCGCCTAATACACCTCCACACTAAATGGACAAAACTCTTGGAACAGAAAATTGGCTTGGATACAAAACGATTTAAAGTGACAAATCATTTCCATCGCTCGACGCTCCTCCGCTATTTCTATTCTTGTCAAAAAAGGCGGTGGTGAGCAAGAAACGATCACCTAAACCGGACATTCCTTGAAGCGCTATTTGCAATTGGACTTGGAGCATCACCGAAAATTAAATGAAAACCTGACAGAAAATAAAGAAAATTCAAACACTTTAAATGCAGGTTCAAACACATAATACCGCTATAGTCGAAAGAAATAGTACACGAATTCATAATTACTATAAATTGTACTTTGTATATATAAATAAGTAACCTCCATTTTATAAAATAGTATATGTTGTTCTTATTAATGTTAAATACTAATTAATAATTAAATATTTGTTTTTACCATCCTATGATGCAGGATTTCTACAAAACTGTTCAAGAAGTTCGTTACGCTTATTGTGTAATCTACAATACTTTTGAAGGCGTCTATGTATAGTATTGAGAATTTAGCGGCCAAGAAAAAAAAACTATTTTAATATATAACGCCGAACCCAACTGACCGACTGAATCTAAATATATTAATACCTCTTTTCTTCAGGGTTTTTGTTTGTTTATTACAACTAATATTTCTTAGGATAATTTTAATTAATAATTTGTACTGTACATATTCAATTTTTTACGTTATAGTGGTAGACGGTTGGCGGGGCACATAAAACTAATATTGTTAAAAGTCAAGTTGCCAATTTTAATTTTCTATGTTAGTTGCTCTGTTGAAAGTAAAATCTTTCACATTTATCTTTCGCCTATCATGAGCAGAAAAAACTTTCTTATCGTGACATGAAAGTAGAAGTTTATAAAAGTGATACCTATTTTTAAACCGACAGAAAATGGGTGTATAAGTTAGGTCCGATCACCCAGCCACATGTAGGCGATACAACAAAAAAATAGTATCAAACACGGTCAATTCACAGAAGACAAACCCATTGCCCATCAGGTATTACAAAGATCTCAAGTAAAGAAGACCTATTAGGCAATCAAACGATGTGCGGAGGCTGTGTATATGTCGTAGGCTGATAGTGAAATCCGTCATTTCATGAAACGCCTAGTCATATCATGAAGCGTGGCTAAAAGGTATATTGCAACTGGTTTGTTCGTTGTTCCCCAGAGCATTTTTTTAATTTTTTTTTTAATTTAATTTAAATTTTATTTTTATAAAATAATATTAGTTGAAAAAATAGAAAAAAATGCTCTGGGGAACAACGAACAAACCAGTTGCAAATATACCTTTTAGCGTGCAGCATGATATGACTAGGCTTTTCATGAAATGACGGATTTCACTATCAGCCTACGACATATATACCTTTCTTGTTCGACAGCACCTTTGGGGATGCGTGCATGTAAATACACTGCGGAAACATTTGAGCGACATGTCGAGTCGCTATCGTGCGGGTATGTGAGGATAGGGTATTCGTACTGTGATGAACTCTAAAAGGAATCAGTAAGATTAAAAGTTAAAATATGTTTCTAAAAAAATATATATATTTTATTGAGACTATTATTATTTCTTTCAATTATTAATGTAAGCAATTGGCTTTTTGCTTTTCTACTCTTTTACAAACATGGATAGAAAAAAGGATAACATTGCTACAAATACATCAATTGCCGAATAAACTAATATGATGTAGTACTTTAATCCTCGAAAGGAATAAATCTGTTTGGATTCGAGGTGTATACCATCTTTAATTTGTTTCTGTTGACGCTGATTCATTCTAATTATCTCGGTAATTGCATATCCAAATTGAGCAAGCGATATTATAGACAGCAGTGCTGCAAATAAAATAAGCAACCATGGATGTTTCGTCCATATTACAAAGAATCCCAAAATGCCAACTATAACTCTTATGGTTCCAAATATATTTGGATCCGTTGTATTAAAACATGTAGCTACCTCAATTACAGCGAAAAGGCAGCCGCACAAATTGGTCACACAAACACAAATCCTGATAATTATCTTCCAATACTTGGCCGTTACTTCGGAACATCTCATATTAAGCCTGGCTTTTCTCTCGGAACACCACATCCACATACTGCTTTTGACACTGTCCTGTACAAATTATGATTATAAAAAAATGGTAAGTATTTGGTTGGACCACTATTTAATTTAACTGGTGAAGTAGATATTTAAGTATTTAGATTAAGACCTTCTCCTTGTGTCAGTTTAATAATGTCAAAAATTATATCCAGAGACCAACAAAGGTATCTACCAGGAGGAAGACAAACAAACATGTTAACTGGTCGAGCAAGTAATATATTTGAATTCACATAAACTTTTAACGCCGTGACATTTCAGTTCTGTCATACTTGTCAAATACTGCAGCAACTCATAAAATATAAATTTCTAATGGCTAAATTTAATTAGTATAATAATTGTACTGCACACAAAATATGTCTATCTTGTATTATTTTATACGATTAAAAAGAGATAGAAATAAAAAGAGTTGGCCGAACAATTCCAGAAAAGAAAAAGAAAAAACACTGACCAATCTCAGCTGTATAAGAAATTTAGTAAGTTGGTGAAATCTAAAGTAACTAGACAATGTTAAGTCTTGACATTTGGCATTAAAACTTAATGTGAATTTAACTATACATAAAAAATGTCAAAACTGTCACAAAAAGCGCTTTTATCGGATCTGGCGAGAACCTTGTGCCAAGAGGCGTTTAAATGTCCATTTGGTTTTTTTTGGTGCTATTCAAATAGTGGGATTCTGCATAAACTTTTCGGCTTTAAAATAGTGTCTTCTGAATTATTTATTAGTCTTGCATGTAAGAAAATGGAAAGTCTAACTTCAGGAATGATCGCTATACTTACTTTTAATAAAAAAAAAATGAAGAAATTCACGTTTATTATTTAGGTTTTATACTTTCTCGCAATGCTTATCGACTTCTTTTTTGTTGTTTTTTGGGTTTTTAATTATAGGTTCTACTTGAATTTTTCTCAACGATGGTTTTTATTTCCAATAGTAATTTTTATTATTGCACTCAAGCACTGTCAACCCGGGCAGTGACGTAGCCAGCAGTATGTTAGTTGCTCTGTTGAAAGTAAAATCTTTCACATTTTCTTATCGTGACATGAAAGTAAACGTTTATAAAGTGATACCTATTTTTAAACCGACAGAAAATGGGTGTATAATAAGTTAGGCCCTATCACCCAGCCACACGATATGTAGGCAATACAACAAAAAAAAAGTATCAAACACGGTCAATTCACAGAAGACAGACCCATTGGCCAGGCATTACAGAGATCTCAAGTGAAGAAGACCTATTAGGCAATATAACTGATCCATCATGGTGACTAAAACATATATAATTCAGATTTATATTTGTTATGTAGAATGTTTGCTCTTGTGCTTAATCGTATCTATCCTTGCGACGATGATGGAACATATTAAAGGTTGTCAAAAGAAAGTCTGGAATATTGCAAATATTTCTACTGAATACCTACCTAGGTATATTTTTTTTTGGAAATTTGTTCGGCAATATAGTTAAAGAAATTGTTTTATCCGTCTAATGTGTGCTGTTTTCAAATATATTGACGTGCTAATTTCCAAAAAAATATATATATATTCAATATTTAAGAAGGAGTCCATGTTAATATAATATATACAGGGTGATTCACGGTGGATAGAACGTTAGACGTTTCTGACGAACCAGTAACGAATCGTTCTGAAAATTTGGTCGTTTACATAAACGGACACGCTCTACCTATCTAAAATATTTTTAACAATACAGTGTTGCCCCTTCCACACAAAAATAATAGCCACTTCAATATTTTAAATGGAACACCCTATATATTATTAAATTTGTAAATTCTACATAAAATTATAATTATTTTTTAATAAAAAAGCAATATTAGTATATGCTTAATGGTTTCCGAGATATTGTCTCGTGAAAAATGACATTTTTGAACTTTGACAGCTTCTAGCTTTTTAACTGTACGTCTGAGAGCAAAACGGCTTACATGTCCCTATCTTCGATTTTTATTATCTTTCCAAAAGTGTCAATTTCAGGTTAAACCGGATGTAGGAAATAGAATACTTCCGGTTTGACCGGAAGTTGTTACTTTTGGAAAGATAATAAAAATCGAAGATAGGGACATGTAAGCCGTTTTGCTCTCAGACGTACAGTTAAAAAGCTAGAAGCTGTCAAAGTTCAAAAATGTCATTTTTCAAGAGGCAATATCTCGGAAACCATTAAGCATAGACTAATAATGATTTTATTAAAAAATAATTATAATTTTATGTAGAATTTAAAAACTTAATAATATATAGGGTGTTCCATTTAAAATATCGAAGTGGCTATTATTTTTGTGTGGAAGCGGCAACACTGTATTGTTAAAAATATTTTAGATAGGTAGAGCGTGTCCGTTTATGTACGCGACCAAATTTTCAGAACGGTTCCTTTACTGGTTCGTCAGAAACGTCTAACGTTCCATCCACCGTGAATCACCCTGTATTTAGTAGAGTAAGTAGAGTTTTTTAAATATGGGCATCATTTCCAATCGTTTTTGACCCCCGGTATAGTTCATCAGCAGTATTGCTTTAAAATCATTTTATCAAGGTTATAGTGAAAATATAGTAAATGTACAGGTCACTATAATATATTTCGACATGAATTAAAATAATTTCGAGGCAGAACAGATTTACATAAAATTGTCAAGTCCATTTTTTACAAATAAATTGTAAAGGGTTTTCTTTACTGCTTACTAGGTACTTATGAACCTCCTTGTCAAAAAGGTCGCACCGTCTTTTTCCTTGCCTTATTTTCTACTTTGTCTTGAAGTTCCATTAATTTAAATGAATTTGAATTATCCAAATTTGTTCCCTTTTTTAATGAAATGCTTTAAAAAAGAATTTTTAATTTTAATAATTATTATATAACGACGTGTATGTTATTCTCTAAACGTCAAGTAACCAAAACTAAACAAAATTTGACTTTTTTGGAAGATTATTGAAATAAACGGTCTGTGTAGTACTCGCAGAAAAAAAATGCGTTGTCTCTTCGACAAACATGCAAATTACTTTAGACGCCGTGGAGACATGTTAATAACTTTAAAAGTAAATTTAAGTATTAATAAATAGTTATAGTTACCTTTTCCACACTAAAAAATGGAGGAAACACTTCAAAAACACATCCAAAATCCAAAAACAGTTGAGCCACGCTGGGCTTCTAGTTGCTCGGGGGTAACCTCTCTAAACAAACAAGACAAAATGGCGCCAAGACAAACTGACGGCCGACGAAACCCAGGCCAATGGCATTGTCTAATTTAACGCGGGCTATTTTAATGACACGCAATCTTGTATTACAGTTACATAGTTCATCCATAATAACTATGTTTTAAAAAGCAACCCAATCAGTAAAATTTTTACATATTTGATACACAACGGCTTTATCTAGAAAATGTTTTAGCAACGTAAAATTTTTGTATATTTTATAAATTAAAAATATCGCATTTATGAAACACTGATGTCACATTTAAAGTAAACGTTTTTTGTTGCAAATAAGGAGCAATTTTAATTGAGGTATCATCACTGGCATAAAGCAAAACTATATAATACGGTTCCCTTTTTACTCCCTAATTAAGATATCACAGAGATGTAGCCTGATGTAGGTGGTCACCTGGGTATCGTGTGGCTATGTGAGGATAGGGTATTCGTACTGTGATGAACTCTAAATAAGGAATCAGTAAGATTAAAAGTTAAAATATGTTTCTAAAAAAATATAAGTATAAGTATATTTTATTGAGATTATTATTTTATTGAAATTATTAATGTAAGCAATTGGCTTTTCGCTTTTCTACTCTTTTAATAACATGGCCGGATAGGAAAAAGGCAAACATTGCTACTAATACATCAATTGCCGAATTAACTAATACGATGTAGTAATTACTTCTCGAAAGGAATAAATCTGTTTGGATTCAGGGTGTATACCTACCATCGTTAATTTTTTTCTGGAGACTCTGATTCATTTTATTTATCTCGGTTATTGCATATACATCCATGCAATTTGAGCAAGCGATATTATAGACAGCAGTGCTGCAAATAAAATAAGCAAACATGAACGTTTCGTCCATATTACAAAGAATTCCAAAAGGCCAACTATAAGTCTTTATGATGGTTCCGAATATATTTGGATACGTTGTATTAAAATATGCAGATACCACAATTACAGCGAAAAAGCAGCCGCACAAATTGGTCACACAAACACAAATCCTGATAATTATCTTCCAATACTTGGCCGTTACTTCGGAACATCTCATATAAAGCCTGGCTCTTCTTTCGGAACACCACATCCACATACTGCTTTTGACACTGTCCTGTATAAATTATGATTATAAAAAATTGGTAAGTATTTGGACCACTATTTAATTTAACTGGTGAAGTAGATATTTAAGTATTTATTTAGATCAAGACCTTCTCCTTGTGTCAGTTTAATAATGTCAAAAATGATAATTGTATCTCTGATGGTCCAGCAAATACTTAGGTAGGTATCTACCAGGAAGAAGAAAAACAAGCATGTTAACTGGTCGAGAAAATAATATACATAAAAAATGTCAAAACTGTCACAAACGCCTTTATCGGATCTGGCGAGAACCTTGTGCCAAGAGGCGTTTAAATGTCCATTGTTTGGTATTTTTGGTGCTACTTTTAGGCAAAAAAATACTGTTCAAAAAATGCCTTTGGTTGGATTTATAAGTAACTAGCTATATACCCCGAGCGCGTTGCTACGCTACTTACTAAAATAAATTTGAAGGAAAGACATTACACAAATATCCGGCATCCCAGCATCCGTTGCGCCACTTTTTTTATGCCAAAATTTTCCTCGGCCTGCACACAACAACTCACCAAATTTTCATCGTAATCGGATAAATGGTATAGGAACGCATACCGGACATACAGACAGACAAACATTCATTTTTATATAGATATAGATAAATATCAAATTGTGGGATTCTGCATAAACTTTTCGGCTTTAAAATAGTGTCTTCTGAGTTATTTCTTAGTCTTGAATGTCAGAAAATGGAAAGTCTAACTTCAGGAATGATCGCTATACTTACTTTTAATTAAAAAAAAATGAAGAAATTCACGTTTATTATTTAGGTTTTATACTTTCTCGCAATGCTTATTGACTTCTTTTTTGTTGTTTTTTGGTTTTTTATTTATATATTCTACTTGAATTTTTCTCAGCGATGGTTTTTATTTTCCATAATAATTGTTGTTATTGCACTCAAACACTGTCAACACGGGCAGTGGCGTAGCCAGGGTTTGGGGGCGGAGGGAGCGAAGTCATTTTGGGGCGCCTATATTTTTAAATACATATATACACTATTGGCAAACTCGAATCTAGGGTGCCGATATAAACTCATCAGACGGAGATTATTAGTAGCGCTTAACACGTTAAACAGAGAACACGCTATCCCCTATTACCTCATACCTTCCATTATTTAGAACACGCGGTCGAAGCAGCCACGGGATCAGCCGATACGTCGAATAATTATTTTTTCCGAAAATCGATAGGAAATATTGACATTTTTGACAACTTTTTTGAAAGAAAAAGTCAATATTTCCTTGCACTTCGTCGTTGCTATGCAACGGAAAATCACTGTAAGGAAATATTTATTTTTTTAAAACCGACCAGAAAATGTACACTTTCTGGACAATTTTTTGTCTAGAAAATAACGTTTTTCCGATCGCAAGACCGGAAAAGTGACATTAGAGACCGGAAAAATCTTTTCCGGATTCTAATGTCACTTTTCCAGTCTCTAATGTCACTGTCACCCTGTTTTTTGTTTTTCCAATCGCTCTTTGATAATACAAGATACCTTGATTTCGTTATTATCATGACAACAACATTTCGATGTATTGTCGAGTGACAGTTCGTTGATTTTTAATTTTGTTCTTTATGTCAAACTTGTTTCGCGTAGATTATAAAATATATCGAAGTGTCGGTCTTAAAAAAAATATTGTACGTCACGCAACCGAAAATAAGTGTTCTCCAGGTCTCTCCAAGCTTCCAGGACTCGCCTATGGCTCGCCCTGGAAATGCTTGTCTCGACCTGAAAAACACTACTTTCCGGTCTTGTAACGTAAATTACCATTTTGTACTGTACGGAAATGTTATTTCTGTACAGTTCTTTGCAAACTAAAAAAATGATTGAGAATTACAGCTGTAGTATTCATAAAAAAAAAGTTTACAAGAAGATTAGGCTAAATGTCACTGTCCCATAAGAATTTCATTGAAAGTTATCAACGCACGTAACCTCTTTGTACGCCTTTTTTATGAATACAACCGTAGTTGTCAAAATTTAAACACATAACATACATTTTAAAATTAATTATTTGATATATTAACAGTTATTTGATTTGACAATTAGTACAAGTATTAAACATTAGAAGAACATTGGAACTATTAGTTTGTTGAATATTTTTAACACTAATAATTTTATTTGTTTGACAAGAATTGGGTATTGGGGAAACATCAAATCTATTAGGGTTATTTTGTTGATTATTATCTGCTGCGAAAATTGTATTTGCCACCTGTACTTTATTAGTAATAGACTCTTCTATATATCCCTCAGCGACGTTTGATGATTTCCATCCGCCCAGCCTCTTTAAGCTATTTTTTATAGTTATATCTTAGAGTTGTGTAGTTCGCGAACGAACTAGTTCAAAAGATCGAATCTGGCAACTGAACTAAAAGATTCAATCAGTAATTACTAAAAGATTGAAACAAGGCGAACTAAAGTCTAAACGGAATGTACTACGCAAGCGAGAGCGAGACGACCGAGATTATAGGTTTTGTCACCTGACCGACCTACCTACCGAACTAAACGAACTAGTCTTTTGAACTATTCACTTTATTGAACGAGATCAAAAGATTGAAATCGGCAAAGTGAACTAAACTTCCCAGCACTATTATATCTCCACCAGAGTCAACCAAGATCGTGGCAGAAGACCGACGAAAACAGTGGCCCGTATATTCGGTCGGATTTGACAAATTCAAATATGCAGCTACTATTTTAGGCATTTTTCTAAATTGGTGTATTCCTACTACCTGTTTACATCCTTTTCCGTTTTGGCACTTAAAGAAAAATCGGATATTATTCATGTCTCCTGGTCTTGAAGCCACATACTTGCGGTAAATATTTAAGTACATTTCGTTTCCTACAAATGATCTTGATGTATTCGTTTTAGAGTCTGGTATTTTTACTAAAAGCTTGGATTGTAGGTCTTCTATATCTTGTAAAGTCATTTTAACTAACTCGTCCATTCTACAAGCTCCGGAAATACCAAATATTACAGCAACCTAAAACAATAAATACACTGAGAAAAAAGTTTATTAGATCTAGGTGAAAATACACTTACTTTAATTAAAAAGTTCACCACATATAGTGACTAGTGAAGGGTTCACTTGGCCTAAGTAAATGGCAAATGCTGGAATGGTTTACCTAAAACTAGTAAACACAAATAAACAGGTGTGCTTAGAAATTCGTTATCTGATCTAAATGAACTGTTTACTTGGAATAAGTAACCCATTTATTAAATTATGTACCTTTAACCATGCAATAAACCATTTATTTAAAATACACAAATTGTATACCTTAAGCTTCGGTTTCCTACAAATACACGTTATGTACCTTTAACCAATAAACCATTTATTTAAAATACACAAATTGTATAAGGTGAAGTGGGGTAAATGTGATAAAGGGGCAAATGTGATAATGGCTCATAAATTTCATTCAAAATTATGAGTAGTGCTGCCATCTACCGTACACATCTTTAACCTTGCATACCAATAAGCGCAACACTAGAGCGAACCTAATTTCCAACCAATGTAGCTGCAAGCGGCCGCACAAGGATTCGTCATAATATAACCCAACATTTCAGTTGACACGTGTTTAGCAATTTTTAAGTGAAATTAATATTTACTGAGATTAAGCCTGCTTTAGTATTTTAAAACTTATTCTTTATAGTCATCTAGCGTGTGTACAAATCATAATGACTAAACAATCACGACGTCGTACTTTTTTTTACTATATCACATTTGCCCCGTAAAAAATGCTTTTTGGGGCAATTGTGATATATGACTTTGGGGCAATTGTGAAGTACATAATACATTTACCCCGTTATTATAGATATCTACATCATGGTGCGAACATATATCAAAAAAAGAAATGAAGCTGATATGAAATATACTACAGAAAATTTAATTTTGGCAGTAAAATTTTCAAAAAACACATTTTTATGGCCAAAAGTTTTTACTTACATTCCCTTTACCATTTGTTTTGACTACAGAGGAAGTTAATTTTTTAGTTTTTGCTTGTCAGTTCTGAATAAAGTTGATAACTTTTTGCCCTCTTGATATAATTTGATTTTGTAAAAAGCAAAATAATGAGCAAACTACAATTGTTATACATTTGCCCCATTCTATTTCAAGGACCTTTTTTATAGGTAGCTAGACAGCATTATCACATTTGCCCCAAACTTCGGGGTAAATGTGATATACTGACATGGTTTTAAAAAAAAATCCTAACATATTTCAAAAAGAAGCTGAAAAGATGTCAATCCTAGAATCAATTCAGTACTATATTTGAGGTATTTAGTATTTTTTAATTTTTTTTTGTTCCATCAAAAGTGTAAGATCTATCACTTTGTTCGCGAACTATTTCAAAACTATGTCACATTTACCCCACTTCACCTTACCTTAAGCTTCGGTTTCCTACAAAGCGGCACCGTAAAAGAGCGGCCGTAATTTGACAAGCCTCGCCGCGAAAAAACGTGTATATTTATGTACTTGCAAATCGAAGTGTGTTTCTTCAGAGCTTCGGCGCAAAAAATACGGCACCGTATTTTCTAAAGCGGTCGCTCTGTTACGTTGGGATAGTGCAAGCACGATTTTTGACGGTGCGCCACTATTAAAAAAATTGAACAGTCAACTGGCTCTAGGCTTGGCGCTCTTGCCGCCGTATTTTATCGAACCGTCCGTATTTAATGTTACTTTCCAATAATATTCACCGTCCAAAGCCAGTGCACTACTGTTGGTAATTACGGCCGCTCTTTTGCGGTGCCGCTTTGTAGGAAACCAAAGCTTAACCTTCTCGATTTTAAAGAAGGGTGAGATACAGCTTACAATCTGTTTCACTTACTTCTTCTTGTTGTACCACCATGAATCGCTCAACGCCTATTGGGCGCACATCACTCACCAGTATATACATACTCTACCAGAGTATAAATATTCTACCGTGACACTACCGTTGGCATATTATGTTTAATGCAGTACGTAAAAAAAACAGATAGTTTGCGGTAACTGGAAAAAAATAGGAAACAAACAATGAATATAAGAAATACTACACTAATTTATTTCTAATAAATTTCTATAATGTTCGTTTAGAAGGAAATATAAAACTTTTCCGTAGGAATGATCTGCCTTTAGCAACAGTCAGAATCAAAACATTAGGTACACATCTTAGAAAGACACCTGGGATCTGAATTTACCTAAGCTAGAATAAGATAAAAGAATCCAGTCACGTCGCTTAGTAAGCGAGTGCATACTAAATTTGATACCATCAAAGTGAACGTGACCAATACAATTAGTCTGAGTTTTTGTTGGGTTTTCTATCATCAATGTTATGCGTAAAATATAAAGGTGGTACTGGGTATTTTAAATTATGGTGAATGCGCTAGATTACGGTAAATTGAAATATTTTAATTAATTATAACGCGGGAACGCTACAACCATTCGAGTTTGCATTTATCGCTACCTTATGCTTCGGTTTCCTACAAAGCGGCACCGTAAAAGAGCGGCCGTAATTTGACAAGCCTCGCCGCGAAAAAACGTGTATATTTATGTACTTGCAAATCGAAGTGTGTTCCTTCAGAGCTTCGGCGCAAAAAATACGGCACCGTATTTTCTAAAGCGGTCGCTCTGTTACGTTGGGATAGTGCAAGCACGATTTTTGACGGTGCGCCACTATTAAAAAAATTGAACTGTCAACTGGCTCTGGGCTTGGCGCTCTTGCCGCCGTATTTTATCGAACCGTCCGTATTTAGAGTTACTTTCCAATAATATTCACCGTCCAAAGCCAGTGCACTACTGTTGGTAATTACGGCCGCTCTTTTGCGGTGCCGCTTTGTAGGAAACCAAAGCTTAACCTTCTCGATTTTAAAGAAGGGTGAGATACAGCTTACAATCTGTTTCACTTACTTCTCCTTAAATCCCAGAAGGTATTGGACAAGACTATTGTTGTACCACCATGAATAGCTCAACGCCTATTGGGCGCACATCACTCACCAGTCTATACATACTCTACCAGAGTATAAATATTCTACCGTGACACTACCGTTGGCATATTATGTTTAATGCAGTACGTAAAAAAAAAACTGTTCATTTAAGTGCAAAAAGTAATCTAAAATATGGTGAAAAAGGGTTCGCCACGTAAATCATCCATTCACATACTTTTATTGTTTCCGTGGCAGCATAATATCAACGTTTATCATTAATAATATTAGTTTTGTTTGCATTTTCACCAGAACAAAAGTGTAAGTCCTGCTTATCTTTGATGTTTCACATTTTACACCAAGACAAATAATTTTATTTTTTTGAAATATCCATTCCGTTTTTTGACGTAAAGAGTTTTATCATGGTTTTTTCTCAAAATATGGACTAATGAAGCTAAATATAATTTTTAACTCTTAGTAACATATTTCGGTCTACTCCAAAATAGTAAGTAAACCGTACCTCTATATTACGTGCTTAATGCCAATTTTTTTATTATTGTAATTCTTTGACCGCCCTGTATATGATATAAACTGTCAATACGCTATTATTTAGCTACGTTCCTGCAGCGATCAGAAACCGTCAGTAAATTAACGACGCATGCGAACGTGTTTTAAAAGCGTTCGCACACAACAAATCCCAACCCGCTGAGAGAAAATGCGGCGTTCGTAGAAGCCAAATTATAACGTAAACGCAAAGCAAAAACTTTCCAATCAATTAAAAACCTTGCATGCGCAGAGAAAAATTGGAAATCTGACAATTGTTTGTAAGAACGACGCTATAATTATTAGGGTGCAGATTAAAGACAGTGAAAAGACCTTTAAACCAGAGTCGGCATGAGGACTCATTGAAAAATATTATTTATAATAATAATAATAATAATAATAATAATAATAATAATAAACTTTATTTTTCATATTGTGTTAACAATACACCATAAAAAATAACATACCCAACACAAAAGAAATGGCGTCAAAAAGAAGAAATAAATACCAAAAATCACAACAATTATCCTAGCCTATACCTGCTTAGAGTGCTTAGTCTACCTTGGCCTAATTATTTAAAAAATCATCAATTGAATACGGTTCCAATTATTAAATTAACAATCCTCTTACAGACTTTTTCTGACATGTATGGATTTTCACATTGTTTGGTAATTTATTGAAAAATCTCAAGCACATGTAATAAGGACTCTTCTTACTCAATGTTAAACGGTGAATTGGGTAATCAACATTTTGTGTTTTTGTATTATACACATGAAATACCTGCAGTCCAAAACTTGCCCGGTTTTTAAAAAAAAAATTATTGCTTCATAAATATACAAAGCAGATGCAGTTGAAATACCTTCGGCTTTAAACACGCCTCGACAGCTTTCTCTGAAATGAATTTTTTTTTTATACAACGGAGAACACGCTTCTGAACCACAAAATACTTTCTGTGCCTGGCTACTTCCCCAAAATACAAATAATACCATACTTTAAACGAGATTGAAAGTTTGCAAAATACATAATTTCCAATGTTTTCTCGTTCATGTAGTTGCTCACGACTCTAATTCCATAACAAATTGAGTTTAAAGGGAAAGAAATAAGACACACTTTAAGTCTTCCTCCACTGGTATATTAAAACAAGTTTCAGGGTTTAAGAAAGGGTAAATTCTCTACATGTTTCGAATACAAAGGCATTCATCATCAGGAGAATAGAATAAGGAATTTAGAAATATAATAGGTGCAAACAGTCCTAACGGAGCAACGAGATGATAGAAACACAATAAGCAGTGTTTAGAAACCTTTCAAAGTAAGGTAAACCTACCGATAGGCCATTCGTGAAATATGTTATAAAGGTAGCATAGTAGTAAGGTAAGTGTTGGTATATTAATGAGACAACACCATAAGTGTGAGGAAAGAAGAATATTTAAAAAAATTGGGATAGTAGATGTTGCAAAAAGTTTATTTATAATCAAATGAAGAGTAGCTGAAAGTCACATATTAGTGAACTATAGTAACTTAAGTGTAAGGAGAAGAATATTTAAATTGAGGAGTAGCTGAAAGGTCACATACTGGCGAACCAGCAATGTAAGTGTGAGAAGAAGAAAATTTAACACTGGAGTAAAGGTTTTTTAATAAAATGAAGAGTAACTGAAGTCACAAAATTAGTGAATCAGCAACGTGAATGTGAGGAGTATTTAAAATTTGACATAGAAGTTGTTTTAAGTTGAAGTTTTTATAGGTATCTAAAAAGTAAAAAATATTTTCAGGTTAGAATTACATACAGTGACCAGCAAAGAGTTCGCAACATATGGGAAAAAATTTTATTAGCGGAATATTGAAAAATCTTTTTTGGGGGATTGGATGTGCATGTCCCATAACCTTAAAATCGATTTTGACATACGTCACGTGACCAATGGTATGGCGAGAAAGTTGAAAAAACCAATATGAAATCGTCATAAATCAGATAAGTTGATGAGATATCGAAAAAAATCCAAGAATAAAAAGTGTTTAGAATTTCATTAGAACCTTATATACAATGTTTGGGATATCTACTTGAAAAAACATAAAATCGAATATTTTTGTAAATACTTTTTTACCGAATTAAAAATTTCCATACTTTTTCTTTCTTAAAGCTTCATTAAACTAAAACTGACATCTGGTGACCACAACTAGAAATATTATTTTGTTTTTCTGACAATTTGGAGCAATAATTCAAAAAATTCGTTTACACTTGGATACCAGCTGTTGCAATAGTCTATTTCTAATAACCTTATCGATATTTTTTATATCGAAATATTCTATTATGTTAAGAAATCCTTAAATTCATTAATCCAAAGCAAATTATATTTATAACCGTAAAAAATAATTTTGAATTTCGCAGAAATATTTAAAAAAATCTAAAAATTAATAAAAATTTAAATTATTTTATTGAGCCAAATAAACAACAATTTGAGTCAAAAAACTATATTAGTAATAAGCATTAAATAATTTTATTAATACTGATAACACCAAAATTAACCTAAATTAAAAAATTTAACCGAGTATTAAAACTCGGTATGACCGCCATTTCGCTCCATACCTACATAATATTGTTCGAGATACCATTTCTTTTGAAACATTTCTGAGCATTTCGGGAGTTATTAGGTCTACACAGTGTCTAATTATTTGTTCCAAATGTTCAACATTTCTAAAGGGCCGCTTTTTGTAAACCTGGTTTTTTAAGAACCCCCACAAGAACCCCCACAATTAATGACGACGCTCCGTGGATTGTGTAGGGTTTTGTCGAGTCAATGTTATGCTGACTACTTACAGTCAGTTGAGAACGATCTTCATGACAATCCGGGGAGTTTTTGGCGCTTTTTGAGTAACAAGAGGGGGGCAGTTGGTTACCCCAGCGCGATGTATTTTGGTGATCTGCATGGTGACACCTGCGCTGACTCAGTAGATTTGTTTGCTGACTACTTTTCAACGGTTTATTCAAAATCTACATAAGATATTCCGGAGTATTATAACAATTTACAAGAATTAATAAATGTCAATGTTCTAAGCATAGGTGTCACTGATGTGTTTGAAGCCATCATGCATTGCAAATCAAGTTGTTTCTATGGCCCCGATGGTGTTCCGTCTGTGTTGCTGAAAGCCTGCGTATGCTCTCTTAGCCAGCCATTAAACTTTATCTTCAATTTGTCTCTCCAAGCTGGAATCTTTCCTGATTTTTGGAAACAATCATTTATTGTTCCTATATTTAAGTCTGGGGACAGGAGCAATGTGGCTGACTATAGGGGTATATGCATGCAGTCTGTCATCCCTAAAATCTTTGACTCTCTTGTCACGTCTCTGCTGTCATGGGAGTGCAGGCGTGTCATAGTAGCGCAGAAGCACGGTTTCTGTGCGGGGAGGTCCACTCTCACGAACCTATTGACATACCATGATTACCTGTTAAATGCCTTCGAGAATAAACTCCAGGTCGACAGTGTATACACTGACTTTTTGAAGGCGTTCGATCGAGTGGATCATAAACTGCTTGTGGCTAAGCTGGCGGCTTGGGGTTTTGGCTCGGGCATTCTTCAGTGGATTCTCAGTTTCCTCACTGGAAGGGTTCAGAGAGTAAGAATAAATAATTTTGTATCTAAAGAGATTGCTGTGCATTCTGGTGTACCTCAAGGTTCCCATAGTGGGCCCTTACTTTTTATGCTTTTTATAAATGACATTGGTAATTTTATTACTCAGTCTCTATATTTGTTGTTTGCTGATGATTTCAAATTATATCGATTAATTTACTCCAGTTTGGATTGTGCTCTACTTCAAAGTGATCTGGACGGCCTTTATTGTTGGTCTCAGATGAATGGTCTTGATTTGAACATAAAAAAATGTCATAGTATATATAGTATAGGTGTATAGGGCAATCACATTGACTTCAGTATTCTCTAAGATTTTTGAGTACTGTTTCTTGGACCGTCTAGTTGATTATCTTAATAAATCGAAAATAATATCCCCGAGCCAGCACGGTTTTCAGGGAGGAAGATCTACCAATACTGCAATGCATGATTTTTATGATGAACTAACTAAATTTATTGACGCGAACGAGAGCCCCGTTGGGATCTTTTGCGACCTAAGCAAGGCTTTCGATTGTGTCAATCATAAAATTCTTTTCCAAAAGCTGATTAATTTTGACATTAATGGTTGTGCACTTGAGTGGATACGGTCGTTTGTAATTGATCGCCAACAGTATGTTAGTTTAAGCAACTTTGATGGTAAGTCCAAACGAATGACAGACTCGCCGCCCCTGAAAACTAATATTGGCGTTCCACAGGGCTCCGTTCTGGGCCCTGTGTTATTTTTATTATACCTAAATGACATTGATCTTGTGGGACAGAGGGGGCTCATCGTACGGCTTTTGCCGATGATGTGTCATTCCTGGTTTCAAACAGGTTCTCGAATATCTTGGAGCAGATGTCAAATGGTGTTCTGTCTGAACTTTGTGCATGGTTTGGGGAGAATTCGATGTTACTAAATGTAGACAAGACCCAGTTTGTTAGATTCCATAATAGAGAAAAAACGGATGATAGTATTAATTTATTTATTGATAATAAATCCTTGTACCAAGTTCAGAGCACCAAGTTTCTTGGTATTCATCTTGACGAATGTTTGACATGGAAGGTACATTGTGAACATGTTATGTCTAAACTTAATTAATCCTTTTATCTGTTTATAAATTTAAGATCTATGTTAGGTAAAGAACACCTAATTATGTTGTACTACGCATATGTAGAATCGTACTTAAGATATGGTCTGACTTTCTGGGGTACTTCGACCCTATTTAAAAATATTTTTGTAAAACAAAAAAAAATCTTAAGGTGTATAGCAGGTGTTCCTAATCGGTATAGTTGTAGAGAGATTTTTAAAAATTTTAATATACTACCTCTTCCTAGCTTATACATATTAGAATTAGCAGTGTTTGTCTTCTGTAATAAAGGTCAATTTGTACAAAACAGGGATGTGCACGGTTTTGATACAAGGCATAAAAATAGTTTTCGTGCTCCGCACTCTAGAGGATTAGTAGCCTATAATTCTCCTAAATGTCTAGGTGTTAGGGTCTACAATGTTTTGCCCGAAACAATTAAAGATTGTAATAGTATACAATGTTTTAAAAAGTCGTTAAAATCATTTTTAATATCTAAATGTTTCTACAGTTTGGATGAGTTTTTTAATTGTCTCTCTTAACGCTTGTACATGTTTTGTTTATATTGCGTATTGAAATGTTTTGTTTGTTGTTCATTTTTAGATTTACTACCTGACTATTCCCCTACAATTGTAAATTGTCTCTGGGAAAATAAACGATTTGATTTGATTTGATTTGATTCGATTCGATTCGACTCGATTCGATTCGATTCGATTCGATTCGATTCGATTCGATTCGATTCGATTCGATTCGATTCGATTCGATTCGATTCGATTGGATTTGATTTGATTTGATTTGATTTGATTTGATTTGATTTGATTTGATTTGATTTGATTTGATTTGATTTATAGATCTCGTAATCCCATTGATTGTAACTATAATATAGCTGGTGTCGTCTTAGATAAAGTTGGGGAGATTCGTGACCTTGGAGTTATTCTGGATAGGTCTCTCACATTTGTTAACCATATTAATTCTATTACATGTACGGGCTATAGAAACCTAGGATTTGTATCTAGAAACTGTAAAGAATTTTCATGTCAAACATTTAAATTAATGTATTGCTCCATAGTGAGATCTGGCCTGGAGTATGCCAGTGTGTTGTGGTCACCTTACTATCAGGTACAGGGTTTTTCCGTATATTTTGGAGCACCACTGGAGCTTTTATTTGAAGACCTAGAAAAAAATTTAAATTACCAAAGTTGCATGATTTCTCCTGAACTGTCAGAATTTGTTATCGGACAAAACAAATGAACATCGTAAATTTGTTTAATAATGCCAATGTCGATTTTTTTAAATGGAACACCTTGTATATTAATTTTTTTTTAACTTCTCACTCTTTTCTGATTCCAAATATGTATATATGTTATATGTTTACTTGAGTCATTTAGGCAAAATTTCATTTCAAAATATTGCGATTTATTAATAATTATTGAATTTTTCATCTTTAGAGTAATCCATTATACCAAGACAAGACCATTCAAGGTATGAAATATTATTTTTGAGACATAAGTCAGTTGCCATAAGCGATTAATAACAACCAAATTGTTTCTCAGGGCAATCTAGATTTTCTAATCCGCAATATTTTGAAATGAAATTTTGCCTAAACGACTAAAGTAAACATATAACATATATACATATTTGAAATCAGGAAAGAGTGAGGAGTTAAAAAAAAATTAATATACAGGGTGTTCCATTTTAAAAAATCGACATTGGCATTATTTAACAAATTTACGATGTTCATTTGTTTTGTCCGATAACAAATTCTGACAGTTCAGGAGAAATCATGCAACTTTGGTAATTTAAAGTTTTTTCTAGGTCTTTAAATAAAAGCTCCAGGAGTGCTCCAAAATATACGGAAAAACCCTGTACATGTGCAGGCGATCGAGGGCGTGCAGAGGAGATTTCTGCGTGTTTGTGCACACAAATTACAAATTCGTTTTCAAAACTTTTATATAGATTATCAACTTATTCTCAATATCATAAATCTATGCTCTCTACAAAATAGACGTTTCCTCTTGGATATGTGTTTTTTATTTAAGCTTATTACTGGTGACATAGATTGTGATTATCTCTTATCTGAGCTGTATTTTAATACCAGACACAATACTCGCAGCAGGAATCTCTTCTGTTTACCTTTCCATTCTACAAATTATAGCATGTTTCGTCCGTTAACCAGGCTGCAGCGAAACTTTAACAGCCATGACCTCGATATTCATACCACTCATTCTAAGTTTAAATTTGATCTTAAGAGAAAAATACGTAGTAGTGTATTACCACTCTGACCGACCAATACTGATTAACTCTCTGAGAATATTACCAGGTGTGGATTATTTATCTTTAAGCTACTGCTTACTAGTTTATATTATATATATAGTCTGTATCTGTATTGTTACTTTCCTTTGATTTAATGGTGTATACCGTAAATATTACAAATAAATAAATAAATACCCAGAGCCATTTTGTTGTCCTCTAATGTTTTAAAATTACCTTCGTAAACTGAAAAATTGCTGTTTCTGTTGATTTATTAGATGTGTACCCATGCTGATGACTGTTAAGCCAACTGCATTTAAAAAAAAATTTTATCAATCTTTTACACATGGCTAACTCAAATATTTTTGAAACCCCAGGCAGTAGGCTGATTGGTCTGTAATTATTTATAAGCTCCGGATCTCCTTTCTTAGACAACGGTTTTATTAAGGTTTTAAGGTAAGCTGGTCTGGAAAAATACCTTTTTTAAAGGAGTGATTTAACAAATAACACAAAACATTTTTAATATGTGGCACAGATATTTTCACAATGCTAGTTGGTACCTCGTCAATCCCGCTACTGTGTTTATTTTTAATCTGTTTGGCATATTCACAAATCTCTGTAGGTGTTACCGGTCCTAAAAAAATTGATTGATCATTTTTAGGTATATTATAATGGAAAGGTTTATACTCTCTATCTTATCTAATAACTCCGGAACAATGTTTAACATATATATATATGTATAAAGGGTACATTGTCACCTCGAAAATAGATGCGCAACATACGGTGTCACCTCATATATAACGCTGTCACCTCAGATTTTTGAGGTGACAACGTTTTGCGTGGATTTTAATTTTATAGTGTTCTCTGTCGTCATATCTTTCATTTCACAAAAAATCGTATTGAGGTGACAACGTTGCTTCAGTATCTGTAACCTTGTCCTCTTAGTTCGGGCATATATGATTGGCGCTAGTGTCGCTTTCTCGTTTAACTTTACGGAAACAGTAAATTCTATGTCACCTCACACCACTTTCGACTTATATGCGGTATAGAAGCCATGCTTTGTCACCTCAGAATATTGGCAACATTGCAATTATTTAGCGCTTAGCAAATATTAGCGGATTGTGTGGTAATTACATGAAAAATGTCGGCAAGAACAAAATTATTATTAAAATTGGCCAAGATATATTTGTAAAATAAATAATACAAAATACATCTTGTCGAGATTAATTGCATATTACCACTTGCTGTTAAGTTTAACTTTTTAACAATAAAGTACCTTTTAATTTATCTACTTACTGTTTTCTATTTTATTACGGCATAGTGATGTCTTATGAAGAAAATCTCAGCATTAACTAGTTCTTTTTACTAATTTTATAATAATAATTCGTATTTATAAAAACTTAATATAGAAAACTAGCTGGCGGCTTGCGGGTACTCGCGACTTCGCTGCCGCAGTTTAGTTGTTATCCATTCGTTATGTGAGCAAAGTCTCATACATACTTACACACCATACATACTATTCAATATAAACTATATTAAACCCATATAATTTTCATAACCAAAGCTAAAAGGTAAAAAAATTACATTGGTACGCTCTTCTAATAAGATGTATTTTATCTTCTAGCTTTGTTTAAAAAATTACACAAAAATGTTCATTTTTTACCATTACCGATCATATTATTTCGTTACAAATGATTTGAGTTTTTCCCTACTTCTAGATTTGGAAAAAAATCTATTGTTGCTGCATTTAATAAAAAAAATAATTACAATTCACTACATGATGAAAGTTTACCCCCAAACCCTAGGGGATGAACGCCGTGGATTTGGTGGTAACTTTGTGACATTTTAATTTTTAGTTATTTATTAGCATCTTAAATTTTATAAGTATACTGACTTTCTGGTTTCTAAAATGCTTTCTAAAATTTGTTTACCCCCTCGGCACTTGCGGGTAATCTTTTGATATTTTTGGATTTTTCCTCTATTAGAAAAAGTAACTACAATATCCCGTAGTAATTGGGATACATTGACAGACGGTGTTTCTGACTGACACAAATGCTAAAATACGTACCTACTTTACCTATTTTAAAAATTCAGCCTCTAATGGGGAGAAAAATGAGGTCAAATTTATCCTTATATTTGTTAATAAACCCCTTAACTTCAAATATAAACGGTAGCAATAAATTACAATATCATCACATTGAAATTCATATGCAGGGTGAGTGGGCCAAACTGTAAACCCAAATGTTGTTACCTATTATAAGTTTGTTTTTAAATTACAGCGGTAAATAAAATATTAATATTGTTAAGACAAAAAACGCAACATTAACATTGGTTTAAATAAATCACTGGATTAGTAAATTTTTAAAAATACCGTATTGACTTCCAAATATTTCCTGCTTCATTTACGAAAAGCGCGCGTGGCACTTCTACTTGAATCGTGTTTTTCTTTAATATTGAGTGCAGCACTTCCAATGCGTCTAATTAATACATCCCTAGTATCTACTTTTAATTTGTATACCTCATTTTTTAACCAACCTCATAAATTATAGTCCAACGGTGTGAGGTCTGGCGATCTATAGCAGGCCACTCCAAACCTTTGGAAACTTTTGGTCCAAATATTGCTTGACCCGGCGATCGAAATGGGGGGGCGCTCCGTCGTGTTGATAATACATCCGAATTATGATGTTTAAAGAAATCTTCTCCCGTAGTCCATGCAATTCATTTTGTAAAAGACTTAAGTAGTGATCCCCTGTAAGGCGATTTTCCAAAAGAAAAGGGCCAATTAAATTATTGTCGATCATGCCGCACCGCACGTTTACTGAAAACCTTTGTTGAAAATTATTTTTGACAATAATTGCGTGTGAATTTTCGTCCGACCATACATGGGAGTTTCGATTACTGTTGATGCCGTCACGGGTAAATCTAGCTTCGTCAATAAAAAGTATGTGCGGTACAAGATGACGATTATTAATTATCCACTTACAAAATTGCATACGCTTCACGTAGTCTCCAGGTAGAAGATTCTGTACACGCTGTACATGGTACGGGTATAAGCCTTGCTCCTGGAGCGTATTGATCACTATTTTTTGGGAAATCCCCAACTGAGTTTCCATTCTTCGTGAGCTGATCGTTGCATCTCCTTTAGAGACCGACCGAACGAAGGTTCGGTTTTGGTTTCGGCTAGTTTCGGCCAGACAGTGTTTCGGTATCGGCCAAAAATCGAACTTTTTAAAACTATTAATTTTGCACAAAATGTGTATGTTTTGACTCCTGCCGGGGTAACTGGGCCGTAAAAAGCCTGGTACCCCAACAGTATTTTATTTCAAGTTAAATGATGCTTTGACTTTTATGAAAAACATTTTTTTTTCTTTTTCTTTCCCACTTATTTCAATACTTTTACATGTCTCTGACAAAGCTGAATAAAACTTAAGATTTTTCACTACTTAATAAATTATTTTTACAAAGTCTGTTAAAACTCCCTAGTTTTTCTTTTGCTCTCTCCATTTTTTTGCCGAAGACAGGGCCTTTGCACTAATCCTTGACTTTCCAGTATGCTGGTCTTGATTGTCGGTCCTCTGACTATTTAATTTTTGCACCTCTTGTACACCATTGAAAGCCTTATTACGACTCAATCCCACTATTATTTTCTCTATTGCTAACAACATCAGCATTGTACCTTTCACTTTGTTTCTCTGATGATCAGTGTTTCTACACTCGAAACATGTCGAATTGAATTATTATGAATTATTCTAGGTTCGCCTAGTTATTCTAATAAAAAAGTGTGAAGAAAAACTTAGTGCTTTTCTTTTTTCTATATATAAATAAGTTTCGATTTCGGCCGAAACTGGGACTAAGGCCGAAGATTCGGTTTCGGCTGAAAATCTTGTTTCGGTCAGACACTAATTCTTCTTCTTCTACGAAAGCTAGAACATTTTCTCTTTCTTCTAAATCCTGTCGAATGGCCCGTTCGGATGTTACATTAGCACTTGGAAGCGTTCCGGTCTAGCACAGTTTGTTGAAAACTCTAATAAAGACCTTTCTGTTTGGTGTTCTTTGATGTGGAAATCGTTGACGATATTCTTCAGCAGCCGCTGTAGCATTCCCATTACACAAACCATAAATAAAAATCATATTGGCGTATTCAAGATGTGAATAAATGTGTGGCATTTTATAAAATTTAAATGATACAAATCCGAAAGTTAACGGTGAATCAATGTAAAATTTTATGCTGACACTATTTATACTGACACTAACAGGATAGTGACAGCACAACAATCAATAGCGGACAATAATACCATTTATTACAGGAAAGCTAAATTAATGCAATATTTTGTTTTTACATTATAATTTAAAAACAAATACCTAAATATTGGATAACAACATTTGAGTTTTTTTTATTATTTTGGTTTCCAGAGGTTTGAATTGGTCGCGATGGTCCTATTAGTTGGCCTCGTAGATCGCCAGACCTCACAATGTTGGACCATAATTTATGCGGTTGGTTAAAAAATAAGGTATACAAAGTAATAATACATACTAGGGGTGCATTAATTAGACGCATTAGAAATGCTGCACTCAATATTAAAGAAAAGGCACGAATCAATTAGAAGAGCCACGCGCTCCCTTCGTAAACGAAGGAAATGTTTGGGAGTCAATGGCGGTATAGTTGAAAATTTACTAAACCAATGATTTATTTAAAAGAATGTTAATGTTGCATATTTTAGTTTAACAATATTATTATTTTATTTAACGCTAAAATTTGAAAACAACTGAATATTGCATAACAACATTTTAGTTTTTTTTAAATATTATTTTGATGCATAGATTACACCCCAAGAGTTTGGCCCATTCCTCCCGACTCACCCTGTATAAGGTATGTTTTACAGTTTGTTCATCTACAGATCATACGTACTACGCATTCCACGCAGACAAAGTCGCGGGTAAAATCTATATAGTTGTATATTTTGATCGCAATATTCAAAAAAGTGTGCTCTTTCGGGTTATGGAGCATAGCAAGTCTAATTTCAGGAGATCATTAATACATATTAGGTAGGTACGCTTACAAAACCATTCCATAGACTTTTCATCCATAAACACTTTAACAGAAAAGAAAAATCCGTTAACAAAAATTTTTCCTGTTTAAACTTGTATACCTTCTCTTCACCCCTTTAGGGGCCGATTTTCAAAAAAATAAGAAATAGATGTTTCATTATTATTGTATTGCGTAGTATTAAGTTTTGAAAAATTTGAACAAAAATATGTTTTCCAATAGAAACTCCTCCCTCCTACCCTCTTTTTTTTAACCCTTTAGGAGTTGACTGAAAAAAAGAAATACGTAATTTATTATTTGTAGTTTTATTTGTGCTAAAACTTCCTTGTGACCTTATAAGGGTTGAATTTTGAAAAAGTTTTTCTTAGTTAGCCTCTACATTATAAAATTAAGCCACTGACCAAATTTCATATTTATAAAATTTCCATTCGGCGAAGATGAATCAGTTAGTTACAATATTTTATACATTAAAATAAAATACATAGAATAGTTACTTAAAAAATATGCTAAGCGCTTGACCCGATGAGAACGTTGAAATTTGATTTAGTCTTTAAAATAAATACTTTATATATTTTCAGTTAACTACGGTACACGTAGTCACCTCAAAAGTAGTGGCAACATTGTTTGAGGTGGCAACGTCTGGTTTAAATAAGCATGCTTCATATACAACTGAGGTGACAACTCATGTAATTTATCTACTTGATTTAAAAAAAAATTATCATAAAAATCATTTCCCCTCTCTAGAGAAACCTACTAAGGGGGTTCCCCTTAACCTATATATGATTTTATATATGCAAAAAAGTGCTTATTTAATGGTGAGGTGAGTCCGCCTTCCCGACGACCCTGAGGTGACAACTTAACAACCATACGTATATATATATATATTCGTTAAACTGATTTGCAATGTCACTAGGATCACCATTAATTTCAGTATCACACTTAGAGTTGTCTTTAAATTGACCACATGCATTTTGTCTTAATGTCAGAAAGATTTAATTTTAAGTCATATGTTTGAGACCTTACTGCTTTTAAAGAGCGTTATATTCCTTTTTTACCTCTTTATATTCTATTTTATATCGACTATCCTGTCTAGATAACGTTAAAAGGACCTAGTCTGTGTTTACAAGCTTTAATTCAATCATTATCGTCATGTGATTTTTTTTACATTGAAATGTATTATAGGTTTTAGTGGAAAACATTGGTTAAAAAGTCTGCAAAAATGATTCATGAAAGCGTTCCACCGTATATCGACATCATTTCTTTCATTTTCATAAACCTCATTCCAGCTTTGTTCTTTTAGGTAGTCCAAAATGTTTTCTTTGTTTTCTTCTGAGAAAACCCTTTTAAATTGTGTTTTATAATCGGGAGGTCTCTGCAAAGGCAATACGATTTTCTAAGCAGTGTGGTCTGATATAAAGGTGTGTAAGACTAAGGTATTTAGATAATTATAACTTGAAAAAATATTATCAATACAGCTAGCTGAATGTGACGTTATCCTCGTATTTTCAAAAATAGTTTGTTCCATATTTAATGGTGACATTAATGATATAAACTTAATTCTATTTCCATTAGGTTTAAGCATTTCAATATTAAAATTACCTACAATAATATCTATAAAAGTGCTTTCTAGACAGTCGGGAAACATTTCTACGCTACCTGATTTATCTGGTCTGTAGACTGACAATACTAAAAGCTGTCCTTTCTTAAACTTACATTCTACTGCTGCGCATTCTAAGACATTTTTTATAGACAACCAAGACAATTTATGTCTTATTTGTCTATAAAAAATGTTTATTATTATTAAATATATTAAAATTTTACCTAAGAGGGTTGAAGTAGGAAGTAGGGGAGACTGCCCCAACGCCGGACAGTTCCCAAAGGCAAAGGCAAATAAAATAACAATTTTTTTTTAATTTAATAAAATTTGTTATTTAAGTTTATTTTATGGATAAAAATAAATATATTTAATGCTATACAGGGTGTTTCGAATAATTAGGGGCCTACTTATTATTTTTGGATAACATAATTTGGATATAATAAATTGTTCATAGTTTTTATATAATATATTTATTTGCAATACAGTGTTAGAATACCCCTTATTATTCGAAACACAATGTATAGCATTAAATACATTTATTTTTAACCATAAAACGAACTTACATAACAAATTTTATTGAAATTAAAAAAAAAATTATTGCTTATTTTTTGAGTTTTGAGTCTGTTCGACGCAGTATATCTCCAGAACTGGTCATAGGAAAAGGAAAATCAATAGCAAACATGTAAGTAAGACACTTTAAGCAAAAAATATTAAAAAATAGCGAAATTTAACCGATCTATTTTTAATATACCGGGAGATTTATATATACATGCATTTTTATGTTATTTTTCTATCGCTTATTATCGAAAACACCCTGTATAACCTTGATAATTATATATAGTTCGAAGCATACTATAAGCGACAAGTAGTACATAAAAAAATATATACAAAAATTTTTTCAAAAATAATAAAAAAAATTTAAAAAATTTTGAGTTACCCTGTATAAATATAAATAATATAAATTCTGATAGCTGGCTCCAAGCTTATGTCATCTACACTATTACTTTGTAAACAATTAATTTAATGCCGAAAATACAATGATTTAACAGAAAATATTAAAAAAATTTCGTCACTCACCCGGTATATAATAAAAAAATTTAAACTGTTTTTATAGTATTTTATCCTATCTACGACAGGGCCATAAAAAATTTAGAAAACAAAACGAGTTCATATTATAAACTAGGAAAATATAATGCATTGTGAATTCATATTTTGCAACTTGGACACCGTGTATCTCAAAAACTGGTCGGCAGATATTGTTGTGGCCATGAACATTTTTGATCAGAATGGCATTCTCTACAACATACTAAAAATTTAGGAAATTTAACCGGGGGCCATTTTCCATAAGATAAGTGCGGGGTTCTTTTAGTTTAAAAAAATATATTAACATACTTAAACTTTTACAGTTAAATGTAATTGTATTAGTAAATTTTTAAATTCCCGTATTTCTAATGACCATTTTGGCGCCTTGATAATATGGCGCCCAGGGCGGTCGCCCTATTCGCTCCCCCCCCCCCCCTTGCTACGTCACTGACATTACAAACACTAACACAGTAAGCTTCTACTACCTAGTTAGATGACTAAGGCCCGGTTTAATAATGTACTGATAAGGTCTCTGGTTGTTACCAAGAGAATAAATTTTATCTCTCTGGTAAACCGCCGGAAAACTTCTGATCAGTTTATCAACAAAATTTTAACCAAAGGACAGATAACCGGAGCTATACAATTTGGCAACATGTGGTAACAAAATCCACCTAATTAAAGAAGATATTATAGGGTTATATATCATGGTACGTTATGTTTTAAATGTGTTTTACATTCATTCTATATATTATATACGTTTGAGTTTATTCTATTATAAGTTTAAGAAAATGAATATAAAGAAGGAAAACGAAAAATTAAAAAAAAAAGGTTGCAAATTTTTTACACAGACACAGCAGGAATTGTTGCAAGGGGGCTTTTAGAGCACAGTTCCTATAAAATAAAAAAGGTAGGATAGATAGCAAATCATATTTTCTATTCGATGTAAAAAAAAAAGCTGTACCGTATCGTTAGACAGTCTAAAACGATTGACAAAATCCCTGTATCATCCTAGTAATTTATGTGATTTGGGGGGTCGTGAAAAATCCTTGGCCTTCTAAATAAAATATTAACATAATCTTCAAAATCATCATCTGAATCCGATTCATTTGAAAACATTTTAACATCAAAAAGCACATTCATTTTTTTACAATTGCTAAAAACAGTTAACTCTACCTAAAGAATGCCAAAAATGATCAAATTTGAGGTTATGGCTTTTGATTTAACCTACTGGTAAACCGTTAACAGCCGAATATTTCGCTGGGTAAATTATCCTGCTGGCAATAATTGTTTATCTTGCTGTTAACGCTACCAGACGATTGAAAAACAGATTTTTTTCATTAACAGCAGGATAACTATGCCAGAGGCTTTGCCAGCACATTATTAAACCGGCCCTAAGCCAGCGCGAGTACGACGCAAAGCACGCATAAAGGTCGGGACAAACCTATCATACACCCTTCCGATCCGACTCCGGACGAGTGCCTGGACCTCTATTCTCCAATTTAAGAGATGTGAATGCTCTCTCGCGAGAAGGGACAATTCACACCATGGTCACATCGTTTGGTATCGTTCTCTCACTGTAAAAATTCCGTATTCTCTAGCATTCCGAGGTACCTACTAGCGGTGTTATCAATAAATAAATAATATTTATTTATTTATTTATAAAATATATGTAGGTACTGATAGTACCTAATAAAGTATTGTTTCATGTAACTTTATCATTTAAACTCGGAAATATTGAGAACACCGCTAGTAGGTACCTCGGAATGCTGGAGAATACGGAATTTTTACAGTGAGAGAACGATACCAAACGATGTGAGCATATGATGTGAATTGTCCCTTCTCGCGAGAGAGCATTCACTTCTCTTAAATTGGAGAATAGAGGTCCAGGCACTCGTCCGACTGTATGATCGGAGTCGGATCGGAAGGGTGCATGATAGGTGTGTCCCGACCACCCGACCTTTAGGCGTGCAGTGCTGAAATACTAAAACGAGTGGTCTGAAGGTTTACACGCCTATGGCGCAGAAACCGCAGGAACACGGTAAGTTTAGTCGGTAGACGGCTCCCCTTCAGGGGTTTAAATCGGTCACTCTCCTGCTAATATCAACGCAGGGGGTTAGTCTTTTGAAGATTCTCATCGAAAAAAAAAAGGGTCGGGCCGTAAAATTCCGGCCCGTGCAGGGCTCTAACGTGATCTAAGGAAGTTAGGTGCAAAGTGTTGGTATACAGTGTGTCCACGGATGGACCTAACTATACTTGTAAAAAACTTTATTTTCAATTTTTCGAAAAAAGTCACTCCTCATCATTTCTTCTGCTTATTAAATAAACATAATTCACGTAAGAAAATTTCCATTTTTTTATACAGGGTGCACAAAAAATGTAAAAATGTAGATTTGCAAAATTAAAAATTTTTGATCCAACTTTTCTGAATGATCAAAATAAAAGAGATTGGAAAGAGAATTCGAAAAGCCGAATAAAGTTTTGAGATATGACCTGTGGTAACTACGATATTTTATATCAATTTATTATCATCTTAAAACTTGTTTATTGTTAGATAGAGGAAAATGTAAAATCATGTAGTTTTAAAACAGACAGATCTGAAAGGACTATATTATTAAGGTCAGATAGGATAGGCTCACCGCAGTCAGTAGAATTGTGCATTAGGCCGGGCCGAAAAAATTTTTGTTTTATTTTTCGACCCGGCTAGTTGCCAAAAGTTGGGACTAATATTTAAATAATCCCATACCAAATTTGAGCCGGATTAAAAAAAAATTAACCGGGCCCCCTGGCCTCCAAAAATTTTTTTTTTTGTTTTTATAAAAAATGTTTGGGCTACTAAAAAACTATTAGTAAACTGCCTTATTACTCTGCAAAAAAAATTGTACATATATCTGTACGTTAGACCGGGCCCCTTTATTAAAATTGAATTTTCTGTGCATTACGTGCGGGTGGTCGCTTCCTCAAACTGCAAAATTACAAGGTTTAACAAGTCAAAACAAGCCGGCCTAATACAAGCATTCTGTGCAAGTCCGGCTAAAGCAGTCTTTACATCTGTGAAGTTCTTCGTGAATTTATTCGTGAATTTCTTTGTGAAGTCGGTAGCATTTACACTGTGCATCACTACATCAGCTGATTATTTTGCATGTTAAATTTTCGTGAATAACTTCACGAAGAAATTCACGAATTTATTTGACGTCCAAGTTGACCATTTACATTATCAAAGTTAGCATTGAAGTGACTTCATGAATAAATTCACGAAGAACTTCACAGGTGTAAAGACCGCTTAAGAGTATTAGTTCGTGCATGGTCATCACAACAAGCGAACTGTAGCATTTCGTAAAATTTGTGTTTTTTGAAATTTTAATATTTTTGGATTATGTTTATTCGATTGGTAAAAACATAGATATTGCTGAATGAATAATAGTCTACTTACAAAGCTATAATATAGATTTAAGCCAATTAGTTGTTATTGGATGTGACGGTAAATGTCAATAAGGGCTGGAAAGGTGGTATAATTAGAATCATAGAAACGCGAGCAAACAAACCATTACAGTGGAGTGAATGCATGTTACACGCTAATAAGCTTCCATTGCTACATTTGCTGCAAAAACTAGATGGCCACACAAAAGGCCATCATTCATATTTCGGGCCGATTTGATCCCTTTTTCCCAACTGATGCGAGAAAATGCCTGTCATTAAATTTAAACCCATAGAAGCTGTCCTTCCTCTTGTAAACGAATATGATCTAAGTACAGATCAACAGTATTTTTATAAATTATCTAAAGCGATTGGAGATGGAATATGTTTTCAAAATTTGGCAGAGAAAAGTCCAGGAAAGATGGCACACTCCCGTTGGTTAACGACAGCCAACCGCATTCTTGGAGTATACGTAGCTACAACTGATCCTTGCCAAAGCTTAAATATACTAGCTGAGTTTGTAGTAAATGTATATTCGCGTATATGGTTTGAGATAAAAAACACAGCCAAAATTGGAATATGGCGCCAGGCATCTATGGAAATTAATCCAGGTCTAGAAGGATTTTCCGAATAATGTGACACTAGTTATCCAAGACAACGTTTATTTTGCGCACCTGGAAAACCTTCTAATTTCTATGTTGGCAGATCCTCGTCAACAGATTAGAGAGATTGCTGTTAGAAGAATTTTAAAATCTAGGAAAGCTGGCATGAAAATTCGCATTTTCAAAGTATCCGAAATTTATTAATTTCGATGCAGAAGATTACATAGACCTCATAGAGAAATGTACTGTAACAGAGCCAGCTCTAACCTAACATAGCATTTGGCCGACGAAGAATTATAGGATATAGGTAAAGCAAGTTCCCAATTTTGACATTTTTCCATACTCAAGCGGTCGAGGGATGCGTTAAGATGATTACTGAGGCGTCAATAAAAGTGTGTGGTGAAGAATCTAGAGATACGAGCTAAACTTGACGCCAGAAAGAATTTTTCGATATTTGAAAGTAAATATTAATACTATGCCTTAAGAAGTGAGTAACTAAAAATGTTAAGCGAAGGAGGGCGGGTGGGTGGAACTCGACGTGCAGCTACCTCCTCGAGCTGAGTTCTGGGTTGAATAAATATTTAAACTAATAAAAGACAGAATAATATTTCAATGTAATTAACCTTTCGTGCCGAATATTGATTCAAGCTAAGAGCTGCACGTTACACATAATAATAATATAATAGAGTATGCAATCCTTTACCCCTATTTTTCCTTTTTAGTCCTGGGGGGCCGGCTAAAATTTTTTTGATCGTGATGAAATTTTTTTTAAGAGGTAATAGTATCGATATTAATATTTTAGGCACTAGCCCGCCCCAAAAATATAGGAAAAAAGAAAAAAAATTTGGAGGCCCCAGGGGCCCGGTCAAAAATAATTTATTCCGGCCCATATTTGGTATGGAGTATTAGGGCGACCATATACAACTTTTTTTTACTAGCCCGCTTAAATATTCTAAAAAAAATTTTTTTTGGCCTTTTTCGGCCCGGGCTATTGTGCATGTCAAGTTAAAATGTCTTTGTGACATAGGTATCAAATACTATTGTGATATTACCTTAGGTATCTGATCTAAATATAGCCCTAACAGATAACTGATAAATAAAACAACTTTTTATTGCTTTTGGTCTTATTAAAAAAAAAACAGGTAACCAAACAGGTAACAAAAAACCATAACTATAACAAATATAATATTTTTAGTTCATGTGTATAAGATTCACCTTGCACCCTATAAACCATCATTGGAAATGGAACACCTAGTTTTCTTATATTAACGAAAATTAAATTGCTATTGCCAGTTTCGTTACAAATTATTTTATGTGCGCGAAAATGTTTATTGTAATTACTAATTTGTACAGGATTGCACAAAAAGTGTACATCTCTGTCATCATTTTTATTGATAAGAATATGTTGAATTGGGCATATTTTCGGTACCTTATCTGTAGTGTATTCATGTATTAGAACATAACATTTGGTATATATTTAATTCCGTTGATCTCATATACCAAGGAGTAAGAAAGAAATTATTTCCCAGAGTCTGAGTAATTCCTCCGTCACACTATTACACAAAACGCGCAAAATAGAATACACACTACCAGCATCGGTGAGCATCGACGCGCGACGTCTGCGTGGATGTTAAATAACGACTAAACGTATTTCGGTCGTTTCCTTGCAAAACAAGAGGTCACGTGATGCAAATAGCATCAAAGAAATAATAAGGGTCTAGATTTTACTCAAGTTAAGTACAACGGCGGTCCTAGAACGTCTTTCTGGGGGGGGGGTACTTTTAAGGAATTGCGCCGAAGGCGCAAATTTCGCTCTTTGGCGCCGCAGGCGAACATTTTTTGGGTGCCACGCCCTTTTTTGGGTAAAATAACCGTAAAGCTTAATCGGCGGCGATATGCAAGACTTTAAAACACTCTTTTAATTTAAAAGAAATTTGAAAGGGCGACAAAATAAACAAGTTTTAAAAGCTTCGAAGGCATTATCCGGGACAGATGAACTTTGTTTATACAATTGTACTATACATATCTGGGGGGGGGGGGTCCGAGCCCCCTCGTAAATACGCCACTGATGTAGTATGTTTCAATATTGTAACATAAGTCAAAACACTAAAATAAAACAAAACTTAAATGTATATGTATAATAAAGAAATCAGAACATGAAAATAAAGCTAAAAAAATTACAATTGTTTTTTAATATATTTTGCATTGGATGCCGCTGCTTTTAACATTTTTATTAAGTCATTAGAAAACCGGACATTTTCGGTCCGGTTTACCAACATTTTCGCGATATTATATCGACGGACTATTATTATAATAGAATATATCTTATAATATTAAGATGTTGATATTTTTATATAAAAAATGTTTTTTTAAATTTATTGGTTTTGTTTTTTATTTAACAATAATAAATATTTATAGTTTTTTGGACATATTATTTTTAGTTTTTGCGTCCACAACCTGGTCTCTTGGGAGGGGGGGGGGGGTAATTACCCCCAGTACCCCCCCCCCGTAGGACCGCGCTTGGTTAAGTATAGAGACTGTCTTTGACAGTCTTTGTGCTCGCTGTGAGAATACAAATTTATTTTTATTTTTAAACCCATCATAGTATATTTCACTTTGACCACAATACTTATTTTTACAACAAGTATAAGATTATCTTGTTATGATGATGATGTAATCTCTTTATGAACATAATTTTGATTAACTTGATGATATAATTTAAAACTAGTATTAGTTTAAAAATTAATATATTTTAGGCACAAAATAAAGCAAGTTAGTTTCAAAATAAGGCTATTTGTTTGAGCATTACCTACCATAAGCTTGTTTTGAGAGTAGTTTTTTTTGTGTGATAGGTAGTTAACACATTCGCTGCCATGGCGGACACCGGTGTCTGATCAGCTATGATTTTACCACGCCACGTCAGACACCCGTGTCCGCTACAGTTATTCAACGACACTGCCCAGCGGACACACTTTTCTATAAAAGTTTTCATATGAGGTGTCTGTATTGGCGCTGCGGCACAGTCCACTTATCTTGGTTTTTTGATTGGACACTGTAAATGGATTTTATAACACGTGTCTGCTATTGTGTCCGCTATGGCGAGCAGACTTAATTTTTTTAATTAATTTCCATACACGCCAGGGCAGACACCCAATATTTCAATAAAAATGTAAAGCGCGTTTTGTATTTATTTATTTTCTTTTAAGAAAGGTAATCAAAATGTTAACACATTATATCAGGTGTTGTATTATAATAAACAGATATAAAGAAATCACTCCCTGGTTCTTCATTGGTCACAAAATATATAATTCTTCCGGTTCTGTTATTCATTTTGGCACAAAAATAGAATGTAATAAAATAAATCACGTAAATTGGCCTAAATTTGCAACGGAGAACTAACAGTAGACACAACGTTATCTTACTTCCAACTGAAGGCTCCTTACACTCCTTACAGTAGGGCTATAGCTCTATACGATGGGCGGATTTGATGTGTCCGCTATATACGTCGTGTCCGCTAAGGTGTCCGCTGTGGCGTAACCATGTAAGAAAAATGTCTTCTCAGAGTGTCTTCTGTGGCGCGTTATGGGAAAATGGTTTCACCACGCCACGTCAGACACCGGTGTCTGTTTAGGTTTTATTTAAAAAAAACACCCAAAAAACACAGCAAAAAAAAACTGCTATACCCAATAGTCTTAGAATTGCCGTATCTTATAGGATTCAACCTTGGCCTGGGAGGCCATTTTTAGAAATTTGGCTTGGCAGCGAATGTGTTAAATTACTCGCCGCAGCTCTTTTGTTCGTTTTTCAAAAATTAGATTGCCGCGATGCACTTGCATTTAAGCAAATAAATTCCAATAAATTGTTCAATAATTGAAACACGACCCCTTTTCTATTTTATAATTATTTGCATCTTGTAATTTATTCTATGTTAGGGTCATACCTACCACACCTACTAATAATAATTACTAAAGGTAATAATAAAAATAACCGACTTGCGGACTCTGGTTTACAGGTTATTCACTACCTGATATCCGCACCCTAATTATAATTTTCACTATTAGAAGTAGTTAGTTTGTCGATAATAATAAAAGTTCCTTATTTGGTAAGAAATTCCCAGGACGCGTTGTTCTCACGTTGATTTCCAGAATTTATCTTTTAACCATAGTTCCTTGTCAAAGTTGGTCTTGCGTTTTGTGGTTAGATGCATTTTTTAAGTTACCCATAACACCATGTAGGTACAGAGTGTATCGGTTAAATTTTAGAATCCAATGATTATAAAAAAACTTATTTTACCAGTGAGCATGTTGCACATGGGTTACATAGTATTACTGTAGGGCACATAAATATGGGGTAAATAAAATTTTTATGAATACCGATCACCTTAGAAACGGCATGTTTCAGAAATTTATGGGAATCATTAGAGTAGCTAAACTTACTTTGATCCATATCATATAAGTAATGCATATTTAAAAAATAGAACTTTGTCCCAGAAGTTTTTAGGAATTGTATACATATTTAAGAATAATTTATAAATATGCACCTTGCAGTAAGGAAGCAAATTCTAAATTTTTGAAATCGCATTAAGAGCAAAGCACCTTAATTTCTAAATAATTAGCCTAATTTTATAAAGAAAATAGTCCAAATGCGAACTATCTATATCGGGTGTTCGCGGAAGGTGGTTTGCCCCTATAACTTTTTTGTTTTTCAAGAGAATGGAATACAATTTGGAGGATTTGTATACGACATAAAACTGCATTTTTTGACAGGTGGCTCAACATCATAAAACTTTCGGTTTAACCGAAAGTGACATAAATTTTCGATTTTTAAATGAGATACCTAGTATATTTTTCCTTTTTTTGACTCCATATCCATATGACATTCTAAATATAACGATGTGTTAGGTATTTGTGACTTTTTGTCACCAAGAAACTTTTTTTTTCAAATTTATTTTTATCTAGTTAAAAAAAATGAGTTAGGTAGGTAGGGGAGAGTGGGTAGACAATGGATACGGGAGACAATGGACATATCACATATTTCGTATCGAAATAATTCAAATCGATTGGTAGTGCGACGTAAACATTCAAAGGTGCAGGTGCTCATTGAAGTTAATTTGTTTAATTTAGCCAAAAAAGTTTAATAATACTTTTCTAATTTTTGGTAACTACAGTGTAATATTTTCCAACAGTTTTATAAATATAATATATATATAACTTCGAAAATTACATTTTACACAGCAGATAGCCTTGGACCGAAAATAGTAAAATTGTATTTTTCTCAAGATTAGAGAACTAAAATAAGTGATTTAAAGATATTCATAGCCCTCTAGAAACAAAAATAAATTGTCTTGGTGACAAAAAGTGACAGGATACATCGTTATATTTAGAATATCGTATGGAGTCAAAAAAAGGGAAAACATATTACGTGTCCCATTTAAAAATCGAAAGCTTATGTCACTTCCGGTTAAACCGAAAGTTCCATAATATCGAGCCACCTGCTAAAAAATGCAGTTTTATATCGTATACAAGTCCTTTAAATTTTATTCGATTATCTTAAAAAACAAAAAAGTTATACGGGCGAACCAGCTTCCGCGGACACCCGGTATATTAAATATTAGTTTTTTTCTTGTTTCTAGATTTTTCTTAAGCGGCACGACACTGGTCAATTTATAAAATACTTCTTCCCGAAAATATAATTTAATACCGAACCATCACAAGATCTGTTTCCTAGCATAGCTCCAGAAGACATAACATTTTGGGGAGAAATATATTAGTTAAAAATGAGGTTAGTTATTAAATCCGATATTAACCTATTAGGAATATGGGTAGCCCACTTCGTGAACCATACCGAAACAACCGTTAATATGGAAATCAAATACTAATATTGTTCCCGGTATGTAGATGACATTTAAAGGAAAAAAGTGAAAAAACAACTAGACGTATTAGAATTTTTTTTTATAATAGGTATCACATACCCAATGGAAATAAAAGCAAATATTTGTTTTAAAGAAGTATAGTCCATGCTTAAAGTGGAGTTAAAAGTATGGGAAAGAAAGAAAAAACTAAATGTCTTCCTCCACAAAATTTAATAGAATAAAATTTTTTAAAGGTCTCCACATGTTTCGAACGTAGAAACGTTCATCATCAGGAGACAGAAAATATATTAATATAGTGCTGATGGTTTTAGCATAAGAGAAAATGGTGAAGGACCTTAATGGAGCTTTCATGGAATTAAAAAACGATATGTAAAAGATACATAATATGGAGAAAATAATAAAAGTTAAAACATACTGAGTATGTGAGAAGTCAGTAAATGGGATCCAAACCAACCCCATAACCTGGGGAAGAAGAAAAAGCTTTCTAAAAAGAAAGTGTCTGAGCTTTAAACCTCAGTACCCCACAACACTTCGCGGAATGTAATTTGCATTGTTACTGTGATAATTACTACCAATTTTATCCTTTCAATGTCTTTTTGACAAATACTCAAAATGTTTTTAAAAAATTTAAATAATTTTTGACTTTAACTTTAAAGAATTTTATTCTATTAATTTTGTGAACGAAGACTTTTAGTTTTTTCTTTCTTTCCCAAATATTTGTTGTTCTTAGTTGTTAGCTACTAGTCACTTACAAGCATAATTTGTCTTCTATTTACCACAAACCCTTTTTACTTTTGGTAAAATTATTGTAATGTTCTTGTTCTGCAAGTGCACCAGACTTGTCTACTTATATCACTGCACATATTTCCAAATTTATAGTATAGTAAGTAATCCATAGCTGTCTTAAATCTCCCTGTAAAAGATAATGTTGTTATTTACCATGCATCGATAAGTTATCAAATTCTCACGAGTAAAATGTTAATATTCTCGGAGAGTTGCGAACTAGTAATTGTTTGGTAACTAATCTATCTAGTAAATAAAAATCGATCAAGACGAGGTAAGATTATAAGTCTTCCGTTTTATGATCTACTGATGTTTGTGACAATATGAAACATACATAATTATTATTACACTTGATTAATCTTTTTATGACTTTTTTTACCATTAAATATTTCAAAAGTTACAAATATGCAAAATCAGTTCGTTTAAACTTGCTTTTCCAAGTATTTATTAAAGGTGCAAAATATATTTTTCTATTTCACGTTCATAATAAGCTCAGGACGATACGCATTTGCGTATCGTAATGAAGCTACTTCGATACGCGTTTTTTCTTTATTTTATGTTGGTAACATTTAAATGTTTTATTTCATTGACTTGCGCGGCCTTTGTGATTTACTAGAAAACCCATTTTTCGCAGAGGAAAAAAGCTTGATAACTTACTTTTTTATTCTGTGTGGATAACAGTTATGTATGTTGGTTGCATAAATCTATAAATCAATCTTTTGTAGATGCTTCAAGCTATCATTTTCTGCCAAATCCTATCCAAAATTCAATCTACTAACCTTCTAATGTCGATTTTAACTTCAACTTTATTTGAATTTTCCATCTTCCCTATAATAAATTGCAATGCCGTGACGTAAAATCACGTCTTTTGAAATTCGACAAAAAGTAGCAAAATCTCCCGAATTTCCGAACGCTCTGTATATGTACCGAATGTACAAGGATCACACAACGTATTCCGTCCAATTTCAAATCTCATATCGCTAAAATAACTTTAGAATCTCGTGGTGAAAATGGGTCAATAAATCAAAAAATGACAGTTTGCAAAATAATTTTTGTTGTCCAGAGGCTACTATGATAAAAAATAGTATTACCAACATAAAATTTAGACATAAAAATTTACAACATTTGAAGGATTTATTTTCTTTTTAAAATGTATTTTTCTTGATTATAAAAGGTGAAATAGAAAAAATGTATAAAGCACATGTTTCATAAGGCGTTTTAGCGCACGCGTCAATAATAAAACTCGCCACTTTGTGACTTGTTTTTTAAAATAGACGCATGCGCTAAAACCGCTTCTTATGAAACGTGTACTTTAATATATACTATTTATAATTAGCTTCAATATGATACGGAATACAATTTACAATGTATTCAAAAAACACTTTTTAGATGGTTTTCTAGTCCTAGTCCACAAGGCTATTAAATTTCTACAATGCCTAATTCACATTGTTTTTCTTTAGGTGTGTGCTTGTGAAACCTTCAGCTTCAGCTTTTACGTACATCAAATGTCTGCGAAGAAAGGTAAGCACTACATACTTCTAGATCGTTCCGTAAGTTCTCTGTTTTTTTTTTTAATTTTAATACAGAATGCATGATTTAAAAATATGGAAGGTATCGGTTTCTGCCCAATTATATTTTTTATACAGTGCGTCCATTTAAGGCTGCTCCCCCCCTTCCCGCTAACTCAGTAATGATTTGAAATATAAGTAGGTACTATTAGGCCGGCCGTACATAGCCGGAATGTCTATCTGAATTCAGAAACGGAATTAAGAATCTGAATTCAGAACGTACGGAATTGTATATATTTTTTTTATACAGCACACACATTCTGATTTTTCAGATTATGAATTTTTCAAATTTTCAATGGGCCGGAATTCAGATTCTGGATTCCGTTTCTGAATTCAGATAAACATTCCGGCTGTGTACGGCCAGCCTTAAAATTCTGTAGGTGTGTACATAAATAATAAGTAGTAAGACACCCTTTTTGAACAAAAAATTGTTGTTTTGATATTCAAGATGACGGATCTCCGACAACTCGGAGTAAATATTTCAATGGCAAGGGAATTGCCATTTTAAAACTTAAATCTTCGAGTGTCATGATTGAATTAAAAGTATCAAAATTTTAATTCAGATCACTTTTCATTTAAATATGTTTTCCAAGCCGCATCTAGCCAGCATTGAATAGTTAAAATACAATTTTTTGTTCGAAGGAAAGTATTTTACCTATCGAGGACCTTAAAGTTAAAGTGAAATAAAACAAAGAAAATATTTCTTAGTAGAAAAATGCATTCAAAGTTTCATTTCATTCTTGGTTTAAATTTTTGATTTTAGACAGGCCGAAAAGTTGGTTTAACTTGATGGTTAAGAGGATTCTCACTTTTTTCTAGTCGTCACATTTTAAATTTTAAATAACCTATACAAAGCTGGGTTAAAAAATGTCTCACTTTTGTTGCATGCCGCCACAGCCAAAAAAAAATCATTTGAAGGATAGAAGCATAAACGCTTGGATGTTTGTTTTATTAAAAACAATCAACTTTTGAAAAGGAATTGTGGTAGTTCTAATGCTTCAAATTATTTCAAATTTTAACATAACATTAAGAACATGTGTAAAAAGGGGTTTCGTTGATTATAGTTTTTAATAATTTGTAAAATTATACGCGTAAATATTTTTGACGCCTCCTATTAATTTTTTGAAAATTCTTACCAAAGAAGACTCTAAGTTTGAGTTATACAACATATATTTTTCAATAACTTCTTAAAAATCCTTCAAAGAACCCCGCACTTCTCTTATGGAAAATGGCCCTCGGTTAAATTTCGTAAATTTTTATATATTTTCGTGGTTTATAATATTAATTGGTTTTATTTTTGTTAATCCTGCCGTAGATATGATAGAATACTATAAAAGTAGTTCAAAATTTTTTATTATATACCTACCGGGTGAGTGACGAAAATTATTTAATATTTTTTGTTAAATCATTGTATTTTGGCAATAAATTAAAAATGTTAACAAAGTAATACTCTAGATAACATAACCTTGGAGCAAGCTATCATAATTTATATTTTATATTTATATAGGGTAACTCAAAAAAGTTATTATTCTTTTATTACTTTTTAAAGAAATTTTGTAGATATTTCTTTATGTACTGCTTGTCGCTTATCCTATAGTTCCAAATATACAGGGTGTTCATTTGAAAACTTCCCACCACTGATTTATCGAAAACCACTGATTAAAAGAAAAAACGCCGAGACACGTCAAAAGATTTGCCAATGGGGACAACTTTTTAACCAAAAACTACTTCACCCCCTTTTACCCTTAGCCCCCCGGGGTCATTCCCTTAAAAATTTTAAATGACAAGGAGTATCAAGTAATAGCTTGTTTGAAAGGTATTTCAAAGTGCTTTATTTTGACGTTTGATTTTTTAAAATTGGTCGATTCGTTTTCGAGGAAATTAGAAAAATCTTTATTTATCTTAATTTGTTCAGATAAAAAAAAAACACGAAAATATCACTTTTTATTTCAATAAGTGTTCAAAATCTTGCCCGTTATTGGCCAAAGAATGATATAGGCGATGTTCAAATTCCTGACGGACATTTTCAAAAACATGTTGTGGGAGATCATGGCAGCTTTCGATGATGCGTTGACGAAGTTTTTCCAAACTTTCAGGTTGGGGAGTGAACACAATAGACTTCAAATGGCCCCATAGAAAAAAGTGTAATGGCGTCAAGTCAGGAGATCTAGCAGGCCATTCTATAGGCCCTCTTCGCCCTATCCATTTATCTGGAAACTCGTCGTCTAGCCATTGCCGAACCGGAAGAACATAGTGAGGGGGAGTGGAAATATATTTCAGCCTCATCAAGTATAGGGTTTCCATCGTCTTCGATTTGGTTTTCAATGGTTTCAGTGATAAGCGGATTGATGGTATTTTCCAACATATCTAAATAAAGGCCTCCATTTGAATTCCCATTAACAAACAATGGCCCAATCACTTTGTTTCCTAAAATGCCTGCCCATACATTAATTTTTTGGGGGTACTGAGTATGCCCTTCTACAAAAGCATGGGGATTTTCATTGCTCCAATACCTGCAGTTATGCTTATTAACAAATCCATTTAGATAAAATGTGCATTCATCACTAAAGCAGATATTCTTTACATGAATGCTTTACATTAATCGCTGCAGTCATTTGTTCACAAAACTCAATTCGCCTATCGAAATCATCTTCGGTTAACTCTTGCAATACTTTCATTTTTAATGGATGAAATTTATGCAATTTAGTAACTGTGTGTACAGAGCCTAATGAAATACCAGTCGCATCAACAATTTTGCGTAATGAAGTATTAGGATTTATGCCAAAATGACCCAAAACTTCAACTTGAGCGGCTTCATCCAAAACTCTACGATGATCACCTACGTTTTTTATTTGCAACAGATGCAGTTTGAGTAAATTTAGTAACAAGGTCCAAAACATACCTATGCGAAGTTATCTTTTCCGGATGTCTGGCGTTAAATGTAGAGTTGTTAGGAAAAGAACCGAACAGGTTCTTTAGAACAGGTTAGAGATAGCCTGTTCAGTAAACCGTTCTTTGTAAAAGAACTGACCGGTTCTTTAGATAGACTTGTGACAGATGATTGCGCTCGCTTAACCTATTCAACCGACCACGCGGCGCTGCGCGCTCTGTTCACAGAACACCGCTGCACCCGTGTGTGTGCTCTCACTGCTCTCTGTTCCCTGCCTGCTCCATGCCACATGAAAGAACAGCCTGTTCTTTCTACCCAACTGTTCTTTGAGTAGGTTCGGTTCTTTAAGAGAGTGAGATTCGACCGACGCGGTGACGGGGACCGCTGAACTGGCAGGAGTGGCAGGCTAAACGACGCGATGGCGCGGTTAGAAATTTTTGAAATTTACCGGGAATCTGGGTGTGCTTGCTGTTTTCTTCGCGTTCGCTCTGCTCGGCTCAGTTATTTCTTTTCTGTGTACTGAATTGTATTGTACTGTACAGATAATTAAAAATCATATCCGCTCTTTTCTTCCGCTTTCGCCATACTATCAAGAATAATATTTATATACCAAGTGAGAATAATTTATGATCAAAAGAACAGGTGAACAGGTTTACGGAACAGGTTCCCGGGTGAGAACCGAACTGTTCGAACCTGTTCAGCAATTTACCTGCTCTTTAACATCACTAGTTAAATGTGACGACAGTTTGCCAAGCACATTGATTTTGGGCACCATAAAATAAAATCATTTCCACTCTTTCGGCTAGTGTGCAAACCATTTTGGAAGTAAAATCTGAATCAATAAATTAATTTTCACTATCCCAAGATTGTCACAAAGGTAACTGACAGCAAATTAAATTTTTTCTTTTTCTTAGCAACTATAAAAAACTAAACAGGTATAAGAATAAATACATGTTATCTGTGTTGATAAAAAGAAGGTGGAAAAAAATTCGAGTTGTTATTTGGTTGCTGCCACGTCTAAGCTTCCGAATTGCTGTTTATGTTGGTTTTTCAACACTTGTTGAAATAAAAAGTGATATTTTCGTGTGTTTTTTTTTCTATCTGAACAAATTAAGATTAATAAAGATTTTTCTAATTTTCTCGAAAACGAATTGACCGATTTTAAAAAATCAAACGTCAAAATAAAGCACTTTGAAAGGCCTTTCAAACAAGCTATTACTTGATACCTATTGTCATTGAAAATTTTTAAGGGGAACCCCGGGGGGCAGAGGGTAAAAGGGGGTGAAGTAGTTTTTGGTTAAAAAGTTGTCCCCTTTGGCAAATCTTTTGACGTGTCTCGGCGTTTTTTCTTTTAATCAGTGGTTTTCGATAAATCCGTGGTGGGAAGTTTTCAAATGAACACTCTGTATATAATTATCGAGGTTATACAGGGTGTTTCCGATGATAATCGATAGAAAAATAACAGAAACATGCATGTATTTACAATTGGATCGGTTAAATTTCATTATTTTTTAATATTTCTTGTTTGAAGTGTCTTACTTATATGTTTGCTATTGGTTTCCCTTTTTCTATTACCAGTTCTGAAGATATATAGCATCGAACAGACTCAAAACTCAAAATATAAGCATATAGAATACCATTTTTTTTAAATTTAATAAAATGTAATGTAAGATGTAAGTTATGGTTAAAAATAAATATATTTATTGCTATTCAGGGTGTTTCGAATAATTTTGGTATTCTCATACACTGTATTATGCAAATAAGAAATATATAAATAGTCTCAATACAAAGAATTAATTTTATCCAAAAATAATAAGTAGGCCTTGAGGAAACTTAATATACAGAATAAATAAATTTTGACAGACCTTCTATCACAACACCCGTAGAAGAAACATACAAAAATATTAATTATCTACTATTTGAAGATCATATTCTATATTTTCCGGCGGTAATCTATTTTTAGATAAAATTAATTCTTTGTTTGCAGTTTATACTATTTATATATATATTTCTTATTTCCATAAAACAGTGTTAGAATACCTTAATTACACTGGCCGAAAAAAAATTTTTTTTTTTGTAACACAAAGCTAAATAGCATCTTGTGGTAGAATGGACCTATCCAAATACGAAAATGAGAAAAAAAGTTGTAACACGTAACGTTTTCTTGTTACATTTATAGAACCACATTTAATGTTACAATATTTAATATCTATTGAAAAAATAATTTAAGAATTTTCTAACTGTGTATATCGACTATATGTAAATTTTTACACCTACTAAACATACCTTACATCTAGAAAAAACACAAACATTACAAATATTAACTGAACACACTAATTAAATTTTATTTTTTCCTTTTATGAGGGGTCATATCTTCTCTTTTCAAAAACCAACAGGAATCACCCATCATGGCTGGATCCCATCGTCCTGATAGCGAATTTCCATTGTCCTGATATCCTGGTGGAACCTTTTACCCTGCTCGTCACTGACAGCTCCCAAATTTTCAGGAAAAAATAACAGATGGGAATGGAGGAAGTGAATTTTTAATGACATTCGGGCACCAAGCGATTTGTAGGAATCTAAAAGTTCATCAACTAACTGTTGATAGTTTGCATCCATATTGTTGCCCAAAAATCCCCTTACTATACTAACAAATGAGTTCCATGCTCTGAGTTCCTGCCTGGTAAGCTTCTCTGTAAAGTTGACATCGTCCAGCAATTGTCTGATTTGTGGCCCAATAAAAATACCTTCCTTTAATTTGGCATCACTTAACTGGGGAAAGACTTGTCTTAGGTATTTGAATCCATCACCGTCTTCATTCATAGCTTTCACAAAGTTTTTTATCAGCTCAAGTTTAATGTAAAGAGCAGGCAGAAGGACTTTTTTGGGGTCTACAAGAAGTGCAAACTTAACATTTTGAGATCCCGGCTGAAATTCACTTCTTTGTGGCCAATCTTTTATTACATAATGCTGATCTACTACACGACTGTCCCACAAACAAAGAAAACAGCAATATTTTGTAAATCCTCCCTGAAATCCTACTAAAATTCCTACAGTTCATGTAATTTTTCTGTTATAAAATGCATCCATTTTTACCGCCCCTAATTAAATTGACTACCTGCTAATGTAAAATGGTCTTATTAAGCTATTGAAAAATGGTATGTATGGTATGTATTGGGACAACATATTTTAATAAAATTTAAAAAAAAATGGTATTTTATATGCTTATTCTTTGAGTTTTGAGTCTGTTCGATGCTGTATATCTCCAGAACTGGTAATAGGAAAAGGGAAATCAATAGCAATCATGTAAGTAAGACACTTCAAGCAAGAAATATTAAAAAATAACGAAATTTAACCGATCAAATTTTAATATACTGGGTAATTTTTAAATACATGCATGTTTCTGTTATTTTTCTATCGGTAATCATCGAAAACACCCTGTATAACCTCGCGAATTATATATATTTGGAACCACACGATAAGCGACAAGCAGTACATAAAGAAATATCTACAACATTTCTGTAAAAACTAATAAAAAAAATATAATTTTTTTTAAGTTTCCCTGTATAATTTTAAATAATATAAATTCTGATAGCTTGCTCCAAGCTAATGTCATCTACAGTATTACTTTGTTAATATTTAATTTAATGCCGAAAATACAATGATTTAACCAAAAATATTAAATAATTTTCGTCACTTACCTGGTATTTAATAAAAAAATTTAAACTACTTTTATAGTATTCTATCCTATTTACGGCAGGATTAACAAAAATGTACAAAAATAAAACCAATTAATATTATAACTACGAAAATAGAATGTATTGAAAACTCATATTTTGCAACTTGGTTGGCAGATTTTGTTGTGGCCATGGATATAGTTTTGATCAGAATGAAATTCTCTACAACATACTAAAAATTTAGGAAATTTAATCGAGGACCATTTTCCATAAGAGAAGTGCGGGGTTCTTTATAATTGTATTAAAAATAAGAATCTCCAGATGTAGAAATGCCACGATGCGATTCACTGTTTTGATAAGCAGTAAATTTATTAAACACCAAATTTTTTATTTAGTTTTTAAAATTATATAAATAAATAAACGATTTTCACTAATTCTTCAAATTGTTAATAAAACAACTATAATGGACAATTTAGTTTTAATCATTCATCATCATTAAAAAAAAATTTTTTTAGTAACTCGAGTGTTATATTACCAAAAAGGTTTCTGTTCTAGCATTGAAAATTTGTATAGTTTCAAAATTTTACAAATTGTGTAAATCTTGAATGGAAGCCAAGTTATATAGGTTTTATGGATTATTTGTGTTTGAAATACACATACATAAAACATGTAAACAAAACATTCGCAAACACATTGGTGATTTTTGTTAGAAGAGAGTTAAACTATTTTCTAGTTTTAGTTATTCTTTCGGCGCGAGTAGGTATGTTTCTATTACGTCATGAAGTGCATTTACGTGAAAAATTATTTCTAGTTTTAATATGCTCAACTTTAATACTTTCACATTTCGGAGCCAGTATTAACTATACCTATATTATTTTCTTTAAATAAATGAGACTTATACAAAAATGACGGTAATAACACCATTCTTTTAAAATTTTGCTCTTTGAATTAGGAATGGAAAATGCAAAATTCTTTCGGCGCGAGTAGGTATGTTTCTATTACGTCATGAAGTGCATTTACGTGAAAAATTATTTCTAGTTTTAATATGCTCAACTTTAATACTTTCACTTTTCGGAGCCAGTATTAACTATACCTATATTATTTTCTTTAAATAAATGAGACTTATACAAAAATGACGGTAATAACACCATTCTTTTAAAATTTTGCTCTTTGAATTAGGAATGGAAAATGCAAAATTAACGAAATTGTTTTTCTCCTAAATGTCTTTTGCTACTGAATACTATGGGAACTAATTATGTTTCTGGTATGTGTGCAATTGGTAAATAGATCTATAGTACATTTTAAATAAGTATATTATTCTTCAATTCTCTACAGGGTATCACAAAACTGAGGCTTATATATCAGTAGAATCTCGGAAACAATGAGAAAACTACAGTGCTCTTATATTTTATATCTTTTATATCTATTTTTGGATTGTTCGGACGGAAGAACACTAACATTCTGAAATTTTGTTTTTTTATTGACTCCGCCGCATTTATACCATCACAGAAAAACGGGTATAATATTATCTGGAAACTTTTCCACTCCATACAAAGGTGCTGTTGAAACTAACGCATCATAGTTTTTAGACCTTTTGATAAAAAATGTTCATAAACAGAAATGTGATAATCATTTTACCGTAAATAAAGAATCTGACATTTAATAAAATATAAGTGTTTGAAAGGACTTTACTTAGATACCAGTGGCGTAGCGTGCAGGGGGCCAGGGGGGGGGGGGCGACCACCCCCCGCCCTTTAAACTTTTTCCCAAACGGCGCCCCTTCCCACTCTCCCAGTTCAATTTCACTTCACATGATAATAATTGATAATATTGTTTACCTATCGCAGCAAGAAAAAATTTACTGTGTTTATGAATATAAATAATATTTATACAACAAAACCCTCATCTTATTATTATTTTATTTTCACTACTTGATTTAATTTATAATTAAAATATTATTTGCCACGATCAATAATTTGTATTCTTTCAGTTATTTTGCTTTAACAATTTTATTAAAAAATGCTTAAAATCTCTAATTTACTAGAGAGTAAATTTTATCTTTTTAAAAGTAGTGTGTTTTTGTCGCCAATGAGAATAATATGCTCATATATTATTATGTAATATGCATAAAATATTTTATAGAGTTTTAACAAAATTCCCCTTGTCGTAAACATATTCTGTTTTCATGTGACCATTTTAGACATGACGAAACCAAACCTTTATTTCTCAGGCCAAAATTGACTAATAAACGAAATTATACATTAGCAGTGAGGCCCCTCTGAACAAGGACGTAGATAAGGGGGTAATTACTTCCCCCCCCCAGGACCCATAATGAGCTATGAGAACGAAGCACTTTTTTTTAATTGATCAATTTTTTTGTGCTTTTATTTTATATTTTTCCTACTTGAAAATCAGGCAACATCATCGAAAAAAGGACGTGGCACCCAAAATTTTTCGCCTGCGGCGCTATTTACGCCTCCCCCTCCCCATAAAGAAATTTCTACGCCCTTACCTTTGAAGCTTCCACCCTCTCCGCCCCTTCAACCACGCTACGCCACTGTTAGATACATAGAATATAATAAGAAATACAAATTACATTTGACGCTATTTTAGTATATTATTGTTTAGGTATTTTTTGGACAGTACAGAGAAGATCAAAATTCATCTTAACTTAGTTGTGTTTAAAAACTTACGTACCATGTGGCAGGTTTGGAGAATGACGCTTTCCTGAATTGGTTGGTATAAATCGCCTGAAAAATGTGTGCTTAAAGTTTTTCGTCATTCTCCATGGATATTTTTATTGAACTTATGTTCATTTGTTCAAGCTTCTATATATTTTTAATCTTTATCACTAAATTTGAGTAATTGGTTTTTCTCAGTTTTGATTTTAGTGAGGTTGTATGTTAGCGGGCAACAAAAAAATAATATCCGGATGGTTGTGGTCTACTGTTCTATCCTAGTATAAGATACAGGGTGTTTCATTAAGGGTGGCCACCGGCCATATCTCGGAAACTACTAACCATTGAAAGTTGGGGAACCATTTTTATGATTAAAGTGGTCATGAGGGGGCACAATTAAAAATTTTCTTTTTAATTCTCAATTTCTCCGAAAATTCCCATATTAAGGTATAACTCTGATTACATCATCGAAAAGCTTAGACAATTCTGCATCATTTTGGTTTAAGGCTCATTGGCGTACCAGCCTTGATAAGAGTGGGAGAAGCTATTGAAAGTGTAAACATTAAAATCGCTGTAACTTCTAAACGACTTATCCGATTTTACTAAATTTAAACTTGTTTGGAAGTACCTTCAATTGTCGTATCCAATGGTACACGATAGTTTCTAATAAAATTGCTAGAGGGCGCTATTTGTATTAATAATTATTACTTTGGCGATAACTCTGAAACGAACAAGGATATCGAACAGCGGTCTTCACATCTTTTCTTGCAAATTTAATCTATTTTCCGATTATAATCTCATAGTTATACCGTATGATTTGAATTTTCGGGATAAAATCGAAAAAATCCTTATTATTACAAATTGCGCCCTCAGCAATTTTATTAAACACTATCGTGTACTGTTGGATACGGCGATTGAAGATACTTACCATTCCTTTCCAAACGAGCTTAAATTGAGTAAAATCGGATAAGTCGCTTAGAAGTTACAGCGATTTTAATGTTTACACATTCAATAGCTTCCCCCACTCTTATCAAGGTCGGTACGCCAACGAGCCTTAAACCAAAATGATGCAGAATTGTCTAAGCTTTTCGATGATATATAATCAGAATTATACCTCAATATAGGAATTTTCGGAGAAATTTAGAATTAAAAAAAAAATTTAATTGTGTCCTCTGGCGGCGAAATGAGGAACTTAAAAATAATTTCCAGCAATTTCTCATGGCCACTTTTTACCTAAAAAAAAATTTCCGCAAGCCATACGACTAATCCTTTCTGAGATACGGCCGAGAGCTATTCTTAGTGGGACACCCGGTACGTATTGTATTATGTATGGTGTGTCTGTTATCTGGTGCAGTTGGTGTATTGGTGTGTATATTGGTGCCAGTAGTATTTATATTCGATTTTTGTTTTGTAGAATTTGTATTTTCTTAAAATGTGTATCAGCCATACTGCACCAGACTGGTCCGGCGTATGTCAAAATTGGTCATATAGGTACATTGGTTGTAAATAATTTGTTTGTTTGTTGGTGAAATCTGAAATTAGGTAATTTGTAAAGTATGTTTATTGCATTGTAATATTTTTGGATTAAGTAATTTGTATTGTCTTTAAACCTTAGTTGTCTGTCTAGTACTACCCCTAAATATTTCAGGGAATTTTTTGGAATTATAGTTTTGTTGTTTATTTTTATGTACTGGTTGATGTGGTTGTTTGTTCTTTTCCTGGTTATTATAAGGCATTCACATTTTTCTTTATTAATTTCTAATTTCCACTTCTTATAACACGGGAGAAGGTAGTGGAGGTGGTTGGATATGTGCTGCCTGGCCACATTTGCATAAAACGAGCTTGCGTGCAAGAGTACATCGTCTACAAAAATGGCCAGTTCAGAACTAGGATGGGAGGGGATGTCTGCGGTATAGAGGTTGAATAAGGATGCTACCAATATCGTATATTCTCTGATATCGTGCCCTGTTGGATGCCTGCGTGTAGCACTACAGGGGTGGATGAGTTGTTTTCTATCTTAACCGTTAATGTTCTGTGTTATGTAGGAGTGGGTGAGTGTAATGATGTATATAGTGGAAAGTTGTGTAGTGTGTAGTGTTGCAAGTTTAAAGATTAATCCGTTGAACCATACGCTGTCGAAGGCTCTTCGGATGTCGAGTGACAGGAGGACCGTGTTTTGCTCTTTTCCCATGTTATTTATTGCTTTTTGCGCAACATGCGCAACGAGCAGCACAGCTTTCCTGCCTTCTCTAAATCCGAATTGCTCCTCTGGCAGGTTCTGGTCCAGTTTCATAATCTTTATTCTTGGGTGTTTTATCTTCTCTGCAATTTTTCCAAGCGAGCTTACAAGGGCAATAGGCCTATAGGATTCCGGTCTTATTTCGGGTTTACCTGGCTTAAGTATTGGTTTAATTATTGCCTTTTTCCACTGGCTTGGAAAGTGTTGCAGAAAAAACATTGTGTTGATGATGTAAATTAGTTGTGTTTTTGTTTTTCGTGGTAAGTTTTTGATTAAGATATTTACAATCTCATCCCCCCCCAGGTACTTTATTTAGTGACAGCTTTATAATTATGTTTGTAAGTGCGATTCTTCTAAGAATATATAATTTACACGGTCGCATTTTATTAGGCTTTCGGTATCTAACCTATCTAGTACGTAATTAGCTATTTAGATAATTACAATATAAACAGAAAAGGTTATTGTCTGGTACAAATCATACATATAGAATGCATTAGTTTTGACTGATGTGACAAGATAATATGTCACCCTATTACCTATATTATATCATACGTATACATACATACCAGCTTATCTAAAATTGATAAAAAAATAACTAAATATTGAAATGTTTGCTTAATTTTGTCAGTCCTATGTTAAGTCTCAGTGAAAACAAATCTCAACTGTATGAAGAAACAAAGTTTTATTAATAGATCGGTTTTAGCTCGATTTTTGGTAATACTTACCTATAATAGCTATGATTAGTGGCGTATTCAGAAAGTGGTTCTGAGGGAACAATCCATTTTTTTAAGGTTTTACGGCCGAGACCGAAGAGATGAAGAAAAATTATTGCGCCGTAGGCGTAACTTTATTTAATGCTATATTATACAGTGACCGGCAGAAAGTGCGCAGCATATGGGAAAGTTTTTTATCGTTAAGTTTAGAAAATTAATTTTATTTTAGATAGGTTCTGCATGTTTTCAAACCAAAATAACACCCATTAAATCCGGTAAAAGTCTTATGGTATACGAGGTAGGATCAAAAATTTGAAATTCCGCTAAGAGTAAAGTACCTTCATCTTTCATTTTTGAATATTTTTTTACTAAGAATTATTGTTTTAATTTCAAAGTTATACCCAAATTCCAAATTTTGCTTATTTTGGACAAAAAAATGGATTTAATCGTGTTTTCTGAATAACCCTGTATAAAAAATAAATGGCAACCGAACAGTACGAACATAAGATTTTCTGCAGACTTTGTTAGAGATTACCGTCGATAATAAGTCCGATTAGTTTGTTTTCATAATATTATGGCTTTTTAAAATAAAACATAAAAATATTAAATATTTTTGCTGCACACCGTATTTTATTTTCTGAGGGAACAAGTTAATTTCATCTAACTGATATTTTTGATTTACATTGACTTAAAGCATCTCCTAAATAGTTTTTTATAAATTGAAGTATGCATAGAAAGTTTCCTTTTGATTTAAAAAGAAAAAAATTTAAATTAAAAATATATTTTGAACGGATTTTATTCGTCACGCAAATTAGGAAACTTTCTATGCATACTTCAATGTATAAAAAACTATGTAGGAGATGTTTTAAGTCAATGTAAATCAAAAAATTTCAGTTAGATGAAATTAACTTGTTCCCTCAGAAAATAAAATACGGTGTGCAGCAAAAATATTTAATATTTTTATGTTTTTATTTTAAAAAGCCATAATATTATGAAAACAAACTAATCGGACCTATTATCGACGGTAATCTCTAACAAAGTCTGCAGAAAATCTTATTTTCGTACTGTTCGGTTGCCATTTATTTTTTATACAGGGTTATTCAGAAAACACGAATAAATCCATTTTTTTGTCCAAAATAAGCGAAATTTGGAATTTGGGTATAACTTTGAAATTAAAACAATAATTCTTAGTAAAAAAATATTCTAAAATGAAAGATGGAGGTACTTTACTCTTAGCGGAATTTCAAATTTTTGATCCTACCTCGTATACCATAAGACTTTTACCGGATTTAATGAGTGTTATTTTGGTTTGAGAATATGCAGAACCTATCTAGAATAAAATTAATTTTCTAAACTTAAAGATAAAAAAGTTTCTCATATGCTGCGCACTTTCTGCCGGTCACTGTATAAAACATACCATTAGGAAATATCGACGAAGGGGTCATGTAATTTAAAATTGCCTATTCGGTGCGGTAAGCATAATGGTAACTATTTATTTTAACATGGATTTTAGGGGAAAACTGTAACTTAAGTTCATTCAATAACACAAGGCCTTAATCAACAAATAATTTGTTATAATACTATACAATATTAAAAAATAGAAGTAAATAAAGTCCGTCCGGCGAGCGAATTCACATTTGTCATAAACCGATTATGGTCAAAATTAGTCTTCAATAAAATAGACAGCGGTCCCCAAACAATTTTAACTACTTTTAGCTACATGGGCCGTAATTAAAATTTCCATTGCAATTATTTATTTGTTTTGTAATTATTGAATTATGTAATATTTTTATAATAATTATAATAATAATAATAATTTTATTACATAGTAGGTACATTTATTTTTTAAATTTATTTATTTCCAATCTTCCTGTCTGACAGAATGTAAATTGTATAGGAATGCTTGACAAATCAATACTTATTAACTAAAACTTAAATCTAGGCATCTATATACACATTATCTATAATAACATTTAGAAATCAAAAATAGCTGCAGCTGGTCAGCTGGCCCTTAAACATTTTCAAACCTACAACATTTGGTGATTTATATATTATATATTTGCGTCCTATAGGGGGTTATCAATCATCAATATATTCACTATCACTATAATCACTGCTGTCACTGTCACTATTAGAAGTTATAATAATTGGCCTTATTTCATCAATGATCTGTTCAGAATCGAAAGTATCTTGAATCAATTTTTCCACGTGGTCAATACATTTTGACCCAGTCTCTGATTTAATCTGTTTTAAAGCTTCATTCCCTAAATTTAAAATGCTTTCTTTATTAGTCGTTTGACATGCATGCTTGTCATAGTAGTTTTTGCAAATTCCCCACACTAATTAAATAGCATTAAAATCACAATGGTATGGAGGCAAACGTAACACCTCGTGACCGTATTTGCCCGCTATGGAGTCCACCATGTATGACCTATCCTTACCAGCAGTTTGTATCTTAATTTCGGTTCACAAATCTGCTTTCAAAAATATATGGTCGTTTCTAATTTTTCTTGTGTTTAGCCAGTTCCTCATTTAATCTTTGGTGGAACTATTGTTTGGTATTTTTTCATAAACTCTTGAGTGATATGACGCATTGTCTAAAATAATGATCAAGGGTTCTTCTAGCGATTTTAGCACATATTCTTGAAACCAGTTCTCGAATATCGCGGCAGTCATATTGTCATGATAGTCCTTCACTTTTTTCGACTAAACTTGAATCTGGCAAAAATCCTTGTCGACTTCCGGCGTGTATTATGACATATCTTTATCCATTCCCGGAGGAAACCCTTGAATAGCAGTATTTTGAGTTTTGACCCATCATGCCATGAACATTTTGTTTGGCTTCCCTTCGCAAAAATCCATGTCTCATCTAAGAACACAACAGGTTTTGAATTTTCAGACTTCAAATTAGCTAGGTATTTCCTCAAAAACGAGCACCGCTTAGAAACAATGTGTTTTTGCTCACAAAGAATTTTTCGGTTGTTAGTTTTTCAATTGATTAGTCATTTTCTTTGAAGACAAATCGACAAATAAAATACAAAGAAATCCCCAGTCCCAGTCACTACCTGTACATTATACATTTAATTGATATAATAGATTTCTTATTGAGGGTTACTGGAATTTGCAGGTGCCAAGGGTTATTTAATTTATGCAACCTTAATCCGATATGTGAATTCATTCGCTGGACGGACTATAGTTATTTAAATGATGAACCTATTCCAGTAGCAACTAGATAAAATAATAATAATTAAAACAAAGAGATGAAACGGTACTCAGTACCTGTCCGTTTTTAAATAATTATAATTTGACGTAATTTTATATTTTATTCTATACTATGAGTGTTATTTATTAATTTGTACCTATGTTATTTGTGTGTTAACTGGGTGCGTCTCGCTGTATTGCTCTATATGTGAATTTTCATTATCTCTACGCCCTGAAGATGGCTTTTTAAAAGCCGTAACGCGTAGGCAAATTTAAATAATATATTTATATAAGAAGGTCGAAAGGACTCTTTTCCACCTAACCTATAAAAATAAATTATATTTCATTACTTTTCACCAACTACTTCTTAAATTTACTTAAAATGAGTAGAACACGGATTATATTATTATCTAAATATACCGTTAATCCATAATCAGCTTTGTACAAAGGATACCTATGTTCAAAGGGTTGCACCCATATTTTTGTAAAAAGTAATATTTTTAGCCAAAGTACATAAAAATGCAACAATATTAAACTGTTGCGTGGCACATACAGCCCTCCATATAATATTGAACCCGGCGTTTAGCAGACAAACTACTGAATTTTACGCCAAATGTCGGATTGGATTGCATTTCTGATGTTATTAATTAAACCGTGTTCTTCTCTGGAAAGCGTGGACGCGCTTGCAAGTAAAAACTAAAATAAATGTTTTTTATCAATATCTTTAGTATACCCTTAGATTAGATAAGTCTGCACTATTACTAACTTATTTATTAACGAAGTATTGGATGGTTAAACAGTGATATTTTCTCTAATTACCATGGGTATAAACAATTGAAACTCACCAACTCCAAGTTTTTTATTAGTTAGTTAGTTATTTATAACTAAAAAAAATATTTTAACTAATTTCAATAAAAATCTTTGCTTTTTCAATTGTAACTTTGTTTATTTTTGGCGTTAAAAATTTTATATTTTTCAAAAAAAATTTTACGGACCTTTTTTTCACCTACCCCGTAAATATACATTGTTTTGAACAGTTTTAAAACAATCATAGGAACTTGAAAACTAAGCCCAGACTCTCTGTCTGGATTCGGATATTAAGATAACTTTAATCGTCAATGCTTGACTGATAAGTGACAATATTATAAACATTTATTACGTTTAATAATTAAATTATCAGCTCAGTTGCAGTTAATTATTTGAATCTACCTACGAGAAATTCGCGTTTCGTTGAAAAGTACGCGTACTAAAAAAATAGTTAAAAAGTGTTGCATTCGTGAAACCGCGAACTGGTTAAACATAATTTTTTTTATTACCAGGTTACATAATATGCCTTGAGGCAATGAATCGAATCATACACGGTCGGGTTTGTTTAAATAAATCCTGTAAATTTTAATTGTTGTTTGTGATATTGTAAGTGCGTCTTTAGAAAACTGTTGTGAAGAACACCATGAGTTTAAAAAAAAAACGGCTTCGTCCAGCTTCACTACTTATTATTAAGAATGGTAAGTTTTATTTATTTTTTTAACAAAATTTCTTTAATTATGTAGGGGAAGGTTGATTAATAATTTTTTTATTTGTCAAATTAAAATAACAATTTAATTTTGCTTAGGTTTGGTGATGTTTAGCAACTGATTTTCGGAGCGTCTGTTGCCCTAAATATATAGGTTTTTTATAAAAAAATAATTATCTCTACACGTGTCGAATGTAACATTGTACCCCACTAGCGGGGCACTCTGTTACACAAGGGGGGAAACAATGTTAACGTTTTAAATAAATTTAGATTACCTTTACTAATAGTGCTCTTTTTATTCAGAACATTTACAAATACAAAAAATAACAGGTAAAAAAATAAACATCAGTCTAAACAATAAAAAACAAGTCAAAACTCAGACAGAATCTCAAAATGTAATGATTTAAAAAATAAAAACTCAATGTTTCAATTTATAATATTTAAATTAGTATCAAATAACAAAGAAGTGTACACATTAAACACTATTTTAATTCAATATAATATATGTGCAAATCAACAGAAAAAATTAACATTTCTGATCTTCTATTATTATTTTACATGTAACACTGTTCCCCCAGTAGGTATAGTGTGGAACTTTGTGCCCCAATCGCATTTTTACCAAATATATGCTAGTTTTTAGGAAACAAAATTTTTTTAGGTTATGTTTTACATGGCATGCTAATCTAAAAACATGTTCCTTAAACATGATACCATAAAGTTTACGATATATTATTGTCAAGAAACACAAGACAATTGTAAAACTGTGTAAAAAATTTACTTTTTGACTAAAAAAATATAAAAAACTTACTTGGGTGGTATAAACAATTCACATTTCACCACGCGTTCGGATAATTGAATGTAATAGTCTTAACTGGAAGTGGCAATTATTCCAGCACCGTGTTGCTTCGCGTAAGTTTTTAATTCCGAATATAACACTGTACCCCGTGTAACACTGTGCCCCTCCTTCCCCTACCAATAATACCTAATATGTTTCCACTTTATAGCAATTGAAGACACTGGTGCAAAAAGGAGGCAGTAAATTTTTCAGGAGAAGCAAAAACTTGATTATTTTAAAACAATACGGATTTGCATAATATTTTACTCCATTCGTTTAGTCTCACTTTTATGGTCCTAAAATTGGTACTGTATATATAATTTTTGTTTTAAGTAAGATGATATTTGTAAAAAAAATGGTGGAGCTACCTCCTTTTTGTACCAAACACGCAATAATTTGGAAAAACAATACATTTCTTTGAAAACAAGTGTTTATTTTAAAGTTTAAACAAATATAATATTAATTTAATATTGGCTACGTTTTAATCCGAATTTTCTCCGTCATTTTCATAGCTTCTAAGGTTATCATAAAACCACATGCAATCTGGCGAAACATATTTCTTGGCAAGTTCCTGAACCTGTAAATATTTTAGTTTCTTTATTGGAAGAGGTCCAGCCAGAGTATAATAGCTGATCGGGGTTTGGTAATGTTAAATTAACTCTTTATTAATTAACTTCCTCGTAGAACATTGAACTAGCCAGAATACTGCATCTGATTGATATTTCAGTATATTCTATTTTTCTGTATAAAGATACAGAAAATTTTACTTTACGCTGGTTGATGACGCTTGTCTTAAATTGGCCTTTAAAATAATCCGAAAAGTTTAAAAACATATTTTGGGACACCGGTATCATAATGAAATTTTTACAAGTATTTTTCACTAAGGCTTACCCATTCTTCTGGTAAAATGATTCGTTCCTTCTTTCTTTTTTTCTTTTCGATCAGACCGAAATTTCTATCGCATGGTAGGACGCTGTGACCCGGTTCTGGATAACGATGTATGATGCTTGAAAATATTTTACTATGAGCAACAATATACGGGTATAGTGTTTCTTAGGTCAATTTAATGACATAAAACAGTATGAATTTCCTAACCATAGGCGTCCCAAACAAATAATTAAAATGCGTATACAAACTTATAAGCTTGTTTGTTGTTTTACATTAGGTGTTTGGTGTTTGTACATACTACACTTTATAAACCCACTGTATACATATATAATAATATTATATTAAAATAAAAATATAAGGTAACTCAAAAATTTTATACACAAAACTTAAACCAGAAAAATAAACCTGACACGGCATGACACTGCTCAGAAAATGCTTTAATTTTTTAACCAGAACTCCATTCTCGGACCATTGTCCAGCCCGTCGACAAGTTCCAAATTACGTATATTTTATCTTCGTCTCTTCCACGCCATCGGCGGTCACTGGCCTATCTCTGTCTGACAGAATCGATCGTTGAACGGGCTGGAGACCGCTTCAGCTTATACCAGACGCTTTAACTGGCGCTAGTATCCCTTGGCAACCGCAACAAATTATATGCTGTTGCCAATTCTTCAAAATTTTCGTAAGCAGAATGTAAGTATATACGAAAAACAAGGGTTTGTTAATTAGTTGTTTTTAAACACTGAAAACACTTTTTGTCTTGATTTCAGTTATATTGTTTCATAAGGACTAAAGAATGTATTATTATAACAATGAATGGCTTGTTATTTTTTTCTGTCACACTCAAAACTCCTCGGTTTAAAGTTTATTTGCAAACTAGCTTTCAAAGAAAGTTACTGACTAACAATTGAATACTGATATGAAAGAAACATTTTTAATAAAAAAACTTAAAGAATTGAAGAAGAAAGATCTGACAACCCTGGTTGTGAGGTCGGTCCCTTTGAGACTGTTTACCGCCGTTTGTATGCCGTATGGAATGATTGGAATGTCATCACACTGACTTTGGATAAATTATACTAAATCAAGGTCTGGTTTTTGTTTTGAGAACTGCAGTTATCTGAGAATATGAATATGTATAATGTTTTTATAGTTTCGGGCACAAAATGTTTAATAAAATAATCCAGCATACTCACAACATCGGTTTGGCCTTTCTTAGCCATTGTTTCGTCATACATAAAAAAATATGAAACTCAATACTAAGGAGTGCTGTGAGTGGTAGTCTATTCGGCTCATTTATTATACGGTGCTGCATCGAAGCGGCAAAACCTTCAACCCTATCCGGTACAAAAAAGAGGCAGCTCCGGAGCTGTCTCGTTTTTGCACCGAATGAAAACTGGGTATTTTTATTTTTACCATATAACAACCTTAATACAATATGGAGCGCACTAGATGATGCGGCACTTAATATAAAATCATTTACGCTGAAAACCTTAAAATAGACAAAGGAGCTGCCTCCTTTTTGCACCAGTCTCTTCAATTATTATCGTTAAAGTGCCTTTACACGGGCAATTAAAATTGACCAATTCAGAGCGATATTGAGCGATGCATCATATAAATCAATACGAAGAGACACTAGTCAATTTAATTGCGGTATGTTGCAAGCAATATGGATTTATATCGGCAATTTGGCAATTAAGTGTTTACGCCCATGGATTTACTATGATGGTATCGGATAATCAACCTTATATATTTACAGTTCATTATTATCGATTATTTTTGTTCTGTCTTGGATCATATTAATATGAATTAATCCAATTATTAATTATTACAAAACGCCCACGTAGTTACTATTGTAAATAAAACATCGAGATAGCTTCGACATGTGTGTATTTCATACTGCCTTTCGGTACTCAGGTACATACCAATCGGTAAATAAACATATTAGTTTTTTGTTGCTAATATAAATATAAACAGGTTTTAAATAAATAATAAAGTATCCAACACCTTCCCCTTTAAATTTCAAAAGTATTATGTAAATTTATACCTAATTGTATTACCTAACAAATAAATAACCCAACTGGCAATATGGATATCCAAAACGACAAAAGTATTATATAGGTGTTCGTTAGTGCTATTTAAAGAATACTTCAGTTCTATAATGCCGATAGTTAAAACCATTCTAGCGAACGAACCAAATTATCCCATAATATAGTTGTAAGAATGAATATACAACAAATATTATAGTATAAACGGCAATCAGGAGTATCTGTGTTTTATTAGTATTGCATAATTATTTATATCACATTTTACACAGCCTTTTTAAAATAGTTCTAAAAGATGTATATATAAACTGTATAGTATTTGTCAATACACAACAGTTATAAAATAGTTTTATACACATTGAATAAGAAGTTGTGTAGCTTACTTTAAAATAATTTATTAAAATTAGTATAATATTAAGACAATACAACTCTTACAGAACTACTTTAAAACTATTTTACAGACGTTCATAATCTTAGAAATTGTCACTATTAAAAAATTCTTATAACATTAAAATGTATCTTATTAGAATAAAATGTTTACTAACACTGCGTTATACAACTTAACCTCATTTCCGTTTATAGAACAAAAATGACAATAAACAAGTTTAAATTAAATCAAAACATGCTTTATTGTTGAAGAACATACCATTTCATTGACAAAGTGTATATAATAAAATAATATATTCTAGATCCTACCTAAAAATAGAGGTGAAAACAGAGAAGGGGACAAACACGTCCTTAAAATTCACAAGTAGTAAAGTCAACAAACTATAAAATAAAATAAATCCTGTTACTTAATTACTTTGGACATGGTTGGCTCATAATGGTCCCAAAATTTAAGAATGGGCTTCGACTTTTGTCTAGTATTATAATACAGCTAGGTACCTACCTAATTTAGAGTTGGCCAGCTTTCGAAAACGGTATAGATGGCGTTCATGTAAGGCTTCTTTAGCGCCTGCATAGGTAACATTACACCACTAAAGTCTCCTATAATGACCCAAAAAGAACCAAACGACGTTTTAGCGTATAATTAGACAACATTATTCAACCAAAGCGTCGTATAATGACGAAAAGAAAACAAAAACATTGTATTAAAAATCCGCCATATTTTTCACTTCCTTTCGCTATTTCGACTGACGCCATTATGCAAATGTTATTTCCTTAAACAAAAAATACACGAAACATCAATTTTTTTGGACAAAAACCATAATTACATAATTATTCTATCATTCACTTATTAAATCTGGTGTAAAATATACTGCAGATTAAATTTTTACTTTTTCTTGTTAAATATTTGTTATCGTAATAAACCCAAATTTACGCCAAAGAAAAGGCGCTTGCATTTTTTACTGTAAAAGTATATATATTTTGTCAGAAAAAGTTGCCGGGCACATAAAATTCGTCATTTAATGCCGTTTGTCAAAGATTCTATCATTACAAAATATTTTTTATTAGAAATATTCCATCGCCATTTTAACTTTTTTCAATTTCAATTTTTTATTTCAAAATTACTCTTTACACAGATAGAGATGTGAAAATATACAGGTAAATTTTACAAAAACATTCAAAAACAGTTACATATAGCACCTAGGTATTAGATACCTGTATGTGCTTATTTAGAAAGTTACATATTAGATGTATCACAGCTTCTTGAGCAATAATCTCAATAAAATCAAATTCATAAAAAAGTAGTAAAATATATAAACGAAAACAAAATATACTTTGAAAAATAATGTAGTTAATTCAAAAAAACTTACCAGAGTAGTAAAAATAATACATAATAAAAACCCAGTGGCAGAAATTAAGAAAAAAAAGTCACAGAGACCCACAAATAGTTGAAAGTTTGACGATATTACAACACCTCAGTAAAAATATTCATATTAACCAACAAGAATTTTTTAAACTTAGTTTTAAAACGGTTTTTATCTTTTATATTTCTTATTTCTAATGGTATTTTGTTGTATAATTTTGGACCCAAATATGTTACAAAATGTTGACCTAAGCTGTTGTTACATAATGTAGTGTTTAAAAGCCTATTTTCCATACCCCTTGTGCAGTACATATGTGCCATATATTTCGATTTGTACTTTTCATTGTTATGTATAAACTTGCATGTCATTATAATATATAAACTATCTAAATTATTTATTTCATTGGAATATAACAAATTGGTGGGATACATTCTGGGTTTTTTAAATATAATTTTAACAATATGGTTTTGAATTCTTTTAAGTTGTTCTAAATGTATATTATATGCTTATAAATGTTATCCATGTTATTTTGCAAGACCTGGATTATACAGCAATTTTGCGATATTTTTCATTATAAAATGAAATTTTTGTTTTAGGATTTACAAAATATCTATATAACAGTTTAATAAGTGTTATTTAAATATACCTATATGAATTGTATAATTACTGTATAGCCTTACAATACAGACACTATAGAATTAAAATATTTTATAAAAATGGGCCTTTTTTGGTTGTATAGCTATCGTATTACGGTTTAAAAACCCCTTTAAAAATATTTTGGTTTTATCAACTTTCCTTGTGTAGTGGTTTATACAATCATTATAAATACAATTTTGCTAGTTGGGAATTGATTCCTGGATTCTAACATAATATGGATAATATTATGTACATTGTCTTACACCCCTACCATCCTAACCTAACCTATTCGCTCTGGCGGCTTTAACTGGCTGCGTCTTCGCAGAGACTTATATGCTGAGTAACGTTCGTTTCAGCAAGTAGAGGTGGAACATCATTATGAATTTGCTGAATATCTTCTCCGTTATCCGTATGGTTATTTTAATTATTCACTGGTTTAATAAGTATCACAGTAATTTGGCCTTAGCTGATCTAGGTACGTGTCGTTTCTATTCTAGCCCACAATCAATCCTAACTACCAATGTTTGTTTACCCAATACGTTTTTGATTACACGCGCACACCACTGATCTATTTTTGCCCGAAAGTCGCGAGCCCAAACCCGATCATTTATTTTAAAAGAAACGTCTTTACCGGATTTATAATTTCTTTTTTGATTATCCTGTTTGCATTCTATCGCATCAGCCATCGAAGGCAACAACAAATCTAGTTTTGTTTTTCAATGACGGCCTAATAATAATTTGGCGGGCGCTTCTCCCGTAGTGGTGTGAGGGGTATTCCTATGGTGAAACTAAGAACGATAGACTAAATGAATGTCTGCATTTAAGTTTTCGTGTTTTGCTTTTAAAATTGCATGAGTAATGGATGTGTTTTGGAATTCCATTGCCTTTAGTGTTTCATATCACAACGTTTCAACTGGTAAATAAGTCGTCTTCAGATGAATACTGAATACAGTATTCACCTAAAGACGACTTACCAGTTGAAACGTTGTGATATGAAAAACTAAAGGCAATGGAAGTCCAAAACACATCTATTACTCAATCAATGTCTACAACCTTCAAACAAACACTTTAAAATTGCATGTTTCATTATTTTGACAGAGCTTTTACCCAATCCATTCGTAGCGGGATGGTAGGGTGCGCCTGTTACATGACGAACGCCACTTTTATTTAAAAAGATTTGAAACTCCTCTGACGTAAAAGTTGTAGCATTATCCGTATGCAAATTTCTCGGGGTAGACCAAATCTAGCAAAAAGTTCTCGTAGTTATAGTAGTTACCGCGTACATGTTAGGAACTATGAAACATTCAATCCACTTAGACGTTGCGTCTTGAATAACCAAAAAAAATCTATCAAATAATGGCCCAAAAAAATCCGCATGTAACCGCGTCCAGGGTTGTTTTGGCCATTTCCATGTCGCTAAGGGCGTTTTAGCCGGATTTGCCGAGTACACTGCGCATGACTTACAATTTTTTGCCAAATTTTCTATTTGAGCATCAATGGAGGGCCACCAAAATGACCTAGCAAGCAGCTTCATCTTAACCACGCCCATGTGCGCACTGTGCAATTCTTCCAACATCTAATTTCGATATTTTTCAGGGACAATTAATCGGTACCCCCACAATAAACTATTTTGTACGATACTTATCTCATTTTTTCTGCAAAAAAAAAGGTGTAAAATCCGGTTCGGTGCAAGAATTTGGCCAACCATTTCGAACGTAAAAAATAATTTTACTTAAAATAGGATCTTTATTAGTTTCTTTTCTGATTTCTTTGAAATCAACAGTAAAATCTGATTCATGTAAATGATTTAAATACGAATATTTCGAATCAGTTGTAACCGTTACCTTGTTAGAACTTTTTTGTGGCAATCGCGATAAGCAATCTGCATAATTTTTTTCTGAGTTTACAAATTTAATATCGTAGTCGAAAGCTGATAAAATATGGGACCACCGCTGCAAGCGATTTGCGGTGAACATTGGAATGCCTTTTTTGTCGCCAAAAATCGCCAACAAAGGTTTATGATCGATCACCAAAATAAATTTTTAACAATAAAGGTATTGAAAAAATGTCTTAAAGCCAAAAATGATAGCTGCAGCCCCTTTTTCAATCTGTGAATATGCCAGTTCAGCTTGATTTAATAAACGAGAGGCCAAAGCTATCGGCTTTTCGACATTATCCGGGAAAACATGACTTAAAGTTGCTCCCAAAGCAAAACTTGATGCATCCACCATTAATTTAATTTCTTCTCAGGGTCAAAATGAGAGAGAACCCTTGAGGAAAGTAATTTAAACATAAACAGGTTCTAAATAAATAATAAAGTATCCAACAATTTTATTTTAGACTTTGTTATTGTTTCGGCATTGTTGGTTGATTTGCGTTTGTGACGATTTTACAAATCTGTCTTAAATAAATTAGTGTGTAAAAGCAGCACCTAATGGATGTAATTATTATAGTTGATTCAAGTTGGCCCACCCATTTTTACACATCTAGGTCTGCTCATGTTAAACTAGCATTTTTCTAGGGGTTATTTTGTAGGTCCATAGGTCCATAGGCAGCACTTTTTTCGCTGGATTTGTGAACTTAAATAAAATATAACTAATAAAAATAAATATATTTACGGCTAAGTATATTCTTTTAAAATACACCTAACATTTTTACTGCATTGCGAACTTTCTTTACTGACTAAGAGTTATAAGAGTACGAATAATACTGTTGTAGAATTCGCAAACCATTCTGTATCGTTTTATTCCTAGTTAAACATACAAATCTAGACCTTATTTTTATAAAGTTGTATACACAATTAAAAAAAGCAAAATGAACCCAGTAGTATATTGACTAAATCCAGATCCACACCAGATTTAAAAAATTAACACTGCCTACTGATTAAACTAAACTTCACCTTATAGAATAATTTTTCTGTCAAAATCCTTTTATTGAGTACAATAGGTAGGTGGATACTTTTAAAACTACTGAAACACTTTAACATAAAAATTTAATTAAAAGAAAATATTGTGGCATATCGGATAAATGTGAAGGTAAATTTTTTAAAAATTGGATTGGAATTTGGAATATACAGGGATCTAAGTTTAATGGATACCTACGGGCAGCTGTAACCTAAGCAATTACAAGAACGACGGAAAATTGTACTAAAAGCCTCTTTGCAAAATCAAAGCGTCCATCAATACACCGTAGCGCTATCTCAGCGGAATTAACTCCAATATAAAAGGCAGTCACACTGGTAAAAATCGAAAGGTAGACAACTAAATAAACCACGAAGTGCATCACAATCCAGTGTAGGGAACGCTATTTGCATTTTCACCGAAAACATCTGCCATTTTGCCGACCAGAACGCTGGAATTGGAATTGCTTGGGTGACGGCTGCCCGTAGAGTCCTAGCAAGGACGAAACGGCCGTCGTGGTCTACCCGCCCCAGGGTATCCATTAAACTTGGATCCCTGTGTATTCTAATATAAAAAATAGTTACACACTTGTCCCATGTGCCACAATATTTTCTTTTAATAATTTTCGCGGACACTATATCATCTTCTATAAAAATTTAAGATAAATATTCGGAAACCTTTCCGGAGTAGCATGAATTTAAAACTTGCTTTTCGCATTTTTTTAACTATTTACTTGCTTATGTCACACACAAAGACAAAATACTTCAAATCCAACATAATTTAGGTTAGCATATTTTATAGAATGGATTAGTATCGACTTACAAATAATCCCATATGATTATTTTATGTCAATAACAGTACAAACCACATAATTGATTTACGAGTTGATTAAAATTTAATTCAAAAAATATATTCAAATAAATTAAATTAGACATCCCTCGATGTTAATCAATTCTATTTTTTTTATTGTGTAGGTAGGTACAGTTATTTATTACAGCAGATAAGTATAATTGGATTACACTCCAACGTAATACCTGTAATAGTTTTTGATTTTACAAGGTAAATATTGAACAATTTTGCTGTTTAGTTAAAATAGTACGATATAGAAAGGGCCTTATTATCATTTTTTATTAGTATTTAAATTTTAATGATCGAAGGCAATAATATTAAACTAAATTTTAACTTACCGATGCGACGTTTCGGAATATAAGGAATGTTATAAAAAACATTATAAAAATTGGCATAGCATTTACATTAATATTTAGATCTCTGTTTTTACTTCGCCTGTTTAGAAGGTGGAGACCAAATGATTTGCTCATCATGTATTGGTAGTTATTGATAAGGCAGAAATTATGGTTGCGTATTACTTAAAAAAAATTAAACTAATATGCCGGGTTGTCAATCAAGTTAGGCCAACGGCTATACCTCAGAAACTAGTAATCATTCACGGATTAATTTAATTTTTTTTTTGAAAAAAGTGCCTAAAAGAAGTTGCTGGAAATTTTTTTCCAGCCTGTAAAATGTCTGGAACAGTAACGACCAAGTTACAATTAAAATTTTATTCGTGTTTTGATTAACTAAGAGATATCGAAAATATCTGTAGTTTAATCGTTATATATGGGTATTTCTATTTTAACTTTAAATTTCACCAAAAAAACAAGAAAATATTTTTCTTTTAAATATTCACTTGGTTAAGTCGTTAAACATTTAATGTTACCTTCCAATTATTAAAAACAATGATGAAAGTTGGGTTCCCTAAATATTTTTATAGGCAAGGCAAGGGCAAAATTCTTAAAGTCACTGAAAATGTCACCTCTGTCCCCTTGCACAATGTTTAGATTTCTTGAATATCAATCTACTGGAACACATACATCTATATGTTTTTTGTTAAAAATTATTATCATATAGAAATTTTATTATAATTTTAGTAAATTTTATTAAAATAGTTAAAAATAATCATAGAAATTGGCCAGTTTTATTAATATTTTTAATTTTGGAAGAGATTTTTTGTTTTCATTGAAACAATATAAGTGCAAGCTTATGACAGTTAATATTATGGATACAGTTTTATCAGTAAATGGTGGCGAATTTAATTCTACATCCAAAAAGTAAAGATAAAATTGTTTTGAAGCAAATAAACAATGGGGACAGAAGTGACCAACAAAGGTACAGAAGAGACAAAAATATTCTATAAAATATTTATTCATTATTTTATTAAACGTGAACACAATATTGAAAGAAACGTAAAGTAATTTAACCATTAAAAATAAATGAACTAAAATATACCAGAACAGAGCAAATTAGCATTTATGTTAAACTTAAGTAGGTAATCCACGTTCATACTTCCCCGGCTCTGTAAGTTTTCCTATGATGCTCTCGTAATTAAATTCAAAAATATCAGCAACATCTGGAAAACCATAAATGTTCTTGTTGCTTTTTTTCTTAAGAATGTCCCTTCAAATTTTTGTCCTGTTGTTAATACTTGACATATGTAAAACAGAGGTTTGGAACCTTGTTTTCAACTTTTGAACCATTTTTTTCTTTGTTCTTTCTGCTCACGAAAAGGAATTTCTGTTATAACTTTAATTTTTTTCAGTAATTTTTTTTCATAATAAAGTTCTCTTTCCTGCCTGCAATATCCTTCGTGCTTTTCCTTATTCTGTCTTAAGTTTTTTTCGCTGTTTTTTTTTTTCTCGCGTTCTTTTTTACATTTTTCTTCAGTAGAAATAGTGAGTTTTTTAATTTTAGTTCCCTCTTTTATAGCTTGATATTATTTTGATTTCTTCGCATTATAGGTAGAATCAATTGTTGTTATATTTTTTGGATCTGCAATCTGACTTTTCCTTTTACCAAAGCTTTTTGATCCTGCTGTCTCTACTGGTAATTCCTTTTGCTGTCTTTGCTTCTTCTCATGTCATCATTGTTCATTCTCTCTTTGTCTTTATTTCTGCTTAATTTCTTCATACTTAGCTTTTTTTTCTTTGTTTTCTTTCATTATACGCTTTTTCTTTCATCATTTGTAGTTTGCCAATTAAACCATTAACATCAATAATAGTTTTTCTTTTCCCCGTAGAGTCCATATTCTAAAACAAAAAAATGCAGTTGAAACATATTTTAATACTAACTTGAAATCTGTTTTTATTGTTGATCCTGTTAACTCATTTCAATACTAATCTGACATGTTATAATTTTGTTTGTTCGGGTTTGTTCGGGTTTGTTCGGGTTTGTAATTTAATCCTATCTTAATCTTAATACATAAATTATATAAAATAATCAGTTTACCTATAGCTCAGTTTAAATTTGGTGATGCAAATGTGATACATTGTTTTGTCACCTCTGTCCCTCCAAGTCACTTCTGTCCCCTTCATGCAATTGAGGCAAAAGGGGACAGAAGGGACGGGGACAGAATAGACATTTTTTTCATTTATCTCTTTAATAAAAAAAGTTTGGTAATATTTTAGACTTGTTTACATTTTAGGTTTCTTGCTTTTGCATACGTGCATCGTAAAAACACTAAAAAGCAACAAATTAATTAAGCAAATACATTTTTGCCAAGGGACAGTGAAGACGGAATAATAGATTTACTTACCTTTCTAAGATTTTGCACTTTTATTTAAGGAAAACAAAAATTATTGCTCAACAATAACATATCGCACTAAGCAATGACGGTTTACTGAGTGGTTTTAATCTACCTTCCTAAAAAAAGCGCCATCTACGGATAAGCTACAACTTGACAAATGCCAAGAGACAGAGGTGACGGAAAATGCTGGGGACAACTTGTTGTTTAAGAAATATGAACCTATAATATATAGATTTATAAATTTTATGGCAATTTTGCGAAGTAAAGACTCTTAAAATTATTTTTTTTGATATGTGAATGTTAACACACATACATTTTTAGCTGGCAAAATGGGGTAGTATGACAAGTTTTATTAGTGGGGACAAGAGACAGAAGTGACAATTTGACTTTTGCTATTTAATTTAAACCGTAACCTTTGTAGAAAACTATGATTTTAATATGGTTCTAATTACCAACCAGTGTGTATCTTATGTTAAAAATTAAACATAAGTCAAATATAAAACTTCAGGGTAAAAAATGTTAACGGCACATGGTTTTTTAAAGTTATAATAGAAATACCCTTATAACGATTAATCGATGCACGACACCTACCAATAGATAGCAATATTCTATGACTTTGAAATTCACCACAAGATACCAGTTAAACGAGGTATAGTTTGTGTATCATCTATTAAAAAAAAGTCTCTACGAATACCACGAGGACCAAGCGGCTGGCAAAAGCTAGTTACATTTTTCCGAGTAATCATTCAGCAGCGTATCATTACACGAGAAACTAAGTAAAACAAAACATTTGCTTAAGTAATGTTTGTGTTTCACTTAGTTTCTTACAATACATACTTTCAACTTTGTTGTATGTACTTTGTTTTATTTTTATTGTTAATAATTGATGTATGCAGGTAATTCTTCTGGCAAAACAGCTCATTCAACGAAAAATATTAAAGAGGTAAAATAGCTTCCAAATACATCCAGTCACTCTACAAAAATATCTGGGTTGACATCAAGGCCGTAGCCAGAAAATAATTTATGGGGGGGTTTGTTCCAGTGGCGGATTTAGGATTTGTCCTAGGGGGGGGGGGGGCGAATAGGAACTGTGCCAAAGGCGCTCTTTTGCGCCGCAGGTGAACATTTTTTTGGTACCACGCCCTTTTTTGGGTAAAATAACCGTAAAGCTTAATCTACGGCAATATGCCAGACTTTAAAACACTCTTTTAATTTAAAAGAAATTCGAAATTTGAAAGGTCGGTCGACAAAATAAACAATAAACTATTTATTTTACTAATTAACATGTCTCTTATATTAAGTCATAATTATATCTAAGTATAATAATTATTATAATAAATTATATTATGTAATAATAAGATCAAAAACAAAATAAGAATGAAAACGAAAAATAAACAATAAGAACAAAAAAAATATCTAAAGTACCTACTTACTTCGTACTAAATTATAAAGTCAAGTTTCCTGTTCTTAGAAGAGAAAATATTTATGATTTTGTTTACATCTACGTTTATATCACGGTGGGCATATAGGAAAGCCAGACCATTAAGGCGATCTGCAGCCATTGTAGCCCGTAAATAAGATTAAATATTATGTTGTGTAACAACAAAATGAGACGGGCGCACTGTATATAACTGCAGTCTCATTAATACTTATTAAAAGTCTAAAATAAATATCTTTTCTGTATTTCGGGGGGGGGGGGGGGATCAATCCCCCTTGATCCCCCCCTGGCTACGGCCTTGGTTGTCATAACGCCGTTCATATAAAAAATGAGGAGAAATGTTGACGTATTATATCACTTTTATAACACTTCCACTTATGTACAGCCGGTGACTATACTACTAGAAAACGTCATTTTATAGTATTAGTCTACATACTAAAAATCATTAAAATCGATTAGCAGGTTTTCACGTAATTTAGGAAAAACCAATATTTTTACAAATTTTTGACGCCCTCTACCGGCTAAACGAGACAATCTTAGATATAACTAAGTCGGCTTAGATCAACCTATTTTGACGTCAGGAGTCTGTCGTCAAACGTTGTACACGTATTTTCCGTATAATAACCATTAAAAAAAAAAAACATATTAATATATAATACGTTAAAGTTTGTTCAGTTTTAAAAAATATTTTTTTAGTGATTTTAAAAGTCCATAGTTTTAATATTTCTTTATTTTTTTTCCGCAAACTGTTATAAATTGTTATTTCTTTATATAATATTGATTTTTGGCCAAAAGTACTCTTTACCATTGCTGTTTGAATATGATGATTTTGTCTTGTGATGTGAATAATGTTGCTCGAAGGAAATATTATATTCGATTGTTTTTCTTTAATAATAAAATGAAAGAGTGTATAAGAATGTCTAGTTTTAATTTATAAAGCTTTTCTAAATTTAAATATCCATTTGGTTCATATTAATTTATAGTTAGTTCTAAAAAAGGCAGTAGGTATGCATTTAATTATTTTGTTTTGTAGTTTTTTTAATGGCGGAATTATAGTTAAATTCGCTGATCCCCAGATTAAAATCATATACTGTAATTTTGAATAAACCAAAGAATAATATATATTTTTTAAATATTTTAACGATATATAATTTTTAGCTTTAAACAAAATGCCAATTATTGGTGAGATGTAACTTCTTAAATATTCAATATGTTTTCAACTTAAATTTTCATCAATACTATATAAACCAAAATTTTTTATTGTATTAGTATATTTAATTAAATGATTATCGAAAGACAGTGAAGAAGAAATATTATTATTTTTTAACTTTGATTTACTTATAAACAAAAAAGATGATTTATTAAAATTTAATGATACTTTATTAGTTTCAAGCCATTTACATATTATATTTAGGTCGTGGTTACTGTTATTATGAATTTGAGCATATAGTCTTCATGAAAATATACAATAGTGGTATCATCGGCCAATAATTTTATTTTACCTTTTAAATCTGATTTTGCTATAGAATTAATGTAGATTTAAAAAAAGTAGGTCCTATGGTTGATCCTGGCGGAACACCACAAGTTATGTTTTTTTGTGAACTTTTAATATTTTCAATTTAAACAAACTGTTTTCTATTATTTAAGTAATTTTTTAACAATAAATAAATATTTATTTATTTATTTAAATTTATTTTATTTTTTAACTTTAAACATTTCGAGATATACACCAAAACAATGTTTTCTCTGTAATTAGTAACTGCAAGTGCACACGAAAGAAATTTTAAGGAAATAGTGCTTTTTTAAGCTTTAAGTTTTTAAAGTAAAATATTTATGGACAACTATTAAGAATTTTATATTTACTAAATTTTACTAAATTTAATTAAAACCAATTTTAAAGTAAAAGCCCATGTGACGTGTAATGCAAAAAGCTATAGCTACTAAAAGCATTAGATAGATTTGTTTTCGGTCAGAAGGTAATAATTAAAAAAAAAATACATGTCAAACAAACAATCTTATCATTTATAACTTTTTTATCCCACACGTCCTTAAATCCTAGTTCACTTTATTTGGAGATTTATTACTTCATTCCATAAACCCCATCTCGATTATAATAATACGTCAAGTTTATTTACTGTCAAGAATACTAATACAGACATACAGTGCAGTATCACGGGCGTAGCCAGGATTTTGTTTTGGGGGGCAGACAGGTACCATGGAGATGAAAAGCGTCACAGGCTAAACAAATTTTGGGCAACAATATAATAGGTATTAATATAACGAGATTATTATACGATTTATAATAGTCGAGGACATTGCTAGGTGACGAGGCGACAGCCGAGTCACTCGCAATGTCCGAGACGGTGTTAAATCGCTAATAATCGAGTTATATTCAAAGCTTTATCGTATCATTGACAACGGCGATGCGAAAATAAAAACAAGGTTTTTGACATTTTATTTTGGCATTTCAAAAAGTCATCATTAAAATCATGCAAGATTTTAATATTCCTGACGATATATTAGCTGCAGCCAACATTATAAGGTTGAACTTGCTTCCGGACAAATCTAAAATCCATTATGAAAAAGAATATCGGCAGTTTTGTGAGTGGCGAAACAAAGTACATGTTCAAGGTGCAGAAGAAACGGTATTGCTGGCGTATTTCTCAAAACTCTCTGAGGAATACTCTGCTTCGTCCTTATGGCCGAAATATTCCATGTTACGAGCGACTTTAGAACTGAAGGAAAGAGTGGAAATCGACAAATACGGCGCCTTAATACGTTTCATCAAGAAGAAAAATGTTGGATATAGAGCAAAAAAATCGAAAGTATTTACAAGAGAACAACGAATTTGTGTGTTCTGCCTCAGACGAGAAGTTTTTAATGATGAAAGTGGCTTTTTTAATTGGAATTGGAGGAGCCTGTCGAACTAATGAATTAGCGAAGATGACCACGGAAGATGTTGACTTTTAGAGGACAAGCTGATTGTTACTATTCCCGACTTAAAAACCCACAAGAAACGTATTTTCGCTGTAATATTTGACGGCGAAGTCAATCCTGTGCTTTTATTTAAAAAGTACGCAATGTTAAGGCCAGACCATGTCACTCACCAAAGATTGTTTGTATCATATAGAAAAGGGAAATGTACTGTACAGCCCTGCGGTATTCATTTCTTCTCTAAAATACCTCAAAAAATAGCTGAGTATCTCTCACTTGAAAATCCTAATTTGTATACTGGTCACTGCGTTAGAAGATCTTCGGCAAATTTTCTTGTTAATGCTGGAGGAGATATATTAGAACTACAAGAACTTGGTGGATGGAAATCGTCGAAGGTTGCTAGAGGGTATTTAGAAGACAGTGTGACCAAGAAAGTTTCCATTGCTCGCAAAATTCAAATCGGCGATGTTTCCGGCAGTGGATTAGGTACTGGGGAACCGCACGAAATCGAAAGGAGTGCTTTCTTGGTCATTATTCAGTCTTCAGAGGGCATACCTAAGATCGTGGACGTTAAAGACAAAGGTGTATCCATCAAATTTGAAAACTGTCAAAATATTGTTTTAAATGTTTATGAAAAATAGTTCTAATATTATTTGCTATCTAACGTATTATGCTTTCGTAACTAACATATTAAATTATGGTAACTAATGTATTATGAGTAACTAAGGTTTTATGTAGGTTTTAGTATGTTTATGTTTTACCTATCTATTATTGATCTATAATACCTTAGAAACGGAATATGTTATGATAGCAATAATACCTGCTATCACACCTAGGGCATTATAAGCGGGCATTATGATAATGCCCGCTTGTAGAATACTTGGTCCAGAGAGAGTTCGGACTGTATTTTTCCGACTAAAAATAATAAAGTTTGTTAAACATATGTATTAAAATAAAATCAATAACTTACCAGTTCCTGGAAATATGCCATTAAAACATTTTCGGTTATTTGAAGAATTGTGTTCGTATCTTTCCAAATACCAAATATGCCATACTCCCGATCATACTGTTGCCTTGATTTAACTGGCAAAAGATTTTCGGTCGCTTTTATGACCTTTTCTCTTATATTTTGTGGAATTTCTTCCATTTTGAGCAAATCGTTAAATAAAAAATGCCAACTGACTAACTGACAGAAACATCAAAGTCAAACTTAACACCAGTCATTATCTACTTACGTATACAGGTACAGGTGCAACTTATTTTTTATATTGCGAATAAATAATGTAATTAGTCATTGAAAAACTCTTTTTTAGGTAAAACATAAAGCATTGTATGCACCACGGGCTTTACTGGACTATAATGCCCATCAGGCAGAAACCTATCCCTCGGGCCAGAGGCCCTCGGGCTATTTCTACCTTCAGGGCATTATAGTCCCCGTAACGCCCTTGATACATAAATAGCTATTATGATGTTAATAATTATAAATAAAGATATCATATAAAGATGACTTAATCTTCAATGATACGATAAACAATATAATAATTTAGTGTTAACTAATTATTAAGTACTTATAAACCATGAAAATGCCTGCACAAGTGCACAATAATTAATATAATATATTTGTTTATTTAACTGAGCGGTCACGTTGTTTGTTGTTATTTTCTGATTTTTCCCTCTTCGTTCGCTCCAAGGGCTATTCCCGAGGGGACCTTCGATTTAACGTGGGCTCCGAACCACGATCCTCAGTCATTAGAAGCACCCCCCAAGGGCTATCAACCCTTGGCTTCGCGCTTTCCATGACTTTGACCGATTTTGGAGTGTGTTCCTTTCCCCGCACCCTACGAGATATCCGATCTCATCCGGCCTGGTTACCGGCGTGAATGGGGTGAGTTTGGGGGATGATACATTTTTCTCTCTTCCCTAATTTTTGCTCGACGCTGGACGTATGTCAAGACTTCGGCCTTTTGCACACACTCACGGCGACCGTCCTAACGGCACCGTTAATACGGTTAAGGGATTAGGCAGCATATGTGACCTTTCAGTCCTTTCACACGCACCGGCACCGTGTACACGGTTCCGTTCCATCGCGATGTCACCGTGAGCCCCCACTACAATTCACGGCGACCGTTACCGTGTTGACTGAGATACATGCCCAGTAGAGTTTAAGATTTAATTGGTGCTTGCACATGTACCGCGCGTACGACATTTTCTTGGTTCATTGGCGGGAACATTGTTTTATTTAGTATATTTTATCATAATCATATTTTTCATAATGGCAGTAGATATAGATATGGATAGGCTTATAGGGTGAAGTAATATTCTATCGCGAACTTACCTGTGCCACGAAATTACCTTACTTCACACAAAAATATTAAATATTTTTGCTGCACACCGTATTTTATTATATAAGTTAATTTTATCTTCCTGATATTTTTTGATTTACATTGACTTAAAGCATCTCCTAAATAGTTTTTTATACATTGAAGTATGCATAGAAAGTTTCCTTATTTTGCGTGACGAATAAAATCCGTTCAAAATATATTTTTAATTTAATTTTTTTCTTTATATATCAAAAGGAAACTTTCTATGCATACTTCAATGTATAAAAAAATATTTAGGAGATGCTTTAAGTCAATGTAAATCAAAAAATATCAGTTAGATGAAATTTACTTGTTCCCTCAGAAAATAAAATACGGTGTGCAGCAAAAATATTTAATATTTTTATGTTTTTATTTTAAAAAGCCATAATATTATGAAAACAAACTAATCGGACTTATGATCGAGGTAATTTCTAACAAAGTCTGCAGAAAATCTTATTTTCGTACTGTTCGCTTGCCATTTATTTTTTATACAGGGTTATTCAGAAAATACGATTAAATCAATTTTTTTGTCCAAAATAAGCGAAATTTGGAATTTGTGTATAACTTTGAAATTAAAACAATAATTCTTAGTAAAAAAATATTCTAAAATGAAAGATGGAGGTACTTTACTCTTAGCGGAATTTCAAATTTTTGATCCTACCTCGTATACCATAAGACTTTTACCGGATTTACTGGGTGTTATTTTGGTTTGAGAACATGCAGAACCTATCTAAAATAAAATTAATTATCTAAACTTAAAGATAAAAACCTTTCCCATATGCTGCGCACTTTCTGCCGGTCACTGTATAAGGATAGAAACTGCACAAGAAGTGCCTGGAAAGAAATATTTTTGGAGGTCAATCCTGATTTTGATTGTAACAGCCAATATTTCCATAGGCTGTATGCACTCTCTCATAAATGTATCTTGACGTTGAAGCGAATTTTTTAATCGTTCGTGTAGGTCATTAAAGCTGGACATCCTAAAATAGTTGAAAAAGTTTTTTTTCGTCTTCCCTCAACTGACAAAATAGTACAAATAATGCACCGAATTGTTTCCTTCCCATATTGATGGATTGAACCCACAAAATTCTGTTTCGTGCCTTTCCTCGTTTTTTGATACGCATGTAGTAGTAAGTAGTAACAAGATTTATTTAGCAAAGTGCTACAATTTAACAAATTTTATAAAATATTTAAACTAATTTAACAATATCATCTTTAAAGTATTAAAAAAATAAAAAAAATTTTAAAAAATTTTATCAGTCACTATTTTGTTTTTTAAATAAATAATTTTTCAATGATTTTTTTAAATTTTTTTAAAGAGCTTTGTGATTTAATTAAAATATTCAAGTTAATATATTCACTTAATCCTTTATAGAAAACCGATTTATATGTCAAATGTTTTAATATCTTACCTAGACAAAAATCTTTATTATACCTGGTTGAATAGTTATGATTTTCAAAATTTTGAGTTATAAAATCTTTCAAATGGGAAGGCAGTAAGTTATGTTGTATTTTAAAAATAAAAGTACAAATCAAAAGAAATATTAAATTTTTAACATTTAACCACTGAAGTTTCGTTAACATTAAATTTATTTTCGTATATTTATCCACATTTAAAATTATACGCATAGCTTTATCATGCAAAACTTGGAGTCTATTAAAGACTCCATCATTTATATGTATAATTAATCATTTATGTGTATAAAATAGTTGAACAATATAAAAAATGAGGTAAAATTATAGTGTTATAAATTGTTTTTCGTGAAAATAAACCTAAATTTTGACTAATTCTTTTTAAATAATTAATTTTTTTCCCAATTTTAGATACTAGATTTTCAAAATGTAATTCAAATTTTAACTTAGAATCTAAAATTACTCCCAAATATTTAAAAGAGATAATTTCCAATTTTTCATCATCAACAAAAATATTTATATCTGTATTAATCGCGTTATTTCCAATAACCATAAATTTTGTTTTAGTAACATTTAACTTTAATTTTAATGTAAGACATAAAAATCGCCACAGCACGTCTATGATCCATATTCGAATCAAAATAGAATTAAACTGACGAAAACCGTGCATGTGTGCAAGGATAACACGAACGCGGTAAATCGCGTAACGGGTGCCGTTAGGACGGTCGCCGTGAGTATGTGCAAAGGGCCTTAAGCTGGGTTTATGCACCACTCTCTTAAGCATAAGCATAAGCTTAGTCTTAGTGTTAAGTATTCAACTTGGGCAATCTCATAAGAACGTTTATGCACGGTTTTAGTCTTAGGCGTAAACATAAGCATAAGAAATAACCTTGAAAAATTAACTAATTTTTAATTCTTACGACTAAGCTTATGTCAAACTTAAAATGCGCATGTGCAAAGGATGACGTGCACATTGACAGAAAACAGCTGGGAAATTTTTGTTGATTTTTGAGGTTTTGTTTGATCGAATCCAATTTTATCTTCAGCGTTCTTTTTACACTTTTTTTCTCAATTCTTCCACGAAAATATAATATGGACAACGATAAATTAGAGCTGCAGAGGTCCCTGATCGAGCTGGTAGAAAAATTTACCCAAATTTGGGACACAAGAGATGTGAAACACAGGGATAGTTTGGCAGTGGAAAATGCGTGGGCATCAATTTCCACGATATTAGAACTTTCTGGTAAGATTATAAAATTTTGGGGTATCTCTCTAGATTCACATAATTTTCTGTTTTAGCTAAAGATTGTCAAGAGTTATGGACAAGCATACGAACGAAATATGTAAGGGAAAGACGAATAATAAAAACCTTACCCTCTGGATCTGCAGCATATAAATGCAAATGGCCATTGTATGAAATGCTTGGTTTTTTAGATAAAGTTATTGCATCCCGAAAGTAAGAAATTCCAACAATATTTTATAATTTGCAAAGCGAGTTTTTTTCTGATCGGACAGTCATAATATATTTACTACTACCAGGTAAAAAGTTTATATTATAATCGTATTTCTATTATCTGATTTTTAGCTGGTTGTAGTAAATATAATATTATATAGCTAAAGCTTTCATACAACAATATTGTTTTAGAACAAAGGGAAATTTAAACTTGAGCAAGAGATCTGCAAAAGGTGATGGCCCAGACAGTATATGGCAGAGCTATACGGTGTCAGACGACGGGGATCTAATGGCTAATATTAATGAGTCCTAGTCCATCACAGTGGCTGAAGATGTAGTGAGGATAACGAGAGCGTTAACACATTTGATGACACGGAGAGCTTTAAAAGTCCATCACAATCTTGTTCTACCTCTGTCGCTGATGAACCTCAGCCAAAGTTTCAAAGCAGAGCGACAAAGAGGAAAAATGATGGGCCATTAGAGCGTTTGGTAGAAGCGTGTACTAGTGCAACTAAAAATTTAAACACTCTTCTAAGTGAACAAAATAAAGAAGATTCCACAGCAATACCAAAACCAGCAAACGTGACTGAAGCAGATTATTATTTTGCGCTATCCTTAATGGATGGCTTAAGCAAAATAACCTGTGAAGAAACAAAATTACGGCTAAAAGCCAAAATTTTAACTACTATTGCTGAGGTGGGGTTTAAAAAATAAATAATTTTAGTTAACTATAGAGACTTAGGTCATTTGTGAATTATGATATTTCTATATTTGTGGTAAATCTATATGTCTAACGTTTTTTTTTGGATACTGTAGGTGTAGTTTTAAGTGTTTTTGTTTAGTTCACAAACATTTATTTGTTTGGGTTTGTTTGTTTGTTATTTTTTCGGGTTTGTTATTATTTCAAAATGTGTTTGAGGTAATACCTAGGTTTAAGGATGATGAGTAAAGGTGCATTTACAAACATTTATTTGTTTGTTTGTTATTTTTTCGGGTTTGTTATTATTTCAAAATGTGTTTGAGGTAATACCTAGGTTTAAGGATGATGAGTAAAGGTGCATTTACAAACATTTATTTGTTTGTTTGTTATTTTTTTGGGTTTGTTACTATTTCAAAATGTGTTTGAGGTATAGGTTTAAAGTTGATGAGTAAAGGTGCACTTACATGGTCGATCTAAATTGAACGATTTGGATTCTTCAACTATAGTTCGGCCTAAGTTGAAAAATTACCTACATATAAACTTTTTGCTTTCAACTTAGGGCGAAGTATAGTTGAGTGAACCAAATTGTTTGACTTAGATCGACCCAGGTAAATAATAATAATATATTTATTTAGCACTTGGCTATTGAAAACCTTTATATTTTAATTTAGAAATTTTTTTTATACAAATATTATTATTTAATAAACATTTTTATACAGATCTATTTTCTTAATTGTTCCTACTCCCAGAAAATAACAATTTCCGAGAAACCAATCCACCTTCTTTAAATAGTATGTCCTGATCTTATTAAGAACTACCTTGTAAGTTTTTAATAAGCTCAGTAGGAAGGAAGGGCATTAAAAAGTAGCAGGCCGTTTCCAAACATGTTTTTGCATATAAGAGTTTCACTTAAAGGGAATATCAAAATTATTTTTAGAGCGGATATTGTAAGTTGTAAGAATGTTTTTCAGATGTTGGGATTAAAGTGATTTTTAAGATAAGATGGCATTAAATTATTGTTTGCTTGCGCCTTAATGGGGAAGAAATAAAACTATTTTGAACTTAAGTTTGTTTTTTGTTACTGAATATATTGTGTGAAAATCTACTTGGGAATAGGCTTTGAAGTTGTTTTTATTACATGTTTTGATAAAAGAAATTAAACATAAACAAACATTAAAATAAAGTAAAAAGATAAAAAAACATATCATTCTATAATAATACCATATAGTCTTAAACTTATAATAAATCTGGGGCTCCTCCTCGATAAATTTTATCCTCTTGCCATGGTACCCATCCTTCTTTTGCCACAAAATATTGTGCCAAAGTATCTCTCATAGCTACAACTGATCTTTGTGCATGATTTGAACCCAACCGTCTAACTGATCTTAATTTAATGTTCTCAGTTCTCCAATATCCAGGATTTAGATTTCCATCCCTGTCAAAATAATCCGAAAATCCTGTTGGGCAATACCTGCGTGATGTAACTGACATATCTAATTCACTACTTTGGAGGAAGTTATGTAATACAGTTGTAGCTTGTATAATTTTTTCACAAGTGTCTATCTTTCCATTAATGGTTCTTCGCAATATAAGCCAACGAGCACTTAAAATCCCAAAGGTGTTTTCTATACAACGTCTTGCCCGGGACAGACGGTAATTAAAAGTATTTTTCAAATTCCCTAAGTTAGTTCCCGGATAGGGCCTCATGATGTTTGTATGTAGAGGAAAGGCTGCATCACCTACCATGAAATAATTCATTTTAATATTAGTTTTTGGAAGATTTTGTGCTTGTGGTAAACCTAATGTGTTGTTTAATAATGCTTTTCCAAAACTGCTATTTTTCAAAACAGCAGAGTCATGATTTGATCCTTCTGCACCGATGTCTACTAAAGAGAAACGATAATAAGAATCACATGATGCCATTAGGACGAGGCTAAAACTTTTTTTATAATTAAAAAATTTGCTTCCTGATTTTTTTGGAGCTTTTATATTTACATGCTTGCCATCAACAGCTCCCACGCAATGAGGCATGTTCCATCTTTTGTAAAATTCTTCTGAGATTTGTAGCCACCTTTCTGTTGTTGGAACTGGCATATATAAAGGCATTAATACATTCCACAAAACCGTGCAGGTTTCTCGAATAATTTTGTGAACAGTTGTTTTTCCCACTCTGTAACCCCACGCCAGTTCTTGCATGCTGCAGCCTTCAGCGAGATAGCTAAAAGTAAACTTTTATATTGTTGCTGCTATATAAATATAAAATAAATTCAACTTACTGTAAGGTTATCATCAGCCTTTGAGCTGGTGATATAGGTCTTCGATTTTTTGCTTTCTGTAAGTATGGTTTTACCAAGGACAACAAATAATTAAATTTAGCAGGACTCATCCGAGTATATTTGAAAAATTGCTCATTATCTTCCTCTTTATATAGCATATCCTTTATTAATGTTGCAAAAAACCCTTCTTTATCTCTTTTTCGATTCATAGGTCTCACAGCATAGCGCCGGCGACGGCGGGTTGTACCATTTAGTTTATGTGCTATTCCTGCTATACTAGCACATATTATTGTGGCTAAAGCGATTGTTTTTATGTTTTTTTTTGATACTTTCATTTTTAAAAAATACAGCAATTTTTTGGCCAAGAAATGGTAAAAGGTTATGTTGTTATAATCAGATAACAGTAGTATGACAGACCCTGTGTCAAAATTTTCCTTAAGCATAAGCTTAATTTATTGTTGCATAAACACGTCTCCTTACCCTTAAGACTAAAACAAAGACTAAGCTTATGCTTATGCTTAAGACAGTGGTGCATAAACCCAGCTTTTTATACTACTAAAATCCACCGGGCTTGAACCAATTTGCCGGTAGTGGGATATGAACCCACAAACTCACTTCCTAGCTCAGCAACTGCCGCGTTAACCACGGAGCCACCGATGCCGCTTGAGCGGTCACGTAATATTTTAAGTAATAAATTAACACTAACACAAATAAAAACGGCAATGTCAGTATCGGACGTTCGCATCCCCCGCAGTGTTGGTGCTTTTATTTCATAGTTTAAATAGCCTAATGAGGTACCTATTAGGCTGGGCCGTTTTATATGTAAAAAAAAATTGGCCGATTTCCTTTGGGCTCATCGCGAAAAGAGTGCCTCATGATACCTTTAGAGCACACGTAAAATATGGTTGAGGTCGGATTTCAACTTATGCCTCCGGATTGGCTTTGAAAATAGCGAATTTAATAAAAAAAGTAGAATTTTTTTAAACATAACAGCAAGGCAACCACGGACAAACAATATATATTTATAAAATAAAACACAATTTTATTAGTTTTCTTTATGTACTAGAAAAATAAAAAAGACAAAACATAATTTTAGAATTCATAAACGTTAGGTGGTTTAGTGGGTACGCAAAAATTTCGAAACTTTGCCTACAATCCGGAGGCAGAAGGACTTATCAGAATGGAATACTATTTTGCACACGTTAGTTTTAAATCGTTTTGCACCTTTTTCGCGATAAGCCGCCCGGAAAAATAAAAAATAATAAAAACGGCCCAACCTAGTACCTATGTCTACCTAACAAAGATAAAAAATGTTTTGATGGTTACTTAATAATTTTATTTTAATTATTTAAAGTTTACAGTGGGTTTTAGTCATTTAACAAGTCAATAACAAAATGTGCTTTTTAGCTATTTTCTATTTTCTGATAATATTTATGGCTCCTGGAGCGAGCAATTCCCCTTAGCCCCTCCCCCCTCCTGTTACGCCGGTGTACCCTACCGTACACAAAATAACATGTGTTCAATATTTATACATAACAAATAGTGCTGCCGATAATAATTAAAGTAAAGATTACCTTTACCAAGTTGGCAATCATAACATGATTGTTTACAGACTTTTACATCTTTGTCTATGTTAGGCTTTGTAAATTTAAGTAGGTTCGACATTGTCGACGCACATATCAGGGCCGTAACCAGCTATTTTGGCGCCCTAGGCGAATTACAAATTTTTCGCCCCTTCTTCCCTCAACAGAATTTTAAATAAATCGAACATTTTCAACACTAATTTGAAGTAAAGCTTTTATGTTTATTTTGCTGCAATTTACAATGACAATATAAGGGTAATTGTTGAATTGCATTATACAAAATATATTCAAATTTCTTGATTCACAACAAAATTTTTCGAGATTTCATTACAGCGAATTCATCAATTATATCGTCAAAATCAATACTCTGAGCAATCTCATATTCAATCGACATAATTGCCTAGTTCAAGTTAGTCAATCTTATTTTACGTTTCCAATGTTAGAATATTCTATGATTTTCACTGAGGGCGCTTGTAAAATTTAATACAATTATTCTATATTAAGTTAAGCGGGAAAAATTTCGCGAAATTTGAAAATTGCTAAATCTCAGATTATTTGGTCAATTTTTGGCGCCCCCTCGGTGATTGCGCCCGAGGCAAGCGCCTCAGTCGCCTCACCCTCAGTACGGCACTAGCACATATTATAGGTGATTCTTGGCCATTACGTTATTTTTTCTCGGTATTTAAAATAAAATACTTAAGTACCAATTCCAAATACTTTAAGTAGGTAGAGGGACATTGCTAAAGTGTACCGTCGCTCGATTGGACATTATAGCACTGGCAAATACAAAAGAAATATAATTTGACATAGTTAAGAATAAAAATTAAATATAAAAAAAACTACAAAAATATCTATTGATATCTATTGAATAATAAGTTAGTAATAAGACATCAGGAGTGCCAAGGTGCACAATACGGGATAAAACGATGGACCACTGATGAGCAGAAATCAGCTAAGCACCATCACGGGAATACTAACATGACACATGGCTGAAGAAGCACCTGCATGCAACTGTATAACGAAGACCTAAGCTGTTGCTTATGCGGACCAGAAAGGGTTACCGTACAGCACATAATCTGCCAATGCGAGGCATTGTATAGGTTAGGTTAGGTTAGAGTGGCACACGTAGTCCTATAAGGACCGTTGTGGTACCACACATGTTCCGCGGAACCTATTTGCATCAGCTTCCTGATTGTTAACGCGATTATAGAAGAATCTTGACAGCTCATTCAAACCAGCCACTGCTGTTAATAAACTTAGTAAGTCGACCCAGTTGCAGGCTGCTCACTTCCTCCAGATCATTAAAGAATGGTTCGCCCCGTGCATTGAACCTTCTTCTCTCGAGGCCGGGGCATTCACACAAGAAATGCTGCATACTTTCCTCCTCTTCTTCATCTCTGCAACTTCTACAGAAGTCGTTAGTTGGTATTTGCATACGTTCAGCGTGTCTACCGAACAGGAATGTCCGGTGACTACGGCATTGATGTTTCTTAGGTCTTTCCGACTGTGCTGTAATAATAGCGCTGCGGTTTTCCTGTTATTAAGTAGGGGCAACAATTGCCTCGAGATGCTAAAAGTTGTAAGCCCTATTCGATCTATCTATTCTTTGATTGATCTCAGTGGTCTAGCCACAGTATTTTCTGCTAGTTCGACAGACATGCTTGCGCCCTCTCTGGTGAGCGCATCAGCAGTCTCGTTGCCATATATGTTGCTGTGTCCAGGAACCCAAAACAAGGTGATTCGATGTTGAGCACCAAGTGTGCAGAGATTGTTGCGACAGCGCCTTACTAATTTTGACTTAGTACTGCTGGAGCAAATTGCCTTTATGGCTGCTTGACTATCCATATAGATAGCTATAGATGCAGGTCCTCTCAAGCCAGGGTGATCCCGCAGGGTATTGACTTTGGGAGGTCCGCTGTTTCTGTGATGAAGTTGCAAGAAACTCGATTAAAACTGAACTTTACAAGATTGAAGAGGCATTGTATCGGAAACATCAAATACTCTGGCAACTAAGACTAAAACCAGAGGATATACCGACACTATCCCCAGCTGACCTATACAAATGAGTGGAACTAAAGTCTATTTTTATTCGAGATGGACACGACATAAACATTGCCAGCGCGTGATCAGCGCGTGATAGAAGGGATTGTCCAAATCTTATTGGTCGTTCCGATGGAGGATCAAACGATCGTGCCGCTTTTAACACCTGCATCTCCAGACAGTCTGGCTATTGTTTTTATACAGTATTGTAATAGGGCTCTTTGACGATTTGCGTGTTTTTAAAAGATTTTTAATAGGCATTAGAAAATATTACACCAGAAAAATGGCAAAAATGTATTGCACATGTCCGGGAAAATGTGGAAACTAAAATGTGGGAACTAGACAACATCATGGAGATCCAAGTGGAACGCCTTGTGATTCACGTTAGCGAGAATGAGGATACAACCTCAACCAGTAGTGATTCAGATCTATCTGAATAGTGCTTTTTTATGTATTAAAAATACATTTTTTACTTTCACTACTTATGTGACCAATATCACGGTTGCCCACAGGTTTTTTTTTTCACATGGTGAAAATATAAAATATGCTTATAGAAAATAAGTGATTTTTAAACATATTGTGCAGAAAAATAGTACGATAAAATAAACTTTCAAAAAGCAGTAACGCCATTTGCCTCCGCCCTATCACCTTTGCGAGCCATCCATCAGATACCAACATATCTTGCAAATATAAATTGCTCTTTGTGTTACCGAATAGTTTATACTAATTTGTGATGGTAAGTGAACAAAACAACATAAATTTATTTTTTATTTAAAAAAATAGGAATTATGTTCTAAAAAAAAGATGTGATCTGACCTATCCAACTGTAGTACCATGATTACTGTTATAAAGGTCTTAAAACCCTAAGGTAGGAATGTAAAATTAATTTTGCTCCATCTCATACCGGTTTGGCATAAAAAGCTGTCAAATAGGTTAAAATAACGATTTTCAATTGTTTATAGCTCCTAAAGGTATAATTGAATGTTTTCAAGTGATATATTATTATACTCGTACTTTTATGTAGAAACAAAAAATGTTAAAATATATACGGTGTCCCATTTAAAAAAAAAACATTACTTTGGTCTGCCACGTTTTTCTAGGACACCCTGTACAACTAAAATTATTATGGTCTTATAAATCCTTTAAAACCCTAAAAGTCTTGTTTAAAACTTTTTTTTGCTAAACATTATACTTTACGAAATCGACCGTTCTGGTTCTTTATACTCACCCTGTATATCAATAGATCTGACCCTACCCACCAACCTACAAAATGTGTAATTGTTCATATAGCATTTTTCACACCAAAAATAATTTAAAAAAATATTGCAAAAATAAGATTTTAACGATTCTAAATGCGGCCCTTATAAATATAGCTATTAGGGAAATCACGTGCTCATGGCATGCTTTTGTTTTGGTCGTGTCCATCTCGAATAAAAATAGACTTTAGGATACATTATTTTACAAGAGTAATTAATAATCAAAAATTATGCATCGATCATATTTTTATTAAACCTAAAAAACCTAACCAATTTTAAATTATTTATATTTCAAAGAACTATATACTGACTAATGTCTTATTATTTTACAAAATCTTTCAATAACCAATGCAATCGATCCAGATCGATACAATATAAAACCTATTAATTATAATAAATTGAAACAATATTTTATTAAAATTAATTGGGGCCAATATTTTTATTAACTAAATAAAAGTTGAAAATTGTAAACATCAAAAAACAAATATACCAAGAAAAGAATGGATTACAAATAGTTTCCTAACATCAATAAACAAAATAAATAAACTTTACACAAATGTAAAAAAATGAAATAACGAGTTCACAAAATAAATACAAAATTTATAAAAATAAATCATTCTCTAATACAAACACATCTAAATAATTATGAAATACTATGATGGGGAGGCATAAATAAAAACCATCTCAATTGAAACTCTTCAAAAATACATTTGGAAAATTATTTACGTAGAAGACTACCAATATTCCACTGAATTGATATAGGGAAAGCAAAAAAATGGACATTAGAGAACTATTTTCTTATAACATGTTAATATATATGTTTCGAAATAAAAATATAATTAATTATAATAATCACACACATGAAACGCGTCATAAAAATACAATTACATAATAAAAACAGAGTAAACAAAACAATAAGACACAAACATTATTTAAACATCAATCCATATATTTTTTATATTATACTAACCAAAGTCCATTAAAATAATTAAGTCAATAAATAAATATAAAATTAAAAATTGGATATTATCTAATGCAAGATTATATATATATTTCTGGATGTCTTTAATCATTTATAATAATTTAAATAAATGATAAATGCATAGTATGCACAGTATACAGGGTCCTGCAATAGTGCGTCAGGCTTTCATAGCTCCTATACGAATTTAGTTAGGAAAATATTTTTTCATAGACAGGGTGGCCCAAAAAAGTGTGGTCATAAAAACTTGTGATTTTTTAAATGGGATACCCGAGATACCCCATATTTTTTTGCATATTTATTTTTATGCTCTTGTCCTTTATATATGCCTAAAATTTTGCTTGATTTGCTTTGGTAGTTTAAGAGCAATCAATTCAAAATTAAAAAAAAAATATTTTGAAATCATGGAAACAATATCAAAAAAACAATCTAAAATTAGTTTTTCAACCACGGTATTAAGTAAGTTTAATAACAAAAGTTTTAAAGAGATTATGAATCGAATAGTATTTACCTATTTTATACAGGGTGTTCATAATAAGGTTTGAAAAATGACACATTTCTAACCTATCTTTCTCAACTTTTTCAAATAGAACACCCTGTACATTATTTCGGTATTTTATATAAAATACACAAGCTATTTTTTTTTGTAGTATAAGCATATAGGTTATTTCCAGCCGTTTTCGAAATAAATGCAAATTTCATAAATTATGTTGATTAAACAGAGTTTTTTTTTTAAATTAAGCGTAGGCGACTATACTAATAATTAAAAACTACAGTTATTGTTCAAAATGTCTTCCATTTTGTTCTGTGTACAAGCCAACACGTTTTCTAAAAGATCGGTTTTTTCCCTTAATATTTCAGGGGAAATGCTAGCAAACACGTCTCTTATCCATTGCTGCATATTATTAGCAGTTGTAGGTGGATCATTGTAAACAATTTGTTTTACGTGTCCCCATAAAAAAAAGTCTAGTTTTGTAAGATCCGGCGATCTAGCTGGCCAGACCGTGGGTCCGTTTCTACCGATCCATTGGTTCGGAAAGGTATCATCAAGATAATTTCTTACCTCCCGTGAAAAATGTGCCGGAGCACCATCTTGCTAAAACCACATCCTATTTCTTGTATATTGCGGAACGTTTGCCAATAAACCTGTCTTGTCTGTCAGTATAAGTTAGCGTATGAATACAATTCCTAACTAAATTCGTATAGGAGCTATGGAAGCCTGACGAACTATTGCAGGACCCTGTATTATAGTATACGTGACAATGTTTTTTAAATATATTTACGCTAATGGGGTCGAACTAAGCCAGACACAGCAATTTGAACGTATATTCCTGATCCACTTTTACAATCCCGAGCCATATACAGGGTGATCCCTAAGTACATCAAGAAAATCTAGGATATGATTCCTGGCATCAATTTAAAATGAAAAGTTCACATGGACTTATGCCCTAAAATGCTTACCCTCTAAGATACAGGGTGTTAAAATATTTTTTTTAAATATTTATTTTAGTTAAATTTCAAAAATCCTTAAAGATACGGTATTGAAAATTCGTGCTTATCTATTTTGGATCAAACTTCACCTTTTCATTAAAAAATGTTTTGCTTCCTTCCACCAGTGGCGTGCGTACCAGATACCAACAATATTGTTTTGGTGAAAATATTTGATACGCCACTGATTTTTTTAACTCTGATGCATTTTTCTGCATTTTTATGCATTATTGATACAAGCTGAACAAGAGTTGTCTCTACAATTTTTTTGAAAAAGCAGTAGATTTAAAGATAACTCTGATGCCGTATGGGACAAAATTAAGTTTTTTTTTAATTTTTTCTTTAAATCCACTGCTTTTTTTAAAAATATAGTAGAGACAACCTTGCTCAGCTTGTATCAATAATGCATAAAAATGCATCAGAGGTAAAAAAATCAGTGGCGTATCTAATATTTTCACCAAAACAATATTGATGGTATCTAGTACGCACGCCACTGGTGGAAGGAAGCAAAACCTTTTTTAATGAAAAGGTGTAGTTTGATCCAAAATAGATAAGCACGAATTTTCAATACCGTATCTTTAAGGATTTTCGAAATTTAACTAAAATAAATATTTTTTAAAAATATTTTAACACCCTGTCTCTTAGAGGGTAAGCATTTTAGGGCATAAGTCCGTATGAACTTTTCAACTTAAATTGATGCCAGGAATCATATCCTAGATTTTCTTGATGTACTTAAGGATCACCCTGTATAAGGCTTAGGATTATTTTCCCTTGTTAACCTTTAATGCGGCCTTGAAAAAAACGTTGATTTTTTTTTAATGGCGCTACGTATTAAGAATAGTCTAAGATAAAAAAAAAATGTTATTCTAGTTATAGGATTCATTTCATACTGGCTCAGGTTTGTACGAATCTTTAAAATATAGTTCCCTAATAATCATATAGGTGCGCAAATGATGTATACGAATATATATCTGCAAACAAACAAATCTGATCCAGTAAGAAGTGAAAACAGTGTTACAGTTTTTGGTTATTGTATTGCCTTTAGACGTTCGGCGCCGGCGACGGCACGTTCGCTAATATTTAGCATGTGCTATGACAAAAAGAAGTAAAAAAAATTTATATAAATGGTACACCCAAGTACGAGAGTGAATATTTGTGTTACAATACATTTTGTTAATATTTAAGTCATACAGAGGCGCACCCAGGGGGGGGGGGGGGGGGGCAAGGGGGCCTTGGCCCCCCCCAAAACCCCCAATGAAAGGAAAAATTATGAAAGTGGATAAGTATTTTAAAAAGTAAATTTTCTTAGATTCACCTCACGGGCCTCGTTTGAGGGGGGCCAGGTGGGGCATTTGCCCCACCCCTCCCCCTGGAAGTTGACTTATTGACAAAAGTTGACTTATTGAGGTTTAATATGGTTTGATTGAATGTATGAATTTATTATTTCGAGTTCCCCCCCCCCCCTAAGAAACCGTTTAACGACTCCCATGACTAGGCTATTGCGATCTTCCCTGCAAAAGTACCTGTTAAAAAAGCTCCAAAGTTCTAGAAAAATGCGTAACTTAAAAGTTTATTAAAAAAATTGCTTCCAGCACTGGTTGGCGGGCCCCCCCTAACATAAAATCCTGGGTGCGCCGCTGAAGTCATAAATAGTGTTATACATAAACACAACTTAACAACTTCTGAATCCGGTAAATATAGAGTGTAGCCCATTAAATTTGAAACAAATATGATTTTTTTTGTTAGGTAGTTGTTTTTTAGTTGAATTTTAAATACGAATTTAATGACTTATTAGCTTTGGAAAGTTAAAACAATTCAAAGGATTTTTTAAATTTTAACGTTTTGTCATCAAACGCCGGTTCAGTATTTCAAATTATCAATTCTTTACCATTACGGTCCTTACCATTATTTTTAGGATTAAATATCAAAATTTCATTACATCTCTGGTGTTGTTGAAGCCGTTAATTTTTTTTATTAAAATTCTAGCCAGAAGTCTGATTTACCATAGCCATATTCAAGGCATGGAGTAATTTAATTTTTTATTTATATTATTGTTTTTATAGTTAGTGCTGATATACGATATTTTATTTTTTTCGGAACAATTTTCAAATAGTCATAAGCATTAATTTGTGTATTTTCTTTCACATCTTCGGTTTTATCTAATAGTTGATACGATGTTTAGTGTTGTTATAAGCTTTCATAATAAATGGAATTATTTGCAACCATCTTCTATACGATCCTCTAGCCGAGAATGGCATACAGGAACTATTTTTACTTCTTATAACATTTTTAATATTGGACCTTTTTTCCTTGCTATATGTAGAATAACGGTGTGTATAAGTGTATTATATTTTTTCGTGATAGCTTAAAAGTTGTTAAATAAAATTCTTTTCCCATATCACTCTGAAGATTAGTTCAGATACCGACTTGTCACTTTTTTATGGACCGATTTTTTAAAAAGTGACACGTGGAATTTATAAAGAAGTAGTAAAAAGTTTCTTAAAAGTTATTTTCTTCTTTTTTCTATTTTGATCGGATTATAAAGATTTTGTTTTGAAAATTTACAATGAACTTTTTAAAATTAACTTCTATTGGGGTTACTGAGTTCCAGCAAAACTTAGTACCCCAAACCTATTTTACATTTTTTTTAATTTAAAGCAAAAGCAATTTCCTTTTTGAAAAACTTTTTTTAATCATTTTTATAGACTTTTCATCTTACTCTTCAAGCACAGTAATAAAATAATATGCCATGCTATTTTATTTTATTAAAATTTTTTTAAAAACTTGAATTCTTGGTAAACAGGGTCATCTAAAAGACGAAGTGTGAGCTAGCAATCACGACCAGGGCCGTAACCAGGATTTTATTTCGGAGGGAAGGGGGGGGGGGAGGTTTAAGTTTCTTGCCGATTCATGGAAAGGGAGTTAAGGCGTCGGTATGGGACGCAAAAAAAATTTCGTCTTACTCAAGTTTATATCGTTATTTGAAAATGAAGTACAGAACAAAAAAAATCTTAAGAAAAAAGTAAAAAATTAAAAATAAATTTTGTTGTACTAACAAGTTCTAATACTATATAACAAAATCAAGCCTTCTGGTTGTAGTGGAAAACGTATCTAACACCTCTTCATTAGGGATATTTATTTCCCGGTGTACACTCATTAGTGCTAATCCAGTCAGTCTATCTTCACCTGTTGAGTTTCTCAAATAAGTTTTTAATCTTCTCAATGTTGAAAAAGATCGTTCCGGCGTAGTTGTCGATACCGACAAAGTAGCTAATACCTTTAGTAAGGCAAATATGCTCGGGTATATATCAATGTTGCATTCATTGAACGCAGCGAGCGCGTTGGTGGAAATATAGTACTTCCGGTTTGACCGGAAGTTGACACTATTGGAAAAATAATAAAACTCGAAGATAGGGACATGTAAGCCGTTTTGCTCTAAGACGTACAGTTAGAAAGCTAGACGCTATCAAAGTTCAAAAATCTCATTTTTTAAGAGTCAATGTCTCGGAAACTGTTAAGTATAGACTAATAATGCATTTATTAAAAAATGTTCAGAATTTTATGCAGAATCCAAAAAAATTATATAAAATAGGGGTATCCCCCCCTCCCTCCTAGGGGCTTGAAGTAACAAGATTGACAATATACGCAAAATATGTCCCCCTCGAAATAAAAATCGACGGGTCCGAGCGATTTTCCACATTTTCATTTTAAAGCAGGAAAATCGAGGTGGGAAATTTTCAAATGAACACCCTGTATATATTCATCAGAATGGTGACCAACTGCAGCGCCTCTAGGATGAAAGTAAATGGGGAATGCAACCAAAACAACATTAGACAGGTGGGCGCAAAAACAACATCCACCTCGATGGAACGGTACACCTGGTCAAACACACGCACGGGCCTTTATCCGTAAACCCTCAAAGAAACTATCAACTGGAATACTATTATTGACGCGTATCCAGTTAAAACCAGTGACTGGTATGTTAACAGGCCATTGTCACTTAGGGAATCTACAATGGACCTATTGAATGTAGACTTTGCGGCGAAGAGAACGAAACCGCCTCTCACATCATATACAACTGCGAAGCACTAACATATATACAGGGTGTTCCGATGATCATGTTACAAAATTCTAGGGTAGATAAAACACACGAAAATAAGAAAAAAAGTTCATGTGAACATGGGTCCGGAAACGCTTCTTCAGGGAGCTAGGGCCCTTCGAAGATGACCTTCAAAAACTACTTTTCGTTTTATAGCTTCGGTACTACTGCAGCTATCGCAACCAATTTTGGGACATGAAATCTAGTTCGTAGGTTCATCAATTTGAGCCTTCCGGATTTTGTCACCTTTAACCAGGGGCGTACAAACCAAGGGGGTATTTGAGTAAATTTGACCCTACTCCTCTTAGGCTTTAATTTCTTACCATTTTTATATCTGATTATGATTCTCCAATGCCTTTTACATAAAAAAGGTACTCTTAGTAAAAATCGCTATCTGTCACAGTTTCCTCCGAAAATGGCTAAATCCAATCAATAATAAATTATTGGTCTTAAACCAATTATTTCGTTGAAATATGAAAATGAGGTTCAGTACAGATAGTTGTCAAAAATCTGTCAATAAAATATTGTGTCGCCAGTGAATCATGGATTATACTTTCGCCGAATATGCCGATATGCTATTAATTTATGGCGAAGTTCATTGCAATGGAAGAGCCGCTTCAAGATTGTATCAGGAGCGGTTTCCTGAGAGGCGTGTACCTGCTCACACGCTATTCGAGAGGGTAAATCAGCGCATAAGGGAAACTGGCTCCGTGAAAATAACTAGGCCAGATAATGGCGCTCAAAGAACTGTACGAACTCCAGAATTTGAGGAAGAGGTACTCCGACAATTCGAGGAAAATCCTAGTTTTAGTACCCGAGCTGTTGCAGAATCCATGAATGTAAGTCATGTACGTGTATGGGAGATTGTTAACGAACAACTTCTTCATCCTTACCATCGCCAAAAAGTACAGGAATTGAGACCAAATGATTATGCACCCCGCGTAGAGTTTTGCGAGTGGTTTCTTCAACAGTGTACACAAGAACCCCAATTTCCGAAATTTGTGCTTTTCTCTGATGAGGCTGTTTTTACGAGAGAAGGTATTTTTAATTCACGGAATAGCCATGTGTGGGCGGAGGAAAACCCTCATGCTCTTCAAATAAGAGGGTACCAACATCGATTCTCGGTGAACATGTGGGCTGGAATTGTTGGAGAACGTCTAATTGGACCAATCATGTTGCCTCCTCGACTAACTGGGACGGTGTACCTCAATTTTTTAAGATACACCTTACCTGAGTTATTGGATGAGCTGTCCCTCGACATACGTCGGAATCTATGGTTCCAGCATGATGGAGCACCCGCTCATTTTGCACATGTCGTACGTGAGCACCTCGATGATCGTTTTAGAGGACGTTGGATTGGACGTGGAAGCGATGTCAACTGGCCAGCCCGGTCCCCAGATTTAACTCCTATGGATTTCTTTCTTTGGGGACATATGAAAAGCCTTGTATATGAAACTCCAGTTCAGTCGGAGGAAGATTTGGTGGCTAGGATTTCTGTTGCGGCTGAAATGGTCCATACCATGCCTGATGTTTTTACTGACGTCAATTTAAATATGCTACGTAGGTGTAATACATGTATTGAACGTGGTGGCAGGCATTTTCAACAATTGTTATTTTGAATTTATTTTGGTACGTACAGGGTCAGTCAACGACAGCGTTAGTAAATTCATCTTCAAGACAAAAATTTACTCTGCCTTATCCTTGACTCACTCGTTAAACCTGTTTAATTGTTTTTTTTTTGAAATATTTTGTATACGTTCCCTTTTACTTTTTATACCCCCAATTTCGAAAAGGCAATAAATCTCTCTAATCTAATTTATTTTCATTAAAGAAAAAGATTTGACTAACTTATAATGCTCACTATCTGTACTGAACCTCATTTTCATATTTCAACGTAATAATTGGTTTAAGACCAATAATTTATTATTGATTGGATTTAGCCATTTTCGGAGGAAACTGTGACAGATAGCGATTTTTACTAAGAGTACCTTTTTTATGTAAAAGGCATTGGAGAATCATAATCAGATATAAAAATAATAAGAAATTAAAGCCTAAGAGGAGTAGGGTCAAATTTACTCAAATACCCCCTTGGTTTGTACGCCCCTGGTTAAAGATGACAAAATCCGGAAGGCTCAAATTGATGAACCTACGAACTAGATTTCATGTCCCAAAATTGGTTGCGATAGCTGCAGTAGTACCGAAGCTATAAAACGAAAAGTAGTTTTTGAAGGTCATCTTCGAAGGGCCCTAGCTCCCTGAAGAAGCGTTTCCGGACCCATGTTCACATGAACTTTTTTCTTATTTTCGTGTGTTTTATCTACCCTAGAATTTTGTAACATGATCATCGGAACACCCTGTATATCTATAATATATAAGTTATATATAAAAAAAATATAGCACAAAGCGCCCCACGCTTTTTTCACAATAATGCTAATGTTTATCGTTCATTATTATTTTCTGCCTATATTAAGAATTGCAAGAATTATTTTAAACTATATTTATTTTCCGCTTTTTCGTTCGATTAATTATTATTAAAGCGTGTTTTTTAACTATATTTATTTATGTTTTAGCCATACCTCGTCGACATATAACGACATCTGCAGGAATCGATACGAGACCTCTGTGATATCTTCGGGGTCAAAACATTAAAACTACTTAGTAATTTTCTATATAGTACTTAATACTATATCAAGTAACAATTTTTTATAAAGAAAAACCGTACGTCTGTCCGTCTGTCTAATTATGCTATGATTTAATCCTAAGGACTAAAATGCTGTTGCCGTAATGGTAAAGAAAGAATAATATTCAACATATTGATGATGTAATATTTAATGACAAAATTTAAAAACGATTTGACTTGCATTACATTTACTTATACAACCAAACATATAAAAAAGTTTTTAACTTAGATTACATTGGTCATTTATACAGGGTGAGTCGGGAGGTACGGACCAAATTTCAGGAGTATATTATACACGCGAAAACAATGTAAAAAACCCATATTATGTTCTTATCCGATTTTTATTTGTTTTCAAGTTATAGCGCAATATCAAATTTTTTTCTACGTTCCACTTTATCAAAATTTTCACGTAATTAGAGTATGCCATGCTTAAGACTTTAAACTATTTGACATCTATGTTGTCTTGACAATGTGTCTGTGTATTGTGGTAGTAATTAAACGTTTATTTTCAAGTATGAGTGATTAAAGTGTTACAAAATGCCAAGTACTTATTCAAATTTAGAATATGCAAATATGGTGTTTATTTATGATTTTTGTAATGAAAGTGCTACAGCTGCTGTTGAAGAATATCGTCAACGGTATTCACATCACAAACATCCGACTATAGAAACGTGTTTACCAGAGTTTTTAACAATTTGTGCTTTCCAGTGCCAACATAACATCTGAACGAGCTACTCGACAAGGTTTAGGAGAAGTAGAAAATATTCTGGGTTTAGTAGAAAAAAATGCAACGACCACAAAAAAGAGTATTAAACACACTCCACGAGCAAGGCTTATATATACCATGTACAGAGAGTACAGCACCGGAAGATTATGCTAAACGTATTGAATTTTGTCGGTGGATAAATAATCATCGTGTTGTATTGCGTATACTTTTTACAGATGAAGCAACATTCCCCCGTGACGGTTTTAATAATACTCGTTACTCTCATGTTTGGTCAATCGAAAATCCCCACGCAACAGTTGAAAGTAATTTTCGACATAAGTTTTCGGTTAACGTGTGGTGTGGTATGCTCGATAGCTATTTAATTGGCCCTTTCATTTTGGAGAATCGACTCACAGGAGACAACTAGCTAAATTTTTTACAACATGAGTTACAAGGACTACTAGAGGATGTTCCTGTAAATATCAGAAGGCAAATGTATTACCAGCACGATTGAGCTCCTGCACATTTTGCTCGTCAGGTCAAGCAACATTTAGACGAAACATTTCCAGGGCGTTGGATTGGTCGCGATGGTCCTATTAATTTTATCCTTCAAGATCTCCAGGCCTCACACCACTAGATTATTGTTTATGGGGCTGGTTTAAAAATGAAGTGTATAAAGTAAAAGTGGACACTCGGGATGCACTAATTCGACTTATTAGAAATACTGCAGCCAATTTTAAGAAAGCAATTAGAAGAATCTTCGTAGACGCAGCAGAAAATGTTTAGAACTCAATGGCGGTATTTTTGAAGATTTATTAAAAGAACGCTATGATTAGGAAACCGTAAATATATGAACTTTTCTTTATTTGGTATTACGCTATAACTTGAAAGCAAATGATTATCGAATAAGAACATAATATGGGTTTTTAAAATTGCTTTTGCATGTACAGTGTCACCAGTAAAGTCCGCATCATATGGGATTTTTTTTATTAATAGCTTTATTTAAAATTAGCCTTTGGCATCAAGTTCTGTTTCGATCGAGATGAAAATTAAGCAAAGAAATAGTAGTCACGTGATTCGCATTATCTGTCAAATTTTAATTTTTTTCAAAAAATAATTCAAAAGTGGGGTTATTTCTGAAAATATCGAAAAAAGTTATTCGAAAAAGTTTTTTTGAATGCAGTTTCTAGCCCACATGCAAAATTTCAGCTACATAAGATAATTTTGATTTTTTACATATATTTTGTAAATTGCACAACTTTTGCAAAATAAGACTCAACGCAACCTACATAAAACTTCTTAGTTTTGACAATGCTTTATTTCAGATACATTTTCTTTAAAGTAGCGCCATATTAAATGTGTGGTTTTCTACAAAATCAAAATTGGGCTATTAAAATTTCTCGCATGTGATCAAAGTTTATTTGTTTTTGACCCTGTATAAGATAACTTAATAAAATAAGTATTTTTGAAAACGTAGTTTATGTCTGAAAGTAATACACGTTAACGTTATTATATCATAGGTTAATAATAAATTATAATATAGGGGTTTTAAATTAAATCGTTGAAAATAGATAAACTTTACGTTGTTAACTAAATTTTATTTTTCACTTAAAAAACACTTTACTGAAGACACTGTTCTTTTTTGTCTTAATATTAAGGTGTATTACTTTTAGACACAAACTACGTTTTTAAAAATACTTATTTTATTAAGTTATCTTATACAGGGTCAAAAACAAATAAACTTTGCATCACATGCGACAAAATTTTAATAGCCCAATTTTGATTTTGTAGAAAAACACACATTTAATATGGCGCTACTTTAAAGAAAATGTATCTGAAATTAAGCATTGTCAAAACTAAGAAGTTTTATGTAGGTTGCGTTGAGTCTTTTTACAAAATATGGGTAAAAAATGAGAATTATCTTATGCAGCTGAAATTTTACATGTGGGCTAGAAACTGCATTTAAAAAAACTTTCTCTAATAACTTTTTTTGATATTTTCAGAATTAACCCCACTTTTGAATTATTTTTTGAAAACAATTAAAATTTGACAGATAATGCGAATCACGTGACTACTATTTTTGTGCTTAATTTTCATCTCGATCGATGCAGAACTTGATGCCAAAATCAAATTTCAAATAAAGCTATTAATAAAAAAAAATCCCATATGATGCGGACTTTACTGGTGACACTGTATATTACGCTCCTAAAGTTTGGTCCGTTCCTCCCGACTCACCCTGTATTTTAACAAAATATATTTCTAATGAAATTATTAACTTTCGTAAAGTAAATGATGTATAGTATAATGTTTAAAAGTGTATGAGTTTTCCGTTTTCTATTTGTTAAGGCCAATTTTCAAAACACAATTAAATTTACAAGTTGTTCTTTAATATTTTGTTAAAAGGCAGCAAGCAATAAGTACCGAAACGTTGGCGAAAATTAAATTACGTTAGTAATAACAATTAGTCCAATAAACTCAAGAGTTTCTTTCCTCCCAAATATTATATTATATTATACAGGGTGTTTTTTTAAGGTCGACGAGCGGCCATATCTCGGAAACTACTGGGCATAGAAACTCACTCACGATAGTTTCTAATAAAATTGCTAAAGGGCGCTATTTGTATTAATAATTATTGTTTTGGCGATAACTCTGAAACGAACAAGGATATCGAGCTGCGGTTTTAATATTTTTTCTAGCAAATTTCATCTACTTTTCGATTATGGTATCATAATTATACCGTATGATTTATTTTTTCGGAGCAAAATCAAGAAATGTATTGTTATTGAAAATTGCGCCCTCTAGCATTTTTTTTGAGAACTATTATGGACAACTAAATACGATTGGTGAAAGTGCATATATTTCTCTTCCAAACAGTCTTTAGTTTGCTAAAATCGGATAAGTCGTTTATAAGTTACAGCGATTTAAATGATTACACTTTCAATAGCTTCCCCACTCTTATTAAAGTCGGTACGCCAATGAGCATAAGACCAAAATGATGCATAATTGTCCAAGCTTTAAAATGATGTTATCAAACATATACCTTAATGTGGAATTTTCGGAGTTATGAAAAATTTTAAAATTTAATTTTCAATTACGCCCTCTTGCGGCAAAATGCGGAACTTAAAAATTGTTTCCAGAATTTTCTCATCGCCACTTTAATTATCATTTTTCTTTTCCTCCAGTTTCTATGCCCAGTAGTTTCCGAGATATGGCCGCTCGTCGACCTTAAAAAACACCCTGTGTCTAATTTACCTAATTTACCTATTTTTATCTATTATAAGCTTATATGTCTGTCGACCTAAATTAGACATACAACATCATTTATTTATTTACAAAACAATTACAAACACGGTGACCCACTAACCTGCAGAATCAGCACCACCACGAAAGGGGCCAACATACGGCAAATGCATAGTCAGCACGTATCAATGATTTATATGTTATCTTATTTAGTATAAATAGATGTTATTTTTGTTAATAAAATCAATATTAAACCATTATCGGTTATATTCACTTCGACCAAACCAGTCCCTTCCTATACAGGGTGGAACTCTTCACGTTCAATTACCAGTGTCGCTGCCAACAGTCCCTTCATATACAGTGTGCGTAACAACTTACCGTCCGACTACCATCAGTACAATTCACACAAGAAGTCCCCTCAAAAGAGGCCAACCTACGTTCATATACAGGGCGTGACAATCCACTATTCAATTACCAGTGCCGCTGCCAACAGTCCCGCCATATACAGGGTGGAACAATTCACCGCTCGACTACTAACAGTGTAGTCAACACAAGAAGTCCCCTCAAAAGAGGCCCAACTTCGTTCACCCTGTATTGTGATGGTATACCTTACAGTTAAATTATGCAAAATATGTTTGTGAAAATATTGGATGTAGGATTTACCAACCTCTCGTGCCTAACTCCGTCTCGTGATATGTTGAGTTGTTAATTGTAATATCAAAGTGAGCTCTGATTTACACTATAAAATTCAAATGAATAATAAAAGATGCTAATATTATACATACATAATATATTTTAATAACGTTAATATTTCATTTGAACAAACGTGATTATTTGTCAAGAAAAAATCTTGAAGTTTGGACTATACGATATAATACATAGATAAAATCGGATAAAATCGTAAGTAGATAATAGAAGATATTTTGTTGGTTTACCCATCAATCAGGGAGAATGAAAAAAAATTCAAAAAAAGGGATACGTTTAAAACGAAAAGTGACCAACAAGCCATTGGATTTTCGCGAAAAGCGAGCAAACGCCAGAATTAAAAAATGTTGACATTGCTGTAAAGAGAATGAAAAATGTTTTTTCTATTTCACGTTCATAATAAGCTCAGTACGATATTTGCGTATCGTAATGAAGCTATTTCGAAACGCGTTTTTTCTTTATTTGATGTTGGTAACATTTAAATGTTTTATTTCATTGACTTGCGCGGCCTTTGTGATTTAGGAGAAAACCCATTTTTCGCAGAGGAAAAATAGCTTGATAACTTACTTTTTTATTCTGTGTGGATAACAGTCATGTATGTTAGTTGCATAAATCTATAAATCAATCTTTTGTAGATGCTTCAAGCTATCATTTTCTGCCAAATCCTATCCAAAATTCAATCTACTAACCTTCCAATGTCGATTTTAACTTCAAGTTTATTTGAATTTTCCATCTTCCCTATACTAAATTGCAATGCCGTGACGTAAAATAACGTCTTTTGAAATTTGAAAAAAAGTAGCAAAATCTCCCGAATTTCCGAACGGTCTGTATGTACCGAATGTACAAGGATCACACAACGTATTCCGTCCAATTTCAAATCTCATATCGCTAAAATAACTTTAGAATCTCGTGGTGAAAATGGGACAATAAATCAAAAAATTACAGTTTAAAAAATAATTTTTGTTGTCCAGAGGCTACTATGATAAAAAATAGTATTACCAACATAAAATTGAGACATAAAAATTTACAAAATTTGAAGGATTTTTTTTTCTTTTTAAAAATGTATTTTCTTGATTATAAAAGGTGAAATAAAAAAACATGTATAAAGCACATGTTTTATAAGGCGTTTTAGCGCACGTGTCAATAAAAAAACTCGCCACTTTGTGGCTCGTTTTTTAAAATAGACGCGTGCGCTAAAACCGCTTCTTATGAAACGTGTACTTTAATATACTATTAAATAAGTTACCATTCTTGACCTCCTTTTAGCCGTTTAAAATTTATGTGTTTTTCTACCTCTGCTCAGGTTTAAGAAAAATGGTTGATAATAACTAATATTCAAATTCAAATTCAAACGCAATTTATATATCAAATGGGAAAATACAATTAAAATAGTACATGCGATTTTTAATTATAGATAAATTGGACTATACCGCGATTATATAGAACCGATATCACAGAGCACAAATAAATTGTGTCTATGTGGTACAGCACAAAATGATATTAATAACTAAAAAAACAATAATATGTGAATTACTGAATCCTATATTAAATTCAATCCAAGATTCAGCAAGGCAACGACCGACCCAGGCGCAAGAGAGAGAAGGGCAGAGAGGACAGGCAGACAAAACTTCAAAACGACAGAAAAAAAATAAAGAAAGTTCGAGCAGTTTCCAGGTCAAAACCAACCAATGCAGATATCGCAATTATGGCTAAAGAAAAATAAAATAATATGACCAAATACAGATATGCTAAACTTCCCCCCTTTGCATATTTAAAATAAATCGCTTGATATAATTATTAAATTTGTTAATTGAAAACTTCTTAACATTATTAGGTAAATTATTCCACATTTGAACGGCTATGAAACTGAATTACTTTTGAAAATTAGATGTACGATGTTGAGGTAGTCTGAAATAATTTAGATTTTTTGTAAGATGAGGATGCGCATAAGAATGAAAATTTCACACCTGTCATTCTAAGCCAATCACACACTTTCATTTCGACAGTTACTAATGACAACGTTCAAATTTTTCGGAAATTTTTCTCCTCCTGCCAAGCTAGGCGAACAAAATTAATAAGTGGAAATTTTTTCTTGACAGCTATCATATGATCCGAAAATCAGTATTCAGTATCAAATTTTGGGTTTTTATTCATTTTATACTACTAAATAAATACAAATATTTATTTACCAAATATTTCTTTCATTAAGGCTAAATATTTTTGGAATTCTGGTTCGAACTCTTCTCTTCGTAATGCAGAATAACAAGGATAATGGTTATGTTCCCTTTCCACTTCTATCAGATGTCTATGTTTAATATAATAGATGTAATATTTGGATGCAATTTTGTTCTGCTGAATTCTGGTTTTTCTTAAAAAGGATGGGATATCTTCCTCCAAAATCTTCTGGATAGCTGAGAAAAGGTTTTCTTGATGGGGATTTAATTCAGTTTTTTCCATTAAACATTGCAAATACTTTAAATTTTTATGAGACATATTAATGTCCCCTATTTCATAGTAAGATTTACAAACACCGTAGGGCTTAAAATTAGTTTCTTGATTGTTTACTGCCATGATTTAATTATTCTGAACTAAAGAAGCACGTTTAAGAAATAACTGTCGACGTGACGTATAGCAGAGACGATTTTGACATCACAAGCCTAAGCCTACTTGACTGTGGTATCTACTATCTACCTAGATTTTAAAAATTGTTTTATCTGGCATAACTAGCCTAAACTAGACTATACTATGCTTTCCCTTTGTTTTAGTAACTAAAATGTAGTAAAAATAAATAAAAAGGATAATTTTCACTTATATTTTTTGCATTTCGTTCAACTAAACGGTGAGGAAACTTTTTTTTGAAAGTTTAAGTATTCCCATAATTATGGATAATTTCAATAAAATAATTCAAATAAATTTTAGGTTTAAAATTTTCTTACCGAATCCCCCGCGTCCTTGAATTAATATCCGAAAATTCTTCCTCAGTCACGCATTTTTCTAGAAAATTTTCCCTCGTCTACGACTCGGGAAAATTTTCAAGAAATGCGTTCCTTCGGAAAAATTTCCGGAAATAATTCGAGCACTAGGGAGATTATAAGTGAAAATTTACTCTTAGATACTGAGGTTCCCCGATATTCAATACTTTATACACAAAAGAGTACATATTATGATACTTTCTGCAACTTTTCATATTTAAAATATTATTATTATTCAAATACGGAGTTGCGTGGTTCCTAAAGGGAATATTAAATGAATAACGCATACAGGAATTTTGGATCTTTTGAATAGAGTAAGAAAGCGTAGCTTTTAAATAATCACTATATACTACATCTCCATAATCAAACAAAGACAAGACGAGGCTGTTAAAGCATGTTTCACGAAAAATGGATACGACTTAATGACTGCAGTACCTGGGACGATCCCATTATTTATGACCGTTTGGTATAATTATTTGAAAGGACCGGATTGTAAGAATTATAATTATTGTAAATATAGGCACATCAGGTAGGTTGGGTTGCTTAATTTATATTTAAATACCTTTTTGTGGTAAAATTTGCTAGTTTTTATTTCTTGCCGGAAGAGTTTAGTTGTATTACCGATATCATTTTACCAAACGTATAAAAAAATAGTATGTGGCGTCCGTGGAAAAACATTGATGGTGCTTCTTCTAGTGTTGCAGCGAAGAAAATGCATTTATCTCTCGATGCTAGGGAAATTGTAAAAATAGTATATACTTCTTTACTCAACAGAGGACTTAATGCTAGTGCTGCTGCGACTGAAACGTCTGATTTGACTTAGATACCTCTGACTACAGTGAAAAGACTCGCGTCAAATCCCATTAAATCTAGAAAAAAGCGTAAAGATGCCGGTTTCACCAAATGTTTCGACGAAAGCGACAAGGACTTGATAAGACGAAAAATCTACACCATGTACGAAAAGCAACGCGTACCTACATAAGATTCTCTGAAGCAACGGCTTACCAATGATGAAACCCAAATAAGTTGTAGCCGCACTAGCCTTTGGAGAGTTTGTCGGAAATGGGCTTCAGATACCGCAAAATTGACAAAAGGCAAGTTTTCGTGGAATCCCACCGTTTACAAAAATGGCGTCATCAGTATATAACTTCGGTAAGGAAATACCGTTCTGAAAACCGTCCAATAAATTTACCCCGACGAGACTTGGTTTGACACGCATGAAACACCATTCAAAGGCTGGTCTGATTTTTCCGATAAGTGTAAAACAAAAGCTCCGTCAAATAAAAGAAAAAGAATGACCATATTATATGCTGGGTCAGAAAACGGTTGGGTTCCAAATGCCTTGTGGCTTTCTGCAAAAAACATTAAAGACTCTAGTGTGGACTACCATGAAGATACAACGGCCGAACTTTTTGAGGAATGGTTCAAGAATTGTCTTTTACCAAACATTCCTCAGAACAGCGTGATAGTAATGGACAATGCGAGCTATCACATTCGCCAATTACATAAAGCTCCAAGCCCAAATAATACAAAATTGGAGATTCAGAACTACATGGCGGCGAATGATATATATTTTGAAGAAAGTTATAAAAAATGTGATCTTTTAGAAGTTTTAAAGACATTTTGTATAAAAAAAAGTATATGTCTGTGACACATTGGCAGAATAAATTGGACATACAGTGCTACGGCTCCCACCCTATTATTGCATTTTTAACCCCATAGAGCATATTATGTGGCGACAGTTAAAATCACAGGTTAGGTCTGAAAATATTTCTCCGACTTTAAGTTCTAGTGTTGTAGAATTAATATGAAAATGCTTTAATGATATTCCCCCAGGTAGTTGGAAAAATTCAGTCCGTCACGTAATAACTGTAGAAAATTCGTATATTAGTCTGGATCGTATAATTAATCCAATTATAATTAATTTTGATGAGGATAGCGATAGCGATAGCGAAACAGAACTACCTATAGAATGACATTATAAATGTAAATAAATATGACTAGTAATATTTAAAAAAAATGTTATTTCATTTGATTACATTAATATAATCATATCATTACTTGTTTTCCTTAGAAACTCATCCTTATTAAATTATATAAATTAAATATCTACATAATTATCTACAGTCCGTCCCTTTATACTTATACGTAGTTTTACTGCAGTCATTAAGTCGTATCAATTTTTCGTGAAACATGCTTTACATAAGTAGTATTTAGTTTTAGCGGGTAAACATTTTTTTAGATGGTAAAGTTTTTTTAAACGCATATAGGCGATTTTAAGTTTATTTTTTATATGCGTTTCGAATGTAAGGCCTACGTCAACAGGAGTACTGTACTTTAAAATTATCATAGACAATAGGAAGGATAACTTCGTTGCTACTAAAAAGTAGCACACATGATTTATCAGCATTTAGCTTAAAATTATGGTATTAAGCATAAGAATTAATAATTTCTAAATCGGTAATAAAATGCTCTAGAGCAACCTGTAAGTTTTTAAATAAAAATGCTAGATAAACCTGTGAGTCATCAGCATATTGTTGAAGTTTTGTAAATTTTAAAATGTGAAGCATATCCGCTACATACAAAAAAAACAACGGTCCTAAAATAGACCCCCGTGGAACCCCGTTAGCCATAGTTATGTAAGTTGACTTTTGCGATTTGCAGCGATAGCAGTGTTCTCCTCAATAAATTAATTACACTGCAGAAAAGTTTGGCCACCTCAACTTTTTGCCCTTGAAAATGGTAAAAAGTGAAAAAAAATATTAGTAGGATGAAACCCATTGGAAAAGGAGGAGAATATAACAAAAATGAAAGGAAAAATAATTTACGGGCGATCCGTGGTCGGAAAGTGGAAAGGGGTGAGTTTTTAAGGATAGAAAACGATTTATCTCGATTTCCGGCAAAACCACAAGTCCTATGGAAAAACGTTAAATGGCAAAGTTGTAGGTAATAAAAAGATCTACAACTTGTGTATTTACACTTTTTTCACATAACCTCAAAATTTATGTGAAAAATTCAAATAAGTAACCAAGTTTTTGGTTTTTTATTTTTATCTTTTACAAAAAAAATTTTCTCACGAAATTTCCTGAAAACGTACCTTTTTATGTCCCAAATCACACTGTAATTTTTTTGATTTAAAATATTTATTTTTTCACCTTATTTTTACTTAATATCGAAAAAGCACCCTAATTTTCAATCGAAAATTATCACGTCAAAATATCTGTTTTTTTAAAAAAGTCGGTGGTCTTTTTGTTCATTGAAATCTCTACTTTCTGATGGTGTAAAAAAAATATACATTACTATGGTAAATGTTCTCAAAAAATGCAAAGAAACGAAAAAAACTCGAATCCGAATTTTTTGTTTTAAACCATTATAATATGCAATTTTGAGCTATTTATTAAAATTTATACTTTAATTACTCGAAAAACGTAAGATTCCATGTTACATTGATAAAAAAAAGTATAAATTTTAATAAATAGCTCAAAATTGTACATAATGTTTTTCGAGTAGGTAATTAAAGTATAAATTTTAATAAATAGCTCAAAATTGCATATTATAATGGTTTTAAAAAAAAATTTCGGATTCGAGTTTTTTTTGTTTCTTTGCATTTTTTGAGAACATTTACCATAGTAATATATATTTTTTACACCATCAGAAAGTAGAGATTTCAACGAACAAAAAGCCCACCGACTTTTTTAAAGAAGCAGATATTTTGACGTGAGAATTTTTGATTGAAAATTAGGGTGGTTTTTCGATATTAAGTCAAAATAAGGTGAAAAATAAATATTTTAAATTAAAAAAATTACAGTGCGTTTAGGACATAAAAAGGTAAGTTTTCACCAAATTTTGTAAAAAAAATTTTTTTTTGTAAAAGATAAAAATAAAAAACTAAATACTTGGTTATTTGAATTTATCAAATAAATTTAGAGGTTATATGAAAAAAGTGTAAATACAAAAGTTGTAGATCTTCTTATTACCTATAACTTTGCCATTTAACGTTTTTCCATAGAACTTGTAGTTTTGCCGGAAATCGCTATAAATCTTTTTCTACCCTTAAGAACTCACACCCTTCCACTTTCCGACCTCGGTTCGCCGTAAATTATTTTTCCTTTCATTTTTGTTTTATTCTCTTCCTTTTCCAATGGGTTTCATCCTACTATTATATTTTTTGGTTTCAAAAATGATCGACCCTGGTCTATATGTATTTCAGATTGAAATCCATTTACGCTGAACAGAAATGAATCCTGAATTACACGAATTAATTCGAATTAAAGTGTTCGTGTAAACAAGATATTATTTCCGAGAAATTAGTTCTATTCCATTGTGAAGTTTTCCGTTTATACAGTGTGAGTTTGTAATTTGGAATAAATTTAGTAAATCTAGCACAGTTTTTTTTTTTTGAAAAATGCTTGGACACTGATGTTAACATTTAAAGTTGTGGTATTTTCTATACAAAAAATATTCATACAGTGTGTCCCAAATTAGAAATATGATATCGATAATTTTTTGAAATGGCAACCCTAGTTTTTTTATTGGCCATTTTTAAAGTGCATCATAAGTTAAATATTAGTGCCAAATTTTTATGAAATGATCAAAATATCTTACTTTTTACATAGAAGGTTTTAAAACAAAAACATAGAAACCTATGACTGAGGAACAAAATTATAACCAGTTGCTAAAAGAAGACCTACCATCAGGGAAGATAAATTATTAGAAACGCTATATACCGGGTGTCCACGGAAGGTGGCTCGCCCCTCTAATTTTTTTGTTTTTCAAGATAATGAAATAAAATTCGGAGGATTTGTATACGACATGAAACTGCATTATTTGACAGGTGACTCAACATTATGGAACTTCCGGTTTAACCGGAAGTGATATAAACTTTCGATTTTTAAATGGGACACCTGGTATATTTTTCCTTTTGTTTCCTTTTTTTGACTCCATATGACATTCTAAATACAACGATGTGTCACTTGTCACTTTTTGTCACCAAGAAAATATGTTTTTTCCAAATTTATTGTTTTATCTAGAGAGCTATGAATACCTTAAAATCACTTATTTCAGTTCTCTAATCTTGGGAAAAATACAATTTTACTATTTTTGATCCAATGCTATGTGCTATGTAAAATTTAATCTTTAAAGTTATATAACTAATTTTATTTTAAATGGCAACATGGTGGCTCGTCTGGTTAAGAAAAAAGAGGATTTTATTACGATTATTTTGATACCATACACTACTAGGTTTTAGAAAAGCTGCCATTAAAAAACTTTAAAAAGTTAACTTAGAACTTTCCTAAAATGAAGCATCTTTTGAGAATAAATTTAGATTTAAATGCATCAAGTAGCCTGTGACCAGCAAAACTGATAAAACAAAATCATGCCTTGAAGAAAATTGAAATGCCAACAGCTTCTGCCAAAGTAAATTAGTTTGTTGTTTAAAAAACATGGAAAATAATAGTTTTACAAGGAGTGAAAAAGTTGAAAAAAAATATTTTCTTGGTGACAAAAAGTGACAAGTGACACATCGTTGTATTTAGAATGTCATATGGAGTCAAAAAAAGTAAAAATACACCAGGTGTCCCATTTAAAAATCGAAAGTTTACGTCACTTCCGGTTAAACCGGAAGTTCCATAATGTTGAGTCACCTGTTAAAAAACTGCAGTTTTATGTCGTATACAAATCCCCCGAATTTTATTTAATTATCTTGAAAAACAAAAAAGTTAGAGGGGCGAGCCACCTTCCGTGGACACCCGGTATAAAAAGCTAAAATCAAGACTTCCTAGTGGAATGAAGGATAAATTATTAATAAGTTGTATGATGGAAGATATTTTGACATTGACGAGTCGGCGGTTATTAGGTATATCTTTAATTAAATTATCATTTTTAAACCATGTACAATTAATTAATACTTCTTTGTGTTTCAATTATCTGATAATATTTGTAAAAATGTGCTAATGGTAAATGGTAAAAAGTGAAAAAAAATAATAGTAGGATGAAACCCATTGGAAAAGGAAGAGAATAGAGCAAAAATGAAAGGAAAAATAAATTACGGGCGATCCGAGGTCGGGAAGGGGGGAAGTGGAAAGGGGTGAGTTTTTAAGGGTAGAAAACGATTTATCTCGATTTCCGGCAAAACCACAAGTCCTATGGAAAAACGTTAAATCGCAAAGATATAGGTAATAAAAAGGTCTACAACTTTTGTATTTACACTTTTTTCACATAACCTCAAAATGTATGTGAAAAATTCAAATAACCAAGTTTTTGGTTTTTTATTTTTATCTTTTACTAACATTTTTTTTATCCGCGAAATTTGGTGAAACTTACCTTTTTATGTCCTAAACACACTGTAATTTTTTTGATTTAAAATATTTATTTTTTAACCTTATTTTGACTTAATATCGAAAAAACACCCTAATTTTCAATCGAAAATTCTCACGTCAAAATATCTGCTTTTTTAAAAAAGTCGGTGGGCTTTTTGTTCGTTGAAATCTCTACTTTCTGATGATGTTAAAAAATATATACATTACTATGGTAAATGTTCTCAAAAAAATGCAAAGAAACGAAAAAAACTCGAATCCGAATTTTTTTTTTAGATCAATATGTACAATTTTGAGCTATTTATTAAAATATATACTTTAATTACTCGAAAAATGTAAGATTCCATGTTACATTGATAAAAAAAGAGTATAAATCTTAATAAATAGCTCAAAATTGTACATATTGATCTAAAAAAAAATTTCTGATTCGAGTTTTTTTCATTTCTTTGCATTTTTTTGAGAACATTTACCATAGTAATGTATATATTTTTTAACACCATCAGAAAGTAGAGATTTCAACGAACAAAAAGCCCTCCGACTTTTTTTAAAAAGCAGATATTTTGACGTGAGAATTTTCGATTGAAAATTAGGGTGTTTTTTCGATATTAAGTCAAAATAAGGTTAAAAAATTACAGTGTGTTTAGGACATAAAAAGGTAAGTTTTCAACAAATTTCGAGGATAAAAAAATTTTTTTGTAAAAGATAAAAATAAAAAACCAAAAACGTGGTTATTTGAATTTTTCACATACATTTTGAGGTTATGTGAAAAAAGTGTAAATACAAAAGTTGTAGACCTTTTTATTACCTATAAATTTGCGATTTAACGTTTTTCCATAGAACTTGTAGTTTTACCGGAAATCGAGATAAATCGTTTTCTACCCTTAAAACCCCCCTCCCCCCCTTCCCGACCTCGGATCGCCCGTAATTTATTTTTCCTTTCATTTTTTTTTCTATTCTCTTCCTTTTCCAATGGGTTTCATCCTACTATTATTTTTTTTGGTTTCAAAAATTATCGACCCTGGTCTATATTGATACTTAATTAGGAGTTAAATAAAGCAGAATCGGGGTGTTAATACCGTGCGAGCAAAAATTATTTGCATCAAAGAGGGCTTGAATTAAAAAACGTAGGGCTTGGTTTAGATCACAATGATATGGGGACGATATATCTAACCAAATCTAGGTTAAAATTTTGTCAGATTCATATTGTGACATAATATGCCAAACTAATAAGTAATAAAATAAGTAGACAAATACACATTTATTTTTGTTGTTTACAAAATTAACAAAGTAAGAATATACAGAAAGAAAAAGCAAAATAATTACATGAATTCTAAAAATTCACATAACCGGAGAGGTGGGCTTCATCCGAAAAAAATTTCAGGTCTAAAAAATCATTTCTTTCCAATAAATTTTGGGTAAACCATTGAGAGTAATTCCTGCGTCTTTCAAAATCTGCGGCTTGTATTTCTTGGAATACTTGGAACTTGGAATAGTCCTGCATGTTCCATAAGATCTTCCCACTTCTTGGGACAGGCATCTTATACAATTTGTTGGCGTATTTTGACTTATTTCACGAACGTTTGCAACAAGTTCTTCTGTTCTTACAGATGGTCTCCCTGCTCATGTTTTGTTGTATAGAACCTGTTTCCTTAAACACAGCCACGGTTCTTTTCAGGCAATGATAAAAATCCCCAGCAATAAAAGCAGCGTTGGGAAAATGTTCGTGAAAATCGTCCATGCACAAATCCGGATTGTATTGCCACTCACCATTTACTCTAACCCTGCTTCGAAAATACGCATCAACCATGAATGTTTTGTGCTGTTCCGTAAAGCCCATTGTGTGAGTTGTTCAAGAAATTGGAAAAATTAGCAATGAATCAAATTACTTGTAACGACTGTCAAAGATGACGGAATAACTGATTGATTGTTAATTTAGGTAGTTACTGACACCCAACAGGTATTAAGCTCGACGGCTAAGCATTACGTCCTTAGATGCAAGGCCCTCTTTGATCCAAATAATTTTTGATCGCACGGTATTATTTTTGATACAAAATTCTGCATAGGGGTTAGTTTAGATATTAACATAAATTACTTTCGTTAAACCTTTTTAAACCATTTGTGTGCGATACGTATTTTATAAAAATCCCGGTTCCTTGCAACCGACCTCATAATATATTTTCTGATAGTAGTAGCTGAGGGGATGCTTAGCGCTAAGCAACTAGTTCATTTTTTGAATTTTTTATTATCTTTTCTGCATCTCTGACTTAAATTAAGAGAAGGACACGTAGCCCCATTTAGCGGCAACGCCAAAGGATAATATAACAAAAAACAGCCATACAAAATTTTAGATGTTACCATAAGCTCTTACAAACCAGAATATCATTTTTAAATTTAGTTAAGGTAAACCAGAGCAAAATGTATAATCAAAATTGTACCGTATAATATTTTAAAGAATAAAACACTTAATTCTTGATATAACTTTATTTACACATACCTACTTAAAAATGTATTTAAAAAAATTTAAACACTCTTCGACACCTACTTTTTAGAAACGTTTTTTCTTCTTCCCCAGTTTATTTGGTTGGTTTAGACCCCATTTACTGACTTCCCACATACTCAGTAAGTTTTAACTCTCATCACTTTCGTTTTATTATGTTTAATTTACACATCAAATTTTTAATTCCATAAAAGCTCCATTAAGGTTCTACACCATTTTCTCTTCTGCTAAAACCATCAGCACCGATTATATTTTCTGTCTCCTGATGATGAACGTTTCTACGTTCGAAACATGTAGAGACTCTTACTGAATATTCTTATTCTATTAAACTTTGTGAAGGAAGACTTTAAGTTTTTTCTTTCTTTCCCATACTTTCAACTCCACTTTAACCATGGACCCCTGGAGGGTAGACGGCAACTTGTAAGATCGCGCTCAGAAGTGTCAGACATCGGTAATGTATCGTCTGGGGTACCACAGGGCTCCATCTTGGGACCCCTTCTCTTTATATTGTATACTTTCGATATCGGTAAAATACCATCATTTTCCAAAGTCCACACTTATGCCGATGATACACAGCTTGTCTGCACTTTTCATCCGTCAAATTATAACGATATCGAAGCAAACATTAACACAGACTTGCAGCGAATTTCTGAATATAGCAGTAAACACAACCTTAGATTAAATGGTCAAAAGACACAGGTTTTACTTTTTGCACCTGAAGGGTGTTATGACTTTTTGAAACAGTATATCAATGTACAATGTAATGGGGAGCGTCTTCACTTCACGGATACTGCCAAAAATTTAGGGGTGCTGTTTGATGACAAATTAAGGTTTAGTAGACATATATCAAACTTACGTAAAAGGACTTACATGGTGTTAAAAATACTATATGCAAATAAACATATTCTTAACTTTACAGTGCGTAAAAAGTTATGTGAAGCTTATATATTGTCTATGATTTCATATTGTATTATCTTATATTATCCTTGTTTAACTCAAGAGGACAAGCAACATCTACAAATAATGCAGAATAATTGCTGCAGATTTATATTTAATTTAAAAAAATATGACCATATTTCGCTAAAAATATGTGAACTCAATTGGTTGAATATGGCCAATATATTTCAACTTTTATTATTGACATTTGTATACAAATTATTAAAAACATCAACACCTATGTATACTTAAGATCTGAGTTAGTTTTTCGAAAAGATATTCACAATGTTTCAGTTCGATCAAATACACTCACGATGCCCCAACATAAAAAAACTATTTTTCAGCGAGGATTTACCTACAACGCGGTAAAATATTTTAATATTTTTAATAATTACTTCACTTGCCCCTCTTTAATGTTGTTTCGTAATAAAATAAGAAACTTACTTCTGGCGAAGCAGGTTAATCCTAACGCTGAGGGCTAGTTTCTGTGATTTTGATTTTCATTGACAGTTTCAATTACCTATATATCTACCTAAATCTAGAACTGCTGTTTTTTAGTAGAACGTATTGTGGTGCACATTATGTGTGCCAACTGTGCATATTATTACTATTATGGCTCATTTTATTATTATTATTTTTGTTATATAATTTGTGACTCACTATATTTACTATATATTATATTGTCGGATTACGCAATATTAATAATTTATTTTGTTTTAAAAGGGTTAATGTTGAGTAGCTGATATTTATCAGCTAGACTTCGCCCTTTAAGAATTGTAATTTATAATTTATATTCTTAATAAAGACTATTATTATTATTATTATTATGGACTATTTCTTCAAAATAACTTTATTTGCCATAGTATCGATAAAAACCGATAATCTTCTTAGTCATAGGTTAAATGCCCTCTAGGGATAAATTTAGGGACTTGATAAGTTTCAGTAATTCCCCCTGGTCGATTTTGTATTACATATTTTGTGACAAACTGTTCCGGATCAGGATCCATTCTTATTTGGCCACCCGGTAGGGGAGAGCAAGGCAATATGACATACTATCTTTTGAAATTCAATTTTTACTAAACCAAAAGGTATATTAGGTTTAATTATTAGTAAAAACAATTAAGTTTAACACAATTTTGTGTTGATTTATGAATGTAATATCTTACTTTAACTACACAAAGTATTAATTATTTAGTAAACATTTTTTTTTAAATTTTTTATTATATTTATTTGTATTTTGATGGACATAGTGTTCTATGCCTGTAAAAAATTATAAGCCATAATACTGTACTCGGGAGGCATACGACACTATGTCCAATTTTTACAAAAAATGAGTATATTAAATGGAAATGGTACGCATTTTGGTAAAAGGAAAAATAATAATAGACCAAATAAAAACGTATTGCCGCCTAAATGCCGATAGTCATGCTGGCGTTTAACATTATGTGTAATCCTCACCTACTATTATATAGATCTAGTTAGAGGCATAAAATACCAAGTGATTATGTGTGTTTTATGCCGCTAAATGTGTTGCTAAAGATATTACTAAAGATCCTAGGCATACAGATATTATTACCTTGGTGTCTTAGGCCTCTGAATAAAAATGCACATAGTGTTAAAAGTCTACCCTGTTTCTTAACTACCTTAACTAATTGGACTTGGTGTTGTATGCCCCACAAAAGAGTTTAATTTTCTGAATAAAACTACATGGTTACCTAATTTTTGTAAAAATTGGACATAGTGCGTCGTATACCCCCGAAGTACAGAACTATTCCTAATAATTATTTGTAACTATGTGCAAACACTTTAAAGGGCTAGACTCTGTAGTCAGTTCCCGTTCTGTTAATCGTTTATCCATATTTTACACAGGAATGTTACTATTTAAACCGAAAAACTTCATAGTACTTATGGTAAAGCATAATAAATAATTGGTAATTATTTGTTATAGCTATATGTACCATGCTAAAAACTATGATTTTTCCAGGATCGGCGTATTTTGACGCGTATAGATTACGAATCCAAAAACGATGGCGAAAAAGCTTAGTTTTCCAGATATATTTTCATTTAAAATGATCATTTTCCATAGTTTTGTTTGCATCACGTTCCTATTAAATTTAAACTGCTTTCTCTTCAATTTTTTTCCAAAATAGCTATTTACCTAACAAGTGCGGAAAATGAATTTTTCTGCACAAGTCTAACGCGTAGCGGAGTTCAGTTAAGCAGCCGAGTGCAGGGAAACATTTTCCGCACGTGTCAGATACAATAGTTTTTCTAACGTGTGGAAATAAGTAACACATATTTCAAAGAAATTTAATAATTTTTAATTAACTATAACAATTACATACATATGTAACAGTAACTAATTCTGAGAAAAAAAGTAATAACTACAAGTGATAATTGATATATTATTGATTTTGATATAATCGTGCCAAAAAATTTTTCCGCACTAGTGTGGAAAAACCAATTTTCCGCACGGATTTTTGACATAATCGTGCCGAAAATTTTTTCCGCACTAGTGTGAAAAAAATGTATTACACCACACTTTTTATACTATCATCTTTCAAAATTTAACAAAAAATCAACATAGGTATTATAAAGTAAAACCGAAATTTTTCCTCTTAAAACTTGGACTTTCCTGAAGAGGTTAAGGAATTAATGTTTTTAAGTTGGTACTATGTGGAGCAAAAATTTGAATTTTAATCAAATTAAACTAGTCTTGGTGTGTTTGTTGTGTGTTTTTTTCTACCGTAAAAATCCTAAGAAAGTCTGTTTTAGACGAACGACTTGTCAAGCAAAAGAGCCAAGAAAGCTGCAGTCTTTGTTTTACTTAAGTGCGCCAACTGAAGGTCACCCTAATCATTTGAAGGGTGCAGGCAAAGAAGGGGGAATGTCAATATTTCCTCATTTTAAACTAATCTAACCATCCGATAGCAAATAAAAAAATCTATCGAGTAGTAAAATCATACACTGTTAAAAGAAAATAATGAAATTTAACTTTTTTTTTATGTCCCAGAAAGTCCACTCCCGTTTTATTGTCAATTTAACTAAAACCGCTTCAGTCAATCAGTAACTCATAAAATATGTTATTACTATTTTGACATTAATCTGATTTTATTGTGCAGTAAAAATTACAACTTAATTAGTTAATTTGACACTTTTTTTATGTTAGTATTACCTTATTTTAAAATTTTAACTAAAAAAGATATTGATAATGATTATAAACTTTATCAAAGTTACTAGTATTTGGTTCATTTGAACCGTAAAATAATTGCATGTTAATTTTAGTTAGCTGTTATGTTAAAACGACTTCCAGAAAAGTTAGTTCTTAAAATCTGATTTTTACTAAACACAAAAGAGTTAAAATAACTATACATTTTAAGTTAAATTTGATTTATTTTAATTGATTATAAATTTCTTTGATTCTCACGTCCAGGATTTCTAGCAGTGTAAAGACGAAAAAGAAGAAGAGTCTAAAGATGATGACTTAAAGTTTTGCCATACAGGCGAAAAATGGGGAATGTCTGCGCGGATCAGGCTAAGAAGGTGGAATGTCGCAAAAACAGTGCCAATAAAATTACGACCTGGCTTGGCGGTAAAGAAAGTAAAAAAAAATTGTACAATGAATTCAAGTGGCAGTGCCTGCGATGACTTTCTTCTCAAGGTTCATGGAAAAAAGAGGAAAAGTTTTGGAAAACATCTGATGTTTCAAAAAAACTTAACAATATTCACGATTAAAAAGTGTACTCCTTTAATTTGAGCCACAATGTATATATACTTATATATATTTGTTAAACTTAATAAACTTCGTCATTTTACTTTTGAAAATAGTTTTTGTACAGAAAATACGAAAATACTAGGACATTTCTTATGTGATTCTGTGACATTCCCCTTTTTATACGTTATGATTTGAACAATTTTAAATTTTATTACGTTTTAAGTACAAAAATTGTAAGGGAAATTTAAGTAACACATTTTTGTCTCTCACTGTCCAATATACATCCCAATTTATTTCAGAAAAAGATTGGGCCTAACACATATCAAGTTATAGGGTTTTAAACTTTAAAATTGCTTTCCTAGACATTTACATTTTTTGACATTCCTCCTTCTTTGCCTGCACCCTTCATTTGTGAAGCTAAAAAAAGCATAGTAAAAATTGGCTATCCTGCTTTTGGTCATTAAATTAAACGGGTCGCTAGCTCCCGGGCCATCAGCTGCAGGAACTGCGTATACATACTACTGCCACAGCCACGCGGTTTTCGCTTCTTTCCGCGATCCGGCACTGCTTGACGTAACAACGATGGAGCTACGGCCGATCCGAATTATAGATGTAAAGTGCCAGAAATAGCTAACTGGAGACCACGGAGTGATTCCTAGTGGGATAAAAAAAATTATTTGTCGAGAGCGACAAAGTCACTAGCATTTTAAATAGTATATTAACGTACACGTTTTATAAAGCATCATTTTATAGCACGCGTCCATGTTAAAAAACGAGCCGCTTGCGGCGAGTTTTATAACGGGACAAGTGCTTAAAACTGCTTTATATAACACGTACGTTATACTATTTTTTCTAATTTGTAGTTTTTTCAACAAAAACACACATTTAAAAAGAAAAGAAATCCTTCAAATTTTGTAAATTTTTATGTTTAAATTTTATGTTGGTAATACTATTTTTTATCATAGTAGCCTGAGTAGCCTCTGGGCAACAAAAATTATTTTGCGAACTGTCATTTTTTGATTTATTGACCCATTTTCACCACGAGATTCTAAAGTTATTTTAGCGATATGAGATTTGAAATTGGACGGAATACGTTGTGTGATCCTTGTACATTCGGTACATATGTACAGAGCGTTCGCAAATTCGGGCAATTTTGCTACTTTTTTCGAATTTCAAAAGACGTGATTTTACGTCACGGCATTGCAATTTAGTATAGGGAAGATGGAAAATTCAAATAAAGTTGTAGTTAAAATCGACATTGGAAGGTTGGTAGATTGAATTTTGGATAGGATTTGGCAGAAAATGATAGCTTGAAGCATCTACAAAAGCAAAATAGTTGTCCGTCAATAAAGTTATTATTTAATATGTGTTTTTTAATGAACTAAAACAATACATACAGATTTGTAGATCTAGGCAACCAAACATACATACGTGGGTTCGTGTAGTATTTTGCATATTTGGACTAAAAAATATTAGTTATCTAGAATGCTATGCTAAACGGTGAAAAAAAACATGTCATGTAGGGCCAACCTTTAAATAATAAAATTCGGAGTTCGAAATAGATCTGTTTTATTTCATTGACTTGCGCGGCCTTTGTGATTTACGAGAAAATCCATTTTTCGCAGAGGAAAAATAGCTTGATAACCTACTTTTTTATTCTGTGTGGATAACAGTCATGTATGTTGGTTGCATAAATCTATAAATTAATCTTTTGTAGATGCTTCAAGCTATCATTTTCTGCCAAATCCTATCGAAAATTCAATCTACTAACCTTCCAATGTCGATTTTAACTTCAACTTTATTTGAATTTTCCATCTTCCCTATACTAAATTGCAATGCCGTGACGTAAAATCACGTCTTTTGAAATTCGAAAAAAAGTAGCAACATCGCCCGAATTTCCGAACGCTCTGTATATGTAAAGAATGTACAAGGATCACACAACGTATTCCGTCCAATTTCAAATCTCATATCGCTAAAATAACTTTAGAATCTCGTGGTGAAAATGGGTCAATAAATCAAAAAATGACAGTTCGCAAAATAATTTTTGTTGTCCAGAGGCTACTATGATAAAAAATAGTATTACCAACATAAAATTTAGACAGAAAAATTGACAAAATTTGAAGGATTTATTTTCTTTTTAAATATGTGTTTTTTATTGAAAAAACTACAAATTAGAAAAAATAGTATAACGTACTTGTTATATAAAGCAGTTTTAAGCACTTGTCCCGTTATAAAACTCGCCGCAAGCGGCTCGTTTTTTTAACACGGGCGCGTGCTATAAAATGATGCTTTATAAAACGTGTACGTTAATATACTATTTTTTATTTCACGTTCATAATAAGTTCAATACAAAACGCATTTTTGCGTATCGTGATAAAAGCCTTTCGATAGGATTTTTTTCTTTACTTGAAGTTGGTATCACATTCTGCACATTTCATAGCCACCTGCCACCTTGTGTAAATTGATTTGACAGTCGATTTTGTTAAATTTTATCTTAATAAAATGGCGGGTAGAATAAAAACTTATTTTCAAATGTTTCTACACTTAAATCTGTTACCAAACTTGAGATGTTAACATTTTTCGCGGGATTATATTTCTCAAAAAGAAAAGAAATATTCGTCTTTTTACTTTCACACGTTGCGGCGCCGCCAGACCGGATACTCTATCACCCCTACTACTACCTAGATCAGTGGTTCCCAAATTTCGCAAAATCCCGGACCCCCGAAATCGGATTATAGTAACATGCGGACCCCCATGGCCAGTTAATCTTTAAAAGTACTAAAACAACCGTTTTGTAACTTATTTTAACAACATTTTATTTATCAATACAACGTATTTTCCTTAAAAACAATAATAAACTTAAAACACAAGGATTATCTCTATTCTAGTGGTGAGTTATTTAGTTATTTTTGTTTTATTTTCCCTTTGTGCTCCGTGGGTTCGCGGACCCCCCAAAAAATACGCCGCCGACCCCAAGGTGTCCGCGGACCACCATTTGGGAACCACTGCTAGATAATAGATAATTTGGGGCAAATTAACAACTTTAAAAAGAAGTGCAAAGAATATTACCCTCGAAAAATGGAGTGCATGGACTGGCGCAACATATGAAATCACATGCAAAATGTAAGGTAGTTAAATATTGGCTACCTTGTTTATTTTAGACCAATCATTTATTTTCATTTATTAAAAGAAATAGCCCCCATACACCAACATATAAGTTGGACCGATTTGATCCGTTCGAATTTGGTCTGCGAGCTAGGCTCGGCACGTACCAAAACTCTCGTCATTTTTGGGCAGGCGAATTTGGCTCGCCGATTTAATAACCCGATTAGATTCGCCTGATTAAATCTTCTCGTTAATGGGACAAAACTCCACGTTTTATAACAGTTTTGGCTTGGCCCGCGATCTTTTGGAATTCTTGAAATATTTAACCAGTGGTTTTAGATCGACTCGGATTTATTTGTAGGTACTCGGCGAGTTTTAAAAATAAATACCAATCGTAGCTTGTGCCATAGCGTATGTATTTATTGCCAATAAACAAAATCAAAAAACGGAGCAAGTAAGTAAAAAAATGGATTTCTCGTAGAGATGAACTGAGTCATATGTTACTTTTGAAAGAACTTCAACAAGACGAGCCAAATGATTTCCGTAACAATTTAAGGATGGATAATGATGGCTTCAGATATTTGTTAAGTATGATGGAAGTACATTTGAAAATAAATTTTTTTGACAAGTAACGTGAATCGGGAGACATTATTTGTTATTATTATTTTAATTTAACCTTATACCAAGTTGGACGACTTGATACGTGTCGGAAATTAACCTACCGAATCTACTGACGGGTTAAAACCGGCTGATTTCATCTGTGGCAGATATTACACGGTCCGATGAAGCTCGGCTCGCCACATGCACATAAAGTTTTATCGGCGTATTTGGCTCGTGCCATATCAAATTCGTTAAGTTATCCGCTAGTGTATGGGGGGCTATTAATTTGAAGAACTAACTTGCGACATTTTGACATTTTTTGACTTATTTATTAATTAAGCGGTTATTCAAAAAAATATAATTTTGAAATTATCGAAATTAAAAAATGCGGTTCTGAAATTTTACAATAAAAGCAAGAGTACATGTTAATAACTGACATAGGAGTTTTTAAACATGATATAATAGTTAAAAAATAGGTTGATACGGACAACTTTATCAAAATGTTAGCTGCATGGCATCCGCACTAAAGAAATTCAGTTCGTATGATTTATTTTAGGAACATAAAAGACAATAATATTTGTTAAATAACTTTGGATAGACTGCAGGAAAATTATTGCAAAAGAGTTTGGCTGATTTAATTCTTTAAAAACTTGCACCCGTATTCACTAAAGAGTTTTAAATTTAGTCCATCAAATTATTTAGATCTATTTGTCTCCAAATTTTATTTTCACCATGTCATTGTTTCAGTACGTCATATAACGTTTCCGCGTTATTTTGATTTTTGCAATTAAATCGTTTTACCAATAAATATTTATTTCCGTCGACCGTGTATTTACAATCTTAATTAATGTATAAAAAATCATACATTAATGGCCTCTATTAATGCATGATTTTTTTTTTATTAATAAACGATTTTAGGCAACCAAACATACTACAAAGCACGCACTGCCGCGTACATAATGGCGTTGTTATAGTTACTGTCGATGTCAATAAGCTTGAAATTCAAAAATTTGTTGGTACAACGCTTATAATATGTAGTTTGGTTCTAAATAAAAAAAAATATAATCTATTAACAAGACAATCGACGGAAAAATATTGTAACTAACGCGTATATTAAATAGCGATTAATACACTAGTTTGTTAAATTACTATTTTTCGGGATGTTGTTACCAAAATAGTTTTAGTTTTGCTAAAGGAAATAGTACCTATTAAAATATATTTTCATTAAGAATTTAAAGACAAACCAAAAAAATATTTACAAAACAATACCTACTTGGTTAACTTGTTCTGACACTTATCCCTTGCCCTTTAGTGAATACGGCTGCTAGATACTATCTTAATCTAAAATAAACAAGGGGTTTTTGTCAGAGAAAGGGGGATAAACAAGGGCTTTTTGTCAGAGAAAGGGGGGGGCTAAATGTTATCAAATAATGTACGAATGTACAAATACCACAAGGAAGTATTATAGGGCCAATTCTTTTTATAATATTTCTTAATGACTTGCACCTTCTTATGAAATCGGCAGACCAATGCATGGTAAAATACGCAGACGATACAAACTTAATTATAGGAAGTAAAGACTTATAAAGAATTAATTGCCAAAGCCAAAGAATTCTTTAACCTAGTCACCGAATGTTTTACATTAAATAGACTCGTTCTAAATAAGGATAAAACAAATGTAATGTTATTCAAAACTAAACAATCAAATATAAAAAAAACCAATAGATATTGAATTACATAACAAAGTGCTTATCCTTCTGGAAAATGCTAAATTCTTGGGCATCTATATGAATGAAAATCTAAACTGGTCATGTCACATAAAAAATTTAATTAAAAAACTAAACTCAATTTGTTATGGCATCAGAATCGTTAGCACATACATGAACAAAGATACGCTAAAATTTTTATACGGCGCGAATTTCGAATCAGTACTAAAATACGGAATCATATTCTGGGGAAGGGACAGTATGACTCAAAATATCTTTATCATTCAATAGAGATTAATTAGAATTATTAAGAAAATAAAATTTTTGGAAAGCTGTAGATCTGTATTTAAAAGTCTAGGTATAATGACCGTCTTTGGTGTTTATATATATGAATGTTTAATGTTTTTCTTTCGAAATAAGGATCTGTTTGACTTAAAACCAAAACATGAGTATAGAACTAGAACACACGATATTAATTACCTATATAAAACACAGACTTACACTAACTGAAAAGTTTCCCCATTACATGTGTATAAAACTTTTTAATTCACTTCCAGCTAGATTGAAAGGTATACCGTCATGTAAAAAGTTTAAAGTAGAATTCAGGAAAATGTTAATAGACCTAGAACCGTATAACCTGAAAGATTTTTGCCCAGATTTGTAAAATAGTTTGTGTGACGTCATTTCTTTTGTGTACCTACTTTGTACTACGATTTGAAATAAAGTATTTATTTATTTAAAAAGGGCCGTTTTTTTATTAGCTGTTTGGGTTTGTTCGGGTTTTTTCATTTGATTGCTAAACTCTCAACGACTAAGGGCGATGAGACACACACAGCGGTTTGTGCAGACTCGCCTGCCGCGACTTCCGAGTCGACACATATGTGTATGTGTTATAAAATTATGCAAAACACCCACAAACTTACTTTACTTTTTCCAGTCCGAATCGTCCCACTTCAAAGTTTTTCCGCCCAGTACCGGGCTGCGTCGATGGCATTGTCGTTTGTAATCCACATTTCATCGAGGGAGCACGTTGCAGGACACAGTGTGCACCCCAACAGATGGTCCATGTTCTGTGTGTCCCCACATTCACAAAGGCATTGTTGGTCTTCCTTAGTCTTCCACCTCAGTTTGTTTGTTTTTACCGGAGCCACACCGGTCCGTATCCTGTGTAGAGTTCTCCATGTCTTCCAGTCCAAGCTTGAACCTGCGCAGGGGCTTTCGTTTGTAGGGAAGTTGTCAGGCGGTTTCAAGGCGGCACACTGGAGAAAATTTCTTGGCCGTAGAGGACATGGCGCTTGTCGAAGGTTTGCTTGCTAATATTTTTGACAAAAAAATTCCGCGCCACTGACTTTTTAAAAATTATGTATTTTTTCGAATTAAGCAACTACAAATACAACTATTTTATCTCCTGCTTTTTTCAATTCTTGCTTTGTTTTCGAGAAAAAAAAACACTTTATTGCATGTACCCGTGACAATAAGAGTTATAGTTGTTACTTTTAAAACATTGCAGTAATAAATTATTATGTTATGCGATTATTTTATGATAATTTCTTTTATCAAAAACAGTTTTAATCTGTGCGAAAAAATTCAAAAGGGGACTCTCGTGTAATTTTAATTGCTGAATAGTTTGTAAGTAGTTTAAATTTTTTACTCTTATTGTCCCGGGGACATGCATAAAGTGGTTTTTATTTTTTTTCTCGAAAACAAAGCAAGATATGAAAAAAACTCAGAAGATAAAATAGTTGTATTTGTAGTAGCTTAATTCGAAAAAATACATAATTTTAAAAAGTCAGTGGCGCGCACTTCTTTCGTCAACGCCACTGGACTTAAAAATTTTATTCTGATTGAGGCTTAATTATCCTCTTGTTATGACAAACAGAATTGCCAAATTTCAACAAAATTGAATAAAAGAGTATTGAAATATTTACGAACGACCGATTTTTTTTAAAAGTTTGACACTCTGTATCGTAAAAACTATGCATTTTCGGACCCATGTTTATATGAACTTTTCTTCTTGAAATCACTTAAAGAAGCACCCCTTGGAGTTTGGCCACATACTTAACTAACGCCCTGTATAATGTAATTTTTGTTTCAAACTAGCCAAGTGCTAAATAAATATCCATTATTATAATTATTAATAATACATCCACCGCTAGCTGTTTTCTTTCTTCCCGTGGTTCTCGAATCCCTGAAATAAAATTATACTGGTCAAACACGACAATTTTCAAAGCGTGTTTGAAATCTGCAACAAATAATTTTATTTGATGAACGTAAAAATGGATCTAGATTTTTTTTGCCAATGCTGCCGTATCGACAGAAACCTCGCCGAAATCGTGCCAAAACCGCTATTAGTCCGGTCAATCTAGACCAAACAATCATATTGAAGGTACATAAATTAACAACAAGCTGAAAATCAGTAAAATTGTTCAAAATATAATTATAAATAAAATTTATAAGTTCCCCATCATTCCCGTGTTTGGAAAAAATTTTACTCAAGGTCAAAGGTCAAAAAAATTAGTTTTTCGGGATTTTCAGCAAAACGGTACGTTTTGTGATAAAAATAGCTTAGACAAAAATTGTAAATTATAAAATTGTCTATAAAATATGTATCAATACTTTTTTTCCTACGAGCCACCGGTTCTGAGATATAACGATTGTTATATGAGCCTACGGCTCGTCCTAGAATTTTGTCGACTCTTCCGAAAAAACAGTATTTTCCGGACTTGTAACGTAAATTACTATTTCAGTGAATATTTTATATTTAGAACATGTGTTCGATGGAGGAACTCTTCCATAATGGCCAATTTTAATACAAAGAAAAATCAATTCAAAATAAAAAGAAGAAAAAATTACACTTTTTATGGTTTTACAAAAAGTTTAAGCCCCTTGGAGCAGTATTTAACATAAATATTTTTAGGTAAATATTTTATACTCAGAACTTGTAGTCGATGGAGCAACTTTTGTTTAATGGCCAATCTTTTATTTGGTGAAAATTTTAGTTTTTCTTATATAGACCGATCCACCTACTGTGTATGTCATCGCTCTAACAGTCGTAGTCTTTTATCGCCTCATCCATCCGGCGTCTCCGGCGTCGCCAAGCAACACAAACGAATAATGGTAAACGCACCCACTTTAGGTTAGTTGGAAGCCGGGTGAATTTCATGTAACTCGATGGGAGTTGCAAAGCTACAAATTGGCCTAATTGAAGGATTATAAGTGGGGTGTATTTCGTGAAAAACAAGAAATTTTTATACATGCATACGAGTACTAATAGTTACGGTGAAAACGGTAAACGAAGGCGAATAAAATATGGAAACGTGCTTTTTTAATGAAGGTACGTTATTATGATTTTAAAATAGCATAATATCACATTTTAAAATGGGCGTTTAAAATTGTAAATTAATTAAAAATATTATTATGTCATTTCTAATACCCCGAAATTTTTAAAGTTATGGTGTAAAATTTGATATATTTTTCCTTGTCGCGTGATGACTTTTATCTTTACGAAGAGTACGTACATTGTTCTAAAATAAACGAACCGAATAAAATAACCACCAAAAGAAATCATGATTAATGTTCGTGGGTGGTTTATAAGTGTGGTAATGTTTCTTTAAATAAATAACTTAATAATTTAACGTTAATATTATTGTATTAATTAATTGAACTAAAAAATTGCAGTGCACTTTACAATAAAATTTCAACACAATTTTTAAACGTATGATATACACTTTCTACAACACAATAGAGTGTTTACCAAATAATTCTATGCTTACGATTGGAATTTCCACTGTTAGTAAAATTAGAAGGATTAAAGCAGGTATATGTTGGTGGGCCCAAAGCTGTAAGTAACCTAATAAAGAAGATATTTTTTAGTATCTAGTTACTTAAAGTAACTAGATACTTAATAACTAAGATACTTTTTTAATTATGCCCAACGTAACTATAACTTCGTTAACGTTAACTCTAACTTTTAAAAAGTATCTTGTATCTATTTACTTTTTAGAAGTAACTATACATTTAAAAAAGTAACTATATAGATACTTTAAAAGGAAGTAGATAATATAAAAGTAACTAAGATGCTTTTAAAGGAACTAAGTTACATTAAAATTAACTAAGATGCTTTTAAAGTTACTATAAGTTACTTTTAAAGTGACTAATATATTTTTAAAGTTACTTTAAAATACTTTAAGAGGTTTGATAATAACACTTAAAACACTTTGATAAAACATGTTTATGCCCAGTTCAGTCATATTTAATATGCAGTAATTTTTTTTGCAATAATAATAATAATTAAAAACTTAAATAAACTACCCAATAACATAAAAGTTTGATTATAAAGGCCTAATTAGAGATGTAATGAAGTTTGTAAGTATAATACATTCGTAGGTTTCGGGGGGAGGGGGGGGGGTACTGCCCGCCCCCCTAGCTACGTGCCTGAGCTGGCTCGATTTTAAGGTGCTAGTATACCTACAACTCTAATCAATACAATAATTTTTTATTCGTTATACATATTTCATTTACATATTATTACTAACTGGTAAATTTATGGTAGTTACTTTTAGAGTATCGTAGTTACAATTAAAGTAACTAGTTACTTTGGAAGTATCTTAGTTACTATAACTAGTTACTTTAACTAAGTAACTAAGAACTAAGTTACCTTTAGGTAAAAGTAACTATTCCTTATAACTAACTAGATACATTTTTGCAAAAGTATCTAAAAAGTAACTAGTTGCTTTTCTGAAGTATCTTTCACAGCTCTGGGTGGGCCTAGGATCAATTAAAACAATTCCTTTTTATTACACAGTTGCCGACGTTCCTACTTTTATTACTGTAGTGTAAAGTAGTTTAGAAAAACATTAACTCGCTCTTCTCTTATATCTTATGTAATATAATATGGATCCCAAAGAAAAGTGTGTTAAATTCTGTATCGTATCATTGAAGATTAAGTCATTTTTATATGATATCTTTATTAATAATTATTAACATCATAAACATACTAAAACCTACATAAAACCTTAGTTACTCATAATACATTAGTTACCATAATTTAATATGTTAGTTACGAAAGCATAATACGTTAGATACCAAATAATATTAGAACTATTTTTTATGAACATTTAAAACAATATTTTGACAGTTTTCAAATTTGATGGATACACCTTTGTCTTTAACGTCCACGATCTTAGGTATGCAATCTGAAGACTGATTAATGACCGAGAAAGCACTCCTTTCGATTTCGTGCGGTTCCCCAGTACCTAATCCACTGCCGGAAACATCGCCGATTTGAATTTTGCGAGCAATGGAAACTTTCTTGGTCACACTTTCTTCTAAATACCCTCTAGCAACCTTCGACGATTCCCATCCACCAAGTTCTTGTAGTTCTAATATATCTCCTCCAGCATTAACAAGAAAATTTGCCGAAGATCTTCTAACGCAGTGACCAGTATAAAAATTAGGATTTTCAAGTGAGAGATACTCAGCTATTTTTTGAGGTATTTTAGAGAAGAAATGAATGCCGCAGGGCTGTACCGTACATTTCACTTTTCTATATGATACAAACAACCCCAGTAGCACACCAATATTGGTAAAATATTATATATACATATTGGTCCAACAAAGAAAAGGCGAGATTTGGTTTTATTGGTACAATATATGTTTATCATATTTATACTATAATGAAAATAAATATTGGTCTTATATTTATATTAAATACTGGATAAATATTAAATATTCACATCGAACCAATATTTATTTTCATTAGGTATAGTATAAATATGAAAAACATATATTGTACCAATAAAACCAAATCTCGCCTTTTCTTTGTTGGACCACTATGTATATATAATAAATATACCTATATAACAAAATAGTCATTCGTCGTGACCAATATGTAGGATTAGAAAAACGGGAATTGTTAATAAAACGATGATAATTTATGAAAATTCAGTTTATTCAACAACAACAAAACAATAGTATCAAAGTGTAAAGAAAAAAACTGAATAAATATATAAGTTATATATTATATTATTTTATTAGAAAACGAAAATCCTTTATTTTGAGTACTTTGACCTACTTTTGCGCCCGCCTTCTCTATCTGCCGCACCTGCCAGGTACAAAGATCAGTTTCTTCTGATTGCAATTAAATGTGTTTGAATGTCACTCTCATCGTAGTTTTTCTCTCACTGGAAATAGTTGTATATTTTTTTACGGCTCGTTTTTTTGCATGAGAAGACCCAGCAATTTCTTCCAATGACCTTTTAACACTTTTATATTTTGCATTATAAGTACGTACCTTTTTTCCGCCATAGAGATGCAGCTGCCATAGAAAACATTATTATATACAGGAAATCACATTTTTATGTTCAGTTTTTGGAAACATTTAAGCATATGAAAACCCAATCCAAAACCGCCTTGTTTTTAAAAGGGGTTAATGACTACCTGAAGATGGCTTTTTTAAAAGTTTCGAATAATTTTCAAGAAGAAGTAACATTTAACACCTCGTACTGTTTTGAATCATATATTTACAATTTTTCGCGTAGAGTAACTCTCTCCACAAAATGTTTAATTTTTGAACATAAAAATGGGGACATCCTGTATTTTTAAACATTTATCAGCAACTTTAAGCTAAAAATTATTTATTTCGTTAAAAATAGATGATAACATTGATTATTATTCCTAGCATTACTAGAAATTTTTGATTTACTACGAATTCTGCTTGTAAACTAGTAAGGGCAAAAATAAGAAAAAGATATATTTAGCCAATATTGGCCCAACTTTGGAAACGTTTCATATTTTTTTATTGAAAAATTAGTTACATAGTTCATTTAACAAAATCAATTTTTTTAAACAAGCTTATTCTAGTTAGCAGTGGCTGCGGGTTAGTTATCTATATTTCTTTATTTTATTTAGGCAAGTCCATAAATGTATTTTAGGTTAGGATGCCTATAAAAGGTTCTTAATAGCAATTTCAAATTACCTTATTCAGAGCTACTGGAATACCTATTCTTCTATCTTTCACTAAAACTAAAATTCTCTTAACTTTTCCACTTAAATATAGGTATTTAATTGTTATTTTAGCACAATACTAGTCACCACACAAATTTCACGCATGTGCGACATGTCTCGGCCGTAACAAGACTGTTTGCAAAATGGCGGCTTTGGCGATTGGCACACGAGTCTTTTAAAATAAAAAGTTAACCCTGTGAATATTAGTCAATAAATCACAATAAATGCCCCATATTGGTCCAATATTAGAAAACATATTATTTTATGCTTAGTACAAACAAAGAAAGTTGCAAACAAGATGTCTAAATTTATATATTATAAATACCCACCTATCTCAACTTTTTTTAATTTAAAAAAAATTATATTTTTTATATTTATTATAAATATTGGCACAATATTGGGTAAATATAGAATTATTATAAAGGAAAAAGTTATATTGCCAATTAATTGCCAATATTGGCTAAAAATCGTCAATATTGGGCCAATTAACAATTTTTAACCAATATAGCCTTTACATTGGGCCAATATACTGTGCTACTGGGGAATCTTTGGTGAGTGACATGGTCTGGCCTTAACATTGCGTACTTTTTAAATAAAAGCACAGGATTGACTTCGCCGTCAAATATCACAGCGAAAATACGTTTCTTGTGGGTTTTTGAGTCGGGAATAGTAACAATCAGCTTGTCCTCTAAAACGTCAACATCTTCCGTGGTCATCTTCGCTAATTCATTAGTTCGACAGGCTCCTCCAATTCCAATTAAAAAAGCCACTTTCATCATTAAAAATTTCTCGTCTGAGGCAGAACACACAAATTCGTTGACTTGTTCTCTTGTAAATACTTTCGATTTTTTTGCTCTATATCCAACATTTTTCTTCTTGATGAAACGTATTAAGGCGCCGTATTTGTCGATTTCCACTCTTTCCTTCAGTTCTAAAGTCGCTCTTAACATGGAATATTTCGGCCATAAGGACGAAGCAGAGTATTCCTCAGAGAGTTTTGAGAAATACGCCAGCAATTCCGTTTATTCTGCACCTTGAACATGTACTTTGTTTCGCCACTCACAAAACTGCCGATATTCTTTTTCATAATGGATTTTAGATTTGTCCGGAAGCAAGTTCAACCTTATAATGTTGGCTGCAGCTAATCTATCGTCAGGAATATCAAAATCTTGCATGATTTTAATGATGACTTTTTGAAATGCCAAAATGAAATGTCAAAACCCTTGTTTTTATTTTCGCATCGCCGTTGTCAATGATACGATAAAGCTTTGAATATAACTCGATTATTAGCGATTTAACACCGTCTCGGACATTGCGGGTGACTCGGCTGTCGCCTCGTCACCTAGCAATGTCCTCGACTATTATAAATCGTATAATAATCTCGTTATAATAATAGCTATAAACTAATGGTTCAATATTTTAAATATTTTTGAATTCTTTCGCATCCCTATTGGTGATAGATCGCATGGGTAATAAAATAATCCTAAATAAAAACAAACTTTTATATTTTTCACATATTTCAATATCACTTCACAATTCGAAGAATAAATAATATTATCTAATAATAAATATAGATATATTAGATGTTATATGGAATATCTAAATACGTAATTTTTATGAAATTTAAATGTTAGTTCTAGCTTCCTTGTGCGGAACTGTTTATAGAGATTAAGCAAATGTTGCAATTAAATTGTGTGCAAGCGATACCGATTATCGTGTCATCCACCGACATTATACCAACGACTCTGGAGATAATGTTGTGAAACTGGACTTGCATAAAAAATACCTTCATAGACATCCAAAAAGCTGTAAGAAGCCTGGGCACATGTCACTTATTCCGAAAGCTTCTAGTAGACTGAAAGCTAGAACACCAATCACTTGGTTGATGATTTCGGCACCGACCACTTTTGACCTTTGCATCCTGGAGATGGGCGTATACTTCATACGGAGTGAGTTGAGACAACGTAAATATTGGGGGTACGATCAATTTACTGCATCACACACTGAAACTACAATACAAATATAACAAAATTTGTATTGATCGCGCCCTATACAGATCGTCGCCTTTCTAACGAAGGGACCTAACTAGCACTTGGCAAATTTTACAGGAGAGCTAAAAAACGAAAATGAGTTAGGTTTAAGACAACGCAGTCGATTTAGCTTTGAAGCTATGAATTTCTTTCTTTTGTATTTAGTTAGCTAATATAGCTTACAATAAGTCAATGATAGTGTCACCTATAAGAAGTTACACACAGCTTGTATTTTTGGTTATGTTTGTAGATATGCCACTACGTGAGAAATATTTGTCGGGTTATGTTAGTTAAGCCGCAGTTTTGTAAAATTTTAGAAATTTATAAATTGAAATGAATACAAGTGGCTTGCAGTGAAGCAAAAAATTACATCCTATTGAATAATAAACAACAGTAATTTTTGTATTAAACTTTAATTAAAATAAACAAAACCATAAAACGTTTGGTTTACAAAACCAAGAGCTCTTTAATTTATTAGTATTAGGTTTAATTTTATAATTTAAAAGAAAACGATCGTAAGTAACTAATTTTCTTCATGGGGTAAGTTTTTATAAAACTGTTGAATATCGGGCAGACGAATCGCTGGCGTAAGGCTTTCATATTGGGAAACTAAATCATTGTATTTTTTTTTTTTTGGTAAGTTAAACATGCCCTTTATTTAATGATTGAAGCTTTGATTTCCTTATGTTTATTTTCAGTATTTCAAGTTCTATGGCATCATAATTATCATCCCAGTGACTGAACTTAAAAAAAAGTTTCGTGGGTTCATCTTTTGTAATCATAAACTCTCTTATTTCCGTGCATTTGACATTTTGACCTCTTTCGCTCATTCTAACAGAGAGTATTCTTAATTCTTGCGATAGTTTCTTAAAATCAATAAAGTCTAAATAATTCATGGGCTCTACTAAATAAGGTTGCTTTCGTCTTGATAATTTCATATGTAACTGTAAGGGTTCAAATATATCCCCAGCTCCAGATATTGCCGTATGGATCGCGCTGTGGACAGAGTCTCCTTCACTATGTCCGTGATTGGACTCAAAAAATCTTAAAGAAATTAAAAGAATACACGACAAAATAAAAACAAATACCAATACCAATAATTAAACACTGCAGAAATAAAACAAACACTGCTCTCTTCCTTAATAGCTCTCGACAACTGAACCTGTAATAAGTGAATAGTTTTTCTCAGGAATAGACCTGTCTGAAGATTGGTCTGTTCGTGTTATTATTAAATTTGATATTTTAGGAGGAACCTAACACACGAAGAGACCTAACTTTAAATAGGTCGATACGTGTGAATATTATGTTGGGTTTATGCAGATAGTCCGTATGTATTTTAATTTGTGCAGGTCCTACCATCAGACATGGAGATATGCCACTTTGTGAGACAAAAGAGTTAGATGAGAACAGTTAGACCCCAAAATATCTCAATTTTTACAAATATGTTAGTTAGGTCACTTCGTGAGAAGGGCGACGAGATGTTCTGAGATAGTCCTCGTGGACTTGACAAGTCTGCCATCAAAGTTTTTTTTAGTTTTTTTGTGTCTCAACTAAGATCGTATACACTTTAACTACAGCTAACGATAGATAAAACACAATAATAAAAATAGTACTAGTACCTTTAAATATCAAGCTCTAAAGAATAGTGGATCTTTGGAAAAAGTTGAGAACCCTGTCGGGGAGCTGGTTAGGCCGCCGTTGTGGAGTTGAGCGCCAATCTATAGATATACATGCGTTAAAACGCGAGTTTCCACACTTTTATTTTTTTTGATTTTATAATTTTTTAATAATTTTTAATTTTACAGTGCCTCGTCTGCACCACGTATGTGGTGTCGCGGTGTTGATACAAACGTAACAGCGAATTTTCTTTTGTCAAAAATATATCATTCTTTCGAAAGTATTTAATAGTAAGTCTATGTTTTTGGGATAATTGAGTTAAAAACAAATAATATAGGACAGATAGACAATGTTATAATTAAAGTTAAAAAAAATATTAATGGAAGTGGATGAGCGGCGATAAATTTAATGTAAGCATAATAAACAAATACGGTTAACGGGATTTAAAAAACTGTCAAATGCTATTATCTAACGGATGCGAGAATATACTACTGTTAGTAACTTCTTAAATATTATCGATTTATTTAAGTTGCCTAAGGAAAGGGACAGGCGCGTATCTGGAGTTGATCTTTGGAGGGGGGGGGGGGCGGTAATGATTCCAGTGGGGGGTTATGAATTTTTTTTTTTACAAGAAAATCAATCAAAATTTATTGCTCTCGATTTTTTTCTTAAATTTTAAAAAAATTTAAGCAAAAAATAATGGCTCATGAGGGGGGTAACTACCCCCATTACCCCCCCCCCCTTTCCCCCTCAAATACGGGCCTGGAAAGGGATTGATTTATTTTGTTTATGTTATGATCAATATTTTTAATAATGAGGGTAGAGAGGAAATATTTTGATATATGAAATTTGATACCTATGCATAACTTAATATGCACTTTAAAAATAGTTAATAAAGTAGCTTAGGTTTTAGCTAAGTTGCTTGTTTTTTAACTGTACCACTAAATATATAAATTCAAGGGGTTTAGGCGGAAACAGACGATACGGTCTTAGTCGACTCGGCTGCCGTCTTTTTTCGCCCTAAGAATTGCTTTTTTGTCAGTATACAATATTTTCATTTAATCAATTAAAAAATCAATAGCAGTACAAACTGGGAGTCAAGAAGACTTTTTGATAAAATTAGCTAGTACAAAATCTAGCAAAGGTTTTAAAGAAAAGAAAGTGGTGCAGTAGACCTTCATCGTACTTGTTTTTCAAATGGAAGGAATTACTGGCGTAGCTAGGATATTGTCTTGGGGGGGCATATAGCTGCACAGAGCGTAAAGCCCGCCGCAGGCGAAAGCGCCGCAGGCGAAAAATGTTTTGGACCACGCCCAAATTTTGCTAAATTTGACAGTATTAGCAGTGTTGCTGTTTTTATACCCTGGCAAACAATGGTAAAAACTAGCGACATAAGAACAGTGAGAGAAAATATACAATAAAATATAGGAATATTGGTAAAGCCGCCACAGTGGTTCTTTTCCCGTGCGTCATCACTTTTACGTCATTAAAATCATATGAATCAAATCAAAATTACGAGACAAAAAAGTCAAAACTAAGTTAAGTTCATAAAATGGACGTGCCTGCCTACCGTTTGACGTACCTACATAATATCCCGAAAAATGATTATTTATTTTAAGTTTTGCCCGGCATTCTCTATTATCTAAAAGAAATTGACAAACAAATGTTAATACATTTAAAACTATTTTTAAAGCTTAAAATCTAGAAAAGTTTGGTGTTTTATTGACTATTAAAATCGCAAAAGTCAAATTTTTAACATCCTCTCATTTAAGGGAATTTAGCCACTGCCGTAAACGTTTCAAAGAACTTTCATGGTTAGAATATTTAAAATAAATAAATTAGTTATTATACAAATCCATAAATACTTACCGCCAAAACAGATGGTGGGTATAATTACCTCTAAAAAGAACTATTTTTAGAAACAGAAACAGTTTTAAGGCACACAGATTTACAATATACGAATTAGATTGGCAGATCAAAATAAGGTTGACAATGACGTTCTAAAATACAACGGTTGTCAACTAAACAAATAAAAAAAGGAATTAATTGACGTTTATAGTTTTATTCTTGTCTAGCACATTATATTATTGCGGAATCTTGGAGACGTACTTTTATGCTTTTATTCAAACTTGTTACTGTAATAAACAAGGATGCAGAGTTATTAACCACGTTGAGTCCTGATCGTTGATTGATGACGCACGGGCAAAGATCCACTGTGGCGACTTTATATAGTAATTATTATACACTTTATTTAAATATATAATAACATTAAAATTGGACAAACATTGTCTGTAACTCTAATACTTATGTTGTTATGAAATAAATAAAAATTTTGAAACCAAATATTAAATTTAAATATAATAAAATAAGTAAATAACAAACTTATAAACTGATAATTTGTAGTCTTTTTTTTATTTTTGCCATATGAAATGTTAAAAGTTTTTGAAATATTGTTGATAATTACTTTTTTTCATGGCTCTTGGGGGGGGCAAATGCCCCGATGCCCCCCCCCTAGCTACGCCGGTGGAAGGAATGACACTGGGGTAATAGTGTTGAAAGCGATGCTCAAAGGACCAGGCCAACCGGAAGGAAGATACAGTTTTAGCACGGTAAAGGCTGTTACAAGAAATTCAGACCAAAAATATTTTTCATAGTAAAAAATTGGATACCCCTTTTTTCACCCCTGAGTATACTGTGAAATAAATTGTATGATGCTCGTTTTCCCTCGCTATATAATGATTCATAGATCTTGTTCAATTATTGTTTTTCCAATATCCATATCCAAATCACTTTCAAAGTGATTAACTTCATGACGGATGTCAACCCTTCAAGACCACAATTTTTTCTGCCTACTATTATATTACGAGAATCCTTCTGCTTTGTTTTTTAAAATTATACCGCCAATATTCTCATTTATTACAACCCACTCTATTGATTATCCGTCACAAGCCATGGAAAAACCGCGTAAATAACATGAGAGGCATTTGTGCCTCTAAAATATAATATAGGTTGTCCTAGATTCCTACTATAGATCTCATTTACCGCATTGATTTTGATATCTACTTACTATGATTTCATTATAGAATTTATAGAATAATTAAGACTATATTAAACTATAAGTATATCAATTATTGTAATCCATTTCCTTAAAATAGGCAGCAGTGGTCATTCTTTACAATAAATACTGATTATTACACAATAATTCACCGATAAAAGAATTTATTTAATCTAAATAAAAGTTTGCCGAAACAAATATTTATTTCCTATTGTCTAAAAAAATATTTATTTGAAAATATTATGTCTAAAATTGTTTGACGATTAATAGTAAAAGTTATTATATTTAAACATATATTAATTGATTTGAATAAATCATTTATTAAGCTTGACAGTATGTGGTATTTCATTAAATTAATTTTTGTTTGATGGACTAAACAAGTTTATTACTAAAGAATTACTTATTTCTATCCGCAACATATTTTTTTTAAAAAGATATTTAGTTGTCAGCAAGCTTGCGAAATTTAAATCAAATAATGAGCTGTTTCCTATAATTCATATTAAATTTTTATTAAATAAATATTTATTTAAAATAATAGAATTTTGGTTTATCCAAATAATTTTGTAAATTGTACTAATTTTCATTATTATGACACATAAACCGCTTTCAGAAAAACTATGTATAATTGTATGACTGTTGTGAAATTCTCATGTCATCATTTAATTTAATAGTAAATCATGGTGAGTAACAAAATTTAATCACTTATGGGAGAAACCAGATAAAAAAGTATATTAAAAATTCTGACTATTATGAAAAAATAAATAATACATAATATGACAGAAATATAAATCAAATACAATAACCAATAACGCAAAATCCAACTTGGGAACTATATATAGGGGTCGGGCAGTAATACCTTTCTCATTACCTGCAATTATTAAAATGTTCACAATTATAATAAATGATACTTTACTTAATTAAAATAAATTCAATTTACCATAAATAAACAAAAATTTGTCAAAAATAAGTAAATGTTTGTATCAAATGTCGAGTTAATATATAGTGGATTTCACCTTAGTTTTTAATGCTTTGACGTCTCTCTTGTCAAACATATTAGCCAACACGTGATTTTAAAATCCCTAATTCTATAAACGGCTTTCAGGCACGGGCATTGGCTAGATTAACAAGAGATGGATATATAACTGACCGTATAGTTACATGTACATGACGAAGATGCACACTACACAGTTCAGTACGTTGCCCTTCAATGAGCTCAAACTCGTCAAAAGCACAGCATCGCTCGTATATGCCGTTAGTATGTGCATCTTTGTCTTACGCATTTGCTCTCGCATATCTCTTTTCGTACTTTATTAATTCGATTGTCTCGTCGCGTTCTTTAAATATCACAGAGCCGCATTGGGACACACCGCGCACCGCGTGCATTCGTGCGCGTGTTATTGTTTTTGGTATTTTTCAGACAGCATTTTGCTTATATTTTGTGCGTATTAGACTTTTTGGTTTTAAACTGCCGGACTGTGTGTATCTGTGACGTGTTTCTTTTTATGTATTAATGTCTCGGATGGTGACGACGACATCGACAGCTTGTCAGATATAGACCAAAAATAATAGAGAACTTGCAACAAAATTAAATTTGAAAACCACAGTGAACCATTATGCTAAAATAAGTTTTACATACAGTTGTATTGAAGAGTGCTTGAGGTATCTGTTCTGCAAACGCATGGACAAAAATATTTTTTTATAGTATCTACTTACATTATTTTTTCTTTATTCATTAAAAAAAAATACCTAATTCGATAACATTACAAACTTTTGTTGTTTTATTATAAACCAACGAAAAGTTAGACCTATTGTAAACTTTAAACTCTTTAGAACCTAGTCTAAAGAAAAAAATATCTACCCGTGAATAAGAAAATAAAAAAGTAAACAATAAGCTATTAAATATAATATATAGATTTTTTCAACTTAACACTGCATGGTCTAAAATCAAATTAAAAAACAAAATAATTCTTTAATAAAAAATATAGTTAATTATTGATGATACTAGATTCACGACTGCCCCTTGTATATTTTTTATTGTATTAAATTAAGAGTGTGTTTTTACCAAAATAACAGCACCTTATTATATTATGAATAAAAATTAAATGAAATTGTTTTTCTGATATTCTATCCTATATCCATTCCCCTTCAGTGTTTTTTTTGCAATATCTTAAAAATTGCTTAGGTAATTCTCGTTTCCATCCATAATTACAAGTACAAATAAATTGACCCATGTTCACACATAATTTTTAACTCCGGCCCTGGCCAATCCTTAAGTTCTGTAAATAGAAATGTTATAAATGACATGTGTCAGCGGCGGCCATTAAAAACTAAGGTGAAATCCACTATAGATCCATTTTGTTCGTTCTACAACGTGCAGAAATAGTGAAAACATAAAACATAAGTATGTTTATTATTGTTTATGTTCTTTTTAATTATTAAGAATATAAAAGTTTATTAAATATTATTATGATTTAAGTTTTATTCTACATAATATCGTTTTAACGTAAATTTAGCCCAAACTTTTTGCCTAAATTCACCACGTCCTCTTATGTCGGTTTTGAATGATTAATAATATTAAATATAAAAAAAAATATCTTTCCATCAAATGAAGGCCACATGACAGGTGACCAAGTTTGTGGTTGAAAAGCCAATTGAAAAAACAATGAACTTCCATTGCACTATAATAACTAACCGTGTAGTTCTCGCCACCACCAAAAAAGATAAATTACTCAACTTACAAAAAATTTTGATTTAATGTAAATAATTACAAATCAAACAAATATCATAGCAAATTCAAATAAACCTATTTATTTTATACAAACAATATTCATGTCAGACAAATTAAAAGTATTTGGTCCTAATAAAAATAAGTCAAACAAATCATTTATTTATCTTAAAACGAACATTTTTTTCAATGTTGATATTGTGATATATTATACAATCTTAATAAAAAAAAGCCCCGCCCCCATAAATTTGAACTTAATTTAAAACTTTATAATATCTTTACTAACTGCGCGAATTGATTAAAAAATAAATTGTTTAGTTGTAAAATTTTATTTATATTATTTAATTTACCAGTACCTACTTACTTTAGTTTTATGAAATTTTTTTTTAAGTTGCTTTTAATTTTGCAGAAAGTTTCTTCTACTGTGCTCTTTTCTGAGTTTGCATTGAATATTTCCGGTGACACTTGAAATAATCTAATCTACAAAGTGCACTATGGTGTACTCGTTTACTTAGGGGTTAAAACCGTTGGCATATTCTCTTTGTAACCAATAAATTATAAATTTTTTGCAATTACTGTTTTTTTCGTGTAAATGGTAAATTTAATTTTCTCACTTAGGCTATTTCTATTACTATCTATGGGATACCCAGTGAAAAATCAATGTAATTAAGCCCCCCCTCCCCCATCCGCGAGTAACTTTTAGGTCTCTATTATGCTGATGCACCCTTTAGGGCACTCGCTATCATCGCCGGCATATTGGTCTTATGGTTTTGGCAATATTTTTGGTAGGAATTTGGACACCAGGGATAGGAATTGTTTATTGTTTTAGGTGATACCTATATAAATCTTAATTATTGTGTAAACTTTAAGGCGGACCCTCACAGTCTGCGTGAAATAAATCTATAAATATTATGTGAGAAAATATTTTTCTAACCACCTACAAAATCCTTCTACTATAAGGTTGCATTTTATCTATCAAAGTTATACAGGATATTCATTTGAAAACTTCCCACCTCGATTTTCCTGCTTTAAAATGAAAATGTGGAAAATCGCTCGGACCCGTCGATTTTTATTTCGAGGGGGACATCTTTTGCGTATATTGTCAATCTTGTTACTTCAAGCCCCTAAGAGGGGGGGGGGGGGGTAAGATCTAAATCTTAAATGGATACCCCTATTTTATATATTTTTTTTGGATTCTGCATAAAATTCTGAACATTTTTTAATAAAAGCATTATTAGTCTATACTTGACAGTTTCCGAGATATTTACTCCTGAAAAATTACATTTTTGAACTTTGACAGCGTCTAGCTTTCTAACTGTACATCTTAGAGCAAAACGGCTTACATGTCCCTATCTTCGATTTTTATTATCTTTCTAATAGTGTCATCTTCCGGTCAAACCGGAAGTACTATATTTCTTACATCCGGTTTAACCAAAAGTTCACACTATTGGAAAGATAATAAAAATCGAAGATAGGGACATGTAAGCCGTTTTGCTCTAAGACGTACGGTTAGAAAGCTAGACACAGTCAAAGTTCAAAAATGTCATTTTTCAAGAGTAAATATCTCGGAAACTGTTACGTATAGACTAATAATGCTTTTATTAAAAAATGTTCAGAATTTTACGCAGAATCCAAAAAAAATATATAAAATAGGGGTATCCATTTAAGATTTAGATCTTACCCCCCTTCCCTCCTAGAGGCTTGAAGTTACAATATTAACAATATACGCAAAATATGTCCCCCTCGAAATAAAAATCGACGAGCCCGAGCGATTTTCCATAGTTTCATTTTAAAGCAGGAAAATCGAGGTGGGAAGTTTTCAAATGAACACCATGTATATTAAAATGCAGATTCAGATTGCAACGTGCTACTAAGAAATTGAAAGTCAATCATCTCAAGAGGATGTCACCACCTGCAGAACTTTTTTGTTCTAGTAGAAGGTAGGTGTTCGTACCTTTGATCATATAACTTTGACATCCTATTAAAATAAAAGTTGACTTTCAATTTTTTAGTAGAACTTTGCAATTTGAACCTGCATTTTAATATCTAACTGTGTTAAATTTAATGCTACCCTAGTGTATAAGGATTTTTCAGATGGTAAGAAAAATATTATCACGCATATTATTTATGTTTCCACTACCTGACAAGTAAATTTTCTATATACAGGGTGTTCATTTGAAAACTTCCCACCTCGATTTTCCTGCTTTAAAATGAAAATGTGGAAAATCGCTCGGACCCGTCGATTTTTATTTCGAGGGGGACATATTTTGCATATATTGTCAATCTTGTTACTTCAAGCCCCTAGGAGGGAGTGGGGGGTAAGATCTAAATCTTAAACGGATACTCCTATTTTATATAATTTTTTTATATTCTGCATAAAATTTTGAACATTTTTTAATAAAAGCATTATTAAGTCTATACTTAACAGTTTCTGAGATATTGACTCTTGAAAAATTACATTTTTGAACTTTGACAGCGTCTAGCTTTCTAACTGTACGTCTTAGAGCAAAACGGCTTACATGTCCCTATCTTCGATATTTATTATCTTTTCAATAGTGTGAACTTTCGGTTAAACCGGATGTAAGAAATATAGTACTTCCGGTTTGACCGGAAAGTTGACACTATTTGAAAGATAATAAAAAACGAAGATAGGGACATGTAAGCCGTTTTGCTCTAAGACGTACAGTTAGAAAGCTAGACGCTGTTAAAGTTCAAAAATGTCATTTTTCAAAAGTCAATATCTCGGAAACTGTTAAGTATAGACTAATAATGCTTTTATTAAAAAATGTTCAGAATTTTATGCAGAACCCAAAAAAATTATATAAAATAGGGGTATCCATTTAAGATTTAGATCTTACCCCACTCCCTCCTAGGGGCTTGAAGTAACAAGATTGACAATATAAACAAAATATGTCCCCCTCGAAATAAAAATCGACGGGACCGAGCGATTTTCCACATTTTCATTTAAAGCAGGAAAATCGAGGTGGGAAGTTTTCAAATGAACACCCTGTATATATACGTATAGTTGTTAAGTTGTCATCTCAGGGTCGTCGGGAAGGCGGACTCACCTCACCATTAACGAAGCACTTTTTTGCATAATATATAAAATCATATGGTTTTTCTTAAGAGGGGAAATGATTTTTATGATAAATTTTTATAAAATCAAGTGGATAAATTAAATGAGTTGTCACCTCAGTTGTATATGAAGCATGCTTATTTAAACAAGACGTTGCCACCTCAAGCAATGTTGCCACTAATTTAAGGTGAATATGTGTGCACTAGTGCTACAAAACTAACTAACTAAAACTATATTATAAAGTAATTATTTTAAAGACTAAATCAAATTCCAACGTTCTCATCGGGTCAAGCGCTTAGCATATGTTTTAGGTAATTAATCTATATATTTTATTTCAATGTATAAAATATTGTAACTGATTCATCATCGCCGAATGGAAATTTTATAAATATGAAATTTGGTCAGTGGCTTAATTTTATAATGTAGAGACTAAGAAAAACTTTTTCAACATTTAACCCTTAAAGGTTCACAAGGAAGTTGAAAGTTTTAGCACAAATAAAACTACAAATAATAAATTACGTATTTCTTTTTTTCAGTCAACTCCAAAAGGGGTGAAAAAAAGAGGGTGTACAAGTTTCTATTGGAAAACATATTTTTGTTCAGATTTTTTCAAAACTTAATACTACGCAATCCAATAATAATGAAACATCTATTTCTTATTTTTTGAAAATCGGCCCCTAAAGGGGTGAAGAGAAGGTATACAAGTTTAAATAGGAAAAAATATTTTTCGCTATTTAACGCTACGATATCGCGTTATTTTTTTACGGCCATTTTCCCGAAGGTCTGAACTTTTTTTCTGCTAAACTTCCGCCCTAAACTTTAGTCCTAAACTTCCGTGTGATCCGACTGTGATCAAAATAAATATTTTTTTGTTCTTTTCATACTCGAATTGATAGGGGAAAATTACTGTCTTGGAAAGTGTTTTGAACGAACATTTTGGGAAAATATAACAAACACTTTGAAAAATGCGCAAAATAAGCGATAGTGATACATTGCACTATGAAATCAAATACTTACGGTGAATGAGTTACTTTAAAATATAAGTAGCAAAAACTTCTGTTATCAAAATTTGACAGGTGCTGTCAATGTCAATAGACTGTTACCGGAAAAGTTAGAAGAAAGAAATACGAAATTTTTTGCAGCTCAATATCAAATTTTGTAATATGTTATTTCGATTTGAAACAATCAGTTCATAGCAAGCGGAGTGCAGAGTATAGTATATAGTATAGAGAACTGTTTTTAGAACGAAACTATTTTTAGGACGCAACTATGTTTATGTTATACAAATTCATTATTGGGCCATTAAAAAATTGTGCACGGCCGTTTTTCCGAAGGTCTATTTCTTCTAAACTTCCGCCCTAAACTTCCGTGTGATCCGACTGTGATCAAAATTAATTTTTTTTTTGTTCTATTCATACTCGAATTGATGCGGGGTCCAAAACATTTGGAAAGTGTTTTGGACGAACATTTTGGGAAATATAACAAACACTACTTTGAAAAATGGCGCAAATTATTTGTCTATGGAAATGGTTGCCCATTTCAATTCCATCCATTTAAATATTATTTTCAAAATTATTTATAAATAATATCTAACCTTCCAGAACAGAAGAAGAACAAACCAACATTTCATATGCGGTGTAAAAAAAGCCTAAAGAACAATTATTACAAAGAAAATCTTTGTAAAACTTGCCCTTATTATTTAAGGGCTTTGTATTGTTCCCTGTTATGAATCATACCACAAAAAATAGTTTTTGTTGTTCCTAAAAAATGTTTGTATACTTGCTAAGACAATAAATAATACTATAAGAAATTATATAATCTTTAGATAGCGTCATTTGCCGCTATGTCCCGCCTAGCGGCAAAAATAATATATAACCTTATTAATCCTTAACCATCTTAAACTTTATCTTAAACTTCTTTAACTATCAAACTTTGTCTTAACTGTATTCTTCAACCACCTTATTCAACTGTATCTTAAACTTCATCTTAAACTTTATCTATAAACTATTTTAAACTTTATCTTAAACTATTGTTTTAACAAAACTTTATAATAAATTTTATCTTAAACTTTATCTTAAACTTTACTATAAGAAATTGATATAATCTTAGATAGCGTCGTTTGCAGCTATGTCCCGCCTAGCGGCAAAAATAATATATAACCTTATTAATCCTTAACTTTATCTTAAACCATCTTAAACTTTATCTTAAACTTTATCTAAAACTTTATATTAAATTTTATCTTAAACTTTAATTGAAACTTTTTATCTTCAACTGTCAAACTTTGTCTTAAACTTTATTTTAAACTTTTTATCTTCAACTGTCAAACTTTGTCTTAAACTGTATCTTCAACTGTATCTTAAACTTCATCTTAATCCTATAAACTATCTTAAACTTTATCTTAAATTTCATCTTAAACCTTTATCTATAAACTATTTTAATCTTTATATAAAACTTTATCTTAAACTTATAAATATTATTTTTTAGTAGTTACTTAGTCACCAATTTATTATCAATTTTATATATTATTTATGTAAATGTAGATATATATTATTGGGGGAAAACGTTCCAGAACTGTCAAACTTTGTCTTAAACTGTATCTTCAACTGTATCTTAAACTTCATCTTAAACTTTATCCTATAAACTATTTTAAACTTTATCTTAAACTTCTTTATTTTCAACTATCAAACTTTGTCTTAACTGTATCCTTCAACTGTTTCTTAAACTAGTTCGATTTTTATTATCTTTCCAATAGTGTCAACTTCCGGTTAAACCGGAAGTACTATATTTCTTACATCCGGTTTAACCGAAAGTTGACACTATTGGAAGGTTTAATTTCCTAGTGGGTTTTGGGATCGGTTGAAAATAAAACCACGTTTTGAAATGGCCAACGTTTCGCAATATTTTATTGCATCTTCAGGGCCCTAGGGTATTATCTTCAGGGGACCCCCTAGGGCTAGGGTAACAAGAAAAAGATTGTTTTAATGGTATAACTTAACCTATCTTCAGATTTTTTTTGGTTTCTGAGGGTTCATTTTCAAAATTTAAAGTTGTCTGTGTTTTAGGGTATGTAAGCAAAGTTACCACTGTGATACATTATAAAATATAATATGGTGTATGTAAACAAATATAAAATCAATATAGACAATAACCGTACGCAAGACTTAAAATGTTGAAATGTAAACAAAATAGGCTAATTACTTGCATTACAAAGTGATTTTCTTTGTCACAAGGAAGAAATGCACAAATAAAATTTTCACAAAGTAAAGTTATGACAATCATTGTTTATAGGGATTTTAAGACGGAACTATTTTTAGGACGGAACTATTTTTAGGACGGAACTATTTTAAGGACGGAACTATTTTAAGGACGGAACTATTTTAAGGACGGAACTATTTTTAGGACGGAACTATTTTTAGGACGGAACTATTTTTAGGACCGAACTATTTTTAGGACGGAACTATTTTTAGGACGGAACTATTTTAAGGACGAAACTATTTTAAGGACGGAACTATTTTTAGGACGGAACTATTTTTAGGACGGAACTATTTTTACGACCGAACTATTTTTAGGACCGAACTATTTTTAGGATGGAACTATTTTAAGGACGGAACTATTTTTGGACGGAACTGTTTTTAGGACAGAACTATTTTTAGGACCTAACTATTTTGGACGGAACTATTTTTAGGACCGAACTATTTTTAGAACCGAACTATTTTTAGGACCGAACTATTTTAAGGACGGAACTATTTTTAGGACGGAACTATTTTTAGGACCGAACTATTTTAAGGATGGAACTATTTTAAGGACGGAACTATTTTTATGACGGAACTATTTTTACGACCGAACTATTTTAAGGACGGAACTATTTTTAGGACGGAACTATTTTTACGACCGAACTATTTTTAGGACCGAACTATTTTAAGGACGGAACCATTTTAAGGACGGAACTATTTTTGGACGGAACTGTTTTTAGGACAGAACTATTTTTAGGACCTAACTATTTTGGACGGAACTATTTTTAGGACCGAACTATTTTTAGGACCGAACTATTTTAAGGACGGAACTATTTTAAGGACGGAACTATTTTTAGGACGGAACTATTTTTACGACCGAACTATTTTAAGGACGGAACTATTTTTAGGACGGAACTATTTTTACGACCGAACTATTTTTAGGACCGAACTATTTTAAGGACGGAACTATTTTAAGGTCGGAACTATTTTTGGACGGAACTGTTTTTAGGACAGAACTATTTTTAGGACCTAACTATTTTGGACGGAACTATTTTTAGGACCGAACTATTTTTAGGACCGAACTATTTTTAGGACCGAACTATTTTAAGGACGGAACTATTTTAAGGACAGAACTATTTTTGGACGAAACTGTTATTAGGACAGAACTATTTTTAGGACCTAACTATATTTAGGACCGAACTATTTTTAGGACGGAACTATTTTTAGTACGGAACTATTTTTAGGACGGAACTATTTTTAGGACCGAACTATTTTTAGGACCGAACATTTTAAGGAAAGAACTATTTTTAGGACGGAACTATGTTTATGTTATACAAATTTATTATTGGGCCATTAAAAAATTGTGCACGGCCGTTTTCCCGAAGCTCTTTTTTTTCTAAACTTCCGTGTGATCCGACTGTTATCAAGATAAAAAAATTTTTTTCGTTCTTTTCATACTCGAATTGATAGGGGGTCCAAAACACTTGGAAAGTGTGTTGGACGAACATTTTGGGAAATATAACAAACACTACTTTGAAAAATGGCGCAAATTTGTCTGTAGAAATGGATGCCCATTTCAATTCCATCCATTTGAATATTATTTTCAAAATTATTTCTAAATAATATCTAAACGATATTATTAGTTACCGTAAAACAGCGTGAATCGGTAGGTACACTTTGTGGCCTTTACGAACCTGTAGTAGTCACAGAAGTTATCTTATTATTAAGTGGCTGGAAAGTCGGAACATGTTGAGGACTTCTTATTCTCAAAAAAGTTTTTTTTTAGTTGGGGTAAATACGTCATTTAAAAAAAAACTTCTCTGTCCCTTTTCACCTGGAAATGTGATTGATGGGGACGGACTTGATTTTGGATTTGTATTCGCATTTAGAAAAGGTTTAGGTGAAAGGGGACTTTACTAGGGAAAGTTAATTTAGAATTAATAAAGAAAATTATTTGGGGGAAACCTTCCAGAACAGAAGAGGAACCAACCAACATTTCATATGCGGTGTAAAAAATGCCTAAAGAACAATTATTAGAAAGAAAATCTTTGTAAAACTTGCCCTTATTATTTAAGGGTTTTGTATTGTTTCCTGTTTTGAATCATACCACAAAAAATAGTTTTTGTTGTTCCTAAAAAATGTCTGTATACTTGCTAAGACAATAAATAATAGGTACTATAAAAAATTATATAATTTTTAGATAGGGTAATTTGCCGCTATGTCCCGCCTAGCGGCAAAAATAATATATAACCTAATTAAATTTCCACAAAGCAAAGTTATTTGTGCATGTCTTTCTTGTGACAAAGAAAATCACTTTGTAATGTAGGTAAGTAATTAGTCTATTATGTTTACATTTTAACATTTTAAGTCTTACGTACGGTTATTGTCTATATTGATTTTATATTTGTTTACATACACCATATATATAATGTATAACAGTGGTAACATACATATTAGTTACTTTAAATTTTTAAAATGAACCTTCAGAAACCAAAAAAATACTCAAGATAGGTTAAGTTATACCATTAAAACAATTTTTTTCTTGTTACCCTAGGGCCCTGAAGATGCAATAAAATATTGCAAAACGTTGGCCATTTCAAAACGTGGTTTTATTTTCAACCGATCCCAAAACCCACTAGGAAATTAAACCAACCCCTTAATGTTATGTAAAAAGTAGGATCGCAAACAACTTCATACTATTGGAAAGATAATAAAAATCGAAGATAGGGACATTTAAGCCGTTTTGCTCTAAGACGTACAGTTAGAAAGCTAGACCCTGTCAAAGTTCAAAAATGTAATTTTTCAAGAGTCAATATCTCGGAAACTGTTAAGTATAGGCTAATAATGCTTTTATTAAAAAATGTTCAGGATTTTATGCATTTAAGATTTAGATCATCTTACCCCCCCCCCCCCCCCTCCTTCCTAGGGGCTTGAAGTAACAATATTGACAATATACGCAAAAGATGTAATAAAAATCGACGGGTCCAAGCGATTTTCCACATTTTCATTTTAAAGCAGGAAAATCGAGGTGTTAACTTTTCGTTGGACTACCCTGTATATATATTATATAAAATAAATCTATCTTTAATTTCTTTATATCTATTCCCTCACCTTTTGCGGAATTTTTTTTTCCTGCTGGTTTATTATTACAAACGGCTAAAATAGATAATGAAACAATTATGCATTATGGTTATTATTCACTTAATGAACCAATCAATGATTATAAAATAAAAAATAATTTAGTTAGGTATAGTGTTTCTTAGGTCAATTTAATGACATAAAACAGTATGAAACTCCTAACCGTAGGCGTCCCAAACAAATAATTAAAATGCGTATACACACTTATAAGTTTGATTAACATTAGTTGTTTGTACATACTACACTTTATAAACCCACTGTATATATAATAATATATTAAAATAATAAATATAAGGTAACTCAAAGATTCTATACACAAAACTAAAATCAGAAAATAAACCTGACACGGCACGACACTGCTCAGAAAATGCTTTAATTTTTTTACCAGAACTCCATTCTGGGACCATTCCCCGGCCCGTCCATAAGTTCCAAATCACGTATATTTTATCTTCGTCTTCGTCGACCGTTGAACGGGCTGGGGACCGCTTCTGCTATACCAGCTGCAGGTAGCTGGCGCTTATCACCCCTGACAACGTGCATAAATTGTGAACAGTTGCCAGTTCTACCAAATTTTCTGGTTTGTTAATATATTATGTATAAGTATACGAGAAACAAGGGTTTATTAATTAGTTGTTTTTAAACACTGAAAACACTTTTTGTCTTGATTTCAGTTATATTGTTTCTTAAGGGCTAAAGAATGTATTATTATAACAATGAATGGCTTGTTATTTTTTTCTGTCACACTCAAAACTCCTCGGTTTAAAGTATATTTGCAAACTAGCTTTCAAAGAAAGTTACTGACTAACAATTGAATACTGATATAAATGAAACATCTTTAATAAAAAAAAAAACTTAAAGAATTGAAGAAGAATGATCTGACAACCCTGGTTGTGAGGTCGGTCTCTTTGAGACTGTTTACCGCCGTATGGAATGATTGAAATGTCCTCAAGCTGAGTTTGGATAAATTATACTTTATACCTCCATTAATTTCAATCTGTGAGGACCAAGCATGGACCTTACAAGATACGATCATGAAAAATTAATGCCTCTAGCTTTCATACTTTAAAGATTGGTTATTTTTTGGGGTCTGTTAAAGTTAGAACAGTGTTTAGTGGTAGACAAAGTTTTAAATTCAAAATTCAAAGTATGAATTAATTAGCGTATTAATCCACAAATTAAAGCAAAAGTTCTCGGTTCAATTCTAATCTGTAATATAATTTTTTCAATTTAAAAAGGACTTTGTCCCAAATGCACCTTAACATTATTCATAATTAATTTTATTTATCCACATATTGTAGCTGGTGTAGATGTAGATAGGTAATTAGCATATTAGGTAATTAAAAACAATTTTATTTGCCAACTCTCAAAATAATAGCTTTGTTTTAGCCCAGCAAGAAAATCGCTAATGAACTTAACTTATTTGCGTTACAACAATCGAATGCTAAATTCAAAAATGTAATATACAGTGTGGTTGTTTAAGTGTGCAACATATGAGCATTTTTTTATTACCGATTTCTCAGAAAATTTTATTCTTGAGAAAAGTTGGTGCATGTTCGATAATCATATTAGGTGCACTTGGAATGGTTGCAAGTCAAACGGCGTACAGGGTAGGCCAAAAAATATAAAACTTGTACAAGAATAAAGTTTTTTAATAAACATTTAAAATAAAAATTTTGCACTTTAAATGATAGTGTTTTAATTAGCATATTATCATTACTAATGTTTTATCTTGTTAAGAATAATTTTTAGAATATTTTAAAGTTGTGTTTAATATCGTTGCAAAAAACATGAAATTTGTGATTCCTTAATAAATTAAAAATTCAAGTAAATTTTACAAATATGCTTGAATTTGAATAAAGATATGTGAAATTGATTTGATTTTGATTAATTTATGAAGGTCTTTATGGTGAATATGAACAAAAATTTTTTGGAAAGTATTAATGTATTTTTAAAAAATATATTTTTTTATTTTAGGAGGTGAGGTTTGTGAATCTATGCATATGTTTTAATTCTAAACAACTTTTCTTAATAACATTTTGCTGAATTTTCTGAAACAGGGGTACTTTATTCTTGTACAAATTTTATATTTCTTGGCCTACCTTGTACGCTGTTTGACTTGCAACCATTCCAAGTGCACTTAATATGATTATCGAACATGCACCAACTTTTATCAAGAATAAAATTTTCTGAGAATTCGGTAATAAAAAATGACCATATGTTGCACACTTAAACAACCACACTGTATAGGCTAAAAATTACCGTTCAAATACGATTTTCTTGCCGGGTAGGAACAAAGCTATAAGCTATAGTAAAAAAAGTTTTTTGTAAAAAAATTATATTTTTATTGGTTGGTGCGGATGGTCTTGCTCGTGTCTATCCGAGACTCGAACCATTTTATCGAATATTTTCTGTACCTACTTTACCCTTTGATTCGTAGATGTCTCTACCAGTTCCACGATCAAACATCAACAATCTACTATTTTTAGCCGTGATCACCCAATTAAACAACTAAAATAGACCATTAATTAGTGGAATATTTATCAAACTCTCTTTCATACTAAGATCATTTATCTAGTATCCTTTATTTCCATATTATAAGTATATTCATCACGACTTTTTTTAAGTTCACCAAAAAAATTCCGTTAATAAAATGAATGTAATTTTAAACCTTGTATTAAACAACATTGTGTTTAATGTTAATATTTATTCTATGCTTTGCGTATATTATTTTAAAAGTTGGCTATTTTTAAATAAAATTGTACCTATTGTAAGTTGACCATGCGCAAAGTAAATCCCGGAATAAGCGTAGTTTAGTTCCAATAAGGAAATCGAGCTCGCATCGGGTTTTAATTTTTATTTTATTGTTTAGTTTTATCGTTTAATTTATGTGACAGTTTTTTAGATGGTGTATAAGACCTCCCATTCAGTGTTTGCTAAAGCTAAAAGGTATTGTTAAAATACCCCTCGGTTGGTGTACAAACAAATTAAAATTCATTTGTTTGTTGTGAAATTTGACGGGAATTTTGGACTAATTTAAGGTTAGGTTTAGCTTTTTATTGCCTAAGTTTGTTAACCTTTCAGTTGATTTAATGATTATGTAAAACTCAACTCGACGTAAAAGAACTTAGGTACTGTTAACTTATAAAGGGAATCTTATATAATAAAAATGTTACCTACTTACCTGTGAGGTTGTTATAGAACGACAAGCTAATTATTATTAAACTTTAAATAGGTATAATAGGTATATATTCTAAATATAGTAAATATAAGTAGGTATAGGCAGGTAGGTATACAGGGTGTTCCTACATATCATGTAAATACGAAAAGGGGTAATTCCTTGGCTTATTTAATGACTAAAAATGCATATAAACATTGGTCCGTAAACGCTTCGTTGCCGATCTACAGGGTGTTGAAATTTCAAGATTTTTTTAGTTTTTTCTTTATAGCTCTTGTACTTTTTGAGATATTTAGCTCTAATTTAAAATATAGGTTACGCTGTAGGACTTACATCATTGGGCATACCAAATGGTTTTAAGAATCTACAGGGAGATATTTTTTCAGGGGTCATTTTTTTTTTTTAATGATTGAGCACAAGCACTATAGGAGAAATCCTTTAAGGCGCTCTGGGAGCGGTGCGTGTGCGAAGAAAGCGATTCACGATTTTCTTGAATCGTTGGAGGTTATATTCGGTTGGAAACACGGTCTCAGAAAGGCCGTTCCACAAAGATGACGTCCTCCGAATGAAAGAGTTCTGAAACAATGATGTGCGGGGTGTACTAAGTTGAACTAGGGATGTTCCGATACGCTGAAAGTATCGATCTTTTGTATCGATCCGGATCGTATGGTAGAGTATCGATGCAATAAAATATAGGTTTGAAAAATATCGATATCCTAAATATCGATACTTTTTCGATCCGCTTTGTTATTTTTTGTTTTACGATTTTTAACGTTTCTAAAAAACCAGCACTCGAAAATACTATTATATTTTTCAAGGTCAGACCGGGCATTTTCCGCTCGAGGTTTGCTGTTTTGCAAACCGCATCATAAACTTAATAAAATTGTGGGTTTGGGAATTTTGGGATGTATCGATACTATCTGAACGATACAGAGTAAAATATTTCGATACTCATTATATATCGAATAAAAAATATCGATACAAAATATCGGGTATCGGAAGGTAAAATATCGATACTCAAAAATATCGTATCGTATCGCGCATCCCTAAGTTGAACCACATAGGGATGGGCGGCAGTGGTTCGTCGTGTGTTTCTGCTATGCATTGCTCTAGGTTGAATCGAGCGGGCAACATCTGTCGAACACTTGCCATGGAAATATCTGTAGAAGAGAGTCAAATCACCAACCTGTCTTCGATGTTCTAAGCTGTCGAAGTTCTTAGTCAGCTCGTGGTCGCCGATTAGACGAACGGCTCTCCTTTGGATGGAATCCAACAACCGAAGGGTATGCTTCGGTGCAGAACTCCAGATATGAGAGCAGTATTCCAGTGATGGTCGAATCCGGGCTTTATAGAGTGTCAAAAGTTGTTGAGGTGTATACAACTTTTTGGTACGGAAAAGTCATGCCCCCTTTTCTCCCCATGAACTTTTTCTGGGTGCGGGTGCTGGTGGATTCTAAAATACAAGATGCATTTTTTGTTTTGTTCTAAAGCATTTTAATTTCTTGTAGTTTTTTCGTATATACCGCCGTTACACACAGGCGAATTTTCTAGATATCCTGGCCAAAACTAAGTGTTTGTTTTTTTGTTACTAAAAATGGGTAAAATTATAATAGATACTAGTAATGACAAAAAAAAGGTGTTAAAAAGTTGTAAATTCTGCACACCAGAAAATAATAAATTTAAAAAAACAGCATAGATGGGTACTATTAAAAAAATATTTATTTATTTATTACAGTCCTTTACCCACTCAACAAGTTTTGTTCTGGTCACAGAAACGTACTTCGATCCAGATCCTGTAACGAAACAAAAATTGTCGTTTATCGGGTGATCGATATTTGTCATAATATCGAGGAATTAACAGACAAATTTACGGCAAGATCGCAACATATTGCAACATTTATTTATAAAATCTAAAAAAGGACTCTTTAAGGCATAAAAAAAATTTAATATCAATGTTAAACTATGTTAAACAATTTACCTTTTGTCTAAGCAAACTTCATGAAATTTAATATTTGTCCTATATTATGTAATGAAATATAAAAAATGTAATAAAAAAAAATATATTACAAAGGTCTTGATTATTTAACTTTTTTAGCTTTTACTTACCACCAGCAATAGGCTCCATAACAGTTTTTAAAAATATTTAAAAGAAGTAAGCAGAAAACCGCAACAGAAAACAGTAAATTTTAAAAGCATTTCTCTCCGACTTTTTACCACTCGCTAAAAATCTCTACTTTCAACTGAAATATCTTGGTACCCGATGATACCAAACTATTAAAGGAGGTACTTTATAACACGCTGGGGTTAAGATAATCGATTAGTAATGTGTTTTTCCCAGAATTTTAATGTTGACTTTTTAGGGTTTCGACCGCGTTTTTGGGAAAAATCGCCTCTTTGCGTTATCGAGAAAAAAAACAAAAGGTTTTCTGTGTTTCGCTAGATGAAATTAAAATTGTTTAAATAGCCTAATAAGCTCTGGCTTGATTTAGATAACCTTTTGCTTGTATTTATTTTGACATTTTAAAAATATCAAATAATAACAAAAACAAGGAAGCTACCTACATTATAAAAATTGTTGAAAGTGACCTCCGCCCATGATACAAAGAAAACAAGATATGACATTGCGCATGTGGGAGGAGCCAAGCGATCAGCTGGTAGACGTAGCCTGGTGACCCATTTTGACATTTTGCCTTAAATTTGCATTGTTTTCATTGATTAATCGTGTATTGGTGTATTTTTTATTCTTTAAAAAAGTTTATTTTACGTAAATCATGCGGTGTGCGGTGTGTGTATTTTTCTGTCATCTTCAAAACTGTATGTATTTATGCCATTAACAATTTTCTTTTTATCATATTTCCATATTATCATATTTTTAAATTATTTCATCTATTATAAATAATTAATAAAATATTTCTTTGTAGTAAAATTGAAACAAATGCTATTTAAAACTAAAAAAACAGCGTAGAAACAATCAGAAACATTTAAAAACGGCTTGACCCATAAGCAATAATGGTATTATTTCAAATTTGTGTCACCAGATGACGTCATGCGCGTGGCGGACGTGTTTTGTTCGACGATCGATCATATCTTGTTCTCTTTGTATCATGACCTCCGCCTACTCTTATGCATCTTCTTCTCATTCTTGCCCGTACTTCTTCAAATACCCCCGGAGTATTTCTAATGGTTTCAAATCCATCTAATAATCGATTTCGTAAATCATCAACGGTATTTACTGGTGTTGTATACACTAGAGTTTTGAGGTACCCCCATAGGAAAAAAGCTAGACTATTTAAGTCAAAGCCAAGGCATACTAGACCAATTTTATTTAAAAAAATTTAATTTCATCTAGCGAAACACAGAAAACCTCTTATTTTTTTTTTCTCGATAACGGTAGTAAACACGAAAAAACTACAAGAGATTAAAATGGTTGAGAACAAAACAAAAAATGCATTTTGTATTTTATAATCCACCAGCGGCGCACCGAAAAAAAGTTCATGGGGAGAAAAGGGGGCATGACCCCTGAAAAAATATCTCCCTGTAGATTCTTAAAACCATTTGGTATGCCCAATGATGTAAGTCCTATAGCGTAACCTATATTCCAAATTAGAGCTAAATATCTCAAAAAGCACAAGAGCTATAAAGAAAAAACTAAAAAAATCTTGAAATTTCAACACCCTGTAGATTTGCGGACCTATGTTTATATGAATTTTTAGTCATTAAATAAGGCAAAGAATTACCCTTTTTCGTATTTACATGATATTTAGGAACACCCTGTTTGAAAATTGATCCTAAAGAAATTTTACGGTCCTTGATAAGTTTTATGTTGAAAATAACAAACTATACAAAAACTTACTAAGACACTACTCACAGCATAAATACTACAGGGTCCTGAATTAGTGCGTCTGGTTTTCATAGCTCCCATACGAATTGAGTTGGAAATTTCATTCATATGCTGACTTATAATGTCACACGGGATGTATTTCAGGAAAATATTTTCGCATATAGGTACAGGGTAACCCAAAAAAGTGTGATAACATAAAATTGTATTTTTTTAAATGGGACACCATATATTTTTGTATTTTTGGGTTTATATTATTGTCCTTTATAATTGATTATAATTTTGTTGAATTTGCTTTAGCAGTTTAGCAGTACCTAATAAATTAAAAACTAAAAAAAAACCTTTGCAGCCATGGCAAAAAAAAAATAAAAAAAAACAATCTAAACATATTTTTTTAATTACGGCATTATGTGAGATTAGTGGCAAATAAATGCTTTAAATTAAATAAATTTTATTTATTTTATACAGGATATTATTTAAAATGAGGTATCAAAAATGGCACATTTCAAACTAATTTTTCTAAAGTTTTTCGAATGGATATTATTTTACTGTTTGATGAAGAATTTCAAAACAAACACTTTTTGTACTTGCAATTTATTTAAAATTCCAATCCGTTTTAAAAATATTTATCAAGAAACATAAATATTGCTTTTCATAATAAAGTTTTATAAAGAAAATAGCTAGGCGGGTTTGTTCGGGTTTATTCTCACTCACCGACTTTAAATTCGGTCCATACAAAATTTTGTTCAAGTTTCATGTACTTATGGTAATTTTTTTTTTCACTTGTAGATACATGCTTCAGCTTCAATTAGATTTTTTCCGTTTTATAAAAAGCTATATACTTGGTAAAATATACAGGGGAATAAAAAGTATGTTTTTCCCTTTAAGTTTGTAACACCCTGTAAAGTGATTTTCCAGTATTAACTCTAATAAAGAAGCAAATTTGCAAAGTTTAATCTAAGTATTCCTAACAGATTGCTTTTTTATTTTGCTGGATATCTTTCTCGGTTCAAGAGATACGAATTTTTTAAGAAAACACTACACATTTTATTAAAATATTTTAATTTTAAATTGTAACATAAAATAAAGGGTGCTATGGCTTTGTAAAACAAGTCATATCTTGACAGTTTTTATGTAATTATTATTCTGTCACTGTACGAGTGTTTAAATTTTTGTCAGTTGAAAATCATGGTCCTTTCACCTACTGATGCGGCAAAAGCAGTCTTTAGTAAATGATGGAAGGTCGCAGTATTATACTGCTAGAGTGCTGCTAGGATTTACAAGATCCAGTGTTTAGAGAGCCGTGGAATGTTTACGAAACTGGCAATTTTTCGAGGAGAATAGAATCTGGCAGAAAACGATGTACAAATGCCCGAGATGATTGTTTTTTAACTCTCAATGTGTTACGCGATAGACATATCACCAGTTGGAAAGAAATCGTTTGGTGGAGGTGCGACAGATAAACGTAAATGAAATAACTATTCGGCGACGATTAAAGGAGGTGAATTTATTATCTAGACGTTCCAGAACTGGCCCAGAGTTAACTAGAAATCATAGGAAACAACGTCTCCGATTTGCGCGAGAACATATAAATTGGGGCTTCGAGGAATGGAGTAACATTTTTTTTTTCTGACGAGTTAAGATGTTGCCTATGATCTCCAGATGGTCGTCAAAGAATATATCGTAGATTAGGTGAGCGCTTTTTACAAAACCATTTCTCTATAACACAAAGTTTTGGTGGCAGTTCTGTAATTGTGTGGGGCGGCATAAATATGGAAGCTCGAACTAAGTTAGTATTGGTTAATGATGGAACCATGACGGCTGATCGATATATGTGAGATATTTTAGCACCACACGTCGTTCCTTTTGCACCCTTTATGGAAAATAACTTCATACTGATACAAGATAATGCTCGTCCTCACACTGCAATAATAATTGTTACACAATATTTAGAAGACGTAGAAGTACCTACGAAAAATGGACTGGCCATCACTTAGCCCAGACCTTAACCCCATAAAGCATCGCTGGGACATGATGGGTAGAAAGATTCGAAAACGAGTTACGGTTCTGAATAAATTAGAACAGTTAAAAGAAGCACTAATCGAAGTATGAGGTCAAATCGATCAAAATCAGATCAGAGGAATGCCAAGGCGAAAGGAGGCAGTTCTTCGTGCTCGGAGTGGTAACACCCGTCATTGATGTTTTTTTTTAGTTCTTTAGCGCTAAGAATATTATTTTTTTAAATTAAAAATATTTTGCAAAAAATGTTAAAATTAAAATCTTTTAATAAAATGTGTAGTGTTTTCTTTAAAAAATGGTATCTCTTGAACCGAGAAAGATGTCGAGCCAAATAAAAAAGCAATCTGTTAGGAATAGATTAAATTTCGCCTTTCCTTCTTCATTAGATTTAATATTGCAAAATCACTCTACAGGGTGTTACAAACCTAAAGGGAAAACATACTTTTTATTCCCCTGCATATTTCACCAAGTATACAACTTTTTAAAAAACCGCAAATATCTAATTAAAGCTGAAGCATGTATCTACAATTGAAAAAAAATCATTTAAATCGGACTACGGAAAAAAAGTTACCATACATTAAACTTGAACAAAATTTTGGATGGATCGAATTTAAAGTCTGTGAGTGTATAATATAAAATTTATTAGAACTTCCACAAAACAAAGTTACTATAAAAATAGCGCCGCAAATATATATACATTTTAGTTAATGTAAAATTACCAATACCTACTTGTCGAGCTACTTGTATTCAATTATTTTATTCAAATATTATTACAAAGTACCTATGGGTGTGAACGTGCGGACACTAAGACGGCGCAGGCAAAACATACTAAATATAAATTTAAAAATATAGAAAAACTAGCATCGCAGGCCAAATTTTTAGACTTTTTTATGATGAATTAAATAAATCAATGTTAAAAATTTAACCCACCTTTTTTCTTTTGCTAAAGAGAGAACTTTTCTTCACAAGTGTAACTTTATTCTTTTATCATAATACTTGGATATTTTCAACTAATTTATGATCAGTATTGTTGTAGGTATGTGCTGTCGCCTTTAACAAATTTACAAATATTTTTGCAACATCTTGATAAAATAAAAGAAACTTAAACCCATTTATCCGTAAAGGTATAACTACTGGATATATTGTCACAATGGTATTACTTTTTATATTGTCTCCTAAATTTTTTTTTAGAAAAATATAACACTAAACATACTAAAATACTGCAAAGTTTTAACTTAATCTTATGTTTTTGGTAAAACTTTGTTATAGAAGTTATAATACTTTTAATTTTATATAAAAAAAAATAGCAGCTGCTTAAAATGGTCGAAATTCACAAAAGTCGTAAAAAACAGTTCAGGAGCAATTACCTCCACTATTATAGGATCATTACATAAAATAAGTTATAAAACACTATGGTATTTAATACTAATAAAGTATTTAAATCTAATACAGCTTGAAATTTTTGAGCAACGGTTTGACATATTATTAAAAAAAAAATACTGGTGCCTTCTTATTTTGAGTTACACTTTACTTTTAAACAATTTTAAAAAGGAGGCGGGTCTTAAATGCAGGCTGTACTTCTTTACGTATAATAATGACAGCCAGTTAATAAGGTATTCAAAAATGTTAAAATAAAGTTGAAACATTTTGAACAGTGCCTTTACAATTGCATGAAGCTTAGAGGTGGACATTTTCAACATTTACTTGATTGATACAAGCGGTAATAAAAATGTTATTACTTTTAAATTTTCTTTTCTTTTTAGCCCTATTTCTCAGGAACTATTCACTCGATTTAAACGAGCAAGGTCGGGTTTGGAAGGAAATTTAAATCCCTTTAAAATAAGGTATCACTCGACCCCCCTTTCCATTTAAGATTTTAAGGGTGGAAGCCACCCAAGGGCGTCCGAAGGAACTTTTCCAAGGGGGGGGGGGCAAATCATAATTGGAATTATTTTTGTTTCTAGCACTTCAACAAACCTTCAATAAAAGAATAGAGCAAAGCACCTAATACTTATATTAAATAACAAAAAAAAACTAAACAAAATATTTAAAAATGTTCAAATATAACAAAAAACTTATAAGTTATTCAGATTTATTGGAGAAAAGAAATGTTAATTTTCTTGAATCTTTTGCAAATTCATCAATATTTTTTTCAATTAAATGTATTTTTTTTTTACAAATTTGCGATGAACACTCATCATACATAAACCGTTCAATCGGTGCTCAGTCATAGCCGAGCGAATACAGGTTTTTACTCTTCTGAGAGTACTGAATGATCTTTCGACTGTACATGTAGTTGGAGGTAAACAAATTGCTATCGCAATTGCCTGACGAATAGTATATCTATTTCTATATTGCTAATATGACTAGCTGTGTAAATTAAAATAAAGCTTTATTTATTCTATTCTAATATTTTGCCTTCGCTATTTAGTGAAGATTTTTGAATTCCACATTTCATTTTATGCAACAAGAGTTCGTTTTACCAATTTTGTCAATTGAATTGTATCTCAATAAATATGTATATCCCAGTTAAATAAAATATCTCAAATCTACTTGGGCCAGGGGGGGGGGGGCAAGCGCACCTCCTTGCCCCCACCCCCTTCGGACGCCCTTGAAGCCACCCCGTCGTAGGGATTCCAGCAGAGGGGGTAAAAATAGCAGAAAAATATGTCCCCCCTGAGAACTAAGGTTTCCGTGTTTGAGCGAATTTTGAATTCTTTATTAACAAGAAAATAAACATGGGTGGAAAGTATTCGGTACGCCACCCTATAGAAATGATTTCAGGTAGGGTAAACCCGGTAGAGATGGCGCACGTTTTTTCAAAGTCGCTAAAAAGTCAGATTTACAATTTTTAGGTAGGAATTATTTTTTATATGATTATACTAAGTAAAATAAAAGTAGAGGATACAAAAAACAAAACTTAATTTAATTTTAATGACCCTAAAATGTATTAAAAAAAAAGCAGAAAAAAACCATCTCACCCCATGGGTATGGGTGAGATGGCGTAAACACATAATGTAAAAAAAAACAATTTTTTTGTGAAAAATAAAACTTGAGGATACGAAAAAAATTCATTTAATTCAACTGAATAAGACATGGTTCTCTTTTTTTTCAAAATAAGAGAAAAGTCCATCTCTGGGTGCGATGGCGCTCACACAAAATATAAAAAAAAATAACTAAATATTCAAATTTTGTCTCGTGCTACATAGTGGGCATCTATAAAAAATAAAAAGTTAATCTGATAAGCTTCAAGCTAACTATTTTAGCAGTTTAATCTAATAGATTGGGTGAGAACATAGGGTGATATGGCGCGCGCCATCTAACCCAACTTGCATTTGGTGAGATGGCTCGGTAACGTGCTCGGGAACAAATAACAATGTGAATGATTTTAAGGTTAGAAAACAAACTATATGCTCATTTCTAAGCGACAATGTTACAACTAGTAAAAACTTTGGCTAGTTTGACACCCAAATAATTATATTACTTATTATCTAGAAAGAAAAGGACAGGTTGAAATATATAAAGGAAAATTAAAATACCTTAACTCCAAAATGATGGGCGCGAGGTGAACGGCATAGACGAAGGTCTGTAGCGATGGCCACGTTGCCGGATATTATTTTGTTTAGGGATATCCCAAGCAGCAAGAATTGGTCGATACAACGTTGGATATACGATACTTCCCAACGTTGCATTACGTTGTAACAACAGTTGAATCTACGTTGACAGGACGGCACAATGTCATAATTGATACAACGTTGAATGTGACCGTTGAATTAACGTCTCGATTTACGTCGTATTTTACGTTGACCAGATGTGTTTAAGACGTCAGATAATCTACCTATTTAAAATAATTTTTCTACTTTATTGCTTCATTTCGGTGTAATAACAATTTAGGTTTTATAATGAGTAGCCAATATAATGAAATCCAAAAATGTCCATTTCATTTGAAAGTTAAGATAACATTGCTTTACATGTTTATGACATATTTTTTAAAAGTAAGGCATAAAGTTACTAAAAGTAGAAAAATATTAAAAAGAAATGCTCCATAAGACTTGACAACACTTGTTCTTTAGAACTTGTACGAGTGTTATTTTGTTCGAGTGTAAACATGTCTTACAAAACTAGTTTAGTAATATACTATTTTAAATGTCCATCCAGCTATTTTAAAGCAGTTTTCAAATAAAATAAAATCACCAAGATGTTTGCGATTACTTTATTTGAGGCATAAGGCATTAAGTATACATAAAACTTTTTAAAAATAAATGCACAAACAAAATTAGAAAACACTTTTTCAATTAAAATTTTAAAAAACAAAAAAGCAAAGTACTGAAAAGTTTTTACCATCACTTTCATTTTCAAGAGGGGGAGGTCTTGGAAGCTTTTTTTCTTGTTGACTAATTTGCTTTGGATTTGACTGTCACTATCTCTAAAGTCGCTGTATACATATGGAGGTTTACGTTGTCTTTTTGTCCTTCTATTATTTAAGTCTATTTCACTGTCTGATTTAATATCAGATGTAAATTGGGCTTTACTTCTCTTTTCTTTAGCTTTCTCGTATTCATCTAAAAGGCAACATTCTCAATCATAATCCAAATTTATTTATTTCTTCTTACCAAACATCAGACATTACATTCCTCTACAAAAATGTTTTATTATATCATTTGCGGAGTTATGATTTGATTAATTGATTGATTGTTGAAAAAAATCATTTAATGTTTTTGTTTTTTAAAAGTTTTTCTATTTTCAAAAATAACAGAGTAAAGAAGAATTCACCCTGTACTTACACTTTAAAATATTCTACACAAATTAGAATAGTCATACAATAATCAAATATTTAAGCAAATTACCCATAATACCAGAATAGCCTTACTGTAAAACATAGGTTAAAAAATGATATAAAGTGTCATGTCTCACTTTCCATGCTCGTAATGTAATGAATGATCATTCGCATTAAAATTAGCAGCGAGTACCTATATCAACGAAATTTACCACATTACCTACTCTTAAAAATTCCATTGAAAAATGTCAACACATAAACTTAACATTAAACCACTTTTTTTATGAATATTTATGTAGAAAAAGAACCACCAATTTTACTACTGTATAATAATTGATTAAAAATTTAACTTATTTAGGTAACTTACCTTTTATTAGACTAATAGCTACTTATGGACAACAGAATAATATATAAGGTGGCAGTATTATAGGAGCCTAGGAAGTATTATTACTATTTTGTAGAAAACAGCGCCCCTGTTTGCTTCACAGGTCCTGTAACCTTGTGAATTTTGGTTAGAGGTTAGGTATCTTATTTTTTTTTGAAAAATTTAAAAAACATAAAATTCCGCACAGAAGACTTGTGACTAATATTTGAAGAAATTCTTGTATTCCAGTAACTAACTAAAGTAAACTCGTTTTTTATTTTTTGTGTAATAATATAAAATCGAAAAAGAGACGCCATCTGTAATAGTGCATCTCCATACGAAATTTTGTTAACATTATATACTTCTATTTATGTAAATGTTATACATTTCACTTACCAATCAATGTTCAATCCAGCCTGGAAACAGTGGAAACATTAATAAATGTACCATAATAACACCAGAAATAATGCAATAATTAATTTGAACACTTTTCTCTTCTCAGACCAGTTCTCAGTGGTTCTCACACAGTCACATGTCACCACCATGTCACTTGGAGGGACGCGGTCGCGTGGAAAATTCGGATTTGTCAAATGTCAAGGATCGCCTTTATCTTTGTCTTACTTGTAAGGAAAGACCAAGTTGTCCGACGTTCGGTGTTGCGTTGCGTTTTTGCATGTGATGTCTTAATCCTTCCGCTTCTGGCGGGAAATTTGAATTAATTTGCATGGGAATACAACGTTATCCACTTTTAAGTAACTGACTTAGAGTCGGCTTTGTAACTGATATATAATCATGTTGCTACATTACACGTGCATCCAATAAGATATAAACATAGCCGTTTTTTTTTATATCTTAAATTTTATTAATACAGTATTTATTTCAGATGATGCTACGTTTATTCAAAGTCTTTAGTCGACTTAAAAAAATTTTAAAAATCAGTGTTAAAACTATTTAAAGTTGCCATACCTAAAATAGTATATATTTATTTAAAAAAGGTGCCAATGATTAGAATTATTTTTACAAAATAGCTTGAAGGTCTCTTACATTCTATATTTAACGTTGAATAAACGCCACTTAAACTACGTTGATGATTACGTTGCTTTTATAATGTTTATTCAACGTTGATTTTTGGTATATCAACGCCTACGACAGCAATCAACCTTTTATCAACGTCGATTCAACTACCCCTTGCTGCTTGGGATATTGCACTGCGCCATCTAACCCGCTGCGCCATCTCTACCGGGTTTACCCTACACTTATAATTTTCTCTATAATGTTGGATATATTAGTTAGAGGAAAATTTGAAAGGGCATCATGACCACGGCCCTTGTAAAGTAAAAAAATAAACGATAGCCAAGGCGAAAAAATTACCAACCCAAAGCATATATATTTTTCATTTGGCCATACATCGACCTAATCGTCATAGAAAAATATATTAGACACTTGACCTGTATGTCATGGGATCATTTACTTGTGCGAATGTGCTAGCAATATTACAATAAATACGGTTCAAATCGTCAGCGTAAAGATTACTTAAAGTTAGCGCCCCTTTATTTTTCCCTTTTAAATCGTTTACGTCCCTCCACGATTTCTTTGACTTGTTATGAGACCTGTCAACCGTATTCTTAAAATATACCCTTTTAGCAGCTCTGATGGTTCTTCTCAATATTCTGCGATATCTGTTTCACATCATTTCACTTTTACTGACAACAATACCCGGTAATTTGTAGTATCTTTCCTGTTTGCATTAGTTTTGTCCCAAAGACATGGTTTTATATCTACAAATTTTATCAGAGTACCATATCTATGTCATATTTAAATATTTTGGCCATTTTTACTTTGAACGCACACAGCAAATAAAAAATTGGGGACGACACGGAATTCTTCTCTTTGACAATTTAGTGCCGGCAACTGCACGTCACCGACATGTCGGTGAGTCTGAAAGCCTTCCGTTTAGAGGTGGGTCGGTATTTAGATAACGCGATTTTGGAGCGGTATATTTTGATAACGCTCCAACGCGCTCCACAACGACTAAGTAACTAGTTACCGTGGAGCGACACCGGCAACGGTAACGTCAGCCGCAGTTTACAGAACGAAATGGTCGAGACCGCTCATAGAGAACGCGACGCGACAGCTTCATTCTGCGTTACATCAGCGTTACCAACGCTACCCCGAACGGGGTATATCTACCCCTTTTCAGAGAAATCTCGCTCCCTCGCTCCCCTCACGCAAATCTACCCCGATTACACTATCAAATCAACAAAATTTGTTTAAGTAATAAAAATACTTACAAATAATATAAAACGCAATAAAAAAAATTGAGCAAGATCGATTACTACATTATTACCTAAGCTGGAATATTGTAGTACTATTTGGTCACATTAATCTAATATTTGGAGTACCTAGGTCCTTGAAAGGGGGTACTTCGTATGTTTTTAAAGTATATGTTCTAATCTAGAATTCGATTTTCCCCCGACAAAGCCTGTAACCATCAAGCATTACTAAATATCTCTAATAGTCTAATGTCTTTACAGAATAGAAGAACTATGATATAGGCATGTTCGCATGTTTGGTGTATCTGTAAGAAGTTTTGTCCCAAAGTGTAGATAATCCAGAATTATTTTTTCAGTTAACCTTTTCGGTCAATCGCATAAATAATAGACAAAAAAAGACATTCTATTTAGATTTTTCTAGAATGAACCTTTACAAGAATTTTCCATTATCTGTAGTCTATTTAATAGCTTGGCAAGTGATATTAATGTAAGTACATACCATAATACTAAGTATATTCACAGAATCTGTAAAAACTAAACAGCAAAACCAGATTCAGGGTTTATTTTAGCTCACATCACTTGTAAGTTTTTTATTAAATTAAATTTACGTACCATAAAATGGGGTGAATAGGATCAATTTTCCACTTTGAAAGCTTGTAACTTGAAAACTATCTGCCTGAATAAATTTCTCAATAGCTTAAAACATGAGTTAAGGTTGGTACTTTTAAATGGTGGTATAAGTTTTTATACCGGGTGTACCCTGTTGTATATATATTTTTTTTGTGCACAAATCCTATTCACCCCGCAGGCGGTGTCAATAGGATCATTGATTGATTTATTGACTGTATCGCATTTAAATAACCGCGGGGTGTATAGAATTTTGCACACAAATTTATCTTAAGTAATATAAAAAAGTAGGTACTAAAAATAATATTACCTAAATTTTATAAGTGCTGCAGAGTTGTAGAGATATGAAGTTTGTAAGACAAAAACAAAGATAATATGACAACAGTTTAACCGCTAAATTTGACGTTTTAGGTTATGGTATTCAGCCTGCGATGTGGCCAAGTTATTTTAAGTTTAATTTCATAAAAATTACTTTTAACAACCGTTACTTAAAATCTGTAGGTACATTGAAATGACCTACACTTTAAAATTAGAATTATTACAGATTTTTGAAATTTGAAGGTAACTTTCAATCCTATTTACCCCGCTGATCCTATTCACCCCATTTTACGGTTGATGATGTAAATAAATAAATACAGTAAAACCTCTCTTAGGCGGACACCTACGGGACTGTCTAAATGTAAATGCAAAGTTATTACTTTAAATATGTACAAATAAACATTTATTAAACATAACAAAAATACACTACTTTTAGTTAGGATGTAGTACTAAAAAAAGCTAATAACGTAGTTTCACGTGTTTGCGTTTTAAACTTGCCATCTAGCAAATGTAATTTCAAGTATGATAATAATTCCATTGCTATAGAGTCACCTCTATTCTTTGCATACTCTTGTAATTCCTTTACCATACTAATGGCTAGTTCTGTTGATAATTGTTAACATTTGTTTGATTACTGCATTTAACTTCTTCATCAGAGTCGTCAGATATTGATGTGGTTTCAGTTTGGGCTACATAATCGGTAAAAATGGGGTCACTATCATCTTCTAATAGCACATTGCTATCAATGTTAATGAACTGGCCCAAATCATTGTTATCAAATCCTAAAAATTCAGAGTTTTTCCATATCTCATGTAAAATAGAAAGAGATCTTCTGCTGAAAAATCGTCACTTTCCACAATTTGGTTTTGATCTGTTTTAATTCCTGGTTTCCGAAAACGATTTGTTATTGATTTTTTTGTAACTTTTTGCCAAGCAGTTTTTATAAAATAAACAGCGTCTAAAACATTTATAGCTTTAGTAAGACATTGAACATTTGAAACAGATTCCATTTTTGATAATAGACTTTTTACCAAAATTACTCTATAAAATGCTTTAAAATTTTTGATAATGCCCTGGTCTACAGTCCTGTTTCGTTTGCATTATAGACATATTTTGGTGAATAGTCTTTTAAAAGAGAAGGTACTTTGTTTAAAAAACTGTTCACATCCTCTAGATTAACACTTCCAGCTTCTCCCGATATGGCCTTAAAAACTATGTTATGCCTGTGACGGAACTTTTCAAGCCATCCGGATGATGCACTAAAATTTTCATATCCCAAAGTCTATGCAATCTCTTTTGCCTTAGCTTGAATTAAAGGCGCTTAAATTTAAAAATGAAGAATTCGTCTCCCAGATACTTTTTAAAAAAAATTTGTCCGTTTAAATTCGAATTTTCGCACTTTTTGTATAAAAACAGCCTGTCCGCGTCCGCCCAAAGGAGAGTCCGCCCAAGAAAGGTTGATTTTCATGGAATTTCATATACCTAGTTCCGGACTATGAAAAAATGTCCGCTTAATAAAGATGTCCGCTTATCATAGGTGTCCGTTATGAGAGGTTTCACTGTAACAGTAAAGCCGGTTTTATATAAAATACGATGTTCACATACTCTATGTCACGCAAAAAATTCGCAAAGCTAAGTTCTACCAACTAAGAGAGTTTCTATCTTGTAGACTGTTAAAAGTAGTGTATCAGGCTCTCATAGAATCTATTATTTTGTATGGTTTAACGGTGTGGGGAGCTGCGTGTGGTAGTTGCCTTCATCCTCTAAATGTAACTCAAAAGTTTATAATAAAAATTCTTATGAAAAAAAATAGAAGGTACCCATCAGATCTTCTATTTGAAGAGGCTGGTCTGCTTTCCGTACGAAGATTATATATGATAAGTGTTGTTAAATACATGAAAAAATCTGTGAAATACCGACAATCTCTATCCCATGGCGTTGACACGCGAAGAGCTTTCAATCAGTGCGCTGTTGTTCCTCGTATGTTTTTTACAGCAGCACAAAGGCACATTAAGTTCATAGGACCTAAATTATACAACATGTTACCAATTAATATTAGATTAATTATAAATGTAAGCAGATTCATGTCAAGGGTGTCTCAATGGATTGAGACTAATTACGAGCTGATAATTAATGAATTTAATATTTTTACTTAGTTAGAGGTATGTGGTTCCTTTTCTATTTCTCTCACCATTGTTTTGGCGTATTTGGTTAAGTTTAATTGATTAATTTTGCAAATAATAAGTGTGCGGACTTCAGGCAAGCTAATTCTCAGCTATTGGAGTCCTTCATTATAAGTAATGTAAAAATCTTGTAATTACTTCACTTTATTAATAAATTTGAAATTTGAATTTGAAATTTGAAATATTAAAATGATAATAATTTTTTTTGGAATCAAAAATTTTTTTTTTCAAAAAATACTCTTTAATTATTTCATTATTCTGTGTATTTGAAGGGTCTCGGGAGGAAACCATGGATGTCACAAAAAATTTATTTTGAGAAAAATGAATTTTATAGTTTCATACTCTATATATTAAGAAGTAGATACTAAATTTAAAAATGCAAAAAAAATAAAATATGGTAGAAAAACAATATAAAAAGAAAAAATATTATTGACTAAGCATGTAAGTATCATAGTTCTTATGAAATTAAAAAAAAATCCATCTAACACACATTTTTAACGGAGAAAACAATGAATATCCATTATTTAGGGTCCTCTTTTTCGTTACCCAGAAGTAAAGTAGGTACGTATAATGATGAGTTACAGTGTACAATATTAAAGCATAGTAACTTAGTTTTATTTAAAGAAGTAATATGGATTAGGTACTCCTTCGAAAATTTTTAGTTAGATTATGGGACCCAGCTGATACCATTAATTTTCCATCTATAAAGTATTGATTAAAATACATTTTTGTTAAAAAGTAAAATTTTCGGGGTTAAAGAAGGAGCTGTTTCTTACCATTATTTAATTTTCTTTTAGATCGGGTTACCCTGGATGGGCCTGGTACTTGTAAATGTAAGCGACCACTTGCAAAAACAGAGACGGCGGCATCGCGTTCGGATGAGTGGACATTCATTGTTTCGACCGTTTACGCGTGGACATCCACGGTTTTCTCCCGACATAGCATATCTAAAAGGCTTAATAACTCGGCACATTCATCGTTTTCTCCCTTTTATTAATACGGCAGTTGATAGTATTTTCCAAGACCCACAAGATGGCGTGTTTAACTTAATTTCGAAAGTTTTGTGACATTAATGGTTTTCTTCCGATACCCTTCATTTGAGCCCATTCAAAAAAGGGTGAGCGGGCTAAGCAGGGAAAATACCGGGTAAAGATATTTGCCTCGGTATTTGCCGATTTTAAAAATAATTGTATAGTTCTTCCTGTAAATAGGAATTACTTTTAAAAATATTGTCATTTCCATGCTTTATCAATAATCTTTTCCAACCTATCGTTAGTGTGACATGAGACATATTTTGTGTACACATAACTGCACCATTGTCGATCTCGAAAAATATTTATACCTAATAAGAGCCCAACAGGCATAAATATGATACATGTAAAAACGTAGCCGATGCACTTTAATTACACAGGCCTGCATGAAATTTGTGATGACGTGATTTTTGTTTGTTGAGCTTAGTTTTTATATAGAAATAACTAATTAAAATACAATTGGTCTTTTTCACCCACAGATTTTTTTTTTGGAAAAAAAAAATATAAAAAAAACTTATAATAGGCGTTTTAATACATTTTAAAATGAATGTAGTACTTCAAATTCTGAATGATTGATGAATAAAAATGATTTTCTGTGGTGCTACCTACACACTTTCCGACTGGAGACTTTTTATCGACTTCAAAAAGGAGCTTTAAAGCTATTCTTTTACATAATGACAATGTTTTTGCTTCTGTTTCGTTCGGCCATACAGTTAAGTTAAAGGAAAACTATGAAAATTTAGAGGAATTACTTTTAAGAATACAATATGAAAATCACAACTGGGAAGTGTGTGAAGATCTAAACATTTTAAGTCTTCTCTTAGGTCAGCAGTCTGGATTTACTAAATTTCCATGTTTCCTGTGTGAGTGGTCTAGCTAGCGAGAACAGCATTGGATACACAGAGACTGGTCACAAAGAGAGACTTTAACACCTGGAAACAAAAATGTAATTCGCGAAAGTCTTATTGACCCTCAAAAAGTTTTACTTCCACCACTTCACATAAAACTTGGACGTATGAAACAATTTGTTAAGGCATTAAACAAAGAAGGATATTGTTTTAAATATTTGTGTAAAACATTTCCGGCTCTGTCAGAGGCAAAATTAAAGGAGGGAATCTTTGTAGGGCCGCAGATTAGCAGCTTGATGAAAGATACTGAATTTGAAAAGGTAATGGAAGATAAGGAAAAACATGCATGGAATGCTTTTAAAGAAGTTGAACATAAATTACTACTATGTTGAGATCGTTGAAAATATGCTGGAAAATTTCAGGAATTTCAGAATATGAGCATAAAAATTCACTTTTTACATTCCCATTTGGACTAATTCCTGGAAAATCTTGGGGACGTGGGTGAAGAGCAAGGTGAAAGATTTCATCAATATATTAAAGAGATGGAAAAAGATACCAGGGGCGCTGGGACACAAAAATGATGGCCGATTTCTGTTGGAACAGAAAAACAACCAAAAGAAGCTTTTCTGAAAAAAGAAAACATTTTTTGAAGAAGCGTAACGAATAAATAACCATTTATAATAGTTTATAAGTGTATATTTTGTATATTTTTGTATTTTTTTCCTTAATTTATTAAAAAACTAGCTTATAAATGAAATAAATCGTGTTTTTTCTGTATTTTTGGATTTTACCGGTTTGAAAAATAACCTTAGGTGATATAAAAAAAACTTAAAGCAAATTTGAAATCAGCGCTACCAGAAAACAGTTAAAATTTTTAAATCAACTTTCAAAGTGTTGAAAAATGCAGGCCTGTGTTATTTTTTATTAATTTCAATAATTTTTACTATCATCGCCTATGTAGTTTTTCAACAATGAAAACTTTATTATTAATTTCTCGAAAAATGTTGTTTCCCATACTTTTTGTAGAAGTCAATATACAAAATTCGCCATGGCATGGACTATTATTTTGGCTATCACTAATTCTTTACTTTTTAGGACTATTTCTTGTAAGTTGGCAACATTGTCTGTAAATAGTGAGTCTTGAATTACACACCATCGCTGCGTTAAATTCCAATTTCTGATTAAATTACTTAAATTAATTACCAGAGGATAATTAATATAGAAAGGCCCTTTTATTAAGATAAAATAACTTTGTCAACTACCTTTTATTAATTAGACTTTATACGGTTTCTAGCTCAGGTTCCACCATAAAATAAGAAGTATTCCTTGCCGAGAGATACATAAAAGTTATGACTGCCTAATTTACGGATCCTAAATTTGTTTAGTATGTGAACATTGTGAGGGTTTCATTAGTTGTAACCATTCAAATAACTTGATATAAATATTTCCAAACTCAGTGTGATGACTTGAAATTGAACCAGGATTGTCAGATCTTTTTTCTTCAATTCTTTAAGTTTTTTTTATTAAAAATGTTTCTTTTATATCAGTATTCAATTGTTAGTCAGTAACCTTCTTTAAAAGCTAGTTTGCAAATATACTTTAAACCGAGGAGTTTTGAGTGTGACACAAAAAAATAACAAGCCATTCACTGTTATAATAATACATTTTTTAGTCCTTAAGGAACAATATAACTGCAATCAAAATAAAAAGTGTTTTCAGTGTTCTTGCCTGCTAAGGTAAAACAGCATATGTGTAAAAAAACGATTTATTGATTTCTCTATTAACCTACGCCTTTTGTCCTGCTCTTTCTTATACAATATTTACTTTTCTTATATCTTATTTGGAAACGCCAATAAGCACATGGTAAAACAGTACATGTGAGCCTATTTCATAATTTCTGTTATGGTAAAACAGTATAACCGACATGGTAAAATAGTATAAATCGCGTCTACATAAAATGTTGACAAAAAAATCTTTATTAAAATCATGGCATAAAACCATATAGTTTTATATCTTATTTTGCAGTGATTAACATTTTATGGTATTATATTAGCTTCTATGGTAAAATGTGATAAACTATCTATATACTTTTTAACACGTTCAAAATAAGTTAAAATTATGAATTTAGCAATGGTTAAACAGCACATATTGTTATATACTCTTTTACCTTAGTACAACCGGGAGTAATATTAATCCCTCCACCGGTAAATTGATATAACATATGTTATAACTTGCTAGCGTGTTAGAGAAACATGTCCTCTAGAACTCTAAGAATACTAGCAAACAAAAACTCGTAGTAAGAAGTTGTTAATTAATAATAAATTACCCTTAAAAATTTGTTTGTTATGTTTTTGGAACTAAAAAAAATATTTAAATGTCTTTGCTATTTAGGCCTCGATTACCTACTTTGTTTAGTTTTTAACTTTCGTTTTTAATAGTTAGCCCTTTAAAATAGCCAAATGGTGTTAACATTTAACTTTTTATAAAAATTCCTGTTTCTTCATAATTTGTTTATGTTTGAATGATGAAAGAGTTTTGGACTTCCATTGTCTTTATTTGTTTTAAATCACAACGTTTCAACTGGTAAGTATCTCCAGTCGTCTTCAGGTGAATACTAAATAAGTAACGTAACTACAAGACTATTTATACTAGCTAGGTGCACCGAAGCACAACTGAGGTGGGTGCAGTCATGCGTTCAGTTAGCACGCGATCTTATCATAAGCTTACATCTATCTAACAAAGGTTTCCAGATATTTCTTAAGTCTAACGATGGTTTACTAAAACAGCCTGGATTCTGGTGAATAGTAGCAGCTTCCTTAAACTTTCTTTTCCTCCAGTGTGGCTCCTTATGTAGGATTTCAGCTTCTGACCACATGATATGGTGGCCATGTTTCCAGGCATGGTCAGCTGCACCTGACTTTTCGGTCTCTCCTTTTAGCGTATTGTTTTTGTGTTCTTTAATCCTTGTCTCGAGTGGTCTTAATGTCTCACCTATATACGATTGGCCGCACTCGCAGGGGATCTGGTAGACGCAGTTTTTCCTATCTTTTTGACTTATAGGATACTCCCTTGACATACGGAATATTGAGTGTTGGTTGTGCCTCTCTGTCTGCTTTTTGCGCGTTGGGTCGATTCTTACGGTTTTCCAATATTGTGTTAACTAATTTTGTGGGGTAGCCATTTTTGTTGAGGTCGGTCTTGATGTGGTGAGCTTCCTTTTTAAGCGCTTCTTCCGAGTTACAGATTGTAATTGCTCTATCCACGAGGGTTTTAACTATGCCATGTTTCGTGTTGTTTGAGTGATTTGAAGTAAAATTGAGATACTGACCTGTATGCGTAGGTTTTCTGTATACTGAAGTTTGGATGCTATTACCATTTTTCTTCACGTTGACATCTAGAAACGGTAATTGGTTGTTTTCCTCTTTCTCCATGGTGAATTTGATTGTTGGTGTTAAGCTATTGAGGTGATCTAGAAAATTTCTTAGTTCGTCATCGGTTCCATTCCAAATAATGAAGGTGTCATCCACATTTTTGGTTTCTTCTTTGCCTGTTCCATTGCTTTTGATTTAAACCATTCCATGTATATGTTGGCGATTATTGGCGAGAGAGATGAGCCCATCGGTAGTCCGTCTACTTGGTTGAAGAATCTATCCTTTTCTTGAAAGTTGTTTATGTTTATTTCCCATGGCTCAATAGTATATATTTTACATATACTGTTTCTCTATAATAATATTATATTTCAACCATTTGTTACACTAAGGTAAAACAGCATAAGCGATATTTTAAATGAACTAATGCAGGAATACATTTTTTTCTTTATAATCTTGTTCTCAACGTTTACTTACTTTGGTGTAGCAAATATAATTAATATGTCTTAGAAAATTACAAAACGGCAACAAAGATTCATAGAAAGTTCATTTTCTCAAAACTACCTTTTTTCACATATGCTGTTTTACCTTAGCAGGCAAGAGTTAAAAAACAACTAATTAACAAACCCTTGTTTCACCTATACTTATATACCTATTGTATTTACAAACCCGAAAATTTGCAAGAACTGGCAACAGCATGTAATTTGTTCACGTTGCCATGGCGACAGACGCCAAGGGACGGTCTGGGACAGTCTGTGAATAATACTAGACAAAGACAGTAATTGCAAATTTATATGTCCTAGACAAGAAGGGGGAATATTTTTAGCGAAGTATTTCTACCTGCTAACAGATAATGAAGTCATCCTCACACTGTCACGACATTTGTTGTGTGAATAGGACAGTGTAGTAGGTGGTTTAATTTGCTGTAATTTAGGTATTTAATTTTGCTTTGCAACTGTGAAGAAAGGTAAGGTTTTTTTTACTTAATATATTTTATTATCAGCAATGGCTTTTTGGCGGCCATTTGAAACTACGTGTTCGAGGGGAAAACGTGTTATTATTCTTCATGCCGGAGGTAAATATGGCTTTGTGTCTAATGCGTTGCTCTTGTCGGCAAAAAATATTACTCAATCTTTTGCCGATTTTCATGAAGATATGACCGCGGATTTGTTTGAACAATGGCTTGCTGAACAGCTTTTACCTAACATTCCTCCGAATTCGGTAATTTTTATGGACAATGCGTCATATCATTCGAGAATATTAAATAAAATACCTAACATGAGCACCAAGAAAGAAGATATTCTAAAGTTTATGAGAAATAAAAATATGGATATTCCCGAAAGGATTCCAGTCAAAAAGGAAAAATGAATACGTAATTGATACTCTTTGCACTAGGCGCGGCCATACTCTTTTGCGATTACCCCCATATTATTGTATCTTTAAATCTATCGAAGTGGTTTGGGGTACCATAAAAAAAAATTTACGAAAAAATTATCAGTCACCAACATTAAGCACAGCTGTCCTTGATAATATTCGGCAGGTAATTAGCGATATGAGTAGCGATGTATGGAAAAACTGCGAAGCTCATGTTATAAAAGTAGAAAAGGAATATTCTGTTTTACCGCCTATAGCGCCAATAGTGATCCAACCTGGAAACGATTCTACTTCTGAATATCCTGATGATTCCAGCAATTAAATTAACACAAGAACTTATTTAGCAAGGAGTCGTTAAACTCGACGCTGCCATATCTAGTTTAAGTAGTTAGTAAACAAAAAAAGCCTACAAAAAGCCTACCAAAAAATATACCTACCACACAAGAACTTACTACACACAACACTGCACCAATACACACACCTACAGTAACACAAGTAAGTTCTTAGCTAGTAACAATCTACACCCTACAAAGCTTACTTCTGCCCAGACCAGCGCTGTTGGTTCTCTCCCAGAAACAGTGGGGTCCCCATTGCGGAAATGCGTGGGCACACAACAATCTCAGCTGGGCACAAACAACACAACATCGCAAACACAAACACCAACACAGTAAGCAACACCTTGCTACTGCTCAGACAATCTGAGCACAAACATCGCAAACACCAACACAAACGCTAACACAGTAAGCTTATTACTTAGCTAGAGTAGTTAGACGACAAAGCCAGCTTAAGTACACCAAGTACCCAAAGTGTTGGCGAGTATGACGCAAAGCACGCGGGTTTAATTCGACACTCCTCTGTTAGTATCACCACAGGGGGTCAGTCTTTTGAAGATTCTCATCGAAAAAAAAAAGCAATTAAATTGTCACTGCATTTTAAATCAATACTGTTTGCTTAAAACGTGTTACGTATTAAAGTTGCTTTATTTATAATATTATTATCATATTAACAAATTAAAACAATACCCTGCATTTTAATTATTTGTTTGGGACGCCTATGGTTAGGAGTTTAATACTGTTTTATGTCATTACATTGACCTGGGAAACACTATACCATGATACCGTGTTGGGTAAGCAATGCACTATAATAATAAATAATTATAAACAAAAATAATATATGATTTAAACTATATTTATCTCGTCCTTATGTCTTTTTCGCCAATATACAATTAAATTATTTTTGGCATACCTACTAGGTATTGTTTACTTAAATATGCAATAGTCCCATATTTTTTAAGTATTTAAAAAAACGCTTTGTTAATTTAAACTTACCCTTAACATTTTTTTTACCATTTCAGGTTTTTTTTTTAAAAAAACCTTGAGTTTTGATAGAATTAACTCAAAATTATTGTATTCCATAATAATGTGATGTTAATTATATTCTTAGGGTTAGTAAAAGTATCTATTGTATAGTTAGTATGGCTGCCAGTGGTATCTAAGTAGTAATTCAAGTAAGTTTTTTAAATAATTCAAAAAGCCAAACTCACTTGCAAAGGTTTAATAATTTTCATGCCAATTTAAATTATTTATCAAATAATATCTTTAATGTTGCTAAAATAATTAATATGGGTCTGAATTATTTCAACGAAAATACCAGCAAATATTTTAATAATTTTGTCAGTGCCACTTCAAAAAAAATTTAACCAATTTTCTAAATGTTTATATGTCATGACATAAAAACCTTCCGTGTCAATTAGTGACGTTTATCTGTGCTTTTATTAATTATAATGTTTTAGAACCGTATGTTTTTTAAGCTCTTCAATTTTAGATTTACATTTTTTTAAATAATCCCTTAATTACTATATAAATCACGTCAAAATGATTAAAGTTTGTTCGTCAAATCATTTCCTTTAATAAATTGAAGTAGTAAATTATCGGGACAAAATTAACCAGGGAGCTAATATTTCACTACCTCAAATTTTGCATGCGCTTTCCTGTGTTGTGCCAGCCCATGTACAGGGTTTTCTTATATATTTAGACCCCTTTTTAAAGCGAGAACAATAAGAGATAGATAAAACTATAAAAGTTTTAGGATTTTTACTGAATCATCAGAATCTTAGCAAAAAATTATCACTTATAATCTCCCTAGTAGCAGAATTATTACCGATAATTTTTTTCAAGGTCACGAATGGTTTTGTTGATAGAAAATTATTCCGAGTCGAAGACGAGGAAAATTTTCTATCAACAAAAACATGAGTGAAACCGAGAAAAAAATTACCGGGAATTAATTCTGCTGCGTGTGAGATTCGGTAAGAAAATTTCATAAATTGGAGTTTTTTTTAATATGATGAGACCTACGACCAGTGGCGTATTTAGGGGGGGGGGGTCCGAGGGGTCTGGACCCCCCCGTGGGCTCAACATTTAAAAAAACTCAGAACAGATCAGATGCCTTGTTGCATTTAATGTAGACAGGGTGAACTGAACCTCGCCCGATAACAAAATGTAATAATTTTCTATTTTACAATTTTTGAATAAAGACCTTTATTATTATTATTATTATTATTAAATAAAATTATTAAAAAATTGAAATGATGTTCACTTAGTTTTGTATTTTTTTGCAAACTAGAACTATTAGCAATACTTTGTTTTTACAAATAATTAAGTAACTGTGTCACAGATAACAAAACAACATGGCCAAACTTGGCAAAAAAAAATGGCAAAAATAACTTGAAAACCAATCATTTTCGGAATCGGTCATATTATGTAGAAATATATATTTTTAAACATAAATATTTAAAAATATATATATTCCCATTATTGCGTTCATATTTAAAAATTTCTTAATTTCTTCCTATTTTGGGTTCAGCTATCAAAACATAGAAATTATAAATTTTGATAGTTCAAAATAGGGCGTGGCACCGAAAATTTTTTCGCCTGCGGCGCTTTTTTAAAGAAAGAAAGAAAGAAAGATAAAACGAAAGGTATATGGCAATATTCTAAATACGCCACTGCCTACGACCTATTCTCAATAAACATTATAAGTTAGCAACAAAATGTATTTTTTATTTTATTCTGAGTGACGTTTGCCATAAAAAATAAAGTACTTCATTTTTGACAGAAAAATTATCACTTATTAATTTTATTAGGTTAATAGGCTATAGACTACCGCGATAGTCTCCCGTCGCTATAAGCAACGCAAACAAAAAGGAGCCTTCTAATTGGTTGAAAATAAATTTATGAAATTTTCAAAATAATTATTAAGTTAATGCGGGTGGCGCACCGAAAACTTCCCACCCAGGTGTAATTTCTTGTTAATAAATAAATCAAAATTCGCTCGAACACGGGAACCTTAGTTCTTAGGGGGACATATTTTTTTCCTGGAACCCCTACGACGGGGGGCTTCCCCCTTAAAATCCTAAATGGAAAAAGGGATCGAGTGATACCCCATTTTAAAGGGAATTGAATTACCTTCCAAACGCGACCTTGCTCGTTTAAATTGAGTGAATAGTTCCTAAGAAATGGGGCTAAAACGAAAAGAAAATTTAAAAGTACCTAAAATTACCGCTTGTATCAATCAAGTAAATGTTGAAAATGTCCACCTCCAACCTTTATGCAATTGTAAAGGCACTGTTCAAAATGTTCGCGAGTATTATGGAGCATATGGGGTGGCTTTCACCCTTAAAATCTTAAATGAAAAGGAAGGTCGAGCAATAGGTTATTTTAAAAGGAATTAAATTGTCTCAAAATCAGCATAATAATTTAATAATATGTCCGTCGCAGGGATTTTAGCAGGGGGGGGGAATAGCAAAAAAGTAAGTCCCCTGAGAACTAAGGTTCCCGTGTTCGAGCGAATTTTGATTTATTTATTCACAAGAAAATGCATGGAAAGTTTTCGGTGCGCCACCCTGTATAAAAAGTGTGAATAAACGAATGAAATTTTGTACGATGGTATAATAGTAAATCAAACAACATCGTCCTATCGTTATTTTTATTAAATTCCTACCATACCGTCAATTTTTAAATAAAATTGATATAAAAAATCAATTTAAGCAAATGTAGGTACGCCTTTTTTAATGGGCAATTTTATTTATCAATCTTTCTTATTCAATCAAACTTTCATACATTTTTAAAAGTAATAATTGTCTTTTAAAAGTTATTTTTTAGTAATAGCGGCAAATTATGCTTTGTGCAAATTAACAGGTATTTACTTTATTTTAAAATAAGATGCATATAACATTCTTAAATTAAAAAAATCAAAGAAAACACTTTCACTTTAATTTTTTTTTTCAGATCCGGATACATTAGGCAAGCTGGCGCTTCCGATAGGTAGTGCTTCTCCGCCAGTGCTGTGGGGCGCTCGTCGGAAAACAGGTTCGTATTTTTTAGGCTTTTAGAGCTCTTTCAGACGAGGATACGGTATTTATTTATTTATTTATTTATTAAGTTATTTTACACCATTTCACAGTTACAATGAACCAATTAACAAATGGGTATATAGGCTATTTAAAATAAAATAGGTAATAATATAACAATAATTCAAAAATTTTGTGATAGCAAGAAATTTAGACTTAAAAAATTATACTGAAACGGAATAATTATGCCTAAAAAGACACTAACACGCTAATTTAGATTTATACTGGATAAACCACAGCTAAAAATGTCAAATCTATTTTGGTGCAGATTGTATGTGTTGCACAATCGATAAATAGGGGAGTATTTACAGATATTGGTACGCACGGTTGGTACATAAAAAGTGTTGGAATGATGTGTTCTAGGGACGGGTGTTCTAATATATCACTGAATTCAACTTTATTATGCAAGATATTATGAAGAAATTTAAGTTCAGAAACTGTACGTCGATCATCCAAGGAGCAAAACGAGTGCCTTTGCAATAGAGCTTCTTCTAGAATACCGATTTCAGGATACTGACCATCAATTTTAAAACTTAGATATTATAGAAAACGTCGTTGGACCCTTTTAATGCGATTGAGGTGCACCTGATAATATGGAGACCATACAACCGAAGCGTACTCCAATTTAGATCTTACAAATGCATAAAAAAGTATTTTTAGTGTATGAGAATTTAAAAAATCACTAGAATGTCTTATTATAAAACCTAGGGATCTATGACAGGAGGCAACAGGGTAATTTTGTGTGAAACAAAAGATAGTTTACTGTCAAATAATACACCCAAATCGCGAAAAGTATCAGCTCTGTCCACTGTAATGTTATTAATTTTGTAATCATACACAATGGTATGTATTTTTAATGAAAAGGTCATTATGAGATCTATGACAGGAGGCAACAAGGTAATTTTGTGGGAAACAAAAGATAGTTTACTGTCAAATAATACACCCAAATCGCGAAAAGTATCAGCTCTGTCCACTGTAATGTTATTAATTTTGTAATCATACACAATGGTATGTATTTTTAATGAAAAGGTCATTATGAGATCTATGACAGGAGGCAACAAGGTAATTTTGTGGGAAACAAAAGCTAGTTTACTGTCAAATAATACACCCAAATCGCGAAAAGTATCAGCTCTGTCCACTGTAATGTTATTAATTTTGTAATCATACACAATGGTATGTATTTTTAATGAAAAGGTCATTATGCTTACTGATATTTAACGGCAAATTATGTTGAACACACCATCTACATATCATATCAATGGACAATTGAAGTTTCTCACAGTCTGCCAGGTTATGAATACGAGCATAGATTTTCTTGTCATCGGCATAAAGAAGACCATCACTGTCAAGATTATTAACCAGAGGCGGATCCAGGGGGGGGGGGCAATGGGGCCATTAACGGACCCAAAATGGACCCGCGTAGTACACCCGATGTAGCATCCAGTGGCACAGATGATTGGCCACCGCACTCCACTATTTGTTGTCGTTCATTTAGATAAGAATGGAAAAACTTTATAAGATTATCTGAGATACCAAACGAGCTGAGTTTATTAAGTAAAATTCTATGGTCCAATCTATCAAATGGCTTAGAAAAATCTGTAAAAATAACATCAACCTGACAGTTCTGATCAAAGGCTTCAGCCACAAATTGTGTAAAACAAACTAAGTTGGATGTTGTAGATTTGCTCTTAACAAAACCGTGTTGTTTATCCGACAGCTTACTCTTAACTTGGAAGTACAAATTTTCATAAAGAAACATTTCAAAACATTTGGAAAAATTATTGATGATACTTTTTTGGTCTGTAGTTCTCGATTCTGGTTTATTTCCTTTTTGATACACAGGAGTTATTTTGGATTTTTTCCAAGTATCAGGATAGCAAGAGGTTGTTAGGGCCAAATTAAATATTTTACAAAGAGGTTTTGCAAAGACGTATGCACAATCACGTAAGAGAAAAGACGGTATTTTAACAGGACCCACAGTTGCTTTAGGCTTCATCTTTTTCAAGCAACGCAGAACATCATCCTCAGTAGCACTGTTAATTGAGAGAGAATCAGTGGAATTAACAGTTACCCCATCGACGACCGGAGTTGGTAAAACATATGAATTCTAAAAGAATTTGGCGAAAGCATTTGCAATTTTACCATGATCTTTAAAGTTATTATCACCCATTGTCATTACTTCCGGAAGTTGTTTATTACTATTAAAGCAAAAATGAAATTAAATTAGAAATTTTCCTAAAGTTAATTAAAGTTTCCATATGATGCAGACATTACCGGTGACATTGTAAATAATCTCCTTTTGTAGTTCTGTTAACAATTATTGAATAAAATATTTCGTTATTTTAAAAGTGACCAAAAATACTCTACTAATATCTATAATATACGATAACGTTGATTTACTTTAGCACCAATATTTATAAAACAAGGATAGGGCTTATGAAAAGGAGAGTAGGTTGTACTCCGTATTTTAATAAATGAAACATTCTTTTTTGTATATTATATTGATAGGGCTTAGTTAACTCCATTTTAAAATTTAAATTATTCTTATATTAATTCTGTTGCCGGCTATTCGGGTTAAAAATTTAATTTAATCTAATATTTTAGAGCAGATTATAAAATTGGGCCTGAGTGCGAAAGATTTTGCGTGGGCGAATTAATAGCTTGGGCCATTTAAGTTTACGAAATTCGAGAAAGAGCGTGCCAAAAGCGCCATTTCCTTCCGGATTGGCCCTGTGTCTAGACTGCAATTATTACTTATTATTATGCCTAATTCTTATTTCCGTTTTTATACCATTAACATTACAGGGTGGTGTGAAAATTACTTATTTAGACCCATTAATTTTAAGAAAAAATCGTACTGATCCAATTCCCAACTCTAAATTTGAGTTTACATAACATTTAAAAATGCAATTAACATTAATTTATTGCATAATTATAATTTATAATAGGTATACAGAATTATATTTAAACTATTTGGCAGACTCCAGGTTTTCAAGTTCAGAGCAATAAAGAGCGTATATTATAAATAAATAGTAAAAATTTTGAATACTCTCGCAAGATGGAGGCAAAGTCACGTGACACTCCGTCAATTTTGGTCTATTAAATTTTTATAAGTTGGCATGAATTCCAGGACTGGACTTAAAAATTATACATGTGATACCTTCTAAAACAATAATAGATGCAATAGTCTCATGGGTTCTACCGCTTTATCTAATATTGCCAAATATTAATAATAATTTATTTTAAAAGTTTTGTTTTATAAATATTATAATTTAAGGTAGGTAATAATAAATAGGAATTTTTATATGGTTTAAAGATAAAGTATCAAAATATATTTAAAACTTTATAATATTATAATTATACAAACCTTGAAAATACTAAATTAATTGAAACGCAACTTTAAATAGGATTCTGTCACTCATATTTACAAAAGATTTTTTTTTTATTTTATTTGTTCAGATTATACTTATAGGTAAAATATCATACCTACAGTTCAACATAAACTAATTGAATTCAGTCAGATATTACATTTACTGTCAAGGAAATCTCCATAGATGACTTACCTACTTAAGGTACGTAGACCCAAGTATGGTTTTTATAGAATGTGTTGGCTATGATACTGATATTATATTTCTAAACTTGTATGTGGGCTAACATAAAGTTAAAAGCTTCAATATAGCCAGGGATTTAATTTTTCTGTCAATGGAAACCCTAATTTAACAGTTTTTGACTTAACGTACGAAGGTACGAAGACCCAAATACGGTTTTTATAGAATTTGTTGGTTATGATACCGTTACACTCCTAAATTTGTATGTACACTGAGGAAAATCACTCAATACAAGTATTTTTTTTAAATATATGTGTATTACCACAAAAAAAATCCATTTATCCCTCAAATATTTCGTTTAGTCGCAATCAAGGACGTTTTTTTGACAACAATATTGTTACGTGTGCTCAATGCTTTTTTATGGTAACAGAATATCATATAACCATAACAATATGTATCCAATAAAGTGTTTTTAAAAAGTATTTTTTTAATTCCTATAAGGTTATCTTATTACCACAAAAATAAAAATAAAAACTAACCAATATTTTATACCTATCTAAAATATACCTTTTAGGAACTAAACAGTTGCTTTTTTAAAACATGGTGAAATCGTTTTGGTTCATTTTATTGCCATTTGCAGTGTTGTTAGTTTGTTTAGTGGTTGGTGGATTATAGTTTATAGTGGATGTTTGATGGCCATTGATTTGATAAATTTTTTATATTTTAATAATTTCATATAGGGTGGTGTACTTTTAGTGCAACGTTATATAATAGGTGTTGTGGCGGTGTGTCCCCAAATTCAGGTAGGTACAATTATTTTACCAATAATTATATTTATTACTTAATAAGTAACTCATGTTTATCACATTACTCTACTTAGGTACATACAAAAAATCGTTGACTTAGGTGAGTCTTTAAATTTTGTTAGGCGAGAAATAAATTTCTTCAGAAATACAATAGATACAAATTTAGGGAATAGAATCGGAAAACAATCTGAGTTTTTGAGATATTTCTTCCCCGTTCTAAATTTTGCAATGCAAAATCGCATTTGTTAGGTTTTCTGATACCTATTAACAAAAAAAATTGCTAAAAAGGGTCATGTTTGTTACTTTCAGATCAGTCAGATCCCCACGTTATTAAACAAAGTTTAACATACAATTTTTATCAAAATACTGCCCTAATAAGTGCAGAACGGAAACTTAATGGCTGCCATGATCGGAATGAATTAAACAATATAAGTAATAAATATAATTATTGGTAAAATAATTGTACCTACCTGAATTTGGAGACACACCGCCACAACACTTATTGTATAACGTGGCACTAAAAGTACACCACCCTATATAGAATTATTAAAGTATAAAAATTTTATCAAATCAATAGCCAAAAACATCCACTATAAACTAATCCGCCAACCACAGCCATTTTGGCGAAGGAGCTAAAAAAATGAATTTAGTAGTAGCTAGGCGGACTAGCTACAATAAAAATACAATTATTTTATAGCTGGCTGATTATTTTTAGGAGTAAAAACCGATACTTTTCTAACTACACGACTTCAATTAATCACAAAATCATTTTTGTTTACCACTGCATTATATATTTTTTATGGCAATAGAGTTGTCTTTTAACAGCAAAAGAATAATATTTAAAAAACGACCATGTTGAGGTTAAAAAGTCATTTCAAAAAAAAGAACCTTGTAGCGGCAACAGAGTTGCTTTTTCGGCGCCTATTTAATTCAGATTTCTTGCTACTGCGAATGGATTTCTAGCTACGGCTAATAGAGTCTTCTCTCAGTGTAGGTGCAATTATTTTACCAATAATTATATTTATTACTTAATAAGTAACTCATGTTTATCACATTACTCTACTTAGGTACCTACAAAAAATCGTTGACTTAGGTGAGTCTTTAAATTTTGTTAGGCGAGAAATACATTTTTTCAGAAATACAATAGATACAAATTTAGGGAATAGAATCGGAAAACAATCTGAGTTTTTGAGATATTTCTTCCCCGTTCTAAATTTTGCAATGCAAAATCGCATTTGTTAGGTTTTCTGATACCTATTAATAAAAAAAATTGCTAAAAAGGGTCATGTTCCTAGCAGTTTGTTACTTTCAGATCAGTCAGATCCCCACGTTATTAAACAAAGTTTAACATACAATTTTTATCAAAATACTGCCCTAATAAGTGCAGAACGGAAACTTAATGGCTGCCATGATCGGAATGAATTAAACAATATAAGTAATAAATATAATTATTGGTAAAATAATTGTACCTACCTGAATTTGGAGACACACCGCCACAACACTTATTGTATAACGTGGCACTAAAAGTACACCACCCTATATAGAATTATTAAAATATAAAAATTTTATCAAATCAATAGCCAAAAACATCCACTATAAACTAATCCGCCAACCACAGCCATTTTGGCGAAGGAGCTAAAAAAATGAATTTAGTAGTAGCTAGGCGGACTAGCTACAATAAAAATACAATTATTTTATAGCTGGCTGATTATTTTTAGGAGTAAAAACCGATACTTTTCTAACTACACGACTTCAATTAATCACAAAATCATTTTTGTTTACCACTGCATTATATATTTTTTATGGCAATAGAGTTGTCTTTTAACAGCAAAAGAATAATATTTAAAAAACGACCATGTTGAGGTTAAAAAGTCATTTCAAAAAAAAGAACCTTGTAGCGACAACAGAGTTGCTTTTTCGGCGCCTATTTAATTCAGATTTCTTGCTACTGCGAATGGATTTCTAGCTACGGCTAATAGAGTCTTCTCTCAGTGTAGGTGCAATTATTTTACCAATAATTATATTTATTACTTAATAAGTAACTCATGTTTATCACATTACTCTACTTAGGTACCTACAAAAAATCGTTGACTTAGGTGAGTCTTTAAATTTTGCTAGGCGAGAAATAAATTTTTTCAGAAATACAATAGATACAAATTTAGGGAATAGAATCGGAAAACAATCTGAGTTTTTGAGATATTTCTTCCCCGTTCTAAATTTTGCAATGCAAAATCGCATTTGTTAGGTTTTCTGATACCTATTAATAAAAAAAATTGCTAAAAAGGGTCATGTTCCTAGCAGTTTGTTACTTTCAGATCAGTCAGATCCCCACGTTATTAAACAAAGTTTAACATACAATTTTTATCAAAATACTGCCCTAATAAGTGCAGAACGGATACTTAATGGCTGCCATGATCGGAATGAATTAAAAAATATAAGTAATAAATATAATTATTGGTAAAATAATTGTACCTACCTGAATTTGGAGACACACCGCCACAACACTTATTGTATAACGTGGCACTAAAAGTACACCACCCTATATAGAATTATTAAAATATAAAAATTTTATCAAATCAATAGCCAAAAACATCCACTATAAACTAATCCGCCAACCACAGCCATTTTGGCGAAGGAGCTAAAAAAATGAATTTAGTAGTAGCTAGGTGGACTAGCTACAATAAAAATACAATTATTTTATAGCTGGCTGATTATTTTTAGGAGTAAAAACCGATACTTTTCTAACTACACGACTTCAATTAATCACAAAATCATTTTTGTTTACCACTGCATTATATATTTTTTATGGCAATAGAGTTGTCTTTTAACAGCAAAAGAATTAGTATATTAAAGTATAAGTGGATATTAAGGTCTTTAAAACACGCGCGATTTTGCAAGCACGACGGCGCAGCCGGGGTGCTTGAAATAGAGCAAGTGTTTTAAAGACCAGTTATCCACGAATACTTTACATTATTTTTTTTTATTGGTATTTATAGTACAAAAAATGGAAATAATAACTTAGTAAGTAAGTGAAATGGTCGAATTCGCGATGTGATATACCTTTCGTTGTCATGAAAATGAGGAGAACAAAAAATACCTTTCAATCTGTCACATAAGATTCATTGTTGTCACCGTTGACATTGGTTGTGTATTGCTTAAAAAAATATTTGATTTGACGTTAAAAGGTAATTCTGTCAAATCAATAATTCAAAAGTTGACATATTTAGACTTCACGTTTCACGGGTTGTTGATGTTGCCATGGTAACTTTAAAACACGCGCGTTTTTGAAAGTAGGATTTAAACACTCTGAGGCGTACTTTAAATAAGCAAAATAGGGTATCAATAAAAAAAATATTTAAAAAACGACCATGTTGAGGTTAAAAAGTAATTTCAAAAAAAAGAATCTTGTAGCGACAACAGAGTTGCTTTTTCGGCGCCTATTTAATTCAGTTTTCTTGCTACTGCGAATGGATTTCTAGCTACGGCTAATGGAGTTTTCTCTCAGTGAGGCTAACATCAATGTCAATGAATAATAATTGTAGTTACTTACCGGCCACACAAAAGTAATTAAAATGCAATGAAAGTAAAAATAAACGGCACCATAACCACAAAATATTTTTTCTTCAAACGTCAATAAACTTGACTTTTTCTACTAATTTTTTGACGTTAAAGTTCTACTTTTTCGTCAGAAGGCGGTTGCTTTTGGCAACGGAAGTAAAAGTATGACTGTGTTCTCATGACTAAATATATATTAAATAATACCAGAAAGTTATAAACATACTTTATTTATTTTAATAAAAATAAAGTACAGCAATGTGACTTAGGGTAAATGTACTTTTAGGGTAATAGCACTAGCATTCAAAAACTATGTTAATCCCTATTATAATAAATAATAATAATAAAGTTAAATTTGTTTAAGGAGGTGCGTTTACCTATATTGGCCCTACATAACTATTTAAATACAACTACATTAAAAGTACAATTATTAATTGTAGCCCCAGAAAAATTAAGACTGCTTGTTACGATGGCCTGTTGGTTGGTTGTTTCGGTATTTTCTAGTGTTGAACTCTCAGTGAAACCACTTTCTGTCGAATTTATTGCAGTATTTAAATTATTAGTAATTGATTTATTATTATTTGGTTGTAAAATTTTTTTTGCAATATCTTTCTTATTGGTCATCGATTCGTCGATGTACCCTTTAGCTACAGTACTCGATTTCCACCCCCCGTGGCGCTTTAAACACGTAATGTCTGCCCCTGCATCTACAAGCAGTGTAGCTGAAGTTCTCCTTAGACAATGGCCGGTGTACTCTATTGCACCTGGTAGTTTTAAAAACACTGCTGCTTCCTTAGGAACAGCACTTATTTTATGAATTCCCATTACCATGCGACAACACCGACCATTTACAAATTTTAAAAAAAATCTCTTCTCGCGCATACCTTCCAGGCGTAATGATGCATAGTTTTTATAAATGCTTAAATATTGCTCCCCAACATAAGTAAACGACCGCGGTTTCCTAGTTTTATTATTAGGAATTCTTATGTGAATCGCAGATCCTAAGTCTTGTATGTCATCAACGACCATTTTCACCATTTCTTCACATCGGCATGCACCCGATATTCCAATAACCAAAACAATCTAAAAATTATATATATATTACCTTTATAAAAAATTTGTATACTTTGAGGTAATACCTAAATTTACCTTAATTCCCAAATATTGCTGATTAGGAGCTTCAGATAGAAATTTTTCCAAACTGTTCCCTGGTGAATACTTTAGCTTTTTTGGGAATGTAGCCTTCGTTTTGCTTCTTTAAAAAAGCTCGTAGCTTCAAATACTTGCTTATGTCTATTCCTTGTCTGATATTTAGCATTGATCTTAAGGTGGGAGTATCAACATGCTTGCCAACCTATAACCTATTTCGCGTAGATTTATTTATGTTTTCTAGCTTTTATACAAAATTTAAAGAAAATCAGTATCGTCTTGATATTCTATAGGTAATAATTGACATATTTAATAAATATCCAGGAATTTCATAACTTATTTTAGGAGGATTGAATAGCGAAAAATATCGGGTAAGATTTTTTTTAACATTATTCTGTCATTGTCACTCATTATTCTTTCACTATACAATTCTCCCAAAATTAGCAATGGGATAAATTGATATTTTTGTAATATATCAGATACTACCTAAATAATGTACCGACGATATTGTTTTTCTTTATATGTTAGTTATTAAAATAATAAACTCAAAAAATCAACGCGAAATAGGTTATAGGTTGGTAATAGATTGAATGACGTTGAGAATTCGACCTTAACATAGAATAATGTGACCACATTGTTGAACCTTTCATTTTTTGATTGCTCGCTAGTTCCGAAAAATATGCCAAGAGTACATTTTCAGAATTATTTTTGGTGTTTTTCTCATTGCACCATGCCTGGAATCTTTTAAACGCAGCTTCGTAAACACCACTGGATTTTGTTGGCAGCAAATTGTTCGCAACATTTGCTGCAATTTTGGCAACCTCCGGGGGCGTACAGGTAAATTCTGAGTCTGACATTTTAATTTGAAGTAAATGTAGTTTTAAAAAGTTCTATTTTTAAAAGGATAAAAATTAAATAAAGTTACGCAATAATGAATGCTGACACTTGTCAAATCGAATGGCACGTCGCTATCAAACAATATAATAATAAATCCATAGTAACGCTAGCCCCTTCTCAAAACTTAAAATTTTTAAATAAAACAATTAAAACATTTTGTATCTTTGTGTTTTCATATTTAAACAACGTCTGAAGAAAAAAAAGTATGTTTTATTCGGAGTAAAAGCAACTTCTTATGACTCGTCCGTAATTGCCGGACTCACTTTGTTCGTCCGGCAAACCTACAGACTCGTCAGAAAAGTATCGCTTTTACTCCTAATAAAACAATATACTATTGAAAACTTAATTAATGTAATAAGAAGCACAAAAACGCAATTCATAACTCGGTGTTTGGGCTCATTATGGTCCACTACAAATCTAGGGATATTATTATGTCCCAATATTAGCTGATTTCTGCTGTCATCTGTTTTTAAACGAGAGTATTCGTGCCGTTTTCTAACTATAAATTTTAAATTATTTATTATTATTATTATTATTTTTTTTAATGCTTATAATTTTCTATATTATGTTGTCACTTTCCATGTAATGAACTGTAAAAGTTAGTTTGGAATAAAAACATTTTAAAAGTTAAACTTATTATTACATCGAGGTTAAATAGTTACTAATTTATTTTCGCAGGTTGCACAATAATAGTAGCATGTTATAGGTAGGAATTGATTTGTCAATCTTAGCGTCATTGTTTTCAAATCATTTTGACATCCATATTTTTTTTGTATTTTTAGTTAAATTTTTGTAATTTGTAGTAAGATAAATTATCGTAATTTATTTAAAAAAAATAATGATAGTACTATAGAATAGCTAATAAACAATGTCATTTACGTTTAAGAACGTGCGTAAAATTTCTAGACGTCGAAGCCGTTCTCACTCAAGACCATGTAAAGCACACAATAACAATTTAGACAATGCCATCAACTTACTAAAAGAAAAGTCTCACGGTTTGCCCCCTATAAAACATTCTATGGATTATAAAGAACGCTTTAGAGATACCCCAGTTTCCTTTATCGAACAAACCAAGAAAACAACAAATACCAGTGTAACTTTAAGCGATAAATCGTTCGAAGAGCTGCGATGGGAAGATTATGAAGAAACAGCTGCAAAACTTGAATCAGTAAGTAAAAGTTCCTCTGAGTGTTTGATTAAAAATAGACTATTTTCCCAGAAAAATCGAGACACTTTACAGTTTTGTACAGCACCAGTAGATTTAATAGGACAAACTAAAGATGTTTTTACTTATATGGAAATTGAGCCCATGCAAATCGAGCCAGCATTACTAGGTAAAAAAATCAACGAAAATTGTCCTACTCAAAAGAAGGAAGACATTATATATTATAATTATCACAATGAAAACAGTGTTAAACCTGCAGATCCAGCCAGCCAATTACTGAATTTAGGTTGCGATGCTATTAGAAATTTTAGCTTAAATACTCATTTTACGGATCTAACAAATAGTTCTAATAACAACGATAACACTTTTTCAACAAGAAACGTAGAATCTAATTTTTTTTATAATTCGGCATTTACGCCTCAAAGTTCAGTAAAACACACCGAAGCTTTTCGAAAATTATCGAATGTTACTACTTTAGAGAAATTTATCAAATCACCTGAGAAATTGAAAAATGAAGGACAAGTGCGGGTACAAAAAAGTGAAATAAATCTGCATTCGGATATTAGATTTGGTTTTGTCGACCAGTCGACAAATAACATAGATGACCTACAAAGACTTAACTTTAGTAGTAATTTAAGAAAAACCGCAAGTCGTGATACATTTAAAATTTGTACAACTTGCATGCCAAGTCAAGTAAACAAGCAACCTGATGTAGATCCAAGCAAATTGTTGTGCAAAATAAGCGAAGAATCTGCCGGTCCACTAACTAGTAAAAGAGTAGTCAAGGGAAGATCAATTCATACCATAAATGAACCTTTAAAGACGACACAGATATTTGAAAGCAGTATTATGTCACCAACAGTTCAAAATTCTAGTTTCTTTACGAGGGCTGCAATAACTTCAAATACCTTTCCATTAAACACAAAACCAGTTCTTCAGTTTCAAAACTTGGTACCACAAGAAGTATCTTATTTAAACCAATCTAGTCCGTTTCCTAACACATCCTGGTTTTTGCAAGAGAACATTTCCGATCAGTTTGGATATAATTCAATTTTATTCAGTGTTCAACCTTTATTTCAAGATGGAAATTTATATGCCAAGTGTTATGATTATTCAACAGTTACCTTGGATCTATTTAAAACAATTAACCCTCAAGAAAATCCAATGGTATTAAGACACAAAAAAGATTTCCGGTCTCTGTTTTCTCCTTACAAAAAATACGAAATTAATCCTACAAAAAATTTGTATTAATAATATAACATTTAAACTACCAGAGTATTTATCTTTTTTTAAGTTTGGTATTATAGTGGAAACAGAGCATTTTATAATAATTTATGAATTCGGTGTTAAGGTGTGTTGTTTAACCGTTTTTTACAATTTCATTATTTTGACGAATATTTTATTTGATACTTTGTTATCAAACACTTGCGAGTACTTAATTTTATTGCAATAAAACAACCTAAAGTATTAAATGATGTGTAGAATAGGCGGTTAACATCAGCAATAATGCTGTATGTATGTCGTAGGCTGATAGTGAAATCCGTCATTTCATGAAAAGCCTAGTCACTTCATGAAGCGTCGGCAGATTGTGTAAAAACATGAAATTACACGATCTGCCGCGTCACTTCATGAAGAGACCTTGACGTTTCGGCGTATTATGTATAACACAATCTGCCTAATTTTAAATATCGTCACTTCATGAAATGCCACAAAAACAAGGCATATTGTGTAATTCCGTCTAAAAGGTATATTGGCAACTGGTTTGTTCGGGTTTGTCAGAGCATTTTTTTTATTTTTATAAAATAATAGTTAAAAAAATGTAATTAAAAAAAATGCTCTGGGGAACAACGAACAAACCAGTTGCGAATATACCTTTTAGACGGAATTACACAATCTGCCGACTGACATGACATCGTTAGGTACTACATGAAGTGACGATATTTAAAATTAGGCAGATTGTGTTATACATAATACGCCGAAACGTCAAGGTCTCTTCATGAAGTGACGCGGCATATCGTGTAATTTCATGTTTTTACACAATCTGCCGACGCTTCATGAAGTGACTAGGCTTTTCATGAAATGACGGATTTCACTATCAGCCTACGACATGTATATTAAATAAAAAAAATTTTTATTTCTGATACCTACTTACCCTGTGTATAGCAAACCCTAAACTATACCCGGTTTTAAGCAGTCATCACTAGGGCTGGGCGATATTGAAATTCCAATATCGATATATCGATATTTTATTTTTTAAATATCGGTATTCGATATATCGATAATATATATTATTGATAAAACATAAAAATATTATATTATAAATACAGTGTCACCAGTAAAGTCCGCATCATGTGGGATTTTTTTTTATTAATAGCTTTATTCAAAATTTGACTTTCCCAACAAACATTTAAAGCCTTGGCGACCTCTCATTTGGAGAAAATGACCTATTTAAGTAAAAAATAGTCTATTTTTTACCTTCAAATCGGCTTTTTAGACGAAACGGCCAAAGAGACTAACTGTTTGGTGAAAACAAAGTAATTCGAACTTATTAATACGTGTTCAAAGTGGGAAAATATAAGAGGCCCAAGAGATGGTCCAAAAGAGTAGATAATTACCTTGTAAATCGACTTGATAGTTAGGTCTAAGGAAAGTCAGTAATAAACGCCCAACCAGGTTATTTTTTACCTTAGATTGGGCCTTAGAGCCCAATAATCTTTTAGGTCCATAAATGAAGAACAAATTACTTCGTTTTGTCTTTAATATATCTTCATGGTCAGGTTATAATGTGAACACTTTCTGAGGTGATGTATACCCTATATTAGTCTTACATTTTGTACTTAAAGCCCAGAAGGCTTTAAAGTATAAAATAGGTTATAGTTATGATTTAAATAATTTCTTTATAGCCCAATATTTTGTCCTCAAAGTGATTTTTACCGGATATAAAGCCGTATCTTCCAAAAATTATGTCTTTAAAGAGATTATGGCTTAGAAAACTTGAATGATGATTGTAAAGTTTATTGCACTGTGGTAATCTTCCCACTTGTGGGGAACATAAGAATAATCCAAGGAGGAGCTTGACCCTCTCCATTTTAAAATAATCAGTTTCTATTTTTTCGGCGAAATAAAAGGGGTCGCGTAGGAGCTATACAAAACGCCGGAACAAAGAAAAAAAACGTTGTACGTTTATATTCGAACTATTCCAAAAAGTAAGGTTAGTTACATTATAATAGTGGCTATTAATCCGTTGCGAGACATTAATTCAGCAACCCCGATTGAAACATTTTATGGAGTAATTGGCCGTACTTAGGGCCTGCAGAATTCTTAAAAACCAAAAATTAGGCTTCATAAATACTTATAATAAAGTTATGCCATATAAACGAATATTTCTCCCAATTTAGACCTATCAAGACGGAAGATACAAAATAGGAAATTTTCTCCTAGCGTAACCTAATACGGGTTGACTTATAGGTCCAATTTTTTTTAAGGCCCAAACCACAGGAAATCACGACCTTTAGGAAAAATATTTTACTGACGCCATATTTTTTTCAACATGGTGTATTATTTTCAATTAATTTTGTTAGATTACTTGTAACACTAAAGCAACAACAAATATATTACAAAAACCGAGCACAGAAACGAGCTAACTTACTCGTCCAAGCACTAAATATTGGCTACATTTTAAATTTTTGGTATTTTCAATTTTAATTTACCTTGTTTTTTTTAATTAAATGCCTTTTTTCTGGGGCGCGGTTAGTTTTTCTAGGTAAAATTGAAATCTATACAAAAATTTTTTACGCGCACCCATTTTTTCACTTCACATCGATGAAATAATGATTTTTATAAGTACATACCTATCTATATACTACCACTCCATTTTAAAAATCAATAGCGGCTGACATGACATGTTCTGATTTAAGAACCCTCCTGCCTCCTGTGCTTTGATACAAATAAAAACAAAATACTATTTTTATCTTTTTCTAAAATTGTGGTTATGATTTTCTATAAACTTCATAGCCCATAACAGGCCCAACATAGGCCCACATAGGTAAAATACGGGTAAAAAACACCTCTTTACTACCACGGAGAAGACTACTTGGCCTCGTCTATGAAGAACAATTCTCCTAATGACAGGTGTTTCTTACCACTTTATTACCTTGGTTTTATTCCCCACTAGGTGATAAAGTGGTATAAATTACTAACTTCTGACTATGTAAAGCGGTCCGTCGAGCTTTATAGTTAAAATATTAGGTAAAAGTCACCTTTTTTAGACTATAATTGTTTGTTGGGTTGGCATCAAGTTCTGCTTCGATCGAGATGAAAATCAAGCAAAAAAATAGTAGTCATGTGATTCGCATTATCTGTCAAATTTTAATTTTTTCCAAAAAATAATTCAAAAGTGGGACTTCTGAAAAAATCGAATAAAGTTATGAGAAAAAGTTTTTCTAAATGCAGTTTCTAGCTCACATGCAAAATTTGAGCTGCATAAGATAATTTTGATTTTTTACCTATATTTTGTAAATTGCACCACTTTTGCAAAATAAGACTCAACGCAACCTACATAAAACTTCTCAGTTTTGACAAGGCTTTATTTTAGATACATTTTCTTTAAAGTAGCGCCATATTAAATGTGTGTTTTTCTACAAAAACGTTATTATGGCATAGCTTAATAATAAATTATAATAAGTATAGGGGTTTTAAATTAAATCGTTGAAAATAGATAAACTTTACGTTGTTAAACTAAAATTTATTTTCCACTTAAAAAACACTTTACTGAAGACACTGTGTTCTTTTTTGTCTTAATATTAAGGTGAATTACTTTCAGACACAAACTACGGTTTCAAAAATACTTATTTTATGAAGTTACCTTGTACGGGGTCAAAAACGAATTAACTTTTGTAGAAAAACACACATTTAATATGGCGCTACTTTAAAGAAAATGTATATATCAATAATATCGATAATATCGATATTTTTTAAATATCGTTTATCGATATATCGATAGGAAACAAGTTGTTTGTGATTTAGGGATCGTAAAACGTCGATATGTAAAAATATCTTTTTCGCGATTTGCTCGCTATGAAAGTAAAAATTAACCGGAAAAAAGTAAAGCAACTTTTTTAATGGAACATAAAACTACGTTATAAACCCAATTTATGTTATAGTATAGTACTGTTACCATTTTTTCGTTTTGTTCGTTTTGATTTGGAGATCCTACTGGATCAGTTTTAATGTCAGTATTTACAAAATAATGACATTAGGATTGTATCGTAGTAAACCATGACTGCTTTGGTCATTTTAGGACATCAGTAACATTGATCGTTTAGGGTTTACAATTCGTTCTTATTTTTAGTGCTTTGTTGTTTTGTTTATTTTTATTGACTCATGAATGTCCTAAAAGCAGGTTTTTTTTTATCAAAAATTAATATTGTTTGTGCTTGGAGTTCTTAATCAACACTGTAACATCTTTTCTGGCCAAATTTATATGCGAATGAAGGAAAAGTGTAAAGTTAATATTATATTAGTAGCAGAGCGCTTTCGGTCTATCAGCCATCCTCAGTGCCTCCTACAAAGCAATAAATGAACGAAGAAAAGTATGAAAATAAAAACTTTTATAAACATTTTTTAAAATTGTTTACACAAGTAGAACGGTTCATTAGTTACTTTGTCACGAGTTGTACATAGGGTCTTTCAACATAAAGTAGAAAGGAGAGAAATAAGACACTTTAAGTCTTCCTTCACTAGTATATTAAAATAAAGTTTTCATAAAGGGTAAAATCTCTACATGTTTCGAATGTATAATCATTCATCATCAGGAGAATAGAATAAAGAACATAAGAAAATACAATAGGTGCGAACAGTCCAAACGGAGCTACAAGATAATGTAAAGGTAGAGTTAGGTATTTGGAGAAACTTCAACCGTAATGATAGACTCAACGAGAGGCCATTCGAAAAAATATAAGCAGAAACCAAGTCAGAAAGTTATCACAGCAGTAAGTTATGTGTCAATGTAGAAGTATTTGTAATCAAGAGAGAAAGAAGCTTCTTGAAACTTGATTACCTAACTCTACCTTTCCATCATCTTGTAGCTCCGTTTGGACTGTTCGCACCTTTCAAATATACACTTCACTTAAAGTATGGACTATTTCTTCAAGATAAAGTAGAAAGGTAAAATTACAAACACCGGTGCAAAACAATTAATACAAACTCACATATTAAAATTTTTAAAAATGTCTTGGAAAATAAATATTTAATAAACGTCCTAGATGTTATATGTCGTTGTTATATGTCGAAAATGCAAATATAGGGGGGAAAAAACTTTAACTTAACTTTGACGTGCTTCCTGGAGAGGGCAATTAGGTTAGAGCGGGAAAATTCAAAACAAAACAATTTGTGAAAACACCAGTTGCCAACACTTGAAACTTCAGATATATTTGGAAATTTATAATAATTTAGAAAAGTAAGAGTCCAAAGAATATTTTGGAAATTATTATTATATGGATGTGTTAGGTTTTTTGATTGTTTTAGGTTTGTAGATATTTTAGTTATTGTTAAATCTTTGACAAAACAAGGTAGTACTCATGTATATTTGGTACTATACAGTATACCAGGAAGAGCAGGAAATTTATTGGTTAATGGTGAATATCAAAAACATTACTAAGGTAAGGTGGGGTAAGTGTGTAGCAAAATTTGAATAGTTCATGTTTAGGTGGATATAAAAAAAGAAGTATTAGTTATTTTAAATTAAAATTTTATCCACCTATATCTATAGCCAATAGCTTTAGGTGACTTGCATTAAAAGTTTTTATAGTAATTGATTTCGAAGATATTATTTTTTTTTAAATCTATGTTCATAATACACACTTTCCCCGTAGAACGGGGTAAGTGTGTAGGCGGCCAACATTGTTTAAATATATTCAGTAATTTCAATTTTTGGGGCAAGTGTGTGAAAAAAGAACAACGAACTAGGGGTCTTTACCACACAAACATGTTAACCGAACACACGCATTTTTATCCTAACCGCAGGTATTTGCTTTATATCTTAGTTCGACAGTTTATATATGTGTCTTCAGTAATTCATAGATGGCGGGACCAGTATTAATACCACTTAAGGAATATTTTTAGCTTACACACTTACCCCGCAAACACACTTACCCTACCTTACCTTATTTTGTTGGTTGTCTAAAAATAGGGCGGGTTAAGAAGAAAGATAATTTGATGTAATGGTGAACACAAAAGAAAATGTATTAGAATTAGGGGTTCTCCATGTAATTTGTGAAAGTGATAATAAAATAATAGGTAAAATGGGTAAAAAAAAGGCTATAAACGTCTGTGTAAATAATTTCTATTTAGACTTACCAGTAGGTATATTTAAACAACATTGTTTAAAATTTTTCAATTTCAATGTGAAATTATGTTAAAATATAGAAATGGTTTCCAAAACAGAGGACGATTTGCTTAGATGTTCATGAATCCTAGTTTTTATGGGTCTACAAGCCTAGATTTGGCCATAGCCAATAAACTTAAAAAACTAATTCTTGTTTAAGTATATAGGTAAATCTAAATAGAAATTATGTACCTTTACACAGATGTTTATAGCTTTTTTTACTAAATAATAATTATTTATTATCACTTTTACAGATTACATGGGAAACCCTAAATTCTAATACATTTTCTATTGTGTTCACCATTAAATCAATAATTATCTTTCTTCTTAACCCGCCCTAGTTTTAGACAACCAACAATAATAGTCATGTTCTTGATATTCACCAATAATCAATAAATTTCCTGCTATTCATCATATACTGTATACAACCAATTATACATGGACACTACCTTGTTTTGTCAGAGATTTAACAATAACTGAAATTTACAGAACATAAAACCTAACACATCCATATAATAATTTCCATTTGGACTCTTACTTTTCTAAATTATAATAATATGACGTTTCGTTTTGGTGTTTTCACAAATTGTTTGAATTTTTCCGCTCTAACCTAATTGCCCTCAGCTGCTCAAGTTCATTTATTGCTTTGCAGTAGGCAGTGAGGATGGCGATTGGCCGAAAGCGCTCTCCTGTTAACATTAACATATAAAATTTACACCCAATGCACAAATTTACTTCATCCATTACTTAAATGGTGTGCACAGCCTTTACTTTACTACCCTTTCAATGTTACTTGTCACATTTTAATAATAATAATAATAATAATAATAATAATAATAATAATAATAATAATAATAATAATAATAATAATAATAATAATAATAATAATAATATTAATAATAATATCATTATTTGCCAACAATATCAAAATACATTGACATAGCAACGTCACTAAAATGACTTAATCGTCTGTAAATATTTTAGTATATTTTATTTAAACATATTAAACACAATAATTATAAACGTATTAAAACTATAAGCAATATAAAAACAATTTAAAGATATAAAAATAGTATACAACGATCCTACACGCCAGAAAGAAAAAAAATCCTTGTTAACGGCTATTTCAAAACCTGAAATTAAAATCATAGACATTTTTACTGTGAAGAAAGTTTAATGTGGCCCTTATTCTGAATACGTCAATGTTTCCCTACTCCTAATATCCATGAGGAGCATATTAGGCCTTGACTGCCATATCGAGGGTTTCCTGCTAAAAGGTCGTATCAACCAAAACGTGGTTTTAGAGGATTCAATAAAAACATGGTTTTAGAGGATTCAATAAAAATATTTTAAAAATCGGCGGAAAATTTTTACATATTGTTTACCTTTAATAAAAAATCTTAGTAAGCATATGTTTTGGATACTATAGGTACTATTTACTTGACAAATTTGGTGAAAACAAACCGTAAAAATCAAACCTTCTGGTTCGTTAATTTATTAGCGCATATAGGAAAAATCAAAGGCTTATACGCAAAACTATGAACAAGTTTATTAAAAAAAAAAAAAAAAAAACTCTATCGTATAAGAAAAACTAAGCAAAATGACAATTACAAAGTTGCCAACCTAAAAATTTAGTATCGATGAACCGAAAACGTTTCAATATTGGCACTCTTTATTTTCGCCGCGTTGACAAAATCTTCTCTCTCATTGCTTGTAAACTCATCTCGTCGTCGTCATCTATATATATTGTCATTGGTACTTGTATCTTGAACGACTGGGAGATTTTTATAAAAATCGTGGAATTTTGCTATAATAGTATTGTCTTTGCATAATGCCATTAAATCTTCATACTTTTTTTTAGATATCGAGCTTTTTTGTATATAGGCTTTTGGTGGTTGTAAAATAATTAAGGAACCAGGGACGTAGCGAGACCATGACCATTGGGGGGGGTGAGAGTATTTAACATTTCCCAACTTGATAAATAAGATCATCTAGTTTAGCAAAGGTTTATTTGTGACATATATTTAAGTACATTAAACTGTAAGTAAACCGAAAACTCTTTGAACACATTTGGCTTAAATTTTAAAATATTATTAATATGTACTTAATACACACACAGTTACATTTTTAATTGGAATCGTCGTTGTTTTAGTTTAGTCCACTGCTTTACAATTTCTAAATTATCAAAAAGTGCAAGATCCTTTTCGCTTTTGATAGCCATTAAACAGTCCAATCTATCAGTGGTCATTGTGGACCTATTAACATTTTTAATAAATTTCAGGAGGCTAAATTTTCGTTCATTAGTTGCGGTTGAATACCCTGCAGTAAAAATTAATTGACACAACTGAAATGTAAGTTTAAGTGGTATTTTATACTTGACAGCGACGTCCATGACTTCCTAAATGGTTTTTGTGTCATTTTTCATGCAAATGTTAAATAAGACCTCTAGCTGGGCTTGCAGGACATATTCGTCGGGTCTACAATTTGGAGGATACAGTGCCACTAGTTTTTCTATATTCTTCATTAATAAATTTTCTTTGCTAAGTGGAAATTTAAAAACTTCGACAAAACCAGATATATTTCCCAATACTGAAGACAAGTTATTTTCAAGAAATTGGATTAGTGTATCTAGCACACAGACAAATTCTTTTCGGTAAAAATCTTTAACATTTAGTTCGACTGCATCATCTCTATTTCCATCCAATTTTTTAGGAATAAGTCGACGCCTATGGTGTTTATGAAAATCGTCTATATGAGAAAATCCTAATTTATTCGAAAAAACTATGGCAAATTTAATAAGGTTATTTATTTCATTTTCCTTGTTTCTTATAGTTTTTAAACTCTCTGCTGTACTCAAGATAAGTTGCATTGCATCCACTATATTGAAATCATCCCGCTCTAAGATCACATTCACAACATTGTGACAAGTATTATATTTCCTAAATCCGGTTTAACCGGAAATTTACACTTTTAGAAAGATAATAAAAATCGAAGATAGGGACATATAAGCCGTTTTGCTCTCAGACGTACAGTTAAAAAGCTAGAAGCTGTCAAAGTTCAAAAATGTCATTTTTCAAGAGACAATATCTCGGAAACCATTAAGCATAGACTAATATTGCTTTTATTAAAAAATAATTGTAATTTTATGTAGAATTTAAAAATTTAATAATATATAGGGTGTTCTATTTAAAATATCGAAGTGGCTATTATTTTTGTGTGGAAGCGGCAACACCGTATTGTTAAAAATATTTTAGATAGGTAGAGCGTGTCCGTTTATGTAAACGACCAAGTTTTCAGAACGATTCCTTTACTGGTTCGTCAGAAACGTCTAACGTTCCATCCACCGTGAATCACCCTGTATATCTATTGTTTTTAAATTTCGAATTTTCCCCAATTTATGACCACTATATACCAAATGGTCGCTTAATTCGATATAACTATTAAAGTTAAGTACCTATAGTTTTAAATCTTCATAAAGAATTAACCGACATGTATTAATTCTTTTTAACAAAACTAAAAAAAATAAAACTTATGGTTTAGTATGAAATGATCGCGGATTAAGTAAGTTCAGCCAATTGGCGCTTAACTTCATATTACAGAAGTAAATATAATAAAATTATATTTTGTAATATGGTTTTGGCGAATAATTCGTTATTACAAAACGTTAGTTATTAGTACCTATTAACTTTGACAAATATGAAAATGTCACTTAATACAGGTGCCTTTAAAAAGGGTAAAGTGGTAAATTTAAGTAAAAAAAGTAGGGTCGACATAATTCAATTGGATGACGTCTCAGTATACACCTAAATATGCGTTTTGTTTACTGACTGCAATTTACGTTTTCGTTATCATTCCCCATTAACGATCCTTCACTCTGTATATTGTCCCAAGTAGGTATGTCCTAAGTTACGATTACATTATTCCCATGACCCGGAAGGTGCCCACGGCATCCGGCGAGACGGCCACACGGCTGCGGCCACATGTCAATTTTTAGTTGCACAATGCTCCAGGAAGTCAGGTCGACAGGAGGCGGCCGAAGAACCATTTATATGATTTATTGTTTGTGCCTCAGTCTATATGCCATTCAAGAGAATAGTGATTTTGGCATTATGTGCTTTTTGTAAACTAAAATTACACCTGTTCATTACCTACTGTAAAATGCGGGTAAATGAGGACTTTAAAGTAGGAATTTTTCTAATTTACGATTAGATAACAACTTATCTTACAATAATATTAAAATGTGGGACAATTTCAGCTTAAGCTCTTGTGTATTTTCAGAAAATAACCTCACACTTTTCCTATAGACAATATTCCTCTTATATGTATACAGTGTGTCCCCGGATGGAGTTGACAAGAGGAAAAATATCTTTATTATTGATTTTACGACGAAAAGTTATTCTTTTTAAAAAATTCTGCTTGTCGAGAAAATGAATTTACCTTATAAAAACTTTAGATCAAATGTAATGGTGTTGATAAATTAAGAAAACATAAAAATGCCTTAAGGTTGAATTCTCAACGCCATTCAGTCTATTGCCAACCTATAACCTATTTCGCGTTGATTTTTTGAGTTTATTATTTTAATAACTAACATATAAAGAAAATCAATATCGTCGGTACATTATTTAGGTAGTATCTGATATACTACAAAAATATCAATTTATTTCATTGCTTATTTTGGGAGAATTGTATAGTGAAAGAACAATGAGTGACAATGACATAATAATGTTAAAAAAAATCTTACCCAATATTTTTCGCTATACAATTCTCCTAAAATAAGTTATGAAATTCCTTGATATTTGTTAAATATGTCAATTATTACCTATAGAATATCAAGTCGATACTGATTTTCTTTAAATTTTGTATAAAAGCTAGAAAACATAAATAAATCTACGCGAAATAGGTTATAGGTTGGCAAGCATGTTGATACTCCCACCTTAAGAGAGAAGTACCATTATTTATTATTTTTTTATAAATAATAAATTTTCGTCGTAAAATCAATAATAAAGATCTTTTTCCTCATGTCAACTCCATCCGGGGACACACTGTATTTAAAGTTTTATTCTGGAGAGTATCTTTTGAACAAAAGTGTCCATGTGGACAATAGAATTTTTAACATGCCCTGTAAGTTTCCTAAATATTCATTTTAACCACATAGAAAAGTCCATTTATATTATACAGCATTGGTTCAAATAAGCGGAACGGCTAATTTTCTTCAAAAGTACTAAATCAATGAATTTTGGTACTGGTGGATAACTTAAAAAATTAAATTGAAAATTGACAATTGCGACGTTGCCAGATTTTTCGTTTTTTCTGTAATTTATGAATGTTTTTTTTTCAAATGTAACACTACACTTTTTTTTATTGAATTCGATTTCACCAACAACTACAACACCGAGGAAAAAGTTTATTAGATCTAGGTGAAAATACACTTACTTTAATTAAAAAGTTCACTACATATAGTGACTAGTGAAGGGTTCACTTGGCATAAGTAAATGGAAAATGCTGAAATAGTTTACCTAGAACTAGTAAATGCAAATAAACAGGTGTACTTAGAAATTCGTTATCTGGTCTAAACGAACTGTTTACTTGGAATAAGTAACCCATTTATTAAAATATGTACCTTTAACCAATAAACCATTTATTTAAAATAGACAAATTGTTTAGTTAGAATTAGTGAAAGGGATAAGGATAAGGGATACCCTGAAAAGCAGAAATATGATCTTCTAAATTCCAATTTATTAACAAATACTCCATATTAGAACACTCCATAATATTATAGTACACCGCGATGTCCAATACGGCAACACAAATATTACAGTAACAGAGCACCAAACAATCCGACCGACTTGCCTACAACGAAAAGAAAATGATAAATCGTATTGCGTGTTGCGTGTTGCGTGCGACGCCACGAGTTTCGAGTTTCATCCTGCCGAAGTGAAGCGGAGCGGCTAAAAGCGAACCGAACGTTGACGAACGGCCAAACAAGTGAACTGGACACTTTATTTAAGCAACCAAGTTTACTTAGGAGAATATTTTGGTTTACTTATTTAAAGTAAACTTTTTTACATGTCTTAATTTATCCAAAACAAGTGAACACAAGTTTAAATAAGGTGTACAGTATACTTAAAAATTATATGTTTACTAAAAACAAATAAACTTTGTTAACTAAAATTTATTAGATCCAACTAAACCGATTGTAGCTAATTTGTTTTACTTGCTTTAAATAAGCTATATTTCTATAATAAATGAAATATTAGCCGGTGTAAGTAAACTTTTCCCAGCTACCACAGTTTACTCGAAGCTATTTTCTTAGTGTAACAATAGCATCCCAACAAACATTTAAAGCCTTGTCGACCTCTAATTTGGAGAAAATGACCTATTTAAGTAAAAAATAGTCTTTTTTTTACCTCTAAATCGGCTTTTTGGACGAAACGGCCAAAGAGACTAACCGTTTGGTCAAAACAAAGTGATTTGAACCTATTAATATGTGCTCAAAGTAGGAAAATATAAGAGGCCCAAGAGATGGTCCAAAAGAGTAGATATTTACCTTGTAAATCGACTTGATAGTTAGGTCTAAGGAAAGTCAGTAATAATGGCCCAATCAGGTTATTTTTTACCTTAGATTGGGCCTTAAAGCCCAAAAATATTTTAGGCCCATACATGAAGAATAAATTACTTCGTTTTGTCTTTAATATATCTTCACGGTCAGGTTATAATGTGAACATTTTCTGAGGTTATGTATGTATACCCTATATTAGTCTTACATTTTGTACTTAAAGCCCAGAAGTTTTAAAAATATAAAATAGGTTACAGTTATGACTAAAAGTAATTTCTTTATAGCTAAACAGTCCTCCTATTTTGGCCCCAAAGTGATTTTAGCCGGATATAAAGCCGTATCTTCCAAAAATTAGGTCTTTAAAGAGATTCTGGCTTAGAAATATTTAATGATGATTGTAACGTTCATTGCACTGTGGTTAATCTTCCCGCTTGTGGGGAACATAAAAATAATCCAAGGAGGAGCTTGACCCTCTCCTTTTTAAAACCGCCACTATTTTAAAATAATCAGTTTCCATTTTTTCGGCGAAATAAAAGGGGTCGCGTAGGAGCTATACAAAACGCCGGAACAACGAAAGAAAGTTAGGTTATACGTTTATATTCGAACTCTGCCAAAAAGTAAGGTTAGTTAGATTATAATGGTAGTGGATATTAAGTAATCCATTGCGAGACATTTCAGCGACCCCGATAGAAACATTTTATGGAGTAATATAGACTGTACATGGGCCCTGCAGTAGTATTCGGTAAAACCCCAAATTAAGCTTCATATACAGTTATCAATTTATGCCATATAAATGAATATTTCTCCTAATTTAGACCTATCAAGACAGAAGGTCCAAAATAGGAAATTTTCTCCTAACATAACCTAATACCTGACTTAAGTATAAGTCCATTTTTTTTAAGGCCTAAACCACAGGAAATCATGACCTTTAGGAAAAATATTTTACTGACGCCATATTTTTTTAACATGGTGTATTATTTTATATTAATTTTGTTAAATTACTTGTAACACTTGAACATCAACAAATATATTACAAAAACCGAGCACATAAATGAGCTAACTTATTCGTCCAAGCACAAAATATTGGCATATTTTAAATTTCTTGTGTTTTAAATTTTAATTTACCTTGTTTTTTTAGTTAAATGCCTTTTTTTCTGGGGCGCGGTTAGTTTTTCAAGGTAAAATTGAAATCTATAGGAACATTTTTTACGCGCACCTAATTTTGCACCTCACATCGATGAAATAATGATTTTATAAGTACCTATCTACTACATACTACTACTCCATTTTAAAAATCAATAGCGGCTGACATGACATGTTCAGATTTAAGAAAACTCCTGCCTTCTACCTACTGCGCTTTAATAAAAATGAAAACAACATACAATTTTCTTCTTTTTCTAAAATTGTGGTTATGGTTTTCTATAAACTTCATAGCCCATAACAAGGCCGACAAAGGATAAATACAGGTAAAAAACACCTCTTTACTACCACGAAGAAGACTACTTGGCCTTGTCTATGAAGCCCAATTCTCCTAATGACAGGTGTTTTTTACCAGTTTATTACCTTGGTTTTATTCCCCACTAGGTGATAAAGTGGTATAAATCACCCCGGTGAAGCTTAAATGGACGATTTCGCAACACAGTAGAAAGAGAAAGAAGAGAGAGAGAGGGGTGTTAGTGTGCCTGCCGGCCATCAGGGCAAATTAGCGCTGTTGTCGCCAACTGGCCGTGTAACCGGGTTCTGTCGCATATTTTTGACGTATAGAAGAGAAGGACAGTTATATTCTAACCTACTATAACGCTTCCCAAACTGCGCCAGGTGCTAATTGGAACAAGCCAGCCAGCCCGCCATCCATCCATGTCACAACTGTCAATTTTTCTTGTCCACGTTTTTTTCTGAGGAAATTAATTAATTTTTTATTATCATTTTAATATACAATTCTATTAGTTTCTATTCTAGAAAACTTCGCCGATGTGTGTAATCTTTCAGTTATTATTCCAGCCTACTATGCAGGTAATTATTTTTTATTATTTATCAAATTGATTTTACACTTCCTTACCTATTTTTTATATAGGAATATAGGAAATGTAAGTTTACAATAAATAATTAAATTAACATGAAATGTTTCACATACATAATAGGTGTTGGTTAACAAGCCAATCTTAACAAAATATCACTGGGCAACCTGCAGATAACTGCAACACATTGTGCCCGAGGTAATACCTAACAATCTATCAGTTACGAACAGATAAGTTTAGTCTCTTGAAATGATAATTTTAACATTTTTGTTTTACTGAGTGGATTAAAAATTATAACATAATGGCACAAAGATAATGGTTTGAGCTAACTCGATAAGTAGATACTTGGCCATCGGCCATATTTTACAGAGAAATTTAATGTCTACCCGATACTGTTTCTTTTGTTTCAGAGAACGCTGTAAGAATCACCTGATAGTTTATGGATCTTTTAGTACGTGTCTCAATGCATCCTAGTGCTTGTGTTTATACAGTATTTGTGATAATATTATATGAATTGAGTCAATTCCAGATGAGTGAGACCTGTGAGACGTAACCTAAGGACATTAGTTTATTCTAAACAGTTATTTTTTGTTATGGTTGTCAATGCAGTTTTTATTTATAAATAAACGTAGAAAACATTATTTACGATAAAGTGCTTCCATCTTTATTTTCTAAATCTTGGTTAATATAAAAATAATGTGCATTATTTATTCCATAAAAAAGAACTTTTGTGCGTCTTTTTATTGATTTAATTTGTGATTTAATAATATTTATATTGAATCACAAATTAAATCAATCAAAACTCGTTCAAAAGTTAATAATTAAATTGAAAAGTCCTAAAACCGCTGTTCAAATTTCCCGCCATTGCGCCTCTGATGGCCGGCGGGCACACTAACACCCCTCTCTCTCTCTTCTTTCTCCCTCTACTGTGTTGCGATTTTTTAACAAGGAGCTAACATTTCTAACCCTATAAATTTTCTTTGGTATAAATTACTAACTTCTGACTATGTAAAGTGGCCTGTCGGGCTTTATAGTAAAAAACTTAGGTAAAAGTCACCTTTTTTAGACTATAATTGTTTGTTGGGATAGCTAGTAAAAAATTACTTTCATATTATAGGTTTTATAATCAAATTAATGTAGGTACTACTACATTAATTTCATTATGAAACCTATTCATGAATTTTTCTTCACTCAAAATTGTAGGTATTAGGTATGTACTAACTTTTGACCTATACTTACTTGAATTAAGAAGTTAGTTCATATTGTATTTAAACTCACTAAATAGTAATTTATAATTATTTTTACTCATTAACTACTCAATAATAAACATTTGTCGGAACAATTACAAATATTTTTATTACACCGCGTGTGCTACGAAAAATGTAGCACAAAGCGCCCCACTCTTTTTTCGCAATAATACTAATGTTTGTCGTTCATTATTATTTTCTGCCTATATTAAAAATTTCAAGAATAATTATTTTAAACTATATTTATTTTCCGCTTTTTAGTTTGATTAATTATTAAAGCGTGCTTTTTGGTTTTTAAAACAATATTTATTTTTCATTTTTTAGTTTGAGTAATTGTTAAGAAACATTTAGTAGAGATAGTCATAGAAAGGTCCGGAGTAGAGGGGTATGTCTCATTTAACTTGAAATTCCTGGTGTACCTTTTTGAGTATTTTTGTTTGTTTAATAAATTTATATTTTTGCGATTGCTTAAATTAGTAAACGTTTGTAAGATGATACCTACCGAAAGCAGTGCAGTTTTTATCATTTACCCACTTTTTTTTAGGTTTTTAAAGTAAAACACCGAGTCATCTACGTCACCAACAAGTAATACCCCGATTAACAAAAAGTATTATAAATAGCATTATTTTACATTATAAAGTACACCCAACAGAAGTACTTTGTTTTTAATTTGCTCGCCTACAATTCAAAAAAATGATATTTTTGGAAATTGGTGGCGTAATTGACAATTTGGCGACGAACAATTTTTTTGAATACTATATATTACGAAAACTTTACATGGCACCATATACTTAAGTAATAGGTATGCGAAAATATTTTAACTAAAAATGTAACGAAAATATCTTTTAGTCTTAATAAGCACATGTAGGTATACACGCAAAATAAAAAATAATTCTTTAAGAAAAAAACACAACAATGCATAAATACTACAAATAGAAGGGGATAAGATCAGATAATTGTACTCGTCAGTACTCCACTCTTCCTTTAGACTTCAAGGTTGTGGTTAATCCATGGAGCACTGGCAAAGGTTAATACTTATTCATTTAGTCAAATTTTTGGGAGGCTCAATATTATAAAATATGTCTTCTAATGAATACCATATTTTGTCCTTTTTGGTTGGCCAAACGTACTTGTTATGTCCCTTCTAAAAGCTGAAGTTCTTGCAATCTCTCTGATTTTTGGCGCCGTGAGCGTTGCTGATTTTCACGCCATCTTTTGCGTTTTTTTTTTTTTCTCGATCAGATAGGTCGTGAATCTTTTTTTGCTTCGCAGCTCTTTCTCTACATTTTTTCAAATATTCTGCTCTTTTTTCGGGATCCGCGTTAATCTTTTATCTGTATCTTCGTGCCTTTTCAGCCGCAGTCAAAGGCATATTTCTAAAAAAAATCCTGGTATTTAAAAAGCCGTATAAAAGTAATTTCTTTTATATACAAGTCATCTACGTCTCCCTGTGTCACCTACGTCACTTTGGGCTTGGTAGCGTAGTGGACGGAACGTAGGTGACATTTTTAAACATATTTATAATTATCGAGGCTAAGAACTTTTCGGTTCCACCTCTGTACTTTACCTGACATTTAAATAAGTATAGCGCATGTTTTGATATAAAAAAATAATAACAAAAACCGCCATTGTCTAATAAAATGGGACACGTAGATGACGAGTAATAAAGGTACGTACCTGCTATGATGCGATCACATCGAATTTTCTCGAACAAACACAGCAAATAAACCAACTGCACACCTCCACTAGCAAGACAAGACTGATCCCCTCCTCTTATGAAGGACGTTAACCTAAAAACTATTCCCACCAACGTTCCGTGTCGTAAATAACAGTCAGTGGCGTAGATGATACAAATCTTGGGTGACAGACTTCAAAACCTTATAGAAATGAGTTAAATGAAAAATTAAAGAAAATGTTGATAAATAATATGTACGTCATGTTTACCCTATGCAGTTATAAGGTTAAACTTCAAAAAGAGTAAAAATTGTATTAAAAAACTTTGTTTGTATGTTCAGTTTCATTCGGGTGACAGGTATCGTAGGTGACATTACGGTCGGAAATTAATTTAAAAATCGTTTTGTATTTTTATTAGAATTCAGGAAAGACTGGTTAGTAAAGAACTTGATAGCTTTTTAATTGATTGATATTTTCAAATATTGGAAATATATTTTCTTTTTTTTATTATATGGCCGGGACAGGTAATTTACAAGTTAAATGAGACAAACCCAGAGATGGAATACTGTCACTAATTTAACAATAACTTTTTGAAATGGCTAGATTTAAAGCAATGGATCCATTTTTTTTAAACCCGAACAAACCCGCTCGGCCAACGGACCAACTGATAGCTAAAGAATGTACCAACACTATTAAGCCGAGTGCTCGAGCCGAAAAGTAGGTAGATAGTAAGCATGCGCATACGGTGAGCTATATCTCTCTCACTCTCATACAGAGGTAAGGAAATGATTTAATTCCGGCGATCCTGTTCAGGATAATGAGATAAACTTATCAAATAATTGTATTGTCAGCGATTCTTGATAAGTCTACAAAATTTAAATTAAATCTGACCGTTTAAAGTGGGTCAAAATCGGGTTCAAAGAAGTCGGTTACAAACAAACATACATACAAACATACAGGTGAAGCTAATAAAAGCGTGTTAAACAAGGAGAGCGTTGACAAACGTGGCGCATTACGAAAGTGTAGAGAATTGATAACGTTTACAGGTGATTTCAATTAGAACTTCCAAGTTCCATTGACATAGTAACAAACTGGAACTTTACATTTGAGCTCATTTTATCTGTTGTCTTGAGAAGTTTTGAAATCGATTTGTTTAGAAATAATTTTCTTGCTTTTGTTATGTTTATTTTTGATTTAAAACAATTGCAATAAACAAACAATGTTTTATTTTACTGACAAAAGACAACATAAAACTAACAAAGGAAAAACCTTTGGCAATAGCGTATTTCCCTAGCTCAAAGCTTTGCGAATATTTCTACAAAATTTCCTTCATGAATTCGCGAGGAAGCTGATCGACATTAGCATCTTAGGACTTTCGGGTTTGTTGTGATAAAAATAATGCGTTGTCTATCTTTGCTCGATCGTCGTTATTGTTACCGCTGGGTAATGTTTTAAGCAGTAGAAAGTAATATCAGTCGGACCTTTACTTGTAGATCGTTACTGATTAATCGAGTTCCAAACATAAAGAATTTACCTTTAGATACGTACAGCTTGGGTGGTGCCGGAAAATTCCCCGAGAACAATTCATCGACGGATAATTCCCCGACAGCAATTCCCCGACGAGAAAATTCCCCGGTAGGAAAATTTCCCGACGTTAACATTTATCGACAAACAATTCACCGAATAGAAAATTCCCCGACAGAAGCGAATACCCAACTTTCCTTCACACTTTATCTCGGCTTAGGACGAGCAGCATAATGCTGGCGTGTTTAAAAGTTTTTTTTTGTTTTTTTTTATTTATTTTTTTTTTCTTTTATTTTTTTAACGTCTTTATTAGTATCCAAGATTATGAGCTATACCGCTCAAATAGTCGAAAAGATTTGTCTCGTCATATTTTGTTACAATAGTTGCCAATCGCTCAGCACAATCGCGGTGCTTTTTTCGCATAGTGGATCGTTCTGCACCTCCTAAGTATTGCTCGATTTGGAGCTCATGTAGACTTTGCTCACGTTTTATTGCTTCCACAAACTTCCATTTATTGGGATGGTCTGCAGAAACCTGTATCTCAAAAGCTCTTTGCCAGCCTTCTATGGAATTATTTGTCTTTGGCAGTCCTTCCACTACAGAGTCGTAGCAATTCCACATGTCAAGAGGAAATCGCGGTGAACGGCGATGTTGTCGTCTTTGTGGACGTCCAATCCAGGTGTCTTCGACGTAATCTACAACTGACTGTGCATTCTCGGGTAGCATGTTCTCTTCACAAAGGGATTCAAAGGCATTGACTACATCACTTGTAGGGACAAATGCTAACGCTGAAAGTAACTTTAGTTTTTGTGCAAATTCCGCGTCGGTATCGTACTGCTTACTTAACCCTTCCGACTGAATTTTTCTAAAGATGCATTGGGCAAAGTGGAAAAAGCATCCACGATGCTTTGAAGCTGGAAATTCTTCGGCAAAAGCACTTATCATTGCAGTTTCAAAATCCGTGAGGATGGTGGTAGGTGACATCCCAGGCTCTTAACTTTTGAAGTAGACTAATGTAGGTATTTTTACTTTTATCTGGCAATAGGACGTACCTATACAAATGGAATTGAAAGATTTTTTTTTCAACCCATGTATTGTAAACAGTTGGTAAAACAAGTGAGGCACTGTTTTAAATGTCCCGTTCGCGTACCAATGTGGACTTTGGGCTAGGAGTGAAATATTTCTTCTCGTACTAAAAATTAGCATTCTGTCATCCCTTAGGTTAGGTTAGGTTAGGTTAGAGTGGCAGACCTCTGGCATTGACCAAACAGTCACACGTAGTCCTGTAGGACCGTTGTGGTACCACACGTGTTCCGCGGAACCTATCCGCATCAGCCTCCTGATGGTTAACGCGACGTGACGTAGATCGTAGAAGAATCTTGACAGCTCATTTAAACCAGCCACTGCTGTTAATAAACTTCATAAGTCGACCCAGTTGCAGGCTGCTCACTTCCTCCAGATCATTAAAGAATGGTTCGCCCAGGGCATTGAACCTTCTTCTAGCGAGGCCGGGGCATTCACACAAGAAATGCTGAATACTTTCCTCCTCCTCTTCATCTCTGCAACTTCTACAGAAATCGTTAGTTGGTACTTGCATACGTTCAGCGTGTCTACCGAACAGGCAATGTCCGGTGACTACCGCAGTGATGTTTCTTAGGTCCTTCCGACCGTGTTGTAATAGCACTGCGGTTTTCCTGTCGTCAAGTAGGGGCCACAATTGCCTGGAGATGCTACAAGTTGCCAGCCCTGTCCATCTGCTTTGTGCAAGTTGTTTAGCTATTTGATCTATATCCTCTTTGACTGATCCCAGTGGTCTAGCCACAGTATTCTCTGCTAGTTCGGCAGACCTGCTTGCGCCCTCCCTGGCGAGCACATCAGCAGTCTCGTTGCCCTGTATTTTGCTATGTCCAGGAACCCAACACAGGGTGATTCGATGTTGAGCACCAAGTGTGCAGAGATTATTGCGACAGCGCCTTACTAATTTTGACTTAGTGCTGCTGGAGCAAATTGCCTTTATGGCTGCTTGACTGTCTATATAGATTGCTATAGACGCAGCTGCTTTCAAGCCAGGGTGATCCCGCAGGGTGTTGACTGCTTTATCCACTGCAAAAATTTCTGCCTGGAAAATGCTGCAGTAGTCAGGGAGTCTGTACGACCTCTGTATTTGCATGTTCTCGGAGAAGATACCAGCTCCAACCCCGACGTCCATTTTTGAACCGTCAGTGAAGATCGAGTGATCCGCCTCCATTATTACTTGATTGCCTTCCCACTCCTCCCTACCCGGAATGAGCATAGAAAAGCCCATTCCAAAGTCTGGCAGCGAAACAGTGTAATCGGTCGGCTCTCGCAGATTTTGGCCTGGATATATCCTTAGTATGCTACTGTGTCCGTAGTTGGTGCTGGTCCAGCATTTCGACTCTTTCAGTCGCAGAGCACTTTTTGCAGCCACACTTTTTCCGTAAATATCCATGGGTATCAGATGCAGCATCACTTCCAGTGCCGCCGTCGGTGCTGAGTGAAGGGCACCCGTCACTCCTAAACAAGCTGTCCGTTGTACCTTTGTTAGTTTCTTCATGTTTATTGCTTTTTCCAAAGCAGTCCACCAGACCATGACCCCGTAGGTTAGTATAGGTCTTACAATGGCTGTATAAATCCAGTGAACTATGTGGGGTTTCAATCCCCATTTCTTACCAATAGCTTTTTTGCAGGCATAGAACGCAACTGACGCCTTTTTAACTCGTTCTTGTATGTTTGTGCCCCAGTTAAGCTTGGAGTCTAGTATCAATCCTAGATACTTTGCCTTTTCTTTCAGCACTAAAGTACTGTTGTCTAGGACTGGGAGCCTGAAGTTCTCAATCACCCTTCTGCGTGTGAATAGAACTAGCTCCGTTTTTTCTTGGTTGATTCTCAAACCGCATCTCGCAGCCCACCGTTGGAGTTTTCGTAGCGCTGTTTCTGTTAGATCGCTGATGGTATTCAAATATTTGCCCGACACGAGTATAATCAAGTCGTCGGCATATGCAATCACCTTAAATCCAGCCCTTTCTAACGCTATAAGAATTTTGTTCATTACTCTTAGCCACAGAGTTGGCGACAGCACCCCGCCTTGCGGGGTTCCTCTTCCGGCAGTCCTGGCTATCTCGCTGCTTCCTAGTTTAGAGCAGATTTTACGGCTTTTTAACATCCTGTTAATCCAACGGCAGATGTAGTTGTCAACCCCTGATTCTGTTAGGGCGTCGTACACTGCCTCGGTCGTGACATTATTAAAGGCCCCCTCAATGTCTAGGAAGGTTCCAAGAGTATACTCTTTATTTCTAATTGATTTTTCAATTACGCCTACAACCTCATGTAGCGCTGTTTCCACTGATTTGCCTTTAGTATAGGCGTGTTGAGACGAGCTCAGCCCTTCCTCTGGTACCGAATTCTTAATTTGTATATCTAGCAGCCTCTCCAACGTTTTTGTAAGAAACGAAGATAGGCTAATCGGTCTGAAGTCGTTGGCAGTCGTGTGGCTGCTTTTGCCAGCCTTTGGTATGAAGACTATTTTAATCTTGTTCCAGCTTGCAGGTAAATACGTATAATACAAGCTGCTTCTGTATATCACCAGGAGCCAAGGTATTAGGATCTTTTTTCCTTTTTGTAGCATGGCGGGCATTATTCCGTCTAGTCCTGGTGATTTATACGGGTCGAATGAGTCAATCGCCCATTCAAGCTTCTCGCTAGTGACCACCGATTTAATGCTGTTTAAATCCGGGGGTTCTCCTTGATCAATGAGGGCTTCCTCTGCCGGTGTATTTCCAGGAAAATGGGCATCTATTAGCAGTTCAAGGGTTTCCTCGCTGATCTCTGTAAAGGCCCCATCGTTTTTCTTTAGGAAGGAAGGAGCGCTCGGCTCCTTCGATAAAACTTTTCTGAGCCTAGCGGCCTCGTTTGTGCTCTCCACTCGCTCGCTGTAGTCTTGCCAGGAATTCCTTTGAGCTTTCCTAATAGCTTTCTTATACGTCTTTAGAGCCTCCCTATAGGCGCTCTCGTCTTCCGTACGTCTGCTCTTTGCTTTGTTAAACAGCCTTCGCATGTCCCGTCGTAGCCCACTCAAGTCTGCATTCCACCATGGTGGATATGACTTCTTGGCTGGTCTGCTTATCGGACAGCTTTTGACAAAAGCTTCCATAAGACTTTCGGTTAGCTTATTGACCGCACTATCAATTGAAGCAGTATTAGGCATCAGATCCTCAGGTGGATCTGCTAGCTTATCAGAGATAATTCTACAAAATTTTTCCCAGTCTGTTTTCTTAGGATTACGAAATGGTTCCGGAGCATTCGTGGATGCGCCGACGTCGAACAGAATCCAGCGATGGTCCGAGAACGAATTCTCGCTGGACACTCTCCAGTTAAATACCTTTAAATCGCTAGATTCATTCGCAAACGTAACATCCAGAACCTCCTCCCTATTCGCAGTGACAAATGTGGGTGTATTACCGTTATTACAGATATTTAAGTTAGATGTAATTATAAAGTTAAAAAGAGACTCACCCCGTTCATTAATGTCTGTGCTTCCCCATAGTGTATGATGGGCGTTGGCATCACATCCCAGGATTAGGTTTACTCCTTCAGTCCTGGCAGATTCCACGATATTTTGGACGTCCGCTGATGGTATTGGAGCGTCATGGGCCATGTAAACGGATGACAACGTTATTGGTGCCCCTCCTTTCCGTTCCCATTTGACCGTTGTTATGTCTTGATCGCTAAAATTAGGCATTAAGAACATTTTGTTTTTATTATTAGCTAAAACACAAGTTCTTGGCTTACCTCTGCCCCTAGAGTAATACAGGAAGTAATTTTTTAGCCTTAATCCATGTATGACGTCGTTTTTGACCCAAGGTTCCTGGATTAAGGCGACGTCGAGGCCCTTCTCTTCCATTAGAAGCGCCAGATGGCACGAAGCCATTTTACTGTGGTGGAGGTTGATCTGCACCACCCGCAACATCGTTAAGCGGTGTTGGAACCTCCACCTCCATCACAGGAGCCGGTTCTACGACCAGTACCGCGCCCTGCTCCACTTCCATTGCAGATGTCGCTGTGGCATCCTGCTTGGGTTCAGCTGGTGGTACCTCTTGGCTTCTCTCCGAATGTTTGGGAAAGCCCTTGTACACATTAACTGTAATTGCGTTAAACCCACAGTGAAGCTTGAATTGGGCTTCCTCTAGAGCGGGTAGGGACTCATCCGTGAGTTGTAGGATGACGCTTCTCCCTGTCGGTTTTGGGTCTTCCATTTTTAGAATCCTCCATTCCTTGCAGGGAATCTTTGGATTCTGTGCCGCCAGTAGTGGCAGTAAATTCTTTTCGGGGATCACAGGCACCGGCAGCCAAATCCTCGCTCTCGGACACTCTGGTAGTTCCGAGCGAGGGATTACCTGCAGGCACGCGTGTTCCCAGGGTTCTACGATTTTCTTGACACTCTCGTTCAAGAACCTTAAGGAAAAATCATCCGTACAATTGATAATCTTGATTCCCCTAGTCCATCCCGAAGTGTCATATTGTGGAATCTGGCGAGTAGGATTGGCTATTAGAAACTCCATAAGGATTTCTGTAAGCCTCTTCTCAACCAGAATCCAGCGATCTGACGTAATCTTCCAGCACTTGTTGCCGGCGTCGATTACTGCAACTTGAAGACTGCTGCGAGACGCTTCCGCCATCGTTCTGTTGTCGGAACGCTCTCTAATACCAGCAGTCTTTTTCTGACTTCGTCCACTGCTGGGCGCAGCAGAACTCTTCCCTTTTTCTGTCATCCCTTGGTCCTGAATCAAAGAGCAAAAAGGATTCTCCATTTTTTGTCACGGTAAATTTACCTGGCAAAACGATATCTCTTCGATGGAGTGGTAAGGCCGGGGCCGCTTCTTCTTTTCTACGAATATTCCTTATGGTTCTCTTCATGCTGGAAACTTTCGGTAAGCATGCTGCAGCAGGCTCGCTAAGTCCAACGGACGCCGTAGAGATGACATTATGTGGTGCTTCTTGGGTATTTACCGCACTTTGACGTATATTATTATAAAATTTTATTTTTTCCACTTCTTTGGCATCTGCAGTGTGGTTATGCTCACCAGTTTTTTTAAGTACATTTTCCCCAAGCGTTGTAACCCGAGCAGTGCAATTTTCTCGTCGGGGAATTACTGTCGGGGAATTTTCCGGCGATGAATTGTTCTCGGGGAATTTTCCTAGATCCGTACAGCTTATGTCCTGCGCAAACAAAAGTTACGTTTTATGGGCAAACAAATACGTCCGAGCGCATGACTTGCCGGTCAGCTGCCTTCCCTCTGGACACCTTCGGGCATGCCGGCATGCGTACAAACCTCGTGTTATCGGCCTGTTCTACTTTAGCGACATGCTCAAAATACACTCCAGAACCGAATCGGACGCCATTTTTGTTGTTGTGTTTTAAGGTGTCTCTGTGGAGTGTGTATTCCTTGTAGTTTTCTTAGCTAATTGTGGATTGTGGGTGTTTAATATTTACAGATTCCTAATTTTTGTGTAGTTTAGTGAATTGTGTCTGATTTTGAGAAAATTAATTCTGTCAAAGTTGCTGGTTGGTTAATTTTTTGGTTAAAATCTTTACACTCCGACATTAAGTTTTAATAAAGCCAGTATTCCACGGGTCAAGTTCTCTGGCAAACGCGTTTCAAATTCTTGAACAAGAAATTTTGCTTGAAAAAATTTTACACGTTACCCAAGTTTTTGCCAAATTGTAAAAATTAATACACGTTATACAGTGTGTACATAAAGTAAGGAACAAATTCATTATTTAATAATCTAAAAACATTTCGTAAAAATCCTCGGACACGTATGTAATAATTTTTGATTGCGCATATTTTGACATATACACATATTATACAGGGTAGCTCATGTAGTAGATATGACATTATCGACGATTTTTTAAAATGAAAACCCCTATATTTTAGTTCAGATTTGTAATCTCCAAGAATAGCTGATTTAAAAAACATAACATACTTAGGATCTAAAGTTGATAGTTTCGTAGCTACAGGACAAGAAAAAAAAATGTGAAGTATTTTTAATTTAAAAAAATTTAAATAAAATGAAATAGGCTATTTAATTAAGTGTTGAAATTGTCCTCCTTCTTGTGCCTGGCAGTACCCCAAGCGATCAATAAACTATTGTTGAACTTTTATTATGGTTTCTTCTGAAATATTCCTGCATTCTGTTGTGATTTGATTTTTTAAATCTTCAATATTGGCAGGTCTTATTTTATAAACGACATTTTTCAGGTGACCCCACAAGAAGAAGTCCAGTGGTGTAAGGTCTGGAGACCTAGGCGGCCATTCAATAGACCCACGTCTTCCAATCCACCTGTTCGGAAAAACTTGATCGACATAATGGCGCACTACTGCTGCATAATGTAGAGGTGCGCCGTCTTGTTGGTACCATAAATTTTCATCTAGAATTCCAGGATGATTTCTACTCGGGTATAAGTTAACTAGCGTAGGGATAAGAAATTCTTGAAGAAACTGAAGGTAATTTAGCCCGTTTACATTATTGTCAAAGAAATATGGCCCAATAATTTTGTTCTTCACTATACCCGCCCAAACATTAATTTTTTGGGGATATTGAGTATGATGCTCATGCATCCACCTGGGATTTTCTTTTGCCCAATATCTACAGTTTTGCCGGTTTACTTCACCATTTAATTTAAAAGTAGATTCATCCGAAAATAGGATATTTTTAACAAACAAAGGATCTACGTTACATCTTTCCATTAATATTTGACAAAACTCCATCCTACGATCTGGATCATCTTCATTCAGCTCATGAACCAGTCGGATTTTAAACGGATGCCATTTTTCTACTGTTAATAGGTTATGTACGGTCATAGCAGCTGCCTCATGATCCATGCCAATCTGGCGGACGCTGTTATGGGGATTTTCTTCTATGGCCAATAAAATATTTAATTTTTTATCATCCGGAATAGTTGGACGGCCGTTCCTGGGAATATCTTCCACAGAACCCGTTTCTCGAAATTTTGTTTCAAGTTTACTTACAGTTGATCTAGTGATTGGTGTTTCTGGGTACTTAGCGTTGAACAAAATGCACACTTCTTGCTGAGTACGAATCCTATCACCATATCCAATCATCATTAGAATTTCTATTCCTTGTGTGTTAGATAAACGCATATTAACAAATATTAAAATTAATTTTTTACTTCTACTAATCTTAATAGCAAAATTCACTGTAATGACAGCATAATATCATCATTATCTAAATTACCATAGTTACATAACAGAGCAAATAAGCCTACCTTAAAAAAAATGTATCTTAAATAAAATTATTTGTTCTACCCTGTAGCTACGAAACTATCAACTTTAGACCCTAAGTATGTTATGTTTTTGAAATCAGCTATTCTGGGAGATTACAAATCTGAACTAAAATATAGGGGTTTTCATTTAAAAAATTCGTCGATAATGTCATATCTACTACATGAGCTACCCTGTATAATATGTGTATATGTCAAAATATGCGCAATCAAAAATTATTACATACGTGTTCGAGGATTTTTACGAAATGTTTTTAGATTATTAAATAATGAATTTGTTCCTTACTTTATGTACACACTGTATAAGTAGGTACCAACTAATATTTGACTTGAGGTTAGGCACACGATAACACCGTAGTTTGGTTATTTTGCTGGTTTTGTTTGTTTTTATATTCGATAAGATTAATTCACTTGTTCTTGTTTGTCTTCCTTTTCGAACTAAAAACACTGCGACGAATCATTTTTAAACAAATTTTAAAAATAAAACGTTTAAAATAATTTTCTATGCTTAAAATCTGATAGGTTTGCTACTACTAAAAATGCCAAAAATTACTACCTTTTTCCCAACTTGATCACAAATTGAGAAGAAAGTCCAATTTTTTGGCAATAATTTCAATTTTAAAGCCCGGACCTGTCTATTTTCCCATTCGTCAAACGATAATGTTGCAGAAATGCGTAGTCTAATAGTGTCTAGCTTTGTTTACATGCGCGAGGTCATAAATCTGCCACTTTCGTGATTATTGTTTGCTTATCTACAGGTAAATTGCATACAAAGAATGATTTTTTTTTATAAAAGACTGACGCAGCATTAAAATAACTTTTGATCCTTCCCACATTGTCGACCACTTCCGACTTTTCGTTAAAAAATAAAACCAAATTTGTATTGATTCTTGATTCTATATCCTAAAAATGTTTCCTCCTACACTGTAAATTATAACTTAAAACGTATGCGAAATCAAAAGTGGTTAACACATGAATGAGTTTGAAAAGAAACGCAACAATTTAGTTTCATTCATAAAAATATGGTCGATTGTGGGAGTCGCGTATCCGCGGTGGAAACATGCCTGCTAGATACATTATACATGAAAGTGACAACATAAATATGGACTCCGTGGGAGTCAATAGTAAATTAGACATTCTCGCATACCTCGACGCTCTACGTATATTTTCAAACTTTTAAATATACATCATGTCTAAGTAATAAATAGAGTGACCTTTTGGTGATATTGTCGGCTTCAACAAATTTCATACATACCGTGCGAGCAAAAAATATTTGCATTAAAGATGTCCTTGCATCTAAGGACGTAATGGTTAGCCGTAGAGCTTAATACCTGTTGGGTGTCAGTAACTACCTGAATTAACAATCAATCAGTTATTCCGTCATCTTTGACAGTCGTTACCAGTAATTGGATTCATCGCTAATTTTTCCAATTTCTTGAACAATTCACAAAATGGGCTTTACGGAACAGCACAAAAGATTCATGGTTGAAGCGTATTCTCGAAACAGGGTTAGAGTAAATGGTGAGTGGCAATACAATCCGGGTTTGTGCATGAACGATGTTCACGAACATTTTCCTAACGTTGCTTTTATTGCTGGGGATTTTTATCATTGCCTGAAAAGAACCGTGGCTGTGTTTAGGGAAACAGGTTCTATACAACACAAAAAAGGAGCAGGAAGACCATCTGTAAGAACAGAAGAACTTGTTTCAAACGTTCGTGAAATAATGCAAAATACGCCAACAAATTGTATAAGACGCCTGTCCCAAGAAGTGGAAGGATCTTATGGAACATGCAGGACTATTCTTAAGAAGCAGCTAAGTTTATTTCCTTTTAAAGTGCAAGTAATTATTTTCCTTTTTTTCTGTATATTCTTACTTTGTTAGTTTTGTAAACAACAAAAATAAATTTGTATTTGTCTACTTATTTTATTACCTACTCATTAGTTTGGCATATCATGTCATAATATGAATTTGACAGAATTTTAACGTAGATTTGGTTAAATATATCGTCCCCATATCATTGTGATCCAAACCAAGCCCTACGTTTTTTAATCCAACCCCTTTTTGATACAAATAATTTTTGCTCGCACGGTACAAAGTAAGCTTGGCACCAATTGTAATTATTTAAAAAAAAAAAAAAATTTAATCCATACAAAATATAGTACAGCTTGATGTTAACTTTACTATAGACACATTTTTTCTGCATTATTTTAATGCTGGAATATACAGAGTGGTCCATAAGTATATAACATTTGGGCACGAAGGAGTACCCAGTGATTTATCGTTTAATTTTACAATTTCTTAAACGACCACACACATATGGTGATAAAATATTGGAATTTGTACAGAGAATAAGTATGGGAAAATTAGTTCTTTAAAGTAATATCGATGTCGGGTTGCACCCAAACTTTTCAACAATTAGTTAACTAGATATCTTTTACTGTAAGTAAATTATTTCTGCTAATGACACTGATGCCACAATCAAATTATCTGGTTACTAAAATATTGTTAAAAATCTTTATGCAACCTGACATAATATTTCTTAGGAAAGTCAGAAACGGATTTGACCCGTGATCAAGGTCTTTAAACTTTCATCAAGTGCTATAGTATAAGGTACCTATATTAACATCAAAAATACAAACCAGACGAAGGCAACGGAAATACAGGGTGATTCAAAAGTAAGCGGCATCCTTTCGGGGGCGTAATCCGTGCATAAAAATAAGGCAAAAAGTTTCTATTAATATGGGTCCGAAAATGCTTCCTAAGGGAGCTACGCCCCTTTGAATAGGACACCTTAAAGACGATTTTTTCCCTAGTACTTTATAACCCTTTACAATTACATTTTGAAAATTGGTGTACTGTATGAACAATTGATGGTGAATAAGATTCTAAATTCAAAATTTTAAAATTTTATTCAGTGGCGTCACATACGGGGGAGGGTAAGGGTTAAAACATCTCTATTTATTTTTCTCTTTAGGTTATTGCGATTTTGTTTAGAAATTATAAAATTCTGGAGTTTTTTACGTAAAAAAGGTACTCTTAGTTTAATTCGATAGAGTGTACCGTTTACTAGCAAATCGACTGAAAATTTTCTGATTTGGGTATGTTTATTGATGAAAAATAATCTGCATTACCACAGTGTGTGTAATATTCAAAGGGGCGTAGCTCCCTTAGAAAGCATTTTCGGACCCATGTTAATAGAAACTTCTTGCCTTATTTTTATGCACGGATTACGCCCCCGAAAGGATGCCGCTTACTTTTGAATCACTCTGTATAGAAAATACTGGGCAAAGTGTAATAATAATATATTATATACTTAGGTCAAGCACTCAATACTAATACCACCAAAAATATATACTTAAACTAAATACAGATAGTTTGTGTAGAATGTGCAATAAAAAAGAGGAACACATAAGTCACATAGTATCGGGCTGTACAGTGTTGGCGCAAACAGAATAATATTGTCACGAGGGCACCGAGTCCTTGATTAAAAAGGCAGTCATCATGATTATTACCACTATTTATTAAACAACAATGCAATATTTACAATTAAACATTTAAAATACCCAGTCTTACCTTTATTAGTTGTTAGCTTCGACTTCTATGTTGGGGGAAAGTGTCGCCGCGTAAATTCGACGGCTCAGCGAATTGATGGGCGACGTGCCCGCTTGGCTGCGAGATTCGTGATCTCGCGCGCCGCGCGCCGCCAGCACCGCGAACCTTCCAGCCCGACGGCTGAGTTCCCCACTCTCTCCCTACCATTGGGATAACCAATAAGCGGGGGAAACTCAGGCGTCGGGTCACGTGAAAAACTACCCCCCGTGACAATATACTCATAGGCATAATAAAATAACCATCTACTTGCATTGGATATTATGCAAGGAAATTGGCGAGCAAGTGGTAAAAAACTGATAATACCACGAACCAGAAAAAGTAGTGGAAAATGGATTGATAATGATGATGTACGATATGGCCCTAAACACTAATAAGGAAATGGAAAAAATTAGTAAATATTATAAGGATATAAAATTAAAATTTTCAAAATGTGGATAATAAAAACGTTCATCATCCCTATTATCATAGGCGCAATAGGACCAGTAAAGAAAGGTATTGATAAACAACTCGATAGATTACCTTGTAAAGCTAATGTTTATCAATTTCAACACATTGCACTACTTGGTGCTACCCACATCCTTCGAAAAGTAATTTCAATTTGAACAACAAGATTCCTGAGATCTCAGGTAAAGATCTGGAAACAAGAAGGACACCAGCATTTTAAGGCTGAGGATACTATATACATAATAATATTGATAGTGATAGCATTAAAAAACTTTTATATAATAAACTTTTATAGAATAATGCATGGAAACTGTGAAAAAGTGCATACTTGAAGTTTAAATAATAAAATCGATAATAAAACTACTTTACCATGCTGGTGTAAGTTGGCAGGTGCAGGGCCGTAGCCAAAGGGGGCCAGGCAGGGCGCCGCCCTTCCTAGAGAAAAATTCGCCCTTCCCGGAAAATAAAAATAATTGTAGGACAATAATCCTTTCTGGATATTTTAACTTTATACCTACGTTATAAAATGTTCATTCAATACTTACTATTTATCCTATAGTGTTGGAATGTCTCTAATATTTTATCATAACAACTATTTTTAAAAAAATTTAATGAAAGAGGCAACAAAAAATCACACCTGTTTCAAGTGTTAAAACACTTGTAATTGTCTAAACGTGTTTTAGAATATTTTTTGATTTATTATGTTATTTTTTTTTTTCATTTTTATGTAAAATACTTGCCTATGTACTACCTACCTATTAAAATAAAAAATTCACGGTCCTTTACAAAGATGCAACCGGGGAGGACATTGAAAATGCCGAAGCAGAGTGCAACGCTTGTGACTATTATTGTGAGATTTGAAATCTGCGAAAACTTATAGATTTTAATGTAATATTTAGCTGATCAAAGTTTTATTGATTTATAATATAAAAAATATTAAAATAGAGGGTATAAAACAGGGTTGGTACATATCATGTTTATATAAATATTCAAATATCCGATATCTATACCTACATATACCGGAAATAAATATATCAAATTTGGATATTTATTTATATTTTTAAACTATTTTTATTTATATTTTTAAACTATTTCATCTGTTTTGTACTTAAAAAATTTGATATAATTTTAATATTCAAAATTACTTAATTTAATAAGTTATCAACATTTAAATTTGTATTTTAATTCTATTCTATTACAATATCAAGTTCTATTAATACCCTGTATAGATAAGAAAAATGTAAAATGTAGGTAAAAAATACTAGTTTATGAATATGAACACATCATATATTTTTGCATTTAACTATGATTCAACTAAAAATAAAAATTGAGAACGGAACAACAGCCAAAAGAAAACTAAAATATTATTTCTAACATAAAACTATAAAAAGCGTAAAAAAGGCTGGCTGGGAACAAGTAAGTTTATCCCAGGTTTTAATCAGTCTGAGTAATGGTTGGTCCGAATATAGATTTGAATGTAATATTTAGTTGATCAAATTTTTATAAATCCAACTATCAAAATTTAATAAATCGAACCGTTTTCAAATTAGGTTTTTTTTTTCGAAAACAAACGTTCACTTTTAACACCCTGTATATCTAGAACGAGTAACATTTCTAAAAAACTTAAATGACGTAATTGATCTAGTTTGATGTCTAGTATCTCCAGTTACTCTATGGCCCACAAGTTATAGGACATCCTGTATATCAGGGTATTTATCACTGATATTATACAGGGTGTTAATTAATTAAGTTCGTAAACTTTAAGGAATTAATCCTTGATCGATTCTAAGACCAAAAGTTCATATAATTATAGTTCCGCAAGAGCTCCGTTTTGTAGATACACAGTGTTCAACTTTTTTAAAATATTTACTTTTTTCTAAAATATTATTGAATGGTAACAGCTACTTCATTGAAGCTTGTGACACACAAATAGATATTTAGAGGCTACATTTTGCAAGTATTAATATATTTTTAATTCAACCGCGAGCGTAGATATGGGTAACGGTGTTAAGACTTTCAAGCAAAAATGGCACGCCACTGATTGTTTTAAACTTTTAAAGCATTATCTAGTAAGCCAGGCATAAAAAGTGTCTTCTTTTTAGTTGATTTCTCAGCAATGATTCGCACTTAAATTTGTCTATAGGCGTACATAAAAACCTAATAAGTAAATTTTCTCGAAAAGGGCTAATCTAATCAAAAACTATAAAGATACACTTTTTGTGTACCTTTTGCTTGGCTTACTAGATAATGCTTTAAAAGATTAAAACAGGTTACCCATATCTACGCTGATGGTTGAATTAAATATATCTTAATACTTGCAAAAAGTAGCTCCTAAATATTCATTAGTATGTAGCAAGTTTCAATGAAATAGCTGATACCATTCAATATTATAATAAAAAAGGGAATTTTTAAAAGTTGTATCTCGAAAACGGAGCTCTTGCGGATCCATAATGATATTAACTTTTGGTCTTAAAATCACTCATAAATGAATTCCTTAATGTTTCCGTACATACTTAATATATCCTACCAACCATGTTATAAAGTAAATACAAAGTTATAACTGTCAGTCGTACAACACATAGAAAAATATTTAAAGGAACAAATAATCTCCTAAATATAAATTATAATACGTACCTAATACAGGGTGTCAAAAAAGTCTGGAATATTTCAAATATATTTCAAACCGCTTGTATTATTTCGCCAAAAATTCGCTTACGTCCATAATTAAAAAAAAATAATCAAGATTAATTTCGTTTTTGAAAGTATACAGGGAGGGTCAAAAAACATGATTATTTTGTTATTTTAAATGGTTATGCATTATGTTCCTGTATAGCTTTATGGAGTTTAATAGATCCATTTGAGACAATTGCTGTGTTACCTAATATAACACCTAAGTATATGGTTTTGTGTAGATATTTATCTATCAAAATGATAGAGATATTTCAATTTAATGTTTTCAATTAAGATGTGTCTATCTTCTTTGAAGAATTTACTACTTTTTAATGGAAAATTAAAATCAGATTTGTCATTATGTGTAAAAAAATTCCATTTTATTGGAATTCATATATACCCTAAAAAATGGAAATTTGGGAATAATTCAACTTATTTTAAAGTAGCTATGATTTACAAAATTAAGCACTTGCTCCTCTTTTAAATTACAAATTGATATATTATTATCTCTGGCATTTTGATAGATAAACACATAAAACCATAAACCACAGAAATTTTCTCAAAGAGATCTATATATATATCCATAAAAATAGACGGGGTATTCCATTTAAAATACAAAATTTAATCATGGTATTTGACTCCCTTTATTTTTGTCTTATTCGTTTTTCAAAACTATATTTGTGGGCAAAATTTTGACGACAAAATATAAGCGGTTTGAAACATATTTATTGCAATATTCCATACTTTTCTGACAAAGTGTATAAGAGTAAATAAATCCTTAACTAGGCGAAAAACTTAAACATTTACACTACAGCTACTTTTAACAAACTTCACCATTATAACAGTTACAATAAAAATACTGTTAGTCAAACAACACCGAAAAATATTAGGAAATAACAAATAATCTCCTGCAGATAAATAACAACATTATATCTCTAATATTATAAGAGTAAATTAATAAATCCTTAACTAGACGAAAAAGTATATTTATCATGCAGGGTGTTACTTAATGATAGGGCGTAATTTTAAGGATGCATTCCTGAACAAAACTTAAGTAGAAAACTTCATATTATAAACATGAATTTTTTCACTCTTTTACGTTGACGTTCACTTCACTTATTTTACAATATATTTTTAATTTCGTGGCTGTACCTCTCCAGTTGGTCTAGGCGGCACGCGCATCATCCGTTGTACATTCTCCCTCCTTCGCCGTCATAGCATCGCGTGCCTCGGTGTCGTTAGACTGTGTGACGTCAGGGATGAATGTTCGCCGCAATAATTTCGAATTGTGTACCCCTACTATACATGCTCGTGCGATAATATAAACATTTTCAATGTTAAAAAAGTTTAATAAGTTCGCCCTTCCAGAAATGTTAACGGCCCTTCCTAAAATTCAAGCCTGGCTACGGCCCTGGGCAGGTGCAATATTCAAATTCCGCCTGTAAGAATAACTTTCCTGATTTATGTAAAAGAACATGGTTCTATAGGGAGTCAAATAAAAAATTTGTTACAACAATATCAAGTATAAGAAGTTTTCATGCCATATATACTAAGCACATGAAACGAATTGGTTTAACCAATAATGACACTTGTGAATGTGGTGAAACTGAAGATTTGGAACATTTGATTCTGAAATGCACACAGATTTATGAATGAAGGAAATAAGTTTTTCAGTGCTGCTAAACAATATACAATATTATATTAGTTTATAATTGAATTACAATTAAAACTATAAAGAAATCACTGCTTTATTTATTAAAAAGAAAAAAAAAAACTACAATTAAAAAAGTTAATAATACAAAAAAAAAAGAAAAAGAAAAAAGGGCCTAAATTATGTTGTGAACTTTTGCCAATATCTAATATATTTTCTGGCGTATGCAAATTATGTCTGCCACGAGTAAGGTATAAGGGGAATATCACGATTTTGTAAAAATTTTGATTTATGTGGAAAAATAAATTTACTTAACTCATAAATAAAAATGCTTGTAAGAGTATGGATTCCTAGCTCTGCAAATTGTGACCTGTATTATTTATTTTGAGAAAATAAATGATAATATTAAATAAATAATTTTGTATAATCTGCATGAAAATTATTAAGGGTTTGCAAATGAGTTTGGTTTATTAAATTTTTCAGCCGAAACAAGTAGAGTACAATATAAAAAAAAATGCATAAATCTTTGTAATCAGCCAGCTTCTAACTTCTATTTTTTCTAAGAACCTTTTCGAAATTATTGCAACCGAAAAAATATAGAAAAGTTAAAAACTAGAAAAAACAATGTTACCATTATAATATTAATTGCCTGGGAGGAGGGCTGTAGCCCCCCTAAATCAACTTATTAGGACGATGCCCGAAAGCACTCTAAAAGCTTATGAAAAGAGCAAGAGCTCAATAATAACTCATCTATTATCTTGAGCGTTCGTGAATAGAGCCGATTAGCGATTCAATACACGAATAAACTCCGATTCGTGTTCAAAATGACCATAATTACGAAAATATAAGCTAAAAGTTTCCTTTTATTAAAAGCAATTAAGATTTGGGGATAATATTAGATCACGTGGTAAAAGGAGACGGGACGGCGAAAATATATTAGTGCTTTAAACAGTGTAGTGAAGCTTGAGAGCCAAGGGTGGTCTTTGGTCGCGTCAAAGGGTTCTTTCCTTGTCTTATGGTATAGTTTAAATGCTATAGTGAAATTAGAAAATTTAAATAGCTCTTTTGCTTTAGAATTGCTTATTTTTATATTTTTTTTTAAAATAAACTTTTATAAATATTTAAGTATCGTAGACATTTAACTAACAATGACATGTTCTCATATTTGGCATAAATATCGTGCAACTAGAAGGCAATATAAAAATTCGTTTTAAAGTGTTTTGTAAGCTTACTAATGGTCAATATATTTTTTTTAATATGCAGAAAAATTGAGATTCTCCACTGTTAGCCCGTAAGCCAGGAAAAGCAGAGGTTCAGGGTTATATTCCTAGTAATAACATAACGTTCTCAAATTAAAATAAAAACTTTTTCTAAACATTTTATTACAGACACCAAGAACAAACATTTGGAAAATCATAATAAAATATACCAGTTTTGGGTTTATTTATGTTTATGTAAAAAGGCCGTTTTTGACCAATAAATTTGAAGAGTAAGAGTCAGGGGGATAATAAAACATTCGCGTTAAAAATGTTGAGTGTTATTTTCGGTTTTGTTAAGATCAGAGAAACTAATATTGTGTAGTATTTGACGCAAAAAAATTTAAAGACGTCAGGTAAGAGGGGTGGAATATGATTTTTTTCAAAAGTGTTAAGGTATGCATTATCTGGTTATAATGGGAAAGCGAGACGACGCCAAATGAGATATTTCAAAAAAACTTCTACATAGTTTTACGGTACTAAAAATTAAATTTAACCAAATTTGTTTGGTACAAACACCAAAAAGAAATAAATGAAAAATTTTGATAAAAAAAAACACGAATTTTAAAAACTCAAATGTTTTAAGGATTAGAATATTGTCAATAATAATACTTAATGCCCGATCCTTGACTTATTATTTCCTTATGCTAAAGTTTTTAATGCCAGCACAAATCAATATTATTTTCTAGTTAATTATACAGGGTAAATCTTTTAATTGGAATGAATTCAGTAACAAAGAATCCATCTGCCCCTTGAAAAAATTCAAAAACACATACCCACCTACCTACCTACCTACCTACCTACCTTTTTTTTTTTTTTTTTTTTTTTTTTTTTTTTTTGGAGAGAGGATTAGGAAATCTCTATCTAGACACCCGTTTACTGATCTCCTCACGGGTAGTGTCTGTCTCATTGGACTAAAACCTTTCCCTCTCTGTTTCTGACATACGCTGCTGGAAACCGCTCACGCATTACTTCGGCAGCGTATTATTATGTCTCGAACAGTCCTATAAGCATGCTCCCATGTTTCTGCTGATGTCAGTAGCTCTCTCATCATGTTAATAGGGTTAAATTGCATTCCTGTGGCTAATTCAAAGGTTCTTCTATTATCTTCCCATTGTTTGCATTCAAATAGAGTGTGGGCTACATCGTCGGTCATACAGCAGTATGGGCAGTATGGATTTTCCGCTCTTTTCCTATCAAAAAGATATTTTCTGAAGCAACCGTGTCCAGATAGTGCCTGAGTCAGGTAGTAGTCAACCTCACCGTGCTTTCTGTTTACCCAGTCTTCTATGTTCGGGATAAGAAGGTAAGTCCATCTTCCTTTTGTGGTATTCTCCCAGTTTTGCTGCCATGTTTCCATTTGAATTCTTCTCGCTTCGACTTTTGAAACCCCATTGTATTTTGCAGTATTTTCTTTTACCAGCAGGTGTATCGGTGGTATCCCTACTATGACTTGGACTGCTTCAGTTGAAATGCTTCTGTAGGCGCTTCCGATTCTAATAAGATATTGTCTTTGAAGACTCAGTAACCTCTGCTTTGGTTTAGTTTTTTCCATCGCCGTGTGCCAGATGGGTGCACCGTAGAGTATTTGCGATTGTACTACGCTCGCCAGTAACTTTCTTTTCGAGGCCCTAGGACCTTGAATATTTGGCATGAGTGCACTTAAAGCTTTCATTGTCTTCTCTGCCTTAATAATTGTATTATTGAGATGTTCGTTGAAGGTTAGTTTGGTGTCAAGATGTATACCAAGATATTTTATAGATGGACTGGGTGTAACTACCGTTTCCATTACTTTAAATCTTAATTGATGCATCTTTCTCTTGTTTGTTAGTATAACTGCTTCGGTTTTTTGAGGGGCCAGGTGCAGCATACGCTTGTTTAACCAATTTGAAATCCTTTGCAATGCAATGTTGGCAAGGTTCATCAATATTTCCTCGCTTCTAGCTATAATCACCATAGCGATGTCATCTGCAAAGCCGATGAGTGTGACACCATCCGGCAGGCACAATAGTAGTAGGTCGTTGTATAAAATATTCCACAGTGTCGGTCCTAAGACCGAACCCTGAGGAACGCCGCTGTTGACTTCCCTGTTTTTTGTCTTACCCTCTGCTTCTAAGATTATTTCCCTTTCTGAAAGATATGATGCTATTATATTTATTAGACCCTCATTAATTCCTCTTTTTCTAAGTATCTCTAGAATAATTTGCCATGATGCGCTGTTAAATGCATTTTTAACGTCAAGGGTTATCACTGCACAAAATCTCCTATGCTGGCTGGAGAATCCTGCGGCTTCCGTTGCTTTAACAATAACCTGCTTAATGGCGTCCACTGTTTGTCTTCCTTCTCTGAATCCATACTGATTTTCTGCCAGGCCTCCAGTGCGCTCGAGTTCACTTTTTAATCTAGATAGTATCAGGTGTTCAAATAGTTTACCCTCTACATCCAGAAGACAAATCGGTCTATATGAACTTGGGTTATCCAGCGGCTTATCCCCTTTTCTAAGAAGGAGAAGTTTTGATCTCTTCCATTCAACTGGGAAATATCTTCTTTGCGCCAACTCATTATATATGGCTAGAACATAGTCTGGTTTATGTAGTGTGACATGCTTTATGATTTCAGGTGGTACACTTCCTGGTCCAGGAGCTTTTTTTATTTTTTAATTTCTGGCAAGCGGTCTTTATCTCATCCAGAGTGAAATCGGGGAATACGGAATTTACAGAACGATTGAAAGAAACGGGTTCGTGAGTAGGAAATAGATGGTCGACTATATTTTCTATGGTTTTCATGGACATCTGGTGTTTAGGAGGATATCCACTTAGCCTTTTCGTGGCAATCTTGTACCCATCTCCCCATATGTCCCTGTCAACGTCGTTACATAGTGTCTTCCATGAAGCTCTTTTTGCCACTTTAATAGAGTCTCTTAATTTTTTCTTTGCCTTGCAGTACTCGTCCCATAAACGTATGTTTTCCCGTAGAGAAATTCTTTGTTTAAGCCTAGTGTAGATACGTCTCTTCCTGATGCAATCTTTACGAAGGACAGCCATCTCATCACTCCACCAATATACGGGAGGGGTTCTATGGCTGTGTTTTCTTCTCGGCATACTATCGTCACAAATCTTATGAAGTGTTCTGGAGAATTCTTGAGCTGTTTTGTTGGGATTGTTTACCACAATTCTATTAGTTGCTATTATCAGTTTTTCGGTATTGATTTTTTTTATGTTCCATCCCTGTTCTGGATTCCTGCTTTGATTTAGGACGTCTCTCTTCTCGTGGATTTCAAAGTTGATGTATTTATGGTCACTAAGGCTCTCATTGTCGTTCACTTCCCACTTCAAAATGCCTGTAGCAATATCCTGTGTTGCCAACGTAAGATCTAGCACAGACCCATATCCCTGGATTTCAAAGGTCGGTTTATCACCGTTGTTTAAAATGACCAGATCATGTTGGGCTATCCATTCTAGCATAGCTCTTCCCCTGTTGTCGGTTATGTTCAGGCCCCATTGTGGAGATTTTGCATTAAAATCACCTAATATTATTATTCTTTTATTTAGTTTCATAAGCTCTCCAATTTCTTCTAGTGTGCGTTCCAGATCTTCAACGTCCCGGTTTGGTGAAGAGTAGCATCCAAAAATTGTAAACGCTGTTGTTGTGATGTATGAAAATCCATGACCACTTCCTACTCTTTCTACAATGATATTTGATTCCAGAATTGTTATAGCAGCATCTATTTCTGAGTCGTAGATCCAATCCTGTCTGCTCCGTATAGCACTTTTATTTGGTTCACTGATTGCAAGAATTTTTGCACCCATTTCTTTTGCTGTAACTAAGGCCATATCGTGGGCCGATCTACTTCGGTTTATGTTAATTTGTAGGACTTTGATCATTTAAATCAGGAATAGCTTTGCTGTTATTTTTCTTTTGTGGACATTTTGTGCTAGCGGTCTGGTGGCCTTCTTCTTTGCACAGGATGCAGAAGGGATCGTTTTTACAATTTGTGGCTTTGTGTCCTTCCTTCCCACATTTAAGACATAGCTTTTCTCTATCCGGTCCAGCACAAGACACCTTTGTATGCCCGTATTCCCAACACTTGAAGCATCTTAGTTCTCTTCTTCTTTCTACTATTCTGCAGCTTGTCCATCCTACTTTAAGTCGTCCTGACTGAAGCAGTTTATCTGCCTCCCTATCAGGAAGTATGACAGTCACATTTTGTTTTTCATCGTTGGTTGGTCTCAGAGCTCTTATTTCCATCACCTCAGGTTGTATAGAGATTTGCTTTATTATAGCGTTCCGAATTTCTTCTTCCGTGGTCACTGCGTCCAAGTCTTTTATGTGTACTACTTTCTTGTTTGTGGGTTGCGATGTGGTAACCTCTGGGATCTTATCTGTTATCTCTTTCTTGAGTACCTTAATTTTATCCATTCCATTGTTTACGGTTATAAGTAAATCCCCTCCTCTTGTCTTTCTAACCGCCCCCACTTCTACACCTAATTCTCCCGGGTTTATATTTCCCTTGAGCGTTTTAAGCAGGTCCGCATAAGTACGATTTTTTGCTTTTATCAGCAGAGCATCTCGTCTAGGCAGTCGTGGGCTTACAGTAGTTCTTCGGTTGTCCTGTGATTTATGTTGGGTTACTATTGTAGGAACATATAGACTGTTTTTGGGTTGCTTTATGATGCCGGTGTAAATAAAAATTTCAATGTTTGTATCTGCAAAGTGGAATTCCATCATCCTGTTAAAGATTAGTCCTTCTACACCCTCCAGATCTGGTATCGCAATTTTTGTTCTGTCGTGTTTGATCATATGCAATTTTATTTCTTCTATGCATTTAAACAGAGTTTTGTCTTCCAGCTTCTGTAGCCCATCCTCCCCAAATACAATAGGATAGTAGAGCCATCTGGTCTTGGAGGCGAAGTTTCCTAATACGTCTGGGAAGCCCAATGAATGAGTCATTATCGCCACCTCCCCTTTTTCCTTCCTTTGTATTTTTAGACCTTCCTGGCCTCCATACTTGTCAATACCTTTTTGAACAGCTTTATTTAGTGAATCCACGTTGGTACTACACGGGAGTATAATATCGTGGTCAATTTCAGATTCCCAGAAGTTGCCCTGTACGGTGTTTATTCTCGGAATGATATCATTTTTCCAGTCCTCTTCTGTCACCTGTTGGTAGCTTTCGAAGTCCCTGATCCTTAAAAGTGTTTTCCTCCTTGTGGTTTTCTGTTTTAATTCGGCGCAGTCATTACAGTAGGAACTTTCTCGGTCTGCTATTTCTTTATCATGTTTAAGCTTTAGGAACTCAATTTCCCTGCGTAATCTAAGATTTTCTTCTTGCGATTTGTCTTGGTAATCGTTTACGTCGCGTGGTTGGCTTAGCCATTCCTTAATTGAACTGCTTTGTAAATGCTCGGTAAGAAAAAGCATCCTGCTAGCGATTTCAACGAATTCCTTCTTGGGTTTATAGGTTTCTTTCACAACTTGCTCCATAATTTTTACTTGTTTATATATTTCATCGATGTCGTATCTTACTTGGTCGCCGATTTCGGTATTCTGTTGGTCAAAATCTGTGGTATTATCCATTCTTTTTCGTTTGTTTTTTATAGGAGCGACCCTATCCCTTTTAAGGCTGTCACTTAAAGTCTCTTCTAGTTCCGGTAATGAGAATTTTCTCGTCTTTGGTGGAGTTCTGGCAATTGAATTTCTTTTTGTAAAAGGGTTGTTCTCAGAGTCTCCCACTTCTTGTGCCTTTGGGGTGGCACCACCCTTCGTATTTAAAATTATTTCTTCCATTCCTTTTCCCACGAATTGGGACGAAAAAAGAACGGTCCAGCATGGCAGTGCGCCCTTACCACGCTAAGGCTATGTTTCCCCTTTGGTTCGCCTGTTCCTCTGGGCATCGCTCTCGACACACTTTCTACCCTGTGCCATGCATCCCTTCAGCGCGATGGAGCTACACCTTGGGATTGGGTTTGGATTGCTTCTTTGTCAGACCACTCCTCCTAGACCTGTCCGGCTTGGTAAGACCTGCTGTGGGAATGAACCCACGCCGGCATAGCTTTTAGGATCATTGTGGTACGCAAGCCCCCCCACCAACGACAAGGTCTTGCAATCCCTAGGGGGGGACCTACCTACCTACCTACCTACCTACCTACCTACCTACCTACCTACCTTTTTTTTTGATTTTACATTTTTTTTTGCATTTCCAAGAATTTTTTAAATTCAAATACATGTGTTGCTCCAGAAAAGTGGTATAAAATATAGAATATAACCCAGTATTTACTTTTGAATTTCTGTTACCTGATATGCAAGAAAAAATTAAAAAAAAGTGATTTCATATTATGTTATAATAATATTTTTCCACCAAATGTATTGCTGATGGTTTTAGCAGAAGAGAAAATGATAAATGGTATAAAACCTTAATGGAGCTTTTATGGAATCAAAAATTGGTGTGTCGAAATAACATAATGTGAAGAAAAATAGGAATAAGTTAAACATACTGAGTATTTGAAAAAGACTAAAAAGGAGGGTCTAAAACAACCAAATAAAACGGGGAAGCAGAAACATCACTTCTAAAAAGAAGATGTAGAAAGGGTTTTTTTTTATGAGTATGTCTGTAAGACATTGTAAAACACAAAACTTGTTATGTGTAGAAATTAGGTATTAAGAGAGAATTATGTATCCAAGATAAAAATATCCTTTCACGCTCAGTGCCGCAAACCCCTATTTTTTTGGGGGGGATATTTTCATCTTGAATATCTAATTCTCTCTTAATACCTAATTTCTACACATAAGTTTTATGTTTTACAATGTCTTACAGACATACTTATACCTGGTGTCCACGGAAGGTGGCTAGCCCCTCTAACTTTTTTGTTTTTCAAGATAATGAAATAAAATTCGGAGGATTTATATACGACATAAAACTGCATTTTTTGACAGGTGACTCAACATTATGAAACTTCCGGTTTAACCGGAAGTGACATAAACTTTCTATTTTTTAATGGGACACCTGGTATATTTTTACTTTCTTTGACTCCATATGGCATTCTAAATACAACGATGTGTCATTGTCACTTTCTGTCACCAAGAAAATATATTTTTTCCAAATTTATTATTTTATCTAGAGGGCTATGAATACCTTAAAATCACTTATTTCAGCTCTTTAATCTTGGGAAAAATACAATTTTACTATTTTTGGTCCAATGCTATGTGCTATGTAAAATTTAATCTTTAAAGTTGTATAAGTAACTATTTTTTTTTAAATGGCAACATGGTGGCTCGTCGGGTTAAGAAAAAAGAGGATTTTATTACGATTATTTTGATACCATACACTATTAGGTTTTAGAAAAGCTGCCATTAAAAAACTTTAAAAAGTTAACTTAGAACTTTCCTAAAATGAAGCATCTTTTGAGAATAAATTTAGAATGAATGCATCAAGTAGCCTGTGACCAGCAAAACTGATAAAACAAAATCATGTCTTGAAGAAAATTGAAATGCCAACAGCTTCTGCCAAAGTAAATTAGTTTGTTGTTTAAAAAAGATGGAAAATAATAGTTTTACAAGGAGTGAAAAAGTTGATATGTTATTATTGTCAGGCTCATTTCGCATTTTCGGAACCAGTTTTGAGTACCTAATAGTGCCGGATTGGATGTCGCCGATTAAAATATCTTTGTGCGTAAAGTCGTGCAGCATCGGTTGAATTATTTCTACATTCTCCAAACACTAATAACATATCAACTTTTACACTCCTTGTAAAACTATTATTTTCCATGCTTTTTAAACAACAAACTAATTTACTATGGCAGAAGCTGGTGGCATTTCAATTTTCGTCAAGGCATGATTTCGTTTTATCAGTTTTGCTGGTCACAGGCTACTTGATACATTTAAATCTAAATTTATTCTCAAAAGATGCTTCATTTTAGGAAAGTTCTAAGTTAACTTTTTAAATTTTTTTAATGGCAGCTTTTCTAAATCCTAATAGTGTATGGTATCAAATTAATCGTAATAAAATCATGTTTTTTCTTAACCCGACGAGCCACCATGTTGCCATTTAAAAAAAAATTATTTATACAACTTTAAAGATTAAATTTTACATAGCACATAGCATTGGACCAAAAATAGTAAAATTGTATTTTTCCCATGATTAAAGAACTGAAATAAGTGATTTAAGGTATTTATAGCCCTCTAGATAAAACAATAAATTTGGAAAAAATAATTTTCTTGGTGACAGAAAGTGACAAGTGACACATCGTTGTATTTAGAATGCCATATGGAGTCAAAAAAAGTAAAAATATACCAGGTGTTCCATTAAAAAATCGAAAGTTTATGTCATCAAAAGTTCCCTAATTTTGAGTCACCTGTCAAAAAATGCAGTTTTATGTCGTATGCAAATCCTCCGAATTTTATTTCATTATCTCGAAAAACAAAAAAATTAGAGGGGCGAGCCACCTTCCGTGGACACCCGGTATATAAAAAAAAAACCTTTTGACATCTTCTTTTTAGAGGTAGTTTTTCTGCTTCCCCGTTTTATTTAGTTGTTTTAGACCCTCTCTTAACTGTATTTTTTACATATTTAGTATATTTTAACTTATTTCTATTTTTAATAAAAATGATAACAGTGCCAGGAATTAATGAAAAATACCCAGATCGCCGACTTAAATAAAAACATAATGAAATTTCAACTCCAGTTTTGAACGGGATTTTTTCCGATGTTTATTTTTAAGGAAATAGTCATGTGCCCAAAGGCGTAATGACAAAATGTATTTAAGTATATTATGCATAGCCCCCACGGGGCTTGACCCCCCCCCCCCCTCCCGTGTTAAGCTTTCGCAGTACTAGCGCTACGCCACTGTCATTAGGCCATATTTTTTTCAAATATTCTAAATGGCTCATTTATTTGCGGGAGGACCTTATCCCAGGTTTGGTTGCAAATGCGCTAGATATTGAATAAATTCTTTGTGGCCACTTCAATGGTAAAGTAGAAGTGACATAAATGGAAACTTTAGAGGAACTTGTAGGAAACTAATAACACAAATGGTATACATTATGTTGTTACAAATGATTTTTACTTTAAGCTAGTAAGCCGAGTTCTGCAAAAAAATGGTAAAAATTTCAAACAACATTCACAATATAAGTAAAAATTATTATGAAAGAAATGACATTTTTCTCGTTTATCAGAAATTTAAAAGTACGTGGTACATGGTTATATTTTACTTGCATGCTCTTGCACTTGAAAAAACAATCTTCACTGGATAAAGAATAAAATTCGCGGCAATGTAAAAAAAAACCTGTTAAATCAAAAATTTAAGTACCTACCCTACCAGTCGCACCTTAGTAAAGTGACACAACTCGAAAATTGTATATTTCTAAGATTAATCATAAAATGACACTAAATACCGCCCTCTATTAGCTGCCGCTTCAGCTAATACCAAATCGCTTCTCCCAAATTACAGGAACCTATTTATGCCTTTTTCATATTAACGGTATTCGCACGTTTATTTAATACTAAAGAGTACCATTTCAGTATGTTGTCGCATGCGACGGAAAATTGACACTCCTTTAAGTCTAAACCAGCTGCAACTCGTGACTAGTAAGTCAGGGGGACGCTGGCTTTAAATAAAAAAAAAATTAAAATGTCCATTATTTTCGAAAGTACGTGTCTGTTTTTTCTAACTTTCTCGTTGTGAATTTTAATTTCATCAGCATAAGCACTACTTAAACAAGCTAAAATATTAGTTTGTCCCCCTGACTTACTAGTCACGAGTTGCAGCTGGTTTAGACTTAAAGGAGTGTCAATTTTCCGTCGCATGCGACAACATACTGAAATGGTACTCTTTAGTATTAAATAAACGTGCGAATACCGTTAATATGAAAAAGGCATAAATAGGTTCCTGTAATTTGGGAGAAGCGATTTGGTATTAGCTGAAGCGGCAGCTAATAGAGGGCGGTATTTAGTGTCATTTTATGATTAATCTTAGAAATATACAATTTTCGAGTTGTGTCACTTTACTAAGGTGCGACTGGTAGGGTAGGTACTTAAATTTTTGATTTAACAGGTTTTTTTTTACATTGCCGCGAATTTTATTCTTTATCCAGTGAAGATTGTTTTTTCAAGTGCAAGAGCATGCAAGTAAAATATAACCATGTACCACGTACTTTTAAATTTCTGATAAACGAGAAAAATGTCATTTCTTTCATAATAATTTTTACTTATATTGTGAATGTTGTTTGAAATTTTTACCATTTTTTTGCAGAACTCGGCTTACTAGCTTAAAGTAAAAATCATTTGTAACAACATAATGTATACCATTTGTGTTATTAGTTTCCTACAAGTTCCTCTAAAGTTTCCATTTATGTCACTTCTACTTTACCATTGAAGTGGCCACAAAGAATTTATTCAATATCTAGCGCATTTGCAACCAAACCTGGGATAAGGTCCTCCCGCAAATAAATGAGCCATTTAGAATATTTGAAAAAAATATGGCCTAATGACAGTGGCGTAGCGCTAGTACTGCGAAAGCTTAACACGGGAGGGGGGGGGGGGTCAAGCCCCGTGGGGGCTATGCATAATATACTTAAATACATTTTGTCATTACGCCTTTGGGCACATGACTATTTCCTTAAAAATAAACATCGGAAAAAATCCCGTTCAAAACTGGAGTTGAAATTTCATTATGTTTTTATTTAAGTCGGCGATCTGGGTATTTTTCATTAATTCCTGGCACTGTTATCATTTTTATTAAAAATAGAAATAAGTTAAAATATACTAAATATGTAAAAAATACAGTTAAGAGAGGGTCTAAAACAACTAAATAAAACGGGGAAGCAGAAAAACTACCTCTAAAAAGAAGATGTCAAAAGGTTTTTTTTTTATATACCGGGTGTCCACGGAAGGTGGCTCGCCCCTCTAATTTTTTTGTTTTTCGAGATAATGAAATAAAATTCGGAGGATTTGCATACGACATAAAACTGCATTTTTTGACAGGTGACTCAAAATTAGGGAACTTTTGATGACATAAACTTTCGATTTTTTAATGGAACACCTGGTATATTTTTACTTTTTTTGACTCCATATGGCATTCTAAATACAACGATGTGTCACTTGTCACTTTCTGTCACCAAGAAAATTATTTTTTCCAAATTTATTGTTTTATCTAGAGGGCTATAAATACCTTAAATCACTTATTTCAGTTCTTTAATCATGGGAAAAATACAATTTTACTATTTTTGGTCCAATGCTATGTGCTATGTAAAATTTAATCTTTAAAGTTGTATAAATATTTTTTTTTTAAATGGCAACATGGTGGCTCGTCGGGTTAAGAAAAAACATGATTTTATTACGATTAATTTGATACCATACACTATTAGGATTTAGAAAAGCTGCCATTAAAAAAATTTAAAAAGTTAACTTAGAACTTTCCTAAAATGAAGCATCTTTTGAGAATAAATTTAGATTTAAATGTATCAAGTAGCCTGTGACCAGCAAAACTGATAAAACGAAATCATGCCTTGACGAAAATTGAAATGCCACCAGCTTCTGCCATAGTAAATTAGTTTGTTGTTTAAAAAGCATGGAAAATAATAGTTTTACAAGGAGTGTAAAAGTTGATATGTTATTAGTGTTTGGAGAATGTAGAAATAATTCAACCGATGCTGCACGACTTTACGCACAAAGATATTTTAATCGGCGACATCCAATCCGGCACTATTAGGTACTCAAAACTGGTTCCGAAAATGCGAAATGAGCCTGACAATAATAACATATCAACTTTTTCACTCCTTGTAAAACTATTATTTTCCATCTTTTTTAAACAACAAACTAATTTACTTTGGCAGAAGCTGTTGGCATTTCAATTTTCTTCAAGACATGATTTTGTTTTATCAGTTTTGCTGGTCACAGGCTACTTGATGCATTCATTCTAAATTTATTCTCAAAAGATGCTTCATTTTAGGAAAGTTCTAAGTTAACTTTTTAAATTTTTTTAATGGCAGCTTTTCTAAATCCTAATAGTGTATGGTATCAAATTAATCGTAATAAAATCATGTTTTTTCTTAACCCGACGAGCCACCATGTTGCCATTTAAAAAAAAATTATTTATACAACTTTAAAGATTAAATTTTACATAGCACATAGCATTGGACCAAAAATAGTAAAATTGTATTTTTCCCATGATTAAAGAACTGAAATAAGTGATTTAAGGTATTTATAGCCCTCTAGATAAAACAATAAATTTGGAAAAAATAATTTTCTTGGTGACAGAAAGTGACAAGTGACACATCGTTGTATTTAGAATGCCATATGGAGTCAAAAAAAGTAAAAATATACCAGGTGTTCCATTAAAAAATCGAAAGTTTATGTCATCAAAAGTTCCCTAATTTTGAGTCACCTGTCAAAAAATGCAGTTTTATGTCGTATGCAAATCCTCCGAATTTTATTTCATTATCTCGAAAAACAAAAAAATTAGAGGGGCGAGCCACCTTCCGTGGACACCCGGTATATAAAAAAAAAACCTTTTGACATCTTCTTTTTAGAGGTAGTTTTTCTGCTTCCCCGTTTTATTTAGTTGTTTTAGACCCTCTCTTAACTGTATTTTTTACATATTTAGTATATTTTAACTTATTTCTATTTTTAATAAAAATGATAACAGTGCCAGGAATTAATGAAAAATACCCAGATCGCCGACTTAAATAAAAACATAATGAAATTTCAACTCCAGTTTTGAACGGGATTTTTTCCGATGTTTATTTTTAAGGAAATAGTCATGTGCCCAAAGGCGTAATGACAAAATGTATTTAAGTATATTATGCATAGCCCCCACGGGGCTTGACCCCCCCCCCCCTCCCGTGTTAAGCTTTCGCAGTACTAGCGCTACGCCACTGTCATTAGGCCATATTTTTTTCAAATATTCTAAATGGCTCATTTATTTGCGGGAGGACCTTATCCCAGGTTTGGTTGCAAATGCGCTAGATATTGAATAAATTCTTTGTGGCCACTTCAATGGTAAAGTAGAAGTGACATAAATGGAAACTTTAGAGGAACTTGTAGGAAACTAATAACACAAATGGTATACATTATGTTGTTACAAATGATTTTTACTTTAAGCTAGTAAGCCGAGTTCTGCAAAAAAATGGTAAAAATTTCAAACAACATTCACAATATAAGTAAAAATTATTATGAAAGAAATGACATTTTTCTCGTTTATCAGAAATTTAAAAGTACGTGGTACATGGTTATATTTTACTTGCATGCTCTTGCACTTGAAAAAACAATCTTCACTGGATAAAGAATAAAATTCGCGGCAATGTAAAAAAAAACCTGTTAAATCAAAAATTTAAGTACCTACCCTACCAGTCGCACCTTAGTAAAGTGACACAACTCGAAAATTGTATATTTCTAAGATTAATCATAAAATGACACTAAATACCGCCCTCTATTAGCTGCCGCTTCAGCTAATACCAAATCGCTTCTCCCAAATTACAGGAACCTATTTATGCCTTTTTCATATTAACGGTATTCGCACGTTTATTTAATACTAAAGAGTACCATTTCAGTATGTTGTCGCATGCGACGGAAAATTGACACTCCTTTAAGTCTAAACCAGCTGCAACTCGTGACTAGTAAGTCAGGGGGACGCTGGCTTTAAATAAAAAAAAAATTAAAATGTCCATTATTTTCGAAAGTACGTGTCTGTTTTTTCTAACTTTCTCGTTGTGAATTTTAATTTCATCAGCATAAGCACTACTTAAACAAGCTAAAATATTAGTTTGTCCTAACATCTCAAAACTTACCACATTATAACGATGTTTTGCACTATTTTCATGTTTTTCATTTTCTCTGAAAGATGTTTTAAGTCCTGCACCCCTTTTATAGTCCAATTATCATCCCCGTCAAAAGAAGACACACGAAACAAAAAAATAATTTTTGTCCTCACAACCGCATCAGTATTTTTTATTATACTTATTTGTCAAACTTACGCGTAAACTGTGCCTTACTTTTACATTTTGATTGCACTTGTAGGTACTATATTCAATATTGGTAGTGGCCGCTCTGTATTTTTTAAATCAAGTTTTTCACTTAAGCTCAGAGAACTACTAAACACAAGCTTCTGTAAATCAATGACCTTCATATTAGACGAAATTTTCCAACTTTATAATGTACCTAACCAATAAATAAATCAAAACAAATAAACAAAACGTGAGCCCGTAAGCGGCATCGACCAGTCGGACCAGTCGAATCGCGAGTCGCGAACAGCTGTTGGGCGGAAAATTTTGAGCTCCCCGTTGTGCGATATGTAGGTGACGTCACGCCTCCGTAGTAATAACGAGAAGTCGCGTTGAATCGGGACGGGACGAATAATCGCCCGCCCGCGCTTAGTATAATCTTGAGAGCGCGCAACTCGCTTGTCTATGAGTATAGCCTGCCCGCTGGAATAGGGCTGTTTGGTTTGAATTATGCCCGCGCTTAGTATAACCTACCTGCTGGAACAGTGCTATGTTTGGTTTGAATTATTTTAATGGATTGCTTACATACATTGCTTTATTGGTTTTTTTAAGTAAAGTATTTTTGGATTCTGTTTGGCGCCCCAGAGCCCTTCATTTACGAAGCGCCACTGGTCTAAACTGACTTGATTCCAAACATTTTACAAAAAAGTAACTGGTCTTTAATGAAAAAAGTACATTATTCTAAAATAACTCGCTGAATACGACGACAATTTTAATTTTAAAATGGCATAATTCCAAATAATTCGTTCGTTGTTAAAAAAAAATTGGCATTAAAAAGACCTAACTTGCTTTTTTTTTTTACTATTAAGGGTAGGTTTTAATATAAAATTTAAATAATTGTCTTCTATTAAAACCATTTAGCTAATGTTTCCCCAAATTTAACATTTAATAATTTAATTTATTACTTGGGCTTAGGAGACAAAAGAGGGGTCCAATATACTTCTCGTCAAAATTAGCGAATACTCTAAAATCTAGCAAAAGTTTGTTCTTAACTATTTTAAGAACCGCCCATCCGATTTTGACCAACTAATTTTTTCAGTGTAACCTAACGTGTTAAACGATTTTACTGATATACAGGGTGTTATTAGTAGAGGCGATTTTGTGCCGTAAATTTGAAACATTCTGTAGAGTAAACTGGTAAAGTTAGAAATTCCCGCTATGTGCCGTTAGTAAGACGACATCAATATCTCCAGACCTTTTTGCCAGTTTTTTGACAAGTGTCTTTTGGCAATAGATATACTATTAAATAAAAAATGTGTCAATTTTTGGTAAGAAAAATTTTTACAATGCTGTATCTTGGCAATGGTTGAACAGATTTCGACCAGTATTCAAGATTTTGAAAGCTCTTTTCCTATCGATTTTCCGTGATATAATAGTGATTTTTAAAGATGGCCATTTTCTTATTATACAGGGGTCGAGAAAATCATAAATATAAAATTGATAAAATTATGGTAACTGGGTTTATTAAAGCTATGCCAACAGGGCTATATGCTTTTGATTTGCTCCAAAATTGGTCATTTGACACTCAATATTTCGGGACGTTTTTTTTTCTATTTGATTGGGCAAAAGATACACTATTAAATAGACTTAGATAAGCTAGCAGTGAGTTTAAATGGAATTTGGCATCAAATTGATCAAGGAGAGATATAATGGCTAATTTTGAGCATGCCACGACGTTGTCATGCTTTTATTGCAGCAAGGGGTGGAAACACCCGTTACTAATTATTAGAAGGTTATTTTTGTGTTCTGACTTAATAAAATTTGGCTTTAAACATGACGTTTTAATTTTTTTTTTGTCCCTCTGAAACATGTAAGTATACCAGAGTATACCCTATACATTAAATTTAATTATTATTATTATTAAAATTTTAAAATCTATAATACTGGTCGAAATTTATTTAGAGATTTCCCCGAAGAATTGGCACATATTTTATTTAATAGTGTATCTTTTGCCAAATAGCTCCCAATCAAATAGGAAAATAAACGTCCCGAAATATTGACCCAAAGTGTCATATCACTAATTTTGAAATAAAACAAAAGCATATAGCCCGGTTGGCATAGCCTTAATAAACCCAGTTACTATAATTTTAACAATTTTATATTTATGATTTTCTCGACCCCTGTATAATGAGAAAATGGCCATCTTTAAAAATCACTATTATATCACCGAAAATCTATAGGAAAAGAGCTTTCAAAATCTTGAATACTGGTCGAAATCTGTTCAACCATTGCCAAGATACAGCATTGTAAAGATTTTCCTACCAAAAATTTAAACTTTTTTTGTTTAATAGTGTATCTATTGCCAAAAGATACTTATCAAGAAACTGGCAAAAAGGTCTGGAGATATTGATGTCGTCTTACTACCGGCACATACCGGGAATTTCTAACTTTACCAGTTTACTCTACAGAATGTTTCAAATTTACGGCACAAAATCGCCTCTACTAATAACACGAATAACACCCTGTATATCAGTAAAATCGTTTTACAGAGTAACGTTAGGAACTTAAAAAGGTTTTTAGCACCTTAGGTTACACTGAAAAATTAGTTGGTTGGTTTGACGAGAAGTATTTTACAGTTTTTCCTGTTTTCTTCAAAACTTTAATTTAAAAGGTGCGCAGTGTTTTTCGATATTTTCAAGGAATTGATGGACTGTTGGTGCTAAATGTATTATAATTTTCTTGTAATACTATTTTATACTTTTTAAAGCATTTTTGAAATCACTTGACTTACTTTTTTATAAAAAAATGCTTATTAGCAGGTGAAGTAGGGAGAGTTCCCACATCCTGGGCCTATAAGATTACCATGGGGCTTAATAATATTTTGCAAAAGTATATCCACCGGTGTTGTTAAGCGGTTTTTGAGCTCTTTTTACTGTTTTTGAACCATATTTAGCCGTTTATAGTCGTTCATTAACTGTTCATAGCCGTTCATTAGTTGTTCATTAGCCGTTCATTAGTCGTTCAAAGTCGTTTATTAGTCGTTCATAGCCATTCATTAGTTGTTCATTAGCCGTTTATTAGTCGTTCATAGCCGTTCATTAGTCGTTTATTAGTTGTTCATTAGCCATTCATTAGTCGTTCATAGCCGTTCATAGCCGTTCATTAGTCGTTTATTAGTCGTTCATAGCCGTTCATTAGTCGTTTATTAGTTGTTCATTAGCCATTCATTAGTCGTTCATAGCCGTTCATAGCCGTTCATAGCCGTTCATTAGTCGTTTATTAGTCGTTCATAGCCGTTCATTAGTCGTTTATTAGTTGTTCATTAGCCATTCATTAGTCGTTCATAGCCGTTCATAGCCGTTCATTAGTCGTTTATAGCCGTTTATTAGTTGTTCATTAGCCATTCATTAGTCGTTCATAGCCGTTCATTAGTCGTTTATAGCCGTTCATTAGTTGTTCATTAGTCGTTCATTAGTCGTTCATAGCCGTTCACTAGTCGTTCATAGCCGTTCATTAGTCGTTTTATGCTTACAAAACACTAAGTTTTTGGATTTTCATTAATTTTATTTAGTTTTTAAAATGTGTGCATTGTCAGTTAAAAATACATTAAAAAATTAATATTTATTTAAACATGTGATTAAGTAATACTTATTTACTATAGAATGTGATACAGTAAATGGGTAGCCAAATTAACAAAAGTGAAGACGTGGATCGACGACATACCTCTTATAAGATATCCATCCGAAAAAAAGGTAACTACATCACGTTTTTTTGTGTTAGTGGACAATGTGACTTAAAAATCAATAAATTAGTAATAATAATTAGGCAGCAATCCATTATTACCAATGTATCCAGACAAACTCTTGATGTCTCTTGTTTAGTACCTAGGTACTATGGAAAGCAATAGTTAATTATTTAAAATAAATATATTTTTTGTTTATCAGTTTTAAACCTGCATCTTCTTACCAAAAATGTTAACATTAGAAAATTGACAATTTCATAAATTATTATTATTATTTTTCTCAATGTTAGTTTTCACAGCTTTTTGTTGGTATTGCTGGTATTATTTACAGTACAGAGAAGAAATTCATCTTAACCTGTACTGTTTAGAAAGTTCCGTACTATATGGCATGTTTGGAGGATGACGCTTTTCTGAATTAGTTGGTATAAATAACCTGATAGGCCCAGTTTTTCCAAGTTGGGCTTATTATTATTATTATTATTATTATTATTATTATTATTATTATTATTATTATTTTTTTTTTTTTTGTAAAAATACTAGGAGGTATTTTAGGTCCTATTTGTTTGGTAACAGTGTTATAAAGGGTAAATAGTTATTTTATAATACAGGGTGTTTATTAAGTACGTAGACAAACTTTAAGGGATAATTCCTTGTATAATTTTAAGATAAAAAGTTCATATAAACGTATATCCTAAAATGCTTGGTTTTCGATATACAGGGTGCTAAAGTTTTAATTTTTTTTTTTGGTTTTCTTAATATTCCTTTGGAATCTTTAGGAATAATTAATTCAAATTTTGCACTAATAATAGATTTACCAGTATCTACGAACTAACCTTAATAATATTTAAATTAATCTACAGGGTCCTCGTTGTTTTGTGGTCATGACCCCTTTACGCCCGTCCAATTTACTTAATACGACGACACTGACTAATTTTAAGAAGAAAATCTAATTTGTCATTTTATTCTCTAACATTTACCTATCTTGACATTTTTTAATATCTCGTACGGCTTAGAAGATATCTTGAGAAAAATAAAATAATGCATTGTTAATATTGGATAAGTGTTGTTTCGTCCATGAGACAATGTTATTTGATACATTTTAAAATCAAAATTATGGTAAACTTAATTAAAACTTAAGCTAAGAAATAAGCTTAAGCTAAGAAATAAACTTAACCTAAAGCAACTGCTGGAAATGGCCCCCTCCGACTTCAATACATGAATTGGTGCGCGCCTCAGACTGGCGGATCCTCTCGAAAATACCAGAAGAATTCCGTATAATTTCGCACGACTGATGTATCCTGTTTCTTACATCTCCTTCATTCAGAACTGGAGTTATGTATACTAGCGATTTTAGGTGCCCCCAAAGAAAGAAATCAATTGGATTGAGATCGGGCGACCTGGGTGGCCAAGGTTGAGGTCCTCCACGCCCGATCCATCGATCGGCATAATTTTCATCTAAATACTGTCGTGCAACTAAACTATAGTGTGGAGGAGCACCATCGTGCATAAGCCAAATTCGAGCTCTTTCTCCTATTGGGACATCTTCTAATAGTTCGGGTAAAATATACTCCAGAAATTGCCGATAATGGCGATAATTGTCGCCATTAAGTCTGGGAGGCAGAAAATATGGCCCTATAATTGCCAATTAGAACCTCAAGTAATATCCCTAAATATGTCCAATTACAGTGAACTATCATATATTGTATTTCCTGAAACCAATTTAAAAATATTGATTGATTCGGGTTCTACTAGATCATTTATTGATCCAAATATTGCAAAAAATTTATATCCTAATCAAATAACGAATGATCCTTTTATAGTTTCGACTGTTTTTCAGAAGTCAGCCCACCAGTTTAGTGCGCTGATACCAGCATCCAAAATATTTAAATTGCCAACAATTCCAACCCAAACATTTACTGAAAATTGCTCTTGAAAATTATTTTCAACTATAGCGTGTGGGTTATCTTCTGCCCAAATGTGATTATTGTGAAAATTTATTATGGCGTTTCGGGAAAAACATGCCTCATCCGTAAACAATACCTTCGATAAAAACCTCACATTCCTGACTAGCTTATTTTGTATGCAAGTACAAAAGGCTACTCTCTGGGAAAAATCTCGCGGTAAAAGGACTTGCACACGCTGTATGTGATATGAATAAAGTTGCTGTTCCTGTAAAATTTGCCATACCAAAACATGTGTAATATTTAACTCAGCAGCAATTTTTCGTGACTTGTTGCAGGATTTTTTTCTATAATATTAAGAACAGCTTCCTCTAATTGAACTGTCCTTACTGTTCTGGGTCTTCCTTCAAGGACATTTGATCTTCTAGAACTACCTGTCTCACTAAGTCTGGAGTGAATATTAGTAAAAGTTTGTTTGTTAGGCACACGACGTTCAGGAAATCTTTTTTGATACATTAGTCTTGCTGCACGAGCGCTACCATTAGCCATTCCATACACAAAATGCATATATGCCATTTCAGCGTTTGTAAATTCAACCATTTTAACAAAAATAAAACTGAAAAATCTCTTACTTAAGTTGACAAAGTGCAAAAATAAAAATTTGTAGCAAGTTTTGATAACTAAACTGTCATAATAATTGTTGATTTTATTATTTTTATTGTTTGTCAAAGCCGACTTTGTTATTTTTGGCTTAAGGACGCTGCCAACTTACCATTTGCAAATTATCCAATATTAACAATGCATTATTTTATTTTTCTCAAGATATCTTCTAAGCCGTAAGAGATAGTAAAAAACTTCAAGATAGGTAAATATTAGAGAATAAAATGGCAAATTAGATTTTGTTCTTAAAATTAGTCAGTGACGTCGTATTAAGTAAATTGGACGGGCGTAAAGGGGTCATGACCACAAAAAAACGAGGACCCTTTAGATTAATTTAAATATTAATAATGTTAGTTCGTAGATACTGGTAAATCTATTATTTGTGCAAAATTTGAATTAATTATTCCTAAAGATTCCAAAGGAATATTAAGAAAACCAAAAAAAAAATAAAGCTTTAGCACCCTGTATATCGAAAACCGAGCATTTTAGGATATACGTTTATATGAACTTTTTATCTTAAAATTATACAAGGAATTATCCCTTAAAGTTTGTCTACGTACTTAAATAACACCCTGTATACTGAATGAAGTAATTTTACATAAGGTAAACCGCCAGTTATTGACACCCTTAATAACACATTAACAGCAAAAAATATATTATCGCAGGAAGTTTTAAAGCTAAAATCAATTGGTATTTTTTTTCAAGTACTTTAATGTATTCTTATTGTAAAGCTAACATTTTGGTAATAAAAACACTTAGTTTTTTTTAAATATATTTCTATAAAACAGTATGAGCAGCTGGATTAGTAATTGACATTAACATTTTTTAAAAAAATTAGTGTTTGACAGTCCAGTTATTGACAGAGGAAAATAAATAGATTTTTTCATAAATAGATTTTATTTAAAAAAAACATTAAACAGTAATTAAATTAAAAACTTAGGAAGATAACTTAGTAAGAAGCATTGGGTTCTTCAACATCCAGCGGCTCTGAGAATTCATATTTTAATCGATCACCAGCAAGAAGCATTTTTGGAAACTCCATTTTCTTTATAACTTGAGAAAAATTTATAACAGATACATCCTTGTCATTCAATTTAAACATAGTTTTTTCCTTGTTACAGCATATCATACCAACTACTTCAGCTTCATCTTTGCTTAGCACCTCTTGTACAACACAGACATAATTTTTAAAACTCTTTTTTTCTGATGGAAAGGCAACCAAAATGTAGTCACTCACTTTAATTGTATCGTCTTTATTCTTATTTAAATCTAATTTAAAATTGTTTTCATTAGGATCTCTATTTTCATTGTAATTAATGGATTCATCAAACTCATTATTACTTTCTGAAGTAGAATCACTTGGTACCCACTCTTCTTCTGACTGTGAATCACTGCTATCAAATTCTTTTGTTTTAGTTATTTTTTTCTTTTTAGTTTGTAATTTTTTTCCTTTTTTATCAGAGTCAATAAAAACGCGTTTTTTTACACCATCTATTTTTTGTTCTTTCTCAATCTTTTTTTTCTCCCTTAGTAGAGCCCGCTCTTTTTTTTCTTGCATAGTCTTAAGTTTTAAGTCCTGTTTCTTTCTATTGAAGTCTTGCCATTTTTGGGAAGAAATAACTGAAGAAATTTTTGTTTTTGTTTGTTTCTTTTTAAATGCTGAGGCTTCAGGAAAATTTAAAACATACTTATATGGAGAAGGAAGGTCTAAAGGTAATGTAATTGCAGATGATGTTGAAGAGCATTGCTGAGTTGCTTCATCTGCTGCATCTTTTTGTTTGAGGTTCTCACAACTAATACCTAAATTTTCATCAACAATTGATTCGCACTCATCGACAATTGAACTTTGATCTAGAACAGTATCTTGTTCAGTAACCGGAATCTGATCATTAATTTTATTCAGAACTATATCCTGTGATGCCTCATTATCCTGCTGATCATTAACATTATTTACAACCAGATCTTGGGGAGCCTCATTGTTTTGTTTTTCTTGATACAAGGATTTCCACAAGGTAAATAACGATGAGTCTTCTACTGGACATGGAAGACTATTTAGTAAACTATCTAAAAAAAGATCAATTTTAGGTTGGCCAATCCTTTCCTCTATAGCCTTTAATAGGGTATGAGCGTCTAAACTGGGGTTCAAGTTGCTCGATGAGGTGTCAACATTAATTACACGCTTTTTAACGGATATTTTATTAAAATTTACATTGTCAACATTGAACGGACTTAAACCAGAGACTCTAAATCCGTTTTGTACTGTTTCAGGCGATATTTGCTCTAACGCTTTTTTAAAAATTGGAGCAAAGTTTGCCTTTTGCAACTTTACCCCATTATTTTGAAACCGCCAGTTTTTAACTTCTTTTTTCCAACGACACTTTAATGGGCGAAAAACGGAGACATCCATTGGTTGTAACAGGTGTGTTGAATTGGGGTAAAGTGCGATTAAAATTATTTTATTAAGAGAGCAGAACTCGGACAGTTGAAGAGTCATGTGTGAGACATGCCCATCTAGAAACAGCAGAACAGGCCTAGGTATATTTTCCTTTTCAAGCCATGGTACAAATATGTTGACCATATAACCAAAAAATGTGGTTCCGCACATCCAACCATTTTCGGATGTTCCGATACCCCAACTTTCAGGAACATTTTCTGCAACATGACTTGGTACTCTAGTGTATTTGTAAACTATCATGGGAGGAGCAAATTTGCCGCTAGCATTGGCTGTCACAAGAACTGTCAAGTTCTCTTTTTCGTCACCTGACACTTGATATACGTTTTTTTCGCCTTTTATTGTTATAACCCTGTCATCTTTGGGGTTTAGAAAGAACGCACTTTCGTCAGTATTAAAAACGCGATCAGGCTCTGTTGTTATTTCATATAAATTTTCATTTGTAAGGTATTCTTGAATTTCTGAAAACCAGTTTCTTATTTGTTTTTCTGAAACGCTATCCCTGGAGATTGTTAAATTTTGAGAAACCCTTGTTGTTAACTCAGGATGCCTTTTCAAGAAATTTTTAAACCAAGTATCGCCAGGTCTGCCATTCACAAAAAAATTCTTTCTTGGTTTTTTCTTTATAATGTATTCAACACTATCAAAAAGTTGAACTTTACTAATTGGATAGTGTATTTTAGTTAGTTCTAATATCCACTGGACCAGCATAGTTTCCTCTTCACAAGTCAGGCTTGAAGGTGGACCCATAGAACAGCTTTTTGGTGATTTCCCAGACACTTTGTAGAGGAGAGTTACACGTGGCACTTTAGCTTGTTTAGCGGCAGACGCTATAGAACTGCCTCTCTGAACTAACTCTAAAGCCATATTCATTTGCTCTTTTGAATACAATTTTTTGGGAGCCATGCTTACTTGAGTTAGAAGTAGTAATCTGCAAATAAGGACTACTTTTAGTAGTTGACACCCCAGTAATAGACACCTATGTCAATTACTAGTTGTAACAAACATTCAAAAATACAAGTCTTATTGGCAACATTGTAATTTTCTGTGTAATAAGATACCATTAAAAAATAAAAATCTTTAAAGATTTAGTAATTGACAGGGGGTGTCGATAACTAAAATATGGTTTATTTTTCATTTCAGTAATTGACATGTTAACAAAATGAATCCAGGATATTTTAGGTTAGGTTTAAATTACAATATATGATTAGTGAATTACTTTCGATGCTGGAAAGCTGCAAATTTAAATTTTAAGTTCAAAACTTTCGTAGAAAAGACATGTGAAAATTAGTACTTACCTTATGGTTTTGATTAAGCACAGGTGTAATTTGTAAAGCACATGAAATTTAGGAACAATTTATACCGACATGTCGGCACTAACAAACATGTCCGAACTACAGGGTTGCCAGAGTGACTTTAATAAAACTTTCAACCAAAATTAAAATTTAAATTATTAACTGGTTTTCTTAAAATCCTTTATTAATTCGATGGGTGTCAATCACTAAAAGGGTGTCAATAACTGGCGGTTTACCTTATTGGGACGATTTAAGCAAGTTTAAGTATTTTTTAAAAGACATCCTTAAATAATGGATTTTTTAATATAATAAGTAGATATTATTATGTGTTTGTTTGAAGGTGGTAGACAATGAAGTAATATCAAAAAAAATACCTTGTCGGACTTCCATTGTCTTTATTTTGTTACTTAACACAACGTTTCGGTTAGTTAGTGTCTCTAACCATTTTCAAGTGTAAACTAAATTATAATTCTAAGGCTACTGTCTTATATACTATCCGTGTGCAATGAAGCTTGACGACTCCGCCTACGTGCTTATTGGAGTGTGAAGTTTGAGCTGTTGGTTTTTGACAATAAGAGGCTTCCAGATATTGGGGATATCTATACTTGGTTTACTAAATATATGTGTATTTTGATTCATGAAAGCTGCTTCCTTGAATTTTCGTTTTCTCCAGTGCTGTTCCGTGTTCACAACCTTAGCTTTTGACCACTGTATATTATGTTGGTTGGTCCATAAATGTTCCGCTATACCTGATCTCGAAGTTTCACCTCTTTGAGTATGTTTCAGATGTTCTTTAACTCGTACGGGAAGAGGTCTTTTAGTTTCTCCAATGTACGATTCGCCACGCTCGCAAGGTATTTGATAGATACAATTTTTTGTGTTTTCATTACTGGGGGGTTTTACTTTTGTAAGAAAGCTTCTATGTATTTCCGGATTTGAAGGCTGTTTTGATATTATAGTTTTTGGTTATCCTTCTAATCTTTTCAGAAATCCCCTTGACATAAAGTATTGTAAGAAATGCTTGCTCCTCTTTTGTTTCTGTGTTAGTTTTTACTTCGCGATTTTTAAGTTTTGAGATGGTATTAGTTACAAAAGTTTCAAGGTAACCATTTTGTTTTAAATCTTTCTTGATGTTTGAAATTTAAATATTTAGGTCTTCTGGATTGTTGCAAACGTTAGATGCTCTGTGATAAAGAATTTGAATTATGCCCTGTTTTATGGAGTTTGAATGATTCGATCCGTGATTAAGGTATTGCCCGGTGTGAGTGGGTTTCCTGTATACTGAAGTTTTTATGTTATCATCACTTCGTTTGACAAGAACAGCGAGAAAAGGTAGAGTGGAATGTTTTTTCTGTTTCCATGGTAAATTTAATGGATTTTCTTATATCATTAATATGTTCCAACAACCGTATCAGCTCTTCGTTGCTGTCTGCCCAAATAATAAAGGTATCATCAATATATCTAAGCCAAAGTTTAGGTTTAATCTTGGCAGTGTTAGTAACGTGTGACTCGAACCATTCCATGTAAATGGTTAGCCACCACCGTAGAAAGAGATGAACCAATTGGAAGACCGTCATCCTGGGCATAGAACCTATCTTTTACTTGAAAGTAAGAAGTACGTAGACAACACTCCAATAGTTCCATCACTCCATCCAGCGGCAAACTAGTGCGTTCTGAAAGGGTTGGGTCATCTTTTAACTTTTGCTTGATGATATGCAGTGATTCCCCTATTGGGACATTAGTGTATAAGCTTTCTACGTCAAAACTGACAAATGTGTCTTGTGGTTCTAAATTAACGGTTTTCAGAATATTTACAAAATGGTTAGAGTTCTGAACAAAAGAAAAAGACTTACCCTGTAACGGTTTAATTATCTCAAGGAGAAATTTTGATAATGCGATTGTGGGAGAATCCCTGGAGATGGTGATTGGTCTTAGTGGCATGTTGTTCTTGTGAATTTTAGGAAGACCGTAGAGATGAGGAGGTTTGCTGTGGTGTGGTGTTAGTTTTCTTCGGATGGCATCTGGAATGTAGGCTGAGTATTTCTTTAGTGTTCGGTATATCCTTCCCTCAATCGTTGCTGTTGGTTCCTTGGTTAGTGTCCTGTATTCTCCTTTGGTCAAAATTTCTTCAATCTTCCGGTCATATGTTTCGATGTCCATAATCACAGTGGCATTTCCTTTGTCAGCTGGAAGAATTTTAATAGAACTGTCCCTCTGAAGGTGTTTTAGTGCTGTTTCTTCTTGTTTCGTAACGTTTTTATTAATTTTTTTGTTCTTCTCTAGGGCAACTCGTACCTCGTATCGGAGTTCGTCTGCGATCGCTGATGGTAGATTCTAAGTTTCTATGGATGCAAAAAAAATCCCTTGCGAGTGTGGCGAATCGTACATTGGAGAAACTAAAAGACCTCTTCCGGTACGAGTTAAAGAACAATTGAAATATACTCAAAAAGGTAAAACTTCGAGATCAGGTATAGCGGAACATGTATGGACCAACCAACATAATATACAGTGGTCAAAAGCTAAGGTTTTGGACACGGAACAGCACTGGAGAAAACGAAAATTCAAGGAAGCAGCTTTCATGAATCAAAATACACATATATTTAGTAAACCCAGTATTTACATCCCCAATATCTGAAAGCCTCTTCTTGTCCAAAACCGACAGCTCAAGCTTCACACTCCAATAAGCACGTAGGCGAAGTCATCAAGCTTCATTGCACATTGATAGTATTTAAGACAGTAGCCTTAGAATTATAATTTAGTTTACACTTGAAAACGGTGAGAGATACTAACTAACCGAAACGTTGTGTTAAGTTACAAAATAAAGACAATGGAAGTCCGACAAGGTAATTTTTTTTTTGAAGTATTATTATACTTTATTAAACATGTACTACATGACAAATAGCGCACTGATACCCAATTTAAACTTATTTAAGTAATATAAGTATTATTGGTGATATTTTGTGATAACCAAGTATCTGCAACTAATTTTGAGATATTTACCTTAGAGTTAATTACAAAAGTCAAGGGTACAAAAAATAATTCAGTATATTTTAAAATAAATTTTATTCTAATGTTGGGTTGCATAAAGGTTTTTAACAATTATTTAACCAAACACTTTTATTGAGATATTAATGACACTGACGGAAATGATTTACTCACAGCCAGCTACCTGGCGAAAAATCAATAGTTACGTTAACCCGAACACTTTGTGGTAAAATAAATTCTATCAATGTCGGTGATTTCACAGTCAAAGTGATCTGGTTAGTTAATAAATGTTAATTAAAATATTCCTGTAATCTAACATTAGCCGTTTAAGTAAATGCCGGTATAAATGCCAGATACGTAACGAAAATACCTAATAGCCTAACAGCGTTAGTAGACTAGTAAAAACCATTGCACAGGAAGAAAACATAATAACTACTTGTTATGTTTCACAAATCTAATCAGTTTCCTGACACGTGTTTCGGCCCTTGCGGGCCATTGTCAGAGGAGTACAAGAAGATACTAAATTCTACGTGACATTACAAAGGTAATTATATCATATCATGGTAATTATAAACATGTCATAAAATTAAAATTAGAATTAGAATATTGAATGGTCAACTGTGGGTTTACCTAACTTTTAAAGGTACAGATACATATTTAGTCCTAAATTAGTGTGCTATTAAGAATTAGGGAAGCGCCTGAAGGTATTTCGGTTTGATTATTAACAACATTACATTTGTTTTTTATGGCTTTTTTGATAGCTATTGTTTCTAGTAAATTTAGTTTTCTGCTTTTATTGTGTATGTATACGGGGTTTATATGTTGTTAGAGATTGAGTGATTGTGTAATATGCAGTGATCAGCTAAACCTGTTTTATTTTATTTTTTTAAATAGATGTTTTGTCTTCTTTGGGCCTGGTGTCAAAATTTCTACCTGTTTGTCCGATGTAGATAGCCTCGCATTCTATTGGGTAGACCACACTTTGTAAAAGTTTGTTTTTAGTTTCTATTTTAGCATTGGATTATGTGTTTGTGTAAGTTGTTTTTATTGACTTGTATAGGAATGATATTAAGGTTTTTAAGTTTTTTGGCGATTTTGTGGCTTGTGTTCCCTTTATATCTTATTGAGCACTGAGCAGTATTTTTCCTTAATTGGAGTGGGATGTTCTTTGTAGAGAAGTTTTTGTGTGTTTTGCCTGTGTTTTTTCTTTATTATTTGGTGTATGATTTTTGTTGGGTATCCGTTGTTTGTGGCTATTGTTTTTATGATATCTCACATAACAAGTAGTTATTATTTTTTCTTCCTGTGCAATGGAACAACAGTTTCACCAAGCATGTAGCCCAACACAAATATATAGCAAAAACCATTTACATTTATTCAGGGTGGTGCATAGACTGACGCAACACAGGACATCGAGTGCAAAATCTATGGTGGTAAAATATTGCCTTCCTTGTTTTTGTGTATTTTAGCCCCAAAATCTAATTTATTGTATTAAAGAAAATGCATTGCTCAATTTGGGCAAATTTAGGTTCAAAACGATTTAACGAATTAACTAGCGAAATTTTGACTTGAATTATTTAGTTATCAAGAGGTTATTTAGAAAATAGTAAATCTATTTAAATTGAAATATAAAATATTAAAGAAATAAAAATATGCGATTCTGAAACTTTATAATAAAAGCACCAGTAAATGACGACACACTTTTTTTAGGAAAAAAGTTTTTACAAGTTTTAAAATGTTTAATGCAACTTGGTTTGTCTGTGACAGAAACAAAAATAAAGGTATGCAAGAATATATATTTTAATAAACAACAAATAGTTTAGTTTTCAAGAATTGCACTTTGTTGCGCTGCAGAATAAAATAGTTAAATTAAACTAATTATTTAATCAAATGTTCAAATTTTCCCCTATTTGTTGCTAGGAAACACCCCAGACGATCATAAAAATCTTTACAAAAACTTCTTAATATGAATTAAAGGCCTTTTACAGACTGTAGCAATAACATTTTTTAAATCATTCAATGTCGTTTAAGAGACACACGATTTAAGCATTCTTTTTAATAAACATTATTTGGCCTCTTCATCCTAGTAAAATAAAAGTCCGCGATTTATATCATATCCCCATTTTATGTTTACGTTAGGCTCGTAAAACGGTTGTATGATGTCTCCAATACGCCGAGTTCCCTTATTTTCTTATGCATGTAGCAAAACCTCCAAGTCTTTACCATCGTCATCGGTACGATTACTGCCTTCATCCGCTCTTTCGCGATAATATTTATTAAGAAGAGTTCTACTACTTTCAAATTTTGGAATAATTCTGGTTATTGTCGATGTTACTGGATTTTTGGCTAATGTTCTGCCTTTAAACTTATCGAATAGTAAACTAAAGTTCTCAGCTCCATTTTACTTCTGTTAAATTTTTTAAACTTTAATTTTAAATAACAATGTCTAGAACAAAGATTCTGAACTACTATTACTACTACACATAAACAAGGATGTCTACATGACATATAAAAAACCTTTAAATCATCGTCTATCCCAATTTTAAATACCCTTCCCTCCTCACACTTAAGTTGCTGATTCACTAATTTGTGACTTTTCAGTTACTCTTCATTTTATAATAAAAAACTTTTTACAACTTCTACTATTCCAATTTTAAATATTCTTCTCTCCTCACACTTACGTTACTGGTTCACTAATATGTGACTTTTCAGTTACTCCTCATAACCTCATAAAACTATTTGCAACATCTACCATTCCAATTTTAAGTATTCTTCTCTCCTCACACTTTATGGTACTGTCTCACTAATATGACACATAGCTTACTGCTATGATAACTTTATAACTTAGTTTCTACCAATACTTCAAGAATGGCCTCTCGTTAAGTCTATCATTACGTGGGACGTTTTTCCAAATACTTTACTTATTCTTTCCATCATCCTGTAGCTCCATTTGGACTGTTCGTACCTATTGTATTTCTTATATTCCTTACTCTATTCTCCTGATGATGACTGTATATACATTCGAAACATGTAGAGAATTTACCCTTCAGTAAACTTAAAACTTATTTTAATATACCAGTGGAGGAAGACTTAAAGTGCCTTTTATCCCTTTTATCGAATAGTTTTCGGCTACTGTTTCCTGCATAATAATACTTACCTATGGTAGTCTTTCAGATGTAGAATAGTTCATAACAAAATGTCAACAGTTAAAATGGGTCAAACTTTTTTTACAGTTAACACTAAGAGAATTATTATCAAAATATTAAATATGTGCTGGTGACTTTATTGCACAAAGTGCATCGCAATCTTGGTTCGTGGTTTATTTAGTTGTCTACCTTTCGATTATTACCAGTGTAACTGCCTTTTATATTGGAGTTCATTTCGCTGGGATGGCGCTACGGTGAATTAATGGCCGCCTTGATTTTGCAAGGAGGCTTTTAGTACATTTTTTCTTCGTTCTTGGAATTTATTGGGTTATGGCTGCCCGTATAGGGTCCTAACAAGGACGAAACGGCCGTCGTGGTCTACCCGCCCTAGGGTATCCATTAAACTTGGATCCCTGTATATTCCAATATAAAAAATAGTTACACACTTGTCCGATATGCCACAATATTTCCTTTTAATTATTTTCGCGGACACTATATCATGTTTTAAATAAAAGATAATAAAAAATATTTGGTAAAATACTTTGGATAGTTTGGATACACTCCCAGATAGCAAGGTGACGTATTTAAGATGTCGATTATTGATCATCAGCGACGTCATAAGTTACGTAAATGAAACGTTAAAAAGACGTGCTTAAGTCACAGACCAATAACGTCTTTTTTGACGTAAAAAATACGTCATCTTGGGACGTCTTTTTAGGTGTAGAAAACGTCAATAAACGTCATAATTTACGAAAAACGAACATTTACTAAAAACTTCCTAAAATAATACATAATAGGGGTAAAAAATACATATAAATATTTTATGTAAAAAATCTTTTTAATGATAATAAATTAACTATTACAACTTTCATGTGTATGCAGAATTGGACAAATGCTAAGGAATCCTTTAATGGCGGCTAATAATACTTCTTTTTTTCGGGGCGTCACCCAGTTTGAGTGCACAACGGCTACTCCCCCGCCGTCAATTGCCTCGAACTCGATAACCTGGTATATTTATATTTGTTTATAACACAAAATATATAGAAACCATGATAGAAACTGAATCAAAATCACCATAAACTTTCCACTTTCACTTTTGCCGAACTGTCGACTGCCTGACTGCTAGCGCCAACAACAGAATACCAATGCGTTCTGCGTTCTGTCAGACAAGTCAGACTGCCAATGTCATAAAACGGAGCGCGGGTAATTTAAATTTGATATTCGCAGACTTTTAATGACAAAATATTCGCTTTTGCAAATTTTACATACATGAATGGTTAATTTGAAATGGTAATATTTTAAAAGTTTTATGATACGTACGTGCCTTTAACTATAAGAAAAAGCTATTCTCAGGCGTTTTACTTACTTAAAAGTCTGTCCCACCATATTTTCAAAAAACTTGGTCATTTAGATACTTTTTAATGATACGTATAATTCAATAACATGACTAAAAATGGACGTTTTAATTACGTAAAATTATGACGTATAATACACGTGTTAAAAACTACGTTAATTTGACGTCATCTTGCGACCAAAAGACGTCAAGTGACTAAAAATCCCCAATATTCGACGTCATAAAGACGTCATCCTGCTACCTGGGCTGTTAGTCTAAAATAAAACAGGTAGCCTGCATTTTACCACCTTAAAATTTTCATGTTGTTTCCTACGCACTACCCTCTATGATTTTTTATTTTATTAAGGATTCAAAGGTAAATCTTGTAAAGTAACATACCGTTGACACAAGAGCCTATTACATTATTTAAACAATGAATAGTATTTTCAAAGGGATGTTACCCCCACGGAAATTCTAAGAGTTTGTCACACGTTCTCTTTGATGTCTCTTTAAGGCTCTGTAAGGGCACGAATGCAAACAAATTTTAATGAGAAAAAATAAGGCGTGTCAGGTTAGCTTAATAATGTTGTTTATTTTAATGATATTTATACCGAGTAGCGAACCCAGTTTAATTTATTAAGAAAATATTTTTCAGTTATTTAGAACACAGCGAATACAATGTAAAAAAAAATTCTAATTGAAAGTAAAATTATACTATTGATTAATAGTTAAATAAATTGGTTGATGCGATTGTGTAGGTGGACGTGCGATGTGTTAAAGGAAACTATTAACGATTAAGCCGAGCCAATAATAGAGAGATTTTGGAACTCTTATTTTAGCCTGTCGTTATCGTTATCCTTATTCTGAGCATGCGCAGTACTAAAACGAGGCAGCGATTCCTTTATTAACGATAACGAGCTTCGTTAATTACGGAGATATAAGGAAGGCTATCGTTATGGTTATTCTTATTTTGCTTAATTTCCCATATTGCCAATACTTACCTATATAATTTAATAAGAATATATTTCCGACACGATCATTTTTCGGAAAACACTTTAAAAAATTGAAATAACTTTACAACTGTAGTTTAGATGAAACCGAACAGAAAAGGTTTTTTTATACATAATTCAAAATTTAAATAACGCTGCGGTAAGAAATGTAATTATATTTTTGAAGTGGAGTGGAATAATAAAGAAAAAAGAAAAGCATAAAGTCTTTCTCCACAATTTTTATTAAAAAAAAACCAAGCGAACCTAGAATGATTCAAAATATATAGAATCGACATGTTTCGAGTGTAGAAACACTCATCGTCAGGAAAAACAAGTAAATAATAAAAAGCTGATGTTATTAGCAATAGAGAAAATAAGTAGTGGTACTAAGCCGTAATGGAGACTTTGATGGTATACATGAGGAGTGAAAAAACTTAATATAGCAGAAGACAGGAAATAACACAGCAAACTGAAAGGTCAAAGAACAGTGTCAAGATACTCTGGGTGGGAAATGAAGAGAAAAATAAGAAATCTTTAAAAAAAACTTTGTAAAAGTCATTCTAAGTGTATGTGATAAAATATTTTTACTTTTGATTCAGTAAGGTTGGAGATATGTGCATGGAAGTGGTCAAAAAAAGGGAGGAAATAATTTTTTTTTTTGGTTTTTGTATAAAAGACGTGTAGGTGCTTTCATTTAGCTTGAAACAAAATGCTGTTGAGCTGGGGTAACTGAGCCGTAACAAGCTTGGTACCCCAACAGCATTTTGTTTCAAGCTAAATGAAAGCACCTACACGTCTTTTATACAAAAACCAAAAAAAAATTCTTTCCCCCCTTTTTTTGACCACTTCCATGCACATGTCTCCAACCTTACTGAATCAAAAGTAAAAATATTTTATCACATACATTTAGAATGACTTTTACAAGGTTTTTTTTTAAAAAATTCTTATTTTTCTCTTCATTTCCCACCCAGAGTATCTTGATACTGTTCTTTGACCTTTCAGTGTGCTGTGATATTTCCTGTCTTCTGCTATATTAAGTTTTTTCACTCCTCATGTATACCATCGAAGGCTCCATTATGGCTTAGTACCACTACTTATGTTCTTTATTGCTAATAACATCAGCTTTTTATTATTTACTTGTTTTTCCTGATGATGGGTGTTTCTACTCTCGAAACATGTCGATTCTATATATTTTGAATCATTCTAGGTTCGCCTGGTTTTTTTTTAATAAAAATTGTGGAGAAAGACTTATGCTTTTCTTTTTTCTTTGTAATTATATTTTTTTGTAAACAACTTGGCAACATAACTCAGGAATCCAAAATAACCTTACATTTTTGTACCTTTTAGTCCTTTTTCTCATTGTTGATTGGCTCATGTCAAACAATTAAAGAAATAAAAAAAGGTTATGTTTGCATCTGTCAAATTATTTATTTTTAAGACGTTCAAAATCTATTCTTGTAATTGTCACCGTAATCGTTATCGTTATCGTAAATTAACCATAACAATGTGTTTTACTGTTGTTATTTTAAGCGTTCCAAAATCTCTCTATTGAGGTTGTTTCTGCGCTAAATTGATATACGCAGTCGTATTTGTAATAAATACGTACAACATTGAAAGGGAAGATTCGATTTGTCATATAGTTTGTTATGGGCCAATATCAACTCTCCTTTGGTACTTGTACAGTTGACGACATATAAATTCGAACACTCCACCCATACATAACTCAATTACAACAAAATTGGGTAAAGCGGGTTTCTCACCTTGCTGCTTATACCTGGATAGAACACCAGCTATGTACATAGCTGTAAATTATTGTATGTACGATTTTTTACCATAAGTAATAATGGTTATTTTTAAATATTTTTGTGTTGAAATTACAGCCGCGAAATAAGAAAATTATAAAATAATACCAGGAAAACTACAAAAGTATGAAGCCAAAAATGGTAAATTTATTAACAAAATACTAATATTTAATTGGTGCGCCATTAGATTCTAACATTATTCGTAACCTTTTTGGCATTGACAAAATAATACTTCTGGTGTCATCCGGAGTTAGCCCTTCCCAAATTTCTTCTATTTTATCAAATAACTCTATTTCATTCTGTGGTTTACAATTTTTTTTGTACATTTTTTTACCATCAATCTCCAAACATTTTCAATTGGATTTAAAACAGGGCTTCTTGAGCACCAAGGCAGACATGTTACGTTGTTTGGTCTAAACCAGTTTCCTATATTTGTTGCAGTATGCACAGGGCAGTTATCCTGCTGAAATATAAAGTTATTTCCTTCAAAAACTATCGCGGCAGAAGGAAGAAAAACATTTTCCAAAATATAAAGATATATACATATATATATTCCTGTTTAATGTTCCACCAATATTCCAGCTTACACTCGCACCGTAAACATTTATCCATGCCCACATATTAACGGAGAAACGTCCACTGGCTTGCTTTTTTTGAGTATACTTCTCATCAGATCGGGAATTTGGTGGTCTATATTATACTCGAATTCTTCCATTACTTATATGTAGACTGAAAAGTTTTCTCATCGGAAAACATTTTGTCAAAAAAAAAATCATTTTCTGGTAAATATTGGATACCAAACCCAATTCTTTGTTCCTTATCACTATTTTTTAATAACGATTTGGATGCAGCTGCTCGATTTCTTAATTCGGAACATTGTCTTACTCGGCGTTGCGCAGTTCTAGATGAAGCAGGGAATCTTGTTATGTGCATAGCGGATACTGCAGTTTTAAATGGATTTTGCCTTAAATACTCCACCAAATTTCGGTCTTCTTCATTTTATGATTTTCTATTATTTAAACCAGACCCAACAGACTATTCAAGTGTTTGATGATAGCGCCATTTTTTTACAATTCCTTGAACAGTTCTGTACTTCTAGGTACTCCAAAGTGATCAGCTATTTTTCCATAAGACCACCCTATTTCTACTAAACATATTATTCTTGCTTTTTCAATAATACTTAAATGAGGCATTTTTAAATCAAATAAGATAATGACAATACTGACAGATATCATAATAACAATTAACTCGTTACAAAGGTAATAAAGCTAAAAAAAAATTGCATTTGAAAAGCCGGGTCCAGACCAACTGAGCGAGCAAAATCATGTTTATATGAATGCTCACGTGGTGTAGATGTCGTAGGCTGATAGTGAAATCCGTCATTTCATGAAACGCCTAGTCATATCATGAAGCGTGGCTAAAAGGTATATTGCAACTGGTTTGTTCGTTGTTCCCCAGAGCATTTTTTTCAATTTTTTCAACTAATATTATTTTATAAAAATAAAATTTAAATTAAAATAAAAAAAAAAATTGAAAAAAATGCTTTGGGTAACAACGAACAAACCAGTTGCAAATATACGTTTTAGCGTGCAGCATGATATGACTAGGCTTTTCATGAAATGACGGATTTCACTATCAGCCTACGACATAGACGCAGTTTGAGGCGAGCGAATTCTTGCGCGCTCGCGCTCTATGATGATCCGCGCGGTGTCGGTACTTCAAAGGAAAATCGCGTTCTTGCATTTTCAGTCCGGACGACATTTGAAGTTTATAAATTCGCTCTTGACAGATTTTTTGGATGTTTGCAAGCGCGGATTTCGGGGAGGGGTAGGGGGGTAATTACCCCCCCCCCCTGGATCCTAAACCCAACCAAACTTGAGTGTCCTCTTATACTTATAAATATAAAAAAAATCGTTTAATAGATTTAATTTTATAAATGTGTTTTTACTAAGTATTTGATTAATATTATGTTTCTTTTATTCTCTTTATAAGTTCCTGTAAATTTTATTGTAGGTTGTAGGTTGGTACCTATAGTACCTAATATGATAAATAGTTATTTATGCAACTAGTGCAAAAAGTGTAAGTTTATTGCACACGACTACGTCTCGGTGAATAATATGCCATGTGCAATAAGCACACTTTTTGCACATGTTACATACACTATTTTTTCTACGATCGTTTTTTTATTTAACAAAAAAGTTTAAAATCGCTCTGTATTACCTCTCCTTTGTGTGCAAAAGTTGTAATTCAAATTTGACAATGGATCATAGATACCTTTGACTTCAACATAATAAAATTATGGCGCCCTGTCAACGTGAATTCTATTTCGATAGGGTATCGATGGTGTGCAACACACAATACACATACTATAAACAAATTGTTCGTTTCCTAGGTACTTTACTTTATTGCACTAGGGCAAAAAGTACTTTTTCTAATTTTGTATCATAACAAATCTATTACGATACGCATTTGCGTATCGTAATGAAGCTATTTTGATACGCGTTTTTTCTTAATTTGTTGTTGGTAACATTTAAATGTTTTATTTCATTGACTTGCGCGGCCTTTGTGATTTACGAGAAAACCCATTTTTCGCAAAGGAAAAATAGCTTGATAACCTACTTTTTTTTAATTCTGTGTGAATAAAAGTCATGTATATTGGTTGCATAAATCTATAAATCAATCTTTTGTAGATGCTTCAAGCTATCATTTTCTGCCAAATCCTATCCAAAATTCAATCTACTAACCTTCCAATGTCGATTTTAACTACAACTTTATTTGAATTTTCCATCTTCCCTATACTAAATTGCAATGCCGTGACGTAAAATCACGTCTTTTGAAATTCGAAAAAAAGTAGCAAAATTGCCCGACTTTCCGAACGCTCTGTATATGTACCGAATGTACAAGGATTACACAACGTATTCCGTCCAATTTCAAATCTTATATCGCTAAAATAACTTTAGAATCTCGTGGTGAAAATGGGTCAATAAATCAAAAAATGACAGTTCGCAAAATAATTTTTGTTGCCCAGAGGCTACTATGATAAAAAATAGTTTTACCAACATAAAATTTAGACATATAAAAATTTACAAAATTTGAAGGATTTATTTTCTTTTTAAATATGTGTTTTTTATTGAAAAAACTACAAATTAGAAAAAATAGTATAACGTACGTGTTATATAAAGCAGTTTTAAGCACTTGTCCCGTTATAAAACTCGCCACAAGCGGCTCGTTTTTTAACATGGACGCGTGCTATAAAATGATGCTTTATTAAACGTGTACGTTAATATACTATTATTGCATAGTATGCAATAAAGACCTACTTTTGTCATTAGAAATTCATACACAAAATGACATTTTTTGAACGATCGTAGAAAAATAATGTTTTGTTAATGTAATGGTTTGTTTACTTTTCAATAATTATTAGACAATTTGACACTAAAAATATAGGTACTTAAAAGATATGGGTTAACTATAACTATATTAAAAAAAATATATTTGAGATTCAATTAACCCCCCCCCCCCCTAGATTTTGACCCAGATCCGCGCCTGGATGTTTGTTTAGTTTTGCAGTAGAAAAATGAAGTGGTCAAATGAAAATGTCTTGCAATTAATAGAAGGATATAGAGCGCGACCTGTATTGTTGGATTCAACAAACAAATACTACTAAGTTTAAATAATTTATAAAAAATAATTAAAGGAGCACATGCAACGATTTTGTCGGACATAATGACAACTGAGTACCTCGATTAATGGCGAACATCAAACTAATCGCTGGGTATCAGTGCTGCCACGCTCTTGCTAACCAATATCGGTAGATGTCAAAAAATAAATCGGTAGATTGCGGTCTAAAATCGGTAGCTAGCGGATTGTGCTATAAATTCAAATGAAAACTAATATCGGAATCGGAAAATATACTTCTACTCCTTAACCTTCAACGCACGCGCACGTTTAATACCTAACACAGAACTCCAATAATACCCAGATATTTTTGTAGAGTGACTGGATGTATTTGAAAGCTATTTTACCTCTTTAATATTTTTCGTTGAATGAGCTGTTTTGCCAGAAGAAAATGATTATAATTACCTGCATACATCAATTATTAACAATAAAAATAAAACAAAGTTGAAAGTATGTATTGTAAGAAAATAAGTAAAACAAAAACATTTCTTTAGCAATTGTGTAAAATGACCGCCATCTTGCTGAATACACTTATTAACACTCTTTAAAAAATGATATTGGACCCTATCTAATGTCTTGGGGTTACTAAAATTATTGCCTGCATTTAAAATAAATATTTTCTTCTGGCAAAACAGCTCATTCAACGAAAAATATTAAAGAGGTAAAATAGCTTCCAAATACATCCGGTCACTCTACAAAAATATCTGGGTTGTCATAACGCCGTTCATATAAAAAATGAGGAGAAATGTTGACGTATTATATCACTTTTATAACACTTCCACTTATTTACAGTAGTGATGCCGCCGAGACGAGAAATTATCGTGTCTCGTCTCGTCTCGTCTCGTCTCGTCTCGTCTCGTCTCGTCTCGTCTCGTCTCGTCTCGTCTCGTCTCGTCTCGTCTCGTCTCGTCTCGTCTCGTCTCGTCTCGTCTCGTCTCGTCTCGTCTCGTCTCGTCTCGCCTCGTCTCGTCTCGTCTCGTCTCGTCTCGCCTCGTCTCGTCTCGTCTCGTCTCGTCTCGTCTCGTCTCGTCTCGTCTCGTCTCGTCTCGTCTCGTCTCGTCTCGTCTCGTCTCGTCTCGTCTCGTCTCGTCTCGTCTCGTCTCGTCTCGTCTCGTCTCGTCTCGTCTCGTCTCGTCTCGTCTCGTCTCGTCTCGTCTCGTCTCGACGAGACGAGAGTGAAATTTTTTTCTCGAGAGAAGTCACGAGACGAGACGAGAGAAGACCGTTTCTCGTCGAGAAATTTCTCGTTTTTTCTCGAATTTTCTCGTTTGTTAGAACACTGAATTTTAGGTATCTCCTAATATATAGACAGAAAAATAATGTGTTTAACGTTCTCACTCTATCGTATTGTGAAGGCATTTACCTTAAAACAGATATTCAAGAGAACAGAATCAAATTATCTAGCCTCTTTCTTCTGTCTACGGTTAGTAGTTGACATTTTTAAATAATTAACCAAATCTGAAAGAAAGCATTTTTGATTGAAAACACAATATCGAAAAGGACCTCAGTCAAATTTCATATGTAAAAGAAGGACACAATAATTAATTATCTAATGTTACCGCGATTTAGTCCGAATATTTCATAAACTATGAGAGATTGATATGTCAAATAGAGCATTTTCGGAAATACTTCTTTAAGTTCTTTCTCTTGCACTTTCTATTAATGTAATAAAAAAATTAAGGTTTTTCCCCGGATGGCATTCTGGGCTGATCCCGTTATTTAGTCGAATATTTTCCAAACTATTGCAGTTAATTATGCCCCGAATTATGCCAAAAAATAAATAATAAAAGAAGGGTAGTTCCATTATGAATCAATTATTATTATTATAAATCGTTCTCTATTCTGTATCTTTTACCACCCCGTATATTTTGGACTGAAAATACCTCGGTGCCAAGCCTATTACATTACGTGAATTATGTCTTATGGCCGCTTGCAATATTTTGTTGATCTAAGAAAAATAGTTTCTAAGTCACATGACTAACAAACCGACTTATATTAAACCCTTCTGCGAGATGACCAGATACTTTTAAATGTTTACCCCCTTTAAGATTCGTATAAAATAGTATATTAACGTACACGTTTTATAAAGCATCATTTTATAGCACGCGTCCATGTTAAAAAACGAGCCGCTCGCGGCGAGTTTTATAACGGGACAAGTGCTTAAAACTGCTTTATATAACACGTACTTTATACTATTTTTTCTAATTTGTAGTTTTTTCAATAAACACACATATTTAAAAAGAAAATAAATCCTTTAAGGCAAAATAGTTCTGCGTCAATAAAGTTATTATTTAATATGTGTTTTTTAATGAACTAAAACAATACATACAGATTTGTAGATCTAGGCAACCAAACATACATACGTGGGTTCGTGTAGTATTTTGCATATTTAGACTAAAAAATATTAGTTATCTAGAATGCTATGCTAAACGGTGAAAAAAAACATGTCATGTAGGGCCAACGTTTAAATAATAAAATTCAGAGTTCGAAATAGATGTATTTCGAACGCGCTAGCGAGTTCGAAATAGATCTGTTTCGAGACAAAATTAGAAAAAAATATTTTTTATGATTCCCTACTCACGAGAAAAACGAGACGAGACGAGACAATGGCACTCTCGAGCGAGAAAAACGCGTTTCTCGTCGAGACGAGATAAAAAATTCTCGCCTTACGAGACGAGACGAGAATGGGCCAATTCTCGTCTCGTCTCGTCTCGCGGCATCACTAATTTACAGCCGGTGACTATACTACTAGAAAACGTCATTTTATAGTATTAGTCTACATACTAAAAATCATTAAATTCGATTAGCAGGTTTCCACGTAATTTAGGAAAAACCAATATTTTTACAAATTTTTGACGCCCTCTACCGGCTAAACGAGACAATTTTGGATATAACTAAGTTGGCTTAGATCGACCTATTTTGACGTCAGGATTCTGTCGTCAAACGTTGTACACGTATTTTCCGACACCCTGTATATTAGTATTTTTAAAAACTTCGATAAATCGGGAGATTTCACACTAGAATCGGTAGATCTACCGATAAATCGGTAGACGTGGCAGCACTGCTGGGTATAGACGGAAGCAGATCATGTGCTTGCGAACACCAGCAATCGTGAGAGAATAATCGCTCTCGCTCGCTCATTTGGTCTGGACCCGGCTTACAGTGTCACCGTTTAGTGAACGAAATTATACAGGGTTAGGAAAAATTACTAGAACGGTCGATTATTTCAAAATATACAGGGGTTATCAAAAAACGTCTTATATAAAAAATGTAGGGCTGTTAAAAATCTACATATCGGTGATAAATTGAAATATACAGGGTCGCCCACAAAGTTGTGGAGAATGATAGTTATATTTTTTAAATGGAACACCCTGTATATTTTTACTTATTTTGATTGTCGACTTAATTTTAAACATTTTTTATTAACCATGTGTTATACCTAAATTCATTACTTTCCTAGGAATCGGCGTTTCAAATAATAACGTATGCGATTATCGAACATAGTGAACAACAAATAAGGCACGACCATGGTTACTAATAAATAATTAATAGTTTGACATCTGAAACTCAAATTCTGACAGAAATAGACCAAAAAGAAAATAGCATGGCATTTTTACTTACTGAAACAGAGAGAATTGAATTTTTAATTTTAAGAGGGTTTGGCGATAAACATAGATCATATCAGGAGGTATGTAATATTTACAATAATTTGCATCCAGACAGGAACATTAAAAAAAATGCAGTTTTTCGAACCATTGAGCGTTACAGAATGACTGGTACTGTAAAAAACCGCCCAAGATCTGAAAGACCTAGGACTGCTACCTCCGAGGAAAAAAAGCTGGACATTCTGCTTGCCATAGAAGAAAATCCCAAACAATCCACCAATCAGCTTGCTTTGAATCATGAAATTGATTAAAAATCTATACGAACCGTTCTTCATACTGAGAAAATGCACCCATACAAAAGTAATGTTGTACAAGAACTTTTTGACGTTGACTGTGATCGAGGGCTAGAATTTTGCGAAATAATGACTAGAAATATTATATGGAAGAAAACCCGAATTTTTCAAACAATATTGTGTTTTTGGATGAAGCGACTTTTACACTACACGGAATGGTGAATAAGCAACATTACCGTTACTGGGCGCGAAATAGCCCTAACTGGTATGAAGAGCTGCATACACAGTTCCCAAGAAAAGTTAATGAATGAGCTGGATTGTTTGGGTTTGTTCGGGTTTGTTCGGGGTTTTGTTAGGGGGTTAGAGAATTTTTGGATGTCACGTTCCCAAATCGATGGATAGGAAGAAGAGGGCCTATCGAATGGCCTTCACGGTCCCCCGATCTTTCGCCATTAGATTTTTTTATTAGGGTCACCTGAAAAACATAGTTTATCAAAATAAATCCAATAATTTAGAAGAATTAAGAATGAAAATTGTCAATGAAAGTGCGAGAATAACAAGGGAAATGGTTTTAAACACCCAAAGACATTTTTGCGATAATTTGTATCATTGTCAGTTAGTAAATGGGGGTCATTTTCAACACTTATTAAAAAATAGAGCCGTTTTGCCATGATTTGTTATACGTTTTTGTTTAAAGTTTACTTAATAAATTGTTTCTTGAAATTTATTTTGTAGTTTGTTGCTGATCAATTTATGTAGGAAAGTAATGAATTTAGGTATAACACATGGTTGATAAAAAATGTTTAAAATTGAGTCGACAATCAAAATAAGTAAAAATATACAGGGTATTCCATTTAAAAAAATATAACTATCATTCTCCACAACTTTGTGGGCGACCCTGTATATTTCCATTTATCACCGATATGTAGATTTTTAACAGCCCTACATTTTTTATATAAGACGTTTTTTGATAACCCCTGTATATTTTGAAATAACCGACCGTTCTGGTAATTTTTCCTAACCCTGTATGTCGTCAACTGTACGTATTTTCATGAATAAGACTGTACAATGTACATCGTATCAATTGTCAAGGAGGTGTTTTTGAATTCAATGGATAAATAAAATATACCTCTAAATTACAAAATAATGTTTATAGCTTTTAGCATGCTGACTTGGGAAGTTTGTACGAAATATCCCAAATTAAGCCAAAATTCCTAAAGTTCTAGAAAATTTTCGTGGTCGAGTAAAATTTTTGCCCGCCTATTATTTTTTATTTTCTTTAATTATAGAGTTTCTGGGCCTCTGAAAGGTATAATATACACTTTAGTGTCTGGAGTTCTATTAGTTTATTACAATTAAAATAATAATATATGGTTATGTATAATGTATCTTCTTTTATTTTCAGGTAAGAATTTTATGTGTCTTGGCCATTACCCTCAGAATAGGTAAGTTATATATTTTTGTTCAAACGTTTGGGTCACTATTTTAATAGTACTTGTTTAAGAGTACGACAATATCTATTTATCTAATAAAAGTAAGAAGAATGGTATTTCTCGTACGAGACGGCCAGTGATTTTTCTAGAAGCGTAATATGAGTATTGAGGAACTGGTGCGGATTTCGTTACAAATTTTATTGTTTGTCGATTATTTTATTTTTTTCTCTTTATTCTCTTTTTTTCTTAAAATTGGGATTTGTTCTTCTTTTCGTCATGATGAAAAATACTATATAACTAGATAAGAGGTATTAAGTTTTATACTATATACTATAAAGCCGACAATTGAAAATACCGACTGATTTTAAAGTTAGTCCAATAAATTCTAGAGCTTACTACAATAATTTACTATATCTTACCTTGTCATATATCATATTTCAAAGAAGTAGGTACAAAGAGCCAAAGGACAATTTTAAAAACGCACTGTAATTAAAATAATTACTAAAACAAAGAAATTTTGAAGGAATTATTTTTCTGAATACTTACTGATTAAAAACGAATGTACGGCAAGAGCAATTAGTTTATTTTACACTATTTTAAGAACGGGAATCAAATCTGTTAAACAGCATCGTATAAATTAGTCAGAGAGTAGGTATGGGTGCTTCCACTGGGGCAGCATAGAAAATCCCGTCGAATATTTAAGGTGGTTTGTTTATTTTAGTCTAAGAGTGTATGTAAATTAAAAAAAAAAAATCAATATGCCAAACTCACTTAATAATTTTCATGTCTATCCAAGGTTATTTAACATAATATTATATTATAATTTGAAGAAGTAAGTAGTCCATGCTTAAAGTGGAGTTAAAGTATGGGAAAGAAAGAAAAAACTAAAAGTCTTCCTCCACACTGACTGAGGTTTAATCCTCAGTACCCCAAAAACTCTTTTTAGAACGTAATCTTATTGTGATCCCTTCAATTTTTTTCCTCCTAATGTCATACAGACATATGTTTAGAAAGTTTTTTAAAAATTTTTAGATAATCTTCGACACCTTCTTAGAAAGGGTTTTTTCTTCTTCCCCAGTTTATTTGATTGGCTTAGACCCCCATTAATAACTTTCTCACATACTCAGTATGGTTTAACCTTTATCATTTTTTTTCATATCATGTATCTTCTACACTTCAATTTTTTAATTCCATAAAAGCTCCATTAAGGTTCTAATTTTCTCTTTTGCTAACACCATCAGCATAAAATAAATTTTTCTGTCTCCTGATGATGAACGTTTCTACGTTCAAAACATGTAGAGACCCTTGAATAATTTTTTATTTTATTAAATTTTGTGGGATAAGAATTTTAGTTTTTTCCTTCTTTCCCATAATATATTATATTATCAGATTAGTGTGTTTAGCTACCTGTTTAATAAAGCTGTATTTCCATATTATTTTAAACAGCAAAAGAAGTAAGTCCTTAATTTCTACTAATAACTGCGATACAATGTAGGTCGGAAATTAAGATTTTATATGCTCTGTAATATCCTCTATAAATTTTATTATAACAATTTTTTTGTGGTTACCATGGTAACAGCGTGGAGAAGACTAATGACTATAAGTACTTAAAAGGTCCGAACTTAACGAACTATGGCTTGTTTTTAAGAAGGTTTTATCCTTATTGAACGATTATTTAAATATTTTTAAAATTAATCCTTGCGGTTGATAATAAAGGGCACTTTTAAAAAAATATATTTCAAGCTTTGATTTCTTATATAATTTAAACTCAAGCATCAAACCATTTTTACTCTATTCTATAGCTAATTAGTTAGTAAAGAGAACTGCAAAAACGGCAAGTCGTTTCCCATTCTCTATTAAAAGTTATCGCAAAAATAGTGGACGTGTGTAATTCTATTTCGGCTTTTAGCAAAGTTTTGCAATTTTCCTTTTATATAATATATAATATATAATATATAATATATAATATATAATATATAATATATAATATATAATATATAATATATAATATATAATATATAATATATAATATATAATATATAATATATAATATATAATATATAATATATAATATATAATATATAATATATAATATATAATATATAATATATAATATATAATATATAATAATATAACGTTAAAATCTTACAGGAATGTTTTTTTCATAGCGTATTCTCTTAATGCCAAAACGGCGTTTTCAAACATTTGAAAATATCGTGCATATCGTACATTTTCTTATTTGTAAAAGGCATTTTTCCTTAAAAAATATTACCTACTTATTTCACAAAATTAGACTTAAAGATCGAGACAGTAACAGTGATGTCAGTGACTGCTACATTATAGGTGAAACGACAATAAGGTTATTCTTTTGTTTTATTTCGTAATTGATCACGGCTGCCATCACGATAAAATTTGGATTATTATGGCATTTTTTCGATAAATAACTAAAATCAATAACAAAATATCATAATTTATTTTTTTAAACTTAAATTAAGAAATCTAGCCAAAGAAGCTATAATTGTAGTATTTTAACTTTTTAATAAAAGGAAAATTGAAAAACTTTCGTGAAAGCCGAATCAGAATTACATCACTCTTTTACTATTTTTGCGATAACTTTTAAGAGAGAAGAGGAAACGGCTTGCGGCTTTTGCAGATCTCTTTACTATCTAGTTAGCTACAGGATAGAGTTAAAATGGTTGCATTTAAATTTTTTAAGAAATCAAAGCTAAAAATGTATTTGTTTAAAAGTGCCCTCTTTTATTAACTTCACGCATTAATTTTAATAATATTTATATTAACATTCCATCAGAATAAAACGTTCTGTAAAATAAGCCATAGTTTATTCAATTCGGTAAACGCAGACCAAAGTTACAGCTTACAGCCTTTCCAGTACTTTTAGTCGTTACCCTGGTAACTGCAAAAAAAAAAATGTAAGTATTACAAAATTTATAGAAGATGCATATAAAAACCTAATTTCTGACCTATACATTGTATTGCAGTAATTAGTAGAAATAAAGAACTTTGTATCATAGCATAACGACTACGCCCCCTAGTGGTAAAATTACTTAAAAATTAATTCCAGTGATTTTCCTTGGTCTTATTTTATAATAAAATTTTTTTTACTATGATTTTTCATAATACATTTTTTACCCCAAAATCGAAGCATGTATGGTTTTGGAGATACAGCGGATCGCTACCAGTCGTGGATCACCCTCTATATACACGGTGTCCCATATAAGAATGCACAGTACAGGGATCTCGTAAACCACAGGAGATACAGAGATGGTTAAATTAGAGAAAAGTTGGGCTTTGCTAAACCCTTCAAAGTCACGATTCGAAATCTAAAAAAATCCGATCACTTCCGAAGATATTTGGGAAAAACCGAATTTTCCCGATTTCGTTTTTATTTTTTTCTGACTTAATTTAAAAAGATATGACAAAATAAATTTCACATTCTCATTGCCACTTTTTCTGCTCTATAAGCCGGTGTTCTTAAATTTTCAATTCGACGTTTCGTTTTTCCGCAACCATCATCAACTTTGTTTTTTTAAATAGTCGGAAAATTTAATTTTATGCTTAGTAAATTCTACCTTTTATTCTGAATTCAACGGTATATCACACTTAATATTTATAACATGTTTCGGACTTAAAAACTCATCATCAATATTATTTGATGATTATTACGAAGGAACGAAACGTCGGATCAAAAATTTTAAGTTTTAACTATTATAAGGGCAAGTAAGCAAAATATTAGCATCAAATAATTAATTGCGAGTTATTCCATTTATATCGTCTTGATTTATTTATTTATTTATTTAGCGTATGGGGTTACAGTACGGTACAAATGACAGAAGTATGTAAAATACAAAATAAAAGTTGCCATTTTCGCACAGAAGTTCCGATGTGCTTCGTTAATGGGCGCTGAGAAGCACCATTTCCACTCGGTTGATCCATAGTTCGGGGAAATCGTCTTGAAATAGTAGGCTTTGAAACGCATAATTGTCTAAATAAATCATGGCGATCTGTCAGTATTGCCGATAAATCGAAATTTTTACGTAAAGAAGTAAATTTAGTTCGGAAATTACCGATTAAATTTAAACTTTTTTTTGTCTCCTGATGTGTTTTTTAATTATGGCACATTTTTCAAATGAAGAAAAATCGGACATGTTATGTTGTTATATTGAAAGCCATAAAAATTGTTTCGACACTGAAAAGCAATATTTGCTCAAATATCCAGAGTGACGCCAACCTAATATATCAATTTTCAAAAGACTTCTCACAAACCTAAGGGAATATGGCGCATTTCAAAAACCAGTGGCGCATAGAGTAAAGACGAACGATCCAGAACAAACATTAACCGTTTTATTGGCTGTACAAGAAGAAGATACTGTGGTATTAAGATCAATCGAAAAAGAGCACAATGTTCCTAAGTCCAATGCTCAAAGGATACTTCACAAGGAAGGTTTTCGTCCATTTAGATTCAGGATTTGTCCTAGTTTAGTACCTGGTGATCAACAGGGCAGAATGATTTTCTGCGAGTGGCTGACTAGAATGTGTGATGAAAATCGTGAATTTCCAAGAACTATTCTATGGTCAGACGAAAGTTATTTTTGTAACAATGGAATTTTTAATCGACACAATCGACATTATTGGGCAAAGCATAATGAACATCGTGTACGACCATTGAGGCACCAGCAACGCTTTGGCTTTAATGTGTGGTGTGGTATTTTAGGAACAAGGATTATCGGACCAATAATTTATGAAGGTACTTTAAATGCAGAAAAATATTTCCAGTTCTTGACTAACGATATTGAAGATTTTCTTGATAACATTCCTCTGGCAGAAAACAACAGTATTTGGTTTCAGCAAGATGGGGCACCTCCACATAATTCTCGAAACAACATTGAATATCTAACAGAACGTTTCCAGAACAATGTAATCGCCACTAATGGTCCTATAAGATCGCCTGCACGATCTCCCGACATCACTCCGTTGGATTTTTTCTTGTGGGGCTTTCTCAACGATGAAGTCTACTGGAAAACGTACGAGAATGTAGAAGCACTTAGAGCCGAGGTTCAAGCCGCTATTGCAAGGATAACTCCAATGATGCTAGAAAACGTAATGAATGAAATTGTTTACCGTTGCCACATTTGTTTAGAGAATGAGGGAGGACTTTTTGAACATTTGATTAAATAAGCTTGTTCAATGAACTTTTTGTAGCGTAAAATTAAAATATTTTGTTTTTTGATAATAATATTTTGTTTACTTACTTAAAAAAAAAATAATAATATTGATGATGAGTTTTTAAGTCCGAAAGATGTTATAAATATTAAGTGTGATATACCGTTGAATTCAGAATAAAAGGTAGAATTTACTAAGCATAAAATTAAATTTTCCGACTATTTAAAAAAACAAAGTTGATGATGGTTGCGGAAAAATGAAACGTCGGATTGAAAATTTAAGAACACCGGCTTGTAGAGCAGAAAAAGTGGCAATGAGAATGTAAAATTCATTTTGTCATATCTTTTTAAATACAGTCAGAAAAAAATAAAAACGAAATCGGGAAAATGCGGTTTTTCCCAAATATCTTCGGAAGTGATCGGATTTTTTTAGATTTCGAATCGTGACTTTGGAGGGTTAAGCAAGGCGCAACTTTTCTCTAATTTAACCATCTCTGTATCTCCTGTGGTTTACGAGATCCCTGTACTGTGCATTCTTATATGGGACACCGTGTATATATTGACTTTAGACGTGAAATTCACTTAAATTGTCTTATTCATGAAATAATATCCACTAAAAAAACAGATTATTTATATGAAAAAATTCAATTTAAAATTAACCTAAACATGAATACTAGAAATGAAAATAATTGGAAAATACCAATACATCATAATGTAATAGTATATTAAAGTACACGTTTCATAAGAAGCGGTTTTAGCGCACGCGTCTATTTTAAAAAACGAGCCACAAAGTCGCGAGTTTTTTTATTGTCACGTGCGCTAAAACGCCTTATGAAACATGTGTGCTTTATACATTTTTTTCTATTTCACCTTTTATAATCAAGAAAAATACATTTTAAAAAGAAAATAAATCCTTCAAATTTTGTAAATTTTAATGTCTAAATTTTATGTTGGTAATACTATTTTTTATCATAGTAGCCTCTGGACAACAAAAATTATTTGGCAAACTGTCATTTTTTTGATTTATTGACCCATTTTCACCACGAGATTCTAAAGTTATTTTAGCGATATGAGATTTGAAATTGGCCGGAATACGTTGTGTGATCCTTGTACATTCGGTACATATACAGAGCTTTCGGAAATTCGGGCGATTTTACTACTTTTTCGAATTTCAAAAGACGTGATTTTACGTCACGGCATTGCAATTTAGTATAGGGAAGATGGAAAATTCAAATAAAGTTGAAGTTAAAATCGACATTGGAAGGTTAGTAGATTGAATTTTGGATAGGATTTGGCAGAAAATGATAGCTTGAAGCATTTACAAAAGATTGATTTATAGATTTATGCAACCAACATACATGACTGTTATCCACACAAAATAAAAAAAATAAGTTATCAAACTATTTTTCCTCTGCGAAAAATGGGTTTTCTCGTAAATCACAAAGGCTGCGCAAGTCAATGAAATTTAAACATTTAAATGTTACCAACATCAAATAAAGAAAAAACGCGTATCGAAATAGCTTCATTACGATACGCAAATGCGTATCGTACTGAGCTTATTATGAACATGAAATAGAAAAAATATAAAACTTCTTTTAAATATATCTAATAGTTCAATAATATATAACAACATATAATCTGATCTGAAAACTAAACTATTATTGGATTTTAAAAGTCATTATCTTAGGGTCGGATTTGAAGACTGATTAATAGTTAATTAAAATCCTACCTTTTTGTGCCAACTAGTATGTACTGTCATTAATAGTTATTTTTAGTTGTTATATTTTAGAATTTTTATATTTTGGCACACATAAATATCTTTATTATTATTATAGTAATTATTATCATTATCATTATTATAAGTAAATACCTGTTTAAAATTTTATTATAAAAAATTATTCAGTTGCCTGACACATGTTTTGAACCTCTCGTGGACTTTCGTCAAAGGTGCTTTCTTTTATGTCCACCAAATAAATGATAGGCATCTGAATTATTTTTTTCTATAGCTGATGTTAAAATGTTGTTATAGCAACTCTTTTGAGTAGATAAAGTATCACTTTAACTGCAAGGGTAGATAAAGTAACACTTTAACAGCAAGGGTAGATAAAATGCTTTAACTTTTTTTATTTTATTAAATATACAAATTCAAACACATTAATTCGAAGGATTAACAATAAGTGTAATTTAACAATTAACATTAGGTATTAGAAACATCTATCTTTCTTCTTCTTGTGTTAATTTTTTTTCTTACATTTCGTATTCACTTCGTACACAAAACGCAAAAATACTGAACACTTCACAAAAACCAGACTGTAAAATTTGTTTGACATTTGTTGACAGAGTAATTCATATCCCTTGTAACGGAGCAACACAGTTGCGATTTTTGTGCCAAAAATTACAATTTTCTTTAAAATTTTATTTTTCACTCGAATTTGAAGTCTTGCTATAGAAAAAAATGTTGTATTGCACACGACGATAAAATTGCATTATCTTCTCGAGCGTAATTAGCGACTCGATTGACGTCTCGACGCTAAAAAACACTCTTAAAGATAAGGTACAATTTTATCGTGTTGTACAATAAATAACTATTAATGAAGATACCAGCAAATATTTTGATAATTTTGTGTCAACTTAAAAAAAAAGTTTGACCAATTGTTTAACTGTTATGTGATGTCATAAAAATCCTCTGTATCATTAATTGGTGCTTTTATCATAAAATTTCAGAAACTTATTTTTGAATTTCGCTAATTTTGGATACATTTTTCTAAACAACGATTTGCCTAATTAATTAATAAATCTGGAAGTTAGTTTGCCAAATTATTTTCGTTAATAAATGAAAATAAAATTTCGGTCCAAAATAAACAAGGATGCCAATATTTTGCATGCGATTTCCTATGTGGCTCCAGCCCAGTAGTATTTTGACTTTAGCTTTTGGATAAATGAAAATGCACCGGAGCGGTATAAGTTTAGCTCAGGCGGGTGTAATATTTTTTTGCTAATATATTAGGTAGAGCCCTGCCGTAAAATTCCGGCCCGACACGACCTAACCTGACAACCAAGACATTGAGCCGTATTCATAAACTGAAGGTTACTGAAGGTTATCCTTGTAAGGTAGAAGTACCTAAGGTTTTGAGTTAAAGAAAAAGGTAGGAGTATAAGCAATTCCTTTTTTCGTATCCATAATGATTACCTTATACTTGCAAGGATATCCTCAAAGAATAAGTAAAGGGTATGTGAATAAACATAATATAATTATTCGAATTTTGTTTTTAAAAACCAAAATGATTTGATATTATTATGGCGTAAATAATAAAATGAAATTAAATTTCCTTCCTCCACATTCTCCAATTTCACTCAGCTGACTCAGCAAACATATTGCAAAATAGGAAATCGACGCCGACGTTTCAGTTGACCAAAACAACGTTCAATTATCACTCTCTCTTTTTTCAAAAGTTTATTATAATTTAGTTCAGGAACTCGAGCGGGATTTCTGAATGGAGTCATGAGCCACGGCTCTATACCATTTTGTAAATGAACCCTTATTTGTGAATTTCTCCATATTATCGAATTGTGGACCGATCCAGGCCAACTAATGTCCATACTAGTAAACATTTATCTTGCATCCAAAGTGGCTTGCAGTGTTCGGTTGACATACTCATCAGTCTCATCACCATGGCGATTTGGTATCAGTATTCCTATGTAGGTACCGTCAACTACACCAATCGCTGTCGAAAACCTATACCTACTTGCTTTGCAGTAACTGTATCGCATCCATACGTTCATTGTTAGTGGACGGAAAATTTATGCAGTAATTTGATTGCGCAACTATGCTGTCAATTACGGCAGTCACTGTACGAGATACTGTAGGTTAACCCAGTTCTTGACCAATGCCGTTCTGATACCCAGGGTCACTGAGATAGCGTAAACATATCTTCATTTTTAGGACGGATGATAACGCACCTCCGCACCTCCTCGAGTTTCAGCATTTATTCCCAAAAATGTGTTGGCAAGCCATTGCACATTTTTCTCTTCAAACCGGTATAATTCTTTGTAATCACGAACAAGTGTTGATAAACGCTGCTTGTAGTGTTCTCTCTCAGTTCCACAACATCTGCCATCGCTACAACTGATCACTACACGACTGAGTCTGCTACTGACCACACTCAAAATTATTGAAGGATATCCTTTTTATTTAGAGTAACCAAATAATTTTTTGGGAAGGATATGCTCATACTCTATAAGTATAAGGTTTTACTCGGAATATTATCAATGCAAGCTGAAGGATTTCCTTCATATTCTGCAAGTATAAGCATAACCTTTTTTTATGAATACGGCCCAATGACGCTGCCCGAAGAAATTATTAACTAAGAGCACGGGTCGGCGCGAAAAGCCCGTTCGGCCCGAAAACATTTATTAGGGCCCGACGGCCCGAACCTTTATTGATTAAGTGGCCCGACCCGACCCGAACGCAAGAGTCGGGCCGGACCGCGTAGAGGCCCGAGATGATAACCCGGCCCGTGCAGTGCTCTGTAATAGATTATTTATTTATTTATTTATCGACGGGCAAAACCCAATTACAATTTTTACTTAACAAACTAATAGTAATAATTATTATAACAGTTAAAAAAAACAAGATAATTTTAAATTAGCTCTCCCATAATAAAACAAGAATATAATTCTTACAGTGTAAGTTTGGAAACATTTCTCTTAAAGGAAGTGAGGGAAAAGTCAATACTAATTTTGTTCCCATTATTAACGATTCTCGGTATGGGAGAGGATTTACCGTAGGTGCATCTAAGATGGTCACGTGCAAAAAGAAAGTGATTTTGTGTGTCCCTAGGTGGAACTCGAAAGTTAACTCGATGTAATAGATCTGGGCAGTCAATTATTCCATTCGCTATTTTAAATAAAAAATATATGTCAAACTTGATTCTGCGTTCAGAAAGCAAGTCCAAACTCATTCTCCGCCTCAGACCATCATAGGAGTAAACAGGCAATCTAAACTTGTATGCAATAAAACTAATAAATTTTTTTGTACCTTCGATATTTTGAATGTGTATTAAATATGACGGTGACCACACACAAGAAAGGTATTCGAAACATGACCTAACAAGAGTTTTGTAAATCGTATTCAAGCTGTCCATATTTTGGAAATCTCTATAGTATTCCTACACATGAAGCCCAATAACTATAATGATTTATTTACAATATATTCATAGTGAATATGGAAATCTAACTTAACATCCAAGTGAACACCTAAGTCACACAGAGTGGTCACTCTTTCCAAAATGCAATCATTTAATTTATAATCATAGTTAAGGGGCTGCATTGTGGGATGAAAAGTAATTATTTTACATTTTTTAATGTTTAAGTCCATTTTATTTCTAACACACCACTCATATACAGGGTGTCCCGAAATTAGCTGACAATATTTTAAGAAGATAAAGTACATCCAAAAACAAGATTAATACCTTATATTAATATACCTTCAAAAACGCTTCGTTATGGGGCTAGAGCCCCCTGAATTGGAGCTATGATAAGCAGTTTTTTCACAATATCTCAGAAACCGATTAGGGTATCGAAACAAAATTTTATACATATTTTACCCATGACAAGACGCAATAAACGGTTTTATTAGCTTAACTGTATTTCTTCCAGTGGCGTCCCACTGGGTAGGTAGTTGGGATAATATTGCCCTAAGTTTTTTATTTGTAGAATTTTTTTACCTCAGATACAATTTTTAAAAGCCTTGAAGTCTTTTGTTAAAAAAAGGTACTCTTGTTACATTTCGGTAGGATTCACCATTTTCCAGTAAAATCGATTTTCAAATTTTCAGTTTATTGAAATCCGTTGAAAAGGCTAAGGTTTTTCTTTGCATATAATTTTCAGATTCTCCCGGCCTCACAAAATATAACACGCAGGTCTAGATTGTGCATCCAACAAAATAGAAATCATTTCGAACGCTGGCTTAAGAATTAGTTTCCCGTGTGGTTCACAATCAAATTTGATTTACAATTTGTTATTCTTTTTTGTTTTATTTTAAAACTCTCTTAAAATCTCCATGAAAATAAATATTTAAAAAACAAGGTAGGTAATCTAAAAATATGTTTAATTTGAAAACGTTACATTCTGTCAAATTACAATAATAGAACGTTTTATTAACAAAAAATTTAAAATTAAAAAAAAAATTACAGTAATACTATGAAATAAAAAAAAAATAATGGTAATATTTACTTAAGGCTCCACCCCGTGCGACGTTACTGGAAAAATATTTTAAAGTAACATCCTTTAATAAATATGCCTTGTCGCTAGTAGAACTTCTAATAAATTTCATGTTTTATTATTAAGTGTTTGCTGAGATATGCAAAAAAAAACCTTAGCCTTTTCAACGGATTTCAAAAAACAGAAAATTTTAAAATCGATTTTACTGGAAAGTGGTGAATCCTACCGCAATGAAACAAGAGTACCTTTTTCCAACAAAAGACTTCAAGGCTTCTAAAAATTTCACCTGAAGTTAAAAAATACAACAAATAAAAAACTTAGGGCAATATTATCCCAACTACCTACCCAGTGGGACGCCACTGGAAGAAATACAGTTAAGCTAATTAAACCGTTTATTGCGTCTTGTCATGGGTAATATATGTATTAAATTTTGTTTCGATACCCTAATCGATTTCTGAGATATTGTGAAAAAACTGCTTATCATAGCTCCAATTCCGGGGGCTCTAGCCCCATAACGAAGCGTTTTTGAAGGTATATTAATAGAAGGTTTTAGTATTATTTTTGGATGTACTTTATCTCCTTAAAATATTGTCAGCTAATTTCGGGACACCCTGTATACAGGGTGTTAGTGAATAAGTGAGACAAACTTCAGGGGGTGCTTCTTTAAGTGATTTTAAGAAGAAAAGTTCATATAAACATGGGTCCGAAAATGCATAGTTTTTACGATACAGGGTGTCAAACTTTAAAAAAAAATCGGATGTTCGTAAATATCTCGATACTCTTGTATTCAATTTTGTTGAAATTTGGTAATTCTATTTGTAATAACAAGACGACAATTTAGCCTCAATTAGATTAAAATTTTTAAGTCCAGTGGCGTCCCAGATAGTCCAATTAATATTTTTGACAAAAAAAATGCGCGCCACTGGCTTTTTTAAAAATTATGTATTTTTTTCGAATTAAACAACTACAAATACAAATATTTTATTTCTTAAGTTTTTTTCATATCTTGCTTTGTTTTTGAGAAAAAAAAAATAAAAACCACTTTATTGTATGTCCCCGGGACAATAAGAGTAAAAATTTAAACCACTTACTATGCTAATAACCAATTAAAATTACACAAAAGTTCTCTTTCGAATTTTTCGCATAGATTTTAAAATATTAAAATTCAAAAGAGGACTTTCGTGTAATTAATTGCTTAATAGCATAGTAAGTAGTTTACATTTTTTACTCTTATTGTCCCGGGGACATGCAATAAAGTGGTTTCTATTTTTTTTCTCAAAAACAAAGCAAGATATGAAAAAACTCAAAAAATAACATATTTGTATTTGTAGTTGCTTAATTCGAAAAAAATACATAATTTTTAAAAAAGCCAGTGGCGCGCAGTTTTGTTGTCAAAAATATTAGTTGGACTGTCTTCCGGGACGCCACTGGACTTAAAAATTTTAATCTAATTGAGGCTAAATTATCCTCTTGTTATTATAAATAAAATTACCAAATTTCAACAAAATCGAATAAAAGAATATCGAGATATTTACGAACACCCGATTTTTTTTTTAAAGTTTGACACCCTGTATAGTAAAAACTATGCATTTTCGGACCCATGTTTATATGAACTATTTTTCTTAAAATCACTTAAAGAAGCACCCCCTGAAGTTTGTCGCACTTATTCACTAACACCCTGTATATATATTATGGTATGAAATCAATTTTACTCTAAAATACAACATAGGTATACGAGCGAAAACCATTTATGTCTAATAGATTTCCCCGGCCTTGCCAGCGGCTAACCGGCAAATCTACATACACCTTACACAACATGGCGCCAGGGAATGATCTTTTTTTTAATGTTATTTATTATTTTCTTGATTTTATCCAGCATATAATTATTGCTATTGTAGTATAAGGTACTTATTAAAGTTGCATAATTCTTAATTCTAGTAATTAGTGTTTAGTAAGGTGTAGCTACACCAAGTTCCTCATTAAGGCACATTGACTATTATAAACGATTTAAAATTAATTATTGAAATAAATTGAATCTACATGTGGACGCATTTTAAACTTATGCTTATTTATACTATTCTATAGTATTCCACTCACATGTACCGTGCGAGCAAAAATTATTTGCATCAAAGAGGGCGCTTGGATTAAAAAACGTAGGGCTTGGTTATGGAGAACTAGAGGGTAGGAGGCCGATCGACAATGGCAGCATTTTCAATTTCTGTAACGGTTTTTTGGTTAGTTCGCTATTGATGGCTCTCGCGTCCGAAGTGGGCTGATGTTGTCTTCTTCTTCTTCTTCTTCTTCTTCGTTTTTAATATGGAAAATTAGATCCTCCATAGTTTTTAACTTTTACATTTGACATTTGACATTTTATTTTTCGAAATAACAAATAACGTTTGAAGGCAAGACAAGACAAATAACGCTGTATTATAATTAATTTCCATATTTATAATGAATAATGGTACAATTTATAAAAGTAGAGTTTGCTTTGTGTTGGGGTGTAAGTCAGGATATTCTTCAGAGATGAAACGCAGCCAAATAAGTCTCTTTCTAGCTCCAAAGGTAAAACCCTCTAGCTAGAATGTTCCTGTATTTTAAAAACGAAGCATCGTTGGAATATTATACAGGCCGAGTTTACTAATAAGTATAACAAAGTAAGTGTAAATTCATATAAAAGTCCTTATTTGTTCCTTAAAGAACTAATTTAAATAAAAATAGTTATTGCGTCCATAAGAAACCATTTATTTGATAGCCCACTTCGAACACGAGCGCCATCTTATGGCAACTCGTAAAGCTGAATTACCGATGCTAATTTGGGAGCGAATCCAATGCATTGCGTTCGGCCTCCTATCTCAAGTCCTCCATAGGCTTGGTTTAGATCACAATTATATGGGGACGATATGTCTAACCAAATCTAGGTTAAAATTTTGTCAAATTCATATTATGACATGATATGCCAAACTAATGAGTAATAAAATAAGTAGACAAATACAAATTTATTTTTGTTGGTTACAAAATTAATAAAGTAAGAATATACAGAAATAAAAAAAAATAATTACATAAATTGCTGAAATTGGCCACCGCCATGCTCCAAGCATAAATTAAATTCACACGTCTCTTCATATTTTCGAAAGTGTTGACCAGCATCTTTGGAGAAATGTTACCACATTCTTGGATAATCCTTTCTTGTAATTGTTCTAAATTTGCAACTGGTGTTTTAAAAATAGTGTTCTTTAAATGAGGAAAAACGAAGTAATCCATAACCGTTAAACGAGGTGATCTAGGTGGAAATTCAATGTCTGATCGAAAACTGATCAGTCTTTCATCGAAAAAATTGCATAAGTAGTTAATCGTTTCGGCGGCTGTATGGGCGGTTGCACCGTCCTGTTGAAAATATCCAAAACGTAGTTCGTCGTCAAGTAATTGCTCCACAAATGGATTTAAAATATTGTCTCTATACTGCTGTCTGGAAACAGCTAACCAGACACTAATTTTTGAGGGTGCAATGTGGACTCTACAAAAAAATGGGGATTTTCACTACTCCACATGCGTGTATTCTGAGAATTTACATAACCGGAGAGGTGGAACCCAGGCTTCCTCCGAAAAGAATGTCAGGTCTAATAAATCATTTCTTTCCAATAAATTTTGGGTAAACCATTAAGAGTATTTCCTGCGTCTTTCAAAATTTGCTGCTTGTATTTCTTGGAATACTTGCACTTAATAAGAAAATAAATTTAGCTGCTTCTTAAGAATAGTCCTGCATGTTCCATAAGATCTTCCCACTTCTTAGGACAGGCGTCTTATACAATTTGTTGGCGTATTGTGCATTATTTCACGAACGTTTGCAACAAGTTCTTCTGTTCTTCCTACTCCTTTTTTGTGTAGTATGTAACCTGTTTCCCTAAACACAGCCACGGTTCTTTTCAGGCAATGATAAAAATCCCCATCAGCAATAAAAGCAACGTTTGGAAAATGTTCTTGAAAATCGTCCATGCACAAACCCGGATTGTATTGCCACTCACCATTTACTCTAACCCTGTTACAAAAATACGCTTCAACTATGAATGTTTTGTGCTGTTCCGTAAAGCCCATTGTGTGAATTGTTCAAGAAATTGGAAAAATTAGTGATAAATCAAATTACTTGTAACGACTGTCAAAGATGACGGAATAACTGATTGATTGTTAATTCAGGTAGTTACTTACACTCAACAGGTATTAAGCTTTACGGCTAAGCATTACGTCCTTAGATGCAAATAATTTTTGCTCGCACGTTAGGTACGTGCCTTATATTTTTGAGTGGTGGCAAGTCATTCCTTCCTCTTTATACCCAGGTTAAGCAACGATGATGCATAGTAAGGTGTGTTCCTGATATTTAAACATACCAAAATTATACTTCAGATTGTTTACTCATCAAAAATGTATTGCCACCAAAAGAGTGTTGACATTAAAATAGATCATTTTTAATTTGCTCTTTTGGTAGATTCTTTGTTTGGCAGGATTCAAAACGCAATATATTTATGTTATCCATTATAATTTTAAAAGAACCCACATATAGCATTACTAATAGAGGGGCCTGGCCTTATAAGGCTCAGGAACCTTAAATGCGACAAATTTAGGTGCAAAGATAAATAGACCGATAAAAATTATATAAATTGTTTTATGACCATTTAAATAATATATAATATATTAAAGTGCTACATATTATTGCTCACGTATAAAATATATAAACTTAAAATACCTCCCAGGTGGACCACCCAACATTATTAATAATAATATAAATAGTATTACTTAAGGGGATTGAATGCGCTGATTTAAAAATATTTTACTGTATGTTTTTTTAACAGCCAAGGCAGCGCTGCCTAATCTAACTCTTGTTATTGTGACTTTGGTCTTTGCAAGTGATTTGCTCTTAACATTTGACTAAATTTTATTAAATTCTGTTTAGAGGTGCTGGTATGCTTTAAAGGTGTGCAAATCAACACCAGATGTCGCTATGTGCTTTATCCTCTTGGCTGATCATCATATTTACTACATCACGTCAGAATAAGTCAACTTATAGTCCTGTATCCCAAATCTTTTTTTGGGTTTTCTGTAAATCCAAAGAGAGAAAAGTTTTTGACGCATACTCTTTTAATAGAACTAAAAGTATTCTGGCAACAACATCCTGGCAAAATTATTTATCGGCAAAACGATTTAATTGCAAAAAAAAATCCAATTTAAGCGAAAACATCATAATATGGCATATGAAAACAATGACACGGTGAAAAAACATTTGGGAGATTTATACAGAGTTAGGAAAAATTACAATAACGGTCGATTATTTTAAAATATACAGGGGTTATCAAAAAACGTCTTATATAAAAAATGTAGGGCTGTTAAAAATCTACATATCGGTGATAAATTGAAATATACAGGGTCGCCCACAAAGTTGTGGAGAATGATAGTTATATTTTTTTTAATGGAACACCCTGTATATTTTTACATTTTTAAATTCCACATCAAATTATAATTATTTTTTATTAAATGCATTATTAGTCTATACTTCATAGTTTCCGAGATATTGACTCTCGAATAGTGACATTTTTGAACTTTGACAGCTTATAACTTCCCTAACAGTACGTCTTAGAGCAAAACGGCTTACATGTCCCTATCTTTAATTTTTATTATCTTCCCAAAAAAATCAACTTCCGGTTAAACCGGATGTAACTCGAAAGCAGGAAATATAGTTGTTCCGGTTGAAAATTTTTTTCTAGAAACTTTAGGTTTTGTATTAAAAACGTATTTTTTTCGAAACTTTATTAAATAATATTACCCGCATACAGCTTTATTAAGTTAAGTTAACAGAGCAAAAATATAATAAAAAATATATATTTCAATAATTTTACAAGATTTATTGTGAATATGACCACCTTGATTATCTACAACAGCTTGAAGTCTTCGGCGCCATTGTCCAATTGAGTTATTAATAATGTCTTGATTATATTGTTGCCAACAGTAGACTATCCTCTCTTTAACCTGATCAATCGTATTAATCCGAGTATTTTCATACACTTTTCCCTCTAATGTCCCCCAAATGTTATAGTCGACGGGGTTTAACTCCGGGCTATTTGGAGGCCACATGTTTGGTTCAATAAAATCAGGACAATTTTCCTGCAGGTATCTTACAGTACTTCTTGACTTATGGCTTGGTGCGCCATCTTGCTGGAATCTGTAGGTGTCGCTAACTATTTCTATTTCTCGAAGCATACCTTCTAAAATGTCCCGTTGATAAACTTCGGAAATAATTTTTACTCCAGAGCCAATAAAATTAATTTCAGTTTTTCCTAGCATCGATACAGCCAGAGAAACCATAACTGACTTAGAAAAATGATCTCTGGGAACCAAAAGATGTTCCAGTGGTATCTCCGATTTTCTTTGTACATTAGAATATACCCAGTTATTCTGAGAATTTTTTGGCTGGCGCAAAGAAAAAACTTTTTCATCTGAGAACCAAATTCTTTTAATATCATCGCCTCGTATAAATCTTCCTAACAATGCTTGCATCCTTTCTACTCTTTTATTCTTAACATCATTTGAAAATTTGTGACAATGTATTTTTTTAAAGGGTCGAAACTTCAAATCAATTTTAATAATTCTTCTTACCGATGATCTTTTAATAGTAGTCGTTTTTATTATTTTTTTTTAACTTAGCGTATTACCGGGTTTGTTAAAAATAGCCCAATAATATTAAACTGTATTTGTCATACCACTGTTGCTTTTCAAAGCTTGATATTGTTTATGTTAACAGTTTCTGCTTATGGCTTTATTCATACCGAAATAAAGATTTAGTCTGTGTTAAAAATTCAACCAACGTGTTTTATTTTAACAGGGTTCGACAGCATTACGAATTGCCCTAACTCTTTCAACGTTTTCGATACTTCTACCAGTTTCCTTTCTTCCTCTTCCAGGCTTCATTTGGAATGAACCATTGGTCTCGAGTAAATGCCATAGAAAAACTAACGGTACCTAATTTCCAATTACACTCTGGGTAACTTTTATTAATCTTTTTTGCACCATAACCTTTGACTCTTAGAGATAAAATTAAGATTTTATCTTCAAATGACAAATACGAGTACACCATTTTGAGATAAATTTAATACACTGCCAAGTTACTAATATTTACATACTGTTGTCAAGGGCATTTTTTCTTTTGTTTCGTAGGTAACTCGACATCCAATTATTTACGTATTTTTGCTCTGTTAACTTGATATTTAATAAAGCTGTATGCGCCGGCATCATATGAAAATGGCCTAAGTCACAAAAGTATTATTTTGCAGGAAACGATAAAAACTGTTTTATTGAAATTGGCATAAATCCACCGAAACTTTAAAAATCTATGAAAATGAAAGTTGCATAAGTCCTATACTTAGTATTAAAAGGCATTTTATAATAACAATACGGCATTTTATACTTTTTTGATGAAATAAGGCAATATTGTAGTACTTTCGTTTATTATTTCGCAATTTTGCATTTAGTAATTAACTAAAAACACTATTTTTAACTATTAATTTAAAAACCGTTCGAACCTAACCAAACAGTCGTTTAAATGGCGGACTTGTGCCTTTTTCATATAAATCTAGACGGTACTGGATTTGTGCAAGTATTTATTTCCGTCCCTAGAGAGACAACTAGCAATTTAAGGGTGAATTATCAAGTTTATTCGATAGAGAACACGATGATCTAGCAGATGGCGTTAAAATCTCAATTTAGGTAAATTGTGGACTTATGCCATTTTCATATGATGCCGACGTATGGTAATATTATTTAAGAAAGTTTCGAAAAAAGAATACGTTTTTAATACAAAACCTAAAGTTTCTAGAACAATTTTTTCAGAGCCTCCTTTCCGATAGTCTGTTAATAATTTTAAATAATTTTTGTAGTTTTAGAGTAAACCATTTAATTTTGCAACAGCCCAAAAGGCAATGATTACAAATATTTCTTGTTACTTGGCTCCCTGTGTACATAGTGATTGCATATTTGTTCTATAATTAGGGAAAGGCCTCTTTAATATTTACATACCACCAAAATTCGACAAATATAGCAAAAGTTATTCAGAGTGAAATTGGGTTCCAAACAAAAAAAAATTATAATAAAGATTTAATAATAAAGATATTTATTTGTGCCAAAATATAAATATATCAACTAAAAATAACTATTGGTGATAGTAATATATTAGTTGGCACAAAAAGGTAGGATTTTGTTTTACAATTAATGAGTCTTCCAATCCGGCCCTAAGATAAAGTTTTTTAAAATGACTTTTAAAAGCCGAATAGTTTAGCTTTTCTAAATCAGTAAAAGAAGTTTTTATGAATAAAACAATTTAAATGAATTTTACGTCAAGTTTTATAATATTTCGTTGGGCGATATACCCACCGGCGACAATAGTGGCACATCTCAAAGAAATACAAAACACATTAAAACATGTGAAACAATTTAAAATTTGATGAAGTTTCATCCATCAAGACTGGCATAAAATTAGTTCAAATAGTTTCTTCGAGATGGCACTTGTGCCACAACGGACTACCGCGTGCCGAGCCCCTTAAGTTGCATCAACACCATATTTTCAGTGTGCCGTTGACTGGTCTTAGTTATGCTTCGTTATGTTTGAGCAATAGTGACACATCCAAGAAATAGCAACGATTTGTTTTTGCATTAATGGCACATTTAGAGTTGTGCCACCATAACTTTGTGTTTTCGGCTATTTTAGTTAAATTTAGTAAAAAGTCCAAGTAATTAATGCAAGACGATCAAGGACATCCCTCTCTACTTTTTCAGATTTTGAACTGAAGAAAGCTTACGATAATCCAATACCTATCGCTAAGAAAAAATATGATTACCTCATGTTTTTGTTAAGAAGAGAAGCTATTAAAAATTGTCACAGTTATTTTTATAACAGTTTAATTTTTACATAAAAAATGATTAGATGTCAATTAAGACTGAATTTCCAAAAAATGTAGTTGTATTTTTAACGTGCGATAGCTTTCTGTTGTTTCGCATTTCTCTTTTATATCATCATTTTTCAATAAACAAGAGTAGGTATTTCCCATATTTTCATTTTATTTAAAAATAACGTAACAGTTTTGATTACACTTTTCATAAGGTTTCATCAAACCCGTGTCGCTTTCTTTCAACAATAGTGGCACATCTTATAAATATCACCTTTTAAAAAAAAAGTAACTCAGCAGTACCCAATAATTTAGCACATAAAAACCCACCAATAATCACAGTCAAGTTCATTAATGATATTGAAATGACATTACAACATGAAAAATTATAACGCAAACTTTAAAGGCAGTTTTTCTCAATAATGTTCAATTTTGAGTTATGCCACTACTGTCGCCGGTAAAGTAAAGTCCGGTGAGCGGTATGTTGGAGTAACATTATAAATAGTATTGCTTTTAAGGGGATTGAATGCGCTTGTTTAAAAATATTTGACTGCATCTTAAAAACCTACAGCCAAAGCAGTCAAGCTATTGTATTTCTGACTTAGCGTAGCAGCTACGCACAGTAAACAACTGTTCCGATCTATCGACCTTATAAATAGAAGCTAGGAACAGAGCCGGCTTCGTTGCACTAGTTTAAGTTTTTGTGCAAAAACTTGCACGTCTAATGATGTTGCAAAAAAAATGGTTTATGTCCACTATTCGACGCCCTTGAATATTCTATAATTAGGTTGCATTATTAGTGTTGCTGAAATTAAAATTAAGTGACGATTTCCTGAAAATATATTTTAAGCCACTTTTTAAAGAAAAATCTAAATGTCAGTAAATTACTATGCGAATAGAATTTTAGGGCTGTGGGCTGAGTTTCATGCTAATATATTTTAATTAAATTTAACCGAATTTTTTATATAAATGTAAACATTAAAGATTGTATAGTAGAAAATCAATCCTATATAATAATAAGCATTAACACATTAAGTAAAGTTATGCTGAAAAGCTCACTAATGTAGTTTGTATTTCTTAATCCTGATGCTGAATTGTATATTTTCTATTTTCTTTTATATAGTCCTTAACATAAGACATCAGCCTCTTGGTATTTCCATTGAGTATTCTTTGAGGTATTCTGCTATTGTCCTGTATGCTCCTATAAATTGGTCCTGTCCCTTTTTAGTTCTAGCGTATGTGGTTCTTAGTTGGTTGGTTGGTTGGTTAACGGCGGGGGCGCGGGGGTCGGTTTGACGTGTAGCCCAAGCTTCTTACACTGCAGCCTTCTGGCTTAATGTGCGCCCCAGTCTTGTTAGAAAAAGTTTGTTCCTTCTACGAGGTTCCATAACGAGGTCCAGTAGTTTTCTTCCAAGTTTGTCGTGCGGGAGGTTATCGTCACGTCGAATGTTTCCGAAGATTTTGAATCTTTTACAGTTTAGCGTTTTGCAGCTTTATATGACTTGGGAGGCGGTCCGTCCTCTTCGGGTTTGTGAAGTTCTTAATTATTCATGGTTTGTTCTTGTGTTGTATGTGTAGAATTGTCTGTTGTTCTGCACTTTTATACTAGTTTTAAGTTTATTGTTTTGGATATCATGTATTAGTTTGGTTTGTTCCAATACTTTTAATTCATTTATTTTTAAGAATGGCACTCTTTTATAAATTTCCTCAGTCGGTATGTAGTAATTCATCACAAATATCACTTTATTCGCTTTGTTTTGGAGTCTTTGGAGCTGATCCAGTTGTCTAGCACTTGTATTTCCCCAGCAGGGTATCAGGTATCGTAAGTGTGGTTCTACAAAACTATTGTAGAGAAGCTGTAAAGATTTTTTATTGAGTTTGTGTGCACATCTTCTAATGGAGCCCAACATGGAAATTATTTTGTTTGTTTTTGCTTATATGGTTATTCCAGGAGAGATCATGTGTGATAGTGAGTCCCAGGTATTTATATTCAGTTACCCTTTTGAGCTTTGTTTCATTAATTTCAATTTGGGGATTGCATGGTGGTTTACTTTTCTGTTTAATAACCATAAACACTGTTTTCTGGACATTTAAATTTACTTTATGGTAACACAGCCAACTAAAACACTTTACCAAATTACTAGTGACATATTTTGCAGGCGTATTATAGCGCGTGCTCTATGGGAAACATTAGCATAATAGCGACATGGATCTGACAGGAGGTGTCCGGGGGTACCGACGCTAAAGTATGTTGATTTTTCAAGAGCGTATATTCACCCTACTATACCTAATATAGTGGTTATTATATAATTGTTTCAGAACGCATTTTGTCCACGGAAAAAAGGAAATTTTTAATTTATTTCGGTCAATATAATGCAACTAAAACACGAATGATTGTGATATTCTATCCATAAACTCATTTATAAAGTCAGAATATCGAAATGTAGTTAAAATATAATAATCTTATATTATTTTTTATAGATTCACTTTAGTTATTATATTTATACCTTCCTTAGATAAAGGGTGCTTTTTGGAAACTTACACACTTTATTCCATGTCCCCGGGACAATAAGAGTAAAAAAATTTAAACAACTTACCAAACTATTAAGCATTGAAAATTACACGAAAGTCCTCTTTGAATGTTTTCCCACAGATTAAAACTGTTTTCAACAAAATCGAATAAAAGAGTATTTAGATAGATATTTACGAACATCCGATTTTTTTTTAAGTTTGACAACCTGTATCGTAAAAACTATGCATTTTCGGACCCATGTTTATATGAACTTTTCTTCTTAAAATCACTTAAAGAAGCACCCCTTGGAGTTTGGCCACATACTTAAATAACACCCTGTATAATTTTTAATTTCATGTGACCAGCTAACTAACTAAACTAACCGTTTTTAAAATACTTATATTTTTAAAATGCCATTTGATGGAATCCAGAAGTTTATTTTTTAATTAAATTACCCAGTAAGATAAACTTTTTTTTTAAATGAAAATACAAATAATTTAAAGGCGAACGAAAATATGGAAAAACATTTTTCCTAGAATGTACATCCTTGCGTGGGGGGTCCTATTTATATTCTGTGAACTTCCTTATTGGCTCTTATAAGAAATTCATTTAATTACTGCAGGCGTTACTTGTAACAGCGGCTTTAATCAATATTAATGGGTTAATTAAAGGTCGAACCAATTAGTCATGTTGGGAAAAACAGGTGTAATTAAAACATACTTTCAGTTAATACTGTATGAGTGACAGAATTAGTTCAAGAAAAGTAAAAATGCATTATAATGAGAACTGTCTCCCACAGAACACAGAACTACTATATTATTATTTAACAAATTACTGCATACGGTTTAGATATTTTTGCCCTATCTTGCAGATGGTTGATAGCTAACTTTCCTCTATAAACTAATATAAATGATTTTGCGGAAGTAGTCCATTATCTCAATATATCAGTGGCACTTGGGCCCTTCGGTGCTGATGATGGTACTCCCTAGTACCGAAACATGTACACATTAATCTGACTCTTTTAATATAAGTATTTGTGGAGACGATTGTGGATTTTTTTCCCTATAATATAAATGATATTATAATTAATTGGAAAATAGCATATTCCTTAAAATTTCTAAGAAAAATATTATTTCTCCGACCTCCTTAGTACCTAGTAGTAATAACAGTAGTTAAGGGGAGGCTAATCGCCAAGCATGCATGTAGTCCAGTGCGACCTTTTTTATTAAGCCCATTTTATGTCGTGTAATGTCAGCCAGACGAGACCTATAGCACAGAATATATAGCTAAGCAAGCTGTACAGGGTGTCCCAAATTCGAGCCTCATCATGGGGATCTCGGAAACTATAAGAGATACAGCATCGGTTAAATTGTGGCAAGGTTGCGCAATTTCGCACTGAGGAATATCGCAAAAAAATATCTAAGCTATCCTTTTTAGTTTTTGAAATTTTTGCAAAAAACTAAAATTTTGAGTTTTTGTTTTTTTAAATTGCTCGACTTATTTTATCCGCTACAGAAAAACAAGCGTAACATTGTTAAGGCAACTTTTTACGCTCTATTTTGTTACGTTTTTAGAATTTCGTTACAACGTTTCGTTTTTGTGGAACTATTATCAACTTTAATTTTTTAAATACGAACCTGCATTTTTTATTTTATTTTTTGATAGCCCTTTAAGCCCTGAAATCAACCATGTACCACACTTAATTATATTTAGACGTTTTGATGTCATTAATACATCTTCAGGAATGTGATAATTATTTTTAAATACGGCCCTGATGTTAGTTGTTAGATTGAAATATCGTTTAGCGGGATTTTGGTGGGTTAAAAAAAGATAGCTCAGATATTTTTTTGAGATATTGCTCAGTACGAAATTGCGCAACTTTGCCACAATTTGACCGATGCTGTATCTCTTATAGTTTCCGAGATCCCCATGATGAGGCTCGAATTTGGGACACCCTGTACAGGGTGGGGATTTTAAATGGAACGCTGCTTATAGCGGCTCTGAGAATAAGATTTCTCTAAAATCCAAAAATACGTCCTCAAATATTTTTATGGGCCACACTTTTGTTATATAAAAAAAATGGGGACCCCCAAAGGGGGGCGTAGCCCTAACCAACTTTAATTTGAAAAAAGGCGATACGACTTGTGGCACCTTTTTGGGAAGCTTATTGAAAAAGGAATTTGTCCATATTCTTTTTATTTACATATCTGTAAAACCATGTGTCAGAAATTTAATAAAAACTTTTTAACGAATAATTACATAAAATAACTTGAAAACTGTAATTCCACTTTTTTAGCGTAACAATTATTGTTAAAAATGTGCCCTATTTGAGACAGGCCCATCCGTACGCCAATTACCTTGTTTCCTTGGTAATACAGCCAGTTTTGTTACATCTGACAGGTTTTTTAATTTTTATCGATTTAATTTAGAAATTTTAAAATAGTATATTAACGTACACGTTTTATAAAGCATCATTTTATAGCACGCGTCCAAGTTAAAAAACGAGCCGCTTGCGGCGAGTTTTATAACGGGACAAGTGCTTAAAACTGCTTTATATAACACGTACGTTATACTATTTTTTCTAATTTGTAGTTTTTTCAACAGTAATATCACAAGACCTCGTTTTTTTATCGGTTAAATTTTTCAGCTGTCACGAAAACTTTTTTGTTTGGAAATTTTACGAGTTGAATTTGGAAATGTTTATTCTGATTAGATCACGAGAGCGAAGCTCGAGGGATTTAATCTTTGAATAAACATGCCCAAAGTTCAACGAGTAAAATTGCCAAAGAAGTTTGAGTGAAAAATGGAAAATTTAACCAATAAAAAAATGATGGTCGAGTGATATTTGGCACGATTATTTCGTGAACCCCAAATGTCCCATCCATATCTATTGAGTAATAATGTTTTATATATATTTCCGAACAGTTTACTGCTGGCAACCAAACATACAATTATAATTAAGTTTATAATTGTATGTTTAGTTGCCAGCCTTGTAAGCAGAAGTCAGAATTTTAGATTAGTTCCATAATAAATGACATTTGATAAGTATTTTTAAAATGTGGTGTAATTTATAAAGAATAGCAACTTTATTGGAATAAATTGGCATGGGTGCATTATAATATAAAAACAAGTAGGTAAATAAATATAGTACCAATGTTATTGTATTAAAATATCAGAAATTATCCGAAAAAGTTATAAAAAAATAATTGACATTGATTTATACTTGGAAATATTGTGACAGAACTAGATGGGCCAATGGCGACGTTTAATCGCTAAAATCCCACGTAGTTTTATCACTATTATACTAGCTGATTGGTTAAAAGGAGACGGTTTGATTGGACGAAAAGGCGAAATTGACAGGTGTACGAAATAATCAATAAAAAACACATATTTAAAAAGAAAATAAATCCTTCAAATTTTGTAAATTTTTATGTCTAAATTTTATGATGGTTATACTATTTTTTATCATATTAGCCTCCGGACAACAAAAATTATTTTGGGAACTGTTAATTTTTTGATTTATTGACCCATTTTCACCACGTGATTCTAAAGTAATTTTAGCGATATGAGATTTGAAATTGAACGGAAAACGTTGTGTAATCCCTGTACATTCGGTACATATGTACAGAGCGTTCGAAAATTCGGGCGATTTTGCTACTTTTTTTCGAATTTCAAAAGACGTGATTTTACGTCACGGCATTGCAATTTAGTATAGGGAAGATGGAAAAATGTTTCCTCTGCGAAAAATGGGTTTTCTCGTAAATCACAAAGTCAAGCAAGTCAATGAAATAAAACATTTAAATGTTACCAACATCGAATAAAGAAAAAACGCGTATCGAAATAGCTTCATTACGATACGCAAATGCGTATCGTATAATAGATTTGTTATGATACAAAATTAGAAAAATGTATATCGGAAACGCTAAAAATTGAAATATTGATAATGGTCGGGTTTGAAGAAAGAAAACGGAGTCAAGAAGAAGTTGCTGCGTTGTTTCATGAAAGTCATTCTCGATTTGCCACCTCTGTCGCGAAGTACAGTCAGTAAAATTGGAAAGCAATTTCGAGAATTGGGTCATGTAAGACATGTTCTTCGAAGAAGACCCCCAAAATTATCAGATTAAACTAAATTGGATATCACATTGACCTATCAAAAAAACCCAATTACACCAGCAAGGCAATTATCTCGTGATCACAATATCGATCATAAAACGGTGTTAAAGATCACAAAGTCTACTGGAATAAGACCCTTTAAAATGCAGCGAGTATAGTATTTGCAGAATTATACCGTTGACTCTTACTGCCAAAAATTAGTTGGAAACTAGTCACGTGGCATTTTATATTCAGTAAAATAACTGGCGATATTACAAAAATATTTTTGGTGTTTTGTTTCGTAATTTAATAATACTTAATTTTTGCTCTTGTTCATTGAATTTTATTATATTTTTGACTTTTTTTGTGCCTTGGTCATTTAAGCTGAGGCTCTATTACTACAAAATAAAGACGTTAAGTTGAGTGAAGATGAGAAAGATTTTTTGGCGTCCCACACCGCCTGCCTTTATTCCCTTTCCTTGGATCGCCACGGAACTTAAACCCCCCCGAAATAAAATCCTAGTGATGGCCACTTCTAATACTGTTCTCGATAGATAAGGGGGTGTCAGCAGCAATATCCGTCAACTCGCTCCACGAAGACGTAATAGGCTACCCCAATCGAGGTCTGTGGTGGATGAGAGGTGTTATAAAATTGTTAATCGTAACAAACATAAAACTATATAGGCACAGAATATACAGGGTGCGGATTTTAAATGGAATGCTGCTTATAGTGGCTCTGAGAATAGGATTTCTCTAAAATCCAAAAATACGTCCTCAAAGATTTTTATGGGCCACACTTTTGTCATGTAAAAAAATGGGGACCCCAAAGGGGGGGCGCAGCCCTAACAATTCTCTTTTTTCAAATTAGACGATACCACTTGTAGCACCTTTTTGGGAAGCTTATTGAGAAAGGAATTTGGGTCAGAATTTAATAAAAACTAATTTTTAACGAATAATTACATAAAATAACTTGAAAACTGTAATGCCACTTTTTTTAGCATAACAATTGTTAAAAATGTGCCCCATAAACCTGTTGGCACAGACCCAACCGATGGTAGAACTCCCTTACTCTTTCCAAAAACGTATCTCTGCTCGAATCCTTACTTTTAACTCTTCCAGATTTCTAGGTCTGGTGACATAGACCCCGCTTTTTAGATTACCATCAATATACCGACGCACAACTTTTTGAAGATTGGTTTAAACATAAACTCCTTGAAAATATACCTGAAAATAGCGCCATTGTAATGGACAATTCTAGTTATCATAGTCGGCAAGCAAAAATCATTCCCAATTTTAATAATACAAAAGCAGAAATTCAAAATTTTATGATTAAAAATGATTTATACTTTGAAGAAACTTACAAAAAACGAGAACTGCTAGAAGTATTAAAAACTTTTAAAATAAATAAGGAATGACAGAAAATGGACATTCAGTGTTGCGTCTTCCTCCATACTATTGTATATTCAATCCTATTGAGCTAATATGGCAACAATTAAAATCTTAAATAATATTTCTCCTACATTAAATGCATCTGTAGTAGAATTAATTAAAAACGAAGTAAGAAAAATTTCTGCAGACAGCTGGAAAAACTGTGTACAGCATGTACTTAAGGTGGAAAATTCTTACAATTTTATGATTACAAATGTTCAATCCTTAATTATAAGTTTAGGCTTAGATGAAGATAGTGATAGTGATACAGAGTTAAATTTTAAATAAATTATCAATAGTTTTTTAAAATTTAATTAATTTTTATTGTACTTGAAGTTATTCTAATAGTTATACTTTTAAATTAAATTATTCTCAATTATCATTGATTGTTAACATTATTTTACATTTATTATAGGTACCTACCTAAAACTAAAAATACCTATCTATTTATTTTAAATTATAAAAATAAATCATGTGGTGTAGGTACATTTCAAGCCGACCCTGATTATTAGAAGTGGCCGTCACTAGGATTTTATTTCGGGGGGGTTTAAGTTCCGTGGCGATCCAAGGAAAGGGAATAAAGGCAGGCGGTGTGGGACGCAAAAAAATATTTCTCATCTTCACTGAACTTAACGTATTTATTTTGAAATGTAGTAATAGAGCCTTAGCTTGAATGACCAAGGCACAAAAAAGTAAAAAATATAATAAAATTCAATGAAAAAGATAAAAAATTAAGTATTATTAAATTACAAAACAAAATACCAAAAATATTTTTGTCATATCGCCAGTTATTTTACTGAATATAAAATGCCACGTGACTAGTTTCCAACTAATTTCAAATCATTGCACAAAAAAGTCAAACTTATTTTAAAAAATATGCCACTAAAGACCATATATTATGCAATAAAGCACAATGACATAATACCATTACAGATTTAATACCAATCATTGTTGTGATTGACTTAAGGTAAGTAAAAAACGTGAAGAAAAACGAATAAAGTTATGGAATTTATTTCAAGATATGTATGTATTTTTTTATAATAATATAAATATTGGGAAATGCTATAATAATTTTGTACAAACGAAGCTGTTAAATCTACCGAAATTGAAATCAAGCATTGGTTAAACCTGCGTCTAGAACTTCTTTTAATACCCTGTTCGAACCGGTAGAAAACCAGTGGCTGAAAATTTTTGTTTGGTATGTCTTACCGGTTTGAACAAGATTATTTGTAAGAACTTAATAAGACACACACAAAAAAAACTACTCTCAAACCAAGCTTATAGTAATGCTCAAACAAATAGCCTTATTTTGAAACTAACTTGCTTTATTTTGTACCTAAAAAATATTCATTTTTAAACTACTACTAGTTTTAAATTATATCATCAAGTTAATCAAAATTATGTTCATAAAGAGATTACATTATCATCATAACAAGATAATCTTATACTTGTTTTAAAAATAAGTATTGTGGTCAAAGTGAAATATACTATGGGTTTGAAAATAAAAATAAATTTGTATTCTCACAGCGAGCACAAAGACAGTCTCTATACACAACTTGAGTAAAATCTAAACCCTTATTATTTCTTTGATGCTATTTGCATTACTTTGCATCAAACCAATATTAACGTATACTATATCTGCAACTAAAATTATTGTTAGGTTGATCATTTATTTTTATTACCCTAAAACTAAAGTAGAGTCAAGTTAAAATAATGTAGTATTAATTTAAAACTATATTTGGATGCTAAGGTATTTTCTATTTAATTTTACTTTAGCATTGCTCCTATTCATGTATATGATAGTTTCAGTTTGAAACTTTTAGGTTCAACTGGAGACTAGATTTTTTTGTGTGCACCTTGATATGTTGTTTTATACAAGCAAATTTTTTTTGTTCAGAACATTTATAAAAATTTTTTTTTTGGTATACCGTTAATTATCTATTCGAAGTTTGTTACGATATTATGTAAACTATTATAAAGATAAATATTTCATGAATGGTTGCAAGAATTTTGTCACAAAATATCATTAGTAAAATTAAATATATTAAATATAAATTAAAAAATTCTTCGTCTGAAATATAAATTTGGCAGCACTGGATAGCGAAAGGTTCAAATGTAATTTGTCATTTAAAATATTTTTAATTAAGGACTTACACTGAGGAAAAATAGTTCCACAAAATTACCAATTTAGAACCAAATGCACGGTACCGATTCAATCGAGCTTACATGATTGATTTGAACTATGTTCGGTTGGTGTTATGCACAGTCGAAAAAGAACCTCAACAAATCTAGAGTAACTTTATTCCAGAAAGTCGACCGTTTAAGCAGGGGGGTACTGATTTACAATGTCGACTGATTCCAGCTTTACAATCTCTCAAAGTATTTGTCGCAACACCCCCGAGAATGTTGGTAACCTTGAGTTCTCCCGGCGAGCAGGAACATTCCCTAGTGAAATTGGAAGTTTATCCCGTGAAGAATATTTCGCAACTGCCGAAGAATCAGTGGTGGAGAATGGCGGACATACGAATGAGCTTTTTGACGCAAAGCAATGTGGATCCCCTCTTTAGGACAGTACGCGCAGTGATTCGCGATGCAACAAAACGAATTTCTCAGTTAAAAAATTTAAAAAGGGAAATATTGAAGAAGCTCTTATCTCTTTTTCAGGGAATTTCCGACAAGCCTCTTACTAAATTTAATAAATACTCGTGTGTGGACTAATTCAAGTTATAAGTTTTACGTAAAAATGACTCTCTGATTAAGTATAATTTGATGTATTATACTTAGAAGTATGCGAAAAAACAATCGAAGAATTAGCAATTTTTGCAAAAAATAGCAAGCCAATTTATGCTGCTATTTAGGCAATGTTGATGATTATTATTATACACTTCACGAATCTATTGATATATTAAATCATCAAATTTTACACTTTCAATTTGCAGATAATGAATCAAGTATATTACAATTTTTAACTGACCTTTACAATATAATTGACAAAAATTTACCAAAAATAAATACATTACAAATTATTGGACCACCCAGTAGCGGTCAAAATTATTTCTTCGATTGTGTATTGCATTATTGTATAAACTTTGGTCAAATTGGCAGTTTTAATAAATATAATAACTTCCCATTACAGGAATGTGTAAATCGTAGAATATTATTATGGAATGAACCTAATTGTTAATTCTTGTTCTTTGTTCCCCTCGTCTTTCTTCAGTTCTTTCATTATTTTTTGCAATGGAGTTAAAAAGGTCTTCAACCGCTTCTTCCCAGGTAAGTATGCTTCCTTCTAAGTGACAATCATGCTCATTTCCATCCACTGAAGAAGGGTGAGAAATAGAATAGCTTCTTGCTAGACTGGCCACAACAATTCTATTCAATTCAGTAGACAATTCAATTGACATTCCTCCCCAACTGCTTTCGGAAGTGCATTCGTCTTTATTACTCTATATTTAATATAATATGTTGGTCTAAATAACTTGAATTTGTGCGCCACAAAATAATATTTTCATTCAATGAGTAACAACGAAACTTCTTACAGTCATAATAATGAACAGTGTCCCTGCCACAGTTTGCACAATGGAGATGGCCATTCAAATGAGAATGAGCGTATATTAACTCATATCCATTAAATGAAAGAATAATTTTATAGAAGGTCTCATTCTGCCTTAAGGCAGTATGACAACGTTTACAGATTGTATAATAGTCAGGCCCCTCCGGAACACCATTACATTCCACAACATTATTGGTACTTTTTAAGTCAACCAGTACATAGTACCGATTACAACTATTATAGTCAGTACTATGGTAAAAGTAAGGCAGAATATTTTCAATTCCTTGCGATAGGAATATGGTTTTGTTAGACCATCCATTGAAATTGCCGCACACTTGTTTATTTCCACTTCTAATTATTGGCATTGCAGTTGACTTCCATTTTTATAAAGCCTGATGTGGCGTCAACTTAAACACATTATATATTCACAAAATTCAATTTCTCCACTTACATCTCGGCGGCGTTTTTTAGCTTGTACTGGAATAACTTCGTCCGGTACAATACTACTAGTTGAAGAAAGTTCGCCTGACATCTTATAGTAATTCAGTTTACGAAGAACTAATGTTTGTTACAACGGCAACATCAACAATTTATACTATTTTACTGTACGAGGAAGTGAAGGGGATTAATAGAAACCTTCGGTTTACCACCACAGCGGCGGCGGCTGCTGTGCCCGCCCATTGGGGGGATCCAATTCATTCGACTACGTCATGAATGATTATTACTGATCCCCCCACTGTACCCTAAAAAAATGTTTCCAAATTTTAGTTGGTACATTTGATGTAACAACAGGTTTCTCGATGTATAAAGTAAACATGTAAATTTAAGAGTACCACTAGTTGCTAAAGAAATAAAGCAGTAAGTACCGTAAAATGGGGTGAATAGGATCAGCGGGGTAAATAGGATTGAGAATTACCATCAAATTTCAAAAATCTGTAATAATTGTAATTTTAAAGTGTAGGTCATTTCAATGTACAGATTTTAAGTAACGGTTGTTAAAAGTAATTTTTATGACATAAAACTTAAAATAACTTGGCCACATCGCAGGCTGAATACCATAACCTAAAACGTCAAATTTAGCGGTTAAACTGTTGTCATATTATCTTTGCTTTTGTCTTACAAACTTCATAATAATATCTCTACAACTCTGCAGCACTTATAAAATTTAGCTAATATTATTTTTAGTACTTTTTTTATATTACTTAAGATAAATTTGTGTGCAAAATTCTATACACCCCGCGGTTGTTTAACTGTGATACAGTCAATAAATCAATCAATGATCCTATTGACACCGCCTGCGGGGTGAATAGGATTTGTGCACAAAAAAAAATATTTATACAACAGGGTACACCCGGTATAAAAACATATACCACCATTTAAAAGTACCAACCTTAACTCATGTTTTAAGCTATTGGAGAAATTTATTCAGGCAGATAGTTTTCAAGTTACAAGCTTTCAAAGTGGAAAATTGATCCTATTTACCCCATTTTACGGTACCAATCTTGACATTTTTTTAAAATCCAGTCTATTGTAATTATTTAAATAGTTACATATTTGTAGTTCGGTTGTTTTTGTTCGTTGTTGCTAACTTAATTTGAGCGACTGCAATGTTATTTTAGTACGTTTAGTTAAGTGCATCACAAATCTACAAAACAAAGAGTACACTAATTTCAATAATTCTATTTTGTTGTCTCTAGGATTAATAACCTCAGTCGCTACTGCTGACAAAACATTTTCATCGTACTAAACCCTAGCCTCTCTTCAATAGTAATTAATACTGAAAATATTACTTTTTTATGGAGATAATCTTGCTCACAGGCTAGTATATTACTTATAAAAGCAGTACTTTCAAGGAAATAATACATAGTGTTTTAATATGTAATTTTTAGGTTATCGAAATTATACCAACAAATATCTATATGAGTATGTAGGTAAATGTATTCTTTTGTTATATTATTATATTCCTTTTGGATAAATAGACAGCGAGTTCTATTTCCAATACCCCATGTAGGTGTAGGGCATACAAGGCACGTGTGATTATCAGTTTAATTAATACCCTATTTAAACTTTAGGTAGACACATAAAAACACTTGTAATTAACTAGATTAGGGTTTTAAGTAATAAAATAGGTAGAGTAGAGTGGGGCAAAACGACGCACAAGGGTTAATTCGGTTATACAAATTAAAAATAACAAACCATAAAAAAATATTTTTATTTGTAAATAACTTAAAGGGTTATTCTATTTGCTATACTAAACAACATATTTTAGAGTTAACTAAAGAATCCTTAACTAATAAAAAAATAAAAATACGACAAAATGATACTTTTTCCCCATATGGGCGTTAAAAGTCCGATTAATGTGGGGCACATATCCGCATAAACGTTAAAGGCAGAGATCGCATTGAAAAAGTCCAACTTTTTCATATGACGTACAATCTTCGTGCCACCACTGTTTGCAGCAGTCCTTGAACTGAATCCATTTTTCAATTGGAGGGTCTATTGTTCATTGCATCCTGGGCACATAATATGATTAGTTATTGTTTTTTTAATTTTAACTTAAAACTGCATATTCATATGCAATTTTTCTTAGTGTTTTAAAAGTAATGCCGTCAAATCGATTGTCCCGTTCTTGACAGTGCTGTACAAGTGGATGTTCTTCTGTAAAAATACATTTAAAACTTTCCAAACTTTTAACACTGTGTCCTGATTTTAATTGCTTTCGTAAAGTAGACTCATCTATTCCTAGCTCTTTTGCAACCCTTTTTTAGGAAATATATGCAGTTATTCTTCTTTTTGCTGCTTGTAACATTTCTTCCGTGCATGCTTTTCTATCTGTTTTCCTTTGATATGTCCTAAAATAAAGAAGCATTGAAATACATTTATAATAATTTATTCTAATGCATGGGGTAAAAGTCCGCATTGTGGAATTTTGCCCCATCCTGAATTAGGACTTTTGCCCCATAAGTACCTAACGTAATTTTAAAAATATTTCCCATTGTTATATACAGCGATAATGGAAACACTCCAAAATACATTTTAGAGACTTAACCTCTAACTTAAAAGTTGCCTATATACTATTCCGTCAGTTAAGCTAAGGATTTTTTTCAATAACTTAGAGTTTAAAATAAGAAAATAAGATACTGTATATAAACAATGTATAACTTACCTCATATTTTTCACAACAATTATCAAAACTTTGCATGCATTTCGCAGCAACTCGGGCATATAAAAACTGGTATACATATTATTGCCAAATTTTGACACTCTGGTGTAAAATTCGTAGATAGGACTTTTGCCCCAGGCGGGTCTTTACCCCACTCTACCTGGAAAATAATAATAATAATAATAATAATGCCTTTTATTTCATACACAAATATTAATACAAAAAAATATTAATAAAGGTGGCGGTATTCAACTACAGCTCCTCATACAACCACCGAAAATATATATACCTACTGAAAACGCACTACAAAAATACTTGATCACTTCACTTTACTAATTAAACAAAATATGAAATACAACTAATCATCCTTAAACACTGAAAAAAAAGTAGAGATATATTCAAAAACCGAATCTTTCTTTTTCAAATACAGTAGACCCAAATTGACTATATCCAAAATAGATGCTTATAAATATCCATTGAAAATTAATCCAGATTTACTAATCTAGATAAAACTTGAAAATGATGCATTCACTCGTTATACTAACATAAATTACTGAAGCAAATTCCTGCCTACAGGATGCGATTCTTTATGTTTTCCTATAGTTTAGGTATATGAGATATTGTTTGTGTTGCATGTTATTTTTTTATTAGTAAATAAACATTATTATGTTATTATTAAATGGTATGTGTTATTTTGGAGAAAGCAGAGGGCAAATATTAATTTATTTTACATGCTGTAATAAACTCGAAATTTTGAATTAAGGCTCGACCGAAAAACTTCTATCCTACGTTCGAAAAATTTTAGTACCTACTTGTGCAACCTCTTCCCTGAATGCACCAATAAAATAAGTTAAAATTCACGACTTTATTAAAAATGTAAATAAATAAAACAACTTGACTTAATAACTTTTTATATCAATAGTAAATAAACACTACAGAAACACAACTATTAGCATAACATTTTTTTTCAAGGTTAAGTACGAGCACTGCAAAACAATAACCTTTATGGCGCCAGCTGTCAATCATTTCCGATTAAATCTTAGGAAAATTCCTTTTCTTACTATTATTTCGAATGATTTATTGATTGTGTTATTAATTTATTTGATGAGGCATGTAATAGAATAGCTTACTTACTGCTAATTATATGCAGTTTTTGATTTATTGCGCTTCATATTTAATCTAAGACTTATGGGTTGTAGTTTTGGTTAATTATTGAGCATGGAAATATGGTTGTGTCATACTGGAAGCGCCTTAAAGAGGGCGTTTTTATTCAGTGTATCGATTTTACAGTTGAATCAAAAGCATGGGCGTTGTTCAACGGTTTCTTAGGGGGGCGGGGGGGGGACAGTGGCGGCTTGGGGATGCACTAAAAGCCCGACGCAGGCGAAATGCGCCGCAGGCGAATAATTTTTGGGACCACGCCCAAATCTGGTCAATAATTATTAGTAAATATTTTAAAAATTTATGATTACCCAACAAACAATTATAGTCTAAAAAAGGTGACTTTTACCTAATATTTTGACTATAAAGCTCGACGGACCGCTTTACATAGTCAGAAGTTAGTAATTTATACCACTTTATCACCTAGTGGGGAATAAAACCAAGGTAATAAAGTGGTAAGAAACACCTGTCATTAGGAGAATTGTTCTTCATAGACGTGGCCAAGTAGTCTTCTCCGTGGTAGTAAAGAGGTGTATTTTACCCGTATTTTACCTATGTGGGCCTATGTTGGGCCTGTTATGGGCTATGAAGTTTATAGAAAATCATAACCACAATTTTAGAAAAAGATAAAAATAGTATTTTGTTTTTATTTGTATCAAAGCACAGGAGGCAGGAGGGTTCTTAAATCAGAACATGTCATGTCAGCCGCTATTAATTTTTAAAATGGAGTGGTAGTATATAGATAGTTATGTACTTATAAAAATCATTATTTCATCGATGTGAAGTGAAAAAATGGGTGCGCGTAAAAAATTTTCGTATAGATTTCAATTTTACCTAGTAAAACTAACCGCGCCCCAGAAAAAAGGCATTTAATTAAAAAAAACAAGGTTAATTAAAATTGAAAATACCAAAAATTTAAAATGTAGCCAATATTTAGTACTTGGACGAGTAAGTTAGCTCGTTTCTGTGCTCGGTTTTTGTAATATATTTGTTGTTGCTTTAGTGTTACAAGTAATCTAACAAAATTAATTGAAAATAATACACCATGTTGAAAAAAATATGGCGTCAGTAAAATATTTTTCCTAAAGGTCGTGATTTCCTGTGGTTTGGGCCTTAAAAAAAATTGGAGCTATAAGTCAACCCGTATTAGGTTACGCTAGGAGAAAATTTCCTATTTTGTATCTTCCGTCTTGATAGGTCTAAATTAGGAGAAATATTCGTTTATATGACATAACTTTATAATAATGAGTGTTTATAAAGCCTAATTTGGGGTTTTTAAGAATTCTGCAGGCCCTATGTACGGCCAATTACTCCATAAATTGTTTCTATCGGGGTTGCTGAATTAATGTCTCGCAACGGATTAATAGCCACTATTATAATGTAACTAACCTTACTTTTTGGAATAGTTCGAATATAAACGTACAACGTTTTTTTTCTCTGTTCCGGCGTTTTGTATAGCTCCTACGCGACCCCTTTTATTTCGCCGAAAAAATGGAAACTGATTACTTTAAAATGGAGAGGGTCAAGCTCCTCCTTGGATTATTCTTATGTTCCCCACAAGTGGGAACATTACCACAGTGCAATAAACTTTACAATCATCATTCAAGTTTTCTAAGCCAGAATCTCTTTAAAGACATAATTTTTAGAAGATACGGCTTTATATCCGGTAAAAATCACTTTGAGGACAAAATATTGGGCTATAAAGAAATTATTTAAATCATAACTATAACCTATTTTATACTTTAAAGCCTTCTGGGCTTTAAGTACAAAATGTAAGACTAATATAGGGTATACATCACCTCAGAAAGTGTTCACATTATAACCTGACCATGAAGATATATTAAAGACAAAACGAAGAAATTTGTTCTTCATTTATGGGCCTAAAAGATTATTGGGCTTTAAGGCCCAATCTAAGGTAAAAAATAACCTGGTTGGGCGTTTATTACTGACTTTCCTTAGATCTAACTATCAAGTCGATTTACAAGGCAATTATCTACTCTTTTGGACCATCTCTTGGGCCTCTTATATTTTCCCACTTTGAACACGTATTAATAAGTTCGAATTACTTTGTTTTGACCAAACAGTTAGTCTCTTTGGCCGTTTCGTCTAAAAAGCCGATTTGAAGGTAAAAAATAGACTATTTTTTACTTAAATAGGTCATTTTCTCCAAATGAGAGGTCGCCAAGGCTTTAAATGTTTGTTGGGTATCTTCTTATTTTATTGAAAATGAAATAGGATAAAAAAATAAAAAAGGCCAATTTATTTTTCATTAGTGGGTAGGTACATTATACATTGTTTAAAAGTAAAGTTCATTTTTCTGTTTTTATTTGCAGCAAACTTATCAATTATAATAAAGTCCCTAGATTTACACTTTGTGGTCTGTATCAAGTTAATTTCGAGTTTAGGTCTTCCCTCAATTTTAATTTCAATTTTTTGCTCAATGCTTAATGAGCTAAAATTGTTTCTCAAATATTCCACATTCATAGTCCTCTTGGCATTAAAACTGTTCATTTTTATTAAAATAAATCTTTACTACCCCAAAATAATAACAAAAATATAAAGGAAAACTCCAAATAATAAATTTGATCAACAAGACTGCAAACAGCAATGTCAGCAATAACATTTCTATACCGGGAATAGAGAATTTAGACTGTCGCCAGACTTTAAAAATAATACGATCTTTTTTTCTTTTACTGCTAACTTGTTAAAACATAAATAATTGTCAATAAGTCAACTTCCAGGGGGGGGGGGGGGGAATGCCCCACCTTGCCCCTCCCAAACGACGCCCATGATCAAAAGATAGCATTTTTAACCCTTAAATAATTACACATTGGATTAGTTACGTCACACTAATAGCCCGACTGAGCGACGGAATACGGAATGTAAAAAATAGCACCATTTTTGTATTAATCCAAAGTTTTTAATATCAAATAAGTAATTCATTATTATCATAACCAAAAGTCGTTTCATTGCGTATCTGAAATTTCAAATATTAGAAATATGCCGCGATTAAAAATAATTGCTTATTGATGAAGTGCATTGTGAACATTTTTCAATATAAATAACGAATTTCCTAATATCGTCAACAAAATAATAACATCCCGGGATAACTTTTGACATGTAATTTTCATTAAAATTCTGTATTTTTTCCCAAATCTTCCTTATCTTTCAAAGGTATTTTATTTTGCGAGCCACCTTATATTCCTTTTTAATTTTTTATTTAAATCTTCAATTTATGAGTGTGATTTACCCCTCTTATGCTGATGTAGCATACTGACACTTTGGATATGTAGTAATACCAGAAAATATTTTAAATAAGTTAATTGAAATCAGTACCGTGCGAGCAAAAATTATTTGCATCAAAGAGGGCATTGCATCTAAGAACATAATGCTTAGCCGTAGAGCTTAATACCTGTTGGGTGTCAGTAACTACCTGAATTAACAGTCAATCAGTTATTCCGTCATTTTTGACAGACAAGTAATTTGATTCATCGCTAATTTTTCCAATTTCTTGGCACGTTAATATAATAATCTAATAAGTCGCCTATATAGGCACAGTTATCTATACTTCTAACTTTTCGTCTTTGGTTGTAAAAATTAGAGAGCTACGGTTTTGATTAACGTCTAGAATCTTAATTTTCTTTTTTTTATCAAAAAATAAACATCGAATTCTTTTAATTTAAAGAAAGTACTTTTTTTCTTAATATTAAATTTAGTAATCGTCCCCTAGCGGGGAAACGTGGTAATCAGTCAAATTACCATGGATAGAAAAACACTATCGAATAATACCAAGTTTGTTAAAATCCGGTCAGCCCAAACTCAGTTTTTATATGAAGCAAACTTTGAGATTGAGTACCCCTTAATTGGGAAACGTAAAGAGAAAACCCTACTTTTAAAATTGATTATGTCTATTATGCCCTCTGGCGGTAATTTCGCGAATTTGGAAATAATTTCCACCCATTTCTCTTGGCAGTATTTACTAACGATATTTTTTTTCGAAGTCTGAAAGATCAACGGTCCCTGTGATAAGGTCAAGGACCGTTCTTATTTAGCCTCTCGGTACATAGGTAACCTACAACTCCAAGAATCCCCTTAAACCGATTTAGAACAAAATTGGACAATAAACGTTCGTAGAATGCCATCTTTTGTTCGCCATATTGGATTTTTAACAAACTTTTTTGACAATGAGACCACTTTATGCAAAAGAAAACACATATTCGTAATCTACGATGCAAGTAACCCCATAAACATTTACCTTTAGATCTGCACAACTTATCTCGTGCGCAAACAAAAGTTAAGTTTTATGGCTAAGCCAGTTACATGCCTTGCCGCCCTACAGGTATGGACATGCGCACAACCCTCTTGTTATTAGGTTTTTCTTGTTTGGTGACATCCCCATCAAACAACACTCTAGAACCGGCTGGGCGCCATTTTTGTCGTTATGTTGCTGGCCAAGCTCTTGCATAAAGTACAGAGGGAGCTAAACATATCTCCCTCTCTTACTGACTCATAGGGATTTTGTGTCTTGAGTCAAAGTCTTGACTAGATCCTTAAACTATTCCCTGATTGGAGAAATTTTACGCGCTTTATTTTATCTAGCTGACTAGTAGATATTAATCGGGTGAGTCCTACGTCTTTGCTACCGCTACCGCTACCCGATGTCCACTGTTTTTGATACGGGTTTCCATGTCGAAATATTAACTTTTAAGCATATTTCTATTATAATTTCGTTATTGTTGTAGGTTGGATGTTAGGTTAAGTATGTGTGTTATCCGGGGTTGTTGATCACTTTGTGTTAATTCTTTATCGCAATTCAAAGTAAATAAAATTAGTTTTTTAAAACATTCGCAGCTTTCCGCGCTTTCTAGTTGCTTTAGAAAAAAATGCAGGTGGAAGAAGTGGATCGTCCCTTGCCAGATCAAAGTGGGCAGAAGTCACGGCTTGGAAATAGCAATGTTTATTCTATCTATGTTTTACTTTGGAATATCGACAAATATACTTTATTTTGTGTTGAGATTTACGATTTATTATTATTAAGATTATTATGCTATTATTATGATTATTATGCTGCATTTAATTATTCGGTAAGTTTTTTGTTCTAGTTTTTTTTGATTTGATATTTTTGGCACTACCTGTTTCAATTATAACCAGCCGCCACTGATTCCTGGTTAAGTTAAATTATATTATTGTTTCACCTTTAGTAACTCATTGGTGGGTAAAATATGGGTATAGGATTGTGCCTGGTCAATTGACCGCGGCCAATTGACCGAGATTTTGCAGCCTCTTGTGAGAGAAATTGATCCTTATGGGGTATTGAAAACCACTCGCTCAGGAAAGCTTGTTTATATAAATTACAACTTAAAGCTGTTAAGTGACAGTGGAAATAAAAAATATGGAAATTCGGAGGAACCAGCGCTAAATTTCAGTAATGAGGATGCTGGATGAAACGAGTGATTCAGATTCCGAAGAACATAAAGGCAATGCCGGGGGTGAGTTCAGTGACGAAGATGATGTACCTTTATCTAAGCTAACTACCAAGACCAGCACTGCAAGCAGTCTCTCATTTCATCATCAGTCAGTCACTCACTCATTACTTCATTAGTAATTTAGTATTGTTAGATTAATATTATACATATAATATGACATTTATGTGTCATTTTTCTATTTTTTGTACCTCAGAATGGTTTCTTTATTTTTTGTTAGCTGTTTTTTTATAAAGACACGTCTCTATGTATTTACTCATGGCTTCATTTCTTTTGACTATTTAACTAGAGTGTTTTACACTGGCAAAATGTCATAGCAACGGCCGGTCTTCTACTGGCAAAATTACTACCTGCACCTACCTGGACAAAATTCACATGTGATTTTTGCCGCGGCAAAATTTTAATAAAATTAATTGCAAACTTAAGAGAAAAAGCACCAGATCAAGTAATATCATCAAATCAAAATCAATCAAATAATGCACAAACGTTTAATTATCACAACTGTAACTTTTACATCAATAAATAAGTAATTTTTTTGTTTTATTCTTAAATAAAAGTTTTCTAATTTTATTGTTCTTTGTCTTTTTTCTAGTTAAATAGTCATGTCGAATACCACTCGAGAAAAAATTGTGTAAGCAAAATTGTTCTCAAGGATTTATTTAAGTTTGTTGCTTTTAAGCAATTTCGCTCATGACATTTTCGACAAAATCACTCGCCTGACGGCTCGTGATTTTGTCAAAAATGTCATTCGCGAAATTGCCAAGCAACAAACTTTCATACCTTTCGAAAATTTTGCCGACAAAATTTTATCTCTTGTGATATTATATGTGACAAAACTGAGGAATTTGACCGGGGCTTAGTCAATTGACCACAAAAGATTTTGACGGTCAAAATCCCAACCCTATATGGGTATATTCCCTGTTATGCCGTAACGTTGGTGTTAAGGTGTGTTAGTGCTTAAGGGTTAACTAAAGAATGCAAAACTAAAACAGAAATGTGCAAGCTAAATTAAGTTATGTCAAATTCTATGACGAAGCTATGTTACAGCTTCGTAAGTGTGCAGAATGCTCGGGCTAATGTAATGTTTTAAATGTTAATATCAGCATAGGTGTAGTTTACCTTTTGTTATTTATTGTATACAGGATAAATCTTTAACTGGAATAAATTCGGTAACAAAGAAACAATTTCTTTAAAAAATCCAAAAAGGTACCTTTTATTTTTGCTCGGTAACAACAATCAAAAGGCAATATAAATAATAATTTATGTTAGCAGCCATATTTATTTGATAAGTACCTACTTAATATTTTTACAAAAAAAAACTTGTTGGTCCGAATTAACAATTATTTCTTAAGTTAGTTATAAAATGCTAAAAGTAACGCCTTACATTTTTTACGACATTCAATTTTTTAATAAAATATGGATTAAGTATAATTGATTTAATTTTCATGTAGATACATTCTAAATTAAACATTTATCAGTGGTATTTATTATAAATAATATAGGCAGTAGTTTAATAACTGACTAAGTATTTTCTTATTTGCCTACTGGGCGTTAAAGGTCAGTTTCAATATTTTAAATATGTTAACCGTTCATAATATTAAAATATTTTAATTTTCCTAACTTTCAAGTTTGTGCTGGCTGTGGTAGAGACAATAAGACCAAACCAAAGAGAATTATAAATATATAATAATAAAAACATTGTGTTTGATTTGAATAAACATGTTTTATGAACGCCTACTAACACTGTAAGTTCATTGAGAAAGATGTATAGTATCGGTAGGTATGTAGTAATAGTAAAATGATTTACAATAATAATAAAAATAATAATATAAATTTATTGTTGTCCATTTTTTAACATTATTAAATTGTTACAATTATATAGGAAATAGTACAAATTAAGTGGACAAAAATAGGCCTTAGTATGGCAGCCATCTAGATTAAATCCAGATACTATTCAGGCCCTAATTTATATTGAAGAATTGAAAATCTAACTAAAACTAATAAAATCTTTTAAATTTGAGAAGCGCTAATGGTTTAATTAATATTATATACCTAAGTGTTCAAGGGGAAAAAGCATATAGGGGAAGGTTGCCTATATTGAACCGCTACCTAAATTGGACCACAGTAGGTACATTTCTCCGAAACTAAACAAGTGCCATATCATCTGGCAATACTGTAACATACTTCCACCTAGAACCTTTGATCGGCAACAAACTCAACTAATTGGCCGTTAGTGCGTGGCGTGTATAGAGCAAAACGTAATTTACACAATTTTAATGTAATATTTTTAGGATTTTCCTAAGAATTTACCTTAGAACCATAAAACTCTAAGCATAATCTTTTTATTTTAAGTAAGATTTTCTCTTTCTATTTTTCCTATTACCATGCCATATTTGTTTTTTCTTGCTTCTTTCCTGGGTGGTTTTGTAAAACACGTGATAGTTGCTTAAATTGGACCACTGGGATTGCCAAAATTGAACCAAGCCAAAATTTAGGCAATGTTTCCAAATTGTGCAAAAATAATTTTTCTCTTTAAATAAGTTAATGTCATGAACTAACACCATTTCAATAGTGCTAAAATCTTTTTTCTTTGAGTTAAAAAATAAAACTATGACTGGTCCACTATAGGAAACTAATAGGTACTTTTTTTTGCATTAGGGATGTCTTCTACCGAAATTTTGATTGTAAATTTGATGTTTTTTTGAAATATAAGTATAAAACTTCCTATTCCAACAATTTTATTTTTTTTTAACACCTAAGCTTCCGATTTAAATCATGTGGTCCAATTTTGGAACCACTAGGTGCAATTTAGGCAACTGGTTTCCTATATTGAACCACTTGTAGAGGTTTTTTTATATAGCCTGGTATATTATAGATACTTTGAAATAAAATTCTGCAATAAATCCTGCAGTCTCAAAAATACTTCTGTACGTCATTGAAAGGCCATTGCGGCGACTTTCTGTCACAATGCTTCTTCACCAGGTCTTAATTCTTCTTAAGCTACTGAAGAATCGTTCAACAGTACACGCCGTGCAAAATTAAATAATCATGTGAGGTATTTTAGTAACATGGTTAATATTTGAGTGGGATGTAATTTAGATAATGCAAATGATGGGGTATTCACCTCAAAAAAGCGTACTAAAAGAGACCTAATTATGAGGTCCTAATACGATTTTATTAAATACCTTTCCTACGTACCTTTAGGGGGGAGGGGGGGTAATAGCCCTCTCCTGCTCCTCTCGGTCAACGCCCTGGCCTAAGACGTTGGTGTAATGTTGGTACATACAAATTTAAGATTAAAATTTATAATGTTCTTAAAAAGAACATAAATATTTGGTATTTGTTGTAGCTCCTTTGTTAAATAATTAAAAACTTTATTTTTATTTATTAAACTTCTATGAATTAATTTAATGCTTTTTCTAAGTATATAGTGCAGTATTTACCAAAGTCATAAAAAAAACGTAAACTTTTCTTCGAAAATTAGTTCATCAATGTGTAAATGAAATGAAAATGGATTGTCCTATACAAAAAAAAACGTTTCAGTATAAGTTATTTTATTATATTATGAATATTTAAATAAAGCGGTTTGTCGTCGATCGAAATGATATCACCAATGGCGTAAATATTATGTATGAGCTTTATACCTTTACATTAACACATATATTTCACTGAAAATATTAGCTGTGCAGTTCACATTACGGTAATTTTTAACATGAAGTAATTTTTTTCATTATTATTTTTTATTATTCTTTATATTCCAATTTCAATGGTTATATTGAAATCTAGGTTAATAAATGTAATTTTACATTTTTAAATTGCGAACAGCAAATCAATAAAACTCGTTTTCCAATTCAAACATCCCCTGATTTACTTAATTGGTCATTTTTCAAAATTCTTTTTCTTGCATTTTAGTTTGTAACCACCTTCTGGCAATCTAGACTATTGGGTTCTTATTTTTTCCGTTCCTTTTTAAAAGGTGCTTGTTAATCAATATCATTTATCTACACAAACATTTCAAGGAGAAATTCGTAAAAACTTAATTAACTACATAATATAACCTAACGCACTGCCAACTAAAACATTTCCAAAGAAATATAAAAAACGTGTTTAAATTGTGCGAATAATGTTTTAATCAGTGCTATTTTTGGAAACTGTACTTTTGCGGTAATTGGAACTGACTAAATCAAGTTACATTAAAGTGGCTTCTTAACGACACTGTTGATTGAAAAAGTAAATAACGACATTAATTATTAGACTTGTAAACAAACTCTTACCTCACAGTTTACCCTCGTGAAGAGAACGAGATAAGACACCGTTAAATCAGCCTATAGCAGCGATTCTCTAAAGACAGGATATAACCATCATATTTGCTTAGAGCTATATCCTAACTTTGAAACGAGGCTGGAAAATCTTAGTGGAATCTATATTAATTAAAAAAAGATGTAATAAAATTAAATATAGTTTAAAATAACTAAAACACGCTTCAATAATGAATTAGACTAAAAAGCGGAAAATAATATAGTTTAAAATAATTCTTAAAATTCTTAATATAGGCAGAAAATAATAATGAACGATAAACATTAGTATTATTGCGAAAAAAGCGTGGGGCGCTTTGTGCTATATTTTTCGTATATCGAGCACCCCTCGCTTTTTTCACAATAATAATACTTATGTTTATTATCGATCATTTATTATTTTCTGCCTATATTAAGAATTTCAAGAATTATTTTAAACTATATTTATTATCCGCTTTTTAGTCTGATTAATTATTAAAGCGTGTTTTTAGTTTTTTTAAACTATATTTATTTTTCATTTTTTAGTTTGAGTTATTGTTAAGAAAAAAAAATTGTTTTCTTTTGATTAGATTAAGCTACATTAGTAGATTATTGTAGATATTGTCAGCGGTAAGTCTACAAAATTTAAATTAAATCTGACCGTTTAAAGTGGATCAAAATCGGGTTCAAAGAAGTCGGTTACAAACAAACAAACATACAAACCCGGACAAACCCGATCGTTTATGCCGAATTATAAGAAAAGAACGATATTTGCAAATTTCTGAAAATTCTGACATATTGCCAGGTGTCAAATTTTGACAAGAGAATTTTTTGCGTATTTTTTCAACTTTCCACCGTCAATATACAGGGTGTCCCATAACTTATGGGCCGTAGAGTAACTGGAGATACTAGACATCAAACTAAGCCGATTAAGTCATATAAGTTTTTTCGGATTGTTACTCGTTCTAGAGATACAGGGTGTTGAAAGTAAAAGTTTATTCTCGAAAATAAGCCATAATTTTAAAACCGTTTAATGAATTGAATTGAAAGTTGGCAGTATTATGTTTTTATGAGCAAGAAATAAGAATTTGTAGAAATTTTTAGGTTTTACACTAGAGGGCGCTAGTTGAATACACTGGGCTTCATAAATCTATGATTTTTTTTCTTACCTGTGATATTAGGTGTTTTTCAATTAAAGTTTCTTAAAGAAGGGCATTTTCTGAGTCAAAAAGGTGTACTTGATTGATCTTAATATCTTTAACGGTTTTCGAGATATTTTCCTTTAAACATCCCAAAGCATAAAAAAACATAGTACAATATTAAATTAATATTTTAATTATCACAACGCAATAAATTCGAAACAGTGGAACAAAAACTAGAAGCTCACTTTAGTAAATGTTGAAAGTGACCACCGTTGACTCAATACACTTTATTAAACTTTTAACTAAATAAATAATAATATTAATAATAATAATAATAATAATAATAAACTTTTACTTTCAACACCCTGTATCTCTAGAACGAGTAACAATCCGAAAAAACTTATATGACTTAATCGGCTTAGTTTGATGTCTAGTATCTCCAGTTACTCTACGGCCCATAAGTTATGGGACACCCTGTATACAGGGTGATTCACGGTGGATGGAACGTTAGACGTTTCTGACGAACCAGTAAAGGAATCGTTCTGAAAATTTGGTCGTTTACATAAACGGACACGCTCTACCTATCTAAAATATTTTTAATAATACAGTGTTGCCGCTTCCACACAAAAATAATAGCCACTTCGATATTTTAAATGGAACACCCTATATATTATTAAATTTTTAAATTCTACATAAAATTATAATTATTTTTTAATAAAAGCAATATTAGTCTATGCTTTATGGTTTCCGAGATATTGTCTCTTGAAAAATGACATTTTTAAACTTTGACAGCTTCTAGCTTTTTAACTGTACGTCTGAGAGCAAAACGGCTTACATGTCCCTATCTTCGATTTTTATTATCTTTCCAAAAGTAACAACTTCCGGTCAAACCGGAAGTATTATATTTCCTACATCCGGTTTAACCGGAAAATTACACTTTTGAAGAGATAATAAAAATCGAAGGTAGGGACATGTAAGCCATTTTGCTTTCAGACGTACAGTTAAAAAGCTAGAAGCTGTCAAAGTTCAAAAATGTAATTTTTCAAGAGACAATATTTCGGAAACCATTAAGCATAGACTAATAATGCTTTTATTAAAAAAAAAATTACAATTTTATGTAGAACTTAAAAATATAATAATATAATATAGGGTGTTCCATTTAAAATATCGAAGTGGCTATTATTTTTGTGTGGAAGCGGCAACACTGTATTGTTAAAAATATTTTAGATAGATAGAGCGTGTCCGTTTATGTAAACGACCAAATTTTCAGAACGATTCATTGACTGGATCGTCAGAAACGTCTAACGTTCCATCCACCGTGAATCACGCTGTATAAGACCTTATAGTTTTTTCACTAAGGTGGCATTTTCAACGTCATTTAATCCATTACCAACCTATTCTCGTTATTTTTAACCTTTACCGTTTTTTTTTAAGTTTATTACTTTATTAACTAACATTTAATTAAAATCAATATCGTCTACGCATTATTTAGATCATATCTGACATTTTACCAAAATATTAATGCATTTCATTGTTAATTTGGGAACAAAACGTGTGCGAAAGAAAAATGACACAATAAAGTAAAAAAAAATCTTACCAGATATTTTTCGCTACACGATTCTCCTAAAATAATTTATGAAATTCCTTGATATTTATTTAATAGGTCAATCTAGGGAATATGCTATATCGGCATTGATTTTATTTAAATTTTGGGCAAACGCTATTAAAAATAAATAAATCTACGCAAAATAGGTTATAGGTTGGCAAGCATTTCGTCAAAATCGCATCTTCGTTTTATACCTGACAGCTGTCAAAATTTGACAGGAAAATTTTTTGCGTATTAGATTATTGTATTGTCAGCGGTTCTTGATAAATGTACAAAATTGAAATTAAATCTGACCGTTTAAAGTTGGTCAAAATCGGGTTCAAAGAAGTCGGTTACAAACAAACAAACAAACATACATACAGGTGAAGGTAATAAAAGCGTGTTAATAAAATTCACAGATCTTGCACCTTACGCAAGCATCCTATGTATTGAAAATACCTGACACAGCTTTAAAATTTTAATGACCTATGTCATGTAATTAAAGCCCACATTCTAATTTGGATTTTGTAAAAGTTTAAAAAATGTTCTTTAATTTTACAGTACTGGTTACATAAAAACTATGGATAATTTTAAATTCTTCACCTCAAAAAACCCCAAAATCCTTAATTTCGTGCTGCTACCTATGTCATTTCGTTAGGAAATAATCCCAAAAAAACGAAAACAAAAATAAAACTTTGACACCCTGTATCTTATTGGTTGTTATCAATTTTGGGATAATGCAAGTTTAAATAAACCGCATTATTTCGCCTTAAGAAGCCTACTGTTGCTCTGTGTCCCATTACGTTTGGGACACCCTGTATATTAATTAAAACATATTATAAATAATCCCAAAAAAATGAAAACAAAAATAAAAGTTTGACACCCTTTATCTTGGTTGTTATCAATTTTGGGATAATGCAAGTTTAAATAAATCGCGTTATTTCGCCTTAAGGAGCCTGCTGTTGCTCTGTGTCCCATTACGTTTGGGACACCCTGTATATTAACTAAAACATATTATATTAAATGTATGGTTTTATTTCTAAGAATAATTAATATTAATTTGTTTATAAACAATAATATTCACATAGCAGACCAACCAAGGTGAACAATTGCCTTATATTCAATCGGTCATATTGTCTAAGCCTACTTATGCTATGTTTTTAAATTATACTTATTTACCCAAGCGTTCAAAATAGACCATGAAGATTTTCATGAGATAGGTAGGGGTACAAAATATAACCAATCACCCGGTACAATAACATTTTCTGAGAAATCAATAATAAAAAAATTATCCCATTTGTTAACCAAATTTGGGCGGACCCTGTAATATGCAATTATTGTGCTCCAACATTTTGCCTCCCGCTTTTTTTTCGATATAATATTCCGATTTAAATAACGTGAACTTACCTTAGTTATAACTTATCTCAATAAAACACTTTTTAACAAAGTTACTATGGCGTTCTTTAAAACACAAACTAAACTAAACATTATTCATTATTTACTTGCCGACTTTACGCTGATTCATATTTATATGTCTACCAAGTCTTATCAGAGTATTATGTTACAAGACCGATCTAGATATTGCGCTGTTGGCCGCGACAGACGGCGGAGCGACATCGACATGAGCGACATCGACATGCAATGCAAAGTTTGCGTAAACACGATCCCAATAGTATTTTCAATACTAAAAAGATCGCATCGATCTACAAGGCAGGTTTTCTCACAACCGAACCGTAGAGGAATAGCACCTAACCTAATCGCTGCAATAGGTAAGAAATGCTTTGTTTAGTTCAAAGTTTTAATATTTATTTACTATATGAAGCAATAAAGTAAATAACTTTTGCTGCTTATTGCGTCTTAAATAAAATTCTACCAAGTTTACGTTAGGCTAGGTCGTTCTCCTTTAAACTCTTTTTGCTTTTCTTATTGTTATTATGGCTAGCCATTAATATTTATGCAGTTCTCTTTGTTAAGAATACAGGGTTACCCAGGTAACGCTATGAGTTCTGACTGGTAGAGAAGATAAAGGTGCATGCAATCAAAAAGTGAAAAAAAGTGTGACTTTTCAGAATCTATAATGCCTATATTATTTATATATTTGTAGGGGTGTAGTTAGTGAATCTACAGGCATTACCGCAGGTAATGAGATTCGTATTACAAATTTTTTATGTTGTATAGTAAATTTTCAAATTTGAGACACTTTTTTTGTAAATTCGAAATAAAATTCATCATTGAACAAATTATTATTATTATTATTTTACAAAATCGCTTGCTTGGTGTATTAACAAAACATCGCAATAAAGAATCTACATTAAAATTGCTATCTAGAGAAGTTATTGAACTTAACGTTTGTTTTTTGTCAATTTTCCCATAAAATGAAAGGTTGCCTAACTTGAGACACTACACCAAAAACTTTTGAGGCTTTTAGATATCCCATCTCTTTATTACGCACAGCTTTCACCATATCGTGAGGGTCACATTTCTTGTGTTTTTTAGGTATCTGTAATAAATTATCAAAATATTTTATTGGGTGCCTAATTTAAATACAGCACCATTTAGTATCTCAAATTAGAAATTCTCGTTATACAAATTGACAACAATATTTTAGGTTAGTTATGAAAGAATACAGCCAAATTTTAATGAGACATCATTAGGCAACACCTAAACTAACTACTTCGACTCATAAAATATTTTATTTCCACTTACGTTGACTGCAAATGACGGTTTATTTACACTTACACTATCAAAAAAACTTTACGACTCAAATTGGAAGAAAAACGTACCAGCGCAGAAATAAACGACCTGACGCGCTCAACGAATTCTTTACCACTGCAGTCTAGTTTATTTGAGTAAGTTTACGCCACTTTTGTTAGATGGCGTTACATATACGTTAATATGCGGACCTATCTCAAATTAGGCGCCTATCTCAACCCAGACGGCACAAATACATTGCAAGCATATTCCCAGGATATTCAATTAGCATATTCATATATGCCAGGAATATATCATATCTTACGTGGCATGTATTAGGGATATTCAGGGGATATTCAAGATCACCACGAAACATATGCCAGCAAGATATTTTTATCTTCTGAAATATATCCTGGTTATATCTAATGCATGTCCCTGGTATATCTAAAATTGATGATTTCTGTTCTTATTGGTTGTTTAAAAATTGGTACGAAACATTTTAACTAGTGATTTTCTGCTAAAATTAAGGGGGTTTTCATTTTTTTTATCCCTACCCTTCAAGTTATTATAAAAAAGTAATATAAAGTACTGTTTGGTAATAACATACACTTTATTATTTAAAAAAAACATTTTCGTACATCCAAAACACAGCTCGACGAAGCTTACAATAAATGTGGTAAGACTGACTGTGGGAAAATATAATAATAAATACAATACAATACAAGTTATTTATTTGTTACAACGAAAAAGAAACAATGTTTTTTTTTTCAAAGTAGGAATAAAATAGTCATAAAATATTCACTGGGAGGAACTCAAAACAAAATACTCAGTACATTAAACCGTTAGGACTAAAAATACACTAATATTACATACATTTAACCTTTGGTCTTGTCCTTGGTCTGTTTTTTTACTTTTCTGAGAAAAGACTTCTTCATTCTGAGAAACTAAATACAATTTGGTTAGGTACTTACAATCTCTTTCTTGCTAAAAATTCACCTTAAATCATATATTATTATGTATTTTAAATAGACATATACAACAACAACATACATATAATAATTAATACAAATTCAAACCATTTTTATTTATGTTTTATGCAAGAAATCCATAAATATTTACCTTAAACTTGTATGAAGAAATCACAAATGTATGACAGCAAACGGGGTTTCCAAAGTGAAAAACTCTTTTAGCTGTCTATTTATTACTATAAATGTAGTCATATTTTATAGCATTCATTTATTTGGATAGTTTGGATTATTTATATGTTTTCAATAGTCATACTGATTTGGCACGACATTTAAAAATAAACAATTTTGGGACACTAACCACATAATATAGGCAACACTGTAGGGCAACAGTCAATGACGTGGTCGGCATGAAAATCAAAATGAAACCGAACGTCAATATTGATACTATTGATACAAAAACCAGCATACAAAAACAATAACCTAGTTCCTTTTACGTTACTTTTAAGTGGCATAGCAAAGCACACCAAAGATTTTTTCCTGCCCCCTTGCTGCGGTTAAGCATGCCCCTCTATATTTCTCAAACAATTATAGTTGTTGCGAGCAACTTAGCTCAGCGATGATATATCTATACTTTTCTTAGCTGTTTAAAGGAATCAAATGGAAAGTACCTAATAATAAATAAGGGTTATAAAAAAAATGTAAGAAATATTTTCATCATAATCACCAGAAACATGTGAATAGATATTTTTTTAAATTAGGGAAAAAGGTTTTTTTCTTAATTTTAATATGCAGGTGGAATATCTTGCCAATATGGAAACCAAATATTCTCTGCATATCTGTTAAACATATCCCTGGACTATTGCTTTTGCATATAAAATATTCGGCATATTTAGGGGATATTCCAGGAATATTGCAATATATTTTGGTAAATAAGATATATTAGGCATATTCCAGGGACATTGGATGCCGTCTGGGAAAATTGGGTCTCTTCCTCTACACGGGCCGCTTATAAAAATAACTTCTCTAGACGTACAAATTTATCCGATTTTTTATTTATTTCGTTTGAATTTTAAACGCCTATATTGTGTCGAGACAAATAACCTAAAACATATTGACCGGATGCGGTTTAAAGCCTTACAATAAGAGATAATTATCTTCAGTAAATACCGGGTCAGAGTCTACATAGTTACATAACTACTTATTATGTAAGAAATGTGGTATTTTGCAATATTATCGCCCGTGCAGCCTGTGCTAATATAACATTTTTCTTTATCAACAGAAGCAATAGGAACACTACCCAAGCATATAAATATACTGGGGCCGATTTATCTCGATATTTTCTTTTTTGAACCGTTGCTCTACTGAATCTTGATTGTAAACCATTAAAATTTGAATTGTGTTTTGAATCATAATATTAGGCCAATGGTTTTTGCTAAAGTAAGACTGAATTAGGGGAATACCGTATTAGTCAATAGGTTTTGGACTTAGAGAGCTTAATAACTTACCGTATATGTTAAAGAACTAGAAGAATAAAGAATAAGAGCTGACAAAGAAGTTTAATTTAGCTGTGTGCCTGTTTCAGTTTCAAGATGGATTTCATTCTTTACATCAAATATTTAAACGGAAAAAAATAATGGATAATATTAAAAAATACACACAAAAAAATCTAGTATCCAGTTGAACCTAAAAGTTTCAAACTGAAACTATCATATACATGAATAGGAGCAATGCTAAAGTAAAATTAAATAGAAAATACCTTAGCATCAAAATATAGTTTTAAATTAATACTACATTATTTTAACTTGACTCTACTTTAGTTTTAGGGTAATAAAAATAAATGATCAACCTATCAATAATTTTAGTTGCAGATATAGTATACGTTAATATTGGTTTGATTCAAAGTATTCTAAGAATAAATATTCGTTATTTTCGTTTTGAGTATGAGTTATTATTAAGTTGAATATACGAAGTTGCATTTGAGCACATATATTTTATTTGTATCTTCAATTTGTGACTATCCTACATTCTCATCGAAACTAGACAATTATGATCATCTTAAAACTAGTTTATTATTAGATAGAGTAAAATTTAAAATCATGTAGTTTTAAAACAGATAGATCTGAAAGGACTATATTATTTAGGTCAGATAGGATAAGCTCACCGCAGTCAATAGAATTGTACAATGTCAAGTTAAAATGTCTTTGTGACATAGGTAACAAATACTATTGTGATATTACCTTAGGTAGTATCTGATCTGAATATAGCCCTAACAGATAACTGATAAATAAAACCACTTTTTATTGCTTTTGGTTTTATTAAAAAAAAAACAAGTAATAAAAAACCATAACTATAACGAATATAAAATTTCCTCCATCACACTATTACACAAAACGCGCAAAATAGAACACACACTACCAGCATCGGTGAGCATTGACGCGCGACCTCTGCGTGGATGTTAAATAACGACTAAAGTAAACGTATTTCGGTCGTTTCCTCGCAAAACAAGAGGTCACGTGATGCAAATAGCATCAAAGAAATAATAAGAGTTTAGATTTTATTCAAGTTAAGCATAGAGACTGTCTTTGTGCTCGCTGTGAGAATACAAATTTATTCTTATTTTTAAACCCATCATAGTATATTTCACTTTGACCACAATACTTATTTTTAAAACAAGTATAAGATTATCTTGTTATGATGATGATGTAATCTCTTTATGAACATAATTTTGATTAACTTGATGATATAATTTAAAACCAGTAGTAGTTTAAAAATGAATATATTTTAGTCACGAAATAAAGCAAGTTAGTTTCAAAATAAGGCTATTTGTTTGAGCATTACTATAGGCTTGTTTTGAGAGTAGTTTTATTTGTATGTACAATGCGTGATATGAAAATTTAGGTCTGATTATTTCCTTCCTATCAATTTTGACCAATCACTGACAAGAATTCGTATGTCATATTTAATTTTCAAGTGGAAAAATTGCTTGACAGCTCCTCTCAGTAATTTTCCCGGAAAAATGTTTGATAGGTACTGTCAAAATAAAAAATTGTTGAATTTCTATCTAGTTATCAGCGAATGACTTTAGCATAACAATTCCACATAGCAACCTAACAACGTTTTCATTTTAAATAATATAAAAAGACAGATAGGCTGTTTTTGACACCAAACCCAACATGGAACACTCCACAGACCTTAGAATGGTTTAAAAATATCCCTGTGAGAAGAAACAAGGTGTCAAAATGGACAAAAGAAGCTGCGGTTAGAACTGGTTTAAACACAAAAGATAAAACAAATACAAACCACTCACTAAGAGCGACAGCTGTCGGTAACCTAGCAAAAGCAGGGATCGAAAAGCAACAGCTGATAAAAACAACAGGACACAATCGACCTGGTTCCATAAAACCCTATTTACAATGGATAGTACAGTAACCATCACTCAACAATTATAAATGCTTTAAGAAATAGAAGCAAGGAGCCTGAAGCGTCTTCTTCTCAGGGGCAAATAAACCAAAACACTACTTTAAAAAAAACTTTTAACATTGAAAATGTTTATATTATCGCACGAGCATGTATAGTAGAGGTACACAATTCGAAATTATTGCGGGACATTTATCCCGACGTCACACCACAGTCTAACGACACCGAGTTAAAATTACTTGAGTCTAGGCGTCCGACCGCGACAGGAGGATCGAGCGAAAATTCACTAACGTAGACGAAGCAATGCGCGATTCTGAGTTGATGATTCGATATTCGATCGTTAGTTGATGAATCCTATATGTTCCATTTTTTTTTGTTTTGCTTATTGTTTGTTATTGTTTTATTCATTATTATATTTGCGATCCGCAGAAACACGTAAAATACGACCAACGTAAGTTTGATTTTTCTTTTTCCTACGACCACCTACGAAAATGATAATAACAGCACGGTTAACTTGGCTAGAAAGTGCTAAATATCAAACGCGTGTTGAAAAAAAATATTTCAACACGAGTGTGGAAATACAAAGCACACTATATTTAATTTAAACAGATGTCAATTTGACAACAAAACTATTTATTAAAAATAACAAACTTTTGGGACCCGTGGAGCGAATTGGGGTGCTGGGTGGGGTAAAGCACACGAACGAATTATTAATTTTGAAAAACGAGTTTGTTTGGGTTTCCGATATACAGGGTGCTAAACCTTTTTTTTGTTATTTTAATATTTCTTAAGAAGTTTAAGGATGAATTAATTTAAATTTTGCAAAAATTATAGATTTACCACTGACTGTATCCGAACGAACGTAACTATTATTTAAAATAATCTACAGAGTCCTCGTTTTTTTGGGGTCATGACCCTTTTACGCCCCACAATTTACTTAATACGACGTCAATGGCTAAGTTTAAGAACAAAATATGATTTATCAATTTATTTTTCAACTTTTACTTATATTGAAGTTTTTCACTATCTCTTACGGCCTAGAAGTTATTTTGAGAACAATTAAAGAATGTATTGTTAATATTGGATTATTTTTATCATATGGACCCTGTGTCCAACAATATTTTTACCACTTGCAAATTATCTAATACTAACAATGCATTATTTAATTTAATTGTTCTCAAAATCACTTCTAGGCCGTAAAAGATAGTGAAAAACTTTACGACAGGTAATGGTAAACGTTGAAGAATAAAATGATGAATTAGATTTTGTTCTTAAACTTAATCAGTGACGTCGTTTTAAGTAAATTGGGGGGGGGGGGGGGGGGGCATAAAGGGGTCATGACCACAAGAAATGGAGGTACCTCTAGATTATTTCAAATATTAAAAACATTAGTTCGTCTATTCTGGTAAATCTATTATTTGTGCAAAATTTGAATTAATCATTCCTAAAAATTCTAAAGGAATAATAATAAAACCAAAAAGAAACTTTGGCACCCTGTATATCGGAAACCAATGTAAGAAATCATTTTTGCTTTTGCTTAGTATGTACACAAAAAGTGTATCTTTATAATTTTTGATTAGATTAGCCCTTTTCGAGAAAATTTATTTATTAGGTTTTTATGTACGCCTATGAACAAATTTAAGTGCGAATCATTGCTTAGAAATCAACTAAAAAGAAAATACTTACTTTCTAGCCAATTTTAAGAAATATTTTAGTTTTCATATGTTAAAATTATTAATAAAATAATTTAAAAAAGAAAATAATGTTCTTTTATTCTGGAAATCAAACGGTTCCCGAAAGGATTTCATAAGTTATCAAATTTATTTTTATAAAATGCATCTGGTACTTTATTTTTGTTGAGATCTGAGCAATTTTGATTCACAATTAAATTTCTCCAGAGGCGTGCATGAAAATCTAATAAGGAAATTTTCTTGAAAAAGATACGCCCAATCAAAAATTATCAAGAGACACTTTTTATGCCTGGCTTACTAGATAATGCTATAAAAGTTTAAAACAATTAGTGGCGTGTCATTTTTTGCTTGAAAGTCTTAATACCGTTACCCATATCTACGCTCGCGGTTGAATTAAAAATATATTAATACTTGCAAAATGTAGCCTCTAAATAGCTATTTGTGTGTCACAAGCTTCAATGAAGTAGCTGTTACCATTCAATAATATTTTAGAAAAAAGTAAATATTTTAAAAAAGTTGAACACTCTGTATCTACAAAACGGAGCTCTTGCGGACCTATAATTATATGAACTTTTGGTCTTAGAATCGATCAAGGATTAATTACTTAAAGTTTACGAACTTAATTAATTAACACCCTGTATAATATCAGTGATAAATACCCTGATATACAGGATGTCCCATAACTTATGGGCCATAGAGTAACTGGAGATACTAGACATCAAACTAGATCAATTACGTCATTTAAGTTTTTTAGAAATGTTACTCGTTCTAGATATACAGGGTGTTAAAAGTGAACGTTTGTTTTCGAAAAAAAACCTAATTTGAAAACGGTTCGATTTATTAAATTTTGAAAGTTGGATTTATAAAAATTTGATCAACTAAATATTACATTCAAATCTATATTCCGACCAACCATTACTCAGACTGATTAAAACCTGGTTTAAACTTACTTGTTCCCAGCCAGCCTTTTTTACGCGTTTTATGTTAGAAATAATATTTTAGTTTTCTTTTGGCTGTTGTTCCGTTCTCAATTTTTATTTTTAGTTGAATCATAGTTAAATGCAAAAATATATGATGTGTTCATATTCATAAACTAGTATTTTTTACATTTTACATTCCTATACAAGGTATTAATAGAACTTGATATTGTAATAGCAACTATCATTAAATAGAATAGAATTAAAATACAAATTTAAATGTTGATAACTTATTAAATTAAGTAATTTTGAATATTAAAATTATATCAAATTTTTTAAGTACAAAACTCCGGTATATGTAGGTATAGATATCGAATATTTGAATATTTAAATTTTAACATGATATGTTCCAACCCTGTTTTATACCCTCTATTTTACTATTTTTTATATTATAAATCAATAAAACTTTAATCAACTAAATATTACATTCAAATCTATGAGTTTTCGCAGATGTCAAATCTCACAATAATAGTCACAAGCGTTGCACTTTGCTTCGGCATTTTCAATGTCCTCCCCGGTTGCATCTTTGTAAAGGACCGTGAATTTTTTTAATAACTTTTTTCGATTCTTTCAGAAATAACCCCACTTTTGAATTATTTTTTGGAAATAATTAAAATTTGACAGATAATGCGAATCACGTGACTACTATTTTTTTGCTTAATTTTCATCTTGATCGATGCAGAACTTGGTGCCAAAGTCAAATTTTGAATAAAGTTATTTATAAAAAAAAATCCCATTTAATAATAATAATAATAATAGTCTTTATTAAGAATATAAATTATAGATTACAATTCTTAAAGGGCGAAGTCTAGCTGATAAATATCAGCTAAAGTTGCCACAGTGGATCTTTGCCCGTGCGTCATCAATCAACGATCAGGACTCGACGTGGTTAATAACTCTGCATCCTTGTTTATTACAGTAACAAGTTTGAATAAAAGCATAAAAAAACGTCTCCAAAATTCCGCAATAATATAACGTGCTAGACAAGGATAAAACTATAAACTTCAGTTAATTACTTTCTTTATTTGTTTAGTTGACAACCGTTGTATTTTAGAACGTCATGGTCAACCTTATTTTGATCTGCCAATCTAATTCGTATTTTGTAAATCTGTGTGCCTTAGAACTGTTCCTGTTTCTAAAAATAGTTCTTTTTAGAGGTTAATATACCCACCATCTGTTTTGGCGGTAAGTATTTATGGATTTTTATAATAACTAATTTATTTATTTTAAATATTCTAACCGTGAAAGTTCTTTGAAACGTTTACGGCAGTAGCTAAATTCCCTTAAATGAAAGGATGTTAAAAATTTGACTTTTGCGATTTTAATAGTCCATAAAACACCAAACTTTTGTAGATTTTAAGCTTTAAAAATAGTATTAAATGTATAAACATTTGTTTGTCAATTTCTTTTAGATAATAGAGAATGCCGGGCAAAACTTAAAATAAATAATAATTTTTCGTGATATTATGTAGGTACGTTAAACGGTAGGCAGGCACGTCCATTTTATGAACTTAACTTAGTTTTGACTTTTTTCGTCTCGTAATTTTGATTTGATTCATACGATTTTGATGACGTAACAGTGATGACGCACGGGAAAAGAACCACTGTGGCGACTTTACTCAATATGATGCGGATTTTACTGGTCACACTGTATAGTAAAAGTAATTTAATAAATAATAACTTAATTTACTACATTTTCATGTGCTCTCATGTACCTATCTGATGAAAAAAAAAGGCTTTTAGATACCTAGCAGGTGCTTCTCAAATTGGGTATTTATTACACAAGCAAATGTATAAAGTAAAGTAAACATAAATGGAACAACTATTATTTTCAAAAATCGAACACGTCGATTTGGTTTTTAGATGCGTTTTTTTGAATGAAACAAATTATAAAGGATAAAACAACTTCTCAACCTTTATTTCTGTTTAAATTTCGTATTAATTTTTCATATTGATATTTTTATTAGTATGTAGTAGAAGTCTGCTTTCAATCAAAATATTTTGCTGTTATTCGACTATATTTTGCCTTGTACTGCAGAAACGCAAAAATAATGGGCTTCATGGACCCAGGTGGACAGTAACGAAATCGTTTCGTTCTTAATAGGACTTATCGAAACTTTAACACTTTTTCTGTCATTAAAAAAATAAAATATTAATTCAGAAGAAGAAAGGAAAATATATCACAGAGATATTTACCTCAAAAATAGATTAAGAAAAGGCAGTGTCTCTAACGTTTTGTTTCTCCAATGGCTTTATTTCTCTAATAGCATCTTAAAGAGCAAGTTTAATATTTACTTAAAGGCCGTCAAGTTCAATACTTCCTTTCTGCGGGCTGGGAAACGTCAACAAAACGAGATAGAACAATAATGGGAAAATCAAGTGTCGACCGAATCCCTCTTCCCGGAATGATAAAGGTTTCACATCTCAACATCAAAATAAATTACCCGCTACACGTATAAAAGTCATTATTATGTGGACAGAAAAAATTGGAATATTGTGTGAAAATATTTTTCTTTATCAAGATTTCTGGTGTGGCGGCGGAAAGAAAAAGTAGGTAGTCGGTGCGGCGGGACAAAAATCAAAAATTAGGTCAAATAAAAAAATATTTAGGGAAAAAGCAAATCTTGAGCTTTTTGGACTAGCTTTTTATTACTAATGTAATGTAATTTTTTTGCCAACGTTTCGGTTGTTTCGTTTCTACCTTCTTCAGGACTACAAAAAAGAAATGGACAACTTGTAAATTTAATTGTCTTTTGAAAATTGGTTTAAAACAAATAAAAATAAATACAGTAGGTTCAATGCACATTTAAGCATTGTATACCTCATTTACTTTGCAGAGGATTACAAAAAAACATAATAAAATATATTCTGTTGAATAAAAATAAATGAAAAAAATATCCAATGTAAACTGATGAATTATAAAAAAAAAATTGTTTATAATTGTTTTATTGTATAGGTATAATAACATCAACCAAGAACCTTTTATCCCCGGGAAAAACTTACCTCAATTAAAACATTAGTAGAGTCGTGAACAGTAATCCTGAAAACACTTTGTATCAGGGTAGTCAGCGAAACAGTTAAATAGACAGACAGACAACATGAATAAAAAAAATAGACATTAAAGTAGATAGGTAAGGGGGTGGGAGACATCCTGCTTAGTACGTTAACTTAAACGAGGTGATATACAATGTACATACAATAACATCTCAGTAAGAATTATAATATATTTCTATAAGTATAGAAAACATAATATTATGCAATATTTCCTTATAATATCAATATTTAACTTATTATTAGATCTCTCTGTGCCTGTTGTTCGAATCTTCCTAAATCTTTAAAATTCTGCTTAAATTTCGCCTGTGGGTCTATTTTCATAATGATAATGATAATAACTACTACCGTGCGAGCCAAAATTATTTGCATCAAAGAGGGCCTTGCATCTAAGGACGTAATGCTTAGCCGTAGAGCTTAATACCTGTTGGGTGTCAGGAACTACCTAAATTAAAAATCAATCAGTTATTCCGTCATATTTAACAGTCGTTACAAGTAATTTGATTCATCGCTAATTTTTCCAATTTCTTCAACAATTCACACAATGGGCTTTACGGAACAGCACAAAACATTCATGGTTGAAGCGTATTTTCAAAACGGGGTTAGAGTAAATGATGAGTGGCAATACAATCCGGGTTGGTGCATGGAGGATTTTCACGAACATTTTCCTAACGTTGCTTTTATTGCTGGGGATTTTTATCATTGCCTGAAAAGAACCCTGGCGTTGTTTAGGGAAACAGGTTATATACAACACAAAAAAGGAGCAGGAAGACCATCTGTTAGAATAGAAGAACTTGTTGCAAACATTCGTGAAATAATGCGAAATACGCCATCAAATTGTATAAGACGCCTGTCCCAAGAAGTGGGAACATCTTATGGAACAAGCAGGACGATTCGTAAAATGCAGCTACATTTATTTCCTTATAAAGAAAAAAAAACAAAAAATTACAGGAAAGAATTATCCAAGAATGTGGTAACATTTCTCCAGAGATGCTGGTCAACATTTTCGAAAATATGAAGAGACGTGTGAATTTATGATTGGAGCATGGCGGTGGCCAATTTCAGCAATTTATGTAATTATTTTTCTTTTTCTTTCTGTATATTCTTACTTTGTTAATTTTTGTAAACAACAAAAATAAATTTGTATTTGTCTACTTATTTTATTACTCATTAGTTTGGCATATCATGTCATAATATGAATTTGACAAAATTTTAACCTAGATTTGGTTAGATATATCGTCCCCATATCATTGTGATCTAAACCAAGCCATACGTTTTTTTAATCCCAGCCCTCTTTGATGCAAATCATTTTTGCTCGCAGGGTAAATCTTTTTTTGAAACTTTGGTAGTGCAACCATATTTTCTTAATAACATGGACAAATAACATTACCTTTCATTCCAAATCATTTACCATAATCATTTGATTTTGCTTTTTCCAAAACTCAAAAAGTTTTCAACAGGAAAGCTACTTAGGACCAATAAATAAATCCATGAATTATTATTTTGCAAGCTTTAAAAAATCATTCTCTTGAAAGTTTCTTGATAAAGCGAAACTTTTCCTCATAGCCAAAGGGAAATCGATTCCAAAAAAATTTAATGATTGTTGGCTTCATTATAGGTATTATCCTAACAAGTGCGGAAAGGATTTTTAAAATAAGGTCAATCGGGGCAATGGGGGACGATAATTCAATTTTCAGATATTCAATCACATATTAAAAATATGGTATAAATTACGTTTACGAAATTTTTGGACCTCAATAAATAACGTCTTAGCTTCATAGAACTTACTTTATAAACATGAAGGTATGAACAGAAAAAAATTTGTGCGTGTTTTTTTATTTTATGTACGTTGTCCCCGATTGCCCCGGATTAGGGGGTAAATGAAGACACCAAATTTTTACACATTAAACATATACTTATATTTAAATGGGGAAAAGGGAGACAAAGCTTCAAGACAATTAAAAACAGAATAGAAGTTTTATTGAAATTATTGATTATTTTCTTGCTTAACTAAAAATGTAAATTCTCGGGTTTAATAAACGTAAACAAAACTCTTTAAATTTTTAAAAAGCTATACAGATGAAGAAACATAACAAAGAGTTAAAAGTATTATTAAATGATATCCTTCGACTTTTTCCATTTTTTTTCGATATCTGCAATCGAGGGATTTACTGTCATTTTGTTTTTCCCCTCTATAAATACTTCCATTAGAAATGAATGTATGTCCACACATTCGACTTTTTGATTTTTTGGCCACCGAAAGTAGCTGCCTACCCTCTCCAAAAATATCAGTTTGACTTGGTCGTTGGGAAGAAGTTCTGTTACTTGATCGACGCACCACGTCTTAATGCTATTTATGACGATATACTTATCCCCAATAGCCCCCAAATTTTGTCCGCAATTCCCCCTTAATAACCTATTTTCGGGGTAATGGGGGACATGCAAAATAAGAAACTTTCGATTTACCAGCGACACCCAATCGTAAATATATCTCTTTTATACCATGTTTTTAAGGGCATTGTACAAAAAAAATAATAATATCTAACGAATTATTAAAATGCTCGTACTTACCAGAATATCCGACGAAACCGACATACAGAATATTTTATAGGTTATGTTTTGGGTTCGCGTAGGTCGGAACATATGATATGTGGAAGGCGTTTACCGAATGGCGTTCGACGGCCCACATGTACAGACTAGAAATACAGTGACAAATTCGACCGACAACATTTGATAAAAGTTTTATGGCCAGTGTCCCCATTTGCCCCTGTCCACATTTACCCTGATTGACCTTATTATACGAACGGAACAATAGTTCTTGCGGATAAATATTTTTTCCGCATCGTGCTGAAAAGTGGATCTTTTCGAACTAAAAGGTGTGCGGATAAACGGCAGATCACGCACGCTTGTTGGGAAATATTTTAATCAAATCAAATCAAAATACACTTTATTGTTAAAAGAAGTACCTACATCTTGTTAACAAAGCTTTGGAGAGTATTAAAACTGTTATGGCAATTACAATGTTCACTACTCGATAGACACAATTGCAACAAAATTAATATGTTAATATGCAGGAACTCGCTAGCGCTGACATAAAAATATTACGTTTTGGTAAGCACCTATAATAAAATACCCATTTAGTACGGAAATATTCCTGATACAAAAGTTTTTTAATAGTGGCCGTTTGATAGCTATCAGGTAAACTAAACGCACACGCTATAGAAAAAATAAAGTCGGCCATTTTAAAAGATATAATATCAATAAAATTACTAAATTTCTTATAAAAATTTAAAGGAGATACTTAAATATAATCTGTGACTGTAAACTCCATTAATGCTCTTCAAATTGAACCATTTCCCTTCCTCAATTACGATCATATTGGTGATTTATTTATTTATTATAATAATATAAAAACCTAATAAAGTTTCTTATTTTTATTAAAAAGGAATCTAATAAAAGCATCATTACATAATATTTATAACCTGTCCGACTTTATAATAAAAAAATTTTCATAAAATTTTAATTAAATTATTTTATAAATAAGGAAAAATTATAAACCACAATACAAATATTATTATTAACTATTTGGAAGTTGGCTTACCCTGATATAATTTTTAATAATCCACGATTTTGATTTTCTCTTTAATGTTTGCAGACTCAAAGTTTTTAAATAAGTTGGCAATATATTGAAAATTTCGATACCAACAATTAATAAAGCATTATTTTTTTAAAGTGTTTAATTAAAATTGTTATAATATAATCAAATACTTGTTTTTTTGTCTTGTTTTGTGTATATGATTAATGTTTTCGATATGTAATCATTTTTTTATTTCTATATAGGGTACAGTGTGTCCAAAAAAGTATGCAACATATGGGAAAGTTTTTTATCACCGATTTCTCAGAAAATTGTATTCCTTATAAAAGTGGGTGTATTCCTTAAAACTATAAATGCATATTTCATATTTCACCTGCGGCTAATAGTAGGGGAGCAATTCCATTTTTTCGAAATTGCCTTAATTAGTAGAAATACAGCAAAATTTTATATGGAATTGTTTTTGCAAATTAAAAACTTAGTTCAAATACGAAATTTGAGTTAGGTGTGTCAATTTTTAATTTTTTTTATATGCATTTTTTTAAAATAGGTTTTTGGACTTCAGCGTACTGGATGAAAATGACCAATAAATTAGGAATTATTTCCAGTAATTTGAATACAGTTAGATTCTATCATAATTTTGTTTAGAACATAAGTTGGCTAAAATGTGTTTAAGTAGGCGTGCAACACGCTAATATCTGAACCAACTCAAAACATTGAAAGGTTTTGAAAAGTTTGCAACTACTTAATCCATTTTTATTATAAACCCACGTTTAAGTTATTCAATAAATATATTAAAATTGTAACAAAACAAAACAAAAAATCGACCAGAGGTGTACCGTTTAGGCCAGTTTAGGGGAAAATAAAGATTAACCAAAAAAAATTAAAAATTGTGACACCTAACTCAAATTTCGTATTTGGACTAAATTACCAATTTGCAAGAACATTTCCATATAAAATTTTGCTGTATTTCTAATAATTAAGGTACTTTACTCTTAAGGCAATTTCGAAAAAATGGCGTTTGCTCTCCTACTATTAGCTGTAGGTGAAATATGAAATATGCATTTATAGTTTTAAGCCATGCACCAACTTTTATAAAGAATAAAATTTTCTGAGAAATCAGTAATAAAAAACTTTTCCATATGTTGCATATTTTCTTGGACACACTGTATACAGGGTGTCCGGAAAAGGAAGGTCAATCCGTTAACTATATATTCCAGGAACAAAAATAATATGACTTTTATATTGCCATTTTTCATTTTTGATCCTCATGTTCGATATTAAGTTTGAAATTATTAAAAACAGATTTTTTTTTAAATTCGAATATTACATAAGATATAAATTTTAATTTTAGTACATTGTCTTAGCATAAAAATTACATCTTTTGAAAAAAACAAAACAAACAACAATTGTCCAATTATCAAAATAGGGGGGGGGGGCGGTACCGGCTGACCATATTTTTTAGTACGTGCGCCAGTGACTTCCGAACTATATTTCTTAACGTAATCATTTGCTTTTGATTATTTATTGTTTCTTATAAAATTTTGATAAAATGATGTGTTTTGAAGATAATTCGAAAAGTATGGGTCCCTAACTGATGTTAACCCGTCTAATCATTTTCCAATGCTAAACCAAGTCAGCCGTTGTGGCATTACCATGGATAAAAGATATAATTAAGTAAAACTTTGCAATAGGTTTCACATAGGTGTAGTTAGGGGGGTACTTGGGGGTGCTAAGCACCCCCGAAATCTAAATTAGCACCCCCAAAAAGAATTTACAATATATAGGCTAATTTTAGAACTAACCTATTTTTATAATATACATTATATTATTATTATGTAATGAACTTTTCATATTAATATTTCAAGCATTCGAATTCTGGTACAAATTCAAATTTAGGTAGTTGCGGATTCTGTTCAAAATTTCTCTCCGTGTACCGTGTAGTTCACGCCCAGTTTACTTGTCAGAGCGGGTCTATGATCATATGAATCTCGTAAAATACGAGAGCGGCATAATAGCTTGTGCATGTCATGTTTTGCAATTCTGAATTAATTTGATAATTTAAATTTTACCAGTCGTAGTCGTTCAAATTCGCGGAAAGTTTTAGCCGGTATTTTGACTATTTTTTTTTGTTTATTAAGGTTTAATATGGTTTTATTGAATTCAGTTAAAGTTTAAAGTTAAATAAACACGAAAAAACAATGAGTGCGTCGTCGGATATAAAATACACCGTGGAATTTTTGAAAAAAATCTTTTAGCAAGTTACCATTGGAGGAGAAAGTGATTGTCAAGAACATTGAAAGACCTAAACCTGCTATTAACATCACATTAAAATATTTACTAAAAATTATTGACCAAATTTGGGCATGGTATTTTCTGCACCCCCACGTTAACATGTCACGTGCCGCCACTGGACTTCAGCACCCCCAGTGTTGACCCTCTAACTACGCCTATGAGGTGACAATACCGAAAGCAAAGGAATAGCCAAAAATAATGTAAGGACAGTGGCGTACAGATAAAAACCTGTAGTACTTAACCAGTTAGATGAAGTTATTTTATTGCCCTACTAAGAAGTTACTATTACTAATATTTTTCACATAACAGTATAACGTCACTATTATCACTCATTCAAGACAATAATCTAATATTACAAATGAAATAAAATTAAAACACCATAACAAGATAATTAATAATCAAAACATATTATTTTCATAATGTTATGAATCCGTTAGTAACAAAAACGAAAAAACAAACAAAATTTTAAAAAATACTCTAAAAAATTGTTCGCTATGACCTCCATTTTTTTGAATATTCATGCGAGCTGATCTCTCTTTATTAAAGAAAATATTGACCTTTGAAAAATATGTTATTTCAACCTGAACTGCTCTCCACTTATTACTGACGTAATAATAATTTTATGAAAATAATATGTTTTGATTATATATCTTGACGTTTCAAATTTACCTAATAAGTAATAGTAAATAATTGTCTAAAGAACGAGTGATAACAGTGATAACTGTTATGTGAAGAATATTAGCAATAGTAAGTTCTTAGTAGGGCAATAAAATAAAGTCACTAAACTGGTTTAGTAGGTACTATAGGTTTTTCTGGACGCAACTGTCCTGACATTATTTTTGGCTAGTCCTTAGCTTTCGGTATTGTCACATATTGCAAAGTTTTACTTAATTATATCGACGTGATTTAGCATTTGAAAATACTAAGCCGCATTAGCATCAGTTAGGGACCCATATTTTTCAAATTATCTCCAAAACGCATCATTTTATCGAAATTTTATAAAAAACAAAAATTAATTAAAAATAAATGATTAAGTAACTGAAAAAATATAGTTCGGAAGTAACTGGCGCAAGTACTAAAAAATACGGGGGATCAGCCGGTTCTGGACCCCCCCCCCCCTATTTTGATAATTTGACAATTGTTTTTTGTTTCAAAAGATGTAACTGTTTATGCTGAAGCAATGTTCCAAATTTGAAATTAATATCTTATAAAATACTCGAATTATTCAAAAATATGTTTTCAGTTTCAAACTTTCTATATCGAACGTAAGGGTCAAAAATGAGAAAGGCACATAAAAGTCATATTATTTTTGTTTAAGAAATAGATGGTTAACAGATTAACCTTCTTTTTCTGGACACCCTGTATACATAAAATAGAAGTTTTGTAATAAATTTGTTTTAAATGAAAATGAATATTATTAGAAACCAATTTGAAGGAAATAAAATATGTTTTGAAATGTTATTTTATTATTATATACACTTCCCCAACCAGTAATTATACCGTGTACCAATAGTTTTAAAAGTCTAAATTTAAAAAAATATTTTATAAATTTACCTTTTTTAATTTTACTTTTGTAAAAAATGTGGAAATCCTTAAAAAATTTAGTTAAAGCTACAGTTAGAAATAACATTAAAGAAATAATTTTTGAAGATAAAAAAGAAACGGAACCATTTATTATTGTAGAAAAATTAAATTCTTATTATATTCATAGCATTGAAGAAATTGTTCAGTCAATAAATTCAGGAAATGAAGAACTATGCCAAATAGTTAATGGAAGTGATAATTTTTTTGAAGAATTCATCATTAAATAAATTAAAACTAGTAATTTCAAAATGAAATTCGAATAACAACTATGCAGAAATATTGAATAAAAAGGTGTTAAAAGAAACATTTGGCAGCATTGGTTACCCATTATTAAATTTTATAAATTCTTGTTTAAATAGGAAATATGCCTGATGAATTAATATGTTCTTACATTACACCAGTGCCAAAAGTAAAAAACACTAAAAGATGGGATGAGGTGAGGCCAGTAAATGTTTTATGGGATGTTGAGAAATTATTAGAAGAAGTCGTATATGAACAGTTATTAGAATTTATTGATGCCAACAAAATTTTAGTTTCCTTTTAAGCTGGGTTTCGAAAAGGGTACTCTACAGAGACAGCCATTCAATGTGTGATTGAGACGTGGAAGAGAACCATTGATTAAGGGGAAAATGTTATAGCTGTATTTTTGGATTTTAAGCGGGCATTCGAAACAATTGACAGGGCTAGATTATTGAGTAAATTGTATTAGTATGGCATTTGCGGAAACGTTTATAAATGGTTTAAAAATTATTTAAGTAACAGGTCACAAAAAACAAAAATATCAAAAACATATTTAAATAAAAAAATAAATGATATAGGAGTTCATCAAGGAAGTATACTAGGTCCAATATTATTTATTTTATACATCATCGATATGCCTTTAATTTTAAAAATGTGTAAGTTACAAATGTTTGCTAATGACACCTTAATTTACATTAATGTTTTAAATATTTTTGATGGTCTAGATCAGCGGTTCTCAAACTTTTTTGGTGACGGAACCCTTTTGGGAAGCAAAATACTTGATGGAACCCTACAATAAAACAATAGTTTTTAAAAGTGTATTCTTTATTAATAAGCATAATAAAAGTACAATGTAACAGTTACTAATTATTACTTACTTTACCACATGGCAAGTACAGGGACATTTTTTTAAGTGTCTCACCCGATTAGCGATTTTCCTACTGGTTAAAATAAAAAAACAATTACGTACTCCCTAATGGTTTTTTGCGAAGAAGCCAAATTTAATGTCAAAAATTATATAGATTCAAAAATTTGACAGATAAGACGCCATATTGGATTTTTTTAAATGGCAACCCTACTTTATTATATACCCAGTGCATTCCATTTTTTATCTACAGTTCAGAAATATATATTTGTAAATATTTATTTTCAGTCGTTCCGGAGATACAAGGCTTCGAAGTTTTCGATTTTGTTTGGAAAGTCTAACCCCTTTAAAAAATAGATCGCCTGAGATTAGAAATTTAAGTTTTTTTACAGTTACATTATTGGTTGTGGCCGAACTAACTATGCAATCGTCAAATATGTCAGATATTAAGAAATGACAGACAAGACGCCATTTTTTTTTTTTTTTAATGGCAACCATAATTAATAACTACACCAGTAGATAGCATTCCGCGGTCCGATATCAAAAATGTATAATTGTTGATATATATTTTCAACCGTTCCGGAGATACGGGGCTTCCTAAACGTGCATCGTTCGATTATGCGTTTTAAGTGTCTCACCCCTTTAAAAAATAGATCGCATGAGATTCGAAATTTAAGTTTTTTTACAGTTACATTATTGGTTATGGCCGAGCTAACTATGCTATCGTCAAATATGTCAGATATCAAGAAATGACAGACAAGACGCCATTTTGTTTTTTTTTAAATGGCAACCATAATTAATAACTACATCAGTAAAAAAATGTATAATTGTTGACATCTATTTTCAACCGTTCCGGAGATACGGGGCTTCCAAAACATGCATCGTTCGATTATGCGTTTTAAGTGTCTCACCCCTTTAAAAAATAGATCGCATGAGATTCGAAATTTAAGTTTTTTTACAGTTACATTATTGGTTGTGGCCGAGCTAACTATGCTATCGTCAAATATGTCAGATATCCATAAATGACAGACAAGACGCCATTTTGTTTTTTTTTAAATGGCAACCATAATTAATAACTACATCAGTAGATGGCATTCCGCGGTCCGATATCAAAAATGTATAATTGTTGATATATATTTTCAACCGTTCCGGAGATACGGGGCTTCCTAAACATGCATCGTTCGATTATGCGTTTTAAGTGTCTCACCCCTTTAAAAAATAGATCGCTTGAGATTAGAAATTTAAGTTTTTTTACAGTTACATTATTGGGTGTGGCCGAGCTAACTATGCTATCGTCAAATATGTCAGATATCCATAAATGACAGACAAGACGCCATTTTGTTTTTTTTTAATGGCAACCATAATTAATAACTACATCAGTAGATGGCATTCCGCGGTCCGATATCAAAAATGTATAATTGTTGATATCTATTTTCAACCGTTCCGGAGATACGGGGCTTCCTAAACATGCATCGTTCGATTATGCGTTTTAAGTGTCTCACCCCTTTAAAAAATAGATCGCTTGAGATTAGAAATTTAAGTTTTTTTACAGTAACATTTTTGGTTGTGGCCGAGCTAACTATGCTATCGTCAAATATGTCAGATATCCATAAATGACAGACAAGACGCCATTTTGTTTTTTTTTAAATGGCAACCATAATTAATAACTTCACCAGTAGATGGCATTCCGCGGTCCGATATCAAAAATGTATAATTGTTGATATCTATTTTTAACCGTTCCGGAGATACGGGGCTTCCTAAACATGCATCGTTCGATTATGCGTTTTAAGTGTCTCACCCCTTTAAAAAATAGATCGCTTGAGATTGGAAATTTAAGTTTTTTTACAGTTACATTATTGGTTGTGGCCGAGCTAACTATGCTATCGTCAAATATGTCAGATATCCAGAAATGACAGATAAGACGCCATTTTGTTTTTTTTAAATGGCAACCATAATTAATAACTACACCAGTAGATGACATTCCGCGGTCCGATATCAAAAATGTATAATTGCTGATATCTATTTTCAACCGTTCCGGAGATACGGGGCTTCCTAAACATGCATCGTTCGATTATGCGTTTTAAGTGTCTCACCCCTTTAAAAAATAGATCGCTTGAGATTAGAAATTTAAGTTTTTTTACAGTTACATTATTGGTTGTGGCCGAGCTAACTATGCTATCGTCAAATATGTCAGATATCCAGAAATGACAGACAAGACGCCATTTTTTTTTTTTTAAATGGCAACCATAATTAATAACTACACCAGTAGATGGCATTCCGCGGTCCGATATCAAAAATGTATAATTGTTGATATCTATTTTCAACCGTTCCGAAGATATGGGGCTTCCTAAACATGCATCGTTCGATTATGCGTTTTATGTGTCTCACCCCTTTAAAAAATAGATCGCTTGAGATTAGAAATTTAGGTTTTTTTACAGTTACATTATTGGTTGTGGCCGAGCTAATTATGCTATCGTCAAATATGTCAGATATCAAGAAATGACAGACAAGACGCCATTTTGTTTTTTTTAAATGGCAACCATAATTAATAACTACATCAGTAGATGGCATTCCTGGGTCCGATATCAAAAATGTATAATTGTTGATATATATTTTCAACCGTTCCGGAGATACGGAGCGTCCTAAACATGCATCGTACGATTATGCGTTTTAAGTGTCTCACCCCCTTTAAAAAATAGATCGCTTGAGATTAGAAATTTAAGTTTTTTTACAGTTACATTATTGGTTGTGGCCGAGCTAACTATGCAATCGTCAAATATGTCAGATATCAAGAAATGACAGACAAGACGCCATTTTGTTTTTTTTTAAATGGCAACCATAATTAATAACTACACCTGTAGATGGCATTCCGCGGTCCGATATCAAAAATGTATAATTGTTGATATCTATTTTCAACCGTTCCGGAGATACGGGGCTTCCAAAACATGCATCGTTCGATTATGCGTTTTAAGTGTCTCACCCCTTTAAAAAATAGATCGCATGAGATTCGAAATTTAAGTTTTTTTACAGTTACATTATTGGTTGTGGCCGAGCTAACTATGCTATCGTCAAATATGTCAGATATCCATAAATGACAGACAAGACGCCATTTTGTTTTTTTTTAAATGGCAACCATAATTAATAACTACATCAGTAGATGGCATTCCGCGGTCCGATATCAAAAATGTATAATTGTTGATATATATTTTCAACCGTTCCGGAGATACGGGGCTTCCTAAACATGCATCGTTCGATTATGCGTTTTAAGTGTCTCACCCCTTTAAAAAATAGATCGCTTGAGATTAGAAATTTAAGTTTTTTTACAGTTACATTATTGGGTGTGGCCGAGCTAACTATGCTATCGTCAAATATGTCAGATATCCATAAATGACAGACAAGACGCCATTTTGTTTTTTTTTTAATGGCAACCATAATTAATAACTACATCAGTAGATGGCATTCCGCGGTCCGATATCAAAAATGTATAATTGTTGATATCTATTTTCAACCGTTCCGGAGATACGGGGCTTCCTAAACATGCATCGTTCGATTATGCGTTTTAAGTGTCTCACCCCTTTAAAAAATAGATCGCTTGAGATTAGAAATTTAAGTTTTTTTACAGTTACATTATTGGTTGTGGCCGAGCTAACTATGCAATCGTCAAATATGTCAGATATCAAGAAATGACAGACAAGACGCCATTTTGTTTTTTTTTAAATGGCAACCATAATTAATAACTACACCAGTAGATGGCATTCCGCGGTCCGATATCAAAAATGTATAATTGTTGATATCTATTTTCAACCGTTCCGGAGATACGGGGCTTCCAAAACATGCATCGTTCGATTATGCGTTTTAAGTGTCTCACCCCTTTAAAAAATAGATCGCATGAGATTCGAAATTTAAGTTTTATTACAGTTACATTATTGGTTGTGGCCGAGCTAACTATGCTATCGTCAAATATGTCAGATATCCATAAATGACAGACAAGACGCCATTTTGTTTTTTTTTAAATGGCAACCATAATTAATAACTACATCAGTAGATGGCATTCCGCGGTCCGATATCAAAAATGTATAATTGTTGATATATATTTTCAACCGTTCCGGAGATACGGGGCTTCCTAAACATGCATCGTTCGATTATGCGTTTTAAGTGTCTCACCCCTTTAAAAAATAGATCGCTTGAGATTAGAAATTTAAGTTTTTTTACAGTTACATTATTGGGTGTGGCCGAGCTAACTATGCTATCGTCAAATATGTCAGATATCCATAAATGACAGACAAGACGCCATTTTGTTTTTTTTTAATGGCAACCATAATTAATAACTACATCAGTAGATGGCATTCCGCGGTCCGATATCAAAAATGTATAATTGTTGATATCTATTTTCAACCGTTCCGGAGATACGGGGCTTCCTAAACATGCATCGTTCGATTATGCGTTTTAAGTGTCTCACCCCTTTAAAAAATAGATCGCTTGAGATTAGAAATTTAAGTTTTTTTACAGTTACATTATTGGTTGTGGCCGAGCTAACTATGCAATCGTCAAATATGTCAGATATCAAGAAATGACAGACAAGACGCCATTTTGTTTTTTTTTAAATGGCAACCATAATTAATAACTACACCAGTAGATGGCATTCCGCGGTCCGATATCAAAAATGTATAATTGTTGATATCTATTTTCAACCGTTCCGGAGATACGGGGCTTCCAAAACATGCATCGTTCGATTATGCGTTTTAAGTGTCTCACCCCTTTAAAAAATAGATCGCTTGAGATTAGAAATTTAGGTTTTTTTACAGTTACATTATTGGTTGTGGCCGAGCTAATTATGCTATCGTCAAATATGTCAGATATCAAGAAATGACAGACAAGACGCCATTTTGTTTTTTTTAAATGGCAACCATAATTAATAACTACATCAGTAGATGGCATTCCTCGGTCCGATATCAAAAATGTATAATTGTTGATATATATTTTCAACCGTTCCGGAGATACGGAGCGTCCTAAACATGCATCGTACGATTATGCGTTTTAAGTGTCTCACCCCCTTTAAAAAATAGATCGCTTGAGATTAGAAATTTAAGTTTTTTTACAGTTACATTATTGGTTGTGGCCGAGCTAACTATGCAATCGTCAAATATGTCAGATATCAAGAAATGACAGACAAGACGCCATTTTTTTTTTTTTAAATGGCAACCATAATTAATAACTTCACCAGTAGATGGCATTCCGCGGTCCGATATCAAAAATGTATAATTGTTGATATCTATTTTTAACCGTTCCGGAGATACGGGGCTTCCTAAACATGCATCGTTCGATTATGCGTTTTAAGTGTCTCACCCCTTTAAAAAATAGATCGCTTGAGATTGGAAATTTAAGTTTTTTTACAGTTACATTATTGGTTGTGGCCGAGCTAACTATGCTATCGTCAAATATGTCAGATATCCAGAAATGACAGATAAGACGCCATTTTGTTTTTTTTAAATGGCAACCATAATTAATAACTACACCAGTAGATGACATTCCGCGGTCCGATATCAAAAATGTATAATTGCTGATATCTATTTTCAACCGTTCCGGAGATACGGGGCTTCCTAAACATGCATCGTTCGATTATGCGTTTTAAGTGTCTCACCCCTTTAAAAAATAGATCGCTTGAGATTGGAAATTTAAGTTTTTTTACAGTTACATTATTGGTTGTGGCCGAGCTAATTATGCAATCGTCAAATATGTCAGATATCAAGAAATGACAGACAAGACGCCATTTTGTTTTTTTTAAATGGCAACCATAATTAATAACTACATCAGTAGATGGCATTCCGCGGTCCAATATCAAAAATGTATAATTGTTAATATCTATTTTCAACCGTTCCGGAGATACGGAGCTTCCTATAAACGCATCGTTCGATTTTGTCTTTTAAAGTGTCTCACCCCTTTAAAAAATAGATCGCTTGAGATAAGAAATTTAAGTTTTTTTACAGTTACATTATCTATTGGGGCCGAGGTAACTAAGCTATCGTCAAATATGTCAGAAATCAAGAAATGACAGAAAAGACGCCATTATTATTATTGGTTTACAAGTTAAAATTATAATAATTTTTTTAAATCTATAATATACAGAGTGTTTCATTAAGGGTGGCCACCGGTCTTATCTCGGAAACTACTAGGCATAGAAATTTGGGGAAAAATAATTATGATTAAAGCGGTTATGAAAAAATTTAGGAAATTATTTTTAAGTTCCTCATTTCGCCGCAAGGGGGGCACAATTGAAACATCTTTTTTTTTAATTCTAAAATTCTTCGAAAATTCCCACATTAAGGTATAACTCTGGTTACATCATTAGAAAGCCGAGACAATTCTGCATCATTTTGTTTAAGGGCTCATTGGCGTATCGAAATTACTAAGAGTGGGGGAAGCTATTGAATGTGCAATTATTAAAATCGCTGTAGCTTCTAAATGACTTATTCGATTTAACTAAATTTAAGCTTTATTGGAAGAAGCAGGTAAGTAACTTCAAGTGCCGTATTCAACGGTACACGATAGTTTCTAATAAAATTGCTAGAGGGCGCAATTTGTGATAATAATTTTTTTTTTAATTTTACTCCGAAAATTCAAATCATAACGGTATAATTATGACATCATAATCGAAAAGTAGATTAAATTTGCAAGAAAAAATGTGAAGACCGCAGTTCGATATCTTTGTTTCAGAGTTATTGCCAAAACAATAATTTTTACCACTTTAATCGAAAAAATTATGGTTTTTATAACTTCGTGGCCGAAGCATTCCACGACAAAAAAATATTTTTTTAGTTTATAATTCTGTACTTAATATGTGGTTTGTTACTTAATATTCCAGTGGCCCAAAATACTATTTAGAATTACCGACATAATCATGGAAAACTTCTAATTTAGGCATAATTCTAATATGTTTTTAAAAATAAATCTAGTTAGCCGTGAAACAAAATCGACAGATTTGATTTTGATAGATGTTGACAAAAGTTTCTCCTTGATTCTTTTCGAATTACTTCTTACCTAATCAATGATTGAAGGAATTAATGAAGACAATATTATAAACGTTCTTGCTTACGTGGTAGCGAATGCGTATTTAAGCTCATGAGAAATATCCATAGACCTAGGGATAAGTGTTACTTCAGTGTTCCGAATTATAAGGGATTTTAAGCTACATACCCATCAGGTAGTTTTACCCCAGGCCACATCGGAAACTGATTTTGATAAGCCGCTCGACTATTGTTATTGGCTAAGAGAGATGAGTAATGAAAAACCTCAATTTCTTTCCTGGATTTTATGGACTAATGGGGCCATTTTTATTAGCAGCGACAGGGTTCATTTACATAATATGCATTATTGGTCAAAAACAAATCCTCATTGGATGCGAAAAGCAGATCACCAAAACAGGTGGATGGATAAACGTTGTTTATAATACTCGACTAACCACCTTAGACGCTAAAATTGAGGCAACCATTTCTAGTTCTAGAAGAAAAATTAATAGTTGTATTTTGCAAAATAAAAGTAATTTTTAACATTTATAAAATATTTCGATTGTTTCGTTAAAAAGTTTTCCATGATTATTTTAATGATGTTGTTATAACCCGTTGGACTTTAAACACGCTACACATTTTTTCTTTTATATTTTTTACTAATCTTACCTATAGACCCCTATGGAACTATAAAAACAATAATTTCTTCGATAGAAGATAGATTGTTTTGACAATAACTCTGAAACCAACAAAGATATCGAACAGCTGTCTTAACATTTTATCTTGCAAATTTATTCTACCATTCGATTGTGATGTCATAGTTATACCGTATGATTGGAATTTTCGGGATAAAATCGAAGAAACTGTTATTATTACTAATTGCGCCCTCTAGTAATTTTATTAGAGACTATCGTGTACCGTTTGATACGACAATTAAAAGTGTTTACCTTTCTCTTCCAAACAAGCTTAAATTTAGCAAAATCGGATAAGTCATTTAGAAGCTACAGCGATTTTAATGATTGCACATTCAATAGCTTCCCCCACTCTTAGCAATTTCGGTACGCCAATGAGCCTTAAACCAAAATGATGCAGAATTGTCTAAGATTTCCAATGATGTAACCAGAGTTATACCTTAATACGGAAATTTTCGGAGAAATTTAGAATTAAAAAAAAGAATTTTCAATTGTGCCCCCTTGCGGCGAAATGAGGAACTTAAAAATAATTTCCAAAATTTTCTCATAACCGCTTTAATCATAATTTTTTCCCCAAGTTTCTATGCCTAGTAGTTTCCGAGATATGGACGGTGGCCACCCTTAATAAAACACCCTGTATAATTTATTTAAAAGCGACGCCGACGACTAGGTGAGTTGCTAATGCTAGATCTTGTCGTCTTTATACAGTGAGGACAAAAAGTATGGAATAAATTCATTATCTAAAAGACGATTTATTTTATGAACAATCGCTCGGACACGTCAACTTTCTTTTTATTTTCTACATATTTTGAAAATATTTTTCTTTATACAGGGTTGCTCAAAAAAGTGGGACACAAGTCAACTTAATTTTTTAAAATAAAACACCCTATAGATTATTACATTTTCAAATTCTACGTAAAATTCTAAACAATTTTCGTGTAGCATGTGATATACCTATGTCGAATAGTTTCAGAATTACACAGGTTGAAAATTAATTTGTAATACCTATTAATAAAGTAGGCGTTGGAAATGCGAAAAGAAACAAAGCAAATTATTTCATTAAAGTTTACCGTCAAAAAAGAAACATCAAAATTTTTTCTAGTCAAACATTGCGTGAATTAATTTCATCTAATAAAAATGAAATTAACCGAAATAGAAAGAATTGAAATATTAATGATGATTCGTTATGGGGATAGAGTGCGTACCCAACAAGAAGTTTGTAATTTATTTAATAAAAAATATCCAGATCGTGTGCCGATTGTGCAATCAACTGTGAGTAAAATCGAACAAAGATTTAGACAGTTAGGTCACGTTAGAAATGCCCCTAAACTGGGTCGTCCCCGTATCAATTAAGACAAAGAATTAGACTTACTGCTAAGTGTCCAAGAAGACTGCCATGCAGAAACTAACAATTTGGCTGGAAATTTAGATCTTGCAAAAGCATCCGTCTTAAATATATTACATAGAAACCAATATCACCCTTATAAAATGCAAGTTGTACAAGAACTTTCAGATGGCGACTTTGACAGAAGGTTAGAGTTTTGTGAGCGCCTCCAAAATATGTGCAATAATGACTCATATTTAGTTAAAAATATTGTAATTTCAGACGAATCTTTTGCCTCAACGGAAAAGTCAATACACAAAATTATCGGTAGTGGTCGGACACAAATCCCCATTGGATACGCGAGGGACATACCCACTATCAACAGAAAATAAACGTGTGGGCAGGTATTGTTGATAACATAGTTATCGGACCCTTTGGACAGATATTAACAGGTAATAGATATTTGCGATTCCTGGAAGAAGACCTTGTTCCAGCTTTAGCGACAATAAATCCCAACCCAGAAAATCCGGACCTACCAAATAACAGGCTTTGGTTTCAACAAGATGGGGCTCCGCCTCATTATGCTGCTGAAGTGCGAGCCTATTTAGATGAAGTTTTTCCAGACAGGTGGATCGGGAGGAGGGGGTTTATTGAGTGGCCAGCGAGATCGTCTGATTTGACACCTTTGGACTTTTTCCTATGGGGTTATTTGAAGAGTAAAGTGTTCAAAATAAAACCTATAGATCTTGAGGACTTGAAAATTCGCATTCGAAATCAAATTTGACTAATACCTCCTAATGTAGTGCATAACAATCAAATTGAGTTTGTAAATAGACTTGGATATTGCCAAGTAGCAAATGGTGAACATTTTGAACATCTAATTAAATACCATTAAATTACCTTCAGAGTATCCAATATTATGCATTACTTACTATTAGTGTTAATACTGTTAATTTTTCTGAAATTTAGCATTGTTATTATTAAAAAAGTTTCTCAATATCTATTTTTTGAGCGACCCTGTTTCATTAAAAAAAATCATATCTCGAAATCCATTTAGATAACTTTCAGTTGTTCATAATTTCCGTCATGTTGGAAAAGATTTTGCAGTAATTAATAACTTCGTTTTTTTTTTGCTGCTACACCACAGAAAACAAGAACACAAATTAATTTTCAACCTGTGTAGTTCTGAAACTATTCGACATAGGTATATCACATGCTACACAAAAATTGTTTAGAATTTTACGTAGAATTCGAAAATGTAATAATATTTATATATTATTTAAAAAAATTAAGTTGACTTGTGTCGTACTTTTTTGGGCAACCCTGTATAAGGAAAAATATTTTTAAAATATGTAGAAAATAAAAAGAAAGTTGACGTGTCCGAGCGATTGTTCATAAAATAAATCGTCTTTTAGATAATGAATTTATTCCATACTTTTTGTCCTCACTGTATAATTCAATAATACTTAAACATGTAATCTTTGAATTATGAAATAAAGACATTTATTATTATTATTATTATTATTATTATTATTATTACTTATTATTCTTTATTATTATATTAAAAAATATAATAATTTTAAATTGTTCTCGCATAGGTTTCATTTTTACATTAAAATTGGGCCTTTTCCTTATAAAACGTGACCTTGTATATAGGTAGGGTATATTGTTTTAAAGAAATAATGTCAACAGGTTTACTTTTAAAACCGAAATATAATATCAAAATATAAGAAAAAAATTAAACTAATTATCAGTGTTCGAGAGTTGGCCTAAAAACTTGAGAGATATTGCAAAATTGAACATTAAACTCATGGTGTTTTTAAAAGTTGGCTGTGATTTTTACAAAAATACATTTATTTAATTTAGGTTGCTAGGCAATTTTTTATGTCTTTAATTTCTTGATATCTGACATATTTGAGGATAGCTTAGTTAGCTCGGCCCCAACAGATAATGTAACTGTAAAAAAACTTAAATTTCTAATCTCAAGCGATCTATTTTTTAAAGGGGTGAGACACTTAAAACGCATAATCGAACGATGCATGTTTAGGAAGCCCCGTATCTCCGGAACGGTTGAAAATAGATATCAACAATTATACATTTTTGATATCGGACAGCGGAATGCTATCTACTGGTGTAGTTATTAATTATGGTTGCCATTTAAAAAAAAACAAAATGGCGTCTTGTCTGTCATTTATGGATATCTGACATATTTGACGATAGCATAGTTAGCTCGGCCACAACCAATAATGTAACTGTAAAAAAACTTAAATTTCGAATCTCATGCGATCTATTTTTTAAAGGGGTGAGACACTTAAAACGCATAATCGAACGATGCATGTTTTGGAAGCCCCGTATCTCCGGAACGGTTGAAAATAGATATCAACAATTATACATTTTTGATATCGGACCGCGGAATGCAATCTACTGATGTAGTTATTAATTATGGTTGCCATTTAAAAAAAAACAAAATGGCGTCTTGTCTGTCATTTCTTGATATCTGACATATTTGACGATTGCATAGTTAGCTCGGCCACAACCAATAATGTAACTGTAAAAAAACTTAAATTTCTAATCTCAAGCGATCTATTTTTTAAAGGGGTGAGACACTTAAAACGCATAATCGAACGATGCTTGTTTAGGAAGCCCCGTATCTCCGGAACGGTTGAAAATAGATATCAACAATTATACATTTTTGATATCGGACAGCGGAATGCTATCTACTGGTGTAGTTATTAATTATGGTTGCCATTTAAAAAAAACAAAATGGCGTCTTGTCTGTCATTTATGGATATCTGACATATTTGACGATAGCATAGTTAGCTCGGCCACAACCAATAATGTAACTGTAAAAAAACTTAAATTTCGAATCTCATGCGATCTATTTTTTAAAGGGGTGAGACACTTAAAACGCATAATCGAACGATGCATGTTTTGGAAACCCCGTATCTCCGGAACGGTTGAAAATAGATATCAACAATTATACATTTTTGATATCGGACCGCGGAATGCAATCTACTGATGTAGTTATTAATTATGGTTGCCATTTAAAAAAAAACAAAATGGCGTCTTGTCTGTCATTTCTTGATATCTGACATATTTAACGATTGCATAGTTAGCTCGGCCACAACCAATAATGTAACTGTAAAAAAACTTAAATTTCGAATCTCATGCGATCTATTTTTTAATGGGGTGAGACACTTAAAACGCATAATCGAACGATGCACGTTTAGGAAGCCCCGTATCTCCGGAACGGTTGAAAATAGATATCAACAATTATACATTTTTGATATCGGACCGCGGAATGCCATCTACTGGTGTAGTTATTAATTATGGTTGCCATTTAAAAAAAAACAAAATGGCGTCTTGTCTGTCATTTCTGGATATCTGACATATTTGACGATAGCATAGTTAGCTCTGCCGCAACCAATAATGTAACTGTAAAAAAACTTAAATTTCTAATCTCAAGCGATCTATTTTTTAAAGGGGTGAGACACTTAAAACGCATAATCGACGATGCATGTTTTGGAAGCCCCGTATCTCCGGAACGGTTGAAAATAGATATCAACAATTATACATTTTTGATATCGGACCGCGGAATGCCATCTACTGATGTAGTTATTAATTATGGTTGCCATTTAAAAAAAAACAAAATGGCGTCTTGTCTGTCATTTATGGATATCTGACATATTTGACGATAGCATAGTTAGCTCGGCCACAACCAATAATGTAACTGTAAAAAAACTTAAATTTCGAATCTCATGCGATCTATTTTTTAAAGGGGTGAGACACTTAAAACGCATAATCGAACGATGCATGTTTTGGAAGCCCCGTATCTCCGGAACGGTTGAAAATAGATATCAACAATTATACATTTTTGATATCGGACCGCGGAATGCAATCTACTGATGTAGTTATTAATTATGGTTGCCATTTAAAAAAAAACAAAATGGCGTCTTGTCTGTCATTTCTTGATATCTGACATATTTGACGATAGCATAGTTAGCTCGGCCACAACCAATAATGTAACTGTAAAAAAACTTAAATTTCGAATCTCATGCGATCTATTTTTTAAAGGGGTGAGACACTTAAAACGCATAATCGAACGATGCATGTTTTGGAAGCCCCGTATCTCCGGAACGGTTGAAAATAGATATCAACAATTATACATTTTTGATATCGGACCGCGGAATGCCATCTACTGATGTAGTTATTAATTATGGTTGCCATTTAAAAAAAACAAAATGGCGTCTTGTCTGTCATTTATGGATATCTGACATATTTGACGATAGCATAGTTAGCTCGGCCACAACCAATAATGTAACTGTAAAAAAACTTAAATTTCTAATCTCATGCGATCTATTTTTTAAAGGGGTGAGACACTTAAAACGCATAATCGAACGATGCATGTTTAGGAAGCCCCGTATCTCCGGAACGGTTGAAAATAGATATCAACAATTATACATTTTTGATATCGGACCGCAGAATGCCATCTACTGATGTAGTTATTAATTATGGTTGCCATTTAAAAAAAACAAAATGGCGTCTTGTCTGTCATTTATGGATATCTGACATATTTGACGATAGCATAGTTAGCTCGGCCACAACCAATAATGTAACTGTAAAAAAACTTAAATTTCGAATCTCATGCGATCTATTTTTTAAAGGGGTGAGACACTTAAAACGCATAATCGAACGATGCATGTTTTGGAAGCCCCGTATCTCCGGAACGGTTGAAAATAGATATTAACAATTATACATTTTTGATATTGGACCGCGGAATGCCATCTACTGATGTAGTTATTAATTATGGTTGCCATTTAAAAAAAACAAAATGGCGTCTTGTCTGTCATTTATGGATATCTGACATATTTGACGATAGCATAGTTAGCTCGGCCACAACCAATAATGTAACTGTAAAAAAACTTAAATTTCTAATCTCATGCGATCTATTTTTTAAAGGGGTGAGACACTTAAAACGCATAATCGAACGATGCATGTTTTGGAAGCCCCGTATCTCCGGAACGGTTGAAAATAGATATCAACAATTATACATTTTTGATATCGGACTGCGGAATGCCATCTACTGATGTAGTTATTAATTATGGTTGCCATTAAAAAAAAACAAAATGGCGTCTTGTCTGTCATTTCTGGATATCTGACATATTTGACGATAGCATAGTTACCTCGGCCACAACCAATAATGTAACTGTAAAAAAAACTTAAATTTCTAATCTCAAGCGATCTATTTTTTAAAGGGGTGAGACACTTAAAACGCATAATCGAACGATGCATGTTTAGGAAGCCCCGTATCTCCGGAACGGTTAAAAATAGATATCAACAATTATACATTTTTGATATCGGACCGCGGAATGCCATCTACTGATAAAGTTATTAATTATGGTTGCCATTTAAAAAAAACAAAATGGCGTCTTGTCTGTCATTTCTTGATATCTGACATATTTGACGATTGCATAGTTAGCTCGGCCACAACCAATAATGTAACTGTAAAAAATCTTAAATTTCGAATCTCATGCGATCTATTTTTTAATGGGGTGAGACACTTAAAACGCATAATCGAACGATGCACGTTTAGGAAGCCCAGTATCTCCGGAACGGTTGAAAATAGATATCAACAATTATACATTTTTGATATCGGACCGCGGAATGCCATCTACTGGTGTAGTTATTAATTATGGTTGCCATTTAAAAAAAACAAAATGGCGTCTTGTCTGTCATTTCTTGATATCTGACATATTTGACGATTGCATAGTTAGCTCGGCTACAACCAATAATGTAACTGTATAAAACTTAAATTTCTAATCTCAAGCGATCTATTTTTTAAAGGGGTTAGACTTTCCAAACAAAATCGAAAACTTTGAAGCCTTGTATCTCCGGAACGACTGAAAATAAATATTTACAACTATATATTTCTGAACTGTAGATAAAAAATGGAATGCACTGGGCATATAATAAAGTAGGGTTGCCATTTAAAAAAATCCAATATGGCGTCTTATCTGTAAAATTTTTGAATCTATATAATTTTTGACATTAAATTTGGCTTCTTCGCAAAAAACCATTAGGGAGTACGTAATTGTTTTTTTATTTTAACCAGTAGGAAAATCGCTAATCGGGTGAGACACTTAAAAAAATGTCCCTGTACAATAATAGAAGATATTAAAAAAGAAAAAATCTAACTAATGGGAGGTATGAAACTGTTTTTTATTTTTCATCAATTGGTTGATATCAGGTTTGATAGAAGACAGTTGAAGTCTCATATCAGGTTCGGCGTCCAGTCTATTGCGATATTTTGTTTTCGTGGCTGCATAGGTTGAGAATCCTGTTTCGCACAAATATGTTGTTGGGAACGGGAGAAGAATATTCAGAGCCATTTTGCCAAGCATTGGATATTCATCACGGATTCTGCACCAAAAATCGTTGAGAGGCGTCGTTTTGAACAGTGACTCCATACTTGTGTCTGATGACATTTCTAAAAGAGATTCATATATCTCGTTTGACATACTTTCGGGTTTTTCCAAGTTGGGTAAAAAAGGATTATGAATCCATGAATTCAGTTTCATTTTTGTATTCTGTTCTTCGGGAAAATACTTTTCAAAAGATGCGCGCATCGAACTGAGATATTGGACCAATTCTTCAAACACATCATCTTGAAACATTTCTGAGTCGTTATCGCTAACAAACTCACTGAGTGACGTAAAGCTTTCTATTTCTTTCTTACCAACGCAAATAATCCAAAAATCTAATTTTCTTTTGAAGGCAGTTATTTTGTTATAGGCCTGAAACACTGTTGTCGGTTTACCTTGCAATGATAAATTCAATTCGTTCAGTTTTTGAAAGATATCCGCCATAAAAGACAATCGGAACAACCAAGTTTTATCATACAAACGGTCCTTCAAATTAAAAGAAGTATCTGCTGAAAGAAACATTTGTAACTCGGCTCTAAGTTCAAATAGCCTTGTTAAAGTTTTACCCCGAGACAGCCATCGCACTTCTGTATGGAGCAGCAGTGTTTTATGTTTGCTGCCATAATCTTCACACAATAATGAGAACAATCGGGATTGTAGTGGTCGTGATTTGATAAAATTAATTATTTTTACCGCTTCATCCATAACTAATTTTAGATTTGACGGCATTTGCGTCATCGCAAGTGCTTGTCTATGCAGAATACAATGGCTGGAACTACAATTAGGCGCTTTATTTTTTATTCGTGACACTACTCCTGCTGTTTTACCTGTCATCGCCTTGGCCCCATCTGTACAAATGTCAATGCAATTGTTCCAACTTACAGATTATTTTCTTCAAAAAATATATTTTTTTTATTAAAAATTTCTTCCCCGGTAGTGTTTGTGAGCAGCGGTGACATAAGCATGTCTTCTTCAAAAGAACTTCCATATGGATATCTCACGATAACCAGCAAGATAGCCAAACCAGCGACATCAGTTGACTCGTCCATTTGCAAGGCGAATCGTGTTTTTTGTAGACGGGTAACTAGTTCTTGTTTGACGTAGCTTGCCAGATCATGGATTCGCCGTGAAACAGTATCGTTTGATAGCGGCACAGTAGAAAGATGCTTTGCAGATTTTTCATCGAGCATACATTTTGTTACGTCTAATACACATGGCTTTATTAAATTCTCAGCGATAGTGTGCGCTTCACCTGCTTGTGCAATGCGATAGCTAACTAAATATGATGCCTCCGTGGCCTTTTCGTTGATAGTTTTTGTTACATGCATCATATTTTTTTGACTTTCCAATAACTGATCTTTTTTACGAACAAAAAATTCTTTATTCTTGTCTTTAGACTCGGGGTGTACAGTTTGTAAATGTCGGCGCAATTTGGCAGTTGCCATGGAACTATTAGGAAGCAGTTTACTACATAGCATGCAGAGAGGTGAGCCGTTGGAATCAACAAATCCGAAACTGATATATGATTCATCATACTTCCTTTTTTTTGTCTTTGAAACCGTCGAGCTTGACGTCGTGGCATCATCGTCTGGATCGGTGATTGCTATATTCTCCGCGCGTACTGCTTTTGAACATTCAGCGTCATTAGAAGATGTTGTTGCAACACGTTTGACACCTTTAAGCCAACGTTCCATTCTTCTTTATTTATAATGTTACACGTCAGGATGGTGGGGTCTAAATAATGCACAATCGTTACTGCGTATAAGAGACTAAGTTTAGTACAATGAAGAAATGTATAAAACTGAGACAACAGAATACAGCAGGCAGTAGAACAATGAACACTAGTTTCTCGCTAGCGAGCTTGTAAGTAGGTAGGTAGGAACTTATCGCTCCGAACGCTAATCGTCAACTGACTGACGAGGCGCGACGCGCGATCGCCGCTTTTATACTTAGTCCTAGACTCGATCTCGAATATTCTCGAAAATACTCGAGTCGGCGCCTTTGATAAACAAAAGGCAAAAATAAAAAGAGAAATATAAAAATTGCGTTGTAAACAATTCAGAGGCGGCTTTTATCAAAGGGACTGCGCGCTCACAAGTATACAAGTATACATGTTGATACCAAACTTATGAGATATTGTACCAGCTATTGTAACACATGTTTATACAAATACAAATAAATAAATAAATATACCTACGCGCGGCCGCGGAGTCAAAACGTTCGACCAGAGAGAGGTGTTTTGATTTTTTTTCTAAATTCTTAAGGAACCCACTTAGAGTATAGCTGGTCTAGATTATACTCTAAATTCTAAGATAAATACATTATTAAATTGGCTAAAAGTAAATAAATTAAAATTAAATATTTCAAAAACGAAATGTATGGTTATGGGTAATAATTTAAATTGTCAAAATATAAATGTTGTAATTGATGGTGAAAAATTGGAATTAGTAAACAGTTTTAATTATTTAGGGATAATCATTGATTCAAAATTAAAATTTTTTAATTATTTTGAAAGTATTATATCGAAGATTGCCGGAAAAGTGGGTTATTTTAAAAGAATCAGTTCTAATTTAAGTTTGTTTTCTAAAAAAACTGTATTTAATATTATTATATTACCACATTTTCTTTATTGTTCTTCCATTTTATATTGTGCTAGTGAGGAAATATTTGATAAATTACAAATTTTACAAAATAAGGCAATGCGGATTATTTTAAATTGTGACAAATATACAAAAACTAATTTTATGTTAAAAAATTTAGATTGGTTGAATGTTGGAAATTTAATTTTTTATTAAGTATGTATCTTTATACATAAAATTAAAAATAACTTATTGCCTGATTGTTTAAAAATTTTTTTGTTCTTTTAATTATTATGACCATCATAATTATAAAACAAGAACTTATCAAAATTTTTATGTGGATAGATTAACTAAAACATTAGCTTATAAATCTATTTTTTATAAAGGTTTGATAGAATATAATAATTTGGAAAATTCTATTAAATCACAAAAATCATTAAAACTGTTTAAAAAAACTTTAAAATTACATTTAATTAAAAAACAAAATGATACGTAATATTTGATACAATTTGCAAAATGTTTAACTTTTCTGTCTGTTTTTGTTAAAAGAAGGTTGCGTTTTAAAATTTAAAAATAAATTTATAAAAATGTGTTAAAAAATGTATTAAAAAATATTTAATTGTAGCTTTTTGCTAAATAAAAACATGTTACTTACTTACTTTTTATGAACAATTATTATAGTTAATCAATACTATGTCCGATATTTTTAAACAATCTGAATCACAAATTTGAATTTCTTTTAAATTATTCGGTTCAGTTTCTTTATAACAAGAAAATATTATAAAGTGTGTTTTATTTAAATTTATTGATTGATTTTAATATATCATTAATATAAAGTAACAATAAAATTATCCCAAAACATTACCCTGAGAAACACCGCAAATTAAAGTAGTTGTTTTACTATACTGAAATCATCTATTTTTACTTTTTGTTGTCTATCTGATAAGTAACTTTTAAACAAATATTAGGCGATACCTCTAACCCCATTTGATTCTAGTTTAGATAAAGTTTGATGTGTGATACGGTATCAAATTCTTTTTGTAAATCAAAGGAGATGCCAATAATTTTTTTACCTTCATCTCAACATTTTGAAATAAAATGAGTAACATTAAAGATTGCATTGTTTGTTCTTAGTTGTTTCTCTTTAAATCCAAATTGATTGGGTGAAATTAGTTTGTTAATTTTTGAATATGTATATAATTGATCTTTAATAAACAAGTTTTCTTACTGCATTTCTAAATATATTGGTCTATAATTATCGCATAGTGTTTTATCTCCAGATTTATAAATTGGAATAATTGTAGATATTTTTAGCATTGTTGGAAAAGTTGCTTGATTAAGGCTCATATTAAAAAGATAACTAAGTATTAAGGAAATGTTATCGGATGTGACTTTTAAAATTTGGTTATTTATATCATCAGGTCCTGGGGATGTTTTTAAGTTTATTGATTAAAATAGAGACTATGAGGAACATTACTTTGTTTTATGTTAATAAAATTCTTTGGGGTTGTAATTTTTTTTTGTTCATTTAAGACCAATACAAGTAAGATTCCATAAAAATTTCAGAAATATCTTTTTTATTATTTATTAATTGATTTTAATTTTTTCTAACATTTAAAATTTTTTTTGTTTATTTTTTTTTTACCTGTAGCTTCATTAATTATATTCCAAACTTCTTTTATATTACCTTGAGTTTCTTAAACTTTATCTTTATAACTATTTTCGTTAGTAAATTTTATTTCTTTATTTGTACATCATTAGGAAGATTTTTAGTCTTGTAATATATTTTAATAATTATTATTTTTCATAACTGGTTTGCTTATTTTATCTCTACTTATTAATTGAATTAATTCTTGTGTTATCCAGGTTCTGTTTTTTTAAAAATTATTTTTAACTTTTTAAAATTAATTATTTTTTTTAAAGCATTATTTTTTGTAGGTGTAAGTTAATATTTGGCATGTTATTTTGACATGAAATTGAAAAATGATCAGTAATTGCGCAATTTTGTCGAATGAATATATTATTATCATTATACCTACGTTTCACGAATTTCAAATACGCTTGTAGGGTTTTCAACTATTTTCAAGGTATGTTGAGTATGAGTGCGAGTTTAATATTTCTAAACATTTGTTGGTGTCCAAGTTTATATATTTTAACATATTAATATGTATATCATCAACAACAGCTCTATATCCTTTTTACATTCACTAAGAAAATTATCAAGTTCATTAAAAAAATATTTTAACATCGGTTGAACGAGGTCTAGAAATGCAAGATAAACCAAATTTTATTTTAGTTTTTTGACAAATAGTTCGAAGAAAAGGAAAGAAAATGTTTAACTTTTGACACGTTAGCAAATATATTATTTTGAACATACAGGGTGGCCCTTTAGTGTGGCAAAGTACAATAGCTCCGTTACTATTTCAAATACATTAAAAATATTAATACAAAAGTTGAAGGGCAGTAAGTGACTTATAACGTAAAATTATTTTTAACTCTATAGGGTGGCTCAAAAAAGCGGAACAAGAAAAAATGTACTTTTTTCAAATGGAACACCCTGTATATTTTTACATTTTTAAATTCCACATAAAATTACAATTATTTTTTATCAAATACATTATTAGTCTATACTTTATAGTTTCCGAGATATTGACTCTTGAAAAGTGACATTTTTGAACTTTGACAGCTTCTAACTTTCTAACACTACGTCTTAGAGCAAAACGGCTTACATGTCCCTATCTTCAATTTTTATTATCTTCCCAAAAAAATCAACTTCCAGTTAAACCGGAACAACTATATTTCCTGCTTTCGAGTAACAACGTATAGTAATATACCATCGTTTTTACAAAGTTTGGATTCATTATACAAACTAGTATATAATGATTAATATGATACATATTTAAATTATTTATATTATAAGTTTTATCAAATTTAGTTTTAGCCCAATAACAATAATTGATACATTTTTGGTTTATATTTCTGCATTCTTCAGACTTATCATTTTTCCATAACAACAGCATGTTTGTTGATTTGTGCATTATTTTGTTTTATATCTATAACCACAACATTTCATACATCTTCTAATGTTAACATCTTCTGTCACTTTACATTGTCCTTATGATGCATTAACATATTTATTAACAACTGTGTGAAGTGGTTTTCCAGTAGTTTCTGCATATATAATCCATTGTTTGTTTTTTAAATAGTTTGATTTTGTTTGATATTTTATTTTTATGTAATCGTCTTCATTTATGTAATAATTTAAATACATTAATTCTTTCTTCAGTTCTTTGCTAATCAAGTAACATTTGTTCATCCTAATAAAAACAACTCTTGGTTTTCTTAATTTTGTTCCATAATTTGCACGTAAACTTTTCTTTGTTAAGTTCATTAGTTTATAATTGTTATATTGAGTGCCACTCTTCGTTATGACGTCTCCAGATTTAGATACGACATGTAATAGGAACTTTTTGTTACTTCTATATTCTCTTTATTTTTCGGTTTTATGACAATACTTTGTTAAGGAATTTTTTTCCATATATTTTGATTTGTTTGGGTAATTTTTTTTTATCACTTTCAGTATTCTGCTTTGTAATCGAAGCATATGATTCAGGTAGGATGAATAGAATTTTTTAACAATAAATTGCCTAAATGAATCTTCTTTCCTAATTCTAAAATTTCTTTAGGAATTAAGTTTATTTGATGTAAAGTCAGTAAATTTTGTATGGAATTTTTAAAGTACTTCGAAAATTCTTTACATTTATCACACATCCACTATTTCTTCACTGAATTAATTTTTTTAAATAGAGCCGTTGAAATATTAATACAAGCAATATGAAATTTATTGTTGCATATTCCATCACAACATAAATAAATTTCGCTATCTGTAAAGTTATTCAAGCATTTAAGACATTCATTAGTGCTTTTTTGTTCATTATTTGTACCTTTAGAATATGGTTCACAATCTAATAAATCTGGGGATGAAATTATAATATTTTCTATTTGTTTTCTTATATATTCATCATCTTCATCATCATGATATTTTTGGGGATTGTACTGGTGAACATTATTTCCATCTGAAGATAAACTTTCCCAGGTATTTGGAACTGTTATTTCTGAAATATCACTGTCAAAGTCAATATTTAACATTAACAGATTAAAGAAAATAAGGTCTACTTATATTTATTTTTTTCTAGTTATTTTGGAGATAGTTATGGAAAACAGTAATTCTTAGTTGTTTCTTATATCTTCTGTACAGGGCCGTTTCTGAGTGGTGTGCTGGGAGTGCCCCCGTACAAGGGCGGCCAAAGTTATAGGGCGGCGAAAGCCGCCTGCAGTTTCACAGAAAAAAATGTTAGACGTAAAAAAAAATTCTAGGAGATTTCATAAATATGAAGGGTCAAATAAGAATGGTAAATTCAGTTTTCAAAAAAAATTATGCAGTAGCTGTCAAGAATGAGGCAGCCGCCCTTTGTGTTAATTAGAGATTTCTTTTTAGATAGATAAGTATCGGAAAAATAAAAAGAATTCTCAACGGAGGTGGCCGCCCTGCAACCCACGTCAATTACATTTTGTCTTAGGTTTACTCAAAAAATTAAAACTAATTGATATTATTTGAATAATTATGTAGGTATAGTTGAATTCACATAAACTTTTAATGCCGTGACATTTCAGTTATGTCATACTTGTCAAATACTGCAGCAACTCATAAAATATAAATTTCTAATGGCTAAATTTAATTAGTATAATTGTACTGCACACAAAGTATGTCTATCATGTATTATTTCATACGATTAAAAAGAGATAGAAATAAAAAGAGTTGGCCGAACAATTCCAGAAAAGAAAAAGAAAAAACACTGAACAATCTCAGCTGTATAAGAAATTTAGTAAGTTGGTGCAATCTAAAGTAACTAGACAATGACAAGTCTTGACATTTGGCAATAAAACTTTATGTGAATTTAACTATAGGTCTTATTAATTTGGTAGTAGGGTAGGTGGGGGCACAAATACTCACAGGGCAAAAGAACGCACCCTATTTAAATTTGACGCCGATGTCCGGTTTCAAATGCTGTTACAAATAACTTTTCCGACGCCGAAAAAAAGTACCTAGACATTTTGATTACGAATTAAAAGATGACCCCATCGTCGAGGCCAAACAGAGTTTCAATGTGAATTTTTATTTTTCGATTTTGGATATTTTTTTTTTTGCCAGGGAGGAAACCCTTTATGGGCACCGGTTACTTGTTCTTTGGATATTGCGATAGAATCAATTAAGGAGAGATTCGTTTCACTTAATAAGTGTAATGAAACTTTTGTGTTTTTGTCGAACTTCTATGAAGCTAATGCCATAAATGATGAGAAATTGTTAAAATCCTGCAAAGATCTCGATATAGCGCTTCAATAGCAAGGAAGTCCCACAAACAAAGATATTGATCGCTCAGAGCTCGACCAGGAAATTTTGTCGTTCCGAGAAATTTTTCCAATAAAACGTACAAAATAATAATTGTAGATACGCTAAAATTCATAGCTGAAAAAGATTTAATCTCATCATTTCCAAATCTTTGTGTTGCGCTGAGAATTTTTATTACTCTGCCGGTTACTGTTGCATCTATCGAACGTAGTTTTTCAAAGTTAAAATTAATTAAAAATTACTTGTGGTCAATTATGTCCCAAGAAAGGATTAGTGGCTTGGCCCTTATCGCCATTGAAAGCCAAATTGCTGAGCCCCTCTGTAGGTAAGTATGAAAAAAAGAAAAATATTAAAAATAGGCACCTATTAAAGATTTATTTTTCTGACAATTGCTTTGCGCCATAATTTCAGGTAGGTAATTGTAAAATAGTAACTGATTTGATTTAAAGGGCAGCCAGTTCATATGTCGCACAAGGGCGGCCAACAGGCCAGAAACGGCCCTGCTTCTGTACGAAAATGCTTTACTTTAAATCTAATAAATTCTACTGATTTTAGTGCTTTTGGGTGTATGATTTAACACTATAAAATTACTTTTTGACATATATCACCTAAAGGTTCCTTGAAAAATTTAATGATTCAATGGTTCAACGATTATTATTTTATTTGGTAGGCTTTTTCTACCTTCCTTCACAATAACCGTTAATAGACTCTGCAATATCTACCACAGGTCACTTAACTGACTTAACCCCCAGTGAATTTCAAACCATAATCTTGAATAATAAACGTGAATAAATCTTAAAAAAGCATTTCCAATTTTTCGCGATAAATATGATGGTAGGTATAGTATTTAGTATTATCTTGTTAGCTAACATGACGTTTTATCTTATCATTATCAAGAATAATAAACCCAATTTTAAAGAAAGGCGCAGGTACATTAAAACAAGTAAAGGAACCACCAATGTTCCTAAAGAAATTATATCAAAGCAAGTAAACTTTAAGCCGGTTCTAACAATAATTTACTATGATGCAGAAAACAGTAGTTGAACTGGCGTCTGATTCAAGCGCAGAAGCGCACGACGCGACGCAAGATTTTGTATGTGTGTAATTTACATGGTTGCCAAACTTTTGGTGGTTATTATATCATAATATGGTAAAACAAGTATTATTTTTAAATGAGTTCATATGCAGAAAGTCCAAGCAGCATCTTTCCGACCAATATTGTACTATTGCGAAGTTGCATTAGATATAAATAATAGTCAGCACTAATTGACTTCGAGACAACTCAACGGCGGTATTGATAATACCGTGCGAGCAAAAATTGTTTGCATCAAAGAGGGCCTTGCTTCTAAGGACGTAATGCTTAGCCGTAGAGCTTAATACCTGTTGGGTGTCAGCAGTAACTACCTGAATTAACAATCAATCCGTTATTCTGTCATCTTTGACAGTCGTTACAAGTAATTTGATCCATCGCTAATTTTTCCAATTTCTTGAGCAATTCACACAATGGGCTTTACGGAACAGCACAAAACATTCATGGTTGAAGCGTATTTTCGAAACGGGGTTAGAGTAAATGGTGTGTGGCAATACAATCCGAGTTTGTGCATGGATGATTTTCATGAACATTTTCCTAACGTTACTTTTATTGCTGGGGATTTTTATCATTGCCTAAAAAGAACCGTGGTTGTGTTTAGGGAAACAGGTTCTATACAACACAAAAAAGGAGCAGGAAGACCATCTGTAAGAACAGAAGAACTTGTTGCAAACGTTCGTGAAATAATGCAAAATAGGCCAACAAATAATTGTATAAGACGCCTGTCCCAAGAAGTGGGAAGATCTTATGGAACATGCAGGACTATTCTTAAGAAGCAGCTAAATTTATTTCCTTATAAAGTGCACGTATTCCAAGAATTACAAGCCGCAGATTTTGAAAGACGCAGGAATCACTCTCAATGGTTTACCCAAAATTTATTGGAAAGAAATGATTTATTAAACCTGACATTTTTTTCGGATGAAGCCTGGTTCCACCTCTCCGGTTATGTGAATTCTCAGAATACACGCATGTGGAGTAGTAAATATCCTCATTTTTTTGTAGAATCCACATTGCGCCTTCAAAAAATTGGTGTCTGGTTAGCTGTTTCCCGACGAAGAATTGTTGATCCTATTTTAGTATTGAAAATACTATTAGGATCGTGTTTACGCAAACTTTGCATTGTATGTCGATGTCGCTCATGTCGATGTCGCTCTGCCGTCTGTCGCGGCCAACAGCGCAATATCTAGATCGGTCTTGTAACATAATACTCTGATAATGTGAATAATATGAATCAGCGTAAAGTCGGCCAGTAAATAATGAATAATGTTTAGTTTAGTTTGTGTTTTAAAGAACGCCATAGTAACTTTGTTAAAAAGTGTTTTATTGAGATAAGTTATAACTAAGGTAAGTTCACGTTATTTAAATCGGAATATTATATCGAAAAAAAAAGCGGGAGGCAAAAAGTTGGAGCACAATAATTGCATATTACAGGGTCCGCCCAAATTTGGTTAACAAATGGGATAATTTTTTTATTATTGATTTCTCAGAAAATGTTATTGTACCGGGTGATTGGTTATATTTTGCACCCCTACCTATCTCATGAAAATCTTCATGGTCTATTTTGAACGCTTGGGTAAATAAGTATAATTTAAAAACATAGCATAAGTAGGCTTAGACAATATGACCGATTGAATATAAGGCAATTGTTCACCTTGGTTGGTCTGCTATGTGAATATTATTGTTTATAAACAAATTTATATTAATTATTCTTAGAAATAAAACCATACATTTAATATAATATGTTTTAGTGAATATACAGGGTGTCCCAAACGTAATGGGACACAGAGCAACAGCAGGCTCCTTACATGACATAGGTCATTAAAATTTTAAAGCTGTGTCAGGTATTTTCAATACATAGGATGCTTGCGTAAGGTGCAAGATCTGTGAATTTTTTTCCATGATACAGTTACAGCACAGCGGTATAGAGACAATATTTTGAGTCCATTTGTGGAGCAATTACTTGACGACGAACTACGTTTGCATATTTTCAACAGGGCGGTGCAACCGCCCATACAGCCGCCGAAACTATTAACTACTTACGCAATTTTTTTCGACGACAGATTGATCTCATTGATCAGTTTTCGATCAGACATTGAATTCCCACACACCCATTACTTCGTTTTTTTTTCATTTAAAGAACAATATTTTTAAAACACCAGTTGCAAATTTAGAACAATTACAAAAAAGGATTATCCAAGAATGTGGAAACATTTCTCCAGAGATGCTGGTCAACACTTTCGAAAATATGAAGAGACGTGTGTATTTATGCTTGGAGCATGTGGTGGCCAATTTCAGCAATTTATGTAATTATTTTTCTTTTTCTTTCTGTATATTCTTACTTTGTTAATTTTGTAAACAACAAAAATAAATTTGTATTTGTCTACTTATTTTATTACTCATTAGTTTGGCATATCATGTCTGTTCCATATTAGTTTTAAGTTGGTAGAATGGTTTTAGAGTTTTAGGACTTTTAGTTTAAGATGTTCAGAAGTTGGTAGTAAGGATAGACATTAAGAATGATGGCCGCTTGAAGAATCATAATATAATTAGTGTAAGCTAATAATTATTAATAAAAAGTATAAACAAAGGAAACCTTATAAGTTTATTATTTCATTATAACACCACAAGTTCAAACAAAACATGGTATCAAGTGTGTTGCCAACAGCAGCCAGAAACGAAAAGGGGTTAGTGAAATAAGTTTTCCCTCCAAAAAAGGAAAATATAGTCATACCGAAAATTAGTGGAGAAATGGAATGTTTTAAACCACCAGAGGCATTTGATGTCCAACAGCCAAATGGATGGCCTAAATGGAAGCAGAGATTCGAGATTTTCTTACTCGCTTCAGGAAAAAATACTGTTGACGAGAAGGTACAAGTAGCCCTATTACTAAACATATTAGGTGAAGCATGCTTAGATATATACAATACATTCGAGAAAACTAAAATAAATAAGCTGGAGGATGTCTTATCATGTTTTGATGATCATTTTTTGCCAGAAAGAAACATCAGCATGGAAACTTTCAAGTTTAATAACATTCAACAGAAAGAAGATCAAAGTATAGATTCATTTTTAACAGACCTAAAGAAACAAGCTGCAAACTGTGCATTTATCTGTGAAAAGGAACAATGTAAGACAAGCTATGTTGAAAGAATGCTAAAAGATCGTATGGTACTGGGTGTAAGAGACAAGCAAATACAAAGACACTTATTAAGAGAACCTGCAATGACGCTAGATAAAATGCAAGAGTATTGCCGTAGTATAGAAGTTACAGTGAAGCATGTAGAATTATTGAATGGAAATGACGAGTCTCGAGAAGTGGATGTATTGAAATACACAAAAATGTTTAACAAAAATCCACGTAAATGTACAAGGTGTGATTACTCACATGAACCAAGACAGTGTCCTGCATTTAACAAGACATGTGCAATATGTCAACGCAAAGGTCATTTTGCCAAACTATGCTTTTTTAAAGATAAGATGCAAGAACATACTTCAAAAGGTAGTAATAATATAGGTCAGCGTTATACACAAAATAAAGCAACTATTTCAAAAAGCGTGGAAAACCAGAAAGAAACAGTAACATCAGAAGTACAACTAGAACAAAGGCTGGACAATATAGCTATTGATGTAAATTTGGAATCAAAAACACTAAGTTCTGAAAATGAGGAAAGCCCTATCTTTATTTGTGAGCAGAAACAAACTTTTTGCACTAATAGTGATTATTGTTGGTATGAAAACATAAAAATTAATAACATTTGCATTAAATTTAAACTTGACACAGGGGCTGAGGCTAGTGTTTTACCTCTAAAATATCTAAAGAATCTAAATATTGATCAGTCACAAATTATTTCGAGCTCAGTGACAATAATATCTTATGGAAACTTTAAGTCTAAGTCCCTTGGTCACATTTCGCTAGTATGCAGATATAAAGATCAAACAAATAACACAAAATTTTTAATTGTCAATTTGGAAAATTGTGAACCTTTGCTTGGACTTAATGATTGTTTAAATTTCAATATGATTTGTAGACTTAATACTGTTCAAAATTAGCTTCTTTTAGAAAATAAGCAATTACCAAAAACTGGAGAAGAATTGTATGATAACTTTAAAGATATTTTTACAGTGCTTGGATGTATGCCAGGTCTGGTAGATATTAAATTAAGAGATAATGCTATACCAGTAATCCAAACACAGCGGAAGGTACCATTGGCTTTATACAATAAGCTAAAAGAATCTTTAAATGATCTTGAACAAAAATCTATCATTTCTAAAGTGGATTACCCAACCGATTGGGTAAATTTACTCATGATTGTGGAAAAACTCAATGGTTCGCTTCGCTTATGCCTCGATCCAAAGCCTTTCAATGAATATATTTGTAAAGAGCATTACATTATTCCAAAATGTGACACAATTTTGAGTAATTTGGAAGGAAAAACAATTTTTTCAGTCATAGATATGAAAGATGGTTTTTGGCAAGTGCAACTAACAAACAAAGCATCTGACTTATGCACATTTAATACTCCTTTTGGTAGATATAAGTTTAACAGAGTTCCCTTTGGTTTGAGTAGCATTCCAAAAATCTTTCAAAGAAAAAATATGGAAATTTTTGGTGATATTCCAAATATCAGTATTTATTTTGACGACATAATTATATCTGGTGTTAATGAACAAGAACATGACCAAGCTTTTAAAAAAGTTCTTGAAAAGGCTCTCAAATATAAAATAAAGTTTAATTTCGAAAAATTACAGTATAAGTTGAGTGAAGTTAATTTTCTAGGCCAAGTTATTTCAAAAAATGGTATTAAACCATCTGAAAAAAACATTGAAGCAGTATTAGCTATAGAAAATTCTTCAAATAAAAAAGACATGCTAAGAATCCTTGGACTTTTCAAATTTTTTTCAAAATTTATACCAAACTTGTCCCAATTAACCTATAATATGCGTAATCTTACTAGAAATAATACTAAATTTGAATGGCTTGATAAACATCAAAATGAATTAGACTCTTTAAAAACTTTAATAACAAATAAACCTATTTTGAAAATGTTTGATGAAAAAAAGTCAATAGTAATTCAAACTGATTCTTCAAGTAAAGGACTAGGTATGTACATGTATGATGCAAGATGATCATCCAATTTCATTTGCATCTAGATCTCTTAATAAAGCTGAAGTTAAATATGCTCAGATCGCGAAAGAATTGCTAAGTATAGTATTTTCTTGTGAAAAATTTCATTTTTGGATCTATGGTCGTGAAGTTGTGATAAAAACAGACCATAAGCCACTAATATCAATTTAAAAAAAAAATCTTGATGATGTCAGTGCCAGACTACAACGAATGCTTTTGAAATTACAAAAATATCATTTAAAAGTTGAATATTTACCAGGTTCTAAAATGTATGTTGCTGACACTTTAAGCAGATCTTATATTAAAGCTGAATGTCCCATAGACATTGAATTGGAATACACAGTTCATGCTCTATCTTTGACAGTCCCTATGACGAATGAAAAAAAAAATAGTTTTTCAAAATGCAATTAATGATGATGAAGTTTTGTCACAAGTAAAAAATTTCTGTTCCTCAAAATGGCCACATACTAATAAAAAATTAACTTCAGAACTAAAATACATCGTAAAATACTATTATAATTTAAGAGAAAATATCCATCTTTCTGATAATTTGCTCTTTTACGATCAAAAGATTATTATTCCTTCCGTACTAAGAAGTGATATGCTCAAATTAATTCATTCTGCTCATTTTGGTATACAAAAATGTAAATTAAAAGCACGTGAAATTATGATATGGCCAAAAATGTCTAAAGATATTGAAAACTTTGTTTCAAGCTGTGAAATTTGTCAGCTTAATAGGCCAGCTAATCAAAAAGAAACCCTTATTGCTCACACTACTCCAGAAAGACCTTGGCAAATTTTATTTTCAGACTTTTTTGAATATAAATCTAAAAGCTACTTATTAATAGGTGACACATTTTTCCACTGGCTTGAAGTATTTCCCACTAATGATAAGACAGCAAAAACTGTTATCAAACATTGTAAAGAAATATTCTCTAAGTTTGGTGTACCCGATATTTTTTAGGCTGACAATGTCCCATATAATAGTGTAGAATTTAAAAATTTTGCCAAATCTTGGATTTTTGAATCTCAATATTCTAGCCCCCACTATCATCAGTCAAATGGCTTTGCGGAAAAGTATGTCGATATTTCTAAAAATATGCTTAAAAAAATTAGAAATCTAGATGAACTTTCATATTATTTGCTTGAATATCGAAATACTCCTCTTCCTAGTATAGGATATGCTCCCTCTCAACTGCTTTTGAATCGGCTAGTTAAAGCAAATCTTCCCGTTACTTCTGAAAACCTTTTACCAAAAATTATTGATCAAAAAAATGTAAAATTAAAATTAAAGCAAAATTCAGAAAATGTTTAAAAGTATTATAACAAAACAGCAAAAGATTTACCACCTCTACAAAAAGATGACAGTGTTTTATTTAAAAAAAATAATCTTTAATAATAATCTCTGGAATAAGGGAAAAGTAATAGATAAGTATAATGAGCGCTCTTACGTAATTAAAGATACATATGGCAATGAATTTAGAAGAAACAGGAGGTTAGTTAACAAAACTAATTTGCCTGTTCAAATTAATGATAACTCTTTTAATGACTTGTTGTATGAAATTACTGATTTTGATTATAGTAGAACATCTGCAGTGAGTTTAACTGCGTTAACTGTTAAAAATGTAGAAAACATTCCTGAAGAAACATTATCTGAAACAGATTCATCTGAATATTTCAGTGATTCTGATCAAGAGAACACTGGTATTAACAAGACTTTGATAAACAGTAATTATTCTGGTTCTAACTCAGAGAATGGTCCTAATCAGGATACTAATGATATAGAATATATTTTTCTAAGTGATAGTTCGTCTTTTGTAAGTAATAGTGCTACAGATGAACATATTAGTGATTTCGATAGTGAAAATGACGAAACGGAAACTGGGTCATTAAAGAAAAAAAACTATAAATCCCGTGTGATTAAAAAGTCAAAATATTTGGATGTTTTTGATTTATCTTAAAAACTTAAAAACAAAAAGAAAAAGCGTGTTCCATATTAGTTTTAAGTTGGTAGAATGGTTTTAGAGTTTTAGGACTTTTAGTTTAAGATGTTCAGAAGTTGGTAGTAAGGATAGACATTAAGAATGATGGCCGCTTGAAGAGTCATTATATAATTAGTGTAAGCTAATAATTATTAATAAAAAGTATAAACAAAATAAACCTTATAAAGTTCATTATTTCATTATAACACCACAAGTTCAAACAAAACAACGTCATAATATGAATTTGACAAAATTTTAACCTATTTTTGGTCCCCATATCATTGTGATCTAAACCAAGCTCTACGTTTTTTAATCCAAGCCCTCTTTGATGCAAATAATTTTTGCTCGCACGGTATTTTATGACGTTATAGTTCAATATCATTACAAAAGTCAACTACCCAACATAAGGTTCACTAATTTAATTAGTTATGTTAAGTTGTAGTTATTTTGACTTTTAGGTTGGTAGTTGGACTAGTTTGTAAACAATAATAATTTTCTGTCTTTACTTTTAAAGTAATACTTAATTATATAGTGTATTATTTCAAATTTAAATATAACACGATATACTTAATTTCCCAAACAGTAGACTATAGGTAGGTACCAAAATTTTGTTGTGTCGTAAGTTGACAACTTCACGTAAATTAGAAAGCGGCACTCGACACAGAGCAAACAAAGTTATGTTAAATTCAGTGCCGCATTATCAAACTGTGGGTGCGGTATGTTATACACATCACTGAAATATTTTTTTAATTTAAAGTATACCTACTTAATTAAAGAAATCGCGGCATTAAATAGTTTGTCACAAACATTTACAATAGGACGAAAACATTGTTTTTATTTCATTCGTTAAACACTACTTACGTGCGATTGTCGCTAATTTTTTTTTGATATGGGAAAATATTTAGGTTCTTTCAGATATTAAATTTTTCCCTCAAAGGAACTTTAACTCCATTTTATAACTACACCTTTTCCAAATGTATTTCAGAAAGCGTCGAATGTATTTCAGTACAGTCAAATGCAGTTCCGACAGCGTCAAATGTATTTCAATATAGTCAAATGTAGATTGGAAACCGTCAAATGTATTTCAGTATAGTCAAATGTAGATTAGAAACCGTCAAATGTATTTCAGTATAGTCAAATGTAGATTAGAAACCGTCAAATGTACTTTAGAATAGCCAAATGTATTTCAGAAAGCATCAAATGTATTTCAGAATAGTCAAATGTATTTTAGAAAGCATCAAATGTATTTCAGAAAGCGTCAAATGTATTTTAGAATATTCAAAGGTATTTCATAAAGCGGTATTTGTAAATATTTAGCTTGAATTATAAGCAATTATATACCTAAAATATACATTAAATTTGATACTTTCCGAAATACATTTGATAATTTCCGAAATATATTTGATGCTCTCTGAAATACATTTGATGCTTTCTGAACTACATTTGACTCCCTGAAATACATTTGATACTTTCTAATCTACATTTGACTATACTGAAATACATTTGATGCTTTCTGAAGTACATTTGACTATTCTGAAGTACATTTGACGGGTTTTGAACTACATTTGACAATTCCGAAGTACATTTGATGCTTTCTGAACTACATTAGAGTATTCTGAAATACATTTAACGCTTTCTGGAATCCTTTTGACGCGTTCTGAACTACAAATGGAAAAGGTGTAGAATAAGGAAGCATTTTTCTTTTTATTTCAATGCCTAAAACGCAATCTGGGTTGTAAACTGTTACCATTTTAAATTCTCGACAAAGATTTTCTATTCATTTTTATTTCATTTTTCCCCAGAAGTCTATCATCCTCATAAATTGCCGAAATCATGGAATTTTCTTTGTTTTTGAATATATCTTTCAATATTTAATGGAAAAAGTACTTTATCTTTTAAAAAAATTGTTAATCTTTAATTATACTTTAATGGAGCTTGTTTAAGTCCGTAAAGAGCTTTATTTAATAATAACACCTTGCCTGTTCTTTATAACCCTTAGAAGTCTTTATGTATATTTTTCATCAAGGTAATTACATAAAAGTGCTGTTTTTATGTAAAATTTCTTAATTTTCAATATTGCCATGATTGATAAAGCAAACAGCACTCTTAAACAATTTATATTTACAACCAGACTAAACATTTCTTGATAATCTACTCTATACTGGGTGTATGGGGAGAAAAGGGCAATATTTTGGTAATTGTTTGGTTCAGAGGGTGAAAATAAGAGAAATAAACCCATGTTTTTTAGTTCGATTCTTTACCATTTCTGAAATAATCGGTTCTGATTTATTTTTAAATTGAAATAATGAAGGAGGCTTTAATTTTAAATGTCCGATACATTTTTATTCATAGTTTTGACATGCATAGTAGTTGTCAGTTAGCTTCATATTGAGCGTATCGACTGAACCATGATTTTCATACGTACAATGGCACACATTCAGTCACAGGGAATATGCCGACATGATATTCGTGTATGGTTACTGTAGTACGATGCACGCAGATAATGAATATCGACGTCGTTTTCCAAATCGAAGAGTTCCTAATAGAAGAGTTTTTCAAAAAGTATTTGCAAGTGCTCAGGAAACTGGAATGTTTCCAAGCGTGAGAATTGTTTCTGAAAGAGTGCTGGGTCTAGATGTGGAAAATGAAGAAAATGTTCTGGATATTGTCGCAGAGAACTCAGGTATAAATACGAGACGGGATGCGAATGAACTTCATATACCATCACATCTAGCCGTATGGGAGTCACAAAACGGTTTAAAACCTTTTCACATTCACCCGTTCAACATCTTCTAGATGGTGATCCTGCTTGTGAATGGATCCATCAAAATCGAAGTTTGCACAAATACATTTTATTTAGCGATGAAGCTCAGTTCACTCGTAATGAAACTAATAATTGCCACAATGAACATCGGTGGTCAGATGAAAACCCTCATGCTACATTTGAACGAAACTTTCAACATCGATTCAGTATTAATGTCTGGTGTGAAATGCTCAACGACCAGTTATTTGGTCCATTTGAAATGGATGGGGTCTTACTGGAGAAGGATGTTTACGGTTTTTGGAAGACCATTTGATACACATTTTGGATGATGTTCCGTTAAATGTTCGATATCGAATGTACTTCAAACATAATGGGGCCCCACCTCATTTTAGTCTCTGTGTGCAAAATTTCTTGAATTATCGTTTTCCTAATCGCTGGATTGGCAGCGGTGGTCCGCAAGTTTGGCCACCGAGGTGATCCCGCTTGATTATTGCCTTTGGGGATGGATTAAATCGATAGTATATGAAACACGAGTGACGAGTGGAAACGAGAGAAGCATTCCGCGATCGAATTTTTAATGCTGCAGCTTTTATAAACAACAATCCCCACTCAATCCAATGTGCTACCCGATAGATTAACAAACGTGCCGAAAAATGTATTGAAGTTGGTGGAGGGGTTTTTGAAAATATTCTTTAAGTTAGTTTGTACTGCAATGCTTGCAATTATTCGCTTTTAAAATAAAAACAAACATCGAGAACTAACATCAATGGCTTAAAAACATCGGTTATACAGCATCTACCTACTCTACAGCCCACAAATTTTTTTGACTTAAAAACCGAATTTTCATCACTCGAATTATAACATTACATTGAACATTGAAAGGTAAACATCGATGTCAGCATCGATGTTTATGACCTCTAACATCGATGTCGAAAACATCGAACATCGGTAACAGAACATCGGTTTCAAAAACATTGATGAACATCGCCCAGCACTAATGTAGAGTAGTTTTTCTTTAGATAATAATTGGTATGAATGGTATGGTTAATTCATGATGTCTAGTGTTTTTGTAATTTTTTATAAATGATTTTCAGTACCTGGGAATATTTTTCTCCTTCTGGAACGTTAGTTGCTCTTTCATAGTTTAATGTTAGGTTTTTTAAAGGGGCTGAGATGGTGTTGTAATTATTTTTGTTTCTTAGTGCTATTGGTGGTGTTTTTGATTTTGTTGGTGGATATACTTGTTGTGTTTTTTAGGGGTTTTAGATGTCGATGGTGCCTGGTTGGACGGCAGGTTGTCTTGGGTAGGATTAACTTGTTTAATGTTGGAACCGTCAGTTGCTTGATTGCGTAGACGATTTGTGGTTCTGCGTATTGGTATAGTGAATTCACCATCGAGTCTTGGTTCTGTGTGTCCATATAATTATTTGTTGGTTAAATTAGGTTGTTTATTTTTCTTGTAGTTTGCCTATCATGGATCTAAGATTTTGATTCCATTTTTCAATAGTTTGGATTTTATTATTTTGAGTTTGCAGTTGGTCGATTGCCGAGTGAAGTTTTTTATTTTCAATAGTAACTGCTTCAATTTGACGTTGGAGATGTTTAATGTCTGAGCCTTTTTCATCAATAGTGCTCCTTAAAGTGTTTATGGTACGACGGTGATGACTGGCCGGGATTGGACCCGTCATGATGGCGGGCCGTTTCGTATTTTTGCCGGAATTTTTCCGATTGTTCACTATATAGTTGTACTTGTACTCAGAGTTTTTTGGTAGAACAGAACTTCACTTTAACTTTCACTTTACAAACTGAGCTGTATTGGTAAGCGGGGGTGACTGAGGGGGTAAACTTCAAGAACAATCACTTTATAAATGAATGTCAAAGTAGGCGTTTCCGGTAAAAATCGTTTTAAGATTGATCAAGAGTTCCGCTAGTTTCAAATTTTTTAATGATTCTGGTTATGTTCGATGTTACTGGAATTGACCACTTTGGATACATTTCTGCCTGCAACCTTATCGGATCCTTTTCCGCTGGCGCTTCCTGCATAATATCACTTAACAATAGTTCATAGCAGCTGAGCTGAGCTAATTTTACGTTATTTCTGCGCTAAATTGATAGACGCTGTCGTATTTATAAACGAGACTTACAACATTAATTGGGAGATGCGATTTGTCATATATTATTATAGTTTGTTATGAGCCAATATCAACTCTCCTTTGTTATAGTGTTTCTTAGGTCAATTTAATGACATTAAACCGGGAATTTCCTAACCATAGGCGTGCCAAACAAATAATTAAAATGCGTATACACACTTATAAGTTTGTTTTACATTAGGTGTTTGTACATACTACACTTTATAAACCCACTGTATATATAATAATATTATATTAAAATAATAAATATAAGGTAACTCAAAAATTCTATACACAAAACTAAAATTAGAAAAATAAACCTGATACGGCACGACACTGCTCAGAAAATACTTTAATTTTTTTACCAGAACTCCATTCTCGGACCATTGTCCAGCCCGTCCGCAAGTTCCAAATTACGTATATTTTATCTTCGTCTCTTCCACGCCATCGGCGGTCACTGGCCTATCTCTGTCTGACAGAATCGATCGTTGAACGGGTCGGAGACCGCTTCAGCTTATCCCAGCCGCTTTAACTGGCGCTTGTATCCCTTGCTGTTGCCAATTCTTCAAAATTTTCGGATTTGTAAGCATAATGTAAGTATATACGAGAAACAAGGGTTTGTTAATTAGTTGTTTTTAAACACTGAAAACACTTTTTGTCTTGATTTCAGTTATATTGTTTCTTAAGGACTAAAGAATGTATTATTATAACAATGAATGGCTTGTTATTTTTTTCTGTCTTACTCAAAACTTCTCGGTTTAAAGTATATTTGCAAACTAGCTTTCAAAGAAAGTTACTGACCAACAATTGAATACTGATATAAAATAAACATTTTTAATAAAAAAACTTAAAGAATTGAAGAAGAAAGATCTGACAACCCTGGTTGGGAGGTCGGTCTCTTTGAAACTGTTTACCGCCGTATGGAATGATTGAAATGTCCTCAAACTGAGTTTGGATAAATTATACTTGTACGTATTTTCATGAATTTTACTGTACATAGTTTAAATCGATAAAGAGAGGGCTTTAGGTGTCTTTGAAATAAATGGTTAATTTAAATTAATTCTTCTTGGGAAATTTTGAAATGTTTCATGGTTGATTGAAATTGTTGCCCTAGTATTATTTTTTATTTTCTTTTATTATAGAGTTTGCAAACCTCGGAAAGGTATAACCAGTCACCGTAAACCAATATTGGGACACCATGCTCTATTAGTTCATTGTAATAAAATAATAATATAAGTTTATATAATATATTTGTCTATAATTATTCTATAATTTATCTTCTTTTATTTTCAGGTAAGAATTAATTGTGTCTGCTCAGAATCTGATGTAAGTTTTATAATTTTGTTAATATATTTGGGTTACTATTTAAATATTACTTGTTTAAGAGTACGACAATATTCATTTATCTATATAGTACCTATATATAGGTTAGAAGATATATAAATGCAATTGTCTTCTCTGTATAGTACTGCAAACATATCGGATAGTTTTCGGCTGCTGTTTTCTGCATAATACCTACAATAATTATTCTATTTAACTATGACAATCGTTTTAGATGTAGAATAGTTCATAAAAAATAGTGTTAAGAGTTAAAAAATTGGTTAAACTTTTTTTGTAGGTGAGTCTGACAAAATTATGAAAATATTTGCTCGTATCTTCATTAAAATAATTCGGGCTAGTATAATTTATTTTAGGAATATAAATAATATCTGTTTTTTAACTTTGGATAGATTGCATAAAAACTATTAAACTTTTGCATGTAACTTTGGCTGATTGAATTCTTTAAAAAACTTACACTCTTAGTCTCGAATAAACAAGAGAGCCAATATTTGACCACGTTAAATTTGGCGTGAGATTTCTTATATAGCGTCAGCCGAAGCACTTAATTATCCTAGTAACTCCTAGTCCGGTTGGGAAAGTCCCATTATGGAATTATAGAGCGTTAAAATTCTTTAAATATACATACAGGGTGTCCCAGAGAAGAATGCACTCTACAGGGATCTCGTAAACCATAGGAGATACAGAGATGGTTAAATTAGAGAAAAGTTGCGCATTACTGAATCAGTTATATCTAGTATTCTTTGCTAATTTCTCAAAATTGTTCCATTTTTTTACAAAAAAATTCCATGATCCTGTTTGTCCAACCGGTTGAAATAAAAAAGCCTTCGCAGAATCTTACTTTTTTCAAGTACAAAATATGAAGGGTTTTTTTCGTTTCCTAAAATTTTTATAAAAGTGATATAACTGGTTTTGAACGCTAGCTGCTCAATTTTTGTTCAATAAAATTTTTTAAATTATTTCAGTTGTTTTAAGCAATCGTATTGTTTTAATAATAATAAAAAATTTATTATTAAAATTATTTTTAATTAAAAATATATTTTTTATTCATAAAAAAATTATTGTAGCTAGCACTTCAGAATACGGACACCGTGCGGTATCTAAGAAACTCTATGAGAATATTACCACATAATCTTAATAGGTTATATGGAAAATAGCAAATTAGCTATTTTACGCTAAACCGCAAAAGATTGGTATAGCGAACCTTAGTGCATGTTTTTTTAAGTGTTGAAAATACTAAATTTTTGGAAAATCGTTAACAACCCAAAAACTATTTTTTAGGCATGCCTATGATACTTTATAGGTACAAAATGTTCTCAAAATGATTCAAACAAATCAAAAATAACGTAAAGGACATAAAGGTTGTTCCATTAAAAAAAGGTATGTTTGATATGCCCTGACTAGTTGGGACTAGGGGTGTGCAACAAAATCGATTATTCGATTAGAGATAATTTATTTCTCGATGAATCGAAAAATCGATTATTAATCGAAAAAAAAAACTATTTTTCGATTAATTGATTATTCGAAAAAAAAACTATTTTTCGATTAATCAAAAATCAAAATCGAAAAAAAAATGATTTTTCGATTAATCGATTAACCAAAAAAAATATTATTCGGGATTAAGATCACGATGTTTTGATTAAAATCGATTATCAACAGAAAAAAAAACGATTTTTCGATTATTCGAAAATATAGGTCTGTTTTTGGATGATTGAAGTTGCTAGTTACTTATTATTGCTGTAAGTCTCTATATATTTATTAGCAACCCTATTACCCTGAAAATAGGTTTAAAAAATATTATAGCATATTATTGCAAGACAATCAACGAAATAATTTGAACAAAGTTTCAATCTGTGCGCCTTTCATAAAATTAATATTCTTAACGATCTAATATTTGAATCGACTTTTTGATTTATTAATCGATTATTTTCGATTAATCGATTATTCTCGATTATTTTCAATTAATCGGTAATTAGGTAATAGGAAATAATCGATTATTTCAAATAATCGAAAATCGATTATCATGGCCCCCGCAAGGATTTGCAACGCCCGCGTGCGGCAATCATTTTGGCGCCCTTTAAGGATATAAGTACCACTTTAAAATATAGTATTTTGTACTTAAAGAAATAACAGACATTTTCAAACTAAAACTTTATTGAGTAATAGATGTGTTTTGGACTTCCATTGCCTTTAGTTTTTCATATCACAACGTTTCAACTGGTAAGCATCTCCAGTCGTCTTCAGGTGAATACTAAACAAGTTACAAAGCTACGAGCCTATTTATACCACCTAGGGGGGGGGGGGGGCGGAGCTAGTGACGAATTCGGGTGCAGTCGTGACTCACGACTGCACCCGAATTCGTCACTAGCTCCGCCCCCCTAGGTAGTATAAATAGGCTCGTAGCTTTGTAACTTGTTTAGTATTCACCTGAAGACGACTGGAGATGCTTACCAGTTGAAACGTTGTGATATGAAAATTTAAAGGCAATGGAAGTCCAAAACACATCTATTACTCAAGATACATCATTGTTTACAACCTTCAAATAAAACTTTATTCTTCAGTGAATTAAATAAAAAGACACAACAGAAACCAAACAATGCCGATTAAAGAGATGTCAGAGTGGCCCTGGATACATTGCAACAAAATTTTTAAATTGTCTTCCACATAATCTAAGAAACCTACCATTGAAGGAATTTAAAGCAAACATAAAGAAATTGTTGATTATTAATTCAGCACAGACACAGGTAAAGTGAGGAGGATTCTTAATGATATGCATATATTTGGTAGAGACGAAGTTAGATTATTTTCAAATATATACTGTAAAATGTCGAGAGGATTTGAAGCTTAAGGTAATGAAAATAATATTAGAGCTTTGATCTCATTGAATAAGTTATTTGCTTCCACGTCAAAATCCTTCTTTTTCTGATCTGTTAGCTTTTATTGTAGAGCATGACAATTTTTTAAAAGATCGTCGTCATTTAATTTTAAAATATCACTAAACAAACCAAAAACATTGTCACAATCAGACAACATCTCAAACCTACTAGTTAAAGAACTTAGCGTTTGATCAATTATTAAAAAAAATTTATAAGCGGTTTTTGAATCTTGAGGTGTCTCATACCTCTGTTCATAATCGAACAATTTTGGTTTATACTTTTGTCTAATAACAGTATTTAACGCAGGAAAACTTTGCTCTATCTCAAGTTCAGCAGCTAGTTTTCCAGCTTGAGCAAGTATTTCCTCGAAAACTTTATCATCTCCAGTGGCGAAGCGTACGAGTAGACAAGGTAGACATTGTCTACCCAAAATTCTACACAAAAGGTTTATTTTTTTATTATAAAACAGTTTTATAAAATAATTATTTGTTAATGTACTTTGACTTTTAACTTTATTAACGTCCAACAAATTGCAGCATTATATCAAACATCAAACTATTAAAAAGAAACTCAAACCGGCGGCGTGGCGAGACCGCACGTATGGTAAATAAATGTAATACGCACTACGCAGCCGGGGTATAGAGAGACACATCGAGATTTGTCTTTTAATAATGCATCCACCATGCAGGTGGGCGCTTCCCTCACTTCTGGTAAGCACGCGAATTTCGGGCGATCCGAAGACACTTGAGCGTTTGTCTTTGTTGTTGACCAGCTATTTACTATTTATTACCGGCGCGATATAATATGGCTTTAGGAATCGTATGCGACTTGGTCGATTTCTATATTGCAGTTCTGTGTTCTCTCTCGCTCGTTTGTTTAGTGTTTAGTCTGGTAAAGACGGTTGTTGGTGGCAGAGTAATTATTATTTTATTTTATTAACTCTTCGTTTGATTTTATGTTTTATGATTGTATTGATTATTGATTGTTCGATAATAAAATAAAATGGCAGATAATAGGAGACCCGATTATTTATGTAAAACAACGTAGTTTTTCAACTCTATCTCTAAAAGAAAAATTACATTTGAAAAATTCCCAAAAGCAGCCAGAACTAAATATATCGCAAAAAGATGGAAAACTATCCGGAAATTTCAAAAAAGTTGGTACGAATCTTTTAGCTGTGCGGGAAGTGTCAATACGAATGCATTTTATTGCTTTCCGTGTAGTCTGTTTGGTGGAGAGGAACCCTGTGCAAAATCTGATGTTAATGTTATAACAAAATTTTGTACAGAAAGCCAATATTTTTTAACAATAAAATGTTTCACCAATGTGACCAATGTGTTCGTACGCAAATTATATGTATTTAAAACAAAGCTCAATTTAATTTTTTATGTCTATCCAGAAAAAAAACCACGCTTCGCCACTGATCATCTCTATAATTCCTAAAATGGTCAAGTAGATTCTTTAAATAGTTTTGACACACTTTGTGGGAGTGGAGGGTTACGGATACTGGACATTGTGAGTTGAGAATCAGTTAAAAAAAAAAATTGATATCGTTATAGTAAGTACCTACGTTACTTGTTGCAAATTGTTGAAAAAGTCAAATTATCTAAAAATTGAAGTCACGGTGGAAAATTAAATATGTTTTTTTGTTAATATATTTTTTAACACATTTATACTTTTTTAAACCATTGATTTGGCGCCCCTTTGGAGTGGCGCCCGCGTGCGGTGCACGCATTGCGCTCATTGTTGCGGGGGCCCTGTCGATTATCTTTTTCGGTAATCGCACAGCCCTAATTGGGACACCTTAAATAATTCAAATTAGTTTTAACATGTGCACGTAACGATTCCCTATAACTTTTTTTAAAAAATGTTAAAAACTTCAGTGGTTTAAATGCTATGGAATTCTGAGGTGAGATTAGGCCACCCTGTATATATTCTTGAAAAAATTTCATGCTCTGCAACATTCTTATAAAAGACTTTTGTGTTAAACAAACTGCCAAGGGGTTACGAGGAGAATTATAACAAAAAAACGTTTGACAAAAAATATTTCTTAAGAATTACCGACTTTTGAGAGCGGATATTTCGAAAACAGTGCGTCGCGTAGCCAAAAAAAAATAAAGAACACTAGTTTTAAGCGACAGTTGTCGCTACGTTTCAATGTTTTCGAATTATAAGCGAAAAAAAAAACCTTTCGTTGCATAGCCCATAAGCAAAAGTCTTTACTAAAATTAGTGAAGTTTTATAAAGGAAAATTAGAGTAACCGTTCCTTACTAAAATACATTATTAAATTTGTAATCAATTTTTCTTTACTTTTTTATGCTGGTGTCATATAAGGCCCGTCAAATTTTGATTTTTTTTTAAATTCTACATATAGCCTAAGCTATTCAGAACAGACTAAAAGCAATGAATCTGCGGATTTTACACTTTTGACTCCAAAAATAAAAAAAAAGGTTCATAAATTGGAATAATTAATGAACATTTTAATGCGAAAACTCACCATTATAGGGAGCATTCTTACACATTTATATAATTTATTGTGTTTTGCAAAGTTTGGACTTTTTTTCTTCACAAAACTCTTGAATTTTAATATTTAAAAACAGAATCTGTACAACAAAGTACAAACCAGCCCCGATACACCTTTTAGAGCCGATCAGCAGAACGGTACTTTAGTACCTATCTCAATTACTTAATCAAACGTTTAAAATTATTTTATTTGTGTTCTTTATTGTAACTCTTCGCATTTGTTTAAGTGAAGAAGGTAAAACCTTATTTTTTTGATATATTATGAAGATAAATGACAAAGTTATTGTTCCTAGTCGACAGTAACCTAAACTACCTTATGTTTAAATCTTAAAGTTAGCTTAATTTGCAAAAAAATGGCTTCATCCGCATTTTTTTGCATTAAAATGTTTCATTTAATGTAATCTTTGTAATAAAACAAAAATCAGGAAGAAATTCGACTGGCCTTATAAGACTCCAGAACCAGTGGCGTAGCTACCGGGGTAGCAGGGGTGGCAATGCCACCCGGCGCCAAGTCACAATAGGCGCCGCGTCGCCGTCGCGTCTTAATCTGATTATTACGTCAAGTGATTTTTATACAGTGACGGGCTAAAATATGGAACAAATTTATTTAAAAATCAGGTATTCATTTTTTGAAGAAACGCTCGGACACGTCGATTATAATTCTTTCTTCCGGATTTTTTGCCTCAAAAAGAAATTATTCCGGGTGTGTCAAAAAGTAGATGTAGCAAATTTTTTTTGTTTTTTAAATAGAACCCCCCTATTTTTACTTATTACCCTAATTCTACGTCAAATTCTGCGCATAATTCATGTAGCATACTCCATCCTTATCTCTAACGGTTTTAGAGAAAAATTACATCATAAAAAAAAATTTAAATGAATTGTTACTACGATAGCAAGTCATGTGTCAATCAAAAATTAGTTTAGGTATAATTTTGAAAAACGGTGATCATGGTGCATTTAAATGAAACACAAAGAATCGAAATTTTAATTTTAATTGGATGTGGAGACAAAACAAGAAGTCAAGAAGAAGTTTGTAACTTGTTTAACGCTAAGTATCCAGAACGGCCGATTACAAGATCTACAGTAAGTAAAATTGAGAAAAAATTCAGGGAAACAGGGAATGTAAAGGATCGTCTACGGCCAGGTCGTCCAAAAATTAGTGAAAACTCACAATTGAACATTTTGTTAGAGGTTGAAGATAATCCTCATAGTGCATCCACTGAAGTAGCCTTTAATAATGATGTTAGCCGACGATCTGTGTTGCGGGTATTAAAACAAGTAAAGTACCATCCGTACAAAATTAGGTTGCTGCACGAGCTAAACGAAGATGATCCCGACCGCCGACTACAGTTTTGTGAAACTATGATGGAAATTTGCAACTTAAATCTATTTTTCCATCGCAACATACTTTTTAGCGATGAAGCCACGTTTTGTTTGAATGGTTCGGTAAACAAACAAACAGAGAACAGCACACGCAATACCCACAAAAAGTAAATGTTTGGGCAGGGATATTAAATGATAGAATTATTGGACCTTTTTTCTTTGATGGAAATCTTACAGGAGACCGGTATTTACAATTTCTTCAAAATGAGTTAATTCCCACACTAGCAGCGGATTTTCCAAATCCGAATCAGCCTCATCTACCAGAAGCGTCTATTTGGTTTCAGCAGGATGGTGCTCCGCCTCATTTTGCTCGACAAGTACGAGAGTATTTGAATACTGTATTTCCCGAACGATGGATAGGTAGAAGAGGACCCATAGAATGGCCTGCAAGATCTCCCGATCTTACACCCATGGATTTCTTTCTTTGGGGTTATTTGAAATCAAAAGTGTATAAGGATAAACCACAAAATTTGGAAGACTTAAAATTTAAAATCAGATATGAAATTAGGCAAATTAATGAAAATACTGTAAATAATGTTTTAGAAGGGTTTTTAAGTAGATTAGCATATTGTCAAGAAGTTAATGGTTTGCATTTTCAACACTTAATAAACTAATTTTTGAACCTTTTTTTAAAGAATTTTTTTTTATGATGTAATTTTTCTCTAAAACCGTTAGAGATAAGGATAGAGTATACTACATGAATTATGCGCAGAATTTGACGTAGAATTAGGGTAATAAGTAAAAATAGGGGGTTCTATTTAAAAAACAAAAAAATTTTGCTACATCTCCTTGTTGACACACCCGGTATAATTTCTTTTTGAGGCAAAAAATCCGGAAGAAAGAATTATAATCGACGTGTCCGAGCGTTTTTTCAAAAAATAAATACCTGATTTTTAAATGAATTTGTTCCATATTTTAGCCCATCACTGTATACATATTATACATTTTACTCTCACCTCTCACCATTAATTTAGTTACATGCATATTGCGCTCAACAAAAACTTGGATTTTTAAGTCAAAAAAATAATCATATTTAAGACCAGGCGTCGCGACCTGTGTACATTTTCGACAAACAGTAGGTACCGCCAAAAGCGCCTATTTGGTTTGAAAAATGCAGCTAAAGGTGGACCGCGTTTGATCGGCATTTTTTATGCCCAAAACAATGTTTTAAATAAGTGGTAAGCGGTAAGCATTGAACAATTTTATTATATATTTTCTCACATTTCTGTGTGGTTCTATAAACATTTATTTCCAAAGTTCTTTAAAAAAAGAAGTCTTATAATATTTGCCAGGTTTCCAATTTATTTAAAAATGCTTACGAAGAACTTTGTACTCTGCGTCATCACAAATATGATGAAATTCGATGTGAAGCTTCGGATTTAGAAGCAGACTGGGGTATACAAGTTTTTAGTATTGAAAATACTATTGGGATCGTGTTTACGCAAACTTTGCATTGCATGTCGATGTCGCTCATGTCGATGTCGCTCCGCCGTCTGTCGCGGCCAACAGCGCAATATCTAGATCGGTCTTGTAACATAATACTCTGATAAGACTTGGTAGAAATATAAATATGAATCAGCGTAAAGTCGGCAAGTAAATAATGAATAATGTTTAGTTTAGTTTGTGTTTTAAAGAACGCCATAGTAACTTTGTTAAAAAGTGTTTTATTGAGATAAGTTATAACTAAGGTAAGTTCACGTTATTTAAATCGGAATATTATATCGAAAAAAAAAGCGGGAGGCAAAAAGTTGGAGCACAATAATTGCATATTACAGGGTCCGCCCAAATTTGGTTAACAAATGGGATAATTTTTTTATTATTGATTTCTCAGAAAATGTTATTGTACCGGGTGATTGGTTATATTTTGCACCCCTACCTATCTCATGAAAATCTTCATGGTCTATTTTGAACGCTTGGGTAAATAAGTATAATTTAAAAACATAGCATAAGTAGGCTTAGACAATATGACCGATTGAATATAAGGCAATTGTTCACCTTGGTTGGTCTGCTATGTGAATATTATTGTTTATAAACAAATAAATATTAATTATTCTTAGAAATAAAACCATACATTTAATATAATATGTTTTAGTTAATATACAGGGTGTCCCAAACGTAATGGGACACAGAGCAACAGCAGGCTCCTTAAGGCGAAATAATGCGATTTATTTAAACTTGCATTATCCCAAAATTGATAACAACCAAGATAAAGGGTGTCAAACTTTTATTTTTGTTTTCGTTTTTTTGGGATTATTTATAGTTCACCTTGGTTGGTCTGCTATGTGAATATTATTGTTTATAAACAAATTTATATTAATTATTCTTAGAAATAAAACCATACATTTAATATAATATGTTTTCGTGAATATACAGGGTGTCCCAAACGTAATGGGACACAGAGCAACAGCAGGCTCCTTAAGGCGAAATAACGCGATTTATTTAAACTTGCATTATCCCAAAATTGATAACAACCAAGATAAAGGGTGTCAAACTTTTATTTTTGTTTTCGTTTTTTTGGGATTATTTATAATATGTTTTAATTAATATACAGGGTGTCCCAAACGTAATGGGACACAGAGCAACAGTAGGCTTCTTAAGGCGAAATAATGCGGTTTATTTAAACTTGCATTATCCCAAAATTGATAACAACCAAGATACAGGGTGTCAAAGTTTTATTTTTGTTTTCGTTTTTTTGGGATTATTTCCTAACGAAATGACATAGGTAGCAGCACGAATTTAAGGATTTTGGGGTTTTTTGAGGTGAGGAATTTAAAATTATCCATAGTTTTTATGTAACCAGTACTGTAAAATTAAAGAACATTTTTTAAACTTTTACAAAATCCAAATTAGAATGTGGGCTTTAATTACATGACATAGGTCATTAAAATTTTAAAGCTGTGTCAGGTATTTTTAATACATAGGATGCTTAAAGGTGCAAGATCTGTGAATTTTTTTAATGAAAGGAGACAAAAAATTTCCAAAACATTTTTGACGAACTTGCGTCCGATACTATATTTACAACAGAAGAAAAATTCAAAAAAATTACATTTAATAATATTTAAGATATTGCGTCATTCCAGTCAGTTAAAAAAAACGACTTTCAGGTTTTCAAAATGTTTTAACTGACAATTCCGGTGGCAAAATGGTCAGTTAAGCTCAACTTTTCGTAAAAATTTAGATCAATTTTCAACAATAAAGCTGGTTGATTGTATATTTTGTAAAAATCATCAAACTTTCCAGTGAGGCGTTAAGCGCTAAAGTGGATCAAGTCCATAAATTATAGTTTCGAGAAAACTTAAGTTAAAGTTAATTAAAACTAGTTGTTTTCTAAAGTGATTTACAGGACATTTTCTTTTTTATTGTGGTATTATGAAGTCTAACTTAAATATTGGACATAATCTAAAAATTCAAAAATAATAATAATTAAGGTGGCAATCAAATTTTAATTATTAATTATATTTAAATTATTCACTGGACTTAGTCCACTTTGGCTCTGAATTGTTTTTTATGGATGGTCGATGAAATGAATACGACACAGTAAAAATAGCAAACTTTTATTACACCTGTCTCATAGAATATCCTGAAAGATTGAAAGTAAGCTTTAACCTAACTGACGTCATCAAAGACAGGTTCGTCGTTATCTAATTCTGCAATATCCTTATGCAGCAATGTTTGGGATCTAGTTGCTGTTTCTGTCCGTAGGCTTTTGAAATGGGCGTGTGTGTTTGGGGGAAGAAATGGTAAAAGTGAATGCATATACTTTTTCTTTGCCTCAGTGACCACTCTTGGAGTTTTGTACAGCGGGTCTTGCTTCTCAGAAAATTTAGAAATTGTTGTGGCCATAGTTACTTTTGAGAAATTGATATCTGTATTTAAGGTATTTTTAAACTGCAGTGTCCAAGGTTTCTCTCTCTCAAACCGCATCCATCTCATCTCCAACCACTTGACTGGATGACCATCATCAGTTTTTTTCCTGTTGACTATCATATCTTCAAGTTTTTTGGTGGATAAAATTTCAGGTGTTGCTACTTTTACAACTACGAAAGGCTTCTTAGTTTTTGCTTTCTTGACCACATGTATCCAGTCCTCAGGAGTAAAGATTCGAATACACTTTCGTGAGGCTGATTCTATTACTCCGAAATCTTGATCATTAGGCAGAAATGAGTGGCCTGAAACCATGGCACATAATCTGAGGATGAATTAGAAGAGTCCACACTTTCATCAGAATCCATTATTTTTAATCTTTACACGTGCACAAGTAGACAAACAAAACCACCTGTTACGATTTTGGACTTAATCCACTTTGGCACGGAAGTTTTGTAAGAAATTTTCAGGGCTAAAGACAATAATTGCTGCCATCTGTTAGTTAATAGCAATAGCAGGGACTTGGTTAACTATGGCTCTGAAAAGATATACTATTTACGAGTAGTAATCCGCAATCAACGCATTTTTTTTGTATTTATGGACTTGATCCACTTTAGCTCTGAACGCCTCTATGTGAGATATGTGTAACGCACTAATATTTTTAACTCTTCCGGTAACTTCCGCTTCTGCCGAGAGATCGTTTTCTAAACTTAAGCTTATTAAAATTTTTTAAAGAAACGTTGTCAGTCAGGAGCGTTTAAGCAATCTAGCTATCTAAGCATAGAAAATAAGTGCGCAAAAGAAATTAACGTTGATAAAGTAATCGACATTTTTGCTAGCATAAAGAACCGCAAAAACTATTTCTAATGTATTAGAAATACTTTTTGAGCGTAATATTATGTAATATTACACATAATATAATAAAGTTAATAATAAGTTATATAAGTTATAGGAAATGTAATTTTTTAGTGAATATTAGTACGCTAAGAGGGGTTATGACTTTTTGTTAGAATTTAAGTCCTGATTTTTGTACTGTCTCTAAATAAAAATATTCTATTATTATGACTTGACTTGACTCTGAACTTTATTGTTATGCGACTATAAATATTACAGAAATCAGAGTTAAATTAAAATATAATACCCAGTTATACAGTATGTCCCCGGATGGCGTTTACAAGAGGACAAATGACCAAAAAAAAAATTGAACAAAATAGAGATTTTTCTTTACGCCTAAGGCGCCACAGTAACTTTTGCCAACCGGCGTTGTCAAGCCTAGCTACGCCACTGACCAGAACCCTTATATGAAATCGCTATAAAGCCCACTGCAGAACCCACTGCAAAAAAAACTTAATACTTATCCACCTTTTCCTATGTTTTAAATATTTTATAGAATGCTTAGGGTTGTTACAACCCAAAGATGCGTTTATGTCGAGGTTTATGTTTTAATTATTGTGCAAAAGATTACGGCTATTCAAACCTTTTATTAGGGTTATTATTTGTTTTAACCGAAAGAAGTCCCTTTATAAGTTGTTAAAATTATTTTTTGGGCATACATCTAACTTGCATGCAAAATTAATATTACATGCAATACTAATTTCTTTCATTTCTTTTATGACATATTATTTATATTATGTTTGTTTAATAGGTAAAAAGCAGTTTTTCTGAAAAACAAATCCCTAATTTTTGTATAACAACTTAAACCTGAAAGAATTTGGAATGCCCGATAAATGAATAAATTTTTTTAAATAACAATAATAATAATAATAATAATAATAATAATAATAATAATAATAATAATAATAATAATAATAATAATAATAATAATAATAATAATAATAATAATAATAATAATAATAATAATAATAATAATAATAATAATAATAATAATAATAATAATAATAATAATAATAATAATAATAATAATAATAATAATAATAATAATAATAATAATAATAATAATAATAATAATAATAATAATAATAATAAAAAGCAATTTACAGAGGATAAAGATGAAAACCAAGAATCAAGCAGCACCAACCAGCAGAAACTTGAAACAAAAATATTAAAGAAGGTTAAAGAACAATTGACAGAAAACAAGAAACAAGATCGAATAACGAAGTGGACGGAAAAAGCAATGCATGGCCAAATAGTAAAAGAAGTTGCCAAGGAAACGATAAACAAGGAACAATCATGGAAGTGGCTAACACATATGAACTTAAAATCTGAAACAGAAGCTCTCGTAACAGCGTGCCAGGAGCAGGCGCTTGCAACCAACTACTTGCGGACAAGGATCATGGGGACTGGCGGAGACCCGAAATGTAGACTTTGCCGGTCATACAGTGAGACAGTCCATCATGTGGTGGCTGGGGGCCCAATTCTGGCAAAAAGTGCTTACCTTAAACGTCACAACAAGGTTGCAACACAGCTACACTGGAACATCTGTAAACACTACAAAATAGAAGTCAAAGAAAAATGGTTTGAACATATCCCGGAAGCAGTAGTAGATACACCTGAAATAACTATGATATGGGACGTTCAAGTGCAGACTGACAGACACATCGCAGCAAACAAACCAGACATTATCCTGAAAGATAAGAAACTAAGAAAGTGTCTTCTGATTGACGTTTCGGTGCCATCGGACTATAACATCACGCAGAAAGAGGCAGAGAAAAGGCTGAAGTACAAGGACCTACAAATAGAAATACAAAGAATGTGGAATTATAAAACTAAAATCGTGCCAATAATCATAGGAGCAACAGGGCTTATATCTAACGCTACTTGTGAAGCTATAAAAGAAGTCCCTGGAACACATAACCTCCTGACGATGCAAAAAGCTGTAGTGCTGAGTACAGCGCACATAGTACGCAAAGTGCTATGATACCTCCATCCTGATGTCAACTAAGCAAGGAAACACCCCAGGTGCATGGTTTGCACTCGGTGATTCCCCAAAAAAAATGAATCCATATCCCAAGAGAATTATGTGATGCAAAGACAAATAATAATAATAATAATAATAATAATAATAATAATAATAATAATAATAATAATAATAATAATAATAATAATAATAATAATAATAATAATAATAATAATAATAATAATAATAATAATAATAATAATAATAATAATAATAATAATAATAATAATAATAATAATAATAATAATACTGGCCAACAAATACGGCCTTCTCAACACCTATACACCGTACTATAAGTATCAGCCACAGAAGGTCCTCGAAAATGACAATTTTAGACTCTACTACGATAGGTCCATTATCACCGATAGACTGGTGACGAATAACAGGCCTGACATAGTGGTGGTGGATAGAAGAGTCAACTCAGTCCTTCTCGTCGACGTAGCCGTACCGAACACCCACAACGTTCTCAACAAACATCATGAAAAAATGGCCAAGTACGCAGATCTTGCCATTGAGATTAAACAGATGTGGCACTGCGAAAAAGTGGAAATAGTACCAGTTATTATATCAGCAACCGGCATAGTGCCTAATACCTTGCACGACAGCATCGCCAAGATGGGACTACCCAGGAACACCTTCTCTGACATTCAGAAGGCTGTTATATTGAATACCTGCCATACAGTACGCAAGTTTATGATGTAAATTGAGCCTAATCCTTTTGATACTTAGTATCCGGGATAGGTAAATCATACCAGCTTTAAGCTGAGAATAAATAATAATAATAATAATAATAATAATAATAATAATAATTATAATAATAATAATAATAATAATAATAATAATAATAATAATAATAATAATAATAATAATAATAATAATAATAATAATAATAATAATAATAATAATAATAATAATAATAATAATAATAATAATAATAATAATAATAATAATAATAATAATAATAATAATAATAATAATAATAATAATAATAATAATAATAATAATAATAATAATAATAATAATAATAATAATAATAATAATAATAATAATAATAATAATAATAATAATAATAATAATAATAATAATAATAATAATAATAATAATAATAATAATAATAAGGGAGTTGCCTGTCTCCTACCGGACGCGTCCCCAGGTGGCGGATAGGGGAAAGCTCTAATCAGCCTAGCTGACGAGTAGGTGCGAAATAAAATAACACCCGCGGACCAAAAACAGGAAAACCGCTGCTGGGGCCAGCAACCCCAGCAGTGTGACATGTTGACGCTATAAGGACTCGTCGAAATCGCTACTCGGGCGTGGCGGAGACTCAGGCTGACTCCGTTCGGAACCGCCCTAATGACCAGTCTGTTGCAGGATCCAGTGGAACCGGTGCCGCTGACCTGCAAAAGGCAAACACCGACGCAATGAACAGGAACCGAGAAACAACACCACCCAGCAGAGATGCTTTGGAAGTTCAAGGACATCCAACCACTCTACAGGGCAGACTGCGACAGAGAATAAAATGGACAGATGACATGAATGAATTTCTATATCGCAGCTTTCTTGTTTTAACCAATATGGAAACTAAAACCATAGGATACAGCAAAGAACTACACATACAAGTAACGAGACAATTCCCAGAGCTTAGGCAAAGAACAATACAAAACATCCTGGACCAAAAACGAGCCATCCTATCGGCAAACAAAATTTCTCCAAAAACAATGGACCGAATAAAAAGAGAAGCCGAACAGGAATTAGGAATAAATCCAACAACACCACCAAGAAATGAAAACCAAACCATAAACGAGCAAAGGGGAGAAATAACCGAAGAGGAAATACAAATACAAAACTGCTTCGAAGAGACATACATGCAATACTACGGAACTATGCCAAACCTAAGACCAAAACTACCCAAACTGAAAGCAAAAATTAGAGCAAATACGAATAAAATCATCACACAAATAAACAACATAATAAAGAACAGAATAAAAAACGAAGACAATCTCACCAACATACACAACCTGGCCTACATAGGAGCGGCAACAGTCTCAAAAATCATTGCACCAAAAAAACCCCAAAACAAACAAACCCAAGAAACAAATATGTCACCACCATGGGAACGACGAATCAACAAAAAGATAGATGAACTACGAACAGAAATAGGAAGACTAACAAAGGCAAAAGAACCAAACGCAAGTCAAAAGCTAAAGAACAAAGCCCAGCAAATAATAGCAATACATAAAAACGCAGAAAATAATAACATAAATGAAATAACAGACCTACTCAAACAGAAACTTGCTGCCAAATCCAAAAGACTAAGGAGACTTAAAGAAAGTGACCAACGTAGAAAACACAACAAACAATTTAAAGAAGATGAAAGACAATTTTACAGAGAACTAAATCAAAAAACAAACAACGATCAAAAAAATGAAAACCCAGATAAAGAAAAAACTAAAACCTATTGGAGCAGTATATGGTCACATGAGAAGAAACACAAACAAACATCAAGATGGATCAGAGATGAAAAAACAAGAATGTACAACAAAAAACAAATGAACAATCATAACATAACAATAGACGATGTACAAAAAGCCATAAAGAAAACACACAGTTGGAAATCACCAGGAAAAGACGGGCTGCATAACTTTTGGTGGAAACGATTTACAAGCACACACGACAAAATAGCACAACTATTCTCTGAGATTGTAAAAGGACAAGCAGAAATGCCCGATTTCATGACTGAAGGACTAACATATTTACTCCCAAAAACAACACCGACCAGCAGTTATCCAGATAAATACCGACCGATTACATGTCTCCCAACCATTTATAAGATATTAACATCAATTATCACAGACAAAATATATACACATCTAACCGAAAACAACCTATTAGCAATAGAGCAAAAAGGATGCAGAAGAAAAACCAAAGGCTGCAAGGAACAACTGATTGTTGACACCATTATAACACAACACAAAAAGAAAGAAAGGAAACCACTGTACACTGCATACGTCGACTACAAAAAGGCTTTCGACAGTGTCCCACACTCGTGGCTACTAGAAGTGCTAAAAATTTATAAAATTGATCCGTTTATTCAGAGCGTCCTGAAACAAACAATGACTAAATGGAAAACAACACTAAGCGTAAACAACAACAAAAACAAATTCACAATAGACAACATAGAAATAAAACGCGGAATTTTCCAGGGCGACGCGCTTAGTGCACTTTGGTTTTGCATGGCAGTGAACCCTCTCTCACACATGCTAAACAAAACAAACAAAGGTACAACCATAGAAAACAACACAATAAGCCACCTCCTCTATATGGATGATCTAAAACTATATGCAGACAACAAAGAAAACATCGAAAAACTAATACAAATCACAAAAACATTTAGCGACGACATACACATGGAATTTGGACTGGACAAATGTCGAATCAATGCAATGGAAAGGGGAAAGTGGAGACAATATGAAGGGTATGACATGGGAGCAGATAAAGGACAAATAGAAGGCATGGAAAATGAAGAATTGTACAAATATCTAGGATACCAACAAGCGAGAGGAATAGATCAAAAACACAGCAAAGAAACACTAAAAAACAAATTCAAGGAAAGAATAAGGAAAATATTAAAAACAAAACTAAATTCCAAAAACATGACAAAAGCAATAAACACATACGCTATATCTATTCTAACCTACAGCTTTGGCGTAATCTCCTGGACAGACACAGAACTCGAAGAGCTCAATCGTGACATCCGTACAATGAGCACCAAATTCCGCAAACACCATCCACGCAGCTCAATAGAAAGAGTAAACATCTCACGAGAAAAAGGAGGACAAGGAATTATCCACATACCAAGACATAACCAAAAACAAATAATGACGCTCAGAAAATACTTTAATGATGAAGCCACTAATAACCAGTTATATAAAATCATAAAAAAACTAGACAAAAAATCAACACCGCTAAATCTAGCACAAGAAAATAACGGCGAACCAGAGGAAGATAACCTCGAGGATAAGTGGAAAAGAAAGGAATTACATGGCAGATATCCAGCATTGCTGGCACAACCACACATCAACAAGGAAGCATCCCTCATGTGGTTAAAACTTGGATATCTATTTCCCGAAACGGAAGCATTCATTATTGCAATACAAGACCAAGTCATTGCGACACGCAATTATAAAAAATTTATAATGAAAGAACGTATCCTAACAGATAGATGCAGAATGTGCAAAGAACAAACCGAATCCATCGATCACATCATAAGCGGATGCCAAACACTAGCCCCAAAAGAATATACCAAAAGACACGACAATGTTGGCAGAGTAATTCACCAAGAGCTCTTAAAAATCCACGAACCGACAATCACCGAAACAATCCCATACTACAAATATAACCCAGAAAGCATCCATGAAACAGAAAACTATAAGATATACTGGAACAGAGAAATAATAACGGATCTTCCCTTACAACACAATAGACCAGACATGGTGTTCACTGACAAAATAAACAAAAATACTTACCTGATCGACTTCTCTATCCCGCTTGCCGCAAACCTACAAAAAAAACATAGAGAAAAAATTAGTAAATACTTACCTCTTGCCAACGAAATAAAAGAAATGTGGAACCAAGAAAAGGTGATGGTAGTACCAATCATCATAGGTGCAACTGGAGAAATACCACACACACTCTTCGAAAACCTAAAAAAACTAAACATTAAAGAACAAATATACTACCAGCTACAAAAAGTTGTTCTTATAGAAACCAGCGGAATTGTCAGACGTGTACTAAATGACACCGACAACTGAAACTTGAACTTTTCCAAATCTACGAATCTACCTGCTTTCTTGCAACCAATGCCGAAACAGGATAGAAGCCATATCCAGATACAAAATCTGTGGAACCTGAAAATAATAATAATAATAATAATAATAATAATAATAATAATAATAATAATAATAATAATAATAATAATAATAATAATAGCTCTACGTCATAGAGTCGCAAACGGAAACCTTCCGAAAACTGGGCGCCCTTCGGTAGTAATTAGCCTTCTAGCAGCATCCAGGCTCTGCTGCTAGTGACGGTCTATTTCCTAGGATACTCGTGGGAACAATATTAATGAAAACTCATTTAAAAATGCAGGATCGTCTAGTTCCTTAAAAATAGGCAACCTCAATCCAGAAGAATCAAGTCCCTTCCAAAGACGGGATTCTTTATCTAGAACTCCCCCCTCAAAAAAGAAGTTTATCAGTAAGGAAAATGAAATACAAAAAACCCTAATGAACCAGGAAAAGGAGCCACAAGCCCGGTTTCTGGTCATCAAGAGACAAGACGGACAGGATTTTTATAAAGTTAGTCCGTTTGCAATTCAGAAGTCATTGTTTGGATTAATAGGAGCACTAAAACAAATAAAGAAAATAAAAAACGGACTCTTAATAGAAACAGTATCAGCTGCACAATCCAGAAAAGTACAACAACTAAAAACGTTATTAGACTTGCAAATATCTGTAGATCCCCATGTTGCCTTAAATACTTCCAAAGGTGTAATTACGTGTAAGGATCTCCTTAATTGTACAGAACAAGAAATACTTGAAGAACTAGCAACTACAGGAGTCACTGAGGTAAGAAGGATTAAAACAAGAATTAATGGTCAGTTACAAGACAGTCCTTCCCATATACTCACCTTTAGCAGTCCCAACCTCCCTAGTTCAATCAAAGTCGCCTTTCATCATTTATCTATTCGACCTCATGTACCAGCACCATTAAGATGTTATAAATGTCAGCAGTTCGGTCACAGTGCAACGAACTGTACAAAACCACAAATATGCATATGTGGTAAACCGTTGCATGAAGGTCAACAATGTGAACCTAATGTTGTTTGTATAAATTGCAAAGGGCCACACAATGCCAGGTCACGAAACTGCCCAATATATAAAACAGAAGTTGCTATTCAAGAAGTAAAAACCAGAGAAAAAATTACATATTTCGAGGCAAAGAAAAAAGTTGTTATTCAAACTCCTAAAAACATATCATACTCACAAGCTACCGAACTGCCTGAAAAAACAAAAACTAAAACAATATAAACATGGACAAATTTATCAAAGAATTAATACCGGCAATAGTTCAAAGTCTGAAATCTATTTTCGTTACAAAACAAGAAGGTATTTTACAAATGGACTCTCGAAGAGGATCCGTCTCATCCATACTATCCGAACCGGCGTCCGATAAAAGAAAACGAAAAAATTCCAAATATCTCAATGGTTCGACAGAGGCGGAAGACGAATCAGCCGAAGAGACTGATAGATCTGACGGTCAAAAAGTTAAAAAAGTAAAAGGGTGGCCCAAAGGAAAACCTCGGAAACCACCTGACCTATCTAGTCAATCAAGTCAGTTAACTAGCTAGTCATCCTAGATAACATAAAATAATGGATGAAATAATACAATGGAACTGCAGAGGATGCATAAATAACTATTGCTACATTAAACTATTATTGCAAGAACACGATCCCATGTGCCTAGCTCTCCAAGAAACACATCTTAAACCTAACCAACCATATTCGATCAAAGGATACTCAGCAGTAAGACGAAAAATCATTAATGACCACAGATCACATGGGGGCGTAGCAATCTTCACAAGAGCAGATGTCGTCTTTTTAGAAATAAACATTGTAAGCGAACTACAAGTCGTAGCAATAAAAGTAATCAGTCCTCTAAATATTACATTATGCAACGTTTATTTACCTGATGCAACTTGGACAATTGAACAAATAAATCATATCATAGAGCAGCTGCCTTCCCCATATGTGATAATGGGAGATTTCAATGCCCACAACACACTTTGGGGCTCAATAAAAACAGATACAAAAGGGCGTATTCTTGAAAGATGGTTGGAAAGAGATGATCTGGCTATAATAAACACTGGATCTAAAACACACTTTAATACAAAGTCAAATAACTTCTCTGCAATAGACTTAACACTAGCATCTAGTGATTTAATATCAAAACTTACCTGGAGTACTGATGATGACCTGCACAACAGCGATCATTTCCCGATACACATTCAGATCGATAAACCGCGAACCATACGTACTGTACCGATTAAATGGAATACAACCAAAGCGGATTGGGAAAATTTTAGAAAGTCATTAAAGTCACCGACAGAGTTGAGTGTTAAGAAACTCACGGACTGTATACTTCTAGCAGCAAATAGCAGTATACCAAAATCTGGAGGTAAACCTTTTAAAAAAGCTGTCCCTTGGTGGAATGAGGAAACCAAAAATATAATTCAACTTAAAAAACTAGCTTTAAACAAATTCAAAAGGTCTCCCACCATCGAAAACCTAATAACGTTTAAAAAAACCAGAGCAATGGCTAGAAAAATCGTACTTAAAAACAAAAGGGACACTTGGAATCAGTACACAGCAACAATAACACCCGATACAGAAATAAAAGCAGTGTGGAAAAAAGTTAAAGCGGTATCAGGCATTAATACATGCAACACAATCACCTCCTTACAAACAGAAAACGGCTCCATAACTGAAAATTCTGTAGAAATAGCAAACATATTTGCCACTCATTTTGAACAAGTCAGCAATAACGAAAATTATGAACCAAATTTTCTAGAAATAAAAAACAACTTAGAAGCGAATATAGACTTTACCACAGACAATGACCTAGACTACAACTTACCTTTTATTTTAAAAGAACTAGATGAGGCACTCCAGCAATGCAAAACTGGTGCTCCAGGAACAGACACAATCTCATATGACATGCTTAAAAACATAACACCTGAAATAAAAAATACGCTTTTAAAACTCTATAATAAACTATGGGATGAAAATACTTACCCGCAATCTTGGAAAGAAGCAGTGATAGTTCCCATACCTAAGCCTAACAAAAATAAACAATTGCCATCAGGATCTCGACCAGTCAGCCTTACCTGCTGTATGGGAAAACTATTTGAGAAGATGGTAAATAATAGACTTCAGGACTATCTAGAAAACAACAGTTTGTTAGTCCCCTGTCAAGCAGGGTATAGGAAAAAAAGATCAACTACAGATCATTTAGTCCTGATGGAACATTCAATTCAAGAAGCGTTTAGGAAAAGAGAACACCTAATAGCCGTTTTCTTTGACATAAAAGGAGCTTTTGACATGACATGGAGGTATGGCATCATAAATAAATTGTCAAAATTTGGACTAAAGGGAAAACTACCATTGCTTATTAAATCGTTTCTGGAGAATAGACATTTCAAAGTAAGAGTTGCAAATGAGTGTTCAAAAATTAGAATACTCGAAAATGGCGTCCCACAAGGATCAACACTCAGCTGCACTCTATTCGCAATTGCCATAAATGAAATTTGCAAAGGACTCAACCAACTAATAAAAAAGTGCATTTATGTCGATGATGTAGCAATTCTTCTCAGTGGTAAAAAAGTCGGAGACATCACACGCGTATTGCAAACGGCAATTAATAAAATTATTGAAAATGGAGAAAAAATTGGTTTTCGTTTTGCCATGGAGAAAACGAAGTGCATTCATTTCTGCAGACTTAGAAAACCACACTACGACCCATTGCTGTTTATAAAAGAGGACGCTATAGAGTGTGTCGATAGCATTAAATTCTTGGGATTAATTTTTGATAATAAACTCACCTGGCACAAGCACTTTGAACTCCTAAATGCAAAATGTAGACAATCTTTGAACGTGTTAAAAGTCCTAGCACATACAAAATGGAGGGCTGATCCGAAAAGTCTACTTATGATATACAAAGCATTAATACTATCCAAACTAGACTATGGCAGCATTGTATACTCCTCAGCCAGAGAACGTCATCTAAAAATGCTAGATAAAATTCAAAATATAGGTATACGTTATTGCCTAGGTGCATTTCCAACAACTCCGGTCCAGAGTCTCCACTGTGAGTCCGCCATAATGCCCCTAGAACTAAGGAGAAAAATTTTAAAAACATCATACCTAACAAGTGTTAAATCCTATCCTAGAAATCCAAACAATGAATTTTTATTCCCAGACGAAAACATATACGCCAACAGAGTTACCATCACGCGCCCCCTTGCAATAAGATATCTAGAATATTTAAGACATATCGATGTAGAATTCCCTGACGCTCTTATTGACGACCAATATATCGACCAAGCCGTAAATAACAGAGTGCTCACAAAAACAGTTTTCAAAAACATTTAAAAAAATAAAATTGTTGATGAATGGCAGGCAGTATGGAATAGAACTAACACATTACTACGTAGAATAGAACCAACCGTTAAAAGAAAGTACGATTCCACAGGGTTAGCTAGACTGAAAACCATAAAAGCATTCAGACTTCGTACAGGACACACAACTCTTACTCACCAACATCTTCTTCAAAGAGAACCAGCACCCATGTGTGATCAGTGTCAAGTAGTCCTTTCAGTAACACATGTCATTAGTGAATGTCCACTGTTCAATGTACAAAGACAGCAATATAGCCTAAAACTGAATACTGAAGAAAATCTGAAAAAAGAAAACATTAACAACACCTTGGAATATATGAAAAGCATCAATTTATTTGACAAAATTTGACATATACTTACCGTAAAAAATTGTTCCTAAGAGCTAATGACCATAGCAGTCGATGCTCTTCTTGGGTGGGTTTTTAGTGAGGTAGAAATCCCACACTGCTTGGCACCCGATAACCAGCCAAGCGCCTTTTGAAGGTTTTCCCACCCAAGACAGAAAAAAAAAAAAAAAAAAAAAAAAAAAAAAAAATAATAATAATAATAATAATAATAATAATAATAATAATAATAATAATAATAATAATAATAATAATAATAATAGCACTTATTACTGCATGTCAAGAGCAGGCGATCGCAACCAACTATCTCAAGACCAAAATTCTGAAAACTGGCACAGACCAAAAGTGTAGACTGTGCCGGGCAGAAAGCGAGACCATACACCACATTGTCTCAGGTTGCTCGATCCTTGCCAAAAACGAATATCTTGAACGTCACAACGCAGTCGCCGCCCACATCCACTGGATCATATGTAAAAAATATGGAATCAAAGTAACCGAAAAATGGTACGACCATAAACCTGACCCGGTGGTAGATACAAATAAGGTCACACTGATATGGGATCTCAAAATTCAAACTGATCGATCTATAACGGCCATCAAACCAGATCTTGTAGTAAAGGACAAAGTACATAAGCAGTGCCTAATCATAGATGTTTCCATCCCCTCCGACTACAATATCACCAAGAAAGAGGCAAATAAGAGACTAAAATATCAGAGCCTACTAATAGAAATCGAGAGAATGTGGGGCATGAAGACAAAAGTTATCCCGGTAGTCATAGGAGCAACACGGCTCATATCACATTATACACAATCGATCATTAAAGAGATCCCGGGAAAACATCACCTACTCAGCATACAGGAAACTGTTCTTCTGAAAACTGCCCACATTGTACGTAAAGTGTTACAATAATGTCATCGCCGATGGAGAGCTTACCCTAGGTGCACGGTGTGCACCCGGTGAACTTCACACTCACCTTGCCATAAGAAAGATCTTATGTGAAAAGTCGAAAATAATAATAATAATAATAATAATAATAATAATAATAATAATAATAATAATAATAATAATAATAATAATAATAATAATAATAATAATAATAATAATAATAATAATAATAATAATAATAATAATAATAATAATAATAATAATAATAATAATAATAATAATAATAATAATAATAATAATAATAATAATAATAATAATAATAATAATAATAATAATAATAATAATGACGTTATGAATGACTTACTCGTAAAACAAGTTTTTCCCGACAAATGGAAACTTACCAAAGTTATTCTGATCCCAAAGCATGAACCCAGCTCTCATAGACCATTATGTATGTTGAACTCACTCAGCAAGTTTTTCGAAGCATTAATCAGAAACAGACTAATCAAAGAGATAGACCTAAAGGGCGGTTTTCACAAACACCAGTTCGGTTTTTGTAAAGGCAAATCAACTATTGACGCCGTTGCAGCGGCGCTGTGCTCGGTCAAGGAGTTGAAACTGAAATGCAGTGCCCTGGTGGCTGTGGACGTAAAAAATGCTTTCAACACTGCCAGTCATAAACTAATTATTACGAAACTCCGGCGAAGAAACGTGTCTAAATACCTAATCAACTTAGTGTCCAGCTATTTCAAATCAAGGAAGATAGTTTTGGAAAACAAAGAAGAACTGACGGTGGGCGCAGGGGTTCCACAGGGATCGGTACTGGGCCCAACCCTGTGGAACATATTGTACGATGACGTCCTTAGCTTGGAGTTGACAATCATTGCATTTGCTGACGACTTAGTATTAATATGCGCTGCAAGAAATGAACACGAGCTCGTAGAAAGAGTAAACGAAAACCTAGAGCGAATCAATACATGGATGATCCAGAACCGACTTAAGCTAGCGCCACAAAAAACAGAAGCAATGCTGGTGAGAGAAAGCCAAAACAGAGCTACCATACGCTTCGAGCTGGGAGGGGTATCCATAGTCCCTACTAAAAACATTAAATACCTAGGAATTCTGTTGGATGACGGATTAAGTTTTGGAAAACACATCGAGGCTATAGCACATAAGGCAGAGGAAAAAATTTCTAAACTGAACAGGATCCTCCCAAACATCGATGGGCCAAGCAGCTGCAAAAGAGAGGTCCTGTGTAGTGCTTACCACAACATGATTCTGTACGGGGCCCCGGTCTGGAAAAAAAACTATTCTCGTTAAGAGGACAAGGACTCTACTTATTCGATCCCAGAGAAACATACTCATGCGGGTGGCGTCAGCATTTAAAACGACCTCGGGAATAGCACTACAGGTAATAACAGGCATAACACCAATAGACCTGATGGTAACAGAAAGAAGCTATATATACGAAAACACTGAAGACGATCAAAATACAAAAAAACGCAGAGCCAAAGAAATAACGCTAATGGAATGGCAAACAAGATGGGAAAACGAGACAAATAAAGCACAATGGACCAAACGCCTGATAAGAAGCATAAGCGAATGGGTTAACTGCGAACATCGCAAAACCGATTATTATTTAAGTCAGGTTCTATCAGGACACGGAGTGTTTCGTGCATATGCAAAAAGATTTAAAAAATATGACTCGGATACTTGCATCTACTGCCAACAAATTGACACCGTGAAACACACCATTTTTGATTGTAACAAGTGGGAGCGAAGTAGAAACGACACTTACCGAAAATTAGGACATGATATTACACCAGATAACCTTATAGAGACAATGATTGAAAATGAAAGAAACTGGAAAGAAGTGCAGAAGTTGATAAAATATATAATGAGCAACAAAGAAAAGGATGAACTAAGAAGACAGAGAGGAAACCAATAAGACAAAATAGGGCACAACTGATGATTATGTCAAGGACGGTTCCAGCGTGCCCTGAGAGAAGAGGAAGGGGTTTTAGTCGGTAAAAATCCGACAGTACCACAACTGTGGTCTCTTTTGAAGATCTCCCCTGCCAAAAAAAAAAAAAAAAAATAATAATAATAATAATAATAATAATAATAATAATAATAATTAAAGATTTTATTGTAAACATAAGTTACAAAAGGCGAAGTTAAGGCAGAACCTCCTAGCTTAACCTTTCTAAATTTTATTTTAAATTTTTTTTTTATCATAACATGACAATACTCAAACTCGAACACACAATGCCGTTATAGCCACGTTACTGCTTCTGTTGAGTTCCAATAAAGGATAAAATATACAAATAAAAATTAATAAAACGAAATTCTGAGGTTAAAAATCTTATCTGCATCTGTTATTTTATAGATATCTACTTCTGCATATTTTGTAAACTAATCGAAAACCGACAACGTGGTAATTGTCAGACTTGGCCAAGCCAACAAACGAAACGAGATTCAGTCAGGCTGAATAGGATTCTCGTGCGCGTTATTCAGTCGTTTTCTGTTCCTAACTTAAGATTGTCGCCCATGTTATCAGTTACGCTCGGAATTTCGAACGGCAAAGTTGGCAACAGAATCCAATGTTCGTTTCTTATTTTGCGCTGAATTCGCAACGGAAAAAAAGTTTCATAGTCTCAAAGCATGTAAATTCCGACGTTACGATTAAATTTAACCAGTGAATATATAGTATTTTTACTTTTGTTCTAATTCATGTTACTTTCATAATTATTTAGTATTCGTAAGCATACCAAGATTGTCTTTCTGACTCGACAAAGTTAATTTATTTATACAATCCTACTTTACAGAAATAATTTTTTAAACTTTATACCTGGATTATATCTACAATAAAATTACCCACTACTTTATTTACATATTATGTACCTTTTTTGTGTTTTGAAACTGTGTCAATAGACATGTGCTAGGACTGAGTGTCAGTGTGTTTTATTAATACACGTGTTATAGTTTTGGATGTTTTTTCTTTATTTTTGGATTACTGTTATTTCGAAATTGTGGAGCTGATTGCTTATGGTAAGTGCGATGATTAAATTATCAATTATTCGTTATACCTACTTACTTATGTAGGTACCTATTGGTAACACTCGGGATAAAACTTTTGTGTGGACAAAGATTTATTGAATAATTTGATCTTTAATGCTTACCTTAAAATCATAAGGCCATTTTCTACAGAAAAATGTTTCTAGATTCTAGCACTTGCATATTATATATGTAGGTATATCGTGATGATCGCCATAATACAGTAAAAATGAAATGTACTTCCCAGTCGTCGAAATTTTCAGTTTTGTTTTTTAACCCTTTATAGGGCAGACAATCAAACATCAAAATTGCAAAACCTGTTGTTTGAAATAGCTTTATTTAACATTAAGGACCTTATCTACAAAATCTTAGGAAAAAATAAAACACGTAACCCATTTTTTTGAGGAGGTCGATATTTTAACCAGTATCCATTTCGACAAATTTTAATTGGTTGTTATAACAGGCAATTGTAGTCCAGAACGCGCAGTGAATTGGTTACAAACCCTTGTAATAATTAGTCCTTTGTGCCGCAATGGCATTACGTTGTATATTATGTGTTACATGTATGTTACATACTTAAAATAATATCATAAGAATGCAAAACGAAAAATTAAGTTATAAATTTAAAAATTTTGAGTTTTAAAGCAAACTATTATCTTGCCGATAAGTTTTATTCATATTATAATTAGTGTATCGAAAGCTACGTATTTAAATGTACTTACCAACAAATTTTCACAAAATTATTAGCAATATTAACACGAAAACAACAATTTTTTCCCAGCCAGCACGTAAACATGTGACTTTTTGATCACTATCCTAATCGGACGCTGGTTGAAATTTCGACCACTTTGTCAGTAATTCAGACTACGTAAGTAAAAGGTCGATTATTTTACCATTATTCGTTTGCGCAGTTAAATATAAATAAACTGGCCGAATATCAAACCGGTGTGCAAACAGGAAAGAATTATTTTGACGCTGGTTGAAATATGAACCAGTATCCCATAAAGGGTTAACTTTTAAGTCTTAATTTTTGACTTAGGAAAAAAATCAAAAACACTTTTTTGTAATTGTTTTTTATATTCTACCTATAAGATAGCATTATTCGTTTTGAAATTCGGCGTTTCATTTTTCAGATACCACCGTCAAGTCAAATTTTTTATATAGGTATAACTGGCCTGGAGTTTTAAATATGGTTTTAGGGACTTCCAAGCTCTTCTAAATATTTTTCGTCATCAAATAACACATCACCAGTATTTCAAATATTGTCCTTTTTTTACCAATATGGCCCTAGCAATCGTATTATCCTTAAAATTATATCATAATTACACAGACCTATGTTTTTTTTTAATTGTTACAGATAATATAATCGTTACTAGGTACTTATGTTAATTTTTAATATTTTAACCCCGAACCTTAAAATTGCTGTTTTATTTTGTCGTTTTTTTTTACTCGAGAACAATGTCACTTTTGTCTGTTTTACAATATTTCGAAGAGGTCTAGGGTCAAAGCCATAGATAGAATAAATAGAAATAATATCAATAAAAACAAGAATGAGGTACTTCCCATGCCCTGAGTAATAAAACTTCTGATTAGAATTTTATTCGAATAGTAAACTGCTTAAACATAATATGGTTTTTAGTATCCAAAATATAAGTTTGATATTTAATCCTAAAAATAACTCCTAGGTCTGTATTGGTAAAAAAAGAAGATTTGAAATATTGATTGTGTTTTTTGATGACGAAACGTTAAAAATTTAAGTCCGTAAAACCTTATTCAAAATTCTAGGTCCGTATTTAAAAAAATTGATTTATAACGGTAGTAACTAAAGAATGAATGTCAAATTTTGAATATAAGAACACCACCTTATAGACAGTGGCGTAACTAGGGGGGACGAGGGCAGCCCGGCCACCCCCCAGAGGTCTGCCTGGCCACCCCCAGAATCCGCGAGAAACAAATTTATTCTGCCAGACCACCCAAATGCGAACGATAAGTCAAACGACAAATTGATTAATTGAATTTTTTTTTATATACAGTAATATACACCTACGTAAATTAATTATATTTATTCATCAATTTTATTATATTTTTAGTCTAGTCTATACCCTATACGCGCAACTAAAACTCGGAATCGGAACTCCAAGCCAGGTCTGTAAAGTTAGAAATCCAATGCTGCCTGCCAAAACGCTCTCGGGATCTAATCAGAATAAACATGTCCAAATTCAACTCGAAAAATTTCCAAAAAAAGTTTTCCTGACAGCTGAAAAATCTAACCGATAAAAAACGAGTTCTTGTGATATTACTGGTGATTATTGACCAAATTTGTTAAAATTTGGGCGTGGTCCAGAAAAAATTTTCGCCTGCGGCGCATCACAATAACAGGGCCACCCCCAAGTCAGAGGGCTAGTTACGCCACTGCTTATAGAACATAAAAAACGGTAATTAAAAAATGTTCTTGTTTTCTTTCCAGGTCTAAAATTGAGGCGCAAAAGATTAAAAACAAAAACTGATTTTTTCGGTTTTCCTGGGATAGTTCCTAAGGTATTCGCAGTATTAATCATTGTGTTCTGCCAAATTATTAAGCAACATACGCAACTTTGCGTTTTTTCGAAATCCCCATATCGCACACGAATTTGTAGCACCCTCACCCTGTACAATCGCCCAATTGAATAATTTTTCTTTTCGTCGTCCTACCTGTTGCTCCGGCTCGTAGTTATAATTTATTGTGTCTTTATTTTCATTGTTTTTATTAATTTGTATGTAGGTATTATTATTTATATCATCGACACGCTAATACTCCTTAACACTTGCACGCATCCAGGAGAGCAATTTTTACGTTCCCCGAGCTTCCTGCTTCGCGAGCCTAGTCGTCTCAACCTGAAAAAACGTCTGATTATATTTAGCAGTTTAATATAACTTTGTCAACACTTTAATCTAATCTGTAATCGTAAATATCTTCGAAACCACAGTTTTTTTTGTCAATACATATTATGTAGGTATTTCGTATTCAGGGACTAAGTACACCTACCAGTACCCTATACTTTTATTGTCTCAGAAGATAGCTGTTTCCATCAAGAGATTTGCGTTAAAAACCCGATTCGAATGTTTGCCAAAACCTTTGCAAAAAGTGTAGGTACCTATAATATTTTACACTTGGGTGTAATCGATATCCATCTCCCGATCGATGCAGATCCATAACAAAATTTTAACAATCATGTACCTACATCATAATATACGTTTACTAAATTGTGATTTTTTTTTATCAAAAGGTTTACCTACCTGAGAGGATGAATTTTTTTGTAGGTATATTATATTAAACAAATATTTTTCCTCACTTCTCTACGCTTGTTCATTACTTACTATTTTTTGTTGTATGAAAGAAGACACAAAAAACAATGCGATGAGGGTATTATTGAACGGTGACACATACCTACACAGTAACTACACCAATAAGAAGGATACCTACTATGTCACAATCCTTAAGATGGTTAAATTTTAAGCACGTTATTAAAGAGGCCGAATTTGCTCGGTGATAATATAAAGAATTAAAAATCATCAATAACCGGACTATTTAAAGTAGGAAAAACGATCTTATTTTTATAATTAGATATATTAATTAGATCAAATCAAAACTACCATATTTCTATTGATAAAAGAATCCTACAATACAAATACCGTACAAAAGACCATGTTGTATGACTGGTTTAGCTATTGTAATGATCAGTGTGATGAAAAAAAAAATATGCCTAATTTGATATTTTTTAGAATATATTTATTGAGAATTGTAATACATTTTATAACTGTTTATTTATTAATTTCTGCTAGAACTAACCAAGTGTAAAACAAATTATTTTTATTTGTTATTTTACGAATTCTTATACATAAGGCCAATTATGCCCTTCAAAGTATTCCATCCCTTCTTATCGTCATCACCTCATTGAGTATGATTAGCGTATTCTATATTTATATACGGGAACATTTTGAATTTGAATACTTGCTTTCAAATACCTTCCAATAACCTTTACTTTTGGGATTTGACGGCGAATTGGTGGTTATGTTTTATTTTATCCGATTTTTATACAGTGAGGACATAACGTCTGGAAAACTACCTTTTGCAAGTAAACGAAGCACCTGAATAAAAAACGCTCGGACACGTCGATTTTATTTAGTTGTCCTTTATCTTCTAAGATTTCTGAAATATATACAGGGTGCTTCAAGAAAGCTGGGCAGCTATTAACTTCTTTTTTTTAATGGAATACCCTGTATATTATTGCATTTTTGGATTCTACGGACAATTCTAAGTATATTTCATATAAGTAGTATAGGATGTCCTATAACTAAATTCAATTGTTTCTAAAATATTGCCAGTTGAAATTATACATTTTTTCATTAAAAGAAAAACCATGATACAACGTAAAATCTAGGAGAAATCTTGATGTCACTTTGACTCGTTGTCACTATGACAACTGTGCCAATTTTTAACATACTGTAGGACAGTTCTGTTACTGTCAAGTTATTAAAAATGCTCTCAGAGCGAGAAATCATTGATTGGGGAGATCGCCAAAGACATTTGGGCGAAGTTTATGAACTTTTTAATAACACATATCCAGAGCGCGGACAAGAAATTACGATATGTGCAGTCAGCAAAATTGTCAATAAATTCCTTGAACATGGTTGTGTAAAAGATGTTCCCAGGACAGGTAGGCCGAAACTAGATGATAATAAGAAATTAGATGTTTTACTCAGTTATAACGAAAATCCACATTTACCTACAAGTCAAGTAGCATCAGATTTGTCCATTGGTCAAACACCGGTAAAAAATATTTCAAAAAAGGCAAAGTATCATCCATACAAAATAAGATTAATACATGAATTAAATGAAGACGACTAAGACCGCCGAATTCAGTTTTGCGAAAATATGCAAGAGCGGTGCCATATAGATCCATTTTTTTGTAGAAATATTTTATTTTCCGATGAAGCTACCTTTTTTCTTAATGGTACTGTCAACCGACAAAACTGTAGATACTGGTCCACAGAGAATACTCATTGGGCTCAAGTGGCTCATACGCAACATCCCGAAAAAATCAATGTTTGGGCTGGAATATTTCAAGACAGGATTATAGGTCCGTTTTTTTTCGACGTTAACTTAAACGGCGAAATTTATCTTGACTCTGCAACTGGAGTTGATTCCTGCCTTAGCTTAACCGTATCCAGGTAATGAGTCTGATATACCAACTCCAACTATGAGGTTTCAACAAGATGGAGCACCACCTCACTACGCGCTTACTGTTCGGCAGTATCTCAATGAGATATTTCCTAAGGTGGATAGGACGTCGTGGCCCCGTAGAATGGCCGGCCAGGTCTCTGGATTTGACTCCCCTAGATTATTTTCTGTGGGGATATTTAAAAACCAAAGTTTATTTCAACAGACCTCCTAATATCGATGCGCTGAAAAATCGTATAAGAGATGAAATTCGACAAATCCCACCTTTCTTCATTCGAAACGTGCAACAAGAGTTCATCGATCTGTTAGGATATTGCCAGGAAGTTAACGGACAACAGTTTCAGCATTTGTTACGTTAAAATGTGTCATTTAAGTTATTGTCATTAAAAATTCGGTAAACTAGTAAGGTGTGTTTTATTTTAAAAACAATTGAATTTAGTTATAGGACATCCTATATGAAATATACTTAGAATTGTTGTGTGTTTAGAATCCAAAAATGCAATAATATACAGGGTATTCCATTAAAAAAAAGAAGTTAATAGCTGCCCAGCTTTCTTGAAGCACCCTGTATATATTTCAGAAATCTTAGAAGATAAAAGACAATTAAATAAAATCGACGTGTCCGAGCGCTTTTTATTTAGGTGCTTCGTTTACTTGCAAAAGGTAGTTTTCCAGACTTTATGTCCTCACTGTATAATAAAAAAAAGGAAGAGTTAAGTTCATTAATTCATTATTGCCATGGATTTGGGCATATGTGACGTATTTGGCAGTTGACATCAATAAACCAGAAGTAGTAAAACGGTTAAACTAACGGTAAAAATTGCGAATCTGCAAATAGTTTTTGGAATGCTAAATTTCTGCAAATTATTTTACATCTGAAAGTGCGCCATATTTGCAGATCTGCAAAGTTGTAGATATGCATTTTCAGTAATCTCATCCCTCGTCTCACCCTTAGTCAATTCCATTTTCAAGCTGAGATATGCGTAGGTACGTCTAAAATGTTTTTACATACTACCAACGAGTACCTATCCAACTAAACACAATAATAAGTATATATATGCACATGATGCCTGTTATAGTATTATAGCTATGTTGTTATTGCTGAAAAAATTCAAAGTTCGACGTAATACACTGCACTGTGAGGAAACAAGTTCTAATTTCTTTTTGTCAAACTAACCTATACCAATATTTGATTTATTCCAGTACAAAAAGTATACCTTACTTGGTTAGAGATAATAGAAAGCTGTCATGACCTTAAAAAACGCAAGTTGTTTACGCGCATACCAATTTACTAAATATTCCGAATTATTATGTAAAGGTCAAGTCTTAACCTTAGTTGTCATTTTAAAATTTTTAACAGCACGGCCAACATATACCAATAAACTCTATGTTATCACTCTTATCAGTATTATCGCAATAGATTAGAGATATTTTGTATTTTGATGATATACTTCAAATAATACCAATGTAATAAATGTACCTATGTGTTATATCTAGGGTGCAGATATCATAATAGTGATGGACCTTTAAACCATAGTGGCGACTTAGTGGAAAATATTATTTATTATTATTAAGACTAAAATTTTACAGTTAATTAGTACTTACACCGAGAAAATTAGTTTACTAAATTTCTTTGCTAAGAAGAAATTAGTAAGAATGGCAAATTATTTAGTTAAAGTACCAAAAAAACGTGCGACTTTAGCCTATTAGGGTTTTTGTAACAACTAAAATCATTTTGCTATAGAAATGTATTAAGGTTTAGTATTATTTTATTTAATTTAACTAAATAGCATATTGATAACTAAAAAAGCGTCTTGCTAAATAGTTTCTACTATCGATCTATTAGATACAACTCGAAATAATATTTATTCTTACTGGTCACCAAATTTTCTAGTGGATTTAGCAATATCTCCATAAAATTCTACTCAGACGAAGTAGTATGTTTTACTACATTACCAGGCAAAGTAACCACTATTTACACGTTAGCTCCGACATGGCGGCATTAACATTTAGCTTTACGCAGATTATGGATACCTGAAATTATAAGCGGATACATAAAACTTTTTAAATTTTGAGAACTCTGTCTTCACGCAACTAACAATTTTTCAGTTACTATATTTTTCAGCTGAAGTTCTAAAACCAAAAAATGTTTAAGCAAATGGTATTATTTGTGATTGATCTTGTTATTGTTTAAGTTTGTTATTACTAAATAAATTCTATTGGAGTAAAAATACAAATTTACACGTATTTTTATTTTACCCATTAAAACACAAAAAATGAAATGGTAAGGGCATTGTAACAAAAAAAAAGGATCTTTAAATCGCATTTTTAGCAAGATAAACTTTTAAGGTTAGCTATAAGAAGTAGTAGCTTTTGCAAATACATTAATCTAATTTAAGTAAGATCATTGATTTATTGTGATAAATAAAAGTATGTAATACAGCAAAAGAATAAGTGTAAATAGCAAGGTAAGGATACCAAATACAGCTAATGCATTTAGTTTCTTCTACGAAATTCCTTCCTGTTTTTAATAGGTAATATATTAAAACTACTAAATACTTTTAGCTAGCGCAACCAAAGTTTATAGTAGCTCCAACTATGCATAAAACAGCAAGTATTTTTAGTTGCAACCACTAGACAATTCTAGCAAAATAGATTTAGTAAAATCAGCAAGTCATCTAACCTGGGGCCCATTCTACTACAGATTTTAGTTCGGTTAACTAAATATTGAGTTATTTTAACTACATTTTTTTCTCGGTGTAAGTACCACAAAGGACATACGTACATAGTACTTTTCTCTTCTGGGGGGGAGCTACCTCTAATGCAATATCTTTATTAAAAAGCGAAATCTCAAAAATGGTAAAGCCCAGGAAGCTGAAATTGTATAGACATTTATGCGGCATTGAACAAGGCTATTTGCTAATAATTAACTAAATCAGGCAACTTTGACTGTGACATTGACAAACATAATTTACTTACAATTTAAGTGACTACAAGGTTGTAGACGTTTATACAGATATGTACAAACGTGTACAAACTTGTAAAACCTTGTACAAACGGGAATAAACTTGAATAAACCTGTATAAACTTGTACAAACTGGTGCAACGCTTCTATTATAAGAGACCACAACTATCAAAATAATTTAATAGTATAAAATACCAACTTCCGGTTTAACGTTAAACCGAAAGATGGCATTTTTGTATAGGAAAAAAACTATGTAATTGTTTAAAGGTGGTAGACAATGAAGTAATATCAAAAAAAAATCACCCTGTCGGACCTCCATTGTCTTTATTTTGTTACTTAACACAACGTTTCGGTTAGTTTGTATCTCTAACCGTTTTCAAGCGTAAACTGTTTCAGTTTAATAAAGACAATGAAAGTCCGACAAGGTCATTGATATCGTAACTAGATTTGATCCCTAGAATTCAAAACTGCTATAAACTATAATTAATATGGTGTTCTATTTCAAAAAACTACATTAGGTTTCCGTACGATTGCTGTTTATAAAATTTTCCTGTAACTGTAAGGAAAATATTTTCATTTTTTAATTTATTAATATATTCTATAATTTTGCACATTTGCGCTAGGTTAATCTCTCCAGAACGAGCTGGTTTTTTGACTGTGGCCTTTACGCATTATAAGTAGGTTGGTTTTACTCCAGGTATAGTTAATTAACTTTCCTAAAATGTGTACATTGATGTGTGACTGATTTTTGGAGTTTTTTAATTTTTTGATTACTAAAAGATTTCTTTAGAATTTATAACATTTTTAGGAATTTCCAGAGACTTTTTGGGTTTTTACAAAATTCCCTACCAGTTCTGAATCGAGAACTAAACCCTCACTAACCTAAATTCTTTTAATGTTGCCACAAAATACCTATATACATTAATTTTGAAAAATTCCTTCGAAACGATGCACTTGATGATCAAATTCAGGACCTTCCCTGATGTATACTTAGGTATGTTCATTTACCCTAAAAATAATATGCTACATTACTTAAGTAATTAGAAGTACCCTCGGAAGTACCTAACTGAGATAATTAAAACATAAACAATAACATATACCAAAAACTCTGACGCAAATGATAATAAAAAAGAAAGATCCAGAAAAATAAGAACGAGTTTGTTTGTTAAGCGTCTGCGCCACAGCCTCTTTAAACATAATAGGTCTTGACGAAGGAACAATAAAATTCATCTTTTTGTACCAAACATGTTTGTCAACTACTCTTTATTCATTGACACCAATTGTTGTTGATGATACATGTAATACTTGTTTGCGCAAGTAAATTCATTCATACATCCAAGATTCTATAGTACCTATACAGAGTAGTGACTATTGATATAATATTATACAGTATTAGGTACATCATGACAAAAAGTGACCAAGGATGGACCTTTTTTTCAGGTTCCCTACATTTTTACATTATATGCAACATTTCGAATAAAAATTATCCGGAAAATTTACAATAATCATAATATTTTTAAAGAATTTATCATGAAAACAGTTTACTTTTTACCGACAAGTTCACTAAACTGCGCGTAGATATAAAATTGTAAAGATATACAAATGTAGCCTTGAATCCTAAATACGCAAGTAACTCACTCATATGGTTTAATTAAATAAAGCGAATTAAACTTTGGATTTATGTGAAATTATTTTTACGAGCGTGTTTGAGCTATGTCATTCATTTACTCGTATTTCGTAATATAATGATAAAATGCTCTTAAAATTTAAAATTTGATTGGATTGTTTTTATCGTTGTATGGTATGGTCACGTGCAAAATAAATCACTTACAATTTCAATTTTTTAAGATTTATTAGTTCTAAAATTTTCAATATTATTGTAGATATTTTTTAAGTAAAATAAAATAAAAGTTTTTTATTGTGAAGTTTGCACCCAGTTTTCCGTCGCCAAAAATTTCGGACGACGTATTTAGCATCTCGCGATGCTCTGTCGGATGACTGGATGAAACACTGCTGAACATAAATCATTTGTGGCAACAAGATTGGTGACCGAAACCGAAACCGAAACTTATTTATACAGACATGGTAAAAATTTTATTGTATACTGAAATTTAATTTATTTTATATAGGACGAGATCGATCTTGGGAACGGATTGAACTCTTCCCACTAAGAAAAAAAAAGTCGACAGAAATATTTACATAGACAACACTGCCTACGAAACCCACCCAAAGTTAGCCGAACGGTGCGCGACAATTCACGAACACTGAGTTTCGGCATGGCCGATGGTTCGGCCAGTTTTTGGCCGAAACCGAAACTGTTACCGAAACTAGCCGAAACCGAACCTTCGGTCGGTCTGTAGCATACAGTAAATAATAGCAGATTCCCTGGTCTCTGCTAAACCTCGCCTGGCTCTAATTAAGTTTTATATTGTATTATTTTATTATCTCAATAAAAGCCGACTATTATTATTAATAGGTATTATTATTATTACCTTTATTTTCTGTTTCACAGCTTTTTGTTGGTATTGCTGGTATTTTTTACAGTGCAGAGAAAAAAAAATATTTGTTCCTTCTATAAGGTTCAATCATAGACAATTTACCTTTAGATACGTACAGCTTATCTCCTGCGCAACCAAAAGTTACGTTTTATGGGTGAAAAAATACGTCCGAGCGCATGACTCGCCGGTCAGCTGCCTTCCCTCTGGGCACCTTCGGGCATGCGCACAAACCTTGTGTTATCCTCCGTGCCCTACTTTAGCGACATGCTCAAAATACACTCCACAACCGACTCGGCCGCAATTTTTGTTGTTGTGTTTTAAGGTTTCTCTGTGGATTCCTTGTAGTTTTCTTTGCTATTGTGGATTGTGGGTGTTTTATATTTACGGATTTACGGATTTCTAGTTTTTGTGTAGTTAAGTGAATTTTGTTTGTGTTTTTAGGTACTCGGATTGGAATATAAACAATGACTAGTACTAGTAACAGCCGTTGTATAATTTTATTATGCCTAAATAGGGGTAAAATACCTGGTAATTCGTATTTTCGGTAAGTCATTTCTTTTTGCCGAAGGTAAGCACCAGTAATAAGTAAAATGCTTCACTTACTTTTTATTTCTCTCAGTACTGGAGTTTTTAAACCAAGAGAAAAGTATTATAATATTTATTCGTAAATACATAACAGGTATTACTCGAGGTATTACTACCCAAGTAGTATGGTATTGCTATTATTAGTACAAAATAACGCGCACAGAAGTATTTTACAGTTCTTGTATTTCGATTCAAAATCCAAAAACCTCCTATGGTGGCATACAAGCCTAATGTTGGGTTGCACTAAGGTTTTTAACAATAGGTACTTAACTGACCAGGCGCCTTTATTGTGACATTGGCAAACATTTACACAATTGAGGTTTCCTGATTAGTAAATCAAAAATGAAGCTGACCGGGTCACGTTGATCGTGAGAAAATTAATTCTGTCAAAGTGGCTGGTTGGTTAATTTTTTGGCTAAAATCTGTGCACCCCGACATTAAGCTTTTAATAAAGCCAGTATTCCACGGGTCAAGTTCTCGGGCACTTTTTCAAATTCTTGAACAAGAAATTTTGCTTAAAAATGTTTTACACGTACCCAAGTTTTTTGCCAAATTGTAAAAATCAATACAAATATATACCAACTAATATTTGACTTGAGGTTAGGTACGCGACAACACCGTAGATTGGTTATTTTGCTCGTTTTGTTTATTTTTATATTCGATTTTATAATACTAGTTTTATTCAGTTGTTCTTGTTCTCTTTCTTTTCGAACTAAAAACACGACGACGAATCATGTTTAAATAAATTTTAAAAACAATTTTCTATCCTTAAAATCTGACAGGTTTGCTACTACTAAAAATGCCAGAAATCACTACCTTCTTCCCAACTTGATCAAAAATTGAGAAGAAATTACAATTTTTTGACAAGAATTTAAATTTTAAAGCCCGGACCTGTCTATTTTCCCATTCGTCAAACGATAATGTTGCAGTGCGCATGGCTAATAGTGTCCAGCTTTGTTTACATGCGCGAGGCCATAAATCTGCCACTTTCTTGATTATTGTTTGCTTATCTAATGGTAAATTTTCTTTGGGTTCAATAGCCGGTGTGTGCATCTGTCTAATGTTGTTTTGGTTGCCTGTTTTGCGCGGGTTCGGCGTCCCTGAAACTTGAGCAGATCCGGCTTTCGCCAATTCGTCGCTATTTCATTGCCTTTTATCCCTGAGTGACTAGGAACCCACAGAAGTTCCACCTTGTTGTTCCTGGCGGCCAGTTATTTCAGTTCGTTAATGCACTTCACTCTGTGATCTTTGATGTAAATGGGTTGGACTTCGGAGCCTTAAGGGTAGCTCGACCGTCCGACCTTTTCGTCGTGGTAGTGTGGTAGCCCTTTTCAAGATTCTGTTGTATGCATGCTTGTACTGCATGAATTTCTGCTAGGCGTAGTTCCCCAGGAAAAAGCTCTTGTACATTCTGGGTCTTTCCCCAAATATACCCGCGCTTACATCGCATTATTATTATTATCCAAAATTTTCACAGACTTTTAATCTGGTATATATTTCCAATAGACGGGCGCATGCCAAGTCCATCAGAAGGTCACTTATGGTTTAGGAAAGATCTTGTGATATTGCAAGTGTGAAGTATAGTGGCTTTTTGAGCTTGCGCGTGTATGGATTCTTTGAGATTCAGTTGATCAAGATGTTTTATGAATGAGTTCGGTGTGATTCCTGTTGCTGAGATAATAAACGGGAGAATATGTATTTGTTGTTGTTTCCATATTCATTCCATTTCTATTTTTTCATTTATTTATTATTATTATTATTATTATTATTATTATTATAAATGTTATTATTATTATTATTATGTAAAAAAATTGATTCATTTATCAGGCATTCCATATTGTTTTAGGTTTACCTAAGTTGTTATACAAAAATTAGGTATTTGTTTTTCAGAAAAACTTCTTTTTACCCTCGTTTTTACCTATTCCAAAAAAATAATATAAATATATTGTGATAAAAGAAAGGAGTATTGCATGTAACATTAATTTTGCATGCAAGTTGGATGTATGCCCAAAATAATAATTTCAACATACAAACTTATAAAGGGACTTTTTTCGGTTGAAACAAATAATAACCAATCAATCAAACCCGAACAAACCCGAACAAACCCGAACAAACCCTAATAAAAGGTCTGAATAGCCGTAATCTTTTGCACAATAATTATTAAAACATAAACGCATCTTTTGGTTGTAATAACCGGAATAACCCTAAGCATTCTATAAAATATTTTATCTACAACCATTTTATAATAGGTGCATAATACTTCTGATAATAAGAGCATTGTGCTATCCATAATACAAGTGTAATTATCATAAAAGAACAAGTGTAATTATTATATTTCCCATATGAACTCAACTTTTTTTCTGATAATAAGAGCATTATGCTATCCATAATACAACAAGTGTAATTATCATAAAACAACAAGTGTAATTATTATATTTCCCATAGGAACTCAACTTTTTTTCAGGCACTGTATAAATGGATGGTTTTAGATAAAGTATAGTATTTGACTCGTGTCTAATGAACCAGAAATCACTCGGATGATTTACAACACTCGCCTTTGACTCGTGCCGTAAACTTCATCCTCGTTTTATTATGGCCTACATTATACGCTCGTTAAATAATATACTACAAAACGTAAGAAAAGGTGGTCTATATTGGATAAGTTTTAAGTTTTTTTTGCAGTGGGTTCTGTACAGCTTTATAGCGATTTCAGAATTACACGTAAGATGCTCGGATATGTTTGACAGTTTGACTGTATTTTTATTTAGAATTTTCTAATACAACCTTTTGACTATTAAAATAGTACTTCTTCGTGAAGTCGGTAGCATTTACACAATATAATCATAGTGCATCAGCCGATTCATTTTGTTTGTCAAAAACTTTCAAACGGAATTGGCTATATAGGACAAGATTGATTTTGGGAATGGATTGAACACTTCAGACTAAAAAAAAAGTTGACAGAAAAAAAATCTATTCTTTATATAGACAACAGTGCCTACGAACCCACCCAAAAGTTAGCCAAACGGTGCGCGACAATTGACGAACACTGAGTTTCGGCATGGCCGATGGTTCGGCAGGTTTTTGTCCGAAACCGAAATTGTCACCGAAACTAGATTTTTTGGCCGAAACCGAACCTTCGGTCGGTCTCTAGTTTTTAACAATAATTAACTTATCGGGCAACTTTGACTGTGACAGTAATGATATGGATAAACATAATTTACTCACAATCAGTGGCTCGGTTAGCTTTTGTACACGTCCGCCGGCCTGTTTTTGCCCGGAATGTTAATAGGCACTCCCGGTTATGTTGTTTTTAAAGGATATTTGTCCAAATGACACGTAAAAAATTGCACTTAGGATGACAACGGAAAAAACGTCTCTGTTGACCATAATTCTCTTGGAAGTGGTAGCAGCAGCGGATTATCTTACTCAATTTTCTGACAATTACTAACCCCATGACCAAGCAACTTGAAATTTTGCATGCAAGTAACATAACACTTACCTATACCCTTTTAGATTAGAAGTGCCTATTTTGTTAAAATTGCGAACAAAAACAAACCACATTGGCCTGATTTTGGCTGCTATATCTTTCCGGTATAGGTTGGACGCCGCTAACTTCTCTAGACGCGGGCACAATCAGTTACTTCGTCAATAGTTATTGTGTTTTTTTTTTGTTTAAACCTCTATCAACTTAATAGTATTAAATGAGAATGGATTGCGGCCATTTTATCAGTAACTATTTTTCCAAAATAATTATTCCTTTAAATTCCGGCGTTTCATCTTCCAATATATGTATAATATAGAAAAAAGAAAAGCACAAAGTCTTTCTCCACAATTTTTATTATTAGAATAACTAGGCGAACCTACAATGATTCATAATAATTCAATTCGACATGTTTCTAGTCTAGAAACACTCATCATCAGGAAAACAAAGCAAATGGTAAGTGGAATTGAGCCGTAATGGAGCTTTGAATGGTGTACAAGAGGTGTAAACATTGAATAGTCAGAAGACCGACAAGAATTCAGCATACTCGAAAGTCAAGGGCTAGTACAAAGGCCCTGTCTTGGGCTAAAAAATGAAGGGAGCAAACGGAAAATTAGGGAGTTTTAATAGACTTTGTGAACATCATTAATTAAGTAGTGAAAAATCTTAAGTTTCATTCAACTTTGTCAGAGACATGTAAAAATATTGAAATAAGAGGGGAAGAAAAGAAAAAAGTTGTTTTTCATAAAAGTCAAAGCATAATTTAGCCTGAATTAAAATGCTGTTGGGGTACCACCACTACACCACCTACCAAACTTTTTTTAAAAAACTTTTTTAAAACTATTAATTTTTCACACAATGTAAATGTTTAGACTCCTGCCGGGGTAACTGGGCCGTAACAAGCTTGGTACCCCAACAGCATTTTACTTCAAGCTAAACGATGCTTTGACATTTATGAAAAACAACTTTTTTCTTTTCTTTCCCTCTTATTTCAATATTTTTACATGTGTCTGACAAAGTTGAATGAAACTTAAGATTTTTCACTAGGTACTCAATTTTTGATATTTACAAAGTCTATTAAGAACTCCCTAATTTTCCTTTTGCTCCCCTCATTTTTCTGCCCAAGACAGGGCCTTTGCACTAACCCTTGACTTTCCAGTATGCTGAAGTCTTGTCGGTCTTCTAACTATTGAATTTTTACACCTCTTCATTGAAAGCTTCATTACGGCTCAATTCCACTTACTCTCTATTGCTAACAACATCAGCATTGTACCATTTGCTTTGTTTTCCTGATGATGAGTGTCTCTACACTCGAAACATGTCGAATTGAATTATTATGAATCATTCTAGGTTCGCCTCGAGGTTCGCCTAGTTATTCTAATAATAAAAATTGTGGAGAAAGACTTTGTGCTTTTCTTTTTTCTATAAATTTAACTCCACTTTTAGTATGGACTACTTCTTCACAAAATATATTAATTATTATTTATTATCATATCACTTCCTTAATTTATTTTAGGGTTTTTGTAAATTTTTTTTTCGTTAAGGCCCTAATATCGTCTTGCTAATTTATATATGAACTAGCGTGTATCCGGCATGCGTTGCAACCCGCTGGTATAAATACAAACCCGAGCAAACCCGATATATTCGTACCCGGCATGCCACATATCAACTTTTTCACTCCTTGTAAAACTATTATTTTCCATGTTTCTTAAACAACAAAATAATTTACTTTGGCAGAAGCTGTTGGCATTTCAATTTTCTTCAAGGCATGATTTTGTTTTATCAGTTTTGCTGGTCACAGGCTACTTGATGCATTTAAATCTAAATTTATTCTCAAACTATGCTTCATTTTAGGAAAGTTCTAAGTTAACTTTTTAAAGTTTTTTAATGGTAGCTTTTCTAAAACCTAATAGTGTATGGTATCAAAATAATCGTAATAAAATCCTCTGTTTTCTTAACCTGACGAGCCACCATGTTGCCATTTAAAAAAAATGAGTTATACAACTTTAAAGATTAAATTTTACATTGCACACAGCATTGGACCAAAATTAGTACAAGTGTATTTTTCCCAAGATTAAAGAACAGAAATAATCGTATACATAGCCCTCTAGATATAACAAAAAATTTGGAAAAAATATTTTGTTGGTGACAAAAAGTGACAAGTGACACATCGTTGTATTTAGAATGTCATATGGAGTCAAAAAGAGGAAAAATATACCAGGTGTCCCATTTAAAAATCGAAAGTTTATGTAACTTCCGGTTAAACCGGAAGTTCCATAATGTTGAGTCATCTATCAAAAAATGCAGTTTTATGTCGTATACAAATCCCCCCAATTTTATTTCATTATCTTGAAAAACAAAAAAGGTAGAGGGGCGAGCCACCTTCCGTGGACACCCGGTATAGCAGGTAGGGGACGGACAGACAGCGACAGCGACTTTGTTTTATACTATGTTAAGATTAAGATATTTTACTTGCACCTATACCTACTTACCAGTTTTCGGTTCTTCGGTTTATTTTTTTTTTATGTATTAGAATTATTAAGTATACGGAGATTTTAAGGTTTCAGTTTTGGCCTTACTTAATTTTTTGCAAGGGATATAACAATTAAAACCACAAATATATTTCGAAATAGGTATAGCTCACTGCTTACATACATATTTTTAATAAGTATGTGTGAAATACAAATTGCAGATTATTTTTCTAGAGGAAGGTCACCATAAGTAAAAATAATTTTACAAACAAACCCGACACGTCAATGTCTTGACATTGAGATTGTAGGTGCGTCTAAAATAATTTTGCATTCATAGTTAGGTTAGGACTAGTGGAGCATTCGCCCGAGCATTTGCCATTTCGTTTTTTGAACAATATTTCTTTTTTTGTTTTATTTAAAAGGCAGCCAAATACCTACTTATCTTTGGAACACAATTAAAGTTATAGTATAAAATCAATACTAACGTAATAAAATTTAAAAAAATATGCTCAATTTTTACAAAATTTCGTTAATTGTTCCTGTTAATATATAAATTAAAATTTTGTAATCTTAAAACTGTAAATTGCCAGTCCAAGACTGGTATCGGTATGCATTAAAAAAATAGGGGTGGTGATTTTTGACCTCCAAGAATATGAATTTTTCAAGATTACTACAGTGTGACCAGTAAAGTCCGCATCATATGGGATTTTTTTTTATTAATAGCTTTATTCGAAATTTGACTTTGGCATCAAGTTCTGCTTCGATCGAGATGAAAATTAAGCAAAAAAATAGTAGTCACATGATTCGCAATATCTGTCAAATTTTAATTTTTTCCAAAAAATAATTAAAAAGTGGGGTTATTTCTGAAAGTGTCAAAAAAATTTATTAGAAAAAGTTTTTTAAATGCAGTTTCTATCCCACGTGCAAATTTCGGCTGCATAAGATAATAATGATTTTTTTACCCATACCTACTATATTTTGCAAATAAGACTCAACGCAACCTACATAAAACTTCTTAGTTTTGGCAATGCTTTATTTCAGATACATTTTCTTTAAAGTATATACTTATATTATATTAAATGATTTAAATGTGTGTTTTTCTACAAAATCAAAATTGGGCTTTTAAAATTTGGTTTTGGTTTATTTGTTTTTGACCCTGTATAAGGTAACTTCATAAAATAAGTATTTTTGAAAACGCAGTTTGTGTCTGAAAGTAATACACCTTAATATTAAGACAAAAAAGAACACAGTGTCATCAGTAAAGTGTTCATTAACTGGAAAATAAATTTTAGTTGTGGGTTAAAAAAAAAATCAAAATTATCTTATGCAGCTGAAATTTTGCATGTGGGCTCGAAACTGCATTTAAAAAAACTTTTTCTAATAACTTTTTTCGATATTTTCAGAACTCACTTTTGAATTATTTTTTGAAAAAAATTAAAATTTGACAGATAATGCGAATCAGCAGAACTTGATGCCAAAGTCAAATTTCGAATAAAGCTATTAATAAAAAAAAATCCCATATGATGCGGACTTTACTGATCAGACTGTATATAAAAATAAATAATTTGATAGTATTAGTAGGTACCACAAACTACCAACATAAAATTAAGACATGAAAATGCACAAAATTTGTATGCCCTATAATTTTGTTAAATATTTATTTTTTATTGAAAAAAACTAGAAAAATAGTATACAGGGTGTCCCATATAAGAATGCACTCTACAGGGATCTCGTAAACCATAGGAGATACCGAGATGGTTAAATTAGAGAAAAGTTGCGCATTACTGAATCCTGTAACGTCATGTTTTCAAATTTAAAAAATTCCTAATGATTCCGAAGATATTTGGATAAAACCGAATTTTCGCGATTTCGTTTTAATTGATTTATGATTTTATTTAAGGAGACATGTCAAAATAAATTTCACATTCTCATTGCCCCATTTTCTCCCCTACAAGATGGTTTAATTACATTTTTGATCCGACGTTTCGTTTAGTCACAACCATCATCAACTTTGTTATTTTAAATAGTGGGAAAATTTTATTTTATGCTTAATAAATTCTACGCTTTATTCTTAATCTAACGGTGTATCACACTTATTATTTATTGGACGTTTCGATATTTAAAAACACATCATCAATGAAAATAGGCACATTATCGAAAATATTTTTGATTTTATTGTTGTATTTAAACACTAGTTGGATTTTAAAACATTTTTTTAAAAGAAACTTATAACAAAACATAATATCTAATAAAACTTCTCTGAAAAATGCAACAAGTAAGTAATAATTAATTTTAATTATTAAATAAAATTATTTTTTATTTTAAAAAATTCTCAAATCATTCTTCAAACATAAATAACACCGGTAAACAATTTCTTCCATAACGTTATTTAACATTTCTGAAGTTATTTTTTTTTTTAAAACATAATAATTATTAATTTAAAAAAGGTTTTGTCTGTTTCCTTCTGCCAAACCCATCCCCAGACGCGTTTCGCCGTTGTTACGGCTCATTAGTGAGGCTCAGTTTGGCAGAAGGAAACAGGGCTCAAAGACAAATCACTTGTCAGGATCGATTATTGGCGGGATTTATAGAACCCAGTGCGACATCTTGCGTCCCAGTACGGTATAATACTTATTATCAAATTTAAAACTAACAGGTCTCTGTAACTAAGTGACAGATCCAAAGAAACTATTTAAACAATTGCGAACGTCAATGTCGTCAATCAATTTCATAGCCACCCATATGATGCCGAATTTAAATGGTACGTTATGTTTGACTATATTATCATGCATTTTTTAAAAATAAAAAATAATTGTATTTTATAATAAAAATTAATTATTACTTGTTGCATTTTTCAGATAAGTTTTATTAGATATTATGTTTTGTTACAAGTTTCTTTTAAAAAAATGTTTTAAAATCCAACTAGTGTTTAAATGCAACAATAAAAACAAAAATATTTTCGATAATGTGCCTATTTTCATTGATGATGTGTTTTTAAATATCGAAACGTCTAATAAATAATAAGTGTGATACACCGTTATATTAAGAACTAGCGTGTATCCGGCATGCGTTGCAACCCGCTGGTATAAACACAAACCCGAACAAACCCGATATATTAGTACCCGGCATGCCACTTTCTGAAATTGCACCCGTGCGAAGCCGGGGCGGGTCGCTATTATACATATAAACCTTACCCTTGAATCACTTTATATATTAAAAAAAACCGCTTCAAAATCCGTTGCGTAGATTTAGATTATTTAGATTTAAGCATATATAGCTGGTAGGGGACGGACAGACAGCGAGAGCGACTTTGTTTTATACTATGTTAAGATAAGGCGTAGAAGTTATTAAGCATAAAATAAAATTTTCCTACCATTTAAAATAACCAATTTTATGATGGTTGTGACTAAACGAAACGTCGGATCAAAAATGTTATTAAACCATCTTGTAGGGGAGAAAAAGTGGCAATAAGAATGTGAAGTTTATTTTGACATGTCTCCTTAAATAAAATCATAAATCAATTAAAACGAAATCGCGAAAATTCGGTTTTATCCAAATATCTTCGGAAGCATTCGGAATTTTTTAAATTTGAAAACATGACGTTACAGGATTCAGTAATGCGCAACTTTTCTCTAATTTAACCATCTTTGTATCTCCTATGGTTTACGAGATCCCTGTAGAGTGCATTCTTATCTGGGACACCCTGTATATCGCTTGCTGAGAACCATAGTGGCGAAACTGCAAAAATTCCAAAAATGAGAAAAGTCTACTAAAATGTTCTTAATTACGCCCTTTTTTAAGTATAATATCGGCGAAACGATAACTCTTTAACTATTCAAGAGAGGGCACCACCAGTCGTTATGGCAGTGCAGAATGGCCAACAAACTGCGCGCAAGAGAGGCGAATCCAGTGTTATGTGAAGTGTTCGAGAGTGAAACGTTAGCCGTTTTTTATTTGAAGTGGCGAAACGGATGATTCGTCGTTGTTGCATAAAAATGCAACAGTTTTGATGTGTTATCGTCATTAATGAGACGAAGACTAGGAAATCGGCTTTAAAAATCGTGAAGGGTTTTGAATTATTGCCCGCTTATTCGCAAACCATTCCCATTGGGAAAAAAAAGTTCGACAACCTCCAATCTCTTGTCAAAAACAGATCCATTCCCCGCGTTCATGCACCATTTTACGAAAATCTGAATCACGACAAAAACTAAAATTCTGGGTATGTCCCTACTAGTCTATTTTTTAGACCAGACGATCCGACAAGGCGTTATTGACCTCAATTTTGCCCATTAGTTTTATAAGAGACTTAATGTTTATAAATTATTATTTTTTGGAGTTTAATAAATAATAATTTTGATTATTTTGTTTTTATTCCCTACCTAAGTCACTGTTGAACTAAAATGTGGGACAAAAATACGCTATATTTGTGCCACTATGGCGAAAGAACATACTCAAAATTTGGCTCATCCACTTTTGTACTTTCACATTGATAAATATAGTTAGAGCACAAAAAAACAAGCTTTAAAAAACAATTTTGTTTTTACAAAGTCCTATTTAAAGCCTAGTATTCTTCTTCCAATTATAATCAAAACTTTATCGTCGATTATCTCGAAAGCACTTATTTCCACTTTCGCCACTATGGTTCTCAGCAAGCGATATAAAGCATAAAGTATGTTTTTTAAAGCTATTAGCGTACATACTTGTCTCGGACACGCGCGTGCTATAAAATGATATTTTATAAATCATGTACCATGGTACTTTAGAAATCATGTACTTTGGTACTTTAATATACTAAGTATAGCGGAAAAATAATGTTAAAAGACTATAAAATATTTCTTAAAGATGGAATCGCTTAAAAATACAGGAAAGCCTTTATTTTTAGTGTCAATGTCAAGACATTGGAAAGCTAATACCGTTACTTATTTTGACTACCTTCATTTTTTATTAACATCAAATATTACAATTGTTATTGTACTAATTAATACTATTAACATTTGATAAATAACCATGGTTCGGTAATATATAGTTGTACCTTGACATCCAAAATGTGTGAAAGACAAGGTGGAAGATTTATTCGGTTTTTTCACTATATGGTAACTATATTCTGCCATTACATTTTAGGCGTATTTATTTTCCTACAATCTCTGTTTTTTGTTTAAACAATATGTTAGTGATTTTTCTCTGCCACTCCTTTAATTGTTGATCGTAGGCAGTGACGGCTCGTGACCTGTTACAGAGTACATAAAAATTTCCGAAAATTTTAAAAAATGGGGTGTTTCTTGGAAACTTCAGTTTATTTTTATTGTGGTTTCCAAGTATTATTAGCCCGTGGGAGGAGGGCTATTTTTTAACCATGCCTTGTAAATCAATGGAAGTGAAATTTCATATGCCAAACTTTTCTTACCAATATCAAAGCGATTAAAAAAAAGTCTCGTCCTCCTATTCGTTCTTGTCCAAAAATGAAAAATAAGAAAGTTTTACTTGCTAACTCATTCCATCAACATAAAGTACTCAGATATAATATCAAGTATTTCTTAGATACCTAATAAATAAAGAAATATGCAGTTTTTTCGGAATAAAGACATCAACAGTGTGAACCATATTTCAGTCGCGGTTTTCTATAGCCAAAAGTATTAGACGATTTTTCTTTTTAGGCCACCATAACACGACAAAGATGCATTTTATTGACCATGTGTTAAAACATGCATACAGTTATGTAATTTAATTCATTAATATAATATGTTGTTGCAGAATGAGCCTATATTAATTTTTTTGATTGCTATAATCTGTGAGACAACCAGCACAATCAGTGTCATCAAATTAAGTTAATTTGTCCTTTAATAAGATAAAGAATGGTTAACCCTTTATAAATAATTAAAAAGGTTAATAATCGTCTTGTAGAAGATTTTATAGCTCATATATTTAAAAACTGGTTATCTGATGCCTGATACGTTTTTCGTTCACCAAGCCAATGAGAAACTATTAAGAAACTCGCTTATTAATTTTTAATATTATACCAAATTGATAGGAGCTATAAGGGCGTATACAGTGTGTCTACTTAAGTTTACTTAACTTTACGAAAAAAAGTAATTCTTCATAAAAAGTTCTGCATGGTCCAAAACCTAAAATGCAACCATCAGACGTATACAAGCGAGTATACAAGGTTTGTCAAAAAATATAAATTTTGCCCAAGAGTAAAGTACCTTTATTTTTGACAATATCGAAAACTGTAATTATGAAACGTTGTTCTTAATGTAAAACTATATTTTAATATACTTTTATTTTTTTTATTTTTACAAATTTTTATTTTAATGGTGTATCTATCTATTACCCAAGTAATTAAATTTCTAGAAATAAATTTTGTTTCGAGATTTATTATTTTCTAAACGAAACAAAGGTTATCATGATTTTTTTAATTAATAAAAAGATAAATGTTTCGGTATCCGTAATTTGAGAAAAATTTGTAAAAATAAAAAAAAATTAAGTAGAAAGATGTTATTGCATATTAAAATATAATTTTACATTACGAACGACTTTTCATAAGTACAGTTTTCGATATTGTCAAAAATAAAGGTACTTTACTCTCGGGCAAAATTCATATTTTTTGACAAACCTCGTATACGACTAAAAAAATTTTTTTTATGAAGAATAACTTTTTTTCGTAAAGTTAATAATAAAAAAGTTTCCCGTATGTAGCCAACTTAAGTATAGACACACTGTATATGGGTGCCGGGTAGAAAGGGTAGAAGGGGGTTAAATATACTTATTTGGTATCTTTGTTGCACTTTTTTCGTAAACAAATTTTTGCCTGTAGCGCAATTTTGATCGTGACTGTCATTTATGGATGTTAAAAATTTATTATTTTGTACAAAGTTTTCCATTTTTTTTAAATAGTTTTTTATTACACAAGTTTTAACAATACGTAGTATATATTTAAAAAAAATACAATCCCTACCTCCCCATTAACTATAAGTTTAATTTGCATCCAATAGTTATTTACGTTACCTCTTTGATGTTACAACTCGTATTTACGATTTGAATGTTTACGAACGCAGAGTACAAAATTGTTTAACAAGTACTGTAATATTTAATTTAATGAATGCGCGACGTCTAATATTTGATCCTTTTAATTAGTCCTCAATTCATGGATGGACTATTTCCATAAGAACTTCTCATTCCGTGTTGAAACAACAAAAAAAGCCTAGCATAAAAACATTAAAAAGTTATGTAGGTATTATTACTAAAAATCTCTTAAAATATTCTAAAAATTATATAATTCCATGTGTTTTAATATAGGTTTTATTTATTTAATAAAAGTTTCTATACAATATTAAGTTGTATCACCCCAAAAACGCAGATTTATATTTCTTGACCATGGAAATAAAGCGAAAAAGAGCGATGACAAACAGCAGTTTGTACAGTCGGCACATAATATTTATGTGTTTTTACTTGAAGCAAAACACACACAGCAGTGGATCGCGTCGCGCGGTCTAATACATCCGCCAACGGGATTGCATGAACAAAATAAATTCAAAGTAAACAATTTTCAATTGGATGCACCCACATTCGTCAATGTTTTACTTGCTTTTTCTTTTCCAAAATATACTTATATGTAAGCCTAAAAATGCTACATATTTTAAATCGTCGTCGATTTTGTTACTTGGAAAGACACGCTCGCTCTGCTGCAATGTTGTGTAGGCCGCATGGCCGCGGCTCAAACCGCTGTTAGTGTCATCGCTTGTTTGCTGGCGCGATGGTTTGCTGCAGCTGGCGATAGCGTTCGAGCACAGCTATAAAGTCGATTCAGCCAGTAAACCTGCAAGATGGCGACGGATAATTCATGTCAGCGCTCATCAATCACAAATAAATTAAGGCAAAAAGTTACTAGGATTTCACACCAGAAATTATTAAAATTCTATTCCAAACATAAGTAAAAGCAACTATTATTAAGTCCTTAAATCATATATCTTTCTTGTTTCTTCGTATCGAGTTAAATGCATGATAGAGAGAGACACATACCGTTGCTAACCAACACGAACCGTTATAATAATATGATCACAGTATTTTTAGACATTTGTAATTAATTCTCATTTCTGACCTGTTGCTGCCAATATTATTCTTACTAAAAATTAAATAGCTGGAATATGACTTTTGTCATATGACATGTCAGCCATCTTGCATGTTTACTGGCTGAACCGACTTTACCACAGTTAAAAGAATATGCAGGGTGTCCGGAAACTTCGTTCGTATACTTTAAGGGGATATTTTACATATGAAAATATGAAAAAAAGTTCATATGAATGTAGGTCCTTAAATGACTTATAAGGAAGCTATGGCCGTCTAAAGGTGACCTCTAAAGATTAATTTCTATTTTATATCTATGCAACCGCTTAAGGTACCGGTGTGCTTTCTGGCACACAAACTAATATTAACAATTGCTAATTTATGATATTGAGAGTTAAGTATGAAATTTAGTCTGGGACGTTCTTTACGTGGCTTAGTTTATTTATTCCCATTTTTTTTACACGATACATTTAAAAAATTTTACCCCAGAATTATAATTCCAGTGATTTTACTACACAAAAAAAGGTATTCTTAAAAAAAATTATTGTACCAATGATTTAGGAGAAAAATGAATTTATTTAAATCATTGCATAAACTATTATCGAATTGTGTTTAAACTAAAACATCAAAGTAGTCTTATGGCAAATACAAATTTGAAGTAAAAAAACATCAAGAAGCCCATGGTTAGCGTTATAATAAATTGACAATGACAATAATTAAGTCAAAAAGTGGTTTTATTCTCATTTTTAAACAAAATAAATTAAGAGTTGTTGGTTTAACAAGAATAATCTGAAAAAAGTAGAAAAGTTACAACAAATGTTGAAAATGGTTTCCATTCATATCAATACAACCAACTAAACGATTTCTCATTGATGTCCGTACTTTTGCGAAAACGCCTTCCTTATTACAAATTTCCTTTCAACAATAAATAACACGTTGTTCCAATTGTTGTACATTTTCAACAGGTACTGAATATACCAGAGACTTCAGATATCCCCAAAGAAAGTAATCCAATGGATTGAGATCAGGTGAACGGGGAGGCCAGGCAATGGGCCCACCTCGGCCTATCCATCGGTCTTGATATGTTTGATTTAAATAATCTCGAACCAATCTACTAAAATGAGGTGGAGCCCCATCGTGCATAAAATAGTTTGTAAGTCTTTGCTGGTACGGCACATGTTCAAGTAGAACAGGCAAATAGTCTTGTAAAAAATCTAAATATGCGGGCCCATCTAAACGTTGCGGCATAATGTATGGTCCTATTAATCGATCGCCCAATATACGTGCCCAAACATTAATTGAAAATTTATTTTGAAATCGACTTTCGAAAATTGCATGGGGATTTTCTTCTGTCCATACATGGTTATTATGAAAATTTACGATGCCTTCACAGGTAAACCCTGCTTCGTCAGTAAACAAGACTTTATGTAGAAAAAAAAACGGTCTTGATGACATTTTCTCTGCATCCACTGACAAAACTCTGCACGAGGAAGTAGGTCTTGAGGCTTAAGCGCCTGAACTCTTTGTATATGGTATGGATAAAGAAGTTGTTCATGCAAAATTTCCCATGTTGTACCTACTCTTATAGGGATACCCTCTTGTAAGGCAATTCTTCTTGTGCTTATACCCGGATTGGCATTCGAGTATTCGAGCACTCTTTCTTCTGCTTGTGAAGTCCTATTAGTATGGCTTCTCCCAGTTTCATTCATATTTGGCATAAAAGTTCCGGTTTCTCTTAATCATTGATGTAAATTAATGAATAATTTCTCACAAGGAATTTGACGGTTTGGAAAATATTCTTGATACAACCTGCGAGCTTCTCGAGCACAACCATTAGCTTTGCCATACATAAAATGCATATCAGCTAATTCAGCAAATGAATAACCTGCCATTTTTTAAAATTTGCACCTTAATTAATCAAAAATACTTTGCACTTGATCAATGATCACTACAATAAATCACAAAAACGTCGTTCTTAATTTATTTTAACGCTAACCATGGGCTTCTTGATGTTTTTTTACTTGAAATTTGTATTTTCCATAAGACTACTTTGATGTTTTAGTTTAAACATAATTCGATAATAGTTTATGCAATGATTTAAATAAATCGATTTTTCTCCTAAATCATTGGTCCAATAATTTTTTTTAAGAATACCTTTTTTTGTGTAGAAAAATCACTGGAATTATAATTTTTGGGTAAAATTTTTTAAATGTGTCGTGTAAAAAAATTAGGAATAAATAAACTAAGCCCCCCCCCCCCCCGTAAGAACGTCCCTGAATAAATTTCATAACAACTCTCAATATCATAAATTAGCAATTGTTAATATTATTTTATGTGCCAAAAAGCACACCGGTACCTTAAGCGGTTGCATAGATATAAAATAGAAACTAATCTTTAGAGGTCACTATTGGACGGCCATAGCTTCCTTATAAGCCATTTAGGGACCTACATTCATATGCACTTTTTTTCATATTTTCATATGTAGAATATCCCCTTAAAGTATACGAACAAAGTTTCCGGACACCCTGTATGTTATATTCTTTTAACTGTGGCTATACCGGGACGGCGAACGCTGCGTTTCGTAGCCCCTCCAATGAATGACTACATAACATAATATACAAAATACAAACAAGCCTGGTACCCCAACAGCATTTTACTTCAAGCTAAATGATGCTTTGACTTTTACAAAAATCATTTTTTTCTTTCCCTCTATTACACTACTTTTACATGTCTCCGACAAAGTTTAATGAAACTTAAGATTTTTCACTACTTATATCTACTTAAATGATTTTCACGAAGTCTGTTAAAACTCTCTAATTTTTCTTTTGCTCTCTTCATTTTTCTGCCCAAGCACTCCCTTGACTTTCCAGTATGCTGAAGTCTTGTCGGTCTTCTGACTATTCATTTTTTACACCTCGTCGTCGCCCTTCTCACGAAGTGACCTAACTAACATATTTGTAAAAATTGAGATATTTTGGGGTCTAACTGTTCTCATGTAACTCTTTTGTCTCACAAAGTGTCATATCTCCATGTTTGATGGTAGGACCTGCACAAATTAAAATACATACGGACTATCTGCATAAACCCAACATAATATTCACACGTATCGACCTATCTAAAGTTAGGTCTCTTCGTGTGTTAGGTTCCTCCTAAAATATCATAATTTAATTATAACACGAACAGACCAATCTTCAGACGTCTATTCCTGAGAAAAACTATTCACTTATTACAGGTTCAGTTGTCGAGAGCTATTAAGGAAGAGAGCAGTGTTTGTTTTATTTCTGCAGTGTTTAATTATTGGTATTTGTTTTTATTTTGTCGTGTATTCTTTTAATTTCTTTAAGATTTTTTGAGTCCAATCACGGACAAAGTGAATGAGACTCTGTCCACAGCGCGATCCATACGGCAATATCTGGAGCTGGGGATATTTGAACCCTTACAGTTACATATGAAATTAGCAAGACGAAAGCAACCTTATTTAGTAGAGCCCATGAATTCTTTAGACTTTATTGATTTTAAGAAACTATCGCAAGAATTAAGAATACTCTCTGTTAGAATGAGCGAAAGAGGTAAAAATGTCAAATGCACGGAAATGAAAACCACTAGGAAACTAAGAGTTCATTTGTCCTGAATGTCAATTCACTATAAACTAGGGCTATTTATAGGAAATTGCCTTTTCAAGGCTCCAAACCACTAAGAGAGTTTATGGTTACAAAAGATGAACCCACGAAACTTTTTTTTAAGTTCAGTCACTGGGATGATAATTATGATGCCATAGAACTTGAAAGACTGAAAATAAACATAAGGAAATCAAAGCTTCAACCATTAAAATAAAGGGCCTGTTTAACTTACCAAAAAAAAAATACAATGATTTAGTTTCCCTATATGAAAGCCTTACGCCAGTGATTCGTCTGCCCGATATTCAACAGTTTTATAAAAACTTACCCCATGAAGAAAATTAGTTACTTACGATCGTTTTTTTTTAATTATAAAATTAAACCTAATACTAATAAATTAAAGAGCTCTTGGTTTTGTAAACCTAACGTTTTATGGTTTTGTTTATTTTAATTAAAGTTTAATACAAAAATTACTGTTGTTTTATTATTCAATAGGATGTAATTTTTTGCTTCACTGCAAGCCACTTGTATTCATTTCAATTTATAAATTTCTAAAATTTTACAAAACTGCGGCTTAACTAACATAACCCGACAAATATTTCTCACGTAGTGGCATATCTACAAACATAACCAAAAATACAAACTATGTGTAACTTCTTATAGGTGACACTATCATTGACTTATTGTAAGCTATATTAACTAACTAAATACAAAAGAAAGAAATTCATAGCTTCAAAGCTAAATCGACTGCGTTGTCTTAAACCCAGCTAATTTTCGTTTTTTAGCTCTCCTGTAAAATTTGCCAAATGCTAGTTAGGTCCCTTCGTTAGAAAAGCGACGTCGTGTACACCATTGAAAGCTCCATTACGGCTCAATCCCACTTATTATTTTCCCTATTGCTAATAACATCAGCATTGTACTATTTATTTACTTTGTTTTCCTAATAATGAGTGTTTCTACACTCGAAATTATGAATTATTCTAGGTTCGCCTAGTCATTCTAATAAACTTGTGAAGAAAGACTTTGTGCTTTTCTTTTTTCTATATACAAATTATTTTAAACCAGTGCAATTACTCAAAGGCGATATAGCACCTAGGCCGTTTTCACACGGCACCATATCAGTACCATATGTGGCGCGAGAGAAATGGTCGCGACATCGCTTTACACCAAATGTTTGTGTATTTTAATCAACCGTTTTCACACATAGGCGATACCATAAAATCTATGGTAACGGCGATGCTTATCGCGTGAACACACGATTTGTTCTACTGAAATCGCACCATTTTTTGTCCTTACCATTTCTATCGACAGTGGAAGCTTATGCAGGTTTCCACATGTCTAACCATATATTGTCGCAATTTGTTCAGTTTATTGGAAGCAGCGTTGCGTGCATGTGTCCAAAATGGCCAAACAAATAAAATATTCTTACGATCCTTTAAGCCTGATTGAATTAATCGAAGAAAGACGTTGCTTATGGGACAAAACAATATATGATTACAAAGATAGAGTTAAAAGAACAAAAGCATGGACGGAGATATATCTGTTTTTGATAGAAGATTTCGAAAACTTGTAGGAAGAAATGAAACCGGAAGCAGGTTAGTCATTTTATGTCAGATTCAACTCTACATGAAGTATAATTGCCTACTATAGTTTGTCGTAAAGATCTATATACCAGCTGTATAGCTATATAGCTGCGTAAAATAGAAATGACAATGACATATTTCTTGATTACATTTGTTATTTTTAGTAATAGAATAAATTAAACTTTGCTTATCTTAGAGTAACAGCTAGCATTTCTTTAGGAGGAACATTTAATCTCATTGTTGTATTTTCTTTTCGTATTGCTTCCGATAAACGCTCTACCAAGTAACTGAAAGTTGCTGGGCTCATTCGGAAATATTTGTAAAATTTCTCTTTATGTTAAAGTAATTTTTCCATATTCGCATCTTGTTTGTAACAAGGGATGAACCCAGAAACGTCGGTTTTTGCGCCGAACCTCCCTTTGTTTAACTTTTCTTCGTCGATTAAGAATCAGTGCCAATAGTAGCCTTCTACGTCTTTGCTCCATGACACTTCAGAACATACTGGTCTACAAAGAAAATTTATAGGGTTAGAAATGTTAACTCCTTATTAAAAAATCGCAACACAGTAGAGGGAGAAAGAAGAGAGGGATAGGGGTGTTAGTGTGCCCGCCGGCCATTAGAGGCGCAATGGTGGGAAATTTGAACAGCGGTTTTAGGAATTTTTAATTTAATTATTAACTTTTGAACGAGTTTTTATTGATTTAATTTGTGATTCAATATAAATATTATTAAATCACAAATTAAATCAATTAAAAGACGCACAAAAGTTTTTATCTTATGGAATAAATAATGCACGTTTTTATATTAACCAAGATTTAGAAAATAAAGATGGAAGCACTTTATCGTAAATAATGTTTCCTACGTTTATTTATAAATAAAAACTGCATTGACAACCATAACAAAAAATAATTGTTTAGAATAAACTAAGTAATGTCATTAGGTTACGTCTCACAGGTCTCACTCATCTGGAATTGTCTCAATTCATATATTATCACAAATACTGTATAAAACACAAGCACTAGGATGCATTGAGACACGTACTAAAAGATCCATAAACTATTAGGTGATTCTTACAGCATTCTCTGAAACAAAAGAAACAGTATCGGGTAGACATTAAATTTCTCTGTAAAATATGGCCGATGGCCAAGTATCTACTTATCGAGTTAGCTCAAACCATTATCTTTGTGCCATTATGTTATACTTCTAATCCACTCAGTAAAACAAAAATGTTAAAATTATCATTTCAAGAGACTAAACTTATCTGCTCGTAACTGATAGATTGTTAGGTATTACCTCGGGCACAAATGTGTTGCAGTTATCTGCTGGCTGCCCAGTGATATTTTGTTAAGATTGGCTTGTTAACCAACACCCAACACCTATTATGTATGTGAAACATTTCATGTTAATTTATTTATTGTACACTTACTTTTCCTATATTCCTACATAAAAAATAGGTAAGGAAGTGTAAAATCAATTTGATAAACAATAAAAAATAATTACCTGCATAGTAGGCTGGAATAATAACTGAAAGATTACACACATCGGCGAAGTTTTCTAGAATAGAAACTAATAGAATTGTATATTAAAATGATAATAAAAAATTAATTAATATCCTCAGAAAAAAACGTGGACAAGAAAAATTGACAGTTGTGACATGGATGGCATTGGCCTTGGATGGCCATGGCCATGGCAGGCTGGCTGGTTTGTTTCAATTAGCACCTGGCGCACAGCGACAACAGCGTCAATTTCTCCCTCTGATGGCCGGCGAGCACACCAACACCCCTCTCTCTCTTCTTTCTCTTTCTACTGTGTTGCAAAATCGTCCATTTAAAGTTTCACCGGGGTGCTGGTCTATACTAGCGGCAACACTGATTTTTAGTTAAAGTTAACAATATTTTATGGTAGCTAATTATCGTTGTGTGTAAAAACTTAGGACTATATTGCGGCCATTTCTCGCGCACCATATATGGTACTGATATGGCGCCGTGTGAAAACAGCCTAAGGTACTACTCGTATTAAATAAACAAATCTAGATTACATTTTTACTAAATAAAATCGATATTTGGACAATAACCAAAAACGACATTTTGCTAAGTAAAAACGACTTTTTGACAAATAAAAATTACCCTGCTATCGTCATCGACATTAAATTTTATTATTGATGGTCATAGATTGTAGGTTTATTTATTCCAATTATTATTATGACAAAACATTGACATCTTGATAAGTAAGTGCGACTTGCTAATTGCTATTGTCATCGTCAAGGTTCATTTGCTAATTTAAAAAAAAAATTCATCGAGTGATTTCTTTCAACAGCATAGTAAAGTAAAAATCGTTCAGGGGGCCTATTCTCGTTCCGTGGGACCGTGCTCCCAAGAGAATAATTAGCTATGTTTCTCTCGAAAATGGATAGGACTGTATTCTCGAAAGTGTGGGAGCAACCGCTTCTATCGGTTGTTGAGAGAACTTTCCTCTACTGCTTTTTCTTAGTAGAACGAAATAAATCGATAGAAAGAGTGACAATATTGACAACTATTACGTTGGATAATCTGTAATTTTTATGGTTATGGTGAATTTGAAATTTGAATAAGTATATTTTTAAAATGGATCTAGAGGAGATTATATTATTATGTTATAATATAATAATGCTGTGAGGGATCTAGAAGAAGCGGAAGTGGATAATGACAATGTGGAGAGAAGACAATTACAATCAATAGTATTTTGGCAATCACTACACTTTTACAGCATTTTCAAAAATTAAATTTATTAGGTGAGAGATAGCTACTTATTACATGTGCTCTAGTATTTCAAAGTTTCAAACAAAAATTAACAAACTCATCACAGACGAAATTAAAAAGTAAATTAAAAACTTAAAGGGGTTATGTCATGTTTCTTCTTCCCACGATGTGGTTATTTGCATATTTTTATGGTTTATTGCACTCCAAAAGTTCGGCAACATTGCTGAGAGTCGTTCTATCAACAGCTTCCTTTATGCACATCTGTCGAGAATACAGCTATCGAGCCATGAGAGAAGATCCGTGGGATGGGAGAATTTTCAACTCTCTCATGGGATAACTCCCATCTATCAAGAACGAGAATAGGCCCCCAGGAGCATGTGTGCATGAGGCAAGTGTGGAGGGAAACATCTTTGGCTAAGCTGGTTTAAAATTTAAACTTGTACGTTGGATTTGTTATAATTTAAAAGTAACTAAAAGGAACTCGTCTATTGTCCTCGTCATTTGTTTTTATACATTTTTGATCTGATGATAATTAATTGATATTTAACAAATTGGCACTGCAAATATATTTGCCCAAAGAATTATAATGACTCTATTTGAAATGTCTTTTAATTTTTTTAAACCTATTTTTAAAATTTACAACTTAAGAATTTTTCCTAGCTTCTTTTTGATTTTGTTGTATATAATGTCTAGTTTATTTAGATAATAGTTCATGATTGGTATATTATCTGTTTGCTAATTCCAATAATTACATGTTTCTGCTTATTGTAAAATGCTTAGTACAATGTCAGTACTACAAAGTTTTTTGTTTAATTTACTATTTTACGATCTTTTCTATCTAGTGTAATCTAGTTTAGCGCTTACACAGTTACCATATACAACTTTATGATCTATCATATTTTCGTTTGACGTAATAATCAGCTGCTCTCTGATATTTGCTTACAATTCGCTGATTTTCGTTCATTGACCGAACAAGTGTACGTTGTGTGTCAAGTTAAGAGACCCAAAAAGTCACTGGACCAATATCAATAATCAATTTTACAAAATAGATAGTGGCACACCAGCATTACAGTTTTATTGGTACCCTGCATATGAATATAATCTAAAGGGTATAAAAGAAATGTTTAGCATAGGACGATAATATTTAGTTTTTAAACTTCGGCAGGATACGGAAAATTTGAGAAAAATGTATTTCTATGTAAAATGACTTCGAAAATCCGATAAAAGCAAAAACTTTAAAAGGTTACGGGGCTAACAGTCTTTTTGATTAGCTTACATTAAAATTTTTACCCTTTTGTTCTTTTGAGGAGCCAATCATAAGCTGGTTTTACAAAAAACATGTTTTTGGTTTTAGATGATAAAACGTCTTCATAACAGTGAGAAAGTGAAAGTTGGAACGACCCGTCAATTCTTTATTTTTGTTGTGCTTTTTTTAAAGATAATTTTATGTAATTATACAAGGTAACATAAGAACAAGTTATGACAACTATTTATAATGAATACTTTTATTTTTTTAAATTCTGCATATAATATTCTAAACATATTTCATGTATTATGTTCTATACCTACCTAAATTCAACTGTTGGCGAGAAAATCGCATATCGATATTTGGATAGTGAACAGATAAGTGTTTTTATTATTACCTAAATCGTGAACATAAAATCGTAAATGAAGCCATAAGTTGTCATGCCATGACTTACTCACTGACAGTGACGGTGAAGTCCTGTTGTGATTTTATATGTAGTAAAAATCAAATACCTACCAGGATTTTGCATAACCTTTTTGACTAAATATCACTTTAAAATAAAATCATTTATATTGTTGTCAGTGGCGTATTTAGAATATTGCCACGGGGGGGGTCTATACCTTTCGTTTTATCTTTCTTTCTTTCTTTCTTTCTTTCTTTCTTTCTCATTCATTAAAAAGCGCCGCAGGCGAAAAAAATTTCGGTGCCACGCCCTATTTTGAACTATATATCAAAATTTATAATTTCTATGTTTTGATAGCTGAACCCAAAAAAGGAAAAACTTAAGAAATTTTTAAATATAAACGCAATCATGGGAATATATATTTTTTTAAATATTTATGTTTAAAAATATATATTTCTACATAATATGACCGATTCGGAAAATGATTGGTTTTCAAGTTATTTTTGCCATTTTTTTTGGCCAAGTTTGGCCATGTTGTTTTGTTATCTGTGACACAGTTACTTAATTATTTGTAAAAACAAAGTATTGCTAATAGTTCTAGTTTGCAAAAAAATTACAAAACTAAGTGAACATCATTTCAATTTTTTAAATTAAATAAACGCAGGTAAAAAACAAGAAAAAAATTGAAATAACTTAAAAACCAAGCATTTTCGGAATAGGTCATATTTAAGAAAAAATCACAAATTACCTCCTGCGAGGAATTAATCGAATTATCAATCACCATGTATATATTATTTTACTCACTTAAATTAGAAATTAAATGCAACAAGGCATCTGATCTGTTCTGAGTTTTTTTTAATGTTGAGCCCACGGGGGGGGGGGGGGGGGTCCAGACCCCTCGGACCCCCCCCCCTAAATACGCCACTGATTGTTGTTTCAGTCTTATAATTCCTCGTAATCTGCTTATCGAGTTCCTTAATTACTTATTTTTCATTCATTCTGTAACTGAAGTTTTTTTAGCAATGTGTGTATTTTCAATAAAAATACCTATTTCTATTTTACTCAATGTCAGCCTGAAAAAGTGGAAAGGTTTGTGTAAAAACTTTTTATAGGCAACCTAATGGTGACGAAAAAATCTTGTTTCCAAAATTCATTCTTACACTTAAGCAGGAACAGCTGATCTAAAATAAAAATACCAAAATGCAAAAAAAAAACTTTAGAGTGGGTTAAAAAAAAATTATTTCTACTCGAGTTCAGTAGCTAGGTAAACGACAAAGGTTATAAAAAAGATCAAGAAACTGGTCGTATAATATACATAGTAATAAGTCGATAAGCAAGAATCAGCAGGATTTAAATTATTATCGTAGCGTATTAATACATTTACCAAAATTTAGGAGAAAATAATATAATCATACAAGTGTTGGAAAGTTTTGGCTGAAAGTTTATTGCTAATGCTCATATGAGTTATATGGGGTGATTTGTATAATCATAAAGATAAATTAATTACAATTAACGGAAAGATGATTACTTAGGGAAGACCGGGGGAATGCCGCGCACCTAAGCAGAATTACTCCTAAATTATTCAATATTTTTATCTTTGACGTAATTTTCTGTATAAGGAGTGTTAATACAATACACGAACTATTGCAACATTGGAAATGAAACATTTCTTTTTGTTATGTCCATTAACACAAAAAAATAAAAATGAGTGCCTGCGCGGTATTACCCGGGCATTTGGGGGAATGGCACGCAGTGAAGTGTTCCAATACAGTTTAACTAAGACTTTATTATACATAAAATGCAGGTATGTAGGTAACCCAAATAATTAAAAAATGTAATAGTGAGCAAAGAAATAAAGAAATATTTTTGTATACTAACATAAAAACACATTCCAACAGATACTTAGGTAAAAAAAACAACTGTTAGCAACAGTAGTCACAAAGGTAGACTTTTCCTTTTCCACTACAAGCGGCGTGTTCCCACTTTGAGCAGAAAGTGCAACGATACCAGACCTCGTTGTCCCTTCCAAACTCTTCGCAGATAAACAGATATCATCTTTATGGGTTGGGGTAATACCGCGCAGCGCGCTATTCCCCCATTATTATGCGCAGTATTTCCCCGGGAGATATTTTCCAACCTAATAATTTATTTCAAGAAAAGTACTTACATTGGTTGCCTACAGCGAAAAAATTTCCGATAAAATGCCATGGTGACCTGTCCAAAAAACCGCGCGAGGTTAAATTAATTCCGGAATTTTTTGCTCACTCATGAATATTTTTAGAAAATTGTCCCTCTTCTTGGACTTAAAAAAAATTTCAAAATATCCATAAGCTCGAATAAATTTCCGGAAATAAGTTAAGCTCTTGTGGTAATACTAGTGAAAATTTTTAGAAGCAGTATTCTGGTAGAAAATTTATGCAAATAACGTTATTTTAAATTACTTAAATGTATCAGTTTTTACAAAAAAATTGGTCCCTGTAAAATAAGCTTGCCGATTTGAAAAAGTAAATTTATCCATTTTAACAGGAAAAACCGGGCGAACGTTGCAAGACGAACGGGCGAAAGAGGAAAATGTTTACAGAAATTACCGAGGATTAAGAAAATTGGGCATAGCAGGTACAATACATTATAGTTTTTTTTATGTCTGTGTGCGGAATGTACCGATAAATCATTTTAACATGTTTTTGAACAAGAAACAAAAACCTTTTTTATGAACGAACAGCGATGAGCTACAAAGTAGGGGAGGCCGTGTCGAGTCCAACAAAATTAACATTTTTATATTTTATGAATTCATTTTACTTTCAAAAATTTTGAATTTATTTTTATAAGAATATGAGCTCATAGGTGAGTAATATTTTACAACGTAAAGTTACTAAAATAACACAGATAAAAAATATGCAATTCTTTAAGGGGCTTCTACGAGTGTTACAACTGCCACCTAGCTGGTGTCAATAGCACTCAATAGTAACATCAGCGGTGTTAATTGTAACAGATAGTATAGTGTAGAGTATAACAAATATACTGGTATTCCGACTCTGTTACAGCGAATTGGACCCATTTCCCATAATATTTATGTCAAAGAAGTTTAACCAGTCAGTTAGTTTAAGAGAAAGTGATATATCATAGAGGTGATTACAGTATTTGTAAAAATGTAAATTGAAAGTAAAGTTTTCTTAAAAAAAAAACATTTATTTCTTTGTCAGAAAATGAAATATCAGGAGTTTAAATAACTTAAAATGAAAGAATATAATATATACTATGTGAGGTTAACCAATTTGATTAATCCCTGTAGTCGGCATCAGATTTACAATTTAAACAAACAACGCTTTTCACAATGTTTCACAATACTCCTGTTCAGCAGTAAACACTTTCTTGTAAGGATTGTTTCCTACGTTAGTCTGTAAGTTTTTACGCAAGGAGTTAACATAACGATTTAACGTTATGTTGCCATATTCTTTAGCCACTTGTCTAACGGACTGGTTGTTGTCTAACACCTTTCCTGCTGCTTCTTTAGAAATTATGTTGGAAATTAGTCCTCTCTCGGTCTTTCTTGGCCTGGGCTTAACGATTTTATATAGAACTAAAAACAATAAAAACTAATTTAAAATAGCATGATCGGGTATCAATTATTGTCAAGCTTAAAAGTTAACTAATTTTTATATTTGTTTTCCAATCTGGGTGCAGTTTTAAATTTCAAAGAACATTTTAACTCTTTTTTAATCTTTAAAGTACAAGTACTCGTTAAAAATTATTTTACCCTCTTACTATAAGGTTTACACAATTTTAATATAAGTACTTCCTAAAGGTTTTAAAAGATTTTGTGAGGAATTTACAACTTTTTAATATATCTTTTTTCCACGGTGTCAATTGTAACACGTTACAATCGACACCATAACATATATGTTACAATTAACACCACATAACCTAGAGGTACGTTAATTGCTTTTTCTTCGTCGTCTGATTATTTTGTTTTGAGTTCCTTTTAAAAAGATAGCGCTGTTAGCTGCCTTGTTACATACATATAATCGACACCGGTCTCCCCTACATATATAATTTTGTATACTGTTTGGCAAGCTCGAACATATATAGTAATATTTTAAGTGTGTATGAGAGAATAATATGTTTAGATGTCCGCAATAAGGACAGCAGATTAAGCAGTGTTGCCGACGTGACCAGTGAATGGCGAGTCATCTCGATTAAAAAGAGGGGATCATTTTGTGCTGGCCACGTTTGACGAAACCGCTTTGCTTCATCGGTCGACAGAAATTCAGTTTCAGTATACAGTAATATTTGGAAATTTGTTTGGGTTATGCCCATAGACAATTTATCTTTAGATACATACCTACAGCTTATCTCCTGCGCAAACAAAAGTTATGTTTTATAGGTGAAAAAATACGTCCGAGCGCATGACTCGCCGGTCAGCTGCCTTCCCTCTGGGCACCTTCGGGCATGCGCACAAGCCCCGTGTTATCGGCCTGTCCTACTTTATCGACGTGCTCAAAATACACTCCAGAATCGGTTCGGCCGCCATTTTTGTGTTGTGTTTTAATGTTTCTCTGTGGATTCCTTGTAGTTTTCTTAGCTATTGTGGATTGTGTGTGTTTAATATTTACGGATTTCTAGTTTTTGTGTAGTTTAGGAATTGTGTCTGATTGTGAGAAAATTAATTTTGTCAAAGTTGCTGGTTGGTTAATTTTTTGGTTAAAATCTGTACACTCCGACATTTAGCTTTTAATAAAGCCTTTATTCCACGTGTCAAGTTCTCGGGCAAACACTTTTTAAATTCCTGAACAAGAAATTTTGCTTAAAAATGTTTTAGACGTAAGTACTCAAGTTTTTGCCAAATTGTAAAAATCAATACAAGTTATATATTATACCAACTAATATTTGACTTGGGAGTAGGCACGCGATAACACCGTAGGCTGGTTATTTTGCTGGTTATGTTTGTTTTTATATTCGATTTTATAAGACTAGTTGAATTCATTTGTTCTTGTTTGTTCTTGTCCTTTTCAAACTAAAAACACGACGACGAATTATTTTTAAACAAGTTTTAAAAACAAAACCTTAAGAACAATTTTCTATCCTTCAAATCTGATAAGTTTGCTACTACTAAAAATGCCAAAAATCACTACCTTTTTTCCTAACTTGATTAAAAATTGAGAAGAAAGTCCAATTTTTTGGCAAGAATTTAAATTTTAAAGCCCGGACCTGTCTTATTATCCCATTTGTCAAACGATAATGTTGCAGTGCGCATGTCTAATAATATTCCATATTTTTGGATGTTGCAAAACGTCTAGTTTCTCTACACTCTTAGGCCGGCCGTACACAGCCGGAATATTTATCTGAATTCAAAAACGGAATCCAGAATCTGACTTCCGGCCCATTGAGAATTTGAAAAATTCATAATCTGAAAAATCAGAATGTGTGTGCTGTATAATAAAAATATATACAATTCCGTACGTTCCTGAATTCAGATTCTTAATTCCGTTTCTGAATTCAGATAGACATTCCGGTTGTGTAGGCCGGCCTTAGCCTTCGCATACCATGAAATTAAAGAAAAAATTTCTTTCGGATAAACCATTTCAAAACACCAGCAGATATTTCACCGTACGCCTATCTGAAATGTTCAGTCCGCCTGTATTTGCTGCTATGTAGGGGGAATACATCGAGACCGGAATGTGAATCGCGAACAAACCCGAACAAACCCGAACCTTCAACAGAAGTTGGCACGTGGCATCGTTGAATTTTGATCTAACTATTTTTAATTAGCGCCTATTTCATTTTAAATTAATTTCTTTAAATTAAAAACTGCCCCACCCTGTACGTCCAGCTTGCCAGTACTATATTTTCCTAAATCAAAAAAATGTTTTTTAAAATAATTTTGATTAAACTCGAACGAACTTATAGGTTACAATATTTACTTACTTTTTTGGTTAACAAAATTTTGATTTTCAGAGAAAAGTTAGAGTTTAGAACTTTTCTTGTTTAGACATTTTTTTTGTGTATATCCGTATGTATACAGGGTTAGGAAAAATTACCAGAACGGTCAATTATTTCAAAATATACAGGGGTTATCAAAAAATGTGTTATATAAAAAATGTAGGGCTGTTAAAAATCTACATATCGGTGATAAATTGAAATATACAGGGTTGCCCACAAAGTTGTGGAGGATGATAGTTATATTTTTTTAAATGGAACACCCTGTATATTTTTACATTTTTAAATTCCTCATAAAATTATAGTTATTTTTTTATTTAACGCATTATTAGTCTATACTTCATAGTTTCCGAGATATTGACTCTCGAAAAGTGACATTTTTGAACTTTGACAGCTTATAACTTTCTAACAGTACGTCTTAGAGCAAAACGGCTTACATGTCCCTATCTTCAATTTTTATTATCTTTCCAAAAAAATCAACTTCCGGTTAAACCGGATGTAACTCGAAAGCAGGAAATATAGTTGTTCCGGTTTAACTGGAAGTTTATTTTTTTGGGAAGATAATAAAAATTGAAGATAGGGACATGTAAGCCGTTTTGCTCTAAGACGTAGGTACTGTTAGAAGGTTATAAGCTGTCAAAGTTCAAAAATGTCACTTTTCGAGAGTCAATATCTCGGAAACTATGAAGTATAGACTAATAATGCATTTAATAAAAAATAATTATAATTTTATGTGGAATTTAAAAATGTAAAAATATACAGGGTGTTCTATTTAAAAAAATATAACTATTATTCCCCACAACTTTGTGGGCGACCCTGTATATTTCAATTTATCACCGGTATGTAGATTTTTAACAGCCCTACATTTTTTATATAAGACGTTTTTTGATAACCCCTGTATATTTTGAAATAATCGACCGTTCTGGTAATTTTTCCTAACCCTGTATGTACTGTGAAGTTTATCTGTAAAAACCTATCAAAGATACTGAACATGAAATCTTTGAGTTGTAAAACAACTGTGCGAGCAAAAATTATTTGCATCAAAGAGGGCTTGGATTAAAAAACGTAGGGCTTGGTTTAGATCACAATGATATGGGGACGATATATCTAACCAAATCTAGGTTAAAATTTTGTCAAATTCATATTATGACATGATATGCCAAACTAATAAGTAATAAAATAAAAAGACAAATACAAATTTATTTTTGTTGTTTACAAAATTAACAAAGTAAGAATATACAGAAAGAAAAAGAAAAATAATTACATAAATTGCTGAAATTGGCCACCACATGCTCCAAGCATAAATACACACGTCTCTTCATATTTTCTAGAGTGTTGACCAGCATCTCTGGATAGATGTTACCACATTCTTGGATAATCCTTTCTTGTAATTGTTCTAAATTTGCAACTGGTGTTTTAAAAATAGTTTTCTTTAAATGAGGAAAAAGGAAGTAATCCATAACCGTTAAACAAGGTGATCTAGGTGGGAATTCAATGTCTGATCGAAAACTGATCGATCTGTCGTCGAAAAAATTGCGTAAGTAGTTAATAGTTTCGGCGGCTATATGAGCGGTTGCACCGTCCTGTTGAAAATATCCAAAACGTAGTTCGTCGTCAAGTAATTGCTCCACAAATGGATGCAAAATATTGTCTCTATACCTCTGTGCTGTAACTGTGTCATGGAAAAAATAGGACCAATAATTCTTCTTCGGGAAACAGCTAACCAGACACCAATTTTTTTAAGGGGGCAATGTGGACTCGACAAAAAATGACGATTTTCACTACTCCACATACGTGCATGTATTCTGAGAATTCACATAACCGGAGAGGTGGAACCAGGTTTCATCCGAAAAAAATGTCAGGTCTAATAAATAATTTCTTTCCAATAAAAGCCACGGTTCTTTTCAGGGAATAATAAAAATCCCCAGCAATAAAAGCAACGTTAGGAAAATGTTCGTGAAAATCTTCCATGCACAAACCAGGATTTTATTGCCACTCACCATTTACTCTAACCCCGTTTCGAAAATACGCTTCAACCATAAATGTTTTGTGCTGTTCCGTAAAGCCCATTGGAAAAATTAGCGATGAATCAAATTACTTGTAACGACTGTCAAAGATGACGGAATAACTGATTGATTGTTAATTCAGGTAGTTACTGACACCCAACAGGTATTAAGCTCTACGGCTAAGCATTACGTCCTTAGATGCAAGGCTCTCTTTGATGCAAATAATTTTTGCTCGCACGGTATAATAAATTTTAGTATTCTTGAAAAGATAACTTTGGGAATAATATTTATGAAAGGCCATACCTTTACCAACTGATTGGTATATCAAGGCCTAAACTCCCAATCCTAGAAACATAAAATATCGAGGATGTACTCGTTTCATAACATAAGCACTAACTATGAAGGGATTTTTCGAAAATCATCCCCTAAGTGTGTAAAAACGGGGGTTGAAATTCCTATAAGAATTTCTGTATCTTAAGAACTAAAACTGGTGGAGGTCTTAAAATAGGTATATAAGTTCCCTTAGTAAAGTAAGAATATATACGTATTTTTTTTTAAATTTATTTAGGGACCCTGTACCTATAGGCGGAGTGTAGCCTATACAGGGTATTGTAAATTCGTACATGGAGATCTCGAAAATAATAAGAGATACAAAGATGGTTAAATTGTCAATCAAATCTTATTTCTGTTATCTGATACTAGATGGAAATTTATTATTAGATTATTATAGATTGTATATAGATTATTATATTTGATGCAATAAAATTAGATTATTAAAGATATAAATAAAGACAGTGTAATGGTGACAACATCGGGAAAGGGTTTAATTCATTAAATTATGTATAATATGGGTATTTTATTAAAACTTACCCGCGATCTTACCTATATAGTCAACAGAATAAATTTAACAAATTAATGTAAACTATTTAAATCTATTTGATCATTACGTACTTAACAGGTCCGTATTTTAAAGTTTATTTATTTTCAAGATTCTAACAAATTTAGTGAGAAGAAATTACTGTATCCCATAACATTACCTATACAGTGTGTTATTTAAGTACGGGGCCAAACTCCAAGGGGTGCTTCTTTAAGTGATTTTAAGAAGAAAAGTTCATATAAACATGGGTACGAAAATGCATAGTTTTTACGATACAGGGTGTCAAACTTTTAAGAAAAAATTGGATGTTCGTAAATATCTCAATACTTTTTTATTCGATTTTGTTGAAATTTGGCAATTCTATTTGTAATAACAAGAGGATAATGTAGCCTCAATTATATTAAAATTATTAAGTCCAGTGGCGTCACGGAAGACAGTCTAACTAATATTTTTGACAAAAAAAATGCGCGCCACTGACTTTTTTTAAAATTATGTATTTTTCTAGAATTAAGCAACTACACATAGAACTCTTTTATCTCTTGAGTTTTTTTCATATCTGGCTATGTTTTCGAGAAAAAAAATAAAAACCACTTGATTGCTTGTCCCCGGGAAAATAAGCGTAAAAAATTTAAACTACTTACCAAACTATTAAGCAATTAAAATTACACGAGTCCTCTTTTGAAATTTTTTTGCACAGAATAAAACTGGGTTCGATAAAAGAAATAAACATAAACAACTGCCTAACGGTATTTATTACTGCGATGTTTACTTATGTATTTAACAGAAAATAAGACGAAACCTATAATAGTTGCTGAAAATGCCCTCCTTCAACTTCAATGCAAGCATTGGCTCGTCTTAACATTGATTTCCGAACTCGTCGAAATATTCGCGGCGTATGTCTTATCTGATCACATGAATCCCGTATCCTTTAGGTTAGTTCTTCTTCAGTGTTGACTGGAGTTTTGTAAACGAGAGACTTTAAATGCCCCCAAAGGAAAAAATCTAAAGGATTTAAATCCGGTGATCTGGGTGGCCATGCCTGTGGACCTGCGCGACCTATCCAGTTTTCTCCATAAGTTGCATCAATAAATTGTCTTGCTACTATGCTAAAGTGGAGTGGAGCCCCATCGTGCATAAACCACATTGCTCTTCTTACTACCAGTGGGACATATTGTAAAAGTCCAGGTAAAATAAATTCCAAAAAATTACGATACTCTTGACCATTTAATCTCGGGGGTAAAAAATGAGGTTCAATGAGAAAATCACCTACAATACCAACCCAAACATTCACGGAAAACTGGTGTTGGTAATTAGTTTCTGTAACCGCATGGGGATTTTCTTCTGCCCAGACATGATTATTATGAAAGTTCATAATGGAATTTCGGGAAAAACACGCTTCATCGGTAAACAAAATACACGATAGAAATCTCGGAGATGCTATACACGTTGTTGCAAAAGCCAAGTACAATAAACAACTCGTTGGAGATAATCGGCAGGTAATAACGCTTGAACACGTTGTATGTGATAAGGATACAGTTGATTTTCCCTTAAAATCTGTCATACAGTAAAGTGGGAAATGTTTAATTGTTCTGCAATTTTGCGTGTACTTGTATCAGGGCTACGTTCAACTTCATGTAGAACTGCTTCCTCCATCTCCACTGTTCTTATTGTGGCAAGTCTCCCAATTACAGCAGTCGACCTTTGAAAGGTGCCTGATTCGCAGAGCCTTTCATGTATTCTCACAAATGTTTTTCTATTTGGTACAATACGATGTGGATATCTTTCTTGATAAATGCGCACAGCCTCTGTGGAATTGCCTTGGGCCATTCCATAAACAAAATGCATATCGGCCATTTCTGAGTTGGTAAATTGGACCATTTTACAATAATTAATAATTTTATAATCTTAAAACTGTTAAAAACACTTCAAATAATTACTTGTCACTCTTTTAAGTTATGACATTTATGTAAAAATCAAATTAGCTTATTTTCCCGGGGACAAGCAATCAAGTGGTTTTCATTTTTTTTTCTCGAAAACAAAGCCAGATATGAAAAAAACTCAAGAGATAAAAGAGTTGTATTTGTAGTTGCTTAATTCTAGCTTAATTCTAGAAAAATACATAATTTTAAAAAAAGTCAGTGGCGCGCATTTTTTTTGTCAAAAATATTAGTTAGACTGTCTTCCGTGACGCCACTGGACTTAATAATTTTATTATAATTGAGGCTACATTATCCTCTTGTTATTACAAACAGAATTGCCAAATTTCAACAAAATCGAATAAAAGAGTATTGAGATATTTACGAACATCCAATTTTTTCTTAAAATTTTGACACCCTGTATCGTAAAAACTATGCATTTTCGTACCCATGTTTATATGAACTTTTCTTCTTAAAATCACTTAAAGAAGCACCCCTTGGAGTTTGGCCCCGTACTTAAATAACACCCTGTATATATAAAATATTTTATCTGTTTCCAAATGGAAATTATACCCGGTTTTTAAACATTTTTCGCAACTCTTCTTTGTATTTGGGTGTCCGGACTTGGATACCCTTATTTTAGGGGAATTTATCTATTTTGGGTTTGTTTCATAAACCAAAGAGCGGTGGTGCCTTTTGCATTTGACTATGATTACCATTAATCAAGGGTGGTTTCAAACCATTATGTGGGTTAGTTTTGGCTCTAGCGCAAAATTTGAAGGGTGAACGACTGTTTCTGTTTCCGTTTCAGGATTAAAAAATATTTCGGAATATACTAGCAACGAAGCCGGATTGATTTTTTTTTTGCGCTGTGTAAAATAAAATATAATAATTTCAGTCGTTATCCCCTTCCACTTTATCGAATTGACCGTAAGGATATAATGTAGGTACCTATACCTACTTACTGATGTTTTTTTTTTTATTTCAATATAAATAACATTTTCTGCTTTTTCGTGGACATAAGTAAACAATTAATTGGTAAATTAATAAAATTGAATTAGATTCTTATTCAATGAATTTTATTTATTTATATTATGGGGTTTTCAGAAACTCATGCGTGCAAATCAATCTTATCAGTCAACTGACAATTTGTTATCTATTTCTATGAGTTTTAAATTAAAAGGCAAAGAACATTTCAGATGGTTAGGGGCTAGGTTAATTTATTGCATTAATATAAAACTGGCCTAGAATCTTAGTGATGTTATTTTTTGAACACCGTTAATTATATTTTTGGTCAAAATTTATATAAGCGACCCAGCGGAAAACTTTAAATAACAAAATTTCTTCAAAAATATTTAATCGCACCGGATTTTGGAATTTTCCTCACGACTTGTTTGTTTTTATAATAACTATATTTTAAGGTGTAAAAAGGTTTAAATTAGAGTAAAGAACTTTTGTTATCTACTTGTTTAACATTTAAAGCACATCAGTGGCTACTCATGGGAATAATTCTAGAATATGCTGGCAACCGGTATACCGATTTAAAAATAGGAGGTCAAAGGGGTGCTTTTGAACATTGAACAAAGTAAAGAGTGTGACCTGTAAAATCCGCATCATATGGTATTTTTTTTTATTAATAACTTTATTCGAAATTTGACTTTGGCATCAAGTTTTGCTTCGATCGAGATGAAAATTAGGCGAAAAAATAGTAGTCACGTGATTCCCATTATCTGTCAAATTTTAATTTTTTCCAAAAAATAAATCAAAACTAGGGTTATTTGTGAAAGTATCGAAAAAAGTTATTAGAAAAACATTTTTTAAATGTAGTTTCTAGCCCACATGCAAAATTTCAGCTGCATAAGATAATTTTGATTTTTTAGCCATATTTTGTAAATTGCACACCACTTTTACAAAATAAGACTCAACGCAACCTACATAAAACTTCTCAGTTTTAACAATGCTTTATTTCAGATACATTTTCTTTAAAGTGGCGCCATATAAAATGTGTGTTTTTCTACAAACTCAAATTTGGAGTTATTCAATTTTGATAGCATAATATGTGATGCAAAGTTTATTTGTTTTTGACCCTTTATAAGGTAACTTCATAAAATAAGTATTTTTGAAAACGTAGTTTGTGTCTGAAAGTAATACACCTGAATATTAAGACAAAAAGAACACAGTGTCATCAGTAAAGTGTTCATTAAGTGGAAAATAAATTTTAGTGGTGGGTAAAAAATCAAAATTATCTTATGCAGCTGAAATTTTGCATGTAGACTAGAAACTGTATTTAAAAAAGCTTTTTCTAATAACTTTTTTCGATATTTTCAGAAATAACCCCACTGTTGAATTATTTTTTGAAGAAAATTTAAATTTGACAGATAATGCGAATCACGTGACTATTATTTTTTTGCTTAATTTTCATCTCGATCGAAGCAGAACTTGATGCCAAAGTCAAATTTCGAATAAAGCTGTTAATAAAAAAAAATCCCATATGATGCGGACTTTACTGGTCACACTGTATAATTAATAGGTATAATACACAATAAGTAATATTTTATTTAAGAACGGGAAAATGTATTTTAAGAGAACGACACTTCTCATAAACATGTTTTAAAAACAAAATCTTCAGATTGTTTGTAGTTAAAAATTAAAAAACCCTCTATATACAGGGTGTCCCGAAATTAGCTGACAATAATTTAAGGGGATAAAGTGCATTCAAAAATAAGACTAAAATCCTCTTTTAACATACCTTCAAAAACGCTTCGTTAAGGGGCTAGAGCCCCCCGAATTGGAGCTATGACAAGCAGTTTTTTACAATATCTCAGAAACCGATTAGGGTATCAAAACAAAAGTTGATACATGTTTTACCCATAGCTAGACGCAATAAATGGTTTAATTAGCTTAACTGTATTTCTTCCAGTGGCGTCCCACTGGGTAGGTAGTTGGGATAATATTGCCCTAAGTTTTTTATTTGTAGGATTTTTTAACTTTAGGTGAAATTTTTAGAAGCCTTGAAGTATTTTGTTGAAAAAAGGTACTCTTGTTTCATTCAGGTAGGATTCACCATTTTCCAGTAAAATCGATTTTAAAATTTTCGGTTTTTTAAAATCCGGTGAAAAGGCTAAGGTTTTTTTTTGCATATCTCAGCAAACACTTAATATTAAAACATGAAATTTATTAGAAGTTCTACTAGCGACAAATAATAATAATACATAATCAACTTGGGGATTTATTAGATAATATGCCACTGGATTTACGTTTAGGGCACCTCTTTCAACATGATGGGCTCACTACACGGACGTCAAGTGAGGAATTGGCTTGAAGAAAATTACCAGGTGGATTGGTAGCCATAGCCTGGCCACCAAGATCACTTGATTTAAATCCCCTTGATTATTATTTTTGGGGACACATGACTGGTACTTGCTTAAGAATTAGTTTTCCGTGTGGTTCACAATCAAATTTGATTTGCAATTTGTTATTATTTTTTGTTTTATTTTAAAACTCTCTTAAAATCTTCATGAAAATAAATATTTAAAAAACAAAGGAATCTAAAAATATGTTTAATTTAAAAACGTTACATTCTGTCAAATTACAATAATGAAGAGTTTTATTAACAAAAAATTTAAAATTAAAAAAAAATACAATAATTAAAAAAAATAATAGTAATATTTACTTAAGGCTCCACCTCCACCCCGTGCGACGTCATTGGAAAATATTTTAAAGTAACATCCTTTAATACATATGCCTTGTCGATAGTAAAGGTTCTAATAAATTTCATGTTTTAATATTAAGTGTTTGCTGAGATATGCAAAAAAAAAAACCTTAGCCTTTTCACCGGATATCAAAAAACCGAAAATTTTAAAATCGATTTTACTGGAAAATGGTGAATCCTACCGCAATGAAACAAGAGTACCTTTTTTAACAAAAGACTTCAAGGCTTCTAAAAATTGCAACTAAAGTTAAAAAATCCTAAAAATAAAAAACTTAGGGCAATATTCTCCCAACTACCTACCCAGTGGGACGCCACTGGAAGAAATAAAGTTAAGCTGATTAAATCGTTTATTGCGTCTTGTCAAGGGTAAAACATGTATCAAATTTTGTTTCGATACCCTAATCGGTTTTTGAGATATTGTGAAAAAACTGCTTATCATGGTTCCAATTCGGGGGGCTCTAGCCCCATAACGAAGCGTTTTTGAGGGTATGTTAATAGATGATTTTAGTATTTTTTTTTAATGCACTTTATCCCCTTAAAATATTGTCAGCTAATTTCGGGACACCCTGTATACAGGGCCCTGCACCTCACCTCCCGTCTTCTATAGCTTACCTAGTAATTGAGTTAGGATTTTGATATTTTGCAGACCTTACCTGTATCTTGGGGCGCATTTCAGGAAAATATTTTTTTTCGTACAGGGTGTTCCAAAAAAGTGACATCATAAGGATGTATTTTTTTAGATTACATGCCATATTTTCTTACTTATTTGGGTGCCTCCTTTAGTTACCTAGATAACCCTAGAATTTTATTAAAATCGATTCGGTATTATAGGCAAAAAAAAATAAAAACTGAAAAATATCAGTTTTGCACCACTGGTTTTAAAAATTAATAAAAAAAAAGTAATGCCTCGTTAATAAAATTATACAAAGGTACTTATTAAATAAAGTCTAACAGTCTCGTTAGCCAAGTTTGATTATTACGAATTATACAGGGTGTCCAAAGTTTAGTGTCAAACTTTGCAAACTTTAAAGCAATTTATTTTTCTTTTTTCAAATAGGAACCCCTGTATATTTTAATGTCATTCGATGTTATGTTATTTTTAAGTTGCTGGGAAAAGAAGTATTAACGCCATTGACCTACCATTAATAGAACGCTGTAGACGAAAAAAGTTTAATATACAGGGTGTTAATTAAGTACTTGTACAGGGTCATCCAACCAGGACTGAACAGGGGCCTATTTTTTGAGTTTCCCTGTATTTTTATTTAAACCAATATAGCCATTTAGTTTATGCTTTGCCGTAGAATCTAAAATTACCATTTAAAAAGCGATCTGACTTAAAACAAAGGAACTGTGGCGTAAAGTTGTTGTTTTTTCAATGGAACACCCTGTATATTATTTATTTTTATGAAACGCCCTTCTTTTCTGATTCCATAAATATATAGTTTGTCCATATTAGCTTAAACCGTTTTTAAGATATGAGCAATCAAACATTTAAAAAGCTGTATTTTAATGCATCGCAATTACGGGGATTTTCTTTTCCAAGGCATTCTAGACGTATTAAGCTCAAATGAATTTAGCTTTTTAAATGTTTGATTGCTCATATCTTAAAAACGGTTTGAGCTAATATGGACAAACTATATATTTATGGAATCAGAAAAAAAGGGCGTTTCATAAAAATAAATAATATACAGGGTGTTCCATTGAAAAAACAACAACTTTACGCCACAGTTCCTTTGTTTTAAGTCAGATCGCTTTTTAAATGGTAATTTTAGATTCTACGGCAAAGCATAAACTAAATGGCTATATTGGTTTAAATAAAAATACAGGGAAACTCAAAAAATAGACCCCTGTTCAGTCCTGGTTGGATGACCCTGTACAAACTTTAAAGGGTGAATCTTTGACGAATTTTAAGACAAAAACTTCAAATGAACATGGGTTCGCAATGGCTTGGTTCTTGAGATACAGGGCATCCAAAAAAAACTATTTTATTTGGTTTTTTGATTATATTTTTGTTCAGTAACATGGCAATTAGACGAAATTCGAGATACTGGGTATATTGATGACGAGAAACTCAAATATTAACTTAGTTTTTGTTTAATGTTAGATGACGCCACATACGGTTGTTCCTGAATTTAATTAACCATAACTTTTTTGTGTCCCACTGTATGTCATTTTTGAGTAGGCACCTATTCTCCATTCAATTTTACAGACAAAAGTTACTCTTAGTATTTGTCGCTAAAAGCAGCCGTTTTGAATGAAAACGGGTTTGAAGTTAAACCTGCGTTGGAATTTTTTAAGTTGGATCATTTCCGAGTTTTTGAAAAAGAAGCAAAAAAATGTATCTTTCATTGATTGTATTATCAGGTAACAAACTTAGATCATTTACAAGACTAATAGTAACTTTTGTATGTAAAATTGAATGGAGAATAGGTCTGCCTAGTCAAAAATGACATACAGTGCGACACAAAAAAATTATGGTTAATTAAATTCAGGAACAACACCGTATGTGGCGCCATCTAACATTGAACAGTTAAGTTAATATTTCAGTTTCTCGTCATCAGTATCTCAAATTTCGTCTAATTGCCATGTTCCTAAACAAAAATATAATCAAAAAACCAAATCAAATAGGTTTTTTGGACGCCCTGTATCTCAAGAACCAAGCCGTTGCGGACCCATGTTCATATGAACTTTTTATCTTAAAATTCGTCAAAGATTCACCCTTTAAAGTTTGTACAGTGTTATCAATTTAGTTTGTCCCACTTTTAAGAGCCTGTAACTTTTTTGTATTTAAAGTAAGCGAGCTCATTCAAAAAACAAGATGTACCATTTTTAGCCAAGTTTTTATGAGTGTTGTCAAAAATGACAGTAGGTGTCACATGTCACATTTAAAACCAAAAATTTAATTTTTTTAAATGGGACACCCTATATATTAGAGGCGCATTACATGGTCCCTTTTCTTCCGATTTCAAAAATATAACACACATATGCCTTATTTTCTTCATTCCATCAAACATTGACAAAAATATGAAAAATATATTATTGTTAAAAAACATCAAGATAGCTATGCAACTGCTGTTTTGGTTGCTATGGATTTTATCTTCATTTATATTTCAGTCGGTCAATCTCAGCATTATTAATCGTTTCGAATAGTGTAGAAACGTTATTTTGTATGCAAAAATTAACTAACATGAGATATTATTATTCAGTGGAGGAAAAGTGTTTTATGTTTGATATTTTTCGTCAAACGGACAGTGCAACCTTAGCACTTAGGAGGTATAGGCTTCAGTTTCCCAATGGACGGGTTCCTTCCAAAAAAATATTTTATCGGCTGATGAAGACATTTTTTCGAGACTGGAGGTATAAAGAAAACACGAATAATTAGGCGGAAAACAATTATTACGGAAGAAATGGAAATGAATGTGTATTAGCCTATTTTCGAGCATTTCCCTACAAATCCGAACAAACCCGATATACTACGAGAACTGCCTATATCGTATGGTTCAGTAGAAACGATTGTTATTTTCTAGTTAATATAATAAAATTGTTTATTCGTATGTTTTTAACAATAATATAATAATAATTTAATATATTTTTTCATATTTTTGTCAATGTTTGATGGAATGAAGAAAAGAATGCATATGTGTGTTATATTTTTGAAATAGAAAGAAAAGGGACCATCTAATGCGCCTCTAATATACAGGGTGTCCCGTTTAAAAAAATTAAATTTTTGCTTTTAAATGTGACATGTGACACCTACTGTCATTTTTGACAACACTCATAAAAACTTGGCTAAAAATGGTACATCTTGTTTTTTGAATGAGCTCGCTAACTCAAAATACAAAAAAGTTACAGGCTCTTAAAAGTGGGACAAACTAAATTGATAACGCTGTACAAGTACTTAATTAACACCCTGTATAACTACATCACTCTAAGGCCCAATACAGACGGAACAACACGTCATCCACACGACACTCAAGCAACATGTCGCTCGAATGTCGCCGTGATGTATATAAACGCAACTTGTCACACGACGCGATACGACATGAAAGAGATACGATAGCTCGGCAACATGTTTCCGATAGACATTTTTATTTAGTCGCCAGTCAACAGTTGCCGAGTGACATAGGTTCATTTTTTGGAAATGGCCGCCGAACGAGACGCTAATTTAAAAATCGTTCTTCAAGTCGAGAAATTTATAAATAACTGTATTTCGTTTTTGAAGATAAGGTGTTAAAACTCTTAATAATTCACCGAAACTTTCTTTGGACATTCTGTAAAAGGCCAGCATGATTTTCTATCATTCTGTTTTAATTTTTTGGCTGCAACAAACAGTCTTCTTCTTTTATTCCTCGCGATATTCGGATTTACCCAATATATTCTCTTCCTTCTTTTTCTCCGATTTCGCAAATATAAATAGATCAGCATTTCTTCCTCTTCACTAGAGCCTTCCTCACTGCTAGACATATCCTACAATATATTGTCAATTTGGTCTTGTGTTCTGATTACGTGTTATCGTGTCGCCTCGTCTGAATATAAACACACGTTGGCAACATTCGAGCGACATGTTGTTCGGGTGTCGTGTAGATGTCTTGTTGTTCCGTCTGTATTGGGCCTTACCTCGCTTAGAATTTGGTAAAACGACATTGATGAACGGTGATTTCGCTTTGTTATTTTATGTTACCGAGGCACGTGTTAGGTGATTTCTTACCATGGATTAAATTATTTACGAAAAAATATTCTTCGTGGTAGGTCAAACGCGTTTTGGCTACTTTAGTTAGTTTCAATCGTCGGTATCATACGTCATAAGCCATAATACGTTAATGAAACTATAGCGGAAAAAAAAACTTGTTCTGACCATATTAAAGATAAGAATTTATCTAACTAGGCGCCACGTCTTAATTTCTGATATATCATTAAGCTGTCAGGTCGTATTATTTTGAAACGCTAAATTACTCTTATATTAATTACAAAATAATAACATACAAGTCGTTTTCGAGTTCTATGTTACGTAATTTGTAATGATAAATGAACTTTTCTAGCTTGTAAATCGAATATCTAAGGGTTGTTCGGTATGTCCCGTCTGCATTGTTTGATGTGAAAGAGTCTTGAGGAAACCAACAAGAATAAAAATATTTTGGAGGGGATTTGGTATTGTTTTATTGATTTAGCAAACGAGAATGTACAGGGTGTCCCACTAAGAATAGCTCTCGGCCGTATCTCAGAAAGGGTTGGTCGTATGGCTTGCGAAATTTTTTTTTTTAAAAGTAGTCATGAGAAATTGCTGGACATTATTTTTAAGTTCCTTATTTCGCCGCAAGGGGGCACAATTAATTTTTTTTTTTTTTCAATTCTAAATTTCTCCGAAAATTTCCATATTAAGTTATAACTCTGATTACATCATCGGAAAGCTTACACAATTCTGCATCATTTTGGTTCAAGGCTCGTTGGCGTACCGACCTTGATAAGAGTGGGGGAAGCTATTGAATGTGTAAACATTAAAATCGCTGTAACTTCTAAACGACTTATCAGATTTTACTAAATTTAAGCTTGTTTGAAAGGGAAAGGTAAGTATCTTCAATCGCCGTATCCAACAGTACACGATAGTGTTTAGTAAAATGGCTAGAGGGCGCAATTTGTAATAATAACAGTTATTTCGATTTTATCCCGAAAATTCAAACCTTACGGTATTACTATGACATCATAATGGGAAAGTAGATGAAATTTGCAAGAAAAGACGTGAAAACCGTAGTTCGATATCCTTGTTCGTTTCAGAGTTATTGCCAAAACAATAATTTTTAATACAAATTGCGCCCTCTAGCAATTTTATTAGAAACTATCGTGTACCATTGGATACAACAATTGGAGTTACTTTCCTTTTTCTTCCAAGCAAGCTTAAATTTAGTAAAATCGGATAAGTCGTTTAGAAATTAAAGCGATTTTAATGCTTACACTTTCACTTGATAAGAGTGAGAGAAGCTATTGAAAGTGTAAATATTAAAATCGCTGTAACTTCTAAACGACTTATCCGATTTTACTAAATTTAAGCTTGTTTAGAAGTTCCTTAAATTGTCCTATCCAATAGTATACGATAGTTTCTAATAAAATTGCTAGAGGGCGCTATTTGTATTAATAATTATTATTTTAGCGATAACTCTGAAACAACCAAGGACATCGAACTGCGGTCGTCACATCTTTTCTTGCAAATTTCATCTACTTTCCGATTATGATGTCATAGTTATACCGTATGATTTGAATTTTCGGGAAAAAACCGAAAAAACTGTTACTATTACAAATTGCGCCCTCTAGCAATTTTATTAAACACTATCGTGTACTGTTAGATACGGCGATTGAAGATACTTACCTTTCTCTTCCAAACAAGCTTAAATTTAGTAAAATCGGATAAGTCGTTTAGAAGTTACAGCGATTTTAATGTTTACACATTCAATAACTTCCCCCACTCTTATCAAGGTCGGTACGCTAATGAGCATTTAACCAAAATGATGTAGAATTGTCTAAGCTTTTCGATGATGTAATCAGAGTTATACCTTAATATGGGAATTTTCGGAGAAATTTAGAATTAAAATAAAAAAATTTAATTTTACCCTCTTGCGGCAAAATGAGGAACTTAAAAATAATTTCCAGCAATTTCTCATTGCCGTTCTTACTAAAAAAAAATTTTTCCGCAAGCCCTACGACTAACCTTTTCTGAGATACGGCCGAGAGCTATTCTTAGTGGGACACCCGGTATTTAAAGGAACGGTGTTAATAAAGGGTGTTAATTAAGTATATGTACAAACTTTAAGGACTTAATTTTTTAGTCATTTTAGAACAGTAAATTCAATATGGTTTTGGGTCAGTGAAGTGCAATTTTTTACTTAAAAATCATAAACAGGTTACCCATATCTAAGCTTATGGTTGAATTAATAATAATTTAATACTTGCAAAAAGTAGTCTCTAAATATCTATTAGTATATGATAAGTATTAATTAAATAGCTGGTATTATTCAAAAAATATATAAAAAAAAAATTAATTTTTTTAAGTTTCAGACACGTTATTGACCCATACCTACATAAACTTTTTATCTTAAAATCAATCAAAGATTTCTTCCTTACAATTTTTGCACATACTTAATTAATGCCAATTTTTTTCCTAATAAAATGTCTACAAAACCTTTATTACCTTACCTTATGAGATCTAAACTCTCGTATTCTTGATCTTCACTAACACGTATATAGTTATTTTGTCTTTCTGTCACTCAGTTGCGTAGTTAGGGGGTGGAAGGTCAAGGGGCATTGCCCCCTCCGAGCTATAAATATTATCAAAAAAATAGCTAATAAGCCGTTGTATTATTAACCTGTTACATGACTAAAACACAACTCACTTTAAATAACTGAAATATAATTATAACTTAAGCAAAAATGACATTTATTTATTTTTTATCGGAATTCGGTATAAATATTAACCTCATTAGGCTCTTTAAACAATGAAATAAGAACACCAACAACACAACCAATGTTGCGGACCTCTGATACTGACTGCCGTTTTTGTTTGTAGGTGTTAATATATTATTTAAAATAATACGCGGCAGCTCAGTTAAATAAACGGTACAAAAAAAATATTATGTTATTAATTATACTGTAGTAAGTAATAATAATTAATTAAAATTAAATTATTGGCGAAATTCGGCAAAGGCTTCTTCCTTGCCTTAGAACATTTTGGAGTTGGATTGTCTTTATTTGTCCAAAACTCTGCAATCATTCAATATTATTACGCTATACGTTTGAAGGGTTTACCGAAATATTACTTATTATTTCTTGTCAGTAAATATATAATATGAACTCGTAAATGAAAGAAAACTAATTTAGTATATTCCAACTTTCCTTTTGTAACAACGATAAAAATAATTGGTTAAACTTACATTCTTATTATTAGAAAAGATAAATCATAGATCGCAAAGATATATTTAGCGGGCCTTACTTGACCAAACGTGTGGGAAATAATAATGCGTAATTAATTAATTAATTCGGAAACTAAATTTTTGTATGGCAGTATAGTCTAGCGCACATTATTGAACTCGCTGAAGTGGCAACAACGAAAATATGAATTTTAATTAAAATTTCCAATTTTAATAACAATGTTATGAGTTTGGGTTAATTAAGGTAATGCCAACCAGAGGATTATTAAATGTTTTAATAATAAGAGGCGTTTAATAACATTTAAAAATAAAAATCCACAGATCTTGCATCAAGGTGCAAGGTGGCTTCCCACGGCCCGCGTTTTTCAGGCCGGGCCGCGCCAGGTTGCGCCAACGCGCCGTAGGAAGACGGTCGCCTGAGGTGGCGCTAGGAGGTGCGACTAATCCGCGGCGAGTCGGTAACTTCAAAGGCGCGAACCAGCGCGGCGCGTTCACACCTGTGCAGACCTGTTTTGTTACGGTTGGAATAATTGTCAATTGTTTTTGCGACTATGCAACAAGTTGCTTTTGGTGTTTTTTAAGTGTTAAATATGGAGTGGACAAACGAAATTACTTACGAATTTATTAATTTATATGAAAAAATGCCTTTTTTTCTTTTCTTTTTGTTCTTGAGTAAATAATACCCGTTAAAAAGTATGACAGACAGTTTTTTCTTCTTTCAACATTACTCATAATCACCAAAAATAAGTTGTTAGCAATCACCAATGGTAATCACCAACCCCGAACACCAGGAAACACAAAAATACATATGTAAACAGCTGGTTTTGAAAAGGTACTTCGGCACAAACACGCCGTGGGAAGAGTTCCACCTGAAGTCCGTTCCGATCTACGCGCTGTCAGTTTTCAGTCGCGGCGCGGCCCGGCCTGTAAAATTATGGGCCATGGGAAGCCACCTACGCAAGTATCATAGGCGTATTGAAAAAACCTACCACATACAGTGGCGAGCCTGGCGAGAAGTAAACCATTATTTCACAGATTACTCCTGTCTGTGAGTATGTAACGTGTTGACACAATGGAGCCGCTATCACGCGTTATTATGACGGCATAGATGCTCCGATTTAGTTTTAAATAATAATTAAATTATTATACTTAGAAATGTGTACATTTGACTGTTTTGGTAAAATAAAAAATATAGGATAATCTGTATATTAGTATGTAGTATATTATTGAAGAGAGCTCAAAACAACCTTTCCAAAAATAGCGACAACATTATTTCTTTAGCTATACACAGCCATTTACCTGCTGGTCCTTGTACTCTTTGTTCATGAAATGTCTAAATCTTAAGTCGGCTATGAAATGTTTTGGATTGGTATATCCATATAAATGTTAAAATAATAGGTTTATAACTTCTTAATAACATTTCACAGCCGACTTCAGTTGTTGGCCAATCTTATTTTTACCTACGTGTCTCTCTAATGGCTGGCGATGAACTGCGACTGCCTCCAGTTGATCCGCAAAACGTAGGGGAAGTAGAAAGAGTTATGCTTAGCATTACCCAGCTGATCTAACTTTCTTGGATGTATTTGCTTACCGCAGTAAAAACAGTAAAGTGCTGGCAACACAAGCCCTGTGTAGAGAATCTGGAATTCTATAAAACACGTTTTTAGCGCTCCATGCCAAAATCATTGTTAGGTGGGTTGTGCAGAAATCAAACACGGACTTATCAAAACGTAGTTTAATTATTAAAACCTAATATTACTCAAGCCAAAACGCGTTGTTTCCTTATCGGCTCTGTTCTAACTTACCTCTAAAATCTTATTTAAAAACACTTTAAAGTCCTAGCCTAAACAAATCACACCCATATCAAATAACAAAATAATATTATGAATGTTTATGGAAACCGCCGAGGCCGACGCGGTCGACTAATCTCTAGCGTGACGCGTGACGCTCTTGCTGATATCGTTCATTTTTCATGAAATGGACCCGTATATACGCGACCAGTAGTATTTTCAATACTAAAACCACTAAGACTCATATACCAAAAAAAAATGTAGCACGTATTTCGTCCTACTTTTTAGATTTTGTGGAAGCTCTATGGACACTGGGGATCCTACATGATCAATATTACTGACAGTAAAATCTTTCTTTACTACATACGGTACAATAATGCAGGTATTTATTTTATTAAGTAGTGCAATACCGATTGTGTATAGGGTCGCTACTACAAAATAAACCTACTATTAGGTGTTATATATTATCTAGGTAATACAAAATTACAAGGCCTTCTGGCATTTCAGGAGAAGTAAGTGAAACAGAATACACTATAAAACAAGTGCAATTTTGACGCTTAACTCGTGGACTACGTAGGTTACAGCATTCTACTACTAGGCTAGTAAAGATTCAACTTGTGGCCGTTTACGACGTGAACTACGAATGGACGATAATAGCAACAGCAAAAATTGCACTAAGACCCGCTCACTTTACTTTGATTACGTCGGTGCCACCACATGGGGGTCGTTTGGTGGCACCGGGTAGGGGGCGTGTCCCATTATCAGAGACACGGTAACCCAGAGAAGTTACTTCTGGATTATCGAACACACATTTGATATGTTTATAACCACATCGTACCGTTTAAGTCTATTGCAAGTCTCGACACGTTGTACTAAATATTGAATAATATGCAAGTTTTTATAAGTAACAGTCGCTGAGCTTCTTAAAATATTATTTGCCTACCTTGATAGGTGAAGTCAAGCCAACATTTTAGTTCTTCACTATCGAAACCAGATAAATTTTCGTGGACCCCCGCTTACGAATTGTGAACCCCCATTTTGTCACGCCAACGTAGACCCCCGTCAAGTCTCCCGTGGACCCCTAAGGGTCCACCTGCACCACTTTGGGAATCACTGGTCTGAACCGAATGATACTTCGTCGATAAAGCGCTGGAATGTTTATGCTGCAGTGCGCAATACTAATGTCAATAACGCGAATTCTAATAACCCAAACGGTGTCGTTATCGCGGTTTTCGGAATGTCCTCTTTACTAACTGGTATTTGATTGAAGGCCCGCACAAGATCAACCGTGGAAAATATGGTTTTACCGGCGAGCGTATGCGAAAACTCTTGGATGTGGCGAACAGGGTATAGATCCGCCTATATTCTCGCGTTCAGACCGCGGTAATCTCCTCAGTGTCTCCATTCGTTGCTTTTTTTAGGAACCATATTATGTAGCGGCGATGACCAAGAACTTTTAGATAGGCGCGCTATTCCTAACTTAACAATAGCATCGAACTCTTTTATTTTTCTGAAAACAGATTTTTAAGGTTCAAGCCTTAGGCTTGTTTAAATATTAAAATAAATCTTTATTTTGTTTTTTCCGAAGATTGTGTTTGATGTCGTTCAACCAGTTATGAGCACGACTAGCAACTGATATTATGACGTTTTGTCATGATTTGACAAACAAAACTAACCTAAAAATATACCGATGTCAACGTTCTATCATAAAATTATCCTCAAAATAATAAATCATTAAACAAAGATGAGTCAAGGTCTTGATTTGACAAACAAATTTAACCTCAAATTATTTAGTTAAACTTGTGTCGCTGACTGGAAGAGGCCGCCTAAGATGGATCACTTCTTGGAGACGCCCTCCCACCTGAAACCGTCAAAGCACCATTGCATCTCCTTACTTCTTTAAAATCGAGAAGGCTATGCAAAAATAGATAGAAGAATAACATACAGCATATAAAGTCGCTGATATGTATGAAAACTGTCGATTATTTATTAAAGTAATATAATTAGCGAAAAATGTTAAAAACAAAAGTTTTAGAGGGTTTTAAAGTCTATTAGATTATAGAAAAATTAAGTATACATGATAAGTCAACAGGTCGTAGCAAGACAAATTTACTTTTTATTTAATTGAACATTATACAACTCGATCATTATGTTCTTTTTAAAATTCTAAAAAAAATATACACACTACATAGGTATCTAAACTTAACCGTTTTCGAGATAAGAAATCATGAATATTACAAACCTAACTGAGCTTATTTAATAATTTTAGGAAAAGGGTAACTAAATGAACATTTTTGTAATAATTAGAAAATACTTAATATTCATAATTCAATATCTCGAAAACGGTTAACTTCAAAAATATACAATTTTTTTTATGATTTTAAAATAACATTAGCATTGAGTAATATACAGGCTGTTTCTAAAACAAAAGTATTTTTGTCTTGTACTTGTCGACTTTTATTCTTAATTCTTAATAATTTATTGAATAAATGAATTAATTGTGAATTATTCTAATAGATATTAAAAACCTCTAAAACTTTTGTATTTAACATTTTTCGCTAACTACTTATATTACTTTAATAAATAACCAACCGTTTCCATTCATATCAGCGAGACAGTATAAATATATATTTACCTACACATATTGATTTAAGAGCAAATTAATTACTTTGATGTCCTGTATGGAGTAATACTTACTAAAACTAATTGAATTGAATTGAATGTGGTTTATTACATGAACATACATACTTGAATAACAAAAGTAAATTAATATTAAATATAATTTATATTATCTTATAACAACCGTAATGTCCTGCGTAAACGGTGTGAGCGGCATAAGCGTGGTACGTAGTACCTACGTGATGGGGTACGTGATAATGGCTATATTCACTGTCACACTGTCATTTGACAAATTTGTAACACCTGGAAATGATTTGATAAGATCCCTGCGACTAGTAGATCCGTTTGTGACGTATATAGCTGATTTTGCGAGTTTTAATTAGGGAGAGTATTTTCTTTAATTATTTTCGTAGGAAATATTTCATAATTTTAAAAACTAAAACCGTAGAAAATTTTATTTTTTCTTCCTCTATGCTAGTGTTTTCCAAAGTGGGCGATAACGCCCTCTTGTGGGCGCTGCAGGCCTAAAGGGGGGCGGTAAGAGACCCAGAAAAAAAAAATTGTGTGCTTAAGACCACACGACAGAAGTGAAAACTTCAACAAGGTGAAATTAACAATATCAAATACACGAGTGTCTAGACAACGCACACTGACTGTTTCCACGTCGATACGTCGATACTGAATGCGACCGATGGCGGCATGCTCTTTCATATAACGTTCATTCGGGTCAGGGTCAGTTCGGATTGAATATAGCAGTTGAATTCGAGCGTAGCACACCCGAGTCTGACGCGTGACGCGTGACGGCGACGCGTGACGGCTCAGTTTAATTCAGTGCCCACAAAAAGTGCTAAACGCGCCTAAAGAAGTTTTCACTTCAAAAATTGTGTGTGCTTAAGACCACACGACAGAAGTGAAAACTTTAACAAGGTGAACTTAATAATATCGTGTAGTGTTTTGTTGCCATATAGCTGCGTGAAGATAGGTCTAAAGACAACACGATGAGTCTGTTGTCCAGCCATTTACCACTCGCGGCGCTAGCGTCGCATTATCCACTTAACGGTTCCTTAAGGTTGAATTCTCAACGCCATTGCCAATCTATAACCTATTTCGCGTTGAATTTTTAAGTTTATTATTTTAATAACTAACATTTAAAGAAAATCAATATCGTCGGTACATTATTTAGGTAGTATTTGATATATTACAAAAATATCAATTTATTTCATTGCTAATTTTGGGAGAATTGTATAGTGAAAGAACAATGAGTGACAATGACATAATAATGTGAAAAAAATCTTACCCGATATTTTTCGCTAACATAATATTTCGCTAAAATAAGTTATGAAATTCCTTGATATTTATTAAATATGTCAATTATTACCTGTAAAATATCAAGTCGATACTGATTTTCTTTAAATTTTATATAAAAGCTAGAAAACAGGTTATAGGTTGGCAAGCATGTTGATACTCCCACCTTAAATCAATGAGGGCAGAATTTTCACAAAAATATTAAAATGGCATAACGAGCTAATAAAAAAAAATGCCAAATCATGTTCCCAAGGAGTGAATACATACATACGTACATAATTCGTATAAAAAACCTATTAATTTTTATTTTTTTATAAATAGTGTTACAGACCTAAACTCTTTTTATAGCATTGTAATTTGTTTTTAATAAAAGCTATTTTTAATTATTACTTTCTTGACTTTCGGGGAGTAACGTAAGTAACACAACTGAAATCGAAAACAAAACTATTTATCATAATATCGCAAGTTCAGGACTCCTTAGGTAAATTGCTTTTAAATGGGAAATACGCGCACCAAGGGTTAACAAACTTCACACCCTTCCTCTTTCATCAACTTTTATTATAGATTTCGTCAAGGAGTCGGTTAAGTGGAACTAGATACGTAAGAAACATGAAACTTAAATTATTATAGATAGGGTCAGAAAAAAGTTGTGTCAAATATAAATTATTCGGTAAATTATTATGATGACACATGAAGGCTCATACAGTGTCACCAGCAAAGTCCGCATCATATGGGATTTTTTTTTATTAATAGCTTTATTCAAAATTTGACTATGGCATCAAGTTCTGCTTCGATCGAGATGAAAATTAAGCAAAAAAATAGTAGTCACGTGATTCGCATTATCTGTCAAATTTTAATTTTTTCCAAAAAATAATTTAAAAGTGGGGTGGTTATTTCTGAAAATATCGAAAAAAGTTATTAGAAAAAGTTTTTTAAATGCAGTATCTAGAACACATGCAAAATTTTAGCTGCATAAGATAATTTTGATTTTTTACCCAGTACTAAAATTTATTTTCTACTTAATGAACACTTTACTGATGACACTGTGTTCTTTTTTGTCTTCTTTTTTGTCTTAATGTTAAGGTGTATTACTTTCAGACACAAACTACGTTTTCAAAAATACTTATTACAGGGTCGAAAAAAAAACTTTGCATCACATGCGACCACATGTTAATAGCCCAATTTTGATTTTGTAGAAAAACACACATTTAATATGGCTCTACTTTAAAGAAAATGTATCTGAAATAAAGCCTTGTCAAAACTAAGAAGTTTTATGTAGGTTGCGTTGAGTGCGTAATTTACAAAATATAGGTAAAAAATCAAAATTATCTTATGCCGCTGAAATTTTGCATGTAGGCTAGAAACTGCATTTAAAAAAACTATTTTCGATATTTTCAGAAATAACCTCACTTTTGAATTATTTTTTGGAAAAAAATAAAATTTGACAGATAATGCGAATCACGTGACTACTATTTTTTTGAGTAATAGATGTGTTTTGGACTTCCATTGCCTTTAGTTTTTCATATCACAACGTTTCAACTGGTAAGTATCTCCAGTCGTAGTAGTGTCAGTATTCACCTGAAGACGACTGGAGATACTTACCAGTTGAAACGTTGTGATATGAAAAACTAAAGGCAATGGAAGTCCAAAACACATCTATTACTCAAGATACATCATTGTCTACAACCTTCAAACAAATACTATTTTTTTGCTTAATTTTCATCTCGATCGAAGCAGAACTTGGTGCCAAAGTCAAATTTCGAGTAAAGCTATTAATAAAAAAAAAATCCCATATGATGTGGACTTTACTGGTGACACTGTATAGGTAATGCTTAAAAAAGATCAGCTTTTCCCAAAATTTTGGAAATAATAGAATCATTTTATTAGTTTTACACATATTTTGTAAGTTTACATTGTGAATGTACCATTGGCGTCCTAAAAAAAATTCCCTGTTAAACAAAATTAAAATAGTGTCTCATCAAAGAAACTACTCCTACCTGTAAAAATAAAGGTTTGCAAAAAACTATAACTTTATTAGCGATTTGTATCATAAATTTTCTCAAAAGCTTACTTAGTTCATTTTCTGTATTTTTTTTAATGAGACCTCGCAAATTTACGTAACTTACGATGTGGATGGGTAAGCAGAGACCTTTTCTAAGAAAGGTATTTACATCTTGTAATTCAAAACCTATTTATTTTCTCAGTCGTTTCTCGAGTCGAGTCTAGCCGAGCCGAGCCGAGCCGAGCCGAGCCGAGCCGAGCCGAGCCGAGCCGAGCCGAGCCGAGCCGAGCCGAGCCGAGCCGAGCCGAGCCGAGCCGAGCCGAGCCGAGCCGAGCCGAGCCGAGCCGAGCCGAGCCGAGCCGAGCCGAGTAGAGTAGAATAGAGTAGAGTAAAGTAAATAATATAATATGTATATTAAATTACTAACAATGCATTTTAGGAAGTAATGTCAATTAGATAACTGACGTCGATTCATCAAGTACGAATATTCATCTAATATTCGTCTTCAAAAATGTTCATGAAATAATTTAAATTTAATGATTAAAAAATGTCGCTGGTCTCTAAGCAAACATTTGTAATATTAGTATGTAGATTGATAGCTTAAAAATCTAAAGATTTATGTTTATGTCGTCCATACATAAAAGTGACTTAATCTCAAAAATTCCTGAGTAATTTTATCACATATTTTTAATTTACTACGTGATTTTTTACATGTGGACTCTTAATTACCATTTTGTACAAAGGGATCTAGTGGAATTCGGAAGACGAATTAACGCAGCAACGTAGTTTTAACGTTAGTTTTTTTAACATTGTGAACCTTAAAAATAAAATGTAATATCTAGAAAGTAGAAGTTTGCGCTCGTAAAAATAATGATCAGAATATGTAGTGGCTAGCGGATAAGGGTATCATTGCATTTTGCATTAGAGTATACAGGAATTCAAACAATGGATATTCTGGGGCCAGTTAGACAATGCCGTCCATTTTGTCTTGTTGGACTTTAGGACTGTACGGAAAGCTATACCCTTATGTAACACCACAGAAAACGAAGCTACGCATTTAAAACTGCTTTATAAAAGTCAAGCAGTAATGATTATGTGATATGGCCATCTAGTAGAATCCACTCCAACACAAAAGACTTCCACTGATAAAACAAATTCTAAAGGTATACAACTAATCAAAAACAGCGGATTAAATCACACTCTGCTCTGGTCACTACATATTCATTTTTCGTTGTTTTTACGCATTCTAAATATTATCTTTACAACTTTGTAACAAATTGCGAGCACCCATGGGTACCTCGGCAAAATCCGGTCCCGATCTGCAAAATACATGCTGTATAGTATAGCGTTCATCTACAAGACTGTCATGCACTTCTACTTTTTTGATTATTTGTTTATCTTTCGATTTTGTATTCCTAGTCGCAGCGGCGCACCCAGGATTTTATGTTAGGGGGGGGCCGCCAACCAGTGCTGGAAGCAAATTTTTTAATAAACTTTTAAGTTACGCATTTTTCTAGAACTTTGGAGCTTTTTTAAAAGGTACTCTTGCAGGGAAGATCGCAATAGCCTAGTCATGGGAGTCGTTAAACGGTTTCTTAGGGGGGGGCATTGGCGGCTTGTGACTTGTTATCTTGGGGGTGTACTAAAAGCCTGCTGTAGGCGAAAAGCGCCGCAGGCGAAATTTTTTTTTAGACCACGCCCAAATTTGGTCAATAATTATTATAATAAATATTTTAAAAATATATGATTAACTTCTTATTCTATTGAAAATGAAATAAAATAAAAAATAGAAAGGCTAATTTATTTTTCATTAGTGGGTACATTGTTTAAAAGTGAAGTTCATTCATCTGTTTTTATTTGCAGCAAACTTATCAATAACAATAAAGTCCCTAGATTTACACTTTGTGGTATGTATCAAGTTAATTTCGAGAGTTTAGGTCTTCCCTTAATTTTAATTTCAATTTTTTGCTCAATACTTAATGAGCTAAAATTAATTCTCAAACATTCATAGTCGTTTTGGCATTAAAACTGTTTATTTTTATTAAAATAAGTCTTTACTACCCCAAAATAATAACAAAAATATAAAGGAAAACTCGAAATAATAAATTCATAAATTCAATCAAACCATATTAAACCTCAATAAGTCAACTTTTATCAATAAGTCAACTTCCAGGGGGGGGGGGGCCCCTCAAACGAGGCCCGTGAGGTAAATCTAAGAAAATTGACTTTCTAAAATACTTATCCACTTTCATAATTTTTATTTCATTGTGGGTTTTGGGGGGGGCCAAGGCCCCCTTGGCCCCCCCCCCTGGGTGCGTCACTGCCTAGTCGACTGCCTTTTGTGTTGGATTTGATTCTACTAGACGATGTTACTGTGTATTCATTACTGCTCGGCTTTTATGAAGTATCCCACATCGAACTGGATGGAGCTATGAGCTACATCCTTTTGACGATGACCCCGTGTATTGGTTTAAGTTGAACTCTGCGTTTCCTTTCTCTCGTCGGATCCTAACCTTACTGATGACTGATGAGCCATGAAATTCTACTAACTAGCTGTTACTGGGCTTAAGTTATATTTCTGTTTTTAGATGGTTAGTAACTATAAAAGGAAAACCAACACAGGCTCATGGCGGGAAACCGACATGCGGCAAGCCTTAATAGCTGTCACAGAGAAGCAAATGGGCTGGCAAATGGCTAGCAAACATTTTAATGTTCCACAAGCCACTCCTCGTCGGCGAGCCAACAATAAAAATAAAATAGCGATTGATATAAAAAAAACATCTCGGTCGACATGAAGCATCACTAAACGCCGATTTAGAAAAGGCTTTAGTATAACACATTTTGGCTTTAGAATCCAGGTTTTTTGGATTAACCACAAAAGATGTACGCATTTTGGCATATGAGCTAGCCGAAAAATTAAAAATAAACCATCAGTTTAATAAGGAAAAAAGAATAGCAGGCAAAGCAAGGTTACGTTCGTTTCGTTCTCGCAATAAAAACCTATCATTACGTCGCCCAGAAGCAACATCAATGGCAAGGGCATAAGCTTTTAATAAACCCCAGGTGGAAAAATATACCATTAACAAGGAAAATATTGACTCTACAATTATTTTTAACATGGACGAATCTGCAATAACTACAGTGCAGACACCACCAAGAATTTTCGCATTGAAAGGCAAAAAGCAAGTTGGTTCAAGTTCATTCGTCCGTGGTAGTTTGCATGAGTTCAGCGGGAAGTTATATCCCACCTGCAATAATTTTTCCTAGGAAAAAATATAACCCAACCTTATATGATGGCGCCCCTGCTGGGACTTTGCCGTTATACAATGAATCTGGATACATGACTGGGGAATTATTTATTAAATGGATGCAGCATTTTATTGCCCATGTTAGACCAACAGCAGAAAAAAAAAGCTTTGCTAATATTAGATGGACATGTTAGCCACAAAAACGTTGAAGCCTTAGACCTAGCGAAACAAAACTCAGTAGTACTGTTTTGCCTGCCATCCCACTGTACGCACAGACTGCAACCACTAGACGTTTGTTTTTTCGGACCCTTAAGCAAATATTACGACGCAGCCGTAACTCAGCGGTTAAAAACTCATGCCGGTCGTCCTGTTTCATTATATCAAGTTGGTTCCCTTTTTGCTGAAGCTTATGGTAAAACTGCAACTAATGCTATATCTTTGAGTGGCTTTAAAGCCACTGGAATATCGCCATTTAATGCAAATGTATTTCCGGAACACATGTTTTTACCAAGTATAGTAACAGATGTACCTCAAGATATAGATGCAGCTACAACCTCAGATATAGAAGAACCTCATTCATCCACAACAATGATTTTAGAGCCAGCATTGCCAGAAGAAAAGTCTGCATCAGAAATGTTATTGAATATATCGCCTTTGCCACATGGAAATACAAGGAAATGTACGACACGCAAAAAAATTCTTACCAGGACATTTTGACAGCAAGTCCATATTTGGAAAGTCTACGTGAAAAAGAGATAAACAAAAAAGCTGAAGAATTAAGAAAAAGTAAAAGAAAGACTGTGACAAAAAAGTGTTTGAGGACTCAGAGTCTGATGAACCTTTTAAAACCGGTGACGATGACAGTGATTGTCCGTGCTTGTATTGCAATGAACCATACAGTAATTCAAAAGCCCATGAAGGTTGGTTGTGTTGTCAAAAGTGTCGTCAATGGGCGCACGCTGAGTGTGCTGGACTTTCTAAAAGGGCTAAACAATTCATTTGTGAATTGTGTGCTAATTAATATTATTTGTAATTAAAATTATTTTATATTTTTTTCGTATGTCATCTTGCCCTACGGGGTAGGGCAAGATGGTTTTTTGACATGAGTTTGTTAATTTTTTTTTATGTTATACCAGTTTATGTTATGTCCCATTACGTATTTCAGTTAAGTACGTGCACTATTGACATCATTTTGCTTACATTTAAAAAAATAAATCTTGTTTGTTTCTGAGATATTTCTATTTGTCCAATGGGTATGTCAACTTGCCCACCTCTCCCCTATTCTGCTTTGTTTGTATCCTAAACTAGCTTGTCTGTTCAGCCCATATGATACCACTATTTAGGTTTATGACAATATGTTTATACAAAGTTTTTCTGATGGTATATATTGCATTCTCAAAGTTTAAAAAAGTAGTTAAAAAAATCAAACTATTTGTAATATAGTAGATATATGCGTTTGACAAATGTTTGACGAAATACCTTATATTCATGAAATATTTTGGTTGTTGATCAGTGTAATTATGTAGCGGATTGTGTTAATTTTGCTAAACAATTAAAATTGGGTTTGTTGGATATCTATTAGTAAGTTAGTGGCAGAACGTGTAAAATCACATGAAAGTTTGTTAATGTTTTCTAGCCTTTTGTTTTAAAATTGTTTAATACCACTGACCCAAAAATGGTGTAATTTAGTATACTTATTTGTCGAGGAAAAGTTCTTATAGCTTCTGAAACGTATTAGTAGGTACGTGTGACTACGTCTATCTCATGGAATTACGATAACATTTTATGGATTATTTTGCTCTTGAAAGAAAATTATGGCCGAGTTTGTTGCTGAAAGTTAATTCATAAAATCGAATTAAACTTTTATACTTAAAAAATATTTTTGTTTATTTCACTTCGGGAGGGAAAGGAAGGTACAATGCAGCCTGAACAATTATTTAGACGATATAAATTTTCTAACATCTATAGCTTAAGTTATCGTTAAAATTACGATCAAACTTTTTAATGGAATGAGTAAGAAAGTAGGAAAAAAAATATATAAATTAATTCATTGTTTTTAAATAAAAATAAATATAAGATGAGAAATGTTTCCTTTTAAATTAACAGATTCATCGCTACCGATTTATGCACGACATGCTTGCTTAGCTACCGTGCGAGTAAAAATTATTTGCATCAAAGAGGGCTTGGATTAAAAAACGTAGGGCTTGGTTTAGATCACAATGATATGGGGACGATATATCTAACCAAATCTAGGTTAATATTTTTGTCAAATTCATATTATGACATGATCTGCCAAACTAATGAGTAATAAAATAAGTACACTGTTAGAAATCCTGGACGTGAAAATCAAAAAAATTTATAATCAATTAAAATAAATCAAATTTAACTTAAAATGTATAGTTATTTTAACTCTTTTGTGTTTAGTAAAAATCAGATTTTAAGAACTAACTTTTCTGGAAGTCGTTTTAACATAATAGCTAACTAAAATTAACATGCAATTATTTTACGATTCAAATGAATCAAATACTAGGAACTTTGATAAAGTTTATAATCATTATCAATATCTTTTTTAGTTAAAATTTTAAAAGAAGTTAATACTAACATAGAAAATGTGTCAAATTAACTAATTAAGTTGTAATTTTTACTGCACAATAAAATCAGATTAATGTCAAAATAGTAATAACATATTTTATGAGTTACTGATTGACTGAAACGGTTTTAGTTAAATTGACAAAAAAACGGGAGTGGACTTTCTGGGACATAAAAAAAAAGTTAAATTTGATTCTTTTCTTTTAACAGTGTAGACAAATATAAATTTATTTTTGTTGTTTACAAAATTAACAAAGTAAGAACATACAGAAAGAAGAAGAAAAATAATTACATAAATTTCTGAAATTGGCCAAATTGGCTCCAAGCATAAATTCACACGTCTCTTCATATTTTCGAAAGTGTTGACCAGCATCTCTGGAGAAATGTTACCACATTGTCTTGTATAGAACCTGTTTCCCTAAACACAGCCACGGTTCTTTACAGGCAATGATAAAAATCCCCAGCAATAAAAGCAACGGTAGGAAAATGTCCTTGAAAATCGTCCATGCACAAACCCTTGCCACTCACCATTTACTTTAACCCCGTTTCGAAAATACGCTTCAACCATGAATGTTTTGTGCTGTTCCGTAAGGCCCATTGTGTGAATTGATCAAGAAATTGGAAAAATTAGCGATGAATCAAATTACTTGTAATGACTGTCAAAGATGACGGAATAACGGATTGATTGTTAATTCAGGTAGTTACTGACACCCAACAGGTATTAGGCTCTACGGCTAAGCATTACGTCCTTAAATGCAAGGCCCTCTTTGATGCAAATAACTTTTGCTCGCACGGTAGGTATTAGGGTGGAGCGAAAAAATACATTTTTGAAATTAAAAACGCCTATAGATATTGTGGATAAGTTGTTCATACATAACATAATTTACCACCCCAAATTTCGGCTCTATAGGTAGACATCTTCACGTTCCTAGATAGCAAAATATTTTAAATAATAATAATATATTTTTATTTCAAATTGAAAGAAAAATATAAACATAATGGCGAGACCTATAGTCACGATATTCTATCTCACTGTCTTCTAACTATAGACTAAAAATATATATTAAAGAAGAAAGTAACATATTATGAGTTTTTTAAGTATAATTTAATTTTAATTATTAGTATTTCATAACAGCATTATTACGCTAGAGGCAAATACATGATGGTAGTATATAAAAACGACTAATTACTAATTTCTGAATATCCCTGAAATCTAACATTTCGATGCTGGGGAATAATAAATCTCTCAAAGTAGCGCACCTCCCATCTATGTATGTTAATACCTATCGCTCTTAATAATTTTATGTGTAAGTGTAGATCAGTGCAAAAAAACGTTGTAAGTGTTAATGAACACATATTTGTGCTACAGAAAATATATAAATTAAATTATGCTTACATTTTTGTAGTACGTAGTGATTTATTAACATATTATTTTTACTTTTTGACCGTTTTTGGCAAGCTCTAACAAGTTACTGATCGTTGGAACTCGTTTGGTAGTAACTAACCTCTTATTTTTTAACAATTTAATAATATATTTATATATAATAAAATAATACTAGGGCTGGTAAAAATTTATTTTGACCAATTCAATGAATTTATAACAAATATAGATAATGTATTATAATGATAGATAATATGTATTCGCACAGCACAGGCAAATATTACGTTTTGGACCTAAGGAGGCCATGCTTGCCGCTGCTGACAGCATAAATATAAATACAATAATACATACACACATACCTACATATAATAAACCTACCAATTTGATGTGTCAAATCGTTCTTAAAACAGCTATTTGTACCAAATACATTTATTCTTATAATTGTCAGATAATGGAAAATTTTGAAAATAATAATGTGATGGTTGTAAAGAATTGGGACATGTTCAAATACGCCATTTCAGTTTAATATACTGCCCCAATTAAAAACTGCGACAAGACATGTCAAATAAAATGGTTTGTTGAAGAAAATTCAAAGAAGTCAACAAATATCAACCAGATATAATTGTTTTCCCAGAAGAAGACCGAATATAATTGTTTCAAAGTATTACAATAGGTATATGTCATCAAACACATACATTTAATACCATTTAATTCTTCACCTTACTTTTCACCGCTAAAGGAGGAAATGCTAGAAGAATTTCAAAAATGTTTAGATCTTGTTATACATAGATGTAAATCATAAGATGACAGTATTAAAATAAAGCAATTAAGGTACGAAAGCAATGTTTTATTTTTATTTTGCAGTAAATACCATTTTAAAAAACATTTTTACAAAAACACATTGGTATAGTCGGATCTGGTCTTATCTTGCGGGTCATACGATTCAAGAAAGACATACTCTCAGTTTTTGTTTTCTTTACTTGCATTTAATTTTACCCTCTAAATAAAATACGTAAGATAAATGAGACAGACTTATTCCATTTTGACATGAAAAAAAAAGGATATGTATTTACTTTCCAGCGATTCTAAAAAAGCTTATAATAGCACCAGCTACGTTTTATTTTAAATATGCCAGTTTTGTGACTTTGACAGTTTGTGACAAAATGAAACAATTTTCTGGGTTTTTGCATCCCCAATCAAAAAAAATGGTACTTAATTTGATAAACTATTTCGAAAATGAAAGAAAAAGTGGAAATTCGCCAACCAATATTCAGGAAACAGTACCCAAAGCACTGGGAATTAGTTTAAGGACTGTGCAGAAAATTGTGCATGAAACAAAACATAACATAATACCCAAGAATACTAAAAAGTGTAAACGAAGAAAGCCAAAGACTGAGGATTTAAGCGAAAATATTAAAATGGGAGTTCGAAATGTGATTTACGATTTATACAAATCAAAAACCAATGTAACTCTTCCAGTTTTACAAAAAACATTAAAAATTCGGGGTGTTTTGGAAATTGGACTTGAAGCGTTATCAAAATTAATTAAAAAAATAGGTTTTCGCTATAAAAAAGACTGTAACCGAAGATTTTTATGTGAGCAGCCACAGATAGTGAGTCAGCGTGTTCAGTTTTTAAAAAAATATACGGACAATTACAAATCGAAATTTAGAAAAGCGGTATTTTTAGACGAAACGTGGATATTTTCGAATGGAAGTGGTTCAAAATCTTGGCAAGATGAGTCTGTAAATGTGTTAAAAGAAAAAGGGGGTGCGGTATACGGGAAAGCGTTTTATTATTTTGCATGCCGGTTCTGCAACAGAATATGTTGCAGGTGCGAGTTTAATTTTTTCTTCAACATCAAAAAGTGCTGACTATCATTATAATATGAATTGCGAAATGTTTGAAAAATGGTTAAAAGTTCAATTGATACCAAATTTGGATGCTCCGTCTTTAATTGTATTAGATAATGCATCATATCATTCAACAATTTTAAATAAACAGCCTACTTCATCTTGGAGGAAAAGTGATATTTATGAGTGGCTGGAAAAACACAACCAAATATGCTTAAATCGGAACTCCTATCAATAGCAAAGTCTCTTAAAAAACCCAAAATATACGCGGTAGATGAAATACTGCGTGAATATGGTCATGAGGTTCTACGACTGCCGCCATATCATTGCCAGTTTAACGCAATAGAATTAATATGGGCTGGTAAAAGTCTTATTATGAAAAACATATAGGTGATGGTCTTAAATCCGACCAAGTACAAATAGTTTTCCAAGATTCGTTAGATCATATTACACAAGAGTACTGGAAAAAATCGGTGGAACATACAGAAATATTAATAAGGGATTGGTGGGATCGAGAACAAGTACTAGATGTAGCGCCAATGATAATTGCTCCATTCGAAGACGACTCAGACGACGAGGACTTTTCAGATTTTATAAGTGACGATGAGAGTTTTTAGGCTATAATTATAAACGGTGTTTTTCGTTTACATTTTTTAGTATTCTTGGGTATTATATTATGCTTTTTTTCATGCACATTATTCTGCATAGTCCTTAAACTAATTCCCAGTGTTTTCATTACGGTTTCCTGCATATTGGTTTGCGAATTTTCACTTTTTCTTTCATTATCGAAATAGTTTATCAGACTAAATGCCATTGCATTTTTAGGTTTTAGTAGTAAAATTGTTAAAATAAATTGCACTGTTTATTATTGTCGTTTTTAATTAAAGGGTACAGTAGTTATATAATTAACGATTATATAATTTTTTTGTAACTTTTTCAACTCCCCTGTACATAATTTTTACAAAACTAATAATATTAGGTATATGTGGCTATCTTCGCGATAGCTAAAATAATGCAACTATTTTTCCTTCCTTCGGTATATTTGTAAATAATCTCACAACATTTTGATAGCCTCTGTGTTGTCTGATTTGACGCATATGATCAGTGACCTTTGGACCCGCACGTTAAGACCAGATCTGACTATAGCGCAAAGTGATGCTCACGTTTTGAAATCTGAACTGTCAAATTTGAGGGTATCGATAATTATTAATGTTTACCAAATATTTCTATAAAAACACCGATTGTAGAAAAATCCTGTGTGTTCGAGCGCAAAGTGATATTGCCGTTATCGCGGGATAGCCTCGCTCCGCTATATACGCGTCGCGCGTCGAATTTCTCGCTCAGAGCGACAATGAATCACTTTGCGCTCTTAATCAGCAGAAAAATAATTGTGATTTTTTAAAAAGTTAGCCTGTTATAAAAATGTTAGGTTATGTTTTTGCAAATCTTTTCCACAGAAAGCTTGCTTTTAATAAGCGAACTTTTTTCTGAAAAAAAAAATATTATAAATTATTCTTTAGCTGACGCTCTTTTTTTTAAGTTTATATTTTTTCCGAATTATCTATACCTAGTGTAAATTGAAACATATTCTGTGTAAAAGTAGCTACTCTATATCTATTTTTAAAGAACAGTTATAACGAGGGAACAGCATACAGCATGCTTAAATCACATAGGTACATTTAAAAATGTAGTCGATGCCCCCAAATTATATTTTTAGCTCGCTGGTAGGCGCTAAATAAACATGGGCAAGATTGCGTATCTTATATCTGTATTCATTTTATAAGATTTATAATATAAGTACATGATGTTTTAGGTTGCGTAGGTACCGCAGTTGTGTCTGCCGAATTTATGCTGGTATTTGGATATCTATGTTCACGTTATAGACAAAAGTTGTACAGTTACAGCCATTAAATCTTGGGCAGAACCTTTTTAGCTTTGTAACATTTACACATACGCCTCATTTTACTATAAGTATACCTGTAATACCTGTTGAACAAAGTATCTATTAAAAATGTCATTATAGAATAAATGTCACAGTTTTAATTTATGAAAAATGCCAAATTTAACGACCCAGCAGAAAGTTTTAATAATTCATTATATTGAGCAGGAAGGTTGGTCTGAAACGGGAATTTCAGAAAGGCTCATCATCCCAAAGAGTCATTTTTTCAAAGCAAAGTGGCAAGAAACGGATTCCTTCGAAAGAAGACCTGAAAGTGGTGGTCCCAAACAATCCAATGAAGAACAGGATAACAATTTGGTTAACATATTAAGGGACCAACCAATTAAATCCATTGTAAGGGCTAAAATAGAAATAAAGTTCCCGGGATATCGGTGAGAACAGCTCGACGAAGGGTTAGAGAAATCTCTGAATTACGCTGTCATCCAGCAGCTAAAAAGCCATTTTTAACTACCGAAAATAAGGAACAACGGGTCGGTTTTTCGTTACAGTATTACTTGGAACCTCTAGTTTTCTGGGAAAAGGTAATATTTACAGACGAGAAAGTGTTTCAGTCTTGCTACAACGGAAGACTAAGAGTATATAGGCCTCCAAGAACTCGATTCGATGAAAGATTTACCCAAAAGGATCGAAATAGTGGTCGATTTTCTGTAAACGTCTGGGCATGTATGAATGCTCAAGAATTTGGTGTGTGTCACTTTATTGAAGGGCGGTATACATGAATATTTTACAAAATACCATGTTACCTTCTGTATTAAAACGATTTCCAGGAAGGGATCTTATTTATCAGTAAGGTAATTGTCCCATTCACACGGCCTGATAAGTAAGGGAATGGATGGATCAGGAACAAATTATCATTTTACCATGGCCCTCACGCAGTCCGGATTTGAATGTAATAGAAAATGTTTGGGGTGTTTTAGTCAAAAAAATTAATGGTGAGAATAATTTTAGGCCACAAAATTTGAACGAATGAAGAAATAAAATTGCGCAAGCTTGGAATGAGTTAAATCGGGACTTCGCAAGGGCTTTGGTAACTTCAATGCCTAGAAGGATAACTCTGTTTTGGACAAAGGGTGAGCCGCGCTAAAATATTAAAATTTGATTAATTATAATAATATGATTTATTGTAAATAGGTACCGATTGAATTTGTTATAGTTTTATAGTTTGTTAATTTTTCGAAATAATAAAAAAAAAGTTCTGATACCTCTTGGTAATTACTAATGATTAAATGTAAATTAAGGTAAAAGAGCAATTTACCAAAAATTAGTAAAAGGTCAAAATCTGACAGATTTGCTGCCCAAGATCTATTGGCCGTAACTGTACCTTCAAAAATCATTTTAATGGGCACTATACATTTTAAATAAAACTACATACCTACTTGCCAATAAATTAAACTTCAACAAATGGTTTCTTAAACATTTTTATAACCAGCTATTGCCAACGCATTGGCATCGTCGGCAAATGCCACATTAAAAAAAATAATTATGAGACTGATACTGAAACAACAGTTAGTTTATCTAGTTTATCATGTAAAGGTGCGCAAATCTTTTGCCGAAGTTTACTTGTCAAGTACGCAGTTGCGTGCATGGCGCCCATAAAAATACTTGACAAACAAAAATCTCTGTAAATTTTGTATAGATAACAAGAAATAGAGGTCAATTTTATTACCATTCAGGATAAAACAACAGATAATAATTATAATATAAACAGTACATAAGTATTTTTTTTATCTTTATTACAAAACTTAGTCATCTAGTCACTTTGCAGTTTACACAGAATACATAAAACGTGATAAGACCTACTTTAACGCGCGTTTTATCTTTTGCAATGTTGCCATTGTCGATTGAGCATTGTTGTCAACGGTAATTTGTTTTATTAAAGTCTCAGAGAATTGGGTACGTACCTACCTACGAATAATGTTAATATGCAATTTACCATTCGTTACTCCGGCTTATATATTGTTTTTCTGCAGAATAAAAACTACATAAAGTAAGCCTAAAATAATCGAAAAAAAAATCGGTGCTTAGCCGCATTTAAACGAAATAACTTCTACCGTGCGAGCAAAAATTATTTGCATCAAAGAGGGCTTAAATAAAAAACGTAGGGCTTGATGGGGACGATATATCTAATCAAATCTAGGTTAAAATGTTGTCAAATTCATATTATGACATGATAATATGCCAAACTAATGAGTAATAAAATAAGTAGACAAATACAAATTTATTTTTGTTGTTTACAAAATTAACAAAGTAAGAATCGAGGTACGAATATACAGAAAAAAAAAATTACATAAATTGCTGAAATTGGCCATTGACCTCCCACTTCTTGGGACAGGCGTCTAATACCTTTTGTATTTTGCATTATTTCACGAACGTTTGCAACAAGTTCTGTTGTTCTTACAGATGGTCTTTCTGCTCCTTTTTTGCGTTAAATAGAACCTGTTTGCCTAAACACAGCCACGGTTCTTTTCAGACAATGATAAAAATCCCCAGCAATAAAAGCAACGTTAGGAAAATGTTCGTGAAAATCGTCCATGCACAAACTCGGATTGTATTGCCACTCACCATTTACTCTAACTCCATTTCGGAAATACGCTACAACCATAAATGTTTTGTGCTGTTCCGTAAAGCCCATTGTGTGAATTGTTCAAGAAATTGGAAAAATTAGCGATGAATCAAATTACTTGTAAGGACTGTCAAAGATGACGGAATAACTGATTGATTGTTAATTCAGGTAGTTACTGACACCCAACAGGTATTAAGCTCTACGGCTAAGCATTACATCCTTAGATGCAAGGCCCTCTTTGAGGCAAATAATTTTTGCTAGCACGCTTATAAGAAGCGAATAATTTACGACGGAGAATATAATACAAAGATTATTTTTTTAAATATATAAATCGAAATAGACGACGAAAATTGTCAAGTACGAGATTTTTTCTTGGAAATTTTGCATAATTGTATAACATTTGACGTTCTGAAGTCGCTTTACTTCGGTCTTTTTCATTCTCATATTGCGGCTATACTGTGGGGAAATGGGGAATCTATGCGCATTTACCTACTACTGATTTTTCGACTAGAAAAAGAACGACTTATGGATAATGCAGGATATAGATATTACCTACTATCAGCCTATAATCAAAAAAATTGGCATAATGCCGCTGCCCTGTGTTTATTCAAATTGTATTGAGGCTAAACTCCCGCGGCGATAAACTCACTATAAGCGCTCAGACATTCACAGCTACAACACTTGAGGCTCAGACAGGATAGGGCATGGCTCAGCGCTTCAGACTAACTAAATCTAAAAATAATTATCTTAAACGTAATTTATGTTATAAGATTCAAGGACGGTATCGAGCCCTCGATGATGTCCGATTCAAAAAATATGTTAAAAAGTGTTTACTAGAACACTATTTTTATACATTTTAAATAAGTACCTACCTCTTGGCCTCCTGGTAAGCATAACCTGGATGCTGTACACGAATATTGCGTATAAATTTGCCAGTTTGTTGTGTCTCCAAGTTTTATTTTAGTTATATATACCTTAATTATTGTTATTTATATTTTATATTTGTAAGTAGTTATACATATAATATGTTGAATTATATTAACTTATGAATTATTATCAGTAACTTGCAATAATAACGATTTGTTTAAGTAGCAAATAAAAACTTTAACTTTGCTTTTGAATCAGATAATTAAATAATATTTAAAGTGTATGTCCATTAATTTTTGTCTCTTGCGTTTTCTGCTATACTTATTATAATGTACCTACCTAGATCAGGCCCGCCGCTAGTTATTTAATCACCCGTGTGCAATACCGATTATACCGCCCCCTGGGTGCGAAAAAAAAAATAACTTGATAAAAAATTCCAGCGCCGGCTTTAGGGTAAGCGCTGCCTCAAGCCCAAAAATTTTGCCTTCCCGAATATCTGGGGGAAGCGCAGCAAGCGGAAATTTTTCGGTACCACGCTCAAATTTCGTAAATTCACCCAACATCCAACTACAATAAATTTTTTTAAATTAAGTTATATTAAATTTGGTTCCTCAAATATTTGGTTTTTCCTTCTTTCTTGATATTCTGTCTGTGTCACGCCCAAAAATGTTTTTCTTTATATATTTTCAATAAAACTCTTCTATTAAAATCCCTAGATTAAGAAATAATTGTCTGCCCGAAATTAACTTGGCGCAGACGGTCTGCGTAGAATTAGTTTCGGGTTTAGTACAAAATTATGTGTTGGTTTCTTTCTATCTTGTAGAAAACTTTAATAGTCAAGGGGGTATGCATATTATATTAATTATAAGAACTAGTGTTGCCGCGAGACGAGACGAGAGAAGGCCTTCTCTCATATCGTCTCGTCAGACGAGATAAAATGGGTATCTCGTCTCGTCGAGAGAGGGCGAGACGAGACGAGAGACGACCTTCTCTCGTCTCGTCTCGCTTCTCTCGTGGTTTAAACCAAATATAGTAAAAACCAAGCAAAATTTTAACGCGTTTAGGTTAGGTTCTATCATATTTGACATAAATTGTGTGCAATATATGTCAAATATGACAGAACCTAACCTAAATGCGTTAAAACTTTGTTTGGTATTTACTACAGGGTGGCCTATTAGTGCGACAAAGGCAATATCTCCTGTACCACTAAGATAGCGAAATCTTTTGACGAAGCTTATACCTGTGCCTGTGCCTCTTATAAAATTATTTTTGTCTATACAGGGTGCTCCAAAACACCAACACGGTAAGAAATTTCCATTTCCAAGATATTAACTTTTAAAAAATGTCATTTTTGAGTTTCGACAGATCTAACAGTACGTCTTAGAGCAAAACGGCTCTCTTCCATTTTCATTATCTTCCCAAAAAAATCACCTTCTGGTTAAACCGGAAGAACTATATTTCCTGCTTTCGAGTTACATCCGATTTAGCCGGAAGTTTGATTGATTTGGGAAGATTGTGAAAATGGAAGATATAGACATATGCGCCGTTTTGCTCTAAGATGTACTGTTAGAAAGCTATAGGCTGTCGAAACTCAAAAATATAATTTTTCAAAAGTCAATATCTTGGAAACTATTAACTATAGACTAATAATGCATTTAATAAAAGTAATTATAAATTTATGTAGAATCAGCAAATTTAAAAAATATTCTTTATGGGACACCCTGTCTATAATGAGATTTTTAAAATCTTTTTAAATTCCTCTTATCAAAAATATATAATGTCCATGTTTGGACCGACGCGCGACGGTTTTCGAGTTATTTGACTGCAAATAATTTTATCCAGCGATAAAACGTCATAATAATATGTTATTCTGAATGGCCAGGCACGGCTAACTACATGAAACTATTTGCAGTTAAATAACTCGAAAACAGCTGGTCCAAATATAGACATTATGTATATTTTTGCAAAGAGGAATTTAAGAAGATTTAAAAAAGCTAAAAAAGTAACGTTTTTTGCTCGAGAGAGATCGAGAGAGACGAGAATTTCACGACGAGAGAGGGTACTTCTCTCGTCTCGTCTCGGAGCTTTAATCGAGAGAAAATATCTCTCTCGTCTCGTCGAGAGAGGGCAAGACGAGACGAGAGACGAGAATCTCTCGTCTCGGCGGCAACACTAATAAGAACAAAGACAGTAATTCAAAGGGGCAAAAAATACATACAAAACAAGCCAACAAGAGTGTAGTTATACTTAGTAAATATAATAAAATGAAAGGTAATAAAATTAAAAACGAAAAGGCCATTATTGGCAAAGTGTAGAAACTCTAGGGTTGGGATTTTGACCGTCAAAATATTTTGTGGTCAATTGACCAGTCAATTGACCAAGCCCCGGTCAAATTCCTCAGTTTTGTCATAAGAAATGAAGCCATGAGTAATTACATAGAAGCGTGTCTATTAAAAAACAGCTAACAAAAAATAAATAAACCATTCTCAGTTACAAAAAACACAAAAATGACACATAAATATTATATATAACTAGCGTGTATCCGGCATGCGTTGCAACCCGCTGGTATAAATACAAACCCGAACAAACCCGATATATTAGTACCCGGCATGCCACTTCCTGAAATTGCACCCGTGCGAAGCCGGGGCGGGTCGCTAGTTATACATAAAAACCTTCCCCTTGAATCACTCTAACTATTAAAAAAAACCGCTTCAAAATCCGTTGCGTAGTTTTAAAGATTTAAGCATATATAGCTGGTAGGGGACGGACAGACAGCGACAGCGACTTTGTTTTATACTATGTTAAGATATTAATCTAACAATACTAAATTACTAATGAAGTAATAAGTGAGTGACTGATTGATGATGAAATGAGAGACTGCTAGCAGTGCTGGCCTTGGTAGATAGCTTAGATAAAGGTACATCATCTTCGTCACTGAACTCACCCCTGGCATTGCCTTTATGTTCTTCAGAATCTGAATCACTACTGAAATTTAGCGGTGGTTCCTCCGAATTTTCATATTTTTTATTTCCACTGCCACTTAACAGCTTTAAGTTGTACTTTATACTAACAAGGTTTCCTGGCGAGTGGTTTTCAATCGGTTGCGAAGCTTGCTATGGACAATGCCCCATGAGAACAAATTTCTCTCACAAGAGGCTGCAAAAGTTTTTGACCGAATTTGACCCGGTCAAAATCTCTCCGGTCAAAATCGGTTAAAATCTCGGTCAATTGACCAGGCACAACCCTAAGAAACTCTATATTTCTAATATTTTAAAAAATTAACAAAATGGTACAAACAAAAATCTACAAGGGTTTGCGACGTAGTTACTTTCTTTTTGGCAAAATCATCAATGACTTCGTTGTAATCAATATCACGCCAAAGGTCTGATTCTACAGTGTGACCAGTAAAGTCCGCAATATGGGATTTTTTTTTTATTAATAACTGTATTCAAAATTTGACTTTGGCATCAAGTTCTGCTTCGATCAAGATGAAAATTAACCAAAAAAATAGTATCCAGTCACGCGATTCGCATTATCTGTCAAATTTTAATTTTTTTCAAAAAATAATTCAAAAGTGGGGTTATTTCTGAAAGTATCGAAAAAGTTATTAAAAAAGGGTTTTTTAAATGCAGTTGCTAGCCCACGTGCAAAATTTTAGCTGCCTAAGATAATATTGATTTTTTACCCATATTTTGTAAATTACACCACTTTTGCAAAATAAGACTCAACGCAACTTTCATAAAACTTCTTAGTTTTGACAATGCTTTATTTCAGATATATTTTCTTTAAAGTAGCGATATTAAATATTTTTTTTTCTATAAAATCAAAATTGGGCTATTACAATTTGGACGCATATGATGCAAAGTTTATTTGTTTTTGACCCTGTATAAGGTAGCTTCATAAAATAAGTATTTTTGAAAACGTAGTTTGTGTCTGAAAATAATATCTTAATATTAAGACAAAAAAGAACACAGTGTCATCAGTAAAGTGTTCATTACTTAAGTGGAAAATAAATTCTAGTGGTGGGTAAAAAATCAAAATTATCTTATGCAGCTTAAATTTTGCATGTGAGCTAGTTTAAAAAAACTTTTTCTATTAAATTTTTTCGATATTTTCAGAAATAACCCCACTTTTGAATTATTTTTTGAAAAAAATTAAATTTTGACAAATACAGTAATGTCCGCATATAACGAACTTCAAAAATGTACAGAATACGGTTCGTTATATCCGAAGTTCGTTATATCCAGTAATGAATAAATTTTGTTTCTTTTTTTTTTTTGTTTTTATTATTGGTACCAAATATTAATAAAACTAAAAACAATACAACAAATATTTTATATTCTTACGTATAAATTTTTAATAAATTCAAAAGTATCAAAATCCATAAGTACATAGGTAGTATAGTAATGCGTATGTATATGTATGTATTTATCTTATAACTAGGAAAGTTCATACTATAAATACTTAAGTAAAACTAACTATTTAAAAAAATCTGTTATTTTTGTTTGTGTGTGCTACAAAAATATGAGTTGTTAATGTAGTTTTCAAGGTTACAAAAAGATGCCCATACATGATCAGGAACTTGGCGTGATTCCAGAAAATTACGAGTCTCCGACATGTTTTCCCCCTTCAGGGATGGTTGGAACGTAAACATTAGTGTCTTTAGCATAATCGATTTCACCAAGGTCATTATCTTCCTCCTTATCACTTAAACCCGTGTTTGAGGTTACGGCGTCTATAATTTGCTCATCGGTCAACATTTCTCTTGCTACAATGCCATGATCAATGCTCACGTATTCGTTATGGGATTCTGATTCTTGCTGATTTTTTCTAGCCATTGGTTAAGCGGAGAACCAACATCATCTTAGTCATATTCACCTTCTTTTCTTAAAACTCCCCCATGCTTAAAGCAGTTGGCAATGGTTTCTCGGCTAATGATTTCTGAAGATTTAAATCCTTACAAATCTCACTCTGTTTCACTCCATTTTGTATTTTTTAAATTACCTCATACTTTCATTTTAGTGTAAAAGCTTTACGTTTTTGCTTTTCCATTTTATGGCGCTTCATTTACGTAACTTGACAAAAGCAAAGCAGCGATCGCAAATGAATAAATAACTATACTCGACCAACAAAGTCGGGGAAGTCCCACGATCTCCGGCAATCCCCGCTACCAATCGTCTGCAAATCGAGACAAGTTCGTTTTAAAAGAAGAATACATATTCTAGATTAGTAAAAATAGTTTCGCTACATCCGGAAGTTCGCTATAAGCGGGATCGTTGTAACCGGTAAAAAAAGTATGGGTGTTTATGGATGATTTTTCATATAAGGGAAAATGGTTCGTATTAACCGGAAGTTCGTTATAAACGGGTTCGTTATAAGCGGACTTTACTGTAATGCGAATTACGTGACTACTATTTTTTTGCTTAATTTTCATCTCGAACGAAGCAGAACTTGATGCCAAAGTCAAATTTCGAATAAAGCTATTGATATAAAAAAAAATTCCATATGATGCGGACTTTACTGGTCACACTGTATATGTGAAATCGCTAAAGAATTAAGTCCATCATTATCCATAGTTGATCTTAAATATATGTTTTAATTCGCTTTAGTACTGAAAATACGCGTTCTGTCGGTTTACCGCCCCTAGAAACTGCCGCCCAGAGCCTGGGCTTGGTCGGCCTTTGCCTAAGGCACCGCGGTAGGATTTTGAATAAAAAGTCTGTCTGCACATTTCACATGAGAAACATAAGCTTCGTTTGTACAAGCAAATTGTCAATCGATTCCCAATATTTCTCTGTGTATGCATGGTTAGAAACGCATCCACAACCAACAATTTGGCTTCTGCGAACGCCGGATTTTCTGTCAGCGGTTTGGGATTTGTCGTATCATCCGAACGCTTTTAAACGCTTGCGCGTGCGCCCTTAATTTACTGACTGTTTCTGACCGCTGTACGAACGAAGCGAATGTTCAAGGATTCATAGGTATTTTTATACTTATTAGTAAATCATAGCGAAATATTATTGAAATAAGAAAACCGATATTTATTTTTTTAATGGGGTTAAAAAAAGATTAAAAGGTGTGTTTAATAAACCATATCAAAAAAATAAGTAAAAATATTATTGACATATTATAATAATAAATATGGTGCCATTCATAATAATTATTATTGATAAAAATGAGTAGGTATCAATATCATGTACAGTTCACTTTCAGTCACATGCACACCCTAATCAGAACTGTTGTATGTATGTACCTACCGTTAAAATGAACTTAATTATTTAGAACTAAATTTTTCCGATAAACAGTACCAGTCTGCAGAAATACTTACGTACAATTAATACATATAAGTATATATGTTACTAATTTTATGATAATATGCACCTACCCAATATTATCTGCACTTCAATGATTAGTTAAAGTGTTTTGTTTTGATATTAAGTTGAAGTAGGTAACCACTTTTTTTTTAATAGTTATGTAAGTAAGTAACCTAATTTTTTCAGCAAAAATTAAGTCTAACCCATTATTAAAAAAATCACCTTTACCTCTATTTTTATCGGCACTTAAAGTAAAGTAATTTAGTACTACCAATTATACAAATACTTGTGCGACCAATGGGATTTTATTAAAAAAAACATTCTAGCTAGCGAGTCTGCTGCGTCGCCAAACGTTGTTGTTTTTATCGTAGATAAAGCGCTTCTGCCTAGGAAAGTGACTGACACTTGCATCAATTATTGATATATTACTGACCTGACGTCATAAGTACGTGAAATTATACCATGTTATTTTTACTTTTATCGCCAGTAATAATAAATTTCAGTTTGAATTTTATACGAAATATGTACCTTGTAAATGTTTGACATTATTCTTATTCTTATTCTCATTCCTATTCCTATTCCTATTCCTATTCCTATTCCTATTCCTATTCCTATTCCTATTCCTATTCCTATTCCTATTCCTATTCCTATTCCTATTCCTATTCCTATTCCTATTCCTATTCCTATTCCTATTCCTATTCCTATTCCTATTCCTATTCCTATTCCTATTCCTATTCCTATTCCTATTCCTATTCCTATTCCTATTCCTATTCCTATTCCTATTCCTATTCCTATTCCTATTCCTATTCCTATTCCTATTCCTATTCCTATTCCTATTCCTATTCCTATTCCTATTCCTATTCCTATTCCTATTCCTATTCCTATTCCTATTCCTATTCCTATTCCTATTCCTATTCCTATTCCTATTCCTATTCCTATTCCTATTCCTATTCCTATTCCTATTCCTATTCCTATTCCTATTCCTATTCCTATTCCTATTCCTATTCCTATTCCTATTCCTATTCCTATTCCTATTCCTATTCCTATTCCTATTCCTATTCCTATTCCTATTCCTATTCCTATTCCTATTCCTATTCCTATTCCTATTCCTATTCCTATTCCTATTCCTATTCCTATTCCTATTCCTATTCCTATTCCTATTCCTATTCCTATTCCTATTCCTATTCCTATTCCTATTCCTATTCCTATTCCTATTCCTATTCCTATTCCTATTCCTATTCCTATTCCTATTCCTATTCCTATTCCTATTCCTATTCCTATTCCTATTCCTATTCCTATTCCTATTCCTATTCCTATTCCTATTCCTATTCCTATTCCTATTCCTATTCCTATTCCTATTCCTATTCCTATTCCTATTCCTATTCCTATTCCTATTCCTATTCCTATTCCTATTCCTATTCCTATTCCTATTCCTATTCCTATTCCTATTCCTATTCCTATTCCTATTCCTATTCCTATTCCTATTCCTATTCCTATTCCTATTCCTATTCCTATTCCTATTCCTATTCCTATTCCTATTCCTATTCCTATTCCTATTCCTATTCCTATTCCTATTCCTATTCCTATTCCTATTCCTATTCCTATTCCTATTCCTATTCCTATTCCTATTCCTATTCCTATTCCTATTCCTATTCCTATTCTTATTCTTATTAGTTTTTTCTATCAATTTACAATTTTATTTGTACATATAATTACCTATTTAATTTGGGGAAAAAATTAAATTTAAATTCGAATATTATTAAACAAATAAAGTCGTCGTAAAACTTACAGTAAGAGTAATACATATTATCTACTTGGAATGAAATTTGTCCCTTCATATAAATTTAGTGTTTAGGTTTGTTAAAGATTTAACTAAATTAATTATTATATTAAAGGTTGCATTACCTATTATAGTTTTTATACCTATATCTAATAGTCATGGAAAAAACGTATTTAACAAAGCCTTAACACCTACTTAATTTTATTGGTTTTGCTGGTTTTTATTCGATACTTTCTGAAGAAAATACTAGTACCTACCTACTTTAATACTATGTTTATGGGGTGACCAAATACATGTTATTGTTTTAGAATGCTTAATAGTGAAGAGTCACTCGCCACACGTTAACTATTTTAACAAAATATTATAATGGGCAGTATGGGCACGGTAGAATAAAAAAAGTATGGGTATTATAACATAAGCGAATATATTATATTTAGTACTGACATCCTGTATAGAACCTATTGATAATACATCAAACCTCCCAATAATAAACATCGTCCTAGAATGTCGCAAACCTTTCCTAGAAACAATTAAAAATACGCCGAGAAAGCATTTGCCAGTAGTGCCACCGATTGTAATGGTATCTTTGTTTCGATTAGTTAAATAGAAAGGAACGGGAGATATACTCCAGATATAATTCAGGTAGATGCCGGAGAGTCGATCATCAGCCTTAATTGGTTGATTTATGTTGTAACGTAGACCGCTCGCTGGTTTCGCGATTGTTTATTAGAGCGCGTATAATTCGTTTCTCAGTAAATATTTCAAAATTTTAATAAGTAACTATAAAACCGTAAATTTTTTTTATTTTATTCTAGGTAGGTAGGTACCTCTAGGCAATAGGACAAAAATCAAATTTAAGTGAAAAAGCCCATTCGCAAATAATGTAAATTGTAAGCGGCGTATTTCCTCAGGTGTGATTAATATTGTTGTTGAGAAACTTAACGACTTTCCTAATTTTTATTTAAACATGTTTGTTCATCATGTAAATATAAATTAAAAAATAATTATCAAAATTTTTTATTCGGGTTTGGCAAATGAACCAACGTAAATATAACAGGTGTTGCAGTGGCGACTCGTGACATTATAGTAAAGTAGGGCCAAAAATTATTTACGGGGAGGAAAGCATTCGACAGAGTAAAACATTGTCTGGACCACGCGCAAATGTTGCTAAATTTAGTCGATAATTTATAGTAAATATATAAGGCCTTTTGCACACACTCACAGCGACCGTCCTAACGGCACCGTTTATACGATTAAGGGATTAGACAGCTTTCACACGCACCGGCACCGTGTACACGGTTCCGTTCCACCGCGATGTCACCGTGAGCCCCCACTATAATTCACGGCGACCGTTACCATGTCGACGGAGAGACATGCACACTGCACAGTAAGGACATATTTTTGGAGGTCAATCCTGATTTTGAACATTTCCATAGGCTGTATGCACTATGCACTCTCTCATTAATGTATCTTGACGAAGGTCCTCACTTCGTTAATCAAAAGGAATACAAATATTATAACTTACATTTACCAACTATATTTTTCATAAATATTATAAGCGAACCAAGTATTCTTTAAAAATAATAATATTATAAATTGATACTACAGGCAGGGCCATGGCACTGTGGCACCAACTCGCAAGCCGTCAGTAAGTTCTTAGTAAAACATAATATAGTAAAATATTAAAGAAAAAATTGTGTATTAACAATATTTTCTTTACAATAGTAAGAAAAATACGAAATAAAAGGTTATAATATAAAAATATAATGTGATAAATAATAGTGACCAGCAATTAATACAACTCTTGTGTGTAACCCAACAGAGGATAAGGTAAATTGAATTTTGTGTTGATTAAGGCGATTTGGTCGAGAATCGTTGTACCTTACTGCACGATTGTGCTATGATACACACGACATATCTACACTTTGATAAATTATAATAAACGTTAAAATGTAATCTTTGTCCACATAAAGGTTTTACCCACATCTCAAAATAAAAATTAAATAAATATATTTTTTATACAGATTTCAAGCACCAACCGTTGGAACACTACATCTTCCTAGAATGAAATACGGCAGCTTCTATAAAGAAGTAGAGGCCAAAAGAGAAAAAATTCATACTTTCTTCGCAAAAGAGTTCTTCAAGAGAAGAAAGAGCAGCTAAGATTCAAAAGAGAAAAGTACACAGTTTTTTAACATTTAGCAAATAAATATTTAAGCACACAATGAGGAATTAACCTAGACAAAAAGCGATTAATATACCTACTTTGTAGCAGAAAGTTTATAAATAGAATTTTTGGTGACTAAGATTTTTAAAGAAGTGCCAAAAATTAAGTGAAAAGTCTGCAAGAAGAGTTGTTAAAACATGCTTATTTGAAAATGTAAAAATGTTTTTAAAAGTCTTTCAGTTCCAAGGCAAGTGATAATAAGACGCAAATTAATAAATTAGCTAATAAAGAAGTTACCGCTTGGATGTTGTCGTGATTTATTATACAGGAATACATTTTCTGCAGGGGTTTTTCTAAACTTTCAAAACGGCTCTACCAGAATACAACCACAATCAAAGAACTCGAAAACTTTTTTTGTTCTTTCCGAAGACTTCCAAAAGGCCTGTGGACCCTCGAAGTAGTAAGCAGTCGCAAAGGCGGACAAACATTCGTTCGGGCATCATCGGAAAAGCTTCGGGCGTGGCGGTTAGTTTAAAAGAGTGGTGGCGTGATGTGGGGCTCTGCCCCAGCCGCCCCACCACAGCGCCCAAGGGCGCGGTAGGTGCGACTGGACGCGGGCGGGTCAGACGCGGCCCTCTGCGATCCATGGGCCAGTCGTTTAGCATGTGCAAATTTAACAGTTGCAGGCATAAAAAGAGTAAGTATACCTAAACTTTGTCAACTTTTTATGTTTTAATTGTTTAAATATATTATGTTCCTTTAAATTGTATATTTTAGCCATAGATATTTACAAATTTCAGGAAACGTTTTATTTCGAACTGTGTTAAAACAAATTAATTATTAAAGGAAAAATGGTAAAAAAAGGATTTCGTTTTAAAGGGTAATATCTCCTAAGCAATGGAATAAATAATATTCCATCCTATTATAAAAACAAAGATGAAACACCGCTGTTTTAAACATTATTTTTTAATAATTAAATTTTCTAATATTTTTTGTTGGTGACTGCTTCCCTCCTTCCGCATAAATAAATTGTTAAAAGTTGCTTCCTCTTACTGAACTGAAAAAGTATACTAAGGAAAGTCTAGCCCGTTTAAGCCTTCGCGTACATAAATATCTCCCTAAAAAACCAACCCAATTGCTTTTTGAACATGTAAGTAGGTAAAGTCAAATGAATCTAAGAACTCGCCGCGGCACCTGTCATTAATGGCACCCTGTTGAAGTCTGGTATATTTTACGTTAAGCGGTTGGCTACAGAAACAGAACCGGACTAAGTTCTTCTACCTTCGCCTTTGCCATCTGTTAAAGTTTGTAAGGAAGTCTTAATATTTTGTAAATATATAGCGTAGATACTAATTTTATTTTTATAAAATAAAATATTGATAAACCCGTACCTACCAAAATAAGTATGTGAAACATTATAAAACGAAAAGAAAACAACAACATTTATTTCTTTTAGTATTTATTCATAAAAAGCAAAAATAGATATTTATGTATTTATGATACAGGGAAAAAGTAATACATTTTTGCGAGGTGTAAGCTTTGTGGTGCACGTCTAATTAAAACACCATATAGGGAACCCTTTTTGTATTGTTTCTTTTGTGGAAATTTTATATATTGATATATATATATAGGGTGTCCCGTAACTATTTGGCTATAAACCAACAGGAGATAGTGGACTTGAAAATATGTAATTTAATTTAATTTCTAATGCGGTTAAAGAGTTACAGGCTGATCCAAGTAAATATTTACTTTATAAAATTGGCGATGATTTGATGTTAATCAGATATGAATCAAATTTAGTGTAGTAATGTTTTTAAGGGCAAGAAGGAGAATTCTATAATAAGTTTTAAGATACCTCCTACACAATACTTCTTCTTAAGCATAAATGACATATTTTCAAGTATACTATCTCCTGTTGCTGTATTTTCCCCTTAGTTACGAGACATCCTGTATATAACGATAAGTTAATGGTTTAACTAGACACGATTGATTTGATAATAGGTACTTAAGTTCACCAATATGGTGTTTGTATTTTTTACTATTAAGCTTAAATAATAAACACCAAGAAAATCTGTCTCTTAAATATATAAAACCCAAAAGTAAAAAGTTTAAAACACACAGTCACAGAAACACTTAAAAAACACTAAAATCGAAAAAAGATAATATGACACACCCTGACGCCTGAGCTTCCTACGGTCTACTGCTGATCTGGCAACGTTAACGACGAAACGAGATCAGATATTAATGTCATATGTCAACAGCTTTGTTTTGGTTCTAGCTTAGAACCGTTCTAGAACAGTCCGCACATGCGCACTGACTTATTTATGTTTTGGTTGGGTTTAGAATCGATTCCGAACTGACATTCAAGTGTTTTGGTTATTTTTCGAACCGGTTTGTAACCGTTCTCGAACTATCATTGCCGTTCGAGCTTTTTGATAGAACCGATTCGGGATTTTTAGTTGACGCATGCGCAGTTGAATTTTTCTAATGAAAATACTAATAGGCGTCAACTAACTTTTTCTTCTGTGGTCAAGATCCCTGTTTCCTGTTTGCTTGTTTGGCTATCTATCTAATAGAAATAATATTAGATTAAATAAAAATAAAAAATTTTAAAACTAATCTTTATCCATTTTTGCTGTCTGGTACTGTGCAAGTTACTCAAAACGGTCAAAAAATCTTTAACGTATTTTTAAAATTTTGAGGTTATGGTTAATTTCCTCTTCTTTCTTTTATAATAAGCTGTTTTGGTTTCTTCGACTGCGAAGCGATTCTAAAATAGTTCCAGGATTTATTTTATTGCATATTGAGTTCTGCGCAATTCTCAAACTGTTTGGAATAAATCCTTATTTTAAAACCAAAACAAAGCTGTTGTCTTCGGTCGAAACGCTTTGTTTTTAAAGAAAGTTAACTCTATGCACCGTGAAAACAATTATGTGTATTTCTGCTAATTGCTTTTTAAAAATATAGTTTTACACATAAAGTGGATAGATATTCTGAACTTGTTTATTAAGTTATTTAGCTTATCCCGGCGGGATCTCGAAATCCCTGTGTGTATAAAAATTTTGATATGACCAAATAAAATATTGCCTGTTTTTCCCTACATACCGATTTTAAACCCTATGAAATAACTTTAATTTGTTCTTAAAACGTTTAAGTCTGGTTCATCTCGGATATTCTCGGGATTATCCAATTACTTAGTATCTATTTTTATGTTTATTTTATTAGCCAACTTTTAAGTTTATTTTGCTTATTTACGGTTGATTACATTAAAAATGTTGTTAAAAAAATTCACTAATAAGACTCTATGAAAGTTGACTTAATTATTTTAAGGAACGAAAAATCCTAATTTATTTTTTTTTTGAAAAGAAGGGTATAGAGCACCAACCGAGTTATTGAATACATACAGCCCTAAGAAATCCATAAATTTAAGTTACGAGTCGAATTCGTTTGCACCATTATTTGTTTCATACGCACCCCGCAGAGTATAAAAATTACTGATAAGCTTGAATTTCCTGCAGTAACGAAAATTTAGTGGAATTGATGGTTTTCAATGGAGGGATTTATTCCAAAAACCAGTCCATAACAAACATTTTTTTCATGAATTAAAGAAAACTGTATAAGTATATTGTTTCGTAGTTCGCAATAAGAAGTCGTATTTTTTATTAGGTATTACAAGTGTATTATCTTTATTTGCATTATAACACAAATCGAAAAATATTGTTAATAATGGAAAAAAATTAAAACAATTGGACTCAAAACATGTACCGGGTATTCCACTTAAGGAGGTAATCGGCTATACCTCAGAAAGTAATAACACTAGGACTTTAAGAAAAAATATATATCGATAAAAGCGGCCAAGAGAAATTGCTGGAAATTATTTTCAAGTTCGAAAAATGACCGCTAGGTAAGAGAACTTTCAAAATAGAAATGCCGATTTTCTCTTGATTTTTCTTTATAAAAATATGTTAAAAATATAAGCATTGTATTCTTCATAAAATTAAGCAACTTTATGTTAGGAATCGTTTTTTTCTATTTTCAATAATAAAGTGGTGGGAGAAGGTCAACCCTTTTTTCTTTCAAACGCTAATATCTCTGCTTTGTATAAACCGATTTTATTTAACTTGGTCTTGAAAAAAAGCCCTTCTTTTTCTCTACACGTAGATCTATTAATTATACCATATTGATTCTGATGGTGGCCACTAGATGGCGTTTTCCGTAATTCCTCAATGAATAAGGATTTTCTCAAAAAAATTAAATGTTATGATATGACTTTTTCATCCTATTTTATTTTAGGCTTATAAAGGCTATTAAATAGTAGAATAAAAAATCTAGGTCCGTATTTAAAATAAAAAAGTTGATGATGGTTGCTCGAATCCGAAACGTCGTATTAAAAAACTAACCCCATCAGTTTGTAGAGGAGGAAAAGTTACTATAAAGAACTGACAGTTTGAGCATCTTGGACGTCATTAAACCAGTGATTTAATTGATTAATGAATGTTTTAAAAAATGGCCTATTTTTCCATATTAATTATTATTATCCCTAATTTCTCTAGTTTAACAAAAGATATCACGTTGCGGTTTTCAGTTCCTTATAGTAACTTTTCCTCCTCTACAAGCTGATGGTTAGTTTTTTAATCCGACGTTTCGGATTCGAGCGACCATCAACAACTTTTTTATTTTAAATACGGACCTGGATTTTTTATTCAACTATTTAATAGCCTTTTTAAGCGTAAAATAAAATATGTTAGGAATCGTTTTTTTCTATTTTCAATAATAAAGTGGTGGGAGAAGGTCAACCCTTTTTTCTTTCAAACGCTAATATCTCTGCTTTGTATAAACCGATTTTATTTAACTTGGTCTTGAAAAAAAGCCCTTCTTTTTCTCTACACGTAGATCTATTAATTATACCATATTGATTCTGATGGTGGCCACTAGATGGCGTTTTTCCGTAATTCCTCAATGAATAAGGATTTTCTCAAAAAAATTAAATGTTATGATATGACTTTTTCATCCTATTTTATTTTAGGCTTATAAAGGCTATTAAATAGTAGAATAAAAATCTAGGTCCGTATTTAAAATAAAAAAGTTGATGATGGTCGCTCGAATCCGAAACGTCGTATTAAAAAACTAACCCCATCAGTTTGTAGAGGTATAGTAACTTTTCCTCCTCTACAAGCTGATGGTTAGTTTTTTAATCCGACGTTTCGGATTCGAGCGACCATCAACAACTTTTTTATTTTAAATACGGACCTGGATTTTTTATTCAACTATTTAATAGCCTTTTTAAGCGTAAAATAAAATATGATGAAAAAGTCATATCATAACATTTGATTTTTTTCAGAAAATCCTTATTCATTGAGGAATTACGGAAAAACGCCATCTAGTGGCCACCATCAGAATCAATATGGTATAGTTAATTGATCTACGTGTAGAGGAAAAGAAGGACTTTTTTTCAAGACCAAGATGAATAAAATCGGTTTATCCAAAGCAGAGATATCAGCGTTTGAAAGAAAAAAGGTTTGACCTTCTCCCACCACTTTATTATTGAAAATTAAAAAAAACTATTCCTAACATAAAGTTGCATAATTTTATGAAGAATATAATGCTTACATTTTTAACATATTTTTATTAAGAAAAATCAAGAGAAAATCGGCATTTCTATTTTGAAAGTTCTCTTACGCCCCCTAGCGGTCATTTTTCTAACTTGAAAATAATTTTCATCAATTCTCTTGGCCGCATTTATCGATATATATTTTTTCCCAAAGTCCTAGTGTTATTACTTTCTGAGATATAGCCGATTATCTCCTTAGGTGGAACACCCGGTACAGTGTACACGCTAACTAATTTTCACACCCATCAGAATTTTTGTCACTATCAATTTGAACATTGGGCTTATTTGTCCCACCAACATTTTGTGGAGATAGATCCATGTTGCAAAAAGTACCACGAAAAGATTCAGAACGAACACTGCAGAGTACGACGCGCGCACTGAAAATTCCAGACTAGCCCGTGGACTTGACTGGTTCTTGCTAGAAACAAACTGGACCTATTTTATTTGTGCAGAATATAGCTTTTTTTGATTGTTTATATCTGCGGACTATTGTAGAATTTAAAATGTGTATACGATTCAGTATGTCGAACACTATATTACGGCGTCATTAACTAAAATTGTGTTATTTTGGACCTGTCTGGATTTTGGAATGAACCCCTCAATTATATTTTTTTTTTTAATAAAAAATGCCTAGTATATTAACCATATTATATACTGCATGTCTTAAAAAATTATTTCTTATTCTAGAAACAAAAATCAATTTGAAATAAATTAATTTTTAAATTTTAATGTGTTTTGACGACTGCAAATATTAGCCTAAAATAGTTTGTCTATATTCAATTTTGTTTAATTATTGGGTTTTCTCGACATTTTTTTAAAATTCGAGTGATGTAATATTTGTGGCTTTCCACCGGGTACGACCTGCAGCTCGCAGTTTACAGGACTGGGAATCCTTACTCCTACAGGCGTTTTTATTTACGAGTTGATTAAATTTATTTTTCTAAATAAATCAACATTTTTACAAACTCGTGATATTCACCAATACGTTACGCGTGGCTCATATAATCTGCATACGACAGTTAGTAGATTGAATATTAGTAAAAGTTCGCCGCATATTAAGAGCCAGTTGTCTTCAACAAGCTTCTACAGAATATAAGGAATCTCAAAAATTTTATTGTGTTTAAAAAACAACTTAAGAAATTTTTAGTAGATCGTGTTTTCAAAATATGTGGAAGGTTTAGGTCTAAAAATTTAACATTATTCTTGCCATTATTACAAGATTTATATAAACTACTTTATTTAGTTATTAAATTACCTTTGCATCTAATTTAATACAGTTTTAGCTTTTTACGTTATTTATTAAAAACAAAAATTATACAACAACTATAATGATCAACAATATCAACATTATCGAGAGAAATATTCTGCAAGGTAACGGAAAAAATATTACCTTATACATAATTTCCTAAATTCGAATACACCAGAAACCAACCAGACTAAATTTTCAAAAAATTAAAGTTTTACCAGAGGGTCAAAAATCTGTGTGGGTAAAAAATTTAAATATATTCAAGCAATTCTACTAATATAACCCTTTTTGGTAATTTTTTGGAAAAAATGTCCAATTTTTAAGTAACGTAACGCTTATTGCATGCGTTTGTAATTATTTTTTAAGCAAAAATTAAAATTATCTAAAACAGTTATAAAAAAAATGTCCATTTGATGCACACTTGACGACCTTGTCCTGACAAGCTATTATGCCACTAAATTAATATAACTTAATAATTTCTCTTAAAATTCACTATTTTGTTTTGTTAATTTTTTTGCAAACAATTTGCACTAAAAACGCCAATAAGTTTAAAATATAAAAAACCATATTGTACAAAATGAGTCCTTAAAAAAATGTAGCATAATATAGTTATATACCTACCCTTTTTTTGGTCAAAACAAAACCACCAATGTTATATTTATGGATAATAAGGTTTTTATATAAGAAGATCCTCTTCATCACTAAAAGAACTGAATTCGTTCAAAGTTACAACATTTTCATCATTATCTTTTTGAAAATTATTACATTCTGCTTCTTTGGCTCCAATTTCTTTATTATACTTGTTATTGACTTCAGGTATATAGGGCCAACTGGTGTCTAAATATTTAAACATGTTTAAAAGTTTCTTAAAGAAGCTAGCACATTCTTTCTCGACATAATGGTATATTGATTTTACTTAATTTTTTCTTTAGATCCCAATATTTTAACAACAATTTAAAATTACTAAAAAAAATATCCCTTTAAAGTTTCAGAAAATGGGTTTGAGCCACAATCATATATCTTCTCCGATGATAAGCCTTCTTCTTCACTTTCATTAACATAATAGTCTCTGTCCGTCACACTGCCGTCTGAATCCTCAAAAAAGATATTTGAATAACTGTTACTCGAATTACTATAAAACCAATTATTTTCTTTGAAGCACCGTGAACGTCGTTTGACATATCAAAAATGTTATATATAAACTACTGTCGTATATAGCTATTAGTTTTTGAACTGCACATATTATAGATACAGTGTGACCAGTAAAGTCTGCAGCCTATTGGATTTTTTTTATTAATAGCTTTATTCGAAATTTAACTTTGGCATCAAGTTCTGCTTCGATCGAGATGAAAATTAAGCAATAAAAATAGTAGTCACGTGATTCGCATTATCTGTCAAATTTAGATATTTTCCAAAAAAAAATTCAAAAGTGGGGTTATTTCTGAAAATATCGAAAAAAGTTATTAGAAAAAGTTTTTTTAAATGCATTTTCTAGCCCACGTGCAAAATTTCAGCTGCAGAAGATAATTTTGATTTTTAACCCACCACTAAAATTTATTTTCCACTTAATGAACACTTTACTGATGACACTGTGTTCTTTTTTGTCTTAATATTAAGGTGTATTACTTTCAAACACAAACTACGTTTTCAAAAATACTTATTTTATAAAGTTACCTTATACAGGGTCAAAAACAAATAAACCTTGCATCACAATACATGCGACCAAATTTTAATAGCCCAATTTTGATTTTGTAGAAAAATACACATTTAATATGGCGCTACTTTAAAGAAAATGTATCTGAAATAAAGTATTGTCAAAACTAAGAAGTTTTATGTAGGTTGCGTTGAGTCTTATTTTGCAAAAGTGGTGCAATTTACAAAATATGGGTAAAAAATCAAAGTTATCTTATGCACCTAAAATTTTGCATCTGGGCTAGAAATCGCATTTAAAAAAACTTTTTTTAATAACTTTTTTCAATACTTATAATAACCCCACTTTTGAATTATTTTTTGGAAAAAATTAAAATTTTACAGATAATGCGAATCACGTGACTACTATTTTTTTTGCTTAATTTTCATCTCGATCGAAGCAGAACTTGATGCCAAAGTCAAATTTCGAATAAAGTTATTAATAAAAAAAAATCCCATATGATGCGGACGTTACTGGTCACAGTGTATAAATATTATGCACTAATTTTAAATTATCTTTATTGTCCTGCGAAATTATTCTATTCTTTTTTTAGTAACTCAATAAACAAAAAGTTGTCACTTTACTGTGACACTAGTGGGACACTCGTTATATTGGAAAGAAAAATCCTGTACCACGACAGAATCTCTTTGATAAAAATAAAACCACCAAGCTCAAGTCTGGTCTTTTAGTAGAGCCATTAGAATAAGTAAATTACAGTTAAAGTGTGCCTTTAATTGCATTAAAATGACATTAATTAATTCGAGCTGACACGACTGTATCCAAGCAGACAGTTAAAGAGCTCTGCCGACTGTTTTATATTAAATAAATTCCTAATTTGTATATTTCATTTTTAACTTAAAGTTAATGAAAAAATAGTGGCGGTGAACACACGTAATAATGATCCACTAGTGGGCTTTTCAATAGCTTCAAGTAATAATGGTGTATTAAAAGTTAGACTTTCATTTTATGACTGTACGTAAACGACACTCGACTTAAATCATATTTAGAATCAAATTTATAGGCGTAACCACCGTTTTTAGCAGTTTGTACCAGTCTTAATCAGCGACATGGAGTTATATTAAAGGCAGTAAGTAGATGTAACTTTGTTTTGCTCAGCATTCAATGTGAGAAAAAAAACCGTACATTAAAAAAACGAGTTACTTTTAAAAGTTAAAAGATCCATTTACTGGGCGATTACTGGGCAATCAAGTCGACCGATCAAATTTCATTTCATCAACAACATTAGGCCACTTTTTAAGCAATTTAGTTATCAACGAATTCATCTTTCTGCAATTATTTTTTATTTTATTAGTCAAAGCGTGTTATTTTTTTCATCTTTGTTATGAGCACAATCATCAAAAGTATTAAAAAACTTGCACTACAAGGAGTCACTTAAGCTTCGGTTTCCTACAAAGCGGCACCGCAAAAGAGCGGCCGTAATTTGACAAGACTCGCCGCGAAAAAACGTGTAAAAATGTACTTACAAATCGAAGTGTGTTCCTCCAGAGCTTCGGCGCAAAAAATACGGCACCGTATTTTCTAAAGCGGTCGCTCTGTTACGTTGGGATAGTGCAAGCTCGATTTTTGACGGTGCGCCAGTATTAAAATTGAACTGTAAACTGGCTCTTGGCTTGGCGCTCTTGCCGCCGTATTTTATCGAACCGTCCGTATTTCAGTGGCGGCTCGCCCGATGAAGCTGGTGAAGCGCTGCTTCACCTACCTTTTCACCTACCTCATATTATTTCCAGACTGACTAAATAATTATTTAAAAATTTATTCGCTTCTATAAAACTTTGTTTTCTGATATTATTTACATATATTATGATGCGTTTTATTCAATTAACAGAATGCTACAGATTTGATTTTATAACACACTGGAAAAACCATTCGGCAACCTGTAAAACGCGCTGCTTCGCGCTGTGAAGCAGAGTCTTGATGACGCTTCCGCTGGCTCACGTCAGACCCGAGGGATGCGGCGGTTGCCATGACAACACGACGCGCGGTCTCGACTCGGCCGGCGACAAGTGATGCAAATTTTCCACCTGCGTTTATGTCGCGTGCCGGGTATTGTTTCTTTGCGGTATTTAGTTTTATATTTCACGATTTTTGAGGCTGACAAACTTATCAAAAATTTCGATCGAAAAAGAACTATTAAATGAACTTATACTTGCACAGCCATTTTACGAGGACATTATAAATAACATATCGCGTGTTCGCGCGATATGTAATAAGTTTGCAAATTTAAAGGACAGAAGAATTTGCCTCACATTCAAACAGTAAAATATTTCTAAATTAGTCGTGTTACCTTCCTAATTTCCCTGATGTTACCGAATTTAGGTAAGTTTTTTGTAGAAAATTCATATTATTAACATATGGCAATATTATTTTATGTATATGTATACGATCCAAATTTAAGTATCAGGTAGGGGGCAAGCGCAAATCCAGGGAGGGGGGGGGGTCATGGGAGGAGTCATGCCCCCCTCCCAAATTTATAGGTATGTTATGAAATTGAATAATTTATCATACACGTGTTCACTGCAAATATTAGAAAATAGTAGACAAAAACGAAATTTGGGCGTGGTCCCCAAAAATTTTCGCCTGCGGCGCATTTATTGCGCCTTCGGCCCTTCTTAAGCGATGCTGCATCACCTATTCATAATGTCACGAGCCGCCACTGCCGTATTTAATGTTACTTTCCAATAATATTCACCGTCCAAAGCCAGTGCACTACTGTTGGTAATTACGGCCGATCTTTTGCGGTACTTCGGTTTCCTACAAAGCGGTACCGTAAAAGACCGGCCGTAATTTGGCGTCCGTTTTTACCAACTAAACAGTAGTACGGTCGCGCTGGACGGCGAGTATTATTGGAAAGTAACATTAAATACGGTTCGATAAAATACGGCGGCAAGAGCCAGTTGACAGTTCAATTTCAAAAATTGTGTGTGATGTTTACAAAGTGGACGACCTAAGTTTGGGTATTTTAATAGTTCTTGAGGACGAAGAATCGTACTCTGTACGTTGGGATAGTGCAACACGATTTTTGACGGTGCGCCAGTGTAGTGATTGTATCGTTTTTATAATAATATTTAGAAATAGCTGAAGAAATTAGTTGGTCTAGCGAACAAGACGATATTTTAATCGACTTTGTTTAAACTCATTAGGCAATTTTTAATGTAAAATCATCAGAGTACAATTCTTCGTCCTCAAGAACTATTAAAATAGTCAAACTTAGGTCGTCCATCTTGTAAATACCACACACAATTTTTGAAATTGAACTGTCAACTGGCTCTTGCCGCCGTATTTTATCGAACCGTATTTAATGTTACTTTCCAATAATATTCGCCGTCCAAAGCGACCGTACTACTGTTTAGTTGGTTAAAAACAAAGCGACCGTACTACTGTTTAGTTGGTAAAAACGGACGCCAAATTACGGCCGCTCTTTTGCGGTACCGCTTTGTAGGAAACCGAAGCTTTACACACATACTGAAAACGTCAAGGAAGTTGAGCGACCCGGTTGCCGACATTAGTGCTGGGAAGTTTAGTTCATTTTGCCGATTTCAATCTTTCGTTCTCGTTCAATAAAGTGAATAGTTCAAAAGACTAGTTCGTTTACTGATTTATACTGGCATAGTGAAGTAAAAGAAATATTTTAAAATTTAAATTATATATTAAATTAACAAAAAATACAGTAAACACCGACAATATTTTTTATTCATTTCCATACCGAAATAGTCCGAAATCATCGCGGCATGAATCGGTCGGTCAGGTGACAAAACCTATAATCTCGGTCGTCTCGCTCTCGCTTGCATAGTTCATTCCGTTTAGACTTTAGTTCGCCTTGTTTCAATCTCTCAGTAATTACTGATTGAATCTTTTAGTTCAGTTGTCAGACTCGATCTTTTGAACTAGTTCGTTCGCGAACTACACAACTCTAGCCGACATCCATTCACACAGCAACCTTCTGGCAGTCTGTATACATTCCTTTCAATCGCAACCCGATTCACCTTCCGTCTGGTAAATTGAAAAATAATCGTTGGGCAACTAAAATATAGCTTGCAATTTGATTGGCATCGCCCACTAACGGGGCAATCTTTTGGAAATTCTATCATAATTGTTGTTTGTCAATCTGATTGCTCGATAATCACCTAGTGAATGGTTCCCTAAAGTTTACTAAATAATTTTTTTGTAAAATAATTATTATTAACCCAATCACATTTTTTGTATTCAAAAAAAATCTTCATCATAAAATGAATACATTTGTTGGTGACTAGGTATGTCCTCTAAGTTTACGCATTTTTAAGTTAAAATATTTTGGTTTCAAATCATGGAATTATTAGTATTTACAAATTAAAGATATAGGTAAAATACTGCTCAAGGATAAAATTTGCCCCTGAGTGCGGCAATGAATTTTCTTTGTTTATCCTGCTAACAATTTTGTTATTTTAAAAAAGAGCCCAGAACGCCACTAATCATATTTTGAGTTTGAAACAATTTAGTTGGTTGTGATAATTTAAAGTCCGCTTTAAAAAAACGGCTGAAAAAATTTTAGTAATGCTGCGAAATTAAAATGATAACTAATGTTAAAAACCTTATTAAATAAAAGTTGGTTCTAAAGAAATTTCTGTTTAAAAAAATTGAGTTTTACTTGCGTTTAGAATATTACGAAGTCGTGAACATTTTAAATGCATGAATAAAACAAATTAAGTTGTGTACCTAGATATAAATATGCACTTTAATAATAAATAGTCAATAAAAAACTAGGGTTGCCATTAAAAAAAAATTATCGATGTTGTAATTTTTTTGAATTTGTTTATTAATTAATTAATTAGCCCCCCATACACAAGAGGATAACTTAACGAATTTGATATGGCACGAGCCAAATACGCCGATCAAACTTTACGTGTATGTGGCGAGCTGAGCTTCATCGGACCGTGTAATATCTGCCACGGATAAAATCAGCCGGTTTTAACTCTTCAGTAGATTCGCTAGGTTAATTAGGGGCGCGTGTCAAGTCGTCTAACTTGGTTTAAGGTTAAATTAAAATAATAACAAATAATGTCTGCCGATTCACGTTATTTGTCAAAAGAATTGTACTTCCACCATACTTAACAAATGTCTGAAAGTATCATTATCCATCCTTAAATTGTTACGGAAATCATTTGGTTCGTCTTGTTGAAGTTCGTTCAAGAGTAACATAATATGACTCAGTTCATCTCTACGAGAAATCCATTTTTTTACCCACTTTCTCCGTTTTTTTTGATTTTTGTTTATTGGCAATAAATACATACTTTATGGCACAAGCTATAGCACGTCTTCCAAAACTGTTATAAAATGTGGAGTTTTGTCCCATTAGCGAGAACATTTAATCAGGCGAATCTAATCGGGTTTTTAAGTCGGCGAGCCAAATTCGGCTGCCCAAAAATGACGAAAGTTTTGGTATGTGCCGAGCCTAGCTCGCAGACCAAATCCGAACGGATCAAATCGGTCCAATTTATATGTTGGTGTATGGGGGCTAATCATTTTTTTATAAAAGGATCATAACTTAAAATGTTAATATGTACCCGTATTCAAGCATTAAAAAAAAACTGTTCCGGATTTCGTTCAATTTATAAACTCACGTAGTATGACTTTGACCGAACGAACAAAAATTGTGTATTCTATATCATAAAAAATTATAAGAATGAATTCAGTTTTTGTCCCGCACAAGACATTGGACTTTTCGCAAAAGCCCATTACTTTTACAGTATGAAGGTCTGCAAATTGCTCTAAAACATTTAATCTACTTTATGCAACGGGCCCTTCCGAGCTACGTGCCCGCATTAATGGAGATAAATAATTTTCTAGTTTCTCGGCATATTTTAATGGAATTTTGTTACCACTACTTAGGCAGGAGCGAGAGCATGAGGTTAATAAAACTATTTTATTAATTAATAATTTGTGTTGGTGTTCGGGTTTTTAGATTAGGGTTCCTCACAATATATTCATGTTTTTTGTGTTAGCTTGTCTTTTTGACATATATGAAGCTTTCAGTAAACACGATAAGGGTTTTTCAGTCTCAAGATATTGAGCCGTATTCATAAAACTGAAGGATATAGAAGTATAATGATTTGATATTATTATGGCGTAAATAATAAAACTAAATTAACTTTGAACTTTTATTTTATACAGTTTTATACCTACATTTAATTATAAAAGTTGTTTATTACAATGCTCAAATTCCTTCTGACTTCTTGTCCTTGCTGGCGAAGAGGTAGATCAAATTGATCTACCTCTTCGCCAGCAAGCTGATCAAATTCGTCATTGTCATTGTCATCATCTTCTAGCACTTCTTCAGGTGCTTAAAACCGATGTCTTTCAAAGTTTTTGCCACGTTATGAACCACAATAAAGGCAACAATTATTTTTGGCACATTCTCCAATTTCACTTGGCAAACATATTGCAAAATAGGTAACCGACGTTTCAGTTGATCAAAACAACGTTCAATTATCACTCTCTTTTTCAAAAGTTTATTATAATTTAGTTACTCAGGACCTCGAGCGGCATTTCTGAATGGAGTCATGAGCCACGGCTCTATACCATATCCATCATGAGCAAGCAGCACGACGTTGTTTTTATTTTGTAAATGAACCATTATTTGTAAATTTCTCCATATTCTTGAATCGTGGACCGATCTAGGCCAACTAACGTCTATACCAGTGAACATTTCTCTTGCATCACAAGTGGCTTGCACATTCAGTGTAGGATGACCTTTTCTGTTGACATACTCATCACCATGGTGATTTGGTTTCAGTATTCCTATGAGGGTACAGTCAACTACACCAATTGCTGTCGGAAACCTATACTTGCTTTGCCATAACTGTTTCGCATCCAGAAGTTCATTGTTAGTAGACGGAAACTTGATGCAGTAATTTGATTGCGCAACTATGCTGTCAATTACGGCAGTCACTGTACGAGATACTGTAGGTTGACTTACACCCAGTTCTTGACCAATGCCTTTCTGATACCCATCAGAGTCACTGAGCGTAAACATATCTTCATTTGTAGGACGGATGATAACGCACCTCCTCGAGTTTCAGCATTTATTCCCAAAAATGGGAAGGCAAGCCATTGTACATTTTCCTCTTCAAACCGGTATAATTCTTTGTAATTACGAACAAGTGTTAATAAACGCTGCTTGTAGTGTTTAATCTCTGTCAGTTCCACAACATCTTCCATCGCTACCACTGAGTCTGCTACTGACCACACTCAAAATTATTGAAGGATATCATTTTTATTTAGAGTAAAAGGTAACGTTTATGAATAACCAGATACTTTTTGGGAAGGATATGCTCATACTCTATAAGTATAAGGTTTAACTCGGAATATTATGAAGGCAAGCTTAAGGATTTCCTTCATATTCTGCAAGTATAAGCATAACCTTTTTTTTATGAATACTGGCCCATTGTCTGTTGTGTGTAGACCTTATTCTGGTTGCCGTATAGAGATTTTTCCGAGGATTTTTCGTATCTTTTGTTTATATTTTTTTGTTTTGTAATATGGAATGGGGGGACGAGTGTTATCTCATTTTAAAGGTGTTTTCACGCGTAAATACTTCAAAACTTGCAGTTTAAAAATGATAATTCGGAAAAATATGAAAAAATAATATTTTCTTGAATAAAAAAAAAACATTTTTGTTCAAAAATAAGTAGGCATATCACTTATCATTTACACATACGTTATAATATACCACAATAATTATTATCACAAAATATTCCGGATATAACAGGGGACTGACTTATGGTCTAAAACACTGCTAAACACGTACAGGGACATCAAAAAATGACGGCAACTCGTTGCCCCATATATTTACTATGGTTTATTGCTATCCAATTGTTTTGATTAATTATACTTATATGAGAAGAGTTTTTATTTTCTTTGGTTTCGTCATATCATGGCTCATTAATGAGGCTAGAATCTTATGAAATAAAAGAAAACGGTATGTTCAACTTAAACCTATTTTCGCTCACAACAGAGAGGATGTAGCGACATCTAGTATCGTTTTTTGTCACTTCTAAAGCTTACCAGCATAAAGCATTATAGTTATAGTTTTTACCATGTTTCGATGATGGAAACAATAATTGTTATGGATAACAATAAAACATAGTAAAAAATCCTTTACTGCTGATGTGCGTTTTTTCTTTAATCTAATATCCGATTTTCATCAAGATCCGAGTACCTCAATTAAATAGAAATGAATATCTTTGCTAAATAGTATAAATGACTAAATTTGTAGCTTTATGCCAATATACAAAATATAATTTTTATAGCTTCTTTGGGAAATTAATTTTTATTTGTGAACTTTTCCTTTTCACATAACACGCCGCAGTTCAACAAGTCGATATTAGAATAGTTTATTGCATCAAGTATCCGGAAATATCCGGAAAACCCCTTTTGGGAACACAAAAATAATAATTTTTGTGTAATATATCCACATGTTGCTTAATGTTAAATTTCTATTAAGGTTCGATGAAATAGTACATTGATATTGGATGATGAAGTTTGAGTCGACCTCGTGTCGTATGGGGGATGGGTCAAGCCATCTTTAAAAATTAAGATACATTAGCAGAAAAAGACACACGGTCGACCGGTGTATGTAAATACAGCATTGACTCCTGCAGATTTTCTTAATTTATTTGCTATACATGAAATATTGTATATGTATTTTTATTTTTTATTAGTAAATAAAGTTTATTATTATTAATATTTTTGGGGTTGTGGTTGCGTACGGGCCATAGACATTTACCTTGACATAAGCAAACAATGATAACGAAAGTGGCAAATTTATGGCCACGCGCATGAAAACAAAGGTACATCGGATTAGGCATGCGCACTCAGTGCCGGTTTAAGGCTTTATCGGGCCCTAGGCGGCCGTGTGGATTTTGCCCCCCCCCCCCCCTGTTGACCCATTATTGGATAGAGGAAAAAAGGGGTGTTTCATGATTTCATTTCGGATAGATATGGGATTATGTTGGTTAAAAAATTGAAATTACTTTAATTTAATAATTTAATGTAATGTGATACCAATAACATTGAAACAGTAAAAACATAATACTACAAAATAATGTAGGTAATAGAGTTGTTAAGAAAAGAACCGAACAGGTTCTTTGGAACAGGTTAGAGATAGCCTGTTCAGTGAACTGTTCTTTGTAAAAGAACTGAACCGGTTCTTTAGATACACTTATGACAGATGTTTGCGCTCGAGTGATGTTAAAGAGCAGGGAAATTGCTGAACTGCTGAACCACTGTTCAGCAGTTCTCACCCGGGAACCTGTCCACCTGTTCTATTGTCACTCACTTGGTAAAAAAGAGGTAAAAGGTCGCCATAGTAGTCAAAAACCGGTATTTGTTAATCACTTTCTAAAAAAAAAAAAAGGTCGACAGTTCCGTAATCAAAGTAAAAAACACAGAACACCGCTGCGTCCGCGTGTATGCTCTCAGTGCTCCCTGTTCTCTGTTCCCTGTCTGCTCCAAAGATCCAAACAAAGAACATCTTTTTATTCTCAAACGACGACCCGCAAGCAAGCCATCTCACTCATAAAAAGAACAGGCTGTTCTTTGTTTGTTCTTTCTTTGGAGAAGACAGGAAACAGGGGTGCAGCGGTGTTCTTTCTGTGTTGTTGCGACCTGGCGACCTATTTTACTACACTACTTTGCCGACCTTTCACTTTTTTTTTACCAAGTCAGTGAGTGTGACAATAATTTATGATGAAAAGAACAGGTGAACAGGTTTACGGAACAGGTTCCCGGGTGAGAACCGAACTGTTCGAACCTGTTCAGCAATTTACCTGCTCTTTAACATTACTAGTAGGTAATCGTTAATTAATCTAACAAATACAAACATCAAAATAACATCATTATAATATATTAAAAAAAAAACAAAAACCAAATATATTAACATTATTACTCAACTTAAAAACTACAAATTTATTGTTTTTTACGCACTTTGTCATTTGCAAATTTATTAATAATTTCTTCATAATTAATATTATTTAAGGCCTCACTTTCGATGTAAAGGACAGAGAAGGCATCCAGCTTTTCCTGTCCTAAACAAGCCCGATGTTTATTTTTTACTCTATCCAACGCAGAAAAGGAGCGTTCACCACTAGCGTTGGATATAGGTAAAAAAATAAAAATTTGCAACAGCGTTAAGACTTTTGGAAACGTAGATTTTAATGTTTGAACCATGTTATATTTTTCGAGAATGGTATTTTTATTTAATTCTTCGCATAACAAATTAAACTGCCTAACTTCTTCTTCTAAGCTGTAGGGTTCAATGTCGCCCTCATAGACTTCTTTTAATTTTATTATGGAGGTATTAAACTCCGAAGGATCGTTTATAAAAAAACAGTTAACACTATTTTTAATTGATTCATGCGATTCTAGTCTACGACTTAAGTCCCTTATAATAGAATCGCATATAACATTAAAGGTTTCAACCCTAAATTTTTCGTTTTTGTTTAATATCACTTCATGACTTGTACTTTCGTCTAAAAAAAATTTTATAAACTGTGTCTAGTTAACCTATTTTTTTTTTTATATATATGGGTACGAATTTCGGGATTTTCGGTTTGACCCCCCGGGCCCCCCTAAGCTACCGGGTCCTAGGCGGCCGCCTAGTCCGCCTAATGGTTAAATCGGCGCTGTGCGCACTGCTACATTATCATTTGACGAATGGGAAAATAGACAGATCCGGGCTTTGAAATTTGAGTAAAAATCATTTTCACATTTTTTTTTCCATCTGACGCTTGCTGGTTGCAGTGGAACTTCTCCAACAAAGATGGTCTAGTAAAACAAAAAAAAATTTTTAAAGTTTTTTAAAATATTCATTTTGCACTAAATGTGTATGTTTTGTCTCCTGCCGGGATAACTGGGCCGTAAAAAGCCTGGTACCCCAACAGTATTTTACTTTAAGCGAAATGATGCTTCGACTTTTATGAAAAACAACTTTTTTTTCTTTCCATCTTACCTCAATACTTTCACATGTGTTTGACAAAGCTGAATAAAATTTAAGATTTTTGACTACTTAATAATGATTTTCACAGATAAGTTTTTTTTAAAACTCCCTAATTTTTCTTTTGCTCTCCTCACTTTTCTGCCCAGGACAGTGCCTTTGCACTAACCCTTGACTTTTCAGTATGCTAAAGTCTTGATTGTCGGTCTTTTGACCTATTCAATTTTACACCTCTTGTACACCAATAAAAGCTCCATTACGGCTCAATCCCACAATTATTTTCTCTATTGCTAACAACATCAGCATTATACCTTTCACTTTGTTTTCCTGATGATGAGTGTTTCTCCACTCGAAACGTGTCGATTTGAATTATTATGAATTATTCTAGGTTCGCCTAGTTTTTCTAATAAAAATTGTGTAGAAAGACTTTGTGCTTTTCTTTTTTCTATATCATTTAACTCCACTTTGAGTATGGACAACTTCTTCAAAATTATGTCTATTTGTTTAAGCTTCCATATCAATTTGAGTATAGTAAAGGTTTTTTTCTCCGTTTCGGTTTTAGAGAGGTTGTGTGTTAATGGGTCACCAATGATGAAAGCTGTCTTGTTATTATTTTCGATTAGAAGAATATCCTGCCGGTTGTAGTATACTATTCTATCCGTTATTATTGGCCTGTCTCAGTATAAGAGATATTGAGAATAATCAAGAATTAGTTTGCGTGAGTATTGATAGTTTGGTGGGAGGTTTCCTTTTAGGCCTAATTTATGAGCCAGTTCTTTGTGGATGACCTCTGCCACCTGATTATGTCTTTCCAGATAAGTATTGGGTACCATAGCACTACAACCAGCCGTAATAATATGTTCTATCGTTTCTCCAGGGAAATTGCATTTTCTGAACCTTTCTTTTTAAGATGTCCTTTTCATAGCTTTTAGTTTGAATGACGCGGTCTTGGATAGAAATTATAAATCCTTCTGTTTCCGTCCGTCTTGTTATTACTTTTAAACTAATTTAGGTATTTGGTAGCTGAATAGAAAATACTGATAGCTGCTCTATTTGATTAGACACTTTAATTTGTGATTATTATTGACTATCGGTTTTCAAAAAATGTTGTTTGTTGCGCTCGTTTTTAGTTTTATAACTATGCTAATGAGCCTAAGGAATAAAAATGTGGCAATTGCGTTTTCTTATAAAATCGAAGTAATTTCTTGAAAGCCAATGAATAAAAACTAAAGTAATTGCTTTTGCGTCCAGCGATTGCTTAAAAGTGCAGGAATTGCTTCTAGTCAATGCTTTTCTTTAAAAATAGAAGCGATTGCTATCGTTTGCTTCAAATGTGATGAATAAATTAAAGAATTGCTTTTTCTAGTGTAGCAATCGCTTTCAACTTTTTAAGATAGGTCGACCCCTGCATAATTTGCTTGCTGGCAGTCAACTTTAATTCTCCGCGGCATACACGTGCGTTGGTCTTAATTTGTGTCTTCAATTATGGCTGAATATATGAACGTCCGTAAAAGAAAAATCTACAGTGTACGTAAAAATTGCAGATTTCAGAAAGTTATATCGCTAGATTTGACTGCGAAAATGTTGAGTGGTTGGCAAATTATTTTTTAACTGATACTGGTTAAAGGCGAGGGGATGCACTGTCGCCTTTAAATAAGTCTTTCTGCGGAAATTGTCGGATCCGGGTTCTCAAAATTCTGTAGGTGAAGAACTCGCTGTTCATCAAACTACTGTCTGAAAAGACATACACTTCTGTGATGGATGCAGTTTTGGAGAAGGTCAACATTTTTATCAAATGTCCTACAAGTACTGAAGCTGTTGTGGAAGCTAAACGGTTGTGGTCAGAGAGATTTATTTATGTTCCTTCAATTTGTAAACGAATATCAATTGCTTGTCTTTAATTTCTTCATCACTACTATACCACTTTCCTCATTTTTACTAAAATCTGCCATATCACAAATATAAGTTTCCTATTTTCCACAAAAACGTAACAAATTACTATTGTACTAAATAAATAGACCGCCGTTCTTGTATTTACGTCAACTCTTTTGCAAATTAGGAACCAAACTGAACATGAAATCTATAATCTGAACAAGTGAATAAGCCACGTCTGAACTTGTGTTGAATAAGCATTTGCTACAGAGGTGTAAGAAAAACAGCAATCGCTTCAAAATTTTATTCATATCCAGATCTAGCAATTGCTTAATTTTTATTCATTAGGCTCACTGTCTGTAATTTTTTCTGATTTTCACACATATCTTTCATGTGGTGTCATTTTTACAGTACGTTGTGATTGTTATAAAGATTAGTTTTACTTGTCATACGATTTGAATTATTTGAATTATATGAATACCTACTTATTATCAATATAAACAAATTTAACATAGCACTATTTAGTTTTTTTTAATACAATAAGCAGTAATGTTTTTCTATAACCGTAGGTATGAATTCATCTATTTAATTAATGCCATCAAATTACTTTCTTATAAAATAAGCATCGTTGTCATTCTAACAGTAACTTTCTATTAGGTTTTATTTTTATTTATTAGAATAAGAACATAAATGATTCTAAGAAAATACGTTCATTACTGTATTTTATTTTTCTCGATTGACGACTAAAGTTTTCAAAGTATGTATATTTTTCTTGAATTTCAGGCAAGCATTTCTCCAATGAATCTATTTTTAATCTCATTGCGAAGGTAGAAAGAAAATGTGTCTGTAAACATTTTAATTTCGATAAAGCTAGGCATACACGCTCAGGCAGGGTTGCCTAGGCAGTTTGCTCACCTTGTGTTAATAGTTGGTACCCTCACGTACCATTTTATCGGTTTTTGTTGAGACTAGTACAGAGTCTCGGACATATTTATCAACACACGCTTTACCATGCCTGTACATTTTTTAAGGATCCCAGGCCATCATTATGATTTTAAACAAAGATGTTATTTTAAATTAAATAATACTAATAATAAAATACAGTTATTGTTATTTGTGGCTTCATGAAATTATTATAATATAAACGCTCAGACTTTTACAACCCTATTGGGGTATAATAATATAAGCTCGTCATATTGCAGCATATTTTGATGAATAAATCAGTCCGAATAAATGCCGATCAAACAAAGCTGCACGTGTAGAAACAATTTATAACTTGGGCTTGGCCTATGGAAATTAAAATTTGGGAGATATGGGTAGTTAAATTGTTATTTACGTAAATATATAGTTTATTGTTAGTTACATTCGTATTGCTTTTTGAAATAAAGAATTTTTGGTGGTATTTCAGTGAACATTTTGACTTTTCGCGCAGATGCCCCTGCACTGAAGGTTCTGAAAAGTAGTAGTAGTAAGTAGTAACAAGATTTATTTAGCAATGTGCTACAATTTAACAAGTTATATAAAATATTTGAACTAATTTAACAATATCATCTTTAAAAAATTTTTATCAGTCACTATTTTGTTTTTTAAATAAATAATTTTTCAATGATTTTTTAAAATTTTTCAATGAGGTCTGTGATTTAATTAAAATATTCAAGTTATTATATTCACTTAATCCTTTATAGAAAACCGATTTATATGTCAAATGTTTTGATACCCTACCTAGACAAAAATCTTTATTATACCTGGTTGAATAGTTATGATTTTCAAAATTTTGAGTTATAAAATCTTTCAAATGAGAAGGCAGTAAGTTATGTTGTATTTTAAAAATAAAAGTACAAATCAAAAGAAATACTAAATTTTTAACATTTAACCACTGAAGTTTCTTTAACATTAAATTTATTTTCGTATATTTATCCACATTTAAAATTATACGCATAGCTTTATTTTGCAAAACTTGGAGTCTATTAAAGACCCCATCATTTGCGGTGTATAAAATAGTTGAACAATATAAAAAATGTGGTAAAATTATAGTGTTATAAATTGTTTTTCGTGAAAATAAACTCAAATTTTGACTAATTCTTTTTAAATAATTAATTTTTTTTCCAATTTTAGATACCAGATTTTCAAAATGTAATTCAAATTTTAACTTAGAATCTAAAATTACTCCCAAATATTTAAAAGAGTCTATAATTTCTAATTTTTCATCATCAACAAAAATATTTATGTCTGTATTAATCACGCTATTTCCAATAACCATAAATTTTGTTTTAGAAACATTTAATTTTAATTTATTTACCTTTAACCAGTTTGATAAAATTTTTAATTCAAAATTTAAAATGTCTATACAATCAAGAATATTTTTACCCTTTATATATAATAAGGTATCGTCAGCAAACATTTGAATAAAACTTTGTTTTAAAACATTTGGCATATCATTTATATAAAGAATAAATAATAATGGACCCAAAATGCTACCTTGTGGTACCCCAATATTATTATATTCCTTTTTAGAAAAAATATTATCAATTTTTGTTTTTTGCTGCCTATTACTTAAATAATTTTGAAACCATTTATAAACAACTCCCCTTAATCCATACTGATATAATTTTTTAAATAATTTATCCCTATCAATTGTTTCGAATGCACGTTTAAAATCCAAAAATACTGCCAATACAACTTCATTTTTGTCAACGCTTCGCTTCCAATTTTCAATTACAGACTGGATTGCCGTTTCTGTTGAATATCCTTTTCTAAAACCTCCTTGCATATTTACTAAAATTTTGTTTTCTTCAATAAATTCGAGTATCTGTTCATAAACTGTCATTTCCAATAATTTTTCAATATCCCATAATATATTTATTGGCCTCATTTCACAGCTTATTTTTGTATTTTTAATTTTTGGAACTGGTGTTATAATAGAACATTTTAGATCTTCAGGTATTTCTCCATATTTTAGGCAGGTATTGATTAATCTTAATATAATTTCACCTGTGCTTGTAAAAGATTCTTTCATTACTTTTTTTGATAAAATTTCACTATAATTATTGTTTGATTTGAGTTTGTTAATTTTAAATTTTAATTCTTTTAATGAAACTTCTCGGAACTCTTCAATGATATTGGAACATGTAGCAATTTTAGGACATAATATTTCATTTCCAACCTCAATATCATCAACTATTTCTTTAATACTATTAACGTAATAATTATTCATATTTTCAGCAATACAATACGGATTTGTTTCTTTTCTGCCGTTAAATATCATTTCCTTTATTTCACTTTTTGTAGTTGGCTTGACAAAATTCTTTAAAGTTTTCCACATTCTTTTTGGATCATATTTATTTCTATCTATTTGTTCATCATAATATTTTTCTTTTTCTTTTCGTAAGACACTGACACAACAGTTTCTTAATTTTTTGTACTCCTCCCAATCATTAGAACTTTTGGTAATAATAAATTTTTTATACATATTGTCACGTTTTTTCTTCGCTTCCATAATAATTTTGTTAAACCATGGTGTCGGATGATTTCTATTGGTGACTATCTTTGTTATTACAATTTTGTTAATAGACTTTTCAACATTACATATTATATTGTCAAACAAAACATTTACATTTAAACTATTATAATTCCAGACACTTGATAATAGTTCATTTGACAATTTTTTGTAGTCAACATACTTCATAATTTTACTTTTATCTCTGTCTTCTAAAAACTTTTCAATATTTACATAAATCCAATCGTGATCACTAATTTTCGGCTCCTGTACAACACTGGTATTTAAATAATGGTCGTTTGATATTATTAAGTCAATAATTGTTTTAGATTTATTAGTTACTCTGGTGTAATCTGTTATCATTTGCTTCATACCATTTATATTGATTATTTGTTTAAATTTTTTAACATAAAAATCATTATTTATGAAATTTATATTAAAGTCTCCAATATGTATCACTGTGCCATTTTTTTCCCATGTCAAATTACATTGCATTTCAAAAAATGTAAGAAAATCCGTTATATTTCCACTAGGCGATCTGTAGTAAACACAAAGTTCGTAAAACTGTCGGTTAATTTGTAAATTTATATAAATATACCAATATTGATAGTCCACAGAAATGTCTTTAAAAGTATTGACTATAATTTTATAATATACATAAACTAAGAGTCCTCCCGTATGGTTTGAATTTGAGTTGCAACGATATAAATTGTAATTGTCTATTCCTAATTCGTGACTATTTATTTCGTTTGTTACGTGAGTCTCTGATAAACACAATACCAACGGTTTTTTATTCACTACAAACTGCTTAATTTCGTCTCTAATTTTCAAAAATCCTTGTGTATTTAAATGGTAAATTTTGTTATGTTCTTCATCACGTTTTACTAACATTTCTTCAATTACTATATTTTGTAATTGCTATTCTTCAATACTATAATCAATTTTTCTTTTAGCTTTGTCGATGTTTTGTTTAAATATTTCACAATTAAAATCAAATGGTGAATGGTTTATAAAATACCCAGTATTATATTTTTCATTGAATTCATTGCAGTTTGGGCAAATAATGTTTTCTTTGGAAATGGTGCATTCATTGGCATTGTGTCCAGTGTTACCACATTTCATGCATATTTTTATTTTTGTGCAAGTTTTAGCTGAATGGTAATATCCTGAACAGTTATAACAACGAGCAATGTCAACATGTTCATAAACTGCACATACAGAAAAATCTATAAAAATAAATCCTTTTTCCATAATATTTTTAAAATTTAGGCCATCTATTTCCAAAATTGCTAAATATTTTTTTTGCATTTTTTTAATTGTAATTATTTTTATTTTTGCATTTTTTATAAAACTATTCTTTTCTAATATACTTGTAATTAATTCGTCTTCACCCATTTCATCTTCAATTCCAACAATTTTTATTCTAGGTTTTTTTTCTTCTGGAACTACCAGTATATAATTTTTCCCTAAGTGATTTTCCGCTTCTTTTTGAATTTTTTGAACTTCTTCCTTGCTGTTGCAAACTATCTTAATACCACCGTCTTTCAAATTATCGATTTTTGATATTTCGACATTTAGTTTGGCTGGATTGATGTGTTTTCCTACTTCCTGTCTAGTTTTCTTATTATCTTGTTTGATTGTCGGTTTAATATTTAAAACATTTTTAAATACTTTATTGATTTTCTCTTTTTCCTGGTGTTCATCGGTCACTTTAGATTTTGTTGCTACGTGTGAATTAGCAGCTTCACTATAAGAAATACAATTAATTCTATTTTCGTTCTGACATTTTCCAGAAAGAAAAGCTATTTTTTCTTTTAGTAACAAATTTTTTTCCTCCAATACTTTAATAATTGTGTCTTTAGCGGTCAGAAGTTCATCTTTAGTTTTGATTATTTCTTTATAAAGTTTTTCATGTACGTCATGTAGGTTAGAAACGTCATTAATTTTGACATCGTCTGTCACTGTTAATAGGGAAATTGAACTTTTTTCTTCTACGGACTCGGTTTCATTATTTTTTATATTTTTCTTATTTTTCTTTCTCTGTTGTTGACTCATTGAATGTATTACTTGTAATTTTTCTTATTTTAAATACTTCTTTTGTAAAATTTATTTTCTTCTGACAAATTGACTATTTACTGTAAAAACAGAAAGTTCAAGGCAAGGACTAATTTTCCCGAGTTTGTTCCGCATGATTGATAACATCCCTCATTTTCGCAAGAAGCTCCCCCAACAACGAATTATGTAGCCAATAATCTGCCTAGTGCAACAAAAAGTGAATTTTTGGGCCTCACCACTCAATAGCCGACATTTTTTTACGATTATTTAAGACCACGATTTGATCATTGGAGCTTTCCTTTACTGAAAAAACAATTTATTTCATCTAAATAAAAATTGATTTTACCGAAACAAATATTTATTTTGAATTTTACGAAAATAGTCCATGGTCTTAGAGTGGAGCGTTGAGGTATAGGGGTAAAGCAAACGCAAAGTCGTCTAAATATTAATTTTCTATTGTCTAAACAAATATTTATTGATTTAAATAAATAATTTCTTAAGCTTGACAGTATGTGGTAGTTTATTAAAATATATGTTTGTTTGATTGAGTAAACAAGTTTATATAGCAAATAATTATTTATTTTTATCAGCAACATATTTTTTTTTAATAAATATTTAGTTGTCAGCAAGCTTGCGATATTTAAACCAAACAATGTAATTCATATACAGTGTGACCAGTAATGTCCGCATCATATGGGATTTTTTTATTAATAGCTTTATTCGAAATTTGACTTTGGCTTCAAGTTCTGCTTCGATCGAGGTGAAAATTAAGCAAAAAAATAGTAGTAACGTAATTCGCATTATCTGTCAAATTTTAATTTTTTCCAAAAAATAAGTCAACAGTGGGGTTATTTCTAAAAATATCGCAAAAAGTTATTAGAAAAAGTTTTTTTTAAATGCAGTTTCTAGCCCACATGCATAAGACAATTTTGATTTTTTACCCACCACTAAAATTTATTTCCACTTAATGAACACTTTACTGATGACACTGTGTTCTTTTTTGTCTTAATATTAAGGTGTATTACTTGCAGACACAAACTACGTTTTCAAAAATACTTATTTTATGAAATTACCTTATATAGGGTCAAAAACAAATAAACTTTGCATCACATGCGACCAAATTTTAATAGCCCAATTTTGATTTTGTAGAAAAACACACATTTAATATGGCGCTACTTTAAAGAAAATGTATCTGAAATTTACACAACATTGTCAAAACTAAGAAGTTTTATGTAGGTTGCGTTGAGTCTTATTATGCAAAAGTGGTGCAATTTACAAAATAGGGTAAAAAATTAAAATTATCTTATGCAGCTAAAATTTTGCATGTAGGCTAGAAACTACATTTAAAAAAACTTTTTTTAATAACTTTTTTTGGGACTTTTAGAAATAACCCCACTTTTGAATTATTTTTTGGAAAAAATTAAAATTTGACAGATAATGCGAATCACGTGACTACTATTTTTTGCTTAATTTTCATCTCGATTGAAGCAGAACTTGTTGCCAAAGTCAAATTTTGATTAGTTATTACTATTTTTATTAAATTATTATTTCTTTGAAGTACCTAATAAAATAAATAAATTTGTAAATTGTAGTAATTTCCATTATTAATACCTTTAATATTATTTAAGTTTTATTCGACATAATATCGTTTTAACGCAATTTAACCAAAACATTTTGCCTAAATTCACATTCCTCTTATGTCGGTTTTGATTTATTAATTTAATAATAAAAAATATTAGCTATCGTCAAAACACATGGCCATGATTGTGATTTAAAAGCCAATTTTAAACTTCCATTGCACTCTAATAGCCAGCCCTGTAGTTCTTTCCACCACCAACAAAGATCAACTGGGAACTCGAACTGGTCAGGATGGCATGGCAGGCTAATCGCGCCTGAGTCTGAAACCCTTCCCTTTGTCTTAATTTCGAGGAATCAAAAAGAACTATTTAAAGGATTTTAAGGTACATTTTTTTTATAAAAACATATCAGCAGTTTAGTAGATATCTATCTACGGTATTTTATTTCCATGGTTTTTATCGATAGTAAAATACAACTTTTATCTGCTGGACTAAAACAAGGATATACTTTATTTTACTTTTACCCTTTAACTTATATTAAATGTTGCAGATAGCTAGAAGTAAACAAAACAACCGATAATAATAGATTTATAGATAGATTTAACCGAAAAATCGATTCTAAAATATCTAATATGAAAAACAAATAATCGAAACAACCTGTTAATAGAAAAATATTGTATATAAACGAGTTAACAAATAATGTATTCATAAGTTCCTGATATTTGACTATTATTTAGATGTTAGACAGCACTATATTAAATAATATTGACAATTAAAAGGAAAAACTGATAATCCGCCATTGAGCTTCACGAAGATAACATTGTAAATAAACACACACCCACTTTATTGTGGGAGGAATGATGTATTAGCCATTTCTTTTTTCATCAGTCGATAAACTTGCGAACAAAAGTAATGCACATTTTATTGATTGTTGTAAAATAATATTTACTATCTCGCGGCATAATGAAAACTAGTAGGGGAGAATGGCCCAAAATGATCCCAGCGGGCAAAACGATCCCCCCCCCCCTATTATCGTTAATACCGATGGTGCCATCTATGGTTTTCATAAGCCACTATACCTTCCTTGTCTTCCGACGAGTTGTGCTTGTCAGTTGAATCAAAACTTGTTAGCGGTTGGTGCGCTATCAATAAAAAAGTGATTTTTGCTTATTCTGATCTAAGGTACGTACCTACAAACTTTTGTAACAGCTTTTGACAGATAACAGGAATGTTAAAATGTAGTATATTTCTTAGAAGCTTATTACTTTAGCTATATTTTCAGATATTTGTAAAGTTTTTAAACTTAACGACTAAGTGATAAACATGGCGGTTAGTAAATTTAGCACATTCGGGCAAAATGATCCCTCATGAAGTAGAGTAAAACGATTCCGGGATCATTTTACCCGAATTTTTTGGTCTAGTAAGTTTTCTTATTTTTAGTTTAATGATAAGAATGTTTGTATTTTCTTACTGTTTTCTCTTGAATAATAAAGTACGGCCTATCTGTTTTTGTAAATATTGACTTATAATCAACAATTTTGCATTTTTTCTTAAATTAAATTGGGGGATCATTTTACCCTACCTTAAGGGATAATTTTGCCCAACCAGGTAGGGTAAAATGATCCTTTTGACCAAGTTCATAATTATATAAATAACATTATTAGGTTTTTTTATTAAATACTCTGCGCATCCAAATCTGAAAGCATAATAATTGGGGAATCCCATAACTATGATTATGGATCTCCCTAAATCATACACTCGGTTTACGAGGAATTTTCCCGTTAGGGGGATCATTTTGGGCCATTCTCCCCTACTACTTTCTAGTAGTAGCCAGACCTCCCCTAAGATCCTGTAGTCACATGAAACCGCGCTTATGAGGATAACATGACTAGAATTCTGTGTTACAAATCCCGGATTTATTAGTTTTAACTAAGTTTTGCTAACTCTTAATACATAATTCGAACAAACAAAGAAGAAACTTATAATAAGACACAAGATTCATAAGACATCATTTTAGAGCACGGATCACTTTAGAAAACAAGCCACGAAGTGTTATGAAACGTGTATTTTGTAATAATGTTTCTCCACGACCATTACTGAATGCAATAATTCCAAAATCATTTTTGATAATAGAATGTAAAAATTCTCGCTCTTGAGTTGGAATATTTATTCTGAAACACTTGCTTCTTATGCGTTTTGCGTGTATTTTCATTCCATAACAAGATACGGAATGAATATTCTGTAATTGATATAAACGACATAGGTTGCCATGAATTTCGAAACTGTCAGTGTCAGATAAAAATGGCCGCGTTGTAATAATTATTTTCAGACAAATTTTAGTGCAAGTGAAAAAATGAGTGAGAAATCGGATGAATCAGATATGGAACTGGATGGTCGTGGAGAAAATATAGTCTGCTACTCGGTTAGAATGAAAATCTGATACTCGCTACGCTCGCGTTCGGAATCTTCCACTCGGATCGAATTTTCATTCCAACCTCGTTACAGAATCTACTATTCAGTAAATTTAACTGTTACAGCAGTTTTTCCGTTCAAAACTATTATTTTTTTATAGAGTTGTCATTACTACCTGTATTGTGCTAAATAATAAACAAGCCATGGAAAAACAAATTTTCGGCTATAGTTTGTACCGGTTTGTTCGGGTTTGTCCCCTCACTGAATGCTATAATATTAACTTTTAGTTAGTGTGGGGCACAGAAAAAAAAAACGGTTTAAGAAATGTCGCGTCAATGTCGCGAATTGTCGAATCATAGGCCATCTATAAGCCACCTGCAGTACTAATTTTGTCGGTATCATTGGTACAATGGGAAGTAGCTTTACCGACTTGCAGGCCGGTCGGTAATATTATTTACCTAATGATACTAACGGGAATATTTTAAAAGTTTAGTTTGTAGCATCATAATTATTTCGAAAAATATACCTACTCTTCAAAGTAACTGCTGAAAAAAAAATCATGCACTACTTGACAAAACGAATAACAAAACATCTTCATGTATTTTTCGTTTTAAAATGTTTGTGCCTATTCCACAATTATTATTTTTGAACAATTATTATTAAAAGAAGCATATTTTCTTAAATGCAACAATCTGATACTACAAACAAAACATTTCTAAATGTGAACCACAGAATATTAACAGCAAGCAGAAGCGACAATACCTGTCGGTACCTTTGATATCGACTGGTCGTTTTTCAGTGACCTTCACACAACGATAACGGTCGATCCACAACTTAATACTCCGAGAAAACTTGCTTATTTTCTACACTGAACGACATTACTTTTTAGTACAGGTGCAAATGTTATAACTTGATTTATTTTTCAAACATAAAAACTTAAAAAAAGTTGTAAATTTGTTAGTCTTGGGAATTAAGAATATTATTGAAGTAGAAAATGAAAAAAAATATTATATTAAAAACTTTTAAATTTCTAACGCTTTTACAGATTTGTTTGAGTTTCCTTCAATTTGTGACGGGCAAAAATATGTACTTATATATTATAAACATGTTATAACATAAATTATAGAACACTATTAGGTACGTCAAAATATATCGTGACTAGGTATACGTAAATATGGGGTGGCGTGAGATAAATATCATTTTATTAAAACGTCAGTAATTTGTTACACAGTTTTTTGCGCTTTAAAAACTACAGTGACGTTTTTGACAATTGCTTTAGTGTCATAGTTACTTACCCATGGATAAAAAAAATGTGGTCTTTCGGGGATTAAAAAAAAGTTAATTCACCCTGAATAAGTAAAAAGCTGTTGTAAAAAAACAAAAATTTTATTCAGAAATACATGTTAATTCTGAAATTACTAGAGGAATAATAATTACATATTGTTTTACATTTGTCTATTTAAAAAAACTTATATATGTGATAAAATTCGTAGCTTTGGTATAACTTTTTAAGTTCTGCATGTCCCTAAACAAAAAAGAGCATAGGCAAAACTAGTAAATATTGCGCTATACACGAGGGAGAGGTGACAACGTTAAATTCAATCAAGAATAAAGTGCCCTTATTTTTCACTGTAGAAAATTTTGTTATAAGGAAATGTTGTTTGCACTTAAAAGTTATCCATAAATACCAAATTTCAGCTCGGTACCACAAAAAAAGTGTTTTTACTTTTTTTTACGCCCCCTCGTATAACGAATCGATAGAAGCTATGCAACCTATAAATTCAATTTTTTAACACCTCTTGGGCAATTAGACACATAACTTACTTAAATTTGTTTAAATACACGAGAACTGGACGTTTAATAAAATAACGTCAAAAATAATTCAACTTTTCTGGTGTTTAAACCCTTACAATAAAATTCGTTTTCATTTAAATCTAGTAGCCATGAAAAATATTTATATTTGTGCTACCGAGCTAAAATTTGGTATATTTGGATAAGTTTTAAGTGCAAACAACATTTCCTAATAAAAAAAAATTTCCACAATGAAAAATAAGGGCAATTTATTCTTGAGTGAATTTAACGTTTTCACCTCTTCCTCGTATACGGCGCAATATTTACTAGTTTTGTCTATGCTCTTTTTTGCTTAAGGACATGCAGAACTTTTCAACCGCCAAAAAAATTTGGTAAGTTTTTAAATAAAAAAAACCCTTTGGTGCGAACTTTCTGCCGGTCACTATATAAAGCATACAAACCTGACATTATAATAATTTTTTTATGAGGCTCTCCTAATGAAGGAATGATTTCTTCAGGCATTTTTTCACATGTTGACGAAAGGTTAGAAAACTTTGTGGGTACTGCTTGCGGAAATAAGGTTTTTTTAATAGTTGCACTTCTTAAAAAATATTTTTCTTCGAAATGGTTTTCACAAAGCCGATAGTTTTTGTGTGCATTTATAATCTTTGGCAATAAATCTGGCCTACTGCAGGCGCCTATCCACAATTTTGCACTATAACAAAATATTGTATTTAAAGCAACATAATATCCATTATTTCTACCCCTTTTGAAATAAATCTACCCAAAAACTATTTTAACCAGACCTTTACAACTTATGTCTTATTCTTTTATTTATCATATTAACAATTATTCGCGATTAAACATAAAAACATAAGGAAACTAATAAGCTCCATCTTTATTTATCAAGCCTGTTAAAAATATGTACCCCAAAAAACTTTAAGATTAAAAATTTTAAATCTATTATTCATATTATAATTAATTGATTATCATAATAATTACCGTTCGTAATCCTTTGGAAAACTAAATAAACTTAATCCTTGGCCGGTTTTGACTGAACAATACGGGTAGGCACAATAATATCCAGACCTTTTACAACACAGAACGAAAACAAAATAATATCACAATTAGCTAGGCGCAACGTCAGCTCGCGGACTAAACACAATTTAGACGAGCACATGTTTTTTAGCGATACACAACATCTTTGAGACATGCGCGTACCAAAACAGGACCCGCAAAACGCCGAGCTGTCGCTTCTCGTTGGCTGTGTGTTCTCTGATGTGAACATCAAGTTTTAATTATTTTACACAAATTTTAAGTTTGTAATCATAAAAACCATCAACTAATCATCTTCAACAAAATAATAATAATAATAATAGTCATAAAGGCCTTAATTATTATTATTATTATTAGGTATTACTATTTTGAAAAAAAATACAGTATGTCTCTGTAAGTTTGCATCATATGGAAAACTGTTTTATTATTCATTTTACGAAAAAAAGTTATTCCTCATAAAAAGCTCTGCATGGCCTAAAACCTAAAATGCAACCATCAAATATCGAAATTTTTCAGTCATATACGAGGTTTGTCAAAAAATGTGAATTTTTCCCAAGAATGTAAATTTCTCCCAAGAGTAAAGTACCTTTATTTTTGACAATATCAAAAATTGTTATTAAAAAAAGTTCATCAGAACTAAAAACCACATCTAAATATGCAATAACACGCATTAAATTAATTAAAAAATTAAATGATTAATAATAAATTAATAAAATAATTTTTCAACATAAATGCGTAAAATTGCATATTTAGACGTGGTTTTTAGTTCTGATCAACTTTTTTTAATAACAATTTTTGATTATGTCAAAAATAAAGGTACTTTACTCTTGGGAAAAATTTACATTCTTGGGAAAAATTCACATTTTTTGACAAACCTCGTATATGACTGGAAAATTTCGATATTTGATGGTTGCATTTTAGGTTTTAGACCATGCAGAGCTTTTTATGAGGAATAACTTTTTTTCGTAAAATGAATAATAAAAAAGTTTTCCATATGATGCACACTTACGGAGACATACTGTATATAGGAAAAAATGTTTTTATTACAATTCAAACAAGAAAATCATCTACATATTATTGAAACGTAACGGGTAAAAAATTAACAATATTATTTTAATTTACATAATTAAGGTTGAATTTTCAACGTCATTCAATCTATTGCCAACCTATTACCTATTTCGCGTTGATTTTTTGAGTTTATTATTTTAATAACTAACATTTAAAGAAAATCAATATCGTCGGTACATTATTTAGGTAGTATTTGATATATTACAAAAATATCAATTTATTTCATTGCTAATTTTGGGAGAATTGTATCGTGAAAGAACAATGAGTGACAATGACATAATAATGTTAAAAAAAATCTTACCCGATATTTTTCGTATACAATTCTCCTAAAATAAATTATGAAATTCCTTGATATTTACTAAATATGTCAATTATTACCTATAGAATATCAAGTCGATACTGGTTTTCTTTAAATTTTGTATAAAAGCTATAGAAAACAAATAAATCTACGCGAAATAGGTTATAGGTTGGCAAGCATGTTGATACTCCCACCTTAACATAATATTGTACATTTCGTTTTCTTGACAACAGTAGCAGCTATATCTAGGTTTGAAAAAATAAGCTACACCTTCTGTTTATGACTTATGGTTTTAAGCCGTTGTATAAGTATATTCTTTATTTTATAATAATTTTATAAATAAGAACAGTCGATTCTGCAACTAAGTTTTAACATGCTTATACAAATTTTAAGAAAAATTGTTTTTTTGACATAATATACAAGGATAATCGAAAAGTTGTTTTTCTTGCCTAGCGTCAAAACACCTTGTGGAATAATTAGGAGGCATTACTTCAGAATATCGGTTTTCATTAAGCAGCAAATATTCTTTGCATATTGGTTTTTGGTTCATGTCAATACGTGCATTTTTGTTTTCACCCAAATGAAAAATGATCTTGATGATATCAATAATTTAAATTTTTCATAATTTTCTCATTGCCATTGCATTCAAACTGAAATAGACTATTAAAATGCAAGAAAGCAAATGTAATTATTGTAATAATCAAGATTTAATAAACAAATAAAGTATTTAAAAGGAAAGAAAAACACAAAGTCATCCTCCACAAAGTTTAATAGAAAAAATTATTAAATCATAGGTCTCTACATGTTTCGAACGTAGAAACGTTCATCCTCAGGAGACAGAATTTTTTTTATTTTGTGCTGTTATTGTTAGCAAAAGAGAAACTTAAAAATAGAACCTTAATATGGACTCAAAAATTGAAGTTTAAAAGAAACACGATATGAAGAAAATTGGAGATGGTAAAACCATACTGAGTATTTAAAACATTATTAAAGTGGGCGTAAACCAACCAAGTTACATAGGGAAAAAAGGGAAAACCTTGCCAGGAGGTGTCGAAGATTATTTAAAAACTGTCTTCAGAAATCAGACTTATCGAACATAAAACCTCAGTTACCCAAATACTCTTTCCTACGGAATATATCCAATGTCGTTATCAAATTTTCACCTTCACAATGTCTTAAAGAATAGTTATGTTCGATAAGTCTGATTTCTGAAGACAGTTTTTAAATAATCTTCGACACCTCCTGGCAAGGTTTTCCCTTTTTTCCCAATGTAACTTGGTTGGTTTACGCCCACTTTAATAATGTTTTAAATACTCAGTATGGTTTTACCATCTCCAATTTTCTTCATATCGTGTTTCTTCTAAACTTCAATTTTTGAGTCCATAAAAGCTTAATTAAGGTTCTATTTTTAAGTTTCTCTTTTGCTAACAACAACAGCACAAAATAAAAAATTTTCTGTCTCCTGAGGATGAACGTTTCTACGTTCGAAACATGTAGAGACCTATGATTTAATAATTTTTTCTATTAAACTTTGTGGAGGATGACTTTGTGTTTTTCTTTCCTTTTAATACTTTCAACTCCACTTTAAGTATGGACTATTTCTTCAAATTAATAAAGTATTTGTTAAGAAAGAAATAAGTAAGATTTTTCAACGAGTTTTTCAATTTCTTATTATTTTCCACCAATAAAGCCGAGTACCTAAGTACCAAGTTAAAAAATTAGCATATCACTCAAACAATGTCATGTTGACAGTGGCGGCTCGTTAATAAAGGGCTCTGGGGCGCCGCCCTCCCTGCAATTATTTCAAACAGAATCCAAGAATACTTTACTTAAAAAACCAATCAAGCAATGTATGTAAGCAATCCATTAAAATAATTCAAACCAAACATAGCTCTATTCCAGCGGGTAGGTTTTACTAAGCGCGGGCATAATTCAAACCAAACATAGCCCTATTTAGGGATGGCAACGATATATCGATATATTTAATATATCGATATATTTATAAAATATATCGATATATAAACATCGATATATTTATTTCGATATATCGCAAAATATATCGATATATTTTAAATATATCGGAAAACTTATTATTAAAATATCGCGTGAGCTCGTGCCCATGCTCGACGTTGGTCGAACCGAACTACACCAATATTTGAGTATTCCAGTAAGGAGTTTAAAGGAAGACCCTCTGGAACTATGCGGAGAAATGAAGGTCGTTTATCCAAATCTTTTTAAAGCGGCATTAAAATATTTTTCCACAGTGGCAAGTTCAACAATATTAAAAATTTTAATTATTATTATTATAATTAAGATTTAAGAATATATATCGATATATTCAAAATATCGATGTTTTTTATTCGATTTATCGAATGTATCGATATGTTCTTTCGATATATCATATGATTCAATATATCGATATATTTTTTTATTTTGCCATCCCTAGCCCTATTCCAACGGGCAGGTTATACTCATAGACAAGCGAGTTGCGCGCTCTCAAGCGGGCGACCGATTATTCGTCCCGATTTAACGCGACTTCTCGGTGAGTTGCCATGACGATGGAGGCGTGACGTCACCTACACATCGCACAACGAGCGGCCATGGATGAGCTACAATTTTCCGCGCCCAACAGCTGTTCGCCAATCGCGATGCCACGGTAGAATAATCGATATAATATTATGTACTCTAACGAGGCGACCTGTCGATCCCGCTGATGTTTGTTTATTTGTTTTAATTTGATTTATTAGTTACGTTATAACGTTGGAAAATGTCGTGTAATATGAAGGTCAGTGATTTACAGAAGCTTATTGTGTTTAGTTCTCTGAGCTTAAGTGAAAATCTTGATTTAAAAAATGCAGGGCGGCCACTACAAATATTGAACATAGCGCAACAAGTGCAATCAAAATGTAAAAGTAAGGCACAGTTGTTTACGCGTAAGTTTGACAAAGAAATATATAATAAAAATCCTGGATATGCGGTTGTGCCTGTTGTGAGGACAATTTTTTTTTGTGTCGTGTGTCTTCTTTTCAACGGGGATGATAATTGGACTATAAATGGGGTGCAGGACTTAAAACATCTTTCAGAGAAAATAAAAAACATGAAAATAGTGCAAAACATCGTCATAATGTGGTAAGTTTTGAGATGTTAGGACAAACTAATATTTTAACTTGTTTAAGTAGTGCTTATGCTGATGAAATTAAAATTCACAACGAGAAAGTTAGAAAAAACAGACACGCACTTTCGAAAACAATAGACATTTTAAATTTTTTTTATTTAAAACCAGCGCCCTCCCTGACTCGCTAGTCACGAGCCGCCACTGCATGTTGATAAGGGTTTGAATAATAATTTATATAAGGCCTGCAGCACTATGGTTTACAGTGTTTTTTATATAAGTAATAAAGATTACTACCGGTCTTAAAAGTTCATAATGACGATCATCTAAACCTAAACAAATACTATGGGAAACAAGGTTTAATATTTCTAACATGGTTGAATAATATGTTAAACCAAACTCCTGCTTGCAAGTTGTGGCTGAGTAGGTACTTTTGTTATTATAATTATATATTTCTACTAATCGAGACCAATTTACATATTACATGAAGTGCCGCTACCAGCAAATTCTAGAAAATGTCTGTATTCTGGTATTGTATTCTTCAAGAAAATAAAACTTGCTTTAAAATATGCGACTCAGATATTTTTACGGTAGAAGGATCTACATAATCCTTAATCACTTAAATTAGGTATGTATCGTTTCAATTGAACCAGCGTTTAACACCGAGTACCCCTGTAGCGTGTAGAGTAAAAAATCAGGAAAACGTATGCATGGAAATATATTAAGTGGTAGAAATTAATGCATAGTTGAGAAAAAATGTTTTACATTGCTTTTATGGGGTACCTATTTATTGAAGTACTTGGGAATCAGTGACAAATTTTAGGCAGGTGTATTCCCTTCTGTAACTACACTAAGTAACCGTTAAGTTTGTTTTAAAACAAGTTTCATTAAAACATAAATCATAAATATAATAATATATATACTCACTCAGTTATTACACCAAAAGATTCCAAAATTGTAAAATTCTGTTTGGCGTCCTGAGACAATGCTTTAACGAACTTCGAGCAACAACAAAATAAAAACTAACTAATCTTTAGAAAAAATAAAACTAGGTGTAGTGAACTTACTCACAAAGACTATAATTTAACTGGAATATGTATTTTAAACTGACTAATTAAAGAAAACAGAAGTTTTGTGAGAAAATATCATGACTCGTGTAACGTTGGGTGCTCGATATACAAGAAATATAGCACAAAGCGCTACAAGCTTTTTTCACAATAATACTAATGTTTATCGTTCATTCTTATTTTCTGCCTATATTAAGAATTTCAAGAATAATTATTTTAAACTATATTTATTTTCCGCTTTTTAGTTTGATTAATTATTAAAGCGTATTTTTTAGTTTTTTTTTAAACTGTATTTATTTTTTTCATTTTTTGGTTTCAGTTATTGTTAAGAAAAAAACGTTTTTTTGAGTAGAGATAGTCATAGAGAGGTCCGGAGTAGAGATGGAATACTGTCACTAATTTAACAATGACTTTTTGAAATGGCTAGATTTAAAGCAGTGGATCCATTTTTTTTAAATGACTAGATTAAAAGCATTGGATCCACAAACCCGATCAAACCCGCTTGGCCAACGGACCAACTGATAGCGAAAGAATGTACCAACACTATTAAACCGAGTGCTCGAGCCGGAACGTTGGTGGTTAGTACGCATGCGCATACGGGAGCTCTATCTCTCTCCCTCTCATACAAAGGATCTGTAAGGAAATTATTTAATTCCGGCGATCCTGGTCAGGATAATGAGATAAACTTATCAAATTATTGTATTGTCAGCGGTTCTTGATAAGTCTACAAAATTTAAATTAAATCGGACCGTTTAAAGTGGGTCAAAATCGGGTTCAAAGAAGTCGGTTACAAACAAACATACAGGTGAAGCTAATAAAACCGTGTTAAAAAGTGATTTGACCGAGGATTTAACGTAGGTAAGGATAGACCTGTTTTCCCTTTTCACACGAAAAAAAATTGGAGAATCGAATATCGCCCATTCCTAATTACAATGAAAATTTCATAAATTTATTTTCAACCAATTAGAAGGCTCCTTTCTGTTTACGTTTCTTATAGCAACGGGAGACTATCGCGATAGTCTATAGCCTATTAACCTAATTAAATTAACAAGTGATAATTTTTCTTAGGTATACTACTACGACTTAATTTTAATTCAAATGTCCAGTCATTTCGGAAGTGACAGGTGATACAAACCAGCAAGCAACAATGAGTTTTTTAGTCGTACCCGTGATATTTATTGTTACAATAATATTGTGTAAAAATGATTCGTTTTGGCAATGAATCAGCAAGTTCGATTGCTAAAGAAATTGAGCAGTTAGTAACTCATTTTTCTTAATAAAATGTGAGAAACATTAAATAACAAATTAGTTATCTAAAATCCAATGTCTTTATGGTTTTAAATTCAAATATAACTTTAAAAACCTTATTTCCGATGAGTTTAGTTTAATATGGCGCACTTTATTTTTACAATAGAAGTTGATTTTACTTGTTAGTAACTAAGGTTTATTACTAAAATTTTAGGAACATCAAAAGAAACTCCAATTTATGAAATTTTCTTACCGAATCTCCCACGCAGCAGAATTAATTCCTGATAATTTTTTTCTCGGTTTCACTCATGTTTTTGTTGATAGAAAATTTCACTCGTCTACGACTCGGGATAATTTTCTATCAACAAAACCATTCGTGACTTAAAAAAAAATGCTGCTAGGGAGATTATAAGTGATAATAATTATATTGAACTAAAATAAATTTATAGCAGAAATTTAATTTCACGGCTCATCAAGGAGTGTAGGGCGACGCTATGGCAGCCATAATTATCCTGTATAACGTTCTGTATAATGATCAGTAAATTATTAATCAATATAAACCCTGTATCCATTTATAATTAAGAAGCAAATCCGTATACCGGGCGATTCTGAAAAATTGACAATTTTATACAAAAATATTTCTTTTCAGCGATTTAGTTAAAAAGTTTGTTTATATACAGTGTCCCAAATTTGACACTGGTCACTGAGATCTTTATACATTGGGGGTAAGAATCTGAAGGGTAATTTTTTTCTTGTGGCGAGTAAATTAAGAAAATAAACGTTCAATTTGTTTTGAGAATTTTAAAACGGACAGATCGATTTTTCTTACGATATTACTAGGCACTAAACTCGTCAATATATCACATGGATGCATTTAAAGTGTTTAAAATCATGACTTCACAACTATTTTTTATTAAAAATTTACTTAAAGAAGTATATTATCTATGCAAAATTCTGACATGGCCACCACTTACATTTTACTAAATGTTCTTGATTCTCTTTCTGATAATTATCTGTTCATTTTAAAATTAAAATATATATATTTAAACTATTTCTTTTATCTTAAAATTTACCTAAAGCAGGTAAAATTGTTTAACTTTTCCAAGGCTTATCAATATAAACCTTTTTCGGTGCTGATTGGTTTTAACCCGTAAATAATAACTGTAAATTATCACCCGTATAATGGTAAATATTAATGATCAAAAATCTGCAACTAACAATTGCATGCAAGTATGATATTAAAGATAGACAACTTTTGTGTCATTTCGACTTCTAAATTTATTTTTCCAATAACATTTTAGTTCCTCCTATCTTTGACGACGCTTTAAATATATTGGCTAAATTAAAATGCATTCGATATCAATAAAACTTAAGTGGATTGTACTGGATAGGCGACTGAAAAGTTGGAAAGTTGGTAGTATTATTTGTTTACAAAGATTCCACAATTTTGCTTAAATTAAGTTAAGTTAAAACAATTTAGTGGCTCTGTGCAGAAGAATAGTAAGATGGCTCTGTTTATATCGTATTTGATTATGATCCTAATGTCAATATGATGATATTTAGGGATAGTACTAGCCCCTGGTTAGCACATTTTTTAAATGTATAATAAATACATATATTTTTATATGTTATACTATATTTTTCGCTGCATATTATTCTAGTGACGGGAACCCAACACGCTATTCAGTTATAAAATTAACATTATTATCTGTAATATTAATAATTGATTTGCAGAATTAAACAAAAAAATAGATTTTAGAAGTAGCTTTTTGTTTCTTTAAATTTTTTGTTTTCGTCACATTAACTCGACGATTCTTAAAAACTACTTAAGCGCCACCAATTGAAAGAAAGCTGCGACCGCCATTGATTATTCCCAAATATTAGATAGATGTGAGAGCTTAATGACATTATTTCTTCCAATGGTTTTCTTTACGGATCTTCCCAGCTCCTTTTAATTTCTTTCCATTATATGAAATTTAAGACATTTTTGACGATTAATGAAATGCCCCAAACCCGGTCATAATGTTTTGACTTTATAGACCGAGAATCGTTTTCATTGCATTTATTGTGGATCGCCCCTTGCGGAAGGCGAATTGCTATCCTAAGATAAATGAGCATCAACTTCTCCTGTTTTTTTTAAAGAATAAAAAAGGGAGCATTTTTTATTAGTGTTGATGGTACTAGTGACAAATTGCTAATCTTTATTGCTTGGTTGATTTTCGGAGATATAAAAGTTATTAATAAAGTTCAAATTGAATTTGAAAAACAACTTGTTAATTTCTTGCAAACTTTTAAATAGCATCCGCACTACGCAGATTCAAAAAAAAAATTCCTAAAACAAAATGTTCTATTAATGAGAGCGAGTTGATCCCAAAAAATCGGCAAACACACGGCCAACAGATAATCTCGAACTATTCTCTATGGAACATGTTTCAGTACCAATAATTTGCTAGCTATATATAGATGCCGCACGCCATTCATCTGCTGACAAAATCGTTTGTAGGAGAGAGGAGGTGAAGAGCTCGGTGTGACCGGGAGTGGGGATTACGTTGGTTCCGTTAGAATTATCATCATTCATATGGTCACAGCGGCGTCTCGTTTGAGGGTTCACAATAAAATATAATTATCCAATCTGAAATCAAATATTTTTTAACGTTTGTGACAAAAAGGGTAGAACAGTAAAGTTTAATGTATGATTGAAAAAGGGTCCGCGGAGCAGTAAAATTCAATTTAAGTTAATTACTGCTTGTAATAATTGTTATAAGGGAAACTTCGGATAGCTATAAATTTAACATTTTGTGAACTGAACTGACCTATAACAACTTAGCTCAGCAAAGATATTTACTTTGCTTAGCTGTTTAAAAGGATAGTATTTATTGACTTGCAATGATTGACTATGGGTATGGCCCGAAAATGGTATTGATAATTGATAACAGAAAAAATCGTCAATTTCGGACCACGGTTTTCTGAAATGTGATCATTCAAGTGTCAAAATGCCCATTGGCATTAGAAGTCTGGTTACTGATTTTCCTGTTACTTGTCATTATGAACTTTTTTTGTTATGAATTTGTTTTCAAAATGTTTGACTGGTAATTTATTATTTTTATGCAGAAAACCAATCTTAAAATAATGGTAAGTAAGTGTATTAGCATTCCTGTAAATAATCAATCCATTCAAAATTAGAAGTTATGTTTTCAACCAACACGGTGATTAGTTAAAAATTTGTTTAAAATGTTGGTCGAATACTAAAAGCTATAAAATTAATATTTATACTCTACCAATACATATTCCTATAAAAGTAACGCATCGAAATAAAACTAATAATATTAATAATCGTATATATATATATTTATTCTCAAGTAACTAAGTATAATTTATTACAGGAATTAACTTACATATCCAACTAAAGTATTTGCAGGAATTCTTATAATAAAAATATATTTCATAGATTATTTTACACATGCAGAAAAGAGACATGGCCTTGGAGAGAATTTGAAAATTGAAATTGTTTATGATAATTTTTTTAAAAATTAAGTTGCGAAAAATGTTTGCATGCATTCAATAATTTTTTACATTTATACGTTAAATATTACAATTTTATGCCAAAAATGTAAAGTATTAATTATTTTTGCCACCTACCCACACCTATGAATAGTTAATCCTAACCTACAAATAACCCAACTTTTTATGTACTCACCTATGAAAAGTAACTGCAGAATTATTATATTCCGCATTCTTGCACACTTCACACCTGCGACCCATTTTAATTAGTCTTCAAAAAAATATCACAAAACACTAAAAACACAGCAATTATTACACAAAACCGATAATCATAAACAAATTTCAAACAATAAGAACGACCAAACTAAACCCTTTATTTCTCTGTGGACCAAACGTCAATAAAATTATAAATGAAAAAAGTCACACTCCCCTCTGACCAATAGGAACGCGTCCTTTTCTGCGTTGCTAAACTGCATAATTTTTAAGGGAAATGTCTATGGGTTTTAGACAAAGATTTAAATTGACCACATAACGTCATATTTTTCTCTTCTGGAAAAAGGTTAAACCTAAAGATTTATGGCTTTAGGGATAAATATGTTTATGGGTATTATGAAATATTATTTCTATTTTTGAAATTGTAGATTATTTGTTCTCAATAAAAGACGTTTAGTATTATTACTATCATTATTGTGTTAATACCTACTTTTAAGAGCATACTACGTTTGGCAAACAAAGTGGAGGGGCGGAATTGGAAACAGGAGTTACTTCAGAATGGAATACGATTTTGTCAATAGGTTCATTCGTTATTGCTCTTCATCTTTAGCTAGCAGATCATTGTTCAGGACAATATTGATCAATGTTGCAGGAACTTCTGAAAAATATTTATCTAATGCCTTATCATATAATGTTAATCTGCAATAAAAGGAACGAACATAGACCACATAAAGTCGAACACAAAACAAGCGACGACGTAAACATAAAGTACGAATTCGCGCTTGACAAAAACAATAAAAAGTTTATTTTTAAATTTGCATTTCAAATGAGCATGCAACTTTTAAATATATAAAACAAAATAATAAAATATTTACAGATTAAACGTTTAAATATGAAAACATTATTAAAATAATAATATATGGTTGGAACCAGTACTAAAATAATAATTTATATTTTTCCAATACATTCCTCATCAAACAGTTTGAAAAATCACACCTTAGATATTGGCGTTTTGTTTGTTTTGCAAGTTTTGAGTGTCTATTTAGCGATAACAGTTGGAACAAGGTCATGACGTCGACCATTCCCGTGGACGGAACTTAGTCTGTACGTTCCTTTTTTTTGCCTTGAAGACTGTTAGACTAGAGACTTTAAATTTATAAATTATTCTTAGTTAATAATAAAGTAGATAGTATAAACATAATGTTAACAAATATAATTTTGCTGATTTTTAAAAGAACATTTTTTTTGGTTATACGAGTGATCTAAACGCTCTTTGGGTTTTGAGCTTACTATTTGAGGTGACAAATTGGTGCTATTCAGATGGTAAATTCAAAACCTGAAAAAAACGTTTAGTTTTATGTATTTAAAAAATAATAATTGTGGAATATTTAATCTGAACGCTAAAATAAACAAAATAATACTAGCTAAGAAATTATATAAAGAGCGATCCTGCTAGAGCTAAATGCAATAACGTCACAAATCGTCATTGATTCAAGTTTATTTTTAGCCTGGCCCGAACGATTCTTTGAGGGAGTTTTATTACATAAAACGGTATGATTAAAAATTGCTTTTTAAAAAGAGAAGAGAAGTGTTAAATTAAAATTCTATTGTGTCATTTAAGCCACAATATATAATAAATAAACCATAAAATAAAAACCAACACTTATCCTAAAGGGTAAAAAAAACTAGGGAAAAAATTATTGCTTAAATAGTCGGTTGCTAACTTTATTTGTTTTCTAAGGTTAACACAAAATTATTTGTTCTATAGAACTTTCTTAAATTACCATTTATACCTAGTTAATATTTATTCTCATAAAAACTTCTAGACAAACAACCTTATAAATAGATTTTTTCAAACGCCTTTTCTACGGATCTTCTAGATCAAGTTTTACCCAGGTATCAAAAATTGGTCAAAATTATTAAATACGTTTACTATAAAGCAATTTTATTAATAACATTATAATACAAAAAATATTATTAATAATGCCAGAAATGAATCGTTCTTGCGAATTTCAAATACATGGTTAGTTACCAAAAACAAGCAAGGACTAATATACAAAACCTTGAGTTGTTCAAAAATAGCCAATTTTATAATAAAAATGCATTTTTCTAGTTTTTATTTGCTTTCATTATAATGGGTTTAATTATTTTCCATGAACTTAGATAAATTCATGTCATCTAATTTCCACACTAAACGCCTTTAAGAAAGGCTAAATTTTAATTTATCAAACATGAATGGTCTCATGGTGTCCTCAACAACCTTCAGACGAACCACTTGACTAATAAAAATACTAGTTAAGTATAAAAACGCTTATGAACTACAAACTGTTTTAACATTAATACCAATTATAATCTTGCAGGTGGCAATACGCGGGCCTGATATGGTTATCTGTCTTGAATGGAACAGGAATAAAAAAAGACGAAACTCGTCTTGAAAAGTTTAGCTTTCAACATTATGTAATATGAGGGTAAAACACTCTGTATTAGTATATTGTATTAGTGTTCTAATTAGTTATTATGATTAGCTAGTATAACAATACTGTCGATATAACAAATATGTAATATAAACATTTAGCGTAAGTGGAACAACTATGTATGTGGCGACATGGACTAAGATTCAGAATATAGTTTGATGTTGAATATGAAACACCGTTTTCTTTGAACCCTTTGCTGCAACCTATCTGAACATCAAATTATTACATGGCGATCCTGCCAGCCAAAAAACCATAAGAAGAAAAGCACCGATATGGAGTAAAATGGGTAGTGCCAAGTCTAAAGAGGAAATAGTTATCAACCAGGCCTCGAATGGAGACGCAAGGAGCGAAATATCAAACAAGGGGTTTTCGCTGTCAGAGTACCTTTTACTAACACTTGTAGTAGCCGTTATCCTGTATATCATATATAGTGGGATTCTTCGTTATCGTAAGGAATTACGAAAAACTATTCGAAGAGAAATTAACAGAAGCGAGTTAAGAAAATCAAGGGATGAATTAATGACGGAGGAGGCAGTATAAAATTTTTTTTTAGGTTCTTTTTAGGATAATTATAAAGATGGTTATTACACTTATGGGAAAAAAAAAACTGAAAATGGACATAAGAAACAAGGCGATATGTAAAGAATGGAAAAAATTAAGCAATTTAGTAATTAAAAAGAAAAAATGTACTAAGTAAGTTATAGAATTAAGTAAATTGTATTGAAATAGGGACCTCTTTAACAAGTACTTTGCTCTTAAATAATTAGATTTGCATATTTTTCATGGGAGATAACTTAAACATAATTTTAAGTTCTCTAGCAGATGTCAGAACTTATCTAGGAAAATTAAATTACGACAGACGAAAAACATCCATCGTTTCAACTAAAGTTAGGGAAGCAAAAACTATTTACTCTCGACTGAGTGAGGAGGTTTCTGCTATTAATCAAAAAATAAAAGATTCTGAACTCGACGAAGCAGACATTGAATATTCTAAAAATACTATAGACAAAATTAAAAAAGTATATCAGGAAATTATAAATTTTGATAAACAATTCGCAGAAGGTTTGAGTAGTGATAACCAAGACGCGGAAAGTACAAATCGGGATAACCAGGACGCGAAAATTATACATTCAGATATGTCGGCTTTTGACCTGAAAGTGGCCACGAGCCTCTTGCCTGTAATGGATGACTCGGAAGCTATTACACATAAACTAATCGACGCGGCAGAATTTTATCATTCTATGCTTAACGATGATGGCAAGCCTATTTTAATTAAATTCATTCTGAAAACACGAATTTCAAATAATGCGAAATTGAGATTAAAGTCTAGTTACGAGTCTATGGATTCATTATTAGGAGACATAAAAAAAACATCTTTTAACGAAACAATCCGATACCGCCCTTCAGGCAAAATTGTTTTCCGCCAAGCAAGGCGATAATACTGTTTCTGAGTTTGGTAAAAATCTTGAAGATATCTTAGTAAATCTGACAATTTCTCAAGCAGACGGTGATTCAAGAGCTTTTGATATTTTAAGACCAATAAACGAAAAAATCGCTATAAAAAGGTTTACAGGTGGCCTTAGAAATCATAAACTCAGCACAATCATATCTGCTAGAAATTTTGAATTTTTAAAGGATGCCATTAGAGCGGCGCAGGATGAAGAAATTTCCTCTCAAAGCAGTAATCAACAAATTTTCAATATGTTTAGAGGAAGAGGAAACAACAGAAATTTTTCTGCAGGTTTTAACAGAGCTAGAAACTCTGGAAGACATTTTAATAACAATTTCAATAGAAACGTAACTAATAGAAATAACAATCATGTTTCTAATTATCAACAAAATAATTCTCGCTTAGGTAATGGTAATAGCAATCCGCAAAGTCAGCGTTTTCAGGGGGGACACCGAGGACGTTCGTTTACTCGCGGTTATCGTGGAAATTCGCGGAGACAAATAAATTTTGCTGACCAAGACATTAATGCAGGTCAGGAAACGTTGCCGTATGATGTTTCTAGGGAGCAAACATTTTTTCGTCCCTAAAGTAGAGGGGAATAGTCATAATAATATTTTTACTTACTCCGAAAATTACTCAAATTCAGTTTCTTTTAGAGTAAACAACAAAAGTTTAGGATTCTTAGTAGATACGGGAGCGTCATTGTGTGCGCTTAAGTTAGAGCAATTAGATGCAAGTATACCTTTACATAAGGAAAATCTTGAAATAAATGGCATAGGTGGTAGAGTATGTTCCGTAGGTTATGTATACTTAAATCTCGCTATAGGAAACATACAATTTAGGGAAAAGTTTTATGTATTTGATTCGTTGGAATGTCATACAGATGGTATAATTGGGAGAAATTTTTTAGGGAAGTATAAAGCTAAATTAAACTATGAGGAAAATACTTTAGATCTTTTCAATGAGGGAAAGAATGTTATTTTAGACTTAAATGCTTGTTGTAGTCATATATTAGTGTTACCTGCAAGGTGTGAAAGTATTCAGTACCTTGAGACAGGGTTAAATGAGGAATGTGTTGTTATGCCAAGTGAGTTATGCCAGGGTGTGTTTGTAGCAGGAGTGATTGCACAACCAGTGAATGGGAAAGTTCCGGTTAAAATTTTGAATACACGGGAAAGTGAAGTACGCTTGAGAAATTGCTTACCTAAAACTGAGAAGCTCAGCAATTATGATTGTTGTCAGTTTACTTCTCAAAATATTTCAGTTAATCGAGTAAAACAGTTATTTGACATGCTTAAACTTACCTACTTGAATAAAGAAGAGAAAGATTCAATAGATCAATTATGTGCTAAATTTGCAGACATATTTCATATGCCTGGGGATAAATTATCTGTAACAAATATTTATAAACAGTCAATTCAAGTCAAACCGAACACTCAACCAGTTTATATAAAACCTTATAGACTGCCTCAATCCCAGAGGGAGGAAATAAATAAGCAAATTTCCCAAATGTGCGATAATGATATAATTGAGAGTGCGCAGAGTGAGTGGTCGTCGCCTGTTTTACTGGTACCGAAAAAGAGTGAAACATCAGGAGAGAAACGTAGCAGATTGGTTTTAGATTACAGATTTTTAAACCGTAGTTTAGTAGATATCAAGTGGCCTATTGCAAATGTGGTTGATATTTTGGATTCTCTTGCGGGAGCTCTTTATTTTTCGCATTTAGATCTAAGTCAGGGGTATTATCAAGTGGAACTAGATGAACAAAGTAGAAAATTGACAGCCTTTACAACTGATCGGGGGCAATGGCAAATGAAAAGATTGCCCATGGGGCTAAAACTTAGCCCCAGTGCCTTTTCTAGGATAATGACAGTTGCAATGGCAGGTCTAAACTACGAAAAATGTTTTGTTTACCTTGACGATCTAATAGTATTCGGGAGAAATCTTAAGGAACACAACAAAAACCTTATGGACGTTTTTACTAGACTTCGTAAAGTAAATTTAAAACTAAATCCCTTAAAATGCGAGTTTTTAAGGAAAGAAATTCTTTATTTAGGTCACATTATTAGTGATAAAGGAATATCTCCTGATCCTGAAAAAATTAAAGCTTTAGACGAATATCCCGTTCCAAAAAATTCAGACGAAGTTAAACGTTTCGTGGCTTTTGCAAATTACTACAGAAAGTTTATTCCGAAATTTGCGGAGCTATCTGTACCCCTAAACAAATTGTGCAGAAAGTATGCAAGGTTTGAATGGACGGATGAATGTAACAACTCATTTAAAATCCTAAAGAACGCACTAAGTCAATATCCAGTTTTACAGTATCCTGATTTTGCAGAGAAAAATGAATTTATACTTCAAACTGATGCGTCAAAGTCAGCTATTGGAGCAGTACTCTCAAATAAAAATAATAGACCAGTGGCGTACGCCAGTAGAAGTTTAAATAAAGCGGAAATAAATTACCCTATTATTCACAAAGAACTTTTAGCTATCTACTGGGCTGTAAAGCATTTTCGGCCTTATTTATATGGACGCAGATTTAAAATAGTAACTGACCATAAACCTTTATTATACTTATTTAGCCTTACTGACCCATCCAGCCGGTTAACAAAATTTCGATTAGGCCTTGAGGAATATGATTTTTACGTTGAGTATGTGAAAGGAAGTGAAAATGTCACCGCGGATGCATTATCAAGAATTATCTTGACATCTGAGGAATTGAAAAGCATGAATAATGACATGATTGCTGTTTTGACCAGAGGACAGTGTAAGAGTATGAAAAAGCAAGATTGTGTGTTGGACAAGGATAATCTTAATGTTTGGCCTGATCAGCCAGATATTGTGGAAGTTCTTAAACAACCTAAAAATTGCACTGAGTTAGTTTTAACGACATCGTCCAAAATAAAAACATTGTCAAAAGATATAACTGAACACTTGGGGAGTTTTTATTATGTTCCATTGCAACTTAGTTTGTACTTTAGTCAAAATACTCGATCGGCATTGGCGCGAGACGAAATGCTGAGAGATTTGGCCAAAATAACTAAGAAAGCAAATATAAATGAATTATATATTTTAAAAAATGAGAAAAATAAAATGTTTATTAAATGGATAGGTAAGGAAATAAATAGTAATCCTAATTGGGGGGGCCCCCGTATAAATATTGTACAAGGAGCTAGCAAAATAATAGATAATGATGAGAAACGAATTATTTTGAATGATTTTCATTTACTTCCCACAAGTGGACATGCAGGCATAAATAGAATGACAAATAATATAAAAAAGTATTACTTTTGGCCAGGTCTAGATAACGATGTTGCAGACTTTGTAAGAAAATGTGACACTTGTCAAAAACAAAAGCATTGCAATCGTTATACTAGACAGCCCATGGTTATTACGTCGACAGCCAATTATTCTTTTCAAAAAGTATATTTAGATATTGTAGGACCACTACCAACAGATGTAAATGAATTTGCATACATCCTGACTTTACAGTGTGAGTTAACAAAATTTGTGGAAGCATATCCTATAAAAAATAAAGACACCGTATCTGTGGCAAAATCATTTGTGGAAAATTTTATCTTACGATATGGAATTCCACAGGAAATTGCAACGGATAGGGGTTCTGAATTTATTTCTTCCACTATGAGTGAGGTTTGTAAGCTTTTAAAAATAAATCAAATTTATTCCACGGCATACCATCATGAAAGTATTGGTTCTTTGGAAAATTCACATAAGGTATTGGGTGCCTATTTAAGAATTCAATCCGAAAATAATGATGCAGCGTGGAGTACATGGATTCCTTATTGGTGTTTCTCTTATAATACTACAGTCCATACTGAAACTAAATATACTCCTTTTGAACTGGTCTTTGGAAAGAAATGTCAGATTCCTAATAATCTAAATAATATGTTAGAACCCATTTATAACTTTGAGAATTACCCTATTGAGTTAAAGTATCGGTTGCAAAAGGCTCATGAGGATGCAAGAGCTAACTTATTACATTCAAAATTTAAAAGAAAGCAAAGTTATGATGAAAAAATTAAACCCATTCAATACAAAAAAGGCGATTTAGTACTGGTAAAAAATGAAGTGGGAAACAAAATCGCAAGTCCTTGTTTTCTTGGTCCTTATTTAGTTATCGAGGATGAATCTCCAAATGTAAAACTAATGAAAGGTAATAAGGAGATTGTAATCCACAAAAATAGAACTAAGTTATATCATAGTTAAGTAATTTCTAGGTAATAATTTAGTAGTAAGGAATCGGCCGGCCCTACTTTCGTATTCTTCTCTATCTGCTATTTATTCTAGGTCTGACTACTCTAATTTTCTTCCTTTTCTTTCTTCATTTCTTGAATTCTTATTGACTAAGAAAATGTTTGTTATAAGTATAGTTATTATTTCACATGAGTTAATTACTTTCATATTATAATTAGCAGGAATTTCCATTTGAAAACAAAGTGTAAATTCCTTAAATTGCCCGGGGAGGTGTAATATGAGGGTAAAACACTCTGTATTAGTATATTGTATTAGTGTTCTAATTAGTTATTATGATTAGCTAGTATAACAATACTGTCGATATAACAAATATGTAATATAAACATTTAGCGTAAGTGGAACAACTATGTATGTGGCGACATGGACTAAGATTCAGAATATAGTTTGATGTTGAATATGAAACACCGTTTTCTTTGAACCCTTTGCTGCAACCTATCTGAACATCAAATTATTACAATTAAAGTCTTGATTAAGCTTCATCAAACTTCATTGATTCATGAAGGAAATACACACAGTCTTGTTATTATATTTCCTTCACTCGTTTTAAATAATACAACTCGTACGAGCTCGTCTGGTCCTGGAAACACTTGCACTATACGACGAATGTTCCACAACATAGAAGGGGTATTATAATACCAATAATAATAATAAACGTCTTTTAGTCAATAACTTAATACAATTAGGCGATGTTTCTTGTGTATAACCTAAAAATCTCTTCCTAAAGAATAACCAGGGATCCAACGAAAAAATTCTCAGTACAATTTTCCCCACATTTTGATCTTTGCTGCAACGAGTGCAAATAATTTTGTGGCCACTTGGCCCAAAATTGCTGAAACAACAGCTTAATATGTCTATAACGGGATACAAGTGTACGTCGGTTATCGGGAACTGGTAGTTCTGGCAATGCCAATAACGACCGATTAAGAAATGTCCTGGAGTTAATATGTCCTACTCGGAATCTTTTGTTAGTGGCATTAATGGCCGGAGTTTACTATAGAGTCTACTTGAGTAGGAGTAGAGTAAAACTTTTCGTAAGTTAAGTCTACACCGAGGGGTAAATACCTGACTAAATGTGTACACCATAAATCTAGTTTTGTGATAGAAATCCACAGAAATCCACGGAAATCCACAGAAATCCACAGACATCAACAGAAATTCAGAGACATCCACTGAAATCTACGGACATCCACAGACATCCACTGAAATACATAGAGATCCATGGACATCTTCGGAAATCCACGGACATCCGTAAAAATTTATAAATTTGTATACATTGATGAGAGCATGTGCATTTAATTCGATAGAAAGATAACAATTTGAAGTAAGAAACAGAACTGTAAATAACTAAATATGCAACTCGAACAGTGAATTGGGCACAGATTAAAGCGGAGCGCAGTAATGCCAAGTATACTTAATAAAAAATTTTAATAATAAAGTTAACCGAGCATATAGAAATAAACTGTACCCTTCCCGGGGGTAACCTAAACATTAATTTAATTACAGGAACATCTTGATTTCTAAGTGACAGTTGTTTTTGTTCTCTTGAATAGCTCACAGAAAAATGCTCGAAAAAATGCTAAAAACATACGCAAAATTTCCTAAATGTAAAAAAATGTCTAAAATTATTAAGAATTTCGTCAATCTGGCATCACTGGCAAAGCGTTAATATCCTTCAAAAGAAGCGCGGTTGCCACATCGACATACATTAAATTCATCGACATCCATTGAAATCCACAGACATCCGTAGAGACATCCATAGAAATCCACAGACATCCGTGGACATCCATAGAAATCCACGGACATCCATAGAAATCCACGGAAATCCACATGGTTGTACACCAGAAATCCACAGGTGTTTACCCCTCCGTTTACACCAAGTCTGAGTCGCTTTAAATGAAATTTAGTTAGCCGAACATAGACCATTAAAGTGGGGCGATCGAGGTGGATTAAAGTGCCAGGTTATTTTATTTTCAATCAAATACTTATGAAAGTAAGGATCATTTACCCGATCTGCAACTGCAACTGTCTATTTGCTGAAATAAAGTTTGTTGCATTATTAGAATAAATATTGTAGCATAGACTAGCTCTAGCTTTAAATGCATTAAAAACATTTAAAAACCCATCAGCTGACAGATCGCTGACTAACTCCAAATCTTGAAAAGGGCTCCCACGACCAAAAGATACATATCCAATCAGACAGCCAAGCTGCCCTTAAGGCTCTGAACTCCTTCCGATTTACTTCAAAAATCACAATGGAGTACCTTAACGACCTAAAATACCTCTGGCAGCCAGAAACAACAAGGTTGAACTCCTATGGGTTACTGGTCATTCAGGGATAAAAGGCAACAAAAAAGCAGATGAACTGGCAAGAACCCTCTCTGCTCAAAATTTCAGCGGCCCAGAACCCGCCCTTGGAATATCAAAAAAAGCAACCAAAACAACATTAGACAGATGGGCGCAAAAACAACATCATCTATCTCGATGGAACGGTACACCTAGCCAGGCACACGCACGGACCATTATCGATAAGAAGCTGGAATGCTGCTATTGACGCACACCCAGTTAAAACAAGTGACCGGCCTACAAACAGGCCATTGTCTCACTTAAAAAACACCTTCAACGAATGGGAGTCTATAATGGACCCATTGAATGTAGACTTTGCGGTGAAGGGGACGAAACCGCCTCCTATATCATATACAGCTGCTGCGAAGCGCTAAACCGTAAAAGAATCAAAATCTTCGGAAACATTCGACTCGGCGATAACCTCCCGCATGACAAACTTGGAAGAAAACTACTGGACCTCGTAGAAGGAACAAACCTTTTCTAACAATACTGGGGCGAACAATAAGCCAGAAGGCTGCAGTGTAAGAAGCTTGGCCACACGTAGAACCCGACCCCCGCCTTTAACCAACCAACCAACTCCAAATGCATAGCCCTAGTTGAAAAACAGATGGATACGCAAACATAAGCCTTAATTAATTTTTTATTACTTAACTTACCATTCTTTATTAAGAAGGGACCTGCATAATCCAGGCCACAAGTTAAATATGGTGAATATGGAGTAACTGGCGATTTAGGTAAATCACCCATTTTTTGTGCAAGTCACATACCTTCACAAAATACCTCTTGTAATTTGTCGTCCCCTTAACGGCTCATACTTTTTACAAACACTAGAATGTACTGCTTGTGGGACTGCATGGAGATTTTTTAAATATTCATGTCTGATACTGAGTGTTGCTAAATGATTTTTGGATGGGATAATAATAGGAAGTTTACTACTCTTAGGAACTGATCTATTTTTTTTCAAACTGTAATTGGCTAGAAAAGTTTTGAGACTCCCCCCTTTTTAATCACAAATTTTGTAATTTCGTTCATTTTATCTATGGTAATAGAGCCCGAAGTTCTAATTTTGCGTCTGTTAAAAGAATAATTATATTTAAAGCGGTTAATGTATGCAACAATTCTAAATAGTTTAGAGAAATTGGAGAATCGCGATAACAAATGATTATCAACTGTGTTACATGGATAAGAAATTACGTTATTTATTTACCTTCTGGCATCTCCATATTGTTAAAAGTCAAACTTGGAGTTTGGCCAGGAACTGCTGGACAAGAAAAACCACTCAGGCCCGTTAAACCATGTAAACAAAGTTTTAATGCCATCAGGAGTTAATCCGCGGGAGATAAAATCTGCGGGATTATATTCATTAGGTTATGTTTCCGTTGCGACCCGATAGAAAGTCTTAAATTTGGGAGATTATGTTTGCGACCAACTGCTTTAATTTATTTGGGTCAGAAGCAATCCATGCTAAAACAATATTTTTTTAAAAATGTACTGATCAACATTTAAATTTTTAATAGTGTCCAAGTACCCTCCGTCGTAACTTGTTAAAAAATAGGGCTGCGCACAGCTCTAATTGAGGTATATAGTGATCATCTTTAAAGGTGCTACTCGTGATTTCGCACATACATACATACATAGAAATTACTTACTATGTTTTATTGTAATATGGTTAAGAAAACAAAGATTTTTATTATAAAAAATGGAAAAAAATTGTGAAAATTATTTATTTGTTTATTTAAATTTAATTATTTCCAATTATTATTGTGACATAGAAAACTAAAAATAATTTTATTATCTTGTCAAAATAATCAACGATCAGCCGAGGACCTCTTAGTGGTTACAATTAAAGAAACAGGTTCTTATCTTAATTTTATTGTTTTGTTATGATTTTTCAACTTTGTCGTAATTTTGCAGAAAAATTTACTCCGGCCTTTTCAATATCAAATTGGAATCATACTTGATAAGGTAGTACCTACATTTTAGAACAATAAAACCCCCAGCAACGGTGGTTTTTCAGCGACAAATGGGAAATTAATAAAGATTAAAATTATATTTTGGTTTTTTAAAGTTCGGTCCTGGTTTGTGGGATAGTTTCCATCGGCCAGTGGCATAGCCAGGTGGGGGCCAGGGGGGCGCCCCCCCCCGCCCCCCTTGCCGCTTGGTGCCCGTATGCAAGATAAAAATATACTTTAATTACACCCTGTAACATTTATTGAAATTGAAAATAATTTGGTATTCTATTATATGTATTTTGAAAAACAAACACCATATTTTTAATAATAATAATGGTTATAAAAAATCATAAAGCGCCCCCATATATGTTCGCCCCTCCCGCCCCGCAAGGCTGGCTACGCCACTGCCGTCGGCCTATTGCATATACAAGCAAAACTAGATTGTAATTGTTTACCATAACTTTTCGTTGATTGTGACCACTGGGAGGTCTTCGGCAGATCGCTTTTTTGCTAAAAAACAGGTTCTTCAAAGCTTTCTTTTGCCAAGTTACAAGCTGTTGACTTGGAGTCACGCGGATAATGTTGAGTAATCCATTTTGCTGTAGGTTAAGGTGCTGTATATCCAGCTACTGCTGCTACCACATTTCGGAGGATTTTCCCAATCGATTTTTAAAAGTACTATCTCATGTAGGCCCCTTTTGTGTCACACACAAATTATATATATTAATGAAACCTCTTCCTCCCTCCTTTCGTTTTAAGTAAATCATTTTAAGGGCATAGCAGGGGTGGTGGAATCTAAATTTTGTTAACAGCCTGCGCCTAAGTCTATTTAATTCGAGCAAATCGGTGTTTAAGTACTGAATAATTCGGAATAAGTAGGTAAGTATTGGGATTGCCCACATTTTGATGGCAATAAGGCTTACCAGCATTCAGATAAGTATTAAAAGCTTTGCAAGTTTGCTTTTATATTTCTTTTTAAACTCCCTTCTTAGGTTGGTGTGATTTATTTTTTTTTGGTTTTGTGAAATGTCCAAGTATTGCTATCTTGTGTCTTCATCTAGTATTCTATTTATGCCTTTATATAGTCCACGATTTTCTTTGGTATTTCCATTTAAGACATTCAGGAGTGCGCACTTGCCTAATCTAAACGACATTTTGCTGTCTTCGCTAAAATAATGTCTTGGTAACTTAAATTAGGGACTCTAAATTTAGTTTTGCTTCCATCGCCGTCGTAGAGTTTGGTATCATTCATAAATAGAAAAGTAATTAATTCTAATGTTCTGTTAAGTTAAGACGATATCCATATCCAGTGTTAATATTATTATTATTTTTAGGAATAAAAATTTGAAATTTGGTAACTTAACTTTTAAAATAGTCAATAAAAACTAGGGTTGCCATACAATCAAATTATCTTTATAGCCATATCTCTAATAATTTGGGACACAATGTATGAACATTTTTCCAAAAAAAAAAACTGTACCGAATTTACTAAATTTATTCCATGTTACAAACTCACACTGTATAGTCGGGTGAGATGGCCACCGTTTTGAACAGTATGTGCCTGTAAATTTTTTGTAATGGTTAGGATTATGACATAATTTTTTCGTAACAGCTTAACTATCATCCCAACAGGGAAGTAAATAAATAGGGTCAACATATTTTTAGAATTTTTGTTGTATTAATTATAAAAATAAGTTGTATGTGGCCATCTATCACAGTCCTGTGGGGTTAGTTGGCCAATGCAACAAATAAGAAATGGCCACAAAATAAAAATGAAAATAATATAGATAAACGTTAACATAACAAATTTTGATAAAGTTAAAATAATATTTTCTTCCTTGGTATTAATTTTTCTTCTTCTTAAACGCGGTTTTACCACAATTTTGACAAGTGTTCAAAAAAGAAGAGCAATTTTCATGAAACCAGAGCTGGCATATTATGCATTGCAACCAATCATCTTTCTTTCGGGTGCTGTTGTAGCTTTCTTTACATCCTGAACATTCAGTGTCATCTATCTCGGAAAGGGTTTCACTTTCCTCCAAAAAATAAAATGCCATCTATCCCTATAAGTATGGTGGCTATCTCTTCCAAATACTAGAGAGAGATGGCCAACGTGACAATCAAAATCTACTGCATGCTTTTAACGGTTTTGAGGGGTTAGAATTATCGAATGAACATCGTACTCACCTAATATGTTAAAATTACCGGTAAATTTTCTTCCACACATTCACAGTAGTAAGTACTAAGAAAGTATTAAGTATATAATTTTGCAAGGACGCGATAGTATTTTTATTTTCTGAGTACTCTTAATGTGCTGTGACGTGGTCGAAAACACACTGACCGTGTGTACATATAAACGTTGGTCGCCGGGGAGGACACTCAGCGCCATCGGACGGCGCGTTATTAAGTTTTAGCTGTTGGTCATCTCTCCCGGCTGGCCATCTCACCCGACTTTACCCTAGTTGTTATAATTTCAGTCCTGAAATACCGAAACGTATTGTATGCGATTTTACAACTGGAATTTTATTTACCACATCCAGGAAACCCAATATGAAAACGCGGATGCTCGAAATTATTTTGAGTTTAACAACTCTCTCTGTAATTTAGTAATTTAATTTAACAATCGCGTAGGTCGTAAAATGCATATTATTCAACAAAAACTGAATACCAGGAGTTTTATTATGGAATCTTTTGGTCAAAGTTATTTTTAGCTTTGTGAGGGCTCTTAAACCGGCGGTGCTTTAACCGGCGGTGATCTCCTTATAGTGTGGACAAACCTAAAAATACAAAAATAAAAGGAAGGTAAACATTCTTTTGTCAATATAATTTGTGTATTGTATCTTTAAATAAATAACATTTTAAGATAAGAGAGAGAGAGAGAGAGGGAGACGTGTTTTTGTATAGTTCAAAATTGCAAAATAAACGTTTTTTCACATAACATTATTTTAACCAACAATATTTATATAGTGTGACCAGTAAAGTCCGCATCATATGGGATTTTTTTTTATTAATAGCTTTATTCGAAATATGACTTTGGCATCAAGTTCTGCTTCCATCGAGATAAAAACTAAGCAAAAAAATAGTAGTCACGTAATTCGCATTATCTGTCAAATAATTCAAAAGTGGGGTTATTTCTGAAAATATCAAGAAAAATTATTAAAAAAAGTTTTTTTTAAATGCAGTTTCTAGCCCACATGCAATATTTCAGCAGCATAAGATAATTTTGATTTTTTAACCAACCACTAAAATGTATTTTCCACTTAATGAACACTTTACTGATGACACTGTGTTCTTTTTGTCTTAATATTAAGGTGTATTACTTTCAGACACAAACTACGTTTTCAAAAATATTTATTTTATGAAGTTACCTTATACAGGGTCAAAAACAGTGGCGTAGCGCTACTACCGCGAACCCCCGCAGTTGCGGGGGGGGGCCCGAAGACTCCGAGGCCCGAAAGAGCCTATTGCTAAGGCCCCGAAGTCCTGAGCGAGGGGGCCCTAACACAATTTTCGCGGGGGGGGGGGGGGGGCATAATTTGTCGCTACGCCACTGGTCAAAAACAAATAAACTTTGCCTCACATGCGACCAAATTTTAATAGCCCAATTTTGATTTTGTAGAAAAACACACATTTAATATGACGCTACTTTAAAGAAAATGTATCCGAAATAATGCATCGTCAAAACTAAGACGTTTTATGTAGGTTGCGTTGAGTCTTATTTTGCAAAAGTGGTGCAATTTACAAAATATGGGTAAAAAATTAAAATTATCTTATGCAGCTAAAATTTTGCATGTGGGCTAGAAACTGCATTTAAAAAAAACTTTTTTTAATAACTTTTTTGGATACTTTCAGAAATAACCCCACATTTGAATTATTTTTTGGAAATAATTAAAATTTGACAGATAATGCAAATCACGTGACTACTCTTTTTTTGCTTAATTTTCATCTCGATCGAAGCAGAACTTGATGCCAAAGTCAAATTTTAAATAAAGCTATTAATAAAAAAAATCCCATATGATGCGGACTTTACTGGTCACACTGTATAATATAGTTATAGTGTAATATTTTTTAGAGGACATTGTCGTGGTTTTCAAACCACAACAAGCATCAAGCATTGTTCTAGGTATGTATGTCTTAAATATGACCGAAGAAAAAATTTAACAGGATTGTTTTTTGTTATTTATGGTTTGTGGTGGAACACGATAATAAAAACCAAAACATTATTGCAAAAGCCTTTTTTCAAAAAAGATATAGTCGGTTTTGTACATTTACGCCTGTCTGACTCAAATATCGTTTAGTGTAGACTGTGTAGAGTATAGAAGGATAAATAAATAGATAATTGATGATAGGACGATGGCAATTACTATTAAACTTGTGTGTGGGTAAATAAATTGTTCGCCGAATAAATTGGATGTTTATGATGTTAAGTCATGTAGGCGTACTACAAACAAAAGAACATCTTACGAGGCGTAATAGTAATTGAATGTTTATCGCCACATCGGTAAAATATAAGCAATTTTTGTGTAAATTTATGCAGATGAATTTAAGAATCAGACTGTTTCTTGAATGAATGCCAAGGAAGATATGAATGGAGAAGTTTACTAATTTTGAATAAGGCAGGCGTGCTTTAGCAATTGAAAATTGTAGAAGAATTCTAAAAAAAGTGTTGCCATGCAAATACTGGTTATTTCTTATCGCTGTTCTATACCGAATGCCTTGAACTTTACTATTTCAGTGGTAATATAAAATTTAATATAGTTAAAAAACATTATCTTGATGTGGTATAACCATTTACGTTCTTGTGTCTGTAGGTATGTTCGTTTTTATATTGCACTAAAAATCAGTACTGTAATTCTCAAAAATTTAAATAGCTTCTAGTGTGATATTGTTCTTGTCGTTTAACGTTGCATATGACTATCTATTATGCAAGATGGTTTACTGAGATGATTGATGAAATTCGTCTATAGCTTATAAAATCCAGTACGAATGATGGGTTGGGCGAAATAAGAATCTTCTATTGCTTTATCTGATCTGCAAAGTTTAAAAAAACTTAAATACAAAGTAAAAATAGAGATAAAGATAGATTAATTCAAATTCAGGACAGGAAAGCTAGAAGACTCTGAACAACGATGTGACCTGCGCAACAAATACGTTAAAACTAATACTAGGGTGATGCGCGGCGATTGCCAATCGCTCCGAACCCCCACCAACGCCTTGTGGATTATAGGTTCTAATGGATACAATTCGTTTTTGGGGACACTGTTCTGCATTCCTAATTGTAAAGAAAGCGCTTTACTGGGAACAAAATGCGTCGCATTGACATGATACAATTTATTTCATAACCAAATTGATGTATTAAAAGTAGTTCATTAAGACTGTGCTGCTAATGGAACTGATTACTACCAATAAAAATACTGTTCTAGCAAATCTGGAATTGATATAACAATAAAGCGGGTTTGATACGCTAGCGATATATTTAATATGGGTTAATAAAAAATAAGCTATCAATATAAACTATGTCTTAGCAAACCTGTTGTATTACATATTAGATCATTTTCCTTAGTGCAGAAGGGCTCTGCCTATGTCTATGTCTGTGTCTATGTCTATCATTAGCTATTGGTGGAGCAGTTGTCAATTTTAGTTATGGTAGATACATTTTTTATACCGTGGGGTAATTTATGAACCCCCCTGGCTTATCCTATATACATCAGAGTATTACTATTATTATTTATTTAGAAGATGATATAATGTCCGCGAAAATAATTAAAGAAAGAAAATATTGTGGCATATCGGACAAGTGTGTAACTATTTTTTATATTGGAATACACAGGGATCCAAGTTCAATGGATACCATGGGGCGGGTAGACCACGACGGCCGTTTCGTCCTTGTTAGGACTCGACGGGCAGCCATAACCCAAGCAATTCCAAGAACGACGGAAAAATGTACTAAAAGCCTCCCTGTAGAATCAAGGCGGCCCTCAATACACCTTAGCGCCATCCCACGGAACCAACTCCAATATATCATCTTCTAAACATTTTTATGGCTTAAAACTCAAGCGGATTGCGCGCATTCTGGTGGGTGCCAGCGTTGATCTGTTTTCTGGTCTGCAAAATGACAGATGTTTTCGGTGAAAACGCAAATAGCGTTCCCTATACTGGATTGTGATGCACTTCGTAGTTTATTTAGTTGTCTACCTTTCGTATTACCAGTGTAACTATATTTTATATTGGAGTTGGTTCCGTGGGATGGCGCTAAGGTGTATTGAGGGCCGCCTTGATTCTACAGGGAGGCTTTTATTGGAATTGCTTGGGTTATGGCTGCCCGTCGAGTCCTAACAAGGACGAAACGGCCGTCGTGGTCTACCCGCCCCAGGGTATCCATTGAACTTGGATCCCTGTGTATTCCAATATAAAAATAGTTACACACTTGTCCGATATGCCACAATATTTTCTTTCTTTAAATATTATTTATTATTAACTATTACTATTATTATTATTATTATTATTATTATTATTATTATTATTATTATTATTATTTTTGTAATGCATAGAAATTTAGAGTAGCTATATTAGAGAGTTGTGGGGATTGGAGAGTAGAATTCATAGGGATGTTCAAGGAAAAATCGCTAACTCAATTTAATCGATTATTTCCAAACTTTAACGACTCCGATATGTAAGGCAACTTAAACCATGCGAAACCTCCTTATCAAGTGTACTTAAATCAGAAGCCATATTGCAAACAGCTAACATTATCTAGTTTAAAAAAATACACTTAACTATCCTTCCCGAATTCCGAGTTTACAGAATGATAAGTTTAGTGTTAGAATTCTGGGTTTACGCCTTCGTATACACTTATCAGCAAAAAAAACCTGACAAGGAAAACTATCGTCAACTTTGATATTTAATAATTTTTCTGATTTTTAAAACATTTTTAATGAAATTCTCGAAGATGGTAGCCGTATGTATTAAGATTATTATACCCGCTTTTCAATTTAAGAGAATATTGACATGTGTGATATTATACCGAGGGAAACAAATTATGCTTTTTTTGTCTTAAGTTCTTAACACCCTGTGGAAAAAGTTGGCGGTGCAATGCATTTTATATGGAAGTCGCATGTTTTCTTAACATTTTGTTTTCCCAATATCTGGTCTTTTTAAAAAGATATACCTAATCGTTTTAGAAATTACTTGCAAATAGAACATAATTTCTTTATTAAATAAACAGGAATAAAAATTTAACAAAATTAATAGCGTATATTGCCCCCACGAGTTCGAATCACATCTGTCATACCAGCGTGGTAAACTTTCAATACAGTTGGCAATTTGTTTCTGAGAAATATTGTTCCATTCTTCCAAAAGAGCAATTTACAAGTTAGGAATGGTCTCGGGAGCTGGTTCCCGTTGTCGAATTCGTCTCCCTAAAATAAAATATCCCAAACATGCTCAATGGGGTTAAGATCTGGGCAACGAGCTGGCCACTAAAACCGCTGAATGTTAACTTCGTTCAGATATTCGTTTACCACCCGTGCCACATGTAGTGTTGCATTATCATGCATTAGACAAAAGTCCGGTCATATACTATAGCGAGCAAATGGAACGACATGTTCTGCTAAACACTCACTAATATTATAGCGATCAGCAGTCATTGCACCATTTTCAATTATAACGAGCTCGGTACGTTCATTAGATGATATTCCAGCCCACACCATTGTACTTCCACCTCCATAATTCCTATAAGAATTTCTGTATCTCAAGAACTAAAACTGGTGGAGGTCTAAAAATTGGTATATAAGTTCCTTTAGTAAAATAATAATATAGGTATGACTATTTATTCAAAATTTATTTAGGGACCCTGTATCCTAATTTCTATGCCTATTGCTTATGCTTATTTTTTAATTGTGTCTCGGCCTTAAGTTTCAGAAATTTAAAACAATTTAAATGGTTTTTAAATTTTAACGTTTTGTCATCAAAGAACATCATCAATATTTCAAATGATCCTTTCTTTACCATTACGGCTCTTAACAATTATTTTTAGTGTTAAATATCAAAATTACATTACAGATTACAGATACATAAGACTATAGTGTTTAATTCGTCTTTTATTTTAATAAAATCTAGTCAAAGATGACGGAATAACTGATTGATTATTAATTCAGGTAGTTACTGACACCCAACAGGTGTTAAGCTCTACGGCTAAGCATTACGTCCATAGATGCAAGGCATTCTTTGATGCAAATAATTTTTGCTCGCACGGTAATTTGTAATATATTTTGTGTACAAATAATTTCCATAGGAACTTGTTGCACGTGGAAATTAAGTTGTAAATTCTTCGAACTAAAAATGGATGCTTACCGTTAACTGTACTTTTTGATATTTTCAGGTCTTCAGCTCCGCAGTGTCGCCAGTACCGAGGGGGCCGACGCGCGGATGCCGATAAGCGATGGCCCATCACGCAATCAGATTGGCGGGACAGGAAATAATCAGTATGACCCCGAATATGCACGTATGGAAGCATGGTTGGATGAGCATCCCGATTTTGTTCAGGACTATTTTCTTAGGTAAGTTATACTTATACTTATTACTCGAAAAACGTAAGATTCCATGTTACATTGATAAAAAAAAGAGTATACATTTTAATAAATAGCTCAAAATTGTACATATTAATCTAAAAAAAAAAATTCTGATTCGAGTTTTTTTCATTTCTTTGCATTTTTTTGAGAACATTTACCATAGTAATGTATATATTTTTTAACACCATCAGAAAGTAGAGATTTCAGCGAACAAAAAGCCCTCCGACTTTTTTAAAAAGCAGATATTTTGACGTGAGAATTTTCGATTGAAAATTAGGGTGTTTTTTCGATATTAAGTCAAAATAAGGTTAAAAAATAAATATTTTAAATCAAAAAAATTACAGTGTATTTAGGACATAAGAAGGTAAGTTTTCACCAAATTTCGTGGATAAAAAAATTTTTTTGTAAAAGATAAAAATAAAAAACCAAAAACTTGGTTATTTGAATTTTTCACATTAATTTTGAGGTTATGTGAAAAAAGTGTGAATACAAAAGTTGTAAATCTTTTTATTACCTACGACTTTGCTATTTAACGTTTTTCCATAGGACTTGTAGTTTTGCCGGAAATCAAGATAAATCGTTTTCTAACCTTAAAACTCCCCCCTCCCCACCTTCCCGACCTCGGATCGCCCGTAATTTATTTTTCTTTTCATTTTTGTTCTATTCTCTTCCTTTTCCAGTGGGTTTCATCCTACTATTATTTTTTTTTGGTTTCAAAAATTATCGACCCTGAAAAACGATCAACAACGAAAAATTAAAAAATTAGTTGGCAAGCTGTTTTTCTCCAAAATGTACCGTACCATAATTGAGCTGTAGTCTGTCAGAGTGCAATAAATATCATTTTTTTAATGCCAGTAATTCGTTACTGATATACTATGTATTAGGTGAGTATGGGAAATATTATAGGGCCGCCGGCAGGGAGGGTCAGGGGGTCCATTGACCTCCCCCCCCCCCCCCGGCTGGAAAAATATTTCTTCCCGTCAATTAAAAAGGCGATTAATATATTTTTAGCATTACCTTCAACCAGCGTCACCATTGAAAGATTGTTTAGCACACTGCGACGTGTTAAAACATGGCTACGATCAATCATATCAGAAGATCGATTGTCTGGGTTATGCTTATTAAGTGTACATACGCAAAACGTACTTAAGAATAAGGATAATTTTACAATAAAAGTTATAGATATAAGTTTGGTCAACACCGAAGAAAGTTACCGTTTTTGCTTAACGAATAACTTTTTGTGTATGAATATTATTTGGAAATTTAATTTGTATTATTTTTTGTTGTGTTTTCATTTTAATTTTGGGTAATTTCTTGGCAAAATTAGGGCGTGGCACCCAAAAGCTTTTACCCCAGTTACCGCAGCAGGAGGCCGTAACAAGCTTGGTACCCCAACAGCATTTTATTTCAAGCTAAATGAAAGCATCTACACTACTTCTATAATAAACATTTTTTTCTTTTTTCTTTCCCCCTGACTTGACCACTTTCACACGTCTCCGACATAGCTTTATCTAACTATAGATCTTCTATCATGTACACTTAAGATAATTTTTACAAAGTATTTTTAAAAATCCCTAATTTTTCTTTTCATTTCCCACCCACAGCCCACAGTGGCTTTGCACTGGTCCTTGACTTTTCAGTGTGCTGAAATATTTTTTGTCTTTTGACTATAATAAGTTTTTCACCCTTTATGTGTTCCCTTTGAAAGCTCCATTACGGCTTAGTCCTACTTGTTATTTTCTCTACGGCTAACAACATCAGCTTTTTACTTTTTACTTCATTTTCCTGATGATGAGTGTTTCTACACTCGAAACATGTCGATTCTATTTTACTATGAATCATTCTAGGTTAGCCTAGTTTTTAAATAAAAATTCTGCAGAAAGACTTTTTTCTATAAAAAAAAAACGATATGAGAAAAAAAAGTCCATAACAGCGAGCCAGATTAACAATATTTTTTTTTCCAAATCTTAATATGTACGTACAGGGTTTCCTTTTAGATTTAGACACCTTTTTAAAGCGAGAACAATAAGAGATTGGAAAAGCTTTAACCATAAAAGTTTTAGGATTTTACTGAATCATCAAAATACCTACTACTACAATATCGAAAAAAATAAGCAAGTTTTGTTTTTTAAATATGAAACACCCTGTATCTATTTTTATTAAAGATATAGATATTTTTTTCCTCATTCCAAAAATATAAAGTTTGTCTATATTAACTCCAACCGTTTTTAAGATATAAACGATCAAAATTTTAAAAGTTGTATTTAGTTTCTAGTCTAGAATGCTTTGGAAATCAAATGATAAAGTCTGTCGCCATTAAAAACAGTTGTTGTTATTAGAACATTTTTGTCATTGTTTGTTTGTCATTGTATTAAACGAATAAAACAATAACAATAACAAGGGATATTCTACAGGAGAAAAATTCGATATTATCCATCTAAAATATTCAAATAATAGAAATTTGAAGAGACGAAAAGCTAAGAAAGGAAAAAGAGGGCATTAATAAGAGATGAGGAATTAGACTTAAATGTCATGTTGTTCTTTGAAGGTGACCATTTCAATTTTATACTAATTTTTATTTCCTATACAATTACTTAAATGTTGTATTGCAGAAAATCCTGAATATTCCGTACCAGATACGGCGGTCGATTTTTATAAACCTTTATCAAAAATACACGAAATTTTTATAAAATACCGGTATCATCCCTATAAATTTCAACCAGGCCAAAATTTAACAAAAGCTCACAAGAGACAGCGGCTAGAGTTTTGTTTCGATATTTCAAGAAAGCTTGATAGAATTCTTTAAAACAAAATTTTATTCACCGACGAGGCAAATTTTAGCACAGTTGGTATATTTAACCGAAAAAATAAACATTTTTGGGCAACTTCTTATCTCCACAAAATTCAGGCTGTTAGAATTTAGGGTCGTAGGTGTATAAATGTGTCGTGTGGCATTATAGGAAATAGGGTCATTGGTCCAATAATTTATAATGGGAGTTTAACTGGCCTAAGATATTTGGAATTTCTTGAAAATGACGTTGAAAACATTTTAGAACAGCTTCTTCTTAACCAACAAGCTACACTAATTTGGCAGCGGGACGGAGCGCCACCCCATAATGTTGCCTCTGTTACAAAATATTTAAATGAAAAATATAGTACGTGGATTGAAAGAAACGGACTAAAAATGTAGCTGGCTAACAGCCCTGACTTGACGGTGCCGGATATATTTCTTTGGGCTATTTTAAAAATAAAATTTATTACAATAGACCAGAGAATATTCCAGTTTTGGAACAAAGAATTCATGAAGAAATTTTGCTGCTAAATAGGGACTGTCCAGAGTCCATTATGACCGCAATAAATCAGAAGTTATTGAGAAACATTAAAAAATGTATAATAAATTAAGGGGGTTATGTTGAAAATCAATAGCGTTTCATGTTCCTGTAATTTTTGTTTTATTTTGTATTAACTTTTATTTAAAATTTCATAAAATAATTTATTTTTAATTTTATTTTATATCGTTAATTCTTAAAAACGGTTGAAGTTAATATAGACAAACATTGTTTTTTTGCAATCAGGAAAAAAATATGTATAAATTTAATAAAATAGATACAGGGTGTTTTATTTAAAAAACATAACGCTTATTTTTTCGGCATTGTTGTAGTATTTTGATAATTTTTCTGATAGAAATAGATTCTGATGATTCAGTAAAAATCGTAAAACTTTTATATTAAAAATTTTTTATCTCTTTTTGTTCTCTCTTTAAATATGGGTCTAAATATAAGAGAAAACTCTGTCCTTTTAACCCAGATATGCCTGAATTATACTTTTTTTTGAAAGTTAAAAAAAAACTAGGTAATATTTTAGTTCAAGGCTATATGTTACCAAAAAAATATTCAAAAAAATATTTGATTTTTGGTTTTCTGAAAAGCCAATGTTCTTTTAAAAGGACAATAGGCATACCAGACTACTTAAATAAAAAATATAATTTTAAAACATTTTATTTCTAAACGTAAAAAAACTGAGTTATAGTGTTAATATAAAAAATACGTAACCCCTAGTTACAGAAAAAAGATCTACAGTTAGCATAAGACCTATTCTAATTTATTGTGATATGTTACAAAACACTCAAGATGTAAAGCCACATCACATTTTATACATTTTCTTTGAACTTTTTTATGGCAAACTCTACAACGTGTTTGTTTTGGTTGGGATACAATGTTGTTGGGTCTGTTATCTATTCGTGATTCTAAATGTTCGAACGAATTAGGCCTGCCTCGTTTTTTCCCACAATTTTTGTATTTTTCCAGCAACGTCTCCACTACTGTCCTTCGAAAATTCAAATGATCCATTTTCCATCTTGGTGTTTATTAGCTGCCAGGCCTTTTGTTCAGCAGCGTCAAGACAATACATAATAATAGGAAAATACCACTTTTTCCTTTATACATAGCTGGCCACTGGACATCTGGTAAGGATACATCTGTCTCAGGCCATATGTAGCTTTTCTTTACTGCTTAAAAAATACTTAAATGGATGTCATCTTCTTCATCCCTATTTTCTGTCAAATTTTCTCCACTGGGAGCATTCATATTAGTTCCAGCGGCAGTTGCGATAGCTAAATTTTCATCTTCACTAATGTCTGTACCTTTGATCAAAATTTCTGCTGGAGCCAAGAGCTGAGAACCGGCCAAGTTGTTTATATTTACATAATCCTCGTCTTCGGAATCTTCATCTGTCAAATCTTCGACTGAATTTATAGGAGGCATAATATGGCAATATTTATTTCAGAAGGTAATAAAAGTAGTCATCTTCTTCCAGACTTCGTAAAGTTCATTTAACTTCAAACCCCGAAAAATAAGAAAAATACACTCTAATGCCTATTGTCCTTTTAAAAGGCCACTAAAAATTATTGGGCTAAATACATACAGTGATGGGCTAAAATATGGAACAAATTCATTTAAAAATCAGGTATTCATTTTTTGAAAAAACGCTCGGACACGTCGATTATAATTCTTTCTTCATGTAGCATACTCTATCCTTATCTCTAACGGTTTTAGAGAAAAATTACATCATAAAAAAAAAATCTTTAAAAAAAGGTTAAAAAATTAGTTTATTAAGTGTTGAAAATGCAAATCATTAACTTCTTAACAATATGCTAATCTACTTAAAAACCCTTCTAAAACATTATTTACAGTATTTTCATTAATTTGCCTAATTTCATAACTAATTTTAAATTTTAAGTCTTCCAAATTTTGTGGTTTATCCTTATACACTTTTGATTTCAAATAACCCCAAAGAAAGAAATCCATGGGTGTAAGATCGGGAGATCTTGCATGGAGATTCTATGGGTCCTCCTCTACCTATCCATCGTTCGGGAAATACAGTATTCAAATACTCTCGTACTTGTCGAGCAAAATGAGGCGGAGCACCATCCTGCTGAAACCAAATAGACGCTTCTGGTAGATGAGGCTGATTCGGATTTGGAAAATCCGCTGCTAGTGTGGGAATTAATTCATTTTGAAGAAATTGTAAATACCGGTCTCCTGTAAGATTTCCATCGAAGAAAAAAGGTCCAATAATTCTATCATTTAATATCCCTGCCCAAACATTTACTTTTTGTGGGTATTGCGTGTGCTGCTCTCTCATCCAACGGGGATTATTTGTACTCCAATACCGAAAATTTTGTCTGTTTACTGAACCATTCAAACAAAACGTGGCTTCATCGCTAAAAAGTATGTTGCGATGGAAAAATAGATTTAAGTTGCAAATTTCCATCATAGTTTCACAAAACTGTAGTCGACGGTCGGGATCATCTTCGTTTAGCTCGTGCAGTAACCTACTTTTGTACTGATGGTACTTTTCTTGTTTCAATACCCGCAACAGAGATCGTCGGCTAACATCATTATTAAGGGCTACTTCAGTGGATGCACTATGAGGATTATCTTCAACCTCTAACAAAATGTTCAATTGTGAGTTTTCACTAATTTTTGGACGACCTGGCCGTAGACGATCCTTTACATTCCCTGTTTCCCTGAATTTCTTTTCAACTTTACTTACTGTAGATCTTGTAATCGGCCGTTCTGGATACTTAGCGTTAAACAAGTTACAAACTTCTTCTTGACTTCTTCTTTTGTCTCCACATCCAATTAAAATTAAAATTTCGATTCTTTGTGTTTCATTTAAATGCACCATGATCACCGTTTTTCAAAATTATACCTAAACTAATTTTTGATTGGCACATGACTTGCTACCGTAGTAACAATAATTCATTTAAATTTACCTGTTTACCTTTAAGTAGGTACATGTACCTTTTTTTAAAGATTTTTTTTATGATGTAATTTTTCTCTAAAACCGTTAGAGATAAGGATAGAGTATGCTACATGAATTATGCGCAGAATTTGACGTAGAATTAGGGTAATAAGTAAAAATAGGGGGGTTCTATTTAAAAAACAAAAAAAATTTGCTACATCTACTTTTTGACATACCCGGTATAATTTCTTTTTAAGGCAAAAAATCCGGAAGAAAGAATTATAATCGACGTGTCCGAGCGTTTTTTCAAAAAATGATTACCTGATTTTTAAATAAATTTGTTCCATATTTTAGCCCATCACTGTATGTATTTTTTATTATAACCTCAGTTTTTCATAAAAACCCAAAGGTATAACCATTTGACCTAACAAATATGTAAAAAAAATAAATCTTTGCAAGCTAGCACTTACCCTACTAGCTTCAAATCAATAGGCTGCGTCATTTTCTAAAAATCACAAACTTTGAAATATTCTAATTCACTTAAAAAACGTTATAGCACCAAGTAGGATCATAAGACATGTGATTTGGGATGTTAGTATTGCCATCTTTTGTTGATAAGCTTTATTAGTCCATAAAGCTATTTTAAAAAATCCGTTACAAAATGTCCTTTTAACTCTTTGATGCACGATGGTCCAAAAATTGTACCACAAAAAATTTCGGCAAGTTGCATTGTGGTACATACGGTGTACCACATACAAATATGCAAGTTATCTGCTGCACAACGACACAATAAATGTACCATGCGTCGCAACGTGCAAATCATTAGAATATTGTAGATATTTACCACGTGTGCGTTGTCTGAGTTTGATCCTACAGTAAACTATTAAAAGTAAGAATCATTTTTTATTTGTTATTTCCAAAGTGTTTTATTACATATACTAAGATACTTTAAAACGGCAAATGAAAAAGGTTCTTTGTTTATTTTGTTCTAACCTATGAAATAAACAAATCCAAAAAATATACCACTATGCAACTAGGGTGTATACCGAGGTGTATACCTTTTTATTTGAGATTTTATTATGAGCTCTAGAAACCAATAACCATTGGATTTCAAGTTGGTTGGAATGAGTATAAAGGAATTCTATCAAGAAATAGACGCGATAGAAGATATTCCAAGTGATCAGAATTCGGTAACGTCTGATGAAGAGGACGACGACCATGTACAATTTGGTGTATAGACAGTGGATGATGTAGCTGTAAGCGAGTCGGACGATTCTGATGATGACGTACCCCTTCCTAGACTAGTTACGATTACGAAGCATATTACTTGGTCAGCAACCAATTTTTCTGTAAAGCGCCCTTGTCCTTTTACTGAACCCAGTGGACTTTCCGAAAATCTAGTCAATATGACTTTCACAATCCGTCATAAATTACGTTTTGGGGTTTCTATTTTATTTATAAGATTAATTATGTTGTCACAATCAGTATTTTGTACCACACTTTCGTTGTTTTCTTATAATTATTTTTTTACTTTAAAATAAATAAGTACTTTCTTGATTTCATTTTCTTTTTTACCCAAAATTTTCAAAAACCCTATCCGCACAATGGTACCAAATATGTACCACACATTATCTGTCAATTTGACAGTTCAATTATAACATAAAATATATACTAAAAGGCATATTTTACCTATACGAATTATTTATAGACAAAAAAAATTGTATATCTAAAACATTTATTTCTCGTGCAACTAGGGCCTGGAAAAACCTAAAATATGCGTGCAGCAAAGAGTTAAAAGGACAATAGGCATATCTGGGTTTTAAACTTATTATAAAATTTAATACACTGATAGTACCGATTATTTTATGTTGTTTTTTAACACAAACAATCAGCATTCATAAAATTACATATACCTAATTAAATATATCGCCAAAGTTGAGTGTTATTCCTTAGACAATTTTAAGACAAAAATTTTATATAAATATTAAACATAGGTTCTAAACGGCTTTGTTTTTATTATAGGCTGTTGGGATATATTATTATATACTTTTTTTTCCATCTTAATAGGATTTTAGGATTTAGCAATTAAAATTATACAAAAGTAATTTCTTGAGTTTTTCGCGCAGATTAGCTGTTTTCGATAAAAAGCAAAAAAATATGAAGTTATGCATAACATTATTTATTACTGCAATTTAATTAATATCATTAATTTATTTGTACTTCATAACTATTTGAAAGTAAATGAGCTAAAAATATTATAAAATAAAACGAATTTCTGGTTTCCGTCAGTGGCGTAGTTAAGGTAAAAAAAATGTAAAAAACAGAAAAGTCTCTACGTAAACTTACCTTTCTGTAGTTCTATAAATTTGATTTTTATAAAATTATTAGTATGCCAAAATAAAACACAAAAAAGAAAGAACTATATTTTTAGTTAACAAGAAATGTTTATTCTTATTAAAAAATTAGTAAAAAAACATTTAACAATAAGGATATATCATATATCTCTTGCTAAAAGCGTCTAGCCCATAGACATTTACCTTTAGGTCAGCAAACAATAATCACGAAAGTGGCAAATTTATGGCCTTGCGCATGTAAACAATGCCTAATATACTCAAATATACTGAGGCATCCATACGCACTGCAAAATTCTCATTTGAACGAATGAAAAGATAAAGTCGATTCAGCCAGTAAACCTGCAAGATGGCCGACATGTCATATGACAAAAGTCATATTCCAGCTATTTAATTTTTAGTAAGAATAATATTGGCAGCAATAGGTCAGGATAATGTCTAAAAATACTTACCGGCAACACAATAGCACAATGGAATAGCTCTGAAAAAAACTGTTTTTAGAATTAAATAAAGTTTCAAGGCACAAAAATGGATAAAAACGAATTAAAACGGTTCGTGTTGTTTAGCACCGGTATGTGTCTCTCTTTATCATGCATTTAACTCGATACGAAGAAACAAGAAATATATATGATTTAGGGACTTAATAATAGTTGCTTTTACTTATGTTTGGAATTGAATTTTAATAATTTCTGGTGTGAAATTCTAGTAACTTTTTGCCTTAATTTATTTGTGATTGGATAGCGCTGACATGGATTATCCGCCGCCATCTTACAGGTTTACCGGCTGAATCGACTTTAGACAGGTTCAGGCTTGACAGTTTGAAATGCCGTACTAAAAGCCTAATGTTGTGGTGCAAAGATTGTAAGCCCGTATTCCACGGGGCAAGTCATTAATAATAATAATAATTATTATTATTTCTCCAAATGAAAGGTAATACAGGGCACTACAATAATTGGTAAAAATGTTAGAGTCAAGAAATTGTAAAAGTTGATCTTCAATTTATTTCCACGTGTAAACGCTAAAATTTCCCCCAAGTTCTTGGCACAATTATTTTCTAGAAATCGGAACTTGTTCTAATTTTTTGACCAAGTTGGGGGAAAAGGTTATGATTTCTGGTGTTTTTAACACGCTTTTATTAGCTGCGCGCCTTTTGTTCTGGCGCCTTGTGTTCTGACGCCTTTTGTTCTGGCGCCTTTTGTTCTGGTGCCTTTTGTTCTGGCGCCTTTTGTTCTGGCACCTTTTGTTCTGGCGCCTTTTGTTCTGGCGCCTTTTGTTCTGGCGCCTTTTGTTCTGGCGCCTTTTGTTCTGGCGCCTTTTGTTCTGGTGCCTTTTGTTCTGGCCTGGCATCCTTTTGGTTTACCTGAACGTATGAGAATAATAGGAAAAACAAAAACCAAAATCGAAAATATTTTGTACATAAACTAATAATTTAATGTTTTGGTGGCGCCCGCATGCGCAATGAAAAACAACTTGTTATTCGGTGCCGCCCGGCGATGGCCAAACGGATGGGGCAATGGAACCCGAACGAGCTGAAATAAATAGAAATATATTTGAAGGAAATAAATTGCTTTAGCAAAAGTACTTTAGTTAATACAGCTGTGCTATATAATTCGGTTTTCTGGTGCAAATACAAATTTTTTGTTATCATAACTCAATTTTTGGATCTTTGAAATGATTTCTCCTTAGTTAAGAAATTTAATAGACTAATTTTTTAAATTATTATTTTTCCAAGCAAAAAACTTAATCTAAATAATCTTACTTTCTATTTATTATTTTTCCTACTTGAGCACAAAGTACCATCATTGACAAAAAAACGTGGCACCCAAAAAATTTTCATCTGCGGCGCTACTATTTATTTTTCCTATTTGAAAAGCAAGTCACATAATTGAAAAAAGGGCGTGGTACCCAAAAAAATTTCGCCTGCGGCGCTATTTTTTTCCCATCATGAATACATGCGGACGCCTTTGCCATCCTATAGCCCGTCACATTATATAGACCCAGTCCGTCCCTGTTTGCTTGTTTGCTTGTTTGCTTGTTTGCTTGTTTGTTTGTTTGCTCATAACCGACTTCTTTGAACCCGATTTTGACCCACTTTATACGGTCAGATTTAATTTATATTTTGCAGACTTATTAAAAACCGCTGATAATACAATAATCTACACGCGAAAAATTCCCCTGTCAAATTTTGACAGCTATCTGGTACAAAACAAAGAAGCGATTTTGACGAAACAAATTATGGGGTCGTATAGTATTCGATGCGGAGACTTCGGGAAAAATAAGCAAAAAATTCTCCTGTCAAAATTTGACAGCTGTCAATATGTCAAATCGTTTAAAAAAAATGATATTAAGGTCGTATGTATATTAACGGTGGAAAGTTGAAAAAAATACGCAAAACATTCTCTTGTCATAATTTGACATTTGTCAATATGTCAAAATTATTACAATAACCGATAGCATTGAATATCAAACTATATAAGAATGACGGATGTCCGAGAAAAGTTGACAACCCATTTTTTGACGTATTGGAGCTGGTTTGGCCGCCATTGTGGAGTTGATCGTAACCCTAACCTTAAATCTGTCGCCTGTCTGTCGTTATAATGCAGCGCCTCGGCAACAGATGTCTCAAATTTACTGATGAGATGTCGTGGTGTTGCCGCATATCGTATTTTATTGGAATTTTTAAGAATTCAAGCATTTTTAACAGAAAATAAAATAGGAGGTTCTCAATTCCAGCCGAATGTATGTTTTTGATTATAATATGTACGCTGATTACTCCGGGGTAATTGGACCGACTTTCATAATGGTTTTACCGTTGCATTAGGTGTTAAATAATATTAAACAAATAAAAGTAGATAAAAAGCGACAGCAAGTATAACTAAAATTTTAAGATTAATCGACTTACTTTAAGGATGATTAATCTAAATTATTCGAGCGTCGTAGTTCTTCTATAATAGTGTTGGTAGGTAGATAAAATGTACCTACCAACACTATTATAGAAGGACGAAGACGCGAAGAATAATAGGTTTTATTTCGTCGAAAAATAGCAAAATACATATTACACTAATACAAACAAACTGAATGTTTCTTAAGTAAAAAAGTAAACCTACTTATTTTAACCATTTTGAGAAGTAGTAATAATTGCAAATAAAAACCAAGTTATACAAACCGCACATCATTCATAATTTACCCGACATATACGTTGTAGCCTAGGTAGGTATTGAATAGTGAGAGTCGTCATTTAGTTCTGTTAGAAATAGAATACATGGCGGTCAATATGTTTTCATGTAATTAACGTTGGGACGTCAAAAAGTTGAAAATATTATATGCTACAAAGCAATTAAAAATGGGGACATTTTTAAGTCTAGACTATACTATAGGTAGGAAAATAAATGTAAGCTACTTAAATCTAGGATAGGTGTAGGTACTTATGTGAAATCAAGTTTTACGATAAGCTATAAAAATAAATTTAAAAAACTCATGCAGCAAGTCAAACAGACAGGCGGCAACAATGTTTTAATTTAGCAGTGAAAAGGTTAGTCGCTTTCTTGTTGGTGAACTCATTGTGCCATCTATGAATTTAACGTAGCAAATTTAGGGAATCGGCTCATATGGCCTTCTTATAGTTTGATATTCAATGCCGATAGTAATGAAACAAACGTGGGGTCGTATAGATATTCTAAGAATAGAGAAAAATTAAAAAATAAATTCTACCCGTCAAAATATTTTTTTTTTTTAATTTTGAAAATTTTTGTCGTTTGTTCGGGTTTGTATGTATGTTTGTTTGTAACCGACTTCTTTGAACCCGATTTTGACCCACTTTAAACGTCAGATTTAATTTAAATTTTGTAGACTTATCAAGAACCGCTGACAATACAATAATCTACTAATCTAGCTCAATCTACTTAACAATAACTCAAACTAAAAAATGAAAAATAAATATAGTTTAAAAAAACTAAAAAACACGATTTAATAATTATTAATCAAACTAAAAAGCGGAAAATAAATATAGTTTAAAATAATTCTTGAAATTCTTAATATAGGCAGAATATAATAATGAACGATAAACACTAGTATTATAGTGAAAAAAAACGAATGGGGCGCTTTGTGCTATATTTTTCGTATATTGAGCACCCCACGCTTTTTTCACAATAATACTAATGATTATCATTCATTATTATTTTCTGCCTATATTAAAAATTTCAAGAATTATTTTAAACTATATTTATTTTCCGCTTCTTAGTTTGATTAATTATTAAAGTGTGTTTTTTAGTTTTTTTAAACTATATTTATTATAGTGGCTGCCAACCTATCAGATTTTGAGGTTAAAAACTAATGTTTAGTTTCTAAAATTCGTTTAAAAATGAATCATCAGGTTTTTAGTTTAAAAAGCAAGTCAATTAAAATTACCTTATCAAATCAAAAAAAAAAAAACACCAAGCTTCAATGTTACTCGGTAACATTTAACAATTTGCAAAAATTTGGGTACGTGTAAAAGAAAACTTTTAAGCACTATTTCTTGATCAAGAATTGAAAAAAGTTTTCGGTACCAGTCATTGTTTATAGTAGAAACGCAGTCACTTAATTACAAACTACACAACACGCAAAAACTAGAAATCCGAAATATTAAATACCCACAAAATCCACATCAAGCGAGTTCCGAGAGCTTTTAATTTAAACGTTTATTTAACAACTTAGTTAAATAAATATTTATACGATGCTATGCTATTTAAAAGAAGCGAAATGAAAGTACATAATAGCAAGAAATCCACAGAGAAAACATAACAACAAAAATGGCGCCGCATCACCGGTTCTGAGTGTATTTATATGATATCGATAAGGAAGAAAAACCTAATAACAAGAGGATTACGCGCATCCCAATCCCTGTTGGGCGCAAAGGCATCTGACCGGCGAGCTGTAGGTACAAACGTATTTTTCACATAAAACTTAACTTTGTGTTTGCGCAAGAGTATATAATTTATATATATTGTATACAGTGTCCGCAAGAAAGTCCGCATCAAATGGGATTTTTTTTTATTATAAGGTATAGGTAAAAATTGAAAAGGCAGTTAGTTTTTGCTTACCTAAAAACCAAAAATGACGTATACTGAAGCAGCTGCACGACTTGCGTTACCTGTCAAATTTGACATTCTTAATAAAATAGGTTCAAAAATGCCCTTATTTACCAAAATATCGAAAAACTTTATTGAAAAAAGTTGTTTATTTAGGCATTTTTAGTCTCTGTCCGAAATTTTGACTGTCTGATGGTCTAATACAATTTTTATTTTTTGCCAGGTTCTTGAAAATTTTGATCAACCCTCGTAGATTAACTTTTATACATCGATGTAAAACCATTTGCCTTTACTTCATTTGTAATCTTAATGCAATTTTGTGTAAAATTTTTGTTTCCTATTATTTGTTTTGCTTCAAAAACTGAAATTGTTATTGATTAGTATGTAATGTTTCATGCAAAGTTTATCTAATTACATCAGTTTTGCCAAAACCGACGTTTCCTATTTTTCTTAAGTTAGTAAACAGATGTACAAAAAGAAAATATTAGGAAGCTTTCGTTGAAATTTTACTTAATTAATATTGGATTAAAAAGAATATATATTAATCGCTCGAAACATTTTATTCAACAAAAATATAGTTTAATATAATTAATTTAATTTAATATTAATTAAGTAAAATTTCAACGAAAGCTTTTAATATTTTCTTTTTGTACATCTGTTTACTAACTTAAGAGAAATGAGAAACGTCGGTTTTGGCAAAACTGATGTAATTAGATAAACTTTGCATCAAACATTACATACTGATCAATAACAATTTCAGTTTTTGAACCAAAATAAATAATAGGAAGCAAAAATTTTACACAAAATTGCATTAAGATTACAAATGAAGTAAAGGCTAATGGTTTTACATCGATGTATAAAAGTTAATCTACGAGGGTTGATCAACATTTTCAAAAACCTGGCAAAAAATAAAAATTGTATTAGACAGTCAAAATTTCGTATAGAGACTAAAAATGCCTAAATAAACAACTTCCTCAAATAAAGTTTTTCGATATTTTGATAAATAATGGCATTTTTGAACCTATTTTATTAAAAATGTCAAATTTGACAGGTAACGCAAGTCGTGCAGCTGCTTCAGTATACGTCATTTTTGGTTTTTAGGTAAGCAAAAACTAACTGCTTTTTCAATTTTTACCTATACCTAATAATAAAAAAAATCCCATTTGATGCGAACTTTCTTGCGGACACTGTATAGTATATAAGTTGTACGTATTAAAAGGTAGGTATATGTCTATGGTCTAGTCGCTCTTAAATTGCCTTGGGCTATTCCATTAACAAAATGCATATCGGCAATTTCTGTGTTTGTAATTGAACCATTTTCTAATATTAGTTAGGTACGACTTTTACATCTTAAAATTATGCGGGCTGTCAATTTTGTTTATAGAATTGGTTTTTCTTCCACATTGCTACTTTTAAAACATTATATAAATAAAGTTATGCATAATTTTATATTTTCTCGTTTTCATGGAAAACAGTTAATCTGAGGCGGAAATGACTTTCGTCCAATTTTAATTGCTAAATCATATCAGATTGAAAAAAAAGTGGCGTAGGTACTATATTTTTTTCTAAAATTAAACTTCGGGCGTTAGCTCGGTGCACTCCACTGGTAAAATGATAAATATTCCTCTGTATACATTAAAAATTGTCACCACGTTTCAACGTGATACTAATCTGCGTATTCTAGTTATTTAGGACAAACTTTAAACAAATTAAAATTTAGTAAGGAATAACACCCTTACATTTTTAATTAATACCCTGTATGTATAATGCATTAACAAACATTATATTTATTTAGTTCCTTAAAAACATCTCTATAATATAATATTAATTCCGCATTGTTTCAACTATTCGTTTCTGATTTACAAAAACATTTTGCACTTCCGCACTACTACACAAGTACCGGGTGTCCCACCTAAGGAGGTAATCGGCTATATCTCAGAAAGTAATCACACTAGAACTTTGGGAAAAAAAATATATCGATAAAAGCGGCCAAGAGAAATTGCTGGAAATTATTTTCAAGTTCCAAAAATGACCGCTAGGGGGCGTAAGAGAACTTTCAAAATAGAAATGTCGATTTCCTCTTGATTTTTCTTAATAAAAATATGATAAAAATATAAGCATTGTATTCTTCATAAAATTTTGCAACTTTATGTTAGGAATCGTTTTTTTCTATTTTCAATAATTAAGTGGTGGGAGAAGGTCAAACTTTTTTACTTTCAAACGCTGATATCTCTGCTTTGGATGAACCGATTTTACTCAACTTGGTCTTGAAAAAAAGCCCTTCTTTTACTCTACACGTAGATCTATTACCTATATCATGTTTATTCTGATGGTGGCCACTAGATGGCGTTTTTCCGTAATTTCTCAATGAATAAGGATTTTCTCAAAAAAATCAAATGTTATGATATGACTTTTTCATCATATTATATTTTAGCCTTATAAAGGCTATTAAATAGTGAAATAAAAAATCCAGGTCCGTATTTAAAATAAAAAAGTTGATAATGGTCGCTCGAATCCGAAACGTCGGATTAAAAAACTAACCCCATCAGCTTGTAGAGGAGGAAAAGTTACTATAATAAACTGAAAACCGCAACGTGATATCTTTTGTTAAACTAGAGAAATTAGGGATAATAATAATTAATATGGAAAAATAGGTCATTTTTCAAAACATTAATTAATCAATTAAAACTCTGGTTTAATGACGTCCAAGATGCTCGAACTGTCTCCCATCATTTTTTTTTAATTTTGATTTTTCTTAATAAAAATATTATGTTAAAAATATAAGCATTGTATTCATAAAATTGTGCAAATTTTTGATAGGAATGTTTTTTTTTTCAATATAAGTGGTGGGGGAAGGTCAAACTTTTTTCTTTCAAACGCTGATATCTCTGCCTTGGATAAACCAAAACAAGAATTCATTGAGCGAGTTGCCTTTTATCAAGTAAACTTTGGAAACAAGCAAAACACCAAGATCCAATGAGCATGTAAATTTACCTATATCAAGTTAGCTTTGGAAACAAAACAAATTTCCTAATGTCAAAAGACATTTTATGCCAAAATAATTAATAACCACATTCGCAGTTAGATTATTGATTGGGTTATTGTTATTTTGTGTCAGTAAATTGTTATAGTGTTAGTTAATTATAGTGTTAGTTGTTGTTTAGTTTATAATTTTTGAAAATGCCTTTGTCGCTTCAAGTATCGGTTGATATTATCGCAGTTTATTTTGAGTGTTTTCAAAATGCGACTGTTGCTGCAAGGATATACGCTCTTAGATATCCTGAAAGGCGCCGGTACGGAAGCAGAATGTTCACTTGCCTAGTCAATCGCTTCCGTACTACAGGAAGTGTTCGTCCGTTACGCCGCAGAAGGAGTCGTGCCGCCAGAACTGAGGAAAATATTATCAACGTTTTAGCGTATGTAGAGTTCAATCCTCAGCTAAGCGTTCGGCTAATTTCAGTAGATTTAGATATTACCAAGTCAACAGTATTTCGAATATTGAAGGACCACAGGTAATCATTAGATTCTTGTTATTAGTAGCTACCTAATGTAGGTATAGATATTAAACCATCTATTGATAATCGCAATGCATAAAAAACTTTATGGATGATTGATATTTTTGACATTTGATAGGAATATTAACTACTCATTATTGTTTTTGAAAGAAACAGTTGTTTTTCGCTTAGGTATTATAGCATGCCAGGTTATAATAACGCGTCCGCCTAAATAGTACTAATTAATATTTTCCGTATAGGTTACATCCCTATCATATTGTGTTGCATCAAGCTCTGACCGTCGCAGACTACGATAGAAGGCTAGATTACTGTCATTGGTTGATAAATATGATGGCAGAAAACCGAAATCTCTTATCGCGCATTCTCTGGACGGACGAAGCTACTTTCCGTAGTGACGGTGGAGTTAATACCCATAATATGCATTATTGGGCAGCAAATAATCCACGCAGGATGCAAGAAGTGCAACACCAGGGAAGGTGGAGCGTCAATGTTTGGTGCGGAATTTTGGGCAATAAAATTATAGGCCCTTTTATTTGGAATGAACCGCTTAGAGGAGAAAATTATTTGAATTTTTTACGAAATAATTTACCAGTCCTTCTGGAAGACGTACCATTGGAAACCAAAAGGACCATGTTCCTCCAACATGATGGGTGTCCAGCCCACTTCGCAGTAAACGTGCGTAGGTTTCTGGATCAGGCGTTTCCTGATAGGTGGATCGGGAGAGGTAGCTTATTTCCGTGGCCCCCGAGGTAAAGTTAACATGTTGTTCTTAGGTGGTCACCTACCTACTAATAATCACAAATTTTCCTACCTACGTTTTTGTTGCAGGTCACCGGATCTAACCTGTCTAGATTTCTATTTATGGGGTCGAATTAAGGATCTCGTTTTCACTACAAGACCTATAACAAGGGAGGATAAGATTCAACGGATCTTAAACGCTGTTCGAAGCATATCAAAAGCGGAAATAGAAACAGCTGTCTTATCGACGAGGGAACGATTGGAATTATGCATTAAATATGATGGGAGACAGTTCGAGCATCTTGGACGTCATTAAACCAGAGTTTTAATTGATTAATTAATGTTTTGGAAAATGACCTATTTTTCCATATTAATTATTATTATCCCTAATTTCTCTAGTTTAACAAAAGATATCACGTTGCGGTTTTCAGTTTATTATAGTAACTTTTCCTCCTCTACAAGCTGATGTGGTTAGTTTTTTAATCCGACGTTTCGAATTCGAGCGACCATTATCAACTTTTTTATTTTAAATACGGACCTGGATTTTTTATTTCACTATTTAATAGCCTTTATAAGGCTAAAATATAATATGATGAAAAAGTCATATCATAACATTTGATTTTTTTGAGAAAATCCTTATTCATTGAGAAATTACGGAAAAACGCCATCTAGTGGCCACCATCAGAATAAACATGATATAGGTAATAGATCTACGTGTAGAGTAAAAGAAGGGCTTTTTTTCAAGACCAAGTTGAGTAAAATCGGTTCATCCAAAGCAGAGATATCAGCGTTTGAAAGTAAAAAAGTTTGACCTTCTCCCACCACTTAATTATTGAAAATAGAAAAAAACGATTCCTAACATAAAGTTGCAAAATTTTATGAAGAATACAATGCTTATATTTTTATCATATTTTTATTAAGAAAAATCAAGAGGAAATCGACATTTCTATTTTGAAAGTTCTCTTACGCCCCCTAGCGGTCATTTTTGGAACTTGAAAATAATTTCCAGCAATTTCTCTTGGCCGCTTTTATCGATATATTTTTTTTCCCAAAGTTCTAGTGTGATTACTTTCTGAGATATAGCCGATTACCTCCTTAGGTGGGACACCCGGTACATGATGCAGCCTTAATGATTTGACGTTTTATGTATGATGACACCACAGTTAGTCACAGTGGCGTATTTAGAATATTGCCACGGGGGGGGGGGGTCTATACCTTTCTTTTTATCTTTCTTTCTTTCTTTCTTTCTTTCTTTTTTTAAAAAAGCGCCGCAGGTGAAAATTTTTTCGGTGCCACGCCCTATTTTGAACTATCAAAATTTATAATTTCTATGTTTTGATAGCTGAACCCAAAAAAGGAAGAAATTAAGAAATTTTTAAATATAAACGCAATAATGGGAATATATATTTTTTTAAATATTTATGTTTAAAAATATATATTTCTACATAATATGACCGATTTCGAAAATGATTGGTTTTCAAGTTATTTTTGCCATTTTTTTTTGCCAAGTTTGGCCATGTTGTTTTGTTATCTGTGACACAGTTACTTAATTATTTGTAAAAACAAAGTATTGCTAATAGTTCTAGTTTGCAAAAAAATTACAAAACTAAGTGAACATCATTTCAATTTTTTTAAATTAAATAAATTAGACACGCAGGTAAAAAACAAGAAAAAAATTGAAATAACTCGAAAACCAAGCATTTTCGGAATAGGTCATATTTAAGAAAAAATCACAAATTACCTCCTGCGAGGAATTAATCGAATTATCAATCACCATGTATATATTATTTTACTCACTTAAATTAGAAATTAAATGCAACAAGGCATCTGATCTGTTTTGAGTTGTTTTTAATGTTGAGCCCACGGGGGGGGTCCAGACCCCTCGGACCCCCCCCCCCCCCCTAAATACGCCACTGGTTAGTCACATCCCACCATATACCAAGAAACGTACTTATTTTATATGTCTCTTTTTCTTCTTCTTCTTCTTCTTCAGCCTTATCGAGTCCACTTCTGGACATAGGCCTCTCCGATTCTTTTCCATTCCTGTCGATCCTGAGCCAGTTGTGCCCAGTTTCTACCAGCGACCTCTCTGATATCATCCAGCCAGCGCCTCTGCGGTCTTCCTCTACTTCTTTTTGTTTCTCTGGGGCGCCAGTGGGTCACTTTGTTGGTCCATCTACTATTGTCCTGTCTTGCAACATGTCCCGCCCACCTCCATTTCATCTCGGCCATGTAGCAAATTACGTCGGTCACCTTTGTTCGTCCTCTTACTTCCTCGTTTCTGATCCGATCCCTTATGGAGACTCCAAGCATTGCTCGTTCCATTGCCCTTTGTGTTGTCTTTAGTCTGTCTGCACTGCCTTTTGTGATTGCCATTTTTTCAAGGCCATATGTTGCTACCGGCAAAATGCACATGTCATAAACTTTGCGTTTTAGATGTATTGGAATGTCTGGATTTTTTAGGACGTATTTTAGTTTTCCAAAAGCAGCCCAGGATAGTTTCACTCTTCGCGTTATTTCCGACTTTTGATTCTCTTTTCCTAGTTTAATGAGTTGTCCTAGGTATACGTATTCGTCGACGTTTTCAATGTTTATGTTAGATAATGATAATTGAATGTGATTGGGTGACATAATCTTGGTTTTTTTGATGTTCATTTTTAGCCCTATTTTTTTCGATGTTATGTTTAGTTGCTGCATCATTTCTTTGATTTTATATGTAATTTCCCATAATAGACACTCATTACAGTATATTAAGACCTAACTTTATCTCTGTTTCTCTAATATCACGGTAGGTAAATTTACTGTTTTGGGTCGGAATATAATTACATTAGTTTTATTTTCATTCAATAGTATGGCTTGTTCTGACTAAACCAATTATTAATACCAATTAAAGCTGTTTCTGTATTATTGTTAATCTCCTGAAACGTGGTACCCGGTAGCGATTTTACAAAATATAAACTATTACAGCACAAGACACGCCCCCAATTACGAAATAACAAAATATAATCGGCCTCAGCACAATCCTGCAAAATCTAATCGTTGGCAGCACAACGTGGCTGATCCATATAAATAAATCTTGATGAAATATATTTTTCTTAACCATCCGCACGAGTCCCACCGCCTGACGAGTCCTTTTCTACAAATTCCGTCGAGAAGGTATATTGGCAGCCGGTTTGTTCGTTGTTACCCAGAGCATTTGTTTTTCCACAAACATTATTTTATAAAAATAAAATTAAAAAAAAATGCTCTGGGTAACAACGAACAAACCGGTTGCCAATATACCTTTCCAGCCACGTTGTGCTGCAAACGATTAGATTTTGCAGGATTGTGCTGAGGCCGATTATATTTTGTAATTTCGTAATTGGGGGCGTGTCTTGTGCTGTAATAGTATATATTTTGTAAAATCGCTACCCGGTATTAGTAAGTTAATATCATCCCTATTATCAGTATATTTTGTTACTGAAACGTTATATAACAGTAATTTATATAAGGTGGTAAATAAAAAAGGACGTTTCTACCCTTAAAAATTTCAATTAACTTAAAAATATTCTTTATGAAAGTATGTAAGGTAATGAACCAGTAGCTGTCACTGAATCAATAGTTGTCAGTCCTAACGAAAATGGCTCATTACTGGACCAAAGAACCTTAATACATCGCTAATATCACTGTGGCCGCTGCTCGCAATATTTAGTTTTCCATCCTTTACCCCCAACAGTATTTAACCTTGCGCGTTTCAATATGGCGATTTAATGTTGGTCAGTTAGTGTGGTATTCTTAAGATCTAACAAATTACCTAAGCCAAACGTTAAGAAAGGTAAGTTTTGTTATAATTTATTTGTGGAATTTTATTATATTTATATTGCATTGATGTATTAGAGTGGTGATAATATACATCAAACGCTGTTTCTACATAAATTTGAAACAATTCTGAGGTATTTTTTCTTTCAAAACAGCTGATGACAGCTACTGATTACATTTTAGAAGCAATAATCATTAGTGGTCACTTGGTGCCAGGAATTGATAATAAATATTATTTGAATAATCAGTTGTTGGCATTTCCTATATTTTTTTAAAAATATTTCAAAATTATAGGTAAGTAGATAAAAATAATAAAAATCTTGATCAGGAAGTAGAAGATGTAGAACCACAAGGAAACAGTCCATTATTTATTACACATACTAAAACGCCGAAGAAATTATTAGAACCAATGAATAAATTCATAACATACCACCGACCAGCAAACCTCAAATGATCGCATCCTCTCTATAGCCGAAATAAATAAGCAGACTCGAGATAGTCACAGACAAAGGAATTTAAATGAGTCACAGATTGAAGTTGCTGGGACTTCGGTAAGTATTGAAAACGTTAAAAAAAATTAATCATTGATGGACAAATTATTCCAACTCCCTTTAAAAAGGGTTTACATTGACCAGAAGTAAAGAAAAATTAAAATAAAAGAAGAAAGAAAGAAAAAATACCCTATGTTGCCTTATCAAAACAGTTGCAAGAGTACCATTTATCAAAGGAAAATAAAAAAAGAGAAGAAGAGAAAATGAAAAAAATTAGATTAGAAGAAAGAATAAAGAAAAAACAAGAAAAAGAACAACAGAAAAAAATTAAAATTTAAGAAAGACAAAATAAATTCTTGTTAAAGAAATCTAAAAAGAGAATTAAACGGGAATGGTCAGATTCTGAAACTGAAGAAGAATGGGAGGAATCGGGAAGTAGTGGTGATGACATCTCCGATTTTGAGAATTATCAAGAAAACGATAACGACTCCGAAGAAAATAGATGTTACAAATTGTATAAGAAAGGGGACTTTATTTTAGTTAAATTTCCCGAGAAAAAAATATATCACCAGTTTGTTTGCATAGTGCAAGATATTTTTTGCGATAACGATGAGTTTCAAGTAGTTGCATTAAAATGTTGCAATGATTTGAAAACTATATTTAAATTAAACGATAATGATGTAGGTAAGTGTTATACCTACAGCTAACTCAAATTGTTGCTCGCCTTACTACACCATCTATAATAGTTTAGGAGATCGAGTTAGGTATGGATTCAAAAACCCAGTGGAAGTAGATGGTTAAATCAGTGCCAAGTACTGATTTTCTTGAGTGACAACTATTGATATTTTAATATTTTTGCCTGCCAATAACTGATTTTTTGCTTGTTAACAATAATATTTTTTTCTGTTTTTTAAAATTGGTAATTTAAAGTAATAAGTGTTTAAAATTAGTTTGGAAGATTCCTAACTTTCGTTACAGGTCAATATTTTCCTATAAAAGTTAAATATATGTTATTAGTAAGCTTTTGTTTTCTTTGTACCCTTAACACTGACAGCTACTGGTTCATTACCTTAATTATAATAGTATTATAAGCCAATATTTTGATGGTTTCTTTTATGGTAAAATACAAAATAGTATTGCTATCATCATACAAAATAATTACAGGCGTCGATATAAGAATATGTTTATATTACGATATTAACATAGCTTAAAATTAAAAATTTAGAAATAAATGTCTTATTTATATATAAAATATCGCCAAATTCCTTTCCATTTTCTTCGTTAATGTAGGTATATTTTTTTAGTGGTTCCCCCTGTATCAGATTCTTCATATACTTATGATAATGTGTTAAACTTGTAGTTATAGTATTTAAAAGATTATTTTAATGATGACATACTTTTAAAATTATTTTACATTTATTTGACAATCTACTTTTTACAACAACAATATTTTTAGGTAAAAAGAGCTACCAATTTTGCTTCTGTATAGGATAGTGATACACAATCTTGTTTTTTGTTATTCCTACTAATTAAACTTCCCTTGGATAAAAATAGGTATCCTGTATTTGATTTTTGATTTTGTTTGTCTCCACCCCAATCCGCGTCTACATATCCTTTTATTAGATACTTGTTCATTTTTGTCTCCATTCCCAATCTTAATTTTAAATTATTAGTTCCATTTAGGTATTTAAAGATTATTTTTACTTTTCCTCAGTCCTTTTCACTAGGGTTACATATTCTTCGACTTAAAAATGATACACTTACTGATATACACAGTCTATTATTGACTGCTAAGTATAAAAGTGATCCAACAGCTGACCTATATTTTTCATTGGACTTTAAATAAACAATTTCTGCTTCATTTTGATAATATCCTGTATCTAAAAGTATTTTTGAGTGTTTTGTACTTCGAAAGTTTTCATTACATATAGTTTTTCTGAGATATCATGCATATTTCTTTTTTATTTTTCTCTACTTAAACTCCAACATAAGTACGTATATTTCCCAAGTTATTAATAGAAAATTTACTGTTTAATGTATTTGCTATTTCATCTATGTTGTATCCATTTTTACAAGCAAATAGAAGATCATATATTAAGAGATATGTAGGAAATGTATCTTTTATAAAATAGCAATATACGTCTGCTTCACCTTTGTTAACTCCCATTGCTTGCAAATATCTGTCTAGTATTAAGTCCATATATACTTTTGTTTAATTTGTAAAGTAAATGCTCGTTTTCCATTTCTTGATGGTCTCATATAAATATCTTCAGTAAGCTAACCATTTTAAAAAGCAGTTTTTACGTCATAATATCTAACTAACAATTTTATTGTTCTTATTGGCTGGCAAATGTTAGAAAACGTCTCAGTGAGGCTTGTTTTATAACCGGAGCAAATACTTCGTCATAATCAACACCATATTGTTGTGTAAAACCTTAAGCAACTATTCTTGCTTTATATTTATTTATTAATTTAATTTATATCATTTCGTTTAATTTTAAATATCCATTTACATCCAATAGGTCACTTATCCATTAGGAGATCTATTATATTAGTGTCCATATATTTGTTATTCTTATTGCTTTATCCCGTTAATAATTTTGTTTACCATTCATTGCTTCTTTATTTAATTTAATTTTTTGATTCAATAAGTTCTGATTCCATAGTTTGATTGAAAAATTTATATTTTTGTGATGGTTTACCTTTATTGTTTCTTCCTGACCTTCTGACTTGTGATGGTGATTCTGGAATTGCTTCGCCGGAAGGTTAATCTTTACTATTATAATTAATCATGTCGGTTTCTTCAGGTACTGCTTCCTTTTCTTTTGTGTCAGAGCATTTATATAAATCCTTATTTTTCATGCCCCATATAAGTAACTGTTTAATTTTCTTGGTTCTCTTCAAGCTGTGCTGTAAACATGTCCTGAAAATTTTTTAAAATTTTAAATCTCTGGATATATTTATTTTATTGTCACGTTGACCCAATAATCCAAAGGATTTCGAATTTTCTTCGTAACCAACAAATTTTAATATAATTTTTTAGCTTTACAATCCCCTTTTTCCGTTTAACATCCGGTTTAAGTGCATAAGCATTACAATCAAAAATTTTTAAATGATTTAAATTTGGGTTTTTATTAAACCATATTTTAGAAGGAGTATTATCTGTGAAACTTGTATTTATACGGTTTTGTCAATAACTTGCGGTGTTAATAGTTTCCCCCAATATTTGTTATCTAAATTTGCAACCAAAAGCATACATTTAGCCATTTCTATCAATAAACGATTTTTCTTTCAGCTACACCATTTTGTTGTGAGCAATATGGTGCTGTATGTTTTATACCTTTTTGTTGTAAAAATTCTTTTACTCATTATTAACGTATTCATTTCCCCAATCTGATCTAAATGCTTTGGGTTTCTGTTTAAATTCATTTTCAACTAGTCTTACGTATTCTTTTATTTTACATTTTTATTATTTATTAAATTTGTCCCATAAGAGGTACTCAATGACTAAACATCTAAACAATTATATTAAATTTTATGGAAGTAGTCCATCTCACAGTGGAGTGAATATTTATTAAGGGTAATGAATCACTCAGTCTGCTCCACTAGTATATTCAAAATTAAATTACTTCGGACATGTTTCGAAAGCAAAGGCTTTCATCTTCAGCGAGATTTATATGTTAGTAATTGGCAAAAAAGTCAAAAGAAAACTTCACATTTGCATTCCAATTCTTACGTTGGGCCCAAACATGAAAATATACTAATGGGTAGAAAATTAATTATATTGAATTTAAAAAATTTAAAACCTAAAAATGTTGGAAGGTTAATTTTAAAATTTTTTTTTTTAAATTCAATATAATTAATTTTCTACCCATTAGTATATTTTCATGTAATTAGAATGCAAATGTGAAGTTTTCTTTCGACTTTTTTGCCAATTACTAACATATATAAATCTCGTCACATGTCCGAAGTAATTTAATTTTGAATATACTAGTGGAGCAGACTGACATTACCCTTAATAATTATACTAAACTTGAAGAAATACTCCATACTTTAGTATGTTAAAAGGAAAAGAAATAAGACACTTTAAGTCTTAATCCACTGGTATATTAAAAAACGTAGGTTTCAAGGTTTAATATAGGGTAATTCTCTACATGTTTCGAATGCATAAGCATTCATCATCAGGAGAATAGAATAAGGAGTTTAGAAATATAATAGGTGCAAACAGTCCCAACGGAGCTACGAGATGATGGAAAAACAAGCAAAGGGCTGGGAAAATCCTAGCCCCCATGCTACCTTTATATATAACTTTTTCTCTGCCTATTTTTGACGAATGACCTCTCGGTAGGTTTACCATTATGTTGTAGGATTTTCCCAGCACTTTGCTTGTTTTTCCATCATCTCGTAGCTCCGTTGGGACAGTTTGCACCTATTATATTTCTAAACTCCTGATGATGAATGCTTATGCGTTCGAAACATGTAGAGAATTACCCTATATTAAACCTTGAAATTTACGTTTTTTAATATACCAGTAGAGGAAGACTTAAAGTATCTTATTTCTTTTCCTTTAATTATACTAAAATTAAACTGAAAACAAATGAAATTTCGTTATTTCTCGTCAAGTAGTTATTCAGTTTTTATGCCAACAGAGAGATACATACCCGACGAATATTGGAAATATGCTTTTTGCGATCTAGGGAGCCTATAAGGGGTAATCGAAAAAATTGCAACAGAGTGTAAGGATAGGTCTTCCTATATATTCTTAAATAATAATCAAATAGTATCTAAATCATCTGTGCGGTTTCGCAGAAAATCGGTGACAGCGGAGGGCAAAATTGGGTTTATTTTATATACGATGATGCATCCTTAATATAAGTAGTGTATTCCAAACTAGGTATTGTTTGTCACTAGCTAAACTTTCCGTAAATCCTCAGTCATTTTACATTTTTCGATATTCGGAGTCACGTATAGCCATAAAAACAGTCTAGAAGATGCTAAGAATATGAATTCCCGTTCCGTAATGCTTCAGATAATATCCGAATGGGTATAGCACTTGAATTCCACCATTCATGCATGCTGGAATTCTGCCACTTTTCAAATATCCAGCTTTGCTAGTCCTTATTTGTTTTTTGAACTTTTTTAATATTATATCTAGCTTTATCAGAAAATAATACCGGGGTAAAATAAGGGCAGACAATTTAAGATTGAATAAGAAGGTATAGTAAATATTATTTCTACACATAGTTCTTACTAGGGCGAAGAACTATCAGTTACACTGATTTTATGGTCTTCGTGGTTGTAGCCGTTAAAAAAGTTAATAGTATATTAAAGTACACGTTTCATAAGAAGCTGTTTTAGCGCACGCGTCTATTTTAAAAAAAGAGCCACAAAGTGGCGAGTTTTTTATTGGCACGTGCGCTAAAACGTCTAATGAAACATGTGCTTTATACATTTTTTTCTATTTCACCTTTTATAGTCAAGAAAAATACATTTTAAAAAGAAAATAAATCCTTTAAATTTTGTAAATTTTTATGTCTAAATTTTATGTTGGTAATACTATTTTTGAAGTGAAAACTTCTTTAGGCGCGTTTAGCACTTTTTGTGGGCACTGAATTAAACTGAGCCGTCACGCGTCACACTTGGCTGTGTAACGCTCAAATTCAACTGCTATATTCAATCCGAACTGACCCTGACCCGAATGAACGTTATATTCAAGAGCATGCAGCAAACAGTGTGCGTTATATAGACACTCGTCTGCGTCTCAGGTATGTTCTGGCATTTTTTAAATTATATATTTACGTAGGGTGAAGTAAGGTTTACCGTAACTGCTTATTCCGTGGACCTAATTTATTATGATTTCTGACTTCTGTTGAAGATGTAAAAATTCAAGGGTTGTTCAATTTTAGGAAATATCTTTTTTCGTATGCAGTAAAATTATCCCGTATTCCAAGTTTATGTTATTTTTATGATTGCTTACGAACCTAACCTAAAAGAAACAAAATTGAAAAATTGTATTTGATATTGTTAATTTCACCTTGTTGAAGTTTTCACTTCTGTCGTGTGGTCTTAAGCACACACAATTTTTTTTCATGATAGTAGCCTCTGGACAACAAAAATTATTTTGCAAACTGTCATTTTTTGATTTATTGACCCATTTTCACCACGAGATTCTAAAGTTATTTTAGCGATATGAGATTTGAAATTGAACGGAATAGGTTGTGTGATCCTTGTACATTCGGTACATATACAGAGCGTTCGGAAATTCGGGAGATTTTGCTACTTTTTTTCGAATTTCAAGAGACGTGATTTTACGTCACGGCATTGCAATTTAGTATAGGGAAGATGGAAAATTCAAATAAAGTTGAAGTTAAAATCGACATTGGAAGGTTAGTAGATTGAATTTTGGATAGGATTTGGCAGAAAATGATAGCTTGAAGCATCTACAAAAGATTGATTTATAGATTTATGCAACCAACATACATGACTGTTATCCACACAGAATAAAAAAGTAGGTTATCAAGCTATTTTTCCTCTGCGAAAAATGGGTTTTCTCGTAAATCACAAAGGCCGCGCAAGTCAATGAAATAAAACATTTAAATGTTACCAACATCAAATAAAGAAAAAACGCCTATCGAAATAGCTTCATTACGATGCGTATCGTAATGAGCTTATTATGAACGTGAAATAGAAAAATACAATTTTGATGTTGAACTAATAGAGAGTCAATACTTGAGGGTAACAAAATTTACATGTTAAGCATTTTTACGACTATTGAATTAATTTCTAAAATAAAACATTATCAAAGGTGTTTTATTTAAAAAAGTGTGCGTAAAAAGGAGGTCAATCTCTTGACCATAATTGAGCAAAATATGATGCCATTTTTTTATTTTTGACCTTTATGTTCTATACAGCGTGTCCAGAAACCATCTTAACATATGGGAAACTTTTTTATTTTTGACAAAAAAAAGGTACTCTTCATAAAAAGTTCTGCTTGTTGATAAAATAACACCCAAATCAAATATTTTGAGCCAGCATATACGGGGTGTTAAGAAAGTAAAAAATATTAATGCCGTAGGTGGGAAACTATATTTAATAATTTTAATTACAAAGTACAATAATGAATAATATATACACTAAATTTCAACATGACCACAATTTTTTTTCAATACAAACGGTTGTACGTCGTGAAAATTCCATTACTGCATTTTTAACCATCTGAGGGGAGGTGTTAGATCTGGTGACCTTGGTGGCCAAGCAAATTCTGACCTGTGTGCAATCCACCTATGTGGAAATGTTCGGTGTAAGAATTATGTCACTCTTACAGAGCTGTGACATGGAGCACCGTCATGTTGGAACTAAAGTGTGTGTCATATATTCAGTGTTAGTCCATGAAAAAGTTCAAATAATTCAGTATCCAAAAAGTTCAAGTAAATTTCGCCAGTAATATTTTCTCGAAAAAAGTACGGCCCTACAATTTGGTTCTTAAAAACACCGCACCAAACATCATATATTCAGTGTTAGTCCATGAAAAAGTTCAAATAATTCAGTATCCAAAAAGTTCAAGTAAATTTCGCCAGTAATATTTTCTCGAAAAAAGTACGGCCCTACAATTTGGTTCTTAAAAACACCGCACCAAACATTTGTCTTGAAAGAATAGGTACTGGTCACGACACTCACTTCCAAAGTGGGGATTCTAATCACTCCACCACCTACAGTTTTGAGAACACACCATTCCATTTGAGGTGAACATCGCCTCAACTGAAAATAATATTTCTCTTCTACCTCACCTTAAAACCAAGAGCAAAACAATAATCGTCAACCAAAATCTCTAGGATGTAGTTTGTGAAGAAATTTAGGTTCCTATGGGTAAAAATTATTTTTCCTTAAAATAACTTGGGCAGTGGACTTTGTAACAGGTCGTGGAACAGTTTTTGAAATATTTCTCGATGAAATTTTGGGATTTTCCACAACAGCTTGCAAAACCTCTAGTTGGGTATCTTCGTTTGTACGCCAAACCTGGTGCTTATCGGAAAATTTATTACTTACAGACCCGGTATTTTTAAATTTATTAAAAATATCTCCAACCGTCACATGGCTAATCATTTTATTTGGATATCTTGCATTAAAAATTTGAGCAGCCTCTCTGTACGTATTGTAGTGGTCCCCGACAATTAATACTATTTCAACTTTTTCCTCCATTGTAAATTTAAGCACCATATTTAATAAAAAGGAAACCAAACTGTCCGCCTTGACAAATATAATAATTAGTTGTCATAGTTTCATTTGGTTTTATTTTTTAATGCGTGCTAGACATACTAGGTTAACGAGAATGAATACCGCTTTTTGAAATCTTGCCCGCCCTTTTCTGAACTCTGTGAGCTTATTAGAGAAACTATGGAATCGGGAAAAAAAACTTTACGCCACAGTTCCTTTCTTTTAAGCTAAGTCGCCTTTCGTATGGCAACTTTAGACCCTTTATTTCATTATTTTACTTTGTAATAATTAAAATTATTAAATATAGTTTTCCACCTACGGTATTAATATTTTTTACTTTCTTAACACCGTATATGCCGGCTCAAAATTTTTGATTTGGGTGTAATTTTATCAACAAGCAGAACTTTTTATGAAGAGTACATTTTTTTCCGTAAAGTCAAAAATAAAAAAGTTTCCCATATGTTAAGATGGTTTCTGGTCACAGTTTGAAATTAAAAACTGATTTTTTTTAATAATTCGAGTATTTTATAAAATATTAATTTCAAATCTGGTACATTGCTTCAAAATAAAGACTTACATCGGTAGAAAAAACAAAAACAAAAAACAATAAAATTTTCAAATATTTAAAGTAGGGGGTCTAGTACCCGCTGACCCCCCCCCCCCCCTATTTTTTAGAACGTGACTTCCAAACTATATTTATTTAAGTAATTATTTGTTTCTAACTATTTTTGTCTCTTAGAAAATTTCGATAAAATGATGCGTTTTGGAGATAATTTGGAAAGTATTGCTTCTTAATTGATGCCAACGGTAATCTCATATTTTCAAATGCCAAACCAAGTCAGCCGTTGTGGCATTACCATGGGTACAAGATATAATTAAATAAAACTTTGCCATATGTGACAATATCGAAAGCAAATGACTAGTCACAAATTTAATAATGTAAGGGCAGTGGCGTACATATAAAAACCTGAAGTAGGTACTAAACCAGTTAAATGAAATTATTATATTGCCTTAAGAACTTACTATTGCTGATCTTCTTCACGTAACAGTAATTTAATCAGAAAATTTGACTGGTCATTCATTTTTACTATTTCTACGATGATTAAAAAAAATGAGACAAAATATTTGGTTTCAGCTAGGATGCATGACCACATTTTGCTAGAAATGTTAGGAGCTATTTAGGTACACCAAATTATTCTTAATGGCTGGATTGATCGGAGCCAAGATGCTCCTGTAAATTGGCCACCCCGTTCCCCATACTTTACTTCCTTGGACTATTCAGTCTGGGGTCGTATGAAAGAATTTTTGTATATAATTCCGATTTTGAGCGAGAATCATTTAATAGAAAGAATTCTTCAAGCTGGAGACCACATCGCTCACTGGGTGCAATAGTGGCACATCTCAATAATTGGTCATATTGAGTAAGTGATACCATATTACCTTGAATACCTTATTTGCCACACTAACAATAGTGGCATAAAGTTATCTCTAGTGCAACTCGCTAGATGGCACTAGTGTCACTATTGAATTTCGAGCCTTTTTGATCGAGTACGCAGACAACAGTGGCACTTGATTTTTAATACGATAAGTTGGAACAAATTTTACATTTTTAATAATGCAACAGTGGCATATTACAGGTGGTGTCAATATTGCATGTTATTATTTTATATTTTATTGCTAATTTTAGTGAAATAAGTTTAATTGTGCCAGTATTGCCTTTTCAATTGTAAATTTTTTATTTATTTGTCGTTATTTATTGTTAAAAGCTAGCATGTTCAAACTAAATAAACAACATGTTTTATTTTTTAACCTTCTCCTGTTCCTTTTTGCAATAAAATATTGTTAAAACAGAAACATATATTTTTAATCAAAATTAATTATTAAAATAGACCATTTTATTTAATGAAGTGACGTATGTACGTAAAAGTCAACAATGGCACAACTTAATATTTTCCCATTTAAAAAAAATATATACAGTTTGAATGAAAAAAATAAAGTGCAATACCATTCGACCTTAAATATTCAACATAATTTATTATTAGTTTTCTAATTAAATAAGACAGCTTCTTTAAAACTCAATATATTTAATTTCCAGATTACAAATTGTTGATTTTCTCAAAACTTACAATTTTTTAATGTGCCATTATTGCACCCAGTGAGCGACATATTTTTTAAAGGTTAAGATTTTATTTAATAAAGAGGACTCGTATGTGTATTCAAAAAAATGGAGGTGATATCGAGCAATATCTTTAGATAATTTTTTTTTAATTTTGTTTGTTTTTTGTTACTAACGTATTCATAATTTTATGAAAATAATAGTATGTTTTAAATATTTATTATCTTGTTATGATGTTTTAAAGTTATTTAATAAGTAGATTATTGTCTTAAGGGAAAAGTGACAACTGAGGCGTTTTACTGTCATGTAAAGAAATTAGCAATAGTAAGTTCTTAGTAGGAATTAAAATTATTTCATTTAACTGGTTTAGTACCTACTACAGGTTTTTATACTGTCCATACATTATTTTTGGCTTGTTCTTTGCTTTCGGTATTGTCACCTATTCAGTGGCGGATTTAGAGGGGGGGCACAGGGGCACGTACCCCCCCTGTCATAATAATTTCGCACGAACCAACCTAAGCGCAACACCCTAAATTTCAAACACAGTGACAAGGCATTGTACTGTAACAACCAAATATTTTTTTGATGCCAAAACTTTACAGCATTTAGAAATGGATATTAAAAATCAGGTTTTCAACGTGGTTTGATAATTAGCGAAAAGATGGCGTAAAAGCACGTTAGATAAAAAGCATACATTTTAGGATTTTAGAATTTGTGTTTTGTTACAGAAAACTGTAATCTGTGGTTTTGTTTACATAGAAAGTGTATTATTTTGGGGTAGTAAGGACTTATTTTAATAAAAATAAACATGCCAAAACGGCTATGAATGTGGAATATTTAAGAAACAATTTTAGCTCATTAAGTATTGAGCAAAAAATTGAAATTAAAATTGAGGGAAGACCTAAACCCGAAATTAACTTGACACAGATCACAAAGTGTAGATCTAGGGACTTTATTGTTATTGATAAGTTTGCTGGAAATAAAACCAGAAGATTGAACTTTACTTTTAAACAATGTACCCGCTAATGAAAAATAAATTGGCCTTTTTTTTATTTTTTTTTATCTTATTTCATTTTCAATAAAATAAGTAGGTAATCATACATTTTAAAAATATTTACTAAAAATTATTGACCAAAATTGGGCGTGGTCTGAAAAAAATTTCGCCTGCGGCGCGTTTTGTCCGCAGCGGGCTTTTCGTGCACCCCAAGATAACAAGTAAGTGCCCCCCCTGTCAATTTTTTCTGAATCCGCCACTGCACCTATTGTAAAGTTTAATTCATTATTTCTTGTATCTATTAGCTGCTTTTTATTTGCATTCTCGATCAGTTCACTTTTAAATGAACTGACCTAAAATGATCTGATCCAAAATGCATCAAATAAAACTGGATTTATTTTGTTTCGGACTACGTCAGTATCATTTGTCGCGTAAATTTTGCTGAGGTTATGGTTATTCTCGATTTGATTATATTTTACAAGAAATAAGAAATAAGCACTTTGGTGTACTTACTATTATAGCTAATTTCTCCTCCGAATCCTCTGATTTTAAATTTTAGATTACGGGCAAATATTTTATATTTTTATCTGTGGTTTGAGGTTAGGCTACGCCAAGAAACTGTCAAAACTACTCCCACCTTTTAGTTCTGACCAGTTCACTTTAAGTGATCGAAATTTGCGGGTGGTGCAGTTAGGGGCAAACGGGGAAGTGACCGGGTCACTTACAAATCAGATCAGTTTGTAAATAAAACATCCTAATTGTCAAATTTTAGTGATCTGGGTCAAATTGACCTGATCCAAGATGCAAATAAAAAGCAGCTAATGATGCCACAACGGCTGACTTGGTTTAGCATTTGAAAATTATGAAATTACCGTTGGCATCAGTTAAGGACCCATACTTTCCAAATTATCTTCGAAACGGAATTTTATGAGACAAAAATAAACATGTATTAAGCAAATTATTAGCTGACAAAATATACTTCGGAAGTCACTGGCGCCCATACTAAAAAATAGGGGGGGTCAGCGTGTATTGGACCCCCCCTATTTTAAATAATTGACAATTGTTCTTTGTTTTGTTTTTCTAAAACGAGGTAACTCTTTTTGTTGAAGCAATGTACCGTGCGTTCAATTTATCTTGATAACATTTTGATTCACTGTAACTTTTTTGTTTTTAAAGATATGAAAGTAAACAAAAAAACAAAATGTAGGGTTGGTTGCCAAGTTTTTTCCTAAGTTACATATCAAACAAAACACTATCAATTTTCTGACATATAAGTCTACCTTATGTTTTTTTAAATGGAATACTCTGTATATTTTTACATTTTTAAATTCCACATAAAATTATAATTATTTTTTATTAAATGCATTATTAGTCTATACTTCATAGTTTCCGAGATATTGACCCTCGAAAAGGGACCTTTTTGAACTTTTACAGCTTCTAACTTTCTAACTGTACGTCTTAGAGCAAAACGGCTTACATGTCCCTATCTTCAATTTTTATTATCTTCCCAAAAAAATCAACTTCCAGTTAAACCGGAACAACTATATTTCCTGCTTTCGAGTTACATCCGGTTTAACCGGAAGTTGATTTTTTTGGGAAGATAATAAAAATTGAAGATAGGGATATGTAAGCCGTTTTGCTCTAAGACGTACTGTTAGAAAGTTAGAAGCTATCAAAGTTTAAAAATGTCACTTTTCGAGAGTCAATATCTCGGAAACTATGAAGTATAGACTAATAATGCATTTAATAAAAAATAATTATAATTTTATGTGAAATTTTAAAATGTAAAAATATACAGGGTGTTCCATTTAAAAAAAAACATAAGGTAGACTTATATGTCAGAAAATTGATAGTGTTTTGTTTTATATGTAACTTAGGAAAAAACTTGGCAATCAACCCTACATTTTGTTTTTTCTGTTTACCTTCATATCTTTAAAAACAAAAAAGTTACAGTGAATCAAAATGTTATCAAGATAAATTGAACGCACGGTACCAAATTTGACATAAATATGTTATTAAGTAAATACTTTTATTCAATACAATTATTCAAAAAAAGCAGTTTTTCATTTCAAACTTTTAACGTAGCTATTTTGCTGAAATGGACGCAGGCCATATCTCAAGAACCGTTTGTCCCAAAGTTCTGAAATAAACAATTTTATGACATACTCGACCGAGAGAAATTGTTGAAAAGTATTTGCACGTTCTTAAATTTACCGCTAGAGGGCGTCCAACCTATGTCTAAGGATTATCGGGTTTTTATCGATAATATGCCAAATAAAGTTATATAAAAAATTGAACACTCATATTCACTAAAGAGTTGTCAATGTCAAACGAAACCACATAAAAATATTTATTTAGGTAGAAAATAGATTAGAAACCAATAAAACTGGTGAAACCGCATGTCGATATCTTAATTTAAGCCAAAGATACAGAAAAAAATAATAAATGGGTTTTTAAAAATGGCCCACATGCTTGGCGCTTGGCATCCCCTCAACTACTACCTACTACTACAGAAAAAATTACTATGAAATTGGTTGCAAAGAACTGATTCTTAAAAAAGATACGTATCGTAAGTTTAGCAACACCAAGGATGTTAAAAGGTTTAACTAAAGTAATTTATAATTGTTGTTAACATCTCAACTTACCACTATATAGAAAGGAATTTGCAGTTAATTATACTGTCAGCATATTAAATGCTTCAGCAGTTGGAATTACCATTTTTGCACAAAAAAAAAGCTAAAAACTATTGGTTAAATGTGTTAAGTAGTTATAAAGTTTTGCACAACTAATTCTCATAGCTAAGGGTTTAATTATTTCTTTCAATAATAGCTTTTTATATTTTTGTATTGTGTTGTTACTATAGGACAAGCTCTTTCAAACGAGACCAAGTTTGTCAAATTTGGTTAAGGCAAACCGAAGAATTTATTTTAAAAGAGGTTCTTCCTCCACCCCTCAGTCCATTTTGCAAGTTTGAGCCAAATGTATATATTTTAAATTGTACCACAAGACACTTAATTTTTGATATAACTTTATTTGACATATTATTGATAAAAACTCGATACTGTTCTTAGTCATAGGTGGAACGCCCTCTAGTGGTAAATTTAGAAACTTGAAAATAATTTCCAGAAATTTCTCTTGGTCGAGTTTATAACAAAATCTTTTATTTCAAAACTTCGTAACAAACGGCTCCCGAGATTTATTTGCCCACCCGGTACTTTTCCAATTATAACTCCATTAACTGATCATCATATTACATGGGTTCATTAAAAGTAGGTACCTAAAGTATTAAGCTATCCGTAGGTACCGTGCAAGCAAAAATTATTTGCATCAAAGAGGGCCTTGCATCTAAGGACGTAATGCTTAGCCGTAGAGCTTAATACCTGTTGGGTGTCAGTAACTACCTGAATAATTAACAATCAATCAGTTATTCCATCATCTTTGACAGTCGTTACAAGTAATTTGATTCATCGCTAATTTTTCCAATTTCTTGAACAATTCACACAATAGGCTTCACGGAACAGCACAAAACATTCATGGTTAAAGCGTATTTTTGAAACGGGGTTAGAGTAAATGGTGAGTGACAATACAATCCGGGTTTGTGCATGGACGATTTTCACGAACATTTTTCTAACGTTGCTTTTATTGCTGGGGATTTTTATCATTGCCTGAAAAGAACCGTGGCGGTGTTTAGGGAAACAGGTTCTATACAACACAAAAAAGGAGCAGGAAGACCATCGATCTGTAAGAACAGAAGAACTTGTTGCAAACATTCGTGAACTAATGGAAAATACGCCAACAAATTGTATAAGACGCCTGTCCCAATAAGTGGGAAGATCTTATGGAACATGCAGGACTATTCTTAAGAAGCAGCTGAATTTATTTCCTTATAAAGTGCAAGTATTCCAAGAAATACAAGCCGCAGATTTTGAAAGACGCAGGAATTACATACTCTCAATGGTTTAACCAAAATTTATTGGAAAGAAATGATTTATTAGACCTGACATTTTTTTCGGCTGAAGCCTGGTTCCACCTCTCCGGTTATGTGAATTCTCAGAATACATGTAATTATTTTTCTTTTTCTTTCTGTACATTCTTACATTGTTAATTTTGTAAACAACAAAAATAAATTTGTATTCGTCTACTTATTATATTACTCATGTCATAATATGAATTTGACAAAATTTTAACCTAGATTTGATTAGATATATCGTCCCCATATCATTGTGATCTAAACCAAGCCCTACGTTTTTTAATTCACGCCCTCTTTGATGCAAATAATTTTTGCTCGCACGGTATGTCATGGTTAACCTAAGCAATATTACTGAAACTAAATTAAATTATATTGAGCAGATTATGATTATAGATAATGCCTAATCCATATATATATTATAAAATTTTGTCATTTCCCAATGGGTAGTTATTTAGTTATCGAACCAACAGGCAGACCGACAGCCCGACATTTGAGACATCTTCTTTGTGATCTAGGAACTCTATAAACGTTAATATTTTATTTTTCCGATAACAATGATTTCACCTTTGCAAAGAAAGTAAAGATGCTCTTGACGTCATTAATTTGCTGCTCAACATCGAGCATATGCTCGAGCATATGTATACAGTGTCACCAGTAAAGTCCGCATCATATGGGATTTTTAGCTTTATTCAAAATTTGACTTTGGCATCAAGTTCTGCTTCGATCGAGATGAAAATAATTAAGCAAAAAATAGTAGTCACGTGATTCGCATTATCTGTCAAATTTTAATTTTTTCCAAAAAATATTTCTAAAAATATGGAAAAAAGTTACTAGAAAAAGTTTTTTTAAATGCAGTTTCTATCTAGCCCACATGCAAAACTTTAGCTAAATAAGATAATTTTGATTTTTTACCTATACATATTTTGTAAATTGCACCACTTTTGCAAAATAGGACTCAACGCAACCTACATAAAACTTCTTAGTTTTGACAATGCTTTATTTTAGATACATTGTCTTTAAATTAGCGCCATATTAAATGTGTGTTTTTATACAAAATCAGAATTGGGCTATTAAAATTTGGTCGCATGTGATGCAAAGTTCATTTGTTTTTGACCCTGTATAAGGTAACTTCATAAAATAAGTATTTTTGAAAACGTAGTTTGTGTCTGAAAGTAATACACCTTAATATTATGACAAAAAAAAGGACAGTGTCATTAGTAAAGTTTTCATTAAGTGGAAAATAAATTTTAGTTTAACTTAACGTAAAGTTTATCTATTTTCAACGGTTTAATTTAAAACTCCTTTATTTTATTTTTTTATTTTTTTACTTTCAGACACAAAGTACGTTTTCAGAAATACTTATTTTATAAAGTTACCCTAAACAGGGTCAAGAACAAATGAACTGTGCATCTCATGCGACCAAAATTTAATAGCCCAATTTTGATTTTGTAGAAAAACACACATTTAATATGGCGCTACTTTAAAGAAAATGTATCTGAAATAAAGCATTGTCAAAACTAAGAAGTTTTATGTAGGTTGCGTTGAGTCTTATTTTGCAAAAGTGGTGCAATTTACAAAATATAGGTAAAAAATCAAAATTATCTTATCCAGCTGAAATTTTGCATGTGGGCTAGAAACTCCATTTAAAAAAAACTTTTTGTAATAACTTTCTTCGATATTTTCAGAAATATCCCCACTTTTGAATTATTTTTTGGAAAAAATTAAAATTTGACAGATAATGCGAATCACGTGACTACTATTTTTTTGCTTAATTTTCATCTCGATCGAAGCAGAACTTGATGCCAAAGTCAAATTTTGAATAAAGCTATTAATAAAAAAAATCCCATATGATGCGGACTTTACTGGTGACACTGTATATAATTTGTTCTTTTGCAGTTAACCCGGGTTTTGTATCCAGTATTTTACCCTGTCTGTCTCTATCGCAGATGTAATAACTTACCTACTTTTCGTAAATCCAGCATTTTGTTTTATTAATGTAAATATATGCGAGTATGTTCTTCAAATTTGTTTTTGATTATTAAAATATTTATATAAAGATTTATAGCACCAGCAGTTTCGTGCTCTGAATGCTAAATGCGGATTTTGTCGGGATAGAATATGTTCCTTTCATGCATGACTTAAATTGTTCATAAATATGTGGATATTGTTTCAAACGAACGAGGCAATATTCTCGCGTAATATTTTCACTGGTTCTTTATTTTTTTTTAATCGGCTACCGAACAATAATTTTTTAAAATAAAGTCTAATTTTCCATAACCGCGATGGGGGTGAATTTGTTGATCACAAAGCACCCTCTGCTGTCCAATATGTTAAATAATAAAAAGGTGAGAACGTAGACGCCAATATTTTTTAAGCTGTTAAAGTGCAGGAAATGTCAATTCTTGTCATATTTCAACGACAGTTAAATTTTACTGACTAAAAAATTTTACTTTGGCCGACTTTTTGGTCGTCTGGCAATAATTCATTGCAAACTGCCCCAGAATTTCGATTTGCGCTGCTTCGTCGGCTAGTCTCGGTTGATTTATCTTTTTATTCGCGACAAAACCAGTTTCTTCAAATTTGGCTACTAGTTGGCGAACATACTCCGGGTTTACATTTTGACCTGGATGCCTTTCGTTAAAACGTTGAGCTGTCCTTAAGAAACATTGATCCTGGGAACCATAAATGAAAATAATTTCTACACGTTCAGCTGTGCTGTACACCATTGTTAAAGATAAGAAGTGCTGCTTTTCGTTTAAACTGAACCGAAAGTCAACTGTTCTTAAAATAATAATACTAGTACAAGTTACTTTTAAAGTAAATTCTGTGATAATAAAATGCGAATATTTATAAACAAATTTTTTTTTCGACAAAAAAACCATAGCAAATAAACCAAAACAAAATACCTAGCTTAAAATGTTTAGAATTCTTAAGAGATATCTCTTAGTATGCCAGGATATTGGTAGCAATCATTTTGAACATTTAATTAAATAATAATAAAAAGTTTCAAAATTGTGTTTTCATTTATTGTTTTCCTTAATAAACAAAGAAGAATTTCCTGAAATGTAGCTTTCTATGGTAACATTGGAAAGCATTTTTCAAGAGTTTCAAAATGATGTATCACTCGACCCCCCCTTTCTATTTAAGATGTTAGGGGTGTATCTCACCCTGTCCAAGGGGTTGCAGATAAGGGTGGGATAATACGCTTGTTGTGACTGTTTGAAGGTTGGAGACAATGATGTTTCTTGAATGATGAAAGAGTTTTGGACTTCCATTGTCTTTATTTGTTTTAAATCACAACGTTTCAACTGGTAAGTATCTCCAGTCGTCTTCAGGTGAATACTAAATAAGTAAAGTAACTACAGGACTATTTATACTAGCTAGGTGCACTGAAGCATACCCGAGGTGGGTGCAGTCATGCGTTCAGTTGGCACGCGATCTTATCCTAAGATTACATCTATCTAACAAAGGTTTCCAGATATTTCTTATGTCTAGGGATGGTTTACTAAAGCAGCCTGGGTTCTGATGAATAGCAGCAGCTTCCTTGAACTTTCTTTTCCTCCAGTGTGGTTCCTTATGTAGGATTTCAGCTTCTGACCACATGATATGGTGACCATGTTTCCAGGCATGGTCAGCTGCACCTGACTTTTCGGTCTCTCCTTTTAACGTATTGTTTTTGTGTTCTTTAATCCTTGTTTCTAATGGTCTTAATGTCTCACCTATATAAGATTGGCCGCATTCGCAGGGAATCTGGTAGACGCAGTTTTTCCTATCTTTTTGACTTGTGGGCTTTGTCTTCGTCAGGTGGCTTCTTAGGGTGTCCTTAGAGTTAAATACGGTGTTGATGTTGTATCGTTGTCCTAGTCTTCTTATTTTCTCAGATACTCCTTTGACATATGGAATATTGAGTGTTGGTTGTGCCTCTCTGTTTGCTTCTTGCGGGTTGAGTCGATTCTTACGATTTTCCAATATTGTGTCAACTAATCTTGTGGGGTAGCCATTTTTGTTGAGGTCGGTCTTGATGTTATGAGTTTCTTTTTTAAGTGCTTCTTCCGAGTTACAGATTGTAATTGCTCTATCCACAAGGGTTTTAACTATGCCATGTTTCGTACTGTTTGAGTGATTTGATGCGAAATTGAGATACTGACCTGTATGCGTAGGTTTTCTGTATACTGAAGTTTGGATGATGTTGCCATTTTTCTTCACGTTGACATCTAGGAACGGTAATTGGTTGTTTTCTTCTTTCTCCATGGTGAATTTGATTGTTGGTGTTAAGATATTAAGGTGATTTAGAAAATCTCTTAGTTCGTCATCGGTTCCATTCCAAATAATGAAGGTGTCATCCACATATCTCAGCCACATTTTTGGTTTCTTCTTTGCCTGTTCCATTGCTTTGGATTCAAACCATTCCATGTAAATGTTGGCGATTATTGGCGAGAGAGATGAGCCCATCGGTAGTCCGTCTACTTGCTTGAAGAATCTATCCTTTTCTTGAAAGTAGGAATTGTTGAGGCAGCATTCCAATAGTTCCAAGATGGCATTAATAGGGAGCGTTGTTCTTTCTTGTAGAGTATGGTCTTCCTCAAGTTTGTTTTTGATAACCTTTAGGGCGTCTTTTACGGGAACGTTGGTGTAAAGACTTTCGACGTCAAAGCTCACCAGCTGATCTCCTGGCTGTACTTCCTTTCCTCCTATTATTTGTACGAAGTGTTGCGAGTTCTTAACAAATGATGTGCTATTTCCTTGAAGAGGTTTAAGTAGAGGGAGTAGAAATCTAGCTAGCTCGTATGTTGGAGAATTACGGGAGCTCGTAATGGGTCTTAGAGGCATGTTATGTTTGTGTATCTTTGGCAGACCATAAAGATGTGGAGGCTTACTGTGGTGTGGTGTCAGGCGTGTCCGTGTCTTTTCTGGTATATATCGTTCATATTTCTTAAGTGTTCGGTAGATTCTTCTCTCGATGGTAGAGGTCGGATCCTTGGCAGTAAGAGAGTAGTTACCTTTCTGCAGGACTTCTTCGATTTTCTGATCGTAGGTCTGAACATCCATAATGACGGTCGATTTTCCCTTGTCGGGTCGGGTAGAATCTTGATAGTGGAGTCTTTGCGAAGGTTTGCAAGGGAGATTTTTTCTTCCTTACTGATATTTTGTTTTGGAGGCTTTGATTTTTCTAGAACTTCCCTAACTTTCCATCTAAATTCCTCCCTTTGTGTCTCTCCTATGGTTGTTGAGTCGACGGCGCTAATAATGTCCAGTATTGGTATCTCTTTTGGAGCGATAGTAAAGTTTAAACCCTTGGCCAATAAGTTTTCTTCATTGCTTGTTAATTCTTTGGATGAAATGTTAACAATGGTCCTTTGATTCTGCGTTATTGGTGTTTCTTGACTAACATGTTTTCCCAATTTCCTCTTATGATTATTTTGTTGAGTTGTTCTTACTTTATCACAGGTGGCGTCAATCTTCCGAAAAATAGGTCCATGATCCTCTTCTAATGTGTATTCTTTGATTTCCTCGAATCTCTGTTGGATATCCGCGAGTAGAGCAGCTTTCTTAAATCGGTGGTAGTTGATCTACTAAATCACCTTAATATCTTAACACCAACAATCAAATTCACCATGGAGAAAGAAGAAAACAACCAATTACCGTTCCTAGATGTCAACGTGAAGAAAAATGGCAACATCATCCAAACTTCAGTATACAGAAAACCTACGCATACAGGTCAGTATCTCAATTTCGCATCAAATCACTCAAACAGTACGAAACATGGCATAGTTAAAACCCTTGTGGATAGAGCAATTACAATCTGTAACTCGGAAGAAGCACTTAAAAAAGAAACTCATAACATCAAGACCGACCTCAACAAAAATGGCTACCCCACAAGATTAGTTGACACAATATTGGAAAATCGTAAGAATCGACTCAACCCGCAAGAAGCAAACAGAGAGGCACAACCAACACTCAATATTCCATATGTCAAAGGAGTATCTGAGAAAATAAGAAGACTAGGACAACGATACAACATCAACACCGTATTTAACTCTAAGGACACCCTAAGAAGCCACCTGACGAAGACAAAGCCCACAAGTCAAAAAGATAGGAAAAACTGCGTCTACCAGATTCCCTGCGAATGCGGCCAATCTTATATAGGTGAGACATTAAGACCATTAGAAACAAGGATTAAAGAACACAAAAACAATACGTTAAAAGGAGAGACCGAAAAGTCAGGTGCAGCTGACCATGCCTGGAAACATGGTCACCATATCATGTGGTCAGAAGCTGAAATCCTACATAAGGAACCACACTGGAGGAAAAGAAAGTTCAAGGAAGCTGCTGCTATTCATCAGAACCCAGGCTGCTTTAGTAAACCATCCCTAGACATAAGAAATATCTGGAAACCTTTGTTAGATAGATGTAATCTTAGGATAAGATCGCGTGCCAACTGAACGCATGACTGCACCCACCTCGGGTATGCTTCAGTGCACCTAGCTAGTATAAATAGTCCTGTAGTTACTTTACTTATTTAGTATTCACCTGAAGACGACTGGAGATACTTACCAGTTGAAACGTTGTGATTTAAAACAAATAAAGATAATGGAAGTCCAAAACTCTTTCATCATTCAATACGCTTGTTATTGTTCCCCCTTCGTTTTATAGAAACTGTTTTTTTGCGTTTTTTTCTTCAGTTTTTTGTTCCTAAGATATGGCCATTTCAAGTTTTTAAATTGTCACCCTGTATATTAATTTCGTTGGTTTTACAAATATATTGTTTGGGCATCTAAAATAGATAGCTGACGTCCCATAAGGCCTGTATATTTTAAAATGGCACCACCCCTCGAGCGAATACGGCGTCTTTCCGTTGAGCAGTTAATCTTTACTCTTGGCAGCACCGTAAATAGCCAAAAATGTAAAGTAGAAGAATGCATTTTATTGGACTAAAATGTTACACATGCAAAAAAGTAGTAGCGCCAGGATGTTTAAAATGTATAAGATATTTCAGATACATAATTACAAGCCTATGGTATAAACAAAATTTTAGGAAAGTGTAAAAGGAGTCAATTATTCGCACACTATGTTGACTGTGTACCTAGTATACAAATATCACAATAATAAGGTTATTAAAACTACGCTGATTAAAAACTATTTTTTTTTCTAATCTAAATTAGCCTAAGTTATCCCAAAACTCGACCTTTCTGAGTCATTGTAGGTCTACGATAGAATAAAATGCCTTTCTCCACGACCATTACTGAATGCAATAATTCCAAAATCATTTTTGATAATATAGAATGTAAAAATTCTTGCTCTTGAGTTGGAGTATTTATTCTGAAACACTTGCTTCTTATGCGTTTTGCGTGTATTTTCATTCCATAACAAGATACGGAATGAATATTCTGTAATTGATATAAACGACATAGGTTGCCATGAATTTCGAAACTGTCAGTGTCAGATAAAAATGGCCGCGTTGTAATAATTATTTTCAGACAAATTTTAGTGCAAGTCAAAAAATGAGTGAAAAATCGGATGAATCAGATATGGAACTGGATGGTCGTGGAGAAAATATAGTCTGTCGTCTGCTACTCGGTTAGAATGAAAATTCGATACTCGTGGTTCCTCACGCTCGCTACGCTCGCGTTCGGAATCTTCCACTCGGATCGAATTTTCATTCCAACCTCGTTACAGAATCTACTATTCTAATTAAATACTTATGTGTAGTATCCTTGGCTTGGGTATAAGGCAATGTTCTAACCTATCCGGAAAACTATTATATACAGTGTCACCAGTAAAGTCCGCATCATATGGGATTTTTTTTTTAAATAGCTTTATTCGAAATTTGACTTTGGCATCAAGTTCTGCTTCGATCGAGATGAAAATTAAGCAAAAAAATAGTAGTCACGTGATTCGCATTATCTGTCAAATTTTAATTTTTTCCAAAAAATAATTCAAAAGTGGGGTTATATCTGAAAATATCGAAAAAAACTATAAGAAAAAGTTTTTTAAAATGCAGTTTCTAGCCCACATGCAAAATTTCAGCTGCATAAGATAATTTTGATTTTTTAACTTTATTTTGTAAATTGCACCACTTTTGCAAAATAAGACTCAACGCAACCTACATAAAACTTCTCAGTTTTAACAATGCTTTAATTTAGATACATTTTCTTTTAAGTAGCGCCATATTAAATGTGTGTTTTTCTACAAAATCAAAATTGGGCTATTCAAATTTGGTCGCATGTGATGCAAAGTTTATTTGTTTTTGACCCTGTATAAGGTAACTTCATAAAATAAGTATTTAAAAAAATTTAGTTTGTGCCTTAAAGTTAAAAAATAAAAAATAAAGTAAAGGGGTTTTAAATTAAATCGTTGAAAATAGATAAACTTTACCTTAAGTTAAACTAAAATTTATTTTCCACTTAAAAAACACTTTACTGAAGAGACTGTTCTTTTTTATCTTAATATTAAAGTGTATTACTTTTAGACACAAACTACGTTTTCAAAAATACTTATTTTATGATGTTACTACAGGGTCAAAAACAAATAAACTTTGCATCACCTGCGACCAAATTTTAATAAGTAGCCCAGTTTTGATGTTGTACAAAAACACACATTTAATATGGCGCTACTTTAAAGAAAATGTATCTGAAATAAAGGCTTGTCAAAACTGAAAAGTTTTATGTAGGTTGCGTTGAGTCTTATTTTGCAAAAGTGGTGCAATTTACGAAATATTAGTAAAAAATCAAAATTATCTTATGCAGCTGAAATTTTGCACGTGGGCTAGAAACTGCATTTAAAAAAAACTTTTTTTAATAACTTTTTTCGATATAAATATATACAACCCCACTTTTGAATTATTTTTTGGAAAAAATTAAAATTTGACAAATAATGCGAATCACGTGACTACTATTTTTTTTTGCTTAATTTTCATCTCGATCGAAGCAGAATTTGATTCCAAAGTCAAATTTTGAATAAAGCTATTAATAAAAAAAAATCCCATATATGTGGACTTTATTGGTGACACTGTATAGAATGAAATGAATGACTGAGTAGGTAATTTTTTTTTATATTTGTAGAATTGCCATTTTCGGGTAATAGGTTAAGCTTATGTCTAGATAGATAACTGTGCTTAATACTGGCATCATCAAGCAAATCTTTGTTATTGCATAGAAACATAAAAAAGTCCAATAAATACCAATAAGTGTTAATATGCTCTTACCAATAAATACCTGTCTACAACTGCTTTACTCTCTCGTTCTTTCATTTATAATATAGCCCTTAAACATTTATTTTATAATATTAAGATTCTCTTAATTTTTGTAGAATTACATCAAAAGATAAGACCATAGCTTGTTCTAAATTGAATAAAGGCATGATTGGTCAATATACGGCCACTTTTAGAGTACCTACCTATTAAACTTTTTTAGGTTTATGGGGAAATAGGTTGAACTTAAATACCTCAGTAATGTCAATGTGTGCTCATTTTTTTAATATCTACCTATTTGTTTTAAACTAGTATTTTAATTTTTTAGAAAAGCTCCTCGGCAAGTCGTTGACTCATGGCTTATTTCACACGCCACTCCAGCCTCTTCTAATGCAGAATTATCCTCCCCTACCCATGGGATTCCTGGTGGATCAAGGGGCGGATCTGGAGCTACAACACCTGTGCGCAAGATTTCTGCGCACGAATTTGAAAGAGGAGGGTTACTTAAACCGATGATCAGCACGGTACGTAAGTAGTCTAGTTATTTTTTTCTATATTATTTTTTTTTGTATTTCTTCTATATTCTTAGTGTCTTTATGATTTGGTCTATCTCCACAGGCACAAGAAAACTACTAATGTATAAGTAAAATGTATTTTACTTATTATAATAGTTACCTTGCAGCATAAGGTGCTTTAACGAAAACATAGGAATACATTTTTTTTTTATTTTGTCGTTTTTATCGTTTTCTTATATGAAATACTAGCGTGCACCCGGCCTGCGTTGCAGCCCGGCATTATACGACGTGAGATAATAAGGCGAACAAACCTCAAACTCAACCGTTTACCGGCCCGTCCACAATTCACATCCATGCATAAAACATAGTCTGTCTTCGTCTATTCCGGCTTCGGTGCTTCGGATCGATCGTTGAACGAGCCGGGGACCGGTTAGGTTGGATCGTTCGTTCTCCCTACTCTAATTTATCAGTGTTTATCAGTGTTTCTCTATAATATTATGCATGAATTATACATAAAAACCTTCCTCTTGAATCACTCTATCTATTAAAAAAAAACGCTTCAAAATCCGTTGCGTAGTTTTAAAGATTTAAGCACATATAGGGACAGGACGGGCGATAGCGACTTTGTTTTATACTATGTTAAGATTATTAAAATTTTAAATAGAATATCTGAACTATTGCAATCTGGTATGGAGCAATATGAAGAGTTTAAAATACCTTTTCTCTCCCTTCGTTATCTACTTTGTAGAAATGTTTAATCTCAATGAGTTTTTCATGATAATATAACTTCTAAACTATAAACTAATGCTAGCTAATAGCCATCTTGAAACCTTTTTTGGTAAAACAAAAAGAAAGCTACCATCTGTGTATAAAAACCATTTGTGTTGGCAAATACAATTATATAGTCAAACATATTATTTTAAAGAAAGAAAAACTAAAAGTCTTCCTCCACAAAATTTAATAGAATATAGAAATTCTTTAGAGGTCTCTACATGGTTCGCACGTAGAAACGTTCATCTTCAGGAGACAGAAATAGTATATTAAAGTACACGTTTCATAAGAAGCGGTTTTAGCGCACGCGTCTATTTTAAAAAACGAGCCACAAAGTGGCGAGTTTTTTTAATGACACGTGCGCTAAAACGCCTTATGAAACATGTGCTTTATAATTTTTTTTCTATTTCACCTTTTATAATCAAGAAAAATACATTTTAAAAAGAAAATAAAATCTTCAAATTTTGCCAATTTTTATGTCTAAATTTTATGTTGGTAATACTATTTTCTATCATAGTAACCTCTGGACAACAAAAATTATTTTGCAAACTGTCATTTTTTGATTTATTGACCCATTTTCACCACGAGATTCTAAAGTTATTTTAGCGATATGAGATTTTAAATTGGACGGAATACGTTGTGTGATCCTTGTACATTCGGTACATATACAGAGCGTTCGGAAATTCGGGAGATTTTGCTACTTTTTTCGAATTTCAAAAGACGTGATTTTACGTCTCGGCATTGCAATTTAGTATAGGGAAGATGGAAAATTCAAATAAAGTTGAAGTTAAAATCGACATTGGAAGGTTAGTAGATTAAATTTTGAATAGGATTTGGCAGAAAATGATAGCTTGAAGCATCTACAAAAGATTGATTTATAGATTTATGCAACCAACATACATAACTGTTATCCACACAGAATAAAAAAGTAAGTTATCAAGCTATTTTTCCTCTGCGAAAAATGGGTTTTCTCGTAAATCATAAAGGCCGCGCAAGTCAATGAAATAAAACATTTAAATGTTACCAACATCAAATAAAGAAAAAACGCGTATCGAAATAGCTTCATTACGATACGCAAATGCGTATCGTACTGAGCTTATTATGAACGTGAAATAGAAAAAAAATTATATAGTGCTGATGGTATTATCAGAAGAGAAAATGGTATAAATAAAACCTTAATAGAGCTTCCATGGCATTGAAAAATTGAAATGTAGAAGTGACGTATATAAAAAAGTTAAGGAGAGTTAAAACATGCTGAGCATGTGAAGAGAGTTAGTAAAGAAAGTCTAAACAACCAAACTAAATGAGGAAGAAAAAAAGGGGCTGTCAAAGAGAAGGTGTCGAGGATTTTTAAAATAATTTATATAATTTTTTTTTGTAAAATCATTGATATGTCTGTAAGACAGTATAAAGATAAGAATCGTCTGTAGAAGTCATAATAACAAAATAGTTATAACAAGCTCAGCTCCAGGGGATTGAAGAATAAGTTTATCGAAGACAAAATAAACATATTTATTATATTATTAAATTTTAAATAAACTTGTTATTATTAGTTAAAAAATGGTTTTTGGGGTACTGGGGGTTAGAGCCCAATAACTCCTCGAGAGGTTAATTTAGATATAATTTAATTAATTTAATTAATTTCAGCATTTCTGCTAATACCATCAGCACTATATAAATTTTTTTTGTCTCCTGAAGATGAACGTTTCTACGTTCGAAACATGTAGAGACCCCTAAAATTTTTTGATCTTAACATAGTATAAAACAAAGTCGCTATCGCCCGTCCTGTCCCTATATGTGCTTAAATCTTTGAAACTACGCAACTGATTTTGAAGCGGTTTTTTTAAATAGAGAGAGTGATTGAAGGGGAAGGTTTTTATGTATAACTAGCGACCCGCCCCGGCTTCGCACGGGTGCAATTTCAGAAAGTGGCATGCCGGGTACTAATATATCGGGTTTGTTCGGGTCTGTATTTATACCAGCGGGTTGCAACGCATGCCGGGTACACGCTAGTATTCTAATAAATTTTGTGGAGGAAGACTTTGAGTTTTCTTTTTCTTTCCTATATTTTCAACTCCACTTTAAGCATGGACTACTTCTTCAAATATTATTTTTAATTGTATTAATGGCAGTATAGTAGTAGTCAAAAGGAGTGTCAGCAACCCGGCACTAGACTAAGGCGATTCTTTTTGCCAATCTCCGAATCTTCCCCGAATCGTAAAAGAAGATTTAACATTTATTTTATTGTCGAAGCTAACTGGAATAGAAATATTTCTTGTCATTTCAAAATTATTTGTCTTGTATATTATAATATGTTCTATATTATAAAGTCGTTAAATGTTAATTGCTACTGGTTGCTGCGATTTGGAATTTATTGCCAGGTTTTGGATAATAAAATGTGCATTTTATTTTGAGAATCGGATCCGGGTTTTGGGCAATCTATAGGACTAAAATTTTACTAATACCATAATATGTCAGTAATGTCACCAACTGTCAAGTGTTGGCGTTATTTATTTATTTTTTAAATGGAACACCCTGTATATTATATTCTAAATCTGCAATAAATTTAAAATATTTTTCGTATAGCATACCATATGACTAACTTCCACTGTTTTCGAAATACGGGCAAATGAATGTAGTACATTTTATTTAAACAAAATTGGTACTTAATAATTTTTGAATAAATAATAATATAAAATTAAAGAGGACATAATATGGTATAATAGTCAAATAATAAAATGTTAGTCCTATGATTGCCCAAAAGCCGGATCCGATATCACTTTTCGTTCGCCTGTAATTAAGCCGTTCCGGAACATTTGCCCAACCCAGTATATTGTTAATACATACGTACTAAATACCTCGTATTTATAAAAGGCAACGCCCAAGAAACATCCACATAAATCGCAACAAATTTAGAAATAAAAGGAACACGTATTTAGGGCAAACGTTTCCAATTCATCCCTATTTTAAGCAAAGTTTTTTGTAGTATTCTAAAAATAACTCTTTCTGTCATGTTCTTTTTCCTTGTTTTCCTTAAGAAACTAATGGAAGATAAAAATATACTTCGCCCTTGTTTGTTGTATCCATCTAATGGAGCGTTTTGGTTATTTTAAATGGAATACGATATGTTAAATTGCTTATAAAAAGAAGACTTCAAAAGTAGCCCTTCTCTTTCGAGAATTTAATGGAAATTTTAAAACGTTTTTGTTATATTTACGCAAGTAAAGCAACAAAATCTAAAATTATTTTTACTGAATATTATTTTTTAGAGATACCTAATGACAACAATTGGTTTTTTTCTAATCAGTTTGAGTCGGCAATGAATAATCTGATAACAAATGACTTATTACTCAATGGTATTTTTGTTTTACGAATTTCGTTTATCTCTTGGAAGTTTTATGCGGGAAAAAGGTTTTTCACAGAAGCATAGGTAGGGGAGACATTCTACACCAATTTAATTAAAGGCGGCTGAAAATAAAGTAGGCTCATTTATCACCGCTAGTCCGCTAGCGCCATTACAATGGCACTCTAGGGTATTACTGTACTATTTGCCAAAATCGGCAAATACCAGAAAATATTAGACATTATTTTTTAAGCCGATTTTATAATATTTTTATTAAATTTTTGCCTGCGTTGGTTATTTTTCTTATTAGTTTTTAAATTATTCTTGGAATGGAATTTACTTTATTCCTATATTTAAATAAGCAAATTTAAAATGTGGTCTAAATGTTTTTCAATTTTTTATTTGCCCTTGATAGGAGGAAAATGTTCTTCCCCCTTTGCCTCTAAAAGTTGAAAATGATGATAAATGAAGCCTCCACGGCAAAAACGCTGAAAATAACTTTTATTACATTTGCTAAAAAATGAATTTTAAAGTTTAAAACGAAAGTTCGAAATCATGCAATTTAAATTAATGGAAATTTGACAATTAACTTTTTTAAACAATAGTTTCAAAAATGTATTTTTCAATATTAGGTTTTGGATAGTCAAATTAACCTTAGATTTTTATTTGGCACCTCGTGAATAATAACTACGGCCGCCAAACTAGGTTTACTTTTAACCGCTTTTTTTTGAATAAAAGTCAGCCAATATCGATTGTTGCATGTACTGCACTACCGATCACATTTGCTGCTGTCGTGCATTTTTTATTTCGAGAAAATCTGAATGGCACTCTGTAAAGTAAAGTAGTGTCGGATTCAACCCTCTGAGGGCTGCCTACCAACTAGACTCTTCGCGTTCCTTCGGTTTCCTCGCCTTTGGCGAACAAACGTCCAGACCTCTTGCTTCAGTATTTCCTAAGTAGTGCGTGCTTTGTTTCGTACTTCCCCAGGCCTAGGTACCGTAGTGCCACAGGTTAGGGTAAAGCTGCTGACCCTGTGGTCCAGCTACTGCTTTTAACATTAACAACTTGGTTTTAAGCCGGCTTTTTGGTCCTATGAGGGGGTACAATCTAGCCATTTTTACTTTAATTTTTCTAGTGGCTTTGGCCACATGTTATTTTCCAGGTTAATCCTGCATCCATTGTTATACCTAAGTAGGTTGCATTCCTAGCCCGTTCTATCTCATCGCCGTCGATGGTGATGTTCCTGGGAGGTGTCAATCTTCTTTTTGTCATGCACTATATACTGCTAGGCCTATTTATAATGGTATATCTTTCTTTTGAATGCGCAGTCTGTCTCTCTATTCTGTGCATGATTTCCCATAACGTTATTTAGAAAACAGATCTATATATTTTTCACTCTAAGATTTCATTGGGACAATTTTTTTAAAACAATATCCGTTTTTAGGTTGACGGTCAGCCGACATTTTTGACAAGTACAACAGAAGATCCCACAGGAAACCTAATCACGTCCAGTCCAACTCCCAGTCGACGCCAGAGGCGTAGTCGACATGAACTCAGGCAGTTAGATGAAAAAGAACTAATATTTGAATTGGTAAGTTTTAAATATTTACTCTCATTTGTTTCTAGGTTTGAATAGACTTCATAATTAAGGTATCACATAAAATAACACATTATATTAAAACATATTATATTAATAGGCAAATAGAGTTCAAAGTGCTATAATGACTAAAAACAATTAATATCGTTTTGTTTTTCGAGAACTAATTTTAAACCTTGTTTAAGTTTCTGGAAAGATAATTATTTACCATAATTATTGTTGTTTAATTGCGATTTTTAAATTTTTATATGATTATAACTACGTTAGCCAAACACAGTTGAAATAGCCATAGTAAATTCAAAAGTGAATTTATTAAAGTTTTTCTTATTAGTTTAAAAATAACTCCAATGCAAAACATCATTAAAGGTATTTAGTTTCCGTTATGGAAAGGGCGATCGGGTAATTAAATTATGGTCATTTGACTCTTCATAATAAGACTAAATGCTAGAACCCGAAATCAGCTATTCATGAACTACCGGTGCAGCACAGTCCAACATAATTATTTTTAGTTTTTGAAGAATCCATAAAAAAACTAAAATATCGATGTTAAGTATATGGATCCAATCATACTTGCCGATTAAAAAATAAATTCCTATATATTTGGTCCACTTTTTGCATACTACACATGCATGCAAGCAGTAGTTCAACCTTGTTCTTTCTGGCTGCCAGGTCGTTAAGGTACTTCATCGTGATTTTTGATGTAAATCGGTAGGAGTTCAGAGCCTTAAGGGTAGCTTGGCTGTCTGCCCTGCTTAGTATAGTGGCATGTGTTCCGATGATGAATATTACCACATCATCTGCATAGCCCTGGGCATAGAAGCCTTCTGCATTGAGACCTGCTAGTAACTCATCTACTACCAAGTTTTATAGGAGACGTGACAATACCCCTCCCTGAGGGCAATCCTGTGTTACACTGGCTTTTATGGGGTCCCCATGTAAGCTAGTTTTGACTTGCCGGTATTGTAGCATGTTGTGGATTAATCTTCGTGTGGTATCGTCGAATCGATGCCGTTCTGCGGGAGACCTCATTGCGAACAGGAGGCGTTGTCAATAGCCCCTTGTATGTCAGAGCACTTTCTTAGTGATGTAGCGCTGTTTCGACCCTTGTTATTAGGTTGTGTAGGGCAGTTTCACAAGATTCACCTGGTTGATAAGCATGTTGATGTTCGTGGAGGGGTTGCTTTATGTCCGTCCGCGTCTCTAATGTGCCTGTCTATAAATTTCTCTAGCGCTTTCAGTAAAAAGAAGGAAATGCTTATGGGTCGATATGCTTTGGCTTCGGTGTATGTTACCCGTCGGGGCTTGGGGATGATGGTGACACTTGCTGTTCTTCATGCCTCAAGAACATAGCCCATCGCTATATAAGCGTAGTAGATTGTGCGTAGGTGTGGTACTACATAATCGAGTCCTTCTTGCAAAAGAATGGGATAGATTCCATCCGGGCCCGGGGAATTATAGGGTTCGAATATCTCTATGGCCCATTAAAGTCTTTCGTAGATGACTGTTGTAACTGCAATTTTCTAGTCTGCTTCCTTAGCTCTATCTACAATGTTCGTTTCTCGATATTAAGCTTCCCGTTGTATAATCTTCTATCCCGAAAAGTGCACTAGCCTTAAGGGTATCTTTTCCGTTCATAGTATATTCGCCTATTGGTTTTATTATTGGCCATCTGAGTTTGACATGTCTTCGGTAAGAATTCACTGGATGCGTGCTGCTTGGGGGGTTGTTTTCACTTTCGCGCAGAGTTTCCTCCAAGAATCTCGTTTGGCTTTTTCTAGAGCTTTCTTGTACTCAGTGATAGTATCTATCACAGGCCCCTATGATTGAAAGTTTCCTGGCATATTTTCTCAGGTTTCCCAAGTGTTGATTCCACCATGGTACGTCCCTCTTTTTCCCCCGTATTTTTAGAAGGCAGTTTTCTACATACGCTGTTATAATGGCATCTTGAAGTTGCTCCACAGATAAATCTATATCTACGGTACTTTGCAGATTGATTTTAACAGAAGTCAGACCCTGTTTCAGTTGATCTCTGTATGTTTGCCCTTCGGTATTGCGCGAATGATGGTAGGGCGTAGTTCCGCCGTAATTCTGAAGTACAAACTCTATCGTCTATGATTGGATGCAGCAGACAGTTCGTTCGATACTCGCCAGCTTTTTACCGCGTCGAGTAAACGCCTTGGACCAAGGTTATGTTGATTACTCCTCTCCGCCTCGTGGTTACGAAAGTCGGTTGGTTTCCCTGATTTAGTAAAGATAATTATTACTTACTAGGAATTCTACCAAGGTATATCCACGTGGGTTGTCATTAGTGCTCCCTCATGCAACGTTGTGCGAGTTTGCATATAGCAGCCTACCAGTAGCTGAAGGCGGTTGGACTAACAGTATTCCACGAGGGTTTTAAACTCTGCAGGGGTAGTGGTTTAACCGAGTCATAAGGAATGTAGGCAGATGAGATTTATAGCTCCTTCACATTCCCATCCTTCCTGTACCTCAGTTTTGCGGTCACTGGGTCCCTAAAATTGGGTAAAAACGTAAGCAATTGAGTCTACTACAGGTATATGGTTGTCACAAATAAATAATCTAAGCAAAATTCATAGTCGCCCTCATAATTAACATTTTCTATTATACCTGGAATATTAAGAGCATCGGCAACGTTTTGGCATAAATTATCAGAGTTTTTAGAAAAAACAAAAATTACCAAAATCTGTTTTAATTAAATAATTTTAATAAATAATAGAATTTTACGTTAAAGCTTGATTTTTGGAAAAAAGCTTATTTGGAAAATAATGCAAAAAATATAACCTTACAACTTTTAAAATTCTCCTATCCTTTTTTTAAATTAACTTTTAAAAATTTATTTAAATGATTTTTGTTCCTTCATAATTTTTTGAAATTTGGAATAACTTTTTAAATTTCAAAATCATTTTCCGGTGTTTTCATTACATTTTTTAAATTATTCATTTTGTTTTGTATGATGCATATTTTATGTAGAAGTAATTACCTTATAGCCAGGCATTAATTTTAAGATGTTTCGGTTAATAGAAAAATTGCACCTTTGGTCCTTTCAAGAAAATTGCAAGAAATTGCTGAAAAGTATTATTTTGCATACACCTCTCCGATGTCAAGTCCTGCCAAAGCTGCGTTAAAAAAGGAATCACCAGAAATTTACAATTTATCAAGTATGCTTGGTGGGCCAAGCAACCAATGTTGTTTCGTTTGTATTGCTAGTGTCAAGCGTCTTTTTTAAAAAGTTTTCAAGCAATTCATAGTTTTTTGAAAACTGTGCAGTTGTAGAAAAATTATAGTAAATAACATGTTGGAAAACCTCTTTAGCACACTCGCTTGACTTGGACCTCGCCTTCGGCTTAGTTCACCAAAGTGTCTCGTATGCAAAGAAAGTGTCGTTGCCAAACCTTGTTATTCAATGTACTATTTTATAGATCTGCTGTTTACCTTAGATCCTTTGAAATAAAAGATTTTTTTTTTTATAAATTCCTTAATCATCTTTTTAATTTAGTCAAATACGTTTATTAATGATACAGTGATGATAATACTAGATTATTTCTATTAATTTATCAAATTTTGTTAATTTTAAATATTATGGCACGATTTATTAATCAAAAAATCGAATGACGCAGACGTCCTTCAGTCTGCTTAACAGGTGTTCGGTTAGTTCAATTTCTTAAGAGTCTACCATCGATTTAACCTGCGATAAACATTTATACCATTTTTATTCGAAACGCTCAAACCTATCGACTTAATTTCAAAATATAGTTGTTTGTGTAGAAAATAAAGTAATATTTGTACATTTTATTTTTATACTATTAACGATAGACAAGATAAATATTTCAAAAATAGTTGCAGGTTGCAGGCGTTCGGCTGTCACTTTGCCAGTAAAATGTAATTAAACAGGTACCAATTTGATATCATACGGGAATAAATAATTTTTAAAGTTGGCCTATTTATGTTTAAACAAATTAGAGTATATTTTGAACAGGAAAGGGTAAGTAAGTAAACTGTATATGCGGTTTCGGAAAAATTCGGCTACAGCGGAGGGTAAAAAACTAGTTTATTTTACAGGCGATTATGAACTCTTAACTATTAAAAATAATTTATTGTTCAGGTTTAAAAGAAAACTAACATTAACATTAGAATAATTTTTAATCATGTAAAAATATTTCCAGAAAATACGAAAAAGAATTTTATATATTGTTTTTGTATCCGTCATTGTACACTTCTTCTAGATTTGTTTAACGAACGGGCTGTTTTTAGCACTTACTTCAGCATTTTAAACATTAACTTAAATTCAATTTTTTGACGATAATTTTTTCCTATTTGGTTCTATGAGAATATTAACTACCATGCGAGCAAAAATTATTTTAATCAAAGAGGGCCTTGCATCTAAGGACGTAATGCTTAGCCGTAGAGCTTAATACTTGTTGGGTGTCAGTAACTACCTGACTTCACAATCAATCAGTTATTCCGTCATCTTTGACAGTCGTTACAAGTAATTTGATTCATCGTTAATATTTCCAATGTCTAGAACACTTCACACAATGGGCTTTACGGAACAGCACAAAACATTCATGGTTAAAGCGTATTTTCGAAACGGGGTTAGAGCAAATGGTGAGTCGCAATACACTCCGGGTTTGTGCATGGACGATTTTCACGAACATTTTCCTAACGTTGCTTTTATTGCTGGGGATTTTTATCATTGCCTGAAAACAACCGTGGCTGTGTTTAGGGAAACAGGTTCTATACAACACAAAAAAGGAACAGGAAGACCATCTGTAAGAACAAAAGAACTTGTTGCAAACGTTCGTGAAATAATGCAAAATACGCCAACAAATTATTGTATAAGACGCCTGTCCCAAGAAGTGGGAAGATCTTATGGAACATGCAGGACTATTCTTAAGAAGCAGCTAAATTTATTTCCTTATAAAGTGCAAGTATTCCAAGAAATACCAGCCGCAGATTTTGAAAGACACAGGATTTACTCTCAATGGTTTACCCAAAATTTATTGGAAAGAAATGATTTATTAGACCTGACATTTTTTTCGGATAAAGCCTGGTTCCACCTCTCCGGTGCAACCGCCCATCCAGCCGCCGAAACTATTAACTACTTACTCAATTTTTTCGACGACAGATTGATCAGTTTTCGATCAGACATTGAATTCCCACATAGATCACCTTGTTTAACGGTTATGAATTACTTCGTTTTTCCTCATTTAAAGAACACTCCTTTTAAAGCACCAGTTGCAAATTTAGAACAATTATAAAGGATTATCGAAGAAAATGGTAACATTTATCCAGAGAGGCTGGTCAACACTTTCGAAAATATGAAGAGACGTGTGAATTGATGCTTGAAGCATGGCATGGCGGTGGCCAATTTCAGCAATTTATGTAATTATTTTTCTTTTTCTTTCTGTATATTCTTACTTTGTTAATTTTGTAAACAACAAAAATAAATTTGTATTTGTCTACTTATTTTATTACTCATTAGTTTGGCAGATCATGTCATAATATGAATTTGACAAAATTTTTGCCTAGATTTGGTTAGATATATCGTCCCCATATCATTGTGATCTAAACCAAGTCCTACGTTTTTTAATCCAAGCCCTCTTTGATGCAAATAAGTTTGGCTCGCACGGTACGTGTAGATGGTTGGTAGCCCCTGGAAATTATTTTTGGCTCTCTGTCACGGTCAATAAAAGCCTATAAAATCTTTTCACTTATCTTATGGGTTTTAAAATATAATCATTATTGGGCATGTTTAACGGAAACCATATTAGAAAAGTTTGTCGCTGAAAGAACTATACACCCGCCTTGTTACATTACCGTTGATTATAGTAGGTTTTCCAGAAGGTCTCTAGAAGGAAGAAAAATAATCCCTAATTTAATAAAAGCACTTGACATTTAGGAATAATTAATTAAAATATTGATTTGGGTCCTCCAGTCTAGTAGCGACTCCTGATAGTTGAAGCAGATGGGGCTAAAATATCAAATCAATAAAAACATTTTTTGAGATATTTTATAAAATTACTTAAAATAAACTAATAATTAAATGCAGCATATAATCAGGACGTCTTAAATCATAAGACATAAAGTATACTGTGTATTTTACGGTATTCGAGCAGCTTTAAAGAAAAAACAATAAAAAAATATTTAGTTAAATAAGTTAAATATTTTCAAAAGAAACTCCATGCGTCTTTGTTTTTTTATTTGAAATGTTTCACTTTGTTATTGAAGTTATCAACAGTGTATATAAATTGCCTCTGCTAAGTTTTTCCTCTATAATGGAATTTCGTAAAATTTTTCTCTTTATAAGAAAAACGGGGAAAATCTCGAATGGTTTAAAAACCTGATTTTATTCATTTTGAATCGCGATGATTTTATATTTTGGAAATAAACGACAAAATTTTTTAATTGGATAATAGGGTATACTGGGCCTTTTCTAGACCCTATAATTTTATGGTATTAAAGAATTATTTTTTATTGATTGCTAACCAATTTTTAATATTTTGGATATTAATCATCCTATTATTAACTCTAGGTAAAAGATATCTGCAATGAACTGGAAGTTCGATCTCTGTGTCACAAAATCCTTCAGAATGTTTCCACATTACTTCATGCTGACAGAGGCTCACTATTTTTGGTACAAGGAGAAAGGGGAGGGGGGTGTGCCCATCAAGATAATGGCTTTACACTGATGAGGAGTCGGTGTTTGGTAAGTTTTTTTGCTTGCAAGTTAGGTATTTACATTGTTCCTGTAACAAATAAGACAACTTGTCACTGTTTTTTGGTATTGTAAGTAATAGTTTCGTTAATTAATACTACAGTTTGTTATTTAAACATTAAACAGAATAGTATAAACTTTAGGCAAGAAATGTGAATATATTGTATTAAGAAGACTTTTATTACCATATAATTGTCAAATTTGGTAACAATTTTTATGTGACCTAAAACGAGATCCGCGATGCTGCCAACAATTATAACTTAGTTTCTACCAATACTTCACGAATGTCCTCTCGTTAAGTCTATCTTACGTTGGATGTTTTTCCAAATACTTTACTTGTTCTTTCCATCATCCTGTAGCTCCGTTTGGACTGTTCGCACCTATTGTCAGTGGCGTAGCTAGAGGGGGGGCGGGGGGGCGGACCGCCCCGGGTGTCACCCTTTTAGGGGTGACACCCGACCCACCCGATAACCCGACAGTGATGAAAAAAATACACAAATCATAATTATGACAATTTTTATCAACAATAATAATCACTGAGTAAAGCCACTTTTATTTTTTTTTTAAGATCATTCAGTGGTTATTAACATACATACAAAATGTGTTATTTACTTATATGCGGCTCATTTTACTTTACAAATCACAATTTTATTTTATAAAAATAAACACAAAAATTGCTTTTATATTTTAAGATCTAAGAATCTTCTAACTTCTATCATCTCTCTTGTTATTAAATTATTCAAAATAATTGTCTTAGTTTAACAACATGCATAAGCCCAGTCCTAATTTTATCCGTTAACCGAATTCATTTTAATATTCTTCGTCCCTTCACCGCAAGAAGCAATGTTGGATTTTTCCTTGTTGACCGAATTTATTTGGTATTTTTAAATATTAATTTGTGTGAAAGAAGTTTCAGCAAACTCAAATTAATAAAAAACTATTTGAGGGCTACAATGAGCGAAAGAAGACTCAACAGTCTAAGCATGTTAACAATAGAACACGAGGCAACGCAAAAAATAAATTTTGAGGACGTAATTAGTGAGTTTGCAGCTGTTAAATCTAGAAAAAAGAGCTTTTAAGGTACTTACATATTTTTGTTTACTCATTTATATTTTAATTAGAAAAAAATAATAATCAGTTTTCATTTTTGGGGTGACACCACGAATTCCACCCCGGGTGTCACCCATGCTAGCTACGCCACTGCCTATTGTATTTCTTATATTCCTTAGTCTATTCTCCTGAGGATGAATGTATATACATTCGAAATATGTAGAGAATTTACCCTTTAAAACTTAAATGTATTTTAATATACCAGTGGAGGAAGACTTAGAGTGACTTATTTCTTTCCCTTCGAAACATACACTCCACTTAAAGTATGAACTATTTCTTCAATTTCCATGCAGCTAACAGTTTATTCTACTTAGTCAATCAGTCCGCTAGGTGACTTTAGCCCCTCCTCTTTATGCACGGTCTTAATTAAAAATATATAAGTAAAACAACTAACTAAAATAAAAATAACTAAGTCTAAAGTACAAAATCAGAGATGTTTAAAAAAACCTTCTACCCGTTCTTTCTTCCAAGATAAAAAGGGAAATAAAGAACAATTCTGCCTTGACTTTTCCAGAAATAATTGAACCATTTTCCTTCTTAATTATATTTTTCTTTTTTCTGGTTACAATTAACCAGACTTTCAGCATCGGTTTCCTTGTTTATTAAACCCATACCGAAATATCTCGGTTTATATTATCTTCGGCAAACGTGCCGTACTGGTAAAACAGGATTTATTTACGATATTATAACGTAAGACAATGGACGAACAGAAGAATATATAGCATTTTATAGTTAAATATTACTATATATTACAGGGTGGCCCATTTGTGTGACAAAATAATATATCGGCTCTACTATTAGAGTAAAAAAAAATTTTTACAAAAATTGTGAGGTTTAATTAAATATAAGTCTTAGTATTATGTTCTTAAATTATTTTTAAATGTCCAGAAAAACAGGACGATAAAACTATACATATTTTAAAATGGAAGACCCTATATTATTATATTTTTGCGCATTTTTTGTTTACACATAAAATTACTTATATGACGCCATGTTTTGTTTTCCTTTTTTTTTCAACGTTGCCATACAAAATGAAAAATTCTGAAAATTTTCGAAAAAACATGATAGATTAAAATTATCTGTATTTCCCAATAAGAAAATCAAAAATTTTTAAGTATGTATAGGGATAGAAAAAAAGTTTTCAATTATGTGAATTCTGTTGACATTGGAATATATAAAAATTTTAAACTACTCGGTTTTTTTCAAATGAAACACCCTATATTTATTCGGCTTGCACAAAATTTGAACTACTTTATAATATGAAACAATTTTTCTATCCCTATACCTACCTACTTAAGAATTTATAGGACATTTTTTATTTTAGATTTTTTTATTGAGAAATTCCGATTTGGCAACGTTACAAAAAAGATAAAAAACCAAATATGGCGTCATGGATAATTTCACTGGGAAATAAAAAAGCTTAAATATATCGGTGTTCCATTTAAAAAAATATTAATTTTTTTGTCCTGCTTTTTTGGACCATCCTCTACATTGAAAAATATTTTTAGAACATATACTTTACTAATAATAATTCGCACAAGTTTTGTAAAATTTTTGGATAACTCTAATAGTAGATGTCACACAAATGGGCCACCCTTTATAGTGAAACCTCCATAGATATTTACCTTTAGATAAGCAAACAATAATCACGAAAGTGGCAGTTTTATGGCCTCCCATGTAAACAAAGCTGGACACTATTAGCCATGCGCACTGCAACATTATCGTTTGACGAATGGGAAAATAGACAGGTCCGGGCTTTAAAATTTAAATTCTTGTCAAAAAATTGGAATTTCTTCTCAATTTTTGATCAAGTTGGGAAAAAAGGTAGTCATTTCTGGCATTTTTAGTAGTAGCAAACATATCAGATTTTAAGTATAGAAAATTGTTTTTAAAGTTTTGTTTTTACAATTTGTTTAAAATTGATTCGTCGTCGTGTTTTTAGTTTGAAAAGGAAGAGAACAAGAACAGGTAAATTAAACTAGTCTTATAAAATCGAATATAAAAACAAACAAAACCAGCAAAATAACCATTCTACGGTGTTATCGCGTACCTAACCTCAAGTCAAATAGTTGGTACCTATATAACTTGTATTGATTTTTACAATTTGGTAAGAACTTGTTTTTGTTTGCTCGAGAACTTGACTCATGGAATACTTTCACCCTTGGATTAATATAAAAATACCTAGGTACCTAATTACTTTTTCTTTGCATGCATCGGGATAATCTGTGTTGGTGTGTGTTTCTCATTATTTTTATAGGTACCTTATTTTTGTAGCCTAGGCCTAGTTAGATGTGTTTAAATTGCTTATAATAAAATAAGGTTATATATCAAGATACATCACTACTCCATACTTAATAAAAATATGAAATACCCGATATTTTACTCCTATTCCGGCATAACAAAATAATACAACGGCTGTTACTGTCATTGTTTATATTCCAATTGGAGTCACTAAAAGTACAAACACAATTCACTAAACTACACAAAAACTAGATATCCGTAAATATTAAACACCCACAATCCACGATAGCTAAGAAAACTACAAGGAATCTACAGAGAAACCTTAAAACACAACAACAAAAATGGCGGCCGAGCCGGGTCTGGAGAGTATATATCTTGCAACCTTAAGTATCGTGAGCATGTCGATTATTGTCGATAAAGTAGGCAGGCCGATAACACGAGGTTTGTGCGCATGCACGAAGGTATCCAGAAGGAAGGCAGCTGACCGGCGAGTCATGCGCTCGGACGCATTTTTTCACCCATAAAACGTAACTTCTGTTTGCGCAGGAGATAAGCTGTACGTATCTAAAGATAAATTGTCTATGGAAACCTCTCATAATGGACACCACCATTATAAGCCATAATATATACACTTTTTTATAGTCTCGAACTAATATTAATACGCTGTTTCCATACAAAAAGTCGAAAAACTCTCTTTTAAACAGAAATTAAAATTTCCAGCAATCGCGTACCAACAACTACGCGATCTGACGTGCTATTTATAAGTTCTTCTAGTGTGTTCTTTGGGGAGCCCTAGTCATCATTCGGGTTTCCGTAGACAATATTTCTAAGGGCAGACACTATTGCCGCAGTCGCCATTTCGTATTTTGATCAATATTTCGTTTTATCCAAAAATCGAACCAATAACCGTATTTGGAGTACCTACATTATCTACAGTTTTACGTTCAATTTCTAAATTAAGAAAAGCAAAAAAAGAAATACCTGCAAGTTTGACCAAATTTCGTTTTTTGCTTTTATTAATTTATTAATTACAGTTTTTAACAACTTAAAATTGTAGGTAATTGCTATTAACGGCTCTTTTAGGCGGACACATTTCAACAGTCCCAAAGGTGTTCGCCTAAAGGTACTTCACTGTATTATAATGTACTTAATTTTAAAAAATTGAACAAACAATAACTTTAGCGTTTCGTGTGTTTTATACGATATAACTAAAAAAAATTTTAAAGCAGGATTGTCTAGGAGTACCTACCTACAGTAGTACAGTATTGCATTTTATAAGAAAATTTATTATAATGTTCTAGATTTGTTCTCAATTTTTCTAGACACCCTCAACAGTGGTCTATCACATTTTTCAATTCACACAATTTTACAATTCCTGTACGTATATTAAGAACGAAAAAAATATAAATGAAAATAAGTTAGATAGTTAAACTCTGTCACCATTTAAAAGATGAATTAAAGGGGAATTCCCTAAATGTTTCGAAAGTGGTAATATATATCTTCAAAAAAAAATATAAAATGTATTGGAGACAACAGTAGAAATAGATTATTGCATAATATCACTTAGACTTTTCAAGGTTATACTTAAAAAATAATTTTATATTAATTTAACCCCTATAAAATTTTGTTTTGTATTCGTCTTAATAATAATATTATGTCATGCTATGATATCATGCAATGTGGGACGCACATTGTTACAACTGGAAAATTAATACAGGGGAAATATCTCCTTATTGGAATGTTTCACAGAGTTTAATCAAACTATTCAAAAGCCAATTTGTATCATCAACATATCTTTCATGTTCAGTCAGGTTAGCTAGCAACAAAGGCAGACGAATATTTTGGTTCGCTATAATTTGCATGGAAACTCTGGTGACAATTTAGTATGTTTGGATTGTTATCGGGTGATTTTTATGCCAGATCTAGACAACTTACTCACAACCAACCAACAACTCAAAGGCATGAAGAATATCGTCATCAATACAATAATTATCTTTAAATTCAAATTCAAACACAGTTTATTTATCAAATAAAATACAATAAAAATAGTGTGTACATGTGATTTTTAATTGTAGATAAATTGGATTATACCGCGATTATATAGAACCGATATCACAGAGCACAAATAAATTGTGTCTATGTGATATAGCCCACAATGATATTAATAACTGAAAAAAACTATATAATATATAAATTACTGAAACCTATATTTAATTCAATCAAAGACTCAGCAAGGTAACGACCGACCCAGTCGCAAGTGAGAGAAGGGCCAAGAGGACAGGTAGACAAAACTTCAAAACGACAGAAAAAAATAAAGAAAGTTCGAGCAGTTTATAGGTCAAAATCAACCATTGCAGATAGCGCAATTATGGCTAAAAAAATAAGAAAAATAAAATAATAAGACCAAAAATAGAGATATGCTAAACTTCCCCCTTTTGCATATTTAAAAGAAATCGCTTGATATATAATTATTAAATTTGTTAATTGAAAACTCCTTAACATTATTAGGTAAATTATTCCACATTTGAACGGCTATGAAACTGAATGACTTTTGAAAATTAGATGTACGATGTTGAGGTAGTCTGAAATAATTTAGATTTCTTGTAAGATGAGGATGCGCATAAGAATGAAAATTTACTCTTAAATACTGAGGTTCCTCGATATTCAATACTTTATACACAAAAGAGTACCTACGTATGATATTTTCTGCGATTCTTCCTATTTAAAATATTATTATTATTCAAATACGGAGTTACGCGGTTCCTAAAGGGAATGTTAAATTAGTAACGCATACAGGAATTTTGGATCTTTTGAATAGAGTAAGAAAGCGTAGCTTTTAAAGAATCGCTATATACTACATCTTCATAATCAAACAAAGACAAGAAGAGGCTGTTACATAAGTAGTATTTAGTTTTAGCGGGTAAAAATTTTTTTAGATGGTAAAGTTTTTTTAAACGCATATAGGTAGGCGATTTTAAGTTTATTTTTTATGTGCGTTTCAAATGTAAGGCCTTTACGTCAAGATAAATATCTACCCAAATTTTTTGCCTCCTTAACCACTGGGACAGGAGTACTGTTAATGTTTACTTTAAAATGATCATAGACAAAAGGAAGTATACCTTTGTTGCTACTAAAAAGTAGCGCACATGATTTATCAGCATTTAGCTTTAAGTTATGGTCTTGAGCATAAGAATTAATAATTTCTAAATCGCTATTAAAATGCTCTAGAGCAACCTGCAAGTTTTCAAATAAAAAAGCTAGATAAACCTGTGAGTCATCAGCATATCGTTGACGTTTGTAAATTTTAAAATGTGAAACATATCCGCGACATACAAAGAAAATAACAACGGTCCTAAAATATACCCCTGTGGAACCCCGGTAGCCATAGGTATGTAATTTGACTTTTGCGATTTGCATTCTTGCTTAAGAAGAACACAGTGGGCCCTATCACTAAGATATGATTCAAAAAATTTAACAGCATTCTCCGACAGTCCAAAATCTTGGAGTTTAGCTAACAACATTTTGTGGTTTAAAGTATCGAACGCTTTACTAAAATCCAACAAACCCAGACAAGTAATCTGCTTATTTTCTATATTCGTTCGTACTTCGTTAAGAAGATGAACAAGGCTTGTAGTTGTACTAAAATTTTTACGAAAGCCGAATTGACAATCGGGAATAATTTTAAACCGATTAGCAAACGATGAGATTTGGTGATGGATATGTTTTTCTATAATTTTAGATACAACGGACAAAATGCTAATAGGTGTAAACTAAAATAATAGGTCGTAGTGGACGGTTAAAAATGTTACGCACTCACTTTCCGCCAAACCTAACCTAGGCAGCTTACTGGTTTCAACGGCGTCATGCGTCTGGGGGGGGGGGGTTAATAGATCGGCTAGGATCAGGCACGTGGCCAGGATTTGTTCTCGGGGGGGCCCATATGGATCGCGCCAAAGGCGCAAAAAAAAATGCGTCGCAGGCGAAATTTTTTTGGGTGCCACGCCCTTTTTTGAATCATTGTGCTTGATTTTCAAGTGGGAAAAATATCTTTAAGGAGTAAGGACAAAAATTAAGCAACGCTTAAGTAATCTTGGGGGGGGGGGGTAATTACCCCCATTACCCCCCCTTGTATACGCCGGTGACTGGTTTTTAGTTTTGTTTAATGACGTCAATCAAACGTCAACGGGCAGATTTATACAATATTACTTACTTATTTACATATATACTTATATAATATATTATAATTATTATTTGGTTATTTGGAATTTAAATAGCTTAAATAATAATAAGACTAATAATATTTTCCTATCAAGACAATTAAAAAAATTATTTTTACCAATACTGTCACACCTTATAGGGTTTTATAAGCTATGGTTAACTGAGTTCGTATTGTTTGTCAAATTGTACCCCTTGGCTTGGGCACATTCATACAATTTATTAAATAATGGTATACTATATTATATTATTATCTTTTTCCAAATTTCCAATTACCTTTCAGTAAAAAATTTATTAAAAAAGTTAGTTTGATACATAATGTGTAAAAATATATCTAATAAATTTTTGTTAAATTGTTACCTCTTATTTCCCTAAATATTTATTTAGCCCTTTCTTGGTTACATGTTTATTTGGTTCCTTCGTTTTAGGTTTCGAAACTGTTTGACGTGTGCTCTAGGAGCACTCTCATGGAAATGGAAAAGAAAGACGAAATTCGAATAGCATGGGGAACGGGAATAGTCGGATACGTTGCAGAAAGTGGCGAACCTGTCAACATTCCGGATGCTTATCAGGTAAGTTTTATGACTTATTTTAAAAATACTTGTTAAGGTGCCTAACTCTCCTTTTACCTACTTACTTTCTAGTTAAGTATGCGTTTTGCTAACGTAGGTACTCATCAACGCAATAATGTTTGGGTTCGTGCTTTAATTTCAATGTGTAAAAATAATTATTTTATTTTGTGATCTAACGAGTCGATAAAAATGTTTAACCAATGCATCTTTGCATGCAAATATTTGTTTATATTTTATAAATGAATTATTTACGAAATATGACTATAATATTATAATATTTTATATTATTGGAATAAGTTTACAGTAAACGTATTGTTCATATGATGCTTCGCGTTCAAGAAAATAAAATTTAACAAAAGAAGCTCATTTTCTTCCAGATTTTTAAATTTTTGATTGCATTGTCTTTTCAATTACGCAAGTAGGTACTATATTATTATAAAAACACTTAAATAATTTTTTTAGAAATGGTACTTTTTTCATGTCTTTATTGAATATGAGCGAAAAATGTTAATCAACGTGCAGACAAAGGTTTTAAATGAGTGAGTTCGTTTTCATTAATAACCCCTTTCCCGGTTTGAAATCGTAGGGTATTTCAAACTGTATAAACGATAAAAGACGCTACTTACTGCTATAAAAAAAAACTAATAAATATACAGGGTGTTTCAGAATAAGATGCTGATCCTTAACGGTGTGAATCCTTAGGTGATTTTAAGAAGAAAAGTTCAAATTAATATATATCCTTAACGTATCAACTTTCGAACTACAGGGCGTTAAAGTTTTAAGAAAATAATCGTTTTTCTATCATAACTTTAAAAACTTTCTAGCTATTTTTATAAATTTTTCACACATGCCCTCTAAGCATCAATAGCCATTTTTTGGTGTAGAAAATTAAAAAAAAATTTTAACCAGTGGCGTCCCGAAAGGGTTTGGACTAGACATTTTGGAAAAATATTATGTACGCCACTGCTTTTTCTTAAGATAAAAATTATTTTTAAAATACTCATTCATTTTAGGCCAAATTTAATATCTTGCCTTTTTATCGTCCGACAAACAGTTTCTTCCGACAAAAAAAATAAAAAGCATTAAATGCGCATTCGCTATGTGCCTATGGTTTCTGACAGGTAGGCTATTTTTACAAGTAGGAATTTTTCAAAGGGTACGAGACTCAATGAGGAGAAGAGCTGAAGCATTCTTGCAGGTGGTGGCCACTTTCAACAGCTAATCTAAATTATTTTCGTTTTTGTTCACACCTTATTTAATGTTAGTTGTATTAATTTATTGTTAAAAAATAAACCATAGGCACATAGCTAATGCGCATTTAATGCCATTTTTTTTTTTGTTGGAAACTGTTTGTCGGACGATAAAAAGGCAAGATATTAAATTTGGCCTAAAATGAATGAGTATTTTAAAAATAATTTTTATCTTAGGAAAAAGCAGTGGCGTACATAATATTTTTCCAAAATGTCTAGTCCAAACCCTTTCAGGACGCCACTGGTTAACAAATTTTTAAAAAAATTTACACCAAAAAATGGCTATTGATGCTTAGAGAGCATATGTGAAAAAGTCATAAAAATAGCTAGAAAGTTTTTAAAGTTATGATAGAAAAACGATTTTTTTCTTAAAACTTTAACGCCCTGTAGTTCAAAAGTTGATAGGTTAAGGATATATATTAATTTGAACTTTTCTTCTTAAAATCACCGAAGGATTCACACCGTTAAGGATCAGCATCTTATTCTGAAACACCCTGTATATTAATATTTGTGTAGTGTAGTAGTATTCCAATACTAGTCAATAATTATTATGTGTATTTAAGCAGTTTTGCGACCTTCGTGCAAATTTTACATATCCTGATTGGTTCTTTAAGCAGATATGATTTGCAAAAGCTATAATAGTTCAAATATAAGCTGTCATGCCCCTTTTAGATAAAAGCAAATTCTCCAAGAGGAGTCCTTTATTTAGTACCCCTTTATTCAAGCATTTACTGATAAACGTATGTCTGGGAGTCTGGGTTACCTGAATCAGAATTTATATACAAAAGATTAAAAGATATCAAGTCGATGGCATACATCGTGGAATTTCAGTCGGATTGAACAGATCGAACGTGAAGTATATTCTCTAAATTTTTTGATTTCGATTTTTAACGTAGCCGATGTTGTCTCTAATCAAATCTGCAATAATTACTGTTGGACAAAAATTTTATCGGAGATTTTGTGACGCATTCGCCATTTCGTTTTTTGATCAATATTTCCTTAATTCTTCCTTTTATCCAAAAATCGGCCAAATACTAATCTTTAAAGTACAATTACATACAGTTTTATGAGGAGGTTGGATTTATAAACTAATAAAAGCAAAAAAAGAATATGGGCATATTTGACAAAATATCGTTTTTTGATTTTATTAATTTATAAATTATTTTTTTAACTTTAACTATTAATCTATTCATAGACTTCTGCACTAAGAACCAACAACAAATTTATATAAACCGACTAAATACCTACCCATAAATAATTTATGTAATTTTGAAGAAGTAGTCCATACTCAAAGTGGAGTTAAATGATATAGAAAAAAGAAAAGCGCAAAGTATTTCTCCACAATTTTTATTAGAATAACTAGGCGAACCTAGAATAATTCATAATAATTCAAATCGACATCTTTCGAGTGTACACGAGTAAACACTCATCATCAGGAAAACAAAGTGAAATGTACAATGCTGATGTTGTTAGTAATAGAGAAAATAATAGTGGGATTGAGCCGTAAATGGAGTTTTTAATGGTGTACAACAAGAGGTGTAAAATTGAATAGTCAAAAGACCGACAATCAAGACTTCAGCATACTGAAAAGTCAAGGGGTAGTGCAAAGGTACTGTCCTGGGCAAAAAAATGAGGAGAGCAAGAGAAAAATTAGGGAGTTTTAAAAGACTTATCTGTGAAAATCATTATTAAGTAGTGAAAGATCTTGAGTTTTATTCAGCTTTGTCAGAGACATGTGAAAGTATTGAAGTAAGATGGAAAGAAAAAGCCTGGTACCCCAACAGTATTTTACTGTAGGGGAGACCGGGGCAAGAAGATCCCCTGGGGTCAAACGATCCCACGTCTTTTTGTCGCGCCTGTATGCACAAGAGCATCCGTAGACTTGGCAACAGTGCCTTTCAAGTACGGCGGGTTAGTACAATAAATGACAGCGATCAGTGTGCAAGTGTTTTGGCAGTGTAAAGCATTTTATGATTTTTGCCGACTTGATAATAGGAAAGCATTTCATATTATCCATGTTCGTTACTAAAAAACCGTTGGGTATAAAAATATTTGATGGCAGCTATGAGAAAGTATAGTGTAGTGAACAAACTGGTCGATAGTTTTGCAAATTTTAATACGTTTAAAAAAAGTTAGGTTAACTTTATTATGCCGGTTACAAATGGGGCAAAAGGATCCCGTTAACAATGGGGCAAAATGATCCCCTAAAACAATGGGGCAAAATTATAACTTTTAGGATTTTGTTAGTTTTATATTTTTTTCGGTTCATTTGGTTCTTTTCTTTAATAAAAATGCTTAGAAAAAGGCTTGTTAATTTTATATCCACAAATTTACCAAAAAGAAGAAAATTTCATTAAATTTGCATAGGGAATCATTTTGCCCCAAGTAGCGGGGCAAAATGATTACTTTGTATCTACTTTACTGGCTGAAATTTTAAAATCAACTTAACTAAAAGATATACAAATATAAACAACATATAAAACTACATGCTTGCCAAAAGACAAACTCCTAACTCTCAGTGGATGGGACTTCTAAGGCCAAAACTATTAGGGGGATCTTCTTGCCCAGGTCTCCCCTAAGTCAAATGGTAAGCTTTCTATTTTTTACAAATGCTTCTACTTTTATGAAAAACAACCTTTTTTTCTTTTTCTTTTCATCTTACTTCAATACTTTCACATGTCTCTGACAAAGCTGAATAAAACTCAAGATTTTTCACTAGGTACTTAAAAAATATTTTCACAGATAAGTCTTTTAAAACTCCCTAATTTTTCTTTTGTTCTCCTCATTTGCCCAGGACAATACCTTTGATTTTTCAGTATGCTGAAGTCTTGATTGTCGGTCTTTTGACTATTCAATTTTACACCTCTTGTACACCATTAAAAGCTTCATTACGACTCAATGCCACTATTATTTTCTCTATTGCTAACAACATCTGCATTGTACCTTTCACTTTGTTTTCCTGATAATGAGTGTTTCTACCTCGAAACATTTTGGTTTGAATTATTATGAATTATTCTAGGTTCGCCTAGTTATTCTAATAAAAATTGTGGAGAAATACTTTGTGCTTTTCTTTATCTATATAATTTATATAATTTAAAAAATTGCGTATTTATTCATTCTTTACTTTTAAAACAAAACATTTACAAAAGTTGATCTTCACAGACATGATACAAGACAAACTAATTTTTTACAAACTATTAAAATAAACAGTAACTTTGGAAAACGGTCATTGTTATATAATGGATTAATAATCTATAATATTTTACCCGAAAATATTAAAACATTAAAAACTACCCTTATTTAAATTTCATTTAAAAAAATATAAAATATATTTCTTTTTTAATGAGTTAATCAAACGTTTATATAAAACGAATATTTTTTTAACTGTAATTTTTTTTGTGTACCTATACTTACCTACTAAAAGTAATAAGTTAGTTATTTTTATATACTTATTTATTCCCCTAATAAACTTGTAAAGTTAGTTGGGGGTAAAAGCATAAAAAAAAACCTTTTTTTAGCCGAGTTTTGGAGAAAACGAAAAATGTTCATAAGAAAATAAAATGGCGAATGTGTCACTAGTGTTTGCTCGTAAGAAAAACATTATTTATCACTCGATCTTTTAACATTACCAATACTTTTAACTGAAACTCAACGCGTCCTTTGGACTTTAGGTAAAAGCATTGCCATCGCTAATTTAAAACATTTTGTAGTATTACATTCCAGAATACAAATTTCATTTTGATTTATGAAATTAATAAGGTAATTAGACATAGTTAATCTTATGAAAATTACTGTTTTGTCTACATTTTAAAGTCAATTGGTATAACAGAATTTTATTTTAGCATAAAGCAGGATAGGAATATTATATATTATTTGAAATAACCAAACTGAAACTTTCTTCGGCTAAATTTGATTAATTCAGATTACCTGTTCAGGTTACTTGTATACTCTAAACGTATAGTGGATTGACGAAAAATTTCCTGTCACAAGTTACTTGTCGAAAAATAAATTTTATTTATTGATTAAAGTCCATTAAAATCTAAATAAATCAAATAAAGGGCCATCATAGTCACAGCTACCACTGAGCGCCCACAAGTTTCTTCTTGATAATTTATAAACTAAAAAAATAAAGGCGCAACAAGAAATCTAATATATTTCTTTTAGTTTTAATAATATTTAAAAATTCATAAATCCCACTTTTTAGTTTTCTTAATAGCCGTCAATTTTCTTGCAAACAGTTTTTAAAATGAAAATACAATTTTTTTTAATGGCGAATTTATTAATATTAGTATTTTTATATTTCTTATTTCATTAATCCTGCCACTTGCGTGGTTGTAAACTTAAATAAAAATTATACTATCTGAAACAGTTAAATTATATTTTTAATAGTTTTCCGGTACCTACCTACTTTACTCGATGTTCATCAAAGCAGGGTTATTAGTTTATTTTACAACCTGAAGCGATATTGTATTATTTCTCCTCATTTTAAAATTTTGTTACTTTAGTTTTATAGAGTCATTAAAAATGTTATTCAAGAATTCCATAAAACTAAAATTAAAACTTTTTTAAATTTATTACGAATATTATAAATGATAAAGAAAATCTTTATTATTTATTTATTTAAACTCTTATTGTTTGGCTCCGTTTGCTGAAGATATAACAAAAATTATTTTTTACATATACCCATGCTGAGGTAAAAATCAGGTAGGTTAGTGGTTTAAATCTGGGGATTTAGGCGGCCAACGATCGGACCTCTCTACTGATTTAAAGTTTGTTAAATCGGCCCGTAGTAGAAATACCGTGCGAGCAAAAATTATTTGCATCAAAGAGGGCCTTGCATCTGAGGACGTAATGCTTAGCCGTAGAGCTTAATACCTATTGGGTGTCAGTAACTACCTGAATAAAATTAACAATCAATCAGTTATTCCGTCATCTTTGACAGTCGTTACAAGTAATTTGATTCATCGCTAATTTTTCAATTTCTTGAACAATTCACACAATGGGCTTTACGGAACAGCACAAAACATTAATGGTTAAAGCGTATTTTCGAAACGGGGTTAGATGAGTAAACGGTGAGTGGCAAATCAATTCGGGTTTGTGCATGGACGATTTTCACGAACATTTTCCTAACGTTGCTTTTATTGCTGGTGATTTTTATCATTGCCTGAAAAGAACCGTGGCTGTGTTTAAGGAAACATGTTCTAAACAACACATAAAAGGAGCAGGAAGACCATCTGTAAGAACAGAAGAACTTGTTGAAAACGTTTCTGCAATAATGCAAAATACACCAACAAATTGCAATATGCAGGACTATTCTTAAGAAGCAGCTAAATTTATTTCCTTATAAAGTGCAACTATTCCAAAAAATACAAGCCGCAAATTTTGAAAGACGCAGGAATCACTCTCAATGGTTTACCCAAAATTTATTGGAAAGAAATGATTTATTAGACCTGACATTTTTTTCGGATAAAGCCTGGTTTCACCTCTCCGGTTATGTGAATTCTCAGAATGTACGCATGTGGAGTAGTGGAAATCCATATTATTTTGTAGAGTCCACATTGCACCCTCAAAAAATTGGTGTCTGGTTAGTTGTTTCCCGAAGAAGAATTGTTGGACCTATTTTTTTCCATGACACAGTTACAGCACAGCGGTATAGACAATATTTTGAATCTATTTGTGAAGCAATTACTTGACGACGAACTACGTTTTGGATATTTTCAACAGGACGGTGCAACCGCCCATACAGCCGCCGAACGAAACTATTAACTACTTACGCAATTTTTTCGACGACAGATTGATCAGTTTTCGATCAGACATTGAATTCTCACCTAGATCACCTTGTTTAACGGTTACGGATTACTTCGTTTTTCCCCATTTAAAGAACACTATTTTTAAAACACAAGTTGCAAATTTAGAACAATTACAAGCAAGGATTATCCAAGAATGTGGTAAATTTCTCCAGAGATGCTGGTCAACACTTTCGAAAATATGAAGAGACGTGTGAATTTATGCTTGGAGCATGGTGGTGGCCAATTTCAGCAATTTATGCAATTATTTTCCTTTTTCTTTCTATATTTTCTTACTTTGTTAATTTTGACAACAAAAATAAATTTGTATTTGTCTACTTATTTTATTACTCATTAGTTTGGCATATCATGTCATAATATGAATTTGACAAAATTTTAACCTAGATTTGGTTATATAGATATATCGTCCCCATATCATTGTGATCTAAACCAAGCCCTACGTTTTTTAATCCAAGCCCTCTTTGATTCAAATAATTTTTGCTCGCACGGTAGTAGTAGTAGTAGTAATGGGGGATGGGGAGTCTTGCTAAAACCAGAAGTATTAAAGAGTGGCTGGCATCTATAAATATTTCGAGGTACGTTGGGTGGTTAATATTGCAGAAAATGTTTGTCACATACTCTTTAAGAAAAATATGACTGAATAATATAACACCCTAATATTCCTCCCCAGACATTAACTGACCATCAATTTTGATTATCAAGAAATTTCTGAAAAAATGCCAGTCTGACTTATATTAGAATATTCTTGTGTTGTCAACAGAGCCCTCGATTAATTTTCTTTATTGATAACGCGCTTATCGATCACCACCCTTTTTTTTGTAGGCAACACGGCCTGTTTCAAGAAATCTTTGCAATAACTTCTTGAAGGCCTTGATTCTCGATTGTCCCTTAATGTCTGAATATCTGGATATATTAGCATACAAATGACTTGCTAAAATATAATTTCTGGCACTCATTAGTATAAAAATCATATTTACCATTTACACAGCAATAAATTCGACATTTTGCGAAAGTCAGCACTACATCAGTTTTTCAACTTGTCAGCAGTGGCGTAGTTACTATACCGCCAAACCAAGTGGCCACGGGGGGCAAAAAACCAAAAATTGTATTAAGCGAAATAAGTTTGACTGTTTTGGATTGTGTTCTGTAGTGATGTAAATATCAAGGGGCATGAAACTGGATATTAAATAAATGTAAGAAATACATTAATGTATTTTTAATGCCAATTAAAAGCAAAACAATCTTTATTTTTTTTATTTAAAACCCAAAACGATGTAAATACTATAGAACCTTTGTGGGCATTAAATTATTAGGTATCAACAGATAGTGTTTGACAAAGGCTTTCTAAAAATCCAAGAATTTTCTTAAAAATAAAAATATAATAACCTATAGAAATATTTTGATTTTGAATATTATAGTCGCCATTTATAAAAAAAAACACTTAACTATATATCACTAATAATACTAATATAATTGAAATGATTGAGCAACTTTCTAAAAGTGTGTTTTTTAGTTTGATTCAATTGTTTGTACTTAGTAATAAAGAACTAGCTTACTAAGCTATTACCTATTTTTAAGAAAAACACACTCACACGAACCCGTATTATCATAACCCTATATTTATCAATAAAATATATTTATCCAACACTTAGATATAAAGTGAATAATATTAGTTCGATTTTAGACTAAGAAAGTCGCTTATAACTCACTCGTAGACTATAACCATAACTCACTAGTGGATTTCAGTCAAATATATTATAGGCATCTCGGCAATCATTCTACATTTATTATTACACAAATAAAACTCACTGAAATGAATGTAACAGCTTTAATTTTATAATATAAGAATTTATTATGTGTAGGTATTATACAGGGTGTTATTTAAGTATTTGGCCAAACTTCAAGGGGTGCTTCTTTAAGTGATTTTAAGAAGAAAAGTTAATATAAACATGGGTTTGAAAATGCATAATTTTTACGAACTTAAAAAAAAATCGGATGTTCGAAAATATCTTAATACTCCTTTATTCGATTTTGTAGAATTTTGGCAATTCTGTTTATAATAACAAGAGGATAATTTAGCCTCAATTAGATTACAATTATTAGGTCCAGTGGCGTCCTGGAAGACAGTACAACTACTATTTTTGACAAAAAAATTGCGCACCACTGACTTTTTTAAAAATTATATATTTTTTTCAAATTAAGCAACTACAAACACATACTATTTTAACTTTTCAGTTTTTTTCATATCTTGCTTTTTTTTCGAAAAAATAAAATAAAAACCACTTTTTCCTACGAGCGTGCGCAAAGTAGTACTTTGCGCACGCATTTTTGTGTGCAAAGTTACACTTTTCCGCACTAGTGCGGATAAGACTTTTATCCGCACTGGGTGCGGAAAAGTGTAACTTTTTAATTTTCTATTATTTTTTTTTGTTATGTAATTTTTAGTTGTAAGTATATTATAGTTCTTTCTTTAAAGTCGAATTAAAAATTATTAAATAAATTATCATATTTTTATTTTTGTTGTTATCTGATATGAAGCTCGTAGGAAAAATGTTGTTCCTAACAAGTGCGCAAAGTGCTTTTCCGCACGCAAGAACTTATCCGAACTCCGCTTCGCGTCGTTCGTCCAACTGTACTTGCGTGCGGAAAAGTATCACTTTGCGCACTTGTTAGGAAAATAACTATATTGCATGTCTCTGGGACAATAAGAGTTATAGTTGTTACTTTTAAAACATTGCAGTAATAAATTATTACGTTATGCGATTATTTTATGTTAATTTCTTTTATCGAAAACAGTTTTAATCTGTGCGAAAAAATTCAAAAAAAGATTTTTGTGTAATTTTAATTGCTTAATAGTTTGGTAAGTAGTTTAAATGTTTTACTCTTATTGTCCCGGGGACATGCAACAAAGTGGTTTTTATTTTTTTTCTCGAAAACAAAGCAAGATATGAAAAAAACTCAGGAGATAAAATAGTTGTATTTGTATTTGCTTAATTCGAGAAAAATACATAATTTTAAAAAAAGTCAGTGGCGCGCAATTTTTTTGTCAAAAATATTAGTTGGACTGTCTTCCTGGACTTAATAATTTTAATGTAATTGAGGCTAAATTATCCTCTTGTTATTACAAACAGAATTGCCAAATTTCAACAAAATCGAATAAACCCAAGTAGCAATTATAACGTTTCGAAACATTTTCGATTAAAATTATTTAGATTGTGTGGAGACACATGTGTTTCGAAACTTTTGCGACACATTTTCGAATTTAGTTACTAGAAACGATTAAGAACTGTTAGTTTCGAAATACTTTCCAAACTACAGTGTCGATACATTTAGGAAACGCACAAAAGAAAATTTTCCGAAACATTTTTATATAATATTATGAGATTGTGTTTAGACACATGTGCTCCCAAATTGTAGCGACACATTTTCGAATTAAGTGATTCAAAACAAATTGGTATTCCTCTGCTTTGAAATATTTACCAAACAGTGATATCCATTTAATTACGAAACTTGCGCAAAAAATAATTTTCGAAACTGCCAGAAACCTTTACACTACCGCACCCGGACAATTATTATAACCTCGATTATAACGATTATAACCTATAAATTGTACATTTTTGTTTTGTTACTAACCTACTCTTTTCCTTTGTCTCGACAATTAAGTACATGTTTTAGATTATTACTTAGGAATAAGTTATAAGTAAGTTTTATTAAACGTTCAACAAAGTACAAACCAATTTTGTAGGTTATATGTCACAGAAAGTGTAAAGTGGTAGTGTATACCGTGACGGTATACAGAAGTTTTATGCTTCTAAGCTTAACCTTTCTCTTGACGGGACTGTGCATTTTTTACTTTAGCGACGTTTGTTTCGCATGATTTCGGTACAATGTCGAAACATTTTTCATGTTTCGACACATTTTCTATGAATTATAGCTTCATGATTATCGAAACATTATAGAAACCAAATACTAGAAATTGTGTGTCGACTCCATTTTAGACCAGAATAATTCTCGCTTTCTGGCGGCCATTTTGACAAATTCATTTTTATATTATTAAAATGGACTTTAATTAACTTCCTGCGTCATTTGAAATGTAAACAAGTGGTTACATTAGTTCCATTTTGCTAGCTTAATCAATTGAAAGAAGAATTAAGTAAAATTTTAAAAATATTTAAGATTTTATTTTTTGACAAAGTATTTATTTTGTGTGTAAATGTCAATATACCGGGAGCGTCTTAAGAATATAAAGCTGAAATTACTAAATTGCACGATAAAATTTATTTCGTCAACGATTTTTGGATCTCCTCTGCAATAAACCATACGAAAAAAATGTATCACTTATAGAAAATACTCTGGTGACAAATTCATTATGGCGAAATTATGCTGTCATCATATTGTATACTTTCTTTTATTTTACAACCTGTAGAGAGATAGATATTATATATCTAATTATTTGTTTCAATAATGTTTCCATTTTGACAATTTACAATTCCAACACTCAGCGCCCTCTTTGTAAAATGAACTCTCAATCGACACATTTATGGAAACATGATCCAAACATTTCTGAAAAATTTTTGAAACATTTTCGATAAAAGTTTCGATTTTGCGTCGAAACAGCGAAAGTCACAGCCCGTACCAACCACTTGGAAACACGTGCTAATGCGCCATTTAAAATGTATACGTTTCGAAAATATTTCGATACATGTTGCCAACAATTTCCAATTTGTGTCGGAAACAGAAACAATAGTTTAGACACATTTACCGTAATGTGTCTAAAAATGCTACTTGGGAAAGAGTATTGAGATATTTACAAACATGCGATTTTTTTCTTAAAGTTTGACATCCTGTATCGTAAAAACTATGCATTTTCGTACCCATGTTTATATGAACTTTTCTTCTTAAAATCACTTAAAGCACCCCTTGGAGTTTGGCCACATACTTAAATAATACCCTGTATAAAGGAAAGTCGAGTACCTAGTCATCATTAACATCAGCTATAAAGTGTCGGATAAAATTTTGTATGGCACAGTTGTACTAAGCTATATAAGTCACTTGGGAAAATTAGCCCTCTCCTCCTACGGCCTCAAGGGTTAAACATTTCCCAGCGTGACTTATATGTAACATAAATAACTATTATTTATCTCAACCTGTCCAAGTTCAAAATAGACCATTGTTTTATGTTGTCCTTATAAGAATTTAGTGTCAGAACCAGCCATTAAATAAAACGTTTTGTGATCTTTTCTTAACCGACTTCTTTTAAAGAGTAAGTTAATTTTCGATTCATTTATGAAAAAGGGACTGTTATATTCACTGCTGTGAATCTGAGAAAAAGGAATAATCGGAAAAATCCTATTTCGTCTAATTTGCTTGCCCTTAAGAAATGTCAAGAGAAGTCCATTTGGTACCAAAGCTACGAAAATGTTATTCTTTTCAAAGAAAGCAAGCTGATATTAATCAGAAAAAATGCTTAAAATTGTCTCTTCTTAACATAGTATATAAAACAAAGTCGCTGTCGCTGTCTGTCCGTCCGTCCCCTTATATGCTTAAATCTTTAAAACTACGCAACGGATTTTGAAGCGTTTTTTTTTTTAATAGATCGAGTGATTCAAGGGGAAGGTTTTTATAACTAGCGACCCGCCCCGGCTTCGCACGGGTGCAATTTCAGAAAGTGGCATGCCGGATACTAATATATCGGGTTTGTTCGGGTTTGTATTTATACCAGCGGGTTGCAACGCGTGCCGGATACACGCTAGTAAAAAATAAAGTGAATTACATTAAATAAAAGTAGACAATGTAATAATATATTTTTTTAAATTTGTTTCTATAGTTGAAATTTCTACCATTCTGTCGTGGAACAATAAATTCTTATGACCAGTGTTGCCAGACGTGCCATTTTAATGGTATTTATACCATTATTTCGTCATTATGTACCCGTACCTTTAAAAGTAACAAAAATACCATTATTTGGATCCTTTCGAAAATGGTGAATCGAGCTTAGCTTTTTATATATTTAGCTGGTTTCTGTACTACTGACCTTTTCTGTCGACCTTTTTTATGTTTTGGTACGGTAGAGGAAAATAAAATACTCACTGAATCTACTATTTCCCATCATATATTTGCGATGTGTTTTTCCTTCCGTCGACCTTTTTTTTTTGTACGGAATGAATCGATTTCGTCCAGTTTTTTAAAAGTACCATTATTTCTTGACAAATACCATGAAATTTATTTGTTTGTACCATTTATTTGTCCCACAAATCTGGCAACACTGATAATGACCTACTTACTTAAATCAAATTTACTTAATGTCCATATTTTACTAAATTATTTCATCATAATAATATTATTCATATAAATAATTATAATCTGTACTTTTTATAAAGGACGCCACATGGTTTTGTTAACTTGCATAAACCCAATATATTCCTTTATTATTGTTTTGATTTTTCAGACATGTTTTTATAGTAATTTAATGAAAATCAATCAATTACAACAGTAGACAACAGAACCACTTTACCTAAAAGGGCAAAGACAATAGTCCAATTATTACAATTTTCTTAAGTTTGAGTGCCGTTTTGTATGATTCTCCTTACATTATCTACTAATTTTTATTTTGTACATGCTGATCGATAATGAATGCGCCATAGAGTCAACATATTGACGTGAAAAAAAATTTTTGACCAAGCATATCTTATTAAAATGAAGAAGTAATAAACTGGTAAAAAACACCTGTCATTAGGAGAATTGGGCTTCATAGGCAAGGCCAATTATTATTAGTCTTCTTCGTGGTAGTAAAGAGGTATTTTTTACCCGTACTTAACCTTTGTGGGTCTATGTTGGGCCTGTTAAGGGCTATAAAGTTTATAGAAAACCATAACCACAATTTTAGAAAAAGATGAAAATATTATGTTGTTTTTTATTTTTATCAAAGCGCAGGAGCCTGGAGTTTTCTTAAATCAGAATAAATATGTCATGTCAGAAGCTATTGAATGAAGTGGTAGTATATAGATAGTTACGTATATAGGTAGGTACTTATAAAATCACCATTTCATCGATGTGAAGTGAAATATTAGGTGCGCGTAAAAAAAATTCGTAGAGATTTTAATTTTACCTTGACTATTTAACTAGAGTGTTTTACACTGGCAAAATGTCATAGCAACGGCCGGTCTTCTACTGGCAAAATTACTACCTGCACCTACCTGGACAAAATTCACATGTGATTTTTGCCGCGGCAAAATTTTGTCTTTTTTCTAGTTAAATAGTCATGTCGAATACCACTCGACAAAAAATTGTGTAAGCAAAATTGTTCTCAAGGATTTATTTAAGTTTGTTGCTTTTAAGCAATTTCGCTCATGACATTTTCGACAAAATCACTCGCCTGACGGCTCGTGATTTTGTCAAAAGTGTCATTCGCGAAATTGCCAAGCAACAAACTTTCATACCTTTCGAAAATTTTGCCGACAAAATTTTATCTCTTGTGATATTATATATGAAAAACTAACCGTGCCCCAGAAAAAACAAGAAAAATTAAAATTGAGAATACAACAAATTTAAAATATAGCCAATATTTTGTGCTTGGACGAATAAGTTAGCTCGTTTATGTGCTCGGTTTTTGTAATATATTTGTTTTCGTTTAGGTGTTATAAGTAATTTAACAAAATTAATTTAATATAATAAACCACGCTAAAAAAATATGGCGTCAGTATAATATTTTTCCTAAAGGTCATGAGGAGTCTTTGAGGATAAAAGAAGAGGACTGTTGGTGTTAATTCTTCATTTATGGGCCTAAAAAATGTTTGGACTTTAAGGCCCAATCTAAGGTGAAAGATAAGCTACTTGGTTAGTAAATATCTGCTATTTTGGACCTTCTCTTGGGCCTCTTATATTTTCCGACCAAACAGTTAGTCTCTTCGGCCATTTTGTTCAAAAAGCCGATTTGGAATTAAAAAATAGGCTATTTTTTTTACTTAAATAGTCCAAATTAGAGGTTGCTAAGGCTTTAAACGTTGGTTCAGACATCTTTAAAACTGCTTAAATTATTAAAAAAATAATATATTTCAAATTAGACGTTAGCACCCTGTAACAAGCAAAATTTAATAAGACCTGTTGGGCTCAAATACATTTTTTGTACGACCAGAATCTATAGTAGATTTTTGATTTTAGCTGAGCAAAATGATTTTATTATATCTTTGATTCCACGATTGATTTTCCATTTCACTGGTATGTATTTCGTTTTCTTGTTAGCAAAAGTAATTTGACCGGTTCGGCTCGTTCGATTTGATTGCGCCCCTCATTCCAATTTACTTTTGAGATGTAATTAAATTCGACCCTTTTGCCCCCTTTTTTAAAATGTACTATTTTATAATAGGTTTCTCAGGCAGTTCGTTATGAACAACTGTAATAGATTATTATGATTTGGCAGTATTTAAAGCGAGTTTTCTTTTATTTAATTTTTTATGGAATACCTAAGCTAAAAATAATTTAAACAGGGTTACTTTTTAATTTCAGAAATAGAACATAGACAGTATTAATGTTAGCTACTTTTTTGCTTCTTGATTTGATAAATAATAAATAAAGATCGATTCTGATAATAATGTTTTACTGTCACAGTTACTTAAGAGTTATAAAATTTTAAAATGGGTCTTGTTTGGCATTTAATAGCTTATAGCGATAAATATTGTGGGGACGAAGTGTTTCGTAAATAAATTTGTTAAATTTTCTTTAAATACATAACTGAAAAAAATGTATGTACCTACCCTTATTACAGCAGATTTTATAACCACAAGAACATCTGGATAAAAAGTTTCACCAGTAATACCGAAAGAAGACATAAACTATTTTCTGAAATAATTTAACCTCGCCCAGTATTCGGTGAGACAAATTCCATAATTAAAATTATTTTATTTTAAACACAATTTGATGTGGAATTTTCACTTATAATCTCCCTAGCAGCAGAATTATTACCGAAAATTTTTTTTAATGTCACGAATGATCTTGTTGATAGAAAATTATCCCGAGTCGAAGACAAGGGAATCAACAAAAACATGAGTGAAACCGAGAAAAAAATTATCGGGAATTAATTCTGCTGCGTGGGAGATTCGGTAAGACAATTTCATAAATTGGAGTTTTTTTTAATATTCCTGAAAGTTTAGTAATAAATCTTAGTTACTTACAAGTAAAATCAACTTCTATTGTAAAAATAGAGTGCGTCATATTAAACTAAACTCATCGGAAATATGTTTTTTAAAATTTTATTTGAATTTAAAACTATAAAGACAATGGATTTCAGATAACAAATATGTTATTTAATGTTTTTCACATTTTAGTAATAAAAATGAGTTACTAACTGCTCAATTTCTTTAGCAATCGAACTTGCTGATTCATTACCAAAACGAATAATTTTTTACACAATATTATTGTAACAATAAATATCACGTGTACGACTAAAAAACTGATTGTTACTTGCTGGTTTGTCTCATCTGTCACTTCGAAATGACTTGACATTTGAATTAAAATTAAGTCGTAGTAGTATACCTAAGAAAAATTATCACTTATTAATTTCATTACGTTAATAGGCTATAGACTATCGCGATAGTCTCCCGTTGCTATAAGCAACGTAAACAAAAAGGAGCCTTCTAATTGGTTGAAAATAAATTTATGAAATTTTCTATTATATTAGATACCTATACAATTTCTACTAATTGTAGTTATATGTAAATACAATTTTAGGTCTTAGCCTAGTATATTTTTTTATTTTACGTAGGTAATTTTGGTTTACATTTGGTAAAAAGTTTTTTTTCCATTTTTCTCAAGTGCCACTAATTGTGATGCTATAATAATAAGTTAAAATTAAGAGCCATATTTTGTTAAATATTAATTGTAGTTGCGCAAAAATATTATTTCAATTTTTAACATAGCTCATTATTACATATTACCTATGTATGATTTGTTTTACTATAATTGGTAGGAAATTGCTTTTTTTTTAGTTTTTATTTCATTTTTTTATATGTACATTTTATGGCTGAACCGGTCCTAGAGGACTATGTTTATCATATAAGTTCGTGTTTTGTAGTAAACAGAATATTTTGCAGTCAAAAACAAAGAATACTTTTTTATTTTTAAAATGAATCGTTTTGAAAATCATGCTGTATGCAATTAATGCAGAAAATTGTCCGAAGTTAGGATCAATCATCGTACTATGTCATGTTATCGAACAAACCCAAACTAATACAAGTTTGCGGTTGTCATTTGAAGAAAGAAAGTTTGTTTCGAATTGTTCAGGAATATTTGCGTCTAAATTATGCAAAATTGAATCTTTTAAATAGAAAAATGGTAAAATAATTGGTGTTTAAATATTATATATATTTTATCAGACATAGATAGTTAACTAATAAAGCAATATGATCGATTCCAAGTCCAGCTTTTTCGCCTTTAAGAAGAAAGGAGGGGGGCAGAAGAATGCCAAAAACATCTTATTTATGTAAGGGAAATGTATTGTATTTTATGTCCTATACATCTTGACTGATTAAAAAGTACTTGTGTGGAATTTTCAAAAAAACTAAACACAAAAATAACAAAATAAAAATTAATATTAGTGGTAAATAAATGTTAATATTATCCTCAATAACGACAGTAAAAAGAATTAAAGACTATTTATTTAAACAACCTATAACCTGCTATCAATTATAATTTAATAAATAAGAAGGTCATTTAGAGAAGAGCAGTTATTTTTCTGATGATGAAATTAGTACTAATCAGCATAGAAGAATATTAAGACATTATAAACGGAAAAAAAATTATAGGTTATGTCAACATGAGTCCTCAAAATCGACCAAAAACTGTAATTTCTGTACATCAGTTAACTTTAATTAATAACTGCTACACCTAAAAAAGTTAACATTGGGATTCTCAAGTTAACTTCAACCTGTGACGGCATTCCACATGTTAACCTTCGTTTATCTTTCAGTTAAGTTTTATAATAGATACCCTTAATAGGTAAACTAGTAAATTGTTTACTAAGGACGTTATGCCAGCTGTTTTTCCCAGTTTTTAATTTTTCAGTAACATTGATGTGAAATAATTTTTCTTGTTACTGTTGTCATTGCCGTCTTACAAATTTATAATTTCATTATAATAATAGAATAGAAACACATATCTTGCTGGTTATAAGTTATATATAACAATACCACTTGAAGGGGATGCATTGTGTGGAAAAATTACTTATACATTACTCCTATTTGCAATATGTAGGTACCATTAGAGATAGATATCAATATTTTGAATATCACATCGCGATTGGCTAGTTTTTTTTCCCATATTATACCTACTTGTATACAATATATTTTACATATTAGTCATATTACATAATATACATATTATGAAGTTTAAATTTTCCACATATCTAGATAACACCAGTAATAGGTAGGAAAAAACTAAAATGCTCAAATTTATAACCAGTGAGAAGAGATATAAAAATATTAAAAATAGATTTCTTGATAATCGCGAGTCGATGGAACGTAAGACTGGGATACTTTTTCTTATAGGTAGGTACTATAATTCCGAAAACTTATTTAGAAGGCAGTAAAAGACAACGCAGTTTAATAAATGTCAATTTCCAGAAAAAAACTACATTTTCTAAATAGTGTCTCAGGTGAATAATTTTCAAAATTTAATTTTACATAAATTTTTAGAAAACAGTAGTTGTTGAAAATTTTGCGAAAAAATATAACCCCATATTTGTATAATGGCAAAATACTTCAATACAAAAGCATAAACTAAAAATATTTTACAACCTTCAGAGTGGCCAAAATCCAATAATTATATTTACGTTGTAATTATAAAATTATTTTTCTTAAGATTTGTACTTTGTTACTGCTTGAAATATGTATTTCGTGATAAAAAATATGAATTTTTCAACAGGAAGTGGTTGACATAACTTAAGCAGAGTTAAATCCATGTAGCGTGTTACAGTTAAGACAAGTAAAAATTTTACGATATTTTCTTTTTATTTTTTTATTTCGATGTTCAATGGTTGATAATATCCAAGCAGCATTTAAAATAAATTATATTTGGTATCTCCAAGGATAATAAAATTATATAGGATTTTCACTTATACCTGAATACCCAGTTTTTGTTATAAAAATTTCATTAGTAAATTACCGCGCGAAATTATTTCCTTTCTTCTTATTAAAAAGAATATACCCACTAGAAATTCGGAAAATTTTAATTTAATAAGTTCCTGATCGAGCCGCGTTCCTAGCGACCTAACTAGTTCGTATTTTTCTGTTGTTAGAATATTATTTATATTTAGCGTAGGCGACTAAACAGATATTAATATTCTAGATATGGAATGCTTTAAAAATTAACCCCAATAGGCCAAAATATTTTATTAGTTAGTCCGTCCGTTTGCTAACGCAACCGAAGTCGAAATATTATAACGATGGTGCAAACTACTTCCTATACTTTTTTTCCCGTATACATATTTTATGTAACACACTCGTAAATGATATTACTTTTGTACAAAGTAACAAATAATACGCCTTACTTTTTTATGTCTACAATTTTTAATGATTAATATTCTTGTTTATTTCACAATAAAATTAAATGTAATAGCTAATTATTTTTAGATTCAATTATAAAATAAAATTTTATTATAAATAAAAATAAAATAATAATAATATTAATTTATAGTCTTAGTCCCACATAGAAAAACAACTCGAACAACAAGATGTGACTTGCCTGCAAAGCCGAAACAACAATGCTAAATAAAACAATTTGCAGATACTAAATTATTATTATTATTATTATTATTATTATCTGCTCGTATCATGCAGTAAAAGATCTTCGTTTTTTACACAACATTTTTGCTTTGCTGAAAAGAAAAGTGACACTTGATTAAAGTGTTTGGTAAGTGATAATGGAGACAGATCACTCGAAATTCAAAGACGGTTGAACACTAGATGTCGGAGTGGAAGCTGGTACCTTCGAGAACATGCAAATACAGAGGTCGTATAGAATCCCAGACTTACTGCAGCTTCATTCAAGCAGAAATTTTGGCAGTAGATAAATCCGTCAATATCCTGCAGAATCATCATGGCCTGAGAGGAGCTGCGTCTATAGCTATCTATATAAACAGTCCAGCAGCGGTAAAGGCAATTTGTTCCAGCAGCATTAAATCAAAATTAGTAAGGCGCCATCGCAACAATATCTGCTCACTTGGTGCTCAGCATCGAGTCACCTTGTGTTGGGTTCCTGACTATTGCAATATAGATGGGACAGCGGCGGATTTAGGGGAGGGGCGACGGGGGTTTCGCGCCCCCCCCTGAGCCTTCTTAACCACACCTAAAGTCAAATACGTCATTCGCGAATTCCTGTGAAATAAATATAAGAAAAACCTTAATTTCAACTTCACATAATTAATAATAGAAATAATAGAATATTTTATAAAACAAGCCAGCCAATGATATAAATAAATTTATTGTCATGTTTTAAAAATAAAAGAAAAGATCAACAATGTTATTTTATGATAAATGCATATGGCTTAACTGGTAGCAGCGGCGGATTTAGGGGGGGGGGCTGTAAGGACAGTAGCCCAGGGCGGCAAATATTAGGGGGCGGCATTTACAACATTAAAATTAAAACAAACCAAACACGCAGACCTTCGCAGAAGCAGCTTTTCAATGATATTTTAGATACTACAAAAGGCCAGATTGAACTAAGATTTTCAGCTTTGCATGAATTAGGTACAATTTTTTGACTTAATGAATAAAAATCTTTTTTTAAGTTTTTCAGAAAATTTCCCAAATAATCTTTCAGATAGTTTATGTCTAAGGTACAACTTTATAAAAAAAGAGTTTTTAGTTTAACTTATTTTTAACAGTTTTTTATAGTGAATTTTTGTGAAATTTTGGGCGTGGTCAAGAAAATTTTTCTCCCGACACTATCCTGCTCGTTTCTTTGTAGGTAGGTAGATATTACAGTTTTTAGTTTAACTTATTTTTAACATTTCTTTTCAGAGTGAATTTTTGATTTTGGGCGTGGTCGCGAAAATTTTTCGCTTCTAAAACTTAGTCGCCCCCCCCTCAGCAAAATCCTGGATCCGCTACTGAGATGGGAACGAGGCTGCTGATCCGCTCACCAGGGAGGGCGCTGGCATAAGGCTGCCAATTTTTAAAATGACAAATGCGGGACAGCAGGACAATATTCCTTTTTTACCATTATATGTAAACCTGTATAGGGTTAGGGTTGTCCACCCCTTGGGCCATCAAATTCTTCTTTAATTTAATAGAACAACAAGTAAAATTTAATTAAAGAAAATAAATTTAAATACAAAAAAATGTAAACAAGGTATTAAACAAATAATATTCTATTTATTTTTAAAATCACATTTTTCAACTCCATGAAATTTGGGTTGGGCGAGATCCATCGATATTTTTATTGTCGTTAACTCCTGCATATCATGATTTGCAAAATAATATGTTCATTCCGGGACTTGCGGGACAGATTTAACAAATGCGGGACGATTTTAGGTAAAATTTTAGAGACGGGCCAATTCTAAAGAATACGGGACTGTCCCGCAAAATGCGGGACGGTTGGCAGCCTTACGCTGGCATGTCTGCCGAACTAGCAAAGAACATCGTGGGATTAGTCAAAGGGGAGATAAATCTGATTGCTAAACAACTTGCGCAAACCGGATAGACAGAACTAACAACCTGTAACATCTCCAAGCAATTGTGATAACAGGAAAGCCGCAGCGTTATTACAGCACAGTCGTAAAGACCTACGAAATATCACTGCCGTAGTCACATTGCCTTTTCGGTAGACACGCCGAACTTATGCAAATGCCAGCTAACGACTTCTGCAGAAGTTGCAGAGATGAAGAAGAGGAGGAAAGTATTCAACACTTCTTGTGTGACTGCCCTGTCCTCGCGAGAAGAAGGTTCAATGCCTGGGGCGAACAATTCTTTAATGACATGGAGGACGTTAGCAACTTTCAGTTAGGTCAATTCACTAAGTTTATTAACAATAGTGGCTGGTTTGTTCGTGTGTCGCCTTCTACTTGGCGTTAACCATCAAGAAGATGATGCGGGTGGGTTCCGTCGAACATGTGTGGTATCACAACGATCTTCCTAGGACTACGTGAGACTGTTTGGACAGTGCCAGAAGTCTGTCACTCTAACCTAACCTACATACATACTTACGTACATACTTATGTGCATACTTACGTACATACTAAAATTCATACTTACATAGGTACATACATATAACCTCGGAGCATAAAAGGTCAGCTTTTTCAAAATAATTGTTTTTTAAAAGAAAAATTTTAAATTTGTAAACCACCAATCTCTGCGGTTATAGTAAAAATTTTGAATACTCTCGCAAGATGGAGTCAAAGTCACGTGACACTCTGTCAATTTTAATCTATTAAATTTTTATAAGTTTGCATGAATTCCAGGACTGGACTTAAAAATTATATATGTCTAAAACAATTAATGCAATAGTCTCATCGGTTCTACCCCTTTAATATTGCATAATAATAATAATAATTTATTTTGAAAGTTTTGTTTTATAAATATTATAATTTAAGGTAGGTAATAATAAACATGAGTTTTTATATGGTTTAAAGATAAAGTGTCAAAATAGATAGGTATTTAATTTTTCTGTCAATGGAAACCCTAATTTAACAGTTTTTGACTTAACTTAAGGTACGAAGACCCAAATACGGTTTTTATAGAAATTGTTGGTTATGATACAGTTACATTTCTAAACTTATATGTAGGCTATAACTTAATGTTAAAAACTTTATTTTATTGTCATACAAACAATAATAATAGTAAAATATCCAATAATAATTTCACTTATGTAAGGTACGTAGACCCAGAAAATAGAATTATATATTTGTTCGCTATCCGATTACATATTAATATGGTTAGCTATTTAAACTATACTATATAGACTAACATAATGTTAAATAGTTTATTTCAACCTTACTATTGCCAAATAATAAAAATAATTCCTTCGAAATCAAATAGCTGATTTTTAAAGGTTAATAATATGGAAAGCTGTTTTGGCATTATTTGGCAGAACTAGGCGATACCCGATTTTATCAACGTAACCGGTTTTGTCCAACTCTCCCCTACTTACACAAGCCAGAGAAATAATTTCTACTTATTTTTTTTGAAACAGAAAAGGATACCTAGATAATGCAAAACGCAAAAATTATACATTAGAAACCTAACCTTCACGAACAAACATTTTAAGAATAAAAATTTCACAAACTTACTTTTCAACAAAAACGGCGTTCAGATGAAATAAAACTTATTACTTATCGATGAAATCAACTATATAACGAGCAAGGCACACAATAATAATTATGATCCCTTGAAAAAGAATTAAAAGATTTTAACCTGAAAATTTTTGGTCAAATGAATAATAATTGTAGGTACTTACCGGCCACACAAAAGTAATTAAAATGCAATGAAAGTAAAAATAAACGGCACCATAACCACAAAATATTTTGAAAACGTAATTACATGTAACAAGAAGCACAAAAACGCAATTCATAACTAGGTGTTTGGGCTCATTACGGTCCACTACAAATCTAGGGACATAATGGGCGCATTCATCTGACGAAACAGTTGTGGAACTGTTACGGAAACGTCACTTAAATGAACAGCTACAATTGCGCTACAACGCCAACACGTTCTGGAGCGGACGCCATTTTGGGTAGCCCTTTTAAAATGCGCTATATATCGGTAGCGGCCGTGCAGTAAATAGAGAACAAAGAAATTTTAAAAGGATGGCGATAGTAATACACAAAATTAAGGTTATGTTTTGTGGCGCGCAGGTAATTGCGAACGACAAGTATTGTTTTATGGACGAGCAGTACGAAATGGAATACTGTCATCAAAATAAAACTTCCGTTATTTCTTGTTGAATAATAATATTTCCTCGAATATTTCTTAGATCCATTCTTCAGGTTTTTTACAACATATTAACAAAACTAAAAAATTTTAAACAAAACAACCTCACAAATTTCAAATTATCAATGTCAACCATCTATCAAACGTCAATAATTATGAAACCACGTTCACGAAACGTATCGGTAACCTTAGTTGTGCTACCGGGAGCAGCTCCGCTACGGCTTCGTCAGATGAATGCGCCCAATATGTCCCTATACCAGCTGATCGATGACAAATTTTTGCTGTCATCTATTTTAAAACGAGAGTATTCTTGCCGTTTTCTATACTATAATAATTGTCGACCCGTAAAGATGAGAAAATATCTATTTTTACCTCAAATGTTAATCAATTAAAATTTTATCGCCTCTAAATAAAAAAATTAAATTGATGAATTTTCCTTGTGATTTTTATGTAACTCTATAACATATATTTAATTTTAAAGCAAAATTGCAGTTAAAAATACAAATTGAGTAAAATACAAAAATTATGGAGGGCTTTAGGTTAGGAGTCCGATCGCAATACATTGGTTTCGGGCAAAGTTTTGGATCGGTAAAGCAGCTTTAAAAATGGCCGTCAGGGGCGCATGTGTTCCTTTAAATCTGTAAAATGCATGGGTTCTTATGGGATAATCAACTGTTTTATTGAATTTAGTTAACTAAAACCCTCTACAGGCTGATATATGTATATATTATATCTAATAAAGCTTATTTTATTAATTATTGGATAAAAATACCGCTGACGTCTATCAAAACCTGTAAAAAATCAAACACTTGACGATCACTGCGCCGCGACCGGGAAACAGCGAACTAACTTCTAAACAGGGACGTAAATTTAAAGAACAGCCATTTTCGATCGGACTCCTTCCTAAAGCCCTCCATAACAAAAATGTATGGTAAATTTAAATATTAAGTACATAATATTGTAAATTTACAAAACTCGGGCAACTTTTACAGAATTTTATTAGAGTAACCACTGCTAAATAAATGGTCCGTATTTCTTACGACGTAATTATTGCATTTGTAATTTAATCTATTAATTTAACAGTTTACTCGGGATTTAAAAACTACAGCTTTAGTGCCATGGTATTGTCATTAATGGAGATATCACACAAGAAATATTCTGTATGATGTAAATTAACTGTTTGCTTGCTTGGTTCTACAAAAATAAAATCTATTACTTAGATGAGATTCGTCTTACATTTTTTTTAATATTAAAGTTATTTAAACACTCCATTGCTCGCGCCTATATAGTGCGACATAGGTGTTCGCGTTGTATCTTGGAGATACATAAATGGCTTTAATAAAATAAAATATTTATTTTTATGGCAGGAGTAAAAAAGTATATTATGGACATTTCTAAAAAATATATATTTAAATACAAATACTTTAGAATAACAAACTTTAAACGCCTAAAGTCTAAACTTAAAAGTCTAATATGTATTCGAAAAGTGAGAAAAAATTGAAGTTAAAATAAAAATAGTAAAACTGCACTGACTTAATCAGTGCCTCTAGCTGGGCAAATAGCAGGAGGGAGTGACCAATTAATCCGAAAGAAACCGAAATAGGACGAAAGTATGTCGGTGTGTACCTATCCCTTAGATGAAGCGCGAGCAGTGGAGTGTGAAGGTGGATTTTTTTTATTTTTTTTTTAATTCTTTATTTCAAGTTACACAAGATTTATACAGTTAATTGTACAAACAAGTACAAGATGGAATGACGTTATAAAAGAAAAAACTATATCTATATATTTACACACAATTCCTACTCGAAATAAGAAATAACAAACATTCACATTTATACTAAGAATTCATAAAATCATACAAACTGTAGGGTTCCAGATCCAAAAGAATTTTCTTTAACTTTTGTTTAAATTGTCTTTCAGAAGTTATACTTTTCATACCATTATCTAATTTGTTATAGAGTTTAATGCCCATATAATAGGGACTTTTTTCAAACAAAGTTAGATGATGTATCGGGTAAGAGATGTCTCTTGTTCGTGTGTTATAATTTCGGTTAATCGGTACAAACATTTTTTCCTTATTTTTAAATACAAACAAAATTAATTCGAATATATATAAAGCATATATGGTAAAAATTCTCTTAGATCTAAATACTCCTCAACATAATTCCAGAAATGACATTTTATACATTATTCTTATAGCCCTTTTCTGTGTTAAAAAAATGTCCTGCGCCCCAGAGCCTGAAGCCCAAAAAATTATACCATACCTAGCCGTACCTTCAAAATTCGCAAAATACAGTATTCTTCTAGATGACTCATCTAAATACTTTGATACGAATCTTAGACAGTAACATATTTGATTTAATTTGTTATTAAGATTCTCTACATGGTTGGACCAGTCCATAAATTCATCAATATGAACTCCTAAAAATTTCGTACTATTGCTGATTTTAAACTCATTATTGAAATAGACTCTGGTTTTTCTATTTTATATTGTTTAGTTCTAAACATAATAGTATTTGTTTTTTCTTTGTTTAGACGTAGTCGATTTTTTTGAAACCAACTATCTCTCAAGTGAAATATATTGCTTGCATTATCAGAAAGCTCTCTAATATCCAGGCCTTTTACCAATAAATTTGTATCATCGATATACTGCGTTATATTGAAATTTGGATAGTTTATTTCAAGATCGATATCATTCATAAAAATAATAAAAAGAATCGGTCCAAGAATACTGCCTTGTGGCACTCCTACTGTATTTTGCGATATTCCAGATTTATGGTCAATGCCATCTTTAATAATGACTACCATTTGAGTTCTGTTGCTTAAATATGACCTAAACCATTCAAGAGCTTGTCCTTTAATTCCATACAAATAAAGTTTTTTTTAATAGCACATCTCTGTCCAAACAGTCAAAGGCCCTCGACAAGTCAAGAAACATGCCCAGTGCCATATTACCACTTTCCAAATGTCCCAATATTGCCTGCGTGAATTGAAAAATGGCTGTCTGCGTGGACCTCTTAGCTAGAAAACCATGCTGGTTTTCAGAAAATAACCCACACTCCTTCATAAATTTCATTATTCTAACACACATAACAATTTCAAAAACCTTCGAGAATCCTGGAAGAAGGCTTACAGGTCTATAGTTACTAAAATCATTTTTATTACCCTTGTTTTTATACAGAGGTTTGACTGCTGACAGTTTTAAGGTATCTGGAAACACAACATGCGTTAGTGAATTATTTATTATGTAGCATAGAACTTTCGTGATCGCTGGAATTATCTGACGAATAATGCTAGTTGGAATTTCATCCTCTCCAGAACTATGTTTATTTTGTATTTTTTGTGTTATATTCAATATTTCCTATAATTATCAACGTCATTTAATTTATTGCCAACCTATAACCTAATTCGCCTTGTTTTTCTTAGTTTACTATTTTATTGACTAAGATTTAAATAAAATCAATATCGTCTGCACATTATTTAGGTAATATATCTGATATATTACAAAAATATCAATTTATTTCATTGCTTATTTTGGGAGAATTGTATAATGAATAAACAATGACATAATAATGTTAAAAAAATCTTAACCGATATTTTTCGATATACAATTCTCCTTAAATGACTTATGAAATTCCTTGATATTTATTGTATGTTAATTATTAAAAAGCTAGAAAACATAAATAAATCTACGCGAAATATGTTATAGGTTGGCAAGCATGTTGATACTCCCACCTTAAAGGATTTTTTTGAAGCCAAAAATCTGATTTTTTTAATACTAACGATTTTATATCTTTATTACATTATTGCTCACTTAATTGTAATAATTTTATTGTAATGTTAAAGCAAAAACTATTATTTATAATTAATTTTTTTAGGATTAATCCATTGACATAATTTCGTCCATTTCCATTAAGTTGTTTTGGTTTCTTGCGTAAATAAATAGACAGGCATAAAACGTACTTATTTATCATCCTGTCAGTATAAAACGTTAAAATATAATAACCGGAAAAGTGATTTTTTCACGATTAGCACAATGTCATTTTCCTTCTTGCGAAGAAAGTATAAATAAATTTTGCTACTAATCTAATACAGAAATAAAAAAATCACCAAATTTGATAATATTACAACCCTTAAGTTCCACATAATATAATATGTGCTTTTTTTTAGTTGAGTGATAAGTAAGTTTCATTATTGACTAACATACGCTTTAAAAAATCCACGAATATCCACTGCCAATAAATTCCACCGACTAAGAAAAATAAATAAAAACAACACTATTGATGGCGACACTAATAAAACGCACTTTCTCAAAGACAAATAAAACATTTCGTAGATTATCAGCCATTATCGCCCAGTTTAAGTATTGGATGATCGCATTTTTTCCAATTCCGGACGCCTTATTTTGGTAACATTGCGTGTTAAGGTAGGAGTATCAACATGCTTGCCAACCTATAACCTATTTCGCGTAGATTTATTTATGTTTTCTAGCTTGTATACAAAATTTAAAGAAAATCAGTATCGACTTGAAATTATATAGGTAATAATTGACATATTTAATAAATACCAAGGAATTTCATAACTTATTTTAGGAGAATTGTATAGCGAAAAATATCGGGTAAGATTTTTTTAAACATTATTATGTCATTGTCACTTGTTCTTTCACTATACAATTCTCCCAAAATTAGCAATAAAATAAATTGATATTTTTGTAATAATATCAGATACTACCTAAATAATGTACCGACGATATTAATTTTCTTTAAATGTTAGTTATTAAAATAATAAACTCAAAAAATCAACGCGAAATAGGTTATAGGTTGGCAATAGATTGAATGACGTTGAGAATTCAACCTTAATGCGATCCTATTATTTGTTGATTATTAATGAGCCTAATGAATAAAAATGCAGCAATTGCTTTTTCTTATAAAATCAAAGTAATTTCTTGAAAGCCAATGAATAAAAACTAAAGTAATTGCTTTTGCTTCCAGCGATTGCTTAAAAGTGCAGGAATTGCTTCTAGTCAATGCTTTTTCTTAAAAAATAGAAGCAATTGCTATCGTTTGCTTAAAATGTGATGAATAAATTAAGGAATCGCTTTTTCTAGTGTAGCGATCGCTTTCAACTTTTTAAGGTAGGTCGACCCCTGCATCATTTGCTTGGTAGCAGTCAACTTTAGTTCTCATACACGTGCGTTGTTCTTAATTTGTGTCTTCAAATATGGCTGAATATATGAACGTCCGTAAAAGAAAAATCTACAGTGTATGTAAAAATTGCCGATATGATGATTTCAGAAAGTTATATCGATTTGATATTCGAAAATGTTGAGTGGTTGTCAATTATTTTTTGACTGATACTGGTAAAAGGTGCACTGTCGCCTTTAAATAAGATTAAAGTCTTTCTGCGGAAATTGTCGGATCCGGGCTTTCAAAATTCTGTAGGTGAAGAACTCGGTGTTCACCAAACTATACTGTCTGTAAGACATACAATTCTGTAATGGATGCAGTTTTAGAGAAGGCCAATGTTTTTATTAAATTTCCTACAAGTGCTGAAGGTGTTGTAGAAGCTAAACGGTTGTGGTCAGAGAGATTTATTTATGTTCCTTCAATTTGTGAACGAATATCAATTGCTTGTCTTAAATTTTTTCATCAGTACTCTATCACTCTCCTTATTTTCACTGAAATCTGCCATATCACAAATGTAAGTTTCCAATTTTCCACAAAAATGTAACATATTACCATTGTACTAAATAAATAGACCAACGTTGTCGTATTTACGTCAACTCTTTTGCAAATTAGGCACCAAACTGAACATGAAATCTATAATCTGATCTTGTGTTGAATAAGCAGTTGCTATAGAGGTGTAAGAAAAACAGTAATTGCTTCAAAATTTCATTCATATCCAGATAGCAATTGCTTTTACTTATAGCATTTGCTAGTCAAGCAACTGCTTTTACTAAAAAGTAATTGCTTCAAGTAATTGCTTAATTTTTATTCATTAGGCTCATCAGTCTGCTGTTAATACATTATAATTTTTGCTATTGGACATTTTTTCTTTAAGCTTATTAAATTTATTAATTATTAAATAATGACGACGCCTTTTCACTCTCAGACATGAAAATTCACCTCATGTATATCAAAATATCCATTACATATTATGAAGATTCACCTCATGTATATATGTTAATGTTCATATTGTTTATGGGTACGATGCTTTCGCCGAATTCATAAGTTAAACTTGTCGAGTAAGGACAATACGAAATTAAAAATAAATCAGGAGTTTGGTCAATATTTTCCTATTATTTCGTTTTATTCAAAATGTGACCAAATTCCCGTTTTTTGGGCCAATTGACCAATTAAAATGTTTTTTAAATTAAGGCAAAACCAAAAATTTTTAAATTTAGTACAAATTTCTTTTCTTGCTTTTTTACCTAGGTACGTAGGTAGAGTTGTGCCCACAGACCGGTATTTGGCCGATTCGTAAATGCTAAATGATTCAGTTGCCCTATTCAACACTTTTAAAATTAGTTTAGAGTTTAGAGAGACTGTATTTCTCCACATGCACAGTATATTATACGGGTATTTTTGAATTGAATAAATTTATTTTATTTTACAAATAATGATCTGCCTATCGTTTAACCAAGATATTGCCTTTCAAGTCCGGTAAAAGTTTATTGGTATACGAGGAAAAATCAAAAATTAAAATTGTTTTAAAAGTAAGGTAGTAACCCCATTATTCACTTTATTTATTTTGGACGAAAAATAGGATTTATTCGTTTCTTCAGAATTACCCTGTATAAAGAGTAGATAGCAATTATATAGAACGCAGTGGTACTGACAGTTCGGATATATACATGTATCCAATGTGGGTTCGTAATAATGTGTTGTCAAATTCTACAGTATAAATATACAGGCTTAAAGACCTTTTTATTGACCCTTGAGAAAGTTTTTATATAAAACGAAACGTTGGGATATATACAATTGTGTCATTTCATTGCCTGCCCTCATTCCCGCTATACTTATTGGAAGTAAAAAATAAATTTCTACCACCCTTAGTAGCACAAAATTGTTAAAAAATAAAAGATGAGTTACTTCCAACCAATTTTTGAACTGTTTTCCATAACTAAAGTTGGTAGTTTGTATTTTATTTAACGCAATAATTTGGGTACCTTATTTCTCTGAGTTAATAACAATTACATCTTTTAAGAAAGAACGGATAGTTTTTAAAATGCATTGTGGTGTCAAAACATACACTTTTTTGTTACTGGTTGCGAAAAGCTTATTTAATATCTACCTAATTTTTTTAATTTCCTATTTTATCATTTTTGCTATACTTAATGATAGGCCGTAATTTTAAAGGCGCATTCCTAAACCAAATTCAAGTAGAAAAGTTAATATAAACCTGTCTGTCTGGTTTTCAAGATACAGGCTGTCATAGTTTTTTTTTTTAATTGGTTTAAATTAATATCTTGAAGCTTCTTTGGCCAGTCTTGTTGAAATTTGGCACTGTTGTTCATTGTAATCTAGAGTCAGCACTAACTAAAAGATAATCATCAGTTTCAATGGCATCTCGGGGGCAGTCTCACGAATAAATTTGACAAAGAAAATGTACGCTACTGAGTTTCTTAAAATGCCTATATTTTTTCGGATTAAGCAGCTAAAAATACAACTTTTTTGTCTCCAGGTACCTTACTCCGTTTTCGAGGAAAAAAATAAAAACCCCAAATTGTTAAAGTAAAATCAAGTTAACTTCGATCGTTATTCGGAAATGTTTTGTTATTATAAAGATAACGATTTTGATGTTCCGTGACAGTCTGTTGTAGTTTTCCTCTGGTCTTTTCTACGTGCAATGAAGTTTTTCTTTCCTCGAAAGCAAAGTAAGATACGAAGAGATAGCAACAGACAAAAAAGTTATATTTTTAGCTGCTAAATCTGAAAAAATCATACATTTTTTTTTAAAACTCAGTAGCGTACATTTTCTTGTTTGTATTATTCGTGAGACTGTCTCCGAGACGCCACTGAAACTCATAATTATCTTTTAGTTAGTGCTAATTTATCGTCTTATTATAATGAACAACAGTGCCAAATTTCTTCGAGATATTAATAAAAAACCAATTAGTTAAAAAAAAATTACTCCCTTTATCTTCAAAACTACTTTGACTTTTCAGGACACGTGTTTATATGAACTTTTCTACTTGAATTTGAATCAGGAATGCGCCCTTAAAGTTACGACCTATTATTAATTTGCTTTAAAATTTCTACTACAAGAAAAATCTTGTATATAAAACTTGCTTTTTTTCCTGCTAAACTAAAACACACTCGTCATATAGAAAGACATCATTAATTTTAGTCTGACAAGAAAATTTGCGGTACTGTTTGATTTAGGAAATTTAAACTTTACTTTGATGGAATAGTTTACATCTTAACACAGACATAATTTTCATAATAATTCATCCTCTAAACAATAGGAAATTAAATATTTTACAATACACACGTGCAAAGATATTGTTAAAGAACTCTCCTGGAAATTTTAAACTCTGCTTCTTCAGCTTCCACTTACTTACACTTTTTTTTGTTACAGGATGGCAGATTTAACCACGACATAGATACACTAACTGGCTACAAGACGAAAACGTTATTATGCATGCCAATTAAAGATACCAATGGAGATGTAATTGGTGTCGCACAAGTAAGTTGTCTATTTTTTATAGTAATTTAAAACCAACCATGTAAAAAGACAGGTTCAGGCCAAAAAAAAAACAAACAAATCTGAGTTGTCATCTGTGTCTATGGATGTTACTTAGGGCAGCATTCTGGGTCCTTTAATTTTCTCCCTGTATACTGCTGATTATTACAGGGTTTTCAAATTTTGTCCAACGCATCAATATGCAGATGACACTCAATTATATTTTTCCTTTTTTCTCTTTCAGTTTGTTCGGGTTTCTTCGCTGCTGAAAACAAAATAAATTTTGATTTACAAATTATTTCTAACGTATCCAGAGTACATGGGCTTGTTTTGAATAGGGCCAAAACCCAGCTTATAATATGTGGTAAATCTAAACGTGCAATTATGCAAGATACATTGCTCAAAATTTCAATTAATAGTATCGTCTTGCAATCCTCTATAACCTGCAAGAATCTTGGATTAACCATGATTTTCTTCCTATGTTTCGCTTTTATTAAAGAAGGCCTATGGCAAAATTAAATCATTCTACATGCATAAGGATATTTTCGATTCAGCTACGAAACTAAGGTTATGCAACTCCCTTGTTCTGTCCCATTTGGGCTAGTGCGAAGTAGTTTATTGGCCCGCTCTACTTCAAGTTGGCAAAAGCTGCAAAATACATGCTTGAGATTTTGCTATAATGTACGTAAATATGATCATATAACTCCTGCCTTTCGATCATCCGGGTGGTTAAATTTATCGGAAAGGTTTACGCTCCATGTGGCCGATCAAGTGTACTCCATTGAAATGAACAAATTACTTAGTTATCTTTATAATGAATTGATCAAAGTCACGGATGTTCATGATCGCCTAACACGTTTTAGGGGTCTTAACAGTGTCCCTAGACATAGTACTGCCTTGTAACAACGTTCATTTTCTTACAACGCAGTCTCAACCTTTAACACTATTCCCAATGATATCAAAACAGCCCCTAATCTTGTGAATTTTCGAAACAAATTTATGAATTTTATTATTAACAACCTAACTACTCTGAAGCAAAGAAGAACTAGGGGTGATATAATAGAAACTTTTAAAATACTAACAAACTACTATTCTTGTAACTTGAGAAATTTGTTTCATTTAAATCAGAATCAACAGCTTCGGGGACACTCAAAAAAATTAAGCAAAGAAAAATCAGCGACATTTCCAAGAAAGAACTTCCTCATCAATCGGGTGGTGTACACATGGAACTCGCTTGAAGAAAGTACAGTCTGTGCAAATAGTGTAAACTCCTTTAAAAACCAAGTTGATCGTAATTTCGAGCAGTTAATTCAAAACTTTGTGCATTACGGTGCTTGATGACATTCGTTTTTAAATATTTAATGATATTTGTGTACATGTTTAAATAACTTTCGCGTACGAATTTAACCAGTAATTTAAACTAGCCAACGGACTTTAGACATTTTAAATCACGATGAACAATTAAAGAAAGAAAAACAAATTAAAGAGACTAAAACAATAGCTTCATCGGACTTTCCGCTTGCTATTAATAATAATAATAATAATAATAATAATAATAATAATAATAATAATAATAATAATAATAATAATAATAATAATAATAATAATAATAATAATAATAATAATAATAATAATAATAATAATAATAATAATAATAATAATAATAATAATAATAATAATAATAATAATAATAATAATAATAATAATAATAATAATAATAATAATAATAATAATAATAATAATAATAATAATAATAATAATAATAATAATAATAATAATAATAATAATAATAATAATAATAATAATAATAATAATAATAATAATAATAATAATAATAATAATAATAATAATAATAATAATAATAATAATAATAATAATAATAATAATAATAATAATAATAATAATAATAATAATTAATAATTAATAATTAATAATTAATAATTAATAATTAATAATTAATAATTAATAATTAATAATTAATAATTAATAATTAATAATTAATAATTAATAATTAATAATTAATAATTAATAATTAATAATTAATAATTAATAATTAATAATTAATAATTAATAATTAATAATTAATAATTAATAATTAATAATTAATAATTAATAATTAATAATTAATAATTAATAATTAATAATTAATAATTAATAATTAATAATTAATAATTAATAATTAATAATTAATAATTAATAATTAATAATTAATAATTAATAATTAATAATTAATAATTAATAATTAATAATTAATAATTAATAATTAATAATTAATAATTAATAATTAATAATTAATAATTAATAATTAATAATTAATAATTAATAATTAATAATTAATAATTAATAATTAATAATTAATAATTAATAATTAATAATTAATAATTAATAATTAATAATTAATAATTAATAATTAATAATTAATAATTAATAATTAATAATTAATAATTAATAATTAATAATTAATAATTAATAATTAATAATTAATAATTAATAATTAATAATTAATAATTAATAATTAATAATTAATAATTAATAATTAATAATTAATAATTAATAATTAATAATTAATAATTAATAATTAATAATTAATAATTAATAATTAATAATTAATAATTAATAATTAATAATTAATAATTAATAATTAATAATTAATAATTAATAATAATAATAATAATAATAATACATGACATACATGCAATATTACGGAACTATGCCAAACCTAAGACCAAAACTACCCAAACTGAAAGCAAAAATTAGAGCAAATACGAATAAAATCATCACACAAATAAACAACATAATAAAGAACAGAATAAAAAACGAAGACAATCTCACCAACATACACAACCTGGCCTACATAGGAGCGGCAACAGTCTCAAAAATCATTGCACCAAAAAAACCCCAAAACAAACAAACCCAAGAAACAAATATGTCACCACCATGGGAACGACGAATCAACAAAAATATAGATGAACTACGAACAGAAATAGGAAGACTAACAAAGGCAAAAGAACCAAACGCAAGTCAAAAGCTAAAGAACAAAGCCCAACAAATAATAGCAATACATAAAAACGCAGAAAATAATAACATAAATGAAATAACAGACCTACTCAAACAGAAACTTGCTGCCAAATCCAAAAGACTAAGGAGACTTAAAGAAAGTGACCAACGTAGAAAACACAACAAACAATTTAAAGAAGATGAAAGACAATTTTACAGAGAACTAAATCAAAAAACAAACAACGATCAAAAAAATGAAAACCCAGATAAAGAAAAAACTAAAACCTATTGGAGCAGCATATGGTCACATGAGAAGAAACACAAACAAACATCAAGATGGATCAGAGATGAAAAAACAAGAATGTACAACAAAAAACAAATGAACAATCATAACATAACAATAGACGATGTACAAAAAGCCATAAAGAAAACACACAGTTGGAAATCACCAGGAAAAGGCTGCATAACTTTTGGTGGAAACGATTTACAAGCACACACGACAAAATAGCACAACTATTCTCTGAGATTGTAAAAGGACAAGCAGAAATGCCCGATTTCATGACTGAAGGACTAACATATTTACTCCCAAAAACAACACCGACCAGCAGTTATCCAGATAAATACCGACCGATTACATGTCTCCCAACCATTTATAAGATATTAACATCAATTATCACAGACAAAATATATACACATCTAACCGAAAACAACCTATTAGCAATAGAGCAAAAAGGATGCAGAAGAAAAACCAAAGGCTGCAAGGAACAACTGATTGTTGACACCATTATAACACAACACAAAAAGAAAGAAAGGAAACCACTGTACACTGCATACGTCGACTACAAGAAGGCTTTCGACAGTGTCCCACACTCGTGGCTACTAGAAGTGCTAAAAATTTATAAAATTGATCCGTTTATTCAGAGCGCCCTGAAACAAACAATGACTAAATGGAAAACAACACTAAGCGTAAACAACAACAAAAACAAATTCACAATAGACAACATAGAAATAAAACGCGGAATTTTCCAGGGCGACGCGCTTAGTGCACTTTGGTTTTGCATGGCAGTGAACCCTCTCTCACACATGCTAAACAAAACAAACAAAGGTACAACCATAGAAAACAACACAATAAGCCACCTCCTCTATATGGATGATCTAAAACTATATGCAGACAACAAAGAAAACATCGAAAAACTAATACAAATCACAAAAACATTTAGCGACGACATACACATGGAATTTGGACTGGACAAATGTCGAATCAATGCAATGGAGAGGGGAAAGTGGAGACAATATGAAGGGTATGACATGGGAGCAGATAAAGGACAAATAGAAGGCATGGAAAATGAAGAATTGTACAAATATCTAGGATACCAACAAGCGAGAGGAATAGATCAAAAACACAGCAAAGAAACACTAAAAAACAAATTCAAGGAAAGAATAAGGAAAATATTAAAAACAAAACTAAATTCCAAAAACTTGACAAAAGCAATAAACACATACGCTATATCTATTCTAACCTACAGCTTTGGCGTAATCTCCTGGACAGACACAGAACTCGAAGAGCTCAATCGTGACATCCGTACAATGAGCACCAAATTCCGCAAACACCATCCACGCAGCTCAATAGAAAGGGTAAACATCTCACGAGAAAAAGGAGGACAAGGAATTATCCACATACCAAGACATAACCAAAAACAAATAATGACGCTCAGAAAATACTTTAATGATGAAGCCACTAATAACCAGTTATATAAAATCATAAAAAAACTAGACAAAAAATCAACACCGCTAAATCTAGCACAAGAAAATAACGGCGAACCAGAGGAAGATAACCTCGAGGATAAGTGGAAAAGAAAGGAATTACATGGCAGATATCCAGCATTGCTGGCACAACCACACATCAACAAGGAAGCATCCCTCATGTGGTTAAAACTTGGATATCTATTTCCCGAAACCGAAGCATTCATTATTGCAATACAAGACCAAGTCATTGCGACACGCAATTATAAAAAATTTATAATGAAAGAACGTATCCTAACAGATAGATGCAGAATGTGCAAAGAACAAACCGAATCCATCGATCACATCATAAGCGGATGCCAAACACTAGCCCCAAAAGAATATACCAAAAGACACGACAATGTTGGCAGAGTAATTCACCAAGAGCTCTTAAAAATCCACGAACCGACAATCACCGAAACAATCCCATACTACAAATATAACCCAGAAAGCATCCATGAAACAGAAAACTATAAGATATACTGGAACAGAGAAATAATAACGGATCTTCCCTTACAACACAATAGACCAGACATGGTGTTCACTGACAAAATAAACAAACATACTTACCTGATCGACTTCTCTATCCCGCTTGCCGCAAACCTACAAAAAAAACATAGAGAAAAAATTAGTAAATACTTACCTCTTGCCAACGAAATAAAAGAAATGTGGAACCAAGAAAAAGTGATGGTAGTACCAATCATCATAGGTGCAACTGGAGAAATACCACACACACTCTTCGAAAACCTAAAAAAACTAAACATTAAAGAACAAATATACTACCAGCTACAAAAAGTTGTTCTTATAGAAACCAGCGGAATTGTCAGACGTGTACTAAATGACACCGACAACTGAAACCTGAACTTTTCCAAATTTACGAATCTACCTGCTTTCTTGCAACCAATGCCGAAACAGGATAGAAGCCATATCCAGATACAAAATCTGTGGAACCTGAATAATAATAATAATAATAATAATAATAATAATAATAATAATAATAATAATAATAATAATAATAATAATAATAATAATAATAATAATAATAATAATAATAATAATAATAATAATAATAATAATAATAATAATAATAATAATAATAATAATAATTAGAGATACTTGGATACGCTTGTTCAAAATTTAATACAATATTTTTCTAGATAATTTTTAACAATATATTCATGTAGTTAGTTTGAATTTCTGTTAAAATATAACGCTTTTATTTTCTTTAATTATTTGTATGGCAGAAGAAGAAAAAACGTTTCTTAAAAGAATGTGTCGAAGATTATTTCAAAATTTTTAAAAAAGTTTTTATAAAACATCTTTAGGTGTATGTCTGTAAGATATTGTAAGGGTAAAATTAGTCAAAATAATGAAGATATCGCAATCTGTAAGCTATAGAGATTGAAATTAAAATCAAAGATCGAAGTAAAAAAAATTTGAAAAAAAAAATGTTTTCACATATTTTTTTTAATAAAACGTAAGTACTTACGGAATTGCATTCCAACAAAAGTGTTTTGTGGTGTACTGAGGGTTAATGCTCAGTAGCCCCGCAAGAGGTTAATTTAAAAACCATAAAATTAATCAAGAAGTTGCACATTTTATTAAAAAATTAGATGATGAACGTTTCTACGTTCGATACATGTAGAGACTCTTGAAGAATTTTATTCTATAACATTTTGTGGAGGAAGACTTTTAGTTTTTCTTTCTTTCCCATACTTACAACTCTACTTTAAGCATGAACTACTTCTTCAAATTAATATACTTATATTCTAATGTAATTATAATGTTTAGGTATACTTTTTGCGATAGGCTAACATTATATTAGCCGTATGTTTCTTATTTAATTTTTTTTTCTTAAGGTATTTTGAATAAGGGTGGTTGTATGAGCAGCGCATGTTGGATACCGCCACCATTTTTATAAAATAGTTTTAAAACTTATTTAATTGTTGAATAAAGGCATTTATTATTATTATTATTAAATTAAATATTAATATATCACAGTACGGAAGATAAAATAACGTTAAAATATTTGGTAAAATGTTCTTTTCATATTAATTGATGCCAGAAAACCAAATTTGTGAAGAAAATAAAAATAAGATTTATTGTAATCATGTTGAAGTACCTATGTCATTTTACTGTTTATTAAGTTGAGAGATGCCGATTTTGTTGTCTATCTATACTAAATTAATTGAACACGAAAGCGTCATATTCATGGTGAAACCTAATGAAACCACAACTGGTAGAGACAACTAAGCATTTCAATGCATTAAATTTTAAACTCTCTAGTGAACGTTAGGGTGAGAATTAATTTTCGCATATAAATAACACCCATTTTTTGATCTCGTCTATACATAAATTTCTTCAAATTGGGACCTACCATCCTTAAACTGTGTTTCTTATGTAACGAAATTTCAGGTGGAAGCCGCGATGCAAAAATTCTCAAAAGCCATGCATGATGATGCATGCATGATAAGCCATTACCTAAGCTGTACCTACATAACTAGTTATTTTTTTCCCAATTCTTTATTTCTTAGTAAAGCAAAAAATATAAGCCCCAACTTCTAGCTAGTTACGTTACAATACCTAAAGGCGGTAGCTAAAACAGTATTGACCGTTACAAAAAAAATTGAATTACCCTCGTACATTTGTCAAAGGTCTTTGTTTGCTTCATTGACTGGTTAGACTCGTAACCCGAAAGTAAATTTCATTTTCTAATTTTGGTTCACATGTAAAATGCAAATGTTAATGCTGCAGTTTCGAATTGAATGTTAAATAAGAAATGTAAAGGGATGAATTTCCATTTTCTTTTTTTATTTTTATTGCGGAAAACGGGAAAAATTTAAACCAGATTGCAGTATTCTTTCTAGAGGGATGAGTATAATATATTGTGTGAAAAATTAAATTTTGCTTTTTATGTTTAATATAATAATGTTTCGATGCTGGTCATTTGGTTTCGACACTTTCGACCAGTGCCAAAAACCCCTAAATACACACCACATAATAATGTTTAATTTCAATGTAGATTAGGTTCTTAGAAACTAAGACTTTAATACAAGGCTAATGATGTTATGGTATACGTATACCAAAATTTTGAAAATTCACTTTTCCTATCGATATCGAATTCTTAAATCTCATTATTTCGGTATTGATTTGCTTCTGATCACACAGATATTCTCATAAAATTATAACCATAATCGTGGAAATTATGGGACCATTACTTTTTCGCCATGAGAACCTACCAACCCTCTGATGAAAAAGACTGAAAATTTTTAAGTTGGAGATTAGCCTGCTGAGGTAGAAACTAATTTTTAGTTTAAATAAAAAAAATGTATTTAATACTATTATATTACCACATTTTCTTTATTGTTCTTCCATTTTATATTGTGCTAGTGAAGAAATATTTGATAAATTACAAATTTTACAAAATAAGGCAATGCGGATTATTTTAAATTGTGACAAATATACAAAAATTAATTTTATGTGGAAAAATTTAGAGAGATCTTTATACATAAAATTAAAAATAATTTATTGCCTGATTGTTTAAAAACTTTTTGTTCTTTCAATTATGACCATCATAATTATAAAACAAGAACTAATCAAAATTTTTATGTGGATAGAGTGTCTAAAACGTTAGCTTATAAATCTATTTTTTATAAAGGTTTTATAGAATATAATAATTTGGAAAGTTCTATTAAATCTCAAAAATCATTAAAACTGTTTAAAAAAACTTTAAAATTACATTTAAAAACAAAATGATACGTAATATTTGATACAAGGTTGCGTTTTAAAATTTAAAAATAAATCTATAAAAATTTGTTAAAAAGAATGTATTAAAAAATATTTAATTGTAGATTTTTGCTAAATAAAACATGTTACTACTGCTACTACTACATAAATCAAGTATGTCTTGGAAATTTACAAAAAACCTATTTTGTCCACAAGTAAAGTTGCTTTTTTCTAGAAAATATAAAAGAATGTTATTGAGAAAAGTTAAGTAGGTATAAGAATGAAACAATTTAAACTTCTTCTCATAATTTTATATTTGACATTATTTTTATACCACCCTCCCAAGAACATTTCTTATAAATTATCTAAATGTCTAATAGATGGATGAAAATAAACCGATCCTACTGAAAGTTTGCCAATTTACGTAAATTATTATTTTGACCAACTTTTTTTCTTAGCGAAATCTTTTAATATCTTCAATACGGATGGCGGAATGAAAATAATGCAAAATATTAAAGTACTAGCGTATACGTGCGTTGCAACCCGCTGGTATAAATACAAACCCGAACAAACCCGATATATTAGTACCCGGCATGTCACTTTCTGAAATTGCACCCGTGCGAAGCCGGGGCGGGTCGCTAGTTATACATAAAAACCTTCCTCTTGAATCACTCTATCTATTAAAAAAAACCTCTTCAAAATCCGTTGCGTAGTTTTAAAGATTTAATCACATATAGAGATATAGGGACAGACGATATATTAGTATCCGGCATGCCACTTTCTGAAATTGCACCCGTGCGAAGCCGGGGCGGGTCGCTAGTTATACATAAAAACCTTCCTCTTGAATCACTCTACCTATTAAAAAAAAACGCTTCAAAATCCGTTGCGTAGTTTTAAAGATTTAAGCACATATAGAGATATAGGGACAGACGATATATTAGTACCCAGGATGCCACTTTCTGAAATTGCACCCGTGCGAAGCCGGGCGGGTCGCTAGTTATACATAAAAACCTTCCTCTTGAATCACTCTATCTATTAAAAAAAAACGCTTTAAAATCCGTTGCGTAGTTTTAAAGATTTAAGCACATATAGAGATATAGGGACAGACGGGCGATAGCGACTTTGTTTTTACTATGTTAAGATAGGCATAGGATTCTAAAATTTTAGTTTCTTACTTGGTTTCTCTTTCTGAGCATATTTCCTTAATAATACTTGTTGGTATGTTCTAGAGAAGTAGCCTCGAAAAAAGCATTTTACTAGTGGAAAAAATAAGTTTTTTGTGAATTTCCAAGACATACTTTATTTTTCGAAACTTATATTGTGACACAGATAAGTTTCTATTGAATCAGGGCTGAACACCAGAGGATGAGTTTCAACTAAAAAAAAAATTCGTGTTTTTCACCCGTCGATATACTTATAATAACATATTATTATTCAAAAAACAAGAAAATGTAAAATTGTTATAAAACTTTCTTTTATTTGAAAAAACAATAGAAACGAGATGTATTTTTTTGGGTCAATAAAACGTCAAATATTAGATTTAAACGTTAAGTTAGTTGGCTCATGTTAAATGAATACTTATTATTTAAATCGTAATAAAACCATTAAAAATATCAAAGATTATATTTGATATCTACAGTTATTGAATTTTGAAAATTCTATAATTTTGTACCTTTATTTATATACAAATATTATTAACTTATTACTAAAAAATTACTTTTTTCAACAGAAAAGATGACAAGTATAATTAATTAATTACATTTATCCAGGCATAGTATAGATATCGGTATGAGCAAAAAGTTTTCTAGTTTAAACGTAATTATATATTTTTCTAAAAGTCAATGAAATTATTTTTCAGGTCATAAACAAAATGGGAGACCAACCTTTTACCAAGCAAGACGAAGAGATATTCTCTAGTTACCTCCAGTTCTGCGGTATAGGCCTAAGAAATGCCCACATCTTTGAGAAATCCCAGCTCGAAATTAAGAGGAACCAAGTCCTGTTGGATTTAGCAAGAATGATTTTTGAAGAGCAGAGCACCATTGAGCATGTCGTATTTAGGATATTAACACATACACAAAGCTTAATCCAGTGTCAAAGGGTGCAGGTAAATTATTTCGCATTATTTTATTTTTATCATTCTAAGAAATTAAGAGATCCGCAACGCCTATCGGTACTGCTAATTAGCCTCGGTGTCAAATACGAGATAAATATAACTCTCATGACTTTTTACTTGCTTATAAAGTTCCATCAAAGCTAGGCACAAATAGTTATTTCTTCTGACTCTGGAACAGCCTCAAAAATACCTATAATACCTTAATGTCAATTCATGGGTTTCGTAATTTAGTTTTATCAAGGCATTTCGTATTTGTTAGATTTTTTATTCTCAACCAACTTAAAAAAAGTTTATTTCAGAGAATATAACACCAAATATGTTTAGTAACTATTGATAACTCCATCGATTATTCAAAAAAAATATATATAATAACCATTTATAGAAAAAAAAATATTAATATAAATATAATACGTTAAAGTTAGTTTAGTTTTAAAAAATATTTTTTTAATAGATGATATAGTGTCCGCGAAAATAATTAAAAGAAAAAGAAAATATAGTGGCATATCAGACAAGTGTGTAACTATTTTTTATATTGGAATACACAGGGATCCAAGTTCAATGGATACCCTGGGGCGGGTAGACCACGACGGCCGGTTCGTCCTTGTTAGGACTCGACGGGTAGCCAGTGTATTGAGGGCCGCCTTGATTCTACAAGTAGACTTTTAGTACATTTTTCCGTCGTTCTTGGAATTGCTTGGGTTATGGCTGCCCGTCGAGTTCTAACAAGGACGAAACGGCCGTCGTGGTCTACCCGCCCCAGGGTATCCATTGAACTTGGATCCCTGTGTATTCCAATATAAAAAATAGTTACACACTTGTCCGATATGCCACTATATTTTCTTTTTCTTTTAATATTTTTTTAATGTTTTTTTAAAAATCCATAATTTTGATATTTCTTTAATTTTTTTCGGCCTGTTATAAATTGTTATTCCTTTATATATTATTGATTTTTGGCCAAAAGTACTCTTTACCATTGTGTTTGAATATGATGATTTTGTCTCGCGATGTGAATAATGTTGCTCGAAGGAAATATTATATTGGATTGTTTTCCTTTAACAATAATAGAGTGTATTAGAATGCATAGTTTTAATATATAAAGCTTTTTTGAATTTAAATATTCATTTGGTTCATATAAATTTATAGTTGGTTCTAAAAAAGGCAATTTATGTATGCATTTAATTATTTAGTTATTTTAATGGCTGAATTGTAGTTAAATTCGCTGATCCACAGATTGAAATCATATACTGTAATTTTGAATAAACCAAAGAACAATATATATTTTTTAAATATTTTAACGATATTATAACTTTTAGTTTTAAACAAAATGGCAATTATTGGTGAGATGTAACTTCTTAAATATTCAATATGTTTTTTCCAACTTAAATTTTCATCAATATATTATTATAAACCTAAAAATTTAATTGTATTAGTATATTTAATTAAATGATTATTGAAAAGACTGAAAAAATATTATTATTTTTTAATTTTGATTTACTTATAAACATAAAAGATGATCTATTAAAATTTGATGAAAATTTATTAGTTTCAAACCATTTACATATTATATGTAGGTCGTGGTTGATGTTATTATGAATTTGAGCATAGTCTTCATGAAAATATACAATAGTAGTAGATATCATCGGCAATAATTGATTGGATACCTATGTCACGTCACTAGTGTCAGTATGTAGGGATACTCAACTCAAATTCAAATGTACTTTATTGTCCGATGAAAATATTTTTATTGACAACGTAAAATCCTTATTTGCTGCGGATAAAATGCCGATATTGTATTCTTATGTGTTCCGGTGCTAAAACTAGTTCCCGAAACAAGCTCACTTCCTATTTTATTTTACAAAAAAATTCTGTTTCTACCAGTTGTGATTGACTAATATGAGAGAGAAAATGGTTTTTTCAATGGAACTGGTTGAAAATTGAGATCTCGCCGGATATGTATACCTACAACACTAAGAAAATTATTGTCAATTAATAACAGTTTTTTAAAAATAAAGATTTATTTAAAATCTTAAAAAAGCGAAGAATACAGTGACCGGCAAAAAGTACGCACCAAAGGGGATTTTTTTAAATTTCAAAACTTACCAAATTTTATTGGCGGTGGAAAAGTTCTGCATGTCCCTAAACAAAAAAGAGCATAGACAAAACTAGTAAACAATGCGCCGTATACGAGTTAGAGGTGAAAACGATAAATTCACTCAAGAATAAATTACCCTTATTTTTCACTGTGGAAAATTTTTTTATTAGGAAATGATGTTTGCACTTAAAAGTTATCCATAAATACCAAATTTCAGCTCGGTAGCACAAATTAATATAAATATTTTTCATGGCAACTAGATTTATATGAAAACGAATTTTATTGTAAGGGTTTATACTTTAATTCATGAACCAATGGGTTTAAGAGTTTTTGAAAAATTGGGAACGGCAAAATATTGTTAAATGGATGAAGAAACCGTCATTTGTTTTGCATAAAGTTATTCCGCTTATACATAGAATAATGTACGGTGTGCACCAGAAAAGTTAGATTATTTTTGACGTTATTTTATTAAACGTCCAGTTCTCGCGTATTTAAATAAATTTAAGTAAGTGATGTGTCCAATTGCCCAAGAGCTGTTAAAAAATGGAATTTATGGGTCGCATAGCTTCTATCGATTCTTTATACGAGGGGGCGTCAAAAAAATTAAAAACACTTTTTTTGTGCTACCGAGCCGAAATCTGGTATTTTTGGACAACTTTTAAGTGCAAACAACATTTCCTAATAAAATTTTCTACAGTGAAAAATAAGGGCACTTTATTCTTGAGTGAATTTAACGTTTTTACCTCTCGCTCGTATACAGCGCAATACTTACTAGTTTTATCTATGCTCTTTTCTGTTTAAGAACATGCAAAACTTTTCCACCGCCAAAAAAATTTGGTAAGTTTTGAAATAAAAAAAAATCCCCTTTGGTGCATACTTTCTGCCGGTCACTGTATAATATTATTACCTATTTTTTAACTTCTTGCTTTTTATACGTAAATGGATTTGTGACCTTAATACCTGCTTTGTCAAAAACACTGGAGATTTGATCGATGCGTGCGTATACAAAATTTAACGCTCTACTCACTGCATGTTATGTTTTTGTTCGTGTAGGTAAGCTGTCTTTATGAAATAGCAAAATTTATTACTTGCTTATTACTACTTAATAACCACGTGCGTAATCATACAAAAACCATATAAATTAATCTGCATTAATAAGTCGTTATTTCACAGCCTAGCGGTATTTCTCCAAGAGTCAAATTTATTTTCGAGAGTAATAGCCAGTGGCGTATATATGGGGGGGTTTAGATGGTCCGGACCCCCCCCCTCATTGACGCTAAAGCCACGTGACGCCACGCTTCTTTAAGTGAACTTTTAAGTAACTTTAATTTTCCCTCAAAGTTTCATATAGAGTGCAAATAGATTCCGAAGAAATTATAGATAAGGTAGCAATAAGACGTAAAAGATTTAATTTAATAATAAATGTAAATTAATGTTCCCATTTTGATTATACAGTGTCCGCAAGAAAGTCCGCATCAAATGGGATTTTTTTTTATTATTAAGTATAGGTAAAAATTGAAAAAGCAGATAGTTTTTGCTTACCTAAAAACCAAAAATGACGTATACTGAAGCAGCTGCACGACTTGCGTTACCTGTCAAATTTGACATTTTTAATAAAATAGGTTCAAAAATGCCCTTATTTATCAAAATATCGAAAAACTTTATTCGAGAAAGTTGTTTATTTAGGCACTTTTAGCCTCTGTACGAAATTTTGACAGTCTAATACAATTTTTTTTTTTTGCCAGATTCTTGAAAATTTTGATCAACCCTCGTAGATTAACTTTTATACATCGATGTAAAACCATTTGCCTTTACTTTATTTATAATCTTAATGCAATTTTGTGTAAAATTTTTGTTTCCAATTATTTATTTTGCTTCAAAAACTGAAATTGTTATTGATCAGTATGTAATGTTTGATGCGAAGTTTATCTAATTACATCAGTTTTGCCAAAACCGACGTTTCTCATTTTTATTAAGTTAGTAAGTAATGTTTTCTACTTTTTCCACTTCAAAACTAAGCATCTTGATTCAAAAAGGGGCCTGGCACCCAAAAATTTTCGCCTGTGGCGCAATTCTTTTTTGCGCCTTCGGCGCTATTTTCTCTTATCCGCGCCTGACAGTGTCGGACCCCCTCTTTGCGGAAGCTATAGCTATGCCGTTAGTAATAGCGTTTTATTAAGTAGGGGAGAGTAAGGCAAAATGACATACTTTCTAAATATCGCCTATAAATACTTACTTTAGATTCCATTAAAAAAACTGCTTTGGGTTTTTCTAATGCTTTATTTATTTGGTAAACAAAGTAAACATTTTAACTTACAAAAAAAGAGTGTATTTAGATAATACAAATTTTACAAAAAAAAAACTCCAAGTATGTCGTTTTGCCTAACACGGTGGGCAAAATGACACACTCATTTTATTTATTTTATTTGTTGAGACACTAGTCCCGGCACGCTTTACAAATGAACTGACGTTTTGTTACACCACGGGCATAAGTATTTTTCCCTGTCTCCGCGTCTCCGCAATGTCGCCTGAGGAACATTAAACGTAACAGATGCCTTTTTCCATCCCATCCTCTTATCATTCACCGCTTCCATTGTCTTCTGCATGTCCACTCGACCAGGATTGTCGATTAGATTTTTTCTTATAATTAGACACCATCTGAAGCAAAAGGGTATGAAATTAACGTACCCTAGGCTAGACAATACGCTCCGTATTGATGTAAGGCAAAATGACACACCTCATGTGTCATTTTGCCCAAACGCGTTGCAGACACGATACTGTCAATTTGTAGGTTTGAATGTTTAACCAGGTGGTTGTATGTAATGGCAATTGAAAGGTATACAATAACAGCTGTTGCACACAACAAAGAAATAACTTGCTAGAACAGTTAATATGAAATTTATGGTGGCAATTTTCAACTTACCTTGATCTTAAAACGTATTTTTTTAATACATTAATGTAGCAACAACGGAAATCACTTCTAACGTGTTTAGCGTAACTTATGGCACGGAGAATACTACAGTCGCAGTGTTGCCATGTACAGAAAATATATTCCTCGAGAAAGCGCCGATAAACAGTCGGTATGACGTTTTGCCTTCTATGTCATTTTGCCTTACTTTCCCCTATGTATTTTTTCTTACCATGCGATTATATGCGTTTATTCTACTTATTTTTAGCATGTAACCAAATATATCACAGCCCACGTTATTTAGCAACCTGAAAATAAATAATTATCTCACAAAATTTTAAGGCTTTCGATCCTGTGATCTCTTGGGAATTAAATTTACATTTTGCTTCGCCGCGTCGCGTGACGTTTTGATAAATTAAGCTAAAATATAGGGGAAGCAAAATATTGACCAATTCAATTATGCCGCAATAAGGAAATGGTCGCTAATTAAATATGGCGCATCGCCACGCCTTACTTATATAACTACTTGGACTCGGGCTTATTTTTTTTTATTATTTGATTTTATATTATAAATGCGAGAACTTAAAGTCCTTATTTCGAGTTTTGGAAAAAAGCATTATTGAAGTATATAATACAGTTTTTCTATTTCACGTTCATAATAAGCTCAGTACGATACGCATTTGCGTATCGTAATGAAGCTATTTCGATACGCGTTTTTCTTTATTTGATGTTGGTAACATTTAAATGTTTTATTTCATGGACTTGCGCGGCCTTTGTGATTTACGAGAAAACCCATTTTTCGCAGAGGAAAATTAGCTTGATAACTTACTTTTTTATTTTGTGTGGATAACAGTCATGTATGTTGGTTGCATAAATTTATAAATCAATCTTTTGTAGATGCTTCAAGCTGTCATTTTCTGCCAAATCCTATCCAAAATTCAATCTACTAACCTTCCAATGTCGATTTTAACTTCAACTTTATTTGAATTTTCCATCTTCCCTATACTAAATTGCAATGCCGTGACGTAAAATCACGTTTTTTGAAATTCGAAAAAAAGTAGCAAAATCTCCTGAATTTCCGAACGCTCTGTATATGCACCGAATGTACAAGGATCACACAACATATTCCGTCCAATTTCAAATCTCATATCGCTAAAATAACTTTAGAATCTCGTGGTGAAAATGGGTCAATAAATCAAAAAATGACAGTTTGCAAAATAATTTTTGTTGTCCAGAGGTCACTATGATAAAAAATAGTATTACCAACATAAAATTTAGACATAAAAATTTACAAAATTTGAAGGATTTATTTTCTTTTTAAAATGTATTTTTCTTGTTTATAAAAGGTGAAATAGAAAAAAATGTATAAAGCACATGTTTCATAAGGCGTTTTAGCGCACGTGTCAATAAAAAAACTCGCCACTTTGTGGCTCGTTTTTTAAAATAGACCCGTGCGCTAAAACCGCTTCTTATGAAATATGTACTTTAATATACTATTATTTATAAGTTAAAAACTAGTACTCTTTAACGTCCGTTCTAACACTTATCATTTTGTCTAAAATATGACATTAGGAAACACTGATAGAGGTGCCACGAGGGCCCCTATACAGGGTGTCCCAAAAGTAATGGGACACAGAACAACAGCAGACTCCTTAAGGCGAAATAATGCGATTTATTTAAACTTGTATTATCCCAAAATTGATAGCAACCAAGATACAGGGTGTCAAAGTTTTAATTTTGTTTTCGTTTTTTTGCGATTATTTCTTAATGAAACGACATAGCAGCACAAAATTAAGGGTTTTGGGGTTTTTTGAGGTGATAAATTAAAAAGTATTCGTAGTTTTTGTATAACCAGAAGAAGGCATGCGGCATGGCCCACTCTTTTTAGCTGGCATAATTTTGTTTGGGCTTCTTATATCGATCCGACTATTAAAAAAATAAGTTACTTTACTTCTTTTACATCAAAAACGTATAACTTATTGAAGTCGCTAGGAGCAACCATTTTCGAGATAATCGCATTCGATATTTTTAATGCAAGAATGCTAAAATATTTAAAATAATTGTGTATTCGTAGGTATTAGTATTATTTATCACAGCTGGTTTTGATTAAAAACAACGACGTTTCTGAGGCAACAACATGTTACACAAAGTATCATCTGTCAAAGTTAATAAAATTCTTGATTAGAATAAAATTAATAATTCCGTATACGAAAAAGCGTTTTTATTAGAAAAAAATAGTCAACATTAACTTTGACACTTAGCAAATGTAGCTGATTTACAATAATTTTAAGTTAGAAATTCACCGTTACTGGATTTTCCGTTGTTTTTGGACCACGTACTTGTTGCATTGGACATATAAAATGCGATTATCTCGAAAATGGTTGCTCCTAGCGACTTCAATGAGTTATACGTTTTTGATGTAAAAGAAGTATAGTAACTTATTTTTTTAATGCCGTAGGCAACGCCCTCTACTGGTTACACAAAAACTCTGGATAATTTTGAATTCTTCACCTCAAAAAACCCCAAAATCCTTAATTTTGTGGTGCTATGTCGTTTCGTTAAGAAATAATCGCAAACAAACGAAAACAAAATTAAAACTTTGATACCCTGTATCTTGGTTGTTATCAATTTTGGGATAAGGCAAGTTTAAATAAATCGCATTATTTCGACTTAAGGAGTCTGCTGTTGCTCTGTGTCCCATTACTTTTGGGACACCCTGTATACTACGCTATGCTACAAAACGCGGTATAAAAGTTTTTCCGATAAGGAAAGAACAAGAACTATCGATTTAAAATGCCATGTCAGTATCTTATTAAGTATTATAATAATTGTACAACAATTTATATTAATAATACCTATTATTAAATAGAAAATAAGTATAAATCTGTTCATTCCTCTTATAATATTTATACATATTTAGAATAAACTTTTCTTCAAAGAATTAAAATTATGTGTACGGGCTTTATTCTAACTATGGAGGGCTTTAGGAAGGAGACCGATCGAAAATGGCTGTTCTTTAAATTTACGTCCCTGTTTACTAGTTAGTTCGCTGTTTCCCGGTCGCGGCGCAGTGATCGTCAAGTGTTTGACTTTTTACAGGTTTTGATAGACGTCAACGGTATTTTGATCCAATAATTAATAAAATAAGTTTTATTAGATATAATATATACATATCTTAGCCTGTAGAGGGTTTTAGTTAACTAAATTCAATAAAACAGTTGATTATCCCATAAGAACCCATGCATTTTACAGATTTAAAGGAACACATGCGCCCCTGACGCCCATTTTTAAAGCTGCTTTACCGATCTAAAACTTTGCCCGAAACCAATGTATTGCGATCGGTCTCCTAACCTAAAGCCCTCCATAATTCTAACTTAACTGAAAATAACAAGGAAAAATTTTATTTATTATTTTAGAAACAAAGAATTTTATTTGGCTAGTGAAGTATAGAATCTGTCAAAAATATATAAATGATATTCCGACCCAGTATAAGCAATAAAATTTTATCATTTAATTAAATCATATTAACAAATTGCCCTAAAACCACAGGAATTAACTCAAATGTAACAGGGAAACCCAAAATTATTATAAGTTATCTTCAAACTATTTTAGGGTCGAAAATAAACCCTAATACTCAGACCTTTATTGGGTATGAAAAGGGGTAATTACTAAATGTGATGAATTAAAAAATATATTCTCAAAATTGTGTAAACAGGGAGGTTTTTAATAATTTTACCAGTATTCGGCTTATTTTTGTTTGTTACCGCTTAACAAACTATATTTTCCTCGTCTGAACTTTTGTATTCAAACAAAAGAAATAATACTACCAAAAAGAAAAAAAACTTTACTATGCACGTCTAAATCATTGAAATTGTCCAGAAAACAGAACAAATGGACACAATAATGGACTATGGAAAAGCCGATTGGCCTTAATCGGGTTTTGCGATCTGATTGAGTAATGTATCTAAAACCACTCATCAATCTCGTAAATTTACTGTTTTGAGATTTTCCGCACAGCCATTAATTTCTCCAGCGAACTGCTGTTGTCAGTCTAGTTCAATAGTAGTCGCGAGAGTTATTATCAAATCGTTAAAAGTTGTTACTTCTAAACTATTATCCTCTAATAAATAAATCTTTTTTTTTATATATAAATTTAAGATGGAAAAATTTGGGGATCGAAAAATACAACAAATATACAAGGTGTGACAAAATAATATATCGACTCTACTATTAAAAAAAAAGATTTTACAAAAGTTGTGAGGTATATCTACTAAATCACTACATAGTATAAAACAAAGTCGCTGTCGCTGTCTGTCCGTCCCTATGTAAACTTAAATCTTTAAAACTACGCAACGGATTTTGAAGCGGTTTTTTTTAATAGATAGAGTGAATCAAGAGGAAGGTTTATATGTATAATACATGCATAATATTGTAGAAAAACACTGATAAATTTAGAGGTTTCTAATGTGATGTCGTAAATAAACACATTTTAGACCCGCGTGCGAAGCTGGGTCGCTAGTACTATATAAATATATTATCAAAAAATCAAGATGCACAAAGTCGACGTCCTATCAAATACCGTGTGTTTATTTTATATACTTAGCGGTATCATATGTTTTGCCCTTATACAGTGTCACCAGTAAAGTCCGCATCATAAGGGATTTTTTTTATTAATAGCTTTTTTCGAAATTTGACTTTGGCATCAAGTTCTGCTTCGATAGAGATGAAAATTAAGCAAAAAAATAGTAGTCACGTGATTCGCATTATCTGTGAAATTTTAATTTTTTTCAAAAAATAATTCAAAAGTGGGGTTATTTCTGAAAATATTGAAAAAAGTTATTGGAAAAAGTTTTTTTAAATGCAGTTTCTAGCCCACTTTCAAAATTTCAGCTAGATAAGATAATTTTGATTTTTTACCAATGTTTTGTAAATTGCATCACTTTTGCATAATAAGACTTAACGCAACCTACATAAAACTTCTTAGTTTTGACAATGCTTTATTTCAGATACATTTTCTTTAAAGTAGCGCCATATTAAGTGTGTGTTTTTCTACAAAATCAAAATTGGGCTATTAAAATTTGGTCGCAATGGTCGCATGTGATGCAAAGTTCATTTGTTTTGACACTGTATAAGGTAACTTCTTAAAATAAGTATTTTTGAAAACGTAGTTTGTGTCTGAAAGTAAAAAAATAAAAAATAAAGTAAAGGGGTTTTAAATTAAATCGTTGAAAATAGATAAACTTTACGTTAAGTTAAACTAAAATTTATTTTCCACATAAAAACACTTTACTGAAGACTGTGTTCTTTTTGTCCTACTATTAAGGTGTATTACTTTTAGATACAAACTACGTTTTTAAAAATACTCATTTTATGAAGTTACCTTAAACAGAGTCAAAAACAAATAAACTTTGCATCACATGCGACCAAATTTGAATAGCTTAATAATTTAAATTTTGCAGGAAAACACATATTTAATATGGCGCTACTTTAAAGAAAATGTATTTGAAATAAAGCATTGCCAAAGCTAAGAAGTTTTATGTAGGTTGCGTTAAGTCTTATTTTGCAAAAGTGTTGCAATTTACAAAATATAGGTAAACAATCAAAATTATCTTATGCAGCTGAAATTTTGCATGTTGGCTTGAAACTGCATTTAAAAAAACTGTTTCTAATAACTTTTTCGATACTTTCAGAAATAACCCCACTTTTGAATTATTTTTTGGAAAAAATTAAAATTTGACAGATAATGCGAATTACGTGACTACTATTTTTTGTCTAATTTTTATCTCGATCGAAGCAGAACTTGATGCCAAAGTCAAATTTTGAATAAAGCTACCTATTAATAAAAAAAAAAAATCCCATATGATGCGGACTTTACTGGTGACACTGTATGAGCATCATCAGACCTAACATTAAAGAAAGCAAAATTTAAAATAATACAAACACCTAATAAATAGTGCAGGTAAAAAACCCGTAACTGAGCTGACTTTGCATATTCATTTTTTGATAATAAAATCAGGTTTCTTTAACAAATTTACTACTTCTTTAAATTATATTATTTTATGTTCTAAAATGATTTTTAAATGTAGAGGCTGGTCTAGAAAAGCAGGACGATAAAACGAAATATTTTTAAAATTTTTTACCTCATATTGGAGACCCTAGCATTTTCGGTTTCTCCATAAAATTATCCATATGACCCCATATCTGGTTGGAAAATTCATAAAATATTAGAAAAATCATGATAGTATAATATTAACTGTATTTCTCAATTAGAAAATCTCTTAAATCAAAAATTTCTTATAAACTAGTAAAGAGACAGAAAATACAGCAACTAAATTATGAAATTGAAAACATAAAAATGTCTCTCCAAATTAATATATAATTTTTTTTTATGTCTCACGTGTTAAGTTTTTTTGACCCCCAACCTTGTTCGAGAAGGGCGCATTTATTGTACCTACTTCTATAGGCACGAAATAATAAAAATACTGTTTGGTACACATTATTACAACGTACGTTTTCCAGAAATCTTAAAATTAAAATCGTCTCAATTTCAGTAATTCTATTTTTTTTACAATATGAGGGCAACATTTTTTACTTTGTAATTAAATTATTTTTTAAATCAATTAATTAACTACAAAGTAGTTTCATTTAATCTTAAAAAAACACAATCCAAGTAAGAACTTTTTTTGATAAATCATTTTACATTTGTTGAACAAACCCGAGAGGGTTCGAAACTCATTTTATTTGCATATATCATTTTAAATTATGATCTGGTTTTGATTTCTGTGAATAGACGGACATGCAAACAAAATTAGGTTTACCTAGATGCGTTTTATTTTATCAAGACACGAATGTTGTAAATGTTACTACCTATTTAGTTTGTGAACATTAATACAAACTTGAAGATAGTACATCGTACGTATTCATTAAGTAGATAAATAATGTGATTATAGTTTAAAGATGTAAATTGCACAGAATCTTTAAAACTCCTACTTTTAATTGAATGGTTTGATGCAGTAACCGTCTACGTGCACTCTACATAGTTTTGAGAAAATCGAAAAATACGTGTCAGTCACTCAAAGTTAGAATATCATAAAAATGGGTATATACATTTACCACCACAACCAAGATCCAATTGCTCGAAGTAGTTTGTGTGTTGATTTTGTTTTCTAGATTTTTTTTATTTATGATATTAAAACTTGCACATAGCCGCTTTTTGCCGTCAAAACAAGGAAAATTTTTGAAATAAGAGTAAAAAATTTTAAAAAATATTTATTTGGTAGTTAAATATAACAAAACTGAAAACAGGTTATTTCATATCACTATAAGTTCTTACTTGCATAACTAAAATAAAACAAAGGAGATTCAAAAATTAAAAAAAAACTCTTATATCTAGAAAATTAATCGGAATAACCATGTTCTTGATTATTGTCTGCTTTTTTAATGCCGTCGTAAAACGGATGGCAAATGGAAGGCACATATTTTCTCACTAACGGCATAATGTTGTCATATTTTTGCGGTTTTAGCGGTAACTTTTCTGTATATGCCAAAGGACCTCCATGTAAATCAATCCTGGGTATTTATTTAAAGGGTATTTGAAAGTAAGAGCATGATTGTGAGTTCCACATACAGAAATATTGGCTGGAGACTTGGCATCGTATATAAATATTCTATATTTTGATATTGTGAAGGGTTTTTTCTTTACAACCGAAGATTTTTTAAAATATGGTTCAAGATAAATATGATCTAAAATCAAATATAATTTTTTGAGTGACCCGTTCAACAGTGAACTTCATACCACAGCTTTCTACTATAGGATACCATTCCTCAGGCAAATACAAAATCTCTTTTCTGCGCTTCGTTAGGAGTAAAAACCGGACATCAATTTTAAATATTTAAAGACATATCTGCGTAGCACCACGGAAGAGGACAGATTAAATGGTTTGGCAGTTCTTTATGCGAACCACGATATTGATATTACCGTGGCAGAAATTCTGGACGAAAAGGCAAAAACAAAACGAAGAATTTTACTTCAATATTAGTATTATTAGTGATTACTTACAACTTATTGTATAAGGTTTTTGTTTTGTTTTAGTATAAGTATGATTAATATATGCGTTATTTATTTTAAATACATTTTTACTAATTAAAATGAAATCTCTAATTTTTTTTTCATAAATATTTAGTTAGGGCCAGCAGCGTATTATTGCAGAAGTTTTAGGGGGCTGTCGCTCTCGTCAATCATACGTATTTTACCCAAAAAAGGGCGTGGCACCCAAAAAAATTTTCGCCTGCGGCGCAAAAGAGCACAGAAGTTAGAGCCCCCCCAAACTAAATTTCTGGTTGTGCCACTGATCACATTAGAAACCTCTAAATTTATCAGTGTTTCTCTACAATATTATGCATGTATTATACAAATAAACCTTCCTCTTGAATCACTCTATCTATTAAAAAAAACGCTTCAAAATCCGTTGCGTAGTTTTAAAGATTTAAGCATACATAGGGATGGACAGACAGCGACTTTGTTTTATACTAGGTAGTGATTCAAACAAACCTGAACCAATTTAATGATATCTAAGCCGATTATGAGATTGTAAACTTTGATGTACTTGTTTCAGATACTCTTGGTTCATCAGGGCTCCAAAATTAGTTTCTCCAGGGTTTTCGACTTTGAAGCCACCGATTTGCATAGTGAGGATGGTGAGTCAAGAACGAGGTAAATATATTTCTATAGCTACACGCTGGTAATCCAACACTTTCATTTTATTTTACAAAGCCTTCATCAGTAGGTAGTTGTTCATAAATCTGCTCTAAAGAGAAAAATTTGTAATTTAGAAAAATTTAAAATGCATTTTATTATTATTTTAAATTTATTATATACTTAATAATAATAATAGTTATAATAATAAAATAAGTTAAAAATTAATAGGTATAAAATTCGTTTTAAAATAACGTTAATATAATTATTAATCTGTTGAAAATATTTTTATTTTGAAATATTTTTTGATAATGAAATTCACTGACAATCTACGAAATATTAACGCATAATAAAATTGCAGTACCTACTCTACAAAGTTTTTGCCATTGAAACAAATATGTACCGGGTGTCCATTTAGTGTGCCGGTGGACGATATCACGGTATCGGTCGACTTTAGCAAAAAAATGTAAATACAAAAGTTGTAGCGTCTGATAGAATACACCTTTTAAAAATAATTTCAAATATACAGGGTGTCTCAAACATGCAGGGTGAACCAAACATGGATGTTTTTAAATGGAATGCCATATATTTTCTTATGGTATTAAAGCACCCCTGGATGCTTCATATAATTCTAATAAAATTTTGCCTACAAATGCGACGTTATCAAGATATTATGATCTTTTAAAATATTTTTTTGGGAGAAATAGGTTCATAATTATTAAAAAGTTTAGTATTTTACTATTATTCGAAGCTTTCTTACAAAAATTTGGGTAAAAGATATCCTTGCTAAAATCACTAAACTTTTAATAAAATTAACATAAGTTATACAGGGTGTTCAAAATATTTTCTATGTTAGTTTTCAGAATTTTTTTAAATGGTAAACTTAGTTACAGGTTAACTTAAAAAAGCCATACCTTGAAACCGTCAAACATGTCATACTAATAATGTTAAGCATTTGCAAATTAGATCAATTTGATAGAATTGATTGGCCCTCTATTAAAATATACCTACATCTGCATATGTTTTTATCATATTTATGTTTGTTTTTTAAATACATTTTTAGAAAATCTTAATTAAATTCGAAACCGCTTAAAATAACATACTACTTGTTGATATCAAATTAATCGAAATTTAAAGCTCTTTTTAACGAAATGATCAGACACACGGTGTTCTATTTAAAAAATTACGAAAACTGACATAGAAAACCTCTAAGTTTCGATCAAAATTTTGAACACCCTGTATAACTAATGTTAATTTTATTAAACGTTAATATGATTCTACATGCAAGGATATTCTTTACCCGAATTTTTGTAAAAAAGTTTTACTTATTAGTAACAATCTAGACCATTTAATCTGAATCTTTTTTTTCCCAAAAAATATTTTAAAAGATCATATCTCAACGTCGCATTTGTCGGTAGAAAATTTTCATAATTACATGAAGAACCCATAGGTGCTTTAATACCATAAAAAAATATATGGCATTCCATTTAAAAAAATCCATGTGTGGTTTACACTGCATGTTTGAGATACACTTTATATTTAAAATTATTTTTAAAAAGGTGCACACTATCAGATGCTACAATTTTTGTAAGCTTGTTGCTAAAGTGGACCGTTAACGAGATATCGTCCACCGGCACTCTAAATGGACACCCGGTATATAGAGGATGATTTTGTAAATGTTAATTTTGAGTTGCATTAAAAGTATTCCTGTCTTGCAAAGTTTTTTAATTTAATATAGAACTATACCATCGGACTGCCAGATTTTTATTTTAGTATAGAAAGCAATACCAGTGGTTTTCATATTATCCTAGACGTTGTCAAAAATTAAATTCTCTTTGATTTATCTTATAAATTTTCCTATTTTTTTAGCCCATTTGAAAGTCGGTTTCCCATCAATATTGGCGTTACGGGTTATGTGGCGACAACAGGAGAGGTAGGTTTTAAATAGTTTAGTATCAGAAAAAAATATTTGTTATTAGTTTAATTTCAGTATTTTAAATTAGGTTAACCAGGCGGGTAAATAACAACTTTGGATATTTTCAACTAACCCATGTATACAGGGTGATACAGTAGCTAAATTGTTATTAAAAACACGTAAAATATGTTAATACAAAAGTAGTAACATAGTAAGTGGCATTTAACGTAAAAGTATTTTTAATTCCACAAGGTTTCAAAAAACTGGACGAAAATATATTATTGTTTTAAATAGAACAAATTATATTTTACTAGCGTGTACCCGGCCTGCGTTGCAGCCCGGCATTATACGACGTGAGATAATAAGGCGAACAAACCCGAACAAATCCGAACAAACCTCAAACTCAACCATTTGCCGGCCCGTCCACAATTCACATCCATGCATAAAACATAGTATGTCTTCGTCTATTCCGGCTTCGGGGACCGGTTAGGTTAGGTCGTTCGTTCTCCCTACTCTAATTTATCAGTGTTTATCAGTGTTTCTCTATAATATTATGCATGTATTATACATAAAAACCTTCCTCTTGAATCACTCTATCTATTAAAAAAACCGCTTCAAAATCCGTTGCGTAGTTTTAAAGATTTAAGCACATATAGGGACAGGACGGGCGATAGCGACTTTGTTTTATACTATGTTAAGATTGCATTTTCGAATTCTAGGGCTCAAACCAAAAAAACTTGTTTCTAAAACTAACCGTTGTAACGAGATGCAAAAAATAATATTTTAAAACTTTGACTGCAGGCTGGTTATAGTAAGGTACAACTTGGAAAAAAACCGCTCGAATTTTCATAATATCTTAGGATTTATTCTTTATTCAAAGGTTCCAACTGTTAAACCTGAGCAGAAATATAGAAATATAATAATAATTTTTGGATTTAATATTTTTCTTTAGGTTTATTACTTTAAAAATTGAAGAAATCGTCCATGATTCTCAAAGAGACTTTTCATTTTTATTATTTTGAAAAATTGAAAAAGACGAAGTCTCGGTCTTCCAATTTTGAGACCGAGACTTTGTGTCTTTCAAATTTTCCGAATAATTTAATATTTTAATTATTGGTTATTTTGATTTTTCGGAATTTTCTATTCTCGTTATTGCATCTTTTGGCATCAATGAAAATAATGTTACTGGATTACATTAACAATCAGATCGGTTTTAAAAGTAAAGCGTTTTTATATTGTAAAGTTTATTGTTCATTTATTTATACTTGAAAGGTTTCCAAAAATGAACTAATTGATATTATATCAGTTATGGACAAGGTAGATGAAAATTGTCTTTTTGTCAAAGGATTATACAGGACGAAATAATATCCTAGGCCAGTCCTTAATAAGTGTAAAAATTGTAGCTATTATAATAATAATAATAATAATAATAATAATAATAATAATAATAATAATAAATGTCTTTATTGTAATTAAGGACAAAATTACAAAAGGCGAAGTTGAAGCTAGGCTTCCTCACTTAACCTAACATTATAACTAATAACATGGTAGTAATATTTGACAGTAGTTATGATACTTATAGGTTGAAAAAATTACGTAATAAGTAATGATAGTAACAGATTTTACAGTTAAATCCTATTAACTTTAACGTGGGCATGTGAAGGGCATTGAGAGGCAGTACAACTGGACTGATCTAATATGTGTCAGAACATATATGATGGACAAGAGGACGAATGGCATTTTTAAATGTGTAAATTGGCGCAGATTTTAAATTAACTGGAACTTTGTTGTATATTAAAGACACCTGATAACTAAAAAAGTCATTTCGATAATGAAATAGTATTTAAGGTCCCTAAAATTTTTGACATTTCTGTTGGAAACCGTCATGTCATACGAAAAAAAGATGCGTTACTTAAGTAAATTTAATTACTTTATACGTTATGTTTTCAGATCTCAGCATATTGTTCATGGTTTTTAAATTTATTGATTGTTTTTTCGGTTAGGAGGAAACATTGTAAATAGATTAAGAGAAAAAGAAAATATAATGGCATATCGGACAAGTGTGTAATTATTTTTTATATTGGAATACACAGGGATCCAAGTTCAATGGATACCCTGGGGCGGGTAGACCACGACGGCCGTTTCGTCCTTATTGGGACTCGACGGGCAGCCATAACCCAAGCAATTCCAAGAATGACGGAAAAATGCACTAAATGCTTCCTTGCAAAACCAAGGCGGTCATAAGTGCACCGTAGGGCCATCCCACGGAATTCAGTCCAATATAAAAGATATATAGTTACACTGGTATAATCGAAAGGTAGACAACTAAATAAACCACGAAGTGCAACCACAATCCAGTATAGGGAACGTTATTTGCGTTTTCACCAAAAACATCTTGAACTTGGATCCCTGTGTATTCCAATATAAAAAATAGTTACACACTTGTCCGATATGCCATTATATTTTCTTTTTCTTTTAATTAATTTCGCGGACACTATATCATCTTTTAAACATTGTAAATAGATATTTTTTTTAAACTAACTTGAAGCATGCCCCGATAAAAATATTTTCTATTAGTCTTCTTTAAAAGTGTTTAATTTGGACTGGTTTAGGACTCGTCAAATAGTTGGACCTGACAATGCTGCTATAGTTAGTAGATACTATACTAGGTAGCTTTTTTCGATAAGGGTAACATCTAGTCAATATTAATAAGTTTGGCGATCAGACTGTTGAGCTCCTTTTAAAAATAATTTTTTATTTAAAAATATATACAGGGTGTCCGCAAAAAGGAGATCAATCCGTTAACCATATTATTATGATCCTTAACACATTCACTGCCCTTGCGAAAAGGTTGTGTTCTGCCAGGTGCCCCGTAACTTTTTTTGCATATTGAACATAATAGGAGTGAATTGTTATTAAAATAAATATAACTACATTTTTTCAAATTTTTATGTAAAAAAAAATAAAAACGCGCTAGGCGCGTTCTAGGCACAGGTCAACTGATAAGACATGCTCGGTGCCCATAATAGATAATTGATAATAATTAATAATAAATATTTATAATTGATAGATACAAAACGCACCTGGCGCGGGCAGGGCACCACATTGTGATCATGGTCAACGCGCCAGGCGCGTTGTGGGCAGTGAATGTGTTAAACAAACATCATATGACTTTTATAATGTCATTTTTCATATTTGACTGGGCGTCAAAATTTAATTTAAATAAAAACTATTTTTTTGGAATAATTTGAGTATTTAATAAGATTTAGATTTCAAATTTGGTACATTGCTTCACCGTAAGAGTTATATCTTTTGAGAAAAATAAAACAAAAAAAAATTGTCAAAAAAATAGGGAAGTTCTATAGGAGTGAAAAAATAATCACAAATAAAATAATTATCTGAAAAAACATGGTTTAGAAGTCACTGGCGCACCTTCCAAAAAAACAAGAAGGTCAGCGGGTACTGGACTCAATCTGTTTTGAATATTTGATAATGGTTTTTTGTTGTTGTTTTCTTGAGATTTAACTCTTTATGGTAAAGCAATGTACCAAATTTGAAATTTTAGATCTTATTAAAAACTCGAATGATTTTAAAAAACAGTTTTTAATTTTAAACTTTGATATCGAACATGAGGGTCAAATAATATGAAAATGGCATTATAAAAGTCATATTATCTTTGCATGCTCAAGGAATATATGGTTAACGGATTGACCTTTTTTTTCGGACACCCTGTATAATAGATATATTATGTAACTATAATATTAACATGTCAATTATTTAAGCTAAATATATTTTTATTATTTCTAGACTGTTAACATCGGACAAGCCGACGAAGATCCTCGATTCGATCCGAATGTTGATGACGGCACAAATTTTAAACACAAAACTATTCTCTGTATGGCCATGAAGAATTCCTCGGGTGATATTATAGGTGTCATTCAGTTAATAAATAAATTTAATGATCTCCCTTTTACCAAAAATGATGAAAATTTTGTGGAGGTAAGAAAGAGTAGTAGTGTTGCCGCCGAGACGAGAGATTCTCGTCTCTCGTCTCGTGTGGCCCTCTCTCGACGAGAAGAGAGAGATGTTTTCTCTCGAATAAAACTTCAAGACGAGACGAGAGAAGTACCCTCTCTCGTCGAGAAATTCTCGTCTCTCTCGATCTCTCTCGAGCAAAAAACGTTACTTTTTTGAGCTTTTTTAAATCTTCTTAAATTCTTTTTGCAAAAATATACATAATGTCTATATTTGGACCAGCGGTTTTCCAGTTATTTAACTGCAAATAGTTTCATCTAGTTAGCCGTGCCTGGCCATTCAGAATAACTTATTATTATTATTATGACGTTTTATCGCTGGATAAAACTATTTGCAGTCAAATAACTCGAAAACCGTCGCGCGTCGGTCCAAATATGGACATTATATATTTTTGATAAGAGGAATTTAAAAAGATTTTAAAAATCTCATAATAGACGGGGTGTCCCAAAAAAGAATATTTTTTAAATTTGCTGATTCTACATAAATTTATAATTACTTTTATTAAATGCATTATTAGTCTATAGTTAATAGTTTCCAAGATATTGACTTTTGAAAAATTATATTTTTGAGTTTCGACAGCCTATAGCTTTCTAACAGTACATTTTTTTTTATTTATTAAATAATTCCCAACGAACTTTAGAAGTCCATTACAGGAAAAATATTACATTAACTTAAAAATAAACAAATATAAACAAAATTTTTTTACAAAAATATAGAATTACAATACAGAATACAATACAAATAAAATTAATAAAATAGTCAAATTTAAATCAATTTTAAAACTAATTTCCGAATAAAATTAGAGTGCTTTTATTTTTTTTAAAATACAATTTAGTTTTCTTTTTAAAGAGTGTCAATTTTTTTATATTTTTATACATATTTGGTAGGGTATTATAAATTATAACCCCATTGTATAATAATGATCTTTTACCAATATTGCTTTTAATATTTACTGCTAAAATACTTTCATTTTGCCTTGTGTTATGATTATGTACGGTATTTAATTTTTGAAATGTGATTTTTGATTTTTTTTTATGAGTGGATATTGAATGAATAATTACACATATTTTTAATTTATACAAAGTTTAAAAATCCTAGTGGTTTGTATAAATTTATTGTTGGTTCTAAAAAAGGAAGCTTGTAAATACATTTAATAAGTTTATTTTGTATTTTTTTTAAAGGGTTTATTATCGTAGAGGTAGCAGATCCCCAGACGGATATTAAATATTGAAATTTAGAATAAATTAGAGAATAATAAATATTTTTTAAAAGCTTAATTGGTAAATAATATCTTATTTTGTAAAAAATTCCAATCAATGGGGTAATATTTTTCCTGAGATAATCGATATGTGTTTTCTAACTTAAATTTTTATCTATATGCAGTCCTAGAAATTTTATAGAATCAGCATATTTTATGATTTTATTATCAAATAAAATTTCTTTTTTTGATAGCAAGCTGTTTATTTTTGTTTTAGTAATATATATAAAAGAAAATTTTTTTAAATTTATTGATAATTTATATGACTGAAGCCAAGAAAAAATGATTTGTAAATCATTTTTTATTTGATTTTGAATGTCAAAGTAATTATCGCCAAAATAAATAATAGTTGTATCATCAGCAAATAATTGTATCTTACCATTTAGGTTTAATTTAGATATATTATTAATATATATAAGAAATAATATTGGTCCTAAAATTGATCCTTGCGGAACACCACATTTAATAGTTTTTTGAGTACTTTTACTGTTATTAATTTCAACATATTGTGATCTATTGCTTAAATAACTTTTAAACCAATTGTAAATATTTCCCCTTATTCCAATGTTATGAATTATTTATAATAAAAAATTATGGTTAACTGTGTCAAACGCTTTACAAAGGTCTAAAGATAATAAACAGCATTTTTGATTTTGATCTATTTTTAATTGAATATCTGTTATCACATCCATAACAGCAATTTCAGTATCTCTATATTTTCTAAAACCATATTGACTATCTGAAATTAAATTTTGATTATCTAAGAAATCTGTTAATTTGTTGTTCATAATTTTTTCTAAAATTTAGAGCAAAACGGCGCATATGTCTATATATCTTCCATTTTCACTATCTTCCCAAATCAATCAAACTTCCGGCTAAACCGGATGTAACTCGTAAGCAGGACATATAGTTCTTCCGATTTAACCGGAAGGTGATTTTTTTGGGAAGATAATAAAAATGGAAGATATAGACATGTGAGCCGTTTTGCTCTAAGGCGTACTTTTAGATCTGTCGAAACTAAAAAATGACATTTTTTAAAAGTCAATATCTTGAAAATGGAAATTTCTTACCGTGCTGGTGTTTTGGAGCACCCTGTATAGACAAAAATAATTTTATAAGAGGCACCTCTTAACCCTTAATAAGCTTCGTCAAAAGCTTTCCGCTATATATATCCTAGTGCTACAAGAGATATTATTGACCTTTGTCGCACTAAAGGGCCACCCTGTAGTAAATATCAAGCAAAGTTTTAACGCATTTAGGTTAGGTTCTGTCATATTTGACATATATTGCATACAATTTATGTCAAATATTATAGAACCTAACCTAAACGCGTTAAAATTTTGTTTGGTTTTTACTATATTTGGTTTAAATCACGAGAGAAGCGAGACGAGACGAGAGAAGGTAGTCTCTCGTCCCGTCTCGCCCTCTCTCGACGAGACGAGAGACCCATTTTATCTCGTCTCGCGGAAACACTAAATAGTAGTTTCTGCAAAAATAGCTTAATAATAATAATAAGTTTATTTAAAATTTAATAATGTAATAAATATGTTTATGTTGTCTTCTATAAACTTATTCTTCAATCCCCCGAAGCTGAGCTTGTTAGGGGCAAATCCTATTTTTTGTTTCAGTTTGTAAAATCATAAATCATAAATATGTATTAAAAATCAAGTTTTATAAAGTAAAAATGTCAATTTATAGTATAAACGCAGTTTTTTTTAAGAAATATATTACCTATAATAAAATTATTAATTTATAATTTTTAAGTAAAAAATATTACTTATTAAATTATTCAGAACAATATTAATTAATTAATTAAAGCATTTCTAAAAATATTTTTAAATTGTCTGTTTTTAATATCCATGTTTTTATTTCGACTTTAATTTTTAATGAAATCATTTTTTATATTTTTGTTGGTAAATAATCGTTTAAATAAAAACATAAATATTTTAATTTTTTTGTCCTATGGACTTATTTATTTTAGGTATTATGGTTATTTCATTTTTATGACGTGTATTAACGTAATGCTGTTTTCACTAATAGGACACTAAAAACATAAGTTAAAGGTGAATTATATTAGTGAAAAGAAAACGCTTTTATGCACGAATTTCATAAAAAAAATTTGATCCAATCCTGAACAGAGTTGTAAATTTTATTTTATTCAATGTTGTCTCATTAATTTTTCAATGGTTGACCGAACCATATGATTTAAAATACGAACGATACTTTAATTTCACTCAGCCGCAATGATATAGTTTTCATTAAATTTCTACACTGCTTATAGGGATAGGAAATTTTATTAACTTTTAATTTTCTCTTATAATTTTGTTTCTTCATTATTATTTATACATCTAATTAAATAAGTTCTATATTTTTTAGGCATTTGCTATATTTTGTGGCATGGGAATCCATAATACTCACATGTACGAAAAAGCGATGGTAGCGATTGCGAAACAAAATGTTACTTTAGATGTATTATCCTATCATGCTACTGCCAGTTTAGAAGACGCACAAAAATTACGGGTATGTAGAAAAATTAGAGTTATTTTAAAATATATATGGGGTTTGATCTAAGTAGGTACTCTTTTAACCCAGTTATTCCTATTTTTTTTTATTAAAATAAAAATAAAGGTAATAATATGTTTAAATTAGGACCTTTATCAAAATATATAAAAAACAAATTGAACATGGTTTTCTAAAACAACAACGTTCTTTTTAAAGGAGCACTGAAATTTAAAGAAAAAATAAAGCTCTGGTGTCAATATGTTATAGTAGTCTCTGTCGAATGTACACAATATTTAGTTCGCCTCGTTTTATTCCACTTTTTTAAAAATATTTTTCCAGCAACATCTACTCAATTAGACAAAACAAAAAGTGTGAAGTCTTTACCTAACAAACATAAAAAAAAATGTTGCTTGCACTTACCCCACTACCTTCAAATCAATAGGCGGCGTCATGCCATAAAAGTTGATAAAATTTAAATATTCTTGTTTACCTAGGTACTTGTCAATACTAACAGCGCTGAACAGGCTCTATAATATCTATAGTGTGATTTAGCATATTCTTACAAATACTAGTATGTACTGTCATCTCTTGTCGAGTCTTAGTCTATCTATAAAAAACTACAAGTTATAATCATCAGTATAGGTAATAAAATTATGTTTTTTTTCAGTATTCGTGTTATGTTATGTGCTCAATTAAAAAAAAATAGGAATTTAAAAGGTTGGCTTTTTTGACATTTTTGAGCGCTTTATGGTAAAAATATTTATCTAGAATCCGAAATAAAAACATTTAGAAAAAGTGTAATACAGCCCACCAATTATTACGAATAAATTCCATAAACTTATATTCTTTTTAGCTTTCAAATTCTAACATTTTTTCCGATAATATTTTTCTAAAAAAGTTTGTCATCGATTTTAGAATTCTGCCGCGCCGTTTTACAACAATGTCAATTTTTCCTTAAAATGTCCAATAAAAAATTGTTTCATAATAAACAAAACATAATTATAATGTTGGGACGTTTAAATGTACGGTTACTTAAGAAACATAAAATACTGAATGAATATTAAAGTAGTTTGATTCCAAATGTATCAATTTTCGGGAAAATTGGCCTTTAATAGTATTTCAATTAAGTCAATCTTGCCTGACTTTTTAATATTTTTTAGAGTTTACGGGTACCTTCTGCAGCTCACTTTATGCTGCACGATTTTGCGTTTGATGACATCAGTATGGATGATGATGACACTCTTACTGTAAGTATTAACTATTTACGAACGAACAAACCCGTTGATTTGATAATTAAATGGTATTTAATTAGAGGATTTTTAAAATTTTTCTATAATGGATTTTTTATTGATCTTGAAACCACTAAAGGAAAATATTATGCTCGCTTGATGCAAAACGACAGAAATATAAACATAAAACAATAGTAAATGTAGTCCGAATACGGATCAAATATTTGGAGCTATAAGTTTGCTATATAAAATGCAATACCTCCAAAAATTAGTACACAAGCTTGTAATTTTATTTTATAAAATATTTTGTAAAACCAAGATATTAATGCATAAAATGGTGCAGAGGGGTCGGGCTCCTACACCCAATCCACCAGGGTTAAGACTAATCTGGAACCTGGAAAAACTGAGGGAATTTATAATTAATTGTTTGAAGTTTTTTGAATGTGTATCTAATTGTGTAAATGCTTTATTTATAGCAATGAAGAAGCTCAACTTATGAAAATATATTAAAAAGTTGAGCATGCGGAGAATATTTACCATTCCAACATTGATTTTTATAAAATTACGAACATTTTCACTGCACTTAATAAGTAAAAATATTCCTCATTACTGCTCTTAATATCAGTTTACACTAAAATTATGTCATTCAATTTGTGTTTATATAGCAATAATTTTCTTATGTTTCTTCCTTGCATTTCTGATGTGAATTTTTCTCAGTCCAATATCAAGTTCACGTTAAATAACTAAAATATTGCGCGTTTAAGAACTTTCTGGTTCTGCAATAGATTCTCTTTTTGTTAACAGTTATTTCACTTTTTATAATTAATGTAGTTTGAACCAATAAACTTAGTTTTTTAATAACTCTAAATCCAATATTAAATATCTATATGCAAAATATTATATCGATACAGCCAATATTGTTGGTATGTCGATAATATCGATATATTAATTGTTTCCCACCTCTGATCTGAATTGCCAATGCTACAAAATAGAGACATAATTACAACATTTACACAAATTTGATATTTTTTTTAGGGCTATTTTTATTTCTCCGGAATAAACAAAAATTAATATTACTAGCCCAGCAGAATATTACTAACTAGGTATAGTTAATATTTATTGGATTAGCTAAATTGTTAACTTATAATGGACTTTTAACACAACAGCCGAGAAATATTTTACTTTGAATGTGTGGGTAATGAAGAAAAGTAAAGCCGAACGATTTAATAAAGACAACCAGAGCAATACCGGGTGTCAACGAGATTATTGTACATAGCACCACAGTGTTATGTTAAGAGATATTTTAATCAAATTTGGGTTATTCTAATGTTTGAAAGGGATCTTTATTTTACCTAGAAACCAACTGAATTTCACTTCCGGTTTAACCGGAACTACGCCATTTATGTTTTTTTAAATGACAACCTGTATATTATATTGCACAGTCAAATTCTCCTCAAAATTCTCTTTTCAACGACATACAACAAGTTGACATTTACTTTCAAAATGGCGGCGTAGGACTATTTTCGAAATCAGAATGCGTTTTGCTTCAATAATAAAAATTTAATTGTTAAATAATTAACATGTTAATTAATTAATTTGTTCTTCTCTTGTAAACTTAACCATTTTATTCTTATTTAACGAAATATGAATCAGACCCACGACCAAAAGCACAATACACTACAAAATTTTCATTACAAACTAATAGTCTGATAATGGCGTTAACAAATACCAATTTTGTTATCCAAAGCTAACTTAGGTGGAACTAAGTTATTTAGTTTTTATTGAAAAATGCACGGTTTTTTTTTCTTGTTTAAAACTGAAGCAAAACGCATTCTGATTTCGAAAAAATCCCTAGGTGCTTAAGGATACTTTAGACTTTCATACTAAATAATAAAAAGTATATGATAACATTTAAAAAAACTCTGTAAAATAGGGTTAAAGTTAAGATTTTTTTAAACAATAAAAAAATACCTTCCTTTAAAAACAAAAGAAGAAAATCTAAATGTCAGTGCTTAAAGAATTACAAAAGGGACCAATTTAAAAGATTTTATCACTATTTTTCCCGTATCAATTGCATACGTTGTTTTATAGACACCATTTTGTTTTTGGTAAAATGAGTCCTACGCCGCCATTTTGAAAGTAAATGTCAACTTGTTGTATGTCGTTGAAAATAGAATTTTAAGGAGAATTTGACTGTGCAATATAATATACAGGTTGTCATTTAAAAAAAAACATAAATGGCGTGGTTCCGGTTAAACCGGAAGTGAAATTCAGTTGGTTTCTAGGTAAAAATAAAGATCCCTTTCAAACATTATAGTAACCCAAATTTGATTAAAATATCTCCTAACATAACACTGTGGTGCTATGTACAATAATCTCGTTGACACCCGGTATAGTCTCTAAGCTAGACCAGACAGGGGTCTGTGGCGCCTTAACCTGTCAATGGTGGACAGACACTGCCTGAGCAAAAAATATAAAGACCCTAAATTGGTGAAATGGAAATATAATTTGTGATGTACCTTTTAATTTATTTTGTGTAGCATTTAACACAAAATGTTCTAGCGGACTATATTCTATCATTGACGATGGGCTCTTGCAGTGGCGTATTTAGGGGGGGGGGGGTCCGAGGGGTCTGGACCCCCCCCTTCCGTGGGCTCAACATTAAAAAAAACTCAGAACAGATCAGAAGCCTTGTTGCATTTAATTTCTAATTTAAGTGTTAAAATAATATATACATGGTGATTGATAATTCGATTAATTTCTCGCAGGAGGTAATTTGTGATTTTTTCTTAAATATGACCTATTCCGAAAATGCTTGGTTTTCGAGTTATTTCAATTTTTTTCTTGTTTTTTACCTGCGTGTCTAATTTATTTAATTTAAAAAAATTGAAATGATGTTCACTTAGTTTTGTAATTTTTTTGCAAACTAGAACTATTAGCAATACTTTGTTTTTACAAATAATTAAGTAACTGTGTCACAGATAACAAAACAACATGGCCAAACTTGGCAAAAAAAAATGGCAAAAATAACTTGAAAACCAATCATTTTCGGAATCGGTCATATTATGTAGAAATATATATTTTTAAACATAAATATTTAAAAAAATATATATTCCCATTATTGCGTTTATATTTAAAAATTTCTTAATTTCTTCCTTTTTTGGGTTCAGCTATCAAAACATAGAAATTATAAATTTTGATAGTTCAAAATAGGGCGTGGCACCGAAAAAATTTTAGCCTGCGGCGCTTTTTTAAGGAAAGACAGACAGAAAGAAAGAAAGACAGAAAGAAAGAAAGAAAAAAAGAAAGAAAGAAAGAAAGAAAGAAAGAAATATGAAACGAAAGGTATAGACCCCCCCGTGGCAATATTCTAAATACGCCACTGGGCTCTTGTATGGAATTCTATGTATTTGGCTTTCTCTTCTTCACTTTTTAACCGTCAATTGTTTGTTTAATGCGTGCAGTTGTCAGTGTTATGTTCTTCCGAAGACTAAAAAGCAGTAATTCAAAAATAATACGTAATTTTTTCAGTAGGAACCCCCTTTTCTTCAGAGTATGTGCAGTTCTTTTTTTATCCAGAGAAAATAGGTCTGCATGTATTGTTTTAATAATTGGAATTTTATTTTTCAGGCTTGTATTAGAATGTTCCTTGATCTTGATCTAGTCGAAAGATTTCATATGGACTACGAAGTCTTATGTCGATGGCTGTGCTCTGTCAAAAAGAATTACCGAAACGTAACCTACCATAATTGGAGGCACGCGTTTAATGTGGCTCAGATGATGTTTTCCATTTTAACAGTAAGAGTTTAATATATTATTATATTATTGTATAGTTTACATCTCCGATATTTTTTGGTTTGAAAATATAGTTATTATACCGGGTGTCCACGGAAGGTGGTTCGCCCCTCTAACTTTTTTGTTTTTCAAGATAATGGAATAATATTTGAGGGATTTGTATACGACTTAAAACTGCATTTTTTGACAGGTGACTCAACATTATGGAACTTCCCGTTTAACCGGAAGTGACATAAACTTTCGATTTTTAAATGGGACACCTGGTATATTTTTCCGTTTTTTGACTCAATATGACATTCTAAATATAACGATGTATCACTTGTCACTTTTTGTCACCAAGAAAATATTTTTTTTCCTATTTTATTGTTTTATTTTAGAGGGCTATGAATACCTTAAAATCACTTATTTCAGTTCTTTAATCTTGGGGAAAATACAATTTTACTATTTTTGGTCCAATGCCATCTCATTGTGCTGTGTAAAATTTAATCTTTAAAGTTGTATAACTCATTTTTTTTAAACGGCAACATGGTGGCTCGTCGGATTAAGAAAAAAGATGATTTTATTACGATTATTTTGATACCACACACTCGAGCACACACTATTAGGTTTTAGGAAAGCTGCCATTAAAAAACTTTAAAAAGTTAACTTGGAACTTTCCTAAAATGATGCAACTTTTGAGAATAAATTGAGATTTAAATGCATCAAGTAGCCTGTGACCAGCAAAACTGATAAAACAAAAATATAAAATGAATTATTTCTACATTCTCCAAATTCTAATAACATATCAACTTTTTCAGTCCTTGTAAAACTATTATTTTCCATGTTTTTAAACAACAACCTAATTTACTTTGACAGAAGCTCTCGGTATGTCAATTTTCTTCAAGTTTTATCAGTTTTTCTGGTCACAGGAGGCTACTTGATGCATTTAGATATAAATTTATTCCAAAAAGATGCTTCATTTTAGGAACGTTCCAAGTATAACTTTTTAAAGTTTTTTAATGGCAGCTTTCCTAAAACCTAATAGTGTGTGGTACCAAAATAATCTTTAAAAAATCATTTTTTTTCTTAACCTGATGAGCCACCATGTGGACATTTAAAAAAAATTAGTTATACAACTTCAAAAATTAAATTTTACACAGCACATTGCATTGGACCAAAAATAGTAAAATTGTATTTTTCCCAAGATTAAAGAACTGAAATAAGTGATTTTAAGGTATCACAGGTAAAACAATAAATTTGAAAAAAAAAAATGTCTTGGTGACAAAAAATGACAAGTGACACATTGTTATATTTAGAATGTCATATGGAGTCCAAAAAAGGAAAAATATACCAGATGTCCCATTTAAAAATCGAAAGTTCCATAATGTTGAGTCACCAGTCAGAAAATGCAGTTTAGTGTCGTATACAAATCCCCCAAATTTTATTCCAGTATTTTGAAAAACAAAAAAGTTAGAGAGGCGAACCACCTTCCGTGGACACCCGGTATACTTTCCGTGTAACTATCGTTATACCATTTTTTTAAAGGAAAACCAGCTCTAAAAAGTGACAGAAGGTGAAAAACAAATTATATCCGTAGTAATTTTTGGACTTTTATCCACCTGAGTATATTGTAATAAAAATATTAGATCCAAGTTTTAAGGGTATTTTTAATTTAAAATTTGGCTTAGCGTTTTGATAAATTAGGCGATACCTCAGACCAAGCACTAGTGCTTGGTCTGAGGGCGATACACATCATAATACAGTGTCCGCAAGAAAGTCCGCATCAAATGGGTTTTTTTTTATTATTAGGTATAGGTAAAAATTGAAAAAGCAGTTAGTTTTTGCTTACCTAAAAACCAAAAATGACGTATACTGAAGCAGTTGCGTTACCTGTCAAATTTGACATTTTTAATAAAATAGGTTCAAAAATGCCATTATTTATCAAAATATCGAAAAACTTTATTCGAGAAAGTTGTTTATTTAGGCATTTTTAGCCTCTTTACGAAATTTTGACAGTCTAATACAATTTTTATTTTTTGCCGGGTTCTTGAAAATTTTGATCAACCCTCGTAGATTAACTTTTATACATCGATGTAAAACCATTTGCCTTTACTTCATTTGTAATCTTAATGCAATTTTATGTAAAATTTTTGTTTCCAATTATGTATTTTGCTTCAAAAACTAAAATTGTTATTGATCAGTATGTAATCTAATTACATCAGTTTTGCCAAAACCGACGTTTCTCATTTTTCTTAAGTTAGTAAACAGATGTACAAAAAGAAAATATTAGGAAGCTTTCGTTGATATTTTACTTAATTATTATTATTATTAAATTAAATTAATTATATTAATAAACTATATTTTTGTTGAATAAAATGTTTCGAGCGATTAATATTTAATCTTTTTGATCCAATATTAATTTAGTAAAATTTCAACGAAAGCTTCCTAATATTTTCTTTTTGTACATCTGTTTACTAACTTAAGAAAAATGAGAAACGTCGGTTTTGGCAAAACTGATGTAATTAGATAAACTTTGCATCAAACTTTACATACTGATCAATACCAATTTCAGTTTTTGAAGCAAAATAAATAATTGGAAACAAAAATTTTACATAAAATTGCATTAAGATGACAAATGAAGTAAAGGCAAATGGTTTTACATCGATGTATAAAAGTTAATCTACGAGGGTTGATCAAAATTTTCAAGAACCTGGCAAAAATTGTATTAGACTGTCAAAATTTCGTACTGAGACTAAAAATGCCTAAATAAACAACTTTCTCGAATAAAGTTTTTCGATATTTTGATAAATAAGGGCATTTTTGAACTTATTTTATTAAAAATGTCAAATTTAACAGGTAACGCAAGTCGTGCAGCTGCTTCAGTATACGTCATTTTTGGTTTTTAGGTAAGCAAAAACTAACTGCTCTTTCAATTTTTACCTATACCTAATAATAAAAAAAAATCCCATTTGATGCGGACTTTCTTGAGGACACTGTATAGGTAGGGTAGAGTGGGGCAGGTTCGGACACTTTTTTTTAAGGCGATTTTTTACGTTTATTTTAGCTACAGGAATTTTTCTAAGGATTCTAATATATTTTTTTATACGTTTTTAATCTAATAACATAGCAGTTTAATAAAAAAACGTTCACAGTTATTTGTAAAAAAGGTCAAATCAAAAAGTTGCATTTGTCCGAAGGTGCCCCATGGTGGGGCAGTTTTGGGACACGCATGGGGTAGGTTCGAACATATATTTTATAAATAGTTTTTCTTCTCAAAAGTATATTTTTAATATTTTAACGTTAAACTTAACACAAAACGTATGATTAAATGAACTTTGTTATCCTAACCTAGTAAAATTAACATAATATTTGAAAAGTTTTTGTTAATAAAGCCATCAAAAATAGCAACTTATTTTAAATTTAAAGAATTAAAATTCACATTAAATTTTAGGAAACTAGCCAGGCGTGCATTCCCAGCAATAGAAGTTGGTCTGGGCAGTTTTGCCTTTATGTTACATGTTGCGATGGTTGAAATATCATCCACAGTGGGAAAGTGGAAACGGTTGTGCGAATGTCTTAAATATTTTACAACAAACTTGCCGTATTCTTCAAGCTGTATCACTTGCCCAACGTAATAAACAACTGTTTTTTCGTGGGAAATTTTACTAGAACGTAATCGTCACTTAAAATCTTCTCATCATCTGCAAAAAATCAAAATAATTCGTTACAGGCAACCAAATTTTAAAAAATTTAATATTTTACCTAAAAGCTTAGCGATTTCATCGCAATCGGATTCCATGTCAATATCTGAGTCAGATGAAGAGCCGAGAAATTTGTTCTTTTTTTCCATCAATATAATCTGAAGAGGCTCTTTTTATTGTCTTTCTCATATTTTTATTTGTTTCTCTTTTTTCAGCTTTTGAGTGCTTGTTCTATTTATTACTAACGTTTACTTGGTCCAGACTTCTCTGGGGCACCTCCGGACAGTCCGAATGTACCCCACACTATAATGTCCGGATGTACCCCACGTGCACCAAATATAAACAACCTAATAAATCTAAAAATAATGCCGTTGCCGATGCTTGAAATATAGGTTATGTGCTGTAAAGATATTATACTTTTTACGTATGCCACTTTAAAATCAAAAAATTGCGACACCAAATAGTGCAAAAGCTTACGAATAGATGAACATATTACTTACTTAAGGCCACTGTTTATTATTTTTGATAATAACTCTTAAATTACGTTAACTACCGGCTTACAATTTCGCGACACGGCGTGAAATAAGCACTGCTACCAACTGTTAAAATACCGAATCACGTTTCAGTTTGGAAGGCGGTAAATTCAAATCGTCCGGAGGTGCCCCATGTCCGAACCTGCCCCACTCTACCCTACATAATATTTTTTTAATTTCAGGCTACTCAATGGTGGAATATTTTTGGCGAGATTGAGTGTTTAGCATTGTTAATTGGATGTTTGTGCCATGATTTGGACCACAGAGGAACTAATAATTCTTTTCAAATTAAGTAAGTTTATTATTTAACTTAACCCCGTCAATTTTATTTAAATGTTTCTAAAACGGGGTCCTGCAATAGTGTGTCAGGCTTCCAAACCTCCTATATGAATTGAGTTAGGTATTTTTTGTTCCTATGCTGACTTATACTCTAATACAGGATATATTTTTGGAAAATATTTTCCCATATTAGGATACGGTGTCACAACATAACGTTTTTTTTTTAAATGGGATACCCTCTATTTTTCACGTTTTTAGGTTTGTATTGGTGTCCATTATAACTGTTTATAATTTTATTAAATTTGATTTAGTAGTTTAGGAGTAATAAATAAAAAACAAAAAAAAAAGTTTTGCAGCCGTGGAAAAAAAACAAAACAATCTGACAACTTTTTTTTTTATTTACGGCGGGATTGTGTGATATTAATGACAAATAAATTTTATCTATATTTTTTACAGGGTGTTCAAAATAAGGCCTCAAAAATTACACACTTTAAACTAATTTTTCTCAAGTTTATTAAATGAAACACCCTATATAATATTGTACTATTTGATAAGGTATTTTAAAACAAACAATTTTTGTATTTGCAATTTATTTAAAATTTCAAACAGTTTTCGTAATATTTATTAAAAACATAAATGTCGCTATCCATGATAAAGTTTAAAAATATTTAACAATTAAATGCATTTTGACATTATTTGTCATAAGCTCATTGGTATGGTTTTTGTATTGGGCGAGAGTGGGAAACAATGTTTTCTTGCTACTATAATTAATGTGGCTTGGTTGCCTAAAAGGCGACGTCCATAAGCTTTTTAGTAGATATATGTCTTGAGCGCTTTGTTAAATCAAAAAAGAAGAAAGAACAAAAACGGCACTAAATGAAGAAAATCAGTTTGAAATTTGATTGAGAATTATTAAAAAGACGAATATTAATGAAGCATATGTAGCACAAGAAGTCAGTCCAAAGAATTATCAGAAAACATTTCCATGCTTGCCACATTTAATTGCACCATGCTCTAGACGAAAATTACGTTATTTAAAAAAAAACATTTTTTAAAACCGACCAGAAAATATACACTTTCTGGACAATTTTTGGTCCAGAAAATAAACGTTTTGTCGATCAACACCGGAAAATTGACGTTAGAGACTGGAAAAGATTTTTCCGGTCCGTGTTTTTTGTTTTTCCAATCGCTCTTTGATAATACAAGCTACCTTGATTTCGTTACTATGACAACAACATTTCGATGTATTGTCGAGTGACAGTACGAACCTAAAAATACAAAAAAATATAGGGTGTCACTTTTAAAAAAAAAAACGTTTATATTATCACACATTTTTGGGCCACCCATATGCTCAAATATTTTCTTAAAATACACCCTTTGAAATAGTAGGTATAAGTCAGCATAAAAATAAAGCTCCTAATTTAATTCGTATAGGAGCTATGGAAGCCTGACGCACTATTGCAGGACTCTGTATAGCTAAATTTTTCTTTATAATGGTAAGTTATCCATGTCTATATTTAAATGACATTATATGGTAATCTTGATGTGTATATTTATTAAACAACCATGTTTAAAAGTAAAATGTAATTTGTTCAATTATTGATATAATACACTCTTGAAAAACAATTATGGAAAAAATACTTTTTTTGAAGTTTCATTGATGAAATGTAATGCAGACAGAACTAAGAAAATTTATCATTCATACCTGAAATTATCAGATTTAACATTATAAGTACATATATACAGGGTCCTGCAATAGTGCGTCAGGCTTCCATAGCTCCTATACGAATGGGGTTAGGAATTTTATTAATATGCCGACTTAAACCGCATAGTACGGGGTACTTCCAGAAAATATTTTCTCATATACAGGGTGGCCCAAAAAAGTGTGGTCACATAAAGTTGTGATTTTTTAAATGGAATACCCTGTATATTATTAAATTTTCACATTCTACATAAAATTATAATAATTTTTTTATAAATGCTGACTGGTCTATACTTAAGAGTTTCCGAGATATCGATATTTGAAAAATGACGTTTTTGAACTTTGACAGCTTTTAGGTTTCTAACTGTACGTCTTAGAGCAAAACGGCTTACATGTTCCTATCTTCGATTTGTGTTATCTTTCCAAAAATTTTAACTTCCGGTCAAACCGGAAGTACTATATTTCCTGCTTTCGAGTTACATCCGGTTTGACCGGAAGCTGACACTATTGGAAAGATAATAAATATCGAAGATAGGAACATGTAAGCCGTTTTGCTCTAAGACGTACAGTTAGAAAGCTAAAAGCTGTCAAAGTTCAAAAACGTCATTTTTCAAATATCGATATCTCGGAAACTATTAAATATAGACCAGTAATGCATTTATAAAAAAAATATTATAATTTTATGTAGAATGTGAAAATTTAATAACATACAGGGTATTCCATTTAAAAAATCACAACTTTATGTGACCACACTTTTTTGGGCCACCCTGTATATGAGAAAATATTTTCCGGAAGTACCCCGTACTATGCGGTTTAAGTCGGCATATTAATAAAATTCCTAACCCCATTCGTATAGGAGCTATGGAAGCCTGACGCACTATTGCAGGACCCTGTATATATTTTATAATAAAACACATAGCTTTTTAATGTTTCATTCCCAGGTAACTTAAATTATTCTTTTCAATATTTTACAATAGTGGTAGAAAAATATAAATTTCTAAATTTAGAATTTAACTTTAGTATCATAAGTACTCTTGAAAAAGAAAGGCGAAACATATGTAGAGCAATTCTATATTAAATGAAACATTAAAAAGCTATGTGTTTTACTATAAAATATATATATTAAAAATGTTTCACAAGGAACCAACTGCTGAATCAGTACAGTGTATTATAAGTACCTCAATATTATCTTTTTCAGAGCTTCTTCTCCTCTTGCACAACTTTACTCTACCTCCACGATGGAACATCATCACTTTGACCAGTGCATCATGATCCTTAATTCCCCAGGAAACCAGTTATTAGGCAATCTTTCTCCAGAAGAGTATTCCAGAGTTATCAGGGTATTAGAGGAGGCTATATTATCGACTGATTTAGCTGTATATTTTAGGTTAGTACAATTTATACAACTAAATGTTGTTTAGGCATAGAGATTTCCAACATTATATAGTTTAAACATTAAATTTGGCATAAACATTTTAAAATGACCGGAGGACCGCTACATATAAAATAAATTTATATCATGTTCCAGGAACGGTTGGCCCAGACACTTAAAGAACTAAATGGGAACATTATGTTTTCGCTAATATTGAATGTTCGAGTATAATTACAGTGGAACTTTTTTAGGGTTGGAATACGACATTTTTAAACAAAGCCCATATTTAATGAAAAACGTAAAGAAAATAATCTTCAACACAAGAAATTTAAAAAAATTGTATCAATGCAAGTAGCAACAGCAAGTAACTAGCAGTTTTTTACGTCGCCAACGAAAGATTTATCAAAAAATTAAATAAAATATTTATTTATTTATTTATTTTACACCATTTCACAGTAACAATGAACCAATTAACAAATGGGTATATAGGTTATTTAAAATAAAATAGGTAATATTATAACAATTCAAAAAATTATGTAATAACAAGAAATTTAGACTTAACTTATGATATTGAAACGGAATAATTATGCCTAAAAAGACACTAATACGCTAATTTAGTTTTATACTAGATAAACCACAGTTAAAAAGTCAAATCTATTTTGGTGCAGATTGTATGTGTTGCACAATCGATAAATAAGGGAATATTTACAGATATTGGTACGCGCGGTTGGTACATAAAAAGTGTTGGAATGACGTGTTCTAGGGACGAGGAATGGCAGGTTTTCTAATAATATATCACTGCATTCAACTCTATTATGCAAGATATTATGGAGAAATTTAAGTTGAGAAACTGTACGTCGATCTTCTATTGGAGCAAAAAGAGTGCCTTTGCAATAGAGTTTCTTCTAGAATACCGATTTCAGGATACTGACCATCAATTTAGATATTTTAGAAAATGTCGTTGAACCCTTTCAATGCGATCAAGGTGCACTTGATAATATGGAGACCATACAACCGAGGCGCACTCCAATTTAGCTCTTACAAATGCATAACAAAGTATTTTTAGTATATGAAAATTTAAAAAATCACGAGAATGTCTTATTATAAAACCTAGGGATCTATGACAGGCGGCAACAAGGTCATTTATGTGGGGAACAAAATATAGTTTACTGTTAAATAATACACCCAAATCGCGAAAAGTCTCAACTCTGTCCACTGTAATGTTATTAATTTTGTAATCATACACAAGGGTATGTCGTTTTAATGAAAAGGTCATTATGTTACACTTACTGATATTTAACCGTAATTTATTTTGAACGCACCATCTATATATCATGTCAATGGATAATTGAAGTTTTTCAGTCTGCCAGGTTACGAATACGAGCATAGATTTTCTTGTCATTGGCATAAAGAAAACCATCATTGTCAAGATTATTTACTATATCATTAATAAATATTATAAACATTAAAGGACCCAAAATGGACCCCTGTGGTACACCTGATGTAGCATCCAATGGCACAGATGACTGGCTACCGCACTCCACTGTCGTTCATTTAGATAAGAATGAAAAAACTTCTGAAATACCAAACGAGCTGAGTTTATTAAGTAAGATTCTATGGTCCAATATATCAAATGCCTTAGAAAAATCTGTAAAAATAACATCAACCTGACCGTTCTGATCAAAGGCTTTAGCCACAAATTGTGTAAAACAAACATTATCCTCAGTATATCACTGTTAATTGAGAGAGAATCAGTGGAATTAAAAGTTACCCCATCGACGACCGGAGATGATAAAACATATAAATTCTGAAAGAATTCGGCGAAAGCATTTGCAATTTCACTATGATCTTTAAAGTTATTATTATCCATTGTCATTACTTCCGGAAGTTGTTTATTATGTTTCTTAACTGCCAAAAATCGGATGGGTCAGACGAGATACAATTTTCCACATTTTCGCAATATTGTTGATATGCATAATATCTTATATTATGTTTAATTTGTATATAGAGAGACATTTAAATTAAATGAATTATTTTTTCCAGAAAAAGAGGAGCCTTTTTTAACGTAGTTCGCGACGGACCGTGTTGGGCCATGGAAGAACACCGGGAATTGCTAAGGGCCATGTTAATGACTGTATGTGACCTTGCGGCCATTACAAAACCATGGGATATCGAGAAGCGAGTTGCTGTGCTAGTATCGTCCGAGTTCTTTGAACAAGGCGACATTGAGAGGGAGAAGTTGAACATTACTCCTATTGTAAGGGCATGTTTTGTTTATTCTTATTATTATGCATTTACATTTAATTGTTACCAAATGTTGGACCTGCAAAGTATTTATGAGTTTTTGGAAAAAAATTTATCCGAATTTGCACATTCTAAAATTACTGTAAAAGTATTTTTCTATACTTTCCTATACATCATAAATGCAAGGTGAGTATTCCAAATAAAACATAAAACGTTGTCAAATTTCTTATTGTTTGGAAATTTCTTATCTTTGATAGATGAATCGTAAATGTGGTCCTTGTATATTTTTTTCAATAATGATCGCAAAGATATTTTTCTTTCTCGGAGAGATACGACAAAGCCCTTTATTTTATCAAGACGCAGTTCGTAGATAAAAGACAAAAAGAAAAAAAAAAGAAAAATAATTTATGGCATTTTAAATAAATGTTAACTTTTTTTAGGACATAATGAATCGAGAAAAAGAAGACCAGTTACCACTTATGCAAGTAGGATTTATTGATTCTATCTGCGTTCCTATTTATGAGGTAGGATTTTCAAATTATTATTACAAACCCGCACAAACAGTTTGTTCGACATATTTAATTCCATTTTTAAAATGTTGTTAAATTTAATTTTCTTAGCAATAAACAAATCCTGATGCATGAAAATTGTAACTTGAAAATCTTTTGTACAAGAAAACGCTTATTTTTTCCTACACGCAACTTTTTTAAACTGAATGGTAAGTATACCGGTAAAAATATTATAAAAAGAGGACTTGATAATATGAAATAATGTTAATGTAGATTGGACTTTTGCAAAGAAAAAAATGGTAAACATTTTCATCTTTTATATTTATATTAATTTTTAAAATTTTGGCCGTCCTTTCCAAGGGTCAGAATCATACATGTCAATAATTCGTTATATTTCTTTTATGATCTTTTAAACGCGATACAGTGCGTCACACCAAACCCGACACCCTGAAGCTTGCGAAAGATATTTCTGTCCACAAGGGTGGCCCTCTTGATGATCCCAGTAACTATCGACCAATTTATTTATTGTCGACCCTTTCGAAAATCATTGAAAAGTTGGTTAAGGAACGTATTGTATGTTTTCTCAACCAACATCATATCTTGCATCCGAGCCAATGTTTAAATTTCTCGAGGACGTTTATTTTGGTCTTAATGCTGGACAGGCCATGGCGGCGGTTTTTGTGACTTGTGAAAAGCATTTGACTGTGTAAGTCATGAAATTCTGCTGCGCAAGCTCAGTATATACGGCTTTGGAGTGGTTTCGATCTTTCCTTGAGGGACGCACCCAAAAGGTCGTAGTAGGCTCTAAGACATCAAAAGCTAGTAACATATACTATGGTGTTCCTCAAAGTTCAGTGCTGGGTCCTATCCTTTTCCTTATTTATATTAATGATCTTGCTTCTAAAGACATTGCGGGCCGGTTTACAATTTTTGCTGACGACACCACTGTCCTTTGGCATGATTCAAATCCCAATATACTAAAGATCAAGGTTTCGTCTGATATTTCTAAAATTAGACAATGGTGTGATGCTAACCTATTGACCCTAAACTTCGACAACACCAACATTGTGGGTTTTCGGTGTGATATGGATGGTTTGTATCTTGGAGGAGCTCCACTATCAAAGCAAGCTAACACCAAGTGTTTGGGACTTTTAATTGATGACTGTCTGAGGTTTGACTCTCATATCTTGGGACTTGCTCGCAAAGTGGCTTCGGGATGCTACGCAGTGCGATTAACAAAGATGAAGGTTGGAGCCACCTCGGCTAAGAGGGTCACCAATTTACTTATGGAGTCCCACTTGCGATATGGAATTGTGTTCTCGGGGAATACGTATAACTACCTGCTGAACTCAGTGTTTGTTCTGCAAAAACGTGCTGTAAGATGTCTTTGTGGTGTGTATGGCAGAGAGTCATGCAGACCGTTATTTATATCTAAGAAAATGTTAACTTTGCCATGCCTGTTTATTCATGAAACTGGCTGCATGATATACAAGCATAGGGATACTTTGCCGGTGTCTGACCACTCTCATGATACTAGAAGATCAAAAAACCTGTACCTGCCCATACCGTCTTCTGCCCTTATTAGAAACTCTATAATTTACGAAAGCCCGAAATGGTTTAACCATCTTCCTGAGCAAATAAGAAACATATACCTACCCTAATATTTTTTAAAAGCACTATAAAGGAACTACTGGTGGGAAGAGCCTATTACGAGGTGGTCGAGTATTACAACGACGCCTTTTAACTGAGTATTTCCGGCAAGCATTTCATCATCTTGTTTTGTTGAGTTTGTCTTTGTCCTGTTTACTATGTTTGTGGTTTTCTATTTACCTATATATTTTTGACGATGTATACATTAAAAAAAAATATTTTTTTATTTCTTTTAATTTGTGTATTCGTAATAAGAATGATTATTCTTCAAAACAATAAAGCATATTTTGATGTGATTTGAATTGAAGGGTGAAGTTCGTAAAAACGCGACATATGTATAAAAAATTATAAATTAAAGAGAATACTTGGAGCTTAACAAAAATTGCCTTTTAAATTCGTACTTAATTTACATATTAGGTATGTAAACTTTTATAAAATTAAACGTTTGGGATACTTTATTTTTCAGAGCTTTGGAACCCTATCTGAAAAACTAGAACTTCTTATAGAAGGTGTCCGTGAAAACAGAGCAAAATGGTTGGAAATAGCCGCAGCCAACAGTTTGATACAGCCGGAGATAGTAGAAGAAAAAGACGATAACGACAACGTTTCGAAACCGAACACTCCTGAAGCGAAAAACGGCAACGTAAGAGCCACGGAGAACTGCAACAGTTGTTCCTCCGTTTCCGATTAGTATGTAAGAAACAAGTAGTAAAATTTGGACCCGGTTATCCGATGACAACCAGTATGTATCAATCAATGACATTTTTTTAAATATCTAATGTTTTTTTTCTTCCACAAATACTTAACACAATATTATTTACAACATTTATTATTTGTTATTTCTTTCTGCCTTGTTACGTAAAAGAAAAATACAGATAATAAAAAAATATTCTAAATAATATCCTTGTTTATTTGCGGAACAAATAAAATATTACTAACACAGATAGGAATCTAATTAAAAAAAAGATAAAACAGTATGTATTATAAGTTTATTATAAAAAATTTTAAAACATCTCTGAAATAAAATACAAAACAAATAGGTATACCATAATTTATATGGCTTGTCTCACTAACAACCGATAGAAAGAATAGTCTCTCGCATTGATTATATGGTTTTCGATACAGAAAATTATTTATTATCATATTAGCCAGTTTTTTGAAGATGCATCAATATAATACAAATTCGATTTTAGCTATAATGGAATGTTCGGTATCATTAGAGCTCAGTAAACAGATCAAAATTATAAAAACCTTTTCAGCATTTTACATCTGAGTGAATTTTTACGCACATCTTGTAGTTATTTTACGTGACTGCTTTATGTGTCTCATGTTTTAATATTTATACAGAAACAAAAATTATCGTTAAAATTAACAACATTTTTGAATTGAAACATAAGTTTACATTAAGTATGATATTGGAGACCACTACCAGTATGTATGCAATAATGTCACTAGTCTCACTAGATAGATGCCACAGATATTTTGTTAATTTTGAATTCTAGACAGTGACGAAGGTTAAAATTATTTTTCTACATGAAATGCGATATTTTTTCACACGGCTAGAATAGCTTAATAATAACATTTTGCACACATTTCACCATTGTCAAGTCATGTAGAAACTTTAACTTAAGTTAGTTAAAAAAGAAGAAACCAGAAATTTGCAATTTATCAAGTACGGTCCATAGCAACTAATGTTGTTTTGATGATATTGGCAGTACCAAGTCTTTTTTTAAATAGTTATCAAGTCATTCAAAGTTTTTGGAAAAATGTAATATATAGAAATATGCAGTTGTTGAACAGTGAATAAAAATAACACATTGGAATACTTCTTTGCATACTCGTTCGACTTGTGAACCTCGCTTAGTTGTTTTCAAAATCTTGTACAAAGTTTCAAACCTTGTTAATTGTTAACTTAAGAAAAACGTTATATTAAAAAAAAGCATGTTTCATTCACTGCCACAGCTATTTTAGATTTTAGACAGTGACGAAGAATGGTTAAATTTTTTTTATAAATTCACCCAATAGGGACACCTATGACCACAATGAAAAAGTATCTTGTTATAGGCGCGGCCAGCCTATTTTGTCTGGGGGGCTTTAACCCCCATAAAGATGGACATTTATTTTTTCAATCACACAAATAAAAATTTTGGAACATGAGTTCTCGGTCACTTTCGCATATTAGGTATGACCTTATACGAAATAAATGGCAACAAAATTAAACTGTTAACTTGTAACTAGTCAATAATGTTTTTTTAGGTCGACTACTAAGGTTTATTCAAACAATAAATAAAAATTAACATATTTAAAAATTTTCGTTGTGCTATTCCTAAAACAGGAGGGGCTAACCCACCTAGCCTCCTTCCCTCTAGCTATGTATTTTTAACTCCCCGCTGTGGTGCTTTAGAAACCAATACTTATAATACCTATATTCTAAATTGTAAACCGTATGGAAATAAAAATGCTGTTGCTTGTTTTGATGATTCGCTCTGGTATATCAGGGTCCAATATTTGCTTTATATTAGAAATTAAATAACTTTTGAAGTTTCTGTGGCCTTAACCTACTTATAATATGTACATAAGTTGAAGAACAGTTGGACAAGGATTTTGTTTTAAAATTATTCCACATTATTACTGGCTTCTCGCTTTTTGATATTTAATTTGAAAAAAAGAAAAACGGATTAGATAACTACAACGCAATTATTGAATGCGTGAAAAAAATTTGTAATTTTTGTGATTTTAACTGGTGTTTCTTTTTCAAAGGCGTAAGTTAAGAAATGCTGGCATGATACTGATATAAAGTTTAGGTTATAAATATATTTTAAACTGCACATCTGTTCGCAAATTTATATTTTTTTCTCCAACTTTTTTGCATGTAGTACACAAAATATAATAAATATATTTTGCTTTATTTGTAAAATTGCTTGACCGTTGAATAAAGCCGTAAGTATTAAAATTCTATGACACTATATTATACAGGGTGTCCGGAGAAAGTTCAATCCGTACTATATTATACTAAAAAACTTTCAGTGCAAAATATGTTCTGTTACTCTATTTTTGTTAATATTTTTGTCAGTTATACAATAATTCTATAATCAATTCCAGACATTTTATACATTATATTACATAATATCGATGGTGTAGCGCATAAATGTTGTGAGTACTTACACCTTTTGGCTAAAATGAGTTAAACACGTCAAAGCAATCTTCTGCTTGTGAAAATGTCTACGCACAAACGTTGTCGCTATTTACTCAAAGTTAACACGGCTAGGGCCACGTTAGATATACGTACCACTAGTGTGAAACACCCATGAACACTTATGGTAAAGTCACTTACCACATTGTGCTATCATTGTTTAGTTATTGATTTTATAATATAATTATTAATACTTTTTATGCACATACATATTATGTGACAAGACTGATAAGTGAAAAGTATATCTAATACAATTCGCATTTCAGTATTATACACACAGCACTAACTTATATGTAGGTATCCGATAATACTGATTAAAATTTGAAACAGGTATTACAGATTTTACTTTAAACTAATTTATTTCAAAAAGAAGTGTTTAGCACTTACAACATTTGAGCGCTCAGCATGGATGGTAAAATAGTTTTATTTTTTAAAACTAAATATTTTATTTTCCTTAGCAGTTTTTGGAATACATTTTAAAACATAATTTTTTTCGATTTGGTCTGTATAATACTAACCACCATGAAACCAGTAATAGAAAACTTCTATGTAAATAAGTACACATATAGATAGAATGATAGAAATATGTAGAAAAAAGGCAAAAAATATATTTATTTTAAATATTTTTAGATAAATGAGCTTTTAGGAAAAACGTTGCGAAAAATTTGATTTAAAAAAAAAATTAAAATAATAATTATTGAATCTACTTTTTTGATTTTATTTTTATAATAGAAACAAATATGTTTAAATTCTTGTGAAAAAAAAGTAGAGGTGGCTAGAGCGGTCATTTTTGCCGAATTAGTTTTGAAATTAATTTTTTAGATACCTACCTTAAAATTATATTTAACTTTTCGCTATGAATTCTTCATTCCCTCCTTTTTCATACAATCAAAAAAATATTTTAAGTTTATTTTACCAACAATATTTATCATAAAAATTAGTGTGCATATTCCTACCATAGTTTCCAGTTCTCTATTTGAAAACCAGAAAACTTTCGGTTTACCTGATAAAAGATGATTAAATGGTTTTTTCGGATTTAAGATAACACCGGAAGTTTGTATTTAATAAGCAAACATGCAAAACCCGATAAATGTGCTTTAACACTTTAGCACATCACCAGATTTGAACAAAGATCGATAAATTCCCTTGAATTGTTATCTGAAAGCATTGAATATCAAACTATAAGAATAGCGGATCTTCGAGAAAACTTTACAACCCTGTTTTAGACTCTATTGGAAATGGTTTGGCCGCCATTGTGGAGTCGATCGTAAATCTATAGTTATAAATGCAGCGCCTCGACAGCAGATGTCTCAAATCCACTGATGTGATGTCGTGGTGTTGCCGCATATCGTATTTTATTGGAATTTTTAAGGATTTAAGCATTTTTAACAGACAATAAAATAGGGAGGTTCTTAATTCCAGCCGAATGTACGTTTTTGATAATAATATGTACCTACGCTGATTACTCAAGGGTAATTGGACCGATTTTCATAATGATTTTACCGTTGCATTAGGTGTTAAATGTTAAACAAATAAAAGTAGATAAAAAGCGACAGCAAGATTTTTTCGTCAAAAATTAATCGTTTCTGATTTAGTTAAGATAATAACAAATAATTAAGGACAGATTGTTAGAATTATTACAAAATTAAGCCAAAAGTAAAGTAAACTAATTATTTATTTAAAATTAGAACAATATGTAGACAATGTATTCGCGCGCCGAGTACATCGAAAAACTGCCAAACACCTCCTCGTTTCTATTTCTCAATCTTTTTTTCTTATCGTTTTTCTTATTAACAACAAAGCTAAGCGAATATAAACAGTGGGCGTCATATTTTTCTTCTTATTTTTGCTGATGGCTGCAGTAGTTACGGCCTAGACTATATAGGTAGGAAAATAAATGTAAGCTAATTAAATCTAGGATAGGTGTAGGTACTTATGTGAAATCAAGTTTTACGATAAGCAAAAAAAAATTTTTAATAACTCATGCAGGAAGTCAAACAGACAGTCGGCAACAATGTTTTAATTTAGCAGTGAAAAGGCTTGTCGTTAGTGGCTGCATCAACACGCTTTATTGTTGGTGAACTCATTGTGCCATCTATGAATTTAACGTAGCAGATTTAGGAAATATGCTTACATGGCCTTCTTATAGTTTGATATTCAATGCTGAAAGTAATAAATCCAAATTTTAATGAGGAGGATAAGATACCAACATTGATGGATTAGATGGTGCGTGATTGTTTTTTGAAAAGGAATAGGCCGTTTATACTTACGTTTATACGTTTTTTATTATAACATAATGTGTTCAATTGATAGAAGTATACAGTTACTTAGCGTTACAGGAAGTCAGCCCCCTTCTCCCACCCTTGTCATCGTGCCGCCTCTATCTGTGTTTGCTAATATGATATCACATAACCTAGATATTGATTCTGATATACGTGACGTTACTACTGGTAGATATAACGGTCAATTAAAAAAAAATATATAGAAGTTTTTTCTACAGATTACAGGACAATATTGAAAAAATAAGTTTCCGGCGAATAATTTGCAATATATTTATATGACATCTATGACTGTACATTTTTTAAAGGATTTTTTAATTTCCAAAATTCGACAAAAGGACGCTTTTTTACCACACTGAGCAATAATAAATATATATTTCTTTGCGTTATTTGATTATTCTATTTATTTTTAAACTAATAAAACGTTATAAAAAATACAGGGTAGTAACAACTACCTACCCTTACTATAAAAAATTAACTGCAACAAGCAAAAGCTGATTTCATACAATAATCAATAAATCCAAGCAAAAATCAAAGATTAAAGAAAATCAAGGAATTATATGAGTACCTACAAGAGTTCAGGATTATATTATATTTCCCACAAAGAGCTTAATTCAGTTATAAAGTACATTTAAATATTTATCGGCTTTGGCATCTTTGCTCCTTATTTGTGGGGAGCTATTATTTCTGTAATAAGAATGTGCAGATTTTTTTATATAACTAACTTTATTATAAAAAATAATAGCTAACGAAATATGACGATTTTTATTTTATAAATGTCACTATAGTCCACAAATACTATGCATTTACACAGCAGTAGCTTAACTTGCTTGCTTGACCCTAATTTTTTAAAATTTAATAAATTAAGGGGGGTTAATTTACATTTTTGGGCACGTTAAACAATTTGTTTAATGTTGCACACTATAGGCTCCCGTGCAATTTTAAAATCTACTAAATTATCTCATTTCTGTCTAACAACAAAATTGTTTTACTTTATACAGTGTCACCAGTAAAGTCCGCATCATATGGGATTTTTTTTATTAATAGCTTTATTCAAAATTTGACTTTGGCATCAAGTTCTGCTTCGATCGAGATGAAAATTAAGCAAAAAAATTGTAGTCATGTGATTCGCATTATCTGTCAAATTTTAATTTTTTCCAAAAAATTTCTGAAAATATCGAAAAAAGTTATTAGAAAAAGTTTTTTTAAATGCAGTTTCTAGCCCACATGCAAAATTTCAGCTGCATAAGATAGTTTTGATTTTTTACCTATATTTTGTAAATTGGGCCACTTTTGCAAAATAAAACTCAACGCAACCTACACAAAACTTCTTAGTTTTGACAATGTTTTATTTCAATGTGTGTTTTTCTACAAAATCAAAATCGGGTTATTAAAATTTTGACACAAACTACGTTTTCAAAAATTATTATTTTATGAAGTTACCTTATAAGTACAGGGTCAAAAACAAATACACTTGGCATCACATGCGACCAAATTTTAATAGCCCAATTTTGATTTTGTAGAAAAACACACATTTAATAGGGCGCTACTTTAGAGAAAATGTATCTGAAATAATGCCTTGTCACAACTGAGAAGTTTTATGTAGGTTGCGTTGAGTCTTATTTTGCAAAAGTGGTGCAATTTACAAACTATAGGTAAAAATTCAAAACTATCTTATGCAGCTGAAATTTTGCATTTGGGCTATAAACTGCATTTAAAAAACTTTTTCTAATAACTTTTTTCGATATTTTCAGAAATAACCCCACTATTGAATTATTTTTGGGAAAAAATTAAAATTTGACAGATAATGCCAATCACGTGACTACAATTTTTTTGCTTAATTTTTATCTCGATCGAAGCAGAACTTTATGCCAAAGTCAAATTTTGAATAAAGCTATTAATAAAAATGATGCGGACTTTACTGGTGACACTGTCTATTGTTTTATTGAGACACCTTCTATGTTTAAAACTTCCGTAATAATGTTGGTAAAAATGAACCACTCTATTCTAATCATTATTAAAAAAATTTTAGATTAAAATTCTTGAGGTTTATGAATTTAATCAATTTAATTAATCAACCAAATATTTAAGAACAAACCAAATTATTTTGTGATGGCACGGGTACAAACCTTACTAACTTTGATTAAATTTATAATCTTCCAATAAAGTTACTGGGCAGCTTCACATTGTTATTGAATAAAACTATTTTTGTTAGTAAATTACTAATTTTTAGAATACACAATAGATTAACATTACATAATTTAACTACGCTTATAGATAAGTATTTGTACTAAAACTAACATAGATACCGACCCCAACGTTTATAAATGAATTTTTGAATACAGTAAAAATAATCTAATAAATTAAAACTAATTTATTATAATAATATTTTACGGTAGTAGGGCTAGTGCTTATAACAACATATTACAAAATAAAAATAGCGGGACGTTATACCCACACACCAATTTTTGTCTTTTACATTTTTAAGCAAAACTTTTTTTATATAAACCATCAAAAATTGACCATAAGTCCATGAGACGGCGAAACAAACTATATAACTGCTCTGTTTAAATGATTTAAGATACGAGCAAGCAGTCGCCATTTCGTTTTTTGATCAATAAACGATAAATTGATAAGAAAATGAAATGGCAAATGCGTTTCTAGTGTTTGCTCTTCATAACATTTAATAGATATTTTTTAATATTTCGTACCCCCGCAAGAAAAATGAAATATTAAGTTGTCCAGGGGAGTAAAAATAAAAACTGTAGAATTTTTAATTAGATACATATTGCAATGGCAAATCAAAACTAATTAGTGAAACACATAAACTTGTTTTCTGTATTGTCTTTTATATTCAAAAATACAATTATTTAGACTTCGTAGTAAACAGAAACCCCCAAACTACCCCCTATTTTGACTTGTGTCTTTTTCTTGTATTGTTACTTGATTTATTTTTATTTATGACAGTATTGAATAAAGTTGTTAAAACTTGTTTCACTTTATTTAGCTTATTATTTTATGACTAATACAACCATAAATATTATTACAAGAGAAAAATTATGCTTATAAAACAGTATAAAGAAAAATTCAGATCAAGTAGTCTACTAGACAAGTTTAAAAAGAGTCCAAGAAAATATTGAATTAAAAATGTCAATATAAGTAACTTTGCGTGATGTGATTTGAACGAATCAATCCCAAACAGGCGTCTCTCTTTCTTCCTTCTTTCGCTATTTTTCTTGAGTAAGCTTTCCTCAAAACCAAAGAAGATTGGGGTTCTCTTCCTTTAGAACTTTAATTTAACTAGAAATAACTCTCACCTAATTTTTCTGGTACAAAAATATAAAGTCAATTTTAAAAATTTATTATTAAAATCTTTTTCAACAATAATAAAATTATTCTTGACTTTTTTTTTGTATTTTTATCATAAAAAGTAATAATTGTACATAATACGGCCTAATATTATTTACGTTTTAAGCTTACAACATAATTAATTAATAGTTTGTTCTTAGCACACCTGTCACAACTGCAAATTAAATCAAGTCATAACAGGAAAAGCAACATATTGCAAAATAAACAGAAATTAACCTACTTGCATGTAACAAGAAAAACGTCACAACTGAAAATAGGACGGTTTTCCTAAGTAGCGGAGCAACCTCACTCGTCGGCAGTCGCGACACAAATGCAATGTGTCACTGTTCTAGAATCAAAAAGATTAATCTAATTGGAATATTAGGCTTACAAAAAAAATGAAATAGAAGAATTTTGAGTTGTGTCACTTTTCTTGCGGGGGTATGATTTATAAACGCTCTATCTTTTTAAAGAAGTTTTTTATCAAATAAGTGCATTTTTAAAAGTAATGTTGCCACTAATTAAAATTTTAAGGAACCAAAATTGTTATTAGATATTAAGTATTTATTTCGTATAATCTCAAATTTGTGCATAAATTATTTAGTTAATTTTAATTTAGCTCTCTGTCATTTGTCGTAATATTTGCATAAAGAAAAATATAAAGAAAAAGTTTTGTACTAAAGTTAAATATTTTTAAACGGTTTATTTAATAGAGATTAAAATTCAACATTTACAAAATCGACATAACGGTGGTGTTAAACTGCAGAAAAGGGGTAATCTTTTATTAGATTTGAAATATGGGTATGTTATTAAAAACTTTATTTTAAACACACTTTTTTCTTTTTTAGACACAAATTTTCCATTATCTACTACATTTAAGAAAACAGGTTGAATGATGTCGCCTTTGTTTTTATTTTGCAAATGAAATTACTTTACATTATTTCTGATATTGTAAAGTGTGCTTATAGAGACTTATTCCTAAAAATGCAATCAAATTAGCTTAACAATCCATTGTTTTTTTTTTTGGAAAATAGTTACATAAGCTGCAATTTTTTTGGTTTTAACAAATATTTATCTTAGTACCATTTTTCTTTATATAAATAGATGTTTTTGTCTGTTTTGTGATATCTCCTTACTCTGTCAAAAAATATCTTTTGATAGACGACCGTATTTCAATATGGTATTAATTAACTACTTGAACCAAAGTGTATTTTTGTCATAAATATTAGGTTAAACTTAGATAATAAAATTACTTTAGTTAATTACATTTAGTTTAAGTGTGATTATATTTTTTAAAATATCGATTGTTTTAAAAAATTGTAATTATAAGGCATAAAGGTTCAAACATCTCTTATATCTTACTTTTTCACGTCTCCGCCGCTAGTTATACTTAATATACGTGCCTAGGATTTTTAGCCTGAATTAAGATCTGTTTTTATCCATGGTTTCAAATTGATAAGCTCAAACTGAAATTGTACATGTTTTTTGTGGGCATGCACGTACCAATATGCGAGTAGTACTTTTACCTTACAAGTCAATTGGTGATTCTTACTAAACTAGTCGGTGTAGACTGCTGGATCAGCGGAACTAGTTCCTGCAGTTCTGAACAGTAGCATAAAGCTATTTTCGGAAATAATATCATACAGAATACTCTGGCTCGACTGCTGCGAGATTTAAAATACCCTAACTTCTTTCGGTAACTTAAGAAATGTAAATGGATTTTAAGATATATTTAAACGCATTTATGCGGTAGAAAATTGTTAAAAACATATTTGAGTTGAGTATTTAAGGTGCCGAAGATGCAAATATTTTCTTTTTTTGAAAAATATTTTGTATCATCGTCCTTTGGATACTTTAAAATATGTATTGTATCAAAAAGAAAAATGCAATCGATATTACAATAAATTGTCCTTCCCCTCATACAAATTGTTATGCCTACTATTTCTTTAATTTAATTAATTCCTAAGTTTTATTCTGTGTACATACATTGACTTGTAAAATATGATCCCAATAAGATGATTAATATATTTATCAATTTACTATTTATTGTTTTAATTTAGTGAATACATCACAGACACCAAAACAAAAATCTTAATGACAAAACATTTCTCGTTTTTTATTTTAATCCCGATGCACGTCATCGATAAAGTAATTAAAAAAAAAATCACCGGTGCCAATCTACGGTGCGAGCAAAAATTATTTGCATCAAAAAGGGCCTTGCATCACCTAGGACGTAATGCTTAGCCGTAGAGCTTTTAATACCTGTTGGGTGTCAGTAACTACCTGAATTAACAATCAATCAGTTATTCCGTCATCTTTGACAGTCGTTACAAGTAATTTGATTCATAGCTAATTTTTCCAATTTCTTGAACAATTCACACAATGGGCTTTACGGAATAGCACAAAACATTCATGGTTGAAGCGTATTTTCGAAACGGGGTTAGAGTAAATTGTGAGTGGCAATACAATCCGGGTTTGTGCATGGACGATTTTCAAGAACATTTTCCTAACGTTGCTTTTATTGCTGGGAATTTTTATCATTGCCTGAAAAGAACTGTGGCTGTATTTAGGGAAACAGGTTTAATACAACACAAAAAAGGAGCAGGAAGACCATCTGTAAGAATAGAAGAACTTGTTGCAAACGTTCGTGAAATAATGCAAAATACGCCAACAAATTGTATGAGACGCCTGTCCCAAGAAGTGGGAAGATCTTATGGAACATGCAGGACTATTCTTAAGAAGCAGCTAAATTTATTTCCTTATAAAGTGCAAGTATTCCAAGAAATACAAGCCGCAGATTTTGAAAGTCGCGCGAATTACTCTCAAGGGTTTACCAAAAATTTATTGGAAATAAATGATTTATTACACCTGACATTTTTTTTGGATGAAGCCTGGTTCCACCTCTCCGCCGGTTATGTGAATTATCAGAATACACGCATGTGGAGTGGTGAAATTCCCCATTTTTTTTGTAGAGTCCACATTGCACCCTCAAAAAAATGGTGTCTGGTTAGTTGTTTGCTGTTTCCCGAATTTGGTCCTATTTTTTTCCATCACACAGTTACACCACAGCGGTATTGAGACAATATTTTGAATCCATTTGTGGAGCAATTAGGGCCTACTTGACGACGAACTACGTTTTGGATATTTTCAACAGGACGGTGCAACCGCCCATACAGTCGCCGAAACTATTAACCACTTACGCAATTTTTTCGACGACAGATTGATCAGTTTTCGATCAGACATTGAATTCCCACCTAGATCACCTTGTTTAACGTTATGGATTACTTCGTTTTTCCTCATTTAAAGAACACTATTTTTAAAACACCAGTTGCAAATTTATAACAATTATAAGAAAGAATTATCCAAGAATGTGGTAACATTTCTCCAGAGATGCTGGTCAACACTTTCGAAAATATGAAGAAACGTATAAATTTATGCTTATCGCATGGCATTGGCCAATTTTAGCAATTTATGTAATTATTTTTCTTTTTCTTTTTGTATATTCTTACTTTCTTAATTTTGTAAACAACAAAAATAAATTTGTATTTGTCTACTTATTTTATTACGCATTAGTTTGGCATAATATTATGTTATAATATGAATTTGACAAAATTTTAACCTAGATTTGGTTAGATATATCGTCCCCATATCATTGTGATCTAAACCAAGCCCTACGTTTTTTAATCGAAGCCCCCCTCTTTAATGCAAAAAATTTTTGCTCGCAAAGTAAATACCTATGCATTTTTTGGTATCGCGTACCTTACCTTAATTTAAATTTTGCGTTTTACCATACCTTTATTTAAACTTGACGCGAATGTTTTAGCTGGCCGTCTAGATTTTTAAAATTGCAATGTTGCCAATGAATTTTTTTTTTTAATATTTTTTATAACTTTCTAAATATATTATGTGAATACTCCAGTGGGTACCGTTTTGCCTGGTTATATACCTGTTAACAGTAAAAAATATAATACCTGTAATATTGTTATGAAAGAAAATTTTTAAAAAACTGCCTTGCACTTTAATCCAAAACTGAATCGTTTGAAAGACTTTTTAATTTGATAGTTTTTTTAATTGAAATAACTTTGAATACTGCTATGAAATTTCCCAATTTTCTTTATTGTGCAATATAAAACATATTTTTTGTTCAAATTACATACACTACAATATTATCCCATAGCCAATTAAGAATATTCATAATAAACTGCTCATCACAAAGAAGTAAGTCACATTTTGTGTCTGTTTTTTTGTGTTATATTTTAACGTCGTTTTACAACCTAAGTTTATATTATATTAGAACAATTATTAGCACTGTTAAGACAAGAATGGGTGGGTTTCAGCGACGGTGCCCGAAACTTTATACTCTTCTTTTTATCTGATCGTACCCAGCAAGTGGTTTACAATGGAAAGCATTCTGACTCTTTAAATGTAAACGTTGACGTGCCACAGGGAAGCGTTTTGTGCCCGCTCTTATATATGATATACAGGGTTAGTTGAAGCAACCGGAACGGCTAAGTTTCTTCAAAACTACCCAGGCTAAATCAATGAATTTTGGTATAGGTGGATAACTTTAAAAATTGAATTGACAATTAACAATTGCGACGTTGCCAGTTTTTTAGTTTTTTCTATAACTCAAGGTAGGTACTTATTTTTTTTTTCAAATGTAACACTACTCTTTTTTTATTGAATTCGATTCCTCCCATGAACGTTGCCATTTCCTGATAGTATCAAATTTTTATCTTAAATAGTTCTATGGGAAAAAAGTTAATTAGTTACAACTCTAAAAATCCAATCTATTTCCATTTAAAAACGGTTCAAATAATGTGAAAAGGAAGGTTGGTAGACATAATGTACCTAATAGTATCGATAACGATAATAACAACAAACAACTACTAACAATAACATAGCTAGTAAAAATTACTTACATATTATCAGTTTTATAATCAAATTAATGTAGTGTACTATAATATGTAAGTAATTTTTACTAGCTATGTTATTACTATTTGTTTTTTTTTTTTTTTTATGATCGAGCACAAGCACTATAGGAAAATCCTTTAAGGCGCTCTGGGAGCTGTGCGTGTGCGAAGAAAGCGATTCACGTTTTTCTTGAATCGTTGGAGGTTATATTCGGTTGGAAACACGGTCTCAGAAAGGCCGTTCCACAAAGATGACGTCCTCCAAATGAAAGAGTTCTGAAACAATGATGTTCGGGGTGTACTAAGTTGAACCACATAGGGATGGGCGGCAGTGGTTCGTCGTGTGTTTCTGCTATGCATTACTCTAGGTGGAATCGAGCGGGCAATATCTGTCGAACACTTGCCATGAAAATATCTGTAGAAGAGAGTCAAATCACCAACCTGTCTTCGATGTTCTAAGCTGTCGAGGTTCTTAGTTAGCTCGTGGTCGCCGATTAGACGAACGGCTCTCCTTTGGATGGAATCCAACAACCGAAGGGTATGCTTCGGTGCAGAACTCCAGATATGAGAGCAGTATTCCAGTGATGGTCGAATCTGGGCTTTATAGAGTGTCAAAAGTTGTTGAGGTGTATACAACTTTTTGGTACGGAAAAGTATACCGAGCTTCTGAGAAGCTGCCCTGGCGATTGCCACTACGTGATTATGCCAAGACATATTTCCTCCCAGGTTGACACCCAGCAAATTAATAGACGAAGTCAGTGGAATTGCGTGTCCTGCCATAACGATATCGGGTTCTGCAATGTTGACCTTCTTAGAGAAAACTGCAGCCTGGGTTTTTTGAGCGTTAAATTCGACTTGGTTACTGTCACCCCAAGACAAAATTTCTTCCAGGTCTTTATTGAGGCGTGATACCTCATGTTGTCTGCGAAGATGTGCGTCAGTAGCCGATGTTTGAGGTTTCAAAGTAAAAGATGAGATAAGTGTGCTGTCGTCAGCAAAGCAATATAATGGATTTTCTGTTTTCGCTAGAAGGTCGTTAATGTACAGTAAGAAGAGAGTGGGAGATAATATGGACCCTTGAGGAACACCAGCATTGATGGTGAAGGTGTCTGAGAGAAACCCGTCAATCGCCACTTGCAGAGAGCGGTCCTTGAGGAAGCTAGACAACCATGAACAAAATCGACCGGGCATACCATAAGAACGCAGTTTGCTTAGGAGCCCCTCGTGCCAGACACGGTCAAAGGCTTTAGAGATGTCCAGTGCAATAGCCCGGGACTCCCCATGATGTTCGATTGCGTTGCTCCAAAGATGAGTGACATAGGCTAGCAGGTCTCCTGTTGATCTGGACTTACGAAAACCATACTGATGGTCGCTGATAATTTTAAGGCCTTCCAGGTATTTTATAAGTTGTTGGTTAATAGCTTTCTCCATCACCTTTGATATAACTGAAAGCAATGCGACTGGTCGATAGTTGTTTGGCAGGGTTTTCTTGCCTTTCTTTGGTATAGGCTGGACTCGCGCCTTTTTCCAGCAAGATGGAAATATTCCTTTTTTGTAGGATAAGTTAAAAAGTCTACAAAATACTGGTGTGAGTTCATCGGCGCATTTCTTGAGCACTATAATAGGAATTTCATCTGGACCAGAAGCTTTTTTGGCATCGAGCCCCTTCAAAATTCGTTTGACAGAACGCTGACGGAATACGATATCAGTCATTTCCGATCGAACTGCTGGAATGTTCGGGGGTGTTTTTCCCTGAAAGTCTACCGTAGAGTGTGAAGCAAAGAGTTCTGCGAGTAAGTTCGCTTTATCTTCAGCCGTGGTTGCTATTGTGCCGTCAGAACGTGTTAGCGGTGGAATATTTGATTTGGTAAAATTTTGACTGACGGCCTTAGCGACTGACCAAAAGGACCTAGATCCGTTAGGACTGGCGAGAAGTTTATTTTTGATCCTCATGTTGTGAGCCTCTTTGTTTTGATCTATCGTTTGCTTGCACTGGTTTCGAGCGGTAACAAAGATGGTGCGATTCACATCGGTAGGATTTTTACACCATTGTCGGTAAGCTAGATTTTTAGCTCTGACAGCACGCTCGCAGTTCTTGCTAAACCAGGGCTTGCCATTCGAAGGGCGCTTCTTGGAGAAAGGAATAAAGGCTTCCATGCCAGTAAGAATGACATCGGAGACCTCGTGAGCACAAGCGGATGGATCATCTGAAGAGAAGCATACTTCCAGCCAAGGAAAAGTGCGAAAATGGTCCCTTAGGTCTTCCCAACTAGCTGATGTGTAGTGCCAAATTTTACGAGGTTTAGGAGGTTGTTCAGAACAAATTGGCAGCTCGCTTAGAGTTGAAATAAGTTTGTGATCGGAAGATCCTAATGGAGGATGAACGGTGACTGTGTATAGGTCAGGGTTGGATGTCAAAAAGAGATCTAAAAGACTAGCAAAATCTCCATCTCGGTCTGGAATTCGCGTTGGTTCTTCCACGAGTTGAGTTAGACCAGAACTGATCGCAAAAGATTCCGCCTCACGACCCTGTTCATCGTTGGTATTTGAGTATTTGAGCCAGTTGATATTGTGGACGTTAAAGTCACCAAAGATAGCGACTTCGGCATCAGGATGGTTGGTTTGCAAGAAGTCAATTGTGTTTGCTAGTGACGAGAAGAGTGCTCTGTAATGGGTGTCACTTGGAGGACGGTAAAGGCAGCAGATAAACTTGGTGATTTTCTGCGTTGATATTTTAAACCACATTACATCAAACTCTGCTGTTTCAAGTGTGTCCTCTCGTTGGCAGCAAAGATCATCTCGGATAAAGAGACAGACCCCAAAGTTGCGTCTAAATCGGAAATGAAAATCGTATCCAGGATATAAATAGCTGACGGTGTTCGTTGACGATCTGACCTTTGTCTCGGTCAGTGCGAGCACATGGGGCTTGGATGTTTGTAAGTGCTGGTGGACTGAATTGATGTTGGTATTAAGCCCTCTGATATTGCAGAAATCAATTTTGAAGCTGCTGTTTTTGGGTGTGTCAGCAACTGTAGGTGCCACACTATTTCTCCGTTGAGTGTTGTTAGGGGAACCCAATATATTGTCGGAGACAGTGGATGTTCGGTTAATATCGCTTGATGAGGCCACAGGATCAGCCCCCACCCGGAGATCCGATCGGGGGGCGAGTTTACCTCCAGAGTATTTTGGTCCTGGAGCTTCCATCATGCTTTTTCTTCCCACCCTGGAAACCGGGAACATCGGCACAGCGACGAAACGTTGACTCAAAGAATAACTCAAGAGCAACTTCACGCCGCCTAAGCCGATGCAATGGTATCTCACCGGGCGATGCCGGGTGGGCCAGCATCTACCATTATTAATTATTTTATTTGTTATCATCGTTATCGAAACTATTAGGTACATTAAGTCTACCAACCTTCCTTTTCACATTATTTGAAACGTTTTTAAATGGAAATGGATTGGATTTTTAGAGTTGTAACTAATTAACTTTTTTTCCCATAGAACTATTTGAGATAAAAATTTAATACTATCAGGAAATGGCAACGTTGATGGGAGGAATCGAATTCAATAAAAAAAAAGAGTAGTGTTACATTTATAAAAAAAACATAAGTTCTACCTACCTACCTTGAGTTACAGAAAAAACTAAAAATCTGGCAACGTCGCAATTGTCAATTTTTTAAGTTATCCACCGGTACCAAAATTCATTGTTTAGCCTTGGTAGTTTTGGAGAAAATTAGCCGTTCCGGTTATTTCAACTAACCCCATATACATCCGGTTTCTATAAATATCTTAAATATTTTAACTCTCACTTTTACGCGGATAACACTCAGCGATATTTCTCCTTTTTAGAGCAACAAGCAGCAGAGCCACAAAACTGTATAAACTCCGACTTACATCGATTTTATGAAGTAGCTTCTGATCATTTACTTAAACTTATTCCCAACAAGTCAACCGTAATAATTTTTGACCGACTTTGTTCAAAATAATATTAAGATTAAACTCAACAATGACACTCTACCTTATTCCGACACCTGCAAAAGTCTAGGACTAATACTTGATTGTAAACTTCGAAGATCGTTTTCTTTTAATATTGCTTATAGGTATTCTTAATTCATTAAAAATAATATTGACTTTCGTTTATCCAACCCAGCGTTTAAAAGATCAGTAAAAAATCATTATCTACGCAAGCAGTAGTTTCCATTTGAGCGTTACCACCATGTGGATTATAAGTCACATTTACCTGCTCTTCTATCTCCTTCTCCCCTCCTTTTCCTCCCATAAAATCACAAATATCTTTAACTTTGTTTATCATGCTCCGCGCATTCGGAACATTAGATGTTTATTACAACACCAAAATATTGTAAATGTTAAATTAATTTAAGGCTTGAACAGTATAATTACAGGCCTATGGCCTATTGTTTTACTCTCGTCCTTAAGTAAATAACTAATCCTTTATGTAATTTACATTTGAGTAAACAATAAATGTAAATATTAATATTATTATTATTATTATTTTTAATTATTCTATGACCGTAAGATATCTAGGCCCTACCGTGTCCCAAATTACAAAAAGTATGATAAAATTAGGATAATTGAGTTATTCAAATTTAAAAACTTTGAACTAAGATATTTAAGAAAGAAAAAACTTAAAGTCTTCCTCCGCAAAATTTAATAGGAACACATTCTTTAGGGGTCTCTACATGTTTCGAACGTAGAAACGTTTATCTTCTGTTTTTTTTAGCTTTTTTTTTTTTTTTTTTTTTTTTTTTTTTTTTTTTTTTTTATGATCGAGCACAAGCACTATAGGAAAAATCCTTTAAGGCGCTCTGGGAGCGGTGCGTGTGCGAAGAAAGCGATTCACGTTTTTCTTGAATTATATTCGGTTGGAAACACGGTCTCAGAAAGGCCGTTCCACAAAGATGACGTCCTCCAAATAAAAGAGTTCTGAAACAATGATGTTCGGGGTGTACTAAGTTGAACCACATAGGAATGGGCGGCAGTGGTTCGTCGTGTGTTTCTGCTATGCATTACTCTAGGTGGAATCGAGCGGGCAATATCTGTCGAACACTTGCCATGAAAATATCTGTAGAAGAGAGTCAAATCACCAACCTGTCTTCGATGTTCTAAGCTGTCGAGGTTCTTAGTCAGCTCGTGGTCGCCGATTAGACGAACGGCTCTCCTTTGGATGGAATCCAACAACCGAAGGGTATGCTTCGGTGCAGAACTCCAGATATGAGAGCAGTATTCCAGTGATGGTCGAATCTGGGCTTTATAGAGTGTCAAAAGTTGTTGAGCTGTATACAACTTTTTGGTACGGAAAAGTATACCGAGCTTCTGAGAAGCTGCCCTGGCGATTGCCACAACGTGATTATGCCAAGACATATTTCCTCCCAGGTTGACACCCAGCAAATTAATAGACGAAGTCAGTGGAATTGCGTGTCCTGCCATAACGATATCGGGTTCTGCAATGTTGACCTTCTTAGAGAAAACTGCAGCCTGGGTTTTTTGAGCGTTAAATTCGACTTGGTTACTGTCACCCCAAGACAAAATTTCTTCCAGGTCTTTATTGAGGCGTGATACCTCATGTTGTCTGCGAAGATGTGCGTCAGCAGCCGATGTTTGAGATTTCAAAGTAAAAGATGAGATAAGTGTGCTGTCGTCAGCAAAGCAATATAATGGATTTTCTGTTTTCGCTAGAAGGTCGTTAATGTACAGTAAGAAGAGAGTGGGGGATAATATGGACCCTTGAGGAACACCAGCATTGATGGTGAAGGTGTCTGAGAGAAACCCGTCAATCGCCACTTGCAGAGAGCGGTCCTTGAGGAAGCTAGACAACCATGAACAAAATCGGCCGGGCATACCATAAGAACGCAGTTTGCTTAGGAGCCCCTCATGCCAGACGCGGTCAAAGGCTTTAGAGATGTCCAGTGCAATAGCCCGGGACTCCCCATGATGTTCGATTGCGTTGCTCCAAAGATGAGTGACATAGGCTAGCAGGTCTCCTGTTGATCTGGACTTACGAAAGCCATACTGATGGTCGCTGATAATTTTAAGGCCTTTCAGGTATTTTAGAAGTTGTTGGTTAATAGCTTTCTCCATCACCTTTGATATAACTGAAAGCAATGCGACTGGTCGATAGTTGTTTGGCAGGGTTTTCTTGCCTTTCTTTGGTATAGGCTGGATTCGCGCCTTTTTCCAGCAAGATGGAAATATTCCTTTTTTGTAGGATAAGTTTAAAAGTCTACAAAATACTGGTGTGAGTTCATTGGCGCATTTCTTGAGCACTATAATAGGAATTTGATCTGGACCAGAAGCTTTTTTGGCATCGAGCCCCTTCAGAATTCGTTTGACAGGACGCTTCAATATCTTAATTTGAAGAAGTAGTCCATACTTAAAGTGGAGTTGAAAATGTAGGAAAGAAAGAAAAACTAAAAGTCTTCCTCCACAAAATTTAATAGAAATAAATTCTTTAGGGTTCGAACGTAGAAAAGTTCATCTTCAGGAGACAGAAAAAATTTATATTGTGCTGATGATATTAGCAGAAGAGAAAATGGTATAAAACCTTAATGGAGCTTTTATGGCATTGAAAAATTGAAATTTAAAAGTGACGCACATAAAAAATTGAGGAGAGATAAAACATGCTGAGCATATGAAGAAAGTTGGTTCAAAAAAGAAAAAAAAAAGAAAAATTTCATTTACCCTCCGCTACACGTGGACCATGGACGTGATCATAAAAGAATTTTAACTTAATTTTCTAAAATGTTTGATTGTATTACTACTTTCCGTTTAATATTTAAATTAACCTCTCGACGGGCCCAATACCCCAAAAACTATTTCCAAAATTCTGATATCATGAATTCTAGCCAAGATTCTTAACTTTATACTACAGACATTTATTATTAATGATTTTACAAAAAAAAAAATTATAAAAATGATTTAAAAATCTTTGACACCTTCTCTTTTAGTTTGGTTGTTTATACTTCATTTACCAACTTTCATCACATGCTCAGCATGTTTTATCTTTCCTCAATTTTTTATTACGTCACTTCCAAATTTCAATTTTTCAATGCCATAAAAGCTCCATTAAGGTTTTATACCATTTTCTCTTCTGCTAATATCATCAGCACAATATAAATTTTTTCTGTCTCCTGAAGATGAACTTTTCTACGTTCGAACCCTAAAGAATTTATTTCTATTAAATTTTGTGGAGGAAGACTTTTAGTTTTTCTTTCTTTCCTATATTTTCAACTTCACTTTAAGTATGGACTACTACTTCAAATTAAGATATTGAAGCTATAAAAGCTAAAAAAAATACCTTTTCCTAAAAACATTATTCTTATGCTTTAGTCGTTCTCTCGAGACGGTTGTGGCAGTTCTTTATTTCTATAGTCCTAGGAATGAAATTATGCAATTTTTTTTGATAAGCAGCTGTTTTTAATACAATAATTGAAATGTAGACAGCTCAGTAAACTAATATAAATTTTTACTTCTAAGCAGGTGCCATAAGTACTTTATAGCAACCTTATCCTTATACCGAATGTGTCCCAAACCATGTAGAAATTTAGCTAAATTTGTTATAAAAGCTGACACATCATGGCATATTAGAACTTAATCATTGATTTCTTTTTTTGGTAAATTATAATTTTTAATAGGAATCTTAGAACTTATTTATTTATACAGGATCGACAAAATCGAAGAAGTTATTATTTATTAAACTAACACTAATCAATGACAAATTCGGTAACAAAAAATTCCAATAATAGCTAACATTAAACTAACTTCTGGTCAGGCAATATTTAGGAAACAACAAACACGAGCATTATATTAAATATTCCTTTTAATAATTATTTTATTCTTAAAATGACTAATAAAAATACCGTGTACGAAATGCTGGAGATTGTCATCCTACCTACATCAGAAAATAATTTTTTTGTTTTGTAAAGGATAAAATGGTTGGATAACAGTTAGCAAGTCTTCATTGCCGTCATGCAGTTGTAATTACAATCAACCATAATTTAGTTTTATGGTTAGTTAGTTAATTATTGATTTATTTTTTATTTTTGGCGACCCTATATTTTATAAATAAGTGTAGGGTATATATTCAAAGTGTACAATCTCCATGTTTCCTAAATTATCAGTAGACGAAAAAAACTTATAATTTATTAATTACAAATAATTACGATACTTTTTCTTTTTAATGGTATTTATGGCACATCTTAGACTAAAAACCAATTTTTTTTTTAAAAGTTATTTGGAAAAAGGAGATGGAGATTGTACGTTTTGAAAATAACAATTGGAGTTTGTCCATTTTGAAAATAGCAAATATGGAGTTTGCCCACTTTGAAAATTATTTAAGGATCATTTTCCACATAATTTTTTATCTTAAAAACAGTACATTAAAATACAAAAAAAAATAGTAAACAATAAACAACCACTGTTTAATGCTTCACGCATCCCATGCAACTAACTTAAAAAAGTAATCTCGGAATGGCTTTGGCGCGAAATATTACCAACAAGTCTGTACAGGATTTGGCACGCTTTGAAATAATTCGAAACTCACAGCAAAAAAAACCCATTGGAGAACGTTGATTTTTAAAATTGAACAGGAGATTGTACGGTTCGAAACTTAACTGTCAATGGAGCTTGTACATTTTGAATTTAATCCCAATTTTCTGCCATCAAAATTCGTTGGAGCTTGCCCGTTTTTACAAGAAAGTATGAGTTATTTCGATTCAGGGTTACAATAATTACTATACATATGGCATCTATCTCATTTTTAATGAAACATGGAGATTGTACACTTTGAATCTACACCGCTCAAGTTCAGAGATTCGTATTAAGAATATTAAAGACTATAATTTACCAAAAATAATAATTAATATACGAAGAAAACACTATATTGTGTTAAAATTCCACTATATTATTATTCAAAAAAACACAAACAAACAAAAACATTTGTCGACTCAACATGTTTCGCTACACTGTAGCTTTATCAAGAGTGAATAATCAAACTTACGTGTAAGTATATATACCTAAGATTGGGTTTTCCAACAATTCAAAACAAATTTAATAGGGGTGAGTTATTAAGATCTAATTGACAATTTAGGAGGTTATTAGTATATTTAAGATTTATTTCTAGGGATTCCAGCAAATTAAGTTTATTACCCTTATTTTCTGTATGATGAATTTGGAAATTGTAATTAAAATTATGAGAATATTCTAGTAAATGATTTGCATAAAGGGAGTATGTTTTTTCCAACGTAAAGCTAGAACTGTGTTCTCGATTTCTTTTTGAAAAGCTTCTACCAGATTGACCTATGTATGTTTTGGGGCAATCTTGACAAGTTAGTTTATAAACACCCCATTTATTGTCATTTTTTGTTTTAGTTTTATTGTTTTTTTGTTTTTGTTTATAAACTAACTTGTCAAGATTGCCCCAAAACATACAGAGGTCAATCTGGTGAAGCTTTTCAAAAATAATTCGAGAACACAGCTCTAGCTTTACGTTGGAAAAAACAGACTCCCTTTATGCAAATCGTTTACTAGAATATTCTCATAATTTTAATTACAATTTCCAAATTCTTCATACAGAAAATAAGGGTAATAAACTTAATTTGCTGGAATCCTTAGAAATAAATAACCTTAAAAATACAAATAACCTCCTAAATTGTCAATTAGATCTTAATAACTCACCCCTATTAAATTTGTTTTGAATTGTTGGAAAACCCAATCTTAGGTATATATACTTACACCTAAGTTTGATTATTCACTCTTGATAAAGCTATAGTGTAGCGAAACATGTTGAGTCGACAAATGTTTTTGTTTGTTTGTGTTTTTTTGAATAATAATATAGTGGAATTTTAACACAATATAGTGTTTTCTTCGTATATTAAAATGGAGTTCCACCAAGTAAAGGCAGAATCAATTCAATTCAAATAATAATTAATAACTATAATCAAATCTGGTCATATGAATCCATGTTTCGTCTAAAAATTCTACTTTTCTAAATTTTGATTTGTAATTTTCCGTATATTTTTTCAAAAACTGAACACGCTAACTCACTATCTGTGGCTGCTCACATAAATATCTCCAGTTACAGTATTTTTTACAGCGAAAACCCAACTTTTTTTTATTAATTTTGATAACGATTCAAGTCCGATTTCCAAAACACCTCGAATTTTTAAATTTACTTTTAAAACTGAAAGAGTTACATTTCTGTACATTTGTTTTTGATCTGTATAAACCATAAATCACGTTCCGAACTCCCATTTTAATATTTTCGCTCAAATCTTCAGTCTTTGGCTTTCTTCGTTTATATTTTTTAGTATTCTTCGGTAATATATTATGCTTTCTTTTATGCACAGTCCTTAAACTAATTCCCAGTGCTTTTGCTACAGTTTCCTGCACATTGGTTGGCGAATTTTCATACTTTTTCTTTCATTCTCTAAATAGTTTAACAAATTAAGCACCATTTTTTTTTGCTTGGGGATGCAAAAAGCCAGAAAATTGCTTTTTATCGTTCATATTGTCACACTAAATTAATTGTCAAAGTCACAAAACTGACAAATCAAGACGAAGATGGCAGGTACAAACTTTTGTGAATCGCTGAAAATAAAATACATATCCTTTTTTTTCATGTCAAAATTGTATAAGTCTGTCACATTTGTCTTACGAATTTTATTTGGATGGTATGATTAAACGCAATAAAAGACAAGAAAAATTGAAGTATGTCTTCGTTAAATCGTAAGAGCCGCACGATAAGACTGGATCCGACTATAAATTCTCATAATCATAATCTAAAACATTTCAGTTTTAAAAACGAATTTAGATAAATTTCTACATGTTTTGAGACACCCGGTATAGGGTTCAATGTATTTTATAATTTGTTAAAAAGTAATTTTATACCTTCCGCTTACTTCTAAGCGGAAGGTATAGTTACGCTTAGGTGTCTACATTTTCAAACTCTGTGTTAAAAACATCTGCTTGACAAAAAATTAGAATAATTCCAGTCCTAGGACTTCCAATAAAAAACTGCCAAATAACTTAATTATTTTTTTTTTAATTTGAATAATTGGAGGAGCAACTGAGCAGAAGGCAATAAATCCATTTTAACCATTTTTTAGATAACCATTAAAAGTTCCTTTTTTTTAGTCGATCTATCATATCAACAAATTAGTTGTATCAAAGTGAAATAAACCATTAGAAACAGCTATATAAAAATCACCCAGCTAAGCAAAATTCATTAGATCCATCCTTAAACCAAGCAAAGTGGCCTAAATCCAGTCGAAGTCGAATCCCTGAGAAATATTATTGATATTTAATGTTTTTCTTAAAATGTCCTAATAAGACAAGTTTTTTATTGGTGTTGTGATTTACTTTTCAGCTTATAAATGATGGAATACCAATTAATTTGAACATAATGCACATTCAGGTTGAGCAAAATGATCTAAATACATATAAAAGGAAATTTAACTTTTTTGTAAATATCACAAATTTATTATTAAATAGAAATATTTCTTTCAAAAATTTAATACTAGAGTTGTTCTGAAATAGATAAACCTTTTAGTTTATTCTATAATATATCTTTTTACTTTATGGATGTATTGCGTTTTGCTCAGTTATCCTAATTGTATCTTACTCTTTTAATTTGGAACACAACTTTACTTATTCTAGGGTCATTTATTAATTTATTTTTAAGAAATAAACCAAATAAGTGCATTTGATAGAAAACAACCTGCGTGAACAGTCTTCAGTTATGTTCAAAATAGATGTTTTTTTACAAAAAATATAATATTTCTGGCCCTAGGGCATATATTAAAAAAATTACCAAATTGTCCCGAGATAATGAGCCGTATTCATAAAACTGAAGGATATCCTTGTAAGTATAATGTAGAAGTATAAGGTTTTGAGTTGAAGAAAAAGGTAGGGGCAGGAGTATAAGCATTTCCTCTTTTTTGTATTTATAATGATTAGGTACCTACCTTATACTTGCAAGGATATCCTCCAAGAATAAGTAATGGGTATGTGAATAAACTTATTATAATTATTCGAATTTTGTTTTTTAAAAACCAAAATGATTTGATATTATTATGGCGTAAATAATAAAACTAAATTAAATTTGAACTTTTATTTTATACAGTTTTATACCTACATTTAATTATCAAAGTTGTTTATTACAATGCTCAAATTTCTTCTGACTTCTTGTCCTTCCTGGCGAAGAGGTAGATCAAATTCGTCATTATCATTGTCAACTTCTTCTCGCACTTCTTCTCCAGGGGCTTCAAAGTCGATGTCTTTCAAAGTTTTTGCCACGTTATAAAGCACAATGCAGGCAACATTTATCGTTTCAGTTCACCAAAACAACGTTCAATTAACACTCTCTCTTTTTCAAAAGTTTATTATAATTTAGTTCAGGACCTCGAGCGGGATTTCTGAATGGAGTCATGAGCCACGGCTCTATTTCATATCCATCATCAGCACGACGTTGTTTTTATTTTGTAAATGAACCCTTGTAAATTTCTCCATATTCTTGAATCGTGGACCGATCCAGGCCAACTATAACTTCCATACTAGTGAACATTTCTCTTGCATCACAAGTGGCTTGCCCATTCAGTGTAGTACCTTTTCGGTTGACATACTCATCACCATGGCGATTTGGTTTCAGTATTCCTATGTGGGTACAGTCAACTACACTAACTGCTGTCGGAAATCCATACTTGCTTTGCCATAACTGTTTCGCATCCATAAGTTCATTGCATGTTAGTAGACGGAAACTTTATGCAGTGATTTGATTGCGCAACTATGCTGTCAATTACGGCAGTCACTGTACTGTAGGTCGACTTACACCCAGTTCTTGGCCAATGCCTTTCTGATACCCAGGGTCACTGAGATAGCGTAGACATATCTTCATTTTTAGGACAAATGATAACGCGCCTCCTCGAGTTTCAGCATTTATTCCCAAAAATGTGTTGGCAAGCCATTGCACATTTTCCTCTTCAAACCGGTATAATTCTTTGTAATCACGAACAAGTGTTGATAAACGCTGCGCTTGTAGTGTTTAATCTCTCTCAGTTCCACAACATCTGCCATCGCTACAACTGTACAACTGACCACTACACGACTGAGCCTGCTACTGACCAACTGACCACACCCAAAATTATTGAAGGATATAATTTTTATTTAGAGTAAAAGGTAATGTTTATAAATAACCAAATACTTTTTTGGGAAGGATATGCTCATACTCTATAAGTATAAGGTTTTACTCGGAATATTATGAATGCGAGCTGAAGGATTTCCTTCATATTCTGTAAGTATAAGCATAACCTTTTTTCATGAATACGGCCCATTATTTCAGGTTATAAAACGACGTTAAAATATAACATCAAAAACTGTACTAATAAAATGTGACTTACTTTTATATTTATATTTTAAATTTTTTGCACGACTTTCTTTTTCACCCTATATAATATTAAAGTGCATTCGTTTCGTTAAAGACATACATATCCATCGTAGAGGATTGCGGCAAATAAAATTATTACTAACACGGCCAAGAGAAAAACCTGGAAAATATTTTTAAGTTTCTGAAATGGCCGCTAGGGGGCGTAATTGCAATCTTGAATCTAAAAAGGTGATGTTTCGTAAATTCCGCTATATTAACCTACTAAAAAAATCCTGATCTTTAAAGTCGAGGATAATCTGAACTTTTTTGTTTGACACTTTTTGCAGTATCTCTAAAAATAAAGTGGTGGGGGGTATTCAAACGTTTCCGTAAATAACATCCTGTATCTTCGAAACGGCTAAGCCGATTTGAATAATCTTGGGCTCGTTAAAAGGAGCTATTCTTGGGCTACAAACATCCGTATATTTGAAGTTTTGTAAGTTTCACATATCGCCGCTAGAGGGCTTTTTTCGACATTCCAACAGAAATGTTAATTTTCTCAACAAAATAAAATGCATTGGTATGATTTTTTTTCTTCATGAAAATGTAGCTAAATGATGCCTAAACTAGCTCGCGAAAACCGCATCACGATATCTTGTTCCTAACCCAAAATATCGGCAATAGAAAATTTTATATGAAAATCCCTTAAATTTTCATATTATTGTAACTATATTTTTCAGGAATTCTTTCTATTATGTAAGTTGTTTCCCTAAAAAGGGCCGATTTAGAAAAGAAAGATTTTTAATGCCCCCGCAAATGCTCGAAATGCTGACCATCACGTTCTAACACTATCAAGATTTTCCCAACGGGTAGTAGCCATAAGAATACCTGAACGAGATTGATTCATTTAAAAGTAAGGACAAATAAGATATTTACGATGTACTCTTTAATACCAACTAGTAAATCTCCTTACTAACTTAATTAGCCTAAGCCTAAATTTGGGTATTTTTCCCGCTTGCTTAAGAACCTCCGAGGTGATACCAATATTTGAAAAATACCACTTCGAAAATAACGCCTTATTTACAAATAGTCAGTTTGGTTTTAGGGTTGGCCGATCAACATCTCTGGCAGTTCTGGATTTTCTGGAGTACATCGTTGGAGTCTTTAAGAATGGAAAGTATGCCCGCTGCGACCTATCGAAGGCTTTTAACTGTGTATCCCACGAGAAACTGCTCGATAAACTAATGTACTATTACTATGGAAGGGTTACCTAAGCGTGGAACTCATATCTTGTTATTTAAAAAAACTGCATATGATAGCAGGCTTTCCAATGAACTGATGGAGATGAAACATGGGGTTACTTAGTGCTTCTGGGACCCATCCTCTTTCTTATCTATATAAATGACATAAATAATGCTGTCCCATAACCAACACTGCTTCATAATGACATGTTCCTCAAGGTAGGGGAAAGCCGGGCAAGTTCGTCATGCTAAGCTTTGAACATTGACATATTACACAAAAGATAGTAATTTATACTTCCTATTTTATGAAAATATATATTTACCCCTTTGCCAACATATTAAACTATAGATAAAGTTTAAAATTACTTAAAAATATACTTTTTCTACGATCGTTCAAAAAATGTTATTTTGTGTAGGTATGCATTTTTGTAATGACAAAAGTAGGTCTTTATTACATACTATGCAATAATAGTATATTAACGTACAGTTGAGTTCAGAAAGAAGTAGGACACGGATTCTTATACTATTTAAATCAGGCTTTTAAAAAACATCAAAAGTTTGACATGACACTGACATCCTTTTTTTAAATTAAAAAAAAATATATTTTTTACAAGTAGTTATTGATTCGAAGCATAATGCCTAGGCTTGACAATGTTCAAAGGGCTCAAATAATTGTGTTTTTAAATGACGGAATACCTATACGAGACGTTGCCGCTATAATGCACGTAGCAAAAAAAAACGGTAGAAAATATTAAGTACAGATGGGAAGCGGATGGAACTTTGGATAAGAAAAAGCCTCCTGGAAGACCAAGAAAAATAACGCAAGAACATGACAATGGTCTTGTGCAATACTTGGAGGAAAATCCCTTTCAAATTATGCGAGCTGCTATTCAGCAAACAAATTTTCCTGGTTCGAGACTGACAGGTTGTCGCAGGGTAAAAGAATCACATTTAAAAATTATGTTGACGCCAAAAAAATTAAATTAGGGGAGGAACACAAGCAGGCACGAATTATTTTTGCCTTAAATAATATTTTGCGGCCTGACTGGAATAGAGTAGTCTTTACTGACGAAAAAGTTTTTCAGTCGACGTTCAACGGACATATCAGGGCAATACAAGATATACTGAAAATTTTATCAGTAAGTCCGAAAGATCAGGGAGATTTTCGGTAAACGTATGGGCATGGGTGAGTTATCATGGACTTGGAATGTGTTGGATTGTAAATGAAAGGTTTAATGCAGTCACTTACAAAAACATTTTGGAAAATATTATGATGCCTAGTCTATCGCAACATTTCCCTGATCAGAGCTTTATTTTCCAACACGAGAACTGCCCTGTTCACAGCGCGGGTATTGTCAAAGATCGGTTCCAGAGAAATAACGTGGAAACTTTGCCGTGGCCTTCAAAAAGTCCCGATATTAATATAATAGAAAACGTGTGGGGTCTAATGACACGAAAAATATATAAAGCAAATTTCAGACCAGCTAACAGAAATGAACTTGTTTCGTTTATTGAAGAAACGTGGAACGAGTTAAGTAATGATCTTAATTTTGTTAGAGGTCTATACTTATCGATGATACCCAATAGACTGAATGAGCTTTTACAAAAAAATGGAGCGATTACTAAATATTAAATAGAGGTGCAATTTTCTTTTTTTAGTTAATTATTGTGTACAATAAAATGTTTGAATTAAGTTAGACTTGTTATTTTTTAATGAAATGAAGAAAAAATGGTAATAAAAATTATGACACATATAAGTCTAGCCCAATGAATAAAAAGTTTGTCTGTTATAATTTGAACAGTCAATAGCTTGTCCTACTTTTTTATGAACTTTCGGGGATTATGGGTAGGTTTACAACACACAATCGATGTCCTACTTCTTTCTGAACTCAACTATACACGTTTCATAAAGCATCATTTTATAGCACGCGTCCATGTTAAAAAACGAGCCGCTTGCGGCGAGTTTTATAACGGGACAAGTGCTTAAAACTGCTTTATATAACACGTACGTTATACTATTTTTTCTAATTTGTAGTTTTCTCAATAAAAACACATATTTAAAAAGAAAATAAATCCTTCAAATTTTGTAAATTTTTATGTCTAAATTTTATGTTGGTAATACTATTTTTTATCATAGTAGCCTCTGGGCAACAAAAATTATTTTGCGAACTGTCATTTTTTGATTTATTGACCCATTTTCACCACGAGATTCTAAAGTTATTTTAGCGATATAAGATTTGAAATTGGACGGAATACGTTGTGTGATCCTTGTACATTCGGTACATATACAGAGCGTTCGGAAATTCGGGCAATTTTGCTACTTTTTTTCGAATTTCAAAAGACGTGATTTTACGTCACGGCATTGCAATTTAGTATAGGGAAGATGGAAAATTCAAATAAAGTTGTAATTAAAATCGACATTGGAAGGTTAGTAGATTGAATTTTGGATAGGATTTGGCAGAAAATGATAGCTTGAAGCATATACAAAAGCAAAATAGTTCTCCGTCAATAAAGTTATTATTTAATATGTGATTTTTAATGAACTAAAACAATACATACAGATTTGTAGATCTAGGCAACCAAACACCCAGTAAACACACGCACGTTGAATCAACGTTGAAAAAAACTCTAACCCAACATTGAATTTTGGTTAAAATGTCGCGCGGAACAACGTTGCGTGCAACGTTGAATACTAGTTTAAATCAACGATATAAAACAACCATATTAGATTAAAATCAACGTTGATTTAAGATGAAAAAACAAAATATTTTTACCATTATAAAACAATATATTAGACATGTGTCAAATAGAGTTGAATAAAACCTAAAATCAACGTGCTTCAAAACTGGCTAATTTTTTTAAATTGATCCAAAAGCAGTTATGTTAAATGGTGCAAACAATTAAGATTTTATATGGGATAATTTTAAAGTTAAATATAATTTCCAATTAAAAATCAACTTTAATTAAACGTTTTTCATATTGTATTAAAATATTCGTTATAAAAACCGTCGACAGTAAGTAATATTTCAACCTAAATTTAGACAGTTGCATGATAAGGTTGATTAAAACGTAAAATCAACGTGCTTTAAAACTGGCTAAATCTCTCTTAAATGGTCTAAAAGTAAGTATTAATTAATATTTTATCCTTTGAGTAAAATCATAGAGCAATATTATAAGTAGGTAAGTAGGACACGTTTAAAAAACGTTGTTGTTAATCGGTCAGGAATATAACCAAAATTCAACGTCGTTAAAATCAACGAAAACGTAATAACAACGACTGAAACGTTGATTCAACGTTGAAAAAACGTATGTGTGTTTACTGGGCATAGATACGTGGGTTCGTGTAGTATTTTGCAAATTTGGACTAAAAAATATTAGTTATCTAGAATGCTATGCTAAACGGTGAAAAGAAACATGTCATGTAGGGCCAACCTTTAAATAATAAAATTCGGAGTTCGAAATAGATCTATTTCGAGACAAAATTAGAAAAGTACTTTTTGCCCTAGTGCATTAAAGTAAATTACCTAGGAAACAAACAATTTGTTTATAGTATGTGTATTGTGTGTTGCACACCGTCGATACCCTATCGAAATAGAATTCACGTTGACAGGGCGCCATCATTTTATTATGTTGAAGTCAAAGGTATCTATGATCCATTGACAAATTTGAATTACAACTCTTGCACACAAAGGAAAGGTAGGTAATACAGAGCGATTTAAAACTTTTTTGTTAAATAAAAAAAAACGATCGTAGAAAAAATAGTATATGTACCCAAGTAGCAATTTTGTGACTAACGACTGAATCTGCACTAAAATTAACGTTGTATTGAGTGTACAAGTTGGTCACGATTTTACCTACGACTTTTAACAGACCAAACAACGTTTCCAGTTAGTTGTTCGTAACTAAAGTTAAATAAGAACGTTGTAACAACGTCTTAAATAAGTTTACTAGACGCCTGTCAGCGTTGGTACACTTTCTGGTTATTATTAAACGTTGTTCAAACGTTATCGTCAAGCCAATTATTAACGGATAGAATGTAGTATTCCCCTAACGTTTTATGAACGACGCAATGTGTCCTCGTCTGTCCTCTGCCATCTAAGGAAGAAAAAGATAAACACAAATAATGGAACATAACCTATTTTTTTTTGGGGTACAGTTTATTCACTTTTTTTACTATAAAATAGCCTTACTTAATTCTCCTTAGTAATGGAGAGAGATCGGTCTTTTAAATATTCTAGTACTTTCTATCGACGAAGGAATAAAAAGAGACATAAAAAAGTCAAGGATTTGCTGCAGGATTGTACCTCTTCGGGCGAGACGCTCCAAAATGCACAGAGCAATGAAAACCAAATTCAGGAACCAACGGATGGTGGTTGTAGCACAAATAACTTTGCAGATATTGAGGACTTGGACGAGACGTCTTCAAATTCATTCAGTATGGGGTTGTACGAACGACACAGTGACTCAGAATTATTATTTGAACCGGAGTCTGAGAATACACATACAGAAAATATTGGAATCAAAGTAAGAAAAATTCTTCCACAGTGGGCGTTGTCTAACAGAATTTCACATTCTGCTTTATGTGAACTCTTGGAAGGTTTAACATCTTGTGGAATCCCTGGATTGCCATAAAACAGCAGGACATTGCTTAATACCCCAAAAACAGTTAATATTGAGACAATGGGCTCAGGTCAGTTCTGGTACAATGGTCTGGAAAATTGTTTATCTGGCGTATTATCAGACGTCACCATGCTAAGTAATCAGCAAACTATAAATTTGAACTTTCATGTTGATGGGCTACCGATCAATAAAAGTTCTCGCAATCAGTTCTGGCCAATATTAACCAACATTTCAAATTTACCAAGCATTCCTCCACAAGTTGTTGCAATTTACTATGGGGATGCTAAACCACCCTCTGCAAATGAATTCTTACAACGTTTTGCACAAGAATTAAACAATATGATAAAGAATGGAATCACTGTCAATGAATATAAACTAGATGTCAAAATAAACTCAATAATATGTGATACCCCAGCTCGGAGTTTTATAAAGTGTAAGTTAAAATGGTAACTAACTAAGAATTATTGCTTATCTAAATCATTTATTTTTTAGGTACAGTTCCATTCAATGCCTATCACAGTTGTAACAAATGTTTAGTAGTTGGAACCTATTATAGACAGGAAAGGCACATCAGTTTCCCACAGACTGATGTTTCTCTAAGAACAGACACTGATTTCAGAAAGAAGACAGATTCGGATCACCATCAGAAGAATATAGATGGAGAGTGTGTTGTGTCAGAATTAGAAAACCTACCTATTGATTTGGTAAAGGATATTCCAGTTGCAGACTCTTTGCATTTGATAGACTTGGGCATAATGAAAAGGTGCTTAAATGGCTGGGTCAATGGCAGTAAAAATTTTAAAATTAAGTTTTTTAATTATCAAATTAATTTAATATCATCTTGGCTTACTCTGTGCAATGTTAGAATGCCCACTGAAATTCACCGTTCAATAAGGCCATTAAAGTGTCTTGCTTTTTGGAAAGCCACAGAATACAGAATTTTTTTATTTTACCTTGGACCTGTAGTACTTAGATACCATTTAACAACAGAACTGTATAGACATTTTCTACTTTTTTTTTGTGCTGTTACATTGTGTTCATCTTTGTATTATAGCTCAAAACTGAACCTTGCTAACCAACTATTTACTGACTATGTAGAAGGCTTTATTTCTAATTACGGAATTGATGCTATCAGTAGCAATGTTCATAATTTGTGCCATGTTGTCGAAGATGTCAAGCGATTTGGCCCATTACCCAATATAAGTTCTTATCCATTTGAAAACCGATTAGGTTACATTAAAAATTTCTTAAGAAGTGGAAATAGACCACTTGCTCAAATAGCCAAACGGTTATCAGAAATTACTTATTGTTCCAATGTGAAGGCAGAGGATTGTTTACCAGTATTACAGTATGAAATTTTAGATAAATCCAAAATACCTCCAGAAACAAAGCTAGCTTTTAAAAAAGTAAAACTTAAAAATGGAACATGTTTTTCAGCAGACGTTAAAAATCAGTGGTTGTTGACAAAAAATAGTGATGTTGTTAAAATTATTAGTATTTACATGTGTGAAAATTCTATATGTATATTTGGCTCCAAGATAAGTGAGGTGTCAGATTTTTTTGATTACCCCTTTAAATCATCTAACCTTGGTATTTATACTTCTCAAGAAAAATTTAAGGAACGAGTAACTGTTAAAGAGTCTGATATTAAATGTAAATTAGTTAGTTTAAAATACAACGATAAGCTAATTTTCCTGCCACTTGTACACACTTTAGATTTATTTAACCAATAATTTTTTATTGTTTTTAGATGGTAAGTTGTAAAAGAGTTAAACATCACTATTTTTACAAAATCGTTTTTTTTTAATTTTATGGTATTTTAAAATATTCAGTAGTAAGTGGAAATAGTAATGTAGGTATTGTATAAATCAATAAATACTGCTTTAAATGTAATGCTTTTTATTTTTTAACCAATGAACGCTAGGTATATGTAGGTATACCTACCCTGTAAAAAACATCTAACTTTTTTAACTCAACAAATAGTTTTTCCGCTTAAGAAAATTCTAAGGAAATGACTGAAGAAAAGAACATGATATAAATCAAGGTATAAAACTTAAAGTTAAAAAAATATTCTTAAAAACTAGTCCAAACTATTGATATAAATTTATAACTCCCACCTATGCTTCTTTTACTTCATTAGAATTATCGATCATGGTTGCTATGTCGTTTCCTTCTTGATCATCGGCTTGAATTTCCACAGTAGGTTCTATTGTTAAATTTATTTTCTTTGCACCATGTAGTCTTGTATTACTGTGTTTTAGGACGCCATCACGAAAAAAACTATCTCTCTGCGGGTAGCTGAATGAATTATCAGTACCATTAATTAGCTTATAAAATAAGTCTAAAATATTTGACAACTTACTGAAGGCTTGTTTTTCATGACTACGACTCATTCCGGTCCAAGAAAATTGTGTCAATAAATTTTTTGTAAATAAAGTTGCACACAGCTTGTAGCATGCTGTTTTCCATGGCATTCCACGGCCAGTACTGCGGCGTAAGTGACCAAACACTTTTTTTTTGTAATCCAAGTTGTTTAAATCTTTTTCAAATTTGATTATATCACAAACTTTTCCAATAGGAAACATCTGTAAATCGGCTGAATCATAGGCATCTATGGCCGGAGTATTTTTTGTGAATTTTTCCTCCAGTCTGTCTATTTTAACTGTTATATCAATAAACATCTCCTCGGTTCGATTTTTCCCTAATAAAAAATATAGTTGACAGGAATTATTCGATTATGATTATAAAAGTGCATCTGTATTATTACTTTTAAAAGCCACTTACATTCATTTAATAAGCTTATTAACTTGTCAAATTGCTCTTTGAACTGAATATTGGAGACTAAGTGTACTTCAGTAGTATCTGTAAGGGTTATGTTTTCAGCAAGCTCTGCAGTAGAAGTTTCAGCCAAATCATAAGGATAAAGAGAATCAGTAACTGGCAATCGTCCTAGTTCTTTTTCAATCGTTGGACTTATGTTTCTACTACAAACACTTTCCTTCGAAACATCAAATTCATAGTATTTATCAGGAACTTTTACCTTTCTAAATTTTGTGTGTCTCGCAGGAGATTTCAAAGCTTGCTTCAGTGGTGGTATGGGTGGGTTTTCTTCATCCGTGGAGCTTTCTGCCGAGCTATTTTCACATAGCCTGTCTGCAGTAGCAGAAGCATGGGTAAACAGTAAAATGCCTTGGGCCTTGACAATACACGTATATTTTGTCCATGTTTTCTTATCAGGGACACTACTTATGTTTGATTGATTTATTCGGACCAGGTTTTTTGTAGGAGGCCAATACAACACCTCCTTTGATTCCCATAAATGAGGTACCGGTTCCACCTCGTCCAATTCTTTAATCAAAACCACTTTAAAATGGTCTTCCATTTCTATTTCTAAAAGGAAAAAAGCAAAAAACAATTTTTCTTTTTTCTCAAAAAATTTCTGACTGACAGATGACAGATGTTCTACTGACACTGACATTCGACAATCGGTAGTTAATTTTGAGTGTTGGTTTGGTCGTATCCACGACTAGAAGCATTTTTAGGTGATGCAAGTGGTCTGGTTAAAAACCAAAGGTCGGCTTGTTAAAAAATTGGTTGCGGTATACAACTAAAAAGTCATGCCTGGTACACTTTCTAGACGGATTTAAAACCTAAACACGGCCACAGTTGTTTTATACGACTTCGCCATTTTTGTAAGGACTGTAGCATCCGCCATTGTTGTTTCAATAAAAAATATATGAAAATATGCATATCTACCAAAACACTTTTAGTCAATTTACCATATTTTAGGGTAAATATTTCTAAAAATCCATTTACTCGCATGTAAACAATTAATTTATTTAGTTAAATTGTATAACCTAAAAATAAAGTAAGATTTTTTTAAAAAAAAACTTAATAAAACACGGGCCCGCGTGTTTTTTCAGTCCATAATATCTATATTTTACGTTGAACTAGCATGCGTTGTAAATTTTTAATACCAGACGGCCGTCTGCAACTATTCTAAATACTATACCTGCTAGTATCTGTCAATAATATAAACAAAACAGATTTCCATTTTTTAAAATTGAAGTCAAACAACCTTCGTATTTATTTTGGTAACGAAACAAGGACAAGGAGGGTCATATAGAAGTAAGTTTGGTGCGAAAACATAACAAGATTCAGGCTTCTGGCAAAGAGTGTGGAAATTGGTTGTCGACGAAACGTTAAACAACGTGGTTTATTTTTACTTCTAGCCTCCTGCGACGATGTACCGACCCTAATTTTATCCACCGACTTGGTGCAAAAGTGGGTTGGATAGCCGTTATTACGTCAACCTATGCCAACGTCAAGACGCCGGAGGTAACGTTGTTAAAACGTAAAAATGTTGCTTGGGTAACATGTGCAAAAATAACTATTATTGATATAAATATAAAAAATGGCCACTCCGACAGGGCGGGCAAGTTTAACAATGCGATCTTACCCGCAATGCATGTAGAAGACTCAAAGGTCAACAAACTATCTTGTCTCTACTAAACCCTTAATGCGCTTACGTTATCACTATAATCTAACAACAATTCATGTTATGATTTAAGTAAATTTGGCATACAACAAATTGAAAAAAAATATTGATATTAAATAGTTATAATATTTTGGCGCAAAATCAGAATGTATGAACATATATACAGGGTGTCCGGAAAATACGTGTACAACGTATGACGACAGACTCCTGACGTCAGTGGCGCACCCAGGGGGGGGGGGCAAGGGGGCCTTGGCCCCCCCCAAACCCCCAATAAAATGAAAAATTATGAAAGTGGATAAGTATTTTAAAAAGTCAATTTTCTTAGATTTACCTCACGGGCCTCGTTTGAGGGGGGCCAGGTGGGCATTTGCCCCCCCCCTCCTCCTGGAAGTTGACTTATTGACAAAAGTTGACTTATTGAGGTTTAATATGGTTTGATTGAATGTATGAATTTATTATTTCGAGTTTTCCTTTATATTTTTATTATTATTTTGGGGTAGTAAAGACTTATTTTAATAAAAATAAACAGTTTTAATGCCAAAACGACTATGAATGTTTGAGAAACAATTTTAGCTTATTAAGTATTGAGCAAAAAATTGAAATTAAAATTAAGGGAAGACCTAAACTCTCGAAATTAACTTGATACATACCACAAAGTGTAAATCTAGAGACTTTATTGATAAGTTTGCTGCAAATAAAAACAGATGAATGAACTTTACTTTTAAACAATGTACCCACTAATGAAAATGAAAAATAAATTAGCCTTTTTATTTTTTATCTTATTTCATTTTCAATAGAATAAGAAGGTAATCATAAATTTTTAAAATATTTACTATAATAATTATTGACCAAATTTGGGCGTGGTCTTAAAAAAATTTCGCCTGCGGCGCATTTCTCCTACAGCAGGCTTTTAGTACACCCCCAAGTTAACAAGTCACAAGCCGCCAATGCCCCCCCCCCCCTAAGAAACCGTTTAACGACTCCCATGACTACGCTACCCAGACAGCACAAAGACATCTTAAAGATATCCAAAAGATGTCAACAATAGACATTCATGACGTCTTATGGACGTTTCTTAACGCCATCAAGACATCTTATGGATATCTTAAAAAGGTCGTATGTTACAAAACCCAACGTCTCTACTACATCTTTTGGACGACTTACAGATATCTTATGGACACCTTATAGATATTATATGGAGACCTTATAGATGTCTCATGGAGACCTTATGGATGTCTTATGGACACCTTATAGATGTCTTATGAATACCTTATAGATGTCTTATGGATACCTTAGATACATTTTATAGGCCAAACCGCAGAGCCCTAAAACATTTTGTTTTGTTTGTTAAACATGAAACATCATATTGCTTAATAAATGGTTTTATTATTGTAATACATAATTATTAAAACTTTTTTAGTAATGAATTTCGCCTATCTGTGGCCCTTCTTAGCTACGTCGCGATGGCATCCTCCGCATCCTTCCTACTGTTTTGAAGCCGGGTTTTGTCAGCAGATTCTAAAAAAAGTATTTTTTATTGACACTTCGTGCAGGTTTTAAAAAGTGGGGACAATAGGTTTAAAAGCTCATTAAGTTTTTAAACTGACATTCAATTTCTATGCCAAACATATTTGTTTGCTGTGTTGCCTATAATTTCTCTCAAAAAATTTAGTAAGCAGTTATACCCATCAGACAGGGAATATGAATTTATCAATATACTGTTTTTTAGCCTTGTCAGCATGAACATTTATTGTGTTTTTACTTATTCAGTATAAACAAAAAACAACAAACCTTGACATTCATCTATAAGTTTCTTCATCTATTATTTATAACCTCCCCAAAAAATATACTTCTTACACTAAGTATAGATAGTTAGAAAAAATAATTCTCAACAAACACTTTGCAAATAAAACTCACCTAGTCATGCAATATTTAATTTATGAAAAGCCCTTTTTCCCTTTCTTCCTATATAAACCGTCTGAAGCAAAGTTCTTGAATCTAATGGTAATTGTTCGGTAGAATTAATTTTTAACATTTTCAAAATATCATTTAGCGCCATATGTGAAATATTGTGTTTAATTGCCCATTGTGCCAAATCTACTTTAAAGGAACTGCCAGAATTTATACCAAGTGAGCTGCTATTGTTCGAAGAGGAGTGAATATCTTTTGCCTCAATGTCACTGTCAGTATCTGAACATAAACTATCACTAAGCCACAAACAATTTTCTGTTATGTCTACGCCAAACTCATCCACACTAAAATTTGAGCTGCAAGGGTGGGGTTGAGATATGGGTGCAGCCAAATTACATGCTAAATTTGGCTCCGCAGAAAGTTGATGATCTAAAGCTAAAGCTGAGCTGTTTGAACCAGAACTTTCTAAGTTAGCTCTTTTAGCACGCATATAGTAATTATGAACATTCACACGCTTCATATTAAAATTTTGTTAATCTTCTTACCGCTATATTTATATTTGAGTATTTGGGCATCCACTAACACCAATGCGGTTCACTAGTAGAATAAAAAACTGCAAGTCATCATCAACACAGCATCAAAAATCAAACCCATCGACAGTTGACAGTGTTGACATTGCGTCAAGGGAAGCGCTTTGTTGCCAATTCTAAGTTGTCCGCGATGTTGCCAAATTTACCGATTGTAAAATTTAACTCTATTTTTTGTCTTTTACAAAAAAAAAAACGATTCAAAAAAACGTCCGAATGGGTAACAATCATTTAAATTCGATTAGGCAAGTATACAAAAGAATAATAAAAGTTCTGAGAACGGCGACGGTCGGCTAGCGGGTTGACGATCCGAGATGGCGGCAATCGAAAGAGTCCATTTAAAAAATATATAAGCTAGGGAAAGACAGGGATACTACAAAGACAGAAAAGAGACAAATCTCTTTCTGTGCTATAACCTAAAAAAAACACGAACGTCATATTTACGATATTTAAGCGACATCTTATGGACGTCATCTTACAACATCTTATGTATGTCTTGAAAAAAACGTCTTTAAGATGTCTTTTGTAGGTCTGCAGGCGTTCAGACATAATTAAGACCTAAAATGGACGTCTTTAAGACATTGTGTGCTGTCTGGGTATTGCGATCTTCCCTGCAAGAGTACCTGTTAAAAAAGTTCCACAGTTCTAGAAAAATGCGTAACTTAAAAGTTTATTAAAAAATTTACTTCCAGCACTGGTTGGCGGGCCCCCCCCTAACATAAAATCCTGGGTGCGCCGCTGCCTGACGTCAAAATAGGTCGATCTAAGCCGACTAAATTATATCCAAAATTGTCTCGTTTAGCCGGTAGAGGGCGTCAAAAATTTGTAAAAATATTGGTTTTTCCTAAATTACGTGAAAACCTGCTAATCGATTTTAATGATTTCTAGTATGTAGACTAATACTATAAAATGACGTTTTCTAGTAGTATAGTCACCGGCTGTAAATAAGTGGAAGTGTTATAAAAGTGATATAATACGTTAACATTTCTCCTCATTTTTTATATGAACGGCGTTATGACAACCCAGATATTTTTGTAGAGTGACTGGATGTATTAGGAAGCTATTTTACCTCTTTAATATTTTTCGTTGAATGAGCTGTTTTGCCAGAAGAAAATATTTACAATATTTAGTATTATTAGTAATAATATTAAAATCAAATTACCTGTAACAATAAATTTTTAAGTGACCTTGTTGCTATGGCATTTAATAATTTGACAATTATTGACAAATTTTCACCAGTCTATGAAATTTACTCAAGTATACGATCAACATTCTTGAATTACAAGTTCATTTTACCATTAAAAATGGAAAATTATACGAACTCTGAAAAAGTATCTAATGTCTCGGGGTTATTAAAATGGTTGCCTGCATTTAAAATCCGCTGCAATAAATCATCGCGTGTGTTTACCGGAGTCTTGTAAACTTCTGTTTTAATAGCGCCCCACAAAAAGAAGTCACACATATTTAACTCAGGAGAACGTGGTGGCCATTTTACTGGTGCATCATTGCCCCTTCCAATCCATCGGTTGGGATATTGATGATGTAAGTATTGCCGAACGGCAACGGAAAAATGGGGCGGGGCACCATCATGCATATACCACATTTCCCTCCGAAGTAAAAGGGGCAAATTGTCCAGAAGAATTGGTAATGTGTCTTGCAAAAAAGTTAAATAAATATTTCCATCTAACCTGTCTGGAATAACAATGGGACCAATAAGGTAGCGATCAATAATACCTGCCCAAATATTTAATTTAAATTGATGCTGATGATGTGCAACTGCACGCCTCGTCAGTAAACATAATTGTTCTACAAAAATTTGGATCACGGATTCTTTTGTTTCTAATAATTTAACAAAATGTAAGCCGCATGGGGGGATCAGTCGGTAAAAGTTCCTGGACTTTTTGCACGTGTTAAGGATGTAACAACTGTTCTTTTAAAACCTCATTGACAATCGTTTTAGGAACATGTAACTCACGTTCTAAGCGACGGGTACTGGTACTTGGTTCTTCTTCAACTCTTTCCAGAATCATCTCTTCTGTTTTCACAGTTCGAGTTGTTCGCATACGACCCCTGCCTTCAAAGTTTTTCTCAAAGCTGCCCGTTTCCCGAAGATGACGCTCGATATTGGCAAATGTTTGGTGGTTTGGTATTCGACGGTTAGGAAACCTCTCCATGTAAACCCTAACACTCTGACGCCCATATCCTTGACAAAACCCGTCGGGAGTATGTCAACCTTCTCAAAGTTCGTATAATTTTCCATTTTTAATGGTAAAATGAACTTGTAATTCAAGAATGTTGATCGTATACTTGAGTAAATTTCATAGACTGGTGACAATTTGTCAATAATTGTCAAATTATTAAATGCCATAGCAACAAGGTCACTTAAAAATTTATTGTTACAGGTAATTTGATTTTAATATTATTACTGATAATACTAAATATTGTAAATATTTTCTTCTGGCAAAACAGCTCATTCAACGAAAAATATTAAAGAGATAAAATAGCTTCCAAATACATCCAGTCACTCTACAAAAATATCTGGGTTGTCATAACGCCGTTCATATAAAAAATGAGGAGAAATGTTGACGTATTATATCACTTTTATAACACTTCCACTTATTTACAGCCGGTGACTATACTACTAGAAAACGTCATTTTATAGTATTAGTCTACATACAGGATTAAAATCGATTAGCAGGTTTTCACGTAATAATTTAGGAAAAACCAATATTTTTACAAATTTTTGACGCCTTCTACCGGCTAAACGAGATTGATCGAGATTTGGATATAACTAAGTCGGCTTAGATCGACCTATTTTGACGTCAGGAGTCTGTCGTCAAACGTTGTACACATATTTTCCGGACACCCTGTATAAGGCTTTTAGCGCAAAACTCAGCTGCGATACAATGCGATCAGGCTATATATTAATCAAGCATGTCTTGGAAGTCTTGCACATACAGAACCTTCGTTATTTTCTTAAAAATAAGGTTCGAAATTTTTTATTACAACAGGTTTAGCAAAATCACAGAAAATGGGTAAAACTATAAAAATTTTATTAGGAAACTACAACATCTTCATTAACATGTGCTTTGGCATCAATAATGAACGGATCCTCAGAGGTCTTTGACATAGTTTAGCATAATTATAAAATAAAAGAGATTGACGATGTTGCCCGCCATGCCGAACTTGCCCGGCTCTCCCCTGTAGTAAAAAACTCCTCTTCTTCATAACACGTAAATGTTAAACAATTAATATTGACCACCATTTCATTGCCTTCATTCGTACACAAAGGAGTAATAATTTTTAAAAACTTGTGTGAACCGATGATCTTTTTCAGGAGGTGACTCGTTTAAAAATTTGGCTTTATAAAGAATCTTATAGTAGAATTTGCATGAAAACAAAAATATTATGGTGGGTAGAGTCTTATTTAAGTACGTAACCATATTTGCGAAGCTTCAAAAAGGGCGATAAACGAATAAAAAACCATAGCCATTATTTTAATTAAATGCATTCATTATGCAATATTTAACTGCTGCACTCATAAATTTTATTTTAGTAGGTGAGCAACTACCATTTTTAACATTCTTCAAGTTCACAATAACGACTTTTTGCAAAATACCTACTTAACGAGATTATTTAAACGTAAAAGTTTTTTGAATCGCATGCCCAATTTCCGAATTCTACGTTTCACATTCAAGCGTAAACTAATACCCAATCTAGCAAGAAGAAGTTAGTAAACTAATTTACCTATTATTGTACAACAACCCCGTCAAGACATCATTTTCTGCTTCTACGACGAAAGTCGATTCACTCAGTAAACCTACAAGATGGCCGACATGTCATATGACAAAAGTCATTGAAAATGCAAAACTTTATTTTATTTAGCTGGAATATGACTTTTGTCATATGACATGTCGGCCATCTTGCAGGTTTACTGAGTGAATCGACTATACATTAGTATAATTAATACTCCTTATCTCCGCTTATTCAACTTAAAACTCGATGCACGTCATCGATGACGTACTTTTAGAAAATAACGGGTACCAATCTTAATATTTTTTTGTTAACCCGTACCTTTGCAGAAATTTAAATTTGGCGCCAATGTTTTAGTTGGCCGTCTTGTTTTTAAAGTTGCCAATGATTTTTTTTGACATGTCCGCCGTATAAAATTACTAATTCATTGTTTTTCATAGTTTTGCCGATACATGCGGTAATAAAACTTGTAGTACTTCTACTGATCACCGCATTTTTTCACAGTAGAACTTAGCAATAAAAAATGTTAATCGGCGTGCAGACAAAGTTTTTAAAATTGAAAAAAGTTTTTCACCTCCGCCGGGATTCGAACCAGAACCTCTCGATTACCAGTCGAACGCTCTAACAAATTGCGCTACGAAGACACTGAGATTCTCTCACCAACTTCGGCAATATAACTTAATTCAATTTTAATGTTAGTATATTATACAGTTTGAAATGCCCTGTGATTTCAAACCGGGGAGGGGGTTATTAAGGGAAAGGAACTCACTTATTAAGATCTGATTTTATCATTCATCCCGTGTCATCGACGTATAGCGACTTCTGCAGGAATCCGATATCAAACCCCTAAACAGTGATATCTAGAAAAGCCGTAATAATTTCTAGAAAAGGTAGTTTTTAATGTCTGTATTAAAATAATATAAATGAAAAATACAGGGCATTTCAAACTGTATAATATACTAACATTAAAATTGAATTAAGTTATATTGCCGAAGTTGAGAGGTTCTGGGTCGAATCCCGGCGGAGGTAAACACTTTTTTCAATTTTAAAAACTTTGTCTGCACGCCGATTAACATTTTTCATTTATATTTAATACAGACATTAAAAACTACCATTTCTAAAAAGTAGAACTAACCGTTTAAAATTTTTACGATATTATGCAAAAGGTAACAGATTTGTTTCGCGACGACGACGGTCGTTGCTTTAAACCAGAGGTTCCCAAACTTTTTTTTCTCATGGACCACTTTAAAAATTTTGCTGGTTCCGGTGGACCCCCTGCAGCTACATTTCTACCATATTCCCAAAACTCGACAAAAAATGCAAAGATTAGATCTAACTATGGAAATTTGCGTTGCGGCTTATTTCCAACCACGAATTAACAGTTTTCGAAAAAAAAGTGAGAATTGATTGGTTAATTAATTAATTGATTGTGCTGTGAGTGGATGTCAAAAAAGTAAAGTTGGCCAATCAAAAAAGTGATTACATCCAACTTTACTTTTTTGGCATCTACTCGCAGCACAAGAAACCAATCAATTTTCACTTATTTTATTTAAAAAGTGGTAAAAATAAAAAGAAAAATAGTATATTTTCTTGTGTTGTATTTATTCAAATATGTAATTATTTCACTATTAATTATTATTGTTATCATATTACATTGTAAGGTTTACATTACATAGTAATATTATAACAGTCCTAATATAATTAAAATTAAACATAAGTAACGTAACGTAACTTCTATAAAAACAAAAAATTTTAGTTCTTCACTATCGAAACCAGATAAATTTTCGTGGACCCCCGCTTACGAATTGTGAACCCCCAATTTTTTTTGTCACGCCAACGTAGACCCCCGTTGAGTCTCCCGTGGACCCCTGGGGGTCCACCTGGACCACTTTGGGAATCAGTGCTTTAAACCAAAAAATATGCAATGAGGATTTTCTGTTTAGAGGAAAGGGTTGTAAATAACTAAGCAACTAGATAGGTACCTATATAATTGGCATGGGATACTCATTTCCAACAAGCAGGGCCGGATTTAGAGGTCTAGAGGCCCTGGGGCAACAAAGGAGTGGAGGCCCCCAATAATTTTCCAAATAGATTAAACGATTTTTTTTATTAAAGTGTTTTAAAAATTTATTGAGAGATCAATCTAATTCTTTTAACAAATGTATAGTCAAATAAAGGAATTATACCAAACAAATTAAGCGTTAACAAGTGGAAACTTGCAAGCCTTTTTTGATGAAAAATCATTGATGATATCGCTGAAATCCAGCTCTCGGAGCAAATCACTTTCGATGCTGAGTAGGGATAGCTTTGCTAGGCGGTTTTGTCGCATTGTAGTTCGAAGCCTATTTTTTACAATCTTCATTTTCGAAAATGAGCGCTCTCCACTGGAATTCGACACCATCAAAACCAAATACATTCGCAGTGTAATTTCAATGTTCGGAAATGTAGCTCTCAAATTTTGGTTTTCAAGAATCTGGTAGTAAAACAGCTCCTTAGATTGGTCTTTTTGATAGTCTTTTTTGCATAAATCTATCAACGATACAAATTGGACCAACTCTTGTTGTTGACTTGTTTATTTATCAGGACGTTGATGGTTTTTTTTTTGGAAAATCTTTTGTGGGGGCCCCTCACTGGTGGAGGCCCGGGACTGTTGCCTCGGCTGCCCCCCGTAAATCCGGCCCTGCCAACAAGTACGAGTTCGTGAACCTTTATACTCGGAAACATGGGCATCGTTTGGAGGGGGCAAGGTGGGGCATTTCTCTCCCCCCCCCCTGGAAGTTGACTTATTGACAATTATTTATGTTTTAACAAGAAGCGGTAAAAGAAAGAAAGATCGTATTATTTTTGAAGTCTGGCAGCAGCCTAAATTTTCTATTCTCGGTACCTATAGAAATGTTATTGCTGACATTGCAGTTTGCAGTTGTTGATCAAATTAATATACGTTACCTACCAGTTCCAGGTAGGTACCAAATATACTTTCGTGGTCTAATGTCTAATATTCTAGGTACCTACTGAAGTAATAAAATTAATTATATGTTCGTTGTCATGCATGCTTCGTTTTAAATTATAAGAGTAATTAATTATACAAGAGTTTCTTAGTAGGTACTGCAACTGTGCTGTAAACAAACTAATTTTTTAAGATTTTTGTTATTATTTTGGGGTGGTAAAGACTTATTTTAATAAAAATGAACAGGTTTAATGCCAAGACGACTATGAATGTGGAATATTTGAGAAACAATTTTAGCTCAAGTATTGAGCAAAAAATTGAAATTAAAATTGAGGAAAGACCTAAACCCCTTAACTACGGACACAAAGTTTTGTTACACTGATACGGACAGGGAGTCTGACAGACTCCTATTAAAAAATATGCAGTAATACAAAAAATAAACGTTTATATATATTTTTTTTATCAATAAATAATGCACAAGGTATTCTTAAAGCCTGTATTACAGCATATATGTTAAATATTTAAAAAACGTTACATAAATGAACAATATGCAAAATCCTTTGTTTTGTAATATTTTCCAAACACAGTACTAATTCTTATACTCTACTTCTTTTAAAAATAACAAAAAACAATTGGTAATAAAAAAACGTTAAACCTACTGATAACACAAAGTTAAAAAAAATAAAATCAAATTCTAAACGCAAGTAGTAAAAAAACCTGCAGGTAGAAATAAAATACCTTTTTATGCCTATTATTCTCGATCAGAACAACAATTTATACAGCATTTTCGAGAGCACTGCAGGCAAATAGGTTTACTGCATTTTATGCAAGTATACGCCGCTTTTCTTTTTAATTTATAGGGACATAATATATAACCATATTTTCTGTGTATTAGCCATAATAGATTAGAATCTTATATTACACAAATACTGACACGGAGCCTGTCAGACCCCCAAACTTGCATAAATCGAAAAAATACATTTTCACGACCTTACCACAGTAGACACGTTGCAGAGCACTGAAAATAGGTAAGGTACTTAAAGCGACAGCAGCCATGAACAATTGTGGTGGGAGTAACAGCGCGAACTATGTAGTATAGAGTCTGTCAGACTCCGTGTCCGTAGTTAAGGGTTAACTTGATACAGACCACAAAGTGTAAGTCTAGGGACTTTATTGTTATTGATAAGTTTGCTGCAAATAAAAACAGAAGAATGAACTTTACTTTTAAACAATGTACCCACTAATCAAAAATGAATTGGCCTTTTTATTTTTTTATCTTATTTCATTTTCAATAAATTAAGAAGGTAATCATAAATTTAAAAAATATTTACTAATAATTATTGACCAAATTTGGGCGTGGTCTTAAAAAAAAATTTCGCCTGCGGAGCATTTCGCCTGCAGCGGGCTTTTACTGCACCCCCCTAGGAACTAACGACGCCCATGCTCGGAAATGAGTATTATGCCAGGCTTGTCGTACAATATGGTAATTACTATAAATATGTAGTCATAGGTTATTTCAGTACCGGAAGAGTTTAAAGGTTTTTCCTGTTAAAAATATCGCTAATCGGCTGCGAAAAGTCTCACATAAAAAATTATCGTAACGTGAACTGCAGTCCTTCCTAAAAAAGAATGGTATTCCGTAATAACGACATATGGATGACGCATTTTATGTGTGATGGTATATATGCCATCAGTCGAGTTTACACAACATTTTTCGGTCAAACGTGCAATATATACACTTTAATACTTGCCATAAATCAACAAAATTGACACTAGATTCTATGTCAATCGTGTAGCTTATGAGACTATATTAGGATAACTCCAAGCAACTATATTGATTTTTTTTAACACAGAAAAAGTTTTAATGAAATTAACTTTAATCCGAAAGACTATAAAAATATACTTACGGAATAACGCCGCCGAAGCTATGCATGGCTATTTTTCTTCTAGCGATTATACCAGAATTTTTATTCACTGACTAATGATTTTTAAAATATTGTTAATATATTTTCATAACTAGACTACGCAATTAATATTATTAAATGCGTTTATCCGATGGCCAGATTTTTTACAAAATACAGAAAAATATTACAACCCTATGATGATTGACATAGGTATACTTTTATTTCTAGAAATAAATAGTAATTTACGTTACAAGTCCGGAAAATACTGTTTTTTTGGGCTAGTCGACAAAAAACTGTTTTCGGACGTGTTGCGTGCACTATTTTTTCGGCAATCGTGTAGAATAACAAATCAGTGAGACACATTTATTTATTATATTTCTTTGTAGAACAAAATTTCGAACATTTTAATTCTTATTTGTATTAAATATTGAAATTCGAACAGAAGATAAGTACTAACAGAAACATTCTAATTCTTATTTATATTAATATTTATATTAAAATTCGAGCAATTGCTAATATTGATGTGATTCTTCCCGGCCTAGTCCGGGAAGTACTGATTCTTCCCGGCCTAGTTCGGGAAGTACGTACTTCTCGGACTAGGCACGTACTTCCCGGACTAGGCCGGAGAAATGCTACTTTCTCAAAGGAAAAGCGCAGGGGCGGATTTACAAATTTGCCGCTAGTAGGCTATTCAATTTTTGCCGCCCCTGTATCAGTCACGGCTCGTGAGTTGTGAAACAGGTGAAGTGTTCGGGAAAGAAAAAGCCCGATGCAGGCGAAATGCGCCGCAGGCGAAAATTTTTTAAGACCACGCCCAAATTTGGTCAATAATTTTTAGTAAATATTTTAAAAATTTATGATTACCTACTTATTTTATTGAAAATGAAATTTCTTTCTGCAAAGCCAGTAAAGTTTCAAATACCTTTTTTTATCCCCATTAACAGACACGGTCAACAATAAAGTTTATTTAAAAAAAATACTACCCGTCGACCATGAATAAAGATTGTACCATTTATTTCTGTAAGATAAAAAAAAATTTTTGGGCCAAATTTGCCGCCCCCTAAAATTTGCCGCCCCCTAAAATCTGCCGCAATAGGCTCCAGCCTACTCAGCCTAATGGTAAATCCAGCACTGGAAAAGCGTCCGGGAATTGGGTACTTCCCGGACGGTTGCCGAAAAAAGTGTCTTGTATAGTACCGTGCGAGCAAAAACTATTTGCATCAAAGAGGGCTTGGATTAAAAAACATAGAGCTTGGTTTAGATCACAATGATATTGGGGATATATCTAACCAAATCTAGGTTAAAATTTTGTCAAATTCATATTATGACATGATATGCCAAACTAATGAGTAATAAAATAAGTAGACAAATACAAATTTTTTTTTTGTTTACAAAATTAACAAAGTAAGAATATACAGAAAGAAAAAGAAAAATAATAACATAAATTGCCAGGCTTCATCCGAAAAAAATGTCTGGTCTAATAGATCATTTATTTCCAATACATTTTGGGTAAACCATTGACAGTAATTTCTGCGTCTTTCAAAATCTGTGGCTTGTATTTCTTGGAATACTTGCACTTTATAAGGAAATAAATGCTTCTTAAGAATAGTCCTGCAAGATCTTCCCACTTCTTGGGACAGGCGTCTTATAAAATTTGTTGGCGTATTTTGCATTATTTCACCAACGTTTGCAACAAGTTCTTCTGTTCTGTTCTGTTGTGGTCTTCCTGCTATTTTTTTGTATTGTATAGAACCTGTTTCCCTAAACACAGCAACGGTTCTTTACAGGCCATGAGAAAAATCCCCAGCAATAAAAGCAACATTAGGAAAATGTTCGTGGAAATCGTCCATGCACAAACCCGGATTGTATTGCAACTCATTATTTACTCGAAAATAAGCTTCCACCATGAATGTTTTGTGCTGTTCCGTAACGCCCATTGTGTGAATTATTCAAGAAATTGGAAAAATTAGCGATGAATCAAATTACTTGTAACGACTGTCAAAGATGAGGGAATAACTGATTGATTGTTAATTCAGGTAGTTACTGACACTTAACAGGTATTAAGCTCTACGGCTATATAAGCATTACGTCCTTAGATGCAAGCCCTTCTTTGATGCAAATAATTTTTGCTCGCACGGTAGTTGGTATTCACACCCATATCAAATTACATATTTTATGAGTGTTTATGGAAACCTTCACAGTTTGGGCCTAATCCCAGTCCAGTGGTGTCCTACAGTTAGTACTTATTTTAATGCCGTAGACACTATTTTGGGCACAATATTAATTGGTGTAGGTGGGTGGCTGTAGGTACTCTTTTCACACCTATTTTAAAATAATGAATAAGTATCAGCTTAAATTCCTGATTAATTTTTTCCTAATTACGTAGTATTTCTGAAGTATTCATTTAACGCAAAATTCAGCTGCAATACAATGTGATTAGGTTATATATTAGCCAAGCATGTCTTGGAAGTTTTGTACAGGACCTTTTGTTTTTTTCTTAAAAAGAATGTTCGAAATTTTTTTTTTTATTGTACCTAAATATGATTTTTATGACGTTTCCTTGATTTAATAATGTAAGATTTTAGCTACTTCCTACATGTTTAAAAAATATATTCTACCATTTAAACAAGAAAATAAGCAGTATGCAAAAATTCCCAGACCATGCAACATCTATAAAAATAATTTCATCCTTTGAATTTTTAAATGATTACTTAACTTGGAAAAAAGAGAAAATATTAAAGAAACAAATTATCGTAACATTAATGTTTATTGTTTAATCAATAATAAACTCCCAATGTTATTTATTTATAGATCATTTCAGTCAATATAACTATGTAAACATAAATTACTATAAAGCAATAGGAAAGAAACAGCCACGTATAAACCACGTCACCCTTTACGTGGTAACGTCACCCCTTACGTGGGTTATTTAACAATATTGAAATTTGGTTAATGGGGAAAACACAATTAGGAAAATTTATATTGTTTGTAACTAATTGATTTTTGTATAATGTGTTATTATCGCTAAGAGGGTTAAAATATAATAAATATAATTCTGACACATTGTTAGGTGGGTTGTGCACAAATCAAACACGAACGTATTAAAACGTAGTTTAATTATTAAAACTTTGTATTACTTAATCCAAAGCGCGTCGTTTCCTTCTCGGCCCTTTTCTAACTAACTTCTCAAATCTTATTTAAAACACTTTACAGTCCTAGCCTAAACAAATCACACCCATATCAAATAACATATTTTATGAGTGTTTATGGAAACCTTCACGGTTTGGGCCTAATCCCAATCCAGTGGTGTCCTACAGTTCGTCCATCCTGACCAGGGGACGTCCTCGGCCCCGCAACGGTAGTGTCCTGTTATACGTTATGGTCCGCTGGTGGTTTCTCGGCAAGACTTGTTCCGAGTTCCTCATTTGAAAGTTTTCTTTTAGATCAGAGAGAAAAAAAAAACAAATTAATACAACAAAATAATTTTGTTTTTGTTTGTTTAATTATTATTATGTACGAGGTACATATTCAAACTCATAATACCTTCCCCGCATGTATGGTTTACTTACATACGAGCTATATACAACAACAAACTCTCAGTATAGACCCCCCCCGTATGTATGATTTATTTACATACGAGCTATATACAACAACAAACTTTCAGTATAGACCCCCCGTATGTATGATTTATTTACATACGAGCTATATTCAACAACAAACTCTCAGTATAGACCCCCTATATGTATGATTTATTTACATACGAGCTATATACAACAACAAACTTTCAGTATAGACCCCCCGTATGTATGATTTATTTACATACGAGCTATATACAACAACAAACTCTCAGTATAGACCCCCCCGTATGTATGATTTATTTACATAGGAGCTATATTCAACAACAAACTCTCAGTATAGACCCCCCGTATGTATGATTTATTTACATACGAGCTATATACAACAACAAACTTTCAGTATAGACCCCCATATATATGGTTTATTTACATACGAGCTATATACAACAGCAAACTCTCCGCAGCGTATGCATGGCATCTACATACGAGCTATGTACAACAACAAGCTCTATAGACCCCTATATGTATGGTTTATTTACATACGAGCTATATACAACAACAAACTGTCAGTATAGACCCCCATATGTATGGTTTATTTACATACGAGCTATATACAACAGCAAACTCTTTATACTAAATATCCTTTACCGTCAATAATGAGTCATCGCAGAATACTATTCTATTGTAAGTTCCATCCGTGAAACGGCCAAAGTCCGCCAAAATCCGCAAAAATACCCTTCCCGTGTTGCTTGTTTATAGAGTGTTCCTTTTAAGAGAAAAAAATAGTTATGTCCTGGTTAGCAGTCTCAACCATTTCACGAATAAAACCCAACAGAAATAAAGTGAATTTACTTGTGGCCAAATTTGTAACTTTGTACGCAACGCTGCGGTACTTACAATGGTTGCGAATCCGGATCATTTAGTACTATCCAGGATTTAAGACTGTCTACGGCAATAACTGTGGTAGACTTCTGAGAGCCACGAAGATCCTGAACGACGTATCTGTCATTATCCAATGTTTTTATTACTCTAAAGGGCCCTTTAAATTTAGGTATCAACTTTCTAGGGCCGCCACTTGTGCCGGGATTTGTCTGACGGACCATTACTAAGGGCGGGTTTATCAGTTCACGGCTAAAGTTTCGGCTTCATAGCTGCCAGTCAACTATAACTGGTTCGACGTTTAGATAGCCAGCAGCTAACACTTGACCGACAGCTAAAGTACATACATAACCATGCACTGATAAACCATAAACCAGACCTAAGTCATTAACCTTAAATATAGGTGGTATTTTGCGTTTCCCATCGAATAGTACAATGAGGGAAAATTTGGGCTGCCACAACTAAAATCCGGGTTGTGGCGACAAAAAATATGCATTAAATAGGGGACAGCTAGAGATTCGGGTTGTAACAACCTATTTAAATTAGTTGACCTTAAGCGATGTGATCCTATAGTTGCTGCTACTAAACCTTTTGATTCCCACAACCAAGTCGTGGTAACTAATTGTTTAGCTGTCGCAACTAAATGCGATGGTTGTTACAACTAAATATTTTGGTTCTTTTTAGTAGGTACAACTAGAAAATCAGTTGGAGTAATAATTCATGGAGTTCTTGTAACTATATATTTTATTTAGGACAACTAGAAACTTGGGTTACAGTAACAAATAATGGGGATTGCTGCAGCGACTATTTTGGGTTGGCCTCGCCTTCACCATATTGTGTGGGTCGAACTCGCATTCACCATAATATTTTGATTTGCTCGCATTCGGGATTGTTCCGTCGTTTGTCCGTTCCGTTCCGCATTCGCCAGGAGTGAATGGTTTATTCTTTTTGTTCCATGCAGTAGTCTACTGAAAACGGAAAATGTAGATAGTATAAAAGCAGCATTTCACTAAAGTACTATTTATTTTTAACACTATTAACATATTTTAATAGAAACAACAAGGGGAGTTGAATGAAAAGTTGACCTACAAATTTGTAACATGCTGATTAGTTATCACAAAGGCAAAGGGGTCATCTTAAACAAACTGAAAACCCCACAAAATCCATGTAACCCAACTATCCAAAAGTTGTTGTAATATCTGTATTGTATTGTATTAAAGTCTATAATAGTAATTATTATAATGGCCATCAGGGTAACGGCTATTTATGCCCGATCAGTGTATTTTCTTTAAAACAAATAATTTTGCTACCAGGATTTTAAGTTATATTTACTATCGTAGTAAAAGAGAACCTTCTTGGCTACGTAATGGTTTATCACAAAATGTTCGTCACAATTTTGTTGTGTGTCTGACTGAAAATATTTCCGTATAGGCAATTTAAGCAGGCTGCTACATATTTTTTTACAAAACCAGCCATTCTTTTAAAGCAGTAATTTCTTCGAATTCTTTCAAGGGTATTTTCAAATCCAAAATGCCCAGCATCATCATGGTTTAGACGACATATTAGCCACCTGCAGGACTTTGGGACAACCCATTTTAGCGACGTGTGTACCTTTCTATATAAAATGTAATTTTTAATGGTATAATTGTCAAAATAATTTTTGTTTGAAGAATCTTCATTACTTTTGAGAATTTGCATTATATTATTTACTTCCTCATCCTGTATTTGAACTGCAACAATCCATTCAGCCTCTGTCAGGTTTATTATGTTTGCAACTAGCTCGCAACCGGGAAGAGGGTGTCTGCTAAGATAATCTACATGGTTCATTTTAGATCCCGGGCGATAGTCAATATCAAAAGTAAACTCTTGGATTTCAAGCCACCAGCGAGCCACTCTTGGAACTAGATTTTTTTTGAGGCGATGGCTGGCACGGCTGCGCAATCGGTATAAATAGTGAAGTGCTTCCCTAAAAGGTATATTCTAAGGTGTCTTAGAGAAAACACTATCGCCATTATTTCTAATTCGTAAGAATGATACCTGCCTTGCTCGTAAGTGCACTGTTTACTAAAATATGCGACTGGATGCCATTTGCCTTTATGATTTTGCATTATTATGCCGGCATCACCTATGCTACATCACAATGTAATTGTATTGGTAGGTTAGGGTCAAATATTTTTAAAATTGGACCGTTGACTAACATTTTTTTAATTAATTTAAAAGATTCCTCTTGTTTAGAGGTCCAAAACCAAATAACATTTTTCTTAAGTAGTTTCGTCATCGGTTGCATAATAAAAGCATAATTCCTAATAAACTTTCTAAAATAATTTGACAGACCGCAAAACTGCCGTAGTTCTTTTTTGTTTGTTTTGGTGATTTTAGTTGTGCAATTGCTTACACTTTTCGTTTATTTGGGCGTACACCTTCTTCTGATATTTCGCGGCCCAGATAGGTGATACTGGTTAATAAAAATTTGCACTTTGACGGTTGAAGGGTTAAACCATATTTTCTTAGTATCTTAAGAACATTTTCTAGTTTAATAATTCCTTCTTCTGGTGTTTTAGATGGAATTAAAATATTATCAAGATAGGGAAAAGCTGTTCCGGTTTCTAGTTCATTCATAATTTTAGTTACCATCCGCTCCTGATTTTTTTGAATTAAAACTATTTGTTTTTGTAAGTTTACCAACTCCTGTTCAATCGTTAGGGGTGGAGTGGTTGAACGATCGCTGGTCCCCATCTGGGAGCTTGACGTTCCAGCGGCAAACTCTCCAAAAGGCATGATTTGCTTGTTGGCCATTGTTTTATGAAGCACTATGCGCACAGCAATAAAAATCAACAAGGTAAAACACTCGGTAAAACACTCGAAAAGAGTTCAATTTTACTAATTATACGAAGAAAACGCGATTTCACCACTTCTGACACATTGTTAGGTGGGTTGTGCACAAATCAAACACGAACGTTTTAAAACGTAGTTTAATTATTAAAACTTAATATTACTTAATCCAAAGCGCGTCGTTTCCTTCTCGGCCCTTTTCTAACTAACTTCTCAAATCTTATTTAAAACACTTTACAGTCCTAGCCTAAACAAATCACACCCATATCAAATAACATATTTTATGAGTGTTTATGGAAACCTTCACGGTTTGGGCCTAATCCCAGTCCAGTGGTGTCCTACAATAATGTTAATAACATAATTACATCATAATCGGAAAGTGGATTACATTTGCAAGAATAAAAATAAAGACCGCAGTTCAATGTTTTTTCGTTTCAGAGTTATTGGCAAAACAATAATTTTTAACGTTTTAATCGAAGAAATTATGGTTTTTACAGCTTCGTGGCCAAAGTATTCCACGACAAAAAAACATTTTTTTTACTTTATGATTCTGTAATATGTAGGTTTGTTACCTAATATTCCAATGCAGTGGCGAAGCGTCCATGTAACCACTGTTACCAGTGGTAACAGTTTAAAATCTTGAAAATAAAATAATATTTTATGACTACTGTGAAATAATTTTATTTATTTTTTAAATAGTCAATTAGCCCGAAATTAGTCGCACAAAAATAATAGGCTCTATATATTCTATATTGTCCGGGTTATGCGTTTATAACGCGATGAAGCTCCCTCGCCTAGACTCTATTGCATGTAACCATAGGGGTGTTACAGTGGAACTGGACCTGTTCTTTTGGAATAGGTATCATCTGCCTATTCCGCGTACCTATTACCTATTACCAGGTACCTATTCCAGGTCCGTTGGCACTGTCACATGTTTGATTCTCTGGTTTCATTGTTATTCCTTTTTCAAGTTGTCAGGTACAGGTACGATATAAGGAATGGAACGGCTACAGGTTTTGCTTTAAATGCATATAATATGTTTATAATATGGCGAATTTGCAGTTAAGAATTTTAAACGTTGCCGTTACAAGCACATTGCAATAATTAAAATAATCTTACTAAATAAAGATAAAGGGAAATAGTAAAAAATAATAAATATTTCTAAAAATATTGTAATAATTTATTGGGCAACAAAATATAGCGTATTTAATGTAGGATATGCAACCAGCAATGAGGAATTAATTAAAAAGGCAACATATACACTGAACGAAAAAAGTACGTGATTTTAATAAAAAAGTACATCAAATCAGTGAACGTCAACATTAATTTTCAGCCGATGACGGGTGTCATTGATTCAATGAACGTTCGTACGTAAACTTTCCTATTCCTCAAGTTACGATTGTTGTACGTTGAATCAATGAACAGTGAACATGGATCCATGCTCGCCGTTTATTAATATTACGAACGATGGACATTGGTTTAATGTTTGCTGTACGTTAAATCAATGAACAGTGAACATGGATCCATGCTCGCCGTTTATTAATATTACGAACGATGGACATTGGTTTAATGTTTGCTCTACGTTGAATCAATGAACAGTGAACATGGATCCATGCTCGCCGTTTATTAATATTACGAACGATGGACATGGGTTTAATGGTTGCTATACATTGAATCAATGAACAGTAAACATGGATCTATGATCGCTGGTTATCGATATTGCGAACCGAATTTATTGGTAGTTAATTACTTTACTAATGATACAGTCTTCGTTAAAGATAACACAATTTAGTATAGTCTTTTTCAAAAATAATGTCTCTACTATTTTTTTACTTATTGGTATAGAGACTAAGTAATTTTGCAATTTTACAAACTCAATAATAATAAATTATCTTGTAAAAAAAACTGTATTCTTTTACCGCTTTCGCTTTTAAATCTATTTTGGTAAATTCTATTAAAAATGTTTTCAATAATTTTCCTTTTTTCTACAATATGGTCAAAACCGAATTTAAGCTTTTCAAGAAGAATTAACTTTTAGGAAAAATAGAATGCTAATAATAATTAAAAAAGGGTTTCTTTAAAATAAAGACTTGTTTAGTGACTAATTTTTTTATTATAAAATGGTTTCACAAAATAAAAGGCTGAATAGCCGACTTTTTCGCTTTGAGATTTACAATGCGCTCTTCTATTTCCTGCTGGGTTTGCACAAAATAAAAATTATTCCTGTGAGTCCTTGATCGTGTATTTCGTATGCGTTGTCTTGCCAGTAACATTCCTTGCACAAAATTTTGAGGATAATACTAAATAGCCATGAATCGCCCACAAAATTGAAGCGTTTTTTCCATCTGAAAAAAGAAGAAAATAAAGAAGGTATTAGTATCTAAACCTTATACCAAAAGATAAAAATTGACTAGAAGGTTAATGTTAAGGGGAAATGTATAATTTTTCTTTTTGAATTAGATTTATAGGTAGCTGTTGTGCTGATGTTATAAATATTTTCAAAAACTATGCATAGGGCAAGTACCTATTTGTACTGAAAAGTATGTTTCATACCACACTAGAGATAATTCAAGGAATTTAACGAAAAACCCGATAAATGAAAATTAATTTTAAAATTTAATTTCAATTTGCAGCCAAAGAAAAACTTAATTTAGAGAAGATCTTGTAAAGGAATAATACCCAGAATTCAATTTTGTATAAGAGTACAAAAAGACGTTTTATTCTATTGTAGTGTAGGTACTATCAACCGGACATAGACATTTTTTTTTTCAATTATTATTAACAATATTAATAACAACTAAATAAATTTATTTAGGTAGCTAGTACACAACTAGGTACGTAATTAATAAACAAAGTAAAAACAATATCTATTTGTGCTACTTTTGAATCATTATTCCTAAAAGTGTCAAAGAAAAATTTTAACAAGGCAAAAAAAAATTACTTTTTACGTCCTAATCGTTTAGGCCATAGGTACCTACACCTATAATCATAATGTTTTACTATTAGACCAGGGTCAATAATTTTTTAAACCAAAAAAAATAATAGTAGGATGAAACCCATTGGAAAAGGAAGAGAATATAACAAAAATAAAGGAAAAATAATTTGCGGGCGATCCGAGGTCGGGAAGTGGAAGGGGGTGAGTTTTTAAGGGTAGAAAACGATTTATCTCGATTTCCGAAAAAACTACTAGTTCTATGGAAAAACGTTAAATGGCAAAGTTGTAGGTAATAAAAAGGTCTAGAACTTTTGTATTTACACTTTTTTTACAAAACCTCAAAATTTATGTGAAAAATTCAAGTAACCAAGTTTTTGGTTTTTTATTTTTATCTTTTACAAAAAAAAATTTATTTTCACAAAATTTGGTGAAAACTTATCTTTTTATGTCCCAAACACACTGTAATTTTTTTGATTTAAAATATTTATTTTTTTACCTTATTTTGACTTAATATCGAAAAAGCACCCTAATTTTCAATCGAAAATTCTCACGTCAAAATATCTGCTTTTATAAAAAAAGTCGGTGGGCTTTCTGTTCCTTAAAATCTCTACTTTCTGATGGTGTAAAATAATATACATTACTACGGTAAATGTTCTCAAAAAATGCAAAGAAACGAACGTCTTATTAAATATTAACTTTATTAACTTATTTGGTTGTTAATAATTATAGTAGTATATATTTCGACTTGCAATTTTTTGTTTATCAATGTAACATGGAATCTTACGTTTTTCGAGTAATTAAAGTATAAATTTTAATAAACAGCTCAAAATTGTAGGTACATAATGATTTTAAAAAAAAATTTTAGATTCAAGTTTTTTTTTTCGTTTCTCTGCATTTTTTGAGTATTTTTTTTTTACACCATCAGAAAGTAGAGATTTCAAGGAACAAAAAGCCCACCGACTTTTTTAAAAAAGATATTTTGACGTGAGAATTTTCGATTGAAAATTTTTCGATATTAAGTCAAAATAAGGTGAAAAAATAAATATTTTAAATCAAAAAAATTACAGTATGTTTGGGACATAAAAAGGTAATTTTTCACCAAATTTCGTGAAAAAAAACTTTTTTGTAAAAGATAAACATAGAAAACCAAAAACTTGGTTATTTGAATTTTTCACATAAATTTTGAGGTTATGTGAAAAAAGTGTAAATATAAAAGTTGTAGATCTTTTTATTACCTACAACGCTATTTAACGTTTTTCAATAAGACTTGTAGTTTTGCCGGAAATCGAGATAAATCGTTTTCTACCCTTAAAAACTCACCCCTTTCCACTTCCCGACCTCGGATCACCCGTAAATTATTTTTCCTTTCATTTTTGTTATATTTTCTTCGTTTTTCAATGGGTTTCATCTTATTCTATTATTTTTTTTCACTTTTTACCATTTTCAAAGGCTTCAGCCCTGGTCTATATTATATCAAATGTGTTAAAATAACTAGGTATGTTCATGGGCATTATTCGCACAGAATAAACTACTTTTACAGTTTATAGGATTTATTACTTACATTTCTTCTCTGGGAAGACTCAGGCATCAGGTGCTGGGATCGGCGGTTCTCCAAATGGAAGAAATCACGGCTCTAGCCTGGAGCGACATACATAACTTCATAACGAGGTCGGGGCGCTTTGGCGGAGGCCAAGGTGGTTGGAGCGACTGGGGGAAGACTCTGGGGTAGGCAAAAAGGATCGCCGTTGGACTTCTTGCAAGATTTCGGAACCCCCATCAATTACTACTACTAATACTACATTTCTAAAGTTCGGTGTATTTTTAATAGCTTGTATCACTATAACTTCACAATTTCACAAATCACACTGTAGCAGAAACGCGCTTCTCTTCGACTTTATAAGACCAACTAACCAAAGATATGGGCTTTTAAAGATTTCTCACCAAAAATTGGCGCGAATACAAAAAAGTCTATGACAGCGTTCGTAATATTAATGTTCGCGGTAGTTGATCCAATGTACGGCAGCATTAATATTGGCGCGTAGTTTAAAGTTAATGGTCGAGTTCGTAAAATCAACGTTTAGTGTTCATTGAAACAATGAACACCGTTTATTAATTTTTAATGTTTGCTGTTCATGGATTTATTAAGAAAAATACATTGTTTTAAAGATGAGGAACATAGGTTAATAATCGGTAAACGTTAATTCAATGAATTTTTACATTGTATTAATAACAAAAATTATTAATTTTTGATGTTTTCAGTCCATTGGTTAATGTTGGCTCGTTCATTGTTTCAATGAACTAAGTTATAGGTCTATGAACAGAAATCATTGTATTAATGATCGGATTCATAATATTAATGTACAAAAAATTGACGACCACCGTTTATTAATTTTACGTACAAATTTTTTTTCTGTGTATGGTGGATGTACCTGCCTATTATTCATGTTTCTTTAAATAATTAATATGCCTCCGTTACAATCAAATCTTCCAAAAAAGGCTGGTGCGAAAAATATTAATCTGTTACAAAAATTTATAACGAAATTTAATTCGAACAATCGGAAACTGCTGGCCACGCTGGAGTTCTAGCGGCCTTCTTTAAAAACTCGTGTCGGCCATGCAGCCGGAATAGCGCCAATCGGCGGAGCGGCGTTTAAGTTTGACCTGGAATAGTTTGGACCTGTAATAGGTATTTGGAATAGGTTCGGGTTTGGAATAGGTACAGGTCCAACTAGGTACGAGAAAAAGCTATTCCGTAACATCCCTATGTAACCACTTTCGTTTGTGGATACGTATGATTGTCCGTCGCGTCTAGTCGGAGACAGCTCGGGTCTGGTCGCTTGCTTGAATTTTACAGGGCTAGAGCGTGGGCGTGACGCGATATTATGTACGCTTGTTACCATTTTTTGTTTTGGTTACTTGCTCGTTGTTAGTACTGTTAGTAGTCGTAGTCGCCGCTGCATAATCGATGAACTACTTGAAAAGTCTATCTCCTGGTATAATTTTAAAGAAAAAAAGAAGATCATTGAAAATGGAAGACTACACACACCTATTGTAAATTGTAAATAATTTAAAAAAGAAATCAAAAAAAGTATTTCTATATTTTAAATTTAGTTGGTATAGTGAACACTCTTGGTTATGTGGTTGTAAGAAAAATAGACTCTATTGTTGGCCGTGTCTTCTGTTTTCTACACAAAAAATGAATGGACCAGCAGCGGAGTCAACGATTTAAATAGTTTTAGGGTTCTAAAGAGGATACATGAAATTTCTCCGTTACCTACATGTGAGATGTGTAGCCAATTTGATTCAGTTTGGCAAAACAAGAATCGAAAGTTGTCTTAACCAAACTTTTAAGGCAAATATTACTATTTTATCCAACAGGCTTGGACCGCTTGGATTAGTTGTTATCATCTGGTTTTGGTAAAACTTTAGAAAAAGTCACGCGTCGCCACTGTTCCAATGGCCCAAAATACTACTTTAGAATTACCGACATAATCATGGAAAACTTCTAATTTAGGCATAATAATTCTAATATAATGTTTTTAAAAATAAATCTAGTTAGTCGTGAAACAAAATCGGCAGATTTGATTTTGATAGGTGTTGACAAAAGTTTATCCTTAATTCTTTTTGAATTACTTCTTACCTAATCAACGAATGAAGGAATGAAGACAATATTATAAACGTTTTTGCGTACGTGGGTGGTAGCGAATCCGCATTTAAGTTCATGAGATATATCCATAGACCTAGGGATAAGTGTTACTTCAGTATTCCGAATTATAAGGAATTTTAAGCTGCATACCTATCATGTAGTTTTACCCCAGGCCATATCGTAAACTGGTTTTAATAAACTCATGATTGTTTTGAAAAATGATTTGGACGAGAATTTTGAAAAAATATAACAAAAATGAAAAATGTCGCAAATTTTTCTGTAGAGGCATCCATTTGAATTCAGACTCTGTTATAGACTGGTCTTTTAGCTATCTATCTGCGTAAACTAGAACCGGCTACGATACCACGTTATTTTTTTACGGCCGTTTTCCCGACGGTCTTTAGTGCATTTTAAACTTTTTTTTTAAATATCAAAAATAAAATATTTCCGGACGACTGCAATCAAAATAAATGGTTTTTTCGTTCTTTTCATACTCGAATTGATAGGGAAATGACTGTTTTGGAAAATGTTTTAGACGAGAATTTTGAAAAAATATAACAAACCTTTGAAAATGTCGCAATTTTTTTCTATAGAGGCATCCATTTGAATTCGGAATATGTTATAGACTTTTAGCTATCTATCTGTGTAAACTAGAACCGGCTACGATACCGCGTTATTTTTTTTCGGGCCGTCTTTTTTTTGTCTTTTACATAATTTTGACTAGTCCTAAACCTAGATAAAATGTAAAGGACGACATGGAAAATGACAAATGAAAACTTATTATTACTAATCCAGCCTACATATCTAAGCAACTATAAAAATAATAATTTCTTCGAATAAAACGTTAAAAATTATTGTTTTGGTAATAACTCTGAAACGATCAAAAAGATATCGAACTTCGGTCTTCACATTTTTTCTTGCAAATTTAATCTACTTTCCGATTATGATGTTATAATTATACCGTATGATTTGAATTTTCGGAGTAAAATCAAAAAAACTGTTATTATTACAAATTGCGCCCTCTAGCAATTTTATTAGAAACTATCGTATACCCTTGGATACGGCACTTGAAAGAACTTACCATTCTCTTCCAAACAAGTTTAAATTTAGTAAAATCGGATAAGTCGTTTAGAATTTACAGCGATTTTAATGATTGCACATTCAATAGCTTCTCCCACTCTTATCAAGGTCGGTACGCCAATGAGCCTTAAACCAAAATGATGCAGAATTGTCTAAGCTTTCCAATGATGTAACCAGAGTTATACCTTAATATTGGAATTTTCGAGGAAATTTAGAATTAAATTTTTTTTTTTCAATTGTGCCCCCTTGCGGCGAAATGAGGAACTTAAAATTAATTTCCAGAATTTTCCCATAACCGCTTTAATCATAATTTTTTTCCCCAAGTTTCTATACCTAGTAGTTTCCGAGATATGGCCGGTGGCCACCCGTAATGAAACACCCTGTATATTATAGATTTAAAAAAATTATTATAATTTTAACTTGTAAACCAATAATAATAATGGCGTCTTATCTGTCATTTATTGATATCTGACATATTTGACGATAGCATAGTTAGCTCGGCCACAACAGATAATGTAACTGTAAAAACACTTGAATTTCCAATCTCAAGCGATCTATTTTTTAAAGGGGTGAGACACTTCAAACGCATAATCGAACGATGCATGTTTAGGAAGCCCCGTAACTCCGGAACGGTTAAAAATAGATATTAACAATTATACATTTTCGATATCGGACCGCGAAATGCCATCTACTGGTGTAGTTATTAATTATAGTTGCCATTTAAAAAAAACAAAATGGCGTCTTATCTGTCATTTATTGATATCTGACGTATTTTACGATAGCATCGTTGGCTCGGGCACAACGGATAATGTAACTGTAAAAAAACTTGAATTCCCAATCCTCAGCGATCTATTTTATAAAGGGGTGAGACTTTCAGAACAAAATCGAAAACTTCGAAACCTTATGTCTCCGGAACGACTGAAAATAAATATTTACAACTATATATTTCTGAACTTTAAATAAAAAATGGAATGCAGTGGGCATATAATAAAGTAGGGTTGACATTTAAAAAAAATCAATATGGCGTCTTATCTGTCAAATTTGTGAATCTATATAATTTTTGACATCAAATTTGGCTTCTTCGCAAAAAACCATGAGGGAGTACGTAATTGTTTTTTTTTTATTTTAATCAGTAGGAAAATCGCTAATCGGGTGAGACACTTAAAAAAATGTCCCTGTACATAAAATAACTTTTATGGACACCTAAATCGAGATAATTTAAATAAAGTTTAAACAATGATTCGGGTTGTTTTCATCCCTGGATAAATGATTAATTTTGCGGATATGCCAAAGAAACTATTAAATCCAAACAAGGGAACCGTGGTTTCTTAAATTTTTTCAAGGAATAAATCCATTCTTTGTTACCAAATTTATTTTAGTTAAAAGATTCACCCTGTATCATATGACCGCAGAATATACAATATTTAAGGGCATAATGTCTTATTTAATTTATTTTACCTTGCTTGTTGTAAGCGCATATCTAAATAACTTACGACTAAATTTTTTTTGTCTTGTTTTGTGGTAACCTCGAAAATATCATGTAACATATATAACCATCCGCGTAACTTCCGACATTTTTAGTTAAGACTTTAAGGAGTGTGCAATAGATTTTTGTCCTACCGGGTTAACTTGGCTAGAAAGGGACTGATATCACACACACACATACATGTTGAAAAGTATATGAGACTAATGGTGCCAATACCCCAAAAAGGCCGAAACATGTTTTGGTTTATACTAGGGTGTACCTAAATATCATGTGAATACGAAAAGGGGTAATTCTCTGGCTTATTTAATGACTAAAATTTTATATAAACATAGGTCCGCAAACGCTTCGTTGCCGATCTACATGGTGTTGAAATTTCAAGATTTTTTTAGTTTTTTCTTTATAGCTCTTGTAGTTTTTGAGATATTTAGCTCTAATTTGGAATATAGTTTACGCTGTAGAACTTACATCATTGGGCATACCAAATGGTTTTAAGAATCTACAGGGAGATATTTTTTCAGGGGTCATGCCCCCTTTTCTCTTTATTTTTTATATGAGTTTTTAGTCATTAAATAAGCCAAAGAATTACCCCATTTCGTATTTACATGATATTTAGGAACACCCTGTATAATTGAATGTATACCTAATTTTTTATGTTTAAAAAGTTGTGTTAATAGAAATTACGAATATTTTTGTTGAGTTTAATTTATTAGTGTGTAAAACTGCAAAAAACGAACACCTCTAGAATCTTATGTACCTATCTATCGGCCTGTCTCTTCAACTGACTTGCTTCCTCACAAATAGTATGAGTGCCCTTTGGAGTAAAATAAGTTATCAAGAAATGAAGGTTTTTGGTCGAATATTATCTAGGAAAACTTTTTATAGCTAAAATTACAGACTCCTTAATAATGCCTGAAGGATTTCATTATTATTTAAGTTCAACACACTTGTAAGGTTGCACACATTAGAATAATTTTAAATATAATGGGTATGGATACAGGTATAGTACCTATACGTTTTTTGTATATGTGTAGTTGAAAATTATGTCATACATTGTTAACTACCTATCAAATTGCCAATTCGGTTATGACTTGTAATAATATTATGATTATCATTTACAAGGATATTTAATATTCATACACGGAAAAAAAGGTTTCTTTCAATCAAAGCAAACCGCCATAATTTAAGGACCTCTTGATTTCGATATGAGTCGAAGAACTGTGGCTTTGTATGTAGTAAATAATTTCTTTGAAAATAATGTCATACATTAAGAAAATAGGTATTTAAAACAATATATTTTGATTTCTATTGGATCAGCTAATCCGGCTTTATACGAAGGTTCCCATGTCCTTGTACTATGAACTGAAACTCTTGTGTCAGCAGGAATTAAAGCACTTGGTTACACTCAAGAAGTCTTTCAAGTCCTTAATGTAAAGAACGGTAATTTAGTTTCTATCTTTTAAAGTCTTTAATTCAACCTTTAGAAAATTTCGAATAAACTTTTAAAATATTTACTTTAAAAACTGTAGATTATCAAATTAAGAGCTTGGAATCCTTCATAAAAATTTATATAAATCCTTAGCTCTAGGTTTGAAATATTTTAATTAATGATATTGTTTTTTTTAAAACAATGATTCGGAGACTTTCTTTTAAAGGATGCGTGGTTCCTTCGTTACAGGATTCGGAGTCTTTCTTTTAAGAACAAAACCTAGCAACGCCTTCGCCATTTCGTTTATTTTTCGTTTTTTCCAAAAAGCGACCAAATACCCCTCTTTGGGCAGCAATTACCAACAGTTTTAAGTTAAGAAAAATTAAAATTTGTAAAAGAAAAAAAAGAAATTTTGTCAAATTTACGCATATATAAGTCTTTTTCTGCTTTTATTAATTTATAAATTCAACTTTTTTAACGTAAAACTGTAGGTAATTGTACTCCAAAGAGGAGTATTCGGGCAATTTTTGGATAAAACGAAGATGTAACGAAATATTAATGAAAAAACGAAATGGCAAAGGCGTCACTAGCGTTTGCTCTTAAAGGATGAGTGGTTCCTTCGTTATTTCATTTTCCATAATTATTGCATACTACACATTAACTACACGAAAAATGATATATCCACTGAAACAGCATTCCTTAAAAGTTAGGGACCAATTTAAATCAAATTACAAAATACATAAAAGCATATAAGAAAATTCTACAGTAATTTAGGCAAGTATATCACCATTTAGGATAGGTCAATAAATAAAAAAAAGTGTTACTAAAATACTTATCCTATATTTGTCAAAAAAGTGTAAAACGAACAAAAAAAAAGCTAGTTATGATATAACAACAAACAACAACGTTGATGTTTTAAATTTATTGAATTTACTTTTTTATCGTATTTAATTTACCACTGAAGAAAACAGGTTTAATTTACAACAATCTAAGGTTCATCATGGCTTAGTAATGTAATAAGTTTTATTATAGCCCTAGTGTTGAAATAGAACCTATTACAAAACCCTTTTTTAAACTGTAATATATGTACTTAACATTAAAAGTAGATAAATAGTACATTATATACTTAGGTTGAGAAGTGAGCTATTAAATAGCGAGCGCTTTTATATACTGAGGCGCGAAGCGCCGAGGGATATAATGTGCGAGGTATATAATAGCCTTCTCAACTGCGGTATATATAGAATTTTTTCTACTACTAACAATAAAATATTACATATTTTAATTCCTTTAAATCTTTATTATAACTTTCACCTAATTTTTTAAAAAAATTGAAAATCAAGTCACTTAGGATTTTACTTGTCAAATGCGATCTTCTGTCAGTATGTAGAAAATATTCGGGTTAGATAATAATATAAAGTTAAAATTATAAAATGTCTGAAATTGAGAGTGAAGAATTGGAAATTTGTACCCCACCCGAGAGGCGGCAAATAGCGCACAGTGCGATCTGTTACCAGAGAAATCTAAGAAACTATACTTGAATGCATACGCGCAATTAATGGACTGGTGTGTAAGAAAAATTACAAGCGAAAATTGCAATTTTATTATAAATAAATTAGGTTTGTGTTTACTACCACAGAACCATTCCTGAAAGTATCTTCCCAATAAAATTATAATATTTATTGATAATTTAATCCTGTTTTCCAGAATTTCTTTGTTTAAAATGGTCAAAAAAGGCTCAAAATCAATAATATGTTAAAGAAACGGTAAGTTAAGTTATAAAATTGTCTGCAACAACCTCATTGAACAGCTGTTTTTCATTATTGACCTAGGAAATTTTTTATTATTATTATTAACCTAGGTGAAGAAATGTTACTTCTCGATAAAGGAATGAAGTAAATAATGACGATTTCTCAAGTAAGTAGTAGAAAAAATAATGTATACATACAAAATAACTATTAATAAACATGTTCTTGTGGAACCAAACTTTTTTTTATATTTTGAAGAAAGCAAAATTGAAAGAAATAAATGTCCGTCAATTTTTCATCAAGAGATGCAAAATACTTCGTGTCTCCAACAAACATGAATTATTTTGGCCACATGAATTTTTCTCCGTTGGTGGAACTATATGGGAGAGCATTTTACTATATTTAGCAAATACAGTAGTGCTGGTATATTATCATCTGTAATTAAAAAAAAAAAAATTATTAAGCCAGTGGCACCAGAACAACTTTCCTTTAGGGGAGTGCTTGAAAAATAAACTTTACAGGAGGTACTAATTTTTTTTTAGTCACTTGTGGTAGTCATTTACAGCCAAAAGAGAATGCGGCAAAACAATTATTGTTCTAAATTCTAATATAATAGGAATAAAAAAATGGTACAAATTTAACCTGAGATGGAGAGGTGACAATAAAGGCTTCTTTAGTAAGTGCAAAAATACATGTTCATAAAAAAAAATATATGAGCTGCTGGCAATTTTTTTTACCAAAAATGTTGCAAAGTAAAAAGGGTATTGCTTATTCTATAGCTCGCTTCATGGCAGCACGGCGCGTTCGCTCTATCCTCCCGTTGTTTATGATGATGACATTGAAAAATAAAATACTATAAAAAGAAGTACCGAAAATTTTCGAAAACAAAAATAGTTCGAAAACATTTTTTCGAAACAACAAATTACGATTTTTTTTTCCAATACCAAAAAATAATATGTCATTGTAATGATAGGTAATTTTTTTTTCGGAAAACTTTTTTGATAATTTTTGTTTTTGAAATTTTTTTGTTTTGAAGTAATATTTTAAAAAGGCCATTTTCATTTCTCCGGCAGCCGGGACACCAGCGCAAGGTTTAAAAATACAATTAATACAATATAATCTATAAATCATACACCACTAATAAATAGAATTATGCTTACCTTGGAACTTTATTGCGTATTTACCCATATCCCAACTTTGTAATAAATTTTTCATTTCCATACTTATTTCTATTAATTCACAATTCACACCCACCCCGACACAGTGCCAAATCTACTTTACGCGCAGTAATTAGATATATAATAATAAATCTGATTTAAAATATCATATTTTTATAAAAATACATTTTCTATGGCTATTTTTGCTATCTATTGTCACGTAAACGTAATGTGAACTCAAATAAAAAGATAAATATTTAAAAACTTCTGATTAAATACGTTTTTTACTGAATCCCGCTTTTTTCACTTAAAAAGTTCCAAAATCCCGACTTGGCCGAAAAAAAATATGGCAACGCTGACGTGGAGTATCTTTTTATATACAGTGACCGGCAAAGAGTTCGCAACATATGGAAAAAAATTTTATTAGCGGAATATTGAAAAATCTTTTTTAGGGGATTGGATGTGCATGTCCCATAACCTTAAAGTCGATTTTGACATACGTCACGTGACCAATGGTATGGCGGAAAAGTTGAAAAAACCAATATGAAATCATCATAAATCAGATAAGTTGATAAGATATCGAAAAAATTCCAGGAATAAAAAGTGTTTAGAATTCCATTAGAACCTTAAATGCAATGTTTGGGATATCTACTTAAAAAAAAACATAAAATTGAATATTTTTGTAAATATTTTTTTACCGAATTAAAAATTTCCATATTTTTCCTTTCCTAAAGCTTCATTAAAGTAAAACTGACATCTGGTGACCACAACTAGAAATATTCTTTTGTTTTTCTGACAATTTGGAGCAATAATTCAAAAAATTCGTTTACACTTGGATACCAGCTGTTGCAATAGTCTATTTCTAATAACCTTATCGATATTTTTTATATCGAAATATTCTATTATGTTAAGAAATCCTTAAATTCATTAATCCAAAGCAAATTTTATTTATAACCGTAAAAAATAATTTAAATTTTTATTAATTTTTAGATTTTTTAAAGATTTTTGCGAAATTCAAAATTATTTTTGACGGTTATAAATAAAATTTGCTTTGGATTAATAAATTTAAGGATTTCTTAACAAAATAGAATATTTCGATATAAAAAATATCGATAAGGTTATTAGAAATAGAGTATTGCAACAGCTGGTATCCAAGTGTAGGTAAACGAATTTTTTGAATTATTGCTCCAAATTGTCAGAAAAACAAAAGAATATTTATAGTTGTGGTCACCAGATGTCAGTTTTACTTTAATGAAGCTTTAAGAAAGGAAAAATATGGAAATTTTTAATTCGGTAAAAAAATATTTACAAAAATATTCGATTTTATGTTTTTTTAAGTAGATATCCCAAACATTGTACCGTAAAACCTTACAACTTTGCCCAGAGGCCACAACTTTGCCCAGGCGGAAGGTCGTAAACAATATTTTATATTACAGCTCGGCAATACTGTAAAACTGTATCAACGGTTTCCAACGGTTCTAAGCAAGTTCTAAGTATGTTCGGTACTGATTTAAATGCGTGGGTAGTAGGCTGCTCTTCGGAATCAGGTAAGAAAATTTAGGTAGTTTTTTTACGGTTTTTAACATGAAAAGCTAAGGTCTGCTATGAGTTTATTATTCAATATTATTTAATGAAATTTGCTCCAGTTATACTTTAATGTTTTCTTGCCAACTTAATTTTGTTTAATTTGAGTTGCATGTATTAGCAGGAAGTCCATATCGGCGACAAAAAGAAATGGGCAATGATGTCACCCAAATTTCCGGTGTTTTTTTAAAATATAAATTAGTTAATTTGAATGCATTCTTTACACAAAATAGTAACAACAACAATAATAATAATACCTTATAATAAAAATAATAATAATAATGTGTTTTATTTATTTTTTCGCAGATATGGCACGTGGGAACAGAAAAAAGTTGGGGGTGCGGCGTTATAAACATTATACAGAAGAGACACTTATAAATGAGCCTGAGATTAAAAGAGGTCGACTTTTTTTAATGAAAACCTCGAAAGATTCAAAGTTTAGACTGAATATTACATAATATTTTATTTTGTTAATTTTTTTTTAGGGTAAGAATACGTATTACTTTTGTGTTTTGCATGTTTTAAGTAGAGGTAGGCAAGAATAAGTAACTACCTACCTACCTACTAAGTTTTTTTTGTTGAACAGTTAAACTGTTGTTGATTTGTCATTTTTGTGTAATAAAAAACTATTTTAAAACATATTTGTTTATTTTTTTAACTGCCATACACGCATAAAGCTTTTTAAAAACATTTTCGGTGGGCAAAGTTGAGTATTAGAGGTGTTAACATTGCTTTTTCGGCAATTTTAAATCAGTGGGCTAAGTTGAAATTTTTGCTTACAACTTTGCCCACCCCCTTTTTATTTATTTTTCGGGTACTTTCTCGAAAATTGGCCAAATAATAGTGTAGTTAACGATTTGTGACGCTAAAACAAAACTTTTGGTACAAACGCAATTTGCAAATAAAAATCTCCCAAAAAGATATTAGTCAAAAACAAGAATTTCATGGGCAAAGTTGTAAGGTTTTACGGTATTTAAGGTTCTAATGGAATTCTAAACACTTTTTATTCTTGGAATTTTTTCGATATCTCATCAACTTATCTGATTTATGATGATTTCATATTGGTTTTTTCAACTTTCCCGCCATACCATTGGTCACGTGACGTATGTCAAAATCGATTTTAAGGTTATGGGACATGCACATCCAATCCCCCAAAAAAGATTTTTCAGTATTCCGCTAATACAAATTTTTCCCATATGTTGCGAACTCTTTGCCGGTCACTGTATTATTGGAGATCTGTAATAATGGATAATATGATTTTGGCGTTTGGATTACTAACGGATTTGACAACAAAAGGTCTAAGTGGCCGGCCATTCAACTTGTAAAACGATCTGGTCTGCTGAGCCTACAACTGACTGTTGATCGTCCGATATCCAGTCATCAGTTTCATCCAAAATGAAAGCGCACAAACAAGCTTTTTGTATTAGGTGGTTAATTGTAACTGTTAAAAAAAAAATAAAAAAACACATACTACCGAAAAATAACATCGTTGATGGATTAAGGAGGGGGCAAAAAGTGTCAACAAAGCCAACAGCTACAGACTGATGCTGGCCAAAATTGAAGTATTATAGAACATATTAACCCTCAAGACAAGAACCCTTGAAATAAGTATCATTTTTCATACATTCATATACAGTACAGAACACTAGATAGAATGATAATTCAGACGTGGAAAAATTTATTAAAAACAAAAGGCTAATTTTTGCCCCTAAAGCGAGAGAGAATTAAATAGATTTACCATGCGAGCAAAAATTATTTGCATCAAAGAGGGCCTTGCATCTAAGGACGTAATAATTAGCCGTAGAGCCTAATACCTGTTGGGTGTCAGTAGCTACCTGAATTAACAATCAATCAGTTATTTCGTCATCTTTGACAGTCGTTACAAGTAATTTGATTCATCGCTACTTTTTCCAATTTCTTGAACAATTCACAACATTCATGGTTGAAGCGTATTTTCGAAACGGGGTTAGAGTAAATGGTGAGTGGCAATACAATTCGGGTCCATGGACGATTTTCACGAACATTTTTCTAACGTTGCTTTTATGCTTGGGATTTTTATCATTACCTGAAAAGAACCGTGGCTGTGTTTAGGGAAACAGGTTCTATATAACACAAAAAAAGGAGCACGACGACCATCTGTAAGAACAGAAGAATTTGTTGCAAATTTAGAACAATTACATGAAAGGATTATCCAAGAATGTGGTAACATTTCTCCAGAGATGCTGGTCAATACTTTCGAAAATATGAAGAGACGTGTGAATTTATGCTTGGCGCATGGCGGTGGCCAATTTCAGCAATTTATGTAATTATTTTTCTTTCTGTATATTCTTACTTTGTTAATTTTGTAAATAACAACAATAAATTTGTATTTGTCTACTTATTTTATTACTCATTAGTTCGGCATATCATGTCATAATATGAATTTGACAAAATTTTAATCTAGATTTGGTTAGATATATCGTCCCCAAATCATTGTGATCTAAACCAAGCTCTACGTTTTTTAATCCAAGCCCTCTTTGATGCAAATAATTTTTGATCGCACGGTATTAACTGTTGGTTCTTTGTTGCCAATTAATAATCTACTAAATAATGCGCATAAAGAAGTATTATTTGCTAAAAAAATTTAGGTAAAAACCATTGAATTGGTAAATTAGTATTGACATTAGCATTGAAACCAATGTCAATTGTTAATTATTCTTAAATTATGATTATTCGAAAAATTGCTGCTTATATTACACGTTTAAACTTTTGGAATTTGCTACATACATTTTTTATTGTCTAAATCATTTATAAAAAAGTAAAGTATAAAAGCCTACATTGGCGCAACCAGAAATTTAGTTCGGGGGGGGGGGGGGGGCTTTAACTTCACGCGCCGAAATTTTTTGGGTGCCACGCCCTTTTATGGGTAAAAATCGTATGATTGACAAGAGCGACAGCCCTCTAAAACTTCTGCAATAATACGCCGCTGGCCCTAACCAAATATTTATGAAAAAAAAATTAGAGATTTCATTTTAATTAGTAAAAATGTATTTAAAATAAGTAACGCATATATTAATCATACTAAGACTAAAACAAAACAAAAACCTTATACAATAAGTTGTAAGTAATCACTAATAATACTAATATTAAAGTAAAATTCTTCGTTTTGTTTTTGACTTTTCGTCCAGAATTTCTGCCACGGTAATATCAATATCGTGGTTCGCATAAAGAATTGCCAAACCATTTAATCTGTCCTCTTCCGTGGTGCTACGCAGATATGTCTTTAAATATTTTAAATTTGAAAAGGACCTTTCAGATGTGGCGGTTGTAATAGGCAAAGTTAAAAAAATTTGTAAAATCCTTTTTATATTAGGAAATATATTGGCATCACATTCGGAATACACTTTGTCCAAATCTTCCTTCAGTTTTTGTTTTTGCATTTTTTATACCACAGCTCAAGTTCAGCTTTTAACATCGTTTTAATGGAAAACTCTTCAAGGAAGGAACTGTGAAGGTTCAAAAAACATTTAAATTGACTATCAAAATCTTGATTAGCATATGGAAAGAGGCATTCAAAATTTTGAATTGTTTCTCGATGTTTTAAAAACCGATCCTCGCGATTTGCTATGAGGCCATCTAAAAGCGGAATAAAAATTGTTATTTTAAAATACTCAGCAGCGGATTCGGTTTTTATAACCAATCTTTGTGTTTGTCTTGGCGGTAGTCTAGGTACTCTGATTTTAATATCGTATTCCGAAAGTAGATCTTAAGCTTCCTTAAAAATATTTTGAAAATTATCATCTGCCAGGCCTCTTATTTCTTTAACTTGATCTGTTACGTCATTAGTTAACTGTAATGCTTAAAAAAGGTTTAAATCGACTGTTTGTAGAATTTTGCGGCATATATTCTTTCTGTACACATTAGTGCGATCACAAATTTGGAACTTATATAATGCTGGCCAGTAATCCAGATGCCTCAGTGGAAGTATGTCGGTCGGTCCATTCAGTCAGACGTAGTATAATTTCACTATTGATAACATGATTGATGTAAATTATGTGGCTGAATATAAAATATTAGTAAAAGGCGTGACATAAAAAATTGGTTTGCAATTAAACGAATAGGCTAAGTTCTAAGCTCGGGGGGGGGGGGCTACAGCCCGGCAGCCCCCCCCCCTGGTTGCGCCACTGAAAGCCTATATTAGCGTTAAGTTGTTTGGGCTGACATAGGAACTAATGGCCAATGGGGTCCACAACGTACAACGTGAAATGCAAAAAAGCTACATGACACAAGCTCGTTCGTGGCTTTTGTTACCTTTCTGGCTATTATTCAGATTTAAAACTAACGAAAAAGTCTCATTTAAACCTTAACAAAAAAACTGCTTTAAATTATGGTTTTAGTTCCAAAGAGATCAAAACAAAAAGAAATATCAAGGAGGATGCCGAGGTCTTCGGTCTGTACACTGTAGGGAAGGCGAGATGTGTGTGGTTATACATTTGTGTTGAAGATGTGGACTAAAAACGGTATAATGACTGGACAGCACAGTTTAATCATTTTAAGAGATGGACCATCTGCCTCTGATGCATTCGATTTCTGTTGGAATATTACAACTACAACTTCGGCATGGTATACCTTTGAGAATGTGAACCTTTAGTTGATACAAATATTTTGATGAGCTCTCATAAATTCGTAACTGTGGTGCTTTATTTATTACTGATTCTATAAAAAGATTATTAATGTTTCAGACCTTCTTAAATTACTAGACAGGCTTATATTATTTCTCTTCGTATTTTATACATTTTAATTCTTTAGAGCACGCCACATATCTTCTCTACGATTGTTTCTTGCAACAAAATCAAGATAACTCCTTTTCTCGTCATGAAGAGCAAAGGTGATTAGGTGTCTCATCTCTTCATAAGCCTTCTAATCTTATTTCTAGGACGTATGGACGAAGATTATGTTGCTTACAGAAAAAAGGAGATTGTGTTGTTGCATCCATAGTTCCATAGATAAATTCTATAATAGATATAGAATGGTCAAATCAATATTAACACGTTAACTGCCATCAGTACCCAAGGTGGAGTGTCAGAGATTCGTTAATAGAGAGATTTTGGAACTCTTATTTTAGCCTGTCGTTATCGTTATCCTTATTCTGAGCATGCGCAGTACTAAATCGAGACAGCGATTCCTTTATTAACGATAACGAGCTTCGTTAATTACGGAGATATAAGGAAGGCTATCGTTATGGTTATTCTTATTTATACCTTACATTTTTGTACCTTTTCGTCCTTTTCCATTGTTGATTGACTCATGTCATAAAATAAAAAAGGTTATGTTTGCATCTGTCAAATTATTTATTTTTAAGACGTTCAAAATCTATTCTTGTAAATAGAGAGATTTTGGAACTCTTATTTTAGCCTGTCGTTATCGTTATCCTTATTCTGAGCATGCGCAGTACTAAAACGAGGCAGCAATTCCTTTATTAACGATAACGAGCTTCGTTAATTACGGAGATATAAGGAAGGCTATCGTTATGGTTATTCTTATTTATTTTTGTACCTTTTCGTCCTTTTCCATTGTTGATTGACTCATGTCATGACTTTGATTGTTTAAAAATGAATTGTTTAGAAATAAAAAAAGGTTATGTTTGCATCTGTCAAATTATTTATTTTTAAGACGTTCAAAATCTATTCTTGTAATTGTCACCGTAATCGTTATCGTTAATAAAATTAACCATAACACTGTGTTTTACTGTTGTTATTTTAAGCGTTCCAAAATCTCTCTAATAACGGCCGCGTGACATTACGTAATGGTCTCAGACATTCAAATGATTTTGGGCTTTGGGCCGCGTGAACCCACAGATAAGTCACAGCAGCATGTATTTCTTATGGAGGCGAGAAAGTAAGGCCGGAAAAGGCAAAATATACTTTTAGCCTGTAGACTTGTGGGTGGGTCCACGTGGCTGCAACTTTAGGGGTTAAAAATGCAAAATGTATAAATGGTAATTTTTATTTATAAAAAAAAAAATTATTTATAAAAAACATATTTTCTTTAAATATTTCTTGGAACTAAAAGAAAATTTAAATGCAAAAATTATTTTGTACAATTGTGTAACTCAAAGAAAAAAAGGCATACAATATTTTTTCATATACTGAGAACATCGAAATTTGGTCCGTGGATATTTCGCCTGTGCATGAATGCGTCCAAATTCCTCTGTTAGTTTTTCATAACATCTGACGCATCTTTCTCTATATTTTCTTATTTCTACATCTATCAGTATTATTATCATTATTATACCTACTTTAGCGAACAACTCACCTGCCAATTTTTTTGTGAACGACGTTTTTTTTCGTAGCTCATTTTTTTGTATAAAAAAACACACTTTATAAACTAACGTTCCACACACCAATTTATTCAGACTAACCTCTAATAACTAACTAACGGCTTAGCGTAACATGTCCAAGCATGATACAAAGAAAGAAGAGATAATTATATGACATTGCGCATGTGGGCGGAGCCAAATCGACAGCCGCTTACGTCATGTGGTGATAATTTTCTGGCGGGCTTTGTATAACCTACGTTTGGTTTTATGTACTATTGTTATTATATGTTATACAGAAAGAGGTTTTTAGTGTTTTCTTGGATTATTATTGTTGTTTGTTAGGGACAATTAGTTGTTAATATGCGTTGTGCAGTGGCGTTATGCATAAGTGACAATATGACAAAAAATTCTGAAAATTTTTTCGTTTTCCAACTGACCCAAATCTTCAAAAAATTTGGATGAACGTTGATGATACAAATCAATGTAAAATATTTCAAATTTTAGCTTAAAAAAATTGTTCTCTTCCTCATAGGGGAGATACAAAAGTTTAATTTGACGAAATTGGTTTAAAATAATAAACTGTTATACCTATGTGTTCCTTATTTTTTAATAATTGTTAATGTCCCTCTAATTACTATTATGATAATTACCAGTCCTAGTATATTTTTTTAAATGTCTGAATGAGTTTTTTACATCCTTATCCTTGGTCAAATTATAGTCAAATGCAGTGGCGGACTGGAGCGGGTGGCCGGGTGGCCATCGCCACCGGGGTCAGAAGGCCTTTGGGGGCCAATTGGTCCAAACATTTAAACAACAATTTTTTTTTTTCAAAAAATGTTGGGGCCATTGAGGCCATGTAGCCACCGGGGCCAAATGATTCCAGTCCGCCCCTGGTCAAATGTTAACAATATAAATTTATAAACAGACACCTCCAAAAATATTATCGTTACCTATTGCATAAAAAAAATCTTAATAAGCAAATTAATTGATTTTGGTCATTTAAGGCTCGAAACTGTTCTAAAAATGTTTAAGACTGCACATTTGTACCTACCTATTTTTTTTTCAAACAATTTATTGCTTAAGGTGGAAGGACCAAAAAATAAAGGTTATTTTTTTATGATTTTGTAAAAATAAATAAGTAATTGTAATCATTTAAAAGATAGAATGTATGTCAGCATAAAAAGAAAATTATTTTCATTGATACCAAATATATGCTCAATTTTAACATTTAACCCAAGAACATCATGAAATACGTTCTGATTTATGAACCTCTATCCTTAAAGTACTTAAAATAATATGCACTTAAATCTTCCAAATCAAAAATTGCAAAATATGCAGTAAAATTTCTATTTTTAACGGCTAATCCTATGTAATTTTAAGTCTCGTTAGCACCACATGACGTCATTGCGCGGACCGGACCGAATTGGGAATACGATCGATCATATCTTTCTTTCTTTGTATCATGATGTCCAAGCCTGTTTGGCCCTTTTCACATGACCTTGTCCGCAAGCACTGTGACTCCACATAGGTCTTAGGGATGTTACGGAATAGCTTTTTCTCGTACCTAGTTGGACCTGTACCTATTCCAAACCCGAACCTATTCCAAATACCTATTACAGGTCCAAACTATTCCAGGTCAAACTTAAACGCCGCTCCGCCGATTGGCGCTATTCCGGCTGCATGGCCGACACGAGTTTTTAAAGAAGGCCGCCAGAACTCCAGCGTGGCCAGCACTGCCCAGCAGTTTCCGATTGTTCGAATTAAATTTCGTTATAAATTTTTGTAACAGATTAATATTTCTCGCACCAGACTTTTTTGGAAGATTTGATTGTAACGGAGGCCTATTATTTAAAGAAACATGAAGAATAGGCATAGGTACATCCACCATATGTTGCCTTTTTAATTAATTCCTCATTGCTGGTTGCATATCCCACATTAAATACTTGTTGCCCAATAAATTATTACAATATTTTTAGAAATATTTATTATTTATTACTATTTCCCTTTATCTTTATTTAGTGAGATTATTTTAATTATTGCAATGTGCTTGTAATGGCAACGTTTAAAATTCTCAACTGCAAATTCGCCATATTATAAACATATTATATGAATTTAAAGCAAAACCTGTAGCCGTTCCATTACCTATATCGTACCTGTACCTGACAACTTAAAAAAGGAATAACAATGAAACCAGAGAATCAAACATGTGACAGTGCCAACGGACCTGGAATAGGTACCTAGTAATAGGTAATAGGTACGCGGAATAGGCAGATGATACCTATTCCAAAAGAACAGGTCCAGTTCCACTGTAACACCCCTAATAGGTCTCCCGAAAAATGCTATTTGGAGCCGCGTGTACCCAAGGCAAGGTCTCATCAATATATGTATGTTCCAGGCAAAAATTAGGTTAGTCATTACCAAAAAAATCAAAAGCTGCTCCATTAAAAACATTTTCTTAAAAAAAAAAGATATAACGGCTGGTATGACTGGATTTTTTTTACATTACGGCAGTCAACGTGTTCACAAACAGGATTGTTTATCAGCGCCATCTGTCCCACTGGCTCCCACTATTCAGCTAGTTCGAATAATTGAGAATAGAATAATTCTTTGTAGTATGAATTTTAATTTAATAAATAAATATCAAATTTCCAAAAAAAAAAAATGTTCACAAAAATACATATTGAATAAAAAAAAATTAACAAAAAAAGCATTTTTCATAAAAATACAATGGTAAGCCGGCTTGTAACTCGAACCCTGCATAAAGGCGCATAATGACGGTCAAGCAATAATTATTGTAGTATTTAAAAATCCTAAACTACTATTTTCGGTGATTTAACAGATCCCCTGCATTTGATTTTACAAAAACCCAGTCAAATGCAGTGGCGGCTAGTGACTAGTGAGTCATGGGGAGGGGGGGGGGCGCTGGCTTTAAATTAAAAAAAAATTAAAATGTCTATTATTTTCGAAAGTACGTGTCTGTTTTTTCTAACTTTCTCGTTGTGAATTTTAATTTCATCAGCATAAGCACTACTTAAACAAGTTAAAATATTAGTTTGTCCTAACATCTCAAAACTTACCACATTATAACGATGTTTTGCACTATTTTCATGTTTTTTATTTTCTCTGAAAGATGTTTTAAGTCCTGCACCCCATTTATAGTCCAATTATCATCCCCAAAAAGAAGACACAGGAAAAAAAAAAAAAAAAAATTGTCCTCACAACCGCATATCCAGGATTTTTATTATATATTTATTTGTCAAACTTACGCGTAAACTGTGCCTTACTTTTACATTTTTATTGCACTTGTACTATGTTCAATGTCTAGTGGCCGCCCTGTATTTTTTAAATCAAGTTTTTCACTTAAGCTCAGAGAACTAAACACAAGCTTCTGTAAATCAATGACCTTCATATTAGACGAAATTTTCCAACTTTATAATGTAACTAATAAATAAATTAAAACAAATAAATAAACAAAATGTGAGCGGCATCAACAGGTCGAATCGCGAGTCGCGAACAGCTGTTGGGCGGAAAATTTTGAGCTCCTCGTTGTGCGATATGTAGGTGACGTCACGCCTCCGTAGTCATAACGAGAAGTCGCGTTGAATCGGGACGAATAATCGGTCGCCCCGGTCGCCCGCCGCCGCACTTAGTATAATCTTGAGAGCGCGCAACTCGCTTGTCTATGAGTATAGCCTGCCCGCTGGAATAGGGCTATGTTTGGTTTGAATTATGCCCGCGCTTAGTATAACCTACCCGCTGGAATAGGGCTATGTTTTTTTTGAATTATTTTAATGGATTGCTTACATACATTGCTTTATTGGTTTTTTAAGGAAAGTATTTTTGGATTCTGTTTGAAATAATTGCAGGGAGGGCGGCGCCCCAGAGCCCTTCATTAACGAGCCGCCACTAGTCAAATGTTTGTTACATCGTGCATGTCAATATGCACAACGTCTCCATCTAGGAGGATCACATAATCTATATGGAGAAAATACAGAATAAATGGTGTTGCACTAATTGCAAGGCCAAAGTTGAGCTTCAAGTGAGGACTGATAATGCGCGAAAAAGTATTGGGATACCTGGCGGACAGTCAAATGAGGATCTGGTGCAATCAATAAGAGAATTGAAACTGGAGATACGTGACTTAGTAACGGATATTAAGTTCTACGCCGAGCAATACGACGAGCAAAAGATTAAAAATGAAGAGTATGAGCGGGAAATAAAGAATTTGAAAACGGACAATGAACGATTGAACACTGAAATTAACAAGCTGAAAGGAATCGCATCTCGACAAGACAGGGTAGGCAGAAGTGCCAATCTTGTCGTTGTGGGAGTCAAATATGAAGTTGAGGAGGGGATAAATGTACCACAACTAGTAATATAAAAGGTTAAAAAGGTTCTTAAACATGTGTGTCCAAATTTGAAAAGAAGTGATATTGTATTAAAACTCGCCAACACTATGAAAGCAAATTGTCAAGTAATAGTTGAATTTAAAAATAAAAACGACAAGAAAGCATTCTTGGAGGAAAGGAAACCAAAGGAAAAATAACTACCGCCAACTGTGGGTTACCCGGAGAGAATTCAGCTATCTACTTCAACGAAGACCTATCATTGGAGGAACGTAATCTCTTCAGAAAAGCACGGGAACTAAAGGAAAAAGGGTTTAAATATATGTGGGCAAAAAATGGTAATATTCTGGTTAGACTGAGTGATGATAGTGCAATTATGAAAATAAAAGAGGAGAGCGATGTAAGTGGTTTGATGAATCACTAAAATAAAAAATATTTTACTAAAACTACGCATGGAAATATCCTATTGCTGCTTAACTACTAACATGGCTCTGTACGATATACTGCATGGATGATTATCACTCGGTTAACACAGTTAATTGTGATAGCTTGGATAAGGTAGATTTTCTTGAGAACTCTAAGACAAATTTTAATATTATCCATTTTAATATACGTAGCATAAAAAAAACTATGATAATTTGGTTGCTTTTCTTGAATCAACTAAGGTTGAATTTGGGATGATCGTACTCTCTGAGACTAACATTGTGCATGATCTGAACAGTTTTGGCATGGATGGGTTCGACATTTTTTATAATAATAGTCAGCAAAATAAGTGCGATGGGACCATTGTACTGGTTAAATCTGTGTTGTCGCCAAGTTTTGAAATAGTTCAGGTAAGGAACACAAAATTCTTAAGAACTGTTCTCACAAAAAATAATGTTCAAATTGGTGTGACTGCTGTGTATAGATTGCCTTCTTTGAATGCTGATGAATTTGTAATCGACTTACGAACTCTTCTTGAGAGACAGGTAGCGAAAAATCCTAGAGAAGTGTTTTGTGGTGATATAAATATAAACTTGATGGATGATGGTAATGAAACAACATATAATTACTTAAATTGTTTGAATGGATTGGGATATGTGAGTCTGATAAATTCTACAACTAGGCAAGATCGCTTGTCCAGGTCATGTATCGACCACTTTTTTGTATGCAATAGGCTTGGTGACAGTAGCATTAGGTCTGTTGTCTTAAATTGCGGCCTTACTGACCACTTTCCAATATTACTAAATATATAGACTTCAAGACTGCGAATGGTCGATTTACTGATGAGGGTAACAATTCGCCCTTACTGATAAAGAGATTAGACTGCATAAAATTACAAAATCAGATTAAGGATCAAAACTGGGACTCAGTTTGCGGTATTGACATTGATTTATGTACTGACAGTTTCATTAAAATATTGAATAACTGTATCACCAGCTCGACTGAATTAATCAAAATAAAGAATGTTAAAAAAAAAAAGAATGGATCACACTAGGTATAATTACGTCTATTAAACATAGAGACAAACTAAAAAAAATAGCCGATAGGGCCCCGCAGAATATTGAAGCAATAGAAAGGTTTCGTAGGTATAGAAATAATCTTACGAATCTTATTAAAAAATCCAAATATATGTATTTCAAGAATAAGCTAGTTCAGTGTAGGAACGACATTAAAAAAACATGGGAGGTTATTAAGAATTTGACTAATGACACTAGAAAATGTAAGGGAATATCTTTAATTAAGAATGAAAACAAACTTGTTTATGACAATCTGGAAATTGCTGACATATTTTTGGAATATTTTGGTACTATAGGCAAAAACTTGGCTAATAAAATAAAAAATAACAACTATAGGTTTCTAAATAAGCGTATCTCAAACTCTTTGTTTTTTAATCCAATAACTGAAAATGAATTAATTTCCACTATTAATTCATTAAAAACTAAAGCATCACCTGGTGACGACATTATTCCGCCAAAATTACTAAAGGATAATCATATTTGCCTTCTGAAACCACTCTTACATTTAATAAATTTAATATTTGAAAAAGGTAAATATCCAGAAACCCTAAAAAGGGCTGTTATTGTTCCAATTTACAAAACCGGGGATAAGTTGAACAAAGAAAATTATCGACCAATTGCTATGACTAGTACAATTAGCCGGCTATTTGAAAAATGTATAAAACTAAGGTTAGACAGCTTTTTAAATGCGAACAATATTTTATCAAAGTCTCAGTATGGGTTTCTGTCAGGAGTAAGCACGGAGGAAGCTATGGTGCACGTCACAGATTATATATAACATAACTTCCACTATCCACTTTACACGCTTAAATTCACTTTACGCGCCTAACGTTTTTGAGAAAAAAGTAAGGCCGATATTGAAAAATGGCTTTAAGAAAAATTGTTTGGTACAACATTCTACACTCGGGAAAGTTATTTTGCTTTTGACCAATAAAGAATTGTTTAAGATATTACAAAATTACTAAAAATAAAAAAAATTTCTAAAAAAAATTTTGGGAATATTTTCGATCGTCATTTACTTTTCTGAATGGGGTATTTAAAGTAGAATTTATTTTCTAAATACCAATTTTTATTTTTTCTTTTCGTTTGACCAGCAAAACGTTCGGCAATTTTCATTGTGGTAAAAGGGGTTACTGCTCTTAATGCATAGAATCTTAAAAATCAAAGCAGTCGACTATCTTAAATCTATCGGTTTAATTTCAATTAAACGATTCTATCACTACGTCGTGCCTCTATAATACAGTACAATTATTGACTTTTTCCTTAGGTATTACTTTTTGTTGCTGCTATTTTTAATATTTAATTACTTTCAGTGGCGGCTGGTGCTATTTCATGATGTAGGTATAACTGACAGATATTGAAGGTGATCATTGTTTTAAAATGTTTAACATAATAAGCAGTTTTTTTGTTCTTTCCATGCTTATCTACCGTGCGAGCAAAAATTATTTGCATCAAAGAGGGCCTTGCATCTAAGGACGTAATGCTTAGCCGTAGAGCTTAATACCTGTTGGGTGTCAGTAACTATCTGAATTAACAATCAATCAGTTATTTCGTCATTTTTGACATCGTTACAAGTAATTTGCTTCATCGCTAATTTCTCCAATTTCTTGAACAATTCACACAATGGGCTTTACGGAACAGCACAAAACATTCATAGTTGAAGCGTATTTTCGAAACGGGGTTAGAGTAAATTGTGAGTGGCAATACAATCCGGGTTTGTGCATGGACAATTTTCACGAACATTTTCCTAACGTTGCTTTTATTGCTGGGGATTTTTATCATTGCCTGAAAAGAACCGTGGCTGTGTTTAGTAAAACAAGTTCTATACAACACAAAAAAGGAGCAGAAAGACTATCTGTAAGAAGAGAAGAACTTGTTGCAAACGTTCGTGAAATAATGCAAAATACGCCAACAAATTGTATAAGACGCCTGTCCCAAGAAGTGGGAAGATCTTATGGAACATGCAGGACTATTCTTAAAAAGCAGCTAAATTTATTTCCTTATAAAGTGCAAGTATTCCAAGAAATACAAGCCGCAGATTTTGAAAGACGCAGGAATTACTCTCAACGGTTTACCCAAAATTTATTGGAAAGAAATGATTTATTAGACCTAACATTTTTTTCGGATGAAGCCTGGTCCCACCTCTCCGGTTATGTGAATTCTCAGAATACACGCATGTGGAGTAGTAAAAATCCCCATTTTTTTGTCCACATTGCACCCTCAAAAAATTGGTGTCTGGTTAGCTGTTTCCCGAAGAAAAATTGTTGGTCCTATTTTTTTCCATGACACAGTTACAGCACAGCGGTATAGAGGCAATATTTTGAATTCATTTGTGAAGCAATTACTTGAAGACGAACTACGTTTTGAATATTTTCAACAGGACGGTGCAACCGCCCATACAGCCGCCGAAACTATTACCTACTTACGCAATTTTTTCGACGACAGATTGATCAGTTTTCGATCAGACATTGAATTCCCACCTAGATCACCTTGTTTAACGGTTATGGATTACTTTACACACCAGTTGCAGATTTAGAACAATTACAAGAAAGGATTATCCAAGAATGTGGTAACATTTCTCCAGATATGCTGGTCAACACTTTCGAAAATATGAAGAGACGAGTAAATTTATGCTTCGAGCATGGATGGCGGTGGCCAATTTCAGCAATTTATGTAATTATTTTTTTTTAAAACCGACCAGAAAATTTACACTTTCTGGACAATTTTTCGTCTAGAAAATAACGTTTTTCCGATGACATTAGAGTCCGGAAAAGATTTTTCCGGTCTCTAATGTCACTTTTCCGGTCTCTAATGTCACTGTCACCGTGTTTTTTGTTTTTCCAATCGCTCTTTGATAATACAAGCTACCTTGATTTCGTTATTATGACAACAACATTTCGATGTATTGTCGAGTGACAGTTCGTTGATTTTTAATTTTGTTCTTTATGTCAAACTTGTTTCGGGTAGATTATAAAATATATCGAAGTGTCGGTCTTAAAAAAAATATTGTACGTCACGCAACCGAAAATTAGTGTTTTCCAGGTCTCTCCAAGCTTCCAGGACTAACCTATGGCTCGCCCTGGAAATGCTTGTCTCGACCTGAAAAACACTACTTTCCGGTCTTGTAACGTAAACTACTATTCTTTTTCTTTCTGTATATTCTTACTTTGTTAATTTTGTAAACAACAAAAATAATTTGTATTTGTCTACTTATTTTATTACTCATTAGTTTGGCATTTCATGTCATAATATGAATTTGACAAAATTTTAACCTAGATTTGGTTAGATATATCGTTCCCATATCATTGTGATCTAAACCAAGCCCTACGTTTTTTTAATCCAAGGCCCCTTTGATGCAAATAATTTTTGCTCGCACGGTATTTATTTCTTAATTTTAGCTTAGCAGCCCTAATCTAGGACTTTTTTGTTTTACGTCTTGTGATAAAAATTATCATATTTTTTTATATATTTTTGAGCTGTTGCGATTTAAGATAAACGAGGAAAAAACGTCATATGTTCTGATGACCCGGATTATGGCTAGATTTCCATTTTGCTCAATGTCATTTATTTTATATTACTACACCTAAATAATTAACATATTTAGTAGCATCGTGGCTTTAATCTATGAACTACCACTGACTGAAATATCATTTTAATATATTTTCAATGACCCCGGGCATTCAACCAAAAAACAAAGTCAATGCTAAACTTATTGCACCTTTTGTATTCGCGTTTTTTTTCTAATTAGGATTGCTAAATTTTTAATTTTAATAACATAAATAATTTAATTTCATGAATCATAACAACAACAAAAAAAAACGTTTAACACGTTTTGTTATTTATATTTTATAAATATTAGATACTTAACAGGAATCTATTGCAAAACACAGATATTAAAAAAAAGGTGATTAATTCAGAACCTACTAGGGTAGATATAAGTTTAGTAAGGAATGTTTACCACATGATATTATGTAGGTACTTCGTATTCGACCAATAATAAAGTCATCAACCTTGCCTTTTTATTTGACTATATTTCTATTAAAACTTGTATATTTGAATAATTTAGGACGTCGCGTCGGTTACATTTTAAATATTACTAGCGTGTACCCGGCCTGCGTTGCAGCCCGGCATTATACGACGTGAGATAATAAGGCGAACAAACCCGAACAAACCTCAAACTCAACCGTTGGCCGGCCCGTCCACAATTCACATCCATGCATAAAACATAGTCTGTCTTCGTCTATTCCAGCTTCGGATCGATCGTTGGACGGGCCGGGGACCGGTTAGGTTGGGTTTGTTCGTTCTCCCTACTCTAATTTATCAGTGTTTCTCTATAATATTATGCATGTATTATACATAAAAACCTTCCTCTTGAATCACTCTATCTATTTAAAAAAACCGCTTCAAAATCAGCTGCGTAGTTTTAAAGATTTACGCACATATAGGGACAGGACGGGCAATAGCGACTTTGTTTTATACTATGTTAAGATAATATAGATATTGGAATGCCTGTTTTGCATAAATATTTTCAAATATTTGATATATGGTAAGCTATTTGTACATAAAATATGTTGCATATAATACGGATTATGTATGGAAAAATAACAATAATATTATGTAGAACTGCAAGTCTTGCTCACTGTCTGCCTTGACAACATCATAACAGCAGCTGAAACAAATAATAGGCACATACCAATATGCAAATTTATTTAAACACAAAGGATCTAGATTAATAATCCTGAAGATGATCTAATTTAGGTCGAAACGTCGATTATTACCTAACTTGATCTTCTAAGTTGTATAATTGGCCAATATCCAACCAACTCTACATATCGAAACTGAACTGTAGTCACTAAACTGAAGAAAAATAACACTTATATTTGAAATGAAATTATAATTTTCGGAAGCAACCAACCTATATCGTTTTTAAAATACACAAGTTTTTCTTGGAAGTTTACAATTTTTTAACATCGATGCCTAAATGAGCTGTAAGACCCACTTCTCTCACAATATTAAGGGTTAACTAGACTTTTTAGCATAAATGGTTTTTATAGATTTAAGGATCTTATTAAGTAAATGAAATCCAAATTTTAATTTGCCAACGTTTAAAAAAAATTGTTACTCAGGGCTCCGAAACAATAGGATTCTTCTTGAGTTTAATTTTGGTTTTATTCAAGTATTCTTTTTTCATTCTAATCCAAAAATAGGCGTAGGATACTATTTTTTTAAAGTAATATTAATAATAATGATTATTTTTATTATTTTTTTTTCATAGTTTTTGTTGGTATTGCTGGTATTTTTTTTACAGTACAGAGAAGAAATTTATCTTAACGTGTACCTACTGTTTAGAAAATCCGTACTGTAGCAAGTTTGAAGAATAACGCTCTTCTGAATTTTTTGGTATAAAAACCCTGAAAGGCCTATTTTTCCAAAGTTGAGCATAACGTTAGCTTCCTTTATCGATATTATTATTCGAATTATGGCTATTTGTTCAAGCTTCCATATAATTTTTTAACTCTATTGTTAAATTTGGGTACCTACTTGGTTTTTTCCCGTTTCGATTTTATAGAGGTTGTGTTAGTTTAGTGGACAACATTTATCAATTATAATAGCTATTTATGTGTGAAAATAACTCGTTTTAGGCACGTTTTAGGCGCGTTAAAGTAAAACTTTTCACACTGAAATGGGTGTGAAAAGCCTAACTTTTCACACGCTCGTAGAAAAAGCTTTTTTGTTGTTCTTGTCAATTGGAGAATATCCGGGTGGTTGTGGTCTACTGTTTTATCCATTGTCCGGTTCCGGTATAGCAGAGATTTTAGAGGAGCTTCAAGAACTGGTTCTGGTTAGTATAGATAGCATGCATGGTGGGAGGTTTTCTTTTAGGCCTAATTTATGAGCTAGTTCTTTGTGGATGATCTTTGCCACTTCGTTACCTCCAGTGGCGTAGCGACAAATTATGCCCCCCCCCCCCCCCGTGGAAATTGTGTTAGGTCTTCGGCCCCCTCGGGGCCATAGCAATAGGCTCTTTCGGGCCCCCCGCAACTGCGGGGGTTCGCGGTAGTAGCGCTACGCCTGGTTACCTCAGAGTTATACTATGGTATGTGTAGTAAACCAAGTTTTGAGCGAAACCAAAATGAAAAATTGGCTTTTTGTTAGAGTGCTATGGACAGACCTACACTTAAGAGAATTTAGGCCCAGTTAGTTTTATTATAATTATTACCGTTTTTTAGAAAAATATACACATATACTGTGTTTTTCTATATTTTGGGCACTAGAAAAAACACATAGATACAATTATGTAATTATATATTTTTATTAATTATGAAAACATACAACTCGGTAATGTTCCAACAAAACAAAATAACTTATAATAAGAATATTATCCAGAACTAAAAAAAAAATTTGTTAGGCAATATCATTTTTGGGAAGTATAGCCATGTAGTATGCCTTATCCATCTCAGGCATCCACTTAAACATGCTTTTAATAGCCTGAACGTTATTTAGGGGAAGTGACTTCATTAAATGAAGTGGTTCCTTAATAATTTCGTTCTTAGCGGCATTAGTTTTGGTAGTCCGATAATCACGAATTTTCTTTGAAAGGGTTTCTGGAAGAAACTTTTTAAAACAACCGTAGAAGGGATAATGCGGAATAATATTTACACACACTAACACAACGACCCAACCAAATAAAAAAACAAAGTTGTATGCGTATTATTTGTGACCATAGGAATAAAATAATATATAATTACAAAGGTGTATGTGACACATACAACTATGTCATTATAGATTTTAAAAATCACAAACGTGTAAGTTAGACATACCTATACAACTATGGGATAGTGGCGGCTTCTCCTATGAGGCAGGTGAGGCAGTGCCTCTCCAATAATTTTGCAAATTAAATAAATTACAAATTTATATTACTTTACTATTTGCATAAATATATTATATCCATTAGAATTAATGCCGTCAATCTTAACGCGCTTCGCTAGAAATATCATCTATCATCCATCTCATTTCTGCATGCGGTCGTATATGGTAGAAGCCGGTCTCGCGCTTCCTTGTCTTTTACGATCCCTTGCGTGTTTTGTTCTTATATCATCCATCTCATTTCTGCATGCGGTCGTATATGGTTAGAGGCCGGCCTCTCGCTTCCTTGTCTAGCGTATTAGTGAAAATATCCAATGTGATGTATGATACCCGTAATAGTCCAGTCGAATCTAGCTTTAAATAGCGCATAAAAACATTCTTCTGAGGCCAGCCTCAACTCTCTACATAAGAAATAAAAAGGAAAGAAAAACACAAAGTCTTCCTCCACAAATTTAATGGAAAGGATTCCAAGTTTTAAGGGTCTCAACATGCTTCGAACGTAGAAACGTTCATCTTCAGGAGACAGAAAGTTTTTAAAAAATATGCTGATGGTGTTAGCAAAAGAGAAACTGAAATTCAGAACCTTAATGGAGCTTTATGGATTTAAACTGAAGTGTAGAAGAAACATGAAATAAAATACTTGATAATGGTAAAACCATAGAGTGATTAAAACATAGTGAAGGGTTGTAAACCAACCAAATAAAATAGGGAGGATTTGGATCCTGGAGATTTGGATCCTGAAGATGAACGTTTCTACATTCGAAACATGTAGAGACCCTTAAAACTTGGAACCCTTTCCATTAAATTTGTGGAGGAAGACTTTTTGTTTTTCTTTCCTTTTCATACTTTTAACTCCACTTTAAGTATGGACTATTTCTTCTCTACGTAAATTTATTACGAACGCGAGGGGACTAATCTCATCTATAAATATTAACGCCGCGACACGGTATTTGGAGAAATACTATTATTAGATTAACACTATTAACAGGTTGTCCGTTGAAAGTTTAGAGAGAGTGCATAGTGCATTGTATTTTATTATAGTTTTCGGTAAATACTTTTGTGGTTTTCCGTACTGATTTTTGTGTTGCTTTTTTTCCAACAGTGGGCAGTGATTTTTCTAAAATATTAATATTACATTACTTTTATTACTTATTAGTTCATTTGTTTTGTGCTTACTAGCGAAAAATGGATTCAGCGGGACCTAGCACAGCGTCACAACTTCCCCAGGTAAATGTAAACATTCGCAATCCTACTTGTTATCTTGTTAATTTTTTAGTAAATGAGCAGAATTTTTCAAGTATTAATTCCTATGAAGATAAATTGTACCTACATAGTAAAAGAAGTAAAGCGACCTATTCCAGATTTGAGTAAACGTCTTGTTACTATCGGTGGGGTGGGTAAATCAAATCGGAGCTTTCAAACCACTTGGTACGAAAAGTACGACTGGCTTACTGGTAGTGTAATGTTAATCAAATAATTTTGCTGGCCGTGTATTCTGTTTGCAACAAATAATAGCGACAAAGTTTGGTCAAAATGTGGTTATAGCGATTTAAAAAACTTGTCTAAACTTTAAAATCTAACCTTGCTAAAAAAAATTGTCAACTGTGCCTCACCACTTTCAAATACCACGAGCCGCCCCTGCTATGGGACTCTAAAAATCGCAATTCACGTTGATACAACAATGTATTTCTGGTTGCCAATGACATATTATGATGTAACATACAACATTGTAATTCTCTGGAAGGCAAGTTTAAGGTACATACAACTTAGTAAGACCGAAAAGTCAATTTCAGAAAAAATGTGACATATAACAGTGTAACTCTGACACTTGGTTATGCCCCTTTAGATAAACGTTCGGTGCCAAAGCACAAATAGCCGTAATGTGTTGTATGGTTTCTCCAGGGAAACTGCATTTTCTACAGACATCGTCCACAATTATTTCAAGATGACTTTTTTATAATTTTTTGTTCTAATGATATGGTCTTGGTAGTCTTGGATAGAAATTATAAACCCCTCTTTATCGGCATGTAGCTGTATAACCAATTCCAACCAAAAGAAGTAATAATATTGCTAGTCTTCAGTTAGGTAATAACAATAAGTAGGAAAGCAGGTAGAATTAAATAAACTAATAAGTACCTACTAATAAACCTTTAAAAACTATCTATATTTTGGGGAAAATACAAACTCGGCACATGCCTCAGGTAGACATAATAAAAATAGTCAAACTCGGCACAGAGTTTCAAATGTCCCTTTTATTATGAATCGCTAACTCAAAATCGACAACTATTTCTTTCGGTACAAATTCAATGCCTATATGACAATTCTCTTTTATTTTAGACATGCAATGCATATATGACTTACCGTTCAAAAAACCATGTATGGTAAACATTTGGTGCAGTAAGAAAATGTACCGTCCATATAGATAGTTTTAGAGTCATATAAAAACTTTAAATTACTTCTAGTAGCGTGCCGTGGGTAGAGGGGCGGGGGGGGGGCGAGCTATTTTGGGGGCGCCCAACGATTATTGTTAGAAGAGTCGACAAGAGGCGACAGGTGACAGGTAACCAATGTTACCAATGGTTTCACTTAAAATTACTGGCAGAATGAGAGCAAAACGCTGACAATTACTGGTAAAGGGACTGCGCGGCAGGCAAAAAATTTTCGCGACCACGCCCAAAATCAAAAATTTACGCTGAGAAAAAATCCTAGGAGGGGTAATTACCGCCCCTGAACCTATAGCATCTGTATCTTTTTTTTTTTCCAAATACTAAATTCTGATTTTAATTTTAAAAGTAAGTCCTTATTTTGGGTATTTTGAAGTTTGCCTATGAAAAGTTATAGAGGTCTAAAAAATCCTGGGGGGGTAAACAAATACTGGCAAATTACTGGCATAAAGCCATTACTGGAAATATTACTGGCAGGCGTATTGTTTTACTGGCAAAAGCCAGTAATTACTGGCAAATCGGCAACGCTGCAGGTAACGACTCGAGGAGCGAGGAAAGCCAAGAGCGGCGGGGCGGCGCGCGCCGCGGCTAAGTATTGGACGAACCAGCGTTGCCAACCGCTCTTTAAAAAAATGTTGGTCAGGAAAAGGCAAAAATAATAAAAAGAGTAAAGACCAGGACTCAGATTGTACACTGAGAAAAAGTTATTTCTGGTGGCAATTAGGCGATTTTTAACATTTCCAGTATTGGTTTTTTAATTGGATAAATAAGATTATAGTTCACTACACTAAATTACTCTTGACATAATTTTGTAAAATATTTTTGATTAATTCGGGCAACTAAAAAATCGAATTGGAATATGGTTAAATTAACAAAAGTTTAATACAATCAATTACAGTTTACTAATATTATTTACTTTCAATTTTCTTAATAAATATTTTATTCAAGGAATTTAGATATTTGTTAGCATAGTATGCTATAAGAAATCTAGAGATTATAATTTAATACTGCAAATAAAACAGATATTCCAAAATAAATTTATTTTGCCAGAGTTCCGCGAACTAAATTTTACTGTAGGCAAGTTAGTTGGTGATTCCCAGAATTACGGCTCGAGTCTCAACGTGAAGACGACCGCGACGCGAAGCATTTAATTCGAAGCGCGCGGGTTGGTGTCGGGTGTCGGTATTTTCTTTTGTTTGTCTTCAGGTGGTCCAATTATAATAATACAGTTATGGATGAAATGGAGAAAATATTAAAACCTGGGGGTTACCCATGTTAGTACCTGTGTTTGAGTGTTTGTCGGTAAGTCATCAATTATTATACCTATTTTATTATCTAATATTTTAGTTGTTATCTACTTGGTAGGTATATGGTTCTAGAAGTGCCGCGCCGCGCCGGGAAGATGGTGTACATTATTATATGTATGTGTTGCGAATTGCGCTACGAAAATCCAACAATTTGACTAGATTGTCCAATGCGCACGCTGTATAACCGTACCAATTTTTCTACAAATAACATTTATTAATGCATTTATAAATACTCAATGGAATTTAAACCAAATTATTTTCAATAAGTACCTAAGTAGTTTGAGAAATCCTGTCTTAAATAATTGTATATAAAATATGGCTGCCAAAATAAATATGATAATAATTGTCTTAAACTTGACGATTATTTAAAATTTAATTTTTTAACCGAAAAATCAGAAAATGGTAAAAATAAAATAAATATGCACATAGCAATTTAAGTAAGTGCATTATACAGGGTGTTTCACGGTAAATGGAACGTTAGAAGATTATAGAAAACGGATCAATATCTCGGAAACTATTAAGTAAATATACTATAATAATATGCATTTTTATTAAAAAATAAACATAATTTTCCGTATAGAATATACAGGGTGGCTCATTAATAAGGGACGCCGGCTATAGATATCTCAGGATCCGTTAATCGGACGACCCTGAGAAAAAAAAATTACTGGTAAATCAGCAAAGTCCACCGCTAGAGGGCGTAAATCCAACCTCGGAGCAGAAAATATTGTTTTAATCAAAATTGTTTCAAGTGAACCTATATTGAAATTTATCTTTTGTAACCTACTGAAAATATCACAACTTTTTTGTATTTACGTTTTTTTTCCTACCTTGTCAAATAAAGGGGTAAACGTTGGTTTGAAAAAAAGTCAGTAACTTTTTTTTGGAATGACCGATTTCAAATAACTTTATTTAATTTTAAAGCACTTTTATGGGCGCTCTACTAGAATAATAACATTTTGAGTTCAGTTATTTTTCGTGTCAGTAGGTGGCGCTTTATGACAAGGTCGCAGATTTTTATGATTTTCTCGAAAATTTTAAATGGTATTTTTATTTTTCTCTAGGAAGAAGAGCATCAAAATATTACAGTTACTGGTGAAAACCACTGTCCGAAATGTTTATTCCTTATACAGTGTCCGGCAAAAAGTTGGACCCATATGAGAAACTTTTTTATTATTAATTTTCCGAAAAACAGTTACTTATTCTTCATAAAAAGTTCCGCCTGGTCTAAAACCTAAAATGTAACTATCAAATAATAAATTTTTCCAGGCGTATGCACGAGGTTTGTCAAAAATAAAGATTATTTCTAAAACATATTGTTTTATTTCTTACAATCTGATATAATTGCGCCAATAAAATAATATTATTCTCAAATGCATGCAATAGTTGACTAAATAAAATCAACATATTGTTATTATACAATTATAAATTAGTTTTAAAAAATATCTTGAGGGTTTAAAATGAATCTATAAATAATTGTTACAATAAAATTAACTTATTTTAGCACAATAATATATTATTTCTAAAACATATTGTTCTATTTCTTACAATCTGATATAATTGCGCGATATTATTTTTGGGATAATGCATTACTTTTGAGCAAAATTGATTTCGTTTTTGCAAACTATAGTAGGTATAGTTGTCACAAGAATATTAAAATCTGTTCAAAATAAAATATAATTACCACCAAGAATTAATATTCATTACATGAATTAAATCGTCATTGTGACAACAAAATTTTAATTTTGCTAAATATGCACTATCCAAAAATCAAATAAATTATAATTTACGCAATTTAATTTCTATTAAACATTTTTGGTATATATAGTTGTGGATCAATTAAACCTTTATTGAAATTCCAATTAAATTATGTAATTCTTTGAATTCGGTGATTTAGTTGCTCGTTACCAACTCGATTATTTAGTTGGATGAAATATATCTGGGTATTGGGAATTAACCTTTTTCTCAGTGTATGTAAGTTGAGTTTTGCGGTTGCATTAGGGCGCAAAGGGCGGGGGGGCAACTGCCTCCCCGTGCCCCCTATACGGCACGCTACTACTTCTACAGCTATAAATATCACCAAATTTTCAGACGAATCATTAACAATTAGGAAATCTTCATTTCTACTGGGTTTTGGTTAAAGTTGATTCAAAGCGTCATGGACTTCTGATATTGATTTTGGTAAAGCCGGTAATAATTTTCGGCGAGCTGTATAAATGTTTCTTCTTGCACAGTGTAGATCACTTGTTGTCAGATCGGTTAAAGATAAATAATTTTTAGCTACTTCCGTTCTAATTATTTTGGATGGGTTTTCTGTTATATCAATTTCAGCTTTTCTCTTTACACATTCCGTTAAAACTTGTCTTTGTAGCACACTGGTTAGTTCAGGTTCATGATTATGATTTTCACTTAAGCTCGTTATAATGTGACTTTTTGGCTCACCAATGGTGTGGAAATATGCTTTACATCTATCTTTAATGCACCTCCATTCTGTTTCTCCAGAAGCTAATTCTCGGTTGTGCTGTTTAAACTTATAGTTCTTGTATATAAACCAAGATGAGTTTTCCCCTTTGGCTGAACATTTAATTCAAATCAGAAAATGTTAGTAATAATTATTACGGGATTAGGTGCACCACTTTGTGCCGAGTTTGTAGTTTTAAAAATCTCATTAAAAATGCAAAGGGATTAAGACATTAAGATGTGCCGAGTTTGATGCCGCCCATATTTTGACAATGATTTTTGTTATTAAAGAGAAAGAAAGCCAGTTTCTGTTAAATAAAAATATAAAAATAAAAACGTTTAAGGGTAGTCTATACATTCCTTTGGGCATAAAAGTCAAGTTTTGGGGTTTGAAAAAGAAATTCTTATCTCCAAAGATAGGTAACTAGTAGCCGCAGAAATTGATGGTGGTCGAATTTAAAATTTCTATTTTCTTCAAAAAACGTTTTTTTATATTTTTACACCTTGAGGGCATGTAGGTGATGCCCTTAAGGCGTTTTAGTTGTAAGCTAGTGTCGAGAAAGAAAGAATTTTAATTTTGAAAAATTGATGGCTTATTTGATCATGGATTCACACACAATATACCTACATGCTACGAAACATAGGGTTTGATCAACTGTAAGATACTTTCCTTTCTTATTTCAAAGTCATTAAGTAATGTTAATGTATGGCGCTTTAAATTCTATATAAGTGTCAAATTACACGATAATTTCATTTAAAATAAACAGGAAACCCATTTATCAGTGGTTTTGGGATACGAGGAGAATAATAATTTAAGTTTGTAGAGTATGTAGAGACAGTGTTGTACACAGACTACAGAGTGGGCCGTAATACAACTTTTATTTTAACCGAATATTTTTATTTACTATTGTCTTACACATCTAATGATAAAAAAATAGTGTTAAATTGTATACATGTATATATTAGTAATTAAATAACCCAATACTTGGTCAAAATCTATTACTATGAGTTAGAAAAAAGCCAAGAGTTAACTAAGTAAATTTCGAATTTTTTGAAAAAATTGATATTATGTTTCGCTATCACAGTTGCTGAGGCAGAAAACAATTGGATTACCAAATTTATCTGTTTTATAATTTATTAGTAAAACAATTAACAAAAATAATATGAATACTTTACTTTGTTTTAATATCACTTTATTAATAAAATTTTAAAAATAAAGTTATATTATATCAAAGTAAAGTATTCATATTGTTTTTGTTAATATGCAATATCACAAAGTAACTGACTATACAACGTTAGTATAATAATTATTGAAATTATGTCTTACTTATACTTTGATACGCAGCATATTATGTTTTACAAAAATGTGTCCTTGATGTTTTATAATATTTTATCAAAAATTACATCACGTGCAACTATGAATTTTTCTGATTTTGGATAAAAAATCTTATATCCATTTGGCACATAACCCACAAAAATTCACTTGGATGATTTACTATCGAATTTGGTTCTTTTCGTTTTATTATGCACATAAGCTGTGAATATTTTTAAATTATTCAATTTTCAATAGAAATATATTTTTTTTTTCAAAAAAATAATAATGTCACATCCCATACGGTGTCTTACTTAATTTTACCGCATTTGTTGGTGACCTGTTCACCAAAAATATTTCTTGCCGTAGAAGCGTTTATCTAGATACTTGCTATAATATATGATGGTGTAGCGCACAAATGTGGTAAGTACAATTTTTGGTCAAAATGAGTTACATACGCCAAGCAATAGCTTGATATCAATACTTTCGCATGCACAAATGTGGTAACTGAATTTAATTATTTTTGGGCTAGTAGCTCCACCTGACACTATTGTAAGTCCTGAACCACTATGTGTGGTAAGAGTACTTAACACATTTGGCATTTACAATACAGGATTTTGTTACGTTGTAAGTACGCACACTAACCGCATTTGTGTTACTTAAATATTTATAACCTCAAAAGTGGTAAAAAGCAAAATTATACACTTAATGCTATACTTAGTATCGTAATATAAATTTAAAAATGTTAAGTTATGTATTTCTTTGAGTTTGATTTCAAAGTGTTTTTTTTTATTATGCTATATCGTAAAGTAAGCATTAGTTTATGACTACATACCTATGTGGTAAGTGCTGTAAATATTTAAAAAAATGATCGCTTGCTCCTATTCAAAACCATATTTTGGTACATGCGGTTTGTCCAGCGATAAATATGTAATATTATGTATATATATGTAATAACATCCTACCTATACAACACAATCGCAATTAAGCCATATGCTATATTACAGGAGCATCCAGAACTTTAGATTTTGTCTCCTGAACATTTTATACTTTTGCTTGCACTTACCACATTTGTGCGCTACACTATCGAATCATCGTACGTGCTTTTTCGGTTAAAGCTCTATTCATACTTTTGGCTACTTCATTTTGTTGCGGACTGTACGGCACCGTAAGGCGATATGTTAATTCGTTTTGTTTACAGAATTCCTTCATTTCGTATGATAGATATTCTCTACCGTTATCACAATTTAAATGAGCTAATTTTGTATTGAAACGAGCTTCACCTTTACCGTAAAAGGTGTTATCGGCCCACACACGTACTACAAATGATAGTCTTTGTATATAACTTTTATCTTTTATTTTGGCGAAAGGAAGACGTGCTTATTTTCCGCTAATACACGCTTCACATAAAGAATTAATAGGGTTTATATCTTTTTAACAGATATTATCAATTGCTAGTTCATTTATTTTAATTTTAAAATTTTTGCCATATTCTATATTTCTGAGCAATTGATGCCACAGCTACGTGGCCTGCAAATCTTATTGTATTGAACGCATTTTGTACTATTGATTCAATAATATACAAGTTATTTATGCGCTTACCTTTTATTATTATTGTATGTATTTCCCATTTGATCTCCACATAGCCAGTTTCCGTGAATATCACCGTCATTCCAGCCTCTGAGATGAGATTTCTGGCACATTCTTACTCTAGAGTACATTTATCAAGTCTCCGCTGTAGCCAAAGGTTGTGTTGACTTTTATTCTTCTAATATACCGTGCGAGCAAAAATTATTTGCATTAAAGAGGGCTGCTTGGATTAAAAAACGTGGGGCTTGGTTTAGATCACAATAATGGGCGTTTTCACACTAGCCGACACGATACCGACACGACAACGACAACGACACCTGTGGACGCGTAATCTCATGTAAGTAAAGGGAATGCTTTCACACTTGCCGATATATCGTTATCGTGTCGTTACAGGCACCGACAGGTCGGCGAGCAGCAAGCGCTCCACTCGTGTCGTTGGCAGTTTTTCCTTTTCCTAGTTGTTTCTGTTCTGGTTTTTTGATTTCGTCAATTAACTTGCTCAGCACATAGTTAACTGTTTCATGACTCATTCGAAAGTAGTCGAAAATTTGTCAGAATCCTTATAGTCAATGTCTCAAAAAGAGTGTAATAGGTGCCGTGTAAGTAGCGCACCTTTATTATTGGATTTATCAAAAATGTTCTTTGCGGTCTTTGCTTTTTGAGTCTTAAATGCAATAAATGTAGCAAATACAATTTATTTGCAGGAGCCATGTCTGCGATTACCGGCACAACACTACGACACGACAGAGATGGCTGTCGGCAAATGTGAAAATACTCGCCGATTTATTGTGTCGGTGTCGCTACCGTGTCGTGATCGTGCCGGTATCGTGTCGGCTAGTGTAAAAACGCCCAATATGGGGACGATATATCTAACCAAATCTAGGTTAAAATTTTGTCAAATTCATATTATGAGATGATATGCCAAACTAATGAGTAATAAAAGAAGTGAACAAATACACATTTATTTTTGTTGTTTACAAAATTAACAAAGTAAGAATATACAGATAGGAAAGAAAAATAATTACATAAATTGCTGAAATTGGCCACCGCCATGCTCCAAGCATAAATTTACACATATTTTCGAAAGTGTTGACCAGCATCTCTGGAGAAATGTTACCACATTCTTTGATAATCCTTTCTTGTAATTGTTCTAACTTTGCAACTAGTGTTTTAAAAATAGTGTTCTTTAAATGAGGAAAAACGAAGTAATTCATAACCGTTAAACAAGGGGATCTAGGTAGGATTCAATGTCTGATCGAAAACTGATCAAACTGCCGTCGAAAAAATTGCGTAAGTAGTTAATAGTTTCGGCGGCTGTATGGGCGGTTGCACCGTCCTGTTGAAAATATCCAAAACGTAGTTCGTCATCAAGTAATTGCTCCATAAATGGATTCAAAATATTGTCTCTATACCACTGTGCTGTAACTGTGTCATGGAAAAAAATAGGACCAACAATTCTTCTTCGGGAAACAGCCAACCAGACACCAATTTTTTGAGGGTGCAATGTGGACACTACTACAAAAAATGGGGATTTGTACTACTCCACACGCGTGTATTCTGAGAATTCACATAACCAGAGAGGTGGAACCAGGCTTCATCCGAAAAAATTTCAGGTCTAATAAATCATTTTTTTCCAATAAATTTTGGGTAAACCATTGAGAGTAATTCCTGCGTCTTTCAAAATCTGCAGCTTGTATTTCTTGGAATACTTGCACTTTATAAGAAAATAAATTTAACTGCTTATAGTCCTGCATGTTCCATAAGATGTTCCCACTTCTTGGGACATGCGTCTTATACAATCTGCTGGCGTATTTTGCATTATTTTACGAACGTTTGCAACAAGTTCTTCTGTTCTTACAGTTGGTATTCCTGCTCTTTTTTTGTGTTGTATAGAACCTGTTTCCCTAAACACAGCCACGGTTCTTTTCAGGCAATGATGCAGAAATAAAAGCAACGTTAGGAAAATGTTCGCGAAAATCGTCCATGCACAAACCCGGATTGTATTGCCACTCACCATTTACTCTAACCCCGTTTCGAAAATATGCTTCAACCATAAATAATGTTTTGTGGTGTTCCGTAAAGCCCATTGTGTGAATTGTTCAAGAAATTGAAAAAATTAGCGATGAATCAAACTACTTGTAACGACTGTCAAAGATGACGGAATAACTGATTGATTGTTAATTCAGGTAGTAACTGACACCCAACAGGTTTTAAGCTCTACGGCTAAGCATTACGTCCTTAGATGCAAGGCCCTCTTTGATGCAAATAATTTTTGCTTGCACGGTATGTTGCCTCCATGGCCGCTCCCTTTTTCGCCACAATTATGCGAATTGGCTCTGGTAGCCGTTCATATTTTGTAAAGAGCCCCAAATCATTCATGAGGTGCTCTGTGGCACCGGAGTCCAACACGAAACGTCCTGATCCATCGTGGTCATAATTTAAATTTTCATTACATCATAAAGGCAAACGATTCCTTAACCACAGCTGTCGAAGCACCAGCTCCCTGATTGTTCATCTTCTCGTTGTGTTTTTCTTGCATTTTGTTTGTAAAAATAGCAATCCGTTTAAGATGATTTTTCCTTCCACAATGCAATGGAAACATTTTTGTATTTGTTTATTTTTGAAAGACGTTTTATTTCTTTGAAAGAATTTTTCTTTCTGTTTCCATTTTTCCTTTGTAGCACGAAAATGAAGCTTTCATACTTTTATCAGCATTTACTCGTACTAGATATTCTTTATGCTCCAATAGCATACTTTTAACAAATGCTAATGTAAGCTTATCATCCGTCATAGTTTTGATTGCGGCTTTACTGGTGCATAACTTGAGGGTAATGAGTTTAACATATACCATACTTTTGTTGACTGTTTGAAAGTTGGAGATAATGCTGTTTCTTGGAGGATGAAAGAGTTTTGGACTTCCATTATCTTTATTTGTTTTAAATCACAACGTTTTAACTGGTAAGTATCTCCAGTCGTCTTCAGATGAATACTAAATAAGTAAAGTAGCTACAGGACTATTTATACTAGCTAGGTGCACTGAAGCATAACTGAGGGGGGTGCAGTCATGCGTTCAGTTGGCACGCGATCTTATCCTAAGATTACATCTATCTAACAAAGGTTTCCAGATATTTCTTATGTCTAATGAAGGTTTACTAAAGCAGCCTGGGTTCTGGTGAATAGCAGCAGCTTCCTTAAACTTTCTCTTCCTCCAGTGTGGTTCCCTATGTAGGATTTCAGCTTCTGACCACATGATATGGTGACCATGTTTCCAGGCATGGTCAGCTGCACCTGACTTTTCGGTCTCTCCTTTTAACGTATTATTTTTGTGTTCTTTAACCCTTGTTTCGAGTGGTCTTAATGTCTCACCTATATAAGATTGGCCACACTCGCAGGGGATCTGGTAGACGCAGTTTTTCCTATCTTTTTGACTTGTAGGCTTTGTCTTCGCCAGGTGGCTTCTTAGGCTGGTGGCCCACAAGAGGGTAAGGGCACGATTTGTCGCGCGCTAGAAATCGTCAAAAAGCGCGCTAATTTGTGTCGCCTGACTTTTGAACGCCAATAGGATTAAATGATTTCTAGCCCACACGACGAAATTACCAACGATATTTTTAGTGCTGTGTTGTCACTCAGTGCGTGCAGTTTAAATAATAATAAAAAATATGCCACCGAAGAGAAAATTTACTTTAGAAATAATGGATTTAATCGAATCGGTAGAGAGTAAGAAGTGTTTGTGGGACAAAAGGTGTAATGAATATAAGGACAGGAATTTCGGTTGGAGGTACACATTCTCTCATTTGTGTATCTTGAAGACATATAGATTCTTTTAATCGGTCGACTAATTAATCAAACGTCTCTCTACTCATGCGGAAATAATTAAAGAACTTCCCAGGAATTTCTTTAAGTTTTTCAAATAATGTATAAAACGCCCCTTCCACCACCAAATCTGACCCTCAAAATGGGATGGACCCAATATTGCCTTTGACTCTTAATAGCTTGCCTTCTTCGGCGCCTACGTGAAACCATCGCTAATAAAATTACTTTTCTTCGATCCATCACTTCTAAGCTCGTAGCAACAACGGACCAAAATCGATCTGGCAACACGGAATATTAATTTAAACAAGTTTCGCACGATATACCGTGTAGTGGGCGAGCACTCAGCAGAAGCGGCGCGATATACCGCGCGCGACAAATCGTGCCGTTACCGTCCTATGGGCAACCAGCCTTAGGGTGTCCCTCGAGTTGAATACGGTGTTGATGTTATATCGTTGTCCTAGTCTTCTTATTTTCTCAGATACTCCTTTGACATACGGAATATTGAGTGTTGGTTGTGCCTCTTGCCTCTTGTCTCACTCATACCAGAAGCAATTAAATCAAGCACTATTTTTTTCATTTCCATCATGTGCTTTTTCGTGGACGTGCCTGGCTTTAATTTGCAATTAAAGAGATGATCCTGAACATATAACTGCGTACCTAGATAGATACTTTTTTGCATGCGTACAAACCATCAATTTTTTCCAGAATTTCCCGAGCTGTCGCACGACCTGAAGGTAATAATTGTGATAGTATGATAAAACTGAAGCAAATATCATTTTGGCGTAACAACCAACAGCATAAAATCAAATTAAAAATGTTTTACATCTAGTTTCTGAGAAATAAAAAGGAAAAATAAAATAAGCAAGGTTAAACGTAAAATTGACGCCACTCTGTCGCAGATCGGTATACAATTTCACGATGCATGTGATGGTACTTTCGCTGATCTTAGTAGGTTTACCATCACTTGAGAAAGTAGGCTATCGCTTTTAGCAATTTCCCTGTTATTGTTTTATCTTCAGCATGCAGAAAACCTGTAATTCAAGGGCGTTCAATATTTGGCTTCATCTTCAAAAATAGAAAAAAAGTCAAATAATTTATTTATTTATTTATTTATTTCAAAATGAAAAATAATATATACAATAAAATAATGCAAGAGAGGCAGCATGTATCCAAGGATATGTGTGTGCCTCATTAGAAAGTAAATAATAGGTACACATTTTGTACTTATGATAATTATAACATAATTTAAATTTAACCTAGCTATACCAAAACAATAATTAAAGCCAATCAATTTTAGTTGAGATTACACTGATTACAGCAAAGTTACGTTTTAACCATTTTTCCAATTTAGCTTTGTCGTAAGGCCTTAATTTCCGTTTTAATAGATTTTCGATAAAAAGCGTTTTGCCCCTATTTAAGGTTAATTGATTGCTATCCAACCAACATCCGACAGCATGCAGAGCTTTTTCAGCCCTATGATACGCCATATCCCAAGATGGTGCCCTAACCAGTACAACAGTATCGTCCGCGAAGCATAGTATTCTACCCAATGATTCAATTTCCAGAATACTGTTTATATAAACTAAAAATAGAATTGGACCCAAAACGTCCTTTGAGGTACACCAATAAGCATACTCTTGGCATCACTGTAAACGTCGTCCACCTTTACCCTTTGCACGCGATTTGCTAAATAAAACTTAAACAAACTGTTGACAATCCCCCTAACCCCAACATGGTCCAAAGTTTCCAACAAGATTGCGTGATCTACCGTATCAAAAGCTTTTTTTAGGTCTAAAAATATGGCAACTGGCTTTTGATGCATATTAAAACTGTCAGCGATAAAACTAGTTACCTCATGCAGTGCATTTTCCGTCGAACATCCTGTTTTAAAACCGTATTGATGTTGGGATAAAATATTGTTTTTGCCCTAAAAAGTCACATAGTCTTAATTTTATACATTTTTCTACAATTTTGTTCAGCACACTAGTCAGAGCAATAGGTCTGTAATTATTTACATCTATTCTGTTTCCATTTTTAAACAACGGAATAATCACAGATATTTTAAAACTATCAGGATAGACACCAGTAGTTAAGATAGTATTGGTAAGATGCAAAAGTGGCTGTAACAAGCTTTTATTAATAACGTTGCAAAATATTCGCTGATCGCAATGTTCATTGCTTCTACGAAAATTTGGTTTTCGCAACGTGGGAGATTTTTATCATTTCAGGGTTCGATGAGAGATATTGACGAAAAATTTACAGGAAGTCGATTACAGTCATTCAACGGCTCAACATAGAAAATTCCAAATTTTCAGTCGCTCCCATTCCCTCAGGCGGACGTGCCTTGCAGCCCCTGACATCAGGAATCTTCGGAGAGGCTCATTGGACTAAAGAAAAAGAAGTAGTTGACTGGATGCCTTCAACGTGTTTCGACGACTGAATTGGAAATTCGCTTCGCCAAGATTCAGTAGTACAGGACCAGGAAATTCGCTACTCTACCGACTTTTTTAAGTCGCAACAACAGGAGCTAATCAATTTTTGACTTTTCAGAATTAGGAGCACCGCAGACCTTCAATCAGCGTAATTATTTCCAGTGCGTACCCTGGAACCACGCCGATTCGTCCGTTGCTTTTCTTTGAATATCGAAAACTGATAAGTATCTTCCTTATACTTGTTAGCTTTTCTTTCTTTATTGAAGAAGTAACGAGGGTTTAATTTTACCATTGGGGCATCCCTCATGATCCACAGGGCTGTCGATAACCCCTAGGTCTCTAACAAATTAAATTCTCAGCGATCTATATAAAGTGCGTTTTTATATAGAGTGAAGAAACGAAGCAAGAAGAGCCTTTTGGCGAAATAGTAAAAATAAAAAAGGAACTACGGCCGTATTGTCAGACTAGTCCAAACGTTAGCGTACGTAAAAGCCTTCATCGTAGGAAACTGCTTGGTAAAACGTATTAGACAGAATAGTCACAGTTCGAAAACCAATTAGACAGCATTATCCTGATCTTGCAGGTGGTGTCCGGCCGAAGTGGTATAATATTATATAGGAAAAGGAAAAAGATTAATTATTTGCCCTATAGGCAGTGAAGACGGTTTCGTTGGTGACGGTTTATGGAGTTTCGAATCGAAGAAAACGGGAGATTACCACGAGGAGATGAACGGGGACTCTTTCGAAAAGTGGTTTAAAAACATTTTGCCTCAGCTTGAGGAAAACAGCGTCGTCGTTTCGGACAATGCGTCGTACCACTCTCGAAAACTCGAAAAGGTCCCAACAACGGCATCAAGAAAATTGGATGTTCAAAATTGGCTCCGCTCGAAAGATATCGAGTTTGATGAAAAAATGCTTAAGTACCAGCTGTTAGACCTAGTTAAGCCGCATAGGGTAAAGTATAACAAGTACGTGTGTATTGCACATGTCCGGGAAAAAGTGGAAACTAAAATGTGGGAACTAGACAACATCATGGAGATCCAAGTAGAACGCCTTGTGATTCACGTTAGCGAGAATGAGGATACAACCTCAACCAGTAGTGATTCAGACCTATCCTCGGATCTATCTGAGTAGTGCTTTTTTTTATGTATTAAAAATACATTGGTACCATGATGCTGCCGAATGTGGTACAATTTATGGAATCACTGTTATAAAGGTCTTAAAACCGTAAGGTAGGAATGTAAAATTAATTTTGCTCCATCTCATACCGGTTTGGCATAAAAAGCTGTCAAATAGGTTAAAATAACAATTTTCTATTGTTTATAGCTCCTAAAGGTATAATTGAATGTTTCCAATGATATGTTATTATACTCGTACTTTTACGTAGAAACAAAAAATGTTAAAATATATAGGGTGTCCCATTTAAAAAAACATTACTTTGGTCTGCCACGTTTTTCTAGGACACCCTGTACAACTAAAATTATTATGGTCTTATAAACCCTTTAAAACCCCAAAACTCTTGTCTAAAACTTTTCTTTACTAAACATTATACTTTACGAAATAATCGACCGTTCTGGTTCTTTATACTCACCCTACTCACCCTGTATATCAATAGGTCTGACCCTACCCACCAACCTACAAAATGTGTAATTGTTCATATAGCATTTTTCACACCAAAAATAGTTTAAAAAAATATTGCAAAAATAAGATTTTAACGATTCTAAATGCGGCCCTTATAAATATAGCTATTAGGGAAATCACGTGCTCATGGCGTGCTTTTGTTTTGGTCGTGTCCATCTCGAATAAAAATAGACTTTAGAAGCCTACCCTTTAAATAAAAATTTTACAGAATTTTTTCTCTTTATTTCAAGAAATTTTCTGTTTAAAATTAAATTTAAGACCTTTGCAAAATGCACGCCGTCACCGCAGACCTATAGAAATTAGGCTCCGATGTACACTCGAAAAGTTAGCTTATCGTTATAGTGTGAGATACATTTTAGACTTTTAAAGTTCGTCGCGCGTACATAGCGATACAGTTTTAATAATAGCTAAAATATCTTAGCGGACAATCTTAGTTAGTTTGGTATACTTATAGGATTTTTAAAAATCTTAGAATATTTTAATTTTGTTCAGATAGGGTTTCGTTTTTATTTTGTAAATAAAATAGGTTATTTAGGGCGAACTTACTTACAAAGGAAAGACTTACCCTGAAAAAATTAAAAATAAAAATCAAACAACAAACAATAATAAGGACTAAATCCTCCGTGTTATCGAATAAAATATTTTGAATTGTATTTTATTCCTGTTGGACGTGCCCTTGCCAACTTTAAAGTTTTTTCAACGGTTTTATTAATAAAAAATAAGTTTCTACTTATCGTTAATAAATTAATCCCGTTGCAAATTAAATTAAATTTCCCTTAAATTTTTATTTTTAAGATAAATGCCCCCTTTTCTTTGCGCTTGAGTGGCTGCTAGCATTTCCAGTTAGCGGGGCGCGTCAAGTAGTTTGTTTTTTCGGTCGTCTCCCGGCGGCCTGGCATCCCTGGACAATTTAGAAATTTTACGAAGTAGACAAAATGAGTAACGAAAGCGTTAGCAGCAGGAGTAGCCTGCATAGTAGGGCGTCGGAGTATTAATTTTTGGAAGATTTCAAAACATTAGATATTTTGAAAAATTCGGGGGAGCAAACTCCCCCCCAAACCGATCATGACAGGCATGTGACACTAAGGCGTCTTTCAAAATCAATCAAAATAATGGTGGGGAAACCTGTGTAAGGGATAGAGACCAAAATTACGGGGACAATTTTGAAAACACTTTTTTGTCAACAGATATGCCTTTCTTGATAAATTCAGGGGTAAACCTTTTCGGTGACCGTCCCGAAGAAAACGGGAAAAAGAGCGACACTACACCACATGATTGAGAATTTTTTAAGCTACTAATAATATTTATAATCTCACTTTTATCAACCTCCTTCATAAACATCGAATTTTTTTGCTGCCTAACCTTGATAATTTGATTTATTATTTTATTACGTTTAAACTTTTCTGCAAGCTTAAGGCCTATAGCGCTGAAAAAATCGTTAAACTCGCCGGCGATTATATGACGGTCAGAAGAAGTCTGGCCATTACTTGTTTTTATTAATGTGATTTTGGTTGCCTCATTAATAATTTTCCAAATATTTTTTGGATCCTGCAAGATTTTTGTTAATTTTATTTTTATAATAATGAATTTTAGCTCTATTAATTATTAGTAAATATTGGATATTACACATACGTAGCCGATTATAAAAAGTCATAATCCAATTTTATTATATAAATAAATATTTGTTTCTAGTAAATTATATTTTTGATTAGTCAGTTTCCAGATTATAATTACTAGTTACTTACTACTTAATTAATTAATTGTTAATTGGAATAATGTCTGAAACAGCATAAGTTAAAATAAATTTATAGGTCCAAACACTAAGGAACAAACTACTTGTATTTTACTCATACTATTATTATCTGAATAACGCAAATAATAGCCAGAATGTTATTCTCTTTCTGGTGAATCGATCACAAAAATAAAGTTGACAAAGAAGCAAATAAAGCTATGGACATACGGAATACTATACCATACCCTTCCCGGCAATGACATACGAGCCGTTATTATTTGTTATATTAATAAACTTGGCAACTCGATTTGCAATAAATAGTCTATTAATTCTTTCGCATATTATAATAATAATTGTTCACGTACCATTTTAAGGTTTACGATATACCTACCTACTAAAAAAAATAAAAATCAGATCGTGCTTATTCCCAAAATGCTAAACATCTCGTGAAGAAAAATATGGATAAATATAGAAATCGTGAAAGTAACCCACCAACACTATTGAGTAATTATTTTTATTTATTATAGTCAGAAGAATAGAAAAATTGCACCTATTACACAATAACCAATATATGTATATTCATAAGTGAATATTTTTTGAAGTTGTGGTAGGAGTGACCTAAAACAAAAATAACATCGTTATGAAAGTAACCATTAGTTTCCAAAACTGTACCTAAGAGAAAACGGTATAGCGCCATTTTTTTCAAGTCATATTATCTCATATTTTTGTTATTTAATTTTGTCATTTGAAAAAAGGGCATTAACCCCTCTATATGTAATTTCTCAATAATTATAAAAAGTTATTCTATAAATATCGGTGCGAAACTACAAAAAACTCCTTTTTCCTATTTTAAGAATTTATTTTGAGTAGCATTATTTTTGCTTTTTCAGAATAAATATTTTTAATAGAAATACTGTTTTTTAAGAGAAAAAGTGAGAAGATATACAATTTAATTTCATATTTTGGTAATTCTTACGAGAAATTTTTAACTATTCTTAAAAGGAAAATAGCGCCAGGTATCCAAGTAGCTTCGACCACGGGTTCTTGAGGTTAAATGATAAAAAATGGAGCCGCGGTGTGTTCTGTAATTTGTACAATACTTTTGACTTTGTGGTGTGTGGATCATAAAATACCACTGTGCTTAAACTTGAAGTTTATGGCTTCAAAAGTAGATCGTTGGATTAAATCTGCTTAATTGAACGTCACTAGGGGATTTCTAGTAGTACCTAACAATAATTTGTCTGCTGAACTCTTGTTTGTCAATAAACTTTTTTCCAAAAATCGGGCTTTGCACTTTAAGTGTGATAGTGACAATATTTTCTGAAAATTGAAATAACATTTTAAAATTCAATACCATATTTCTCGAATTGCCTCCGGTGTAATATAAAACATGTATTTTTTTTAAAATGGTATCGTCTAATATTTATACATTGCTTATAATGGATTTGATGATGTTTCTTAATTTATTATTAATTTAAAAGAAATTTAACAAGTTTCTACGACATCTGTTTATGTAATACATATTATTCTTACCATTTGGGTATTATAAAAGGGATCGATGTCCTCGAGTGGTGTGCTGGCAAGTTCTGGTGGAAAACTACCCTGGAGCCAAACTGGTATGGGCAGTCCTTGTTCCAGTGTCTGGTCCGTTTGGGGGCCCTCATCTTCGTCCTCGTCTTCAAACCGAATCTGTCACATTTTACATTTTAGTCAAACTTATTTCAGATGCACAAAATTCTGTGATAGCACTGTTTATAATTTACGTGGAGGACTTATGTACGATCAATATTATTGAAAAATTTACTATATTTGCAGAATAATCTTCTGGCATAACATAAATAATAACATTATGGAAGAAACCATAAAAAAAAATTTGGTTTTGGTTAAAGATTGATAAGATGGAAATAAATTATCACACTCAATAACAAACTTAACACCCATATTCACTTTTATTTTTAGTTGTCTTTTTACCCTATCATTAAGAGAGTTAAATTTGTCGGATTACTCCCCGCCGGCTGGTTTAAATGTTTCAGAGGAGAGAGACAAAATCTGAACGTGCGTCGGCGTCGTTCGTTTATCATATCGGCGAGCTACTGGAAGTGTACATATTCTTCATCGGACGATTTTGGCCGATTGTTAAATATTGTAAAATCTAATCGTTGTTTGAAAGATAAAGAACTACACAACTACAAGTTAAAGCCTAGTGCAGTATTACCAGTGGCGTAACTAGGATTTTTGGGCTCTTGTGCAGAAATCTTCTAGGGCCCCCCTCCCCCTTTATTAAGTATCAACGTATCTAGTTAATTATTGCTTTAAAAATACTGAACATTACTATCGGATCTGTCGGCCGAATTATCGCAGTACAATAAAACAAAGGAATTTAATACGTTTCTATTTTGTAAACTCAAACAACAAGTACAATACTTAACTAAACTAAATACTATACTATTTATAATTTCTCTTAATTCTAGTAATGACGCAAGTTTGTGCTCTATGAAGAGCAGCGCAAGGTTGCGAAGTCTTTCCTGAAATCGCTCAAATAAATAGGTACTCTAAATATACTAAAAGTTTCTCCTTCTAGCCTTTGAGTTGGCAAAACTATTTATGATTTCTCTTAAATCTAGTAATGACGCAAGTTTGTGCTCTATGGAGAGCAGCGCAAGGTTGTAGTCTTTCTTGAAATCGCTCAAATAAATAGGTATAGGTAGGTACTCTAAATATACTAAAAGTTTCTCCTTCTAGCCTTTGAGTTGGCGAAACTATTTATGATTTCTCTTAAATCTAGTGATGACGCAAGTTTGTGCTCTATGGAGAGCAGCGCAAGGTTGCAGAGTCTTTCTTGTCCTGTTTTTGCGCTTAAATAATTCTTTATGATTTTGAGCTTGCTAAACGATCATTTAACGTTAGCCACTGTTACTGGCAAGGTGAAAAAGAGCAGAAATACTGCGTATACTTCTGAAAAATCGCTTTCTATAAACCCATACTTGTTCATCAGAGTTTCGAATAGACTGCGAACCGACCATTTTGTAAATATTCGAAAGTGTTACTTACCTATTAACTTACTAACAAAGAACAAATTAACAATCAACGTCAAGACATCAACAGTCTCTAAGTTCTCTAACCAATAATCAATAATACTTTCGAAATCGCAGTAAACAGTAAATCACACAGTCAACACACATACGTATAGGGATGTCCAGAATCGAATCGGGTCAACGGTGAATCGATTGTTTGAGTGGGTGCGATGCATCGAAAGAACCGAATCGATTCGTAAGCTTGACTTTGCTTGAAAATTTAGTTCGGATGCTTGAGGCCTTAAGGGCCCCTCAAGCTCAAGGGCCCTTGTGCGCCGCACACTGCCGCCCAAGCGTAGTTACGCCACTGAGTATTATTTATACCGTGCGAGCAAAAATTATTTGCATCAACGTGGGGCTTGGTTTAGATGACAATGATATGGGGACGATATATCTAACCAAATCTAGGTTAAAATTTTGTCAAATTCATATTATGACATGATATGCCAAACTAATGAGTAATAAAATAAGTAGATAAATACAAATTTATTTTTGTTGTTTACAAAATTAACAAAGTAAGAATATACAGAAAGAAAAATAATTACATAAGTTGCTGAAATTGGCCATCGCCATGCTCCAAGCATTGGCCATCGCCATGCTCCAAGCATAAATTCACACGTCTCTTCATATTTTCGAAAGTGTTAACCAGCATCTCTAAAATGTTACCACATTCTTGGATAATCCTTTCTTGTAATTGTTCTTCATTTGCAAGTGGTATTTTAAAAATAGTGTTCTTTAAATGAGGAAAAACGAAGCAATCCATAACCGTTAAACAAGGTGATCAAGGTGGGAATTCAATGTCTGATCGAAAACTGATCAATCTGTCGTCGAAAAAATTGCGTAAGTAGTTAATAGTTTCGGCGGCTGTATGGGCGGGTGCACCGTCCTGTGGACAATATCCAAAACGTAGTTCGTTGTCAAGTAATTGCTCCACAAATGGATTCAAAATATTGTCTCTATACCGCTGTGCTGTAACTGTGTCATGGAGAAAAATGGGACCAACAACCTGACACCAATTTTTTGAGGGTGCAATGTGGACTCTACAAAAAAATGGGGATTTTCACTACTCCGCATGCGTGTATTCTGAGAATTCACATAACCGGAAAGATGAAACCAGGCTACATCTGAAAAAAAAGTCAGGTCTAATAAATCATTTCTTTCCAATAAATTTTGGGTAAACCATTGAGAGTAATTCCTGCGTCTTTCAAAATCTGCGGCTTGTATTTCTTTGAATACTTGCACTTTATAAGGAAATAAATTTACCTGCTTCTTAAGAATAGTCCTGCATGTTCCATAAGATCTTCCCACTCCTTGGGACAGGCGTCTTATACAATTTGTGCATTATTTCACGAACGTTTGCAACAAGTTGTTATGTTCTTACAGATGGTCTTTCTGCTCCTATTTGTGTTGTATAGAACCTGTTTCCCTAAACACAGCTACGGTTCTTTTCAAGCAATGATAAAAATCCCCAGCAATAAAAGCAACGTTAGGAAAATGTTCGTGAAAATCGTCCATGCAGAAACCCGGATTGTATTGCCACTCACAATTTACTCTAAGCCCGTTTCGAAAATACGCTTCAACCATGAATGTTTTGTGCTGTTCCGTAAAGCCCATTGTGTGAATTGTTCAAGAAATTGGAAAAATTAGCGATAAATCAAATTACTTGTTACGACTGTCAAAGATGACGTAATAACTGATTGAATGTTAATTCAGGTACTTACTGACACCCAACAGGTACTAATCTATACGGCTAAGCGTTACGTCCTTAGATGCAAGGCCCTCTTTGATGCAAATAATTTTTGCTCGCTCGGTATATTTTATTGAACTAATGATTTATTTAATTAAAATACTAGAATTATTCAAAAAAATCCGTTTTTAATTTTAAACCTTGACGCCTTGTACCTATATCGAACATGAGGGTCAAGAATGAAAAATAGCATTATAAAACTTATACCATTTCTGCTCAAGGGATATGTGGTTAACGGATTGACCTCCTTTTCCGGACGCCCTGTATAATTTTACAACAGGGAGATATTCATAATCATTTAGTTTAGTTTTATTTCGCGGGAGTCAAAATAACTACTTTTTATGTGTCACAGATTTATTCAGTTTCCTAACGCGTGTTTCGACCCTTGCGGGTCATTTAAAAAGGAGTACAAGAAGATACTAAATTCTACGTGACATTATAAAGCTATTTAAATCGTATTATGACAATAATTGTAAATATGTCATAAAATTAAAATTAGGATTGCAATTATCAACTGTGGGTTTTTCTATTTTTAAAGTACAGATGCATATTTTTCCTAAATTGTTGTTCTGTTAAGAATTAATTTAGCTCCGGAAGGTATTTGTGTTTGATTATTGACAACAATAATTTTGTTCTTTTTTGCGTTTTTGATAACTTTTGTTTCTAATAGGTTTAGTTTTTTGCTTTTATTATGTATGTATGTGATTTTTATGTTGTTTGAGATTGACTGATTATACTTTATGCAATGATCGGCTAACCCTGTTTTACCTATTTGTTTTTTTTTTAAATAGATGTTTTGTGTTCTTTAAGCCTGGCGTCAAAGTTTCTACCTATTTGTCCAATATAGATAGCATCGCAGTTATCGCATTATATTTGGTAGATCCCACTTTCTAATAGTTTCTTTTTAGTTTCTATTTTAGCATTGAATGTGTATTTGTGTATGTTGTTTTTATTCACTTATAGGAATGATATTAAAATTTTTAAGTTTTCTGGAGATTTTTTGGCTTGTATTTCATTGAACTGCATTTTTGGTTTATTGGAGTGGAGTGTTCCTTGTAGAGATATTTTTGTTTTTTGTCTTCGTTTTTTCCTTATTATTTGGTCTATGATTTTTATTGGGTAACCGTTGTTTGTGGCTATTGTTTTTATTATTTTTATGATGCGGCATTCCGCTGTTAGTAAATGAAAATCAAAGAGGTTTTAAAAATAATCGATCTATTATAAAAGCCTATTGGCCATATACAATTTATGAACAATTTAATCAGACATACCTTAAATGACATAAAAAATAAAATCCCTAATTATTACACTTCATTACACTAAGTGTAAGGTGGTTTGTCTCCCATAATTTAGAAAGTTTGCACCAACATCTATTTGCGACAGAATGGTGACGCATTTCTCAGATATTGATATTACTACTGAGTATAGTATTACCTATTATGTCTGCGACAATAATAAGTACCTAATGCTGTTTTACCATTTGTTACCAGTTACGTTACCAGTTACATTTGCGACTGTAATGGTGACACTTTACCTCCCAAAATTTATTTTTTATGATTATTTTTGGATTTATTTATTTATTTATTTATTTATTTATTTATTTATTTATTTATTTATTTATTTATTTATTTATTTATTTATTTATTTATTTATTTATTTATTTATTTATTTATTTATTTATTTATTTATTTATTTATTTATTTATTTATTTATTTATTTATTTATTTATTTATTTATTTATTTATTTATTTATTTATTTATTTATTTATTTATTTATTTATTTATTTATTTATTTATTTATTTATTTATTTATTTATTTATTTATTTATTTATTTATTTATTTATTTATTTATTTATTTATTTATTTATTTATTTATTTATTTATTTATTTATTTATTTATTTATTTATTTATTTATTTATTTATTTATTTATTTATTTATTTATTTATTTATTTATTTATTTATTTATTTATTTATTTATTTATTTATTTATTTATTTATTTATTTATTTATTTATTTATTTATTTATTTATTTATTTATTTATTTATTTATTTATTTATTTATTTATTTATTTATTTATTTATTTATTTATTTATTTATTTATTTATTTATTTATTTATTTATTTATTTATTTATTTATTTATTTATTTATTTATTTATTTATTTATTTATTTATTTATTTATTTATTTATTTATTTATTTATTTATTTATTTATTTATTTATTTATTTATTTATTTATTTATTTATTTATTTATTTATTTATTTATTTATTTATTTATTTATTTATTTATTTATTTATTTATTTATTTATTTATTTATTTATTTATTTATTTATTTATTTATTTATTTATTTATTTATTTATTTATTTATTTATTTATTTATTTATTTATTTATTTATTTATTTATTTATTTATTTATTTATTTATTTATTTATTTATTTATTTATTTATTTATTTATTTATTTATTTATTTATTTATTTATTTATTTATTTATTTATTTATTTATTTATTTATTTATTTATTTATTTATTTATTTATTTATTTATTTATTTATTTATTTATTTATTTATTTATTTATTTATTTATTTATTTATTTATTTATTTATTTATTTATTTATTTATTTATTTATTTATTTATTTATTTATTTATTTATTTATTTATTTATTTATTTATTTATTTATTTATTTATTTATTTATTTATTTATTTATTTATTTATTTATTTATTTATTTATTTATTTATTTATTTATTTATTTATTTATTTATTTATTTATTTATTTATTTATTTATTTATTTATTTATTTATTTATTTATTTATTTATTTATTTATTTATTTATTTATTTATTTATTTATTTATTTATTTATTTATTTATTTATTTATTTATTTATTTATTTATTTATTTATTTATTTATTTATTTATTTATTTATTTATTTATTTATTTATTTATTTATTTATTTATTTATTTATTTATTTATTTATTTATTTATTTATTTATTTATTTATTTATTTATTTATTTATTTATTTATTTATTTATTTATTTATTTATTTATTTATTTATTTATTTATTTATTTATTTATTTATTTATTTATTTATTTATTTATTTATTTATTTATTTATTTATTTATTTATTTATTTATTTATTTATTTATTTATTTATTTATTTATTTATTTATTTATTTATTTATTTATTTATTTATTTATTTATTTATTTATTTATTTATTTATTTATTTATTTATTTATTTATTTATTTATTTATTTATTTATTTATTTATTTATTTATTTATTTATTTATTTATTTATTTATTTATTTATTTATTTATTTATTTATTTATTTATTTATTTATTTATTTATTTATTTATTTATTTATTTATTTATTTATTTATTTATTTATTTATTTATTTATTTATTTATTTATTTATTTATTTATTTATTTATTTATTTATTTATTTATTTATTTATTTATTTATTTATTTATTTATTTATTTATTTATTTATTTATTTATTTATTTATTTATTTATTTATTTATTTATTTATTTATTTATTTATTTATTTATTTATTTATTTATTTATTTATTTATTTATTTATTTATTTATTTATTTATTTATTTATTTATTTATTTATTTATTTATTTATTTATTTATTTATTTATTTATTTATTTATTTATTTATTTATTTATTTATTTATTTATTTATTTATTTATTTATTTATTTATTTATTTATTTATTTATTTATTTATTTATTTATTTATTTATTTATTTATTTATTTATTTATTTATTTATTTATTTATTTATTTATTTATTTATTTATTTATTTATTTATTTATTTATTTATTTATTTATTTATTTATTTATTTATTTATTTATTTATTTATTTATTTATTTATTTATTTATTTATTTATTTATTTATTTATTTATTTATTTATTTATTTATTTATTTATTTATTTATTTATTTATTTATTTATTTATTTATTTATTTATTTATTTATTTATTTATTTATTTATTTATTTATTTATTTATTTATTTATTTATTTATTTATTTATTTATTTATTTATTTATTTATTTATTTATTTATTTATTTATTATTTATTTATTATTTATTTATTTATTTATTTATTTATTTATTTATTTATTTATTTATTTATTTATTTATTTATTTATTTATTTATTTATTTATTTATTTTACACCATTTCACATTTACAATGAACCAATTAACAAATGGGTATATAGGCTATTTAAAATAAAATAGGTAATAATATAACAATAATTCAAAAATTTGAGATAACAATTTAGACCTAAATTATTATATTGATACGGAATAATGATGCCTAAAAAGACACTAACACGCTAATTTAGATTTATACTGGATAAACCACAGCTAAAAATGTCAAATCTATTTTGATGCAGATTGTATGTGTTGCACAATCGATAAATAGGGGAGTATTTACAGATATTGGTACGCGCGGTTGGTACATAAAAAGTGTGGGAATGACGTGGTCTAGGGACGAGGAAATGTAGGTTTTCTAATATATCACTGCATTCAACTCTATTATGCAAGATGTTGTGAAGAAATTTAAGTTGGGAAACTGTACGTCGATCTTCTAAGGAACAAAACGAGTGCCTTTGCAATAGAGCTTCTTCTAGAATACCGATTTCAGGATACTGACCATCAATTTTAAAACTTAGATATTTTAGAAAACGTCGTTGGACCCTTTCTATGCGATTAAGGTGCACTTGATAATATGGAGACCATACAACCGAACATGTTGGTACATATCGTCCCATTTTTGTGTACATATTATTATTAAAATTACTTGTCATTTTAGTTACAGAATATTTTTATAGATTTACGTACACGTTTGATATAAAGGTAGTTTTTTTTTTGAGAAGAATCTTCTAAAGACTGGCACCCTGTAAAGCAGAGTATGTCCGATTCAACCCTGAAGGGGCTGCCTACCGACTAAACCCTCCGTGTTCCTGCGGTTTCCGCGCCTTAGGCGTATAAACCTTCAGATCACTCGATTAGTATTTCCGCTCTACACGCCTAGTGCGTGCTTTGCTTCTTACTTCACCCAGACCTAGGTACCGGTGTACCTACACTGAGAAAATTATTTAGCTATGATGGCTTTATATAAAGCAACTATGGCTAAATATTAGAATAAATATAGCGCCAACCCTAACGTCGTGTTGTGACTGCCAAATATATTAAGCAGAGTCTATTTAGTAATCAATCATTAATACATATTTTAGTAACAATATATGATCCATGAAAACCTGCTCTTACTAGAAAATTTGGCTGCTTCAGCATAATTGAATATTAGTTAGGAACACATATTAAATAGTCCTAGCCAGTTTATTTAGTAACTGTTGCATAATCGTGTAATATCAATGTACTCGTGTGGTAATTATTGTATTGTCGTTTAGTAAAGAAGCATACTTGTTTAGTAATTACAGCATGATTGTTTAGTAATCACAGCATAATTGTTTATTTATCGCAGCATGATTGTTTAGTAATCACTGCTTCTTTGTTTAGCAAGTTATATAGGGCATTCCATAAATATGTGCTGTTCAAACGAAAGTTTTATATATGCTAAGTTTTTTTAAACGCGGGCTATAAGGATTTACATAATTAATTTTGCACCCCCTGTTAACTTGTATTGTAATAAAAAGTTTAAAAAAAAGTTGGTGTGCATGTTATAAACTGAGGACATTTTATACTTAACGATAACATGTTTTTAGCGTCAAACTTTAATGAAATTAAAGAAATTATTCAGTTTCTTATTCTAATAAATTGTATTTATTACAAAAAAGACATATATTTTTTAAAACTGATTATAGTTTATAGCTAAAAAAAATTTACTGTTAAATTATGCCCCATCTAATTTTTTTTCTAATTTTTTATTAGAACAAAAGTTAATAGGAGGTACAAAATTAGTCATGTATACAGGGTGCTGATAAAGTCTGGAATAATCGATTTTTCTTAAAAACGCAAAAGTTTTTCGAAAAACGCTCGGACCCGTCGATTTTTATTTCGAGGGGGACATCTTTTGCGTATATTGTCAATCTTGTTACTTCAAGCCTCTAGGAGGGAGGGGGGTAAGATCTAAATCTTAAATGGATACCCCCATTTTATATAATTTTTTTGGATTCTGCATAAAATTCTGAACATTTTTTAATAAAGGCATAATTAGTCTATACTTACCAGTTTCCGAGATATTTATTCTTGAAAAATGACATTTTTGAACTTTGACAGCGTCTAGCTTTCTAACTGTACGTCTTAGAGCGAAACGGCATTTATGTCCCCATCTTCGATTTTTATTATCTTTCCAATACTGTTAACTTTGGATTAAACCGGATGTAAGAAATATAGTACTTCCGGTTTAACCGGAAGTTGACACTATTGGAAAGATAATAAAAATCGAAGATAGGGACATGTAAGCCGTTTTGCTCTAAGACGTACAGTTAGAAAGCTAGACTCACTCTAGACGCTGTCAAAGTTCAAAAATCTCATTTTTTAAGAGTCAATATCTCGGAAACTGATAAGTAGGTATAGACTAATAATGCTTTTATTAAAAAATGTTCAGAATTTTATGCAGAATCCAAAAAAATTATCTAAAATAGGGGTATCTATTTAAGATTTAGATCTTACCCAACCTCCCTCCTAGGGGCTTGAAGTAACAAGATTGATAATATACGCAAAAGATGTCCCCCTCAAAATAAAAATCGACGGGTACGAGCGTTTTTCGAAAAACTTTTGCGTTTTCAAGAAAAATGGATTATTCCAGACTTTATCAGCACCCTGTATAATAATATATGATCACAATAATCACATAAAAAAAAACAACGAATACTTTAGGTATACAGCATGCACAGGCATACAAAACTGAAAAATAATGCGCGTAATGGGTATCGCGTCACACAACTATCTCGCGGAAGATACGATCACAGATTGGAATTTTGATTTTTCTAATGTACAAATGGCAGAGCAAGCGCTTTCTTATTGGCTGACGTTCAACCGAATTTACCCTTTCCTACATCCAAATAACGAATCTTAAAAAACCGTTTTGCTCTAGTAGAACCGCGATCGAGCTATCTTGGCTTTAAGTACCTGGCAAAGTGCATTAGGGTTACGATTAAAAATTGTAACGCTAGGATTGCTAATTCAGATAGCAATAATTACTTAACCGTTTAAGTTTATTTCTTTATAAAATTATTTAGCTGGTATAGACATAATAATATAGCAACAGTTAACAAATATGTTGTAATAACAACACTATAAGATTTGTAAAACCCAGCAAAATATATACTGCAACGACTACAAGATCATCATGTCACCTTTAAATAATATTTTAACTAATATAGCGGTTTATTTAGTAACAGCTGCCAAATTTGTCCAGCCCGATAACTTAGGAAACTTCATTTTCTCAGTGTAGGTTTCGGTTTTGTCTTATTACTTTGTTTGTTTACAGTTTAGTGTTTGTGCTTCAGAAGAGATAACATGTGCCCATGCTTCACGGCTATGAGGACCCCACACCCCACTATTTCAGGGAGAGTGATTGCAGGGCTGATCTGTAGCAGGAGTGAGCTGTTGCGGAAGTGTTAGTTGTATTTGTTGTTAGCTACTTACTATGATAGTGTTTGTGTAGGTGTCTGATTTGGTGCTGTGTAGGTGTTTGTGCTTCAGAAGAGGTACACGTGCGCACGCATCACATCTATGAGGACCTCACTATTTCAAGGAGAGATCTTGCAGTGCTGATCTAAAGCTGTAGTAAGTAGCTGCTAAGAACTTGTTGGTGTTAGTGTAAATGTGTGTGTTGGTGCATTGTGTGTGTTGGTGCAGTGCTGTGTGTAGTAAGTTCTTTCGTGGTAGGTAAATTTTTTTTTAGGCCTTTTGTAGGCTTTTTTGTCTAGTTTAACGACTGCTTACTAGGTATAATACGTCTAGTTTCCTTCGTATTTTTTCTTTATTCTTTATTCCAGCAGCAAATTTCATTTAAGCTATTATAAAAGCTGGTTCCTTGGGCGCTTATAGTATACCCTCATTCTTTCCTCGTCCTATATTGGATCATAATCCACTAATCTTCTTAATTCTTCATTGGAATTAGTTCCTACTTTTTCAAAAACTTTGACTGCCTTCCTTTTCATGAATGTTGTTATTGTTTCCCATTCAAGACCTCTATGGATTTGTGCATTTCCTACAAACCTTGGTGCCGCTATTGCTTTTCTTACATCATTATTTTCTGTGGTCTCCAGCCGTCTTATACAGGGTGTCCCAAAAGTAATGAGATACAGAGCAACAACAGACTCCTTAAGGCGAAATAATGCGATTTATTTAAACTTGTCTTCTGTCTCCAAAATTGATAACCACAAAGATACAGGGTGTAAAAGTTTTATTTGGTTTAGTTTTTTGCGATTATTTCTTAACGAAACGACCTAGAAGCACAAAATTAAGGGTTTTGTAGTTTTTTGAGGCGAGGAATTCAAAATTATTCATAGTTTTTGTGTAACCAGTAGAGGGCGCTGCCTACGGCATGGCCCACTCCTTTTAGCTGACATAACTTTGTTTAGACTTCTTATATCGATCTGACTATTAAAAAAATAAGTTACCTTACTTCTTTTACATCAAAAATGTATAACTTATTGAAGTCGCTAGGAGCAACCATTTTCGAGATAATCGCATTTTATATGTCCAATGCAACTAAGTACGTGCATGGTCCAAAAGCAACGGTGAATTTCTTACTTAAAATTATTGTAAATCAGCTATATTTGCTAAGTGTCAAAGTTAATGTAGATACTTAAGGTTGACTATTTTTTTCTAATACGGAATTAGGTACTAATTTTTTTCTAATAAGTACATTTTTTTTTGCCGAAACCCCCCATTTATTTATGTCTTGATAATTTTTTGATTAGAACTTTTGAGCGAAATATTTGCAATAATGAAATTGAAGTAAAATGATATTTGGATTTTTATATGGTGCAGCCTTTAAATAATTAGAATTTAAGATTGTTGCTGTTTTTGTTTATTAAGTGCAATAGTCGGGTTTTTCTACTGCGCCTTGTCAACAGCAAGCACCATGAGCTAATGTCCGGATTTATTAGCAAATAAGGAAGCTTTCTAATACTGCATTTATTCCAGTTAAAAATTCCACCCCGAATATATGAGCCCGGTCTCAGTGAAGTTGGCCCAACTATCAAAACTACGTTTTTTTATGAAATTTATCATATTAGCGAAAACGTATTAAAAACCAAAATGTATTTCTGACAACATACGATATTTTTATTTAATATTAGCCTAAAATACTACATTTTTTTGTAACAGAGAAAAAAATATCTTACAAATCCAAAAAAAAACTGTCGATTAATAAAAATTAACGAAACCAAATAGCAGCAAATCACCACTGCGTTACATCGCCTTTTTGATTGTTTACTGCTTTGATACGTCTTGGCATAGTGTCAACTAATGTTTGGCAGTCAACTGTTCCAAATTTCTTGGAGACGGGTTCGCAATTCTGGAACGGTTCTTGCGGGATTCGTTCGGAGCTTTTTCTTCATGATATGCCACAAGGTTTCAATCGGCGATAGATCTGGACTACTCGACGTTCATTTTAAAACTGGAAAATTGTTTTCTAACATCCAATCTTTTACTTTTTTAGACGTATGGCATGGTATTGGAAGATACATTCAATATTGTTCAATTTGGGGTGTTAAGTTATTTTGAAGCACATTAATGTACTTATCAGCGTTCATAATACCTTCCACAAAGTGTGAGTTTCCAACTCCAATTGCTGACATGGATTCCCAAATCTTAACAGAAGCCGGAAACTTAACTTTTTTTTTAAGACATTCACACAGTCATTCTGAAATACTTCTTTAGTTCTTATGACACGACTCCCACTATCACCAACGCATACTTCAAATCTAGCTTCGTCACTCTAAATAATGGAGTTTCATTGGTTCGGAGATCATAATGTGTGTTCTTTGGCCCAAGCTTTGCCTAGAATTACTGAATTAAAAACGAATAATAAAAAAATAATTTAATCTTCTCTGGTAGATTTTAAATCCCAGTGTTTGGGCAGCTCTGTGACAAGTTGCTCTTGAAAACTTTTTGTGGTTGCCTGATTCCATAATATTTAAAATTCGATATAATTAGCACGCCGATTTCCCTTGATAATCTGTTTGAAGGCTCTTAAGTTGGTATATTTGGAATAACGCGGGCGACTTCCATTTTTGAGCCACAGATCCAGTTGTTTTGTACAATTTAATAATATTTCGAACTGTATACCTCGATTTTTTAACACTGTCAGCGATTTGGGAAGCATTCTGGCCTTTTAATTGCATTAATTTTAATTGTTAATAATATCAGTTGGTAGGTACATTGAAAGTTGATTTAAACGTCAAAATCGGCTTCTTAGCAACGTAAAATGGTAACATTTGTCTTACAAAGCCTACCTTTATCTTATCGAAGCGAATAAGCAGACCATTCAACTTAAGTTGTCTCCATCATGTATTTTGCTATATACACAATTATTTTGCAAAGAAGACAATTTCGAAATAAAAACGCTTTAAAAATAGCCGCGTCGGTTTTGGTACCGTTTCATACACAAACCAAAAATATTATACCCGTATTTGAAATAAAATTTTAATTTTCCCTCAAATAAATTCACAAATATCCTGTTTTGAGGCGTTGGGTCAACTTCATCGTAGAGTTTTGGATGAAGCCGCTCAAGTTGAAGTTTTGGGTCATTTTGGCATAAATCCTAATACTTTATTACGCAAAATTGTTGATGCAATTGGTATTTCATTAGGCTCTGTACACACAGTTACTAAATTGCATAAATTTCATCCATTCAAAATGAAAATATCGCAAGAGTTAACCGAAGATGATTTCGATAGGCGAGTTGAGTTTTGTGAACAAATGACTGCAGCGATTAATGATAATAGCACTCATGTAAAGAATATCTGCTTCAGTGATGAATGCACATTTTATCTAAATGGATTTGTTAATAAGCATAACTGCAGGTATTGGAGCAATGAAAATCCTCATGCTTTTGTAGAAGGGCATACTCAGTACCCCCAAAAAATTAATGAATGGGCAGGCATTTTAGGAAACAAAGTGATTGGGCCATTGTTTATTAATGGGAATTTAAATGGAGGCATTTATTTAGATATGTTGGAAAATACCATCAATCCGCTTATCACTGAAACCATTGAAAACCAAATCGAAGATGATGGAAACCCTATACTTGATGAGGCTGAAATATATTTCCAGCAAGACGACGCTCCTCCTCACTATATTCTTCCGGTTCGGCAATGGCTAGACGACGAGTTTCCAGATAAATAGATAGGGCGAAGAGGGCCTATAGAATGACCTGCTAGATCTCCTGACTTGACGCCATTAGACTTTTTTTATAGGGCCATTTGAAGTCTATTGTGTTCACTCCCCAACCTGAAAGTTTGGAAGAACTTCGTCAACGCATCATCGAAAGCTGCCATGATCTCTCACAACATGTTTTTGGAAATGTCCGTCAGGAATTTGAACATCGCCTATATCATTGTTTGGCCAATAACGGGCAACATTTTGAACACTTATTAAAATAAAAAGTGATATTTTCGTGTGTTTTTTTTTCTATCTGAACAAATTAAGATAAATAAAGATTTTTCTAATTTTCTCGAAAACGAATGGACCGATTTTAAAAATCAAACGTCAAAATAAAGCATTTTGAAAGACCTAAGGGGTTGACCCCGGGGGGCAGAGGGTAATAGGGGGTGAAGTAGTTATTGGTTAAAAAGTTGTCCCCTTTGGCAACTCTTTTGACGTGTCTCGGCGTTTTTTCTTTTAATCAGTGGTTTTCGATAAATCCCTGGTGGGAAGTTTTCAAATGAACACCCTGTATATAACTGAATAGTGGAATGGATAATTCGGCTAAATGCCATTTCTTTACTTTTTAGTATTTTTACTTAAAAATAATTTAATGCTAACGTATCCTAAAATAGGCTATGTGCCAAACCCATCAATTAACTACGTCGCCCTACTAAAATACGGTAGCTCAGGAAATGTACCATCGAAAGTTTCCTTTAAAAGCTGCTAAGTGCCAACCGTAAACCACATGTCTGTTTAGGCGATAAGTCTGAACCAGTCATAGTATCTAGTACTAAGCTATGTCAACTATTATTTTCTAATAATAAAATGATAGGGCTGCACATATTTTTCAGTTTTACTCTTATGGCTTTTTTTTAAATGTTGCCTTATAGGCACTAGTGAATATGAAGTTTAAAAATTCTTTTTAAGATAATCATTTAAGCTGGATTTCTAAATTTTTGTCAGGGTATTCTAATAACACTAAAACATATAAAAAAATAAAACTTTACTAGCGCTTATATTGAGTCTCACAAACAGTTTTTTTTACTAGTTTAAAACTAAACTTTTGGCACTTATAGCCGACTTATCCATTCCACTCTTTAACTATCCTAATTTCTGGACGTTTTCCTAATTTCCATAAAAAGGTTCGACTGCTGTGTTATTTTCCATAAGTTGAAAAGAAAAATGCTTACTGCGCTGATGTCTCCCTTCCTTCTTTTAGTCCCCAGTTCGATATCATGGCTACGTCATTAACCTAACATCACGGCACGTTTAGGTTTAGAGTAAGCAAATAGCCCAGAATAAAAAGACACGAGCCCAATGTTATGCTTAAGGTTTGAACCAGAATGAGACAAAGTCAGACAAAAACTGAATAAATTAGATATTTGGCAGGACAAAAGCTTATTAAGTGTTATTTAATACCCATGATACCGAACTAATAAAAACCAATTTTTAAATAAATGCACTCCAGAAGCACGTTAGTGTTAACCAATATCAAACAATACATTTTCACATTCATCGCAGACCTTCACTTGTTTTGATAACGGGTCGAAGACCAATCAGCAAACCCTGATGACGATAACTTTTGTTAAATAATTGAATGCTGGTGCTAGGTCGCGATTATTCTTTTGTTTTAATGTACATTTGTTTTTCTTTCATTCTTTTTAAAAAGTTCGTGTCAGTTAAACGTCACGTTGTGTATTCGGAGAACATTTGTTTAAATAAATGTGCATTACTGACTCGGAAAAAAACTTTGTGTTAATATTCTATATTCGTTTTCTATTGTCTTGATTTCTGTTTCAAGGCATTTTTGTAGGTAAGTACCTAAGTAAGAAGACAATAGAATACTTTGTGTATATTATATACTATTGAAGGAAACTACAATGAATACCCAGAACTAAATGTAAATCAAATCGTATAATATGTAAAGTTATTTTCTAGAATATATAGTGGAGTAAAACTGTCCCCCGTCATTAAAATAAGATATTGTTAAAAAAATATTTTCTACAGGCTTAGTGTAAACCAAGAAATGCGCTGCTTTAGTACATCATCTATTATTTACTAAATTATTCTTAAATTTAATTTAATAAATAGGCCTGGCAGACATGGGCGTCGTTAAACGGCTTCTTAGGGGGGGGGGGGGGGGGGCAGTGGGGCTCGTGACTTGTTAACTTGGGGTGCACTCAAAGCCCGCTGCAGGCGAAAAATTTTTAAGACCACGCCCAAATTTGGTCAATAATTATTAGTACCTAAATGTTTTAAAATTTTATGATTACCTTCTTAATTTATTGAAAATGAAATAAGATAAAAAAATAAAAAGGCCAATTCATTTTTGATTAGTGGGTACATTGTTTAAAAGTAAAGTTCATTATTCTGTTTTTATATGCAGCAAACTTATCAATAACAATAATTTCGAGTTTAGGTCTTCCCACAATTTTAATTTCAATTTTTTGCTCAAATGTGCTAAAATTGTTTCTCAAATATTCCACATTCATAGTCGTCTTGGCATTAAAACTGTTAATTTTTTATAAAATAAGTCTTAACTACCCCAAAATAATAACAAAAATATAAAGGAAAACTCCAAATAATAAATTCATACATTCAATCAAACCATATTAAACCTCAATAAACAAGAAAAATAGTCAAAATACCGGCAAAAAATGTCCGCGAATTTGACCGACTGGTTAAATTATCAAACGACAAAACGACATACAGAAGCTATGCCGCTCTATCAACACCTCCTCTACTACTACTAACGTATATTAATTTGATCAACAAGACTGCAAACAGCAATGTCAGCAATTACATTTCTCCACGACCATTACTGAATGCAATAATTCCAAAATCATTTTTGATAATAGAATGTAAAAATTCTCGCTCTTGAGTTGGAATATTTATTCTGAAACACTTGCTTCTTATGCGTTTTGCGTGTATTTTCATTCCATAACAAGATACGGAATGAATATTCTGTAATTGATATAAACGACATAGGTTGCCATGAATTTCGAAACTGTCAGTGTCAGATAAAAATGGCCGCGTTGTAATAACACTGGCCGACAAGATTTTTCTAACACAGGTCAGCTCCTTATTTTTAAAATGGAAATACCCTTCTAATAATAAAAAAAATATTCGGAAAGCCCCAATACATACCATTTTTCAATAGCTTAATAAGACCATTTTACATTAGCAGGTAGTCAATTTAATTAGGGAACGGTTAAAATGGATGCATTTTATAACAGAAAAATTACTTGAACTGTAGGAATTTTAGTAGGACTTCAGGGAGGATTTACAAAATATTGCTGTTTTCTTTGTTTGTGGGAGAGTCGTGCAGTAGATCAGCATTATGTAATAAAAAATTGGCCACAAAGAAGTGAATTTCAGCCGGGATCTCAAAATGTTAAGTTTGCACCTCTTGTAGACCCCAAAAAAGTCCTTCTGCCTCCTCTTCACATTAAACTTAGGCTGATGAAAAACTTTGTGAAAGCTATAAATTGATGGATTCAAATACCTAAGACAAGTCTTTCCCAGTTAAGTGATGCCAAATTAAAGGAAGGCATTTTTATTGGGCTACAAATCAGAAAATTGCTGGACGATGTCAAAACTTTACAGAGAAGCTTACCAGGCAGGAACTCAGAGCATGGAACTCATTTATTAGTATAGTAAGGGGAATTTTGGGCAACAATATGGATGCAAACTATCAACAGTTAGTTGATGAACTTTTAGATTCCTACAAATCGCTTGGTGCCCGAATGTCATTAAAAATTCACTTCCTCCATTCCCATCTGTCATTTTTTCCTAAAAATTTGGGAGCTGTCAGTGACGAGCAGGGTGAAAGGTTCTACCAGGATATCAGGACAATGGAAATTCGCCATCAAGGACAATGGGATCCAGCCATGATGGGTGATTACTGTTGGTTTTTGAAAAGAGAAGATATGACCCCTCATAAAACGAAAAAATAAAATTTAATTAGTGTGTTCAGTTAATATCTGTAATGTTTGTGTTTTTCTTAGATGTAAGGTACACTGAGAAAATCTCCAGCAAAAACAACTTTACTGATGTATTTTTGGCTATCCCAGCTAAAATATTTGCCAAAGTTGCAAACTGACTTTCTTGTAGCAGTAAAATAAGGTTTACTGATGTCTTTCTATTGATTTTAATAAGTACTTTGCTGTTGGTAATAAATATTTTCTTAAATATTTCGCAATAGCAAAATACGTAATTGTAATAGCAAAAAACTTTTTCAAAAGAATTTTTATTTATCCTGAGAAAAAATGTTGCTGCCCCAGCAAAGAAAATTTATTAGATCCGGTATTCGGGTGTTTCCGTGTCGCCATTCGGTGTCGTTAAGAGCCAGTTTCGAGTATTTCAGCCCGTCTGAACCTTTTGTCGCGCCGTTCGCGAATCATTTCGCTAAGTTTAGAGTTGAGGGAGAGGGTGGGGCTCATAGCCTTACAAAATTATTTGTTTTTTTTGTAACCTGCGGCTAGCTGTATTATTTTGATGGAGTACAAGAAAAGTTGAAAGTTTAGAGGCCACCTTTAAATTAAGAAGAAGACTATACGTTAATGCAAATTTGGGAACATTTTTTGATGATTTTCCATTTCCATGTCCTTATTGTAGTTAAACACAGGCATTGAATTGGTAAGTTTTGTTTGTATAATCTTATTCTTGACTTCGCTTGGTTTCTCCCTGGTCCTTCATTTCCAGAATTTTTGATTACCCCTACTATAAATATTTAATCAACATTCTCCATTCCAGAATGATCATCTCACAGAAAAAATAAACGCAAAATGTGAGAAGCTACAACTGTTTAACCTAACTGTTCAGCCGTTCGGAGTCATAGTGGAAAACCTTGCCTCTCCAAGATATATTATAGTTGTATCAGTGCTGTATCATTATTATTATTATTATTATTATTATTATTATTATTATTAATATTATTATTATTATTAGGTGCATATAGTCCTGTTTTTGTTATTTTATGTTATAAATAAGTTTCTATAAATTCTTTTTCTTTTATATAGCCTGGTAGAGTATAATTATTTTTTCCTCATTTTTTATAAAAAAAGGTTTGTAAAATGAAACTTTTATTATTGGTAATTATTAGGTGCTTTGTGTTCCTGTTGTTTAATGTTATAACTTATAACGTTTATATAAATCGTTTTTTGCATAACCTGTATTAATATTTGGTTCTTGTCGTATTTTTTTTTATATAAAAAAATGTTTATTTCATTTAGCTTTTTCCTTTTATATCTATACCCTATATTTAAACCTTATCCTCACAGCAACTACATGCTTAATGTACTCTATTTTATTAGCCCCTAAATTGTCTTTTTTATTGCAGCAAATTTTATTTTGTTTTTACCCTGGATGAAAGTGCGCCTGTGTCACAAATTCGAGTACATGTACGGGAACCTTGAACATTGTAAGAAATACATCAAAGTCGAACTCAAAAAGTGCAACTGCTTTAAATTTTACATTATGTATTTCTTACAGTTTTTAAGATTCCCATACTAGCACTCGAATTTGTGACACAGGCGCACTTTAACCCATGGTAAAAACAAAAAAAAAATTGCTGCAATAAAAAAAAACCTTTTAAGGGTAAGAAAGCACTTTCTTGTGCTAGCTATATAATTTTATTGTAGAAGGAGAGACATTTTTTGTTATTAGAAAAAGTATTTTTACCAACAGCAAAAGATTTTTAAGGTACAAAAAAGATCCTTTCTACTGCAAGAGAGACGTTTTTTACTATATAAAAAAATGTCACCACTGTAGCAGAAATTTGTTGTTTCAGTAGCAAAGAATTTTATAGTTACATTATATAGTTTTATAAGTACAGCAACGTTACTTTTTAGATATTGCAAAATTACTTTATAGCTATAACAGAATTATTCTTGCAAAGTAGCTTTATTACCACAGCAAAGTATGTCCAGCAGAGTGCATTCTCCTGGTACAGTAATGTGCTTGGCTGTCCCCCATTTAGCAAAATATTTTAGCTATGGTTGCTAAAATTTTCGCTAGGAATGAAAAGAGATTTTCTCAGTGTATGTTTAGTAGGTGTAAAAATTTAAATATAGTCGATATACACAGTTAGAAAATTCTTAAATTATTTTTTCAATAGGCATTAAATATTGTAACATTAAATGATAAATGTAACAAGAAAACGTTACGTGTTACAACGTGGAGAAAATATAGTCTGTCGTCTGCTACTCGGTTAGAATGAAAATTCGATACTCGTGGTTCCTCACGCTCGCTACGCTCGCGTTCGGAATCTTCCACTCGAATCGAATTTTCATTCCAACCTCGTTACAGAATCTACTATTCTATACCGGGAAGAGAGAATTTAGGCTGTAGCCAGACTTTAAAAATAATACGATCTTTCTTTCTTTTACTGCTAACTTGTTAAAACATAAATAATTGTCAATAAGTCAACTTTTGTCAATAAGTCAACTTTTGTCAATAAGTCAACTTCCAAGGGGGGGGGGGGGGGGGGCAAATGCCCCACCTTGCCCCTCCCAAAGGACGCCCATGCTGGCAGACAATCATTTGGGTGGGCATTTGCAAGGGTTGTAGATAGCATTTATTTCCACCAAAAACACGAGAGAACTTGTGAATGAAATGAATACAAGAGAACAATGTTGCCCGTTACACGTTGAGGCGAGACGAGAAATGGCGCTCCGGCTCCGGTCACAAGGTGCGTACTTGCGTACTAAATCTGAAAACCACACATTGCATATTGCATCTAAATGCGCACCCAAAAGATCACCTGCTAGATGATCTGCTTATACCTATAATATATATCTACATAATATATTGGGAGGTGGGTGGCGCATTATACTGTTACTTTCCAAAATTTGAAATGGACAATATTTGATTTCAGCAGTTATTAAATTTTACTGGAATAACGTAGGGTAAACCGGTCCATAGTGGGACAGATTTTTTAAAAATAATATTATGCATCTCATAAAATACTTTTATTAATAATGAACATACATAAACCGAGATATGCGTGTAAGGAAACAAACTTATACCGATTTAAACTAATTATTAAGGTATTTTACATTTTATTTAATAAATCCCACTATATACCACTTGTTCCACCATGTACCACTATATTATGGTCCATAATGGGAATCGTAGTGGTCTATAATGGGATTTGTAGCTAAAACACTTAGTCTATCTTAAATTTTGAAAAATCGATAGAAAAAACAAATTGGCGAGCAGCCCGTGTCGTACTTCCAGAAATGTAAGGAGGGGGCAGCTTTAATACAATATCTTTACTTTTCGATGTAAAGCTGATTTACTAATACCGTGCTTTTTAGCAGCATTTATCAAAGTAATTTGATTTGTGACATCTTCCACAGCAGCATGCACGCATAGATTTTTCATACTTTTTATGAAAATCTTGGCTTTTTTGAAAAACTGATTATTGCTGTGATCTTGGATGCCTCGGCATATTCAAATCAGCAAATAATGCAAATTTTTAGCATGTATTATGATATCCCAGTATGGACCGCAAGATAGTTTCCCATTATGGACCATCATGCATTGAAATAAACATTATCATTATTTGATCAAAGTGGTAGGACTAGGCATACATGGATGTAGGAAACATTGAGGTTATGAATGTCTTAAATATTCATACCAAAAACTTGTTAAAAAATGTAAATTTCAACGAATTATTCGAAAAAATCTGATCAGGCGGATAAAATTTTCAGCCTATTTTATTAATATAAAATAGAATTTGGTATCTGTAACTTCACCACATAAATTGATACAACACTAAGTGATTGTTAACCGTTAACATAAACATAGCATCCACACTCAAACATAGCTTTACCATAATGATAAAAAGGCGTGCAGAGGGAAATTCCCACTATGAACCGTGTCCCACTATGGACCAGTTTACCCTAACTAAATATTTACATATACCCAAAAGGGCTGCCTATATAATTTGTTCATGATACATAACATAATATTAAGTACCTATTTTAAATCATGTTGGAGATTTATTTTATTGTCAAAGGAACCTCCACTTCAACAGTTTTTTTGCTTATTTGACTTAGGTTACCTACCTACCGTGGGCAAACCCAAAAAGGGCGCCACACTAATAATTAACTATAATCTAACTGAATCCCACTAATTAATTAGCGCTAACACTGCTAAAAGTCTCATGTAAATCACAGACCACAGACCACAGACCACAGTAATCATCTTTAACGTTTATTTCATAACGCGCTTAGCACTTGGTGTCTGTTCGTCTGTCGTTAGTAAAAATCTTATCAATAACTGCTCCTGATGTAATACTAATAATTGCTTTTATATAAAAGAAAACCTATATATTTTCGAAATTATGTAATTTCTTCGCAACAATTTGTTTACTTTTTTATGTAAAATTCTTACACAAAAATTTTTTGTTACGTGCACAACCGTTGATTAAATATTAACATAACCTTTTTTGTTTAAACAATAATTTTATTGACCGACGTTTTGATAGTGCTTTTTTTGGCAAAAGTGAAATTTCAATAATAATTTATGCCTTATGAGTTTATTAAATTATTACTATGACATCGGTGTTGCACACACACCTATTTAGTAGATATTAAATATTTTCTGCTATTATACTCAAAATGCAAATATAAGCTGAATGGAACAAGTTTGTTAACAGTGTTTTGTAAAATATTACATTCAACCTAGTGCTATTATTCAAACCTTTATTTTTCTTGTCGCATTTTGAATTTTAAATTATGTAAAGCTCGGTTAAAGAATTTCTTGCGTTTTTCGCGTACCTACCGCCACCTCGTTGTTACTAAGAAAGACATCATGCGAAGAGCAAACTAAAAACTTGAAAAGGGGCTCTCTTCCTTTATTTTTTGATAATTTGTGAAAATATAGGCGTAATTATTATTTAATTTCAGCCAGTTTTGGCTCACTTTTATTTCTTTTAATAGGCTTTCCATTGAATATTTTGAAAAATCTGAATAAAGGGCATGCTGACTTTCAATTATTTTTACAACATCCATTTTTTCAATAACATTGGGATAACCAGATCAATCACAATTCCTTTTTAAAAATTCTTCAAATGTATACCCATTTTTTAAAATATATAGGAACTCACTTAAAGCTGATTAAATCAAACTATATCATTTTTGAAGAACAGTATACTATTATATAATGCAAGGAACTGCTTTACATACATCCTAAAGTCACAAAAGTTCTGTAAGATTTACAAAATTGTAAGTTAGGTAAGTGAATGCTAAATTCACAAATAGAAACAAAAAAAAATTGTCACTTATAATCTCCCTAGCAGCAGAATTATTACCGATAATTTTTTTCAAGGTCACGAATGTTTTTTTGATAGAAAATTATCCCGTAGTCGAAGACGGGGGAAATTTTTTATCAACAAAAACATGAGTGAAACCGAGAAAAAAATCGGAAATTAATTCTGCTGCGTGGGAGATTCGGTAAGAAAATTTTATAAATTGGAGTTTTTTCTTATTGTAATTTTTTTGCTAAAATGCTACAAAAACATAAATTTCCAGCGGCTTTAGTTAATTGTAACTGATTAGAGTTTTAGAAATAAAGTTCATTTTAGCCGTTAGTAACTCATTTTTATTACTAAAATGTGAGAAACATTAAATAACAAATTTGTTATCTGAAATCCAATGTCTTTATACTTTTAAATTCAAATTAAACTTTAAAAAACATATTTCCGATGAGTTTAGTTTAATATGATGCACTGTATTTTTACAATAGAAGTTGATTTTACTTATTAGTAACAGGTTTATTACTAAAATTTCAGGAACATTAAAAACATTAATTCGTTTTCAACCATAACATCTGATGTAACATGTCTACATACATAGTTTCAAATGAAACTTAAAAAATAACATACTTCCCATGAGTTTAGTTAAATATTATAATATTTTTACAATAGAAGTTGACTTTATTTGTTAGTAACTAAGGTTTAGGTATTACTAAAATTTCAGGAACATAAAAAACATTAATTCGTTTTCAACCATAACATCTGAAATTATGTCTTCAGGATCCATATATATTTCACTAATATAATAATTACTATAATTTATAGCCCTAACTAGGGTACCTATACCCCGTTAAAAATCAACATATTTTAGCGCCCGCCATGATGCTGATGATGTCTATTTGCCTGTAAAATATGAGAATCCTAGGTCTGATGGTTTTCGCGATATTTTCGTTGAAAAATTGTACATCGAAACTGATTAATTATAAATAGTTTAGTGGCTGCCTATTATCAATTAATTTTGGTATACCCTCTGATTTTTAGTTATCTAATTTGGTTACTAAGATCTCTATACCATGTCACGGCTCTTCCACCGCTGAGATATTAAGCCTTGTCAAAAACCATTGTGAACACCTGGTGATTTCATGAATAATCTGGTGATTGCATGATGAAAAACTTTTTAAAAAGGTCCGATTTCTGGTGATTTTCAGATTATTTCAAAAAACTTACCGATCTATCGGCGAATATACCGTTTTCGAAAAAAATTTACCGTATTTTTCAACTTAGCACTTTTCCATTCTAGCTTATTTTGCTATCGACCCTATTAGGCGAAGGAACTGCGCAGAATGAGTGGAGTGATTGATTGGCGCGCGAAATGTATGTCGCAACCGTTATTAAGATGCGATAGAAAAGGATAACGCTTTATTAATTTATGTCGTGATTTTCGGGGAACTACTGGGTTACTCGAAGAAAAAAGTGATAGGTAATATGTCCTATAGATAGAAATAAATAAAAAATTTACATTCACGATTATGTCAAGAATGTTTAATTAAATAAATTTGCAAAATTATCAATTTTTATTTGTTCCATAACCCTTTTTTTTTTCTTATTTAACTAATACAACCGTAAAAATACAATTTTAAAATTTCTGGAGATTTTTTTTTAAATCTGGTGATTTCTTATAGGCATTACTGGTGAATTTTATTTTTTCCACCTGGCAACACTGCTTACTATTCATATTATAAAATAAAAGTGCATAACGCATGTATGTATTTATTGTAACTAATTATATGTCGGTTTTGCCATTAAGTAATTGAAATATACGAATAACTATAGTTTTTAAATGAAACTAATGAACGTTTTATTGTTGTAAAATAATGAAGCAAATAATAAAACAAAACAATGCCTTCCTGTTAATGAAATGATATGTCAACAAAGACGAATAGATAATTTTTTATAACAGGCATGACCTTACTTTACCAATGAAAACAAATATACAAAGTGTCTGTAACTATTATTATCGTACGTTTATTTTTAGCACATACATCTACACATTAAATATTTATAAGTTGTCATGTACCTAGTACTTTATTGCCAACTTGTATTACCTGTTCTTATTTTTGATATTAATACAAGTAAACATCAATATTAATAACTGAAAAATGTAAATCGGCGTGCAAGCAAAGTTTCTAAAATAGAAAGTGTCTTATGTCTCCGCTGGGATTTGAACGCAGAACCTCTCGAATACCAGTCTAACGATGTTTATTTTTAAGATGTTTAGTCCAAAGTTTTCTTAGTAGCATTCATGTTGCTTTGGTGTTGTTCTTCTTATAATTTATAATTTTTAATTAGTAGTTAATTATTATATTTTCTTCTTTAAAGTTTTATTGATATTGAATGGTTCAATAGAGTGGCTATTTACAGCTAGACTGCCCCCAAACGGCAGCAAATAGATACCCTAAAAAAATCCTTTTTTCCTTTATTGTTTTGTTATTTTTTTCTTTGTAATACAAAGGCATTATTTATTTATATATTTTATTTATTTATATAACTATAAAACAATTTTTATGTGTAGCTGCGATTTCAAAATATGTAGTATAAGACTTTTTTGAAGGTCCTTCATCCTTGTATGATGGACTCGCAAGCTAATTTTTATTTTCTAATGAGTCAATTAAATTATTTAGAAAAAATTGTTCGTGAAATTACAGATCTAATAGATATATACAGTGTGACCAGTAAAGTCCGCATCATATGGGATTTTTTTTATTAATAACTTTATTCGAAATTTGACTTTGGCATCAAGTTCTGCTTCCATAGAGATGAAAATTAAGCAAAAAAATAGTAGTCACGTGATTCGCATTACCTTTCTGTCAAATTTTAATTTTTTCCAAAAAATAATTCAAAAGTAGGGTTATTTCTGAAAGTATCGAAAATATCTATTTACCTAACAAGTGCGGAAAATGAATTTTTCCGCACGAGCCTGCCGTTCACGGAACCACGCGTAGCGGAGTTCGGTTAAGCAGCCGAGTGCAGAGAAAACATTTTCCGCACGTGTCGGGTACAATAGTTTTTCTACAGACGTGTGGAAATAAGTAACACATATTTCAAAATAATTTAATAATGTTTAATTAACTATAACAATCGCATACATATGTAACAGTAACTAATTCTGAGAAAAAAAGTAATAACGTACAGTTATAATTGATATATTATTGATTTTAAGCTAATCGTGCCGAAAATTTTTAGTCACTAGTGTGGAAAAACCAATTTTCCGCACGGATTTTTGACATAATCGTGCCGAAAAAATTTTCCGCACTAGTGTGGAAAAATCAATTTTCCGCACTGATATCCGTGCGGAAAATTGGTTTTTCCACACGTCTGTAGAAAAAAAGTTATTAACATTTTTTTTTTAAATGCAGTTTCTATCCCACATGCAAAATTTTAGCTGCATAAGATAATTTTGATTTTTTACCCATATTTTGTAAATTGCACCACTTTTGCAAAATAACACTCAACGCAACCTACATAAAACTTCTTAGTTTTGACAATGCTTTATTTCAGATATATTTTCTTTAATGTAGCGCCATAATGTGTGTTTTACTACAAAATCAAAATTGGGCTTTTAAAATTTGGTCCCCAGTTTTTTTTATTTTTGACCCTGTATAAGGTAACTTTATAAAATAAGTATTTTTGAAAACGTAGTTTGTGTGTGAAACTAATACACCTTAATATTAAGACAAAAAAGAACAGAGTGTCATCAGTAAAGTGTTCATTAAGTGGAAAATAAACGTTAGTGGTGGGTAAAAAATCAAAATTAACTTATGCAGCTGACATTTTTGCATGTGGGCTAGAAACTGCATTTAAAAAAGCTTTTTCTATTAACTTTTTTCGATATTATCAGAAATAACCCCACTTTTGAATTATTTTTCGGAAAAAATTAAAATTTGACAGATAATTCGAACCACGTGACTACTAATTTTTTTGCCTTATTTTCATCTCGATTGAAGCAGAACTTGATGCCAAAGTAAAATTTCGAATATAGCTATTAATTAAAAAAATCCCATATGATGCGGACTTTACTGGTCACACTGTACATTAGTGTACATACCTCAATGAAGCCACTAGTAATAACAAACAAGTTACCGAATTTATTTTAATATAAATATACCTTTTGTAAGCTATAGTAAATCGTCCCATAATTTGCAGAAATTCATCTACAGCGAGGGACAGAAAATGGGAAAATGGGTTTACTTTACATGCGGTGATGGAGTCTTAAATAACATCAGAATAAGGGTTAAAACTTTACACAGCAGTATTTGAAAATAATTTTGACGCGTACATTTTACATTACCATCAATTAAATATCAACATAGGGAAATTAATCTAATTTATTTAAAAATGTAATCAATGGATATTATAATAGGTACAGCGATCTTAAAAAGAAATAAAAAAATGTCTTGCTGCCATGTTTGCAGAACAAAATTACTTTTGTTAATAATTCCCAACTGATAAATAAGCTTTATTTGTTATATTAATTTCTAAAGCTTTTCTACAGGGTGTCCCAAAAGTAATGGGACACAGAGCAACAGCAGATTTCTTAAGGCGAACTAATGGGATTTATTTAAACTTGCCTTATACCAAATTTGATAACAACCAAGATACAGGGTGTCAAAGTTTTAATTTTGTTTTCGTTTCTTTGCGATTATTTTTTAACGAATCGACCTAGCAGCACACAATTAAGGATTTTGGGGTTTTTTGATGTGAGGAATTTAAAATTATTTATAGTTTTTGTGTAACCAGTAGAGGGCGCTGCCTACGACATGGCCCACTCCTTTTAGCTAGTGTAGTGTACCGACACTACTTATTCTGTGTTTCTTCTTAGGTTGGTAATATGTGTTGTTATGGCAACCGCAATAGGTCCAGCGGGCAGGGTAAGCCCAGCTGGGACGGTACTCTGGGAGAGGATCTCTCTCTCACGCCGTACTCCATCAAGTAAGTATACATCAGCCATATTTGTACATAGTTGTAATAAAGTGTTTTGGAGCTAACCAGTGTTTTACTCGTCCAATATCAGGACATTACAGCTAGCATAACTTTGTTTAGGCTTCTTATATCGATCCGACTATTGAAAAAATAAGTGACTTTACTTCTTTTACATCAAAAAGTATAGCTTATTGAAGTCGCTAGGAGCAACCATTTTCGAGATAACCCGAATTTTGGATAGCCCGTGGTCCGGCGCGAAGTCCGGATTTTAATCCAATGAACTTCTGCATTTAGGGTTATTTGTCAATGTTTATAACGAGTTATAATGAGTTAAATCAAAAAAATTATAAATTCTCCCAATCTGCTCAGAAATGATGAATATCTCTTGTTTAAAGTCCGACAGTATTTTGTAAAACATATAGCAAAATGTATTGAGGTTAATAGTAGCCATTTTGAACAATTGCTAGCACCATGTTATCATTTTTATTTTTAACTATTTTGTTACTTTTAAATGTTATTAAACTAAGTATTAAATAAAATTTTTGATTAGAATAAAATTAGTAATTCCGTATTGGTACCTATACGAAAAAACTTTTTTATTAGAAAAAAATAGTCAACCTTAAGTAGCTACATTAACTTTGACACTTAGCAAATGTAGCTGATTTACAATAATTTTAAGTCAGAAATTCACCGTTGCTCGATTTTCCGTCGCTTTTGACACGTACCTAGTTGCATTGGACATATAAAATGCGATTATCTCGAAAATGGTTGCTCCTAGCGACTTCAATAAGTTATACGTTTTTGATGTAAAAGAAGTAAAATTACTTATTTTTTCAATAGTCGGATCGATATAAGAAGCCTATACAAAGTTATGCCAGCTAAAAGGAGTCGGCCATGTCGTAGGCAGCGCCCTCTACTGGCTGCACAAAAACTATAAATAATTTTGAATTCCTCACCACAAAAAACCCCAAAATCCTTATTTTTGTGCTGCTGTGTCGTTAAGAAAAAATCGCAAAAAAAAGGAAACAAAATTAAAAATTTGACACCCTGTATCTTGGTTGTTATCAATTTTAGGATAAGGCAAGTTTAAATAAATCGCATTATTTCGCCTTCAGGAGTCTGCTGTTGCTCTGTGCCCCATTACTTTTGGGACACCCTGTATAATAGAACATGCTTATTTTCTTCTACTCATCTTAAAATAATTTATTTAGTACCTAGCTACTTTACTTAACTAGGTAAACTAATAACTAGATAAACGTAGACATTGAGATTTGGGATAATGACCTTTTAAATGCTCATTTAGAAAATTTAAATAATTAAAAATTACTTTCACTCAGGCAGGCAAAAGTTTTAGTAAATGTTTGTGATACAAACATATCGGACTTGCCAAAATATCCAGACAAAACTGTTTAAATTTTTTGTTTATAAAATGTGGTGTTAGTGAGGTTATAGTTCAAATATCACGAAAAAAAGAACTTATTTTTCGCACTAAATAGGATTAATAATTTCCAGTTCAAAAAATGTAGTAGGTAAGTAATTATAGCTGCTAGAAAGTTTGTGACCATAACTATTTATTAAATTATTTGATCTATTTTCGTTTTATAAAGTGTAATTTATGCAACAGAATTTAGTTACAAAAAGTTCAACTTTGTGATACTGAAATACTTTTTTTTTAACATATTTTCGTTTTATGTAGGTATAATTGAAAATTTGTTGCCATAACTAATTTATGTGGACATTGATTGCCCATCTTTATACAGTGACCGGCAAAAAGTGCGCAGAATATGGGAAAGTTTTTATCTTTAAGTTTGGAAAATTAATTTTGTTTAGATAGGTTCTGCATGTTCTCAAACCAAAATAACACCCATTAAATCCGATAAAAGTCTTATAGTATACGAGGTAGGATCAAAAATTTGAAATTCCGCTAAGAGTAAAGTACCTCCCTCCATCTTTCATTTTAGAATATTTTTTTACTAAGAATTATTGTTTTAATTTCAAAGTTATACCCAAATTCCAAAATTTGACTTATTTTGGACAAAAAATGGATTTAATCGTGTTTCCTGAATAACCCTGTAGGTATAAAAAATAAATGGTAACCGAACAGTACGAAAAGAGTTAAAAAATGGATAACCTATTACTTTGATTAGCCTAAAAGTGTATTTGATAAATGAAAATAACCTATATTGATCCTTATTTTGCGTGACGAATAAAATCCGTTCAAAATATATTTTTAATTTAAATTTTTTTCTTTATAAATCAAAAGGAAACTTTCTATGCATACTTCAATGTATAAAAAACTATTTAGGAGAGGCTTTAAGTCAATGTAAATCAAAAAATATCGGTTAGATGAAATTAACTTGTTCCCTCAGAAAATAAAATACGGTGTGCAGCAAAATATTTATTATTTTAATATTCCCGTCGATAGTCAATTCTGACAAGTGATTTGTCTTCGAGCCCTGTTTCCTTCTGCCAAACTGAGCCTCACTGATGAGCCGTAAACGGCGAAACGCATCTGGGGATGAGTTTGGCGGAAGGAAACAGACAAAACTTTCTTGAATTAATATCTGTGGTCCGGCACTTGTACCGGTTTTGAGAGCGCACTTGCAAAATTTTCTGTTTTTACAGAATAACCCCTTTACGACTGACCTTTTCTAAGGTACCGTACTGGGACGCAAGATGTCGCACCGGGTTCTATAATTCCCGTCGATAGTCGATCCTGACAAGTGATTTGTCTTCGAGCCCTGTTTCCTTCTGCCAAACTTAGCCTCACTGATGAGCCGTAAACGGCGAAACGCGTCTGGGGATGAGTTTGGCGGAAGGAAACAGACAAAACTTTCTTGAATAATTAATATTTTTATGCTTTTATTTTAAAAAGCCATTATATTATGAAAACAAACTAATCATCGGACTTATGATCGATGGTTATCTCTCACAAAGTCTTATTTTCGTACTGTTCGATTGTCATTTATTTTTATACAGGGTTATTCAGAAAACACGAATAAATCAATTTTTTTGTCCCAAATAAGCGAAATTTGGAATTTGGGTATAACTTTGAAATTAAAACAATAATTCTTAGTAAAAAATATTCTAAAATGAAAAATGGAGGAAATTAGCGGAATTACAAATTTTAGATCCTACCTCGTATGTACTTACTATAAGACTTTTACCGGATTTAAAGGGTGTTATTTTGGTTTGAGAATATGCAAAACCTATCTAAAATAAAATTAATTTTATAAACTTAAAGATAAAAAAAAAATTTCCCATATGCTGGGGACTTTCTACTGGTCACTATAGATACGCAAAAATTTACTTTTAAAGACCCACTTAGAAACATTATTAGACTTAATATAAAGTAACTCTCATAGTTTAAATAAAGAATAAACAGTTTTGGTTTTTTTTTAATTAAAAATTATTGTTTGATTTTGCATCCGAATATCCGCGATATTTTTACTAAAATTCGTATGGTTATTTATTAAGGATCAAAATTTCCCAATTTACGAAACGGCAGACAAGTGCTGTTTTGGCGATTATTTCATTTATTACGCTTTTTTCTTATACTCGGGTGTTGTGCTCTTTTTGTGTAATGGTATAAAATAGAAGAACCAAGGAATATTAGAAAAACTTCTCTTTACATAATTCCAATTTTCCAAACTGGTAACAAAATTGAACATATTTTGCCATGCAAAAAATTTATTTTATTATTACAAAGAGAAGTACAAAGCCCGATTTTAAACAGAACCCGTAATTAATAAAATAATCATCACACAATGATATTTTCAAAATACCACGATTGTTTTTAAATTTCTTAAAAACTTTTAAGCTGACAGCAAATTTTTTATAAAAATCAGCATAGAAGGGGGTAACTCTTCTAAAAAAGATCTGTTAGGGGAGGGAGATAGTTAAGTTGTCCAACCCTCCGGTTCATTAATAGCAAAAATTTTAAAGTTTGTACTATACCTACCTCAGCTTGTTGTCACGACTTATTTTTATCCACAATTCCAATATATGCGTTTATGCGTATAGATCACCTGAACAGTTTAATATCTTAAAAGCATTTTATGTTTACTGATCAGTTGATCACATATAATAAATAATATATCTGTTGTACTTACTGTTATAAATAATTTTAAAAACTGGATAATTATTTGTTCAAAAAATATTTTTTAAATTACATATAATTAGGAAAATTTAATAAAAAAGCCACAAAATCGCATAAAGATGATATTATTTAAATGGAAAGTTTAGCTAATTTATATAAATTAATTTTAGCCAAATCTCTGGTATAATTAAAAATTGAAAATTTGTAGACAAAAAAATACAAGCAAAGATAATTTCATTTCTTTTTCAAAACAATATTTCAAACTCTGCAAATCGCATTAAAATCCACGATGTCGTGTCCGAGCTACATAGGATATATTATGTACTCTGACATAGGTATCTGTAATAAAGGTGCATGTTAAAAACAATTTGTCGATCTTTGTGATGAGCAGAAATCGGTTGTAAGATTTACTAGCAGGAATCTGGTCCAAATGCAGCTTTTTAACCAAAGCAAAAACACAAGATCAATAAAAAATTATATTTCTAAATAAACAGATCTAGGCTATTCGGCCATTGTATTACCTAAAATAAACCTTTTAGGGAAATTATGACTGGTTTGTAGGGATTTATGCCCGTTTTGTCGACTGGTCTTGGCAGGTATAAATCGGTGTTATTAATAATTCCCGTTTTGTCGATTCAATAAACCTTTTTTTCGGAAGTGGATAATATGTATATCTATTAATGGTATAGGTACCTATTACTTATTCCTTAAATTTTAGTCTTTTCTTTGCGCTTTATACATACTTAGGACTGTCAAAGGAACATATTATGAATAATATGCTGTTTGCTTAAAATTCACAAGCTGTTACTTTGGTGTGTCAATTTCATTTTTGGCAATGCTATAGGTTCACATGTATGGTCACAGGTTTTATGGTTGATATCTCTGAGTAGGTTGCAATACTTCCAGGACACTTACGTGTAGAACAGGTCCATCTTTTATTAAGGTTCTGGTATACTTTGTTGAGGGTTAGCCTATACCCGAGATAAAAAATTACTGGTTTTCCTCTTTTCGACTCAACAATTTCAAACTCCATGTTTAAAGCTGTACAGCTATTAATCGACTAAACGCCTATACGATAATAATCAATCCGGCCACACCCGTATATGAGCCGAAAAATACCTAGGTAAAACTACCTGTTGCAGGTGACCTGCAATTTAGTCCCTTCAAAGTTGAATTGGTGAGTCGACAAAACGGGAAGGGTTCAAAATCGACGAAACGGTAACAAAACAGGTAAAATTATCCAGTCGACGAAACGGTCAATCGACGAAACGGGACTTTACCCTTGTAGGTATACTTGGCTAGTAAATGTCGGCTACCTGTGAACTAGGTATAAGAGTTTTGTTAGCTTAATCACTATACATACACAGGTGCACACACGGACTTTAGTCCATTGTGCAAATAAATCTGTAGTAATATTAGATCTCACTGTAAATTGTAAATCAAAACAGTAGTATATTCTATTCTATTCTAATACATTCTATTATATTCGACTACAGCGTTGTTATAACAAAAGATATTGCATGACGACAAAAGGCAGAAGTATAGATATAAGCGTCCCTAGGAGACTTGGATTATACAATTAGCTTATTTTATATATTATCTAATAATTCTTTGTGTTAAATAACCTATTTATAAACGTAATGGTTTAATGGTTACCGACAAAATAACTAGCACGTCTTAATAACATCGGTCATATCCCTTCCCCGAAGCGCTACTGTCTGCCCCCCCCCCCCCCCCCAACAAAAAAAAAAACATTCTGATGGATTTTATAGTCACTGGATTAAAAACATAATTAATCCAATTGAACAAATTACATAGGAAGTAACAATAAACAATAATATTGACTTGTGAAAGTGGTAAGGTATTAAATAATGTCAGACTCACGATTTCAAATCACGAACACTTTTGGTGTAATAATTAAGTAAATTGCAGCAGTATTTACTAACTAATTAGTAAAAGTTCTATTATAGAAATTACACATGTCTTGATAATTTTTAAACACTATTAAAATCTCCATACCTAATTGAAATTTTACGGCAACATTTTGTATTAAATATAAATTTTTATGTCTTTTCAATAAAATTTTGTCAGTATCATACTTTTGACGATATTAATAAATGCACGTTTTTAACATACCTACATATTTAGCTTATCAAGTGCCTTCATACCGAAGTAAAAAGTGTATCTTTATACTGTCTCCAGATTAAGCAGTTATATTTTATCTTGAGACACGAATGGAACTTTTCACCAAGGTTTATGTTTTATTTGCAACCAATTTTACTTTTTATTGTTTTTTGATTCATACCAAAAAGATAAATGTCAATTTTGTACCAGACAACGTCTGTCAAACAATGATAGATGATGTACGGAGGGTGCTAATCCCATAGTGTTTTTTTTTCTTGTTAATCGTACCGCGCTAGCAAAAATTATTTGCATCAAAGAGGGCCTTGCATCTAAGGACGTAATGCTTAGCCGTAGAGCTTAATACCTGAATTAACAATCAATCAGTTATTCCGTCATCTTTGACAGTCGTTAGAAGTAATTTGATTCATCGCTAATTTTTCCAATTTCTTGAACAATTCACACAATAGGCTTTACGGAACAGCACAAAACATTCATGATTAAAGGTCGGGACACACCTATCATGCACCCTTCCGATCCGACTCCGATCAAACAGTCGGACGAGTGCCTGGACCTCTATTCTCCAATTTAGAGAAGTGAATGCTCTCTCGCGAGAAGGGACAATTCACATCATATGCCTCGGAATGCTGGAGAATACTGAATTTTTACAGTGAGAGAACGATACCAAACGATGTGAGCATATGATGTGAATTGTCCCTTCTCGCGAGAGAGCATTTACTTCTCTTAAATTTGAGAATAGAGGTCCAGCCACTTGTCCGACTGTATGATCGGAGTTTCGAAACGGGGTTAGAGTAAATGGTGAGTGGCAATGCAATCCGAGTTTGTGTGTGCATGGACGATTTTCACGAACATTTTCCTAACGTTGCTTTTATTGCTGGGGATTTTTATCATTGCCTGAAAAGAACCGTGGCTGCTTTTAGGGAAACAGATTCTATACAACACAAAAACGGAGCAGGAAGACCATGTAAGAACAGAAGAAGTTGTTGCAAACGTTTGTGAAATAATACAAAATTCGCCAACAAATTGTATAAGACGCCTGTCCCAAGAAGTGGGAAGATCTTATGGAACATGCAGGACTATTCTTAAGAAGCAGCTAAATTTATTTCCTTATAAAGTGCAAGTATTCCAAGAAATAAAAGGCGCAGGAATTACTCTCAATGGTTTACCTAAAATTTATTGGAAAGAAATGATTTATTAGACCTGATACGCATTTGAAGTAGTAAAAATCCCCATTTTTTTGTAGAGTTCACATTGCACCCTCAAACAATTGGTGTCTGGTTAGCTGTTTCCCGAAGAAGAATTTTATTGTTGGTCCTTTTTTTTTCCATGACACAGTTACAGCACAGCGGTATAGAGACTATATTTTGAATCCATTTGTGGAGCAATTATTGACGACGAACTACGTTTTGGATTTTTTCAACAGGACGGTGCAACCGCCCATACAGCCGCCGAAACTATTAACTACTTACGCAATTTTTTCGACGGCAGATTATATACAGATATATTCTTACTTTGTTAATTTTGTAAACAACAAAAATAAATTTGTATTTGTCTACTTATTTTATTACTCATTAGTTTGGCATATCATGTCATAATATGAATTTGACAAAATTTTAACCTAGATTTGGTTAGATATATCGTCCCCATATCATTGTGATCTAAACCAAGCCCTACGTTTTTTAATCCAAGCCCTCTTTGATGCAAATAATTTTTGCTCGCACGGTATATTATAAGGTCAAAAAATTTCGTTTTTGGCAAGTTTCTCTCGACATAAATGAAAAGTTTACTGGGGCGGCATAGGCGTAACTTTTTTGGCCGCATTTTTTTTATGGTAACAGACTCGTAACCGGACTATAAAATCATAAACTTTATGGCTGCACGGGCATATAAAAATATACGATTGATGATATAATATAAAATAATATGCAATACAACGATTTTTAGAAACACCAACAACAAAAACTAATTAATGTCAAAACAAAAATATTTAAAAGTAAAAACTGCACCAAAAACTGCCGAAGAACAGTATTAACAACTATATTTCCTGCTTTCAAGTTACATCCAGTTTAACCGGAAGTTGATTTTTTTGGGAAGATAATAAAAATTGAAGATAGGGACATGTAAGCCGTTTTGCTCTAAGACGTACTGTTAGAAAGTTATAAGCTGTCAAAGTTCAAAAATGTCACTTTTCGAGAGTCAATATCTCGGAAACTATGAAGTATAGACTAATAATGCATTTAATAAAAAATAATTATAATTTTATGTGGAATTTAAAAATGTAAAAATATACTGGGTGTTATATTTAAAAATATAAAATTCATTCGAATTCCAGACAAACTAAAAAGCTGGCAACAACGCCAATATCGTCATTCGGTGCGTTAGATCCTCTTACACAACTGTACCAAATTTGGTTTAAATCGGCCAGTAAATTATGATGTTATTAAGCCGTTTCCAGACTTTATACACACACTGTATATGAATAAATGCTGACCAAACACTACTACGGCCTATTGATTACACTTTATTAGTGTATAAAAAAAATGGTAAATTTTTCCCATGACAACTAATGAAGCGCCCATATTACCAGAATTGTGGATGCATCCCTGTAACTGCACATCAAATTGTCAAACGAAGGCTTTTTTTTGCAAAAAATGGCAACTAAATTGTATTTCGTTGTGCGAATGTATCAAAAATGAGTGTCAAAATAAATTAGATTGATTATTTTTTATTTTTTTATCAACAATTCTTGTTTTTAATTTCAACTTTTTGTTTGTTTTTTTTAATTGACTAGCTTCATTAATCACAATCACAATCACAATCACAATCTTAATATAAGAAACAATTGGATATTGTCACTAAAACAATCATTATAATGGTTCCAAAGCAGTTGGTCAGTCTATTTACTTGATATCTAAGGGGATGGGGTGTAAAAAATAAATGGACCAATAATCCCCCTGGCAACATCCAGAATCATAATCTGCAAGCTTTTCTGAGTACAAACCATGCACAGAATGCGGTCCTCATATTTCGCACACTCAATTCCATCCATCACTGAGAAAATCTCCAGCAAAAACAACTTTACTGATGTATTTTTGGCTATCCCAGCTAAAATATTTGCCAAAGTTGCAAATTGACTTTCTTGTAGCAGTAAAATAAGGTTTACTGATGTCTTTCTATTGATTTTAATAAGTACTTTGCTGTTGGTAATAAATATTTTCTTAAATATTTCGCAATAGCAAAATACGTAATTGTAAGAGCAAAAAACTTTTTCAAAAGAATTTTTATTTATCCTAAGAAAAAATGTTGCTGCCCCAGCAAAGAAAATTTATTAGATCCGGTATTCGGGTGTTTCCGTGTCGCCATTCGGTGTCGTTAAGAGCCAGTTTCGAGTATTTCAGCCCGTCCGAGCCTGTTGTCGCGCCGTTCGCGCATCATTTCGCTAAGTTTAGAGTTGAGGGAGAGGGTGGGGCTCATAGCCTTACAAAATTATTTGTTTTTTTTTTGTTTGTGACCTGCGGCTAGCTGTATTATTTTGATGGAGTACAAGAAAAGTTGAAAGTTTAGAGGCCACCTTTAAATTAAGAAGAATACTATACTTTAATGCAAATTTGGGAAACATTTTTGATGATTTTCCATTTCCATGTCCTTATCGTAGTTAAACACAGGCATTGAATTGGTAAGTTTTGTTTGTATAATCTTACACATAATATACTTGTTTTTGTTTATTTTTATGCATATTTCGGTAAATCATTTACTTGTGTATTTTTAGAGAGAGACAGTTTTTAACAAAAGGTTTCCTGATTGTATTGACGTCATATAATATACTAGTAGAAAGTTTGTGCAGGAATAATAGCAAAGTTGAAAGAACGAAAAATCAGCGGATACGGCCTTGAAGAAAATATTGGTAAGTTAAAACGTTTCATTTTGTATATAAAATGTTTGCCTATTAAACAGGTCTTATAATAATAATTGTAATTGAAAACTAATGAAATAATTATTTTTAGACATTACTGCTAAGGGACTGCTGATGTTACTATATTTATTGAGCCCCATAACCATTAAAAGTGCCAGAAAAGGTTCTATGGAGACCAAGCAGGAATGAGGTGCAAGAAAGTTTGTTCTTTAACGCAGAGGTAAATATTAACTACTATTCGCTATGCTTGAACTAAGAATCATACATACATACCTAACCTTATACCGTGCGAGCAAAAATTATTTGCATCAAAGCGAGGGCCTTGCATCTAAGGACGTAATGCTTAGCGGTATCAATTAATCAGTTATTCCATCATCTTTGACAGCCGTTACGCGTAATTTTATCTAAACCAAGCCCTACGTTTTTTAATCCAAGCCCTCTTTGATGCAAATAATTTTTGCTCGCACGGTAGTAACCTGAATCAATGATCTAGGTAGCAGATCATTGACCTGAATGCTTAATAGGAGGCTTAACTGGTAGTAGTGTCAACTTTTTTTTGACATTTTGAAGTCGGAACTTTTTAGTAAAATTTAATAATTGCAGTCGTGCATACATTGGTGTTACAATGACAAACACCGATAAGTTGTCTTATTCTTGACTTCGCTTGGTTTCTCCCTGGTCCTTCATTTCCAGAATTTTTGATTACCCCTACTATAAATATTTAATCAACATTCTCCGTTCCAGAATGATCATCTCACAGAAAAAATAAACGCAAAATGTGAGAAGCTACAACTGTTTAACCTAACTGTTCAGCCGTTCGGAGTCATAGTGGAAAACCTTGCCTCTCCAAGATATATTATAGTTGTATCAGTGCTGTATCATTATTATTATTATTATTATTATTATTATTATTATTATTATTATTATTATTATTATTATTATTATAATTATTATTAGGTGCATATAGTCCTGATTTTGTTATTTTATGTTATAAATAAGTTTCTATAAATTCTTTTTCTTTTATAGCCTGGTAGAGTATAATTATTTTTTCCTCATTTTTTATAAAAAAAGGTTTGTAAAATGAAACTTTTATTATTGTTAATTATTATGTGCTTTATGTTCCTGTTGTTTAATGTTATAACTTATAACGTTCATATAAATCGTTTTTTGCATAACCTGTATTAATATTTGGTTCTTGTCGAATTTTTTTTTATATAAAAAAGTGTTTATTTCATTTAGCTTTTTCCTTTTATTCCTATACCCTATATTTAAACCTTATCCTCACAGCAACTAGATGCTTAATGTGCTCTATTTTATTAGCCCCTAAATTGTCTTTTTTATTGCAGCAAATTTTATTTTGTTTTTACCCTGGATGAAAGTGCGCCTGTGTCACAAATTCGAGTACATGTACGGGAACCTTGAACATTGTAAGAAATACATCAAAGCCGAAATCAAAAAGTGCAACTGCTTTAAATTTTACATTATGTATTTCTTACAGTTTTTAAGATTTCCATACTAGCACTCGAATTTGTGACACAGGCGCACTTTAACCCATGGTAAAAACAAAAAAAAAATTGCTGCAATAAAAAAAAACTTTTTAAGGGTAAGAAAGCACCCTCTTGTGCTAGCTATATAATTTTATTGTAGAAGGAGAGACATTTTTTGTTATTAGAAAAAGTATTTTTACCAACAGCAAAAGATTTTTAAGGTACAAGAAAGATCCTTTCTACTGCAAGAGAGACGTTTTTTACTATATAAAAAAATGTCACCACTGTAGCAGAAATTTGTTGTTTCAGTAGCAAAGAATTTTATAGTTACATTATATAGTTTTATAAGTACAGCAACGTTACTTTTTAGATATAGCAGAATTACTTTATAGCTATAACAGAATTATTCTTGCAAAGTAGCTTTATTACCACAGCAAAGTATGTCCAGCAGAGTGCATTCTCCTGGTACAGTAATGTGCTTGGCTGTCCCCCATTTAGCAAAATATTTTAGCTATGGTTGCTAAAATTTTCGCTAGGAATGAAAAGAGATTTTCTCAGTGGCAGCGCCCGCACTAATACGAAAATAGAGGGAAAACAAATTTTTTGAAGCCATTCAGGCGACTGGAAAAGTATAATAATGCGGTCATAAACTTTTAACCACTACGAAACGTAATTTTTTATATACTGTAACGTTCAACGTGTAATGCCTTTATTGCCAAATTAAATGACAGGTGGGTTGAGCAGAAATTAATTACAGTTTAATTAAACAACTTAACATTACTCAAGTCAAAATGCGTCGTTTCGTTCTCGGCTATTTCCCAACTAACTCTTCTAAATCATATTTCAACCGTTAATCGCTAACGTGCGGTGTATGAAATCCCGTTATTTTGTATTACAGTTTTGGCGACGCAGCGTGTCTACGTCGTGGGTACCTTTTGGTGATGTCATGATGCTGTTTTTTAGTCAGTCAGTCACAGCAACTTGTACAGTGCTATGGTGCTATTATTGTTAAATTAAACCGTAGCGGTCTCTGTGACCTCACGTTAGGAATGGATATTTTTTTTCTTACATAGGTAGTTATTATGAGCAAGTTTCGCATCAATCGTATGCATTCTGATGATCCAAGATTTAAAAAGTGAGCCGAAAATCTTCTGGATCAAGACTACGAAAATCTTATATTTTCTGAAAGTGATAACGAGTTAGAAGATTCACCTGTAATAGAGGAGATATAAATATGAAGAAGACTCCGACGCAGATTACGTACCGGATGAAAATGAAACGGAAAAGTGCCAGAAGAAACAAATGAGACCGAAGATTTGCCAGATCAAAGAGAGAGGTTCTACATCGGAAAAAATAAGTTTAAGGGGTAAGAAAGTTTAGAGTACAGTTCCTACAAGATTTGTATATGGAGTTTTGGACTCTTGAATAAAAAAGGTTTAGTGTAGCTTTTTATTATTCGTAAGGACCAACCACCAGTAAAAATTAGGACCAGAAAACATAACATTGTAATTACTATACTTGGATTACACGCAAATGCCAAACAACTTGGAACTAATCTAAAAATTAAAGATCTGGTCGCTTCTTTTTTCAGAAGATATAATAGCTGAAATAATTTAATGGACAAAGGCAAAAATTATTGATGCCAGAAAAACATAATATAAAGATCAGGATAGTCCGATATTGTGCACAGTTGATGAAACGGAAGTTTTTTCGGTGTATTGGTATACATATCCGTATTCAAGTCAGGAAGGGAGAGTATCAATTTCCTGTTTGCCACAGACGGAACAGGAAGAGATGTTTTCCGATGTATTATGCCAAAAAAACACTTTGAACTCGTACTTATAGCTCTTTGATTTGATGATGCAACTCTACGAAACGAAAAACAAAATGAAGGCGATCCTGTACCTCATATATCAAAATATTTAATAAATTTATAGAAAACTCCCAAAATGCCTTCTCTCTTGGTACTAAGGTTACCATTGACGAAATGCTCGTATGGGTCGTTATGCATTTAAAAGATACATATAATAATATGCTAAAAAAACCTTCCCGATACGGCGTCAAAATTATATGCCTTACAGATGCCCGAAACAATTATCTTCATAATATATTTATGCAGGAAAACGCTCAGATTCACTAACATTGGCTGCCAACGAAAAAAATTCAAAATTCCAACGCAGGCTGTAATCAGGTTAGTAAGACCAATACAAAATACCAATCGAAATATTACAGTAGATCATTGATTTCGTTCTGTGGAGTTAGTCCAAGAGCTCCAAAATAGGGGCCTTATATACGTTTGTGGGTACCCCAAAGAAAAATAAAGCTGCAATTCCACCAAGTTTTCAAGCTAATAAAAATCGAGCAGTGAAAAGTAGTCTCTATGGATACAATTATGACATAACTTTGGTTTATTTTGTTCCAAAAGCCTTTAAAGTCAGTCATTCTGATATCATTCTTTCACTACTATGAATCAACTGATTAGGAATGCGGTAAGCCAGAAATATTCGTATTTTATAATTTAACGAAAAGTGGTGTGGATAGTTTGGACAAAAAGGCTGCAAATTATTGTCCAAGTCGTAGGACGCAATGATGGTCTATGGCGTTATTTTTTTTGCTCCTTGACGTAAGTACAATAAATGCTTATGTTTTGTACTCGAGTTACAAAGACACTTCAGAAATAGAAAGCAGATTTTTTAAAACGGTTGGCAATAAGTCTGGTTTTGCCACACTGGAAAAGAAAAAATGACAAATTCAATACTTCCTAGAGAATTGCTAATAACTATTTCAAACTTATGTAGTAACAGTGATCATGTAGGCTGTAATAATAACGACATAAAATACCACTTGGAAAAACGAGCAACCTGCTTCAATGTCCACCAAGATTAAATAGAAAAACTCGGTTTGGATGTGTATCCTGCAAAAAATCAATCTGCCTTTAATGTTCAAAAAAGATCTGCATTCAATGTGTGTTTGATAGGGAGAGTTGTTAGATTCTCAAACATGATATGTTCGTTTTATATGCTTATTTTGTATAGGGCTTGGTCTAACAGAAGTTTTTAGTTTAGCTGAAAGACATTTTTAGTCATTTATGAACAAATGTTTATAATAAAAAATAGTTATTTATTGTTCAAGACGATAAAATTGTACTTTATCTCTGAGAGTGTTTAGTGTCGAGACGTCAGTCGAGACGCTAGTTACGCTCGAGAAGATAATGCGATTTTATCTTTGTAGCAATACAACATTTTTTTTTTATAGCAAGACTTTAAATTCAGGCAAAATAGAATTTCAAAGAAAATGTAATTTTTGGCACAAAAATCGCAACTGTGTTGCTCCGTCACTATAGGGATATGAATTACTCTGTCAACAAATGTCAAACAAATTTTACATTCTGGTTTTTGTGGAGTGTTCAGTATTTTTGCGTTTTGTGTACGAAGTGAATACGAAATGTACGGAAAAGAATTAACACAAGAAGAAGAAAGATAGATGTTTCTAATAATGTTAATTGTAAAATTACACTTGTTGTTAACCCTTCGAATTAATGTGTTTAAATTTGTAAATTTAATTAAATAAAAAAAGTTAAAACATTTTATATACCCTTGCTGTTAAAGTGTTACTTTATCTACCCTTGCGGTTAAAGTGATACATTATCTACTCAAAAGAGTTGCAATAACAACATTTTAACATCAGCTATAGAAAAAAATTGTTTTATTTACAAATCATAAAAAAAAAGATCGCGGTATCTCAGACCGCACTTAGCGCTTATGTTCAGTTGCCACACGTTAGCTGTTAAAGATTAAACACTTCAAAGTTCTATCCTAAGCAAATCACACACATTTCAATCGGCCAACCCTAGTGGTGTCCTACATAAATAACTTTGTCTTTTTTTCTTATTAATCCGTGATTATATGAATTTAAAAATTCAATTTTTCCGAAATTTTATGAGGTAGATGATTAATAATTTATAATTATATAAAACTTGCCCACCTGAGACCTGGGATGTGTCTACGTACAGAATATATATAAGTACATTTTAGATTCATTTGTAATCTCTGAAATTGGATAAAAAAAGATTACAAAACTCGTCTAAGGCACTTTGTTTTAAAAATATTACCGTATTTGTTATTCATACAATATGTATGTTTCGTAAAGTAGGGTGACTTAGGAAAATACTCTGATTAAAATATTGTTTGGTTTACCTACAACCTACAACCATTTTAATATATAAATTTATTTAAACTTTAACTTAATTTTGAATTTGATCACTAATTACTAATTTTATTAATATATAATGTATGATTATATTTATTTAGAAAATTAACAAAGATTAAGGAAAATAAGGTTAAATACCGTCATATTCACCGTCGTATGTCTTTTTGTTCCGATTTCTGACATCACCTGACAGGTGACAGATCTCATCATTGTTGACATGACTGGTACGAAGAGTGGCGAGGATGATATGGTCATAATATGTCCCACTATAGTATAGTAGATAACAATAAATAATCATTAAAAAATAAAATATTTGCTCATTTTGTCAGTAACAACATATTCTAGAAATAAATTGTTATTACCCGGCAAGGACCACTGGTAGGTTATTCAATAATTCTCTTTCAACTACTCCAAAAACTCATCAAGAAGACAATCTTATAATACAAATTTACTTATGTAAACCACGTTTCTCAACAACCAAAACCCACTTTCATAGGTAAAAACTATTTTAAAGCATCTGTAAATGCGATGCCTGAATTACCTAGAAATAACTACATGCGATGATACCATATTACCCTAAGTGGAAAAGACGCAGAACAGAATGATGTCCGTTTTCGAGAACTGCAGATTCAGGTCGAATTGTATAGAAAATGTATCACTAAAAAAATTGCATAAGTGTTATTCTGTGTGATAGCGAGTATTAGCTGCAGGCTTTTGTCGATCTTTTTCTACCATTCAAATCCTAAGAATGTCTATTTGTGAGATTCTATTTAGTTTTAATATAGTGTACTAAGTAGTGGCGTACCGTGGTAGTTGCGTTTCCCCCACTCTTCTTGATAAAAATATATAAGGCTATTATAGGAGCTTAAATTCCTAGATGTTGGATTCCATATTTTGGAAAATATCTTGTATAAGACGACGACCACAGCTGGGCAAGCTACTGGAAAAAAGTAGCTAGCTACAAGCTAATAGCTACTTAAAATTAAAGTAGTTAAGCTACCGTGTAACCAAGCTACTAGTAACTAAGCTACGAGCTACTTTTTTTAAAGCTACTTTTATAAGCTACTCTGCGAAGGTTCCTTCACTTTATGTCAGTGAATGCAGTTTTAAAAAACTACGTTCTTCGACATTAAAAGAGTTTAGTAACAAAAATATTATAACCGAAAGTAGCTTAAGCTACCGAAAGTAGCTTAAGTAGCTTTTTCGACTAACTAGCTTCATGAATACACTAAAAAATATTGTAAAAGCTACAGCTACAAGCTACTTGGTTTTAAAAGTAGCTCGAATAAAGCTATTAGCTACCAAAAAAGTAGCTAGCTAGTAGCTTAACTACTTAGTAGCTAGCTACTGCCCAGATCTGACGGCGACGTAATTTATCCATCTTCTCCCAAAATGTGTGTGTATACAGTGACAGGCAGAAAATACGCACTATATTATACACTTCTTTATTATTTATTTCTTAAAAAATATTATGGTAAACATGTGTTCATAAAAAAATTACCTTTAGCACGGAAAAAGGTTAAATGATAGAATATACAAGTACAAAACTCATCCATCATTCAAAAAACATCATGGTCTCCAACCTTTAAACAGACATTAAAAAACTTGTTCCAAAGTATACATGATTTGCGAAAATACAAAAAAAAAACTGAAAATTCAAAAATTATTCAATATTTAGTAAGTTTTAAAGTTCTCTGGATTTCCAAGAAACATTTAAATCGTTAAATTAAAGCGAAAAATAATTGCTTTTTTCACCAAAATTTGGGATAGAAAAAGAATACAAAATCTATTTTAATAATATTTTCCATATTATTGTGCTAATATCATTATTTTCAGTATCTTAAGAAACCAGACTTTATGATAGTACATATATAAAATATTTTTAATTTTATCTTAAAACCATTCTCACCACGTGGCAGTTATTTTGATCTTTTGTTTATATACGCGCCGACCTAATTTACGGCCAATGAACCCAAATAAAAAGTTTGGTAAATAATGGCAATATTTCTGGTCTCATTTTAGGCAATTAAATATATTTTTTAATTAACGTTCGACCATTTTTCCAGTTAATTGAAAGACAATGACAATGTGAAAGACATAACATATCCATTCATATAAAAAGTGATCTTAGGTAAAGCGAATGAAAACCTAAACCAACTACTTCCCTGGCAGTATGCCATCCCAGACCCTGGTCATTGAACTTGTCCGTCCCTCTAAAATTGTTTTGCATACCGTTTCAACTAGGGAATCCAATCCCGCACCCAAACTTTAATCCCGCAAACCTGCGTATCTGTAACCAATGTATCTGTGCCCGCCTGAGCATCACTTGACCAGTTACTAAAACATGAGATCACACTTTTTGAATGCGGAGCGGAGGGAATAGAGGAATGTACTTGCAAGCTGCATATAACTGTGTAAAATCTATTTCGTCGACAAGCAAAGCTGAACGTGCGTTTTCAGCCGCAGGATACATGTGCAATAAAACAAGACCAAATCTAAAAGATGAAACATTAAACATGTTATCTTTACTCCGAAAATACTTCCAAAATCAATGTAATATGTAACCGTTAAACTAGTCGTACTATTGTATTGTATCTATATGCAATAAATATTTTCCTGCTACTCTACTCTATTTTTAATTGCATAAAACAACTTTTTATTGACATACAGTACCCACATCGAGTCCCGCAAATCCCGCATGTTTAATCCCGCGAAATCCAGCATTTGCGGGATTGGATTCCCTAATTTCAACTGTATCAGTAACATGTTCTTTTTGTCACCACTTCGTCTTATCTCTAAGGCCATACCTCGATCTAGCCATAAGCTATCGTCTGCTCGGTGCAACTTACTTTTTTCTTCACCGTTACTCCTTTAACCAGAAAATATATATTCTCTATTTCCTATAGACAATATACTACATTTATATATGAGTCACATATTCCATTACTTTACAAGTATATAACAGAATTAGTAAATGTTTGTTTGAAGGTGGCAGACATTGTAGTATTGTCAACAATCTGTATTTATCTTATCTTATTCTAGCGTGTACCCGGCCTGCGTTGCAGCCCGTTATTATACGACGTGAAATAATAAGGCGAACAAACCTCAAACTCAACCGTTTGCCGGCCCGTCCACAATTCACATCCATGCATAAAACATAGTATGTCTTCGTCTATTCCGGCTTCGGTGCTTCGGATCGATCGTTGAACGGGCCGGGGGCCGGTTTGGTTGGGTCGTTCTTTCTCCCTACTCTAATTTATCAGCGTTTATCAGTGTTTTTCTATAATATTATGCATGTATTATACATAAAAACCTTCCTCTTGAATCACTCTATCTATTAAAAAAACCGCTTCAAAAATCCGTTGCGTAGTTTTAAAGATTTAAGCACAGGGACAGGACGAGCGATAGCGACTTTGTTTTATACTATGTTAAGATTATCCCTGTGCAATGAAGCTCGATTATTCCGCCTAGTGTGAAGTTTGAGCTGATTGTTTTGGACAAGGAGAGATTTCCAGATGTTGGGCATAACGCCGCATATCTATACTTGGTTTACTAAATATACGATTGTTTTGGTTTATGAAATCTGCTTCTTTGAATTTGATTTTTGCCAATGCTGTTCTTTCACCAAAACCTTAACTTTTGACCGCTGCAGATGATGTTGGTTGGTCTAAATATGTTCCGCTCTACCTGATATCGAAGTTTCATCTCTTTAAGTTTGTTTCAGATTTTCTTTAACTCATACGGAAAAGGGTATTTTTTTCTCGTATGTACGATTCGCTACACTTGCAAGTGATTTGATAGACGCAATATTTTGTGTCGTCATTGCTGAGTGGTTTCCTTTTGTAAGTAAGTTTCTAGGCTCTTTCGATTCTTATATTTTCAGAAATCTCCTTAACATAAGGTATTGTAAGAAATGGCGGCTCCTAGTTCGTTTCTGCATTAGTTTTGACTTGATTTTTAAGTTTTTAGGTTACAAAAGGTTCAGGGTAACCATTATGTTTTAAATCTTTTTAAATATTTGAAATCTCAATATTAAGGTCTTCCGGATTGTTGCAAATGTTAGATGTGTAAAAAGCGTTTAAATTAGACGAGGTTTTATGGAGATTAAATGAGTTGATCCGTAGTTAGGTGTTAGTGGGTTTCCTGTACACTGAAATTGTTATGATATCAGCAGTTCGTTTGACTAGAACATCGAGAAAAGGTAGAGTAGACTGTTCTTCTGTTTCCATGATCAATTAAATGGATTATCTTATATTTGCTATTAATATGTTCCAAAAACCATATCATCATCAAATATAAGCCAAGATTTGGGATTAATTTTGGCAGTGTCAATTGCGTGTTACTCTAACTATTTCATATACAGAGCCACCCGAGAGAGAGATGAACCCATTGGAAGACCGTCATCCTGGGCATAGAACCTTTTACTTGCAAATAGAAACTACGAAGACAACACTCCAATAGTTTCATCACCCTATCCAGCGGCAAGCTGTCAGGAATGGGGCGCTGGTATAAGTATGGAGCGGGCTATGACGACGATGGCGACACTGAGAGGGTAGTACTGAGAGTTCGGGTACTACCTAGGGTTGTTGTGTTACAATCCACCTCAGAGCTTACGGGCGTCCTCGTTATTGGTTCTGTTGGTAAAGTCCTTCGTAGTCATAGGTTGAACGCCTTCTAGCGGTAAATAACTTGGAAATTTATTTCCAGCAATTTCTCTTGGTCGACTTTGTAATAAAAAATTTTATTTCAAAACTGTTCAAACTGTTCCTGAAGTATGGCCGGCGTCCATTTTTATTTGGCTACTCGGTACATAATAAACAAAAGATAATTGACTAATTACCTAATTGACAAAAAACTTCACCCCAAGTTGTGGCATAATAATTATTACTTAAATAGGTATTGGTTAATCACATCATTACAAATTGTAAAAAATTTGATTCCCAGATAACGAGAGGATTATCATACTACCAAAAGTTATGAGTATGAATGTAGTAAAAAACGGAAAAACTTTAATTGGTATAATCAAAGTTTGATTAACAATCAACATTTGAATAATTTCATTATTTGCTCAATATGGTGCAATTTAAAGAAACATCGCTTACACAATCCCATTTCTTTATTTATTCTTTATTTAAAAGTTTCATCTCCTGGTTTAATTGTTAAACCGGTATCACGATACCTTTTTTCCTCTTGGATTTGTTTAGAGACCCGTCGGTTGTTAGTAAAATTATTTGTGTGTAATTGATCGATCTGAGTAATAAATTTATTATTCACTAGCACAAACTACCCATGCAATAAGCTTGGGATACTTTGAGCTATACTTATGTCAACTGTGTATTTAATTGTGATTCTTGCGCTTTTTAATTTTTAAATATATTATTGAGTTAGAATTTTTGTGTTTTTATTTTTATTCGGGAAATATTCCACTAAGTAGCATTCATGCTTCAAAATAACCAGATAATTCTGCATTCAGGCCTGTTTTCTTTAACACTTTGAGCGCCATGTGCCGACCGGTGGTCATTTTCAGTCTTTTCGTTCGGACCGCGTGACCACCCCTGAAAATTTTGCGTCTGCTTATTCAGCGCCGTGTGCCCACTCGTGGACACGTTTGTTCTGTCCCAGGGAACATCAGAACCTAATGAGGACCGGGCAGATTAGATTTGGAAATTGATTTTTTTTTCTGTGCAATTTTTAGGCACGAAAAAAAATGAGCAAAAAACACCATTCAAATAAAAAAAAAATACAATCAATCGACGAAATGATCATAAAAAGTCACTTTAACAAAAGTTCTAAAAAAAAAAGTTGGTCCCACCGGTTATAAAGTCCGCATCCTTCGGTGTTGGCCTCTTTCGAAAATATGAAAATAAACTCGTGCAGTTTTTAGAAGACACGCTTAAAATAATTTTTTTAAATGCATTTTCGTATAAATATAATATCATAAGAGAGAAAATTTAGCCGGTAAAATTTTCGACTGGTTTGAAAGTTTGTTGCTTGACAATTGGCAAAATTTCCAAAAAGAAACAAAATTGAATAAAACCAAGAGAAAATTTTGCCGAAACAAAATTTTCTCTCGAATGATATTCGACTAGACTATTTTACGAGAAAACCATAAAAACACACTGTTTATTTAGCAAACAGAAACTTTATTTATTTATTACTAATATTAAACGTACAGTTGTTATAAGTAATAGTTCGTCCATTCTTGACTTGACTGTTCAGACTTGCATTTGAGATTTTCGATATGATTAATTAATTAATTAAAATGAGATTATATTAATTATAAACGGTATGATTGACTTATTGCATTTGAGAAGTTGAAGGTCTATATGCTTCATTTGTTGTTCTGAAATTTTCGATGAGCTTTAGATGATGACTAGGATCTAGCTGCAGATATGGTTTCAGGGAATTTGCGTTTGAGTGGTCTGTTAACTTAATCAACTCTTATTCCCCAACACATTGTTTAAATAGGGCGGACACAGTGGATGATCGATGAGAATGATTTGTTATATTATGCTTCTTCGTATCTATTCCAATTCTTTCCGCTGAAGTTTTGGTCCACTTAGATACTATATTTAATCCTATATATTTATATTTTTGAACCAACATCCCTTCTGCCAGTTTGGATGAACGGAGAGAAATAGTCTGTCTGTGGAAATGTTTGGTCCTCTTTTTTCCAATATTTTTAAAAATAATCTTACAGGGCATAAGTCTTTGTTTGTAACCATTTGCTGTTTGCCAATCCTTTTGACCCACCTTGAGCTGTCTTGGAAAATATGCTGTTATATTTAATTCATCCGGTAAATTCTCCCATGGTATCAAACTCCTTTTGAAAATATTGAATTTTGTAAATTTACCGCCTCATTGCCTCCCCAAGCTATAGTTCAAATGAGCAGTGATGGAAAAACTTTTTTTGTGCTTCATCGGGGTTTTCTTCATTGTAGCTTTGCATTATTGTTAGTAAATCTTTGGTAGATAATGCTTTTGAACTTACTTTCCTCTTTTCCTGACAACTTTGGAGCTACGTTCTCTTTGCGTCTCTTTCCATTTGCGCATTTTTAAAGAAAATATCCGTAAAAGGGTCAATCTTTATTTCGTATTCTGTAAAATACATTTCTTGATTCATTTTTGCTGTAGTGTTCCATATAGCCTTTACAGAAGATTCTTTATAGTCTTCGCCATTACCCTTCTTCAATAAAGGCGTAATCTTCTAGGATATTTGCCAGTTCCATCACAGTAGTACATTTTTCCAGTTTATAATTTCTTGCCATTTGAAACTCGATCGATTTTTTTATTTCTTGGATAGATTGACACCCAAATCTTGCATTTTCGTTTAAATTGCCAGTAAAAAACCATCTTGTTGATTTTGTCCAGGTGTATAAGAGTTTTTCGGCTAGAAAACAGGCCATTGCTATGATATTTTGCCAGTATAAATCACTCTAGTGAAATAGTCTTTAGAAAAAATATATTATATTATACAGGGTTGATCGTAAAAATGTATGATGTATCAATTTTTTTAAGGAAACATTGTATATTATTACTTTTTTACATTCTACAATCAATTCTAGATATTTTTCATGTCCGACCATCACCTAACCGTAATACTTAATATCCTCTATTTTAAATTTTGATTCAGGATTTCATCTTTTCCATCCGTTTTGTGTGACTATGTGTGTTAGTGTTGTATAACATTCTTTCACGGTTTTGCGTTGGTTTACCAAGAAGATGTGTTGGCTGGAGTGGTATGTTTGATTTTTTCTGGGTTTACTTTCAGTTATCCACCTAGATAGCATCTGTCATCGTGTATAGCCAGGAATAAGTCTAACCATACAACGGAGGCTAGGTCCGGGTCCCAGCTAAAGTTGATTCACCCAGTAAACCTGCAAGATGGCCGACATGTCATATGACAAAAGTCATATTCCAGCTAAATAAAATAAATTTTTGCATTTTCAATGACTTTTGTCATATGGCATGTCGGCCATCTTGCAGGTTTACTGGGTGAATCGACTATACTCAGGCACACATTAGCTACACAGGTACTCCAACATCGTTGACTAGATCATTGCTTCCTTTAACAAAACAATGTCATACATCAACAGAGCCATCCTTAATTAGAGCGATCATACCAAACATTTTTGGCGTACATCAGTTGACGTGGAATTGTTCTAAATATTTCTTTTTACGTTTATTGCCCAATAGGGAACTTAACAAAAATTTTAAATGGGGAAAAAATTCTATAAATCATAACGTCGGTTAAGATTGTTAACCTGCTATCTCCACTTTTGACTAATTTTGTTTTATTCAACTATTTAAATATAGATGGCGTTCTGCATCACCCAGAAATACTTCTAACTCTAAATTGTAAACACAGCGTCCGTAAATCTAGTATGCGTAAACCGTCTAACTCCACAGTAAAACCGTATAACTGCTATCTCCAATGTTTTGCTGTGTAACGGGCAGCACAATGGTAATACGCTCTAGTAAGGAAATATCGTTTTTCTTTGTTCCTGTACAATTGTGTATTTGTGAGTTAGCAGGTTAACACTCTTAACCGACGATAAGTACATATTGTCATAAAACATATGGCAGCAAAAAAAAACAACATATTTCGTCCCAAAAGACCGCTAGAAAGATTTAAAAATGCCCCAAAATTAAAATTATTCCAAGCGGGTAAAAACGCGCTGCTAGTAGTCGTGACGTCAAGGGGTATCATTTGTCAGATTTGTGTGTGACATCCACGAAATAGGTTATAGGTTTTCAATAAATTTGATGATTTGTCAGATTTGACATCCACGCGTCAAGCGACACGACCTACAATACAATAACAACAACACACGGCAATCCAAATGCAATTGGGTCGCTCGGCACCTGTCAGGAGTGTCAGGATGACGGATGACCAAAAGTCATACTCCCTGACGTCATCGGGCTTCGCGCGCTTTAGAGATCGTTTGAAATGCTTTCGACACGCGCGAAACTTTAAAGAATTTTTACCAAGTTATTTTTGATTTTTAAGGAGTAATAATTGGGGAATACTTTTTTCAGGCCTAACTAAATCATATTATTGAAAAAAAAAATTGGAGAGTTCCCTATTACTCGCATGCCTTTCGCGACATATAATAAAACGTGCCCAGAGAAAAATTAAGCTTACAGAATCAGTTAAAAAGTCGTCGTAAGATAAGGTTTTTTTTAACGGAACATTCTGTATATTACTACATTTTTATGTTCTTTTCAAAATTCTAAAAATATTTTGTATTTCACACTACATATCTAAACGTTCTCGGGATTTCCAGTTATGAATATATCGTCGGTCTTCACACGAAGTGACAAATTTATGATAACCGAGTTACACCGGTAAACGAACTTGTCTGATCTTTCTGCTTGACCCCATGAAGTGACGTATTTGTAATCCATGTAGTATCCTCGTAAACCCATATTAAATTTCTGTTGTATCTGATAAAATGCCTATAAGGTTTCACACGAAAAGTCGTATGTTACTTTACGTCAGTTCGTGTGAATAAATTGTATCGTAATGAGCAAAAACTCGCGGCGTCGTATCTACCGCGGACACCGAATAGGTGAAGTAAAAAATCGAACAGCTGTATGCTATGAATCTGGATGAATTAAAGATAGAAGGAAACTCAGACAAGCCAAGTTTCTCTACGGATAGGAGAATTTTCAAAACAAAAAACTTGTCCTTTCATTGGCCAAAAAAGACTTGTGTTCTCTTTGTGTTTCGTACACTGAAGGGGATGAAATTGCAAAAGAGAAATTAAGAACGCGCTATGACATCCATATTGCTGAGAAGACGAAAGTTCGCGTTTTGAAGTCGGAATATAAACAAGAGGCTAATGAAGATTCGTCTAGTGTCTGCGGTGTTTTCGATTTGCAACAGGTAATCTATGTACCAATCTCCAATGAAATTGCAATTTTCTATAAATCTCAGTTGGCTACATATAACTTTACGTTTTATAACTTAGCAACAAAGGAATGCTTCTGTTACGTGTGGAACGAGTCAGTGAGTGAGCGCGGGTCCTCCGAGACAGCAACCTGCATATCACAAGTTTTGGAACACTACAGTAAAAAGGAAGTAAATAAATTTTATTTGTTCGCAGACGGATGCTCTGGGCAGAATAAGAATTCAGTTATGGCGTCAATGCTACTTCATTCAGTAAGCAAATTTTCCAACATTGAGAAAGTATCTTTACGGTTTTTTGAAACAAACCACCGGCAAAATGAGGGAGATTTAGCTCATAGCGCCATTGATAGAGGTGTTACTACTGCTGGAAATTTATTTGTCCCTTTCCAACTTTACCCCATAATGCGACTGGCACGCAGGAAGCAACCATATACGGTGATTCCAATGGCGTAAAATGATTTTAAAGACTTTAAGTTGCTGTCCAAAGATCTGAGAATCTTAACTGTTAGAACCAGCGAAAACGGCAGGAGCATAAATTGGACTAATTTAATGGAAGTGATGGTAAAGCAAACTTCACCATATACAGGGTTTTTTAGGAATAGTCATCTAGATGCTAAGTATGACTCTATAGTTTTAAAACGTCTAAAAGCTAGTGTGTCAGAATTAAAAATTTTCCAATTAAACAAAGAACCTCCAAAAGAAACTAACAAAAAGTATAAGGACTTATAGTATCACTTTGTCAAGGAGAAACTCCTGTGGTTCGATTAAAAGAGTATCAACAATTTTTTTTATGTCTACCCCATCTTGAGAAACACTAAAACCATATTATGTACTAATTAAATATTGTTTATTTTTTGGGTTCTAAGCATTTTTTTATGAATTTTTTATTAATAGTCCTTACTAAGTACTTACTTACAGAAATTAGTATCACTGTTTTGATAAAAACTTTTTTTTATTAGGTTTACTGCTTTGTTCTTCCAAATGTTGTTTTGTTTATAAATATTAGATAATCATCTACTCGTTAATGATTATTACTCTATGGTTTGTTCTGTTACCTCACTATTATTATTCTGCATTTTTTCCATCTTATATATTTTATGACATATCAAACACCTGCCAATATATTTTTGCCATGTATATTTTCTTTAATAAAAATTAAGCAAAAAAACACGTTTTATTGTCTTTTGTTATAGAGAGCTTAACCATTATAATAATGTATTAAAATGACGGATCTTACAGGCAATATAATATTGTCTCACACGAAGTGACGTATCTACATTTTTTTTATTTCTTTTTCTAAAGAATTTGAAAATTTTTAAATATTTATTAAATGGATAAATATAGGTTCGGTAGCAATAAACATGATATAAAAAATTTACAATCAATATTTGACTACTTTTTGATTTACAGCAACCGAAGTGTTGTGATTTTTCGTTTTTAATCTCTCCTGTAAAATTAACTAAATGTTAGTTACGTCACTTCGTGTAAAGACCGACGATATACTATATAAGTATTCTCTAATAAATTATTACAAAAATGTTTATTTAGTTCCCTTTATATTACTCATGACTTGAAATCTCGCAAAGGGTTCAATTTAGGTACCTATATAGTGTAATAAAAAAACACACGCATAGTAACAAAATAAAAAAATAAAACTAATAAAACTTCAAAAATCCCTACAATTTTCGTGTTTAGCATTTTTTTGCTATCTTACATAATCGACCGTGTCCATATAAATCAGCGACCCTGTATAGATTACCAAATAAAGTAAACAAAATCATTCATCAAAACTACCATACATACTATTTATCTGCAATTTCTAATCTTACTAGATACTCTGCTACTGCAAATCAACATAAATATTTGGTTTATTTTGGTTTTATGAATGATTATATTATGGCTCTTTATGATGTACATTTGGCGAAAGTTTTGTGAATATTTTTGCAATGAATGGCGACAAATGGGCTTAAGTCGTAGCAGCGCTGCGCCATTAAATCAATTCAAATATTCTAATTTATTTTTGTATATTTTTTAAAAATAATATTACCTTGTTACAGAATATAATATGTCGCATTAAGTAGAAAAATATAATCGGTGCACATTTTCAAATTTACATTTCAATTGCCAATTAAAGCTATGAGTTCATTAACACTTTATAAATTTAAACACTAGTTTTTGATAACATCGTTAATTAATAGGAAGTTTTGGAACACTAAGACGATAATCCCTTAAAAACAACAGTTCAGTAAATCATAATTCATAATAATTTTTTTTTTAAATATCTGCGCTTATAGTTTATTTTTACCAGAATACAATTTCATATGGCTACTTTAAAATATTATACCGTGCGAGCAAAAATTATTTGCATTAAAGAGGGCTTGGATTAAAAAACGTGGAGCTTGGTTTAGATCACAGGATATGGGGACGATATATCTAACCAAATCTAGGTTAAAATTTAATCAAATTCATGTTATGGCATGATATGCCAAACCAATGAGTAATAAAATAAGTAGACAAACACAAATTTATTTTTGTTGTTTACAAAATTAACAAAGTATACTTGCACTTTAAGGAATTAAATTTAGCTGCTTCTTAAGAATAGTCCTGCATGTTCCATAATATGGGACAGGCGTCAATTTGTTGGCGTATTTTGCATTATTTCACGAACGTTTACAACAAGTTCTTCTGTTCTTACAGATGGTCTTCCTGCTCCTTTTTTGTGTTGTATGTATAGAACCTGTTTCCCTGAACACAGCCACGATCCTTTTCAGGCAATGATAAAAATCCCCAGCAATAAAAGCATCGTTAGGAAAATGTTCGTGAAAATCGTCCATGCACAAACCCGGATTGTATTGCCATTCACAATTTACACTAACCCCGTTTCGATAATACGCTTCAACCATAAATGTTTTGTGCTGTTCCCTAAAACTCTTTGTGTGAATTGTTCAAGAAATAATTGGAAAAATTAGCGATGAATTAAATTACTTGTAACGACTGTCAAAGATGACGGAATAACTGATTGATTGTTAATTCAGGTAGTTACTGACACCCAACAGGTATTTAGCTCTACGGCTAAGCATTACGTCCTTAGATGCAAGGCCCTCTTGGATGCAAATAATTTTTGCTCGCACGGTAGGTATATGAACAATAATAAATCCTTTTTGGCTTTTCGAAAATTATTAGCCTCTTATACAAAAAGTCCCTATTAATTTATATTGTTTGCGAGGTTAACATGGTATAAAAAAAACTTGATTTTTTACGCAGTGTTTTGACTTTCAGAATGATCTTAGAGTATTATTTTATTAGAGATCAACAAACAGAAAACTTGATTGGGGGTCAATGGACTATTTTACTTTATTACTGAACTAATCATATTCAATTTTTTTAAACTTTTTATACCAAAAATAGTCATATATAAGATATTAAAAGTATGTTTAAATCATATCGTAAATCAAGGAAATCCCTATAAGGATTGAAACTGCTCTGACGTAACAATATTAGCATTGTCCTTACAAATTTCCCGGGGTAGACCAAATCTAGCAAAGTTCCCGAAATATTTTTTCAGCAGTTACCGAGTACATATACGAGTATGACTATTTAATAGGCTATTGAATATAATTATGCCCTAAACCTCAGTTTTAACGTATCCCCAAAGAAAAAAATCTAGAGGCGTTAGGTCTGGCGATCTAGCTGGCCATTCTGTCGGACCTCGACGACCAATCCACCTATTTTAATAAGATTCGTCTAGGTAATTTCTGACTTGCCTAAAATAGTGTGGCGGGGCACCATCTTGTTGAAATACAACCTCTTGAAACTCATGTGGATTTTGGGCAACAACATCATTAATAAGTGGAGTAATTGTATGTTGCAACATATCCAGGTACCTGGGGCCATTAAGATTATATTCCAGAAAAATGGGACCTATAATGTGATTACCCAAAATGCCTGCCCAAACATTTACTTTCTGGGAAACTGTGTGTGTCCCTCCCGAAAAACATTAGGGTTTTCATCACTCCAGTACCTACAGTTTTGGGTATTAACTCGTCCATGTAAGAAAAAAGTACTTTCGTCGCTAAAACAGATATTCCGCAAATAGTTATTATTCCTTACGATTCTTTCTGACATAATTTCGCAAAATTCTAGTCGTCTATCTGGATCATCTTCTGTTAGTTCGTGTATAATTTTCATTTTATATGGGTGAAATTTATGGCTTTTCAAAATTCTTTTGACCGAACTACGAGAAACATTACATGCCTCAGCCACGTGTTTCGTTGGCTGTTGGGGAGTAACCACAATTTCAGCTAAAACTTGGACTTTCACATCTTCCACGATTTTTGGCCTTCCAGACCTTGGTGCGTCGTTAACCCAACCAGTTTCTTGAAATTTTAAGTTTTCGCAAAAATTTACTGCATATTTGGCGTTCCGGATATCGTTCGTTGAACATACGAACAGCAGCATGGTAATTTCGGTTAGCTTCGCCAAAAATAATAATCGCTTCAAATTTATCTTCTAAAGAACGAGCCATTTAAGACAATTTCGAGGTAAAAATATTTTTTGTCAATCAGACATTTAAAAACAGTATGACAGCAACAATCAATAGACAACTATAGGTAAAAAAAGTGTGTTATAAACAGTGGTAGTCATAATGTAGAAACCGATATTATTGATTCCTGTTTAGAAAAGACTGAACCAAATGTTTTTTAAATTGGAGAATGTTTTAATCATTAAAAGACCTTCAAAATGAGGTACCATTGGAACCCCCTTTCCATTTAAAAAAATATTCCAAAAGTGGACCCTGCTGTCATCTTGACATTTAAAGCTGTCATTGGTATGTCAAAAAGTGCAAGACTTGCTCAAATATTATCGTTCAAAATTTCATTAAAATATACCGAACGGTTTAGAAGTCAGAGGGTGGGGGGGGGGGGGGGGGCGGACTTTAGGTCCTCACTGTATATTAACCTTTAAAACCTGGAAATGAAAACACCATAAAAGACCTTATTATTTCAAACAAAAACAATAATCCATACCTGCAGTTTATATTAAGTGGTATGGTAAAGAAACGGATCAGCCTTTTTTATAGAATACCTCCCACTTAATCAGGAATCGCTCGGACCCGTCAAATTATTTTTTTTTAAATGCATTTTCTTAGAAAAAAGATATTATACAGGGTCGATCGTAAAAATGCTAGGTGCATCAACTTTCGATTTGTACATATCGCAGATTATATTTCTTATATCCACCTTTAAGGATTCTTTCAAATCCATTGTTTCTGGATTTTTCCTTATTATCTTCAGACGCTTTTGAAGGAATATTGTTGCGATTTTCTTGAACAATCCTCTGTATAGTTCTGATGCCAACATTTAATGCTTCTGAAACTATTTTTTGGATAGACTTCGGATTTTGTTGATTGCCTTTGCTCATCGTTATAACAGCTTATTAAATTTAGCACCATTTTCTTTGCTATGGATTTAAAAGGCCGGCAAAACTTTTTTTATATTAAAATTTAAATAAAATTTTAAAAATACAAACAAAATTTGTCACTGACAAAAGTATCAATTATGACAATTGTTAGGGTAAACCAAGATCGATTCCCTAAACCAAACAGCAGCTTTTGAATAAAATTCTCTTAGACAGCATTTGAGTCATAATAATCATAACAACGTAAAGAATACTTTAAGGGAACAATTACAATTAAAAATAAAAATAATTCTTTCTAGGTAATGTGGTAGTAGTAATTGAGGGGAGGTTCCGAAAACCTGGCAAGTAGACAAACAGCGATCTTTTTTGCCTACCCCAGAGTCTTCCTCCAGTCACACTAACCACCTTGGCCCTCGCCAAAGCGTCCCGACCTCTTTATGAAGTTAAGTATGTCGCTCCAAGCTAGGGCCGTGATTTCTTCCTTTTGGAAAGCCGCCGATCCCAGGACCTGGTACCTGAGTCTTCCCAGTGCCTCACAGGTGCCCAGAAAATGCAGCGGGGTATCTTCCTCCTCCAGACATCGGGCACAGATTGGGTCGTCTTCGACACCAATCAGTGCTAGGTGCTTCCTCAGCTTGCAGTGTCCTGTCAATAACCCAATCAAGGGATTTAGGACACATTATCGTCTTCTGTTTAAAATCCATTCTAGCTTAGCCTTGCTTGGCCAAGCTATAATGTCCTTAGCTTGTTTGCACCCTTAGATCGTCCGCCATTGCTCCTTAGAGCGTCGTTCAGCCCACTCGTTTAGTGCAGATCCTACCTGCTTTTTAGTTATTGCTATAGCCGGCTCTGGTCCTAGGAATGGTGTCTCAGCAGCTCCACTTCTGGCAAGATCCAGAGACGTATCTAGGAATTTTGGCGCCCTGGGAGAATAGTAGTTCTGCGCCCTTCCCAGTGGCGGATCGTGACTTGTTAAATTGGGGGTGTCCTAAAAGCTTGCTGCAGGCGAAATGCGTCGTAGGCGAAAAAATTTTAAGACCACGCCCAAATTTGGTCTATAATTTTTAGTAAATATTTTTAAAATTTATGATTACCTACTTACTTTATTGAAAATGAAATAAAATAAAAAAATAAAAAAGGCCAATTCATTTTTCATTGGTTGGGTACATTGTTTAAAAGTAAAGTCCAATCATCTGTTTTTATTTGCAGCAAACTTATCGATAACAATGAAGTCCCTAGGTATCATATTATAATTATAAGAAGATACATTTAAATGCCCATTATTTTTTCTTTATGGGGTACTTCTTTACGAAGTATGGGGGTGCAGGTGTTCCTGTGCTCCTGTGGAGAAACCGCCACTGGCCCTACCAGACAATATTTAAACTAAAATTATACATCTAAATTTTAGTTTAAAAAAATATATTAACAGACTTAAACTTTCACAGTTAAATGTAATAATTGTATTAGTAAATTTTTAAATTCCCGTATTTCTAATGACCATTTTGGCGCACTGTTAATATGGCGCCCCGGGCGGTCGCCCTATTCGCCCCCCCTTGCTACGTCACTGGCAAGATCATCTGATGCCATCTCGTTACCCTGAACCCCTTGGTGTCCGGGGGACCCAGACCAAGTTTACCTCTTTCCTCCTCGAGAGTATCTCCAAGGCATCGACGCATTCGCTGACAAGATTGGTTGTAACTCTTGGTTTACAGATGGCTTTTAGGGCAGCTTGGCTGTCAGAGCATACATATATCGCACGCTCCTCTTTCTAGGTAATAATGAAACATTGTTTTAATTTTGAATACAATTTTTGTTGAATGAAATCTACCTTCTATGCGCGTACAAACTCCTATACCCTGTGCACTCATCCACCCCCAAACATGCATTGACAGAAAAACGGCCGCTTGTTGAAATATTCTGAGTGTAGCGTTCATCAAAGCGGGTATTTGGTGGTCTATATACCCTAACTCTCCCGCTGTAACATGATTGGAAACTATTTTCGTCTGTGAAAATTACATTTTTCCAAGCATTTATACCTCCGTAATATTGTAATGCATAACCCATTCTTCGCTCTTTGTTGATTACCGTTAGGAAAGGCTTTTTAGCTGCAGGGTGACTGCGAAGATTTGAACCATCTCTTATTCTTCGTTGTGCGGTTCTAACGGAACCCGGAAAATCAGTTACATTGTGTGGTAAAACAACCGTTTTAAAAGGATTTCCCTTAGGTATTGAGTTAGAGTATTGTTATGTTCTTCTGTCGATACCCTTTTAAGGCCAGTTCCTTCTATTCTTTCCAGCGAATTTGTTTCCATCCAGTTTATTTTGATATTATCAAGGGCGGATCCAGAAATTAATTGTGGGGGGGGGGGTCAAACAAAAAATAGCGCCGCAGGCGAAATTTTTTTGGGTGCCACGCCCTTTTTTGAATCATGGTGCTTGGTTTTCAAGTGGGAAAAATAAAAAATACAAAACAAAATTGCAAAAACAACCCGGTGCATTTAGGAGGGGGTTAATTTTTGTGATTTTACCTTTCAGAGAATTCGTTCTAAGTAAAAATTTCATAAAATTTTAATTTGTTGTCCAAAAAAAATATGAAATACAAAACACATAATTATTGACCAAATTTGTTAAAATTTGGACGTATATTTAAAAAAAATGTTCGGGCTTTTCGCCTACCCACACTGACAAGGGTGCCCCGAAAAGTTTTTGCTTGCTAAGGGGGGGGGGGGCAATTGCCCCCATTGCCCACCCCCCCTGTATCTGCGCCTGGCTCCAATCCAATCCAAACGATAACGGCAACAGCGAGCGGTTCCAAGACAAACAGGCGGATATTACTAATTTGATTGGTTAACACTTCGCGCGCTCCACAATAGTTTTTACGTATGTTGAAATGTAAACCGCCCGGGGGGGGGGGGCATGACCCCCATGACCCCCCCCCTGGATCCGCCCTTGGATATTATGAACTGTACTTTTTGGCGTTTGAAATCTTTAAGCCACCCGTCTCTCTGACCACATCCTTCTTCTAGCAGTGTCAGAATTTTGGCCTTTTCCGCAGCATTTAAATGACGGGGCATATTCGTAAATTAATTTCACTAGCCGTAAATAAATTTCAGTTGACAATTTTTGTCAATGTCATTAAAACAGGTAATTTTTAGGTACTATTCAAGATGTATAAAGGTCGGCTTACAATAGAAAAAACTGCTGCCCAGATTTTTGTGACGGTAACTGTACCTATCTATCACTGACTGACATTAACAGCGAAATAAAATCATCAGCAACCCATAATACAAAATACTTTATTACGCGAAATCGACTATAGCATTTTACTAGGTTCATGATAATGATAATAAATGATTTGAAGGTTAAAAACCAAGGTAAAATATCATGCACTTATAATAAAACGACGCGACTCGGCAAAGCTATTGTACAAATTACAATGAATGACTCAAAAGTTTAAATATAACATATTAAAGGTTGGTACCACGTTAATAAGTTCAAATTTTAAAACTCAGCGAATTATAAAATAAATACTAATTAATTATTTTTGGTTAAGTTTCCTTATAAATAACCAATTTAGAATTTTAAATCTATGTTTAATCGTTTTATGTTCCTAATGTCTGGTTTTAGTAAATAACTGTTATATTTTCGGCGGACAAGGATCATACGTGCTACATACATCCAGCTTTAAACATTGTTTTCGCGTCAATGATCGTGAAGTAGTACGCCGGTACGCGTAAGCTTGGTGTGTTTAAAATTTAAAAAATAGCTTCAATAAGTAAATACAAAACGAACAATTAATTAAACCTTGTCTAACCACCGGAATAGAGTTTAGCATTGATAATTATTTACATATTGATAAGCTAAAATTAACAAATTTACAATGCTGCGTTATGGTTTTAGTATGTATTTTTTGTTTAGTCTGATACAAGTGGACTTATTTTTTGATTTGTGATTTGAAGTGCTGAATAACGGATATTGTTATTGTTTTGAACGACTTACTTATATCACTTAGTGGGGGTAAGTTGTTTTCTATACCTTTGACGGTGACAGAAGATCGCTTGTGCATTGTGCAATGTTTATAAAAGTTATTTGTAAGAAAACTCCTTGTTCTAATATAACTTTATAATAACAACTAAAGAAGTTTTTCTACATACAAGTTTTGAACTAAACTAGGTATTTAAGACTTTTATTCTAACGGCTACAACCACTAGCTCACCTTTTCCCCTTTTTATCGACCCATCACGACTCATTTGTTTGTCTTAGTTCGACAGGATTTCCTGCTTATTACGTACCTATAAGAGAGCAATAAGACTCTATTTATTATAATATAATTAACTTAACTTTATACTACCCATATCATTACTTATCTTAAGACTACCAATATAAAAATACATGACGTATTTATTTATATAATTTTTAATAATGCTTTGTCACTGTTATTTGTCTCTTTGTGGAGCAACCAAGAATTTTGTCGGATTGTCGGGGGAGAAGCTCTGACCTAAAAATGTTTTAAAAGTTTATTTCATCGGAGATGGTTGGAAAATTAAGCACAATTTTTTTAAAATATATAGTTTATAACATATAACACAACAAATTACTGTTATTATCTTTTTTTTGTTAAATTAATTAAAAAGTGAGGAAAATGATAAATAAACCAAATAAAACACGACATTTAAAAAACAGTGACAGCCGCAAGGAAAAAAATTTATGTATTACAAAGTAAAGGCGTAAATTTTTTCGGTTAAAATTACGGAAATTATGTTATCTTACTTCAAAACGTAAACAAGCACCGGCTGATCAAAACTTATTCACAAGTACAGTTCAGACAATAAAGGCATTTTCCGGTAATCAAATGCAAATATAACAACGCTGCAGGCGACAATTACAAAAATTATGTTAGTATAAAAAAGTTGTTTTGATTAGTTTAAAGCGTAAATAAATGAGTTTTGTAGCTGAGATGTGTAATAATTAATAACAAATATTCCATTTATACCGTGCGAGCAAAAATTATTTGCATCAAAGAAGGCCTTTCATCTAAGGACGTAATGCTTAGCCCTAGAGCTTAATACCTGTTGGGTGTCAGTAACTACCTAAATTAACAATCAATCAGTTATTCCGTCATCTTTGACAGTTGTTACAAGTAATTTGTTTCATCGCTAATTTTCCAATTTCTTGAACAATTCACACAATGGGCTTTACGGAACAGCACAAAACATTCATGGTTGAAGCGTATCTTTGAAACGGGGTTAGAGTAAATGGTGAGTGGCAATACAATCCGGGTTTGTAAATGGACGATTTTCACGAACATTTTCCTAACGTTGCTTTTATTGCTGGGGATTTTTATCATTGCCTGAAAAGAACCGTGGCTGTGTTTAGGGAAACAGGTTCTATACAACACAAAAAAGGAACAGGAAGACCATGTAAAAACAGAAGAACTTGTTGCAAAATTCGTGAAATAATGCAAAATACGGTCAAAATGCTGGTCAACACTTTCGAAAATATGAAGAGACGTGTGAATTTATGCTTGGAGCATGGCGGTGGCCAATTTCAGCAATTTATGTAATTATTTTTCTTTTTCTTTCTGTATATTCTTACTTTGTTAATTTTGTAAACAACAAAAATTAATTTATTGTATTTGTCTCCTTCTTTCATTACTCATTAGGTTGGCATATCATGTCATAATATGAATTTGACAAAATTTTAACCTAGATTTCGTTAGATATATCGTAACCATATCATTGCGATTGAAGCCCTCTTTTATGAAAATAATTTTTGCTCGCACGGTATATATTTTATTTTCATAGGTACTTACGTTAATAGTTTCCTTTAAGTTATATTATGCAGAAAATATTTTTTCTAGTAATGTGGCGCGGTGCTAAAGGGTATATATCTTCCAAGGTCATGGCCCTTTTTTTTGGAGAAAACAACACATAGGTATCTTTAAAATTTATAATATAGATAAATAGTCACTGTTAAAATAGCGCTACAAATGAAGTTATATTACAAAAACGGAAGTAAGGTCCGGTGCTTAAACTAACGGCCCCCTATACAACACGCCACTGGCACTGATCTGGCTAGCACAGCCATGTAACTGTAACTTTAGTTTTTATAACGTTCTCAATAATGACATAAAACAAAATATTGATTACACTACATCTGTGATTGTCAACCATCTAAATGCTGAGTTTTATAGAAAAGGATTTTACATTTTCATGAAAACGTTACAATGGTGACAAAAACTAACATTGTTAAACATCACGCCACATAACGCAATGCCTGTGCTTGCTGGGTGAAAATAAAAAATGTCAATTCGTTAATACTAATTTGAAGATAATCTGATCGAGGTTAAAATGTTGACAAAGTGCAGGATACTTTATTACATTTTAACATTTTCTACATTATTTGTTTTTAATTCTTCGACTGTGAAAGCAGTAAGATCATTATCCTTTTACACTTTTTTAAGTTGCGTTTATTTTACTAATAGATTTGTTGAAATTTACAATCGTCTGGTTTTTCTAATCTTAGCTTGACTTAATAAAACTGTTTTATTTATTGTAAACATTCCATGTTTACTTAGGGTAGGGTGGAGGACATTTGATCACTTTCTTGTTTCAAAATAACCAACCAATAAATTTTCGTCACTATAATTGGGCCCTGTTATGCAAAAAGCAACCAACCCTCAATATGTTAATTTGGAGTAAATTAGCATTTGACGATTTTTTTTTTAATATGGCCAAAACGGAAATACAACTGTCCTTCCTTGTTCAAAAAGTCGAGAATTCATATAATAGCCCGGCCAAGCTATTATTTATATAAACTAATTTAGTTTTCAATAAAAAGTACACTTAGAGTACAAAATAAAAGAAATAACCCGATAATTTTCTCAAAAAAAGAGCCTTCTTGTCCACTTCCGCACCTGTCCTACATAGCAATTGCTAAATTGGATACAATTTAATTGTTTGATCAAAATACAATTATAATAAAAACAATAAGTATATCATAGATTTGGTTATTCTTTCTAGTAAAATATTCAATGACATAACCGAGATAACCCGCAATAGTCTTTGCACTATTAGCTTGCTAGGACTGTCACCCCGGAAAAATGTCCATTCCGCACCTACGAAATCCACACATTAAGACAGCGTCAGTTTGGCATCAGTGCGTTTTTTATGGTTTGTTATAGTGTTGTGCGCCGCTTAAAGATATCGGTAAGTACCCGTTTTTTGATATATATTGGCAAAAAAAGTTAATTAAAAAAAGAAAGTAAAAATGCTTACTTTCTTGCGTGTCCTCTCTGCACCGCAGTTTCCGTTTACGTTACGTATTTCTTTTAGAAAAATAGATTATGGTATGGTGCATTTTTAGGTCGGCAAAACATAACCTAAGAATAATTCGAATCAGCGTTGCCAGATTTTGTGAATAAATTAAAAAGTCAAAAAATATCCATTCGGCACCGTCCGTTCCGTGCCTGTTTTACGTTGGTGCGGATTGGACAGTTAGGTGCGGATTTGACATAAATAATTATTTATCGGTGCGGAATGGACAAATAGGTGCAGAATGGACATAAAAACGTACTTCTTAAGAACTAATAATGAAACTAACTATAATATGTTTGGTGATGTTATTTTAATGTCCCCTGTTTAAATCCGAGATACTTCCCACATATTTTCGGACACCCTGTATTATTTTTAGAAATGTGTTTTCCGTTTTTCTATCTTTAATTTTTTGTTAAATTGTGTTAGATCATGAATGAAGAGGAAAGAAAAAGTACTTATTTGGAACTTACGTTTTGGTTTTTAATAAATAGTTCTTTACCTTTTTATATTGATTTAATCGAATTTAATCATATACGATGTCCAATCCGCACCTTACGTGTCAAGTCCGCGCCTTTTGTAAAAACGATTAAAAAAAAAGTTGAGGCACCCAATTAATATTTTTAGTCTATTTTTTATAAAGACTCGAAACGTTCTTTAATTTTAATTTCCTTAAAATATTCTAGGGGCATTTACATATATACCATATATTTACATATATCCCAAAATATTATTTTTATATTTGGGTCAATAAATTTTCCTCTTAGTTTTTTTCAAGATAGTATTTTATTCACACAGGATATATTTTTTGAAGATCTGTTGTAATTTAAGTTTTTTAATATATAATGCATAATTTATTCTTACTTTTTAGCATAAAAAATTGCCTTGGTTTTTAAGGTGCGGAATGGACAAAATTATCGACCTTTTTGAGCAAAATAGCGTTTTGAGACCTCATTTTACAAAAAGTTGTTGATTTTATTCCCGAATATCTATCCTCACACCTTTGTTAAGTAAGGCAAATAACAAAAATATTAATATCTAAACTTTAAAAAATTAGAGTATAAAAAATGGTTTTGGCCATATTAAAAAAAAATGGTCATTTAATCATTTTCCCAACGATTTAATTTTCTATAATTTTTTCAAAACTAACTACTATCCAGTGGTTGAATTTTAATGTAGTTTTATTATCGTAACACCAAAAAAATTATATACATTTTCACCCAAAAAAATAGATATATTGAGGGTTGGTTTTTTTTCCTGTTCAACAAATTACAAAAAAATACGCTTTTTTAAAAAAAATGTTTAAACTTAAATTATATTGTTGATATAGATTTACAAAATCATCATTAGGAAACCTAGATAAATAGTAGAACACATCGATTCTGTTATTGATGCATTTCACAAATTTTCATCTCCTTCGATATCAAAATCAAGCAATTCTATGTCAAAACCATCTACATCCTCGATGAACCCTTATTCAGCACAATAATACCAACCCATTTGGTTGGTTATCTTTGCGAATTAAATTAACAACTATTGATCACACAACAATCCAAGCAAGTGGTATGGTTGTTTTCGAATAGGAGATAAGTGGGGACTCATTTTTCAAGGTTAAAATGTATGGGATGCATAGGCGTAGTTAGACGGTCAACATTAGGGGTGCTGAAGTCCAGTGGCGGCTCGTGACAGGTTAACGTGGGGGTGCACGTAAAAATTTTTTAAGACCACGCCCAAATTTGGTCAATAATTTTTAGTAAATATTTTAATGTGATGTTAATAGCAGGTTTAGGTCTTTCAATGTTCTTGACAATCACTTTCTCCTCCAACGGTAACTTGCTAAAAGATTTTTTTTTAAATTCCACGGTGTATTTTATATCCGACGACGCACTTATTGTTTTTTCGTGTTTAAACTTTAACTGAATTCAATAAAACCATATTAAACCTTAATAAACAAAAAAAAATAGTCAAAATACCGGCTAAAAATTTCCGCGAATTTGAACGACTACGACTGGTTAAATTTAAATTATCAAATTAATGCAGAATTGCAGAACATGACATACACAAGCTATTATGCCGCTCTCGTATTTTACGAGATTTTTATGATCATAGACCCGCTCTGACAAGTAAACTGGGCGTGAACTACACGGTACACGGAAAGAAATTTTGAACAGAATCCGCAACTAGGTACCTAAATATACTTGAATTTGTACCAGAATTCGAATGCTTGAAATATTAATATGAAAAATTCATTACATATAATGTATATTATAAAAATAGGTTAGTTCTAAAATTAGCCTATATATTGTACATTTTTTTTGGGGGTGCTAATTTAGATTTCGGGGGTGCCTAGCACCCCCAAGTACCCCCCTAACTACGCCTATGATGGGATGGCTTGGTAGCTTTCTGCAGAATGTAGTATGGACATTTCTAAACCAGAATATGATGTTATCTCGTTTTTTAAAATGTATGGGTTGGTTGCATAACAGGGCCCAATTTATGTTAGAAATAAAAAGTATGGCAGGGGGAATAAACCCATTTTTATATTCCAATATCACCTTTATGGTAGGTATTCTCAAAAATGTTGTTGTAATATGGTATTTATACTTTTAAAATATTTTAAAATACAATCGTTGCGTTCGAAATTTATTAAATCTCGTGGTTAAGCCTTTATTTGAGATATAATCCTTAATATAAAATAAAAAGATTTAATTTATTATTATAATAATTACTAACAATTATCATTTTTTGAAGTACAACTTCATAAAATAAACATAAAAATTGGACCTTAATGGACTTTCATATTAATTTGGTTGTCCGTATCATTGAGTTTAAGACTGGGTATAAACAATATTCCCAATCGTAATTGTTTTTTTTTTACGTGCGGCTGACAATAATTAATGTCATTAAAAGAAATAAGAAATATTATTGTAAAATCAATAAGGACGAAATAGGCTTAAGGCGGACCGAAAAGGTTAATTGAAATTATTCATTTTGATGTCTGTTACCTACTGTTTCTCCAGCTCCCCCCAAACAATAGTATATAACACAGGATCGTATAAATACTATATAATATAAGTATATTATTACTTATAACATAACAGTGAAAAATAATTTCGGCTAGCGGACATTAAAGTGTGTGAAAACCTGTATTTTTCATTGACGTACACAGGGATGCCAAAAACAATGGATTCCCTGTGGCCGAGTAGACGTGTAGACATTGACACTATTAACAGCTGTTCCTAACCTGTTATTTTTACTTTCGAAGGTTGTTTAGGACTTTATAAAACATGTAATTTTTTCCATCGAAGTTAACCTAATCGTTAAAGTTAAAGTTAACTTTTGACTTTTTTATAATACCCACCCTTAATAAAATAGCAAGTAGTGAATAAGCCGCAGCGCCATCACATTGGAATCAACAACAATGCAAATTACAGCTACAATGAAGTGTGAAAGTGAAAGGACTCAAAAAAAAATAAAACGGAGCAAACACACTCCAGTATGGGGTACGACATTTCGTACTTCGGGTTTGTTTTTGGCGTCCCTGTGTACTTCAATGCAAAATACAGGTTTTTACACACTATAAAGTCCGCTAGCCGAGATTATTTTTCACTGTTATAAATTATACGGACGAGATTAGTCTATCTGTCTTTATATTACTTATATACATTCATATAATCGAGTCAAAGTCTGCTCCGTTATAATGTTCAAATATTGCAAGTATTTAACTATAGGTATTTGCTCTTCAACGTAAGCCTGGCTTTTAGCCTGCTAAGGTAAAAATATGTAGATATGGCACAATTGTTATGGCAATGAACCTGGGATGTGTAATTCCTGTTATGATATTTTATCCTCCAATTCAATGAGAACAATGACATGGAAGCGTTAACAACCCCGATATCGGTATTGTGAGGTCAATTGCTTTTTTGCCGATTATGACAATTGCCTATTATTATAATTTTTGGTAGCTTGTGAACCTTGTGAAATACAACATGTTTTCAATATTATTAATATTTTATTATGCTTGCTAACTTTGCGAAATTCTGACTTAATTTATGTGATTAAGGTTTTTTCTAGATAAAGGTAAATCTGAAATTTTATAATAAAAGCACCAATGTCAATAACTGACCGGGAGAATTTTTATGACCTAACATAGTAGTTAAAAAACACTAACAATCAAAATATTTACTGGTAGCTTCACTAATTGATACCGAAAAGATCATGATCTTCTATGTTTAAAAATAAAACATTATGGGTTAAGCGATACAGCTGTCAATTTTTTAAAAGACTACCTCAAGGACCGAAGTCAACAAGTTTACGTAAACAACACTGATGTATCTGATGTTTTAAGCTTAAAGCGTGGTGTACCTCAAGGTACCATCTTGGGTCCTTTGTTGTTTTCAATATACCGGGTGACAACGATATTACTGCCCAGGTTGTCACGTCCTTATAAAATAAAATATTATTTCGAAATTTTGGTAGGTTCTATGTTTGCACTGTGCGCACATTTTCGGTATTCAAACGCCTGACTGTCACTTCCGGTTGAACCGGAAGTACACTTAACTTTGTTATTTCAAATAGAACACCCTGTATATTTTTAACAATATGCATTCTACAAGAAATTTTAAGCATAAAACATGTATCATATCCTATACCTATCTATGACAGGTTAAGGGAAAATGGCGTTGGAAAATATAAAATTAGCCACACACTTTATTGATTTTACAAAAAACAAATGAATATGCACAAAATTTTATATTCTTTTTTAACTTCTTTTTAGGTATTCTGTATGAATAAGTCACAATTATTTCACTTCCGGTTCAACCGGAAGTGCTGCAAAATTTGACTTTCAAACATAGATATCTCCAATATTATTAATGGCACGCCCCCTTTTAAATATAATTTTCAAAATTATCTTATTGTTCTAAATATTTTTTATTAATGCTTCCCTAGGTCTAAACTCATTCGTTTTTAAGATATAAGCATTTCAAAATTAAGGTTTATTACGAAACTTTAACTAACTTAAACTAGAATTATAATTAATAAAATAATATCTAAAAATACAAACTAATTACAAATAAATTAACCATAAATGAAATTCTCAAAACGATTGCTGTTCTCTTCTCGACACAAATTAATTCTTTCTTTGAATTCTCGAATAACATTGTTCATTTGAATTGGTGTAATATTGTTTACTGCTTGAATTATTCGGTCTCTTAGGTCTTGGAGGTTCTGAGGTTTTGTTCTATACACCCTCTCCTTTATGTGGCCCCAGTAAAAAAATCAAGTGGTGTTAGGTCAGGGGACCTTGCCGGCCACCTTACTGGGCCATTAGTACCAATCCAACGATTTCCAAAAGTTGCATTTAAATAAGCTGTCACTATTCTAGCATTATGTGCTGGAGCGCCGTCTTGTTGATAAAATATTTGTGCGTATTGCCTAACAGGTAAATTTTCTAGAATATTTTCGATGTGGTTCTGAAGAAAAGCCAGGTATTGGACAGCGGTTAAATGTTGTTCAAAAAATATAGGACCTATTATACGTGTTCCTATAACGCCTAGCCATACGTTAATGCCAAATCTTTCCTGAAACGCCCCCTCCCTAACTAGAAAATTATTTTCAGTAGCCGAATACCTGGTATTATTTCTGTTGAACATCCCCAAGTTGGTAAAACGGGATTCGTCAGAAAATAAAACGTTTAAGCTTAAAAGTGGCTGTTGCTGCTCTTCTTCAAGATACCAGTTGCAAAATTCCAATCTTCGAATGTAATCGCCCTCATAAAGATGATGATGGATTTGGTATTTGAAGGATTTATAGCCATGTTTTTTCAATATTTTTCTAGCACTTTCCCTATTGATGCCAATATCATTCTCAATTTGCCTCGTCGATGCTGTCGGGTCAGCTTCAACATAAGCCAGTGTATTTGTTTCTGCCACCTCACTAATAATAAAACCATTTCCGTTTTGATTTTCATTCTTGTGCTTTAAATGATGTTCTAACCATGGAAAATACGTATCGCTCGGGTGCTCGCGTTCGGGAAATCTTTGCATATACAGAAATTTTGCCTCTCTGCGGTTTTTTCTGGTCTCTCCGTAGATTAGCAGCATGTCAATTTGATGTTCACGCGTAAAATAAGGCATATTTTTAACTTTTCTTAGTAATAAGTCACTTGTAATGATAATGAAAGGATGAAATTAAAAAATAACATGGCGATAGCTTCGTAAAACATATGAAATTAGTAAACAGATCTGTGGGATCCATAGCTACCTTAGATGAAACTATGAATAAATTAACGTCAATTTTGCTTGTTGGATAATGTAACTAAACCTTTAATTCCGTATATCTTAAAAACGAATGAGTTCGGGGTTCTGATGTACATGGTCGATTAACCCGACATAGTGGGCTTTAGGGTAGAGTGGGGGAATACCGGCCATGGGGGTTATTCCGGCCGTCAAGTTTCTCCCACTCCGATAAATAATTTAGCGCGGCTTACGCCCACCAATCAAGCATGTTCACAAAACGGTTGGTATCGTTTAGGCAGTGTTAGAGGAAGCTGTATAATTTTTATAGAGAGTTGTACGAAAAACCTCTTGGTGTTATAAGAAAGGTGTGTATTTAAGGCTGTATATTTCAATAAAGGTAAGTTGTAAAAATAGTTTGCAAGTATACAAATGAATGAAATTATGTTTTCTTTTACTCAATTTGCTTAGAAACGACGTAAGTTTAGGCATATTTAAATAATGTGTTATATTTTAGTTTATTGTTTTAGGGGTAATTCCGGCCATTATTGTGAGGGTAATATAGCCATGGCCGGTATTACCCCATGAAGTTTTGTTTCAAATTTTCGGTTGTTTTCAGATGCCGTGGACGTATAGACGAAAAACCACAAGGGCATCTTGTACTTCCGAAAACCTATGTGTGCGATTTTTGCCAGTACAAACAATTTTGGTTAATTGCGGCCCATGGCTGAAATTACCACCAAGCTGCGGGTATTAAGTACCGGCCCGCATATACAGTAACAGCACGCGGGCTAGAAAATTCGACTTTTCGAAGTCCTGGCTAGTAACGACACTCGCGTTAGCAGCAGTTACAGTAATAGCACGCGAGGTATAAAAAGGTATATCGGCAATCGGTTTCTTCGTTGTTAGCAGAGCATTTTTTTTAAATCCAATTCATTTCATAATATTTCATAAAATATTAATTAAATTTAAAAAAAATGCTCTGCTAACAACGAACAAACCGATTGCCGATATACCTTTTTATACCTCGCGTGCTATTACTGTAACTGCTGCTAGCGCGAGTGTCGTTACTAGCCACCACTTGAGGAAGTCAGATTTTCTAGCCCGAGTGCTGTTACGCATTCTGCTGTCTAGCACACGTGCCATTACTGATTATGATTTCGGCGATCCGAGCTTAAACGAAGTTTCTAGCCCGCGTGCTGTTACTGTATATGCTACCGGCCCACTAGTATATATATGTAAAATTCTGTATTTTTTTAAAACTGTTTTGTTTATTTCAAATTTCCATATATTTTGTTCTCGAACGTCGTATCTTTCATTTAAACCTCCCAGTTCCCGTTCAAATCAGAAACTCTTCGAGATATTTGATACTTCCCTTAAGGGGCCGGTAATCTACCCTACTCTGTTCCCAGACACAGAAGGGAATTGTTTCCGAGGTCTTTTAGTTTTAATGCGGTTAAATATTTCAATCCCTTACCAACAAATATCAAAAGTTGCTCCTCTATTGAAACGTTTAAAAAGAAATTATCTCAGATCGCCTGTTTGATAATTATAATTTTGTTTTTTACTCATCTCATCATACTCTTTGAGTTATTCGTTGCTAGAGCATTAATGGTTGCACATTTGCTACTAATTTGACAGACTTTACTTATAGGAAATTTAAATATTTTATTTTCTACTTTAGTGTTTTAAATATTAAATAGGGGCATTAGAGAGAAAATGTCCCTTCTAAAAAATTTTCATTTGGGTTAAATATTTTCTTTCCGGCCATTAACACGAAGTTGTCCCATCTTTCCCTTGTTGCTTATTTATTGTTTATGTTTTGGTTTTCATAAAGGAATTAATGACAAAAAATAAAAACAAATTACGTAGAGGTTAATGCAAAAAAGGTGTAAACAATCGTTTAATGCATGTTGATGATAAGATAACGACAATAATAAAAAATGAAACAAATAATGCAAAAGCTAGAGAAAACATTTTTTCTCTGTTAGTTGTTTTTAATTTTTCAGTGTGAGATAGTCGGCTATACCATTTTTACATTTATTTAAAAACATTTAGGTACATATACCTACATATCAATTTTTATAGTTCTCGCTTGGTGTAGATACATAACAGATATATATCAGTTGTGATTCGTTGTGTTTGCGACGCTATTTTGGGCTTGGACTATTATGGTAAGTGGGTACATTATCATACCGATGTTTAAAGCTATAGGTTCTAGCACAGGCGCGTATCTGGAGTTGATATATAGGGTAATGATTCTGGTGGAGGGTTATGAATTTTTTTTTAATGATACAGTTTTTTTTTACAAGAAAATCAATCAAAATTTATTGCTTTCGATTTCCACCTGTCCAATTTTTAAAAAATGTTAAGCAAAAAATAATGGCTCATGGGGGGGGTAACTACCCCCATTACCCCCCTCAAATACGCGCCTGTTCTAGCAACAGCCATTTATTTTCAATTTAAATATTTATGCTCTTATCATTTAACACAGTAGGTACCTACCTAGCACCAAATTATTAATTTTAAGAAAATACTATTTAAAATCCTAGCTTTAAAATTTAGCTGCGAAATAGGGGCAAGCTAATTTTCTTTTAAAAATCAAAACACCTTTTTATGTAGGTACTAGTAGAGACTTATTAAAAAATAATATTTAATTTACAAGTATCTAGCTTGTAATTTAACACTTAGACTTAGTTGTTTCACAGTTTTGTTTTTTTGTTTCAAATTCGTTAAAAATGCGCCTGTACGGTTAGTGTACCATGATTCCTAAGTTCCTGATGTTTATAATACCAAAAAATATTGCTGGTCAGTGGTCACTCATTTCAAGAACTATTACTTTGCAAAAAAAAACCGTATCAAGTGTTGTATAGGTATATACTTATATAGGTACAGTACAACACTTTGATAAAGTGACATCGGAGTGGTCCACTATATCTAATAACGCTCATTGTATCATCAGCGTAATAATAGTCGTATTGACAGAGTACAGCTGGAGGGAGAGTATAAAGACACATCATCTTATCCAAGAAATGTAAAGTTTGCGTTTGTACTGTGTAACAATGATAGCGCTGTTGCCACGTTGTCTGAGGAAACTATCACCTGACATATAATATAAAATAGGGTAAACCAATGTTCTGGTAACTATAGATGAAACAATAACAAATAAACTTATTGACAAAATCGTATTCCATTATGAAATAAATAAGCATACAAATTTCGCCCCTCTAAGTTGTTTGCCAAACTTACGCTGGTAAAAGTGTGGCAGCCTTACCTTTTTTTTTTCCCTATGAGAATCTTCTAAAGACTAACCCCCTGCGGGATACTTGCAGATGAGTGTCGGATTCAACGCCCTGAAGGGGAGCCGCCTACCGACTAAACTCACCGTGTTCCTGCGGTTTCCGCGCCAGAGGCGTATAAACCTTCAGACCACTCGGTTCGGTATTTCGGCTCTGCACGCCTAGTTCGCTTGTTCAGGCCACCGTACTTCGTAGTGTTACATTCTATATACAACAGACAGTGGCGTTCTCAATGGCAAAAAACACGGCAGGTGAAAGAGGCGACCTCAATACGGATTCAGCTGTGGAACTCTCGGGCTCCTCCGGTATCATTCGGCATGTTGTAGAGAAGGGAGCTACTCCTGAACCAAGTGACGAATTCGGTGCTGATATAGTGACTAGTGATGTTAAAGAGCAGGTAAATTGCTGAACAGGTTCGAACAGTTCGGTTCTCACCCGGGAACCTGTTCCGTAAACCTGTTCACCTGTTCTTTTGATCACACACACACTCACTTATATTAATATTTTTCTTGATAGTATGGCGAAAGCGGAAGAAAAAACTGATATGATTTTTAATTATCTGTACAGTACAATACAATTTAGTACACAGAAAAGAAATAACTGAGCCGAGCAGAGCCAACGCGAAGAAAACAGCAAACACACCAAGATTCCCGGTAAATTTCAAAAATTTCTAACCGCGCCATCGCGTCGTTTAGCTTGCCACTCCTGCCAGTTCAGCGGTCCCCGTCACCGTGTCGGTCGAATCTCACTCTCTTAAAGAACTAAACCTACTCAAAGAACAGTTGGGTAGAAAGAACAGGCTGTTCTTTCATGCGGCGTGGAGCAGGCAGGGAACAGAGAGAGCACACACACGGATGCAGCGGTGTTCTGTGAAAAGAGCGCGCAGCGCCGCGTGGTCGGTTGAATAGGTTAAGCGAGCGCGTCTGTCATAAGTCTATCTAAAGAACCGGTTCAGTTCTTTTACAAAGAACAGTTCACTGAACAGGATATCTCTAACCTGTTCTAAAGAACCTGTTCGGTTCTTTTCTTAACAACTCTAATAGTGACCCACGAAAGAAACGCATGTCTGGTACCGATCCGGACAGATTGGGGGACGCCCTATGAATCAGAGTATTCGGTAATACGGACGGTGCCCATGGGGTGATACTTCTGATCAGCGGCGCACCCAGGATTTTATGTTAGGGGGGGGGGGGGGGGGGCGCTAACCAGTGCCGGAAGCAAATTTTTTAATAAACTTTTAAGTTACGCATTTTTCTAGAACTTTGGAGCTTTTTTAACAGGTACTCTTGGAAGATCGCAATAGCCTAGTTCAATCGAGGTAAATATCTAAAAAATTTTTTTTTTTAAATATCCACTTTAATAATTATTCCGGACAAAACATACCATTCTTTTTACCAAATAAAATATAGGTAATACTAATGACGACATATCCATAACACAAATATATTTATTTAAAAATATAAATTAGTACAAAGCACAACAATAAACAATATTTTATAAATAATAGAAACCATAACTTTTTATAACACCTTTGCATTTGTTAAATATGTAAATGTAATTTTCTTCGACCCTTAGAGAGTTTATTAAAAATTTCTTCACAAGAAACAGGAACATTCTTATGAATAAATAAATTTGCCAACCCATTAAGTCTTACTTTCCCGGTGGAATTTCTTAAAAGTACGATTTTAACTACTTTAATGTGGAAAATGACCTTTGAAGGGTAACAAAAATTTGCAAAAGTTTTTTATATTGGGAAATATCATACCTACATACATATACATACATATTGAATATATAGCTTAAACATATCGGAGGGTATTTCCTTGCTATCTGTAAACTTGTCGTTCCATAATTTAAATTCGCATATTAGAATTCTTTCATTATAAAAATTTTCAAAAAATTAATAATTTGCATAAAAAGAATGAAGGCTGAGAAAGCTTTGCAAATTTTCTACTTGTTTATTGGGACAGGGCAATAAACAGTTAAATAGCAAAATAATTTCCCTGTGATTAATGAATCGATCGTCTAGGTTGGTAATAAGTAAATCTAAGGTATACTGTACAAAAGTAATAAAAATTATATCGTTCTTAGTATCGCGCCTGGAAATTAAAGTTTTTTTTAGCGGGTTAGTGGGTATAGTTAAAGTTAATTTCATTGGGGGTTTTTGGGGGGGGGGGGGGCAAGGCCCCCTTGGCCCCCCCCCCTGGGTGCGCCACTGCTTCTGATAATGGATCCCGATGGATTTGGGGGCTCTACAACAAGACCGTAAAACTGTACCGAGAATAACATCTGCCGGTAAATTGTGGTTCGGGACGCACGTAAAACTGTAGGTCCCGTCAAGCTGACATTATTCAGACGTAAAATGGGGTTCGCAAAAAGGACCGCACTGGCCTGCTCGCTTGGCCCCCATTTACTTCTACTAAAACGACGCTGTTAAAAGTATTAACAACAGGATATGGAAAAAAGCTTATAAAAGTCTGCAGTATAGCAACTTAGCAGTAAGAGATCCGCAGCTAAAGATGTGACGGCCACGAAGAACTAAACCTAGTTTTTAGGTTTCTCATTTATGACTAACATGATATCATTATAGGTGTGATGATGCTCTCATAGGAGCGAAACATGTTACCTACCTTTTAATAAAGGACAAGAAATTTGTGAGACCCTGACTTGGAGTATTTTGTAGTTTTTGTTAATTTATTCAGGGCTCTTAGAGAAAATGGACAACTTCTTTGAATACCTAGAATTAAATTAAATTTGAGATTGATCTTATATGCTGCAATAATTAAAACATTATTTTATCAAAATTTGATTTAGATTTTCCAAAAGCTTTTAAAAGTAGGTAGTATACAAAAGATATTTTTATCACATCGGCAACATCCAACAATTCAACGCCACACCATCCACTCCACTTCATGACACGCGTTTCGTTTTTGCGGCGACGTCGCCGGTCCAAATGAAAACCGCGCAGCACGCCACCAAACATTTCAGTTGAAATCGACATTTCACCTGGTTTAAAAGAAGTTTTAAGCCACACACTTATTTTGATAACTTTGTCGCGAATGGGTTTTTGCAGTTTTAACACAAAAACAATTTATAGAATGAAAATTTATTCGCAAAAGGTGAAAAAAGAACAACATTTTCGAAAACACTGTTTCAAATTTCGCGCGCTAAAGGACATTGCGCTCCCGCCTATCTTCATTTGTCGGTTCAGCCAGTGTGATTTCGCCGCCGCTTGAGAGTGAATCGGTTTTTTGACCACGTGGTCCGGACTTTCGCGTATTCTGTCAATATTTGCTGGTTTTTGGTTGAATTAAACAAAAGAAATATAGTCAATCATGGATAGTGCGACTGGAAATGTTGTGTCACTAGGACCGGCAGTCCTAACAGCGATTTTTATCGGACTTGCTGTGATTATTTTTACTTTTTTGATTAAATGGATTAAACAGGAGGACTCCAATAAGGGCAATGAGAAACGTAAGTATCATTTGATTTAAATAGTATCCTCAGAAAAATAAAAACAAGAAAGTGTTCCTTGTCAAAATGCATAAATTGCAACATCGCCGCCTGTCACAACTCACGTGCTTTTTGCGGCTATTTTTACTTTGCTTGTGGGACTTGGGACTTGTATCACTACTTGTAGGTGGTGTGGTAAACAATTAATTAAAATAGACATGTGCAGCATCTATTTAAAAAGCTGCAGCTGGAATAAAGTAAACACTATATACCTAGGTATTTAAGCGAGTTTAGTGTATGTAATATCAAGTTATACAAAGAGTAGCAAAATTAAACATCTATAAATACTTACCTTTATTTTTATTACAATTTTTAATAATAAATCGAAGCGGACAATCCTTAAATCCCATAAAACAAAATTTTCTGACCTTTTGTGAGGTTAGAAAGCCGGTGATTCATGCATTTTCATTTTCTGACGCTCTCATCTCATGTCCCTCATTGTTGTTACTCCGCTCCTTGAAAGAATTCCCACTGCTGCATTCGCAGAATTGTATGTTTCATTCTATCGTTAATATCATTCCTATTCCATGTGGTCCGCTGGTCTTCCAGGGTTGCCGGCTTTTACATTTTGTCGAGTACTATAGTGATTTTATGCCTCTTAAGTAGTTTTCGGCAATACTTTTTATCTTTTTAAAGTATGGTCATCAACACGATGTCGATGGTTGCATGCATCATGCATTTTTTATTGTCGACTTTTTGTGTGGTGTCAGGGAAAGCGTTCGATTGGGCAATGCCGATGGCAATGCTCATTCCAGAGACGGGAATTCTTAGATTAACCAATACTTTTTATACAATAATTTATGTAATGTTTTAATTACGAATCATAACCAAATTTCAGTTTTGAAGAGTATTTTTTTTTTCGTATTTTTTGATCAGCTGCAATAACTCCTTATAAGACTGTGCACTGTGCCAGTAATATGTATAATTAAAGTTTACCAATAGAGTCTAGATTACTTTAGTTCATTCATATAGTAAAATTTGATGCGTAACTGGATGTCTCAATTATATCACGCCCGTTCCTACAAACTGTTTTTTTATGGTTTTTTCGGTTTTTTTTTTTATATTCCGATTCTAAGTAGGTATATATTTCCCGGTATTTCTATTCTGAAAAATTAACGTTAGTGCTCTTCTACTCTTTGCCCATGGCAGGCCTTTTCTGGGCTGTTTAAAAATACGTAAATACTTCAGCTGTCTCCTATTTTAAGAGTGTGTTCATGTTAAATAGTAAGAAACCCCCACTAAAACTAGTGCTTGGTTTAAGGTTACAAAAATACAAACAACCTATCTCGACAATAGTTTTGTCCTATCACGGTACGCACAGTTGCGTAAACGTAAAATCAACGCATACCGGCATACCTAGTAGGTAGGTAGTCGGTAGGTAGGCATGGATTATGGAAATACAAAAATAAATAGAAAACTTTACAAAAGGTCCTACTTAAGTAAGTATACCTGCAATATGTGACAATATAAGTATTAGGTATCCTCGGTATTATCCATTTGCAAATTTCAACATTAAAAAAACCTCGAACGAAACCATCTGAAAAAGTAAGGTTAATTACTTGGTTAAAATAATCGAGGAAATACCTTATCGAGGTCTACGGGCTAGTTTTCAAATTGGAACACTAAAAATATCGAATTAAATTATTCTTATTAACTAGACCGTAGGTATGTCAATGTCATTATCGGGAGTAATAGCATTAAGTGCATTAAAATTATCGATAATTTTTCACTAGGTTCCTATGGAAAAAAACTCATACATAGGATCACTTTACTCCCGTGACTTATTTCAAAACCCATCAGCTGATAACGCAAAGAAGTGTATTTTCACATGTTGGCAGGAAACTTACCTATGAATGAATAAAAAAAAAAATTCTATATACCCCCTTTAAGCACCAAATATACCAATGGAATTCGCAAACTAATTTTTTAATGTCAATTTTTAATGTAATCAAACAAAATAGGACCTGCCGAACCCAGTGCCGAACCGAGTGCCGAACACTTATCGATAGCTGGCGTGCAATTATGGTATTAACTTTTCGAAAAGAAACCTTTTATGGGATTTTTTACACATGAGGGAAATATCCGTTAAATTTATTTAATTCTTGTAAGTGATAATTTCGAGGATAATTTTAAAACTCGTTTTAAAATGAATACTTATTACTCGCTTATTACCTATTTAACTTTAGATTCGGCTTTATTATTTAGACCCGCGCCTGCCGTTCCATCAGTCCAAAAAACTGTTTCCTACAACGGAGATGATACGATAAAATTGTAAATAAAACGCCTCGGGGTCAATCTCCTCAAAATGTATTAAAATACCTATTTTTCTGTAGCATTTTGAAATGCTTTAAGGTTTGTATAAATATTTTTTTCTGATGGGTAGGTGCGAGTACACAATTTAAGAACAGTCATCACAATACGATAATAATATGAACAGCCAAGAACACTTTCCATTGTCTTTTCACCTTTTCAATTTTTTTACAGGGACTAAGTAGGTACACGAGTAAAGGCGTTATCCCGATCGTTGTCCACAGAAGTGATTTTTGCGTTATTTATAAAACCTATTGGTTTAACCTCGAACACAGAAAATATAGCTATTGTTGCGTAGCTATATTTTCTGTGCCTCGAATAAACGAATTAGGGTCGAGTGGGGCAAAAGTAAACGTATTTGACAACTTTTTTTTTAAATAGTTTTAATTGCATTCTAAAATTTGGAGCTTAAGTTTTTTGAAGTGACAACTCTTGCATTATGTTCTGTGGTCTATATATTTCACACTTCAATGGTCGAAATAATGAAATTAGTTAGAATTTTTTTTTAATTACTTATATTTTTTGTTTAAGTTAGCAATGTTTACATTTACCCCAACTAGTTTGGGGTAAATGTAAACAGCTGAACACAAGACCATGCATTATTTTGAGTTGAGTGTACGGGGGAATTGTAAACAAATCATATTTCAATTTATTCGGTCCCTCCAAAGCTGTTTAGTATTGTTTACATTTACCCCAAAACTGTAGGTACTATAATTTATTTAAAACTAAAAACGCATTTAGGTCTCCGAGTTATATTACAAAATACAAAATAAACGACTTAAACACAAAAGTAGGGACTAAACTGGAAAAGAAAATTTATCTTTCCATAACAGGGACTTTTTTTTCAAAATGGTAGGTAATAAATTCTTTGGCCTTTGGTTTTAATTGTAGGAAAAGGCAACTCTACAATAACTTGATTTGCGGCAACAAAACTTACATCGCTTGATTGTATGGCAAAGTTTTGCATAGTATCATCTATGCTCTTCAAACCAACTACTTCTACGTCCTGATCAACAACATCTTCAACTGAACACACATACTTGTAAAGTATTGTCTTCCTTTTTCCTCCGCTGAACTCTACAAGTACAAAATTTCCATTAGCCAAGTTTGATATTGGCGTCTTTGTTGTTAAGATGAAATCTTCATCTCCAGTGACGTTAAAATCTTCCTCCCAGGGACTATCACTGCCACTTAAACAAAGGGATTTTTCACTATCCTCGTTGGAAGTTCCTTCATTTTTAGTCTTTTATTTTTTTTATTTTCAGTTTTTTTCAGTTTTGCAATTTGTAACTTTTTTTTGGTGCACACTGTGTTTTTTTTTAGTTCTTTTGGTTTCTTTATCTTTTTTTCTTGGGCTTCTTTTAATTGTCTTAGGTCGTCTTCAGTAGTTAAAACTTCGCCATAACTCTGCAGTCTTAAGGAATTAAGCTTTTTTTGGACGAATGAGTCGTTTCTTCTATGGTGGATACATTTTCCTTTTTTTTTAGGAGAGTGCTGTGTGCTCAGAATGCTGTTTACATTTACCCCATATAGACTTTTTAAAGGGGTAAATGTAAACAGGAGTTACAAGCGTTTTTGTTGTTTAAACAGTTTTTACACAAGTGGGAACCAGTAAAGTAACATATTTCAACATGTTATAAAAGATAATTCAGTACTTAGCTTAACAAAAAAAAAAATTAAGCTCACTTTAACACAACACTTACAAACTGAAAATCGAATTTTTTGTAGTGTCTCTAACAAAGTTCGAGAGCAAACTGAAATAGTTGGCCCAGCAACAAAATTCGTTTGTGTGTTGACAGCGGAAGATATAAACTTGACAAATTCGTATTTTTGAAAATTTAGCGACAAATTTAAATCGAAAACCAATGATGTTTACAATTGCCCCTGTTTAGATTTACCCCACTCGACCCTAATTTGTTAAGTTTAATGCTCGGTTTAATGTGAATATCTAGGTAGGTACTAAATATATTACTAGGTACCCATATCATTTTAAACGTTTATATTCTTCATGAAAAGAGTTATTTTCGAGGTTATTTCACCAATTACTTGAAAACGGCAATGTAAACAAAAACGTAGGTACCTACTTTACCAAGCTAAATAAACCTCTTTGAAATATAAATAGGTTGGGAGTAACAGAAAATATACAACATAAACTTTACCAGAGACTATAGGTACCTAACGCATTATGGCAAAGTTCATTTGGTTATAAACTCGGTTGTAAATGTAATGAATAAAGCTATACCCGAGGCTATACCTATGGGGTATAAGTACTTAAAACGATTGTTTTAACTTAAATAATATTAGAAGGGCATTAACATTAGCTGTCTAGCTACCTATAGGTATAATGTTCAACAAACAGCAATTTTTTTACGTGTTCTCTTATGAATTTTTTTAACTAACTAAGGAAGTACCCTCGGAAGTACCTAATAATCCACTTGTTTCCGAAAGGATTTGTTTAACCACCAATTATTGTTTTGTGCATTACTTTGAGCACGTGCGAACTCTTAAATATGTAATCTTGTCATTTTCTTTTTTTTTTTCTGTTTGTTCGGGTTTGTCTTCGGTTAATTTTAAATTCTAAATGTTTCTTCCTGTAAATCATTGGATTTAAAATTTCTAGCAAGTTTTTCCTCTGTTTTCAGTGTATTTACCTTCGTCATAACAAAAATTAAAATAAAATATGCGGACAAATTTCCTTTAACATTTTAACGATTAATAATATCAAGTCGAGTTTCAAGAAATTTTTAATCATCGTTTTTTCGTGAGCTGTTATAAATGGGAATTTTAATTATTATTATTAATAAATTAATTTAAGAATGATTCATTAAATCCTCGATTAAATCTATTGCCGACTCTACTGCATATTAATAAAATAATGAATGACTAACGAATGAAGGATTATGATGAGTTCCAATTCTTGGTGATCTAATCTGTTCGATCATGCATCGTTTTTTATTAAAATAATTTCATCTGTATTTAACACATTCAATGTTTAACTCAGTGATTAATAATGATCATTTTCTGATATTGAGTTGATTTTTTGGGGGCATTTTTATTGGATTTCGAATTAAGACGTAAAGCAAAGCAAATATTGTATTTACAGAAGTTTTACTAATTTAACATTAGGTACTTAGGTAGGTATATGATTTTGTGAGATAAAGGACAAATTTTATACCTTCTTTGTCTTCTGTCTTTCCGGAAGAATTTAGCAGAACGGGTAACCCCCGGGGCGAGCCCCGGGGTAACCATTTATTAAAAAATTAACGAACTTTATCTTCATGAGCTGCTTTTCCACAAATAAGGAAATTACTTGGTAACTGTAGGTAAATGTCAAGTAGTTCCGAGAGTACCTACTTACCTACCGAGTTACCTACCTAGTTCCTAATTAGGAAAAAGTTTTTTTTTTATTTTACGTGCCTTACCTACTTAAGTAGGTAGGTATTTTTTTTATTATTGATGATGACATTTTCATTCGACGAAATTTCTACGAACGTCTACCTACTCGTACATAATCAATTTATCTTAAAAATTGTATTACGTCTTATTCCCGGACTTATAAATGATGTATAAAAGGAAGTTACGTCCTTAACTGATAAAAATTATATACTTAAAGAACAATTATCATTGGCGAGACAATTGGCCTTATCTAAAAATTGCTTAATACAATTATTGATCGACACTTAAACTTCCTTGTTAACAATATACCTAACTTATTTTTTTTAAACAGTTAATATCCTGCCGAGTATCCTGCTTAATACATTTTATCGCCAAAAAATAAATAAACTGTCAACGATGGAGTCAAATCTGCAATACTTTTATTTTTATGGGAAAAAAAGAAAAAACCTCGGAAAAAACCGAGGAAAAAACTAAAAGTCTTCCTCCACAAAATTTGATAGAATAAAAAATTATTCAAGGGTCTCTACCGAGGTCTCTACATGTTTCGAACGTAGAAACGTTCATCATCAGGCTAGTCATCAGGAGACAGAAAAATTTATTTTATGCTGATGGTGTTAGCAAAACAGAAAATTAGAACCTTAATGGAGCTTTTATGGACTAAAAAAATTGAAGTGTAGAAGAGACATGATATGAATAAAAATGATAATGGTTAAACCGAGGAGGGTTAAACCATACTGAGTATGTGAAAAAGTTATTAATGGGGGTCTAAGCCAACCAAATAAACTGGGGAAGAAGAAAAAACCCTTTCTAAAAAGGTGGAAGGAAGGTTTATTTTTATTTTGCAGTGTTGAACCTACACTTTCCATTCTTTAATGTCGATAAGGTTGGGATCTGGGTTTGGATTTTGCCCATAGTTCTGTAAAAAAATTAAAATTTGCGACCATCAAACGCCGCGGCTACTAATGGTCCATCTTTTGTGATTAGAGCACCTTTTTCCCCACCCTCTAAGATATTTTTTGAGCCCAAGGAAAAGGAAATTAATTTTGATACCTACTTATTACTTAATTAATAACGATAATTGAAATCATAAATCTGGTTATTGTAAAACCAATAAAAACTGTGTGTGTAAATAGAATTTACCTATCCCACCAAAATAATTTAGTCTTAACCAAATTAATTAACAATTGACAGGGCTAGATTATTGAGTAAATTGTATCAGTATGGTATTCGTGGAAACGTTTATAAATGGTTAAAAATTATATAAGTAACAGGTCACAAAAAACAAAAATATCAAAAACCTATTCAAATAAAAAAATAAATAATATAGGAGTTCCTCAAGGAAGTATACTAGGTCCAATATAACCTATTCATTTTATACATCAACAATATGCCTTTAGTTTTAAAAATGTGTAAGTTACAAATGTTTGCTGATGACACCTTAATTTACATTAATGTTTCAAATATTTTTGATGGTCTAAATCTAAATACTTACCTACTCTAAATTCTGAGATAAATATATTATTAAATTGGCTAAAAGTAAATAAATTAAAATTAAATATATCAAAAACTAAATGTATGGTTATGGGTTAGGTAAGTAAGTATGGGTAATAATTTAAATTGTCAAAATATAAATGTTGTAATTCATGGTGAAAAATGGGAATTAGTATACAGTTTTAAATATTTAGGGATAATCCGGGATAATCATTGATTCAAAATTAAAATTTTTTAATTATTTTTATAAAGTATTATCGAATATTGCCGGAAAAGTAGGTTATTTTAAAAGAATCTTCTAATTTAAGTTTGTTTTCTAAAAAAAACTGTTATACTATTATATTACTTACTTACCTACCACATTCTCTTTATTGTTCTTCCATTTTATATTGTGCTAGTGAGGAAATATTTGATAAATTACAAATTTTAGAAAATAAGGCAATGCCGATTATTTTAAATTGTGACAAATAGGTAGGTAAGTATAGGTACAAAAATTAATTTTATGTTGAAAAATTTAGATTGGTTGAATGTTAGAAACCCGTTTAGAAATTGAATTTTTTATTTAGTATGTTTGTATCTTTATACATAAGATTAAAAATAACTTATTGCCTGATTGTTTAAAATTTTGTTCTTTTAATTATGACCATAATTATAAAACAAGAACTAATCAAAATTTTTATGTGGATAGAGTGTCTAAAACACTAGCTTAAATCTATTTTTTATAAAGGTTTGATCTCGAGTTTGATAGAATATAATAATTTGGAAAATTCTATTAAATCTCAAAAATCATTAGTTATTTAAAACTGTTTAAAAAAACTTTAAAATTACAGTTAATTAAAAAACAAAATGATACGTAATATTTGATACAACTTGCAAAATGTTTAACTTTTCTGCCTGTTTTTGTAAAAAGAAGGTTGCGTTTTAAAATTTAAAAATAAATCTATAAAAATGTGCTCGAAAATGTGTTAAAAAATGTATTAAAAAATATTTAATTGTAGCTTTTTGCTAAATAAAAAATGTTACTACTACTATACTATACTAATTATGCATTGGACTTATTTTGATTATTGTATAGTCGCCCTTTTACGAGTCTGTCGCTACAACGTCTGAGCAGACGGGGTACATAATAAAAGGTAGTTAATTTTAACTGTAACTGTTAATGGTTAACATGCCCCACGCAAAGTTAGCTTCTGATTATTATTATTGTTTAAGAAAGCCTTGTGAAATCAAAACATCTAGGGTCAAAATCATATAAGTTATGATTATAACCTTCAAAGTCAGACAACAATACTACAATAGTGTGCGTAGGAGAATTATATTATTCTGTGTATGTTGAAGCATGTGCTTGTGCATTGGACTTAAGATTACGAGTATCTAATACGCCAGAACGTACAAGAATATTTTAAATATTAACTTTGCTTGCGACTTGGCTTGCGATATTAGCACTGATATTAGAAGATGTGTATATCAAGTTAGCAAGACAACTCGCTCGAATCGAAAAACTGTCCGGCCAATAATTTGCCGCTAAATAGTCGCTAATTATAGTTGTGAAAAAAAAAATTTGTCGTTTCATATTTAAAAAAAAAATGGATGTTTTGCTAACTTGATATCAAGTTAGCAAAACACCTGAGGCAATTGTTATTAAAAATAATTTTTAACAACAATAAACCTGCTAGGAATTTGTCGTTAATTTGCCGTGACAAAATGGTAATGCGCAGAATTAAATAGGGGCTGATTTGGCTATGTATTCGCATTTAATTAATTAATTTATTACTGGAAATTATAAGAAATCCGTCCTGTATGGGCAAATAACACCCGAAAACGAATAAACGGTTTCCCACGGTCAGAAACGAAGTCCCGGCAACTCTTCAGTACTACGGCGAATTATTATGGTGTACTCGCAGGCGAGACATCGTATTCACCGTTTACGTGGGGGAGTATGTGACGGAAAATCGCAAATAACAATTAAATCTTGCAGAATAATTAGCTGAAATCAATCACAATAATTTCTCGAGTCCACAACTAATTCGTCCAGAGTAAACGGCAAATTCCCGCGAGTTTTTCGAATACGAAAAATGAAGTTTTAACACCCCCCCAGGGGGGGTGTTTTGTTAGCAATTCGCAAAAACTCACCTTTCCAGCGAATCAGCAGGAAAATTCATCCCGACAAATTCCCCAAGTCCACGACTAATTCGTTCGGAGCGAACGGCAAATTCCCACGAGTTTTTCGCACCCCAAAAATGTAGTTTTACCCTTATTTGGGGGGTGTTTTGTTAGCAATTCCTAAAAACTCACTTTTTTAGCGAATCAGCAGGAAAATTCATCTCGACAAATTCCTCAAGGCCACAACTAATTCGTCCGGAGCGAACGGCAATTTCCCACGAGTTTTTCGCGCCCGAAAAATGAAGTTTTATCCTTATTTGGGAGGGTGTTTTGCTAGTAATTTTTAAAAACTCACTTTTCCCGCGAATCAGCCGGAAAATTCATCGCGACAAATTCGCCAAGTCCACAACTAATTCGTCCGGAGCGAACGGCAAATTCCTACGAGTTTTTCGCGCCCGAAAAATGAAGTTTTACCCTTATTTGGGGTGGTGTTTTGCTAGTAATTTTTAAAAACTCACTTTTCCCGCGAATCGGTCGGAAAATTCATCGCGACAAATTCCCCAAGTCCACAACTAATTCGTCCGGAGCAAACGGCAAATTCCCACGAGTTTTTGGTGCCCGAAAAATAAAGTTAATTAATTAAATGCGAATACATAGCCAAATCAGCCCCTATTTAATTCTGCGCATTACCATTTTGTCACGGCAAATTAACGACAAATTCCTAGCAGGTTTATTGTTGTTAAAAATTATTTTTAATAACAATTGCCTCAGGTGTTTTGCTAACTTGATATCAAGTTAGCAAAACATCCATTTTTTTTTTAAATATGAAACGACAAATTTTTTTTTCACAACTAATTAGCGACTATTTAGCGGCAAATTATTGGCCGGACAGTTTTTCGATTCGAGCGAGTTGTCTTGCTAATTTGATATACATGAATTAAACGATATATCGTTTGCTGATGATGTTAAATTATTGTTAAGAATCTTTTTTAAAAAAGTTTGTAATTATTGTAATTATTACGACACGAACTAATTGGTTTGAAAGCAACAACATATATTTTAGTGCTAAAAAGTGTTCTGTGATGTCGTTTCCGCAGAAATTAAGTTTTATTATTGCTATATACTGTTACGTAAATGAAGTACAACTTGACCGATTTCGTTTTCAGATGAATATGAAATTGAAAATTCATATTGAAATTCATCATATTCTTTACAAGTCAGAAGTATCGTAAATGTGTTTGTAGAGTGAACAATAAGATTTAAAACATATTTAACCTTTTAGACTTACGATTAAAGTCATATAAATACGAGTATAAAATCGCTATAAGACGGCGGCGTTTATAATTTTTTTTGTAGATTATAGTGGTCGTGTCTATCTCCCTATAACGGTCTTTGTACCGTTAGCGACCAAGTTCAAGTAAGAGTTCAATTCCCACCATATTTTTTTTAAATCCTGAAACTGAAATTGGTTGGCTTTATTCTCGGTTATAGATAAATGCAAAGGCGTTTAAGCTTCTTGTTGTATTTTTTGTCATGAATTAATATTTTTAATAAATTATATCTCCTTTTTAACTTGTACATAAGGGTGTGTGAGGTTGCCTGAGTGAGCCAATATGTTTCCATTTGAAAAAATTGAGTTCTCTGGGAAAAAAGCCTTTTTTTAAAGTTTAAAAGTTTGTAAAAAATTTAAAACAATAAAACCTCGAATAAAACTTAAAAATTTTATTTTTATCAAGCTTTTGGCTTAGAAGTACCGGGCGAGCAAAAATTATTTGCATCAAAGAGGGCTTGGATTAAAAAACGTAGGGCTTGGTTTAGATCACAATGATATGGGGACGATATATCTAACCAAATCTAGGTAAAAATTTTGTCAAATTCATATTATGACATGATATGCCAAACTTATGAGTAATAAAATAAGTAGACAAATACAAATTTATTTTTGTTGTTTACAAAAGTAACAAAGAATATACAGAAAGAAAAAGAAAAATAATTATATAAATTGCTGAAATTGGCCACCGCCATGCTCCAAGCATAAATTCACACGTCTCCATATTTTCGAAAGTGTTGACCGGCATCTCTGGAGAAATGTTACCACATTCTTGGATAATCCTTTCTTGTAATTGTTCTAAATTTGCAACTGATGTTTTAAAAATAGTGTTCTTTAAATGAGGAAAAACGAAGTAATCCATAACCGTTAAACAAGGTGATCTAGGTGGGAATTCAATGTCTGATCGAAAACTGAATAATCTGTCGTCGAAAAAATTGCGTAAGTAGTTAATAGTTTCGGCGGCTGTATGGGCGGTTGCACCGTCCTGTTGAAAATATCCAAAACGTAGTTCGTCGTCAAGTAATTGCTCCACAAATGGATTTAAAATATTGTCTCTATACCGCTGTGCTGTAACTGTGTCATGGAAAAAAATAGGACCAACAATTCTTCGGGAAACAGCTAACCAGACACCAATTTTTTGAGGGTGCAATGTGGACTCTACAAAAAAATGGGGATTTTTACTACTCCCCATGCGTGTATTCTGAGAATTCACATAACAGGAGAGGTGGAACCAGGCTTCATCCGAAAAAAATGTCATGCCTAATAAATCATTTCTTTCCAATACCTACATTTTGTTCACCTAAACCACTGATAATAATTCCTGCGTCTTTCAAAATCTGCGGCTTGTATTTCTTGGAATACTTGCACTTTATAAGGAAATACATTTAGCTGCTTCTTAAGAATAGTCCTGCATGTTCCATAAGATCTTCCCATTTCTTGGGACAGGCGTCTTATACAATTTGTTGGCGTATCTTGCATTATTTCACGAACGTTTGCAACAAATTCTTCTGTTTTTACCGATGGTCTTCCTGCTCCTTTTTTGTGTTGTATAGAACCTGTTTCCCTACACACAGCCACAATTCTTTTCAGTCAATGATCAAAATTCCAGCAATAAAAGCAACGTTAGGAAAATGTTCATGAAAATCGTCCATGCACAAACCTGGATTGTATTGCCACTCACCATTTACTCTAACCTCGTTTCGAAAATACGCTTCAACCATGAATGTTTTGTGCTGTTCCGTAAAGCCCATTGTGTGAATTGTTCAAGAAATTGGAAAAATTAGCGATGAATCAAATTACTTGTAACGACTGTCAAAGATGACGGAATAACTGATTGATTGTTAATTCAGGTAGTTACTGACACCCAACAGGTATTAAGCTCTACACTCTACGGCTAAGCATTACGTCCTTAGATGCAAGGTCCTATTTGATGCAAATAATTTTTGCTCGCATGGTACCAAACCATTTTAAAGAGTTCATAGCAATCTAGATAAAAAAATAAAAATAAAAATTATTTAAAGTGTCAAAAAGTGAGGTATCTACCTGTGGGGTGTCGTTAAATTTGGAATGGTGTTCTGGATCGATTTCGTCAAAACTATAGATAGAGGGTGTTCCGTTTAAAAATGTAAAGTTGAGGTAATTTTCGGTTAAACCGAAAGTGATAAAATGGCATTCGTCATGTCATAAAATGCAAAATATTATCACATATAAACCCACCAAATCTTATTTCTGTAATTTAAACAATAAAAAAGTTATAGGTCGTTCCTTCCTAAACACCCGGTATAAGGGTTAATATTAAATATGACAATGAAGAATTTCTGAGTTTTTTTATTGAATGGTACAATAAAATAATTACTTATTATAAATGTCAATAGTCAGTTGACGATAATATAGGTTTTGACCACATAATGCATATAGAGGTTTTTCTAAGACATAGGTACTTACTTACAAAGTGGAACCTAGAGCAAGACGAGTATCCTTTCGCTGACCAACAGGAAAATGCTTGCCCTTGACTATACCAGAGATTAACTAGATGTAACGATCTCAAATTTTCCGGAATCCTGCAAAATAGAGTGTATCAAACCAACAGTCGGTAAAGCTCTTATTAGACACTAGAACACAACTGGGCTGATAATTAGTAGTACAGAAATGACAAAGTATGTAAAGACTTATAATAAATAGGAGGTTAAAGCAGATTCAAAATACAATACTATATAAGTACTTATCTTTTAACACGTTACGTAAATGTCCTTAATTTGACTTAATCAAATGCGGAACTTAAAGAGAATGTTAAAATGAAAATGATGATACGATTTTACGATTGCTGTTGTTATAATTCGTCTTGCCTTTCTAATTTGATGCAATCGATGCTGAGTTAGGTATATACCTATTATAGTCTTTCTTTCTTCACGTTCGATTATTATTTTTTATTTATAACGGTATACTTATGTATAATTACTTTTGTATAGTTTTAACCACAGAATATTAACGTTGGCTGTGAGTTCTCTGGTTTAAACATACAAAAAACATTGAACTAAACACAGCCATAAGAGAATCTTGCGAGAAATGGTGACTGATTTTGATTTTTTGTTAACATTTAACAAAAATCCACGCACACGGAAATTTATTAAATTTTTCGTTTCCCCTATCAATGATTTTCTGGAACACGATCGGGAAATCGTCACTTTCATTAGTAGAATTTAATATTTTAACTCCGATAACTATGGGACGTTTAAGGCGCTCTTACACCTACCTAATGTTTTTTCATCGCTTCATCGATGATCGTGCCAAGTGTCACGATGCATCGATGACCGAAGAAAAAACACGAGGTGTAAAAGCGGCCTTATACAGGGTGTTTCAATAAAAACTCCCAGGCCAATTATTTCTAAAACTAAAAGTGACATGTAAATTCCTCATTAAATTATACCTTCCTGAATCCTGAATATGATTTGATACTCACGACTATTACTGAGTTACATTGATAAAGCATTTAATAAGAAGAAACTTTATATTTTAACTTTTTTCTAATTACTAACTTAGAGATATAATTATTGTTCGGTGTTTAAATTATTTCAATTTATACCGATAATAAACTTATAAGGTTGGTTGGTAGTAAAAAAAAAAAATTAATGACTAAGTACAGAAAATTTTTTTTTTCTAGTTTCACAAAAAATAAATGTTAACTATCTACGTGGTGTCAATAATAATTCAATGCACGGGATATTGAATATATTTACAGTGATCATTAGCGGAAGTTTATTATATTGTTTATTTATTTAAATAATTTAAATGAAATAATTATTATCGGGGACGCTTTTTACGGTTGTGCTAATGAAAATTTCATTGAGTTTCACACGAGGTTGCGCATTAATTATGAATAAATTGCGATGATGTTTTATCGCTTTTCCGGTGTCTCGATCATTATTGATGGGGGTGTCATTATTACATTGAATAAGTGTACAAACTTTTAAAAATATTTATTTTTAAATAATTTAATGCAGGGTGCAGCAATAATGCGTATGAGAATGATAAGTTAAAGTATGAGTTGTCAAATTATCAATAATTCCAGTAAATACCGTGCCAGCAAAAATTATTTGCATCAAAGAGGGCCCTGCATCTAAGGACGTAATGCTTAGCCGTAGAGCTTAATACCGGTTGGATGTCAGTAACTACCTGAATTAACAATCAATCAGTTATTTCGTCATCTTTGACAGTCGTTACAAGTAATTTGATTCATCGCTTATTTTTCTAATTTCTTGAATATTTCACACAATGGGCTTTACGGAACAGCATAAAACATTCATGGTTGAAGCGTATTTTCGAAACGGGGTTAGAGTAAATGGTGAGTGGCAATACAATCCGGGTTTGTACATGGACGATTTTCCCGAACATTTTCCTAACGTTGCTTTTATTGCTGGGGATTTTTATCATTGCCTGAAAAGAACCGTGGCTGTGTTTAGGGAAACAGGTTCTATATACAACAAAAAAGGAGCAGGAAGGACATCTGTAAGAACAGAAGAACTTGTTGCAAACGCTCGTGAAATAATTTTAAATACGCCAACAAATTGTGTAGCCTGTCCCAAGAAGTGGGAAGATCTTATGGAACATGCAGGACTATTCTTAAGAAGCAGCTAAATTTATTTTCTTATAAAGTGCAAGTAGGTATTCCAAGAAATACAAGCAGATTTTGAAAGACGCAGGAATTATTTTCAATGGTTTACCAACAATTTATTGGAAAGAAAATATGATTTATTATAGACCTGACATTTTTTTCGGATGAAGCCCGGTTCCACCTCTCCGGTTGTGTGAATTCTCAGAATACATGTAATTATTTTTCTTTTTCTTTCTGTATATTCTAACTTTGTTAATTTTGTAAACAACAAAAATAAATTTGTATTTGTCTGCTTATTTTATTACTCATTAGTTTGGCATATCATGTCATAATATGAATTTGACAAAATTTTAACCTAGATTTGGTTAGATATATCGTCCCCATATCATTGTGATCTAAACCAAGCCCTACGTTTTTTAATCCAAGCCCTCTTTGATGCAAATAATTTTTGCTCGCACGGTTGGTTGGTTAAAGGCGGGGGTCGGGTTCGACGTATGGCCCAAGCTTCTTACACTGCAGCCTTCTGGCTTATTGTACGCGCGGTACTATCTGGTTTAACTTTTATAAGAAACAATTTAATACTATTTACATATTTATTAAAGGAATCAGATTAAGACGATGGTGATGGTTTAAACAAACGAATGCATGATGCTACATTCTCAACAAGATATTAATATAGCTACATATTTATTTATTTATTAGTATTTATAACCGCGTTTTTCTAAAACTCTTTAATTCGCAAGAAACAAGTAAGATGAAGGTTTGACGGTCTTAAAATACTGTTAACCTGTAGTTGAGAGTAAACAATTTTAGAATTTCGTTCCGCTCTCTTTAGATCTAAAAACCCAATTTTTATAATACGCCGTTGCCAAAGTTACTTGTAAGTAAGAAGATATAAAAACATACTTACCTACAGTGAGAAAAATTCAACTAAAAATTAAAGCTTTCTGTTTAGTCCGCCCAACAGTTTTAGGCCACACCAGTTGTTTGATCCATTATACAGAACTAGGATGTATACCCATACGGAAGAAAATGCTTATGGCAGCATGCTCTCCATAGCGAAGAACAAATACTCATACGAGGGGTAATTCACTGGAGAAAATGGTGCACAACTTCTAAAAAATACAAAAGAAAATACAGAAAATACGAGGAAAATGAAGAAAATACAGAAAATACGATGAAAATACAGAAAATACAAAGAAAATACGAGAAAAATACAGGCCAACATAAGGAATAACCTAACGCTGCTAAAAAAAGGGAATATTGTTGGCGAAAATGGTGTACAACTCCTAGAAAATACCTGGAAAATACAAGGAAAATACGAGAAAAATACAAGGCAAATACGAAGAAAATTCGGCAATATGGAAAATGGTGTACAAATTTTTCTCAGTGAATTACCCCTCGTACTTATATGAAATAATTTAAGTGAATCAATCGAAAAAAAAGTATTTCATTCAATCCGATCATGCAATATGACACTTGTTTCATCAGAATCGGAATCTAATAAAATTGGTTCGGTACTTCAAAATAAAGATATTCCTGCTTTTATTTTTGTGTTAAGATTTCCGTCTAATGTTGATAACGATAACGAGTCTTGTCAACTTGTTAATTGATGACAAAAAAAATGACTAACTTAATTATTAAAATTTAAAAAACTAACTTAATGCCGTTTTTTGTTGGTTTTTGTCAAAAAGTAGATTTTAATCGTTAAAATGCATGGAATTGGCAAAATGACTTTTACCTGCCATTTTTGAAATCAAGTAACCTAAATTGGTTTATAAATAAAGCTTTGTGTATATAAGTGAATGGAGAAAATCTGGACTTCCCTAATATTTCGCACTTTGGCCATTATTTCTTTCATATGCCTTCATCTATTTTTATTATATTTACTGACAAGAAGAGAAGATTTTTCCTTTATTTTCGTCAGCTCCATGCTTAGACGGTTTCGCCATATTATGACTCATTAGTAAGGCTAGGATCTCATGAAATAAAGGAAGCCAATTACTGTTCAAAAGTAATAAAAACCGCAAGTAGCAGATATAATGTAGCGTGTAGCGACATCTTGTGTCGTTTTTGGACCCTCTCAAAGCATACCAGCACCCCTAAATATGAATTTTCCATCACTTGCAAAGACGATTGTCACACGCAATAGCATAAATATAATTATAAAACAATATTACCTAATATTACTATTTGATTGAGTAATTAATAATATTTATGCTGATATTTATTTGAACTTCTCTGTATATGCACGTATTTAGGTGGTGCAATATTGTATATTCAAAAATACCATCCTTCTGTTGGTACCTGTACCTACCTACATAGAAGTATCCACATTTAATATTATATGGAAGTTCAGTAAATAGTGAAACAAGCGTGAGATTTAATGATACGGATTTATTTGCGTTATGGCATTAAGGTAATTTTTTTCTACAATATACTTTTTATAATGTAAATAGACTTCCAGCATTGAATATCAAACTATAAGGAGGGCATATGAGCCGATTTCCTAAATCTGCTACGTCAAATTCATAGATGGCACAATGAGTTCACCAACAAGAAAGCGACTAACCTTTTCACTGCTAAATTAAAACATTGTTGCCGCCTGTCTGTTTGACTTGCTGCATGAGTTTTTTAAATTTATTTTTATAGCTTATCGTAAAACTTGATTTCACATAAATGCCTACACCTATCCACGTCTAGACCTAAAAATGTACCTATTTTTAATTGCTTTATAGTATATAATATTTCCAACCTTTTGACGTCCCAACGTTAATTACATGAAAACATATTTACCGCTATGTATTCTATTTCTAACAGAACTAAATGACGACTCTCACTATTCAATACCTACCTAGGCTACAACGTATATGTTGGGTAAAATATGAATGATGTGCGGTTTGTATAACTTGGTTTTTATTTGCAATTATTACTACTTTTCAAAATGGTTAAAATAAATAGGTTTTTCTCTCTTATTTAGGAAACATTCAGTTTGTTTGTATTAGTGTATTACGTATTTTGCTATTTTTCGACGAAATAAAACCTATTTTAGTTATACTTGCTGTCGCTTTTTATCTACTTTTATTTGTTTAACATTTACTTAACACCTAATGCAACGGTAAAATCATTATGAAAGTCGGTCCAATTACCCCGGGGTAATCAGAGTACCTATTATCATCAAAAACATACATTCGGCTGGAATTGAGAACCTCCTATTTTATTGTCTGTTAAATATGCTTAAATTCTTACAAATTCCAATAAAATACGATATGCGGCAACACCACGACATCACATCAGTGAATTTAAGACATCTGTTGCCGAGGCGCTGCATTATAACGACAGACAGGCGACAGATTTAAGGTTAGAGTTACGATCAGCTCCACAATGGCGGCCAAACCAGCTCCAATACGTCAAAAAATGGGTTGTAAACTTTTCTCGGACATCCGTCATCCTTTATAGTTTGATATTCAATGCTTCCAGCAATATTTTTGATTGGCATGGTTAGCTTGCTGTCATCTATTAAATTTGTCAGTGTTATAAATAAGTGAGATCAAATTATAAACCCTACAATAAATACGTCCTAATTTTATATAAACATACAATGACCTTTAATATTAATTCCGCGAGAGATACGGTGATAGCATTCCATAAGGTCGGTGACCTTTCACCTATTAAAAGTAGAAATGCCGATGTCTATTAATCTCTTTAAAGAGAAACCTAGACAGGTTATATGGCTAAATTTTCGTTGAATGAATGCAAAACTACGTAGATCGGAGGAAGTATTAGAAACAGTTACTTATGCAAAAACGAATAAAAGGAACATTTTTGTTAAAATCGATTGGGGGTAAAAGCATCATTCTTCTAAAATCAATAAAGCTGTATATACTAAGTAGGTATACAGTTTTTTTTTCTGAAAATTAAATATATCTAGGTATTGAGTTCCAATACATTTAACATCTAAACTAACTTAAACAAAACTGCATTGTAACATGAACCATTTAAAGTGGATATGCTAATTTTGCTTGAAATGAAAGGAGACATTTTGATTGTAAGGCGAATTGCAACAAAAACGATAAAGTTCTACTTTTTCCTCATTGTGCCATTCCTTTGTTTGAATTATCTGTTTTGTACCTTTTAGATTTCCTTCAGTTAATTAGGTGTGACTTTTATGTCCAGGGGCGGATGGGCCGGCTGGGAAACGGAGATTTCCCGAAGGGTCGGATGCCTTAGGCCCAAAACGGGCCGGCTCTGCAGGATGATAGTAAAACCACAAATGTGTCATGATGAACGTGACTCTATAACTTTCGGAGAGACGAATCACCAACCTAAACTAAATACCGTTGATTTTACATTTTATATAAAAAACCCAACCTGATAATTAATTTTTTTTAGAGACCGACCGAAGGTTCAATTTCAGCCAAAAACCGGCCGAACCTCAGTGTTCGTGAATTGTCGCGCACGTTCGGCTAAAAAATAAATTAAATTTCAGTATACGATAAAATTTTTTAAATATGTATATTTTATTTAAAAAAGTACAGTTGTGCGTTTTAAAAAATATTTAATAAAAGCTTTCAATAATACAGATACCTAATTTTACTTGTTTAACTAGTTTTAAAAAATGTATGTACAGGGTCGCGTGTAATGTTACCCCCCTTTAACTTCTTTGTTTCGCAATTAAGAAAAAACTGTTTAATACAAAAGTTGTAGGATTTAATGTAAACTTCTTGCAAAATATATCTTCGTAGATACAGGATATTGCATAAAAGCGTGACAGATCAAAGTAATATTTTTTTAAATAGAATACCCTGTATATTGTTGCATTATTGGATTCTACGGACAATTCTAACTATAACGTATAATATACCACTAATATCTAAATTGAACCGTTTTCGACTTATTCATGTTTGAAAATTACTATATTTATATTATATAAGAAAATAAGGTCATTCAAGCAAGTCAAGATGTATCGTTTCCATTGATAACAATATTAACAATGGTAACTTGGTAAATTTCGAAAAAACTCGAAAAACATGAATTGTCCGTTTTGATAAACAGTAAGAATTTCTATTCAAAAATGCCCTATTTTATTCAAGAAAAGCAGACGATTTTAATGGCTTATATTAAAATAATAATAATGTGAAAATGGCACAGCAAGAACTACGAAGAAATAATGCGCGTATTCAGTTCAGTATCGTCATCCTGTTATCCATGGAAACGATACATTTTGACTTGAATGACCTTATTTTCTTATATAATATATAGTAATTTTCAAACATCAATAAGTCGAAAACGGTTTAATTTAGATATTATATAGTGGTATATATAAATTATGTTTAGAATTGTCCGCAGAACCCAATCATGCAACAATATACACGGTATTCGATTTAAAAAAAATATAACTTTAATCTGTCACGCTTTTATGCAACACCCTGTATCTACGAAGGTATTTTGCGAGAAGTTTACATTAAATCCTACACCTTTTGTATTTAACAGTTTTTCCTAATTGCGAAACAAAGAAGTTAAAGGGGGGTAACATTATACGCGATCACCCTGTGCTTACATCTTTTAGAAAGTTACAGTTTTTAAAAATGGGCCGGGCCGGTGCAATTGGTTTGCCGGGCCGGTTTACCCCTCCCCATCCGCCCCTGTTTATGTCGTGGCTAGCAGAAACCAATACTATAAGTAAAATACACCAAGCTTCTTATAATGTCTTTATTCAAAATGATTTCCATTTTGTTCTAAACAGAAATAAAGTCGATTTTTAAATTCCTCTTTAACTTTCCGGAAAATGTCTCTTGGAATAGTTCAACAAGCATCAATTATCCTCTGACGCAATTTTTCCTGAGAAGCCGACTGCGGTTTGTAAACCAGTGATTTAATGTAACCCCATAAAAATAAGTCCGTAGGGATAAGATCAGGTGATCTTGGCGGTCACTCAATTGTACCTCTTCTGCCAAATCCACTGGTTTTTGGATAACGTAGATCCAACCATTCACTCACCACAGCATCAACACGTGGGGGTACACCATCTCAGTGGAAGTGTAGAAGTTTTTCGTTCAACTTTAGATTGCCCTGAAGTCTATTTGGTTTTCAAGTTTATGAACAATCGAATGCTCTATAGTTTGGTTGAACATTTCGGCAAAAACTGACCGGTTAAATTTCCTTCAATAAAAAATGACGAAAATGAAATATTGTCTACCATTATGCCGCCCAAACATTGATTTTTTGGGGATATTGGGTGTTCCCCTCTCTAAGAAGATGTAAATTAACTTCTCTTCATTAGCGACAGTTCTGTGTTCTGTTTATTCAAAAAAGAAGATTCATAACCGAAGCAATTTAAAAAAAATCATGTTATTGCCGTAATTTTCCCGGTCATGGTTTCACAATACTAAATTTTTCTATCCGGAACATGCTCGCCAAGTTGATGCAAAATATTTATTTTGTAAGGATTTCGAGTAATATAATATTATTTTATTTATTTATTTCAGCAATTATAACATAATACTTACTTCTTAGAATAATACTAACTTAGAACTTATTCTAAATATTATAAACTACCTCATTATTGCTAAAAATTTAGATGTACAATGGTAATATTATAAAAAATAAATTATCAAAGTAAGGTTACCTTAATAACGCATATTGGCAGGAAAATAAAGGAACAATTAAACTAAAATAAAGGGAAGGTGGAAAATGTGAAATTAGTAAAAACGAATTAAGCGTGTATAGATAATTATAAAAATTTAGGTAGGCCAGTAACGGTTAGAGTTTGTTTAGGCAAATAATTGTAATCTGAAAAAATGCTAAATCCATAATTATTCGAATGTTTACGATTGCTACAACTGTGTTTTGTTGCGACTGAGTTTTCATACAGGTAGAAGACTCTGGGGTCGACTTTAGATTGAATTTGAATAAAGTAATTATTTATAAAAATAACATATATGTATATATTAAAATGAAAACATAAAATCTTGGTTCAGTTTCACGTATGTACATACAAAATAAAAAGTTTACCACTTACTTATTTTTCTCCTGATGGCTCTTCTTCCGACCATCGGGCACGTCATACGTCATTTACTCAAGAACGACTGTCTATAATTTTTTGCTATTTAATGATCAGTGTCACACAAGTCAGCACAATTTTGCTCACTCAGTAAGTTGAACAAATTACGTTGATTACTGATTATAATGCAAGTTCACTGAATAACAAATTATATAGGTATTCATCGCTTTTGTTTCAACGCGAATTTTCCGGTTTAAAGAATGTTTAATGATTTTACAATAAATAAAATAAAACACCAAATTTCACTGAAATGATACTACCTATGATTGAACGCCGTTTAATTTTAAAATTTCTGGTATAACTGAATAATTGTAGATTTATCTACGTCATGGATCGCTCCAGTAAATGTTTGTAATTTTTTCTATAATTCGTTATTTTTTTATTGCTGTTGAAGGTAGTTCCTTGCTAATCTTGTAAAGCCCGGTCGTAGCTCAGTGGTAGAGATACCGCTTACGGCCGTGGCGATCCGGGTTCGATTCCCGGAGTGGGCATACGCATGATAAAAAAAAGTATGATTACATTTTAGTTGGTTGGTGTAAGATCGTCTTTCGGAGGAGACATAAAGCTGTCGGTCCCGGCCATCTCTGGTCGTTAAATCAAGCTAGAGGCGCTTGCGCGACCTGAAAACTCTAGCACCAGACTTGAGCACCACAAGTTACACGAACTTTACTTTACTTTACTTGTATAGAAGCTGCCAAACCTTGTGAAAATATTCTTTATTAATTTGACAGCCAGGCTATACCCGTAGCCGAGTTTTTTTAGCCGACTGCAATTTCATGCGAATAAAGTTTTACTCTCCGCACTCATCGGGAAAAATAATGTTATAAAAATGGGTTTTATTCCTTGTACTTTTTTTTAAAGATAATCACGTATATCATCAGTATTACAACCAGAATCCTTAGAAGGAAGGTAAATAGTTTGACATGACTCATAACATAAATAACATATTATAGACCATATTATTATGTAAGCTCTTATACTGGTACAGATTGCGTTGGAGTCATGTATTGTAATTTAGGTTTGTTATGGTAACTTATTTATTTCATTTCAAAAAAATTATGATGCCATTTCTATTAGAAAATCGGTGATCTTAGGCAGATTGTGAAATGCATATATCCAGTACCAGAGCCTCGATAAAAGGTTATAGATTTTTTAGTGTTTAAGGTGCCATAATAAATAGGTGAGAGTGCTTTTTCAAATTAGAATAAAATTAATGTCGTTTTGACGTAACTGAGAAATGCAAAGGACGATAACAGAGTTATGTACAAATATCTGTTTATAAACAGTAATCTTAGCGAATTTTTTTATTTCCTTGCAGAAAATAAGTATATAAGTATGCGATGGGTGAAATAAATGTCAATTATTATTACAAAATAAAATTGTTAATTATTACTTAATCAATTATTATGTTTGTATAATGTAGTAGATTTACATAATATAAAGAAAAATGATGAAATTTATGGGTTTTACACCAACTTCTTTATGGTCCACCCTATATAAAAATGTCATAAAACAAATTTGGGCTTTAAAATTTGAAATCTACTTCTTATAAGCTTGAGGCTAATGTGCAGATTCGTTGAAGGACGCCTTGGACATATTTTAAAATATTATGAAACAATTGTGCTTTTTAAACATAAGAAAACGAAATTTGATCTTACGGTATACCGGGTGTCCACGGAAGGTGGTTCGCCCCTCTAACTTTTTGTTTTTCAAGATAATGGAATAAAATTCGGGGGATTTGTATACGACATAAAACTGCATTTTTTGACAGGTGACTCAACATTGTGGAACTTCCGGTTTAACCGGAAGTGACATAAACTTTCGATTTTGAAATGGGACACCTGGTATATTTTTCCTTTTTTTGACTCCATATAACATTCTATATGACAACGATCTGTCACTTGTCACTTTTTGTCACCAAGAAAGGTTTAGTATATGGCGAGGTGTATGGTATCAAAATAATCGTAATAAAATCCTCTTTTTTCTTAACCCGACGAGCCACTATGTTGCCGTTTAAAAAAAAATGAGTTCTACAACTTTAAAGATTAAATTTTACATAGCACATAGCATTGGACCAAAAATAGTAAAATCTTATTTTTCTTAAGATTAAAGAACTAAAATAAGTGATTTTAACGTATTCATTAGCCCTCTAGATAAAACAATAAATTTGAAAAAAAAAATTTCTTGGTGACAAAAAATGACAGGTGACAGATCGTTGTATTTAGAATGTTATATGGAGTCAAAAAAAAATATACCAGGTGTCCCATTTAAAAATCGAAAGTTTATGTCACTTCCGGTTAAACCGGACTTCCGGTTAAACCGGAAGTTCCATAATGTTTAATAGATTTACCTTTTTCTTATAAATATAGAGAGAAACGTTAATTTTTTTAAAGAAATACTACAAGAAATGTTGGCGGATCTAATGAGTTCAAAATATTGCAAATAAAATCTTTTTATTTTTTCATCTTCTTTGTGTGGCCGCTTAGGTATTAAATGTATTTAAATTGATCATAGAAAAATAAAATTGCATATGAAAGACTATCACTACTGCGTAGGTACTTACTAAAAATATGAAATACTTACCATAATAATATGTACTTATTCATTCTTTGTTTTCCATTTTTAACTATTTATTTGTCTATGTATTTTGTGTTCTATTTTTTGGATGATATATTTTTATTAAATTTAGTTTTTTTAAGTTTCTTAGTTTTTAATTTGTTTCCAATATTTCCATATTACAGTGCGACCTCGATAATTCGGACCTTCAGTAAACCGGATTCTTCGGTAATTCGGCCAAGACTTATATAATTCGGACCTTCAGTAAACCGGATTCTTCGGTAATTCGGCCAAGACTTATATAATTCGGACCTTCAGTAAACCGGATTCTTCGGTAATTAGGCCAAGACTTATATAATTCGGACCTTCAGTAAACCGGATTCTTCGGTAATTCGGCCAAGACTTATATAATTCGGACCTTCAGTAAACCGGATTCTTCGGTAATTCGGCCAAGACTTATATAATTCGGACCTTCAGTAAACCGGATTCTTCGGTAATTCGGCCAAGACTTATATAATTCGGACCTTCAGTAAACCGGATTCTTCGGTAATTCGGCCAAGACTTATATAATTCGGACCTTCAGTAAACCGGATTCTTCGGTAATTCGGCCAAGACTTATATAATTCGGACCTTCAGTAAACCGGATTCTTCGGTAATTCGGCCAAGACTTATATAATTCGGACCTTCAGTAAACCGGATTCTTCGGTAATTCGGCCAAGACTTATATAATTCGGACCTTCAGTAAACCGGATTCTTCGGTAATTCGGCCAAGACTTATATAATTCGGACCTTCAGTAAACCGGATTCTTCGGTAATTCGGCCAAGACTTATATAATTCGGACCTTCAGTAAACCGGATTCTTCGGTAATTCGGCCAAGACTTATATAATTCGGACCTTCAGTAAACCGGATTCTTCGGTAATTCGGCCAAGACTTATATACATATACTGTACTAACCTATTCAGCTTCAGTAATCCGAATTATTTACTAATTCGGATCACCGCGGTTTTAATTAGTCCGGATTATCGAGGTCTCACTGTATTATATTTTTGATGTGTCCGAAATATTTCCAAAAAATATATTTTCGGAAATTGTACAACACTAGTTATGATACATGATATATAGTATATTGCAAAGGACCCAAAATAGAGCCTTGAGGAACACCCCTGTCAACAACGATTTTATCCGAGACTATTGGTCTACCATAAGCATTATTCTCTACTACTTGTACAGCGACCATTATTGTTACGTCATAAATATCATGTTAAAGGCTATTACAATAGTACGTTCTTCGTTAACTTAACAATATTCGTGTTCGTCACAAAAAAGGGTGGAAAACCGAATTAATTATTTTTCTACGTCCTTTAATGTGCCAAATTAAAAAAAAATTCAATTTTTCATACATTTAATACTATAACTGGCCTGTTACTTGTATAAGCTCCACCAAATAAGTTATTCACCATACGATGACTAACCTTCGGTACGGTATTATATAATGTACTTTGCTTAACGAACTAAAAACAGTTAATTTAAGTAACATAATAATATAATCTGCGAACATTATGATAAGTTTTGTACGCTTCCTGATTTTTTTTTACTAAACGAATCTGTAGGATGATAATGTTTATTTTAGTTCGTTGCTGCAACACTCATTTGATCATTTGTGTTTATAAAAACTGTTGTTTTTTTTTGTTACGTGATTATTAACGTGTTACGTGTTAAGGAATATTTCTGTACCTATTGAATATGGCATGACATCACCTGTTATTAGTAAAATAAGATTTTTGGACTTCAATAAATTAACCTCTATAAATCCAGCAGAACAAGGTGCTCAAATTGAAAATTTTTGTATGGAAAATTAGGTGCTAGTTAGGTGCCAACTTTAAAATTTAGGTGCTCCTATGGTTTTTGAGCAAATTATATTTTTTTGTTCTGCTAGATTAACGTTAAGCTAGCAGAACATAACTGTCAAATAAGCTAATCAAGAACAAAATGTAGTACCAAAATTAGGTGCTTTTTTGGTGCTTATTGAATATCTAAAAAAAAATTTAATTAGTTAGGGTTTTTAAAAATACCGCCATGTACTGCTAATTTTAAGAGGAACAAATTCCGTCTAAAAGGTATATCGGCAACCGGTTTGTTCGTTGTTATCCAGAGCATTTTTTTGTATTTAAATTTTATAAAATAATATTAGTTGAAAAAATTGAATTAAAAAAAAATGCTCTGGTAACAACGAACAAGCCGGTTGCCGATATACCTTTTAGACGGAATTTGTTCCTCTTAAAACTAACAGAACATGGCGGTATTTTTTAAAAACCTTAACTAATTAAATTTGTTTTAGATATTCAATAAGCACCTAATTTGGTACTACATTATGTTCTTGATTAGCTTATTTGACAGTAATGTTCTGCTAGCTTAACGTTAATCTAGCAGAACAACACAAAAATATATTTTTCTCAAAAACCATAGGAGCACCTAAATTTTAAAGTTGGCACCTAATTAGCACCTAACTAGCATCTAATTTTCCATACAAAAATTTTCAAAACGAAAATGTTTAATATTTGCTCTATATATTTGATTTTTCTGGCTTTGGGAATGTTTTTTTGATAAAGAATTATAATAATTTTAAAGCACCTAAATAACACCTAATTTTGGATTAATAAGTTATTATTTCTTAATCCTTATAATAAAACTGTTCTGGTAGCTCAGCGTCAACCTAGCAGAACATGGCGGTATTTTTTAAAAACCTTAACTAATTACATTTTTTTTTAGATATTCAATAATCACCTAAAAAGCACCTAATTTTGGTACTACATTTTGTTCTTGATTAGCTTATTTGACAGTAATGTTCTGCTAGCTTAACGTTAATCTAACAGAACAAAACAAAAATATAATTTTCTCAAAAACCATAGGAGCACCTAAATTTTAAAGTTGGCACCTAATTAGCACCTAACTAGCACCTAATTTTCCATACAAAAATTTTCAATTTTGAGCACCTTGTTCTGCTAGGTTTATAGAGGTAATAAATTACTTATTTTCAGGTTCACTTTATTTTTTACCTCGTCGTTAAAAGGAATGCATTTTTGAGTTTACTAGTTAACTGAAATGTGGAAGGGGACAATAGTTACTTTCAAGGCAAGCCTTAAATTTTTAACTCCAATTCTTTATTTTCTTACTTTTATTTCATATCCCCCCAGAAACATATTGGGGACATTATTACCTTTTTAAAATAGGTATACTTAAATTAAGAGACTTTTTATAAAGGAATGCTATGGAAACTTTTATAGGTTCACATTTAGTTTAAGGAATTTGTTTTATACAGCCAGGGACAATTCGATGGGGGGGGGGGGGGGGTTAGGGGGGGTGCCGCCCCCCCCCCCAATACTATGGAAAATAGAAACAGTTGGGATATTTGTATGTCAGTTGGGAATTTAAAAAATACATCATACATCTTCCTTGTAGTTTGCCGACATATACCTATGTTGCTTGTTTCATTTTCCATATAGCAAAGTCTTCAAATGTATCTATATTAATGGTTGAAAATAAAGAACCAAAACAAATTTAATATCGAAATATCCATATATCCATATATATTATTAGAGCTCTGACTGCCCTAGTCATGGTTTCTATTAACTGGGACATTACTGTTAATTTTAACAGAGTAATTGATATCATGGCAGCAAAAAAGAACAGAAGATTGTTATTATAGTTATTGTCATATACCTATACCTAGTATAGTACCTACCTATATAGGGTCAACTGGGGCTATTATGATACAAAAATTAAAACTTTAGCAAAAAAAAATATAAGTTTTAGTTTTAAAAATCTCCAAAAATTCCTAGTTGCAAGCAATGAGGTTCTCTACCCAGTTTTAAGGGAAAAATACAAGAAAAACAATAGTTGACCATAAAAAAACAACAAAATGATGTATCAAAATAGCCCCGCGTTTGGGGCTATTGTTGATACAGCAAGGGGCTATTGTGATACAACGCTTTAATTCTGTAGTGGAGATAGATTTAAAATATGTGGGGCTAATATAATACACTATTGTCCTTTATCAGTTGATCCTGCAGCCATCTTTCAAGTGTGTTTTAAGTTAGATACAGGAAAGTAATATCATGTTTTTTTTTTCACTAAAGCTACTGATTGATATTTATAAAATTATAATTGGTAATGTGACTGTTAGATGTGGGATTGTTAAAAAAAAGTACAAATGTTGTAATTAAATTTTAATTCAAAAATAAAGTGTTTTATAATAATATAATAAAAATATTAGCTCCATCGAAAGGCAACAAACTACAACTGAACGAAAATTAAATGTCTAAGTCGAGGTCTAAGTATTATAAAATACCAACAAAAATAACATAGACAGACAACGCAATACTGAACAAAATAAACAAAATTAAATTGTCAAATGGCCTCAAACACCGGCACTACTTTTTTAAAAATATATTTTTCCCTATTCCCGATTATATTGGGAACGGGCAGTTAAGCAAGTATATCCTCCCTGTTTATTACCAATATATCGTTTTCTTTAATTTTAAACGTTTTCTTATTTGCAGAACCATCTTTATAATATGTTTGTATTGCTACTGATTGTTTTTATTAGTCCCTTTATTTAATTATACGACCTGCAACAAAGAATGTATCATAAGAGCCCCAGTGGTTGCCTCAGAAAAGCCCCAGTTGCTGTATCACAATAGCCCCTTCACTTTAACGTCGAATATTGCTTCAACATTGCTCAAATTTAACAAACAAGGCTTTAAATTAAAGCTCTAAGTCGGCCTTATATATGACGGAAACCATAAACACATACATTATTATCGATAGTTTTACCTGCAGTAAAAGTTATCACTAAAAAAATAAAAGTTTACTAAGCAAAAATTGTGGCTGAAGTAGAAATATTTTTTAATTTTTTAAACGTTTTACATTTTTGTAAAAGTGAATATAACCTATAATTAAGTATATAATTCTCTACTTTACCAATTTTTCTTACTTTAATTTGATGACTGTAAGTATTTTTAAAGCAGCTGTATCATAATACCCCCACTATTTTGACTGTATCACATTAGCCCCAGTTGACCCTAATAATAAAAATACATATTTGTTTAAATTTTAATAGGTACAATATAAACCCAATACGAAAGAAAATATATTTTTTTTAATGCATGCGAGGGTATAGGAGGGGGGGCAATGGGGGCAATTGTGCCTCCCCCCCCCTGAGGCACGAGACCCAAGCACGTCAATTTATACCGGGTTTGTTTTTGTGCTTGTCTTGAGGATTTTGTGTTGTGTTTTTTATTTTTCCCACTTGAAACCCAAACACCATGATTAAAGGAAGGGCGTGGCACCCAATGAATTTTCGCTTGGGGCGCTTTTTTTTCGCGCCTTTGGCGCGATCTCAGTAAACCTCCCCCGGAAAGAAACCCTGGCTACCTACCTGGTTGAGAAATGTTTGAAAAATGAGTTGGGAAATTTTGGATAGCACCCCCCCCCCCCCCCCCCCAACAGAATGCACTTCGCTACGCCCCTGTATACAGCTTTAACAGGTTTTAGTTTATTTTTATGATAGACACCGGGATAGACACCTTACCGTTAAAACATGCCATGCACTCGACAATACATCGAAATGTTGTTGTCATAGTAACGAAATCAAGGTAGCTTGTATTATCAAAGAGCGATTGGAAAAACAAAAAACAGGGACCGGAAAAATCTTTTTTTTTAAACCGACCAGAAAATATACACTTTCTGGACAATTTTTCGTCTAGAAAATAACCTTTTTCCGATCGCAAGACCGGAAAAGTGACGTTAGAGCCTGAAAATATTTTTCCGGTCCCTGTTTTTTGTTTTTCCAATCGCTCTTTGATAATATAAGCTACCTTGTTTTCGTTACTATGACAACAACATTTCGATGTATTGTCGAGTGACAGTTCGTTGATTTTTTATTTGTTATGTCAAACTTGTTTCGCGAGTTCGCAAATTTAACAATATGAATTCAGATTTTGAATTATCCGACACGGAAAATGAGATTTCAGAAGAAATGTTGAAAGCAGCAAGGAAAGCGACTTACAATATATTGCCAGTAAAATCAAAAGCCCGTTACGAGGAGTCATACGACGCATTTAAAAATAATATAAAATAATTTAATGTAGGTATATCGAAGTGTCGGTCTTAAAAAAAATATTGTACGTCACGCGACCGAAAATTAGTGTTTTCCAGGTCTCTCCAAGCTTCCAGGACTCGCCTACGGCTCGCCTGGAAATGCTTGACTCGACCTGAAAAACACTACTTTCCGGTCTTGTAATGTAAATTACTATTTTTAAAACCGACCAGAAAATATACACTTTCTGGACAATTTCTCGTCTAGAAAATAACCTTTTTCCGATCGCAAGACCGGAAAAGTGACGTTAGAGACTGGAAAAGATTTTTCCGGTCCCTGTTTTTTGTTTTTCCAATCGCTCTTTGATAATACAAGCTACCTTGATTTCGTTACTATGACAACAACATTTAAATGTATTGTCGAGTTCGTTGATTTTTAATTTGTTGTTTATGTCAAACTTGTTTCGCGAGTTCGCAAATTTAACAATATGAATGCAGATTTTGAATTATCCGACACGGAAAATGAGATTTCAGAAGAAATTTTGAAAGCAGCAAGGAAAGCGACTTACAATATATTGCCAGTAAAATCAAAAGCCCGTTACGAGAAGTCATACGACGCATTTAAAAATAATATAAAATAATTTAATGTAGGTATATCGAAGTGTCGGTCTTAAAAAAAATATTGTACGTCACGCAACCGAAAATTAGTGTTTTCCAGGTCTCCAAGCTTCCAGGACTCGCCTACGGCTTGCCCTGGAAATGCTTGTCTCGACCTGAAAAACACTACTTTCCGGTCTTGTAACGTAAATTACTATTCCGGTCTCTAACGTCACTTTTCCGGTCTTGCGATCGGAAAAAGTTTATTTTCTAGACGAAAAATTGTCCAGAAAGTGTATATTTTCTGGTCGTTTTTAAAAAAACAACTTTACGATTAAATGACACTTCTGTTCTGATGGACGGTTTTATAAGAATTAACATTGCTAAATAAGCTATTAATATTTTACGTATTATTCCCCTTGTTTATAATTACCAATAATACGCATAATATTTATTACTTTTATATGATAAAAACTTTATCAAAATTTACGAGTAATAATAGTACTGCGTTGCAAATTAAATCAAAACGTAGTTTTAAATACCGATTTCTGACAAATAAAAGTATTTCCTAATTGTAAGTCAAAATTATCACATGCTTTATATATGGAAATATATGTTTAATACGGAGAAATTGTGAATATTTTTACTATAATACCTACTTATTAATCATAGCAAATACTAAAGTCCATAGAGTACTACAAGATTGTGCTTTTGATAACACAACAATCTACTGATATTTTTTTTTTAATTACTTATCTTAAATTTTAATTAGATAAATTTCTAAGTATTAGGTTCCTTTTTGTTATTTTTTCGCGCGAATATTTCCTAGCTAGGCCAGTGGCCAGTGCACTAACGATTTTACCCGGAACAAATTAATATAAAGATGAGACTACTGAGACTAGTGGCAAGTGGTAGTGTTTTATGCCCTGATTAACATACTAAATCTCCTCATCTCTCCGTTTTCCCTTAAATTAATGCCGCCATTTTGATTTTCGATACTTTTTCGATAGAAGCCCTAATAACTCAAAAACCACTCCATCACAAGGGAGGAATTCAGATTGCTGCATATATTTTTACTACATACTTATTGGCTGATAAAGAACAAAAATAGAATAAAAAGTAACAAAATAATAAATTAAATATATAGTTATGCTTACATATAGGTACAGATACTATATACGTGAAAGAAGGATTGCAATTACATAGATATTGATTTACAATATTAGAATTTACATAAACTGCTCATCACAAAGTACGACAATTTTTTTTTACACATATTACAGGTCTGTAAGTGGGAAACGACATCACGGATTTTAAAGCAGTTTGCAGAGTTTGAAAGATTGTTTTCTTGCAAATTAATAGTATGGTACGCCTATAACGTAATCAATGAACTTTAATATTAGACAGGGTGGAAAAGAAAGCCGTGCAAAGAATTAAAAATTTCAAGTACGTCACATTCTGTTAGTAGTGTCTTTTCGTGTTATATTTTAATGTCGTTTTATAACCTAAGTCAGTCACAGATATATTTTTATTATAAGCCCTGGGGCAAGAATTATCCTATTTTTTGAAAAAAAAATTGCTGTTTTGGACATAACTTGAAGACATTGATGTCTGCTTACGCAGTTTTCTTTATATTTAATGCACTCAGTTGGTTTATTTCTTAAAAAAGAAAAATAATAAATGACCCTAAGATATGTGCTGGGTGTCCCAAACTACAAATAATATGAAAAACTTAGAACTAAGATATTTAAGCTATAAAAGGTTTTTCGTAACAATGTTCTTATGCTTTAGTCGATCTCTAGAGACGGCTTAGGCAGTTTTTTAATTCAAGTCCTAGGACTGCAATTTTTTTGACAAGCAGCGGTTTTTAACACAGGAATTGAAATGAAGAAACACCGAAGCAAACTAAGCATGTATTTATATCGATTTTTTTTTTCTAAGCAGAAGCTATAATTATTACTTTTTATCAATTTATTTTAAATAAAATACCTTTAACCTTATACCGGGTGTCCCAAATCATGTAGAAATTTAGCTAAATTCGTTATTAAAACTGAAACGTTTTAACTTACGAGTATTTAGTTATTAATTATTATTTTTGGTTAATTATAGTCATTAATATTCAGACCGCCGAACTTTTTTATAACATACAGTGTCGCCAAAAATTAAACAGTTAATAAAGAAACACGGGTCAATACAAATTGGAGATATGATCTAAAATATCAATAACTAACGTAAACCTGAATTATGGTTGATCATAATTGCAACTCCATAACGGCAATAAAGATTTGCTGACTGTAATTTACCATTTTTAGTAGGATGATTGTAGATATCTAAATACGAGTCTAAATATGACATTCTCCAGCATTTGATATACGGTATTTTTAATAGACATTTCAGGAAAATGATTATTAAAAGGAATATTTTATTAATAGCTAATGCTCGTGGTTATTTTCTTAATAACCAGAAGTGAGTTTTATGTTAGCTATTATTGGAAGTTTATGATTGTTTCATTGTTTAGTGTTCGTTTAATTACTAATAACTGCTTCGTTTTTTGGTGATCCTGCATATTATAAATAAGTTCTAATTAAGAATATTTAAAATTATAATTTACCAAAAAAAAAGTTTCAATATGCTAAGATATGTCAGTTTTAATAACGTTAGTTAAATTTCTACATGGTTTGGGACACCCGGTACATATCTTAGGGTCATTATTTTACTTTTTTTAAAAATAAACCAAAGGAGTGAATTAAATAGAAAAAAAACCTGCATAAGCAGACATTAATGTAGGTATGTCCAAACCAGCTGTTATTTTACAAAAAATAGAATAATTCCGAGGAAAATTTCATAAATTTATTTTCAACCAATTAGAAGGCTCCATTTTGTTTACGTTACTTATAGCAACGGGAGACTATCGCGATAGTCTATAGCCTATTAACCTAATGAAATTAATAAGTGATAATTTTTCTTAGGTACGACTACTACGTCTTAATTTTAATTCAAATGTCAAGTCAGTTCGAAGTGACAGGTGAGACAAACAACAAATTTGTGATCTGAAATCCAATGTCTTTATAGTTTTAAATTCAAATATAACTTTAAAAACCATATTTAAGATGAGTTTAGTTTAATATGACGCACTGTATTTTTACAATAGAAGTTGATTTTACTTGTTAGTAGGTAACTAAGGAAAAAAAAATTCAGGAACATTAAAAGAAACTCCAATTTATGAAATTTTTTTACCGAATCTCCCACGCAGCAGAATTAATTCCCGATAATTTTTTTCTCGGTTTCACTCATGTTTTTGTTGATAGAAAATTTTCCTCGTCTTCGACTCGGGATAATTTTCTATCAACAAATAATTTAATATTTATAATTAAAATAAATACAAACTTTTTGGTACACTTGTTATTTTTTTTGGCTTTTTACTCAATTTTTTACCTCCATTAGTTTTAAATTTTGTCTTATCTTTTTTACAGATGAAAAGCCCGACAAATTTAAAGGTACCTCCTCTGACGCTTCTAAACACGGCAAGAAAGAACAGACCGGCACGGTGAAGCAATCGTCGAAGAAGAAGTTGACTGAGAGAGAAAATAGAAGAAGTGCAAGGACTAACGAGAAAGGTAAGATATTTTGCTAAATATGCATTTCCCAAAAGGGGGATATCCATGATTCTTATATTTTTTAATGGAAACATTTACAATAAACATGATAAAACCAAATTGCAAAAGAATATTAGCCCATTGCCGATTACCGGTCAAAGTACCACAATATTTTGTTTGGCGGTAAATTAACCAACTGTATTATTGTAAACTCTAACCGTTAAAAAAATTATATTTTCATATTTTGACAACTTGTAGCATTGAGTCGATACAAGAACAATTGGTTTTGATCTTTCTGTCTTAGTTGTTTATTTTTTATCCACAAATTATAATTTCCTGTTAACCTTTACACTACAGCAACGAAATTTGACATCTATTCCACTTGGACCTAACAATTATTGTTTATTATTAATTTATATTCATTTAATTCCGAGTTTAATTCTTAATATAAAATGTTTACTCATGCATAAACTTGCATGTCCTTGTCTGTCAGGAGTGTATATTTCATTTAATCCACAAATATTATAAATGTAAATTTTACATAATATAATTCTTTGCAGGATTTAGCCATCCTTGGTTATTAGCAACGTTAAAAGGGCACAGTGGAAGAGTATTAGGCATGGATTTTTCTGCAAATGGAAAGTATTTGGCCTCTTGTGGAGATGGTAAGTAACAATACGAAATAATGAACATTAATGTGAAACGATTTACCGCAGTTTTTGTCATCATAAGAATCGAGGTAAAAACTGAAAACATCAGATAATTAATAGTTTTATATGCATTGCAACACATTGATTGAACTGGACCATTTTCAGCCGAGCAAATGTTTTGTTTTAATTTTAGTCAGATTACTTACTTGTGATGAGTAGAAGTTTAAGGCAAGTTTCAATTTGTTTGAAAATCGGTTACGATTTAGGATTGTCTATTTTAATACGTCAAAATTGTTGCCCGCAAAAATTAACCTTAGGTAGAACCGAAAATTAAATTGCCCAACGTAAAGTATTATATTTTTTCTTATATAAGGAAGTATATATTATATAAAATGCGTTACAAAATATATTTCATTTATAAATTATTTTTTAATTAAGTCGTCTCCATTAACAAAAACTCTTAAAATAACTTAAAAGCGCTCATTGGCAAAACAAACTGCTAGAATTTTATAGCTCAGTAAACGGTACAGCCCAGACTGTTGGTAAAATTAGTATATTAACGTACACGTTTTATAAAGCATCATTTTATAGCACGCGTCCATGTTAAAAAACGACGGGACAAGTGCTTAAAACTGCTTTATATAACACGTACGTTATACTATTTTTTCTAATTTGTAGTGTTTTCACTAAAAAACACATATTTAAAAAGAAAATAAATCCTTCAAATTTTGTAAATTTTTATGTCTAAATTTTATGTTGGTAATACTATTTTTTATCATAGTAGCCTCTGGGCAACAAAAATTATTTTGCGAACTGTCATTTTTTGATTTATTGACCCATTTTCACCACGAGATTCTATAGTTATTTTAGCGATATGAGATTTGAAATTGGACGGAATACGTTGTGTGATCCTTGTACATTCGGTACATATACAGAGCGTTCGGACATTCGGGCAATTTTGCTACTTTTTTTCGAATTTCAAAAGACGTGATTATACGTCACGGCATTGCAATTTAGCATAGGGAAGATGGAAAATTCAAATACAGTTAAAGTTAAAATCGACATTGGAAGGTTAGTAGATTGAATTTTGGATAGGATTTGGCAGAAAATGATAGCTTGAAGCATCTACAAAAGCAAAATAGTTCTCCGTCAATAAAGTTATTATTTAATACGTGTTTTTTAATGAACTAAAACAATACATACAGATTTGTAGATCTAGGCAACCAAACATACATACGTGGGTTCGTGTAGTATTTTGCATATTTGGACTAAAAAATATTAGTTATCTAGAATGCTATGCTAAACGGTGAAAAAAAAACATATCATGTCATGTCACCTTTAAATAATAAAATTCGGAGTTCGAAATAGATCTGTTTCGAGACAAAATTAGAAAAAATTATTTATTAAGTATACATAAGGCACAATAGCATTTTTTTTTCATACAAACCCGAAAAACATTAAGCGTCTTTTAAGTTAGGTAACATTTTATGCTTTTACCGAAAAAGGTTTACGAAAAGAAGTTTTTTGAGATTAAAGTTTTATTTAAGTATATTGACAAATTGACGCGTCTTCTGTTGTTGCTACGAGATGCTATTTAACAAACTAGTTATCGGCTAAGCATCCATCCGAAAGACTTAAACGTAATCCGGCCCTGAATTTTCTCTCTTTCTAATAGAAATTATAAATATTTCTATCACAGTGTAGCTGTCTTCTTTCTAACCAATCCAGTGACATTTCTCGATCTATGAGTGAATTTTGAAGTGCAATAGGATATTTGCCATGTGAAACTTTCTCTTGCTAAGTTACAAGCTGTTGACGTGGTGGCGCGCGCGTATCATATTGGGTAATCCATTTTGCTGTAGCTAAAGTGCTGTATGTATACCCAGCTTCTGCACAAGTTTTGTAAAATTTATTATTATTCTCTCGATTATTCTTATTATTATTAATATTTTTATTAATATTTCGAACATGCCAACGATCATTATATTTCTCGTTTTAAATCTTCTGATGTACCTAAACCGGGTTGGTCGAATCCCAAGGCTCGGTCCAAATAAACCAATCAGCTTATTCGAATGAGCTTTGAACTTACTAAAAAATACCTCAATGTAATACGCGTTGCCTACGTTTTAAAGGGGTAATGTCACTAATAAATTGGAAAATTGCCCGCAAGTTACAGCTGATTGAAAATTAATGGGTTTTATTATTTATTAAATTCTTGTATTATGTAGTTTCACTTAATGTATGGTGACGTCTAATTGGTGTTTTGATGTTTAAAAATAGTTTGGCAACCTATTTATTGTTGACAGATATTGTAATATGTAAAAAATGGTGTTATGTATTGATAACGGATGTTTATCCTCAACGTTATTTATAATTTAAAATTTTTTTTTTGGTATTTGACGTAATGTGTTTTTCTTATAATTTAAAATAATACAGAGCTGTTTAAGGCGTTTGATTGCAATCAGTAGGGGGAATATTTACTCATTGCCTTAAAAATTTACAATAAATAGTAATTTTGGAGGAATTTTAAAAAGGAATTGTGACTGATCTAGTTATCCCATGAAAAAAATATACAGTGTGACCAGCAAAGTCCGCATCATATTGGATTTTTTTTTTATTAATAGCTTTATTCGAAATTTGACTTTGGCATCAAGTTCTGCTTCGATCGAGATGAAAATTAAACAAAAAAAATAATAGTCACGTGATTCACATTATCTGTCAAATTTTAATTTTTTCCAAAAAATAATTCAAAAGTGGGGTTATTTCTGAAAGTATCGAAAAAAGTTATTGGAAAAAGTTTTTTTTAATGCAGTTTCTAGCCCACATGCAAAATGTTAGCTGCATAAGATAATTTTGATTTTTTACCCATATTTTGTAAATTGCACCACTTTTGCAAAATAAGACTCAACGCAACCTACATAAAACTTCTTAGTTTTGACAACGCTTTATTTCAGATACATTTTCTTTAAAGTAGCGCCATATTAAATGTGTGTTTTTCTACGAAATCAAAATTGGGCTATTAAAATTTGGTCGCATGTGATGCAAACTTTATTTGTTTTTGACCCTGTATAAAATAAGTATTTTTGAAAACTTAGTTTGTGTCTGAAAGTAATAAACCTTAATATTAAGACAAAAAAGAACACAGTGACATCAGTAAAGTGTTTATTAAGTGAAAATAAATTTTGGTGGTTGGTAAAAGGTCAAAATTATCTTATGCAGCTGAAATTTTGCATGTGGGCTAGAAACTGCATTAAAAAAAAACTGTTTCTCATAACTTTTTCGATATTATCAGAAATAACCCCACTTTTGAATTATTTTTTGAAAAAAAATAAAACTTGACAGATAATGCGAATCACGCGAGTGCTATTTTTTTGCTTAATTTTCATCTCGATTGAAGCAGAACTTGATGCCAAAGTCAAATTTCGAATAAAGCTATTAATAAAAAAAATCCCATATAATGCGGACTTTACTGGTCACACTGTATGTTTATATTGTAATATTATATCAAGGATTCAAAATCAAAACAGATTTTTTTTTCAAAAATTCAATGGAAGTCCCTCGGGAAGGCCTATTAAAAAAATTGAATGTTGGCCAAAACTCGTCCGAGTTCAAAAAACAGTTAAGGGTACATTTTTATAAATTATTAAAACATGAAAGGAGACAACTCTTTTTTCACATGTTTGTAACGTGCTGTTAAAACTTAAAATAATTTGTTGTGTAAGAACTGCCACAATTTCTTTTTCAAAATTGGATTTATTTGATGTAAAATCCAAGCGTTTTGACTTGACGTGCTTTCTTTCCTTGGCGCAGCTCAGTGACGGCAGGCGAATTTATATTACAAAAGTAGTTATTTAAACGAGCTATGCATAATTTTAATATTAAATAAGTTAAAACTAGAAATGTGACGATTAGATAACTCGGATAAAAGTAAGAATCCCCTTAAATCGTAAAAAAAGGGTTTATTATTTATTATTTTTAAATTATACGAACAAACAAAAATTAATTTAATACTTTTTCGTCAATAAAATCTCAAAATGTTGTCGATTCACTATTTGGCAATATCCTAAACGCAAGTAGAACTCGTTTTAAACATTTCTAATTACTTCGGGAGAAATTAGCCTACACTCATGTCATTAAATATCAAACTATAAGAAGGCCATATAAGCAGATTTCCTAAATCTGCTACTTTAAATTCATAGATGGCACAATAAAGCGTGTTGATGCAGCCACTAACGACAAGCCTTTTCACTGCTAAATTAAAACATTATTGCGCCTCTGTCTGTTTGACTTGCTGCATGATCCTATCCCCACTACCGTAACCATACTGTCACGCGCATCGCATTGCCTTGCACTGGCATAATATATCGTCGGCTTAGTGCAAAAATTCATTAAGTCAAAATTAACAGTTTTGAGTAAAACAGTTTTAAGAAATGGTGGAGTTTAAAGTGATTTATTAAAAAAATGTGCAATAATGTTATGCCTACAAAGTTATAACATAATAATTTCAACCTTTTCACGTTCCAACGTTAATTACATAAAAACATGTTGACTGCCATTTTTTCTATTTCTAACAGAATTAAATGACGACTCTCACTATTCAATACATACCTATGCTACAACGTATATGATGGGTAAAATATTAATGATGTGCGGTTTGTATAACTTGGTTTTTATTTGCAATTATTACTACTTTTCAAAATGGTTAAAATAAGTAGGTTTTACTTTCTTACTTAAGAAACATCCAGTTTGTTTATATTAGTGTATTACGTATTTTGCTATTTTTCGACGAAATAAAACCTATTTTAGTTATACTTGCTGTCGCTTTTTATTTACTTTTATTTGTATAACATTTAACACCTAATGCAACGGTAAAATCATTATGAAAATCGGTCCAATTAACCCGGAGTAATCAGCATACCTACATGTTATTATTATCAAAAATATACATTCCGCTGGAATTGAGAACCTCCTATTTTATTGTCTGTTATAAATGCTTAAATCCTTAAAAATTCCAATAAAATACGATATGCGACAACACCTTGACATCACATCAGTGAATTTGAGACATCTGTTGCCGAGGCGCTGCATTTATAATTATAGATTTACGATCAACTCCACAATGGCGGCCAAACCGTCTCCAATTCAGTCTAAAACAGGGTTGTCAAGTTTTCTCGAAGAACCGCTATTCTTATAGTTTGATATTCAATGCTCATGTCCTATTCGTGCTTTCAACTCCTCAACATTTGCCGGTTTCGTAAAAGGAATAAAAATTTAAAATTTGGTACTTACCTACTTATGTATAACGTAATAGGCACTTTAAAAATACTAAATAAAATCTAGAGTTGCTATTTAAAAAAATCATCGATATCGTCATATCTCTAATTTGGGACACACTGAACCTATTTTTTTTTAAACACACCGCAACCTAAAATGTTTACACCAATGTCCAAGCATTTTTCCAAGAAACACTGTACTGAATTTACTGAATTTATTCCAAGTTACCAACTCACATATTGAAATCCAATTGACACTTTGATACTTAACAATTTAAAGTTTTTTTGCAAGCACATCTTCTATCTGTCCCACAAATATCCGGTAATAAGTTAGTTTTTGTAGAAAACAAGAAACGACATTTTAAAAGCTTTCAAGTAATATCCAGTTAGGTACTTATGTCGAGCTTTAGAGGATGAGAATTCAGTGGCGAAGTTTGCTTTTGTTGTGGAGTATAGTAGGCATCTGATATACATTTTTGGGTGTTTTCTTAATATTTAATACTCTTTTATTAATAAATTAATGCTAGAGATGTGAGCATACTTTCTAAGGACTAAATATCGACACACTAGGCTGTGGCCTCGGATTATATATACCACTTTTTACTGTACTGTACACCACTTTCATTTAATACTAGCCTGATGACTGATGACCATAAACAATTTACCTTTAGATACGTACAGCTTATCTCCTGCGCAAACAAATGTTACGTTTTATGGGTGAAAAAATACGTCCGAGCGCATGACTCGCCGGTCAGCTGCCTTCCCTCTGGGCACCTTCGTGCATGCGCACAAACCTCGTGTTATCGGTCTGTCCTACTTTACCGAAATGCTCAAAATACCCTCCAGAACCGGCTCGGCCGCCATTTTTGTTGGGTTTTAAGGTTTCTCTGTCGATTCCTTGTAGCTGGTTGGTTAATTTTTTGGTTAAAATCTGTGCACCCCGTCATTAAGCTTTTAATAAAGCCAGTATTATACGGATCATGTTCTCGGGCAAACACTTTTTTAAATTCTTGAACAAGAAATTTTGCTTGAAAATGTTTTACACGTAGGTACCCAAGTTTTTGCCAAATTCTAAAAATCAATATACAAGTTATATACCAACTAATACTTGACTTGAGGTTAGGTATATAACACCGTAGATTGGTTATTTTGCTGGTTTTGTTTGTTTTTATATTCGATTTTATAAGACTAGTTTAATTTGTTCTTGTTCTCTTCCTTTTCGAACTGAAAACACGACGACGAATCATTTTTAAACAGATTTTAAAAACAAAACCTTAAAAACAATTTTCTATCCTTAAAATCTGATAGGTTTGCTACTACTAAAAATGCCAAAAATTACTATGTACCTTTTTTCGCAACTTGATCAAAAATTGAGAAGAAATTCCAATTTTTTGGCAAGAATTTAAATTTTAAAGACCGAACCTGTCTATTTCCCATTAGTCAACTGATAATGTTACAGTGCGCATGTCTAATCGTGTGTAGCTTTGTTTACATGCGCGAGGCCATAAATCTGCGTTTTTCGTGATTATTGTTTGCTTATCTAAAGGTAAATTGTCTATGCTAATGACCGATGAGCCATGATATGGCAAAACGCGTCCAATGATGGATCTGGCAAAATTAAACTCTTCAATATCCGCATGTATTTTTTTTAATTTTCAATAGGGACTAAATATAAAAGTACTTGTCGCCTTATTATGTAAAAAGTTACGGAGAAAAATCCTCATTTGAGTCGCTCATTGCTACATACATAATATGTCAAATGTCTGCCTGTCTTTAGAAACTTATTTTGTAGCAGACACGACAATACCCGAGGCATACAAAGGCTAAAAGGACAGAGACAAGATTTGCGTTTATTTTTTAGATAATGAACCTTTCCGTCAAGAAATACAATTACAAAATAAGTTATATAATATGTTAACTACATAATATTACCTGTCTGGTAACACAATCGTTTTACGCGCTTTAGCTTACTTAATCCCAGAGTACCAAGCAAAATCTTACACAAATGTAATTTTGATCAGATTAAGTATAGGAAGAGCTATAAATTCGTTTCCGGGAAATCATTATTCAATGTGTTATCTATCAAGAAATACCCATTCATTATAAATTGATAATTAAAACATAAAATAACTGTTACTCATACTTTGTCTCGAACTACTGAAATTCCACTAAAAAGCTATAGGTAGATATACGTAGATAATCCTGTTGTGTGAGTCACGGTGACCTGTGAATAAAAATGTGGCGTCACTTTATTTTTTTTAGAAAATAGTTAAATTGAAAGAAGAAGTGGGGAAAGAATATTTTTTCTACGATCAAATTTGTTCGGGTTTGTTACAATAAACATTACAATATCGCCATAGCTGCTAGAGACAGAACGGCTTTTTTAATTTTTCTCATGGCAAAAACATTTTTGGCTTTTTCCTGGCAATTTATTGTCTTATTTGGAATATCGTTTAAAACAACGTGGCTCTAATAGCTTAGGTTTAAGCTATCCAGCTAATAATATAGCGAAAAAAATATATTATAAGAAAAATTCCCAAAAGATGTTTTGCTAGCTTGAACTAGGAGAGCAATGTCACGGGATGCGTTATACTTAAATTAACATGTATAATAAGTACCCCAAGAACATTGATAACTACAAGACAATTTTATGAAACTTCGAAAGAAAGTTACCAGACATTTAGTCCCATGTGGATAATTTTAAATTGTAATATATAGATACACTAGCGTGTACCCGGCATGCGTTGCAACCCGCTGGTATACAAACCCGAAATATTAGTACCCGGCATGCCACTTTCTGAAATTGCACCCGTGCGAAGCCGGGGCGAGTCGCTAGTTATACATAAAAACCTTTCCCTTGAATCACTCTATCTATTAAAAAAAAACGCTTCAAAATCCGTTGCGTAGTTTTAAAGATTTAAGCATATATTAGGGACGGACAGACAGCGATAGCGACTTTGTTTTATACTATGTTAAGATTAAGATTTATACAGTCTCCGTAAGTTGGAACCATATGGAAAACTGTTTTATTATTAATTTTACGAAAAAAAGGTTATTCTTCATAAAAAGTTCTGCATGGTCTAAAACCTAAAATGCAACTATCAGATATTAATTTCTTTTAGGCCTATACGAGGTTTGTCAAAAAATATGAATTTTGCTCAAGAGCAAAGTACCTTTATTTTTGACAATATCGAAAATTGTTATTAAAAAAAGTTGATCAGAACTAAAAACTACGTTCAAATATGTAATTTCAGTTATTTACGATGAAAAAATATTTTTTTCTTTTTTGAAACGTTACAATAACAATGCAAATTTAACTGTACAGTAGTTACATGTAATCTAGGATGTATATTTTCTTATTTGCAATATAAATGCATATGTATTTATTACGGACTTGTTCAAATTGCAACATTGTTAGATAAAATTAAGAAACAAAAAGTTATCATGTTTTTAATAATTACAAGAGATAAATGTTCATTCATAATTAATTAATAATGCAGAAAAATTATTAAAAAATAACAATTTTTATCGTAAATGGGTGTAATTACATATTTGAATGAGGTTTTTAGTTTTGATCAACTTTTTTTAATAAGAAGTTTCGATATTGTCAAAAATAAAGGTACTTTGCTCTTGAGCAAAATTCATATTTTTTGACAAACCTCGTATACGCTTAAAAGAATTTAATATCTGATAGTTGCATTTTAGGTTATAGATTTAGACCATGCAGAACTTTTTATTAAGAATAACTTTTTTTCGTAAAATTAATAATAAAAAAGTTTTCCATATGGTTCCAACCTCGGTTCCAACTTACGGAGACATACTATGTCAGAAATTTAATTTTTTATTTATACGAATTTTAGTTCATTGTAGTCGCTAGGCTTATCGTAGACTAACAAAAATTAGTGAGGTAAAAAGTTTGGTTTTATAGTAACATTCTTATGTGGAAATTTTAATTTTAACCCTTTGGCGGTTACCTAATTCCTTTTGCTATAGCACCATCCAATTACATTTAATAGGAAAACAAAATAAAACGTAATATGTGATACAGTTTGTAAATTGTTTAACTTTTCTGCCTGGTTTTGTTGAAAGAAGGTTGCGTTGTAAAATTTAAAAATAAATTCATTGAAGTTTATTTGAAAAATATGTATTCAAAAAAATATGTAATTGCAACTTTTTGCTAAATAAAACATGTTACTACTAATAGTACTAGTAGTACTACTATTTCAACTACTACAATAATCGTATTAATCATAATATGGGTTTTAACTCAAATGATAATGTCGGGATTAAAATTTTTCACGCCTTCCTAAAATAGTTCTGAGGCTTATCTTACGAATATCACTAGATCTGTACTTGTTACCTACATGTTCGAAAATTATTAGTCAGTAAAAACAAATTTTAATCAACAGCTATCCAAAATATAAATTGTGTTATCCATTTAATTTTTTTTTCGAATAAGCAACTTCGTGGTAAGTTTAATGAATTATTATTACGGTAATGCTGGATTAGTAAATTGTTATACTTAAGTAGTTTTTAATACGTTTTTTTAACTATTATCAATAACTGGCGAGTACCCTCTTAATTTCAAGTTTTAAGGAAATGTCGATGTGATGGTTTTTTTCGGATATATTTCTAGCCTTATCGTAATTCTTGTTTGTCGAGAGTTTCATGCAACATCGAGTGCAACATTTACTGGATTATATTTGGTGCCTCTTTTACTGTATTAAACAATTTGGTATTTATTAAAAACTAGTATTTGCAAATATGATGTTAAAGTTTGGGAAACACTTATTCTATTTTTTTATTTTACTTTCAATTAATGTATAGGAGACTGTGATAGCAATTTTATTTATACTTTTAGTCATTTACAAATGAAAACATGATTGTGTGACGGCGTGTGATTGGCACTGGAAAAAACCAAATAGCTGAAATGGCCAGATTTTTTTCAAAGCATAAAACAACCTGATAATTATAAAATGTATAAATATTCTTGTTTTAACCATGATGTAAAAGTTAATAACATGTAAAGTTTTTATTAATTTATTAAATTAGAAAAACCCTAAATTGGTAATTTATAATGAAGAACTAAACATAGGTAAGCAGTCGTGTACGTCAGACTAGCATATCTAGGTATGTCAGTGCAGACGTCATAGAACACGTTCTTCATAAATATTTTTTAATACGCAAATTATATATTTTTGAATTCTCCGTTTGTTGCCTATTTGATATTACCCAACTCAAATGGGCTTAAAACATAATATTTTTGGGATCACCCGTTTGATCCCCATAACCATTTTGAACCACAAATTATATTTTTTGCTTTAATTTCATAATTATTGGCCGGCCCGAAATTTACTATAAATGTGACTTGATTGTGACTGATCTCGTGACTGATGAACTAATTAAAATATGTGTAAGCTGTAGTTACTTCATTGAGAAATAAGCTGTGACGATAAAGACAGAAGCCGAGTTAATTCAATAGGTGCACGTACTAAACAAATAGAGGGGGGGGGTCCGGAGGATACTGGACCCCTCTTATTTTGAATATTTAATAATAGTTTTTTGTTTTGTTTTTATTCAAAAGATTGATATATTATTAACTACTACTTAGAATTATTCCAAAAAATCAGTTTTTAATTTTAAATTTTGACTTACTGAATTATATCGAACATAAGGGTCAAAATGAAAAACGTCATATTATATTTGCTCAAGTAATATATGGTTTACGGATTGACCTCTATTTTCCGGACATCCTGTATAATTCAGACACTCATTAGAGGGCGTCCAGGTAAAGGCAAAATTCTGACCGCAATTCGGGTGTCGAAATTTCGGCTTTAATGTTGTTCGAGTTTTGACCACAATTAGGTTGCATCGCCTATTACCTATACCTTAAACACATAAAAAAATCATTATTCTATTATTCATTTGAACACGTATAATATATATTAACATTTTAAAGCTTTTCTTGTTAGTGATAGTGAGCAATTTCACTGAATCATGTATAGTATTGTAAATAATATCCATCCTCGTAATTATTTATGACTAGCGGGTACCCTCGGCTTCGCTCGCGTAATTCAATTGTTATAAATTCGCTATCAACACAAAGCAGGGGGTACCATACAAACTATACCCAATAGACCATTTAATAGGAAGGTACCCACCCACATTATTTTAAAAAAATGTTGTTTTTTTTTTTTTTTTTTTTTTTTTTTTTTTTTTTATTCCAAATAAAATAAACATCTGTTCATGCGGGATTCTCTACTAATAACAACATCAAAATAATTGTTAAATATAACTAATTAAAATACAAGGTAAGTCAAAATAATACTTAACGTGTTAATATTCAATAAATTATTATACTTAATAAAAATTGTTTACGTATTTTCTTAGTTATCATGTTAAAACGTTTTATATTTAATAAATTTAAGTCTTGGAGTATTTCGTTGTAAAATTTCATACCTTGATAATAAATGGAGTTCTGACCTGCCCTAGTCTGTACTAAATTTAAATCAATATTGAAAACAGTTCTAGTTAAATGATCATATACCTCACGTCTGTAATTGAACTTTATATTTGAACGTTTATTTTTTGATATAATTTGGTGAACAAAAAAAATATTTTGCATTAAGTGAATATCCTTAATTGACATAATATTAAAATTTTTATATAAAAGTTTAGTTGAATATTGTCTATCCAAGCAATATGAATTTTTAATTGCTTTATTTTGTAAAATTTGTAAAGGTTTAAGAACATTTTGAAAAGTTGATCCCCATATTATTAAAGTTAAATATTGTAAATGAGAGTGAATAATAGCAAAATAAATAGGACGTAACATATAATTTGGAGTCAAAAAACTTATTTTTTTTTAAATCCCCACTGGTGCTACTATTTTCTGTTTAATGTATTCAATGTGTTCACTCCAATTAATAGCTTCATCTATTATCAACCCCAAAAATTTAATTTTATTTGATTGTTTTAAATGCCCGGCTTTTAATTTTAAATAACTTCTGTATATGGGTTTCTTTCCTATACCTACATAAAAAAAAAGGATTTTTCCAAATTTAATGTTAATTTATTACTACACATCCATAATTCAATAATTTTCATATCTTAATTTATAAAATTTTGTATAATTTTATATGAATCAGCGATGTATAAAATAGTTGTATCATTAGCAAACAATCTAATTTTCCCTTTCAATTTTAATTTAAATATAGAATTAATATAAATAAGTTAAAATATAGGGGCCAAAATCGAACCTTGCGGAACATCACAATTAATATTAAGAAATTTGCTATATTTATTTTTGATATATTATTTTTACATTATTTCTTTCTTTCCATAAAAATAACGTTTATCTCCTGGCTTCGTTCATGAGAAAGATAACAACATTATATATCAAGATCGTAAATAACGCTCACAGAACATGTCCATGGACATAGCGTTACTATATTATATTTACCCCACCTTATGGGTATAATTTATTGAAATATTGGAATACCTACTTCACTAATAAAGTCCGTAAATTTTTTTTCCAATATAAACGTTTATATCCTCTTTTTGTCCCTTTACGGGCAGACGTTAAAAAAAAGGAATAAGTATTTTATTACTTGTGTTTAGGTATTTATGCTGTTTCAAAGAAATTCAGACCAAAAATTGTTTCTTCTTCACATGAGGGAAAATTTAATTTTTTAATGAATATTTAGGGAATATTATAAACCGGACCATTTTTTTTTGATAAAATCCTAACTGGTAAAAAAAAATTCTTTATGAAGATCTGATTGCAGCTTTAGCTACTCTATTTGTAAATTACAATGATCCTGAGTTACTAAGTTCGATCTGTGGTTTCATTAACAGGATGGTACCCATCGCATTATGCTGTTTATGTATAAGGGAATACATACATACCTATACTATTTTTCCAAGGCAATAGAATGGTCATCCAGATCGCCTGATCTTAATCCACGGATTTATTTTTTTGTGGGTATAAGATTTAATTTGGAAATTAAAACCCGACTCGGTAGATACTATAGATTTGCTTCCCTTTCGGCAAGTCATGCAAGAAATTTCTCCACACATGTGATACCTATATAATGTACAACAGGGATTTTTGAACCGATTGGTATATGCAGAACAATGAAGGACGTTTTTAGCATCTTATAAGATCAGTTTTGTCTATATTAGTTGTTTGCTTTTATAATAACGTTCTTAACTGTTTTATTTTAAAAGTTGTAATATTTCAGAAACTGATAAAAATAGTCATACTTATGACATGTTACATAAAAAATGTAGAATTTGCTGTTAAAATAAAAAAAATTGAAAATATACATTAAGTATAGCATTTCTGAAAAATAATCAAAGGTGGAATGCCCAGTACTTTTTTGATTTACCTTGTATAAATTTTAAAAAACCATTGATTTGTTCGAACGTTTTTGAACAAATGGGTGGTATTTCTTATATAAGGGTGATCTGTATCTGTATCAGAACCGTGTACTTGTACTTGCAAGACAGATGTCGGACTTAAAATAATTATATTATACCTACTTTTGTGAGTAAATAAATCAGTGTATCTAATTCCGTGGTTTCCGTTCAATTAAGATACTGGTTTGTTGTGAGATTTGACGTTACCGGTTTTTATTTAATTTTAAAAAATTACCATTTTTCCCACAACTCTTACGTAAAGAACATACGTACAATATTAGTAAGTTTAGTCAGTTTAGTGTATAAGTTATAATGTGTAAGATACTGTTAGGAGCCATGAAGCCAAAAAATATTGAACCTATTTTTTATTTCCCAGAAGACCCCGACCCCGGCGGCCTCTCCTCTACAACCACTGACAGTTCATCCGAGAGTAATAAGGAAAATAGTCTGCCTCCAAGTCAAAGTCCCAGCCCCACCATGCACAAAGGGCTTAGCAGAAGGCAAAGAAAGAATAGAAAGAGAGAACATACGCACACTGTGGTGGTGAGTAAGATCGAGAGAGAGATGGAGGTAAAAGAACAGAGAGATTCTAGTAAAAATCTTAAGAAAAGCACAAAGAGTGTGTTAAAAACTGGCGCCGTGGTAAATGGGGGTCTAGGGGCAAAATTACAATACCATAGACATACCCAGAGTGATAGGGGACTAAGTGAGTATGCCTATTTGAATTTGGAGCCGTTGGAGGAGTACAACAAATTGAAAATTTCGGAGGAGGCATTTGCTAACTTGTTGACGACCAAGTATTCACTGAAGCAGGAAAATATGGCTATTCTAGGTAAGTTAATATTCAATATTTTATGTTTGTTGGCTAAATGGGAAAGCAACGTATTGGCAAAGTTTAGAGAATATATTATTCCGTAAACTTTAGTATTGGTTTACGACGACCGGATTTGTACTACAGATATGTTCTTTGGCAATTTTTTTTTCTTTAATAAGTTTTAATAAAATCGATAAAAAATACACTTTTTATATTTGTTTCAAAACATTAATAACTAAGGCCAGTTTCAGTAAAAAAAAAGCTAAAGAAATTCAACTTTAATTTCGATGTGTTGCTTTGTAATAAGTACCTATTTGGTTTTTGAGTTTATTGAGGCCGTACGTAATCAACAAGTAAAATACATTTTAAAGAGATTTTGAATGAAATAACCGAAGAATTAGTATCAATTCTAGACGAGCATGTGGTTTTTATAACTGAAAGGTCAAGTTATCGAGAAAGCATTCTCATACCATAACAACCTTAGGCGAGTTTTTTACATACTTTTATAATAATATGCTCTTAAAAAGAAAGTTTAGTTTAATATGAATTCTTGGAAACACTTTATGCGCGCCATTGATAATTAATTTGCTTGTTTAAGGATAAAATTAATTTTCCAAATGCATGTATACAATAAAATAAACGATAACTGAAAAATGTTAAAAAGGAAAGAAAACCATCGAGAAAAACACAAAGTCTTCCTCCACAAAATTTAATAGAATAAAAATTAGTTTAAAGGTATCTACATGTTTCGAACGTAGAAACGTTCATCATCAGGAGACAGAAAAATTTACTTTATGCAAAACGCGTTTTTAGGGTACTGAGGATTAAACCCCAAAAACGCTTTTTGCCACATAATGTTATTGTGATACTGCACTTTTATCCTCATAATGTCTTACAGACATACACTTATGCTTGATAAGTTTTTTTTAAATTTAAATAATCTTCGACACCTTCTTAGAAAGGGGTTTCTTCTTCCCCATTCTATTTGGTTGGTTTAGACTTTTAGACCCTCTTTAATAACGTTTTTAAATACTCAATATGGTTCAACCATTATCAGTTTTCTTGATAACATGTTTCTTCTACATATACATTTTTTAAGTCCATAAAAGCTCCATTAAGGTTCTAATTTTCTCTTTTGCTAACATCATCAGCATAAAATAAATTTTTCTGTCTCCTGATGAACGTTTCTACGTTCGAAACATGTAGAGACCTTTAAACTAATTTTTATTCTATTAAATTTTGTGGAGGAAGAATTCGTGTTTTTCTTTCCTTTTCATACTTTCAACTCCACTTTAAGTATATGGACTCTTTCTTCAAATTGAAAAATGTTAATTTAAAATTGAAAAAGTTTTATTTTTCCGCTGGGAATGGTACACAGAACCTCTCGAATACCAGTCGAACTCTCTACCAATTGCGCTGCTGAAACTATGATATTTTCTCAATAACCATCGTTGGTCATATAACTTTTTTAATTTGTATGTTAGTTGTATACAGTTTAAAATGCTGCGATTCCAAACCGGGGAGGGTGTTACTAAGAGAACGAAACTCATTCATAATCACTGATCACTAGGACCTATTTTGTCTTTCATCCAGATGCGTCGCACACTCATCGAGATAATAGCGACATCTGCAGGAATCTGATATGATATCTGGCCCTAATAAATTACAATTATATACAGTGTGACCAGTAAAGTCCGCATCGTATCTGATTTTTTTTATTAATTACTTTTTTCGAAATTTGACTTTGGCATCAAGTTCTGCTTCGATCGAGATGAAAATTAAGCAAAAAAAAAATAATAGTCACGTGATTCTCATTATCTGTCAAATTTAAATTTTTTCCAGAAAATAATTCAAAAGTATCGAAAAAAGTTATTAGAAAAAGTTTTTTTCAAATGCAGTTTCTAGCCCACATGCAAAATTTTAGCTGAATAAGATAATTTTGATTTTTTTATAAGGTGCAGTGGGGTAAGTGGGTACTACAAATATGAAAGATCGACTTTGAAACCATATATCTTTACGAAAAATCGAGATACAGAGGTGCGCTTTAGACAGGAATTAGTTAGTTATGTTTACAATATATCCTAATATTGTTAAACTATTTACAAAAAAAACATTAAAGAAAAAAAATGTTCTCGTTAAAATGTACCTATAGTACTCACTTGCCCCAGTACCTGGGGCAAGTGGGTTTTTTGATTTGCAAATCACGTTTGAACAACGTTATATTAAACTGGGGCAAGTGGGTCGACCTATACGTCGTCATCCACAAGAAACTTTTTCAGACATAAAAAAAAGTCTTCAAATACAGAAGTTACAAACTTTTTAAGGTACAAGGGAATTTAAAAAGAAAATTACACAACAAACCTGAAAAAAGTGTTACCTATTTATTGTTAAACATAAGAACAATTTAAAGTTGAGTCTTAAACAAGAAAAAAAGTTAGGTTTACATATAGGTATAAAAAAAACGCAAATATAAGCTTGATCTAGCTTAGGTTATAGTTAGGAAAATACTAACAACAATGTGGGAACTAATCCCCACTTTCCCTGAAACAGTAGTGCTCACTTACCCCGCTAGTAGGAAAAGCGGGGCAAGTGGGCACTATGAACCTAAAACGAAAACCCTGAAAAATAAAACTGTTGAAAAAATATAAGGGACAACATAAGTGATTACATCTTTAAGAATGTAAAAATTTTAATCCTAGGTTGTTCATTAGTAGTTAATTTTTGGAAATTTTATTCCGTAACTTATTGACATAATCGATAAAGATTGGACACATTTTAAATAAAGCAGTGTATCCTAAAGAAATAAATATCTATGCATTTTTAACAATATATTGGGGCCTATACAGCTGTGACAACTATTTTATTATAATTTTGGATTTTTTCCATAATTAAATTCAACAATATTTCCAAAAAACCCACTTGCCCCAGATCCCCACTTACCCCACTGCACCTTACATATTTTGTAAATTGCACCACTTTTGTAAAATAAGACTCAACGCAACCTACATAAAACTTCTTAGTTTTGACAATGCTTTATTTCAGATACATTTTCTTTAAAGTAGCGCCGTATTAAGTGTGTGTTTTTCTACAAAATCAAAATTGGGCTATTAAGATAGCTTAAGATAGGCTATTAATTAGACAAAAAAGAACACAGTGTCATGTGTAAAGTGTTCATTTAGTGGAAAATAAATTGTAGTGGTGGGTAAAAATCCAAATTATGCAGCTGAAATTTTGCATGGGGGCTAGAAACTGCATTTAAAAAAACTTTTTCTGATAACTTTTTTCGATATTTTCAGAAATAACCCCACTTTTGAATTATTTTTCGGAAAAAATTAAAGTTTGACAGATAATTCGAATCACGTGACTACTATTTTTTTGCTTAATTTTCATCTTGATCGAAGCAGAACTTGATGCCAAAGTCGAATTTCGAATAAAGCTAATAATAAAAAAATATCCCATATGACGCGGACTTAACTGGTCACAATGTATGTGTATACTACACAGAATATCAAAACTTTATTTATAAAATAAATTATGTTGGGCAAGGGTTGGTTTCAAAAAAAACCTCTGTAGAACGTTTTGTAACTAGAAAAGCCTGGCACATTTGCAAGGAATTAATTATCTTTTCATTTTTAATGGTATTTCTAAATATAAATTTTGTATAATAAAAAGATATTTAATATCTAATAATGTAGAGAAAGTCTGGCCTAATTAATTTAGGAGATCGAAAACCTATATAGTGTCATTGTACATAGTGCCTTGTATGTTTAAATTGACGTTATAGACGATTTTGAAGTTTTCAGTTACATTATTTTTAAGAGTTTCATTGCACAATTTGATCCAAATTTTAAAAAATCTAGGTAATTTCATTCAATGACTTTTGTCAAATTGTGATTGTACTTGCTGATTATGTTGGATGTTTTTTCTGGTTCGTCGAATAACAATAATATTTTACGACGAATAGTTAGATATTTATGATAATATTCATAATGAACCTTCGGGGCGAGGTGTTTTTGACATGCGTGGTTTATTTTAAACTAAATTAAGTCGAAAGTAATTTACACCTGTGCTTTTATTTTTAAAGTCTTACATGAAAATATTATTAATCTTTCGTTTACCTGTCAGTAATTATTTTTAAAAAGGTACTTACTTCATTAAAAAAAATATTTAGGAATAATAGTCCGGTCAATCTAGACCAAAAAATGAGAGTGAAGTTACATAAAGTTACAACAAGCTGAAAATCAGTAAAATTGTTCTAAATATAATTATAAATAAAACCTTTAAGTTCCCCATCATCCCCGTGTATGAAAAAATTTTACTCGAAGTCAAAGGTCAAAAAAATGAGTTTTTCGCGATTTTTAGCAAAACGGTAAGTTTTATCATAAAAATACCCCAGGCAAAAATTGTAAACCATAAACATATCTATAAAAAATATATCAATACTTTTTTCCCTACGAGCCACCGTTTCTGAGATATAACGATTCTAAAAGTTGTAAAAGTTGTTATCGTCATAATATGCACACGTTATTTTTTCTAATGATTTTACCGCATAGTTCTCTGCGAGTACTTCTTTCATGCCGCTTCCTTGCATAATATGACCAATTGCTCCCAGAAAAGACATCAGTAGATGAAATCCTCCGAGTCTGATAATAATTTTTGTTACTTCAGAGCCCTCAGGTGCGGCTGCTACCATTTCGTCACCTTAGAGTTATACTGTGGTATGTACAGTAAACCAAGTTTTGAGAAAAAGCGTTATGAAAAATTGGCTTTTTGTTACAGTGCTATAGACAGACCTACACTTAAGAAAATTTGTACTTAGTTAGTTTCATTATAATTATTACGGTTTTTTAGAAAAAATATACACACATACATTGTTTTTTCTATATTTTGGGCACTAGAAAAAACACATACAATTATGTAACTCTATTTTTTCATTAATTATGAAAACATACAACTCTGTAACGTTACAAAAAAACAAAATAACTACAAATAAGAATATAATCCAGAACTAGAGAAATAAATATGTTAGGCATTATCATTTTTGGGAAATATAGCCATATAGTATGCCTTATCCACCTCAGGAATCCACTAGCACACTAACTCAACGACCCAACCAAATAAAAACAAAGTTGTATGTGTATTATTTGTGACCATAGGAATAAAATATAAAATTACAAAGGTGTATGTGACACATATACAACTATGATACTCAAAAATTGCAATTCACTTTGATACAACAATGTATTTATGGTTGCCAATGACATATGGTGTAACGTACAACATTGTAATTCTCTGGAAGGCAAGTTTGAGGTACATACAACTTATTAACACCGAAAAGTCAATTTCAGAAAAAATGCGACATACAACAGTATAACTCTAAGGTGACGATTTCTCGAGCTTTAGCATACAGGGGCCGGTCGAAAGTCACGATGCATACAGTGTGGTCATACCGTTTTGCATTCTCTAATGCACAAAGTAAAGTCGTATAGATAGTATTATAGTTACTGGCTGGTTGGTGAATAAATGGTAAAAATAAAATTTGAGATTTAGAATGATTCATATGATTATTTGTTAAACGTTCAATAAAACCATTTCAACCGGGTAAAGACGCATTTTTCCATTTTGACGATACTTAACAACTTTTACAACTTTTTGAATCGTTATATCTCAAAAACGGTGGCTCGTAGGAAAAAGTATTGATACAGTTTTTATAGATAATTTTATGATTTACAATTTTTGTCTGAAGTATTTTTATGATAAAACTTAACGTTTTGCTGAAAATCGCGAAAAACGTTTTTTTTACCTTTGACCTTGAGTAAAATTTTTTCCATACACGGGAATGATGGGGAACTTAAAAATTTTATTTATAATTATATTTTCAACAATTTTACTGATTTTCAGCTTGTTGTAACTTTATGTATCTTCGAATGTCTAGATTGACCGGACTATAATAGGTATAAGTTTTACTAGAAGTTTTACAAATAAGTTCCTTTGTTATCGTATTCCCTTACATTAAATTTATAATTCGAAATTAAATATACGGTTTTTATGTTACAGGTTATCCAGTTCGGCCGGCAAAACGTCCACATTTAGATAAAAATCATCAAATGGTGATGATTGAAAATTCTGGAATGTTTTACAGTTACGTTATTGTAGGAGACAGAAAACATCATTTGGATGTACACGCTGTAGAATTTGTGCCAAAAAGTGAAAGTGGAGATAGCGGAAATGGAAGCGAAGGGTCTAGTTCCAGTGAGGAGGAGAGCAGTAGTGGAAGTGAGGGTAAGTTTATTCTATTACCTCCTGTTTTTTTTTTACATTTTGTTTATTACAACATGTCATCATGGTCCAAGATTTGTTTAAAAATTTATTAAAAGCGAAACGAGAGCGAAAGTAGTAACTTTAATTTCGACACATTTTTTAATTTTCGACTGGGTTACCGATGTAGCTAACTATTATAGTAACTTAACTATTTACCCTTAAATTAAGCCAAGGACCAGCCTCAGTATTAAAAAATAATGATTAAATAATATTGTTTTAATCTATGTATTTTTTAAAGTAAAAAAAAAATAATTCTATATGAACGGTTTTAATATTAGTGCAGCAGAAACTTACATAATATTATGTTAGTACGTGATTAAAAAATATGTATGTTATTTCGATTGTTTACAATAGTTTACTGGATAAGCGCCAAATCTTGTTACTGTGTTACGTGTTTTTTAAAGGTTATGAATTTGGCTATGTAATTTTATTTTTATTAAACTGTATTTTTATAACATACTTAGGTCGATAATTATGTTATGTAAAACGGTTTTAGTTTTTTCTTTATTTTTTTGCAATTGAAGACAACAGGGAAAAAACGTACAATGTCCAGTTTACCTAGTTTTGAGAAATCGCGATTTTAAACTTTGAAACCAAACGGGTTAAAATCGGGTAAAGATATATTGATTTTTTTACAAAATACGAGACCAGTAGATTGTTGTCCTGTATTTTTGGTTTAAAATAAGTTAAACACTTTTTATTTTGTACGTAAATTTATTGCAAAAAGAACAAAAATACATAAAGTACAGGGAAAAAACGATACAACCCAGAATGTTTCTTGTAATCTTGGAGCACAAATGGTAGTTAGCTATCGTCTAGCTTGGATTTTTCATTGTTTTTTAGTTTCGATGAAAATCTTGGTCGAGGCTTTTATCAAAGTTTTGGTCGAAGTCTTCATAGAGGCCTTGCGCAAAGTTTGGTCAAAGTCTTGATCGAGGTCTTGGTTGAAGCCTTTGACAAAGTTTTGACAAGGTTTTGGTCAAGGTCATTGCAGAAATCTTAGCAGCTGCCTTGAACGAAGTCTTAACTAATTTTCTTTTAGGCCAATTTTCATAATATTGATGAACAGAGTAGTCGCAAAATTCCATCAGCTCCTGATGATTTTGGTATTTTTCCAGTGTAATCGGCAACCTCTGTAATAATAACAAAAATTAGCAAAAATACTTTTGTGCTTACTATACTTACCATGATAAGTTCGGGGCGGATATAAAAACTCTCTGGCCGAAAGCGGTGGCCCTCGAATCTGACGTCGGGTTGGAAGAGTCATGATGAAACTTGTCCAATTTCCTGACTTGGCACGTTCCTTCCCTGTCACGCGCTGACTACAGACGTTTTTTTCCCTGTACAAAGAAATTTTCAATGCAAATATCTCCTGACACCAAGCGTTTTTAGCCGGGCCATTTATGCCACGCCAAACTACGGATATTTATCTACTATTTACCAGTGTTGTCTTCAATTATTATCGAATATTCATAATATTCATTTTTTACTTATAACGGGTGTCCCACCAAGGTCGACGAAGTGCAATGTTATGGAAGCCATAAACCCTGTCTTTGGGAACAAAATTCATTCACTAAATCGATCAAGAACAATTGATATAAAATATTTTTAAGTTTCCGAAAGGACGTCTAGGGGGCGCAATTACATGACTAAAAATTGATATTTTCGCAAATAATCACTATTAATGTTCTCATTTAATAAAAAAAAAATAAAAAGCGCATTCATTTTTGCTATAGTTTCTTTTTAACACTTTTTTGGTATCTTCGATTTAAGGTTGTAAAAAAATATTTTTAAAATTTCTGTATCTTCTATACCTTTCGTTCCAATTTAGTGACCACAGACTCGTTTTAAAGATAATTTTATACTTATTAAAAATTCGATTGTGATCGTGATAGCTAGTTTACACTGTGTCTTCTAGATAGCGCTGTTTAGCCAAGATTAAGTTTTATTTTCTCAATAAAATTAAATAGCATGACATATTATTTTATTACTGTGCGTAAAGAGCACAAAAGCAACTACATTTTGCCAATATGCAAAAGAATTAAATTGAAAATCTCAGAGGCATCAAACTAACTTTTGTTTTTAAATAATAAATAAACCCTTATAAATACACAAAAATGTTAAATTAACATTATTTGTAAATAACTCGAAAAAGAATTAAGATATCGAATTACGGTTTGGGCCAAAATGTAGTTACTTTTGTGTTTTTTGAGCACAGTAATAAAAGAATATGTTATACTGTTTCATTTTATTAAAATTTTTTTGAAAAAGTTCACACTGCGTCACGACCACAGTCGAGAATATATTGATTAAATTTGGACAAAGGGTAGGTATGGAAGATACAGCAATTTTAAAAATATTTTTAAAAGCTTCCTTCACCCTTATCGACGATACGAAAAAAATCTGAAGAAGAAACTATTCCCCTTTATATTTTTTTTTATTAAATGAGGACGTTAACGGTGACTATTCGCGTAAATGTGAATTTTTAGTTATATCATACCTAGTAATGTAGCCTTCTAGCGGTCATTTTGGAACCTTACAAATATTTTACATCAATTTTTCTTGGTCGATTTAGTGAACAATTTTCTTCCCAAAGACATAAGGTTTATGGCTTCCCTAATATATTACCTCGCCGACCTTAATTGGACACCCGGTATATATATATATATATATATATATTCATTATATTATTACCTTTAAAGATACTGTTTTGGAATTATTATAATTTACATCGTAGTATTTCATTTGATGTAATACCATTTCTCGTTAGTCTGGCTCCAACTTTCATTATACAATACAAAATACTTTGCACGTAACAACAAAATTTACAATATTTATTTTATTTGCAGGTTCTGATGATTTATCAACTATCTCGTTACCAAAACTAGCCCCTAGTACCATAAATCGGAGAAACGTCCATTATCGTATCTGTGTTCGTTGCGGTTCCTTTTTTTACACCACGTCCAAAAAATATATCACACTGGAGCCCTGTAGTTATCACTGGGGTAAACTAAGAACGTTAAACCATGGTTATGGTCCACTGGAATACACTTGTTGCAGAGGTGCTAGTGACTCTGTGGGATGTGCTGTTGGAAAGTTACATGTATGGAATGGTCCGGTTGAACCTAATGGTAAGCTTTTAGCTTTAGCTATTATCAGTAGTATATTTTAAAATGTACTGATAGGATGGATAGTTAAGTTCTGAATGTATGGACATCTTCTAATTTTGGGAAAAATATAATAATATATAGTTAGAGACGAAAAAATATTTTGCTGTCTTCGAATTAAAACATTATGTTGTTTTTAATATTATAAGCACTATAAATAGGTGATGTAAAGATATTCTATTATATTACACCTGTGGCAATACAAGACCCAAACTGTTGTCGCAGATAGCCATTATTAATGTTGTATTTATGTTAACTTCTGTACCTACATAACAGAAGTGTGCAAGATATCATATCGAAATGCGTCGTATATATTTATAAGGGAACAAAAATTGTATTTTCTAGAATACTTACACCAGCCTATAAGTTGTTATATTATATTTTTATATTTTTGTTACAGTAAACTCCTCGTTCGTAGAAACCGAACATCCAAAAACCCGCCATCCCCGCAGTTTTTACGGTGTCTATAGCCTCGACTGCGAGATGTCCTACACAGTGCTCGGGCTCGAAGTGGTCAAAGTGTCAGTAGTTGATATACGTGGCAAGCCCGTCTACAACGAATTTGTGAAGCCCAAAAATGAAATTGTAGATTTCAATACGAGATTTAGTGGAATCACCGAACAAGACTTTATTAATAATAATCCTAAAATTTTAAGTCAAGTGCAAAAAGACATTAAAAAGTTGATTAATAGTGAAACAGTGCTTATCGGTCATGGACTCGAAAACGATCTTAAAGCGTTAAAAATAATTCACAAAACTATCGTAGATACTGCATACACATTCCCACATTACAAAGGGCTCCCTTACAGACGATCTTTAAAGAGTCTTACTAAGGCTTGTCTAAAACGTGATATACAGTGTAGCGAGAAGGGACACGATTCGTTTGAAGACGCGAGGGCGTGTATGGAACTCATGCTTTACAGGTTACGGCGAGACCTAAACATGTAAGCTTAATCTTCGATTTACCCAAACATCAATGTATATTAAAGTGGCTCGAAGTGCATCGCGGTTAAAATGGAAGTTAACTGGAACACAGAATTAATCAAGCGAGCAACATGCAGATTTGAACTTACACCCAGATGGTAATAATACTAGACTTATGTGTTCCTTTCCACGGTAAAGTTAATCAAAGGTTAAGTAAATAGTGTATTTTACGATAATACTCAGCAGGTTATTCGGCATTATAAAAGTGTCCACTAGTACTAATGGGTCCTTGTCAGAATATTCTAAGCAGATATAAAGACGTAGGAAGCCATAACTTCCTAGCTAGTTTCTTCAACGGTAATAATCTTAACGAACCTCAGATTAACTTCACCGCAAATTTATATTCTCCCGCTTTGCACTGCAAGGTAATGTCATACCTTCTTGCTGGTTTTAAAAATTTATTAAGTGAACTTTATTTATTACGGTAAACAAAATCGTTATATAACCAACATTTTAAAAAAACTTTATAAAGACTTAGAGAGAAGGTTGTGATTTGTTTCGTGTTTGTGTTGTTATACATATTTCTTTGTAGGGGAGAGATGAATATGTGTGATTTCTAGATTCCATTTCAGTTTATTTATTTGTTTCGCTTCATACAATATCTTGAAACAAATCATTATGGTCATTTTTCAAAAAAAAAAAACGTTTTAATAAAAAAAAGAAAACATTACCATTTTTCGTCAGAAGCGCGTCAATATTAGTTAATCTTTTATATTGATATGTTTCAATTACATGGGTATTTAATATCTAACTAAAGTAAAATGTTTACGGTTATCTGTTATTACGTTATTACAAAATAATCAAGTTTAAAATAAACTGTATTTCCTAAATGAACAACTAGATAATTACAATAATTTTAAAGACGAGAAAAATTACAAATTAATTTACCAATTTAAAAACACTCTTATAATTTAATAACAAATTATGGAAAAAAGAAGAACGCCTCATTAACTATATTTGTGTTGTACGTACAAATAAAATTTGCTTGCAGATTAAGAATATACAATTACAACATATTCCTTAACTGTCAGAAATAGGTAGGTACTGTTTTATTATGCAATCAAAATTTGTTTTCATGACTAAAATAAGCAGTGACAGATAAAAGTCAAGATTTGCACGTAATATTTAAGATTAAAATTTGTTTTACAACAGATAATTTGGATATATTTGGCACTTATTTTTACAGGGTGAATATAGTATATCTTCTAGTCGGTTATCTTTGTCTATCTTCGTTCTATATAATTTTTTTAAGAAACAAATAATATTAGTTTTAAATAAAGCCAACTTCAGTTAACAAAATAAATATAGTTTTTACTTTTTTTCGCAAAAATGTAATCATGCACCCGAGTGCACCTTACAACTTTTTTTTCAAATTTCTGAATTTTTTGAAGAAGAGTTCTTGATATTTCTTATATTAAAATTTAGCTTTTTGTCTAAAATTATAATTTGTACTAGGTAATGAGTTTCTTTTTTTTAATAATAATAATAATTTCCTGCCTTTGTGGCATTTATAAAAAGGAATAGATAATTAAAAGAAATAAAAATAAACTTATTTTTTCCTAGATTAAAAAAAGTACCGAAACTAAATGGGTTGCTTCTGAGGTAATTTCCATAATTTAAAATTTTAAAGTATATTATATACACTTTAAGTTTTGGATTTTTATTAAAAAACGTGTGTTATCACTTATTTCGTAGATAAAGTATTGTTTTAAATATATAGAGATATATTTATATCATGCGATACTGGGTTCTTATTGTTTAAAATGATGTAGCATACTGGGCCATTTCGTAGATGAAGGGTATACTAATTTTATATTCTATGTAATACACATATTTTTCGCTCCTTTACAAAAATTGTTATTCATCTTCACCAGCTTTATTTATTAAAAATGCCACCATTGTCACCACTTGTTATATATCACTGACATACATATCACAAAAATTGGGTTTCGATCCAATTTAATAATAATTTACTTAACTAGTTTATAAGTGAGTAGTATTAGCTTGACTTTTAATATTGTGACGAATCTCATAGTTTCAGAAATAAATTGTGATATGTATTTAGAATTACAATCGTGTACTTACAAGAAAACGGAAATATAAAATTTTATTTAATAAGGTTTTAATAAATTCTAAACAAATTGTTGGTGTATATTACCACGTTTTATAAAATACCCACTGTTTATGGGTTACAGGGTAAACATTTTTATTTTTGACATTTTTTTTGCTGTATTTACAAATCGGCAAATATTTTATTAATATTTTATATTTAATTATATAATTGAAGAAAAGTTAAACACACTATACCCACTTGGCATAACTTTACTTATCCGTTTTCTTTTATACATGAATGTAATATTAAGCAACTTTTTAGTGTATTCGAGACATCTCTCATAGATTTAAGAATTTATCGTTTCTGACCCTATTTAATAAGTTTAAACTGCTATAAAATCAATTACCTGTTTCCTTGTCCTATTAAAACTAAATGGTTTTAAAATTATGTTAATTATGTTGAAATTTAAAAAATTGGGAATCTCATTATAATAAGAGATTTTAAATTATTTTTATTTTGACATTACTGGAGGCAGCTACAAAAGTTTAAAATTTTTCGTCGGCATTTTTATCCGAGGTTTTTGGACGTCCGACATTTTTTATGCCACGACTGAATAATATTCTTAAAACAGGAATTAATTTAATTATTTGTAAACAATGACTGCCGCCCCAATTATTAAAATACTGTATAAAAAGTGGCTTTTTACTGACGGTTCTTTTTTTTCTCTCGAATTTTGAAAAAAAAAATGTTTTTCAAAATCGAATTTTTAATTTTTTTAAATTTTACCGTCTACCGAATATTACACACAATCATATACTTAGGAAGAAAAGCAGAACGCTAATTTAATTAATTTTTTTTTACTTTTTTTGGCTATTCTGAAATTTAAGTTTTATTCTTTCTAGTATTAAAAAGAGTAAAGAAATAAATTTTATAGACTTTACTAGGGACCCTATACGATGAGTTATTGTTATCATTACTAATGTTTATACTAAAATCACTGAAGGTATATCATGCATTATTACTATAATACGTACATACGTTCGTACTTACTATATTTTATATACTTTACAATGATGTAGTCATTATTTTGTTAATATTGACTATTGACGGTAGGTAAATAATAATGTGATATTGATCGTTTAAAGGGTTTTTACTTATCTAATATGTTGTTGGTAATTTTCAAAAAGAACGCGCACAATTTGAAGTGTTATTTTATTTGTATTTTAAACACGTTTAGTACACTTATTTTTTTTACAAAGTTACAGTTTAACATATTTTAATATTTTTTTCGGGCTCTATTTTAATTTCTAAGAGCTTGACTTTATCATCAAAATAGTTTAGACGGTGCGCGAGGCGATACATATAATATGCTAACCCTTTATTAGTTCTTTAGATTGTTAAGTGTTTACTAGCATGAACCAAGATGTCCAATTTTTTATTATGACTTGCTTAGAGTTAAAACATTAGGAGAGTTATAGCCTCGGTTATAGCCGAGAGTAAAACCATTAAAAATAAAGAACAAGTAACAATAAAATTTAAGTTGACACGACTCTGGTTCATTAAAAAATGTTTGGCTGTAACTTTTTAGTTCCTAAAATCTTGTACATAATGACCAACTTTAGTTTTAAGTTTGTTTGGTACGTTTTAAGGTTACTAGATAAAATTCACCTGTCTGTAAAGTTTTTGACAATTTCTCACATAAGAACATTTTGTATGTACTATCGTACTATTTAAACCTAAGTCCCTATTCACAGTGGTCAACTAGCATCAGTTTTTTTTATGGGGGAGGGGGACCTAAGGCCTAACAGTAAACTTATTTAAGAATTCGGCACAGAGAAAAGTTACTTACTTCCTTTTATTATTTTTATTTTTAAAATGAATACATAATATATAATAATATCTATGTTATAAATAAGGAAAAAATAAGATATCTATAGCTGTATAAAATGTAACTTTTTGCAAATATATTATTTTTTTACATGTTACTGAATTAAAAATATATTTAAAAATTCCAAAAAATATCCACAAGTAGAAAATGAAGTAGATGCAGTTAATAAACTGGTAATGTTTTTAAATTCTTAAATTATATTCCTTATGTATAGATACCGTATTATGGCCATATAAAATTTCATCAAAAATAAGAAAATACATTGTCGGGTGCCCCTTGCAATAATAAAATATAATAAAAAAAATAAAAAATGCAAAACTGAAAAATAAATAATCCAATTTGGAGAGCGGGATGAGCACCTTGAGAGAGGGATTAGCCCCTAGCCCACCTTCCCCATAGTTTCGCCAATTTCTATTCACACATGACATATTATGGCGTTGACTGCTATATAGTAAGATTCGTCACTAACTAAAACTGAATGTGAAGAAGTCTTTAGACGTCTTAAAATTGTTATACTGTAAGTTTGTTCTGCAGGATTTTAAATTTAAAGTATAAAAGAACATTAAAATAGGGGCTAAAAGTCAAGTAAACAAACAATTTGTTGTGTGTCCTTAATATTTTTTTTTAATATAGGTGAATTATATCAAGCATTATATTCTAGGGAATTTATGGTGCTTTGGCGTTGGAGCTGAAGCTAAATATTTCGAAAACTGTTAATTGACGTTTTTATGATTTATTTTCACGTCCATTTTTTAGTTTTTGCATTGTTTTATTACGGTCCAAATTATACGTAACTTTGAATAAACATCATAATCAGATACCTAAGACTTACGACTTAAAACACTGCCATTAGAGTTATTAGTTTATTTGTCTTAGCGAACTAAATACTATTCGAAGGATGTATAGTCTGACTTACTTAAGCGTAAGTATTAATTTAGGTAGGTGTTGAGAGCAAATACTCGCATTCGCCATTTTATTTTCCCATCAATATTTAGTTTATTTTTGTTTTCTCCAAAAAGAGGCCCAATATCCGTTTTTGGGTGGCAGTTACCTAAAGCTTTAATTGAAAAATTATTAACAGCATAAAACGGAATTTCGTCAAAATTTCGCCATTTTTTGGATAAAACGAAGAAAGTAACTTAATATTGATTTTTTTTAAATGAAATGGCGAATGCGTTACTAGTGTTTGCTATTAAGTATAGTTAGGATAAAAAAATTATCTTTTTTATGATTTTTTATATTAAATTTAAAAAATTAAGGCAAAATGGCTGTGTCAATCATGAAGCAACACATTAATTTGGAGTAGTTTGCGGAATTTATAATTATTTTTTTAATAAAATTGTTTAATAGTTCAAATTGTGTTTTACTTTTCATAATTTATAAAAATAATGTCTATAAAAGTATAGGTCCCAGTTCCAATTTTACAATATAGGTATTTATAGAGTGTGAGAAAAGAAAAACTAGTTCTAACTACAAGAAAAGCTTTTATCTACAACTATTTAATAATAGGTGCATAATACTTCTGATAATAAGAGCATTATGCTATCCATAATACAACAAGTGTAATTATCATAAAACAACAAGTATAATTATTATATTTCCCATATGAACTCAACTTTTTTTCTGATAATAAGAGCATTATGCTACCCATAATACAAGTGTAATTATCATAAACCAACAAGTGTAATTATTATATTTCTCATATGAACTCAACTTTTCTTCAGGCACTATAAATGGATGGTTTTAGATAAAGTATAGTATTTGACTCGCGTCTAATGAACCATAATACACTCGGATGATTTACAACACTCGCCTTTGGCTCGTGCCGACGCTTTATCCTCGTTTTATTATGGCCTACATCCTACATTATACGCTCGTTAAATATTATACTATAAATCCACTAAGTACTTACCTACCTGGTAAAAAATTACATAAAATTTTATTGTGTGTTTACATTTTAAAATTATATTTAACCAAGTTATGTTGGATTGCACAAAGGTTTTTAATAATAATTAACTAACCAGCAACCTTAACGGTGACATAAGTGACATTGGCAGGCATTCGTTTTTGACTTGCTAATCAGGCGCTTTGATCGTGAGTAAATAATGCCTGCCAATGTTACTTATGTCACCGTCCAAGCTACTCGTTAGTTAATTATTATTAAAAACCTTTATGCAACCCAACATAAGACTTTTAAAAAATACATTTTTATACGACACAATGCATTTTGCAATATTATTAATTCTGGGGCCAAAATTAGTTTTGCTATATACAGTGACCGGAAGAAAGTGCGCAGCATATATGGGATAGTTTTTATCTTTAAGTTTAGAAAATTAATTTTATTTTAGATACCTAGGTTCTGCATGCTCTCAAACCAAAATAACACATATTAAATCCGGTAAAAGTCTTATGGTATACGAGGAGATCAAAAATTTGAAATTCCGCTAAGAGTAAAGTACCTAGCTCCCTCCATCTTTCATTTTAAAATATTTTTTTTCACTAAGAATTATTGTTTTAATTTCAAAGTTATACCCAAATTCCAAAGTTCGCTTATTTTGGACAAAAAAATAGATTTAATCGTGTTTTCTGAATAACCCTGTATAAAAAAAAATGGCAATCGAACAGTACGAAAATAAGACTTTGTTAGAGATAACCGTCCATCCTAAGTCCGATTAGTTTGTTTTCATAATATTATGGCTTTTTAAAATAAAAACATAAAAATATGAAATGCTGCACACCGTATTTTATTTTCTGAGGGAACAAGTTAGTTTCAACTGATATTTTTTGATTTACATTGACTTAAAGCATCTGCTAAATAGTTTTTTATACATTGAAGTAGGTATGTATAGAAAGTTTCCTTTTGATTTATAAAGAAAAATATTTGAATTAAAAAATATATTATTGATCATTATTTTGCGTGACGAATAAAATCCGTTTTTATGTTTTTATTTTAAAAAGCCATAATATTATGAAAACAAATTAAGTAATCGAACGGTTATCTCTAACAAAGTCTGCAGAAAATCTTATTTATATCGTACTGTTCGATTGCCATTTCTTATTCAGAAAACACGATTAAATCAATTTTTTTTGTCCAAAATAAGCGGAATTTTTCAATTTGGGTATAACTATGAAATTAAAACAATAATTCTTAGTAAAAAAATATTCTAAAATGAAAGAGAGCTACGGAATTTCAAATTTTTTATCCTACCTCGTATAGCATAAGACTTTTACCAGATTTATTGGGTGTTATTTTGGTTAGAGAACATGCAGAACCTATCTAAAATAAAATTAATTTTCTAAACTTGAAAATAAAAAACTTTCCCATATGCTGCGCAATTTCTGCCGGTCACTGTAGGTATGCCTAAATTTTACAGGGTTTTGTTCTATATTTTCGAAATTAAAAGAAAAATAATAAGTCATTCAAGGGCGTGTACCAAAACAATTTTTTTAAGATGTGGTATACTCCATAAGAGGTATTTAACAATATTCCCTTGGGTTCAAAACCCCATTTTTATAAGTACCTAATGATAATTGTAAAGGAATTACATTATCCACCAAGCAACAATTATTGATGTTAATTTATTCATAGTTTCATCTAGTTCCACTGTTTTACGACGTTATCGGCATTTTAATTTTTAATTTAGTCCTTACTTTCTCATTATAAGTGGCCTATTTCTAAGAAAGTTAAAAATATGCCTTTTTTCACGCGACAACATTAAATTAGCATATGGCTAATCTACGGAGAGGCTAGAATAAAACCGTAAAACAGTTGAAATGACTAAACAGATCTGCACGGACACGGATCCATAACTACCTTAGATGAAACGATATGAATAAATCAACATCAATTGTTGGATAATGTAACTAAATTTTTAATTTTTATCTTAAAAACTAATAAGTTTTTGACATAGGGAAGCATATAGTATGTTCGGAGTATTCGAATTTATATACATCCCAAACCATTATTGAGTTAATTTTAATATAATAATATGCTCTCTAACAAAATATATAACACAATTAATAAAAATGCAGATGTTTATTTTCGTACCCCGGGAATTTAGGTGTTGTATGGTGTTGCTAATTATGACCAAATATTTATTTGATTTAAACTGTATAACGAATTGTTGAAAATGCAATGTGGAACCAAAAGGATTATTATATATAGCGTATAGAAATCTAAGATGACCGGCTTAAGTAATCTACAGTAACCCTAACAGGAAAACAGAAGACTCCTTATAATTTTGGTTGATCCCAAAATATTATTCACTAAAAAATAGCTTAGTGTGATACCTATCAGCTAAATACTTTAACAAAACGACCATTTTTGGTTTTTCTTACTATATCAATTAGTATGGTGGAACAATTTTAAGGGGATTCTATACCTATCATTATTTTATTTCCAAATTTTCTTCGTTAATATGCATAATATCAAAAAATTATTATATATAAAAGTAGCATAAAATTACTTTATCTAGGGCGCTATAAAGCCCAAAACTATATATTTTTTTTTCTGAATTTATATTTTTTTAAATAAAATATATTTTAAAAAACAGGCTCTATAGCGCCCTAGTGGGTGTTAATTTAGACATATTGGTAAAAAAATGAAAAATTAAAAGTAAATAGTTTGTTCAAAATCCTGGAAAAACGATTTTGCGGAAAATGTCCTCCGCCCTACGTTCTTTTTTAGAGACAAGCCCACTAATCATATCTTGGCGAAACGCTGGCAACGCGATTGACCTTGTCAATATTCGGTGCCCGACCGAAGAAAATAGTAGGAACTATGAATTTATTATTAGCAGGTGCATAATTTTCCATGTAAGGAATAATAATTATCCGTACACATTTTATTAGGGGTTCTTATTTTTGTTGAGGTTGATGGTTGATGCATGGTTTATTGTTAGGTAGATTAATAATAATTATGGGATTATCTTATAAATTTCATTATACCTTTATAATGTATTATTGTAAATAAGTACCTAATATTGTTAGGTTACTTAAATAATTATTATTAGTAATAAAATTACATTACCTTTTTTCATCCGATGATCTGTAAGTAGGTATTCTCATTTCAAAATATATTCTTATGAATCCCTTATGTGTGTGTTCTATTTTTTGTGATTTACTTAGTGCGATCGGTGGTATACATACGGATTAATTATTATTTATATTTTATTTTCCTATCAATATGGGAAAAAAGAAACAAAAAGAACAATTTCAATCCAAAAGGAAAAGTCTTCGACAAAAAATGTTAATTGTTAGAAAGTCAAGGGGAGAAAAGAATCCAGCAAAAACCATTCACCGTTACAAGGTAAGATGCCGATCCGACGCCACGGCCTTTGGGCAATTTTACAATTTCCAGGGTTGCAGGGCATGGGCAACTGCTCATCATTTTAGGGAAGTGTCCACTATTTTGGTTCTTTTACATTTACAGGAAAACATTTCGACATTTTTTGAAAGTATTTAAGTACCCCTAATTTTTTAAGAATAAGGAATATGCAGGATGTCCCACTAAGCTCGGCGAGGTAGGATAGGTATTATGGAAGCCACAAATATGTCTTTGAAAAAAATCTTTATTGACTAAATCGACCAAGAAAAATTGACGGAAAATATTTTCAACGTTTCAAATGGCTGCTAGGGGATGCATTTACTATGATATAACTAAAAATTCAATTTATCTCTGAATAAGCGCTATTGCGGTTATCATTTAATAACGGAAATAGAAAGATCGATAATTTTTGCGATTATTTGTTTTGTAGACTAATTTATATCGTCGATAATAAGGGCGGGGGAATTTTGTAAAAAATTGGTGTATACCCTCTATCCAAATTTAATCAACTTAGTCTTGTTTTAAAGGTAATTTTACCCTTTTTAAAATACTGAATGCCGTCGGGATGGGGAGTTGATGTTGATACTGCGTCTTCTAGAGGGCGTTGATTTCCCAATATTTGTTTTTTTACAGTTTTCTTCATAAAAGTAAACTTGCAACACTACAACCCTGGAAATTCATATTTTTATATGACCTTGCTTAAAGAGAATGACAATAGCTAAATTCTGGTGCAAACTATAATTTCATATCTTTATTCCTTCTCAAGTTATTTACAAATAACAATTTTATTCATGTTATTTACTTTAAACAAGATATACATGCAAAACAAAATTGCCAACTAATAGGGATTGCTAGGCAACTTTGCCATTAAGTTACTTAATTTTGACATCATTTGGCTATTTAAAAATTTGTTAATTATTTATAAAGTAAGAAACCTTAGTGGGACAGTTTGTCCCCGGCTTATGCCAGCCCGGTAGCGTTAATCAGGATAAGTACCTAGTCATTTTTAGATGTATTTTGCAAATTAGAAAAATATTATACCTATAGCTATAAAAGCATTTGAGACTAAAGAACAAATCTAAAAGTCAAGCCTTGTGGTTTGTTTGTCCATAAAGAACATTGCTTCTTAGCAGCTAGTCCAGATGGACTTATTCAAGACGAAGGGATAATAGAAGTAAAGTCTCCTTCAACAGCGAAAATGTGAACACCAGAAGAGGCCATTCAACAGAAAAAAAAACTTTTGCTACAATAAATAATGGCATATTACAATTAAAGAAAAACCATAATTATTATTATCAAATACAAGGACTGTTCCAAGTAACCAATAATTCATATTGCTATTTTCTGTTGTGGACTACATTAGGATTCCTTGTAGAAAAGGTTTGATATTGTGCCATACTTTTATACAATATCTGTAATTTAAAAAATACCTAATTTGTAAAATGTAATGTATTGTTCTGTTGTATCTATATAGCATAGATATTTACCTTTAGATAAGCAAACAATAATCATGAAAGTGGCAGATTTATGGCCTCGCGCATGTAAGCAAAGCTAGACACTATTAGCCATGCGCACTGCAACATTATCGTTTGACGAATGGGAAAATAAAATAAACAGGTCCGGGCTTTAAAATTTAAATTTTTGCCAAAAAAATTGGAATTTCTTCTCAATTTTTGATCAAGTTGGAAAAAAAGTAGTGATTTCTGGCATTTTGAGTAGTAGCAAACATATGATTTTAAGTATAGAAAATTGTTTTTAAGGTTTTGTTTTCGAAATTTGTTTAAAAATGTTGTTGGTTCAAAAAGGAAGAGAACAAGTTAATTAAACTATAAAACTTACAAAATCGCATATAAAAAACAAACAAAACCAGCAAAATAACGAATCTACAGTGTTATCGCGTACGTAACCTCAAGTCAAATATTAGTTGGTATATAACTTGTATTGATTTTTACAATTTGGCAAAAACTTGTTTTGTTCAAGAATTTGAAAAAGGGTTTGCCCGAGAACTTGACTCATAAAATACTTTCACATTAATATAAACATACCTAGGTATTTACTTTTTTCTTTGCAAGCATCGGGATAATAATATGTTTTGGTGTGTGTTTCTCATTATTTTCATACCTTATTTATGTAGCCTAGGCCTAGTTAGATGTGTTTAAATTGCTCATAATAAAATAAAGTTATATATCAAGATACATCACTACTCCATACTTACTAAAAATATTAAATACCCGATATTTTACACCTATTTCGGCTTAACAAAATAATACAACGGCTCTTACTGTCATTGTTTATATTCCAATTGGAGTCATTAAAAGCACAAACACAATTCACTAAACTCCACAAAAACTAGAAATCCGTAAATATTAAACACCCACAATCCACGTCAGCTAAGAAAACTACAACGAATCCACAGAGAAACCTTAAAACACAACAACAAAAATGGCGGCCGAGCCGGTTCTGGAGAGTATCTTGAGCATGTCGATTATTGTCGATAAAGTAGGACATGCCGATAACACAAGGTTTGTGCGCATGCACGAAGGTGTCCAGAAGGAAGGCAGCTGACCGGCGAGTCATGCGCTCGGACGTATTTTTTCACCCATAAAACGTAACTTTTGTTTGCGCAGGAGATAAGCTGTACGTATCTAAAGGTAAATTGTGTATGCTATAATATAGTGCAAAAACCGTTTAAACTGACTTAAAATGTTTAAATTTACACAATTTTTATAGATTGAAAGAAATTATGTGTTTTGGACAGACAAAATGGAGCCATATATATTTAATAAGGTTTTATTTAAAATGCTTACCACCTGAAATTATTGACCCTAGATATACAAGAAGACTACAGATTAGGAATCCCCCTCGGGATGATTAATATATTATTATCAAATTATTTAAGTTTTTCTTATTTTTTTTTCTTATTACTTATTTTGTGTGGAATAATTTAATCATGTTGCAAATTACTAATAGATACATTTGTTTAAATTGGATTTATTAAGAAAATCACAACTTTTTCAGTTAATTAGTTCATCTTAACAGTTAAAATTTGGTAGGTAGGTAATTAACAAAGTATTTGTTGTTGTTTGTAAATAAACTTTAATATTTAACAGATACTGTACATATTATAAGAACACTGGCAGTAAAAATGTCGAAAATATATCTTTATATACATGAGCATACAAATTAAAATAATATTTTCCTGGACTAATAATTTTCCTGGACTATTAGTCGTAATTGAATAAATACAAAAATAAACTGTTTTGGCCGAGATTTTGGCCCTTGGAGCGGTCTAGTTCTGCGAATTGTTCATGCCCGGTGAAATTAAACAGCGATGATGCCGGTGCAAAAATATTAGTCAGCGGGTGAACGGGTTTAGATAGAAATATGCCTGCAGATTTCCTCCGGACACCGAAATTTCTGTTCGGTGATGTATCGCCTTAAAGAAATATTTTAACTAATATTCCAAATTTTTGAAACCTTATGATTTTCATTAAAAAATGATAATATTATATTAGTGTAATAATCCGGCCAAGCCACAAAAAACGACTGCATTACGATAACTGTACTTTTTTTTGGGCAGATTAAGTTTACTTGTTTGCCCAGTTACTTAATACTCAGACGAGAATAGAAATTTTCTCGTTGAAAACTTTCACTTTTATGCGTGGGTTCCGAAACCAAGCCTAAACCATACCAGTTTTGCCAACAACACCAGATGTAGGTACGTATATCAAAAGATTTGTAATTGTCGTGCAGAAAATACTGCATACTGGCTGGTCGTTTATAGTGCGGTACAATAGGTGCACAATAGCTCCGTTGTTATCTAAAATATACAAAAATGAAAAAATAATACTACTTGCCGATATAAGATCTATGTTCTACAAGGTGTCTTAAAAAAGCGACTGAAAAAAAAATTTACATCAGCTTAAAGAAAGTATTTTAATTATTTTGAAAGACTACAGCTTTTGGTAATGCATTTTATGCATTTTATTATCACAAGTGGAAATCTTCATTTAATTTAAAAGTGCCAACTGGTAATTAAAACCTGTAAAAGCGGGGTTTTAGAAGTATAAACCATATATATATATAAGTAATAGATTATTTATTTAAATATATAGGTTACTACTTTGACATAACTTTCTTGGCACGTATACAGTGTGAACAGTAAAGTCCGCATCATATGGGATTTTTTTTATTAATAGCTTTATTCGAAATTTGACTTTGGCATCAAGTTCTGCTTCGATCGAGATGAAAATTAAGCAAAAAAATAGTAGTCACGTGATTCGCATTATCTGTCAAATTTTATTTATTTCCAAAAAATAATTCAAAAGTGGGGTTATTTCTGAAATTATCAAAAAAAGTTATTAGAAAAAGTTTTTTTTAAATGCACTTTCTAGCCCACATGCAAAATACCAGCTGCATAAGATAATTTTGATTTTTTTACCCACCAGTAAAATTTCATCACAATGGAGGCAAAACTTGATGCGAAAGTCACTTTCGAATAAAGCTATTATTAAAAAAAATCCCATATGATGCGGACTTTACTGGTCACACTGTATATTTATGGATTTATTATTTACTAAAATGTTTCATTTATTATTTATCCGTTTAAAGCAGTTTTTTATGCAAAACCCAAAAAATTCAAAATAAAATGCTAAAAACTGCTCGCCTATGGATCTGTCCTGAATTGAGGATCAGATGGGATATTAGTATTTATTTGAGTTAGAATTTAAAGATTGTTAAACAAAGAGAGTCTTATCGAGCTCATTGCCTAATCTATTTTATCATGTAAAATTGTAAAGAATTTCGAAAAACTACCAAATTTAAAAAAATTTCGAGGATGTCTTCGCCTTATAACGTAAACATCCATGCCCTAAGAAGGGATTTTTCGAAATCAACCTCTAAGGAAGTAAAAACGGCGGTTGAATTTTTCATGGGAATTTCTGTATCTGGAAAACTAAAACTGGTGGAGGTTTAAAAATTGGGTATATGAGGTCCTGCACCTTACCTCCCGTCTTCTATAGCTTACTTATTAATCAAGTTAGAATAATTTTTATATTTTGAAAGCTTTCTGTATCATTGGGAAGAATTTAAGGAAAAAGTATTTTCTTAAAAAAGTGTGACGGAATGATATGATACAATTTTTTAGATTACGTTCCAAGTATTTTGTTATAGTTATATACCTATATACAGGGTGTCCCATAACTTATGGGCCGTAGAGTAACTGAAGATACTAGACATCAAACTAAGCCGATTAAGTCATATAAGTTTTTTCGGATTGTTACTCGTTCTAGAGATACAGGGTGTTGAAAGTAAAAGTTTATTCTCGTAAATAAGCCATAATTTTAAAACGGTTTAATGAATCGAATTGAAAGTTGGCAGTATTATGTTTTTATGAGCAAGAAATAAGAATTTGTGGAAATTTTTAAGTTTCACACTAGAGGGCGCTAGTTGTATACACTGGGCTTCATAAATCTATGATTTTTTTCTTACCTGTGATATTAGGTTTTTTTCAATAAAAGTTTTTTAAAGAAGGGCATTTTCTGAGTCAAAAAGGTGTACCTGATTGATCTTAATATCTTTAACGGTTCTCGAGATATTTCCCTTTAAACATCCCAAAGCATAAAAAAACATAGTACATAATTAAATTAATATTTTAATTATCACAAAGCAATAAATTCGAAACAGTGGAACAAAAACAAGAAGCTCACTTTAGTAAATGTTGAAAGTGACCACCGTTGACCTCAATACAATTTATTAAACTTTTAACTAAATAAATAATAGTATTAATAATAATAATAAACTTTTACTTTCAACACCCTGTAGGTATCTCTAGAACGAGTAACAATCCGAAAAAACTCATACGACTTAATCGGCTTAGTTTGATGTCTAGTATCTCCAGTTACTCTACGGCCCATAAGTTATGGGACACCCTGTATAGTTTCCTATATACCTTTAAAATATTTTTTGATCAAACTTGGTTAACCAGATTGTTAGACCTTATTTAATAAGTTTCTTCAGTTTGTAATAAAAGTACCGGGTGAACCACTAAGAATGGTCGTCGGCTATATCTCAGAAACTGGAAGTCATAGAGCTTTTAAGTAAAATATGTTTTAGTAAAAGTGCCCAAAAGAAAATGTTGGAAATTATTTTCGAGTTTCTAAACTCACCGCTAGAGGGCGTAAATCCAAAATTTTCCATTTTTTGAAGGGTACACCCTGTATGTTTTTAAATTTTCAAATTCCACATAAAATTATAATAATTTTTTATTAAATGCATTATTAGTCTATACTTCATAGTTTCCGAGATATTGACTCTCGAAAAGTGACATTTTTGAACTTTGACAGCTTATAACTTTTTAACAGTATGTCTTAGAGCAAAACGGCTTACATGACCCTATCTTCAATTTTTATTATCTTCCCAAAAAAATCAACTTCCAGTTAAACCGGAACAACTATATTTCCTGCTTTCGAGTTACATCCGGTTTAACCGGAAGTTGATTTTTTTGGGAAGATAATAAAAATTGAAGATAGGGACATGTAAGCCGTTTTGCTCTAAGACGTACTGTTAGAAAGTTAGAAGCTGTCAAAGTTCAAAAATATCACTTTTCGAGAGTCAATATCTCGGAAACTATGAAGTATAGACTAATAATGCATTTAATAAAAAATAATTATAATTTTATGTGGAATTTGAAAATTTAAAAATATACAGGGTGTACCCTTCAAAAAATGGAAAATTTTGGATTTACGCCCTCTAGCGGTGAGTTTAGAAACTCGAAAATAATTTCCAACATTTTCTTTTGGGCACTTTTACTAAAAAATATTTTACTTAAAAGCTCTAGGACTTCCAGTTTCTGAGATATAGCCGACGACCATTCTTAGTTGTTCACCCGGTACATAGAAAGATACGCAAAGCAATGAAGGTGTTTGGAAAAAGGTCTTGAACGTTTTTGTTAGTGTTGGGAAAAATCGACTTATTTTAATAATCGACTACCGAGTATCGATTTTTCACTCAATGGCTAATATTAATATTGGCATTGGCGGTTCATCGTTCATGTTGATATACAACATTTGTATTGGGAATAACTGACTGGGTGTTGTTAATCGATTGATTTTTTGCGGATTATTAAATGTGGCGAAGATATTTGTGGATTTTTGGCATGGTTCCCTGTTCCCAGATCTTACAATTTAACAACTTGACTACTAGATGTCACGATATTGCATAACTCATGATATTTATGAATACTGAATACTCACCACTAAACATTAAGTTTTCAGTAGACGCCGACGATTTAAATCTAAATAAAATAATAAATCCTATTATCCTACGCAGGCAACCCGTAATGCAGTATTTAAATTAAAATAATAAATCATATTATCTTACACAGGTAACCCGTAATGCAGTATTTATTTGAATTATATCGCCAATAACCGAAACCACTCGGTGTAGCCGCTCGCTAGGAGATGGCTCTGGCCGCAGAGTGAATGCGGGCAGCAACTTTGGAGACGCGTTGGAAAATAAAAACCATATGTTCGTCACTCGAATTATTTTCGAAGATAATCGAATGATTCAAGTTATTGAAAAAACCGAATAATAGGTTATTTTTTACTCGAGTGATCCCAATACTACTTTTTGTCATAAACTGCTTTGAGAAGCTCTCGGGCAGATGGCTTTGGTGAATTTAGGCAAGATTTTATGAATTCACGAAAATGTATTAATTTGTTAATCGTTGACTCATCCAAGTCATTAGGATAGCTGGCTAATAAAGACTTGCATTTATCTTTAATAATGTCAGTACTTAAAGTACATAAATTACTAAAAAGATCAAATTTGTCTGCGAACTCGTAAGACTTTCTTGTTCAAGAAATTTCAAAAATATTAGTTTATCAACAATGAGATTAAATACATTTCGCTCACTGGGTGCAATAATGGCACAATAAAAAATTGTAAGTTTTGTGAAAATCAACAATTTGTAATCTGGAAATTAAATATATTGACTTTTAAAGCAGCTGTCTTATTTAATTAGAAAAGCGATAATAAATTATGTTAAATATTTAAGGTCGAATGGTATTGCACATTATTTTTTTATTCAAAGTGTATATATATTTTTTTAAATTGGAAAATATTAAGTTGTGCCATTGTTGACTTTTACGTACATACGTCACTTCCTTAAATAAAATGGTCTATTTTAATAACTAATTTTGATTAAAAATATGTTTTTCTGTTTTAACAATATTTTATTGCAAAAAGGAACAGGAACAGGTTGAAAAATAAAGCATGTTGTTTATTTAGTTTAAATATGAACTTATATGGCTAAACTTAAACAGAGTACTAAAAAATTGAATGAAAGGTTGGGGTTCGGCGGCTGTTTGGGCTTTTTTCAGTCCAGCTATTAACAATAAATAACGACACATAAATAAAAAATTTACAATTGAGAAGGCAATACTGGCACAACTAAACTTATTCCACTAAAATTAGCCATAAAATATAAAATAATAACATGCAATATAGGCACCACCTGTAATATGCCACTGTTGCATTATTAAAAATGTAAAATTTGTTCCAACTTATCGTATTAAAAGTCAAGTGCCTCTGTTGTCTACGTACTCGATCAAAAAGGCGCGAAATTCAATAGTGACACTAGTGCCATCTAGCGAGTTCCACTAGAGATAACTTTATGCCACTATTCTTAGTGTGACAAATAAATTATTCAAGGTAATATGGTATCACTTACTCAATATGACCAATTATTGAGATGTGCCACTATTGCACCCAGTGAGCGATTTATCCGAAAAGTGTCTCTACCATTAAATTCAGTTACGTTATCATTACTTTCATCAAACCCGCGTTTTTGTTTTACTTTTCTCTTTTTATCTGCAGACTATTCTTTTTGGCCGAAGAGTTCAATGGCTGTTTTTTTCATAATCTTCGTATTTATTATTCCTTACTTCAGAAAAATAGTGAAATTAGGTAATAGGCTGGACTAGAGGGCAGCGCGGGTTGTCATTTTTATAAATCGAACTGTAGTTAAAATGTGTAATGAGACTCAGTGATATTCGATTGTCTGGAATTTGCCGCACCTACGAATTTGCCACCGCAGGCCTGGGCCTGGTAAGCCTAAGCGTAAATCCGGCGCTGCTCTTAATGCGAACACTTGCGGGAAATCGTAGCCGAAACATAAATATGGGTTTATTTCGGATTCAAAGCTATAAAAAAATATAGTCTTCTAACATTACAGATCTGTATAATTTATAATCATAATGATGTTTTCTTAAATATGAAAGTAAAGACCTATGAAGCTGGAACCGTTCAAAATAAGTTCCTAATAATTTATCCTGAACAAACGAACTTTTTACTTATGGACAAGACCCGGACCTATCTCGGTTGCTATACAGGCCTATTTACCTGTACAGGGTGTCCCAAATTCGAGGGTGACCATTGGGATCTCGGAAAATATAAGAGATACGAACAAGTTTAAATTGTAGCAAAGTTGCACAATTTGGTGCTTAATCAAATGTCTTCAGGAAATTCCTAGTCCTTCTCGAGATATTTGGAAAAAAGCGAAATTTTAAAAATTTCTTTTTATTTTTTCCTGACTTTATTTAAAGAAGAATTTTGAAATGAATTGGACTTTCTTATTGCCACTTTTTATTCTTTACAAAATGGCATTATCAGATTTTGAATCGGACGTTTCGATGTTTTGGGCCCATTATCAACTTCATTTTTTTAAATACGGACGTGGATATTTCACCTCGGATATCGAAAGAGCATATCTTTCTAAAAACAGACATGTATCACACTTGTTGTGTTATTGAACGTTTCGATAAAAAATTACATCATCAAACATACCTATATCTGCCTTCATATTTTATAAGGAAAAATCAGACAAAATTTAAATAATAATACAGTAAAATATGTTTTCAAATATGGAAAAGCGTGATATGTTACGCATTTATTACAGTTCAAATAGAAACTCTAGAATTTTTTGTGAACAATATCTACCATACAAAATACATCTAAGCCAAACACTTAGACCTGGTGATGATATCCGGAGGTTGGATTTTTGCAATTGGCTGCAAAATAAACTTGGAGAAGACATTAATTTTTTGTTAAAGGTAATCTGGACCGACAAGTGTAATTTTTCAGCAAGCGGTTTATTGAATCGGCATAATGAACATTATTGGTCAATAGACAATCCCCGACAACATCAAGAAGTGAGACCAGAGGGGCGAACTTCATGTAATGTGTGGGTGGGCATGTGGAGGAATAAAATTCTCGGTTCTATAATATACGAGGGCAGCTTAACATCTGAGAGGTATAGAGAGCTAATATTAAATCATATTTTTGAGCACCTCGGAGATGAGCCTCTGAATATTTTGCGGCAGTTATGGTGGCAACAGGACGGCGCTTCTCCTCATAATGGACGGATTATTACAAACTATTGAAATATACTGTTTCCCAATAAATGGATGGGAAACCAGGGACCCGTGCTATGGCCTGCTAGAAGTCCAGACATACATTCGCTGGACTATTTTTTATGTGGATATTTACAAAATCGTTTGTATCGTGAGATACCAAATGATATAAATGAACTACAGCAAAATGTAATTAGAGAAATTAGAGCAATTCCCGCTAGGTTCATTCAACGTTCAATACTAAATTGCGAAGGCTTAGTGCAAAATGCATTGAAGCTAAAGGCTTACAATTTGAATATCTTTTATGAGTTTGTTTATTGCTGTTCAAGTTTTGGTATTCGTTTAATAAGATAATACTAATAATTAATTTGTTGTATTAATATTTCTTTTGATTGTGTTAACTTATTTGGTTTCAATATATTATTTTTGTTTCCTAAAGAATATTTTTTGAATATATTGAGACAGATGATGATGCTGATGTAATTTTTCATCGAAACGTTCAATAACACAACAAGTCTGATACATGACTGTTTTTAGAATGATATGCTCTTTCGATATCCGAGGTAAAATATCCAGGTCCGTATTTAAAAAAATGAAGTTGATAATGGGCCCAAAACATCGAAACGTCGGATTCAAAATCTGATAATGTCATTTTGTAAATAATAAAAAGTGGCAATAAGAAAGTCCAATTTATTTCAAAATTATTCTTTAAATAAAGTCAGGAAAAAATAAAAACAAATTTTTAAAATTTACCTTTTTTCCAGATATCTCGAGAAGGACTAGGAATTTCCTGAATTTGTAAAACATATTTGATTAAGCACCAAATTGTGCAACTTTGCCACAATTTAAACTTGTTCGTATCTCTTATAGTTTCCGAGATCCCAATGGTCACCCTCGAATTTGGGTTACCCTGTACATTGTATATTATACTTTTATGTATTTACACTTTTTAGCCCAATTAACGACGCAAGTAATAATATCGGATTATTTATTTCTTTAATTTTCTACGCCATTGAATTAAAGTCATCAAACTAAAAATAGCATTTTCGCAACTTTCTACAGCTGAACTTTCACTTGACAAATAACAAATGACTGAGCGTTAAAAACTGTATCATCAACGTAACATGCCACCGTATAATTGCAGCATGAATGTCATATAAAAAAACTGCAAGGAAACGTTGAATTAGAAGACGTTACGGTAACTGGCAATCGCTAAAAAGTAAAAGTAGAATTATAATAAGTAACAAATTAGTTATCACTCTAAAACGCCCCAGATCCGGGGCCATTTTTCGCTTAAAGAAACTTCCACAAATTTCTCTATGGTTAAACCAAGAAAACAATAATAGGTATGTATGTACAGTATTATCAATTTAGTTTGTCCCACTTTTAAGGGCCTGTAACTTTTTTGTATTTTGAGTTAGCGAGCTCATTCAAAAAACAAGATTGACCATTTTTAGCCAAGTTTTTATGAGTGTTGTCAAAAATGACAGTAGGTGTCGCATGTCACATTTAAAAGCAAAAATTTTAATTTTTTTTAAATGGGACACCCTGTATATTAGAGGCGCATTAGATGGTCCCTTTTCTTCCGATTTCAAAAATATAACACACATTATGCATTATTTTCTTCATTCCACCAAACATGGACAAAAATATAAAAAAATATAAAGCATCAAGATAGCTATGCAACTATTTTGGTTTGCTATGGATTTTATCTTCATTTATATCTCAGTCTGTCATTCTCAGCATTTTATTAATCGTTTGGAATATTGTAGAAAAGTTATTTTGTATGTAAAAATTAACTAACATGAGATATTATTATTCAGTGGAGGAAAAGTGTTTTATGTTTGATATTTTTCGTCAAACGGGCAGTGCAACTTTAGCACTTAGGAGGTATAGGCTTCAGTTTCCCAATAGACTGGTTCCTTCCAAAAAAATATTTTATCGGCTAAAGTAGACATTTTTCGAGCCTGTAGGTATAAAGAAAAAACGAATAATTAGGCGGAAAACAGTAATTATTACGGAAGAAATGGAAATTAATATATTAGCCTATTTTCGGGCATTTCCCTACAAATCTATACCTGATATACTACGAGAGCTGCCTGTACGTATGGTTCAGTAGAAACGATTTAAAAATATATATGTTTCGTCCATACAAGCCTAGAAGAGTGCAAAAATTAACGCCTGGGCAAAAGGAAAATAGGCTGCATTTTTGTAGATATGATGGACGAAATAGAAAGAAACCCTAACTTTTTAAATTCTACACGTAGGGAAAATGTTTGTCCGCCCATCTCTTAGTAATAAGTTAGAATAGTACAAATATGAAGTATCGCAAAGCAAACAGAGGTAGGTAGATTATGTTTCCCCCGCTCCATCGTATTGCATCTCGCTTATGGCACTCGCTGGTGGCACGCCGCGCCGCTTCGATTCTATTAATATCAAGTAAATATTCATTCTTTCGTACGTTGCCGCCTGAATGAAAGGATCAGGATCAAGCAAAACGCATCGAGCCAGCCAGATCCGATACGATGGAGTGGGGGAAACATAATCTACCTATTTCTGTTTACTTTGCGATACTTCATATTTGTACTATTCTAACTTATTACTAAGAGATGGACGGACAAACATTTTCCCTACGTGTATATTATGGACGGATGAGTCAAATTTTTCCACCAGTAGGGGCTGCCACCGCCGAAATACGCATCATTGTTCAGACGAAAATCCTTTCAATATTCAGGAAATCCAGTTTCAAGGGCGACAAAGTGTTAGCGTTTGGTGCGGATTAACTGCGGATCGGGTTTTGGACCCAATAATTTTCGAAGGTTCCTTAACTGGCCCACGATATTTGAATATGCTGCAGGAGGAAATTGAAGATCGTTTAGATAATTTACCCATCCTTTCGTTAAGAAATTTAAAATGGCAGCAAAATGGAGCGCCGCCACACAGTGTCGCTCTAGTAAGTGCATATTTAAACGCAGAATATGTCCAATGGATTGGAAAATCGGGTACTATACGATGGCCGCCGAACAGCCCAGACCTAACACCCTGTGATTTTTTCTTTTGGGGGTATATTAAAAATATTATTTATGATACACCGTGTTATTCGTTGAATGAACTGTATATTAGAATTGAAAACGCCATCCTTCAGATTCAAAATAATAGAGAAGTTTTATTAAAAATTAATAGTCACATTGTAAAAGTGTTTCGTAAATTTATCGAAAACGGAGGGGGTCATGTAGTGCACTATCGATTATGAAAGAATTATTATATAATAAAATTTTAGTTATTAAATTAATGTTATAAACTTTTCTTATTTTCTAGTTATGCCAATAATAAAATTGTTTATTCGTTTCAATGTGTCGTGTTTCATTGATCATATAGCTAACAACCAAAACAGTTGTCAGTTTTGACAACACTCATAAAAACTTGGCTAAAAATGGTACATCTTGTTTTTTGAATGAGCTCGCTAACTTAAAATACAAAAAAGTTACAGGCTCTTAAAAGTGGGACAAATTAAATTGATAACACTGTACAGAGAAACCCTCGTTTTAAAACAGACTAAAACCTACATAAAGTGTACAATATTACCCTCTTATCGGACTCGTAACTCGCCAAATTCGTTAGTTACGAACTTAATAAAGAAAACTGGAACAATAATAATTATTATTTAACTCTTTGACCCCCTATAGCGATCTGAAATTACGTGACAAATTAGTGTGGCAACATTAAATTTATTTAGTTTTGCTTCTGTTTGCAACGAGGTTTGCAACAATGAATTCAAAACTCTTAATAAAACTTCTTGATCCTAACAGGCACGTAGATAGCTTTTCTTCCTGGGAGAGGTACTCCCACATACTGGCGTATCTAGGATTTTATCTAGGTACCACAGAGGTGTAAAGCCGGACGACCACGCCCAAATATGGCTGAAATTGGTCAATAATTACATTTTAAGGTGGAATTCTCAACATCAATTAATCTGTTGCAAACCTATTTTGCCTTGTTTTTTTAGTTTATTGTTTTATTAACTGACATTTAAATAAAATCAATGTCGTCGGCACGTTATTTAGGTTATATCTGAATTCTAAAATATAATTCATAAAGTTCCTTGAAATTTACTTATATATGTCAATTATTACCTAAAGAATATGCAGTCGATTATGATTTTATTTTGATTTTGTATAAAAGCTAGAAAAAATAAATAAATCTACGCGAAATAGGTTATAGGTTTGCAAACAGGAATTGAAGACCTTGGTGCAAGAACCGGACAAGTCCATATTTTATAAGTTTTGGGAAACTGAAAAAACTTCCTGTTTTTGGATATTTATAAAAAACAGATAGCATACATGTTTTTTTTGTAGGTATATAGAATAAAATTTATAGGGAAACATTAAAAAACAATATTATAAAAAAACATATAAGAGCTAGAGTTTTTTGAAAATTTGGACTTGTCCGATTTTTGCACCAAAAATACTATAAAAAGTAAATAACTACATAAATGATAACTTTGAAGAGCTTTATTTCAAAAACTGAAAACTCTCAATAAATCAGAGCAGTTACTAAATAAATAAATAAACCTATTGCCAGCGAGACCCTGACTGTTCCGCATATTCCCCCACCCAGCCAAGTCCCTACGCTTTGTGAAGCTGTTGGCGAAAATACCGGACAAGTCCTTGACTTAGCTGTTTCTTGCACCCAAGAATGCCAGCGGCCAAGTCCTAAAGATATATATTAACGTTGCATTCCTTTGGACTTGGCTGATTTCTGTACCAATCGATCGGCGATATTTTAATACATACATTTTAACGGAAATCGTTATTTCGACAAAAAATGGACTTGTCCGGTTCTTGCACCAAGGTCTTCAATTATTACTTTATCTACGACTATTTAATAATAGAAGCATAATGTGTTTGTTAGTACATTATATAATGTGGTTCATATTACCATAGTTACTCGTAATCTACAACCGTGGATTATGAGATTTCATAATCCACGGTTCCAATAATGCTGATTCAAAAAAACTAAAATAGACGCTGCTAATAAAATTTTAAAACAGATAAACTCAAATTTATGCCCATCTACATCTACCACTGTAAATAATGTTAGCTCCAAAACTATTTCCATTACTAATAAAAACGATATGAATATAAGTAATATTCCTGCTCCCATTCATTTTCATAATTGCTCTAATGTTACAATCAATTTCATGAAAAATTAGAAATAAGTAATTGTATTTTGTTTAATTATTGTTAAAATGGTTGAATTGTATTTTTTACTTAAGAAATGTCATTAATAATAAAATTTGTTGCTGTGAATGTATTTTTAAATTTTTTGAATAGCTACTGAATAGTCGTAGATAAAGTATAGTATTTGACTCGCATATAATGGCTATTCCTACACTCGGATTCTTAAAACACGAGCCTTTGGCTCATGTTTTAAAATCTCGTGTAATATAGCCTACATTATACGTTCGTTAAAATAATATACTATTATCACGTATAAACGGAAAAAAAATTACCATAATAATAATAATTAATATACATATTTTGACCCGTTCATTGAAGAGAAACATTAGTAATTTCATTTTGTTATCAATATTTCGTTTATTTTTTGTTTTATTCAAAAAGCGGCCTCTTTGGCAAGCAAAGCAAAAGTATGAAGTACATATTATGTATTATTATGTAACACATAAGTACTGCTATTATCTTTTATAAAGCGTTTAGAAAGTTAACATACTCGGCACTCGGTACTCAACCAGTCTTGTCACTTTTAAAAGACATATTTGTGTTAAATAATGTCCTGTATACATCCATTAAGTCCGCATTTGCGTTAAGGTGGGAATGCCATTCCCATTTAATACATTTCTTGTGCTCCATTACATCAGAAGCTCGCTGAGTTGTTATAATATTATAATATGGCAGAGCCAAAACAGGAAACCTTTTCACCATAGTTGATTTAAAGTTAACTTTTAAAATTTGTTTTTTTTCAAAAATATACATTTGGAACTAAACGGGTATTTCCAATATGCCCACAATATATATCCTTTGGTAATATGTCTGGTTAACTCCCATTTTGATGCCTGCGATTTTTTAGATGTTTTTAAAGGAATTTGGCCTGCAGAATTAAAAAATATTCGCTGATTTGATCTACCCTGCGAGCAAAAATTATTTGAATCAAAGAGGGCTTGGATTAAAAAACGTAGGGCTTGGTTTAAATCACAATGACATGGGAACGATATATCTAACCAAATCTAGGTTAAAATTTTGTCAAATTCATATTATGACATGATATGCCAAACTAATGAGTAATAAAATAATTAGACAAATACAAATTTATTTTTGTTGTTTACAAAATTAACAAAGTAAGAATATACAGAAAGAAAAAGAAAAATAATTACATAAATTGCTGAAATTAGACACCTCCATGCTCCAAGCATAAATTCACACGTCCCTTCATATTTTCAAGTAATTCCTGCGTCTTTCAAAATCTGCGGCTTGTATTTCTTGGAATACTTGCACTTTATAAGGAAATAAATTTAGGTGCTTCTTAAGAATAGTCCTGCATGTTCCATAAGATCTTCTCACTTCTTGGGACATGCGTTTTATACAATTTGTTGACGTATTTTGCATTATTTCAGGAACATTTGCAACAAGTTCTGTTCTTACAGATGGTCTTCCTGCTCCTTTTTTGTGTTGTATAGAACCTGTTTCCCTAAACACAGACACGGTTCTTTTCAGGCAATGATAAAAATCTGCAGCAATAAAAGCAACGTTAGGAAAATGTTCGTGAAAATCGTACATGCACAAATCCGGATTGTATTCCCACCCACCATTTACTCTAACCCCATTTCGAAAATACGCTTCACCCATGAATGTTTTGTGCTGTTCCGTAAAGCCCATTGTCCATTGTGTGAATTGTTCAAGAAATTGGAAAAATTAGCGATTAATCAAATTACTTGTAACGACTGTCAAAGAGGACGGAATAATTGATTGATTGTTAATTCGGGTAGTTACTGATACCCAACAGGTATTAAGCTCTACGGCTAAGCATTACGTCCTTAGATGCAAGGCCCTCTTTGATGCAAATAATTTTTGCTCGCATGGTACTAGTTTGCTTTCGGGATATAGTATAATTCCCGTATTTTCGGGTTATTAACAATTTTATGCTATTTGCTACGGTTACTTGCTTAAGGAACAATACACAAAATGTAGGTATTTATTGTGCTGTTGTGCGTAATAAAATTTTGAGTAAAAAGGTGTATTTATTTTACAGAATAAATCTATTATAAAAAAGTGGTATGCCATGTCCACACGTCAAATCAATAAAACAAAAATAAGCATCAGTTGTAGTCACTTAAAAATCATTTTGTAAGATTTACAAGAAAAGTCGCGTTGGATGCTCCAACAGTTTGTAGCCGTCATCAACCCCCTTCCCATGATTTTTAAATCCTCATGGAATAATTTTCCATATTCTTTACTAAAAACAACGTATATTTTCTGGGAAACGGTCTAAATGAAGAAGTAAAATCTAAATACTTGTAACAACCACGTTTGTAAAAATAAGTGAGCATCTCTTCTACTAGTACTTCTTCGGAATGTTGTTAACATCTTCTTGCAGAATCAAAGATATGTCCACTTATGCCGATGTTAGCTACGATCAATGTAGTTTTTTTACTCTATTCATACTATTGAAACACCTAACTTTAAGAATTTTCTCTTTCCGCTTGTTCATTATTTTACACGCCAAATACCAAAATACCGTGCGAGCAAAAATTATTTGCATCAAAGAGGGGGCCTTGCATCTAAGGACGTAATGCTTAGCCGTAGAGCTTAATACCTGTTGGGTGTCAGTAACTACCTGAATTAACAATCAATCAGTTATTCCGTCATATTTAACAGTCGTTAGAAGTAGTTTGATTCATCGCTAAATTTCTTAAACAATTCACACAATGGGCTTTACGGAACAACACAAAATATTCATGGTTGAAGCGTATTTTTGAAACGGGGTTAGAGTAAATGGTGAGTGGCAATACAATCCGGGTTTGTGCATGGACGATATTCACGAACATTTTCCTAACGTCGCTTTTATTGCTAGGGATTTTTATCATTGCCTAAAAAGAACCGTGGCTGTGGTTAGGGAAACAGGTTCTATACAACACAAAAAAGGAGCAGGAAGACCATCTGTAAAAACAGAAGAACTTGTTGCAAACGTTCGTGAAATAATGCAAAATATGCCAACAAATTGTATAAGACGCCTGTCCCAAGAAGTGGGAAGATCTTATGGAACATGCAGGACTATTCTTAAGAAGAAGCTAAATTTATTTCCTTATAAAGTGCAAGTATTCCAAGAAATACAAGTCGCAAATTTTGAAAGACGCAGGAATTACTCTCAATGGTTTACCCGAAATTTATTGGAAATAAATGATTTATTAGACCTGAAATTTTTTTCGGATGAAGCCTGGTATCACCTCTCCGGTTATTGAAATTCTCAGAATACACGCATTCCATGACACAGTTACAGCACAGCGGTATAGAGACGATATTTTGAATCCATTTGTGGAGCAATTATTGACGACGAACTACGTTTTGGATATTTTCAACAGGACGGTGCAACCGCAAATACAGCCGCCGAAACTATTAACTACTTACGCAATTTTTTCGACGACAGATTGATTAGTTTTCGATCAGACATTGAATTCCCACCCAGATCACCTTGTTTAACGGTTATGGATTACTTCGGTTTTCCTTATTTAAAGAACACTATTTTTAAAACACCAGTTGCAAATTTAGAAAAATTACAAGAAAGGATTATCTAAGAATGTGGTAACATTTCTCCAGAGATGCCGGTCAACACTTTCGAAAATATGAAGAGACGTGCGAATTTATGCTTGGAGCATGGCGGTGGCCAATTTCAGCAATTTATGTAATTATTTTTCTTTTTCTTTCTATATATTCTTACTCTGTTAATTTTGTAAACAACAAAAATAAATTTGTATTTGTCTACTTATTTTATTACTCATTAATTTGGCATATTATGTCATAATATGAATTTGACAAAATTTTAACCTAGATTTGGTTAGATATATCGTCCCCATATCATTGTGATCTAAACCAAGCCACGTTTTTTAATCCAAGCCCTCTTTGATGCAAAATAATTTTTGCCCGCACGGTATGTACCCCAATGTCCATTCACATTTCGATAACGCTCATTAGAAATATACTATTTCATCGAAATTTAAGAACAAAATAAAAACTAAACCATGCTAAAGGATGGTAGACATTTTTTTTGAACAGCACAAATTAATTTAAATAATAAAAAAATGTTTGGTTATGATATGATATAATTGACATTATCAGAGGTTTACTGTTACAAATTTACCAAAAACCTAGGGGAATCCAACGACAGTATGACTTCAAGTAAATTTATCCAGAAAAGGTTCTAATTATTTGGTATGATGTTGCCTGTGGAACATTATCTGATAATAGGTGTATAAAACGATGTGATGGGGTTTTCTTAGGAATAAATATTCGTTAGTGGGGGTGAGCTGAGTCTTCACTGCTGAAGACAGTTGTCTCTCGGCATTCTAGTAATATGAAAAACCACACCCGCTTGAGAAGATAAGCGACAAATGCGAAAAGCGGGTGAGCTCCCAACTTTTAACTCATTTTATAAATGTTAAAATGTTCGACCGTCGGGGAATCCTGCGTCATCACTGCTGGACTTTACTTCTTACTCAATTGACATAATATTTTGAACTAAACACAAAAAAAACATAAACACAACGTAGACATGATCGTACCACAATATTTGACGATTACAGCAAAAGTGACGGATTTTTATAATTATCATACCTAGGGTCGGTCAGTTTCAACTCACATTCAAATATACAACAGCAATATATAGTTATTTTTCCCGGATTGTTATAAAAACTGATTTGTTAACATTATTTGTACAGAATGGATATTGCAAAGATACTAAAAAAATTTTAAACTTAAAAATTTCCCAAAAACGAACGAAAATTTTTAGAAATTGTTTTTTCAGCCAACACGAAATTTCGCTTCTAAGAAAGTTGCACTTAAAGAATCAATTAGCATGTATGCAAAAAGTCTTCTTGATTTGTTTGGCTTTGCTAACACTAAAAGTTAATTTTCACCTTCGGCTCACTAAAATTAAATTATGATAAGCGTAATTATACTTCAGAACCACGACCTTTTGTAGAACACAGTGAGTGGTGTAACACTATAGACGTTACTACAAAGTATTCTGTATAAAGTCGTGGTTTTGAAGTATATTATAAGATTAAACGATTTATCTGTAAGGAAGTTCAATCTTTATTATATGAGGAATCACGGCATCTCACAAGAACGAATTGCCAATATTTTACATAATGTTGAGATTTAAAAGCTATTGCCAAATAAAAGTTAGTACGATTGTTAAGACAAGACAACATTGTTAAGGCAATGTGGTCATCTCATATATTATATAATCGGGTTGATTTAAAGCAATTTTAGCAAGAAAGGTGTAGCATTTGCTTACTTCAGAACAACGCAAGTGTAATTGCCAAACAAATAACATCAAAGTTTTTAGGAAATTAAGGATCAATAGACAAAATGTATGCTTATGTTACAAGTCTCGAAACAAATCATTGTTGTAAAGAGATCCAAAAGTTGTGGGGGGGTTGGGATAAGTAAACAAGCCAGTGTAGTTATGTATAAAAATAAAATATAGTTTAAACAAGGTTTTATTTTTTCATTCTGACGGAAAACCAATAATATAATTTTACGGAAGTAGTCCATTATCTCAAAGTGGAACTGTAGAGATATAGGACTGTGAGTTTTTTCCCTATAATAATATAATTGTACTATCAGTTTAACCTAAATCAAAACCTGTTGCTATTTTAAGATGGCGATATTTTATGGATGGTAAATTAAATCGACGTATGCAGAAACAAAGTAAATTTAAGGAAAATGAAACAACATTTTATTATTTTATAAAATATTGTTTGTTTGGTTTGATAGCGAGAAAAATAGTTGGACAAACAATTATCATTTTTCTTTTCCTTTTCCCAAAATGTATACCTAATATTTTAGTATAAAACGATAATAGTTACCTGGGTACATACTATATATTTTGTTGTTTCTCGACCTAGGACTTTGACCTATTTAGATATAATGATATACGCCTTTAATATAATCTAAGTATTTTGCGAACTTTTTAAAATATCGTGACTTAACACAGATAAAATGATAGTAGCAATGATGTAATAAAATAAAACATTTCGTAAATTAAATATGTGGGCCAATTATGGAATAATACATTTATGATATAATTAAAAGATAAGTTTTATGACGTATGTAAACCCGTTATAGTGGATTTATCAATTTTGCAAGTAAACAATTTGATAATTGGTCATAATGTAGTTGAACACATCTATTATTATTGCCTGAGAACCAGAGAGACATTTAAATTTTTCTTTAAATTGTTTATATTTAATTTAAAGACATGAATAGTACCTATAACTTTATATACAGGGTGTTCATTTGAAAACTTCCCACCTCGATTTTCCTGCTTTAAAATAATAAATATAATATAATAATAATATAAAATAAATGTGAAAAATCGCTCGGACCCGCCGATTTTTATTTCGAGGGGGACATCTTTTGCGTATATTTTCAATCTTGTTACTTCAAGCCCCTAGGAGGGAGGGGGGGGGGTAAGATCTAAATCTTAAATGGATTCCCCTATTTTATATAATTTTTTTGGATTCTGCATAAAATTCTGAACATTTTTTAATAAAAGCATTATTAGTCTATACTTAACAGTTTCCGAGATATTTACTCTTGAAAAATGACATTTTTGAACTTTGACAGCGTCTAGCTTTCTAACTGTACGCAAAACGGCTTACATGTCCCTATCTTCGATTTTTATTATCTTTCCAATAGTGTGAACTTTCGGTTAAACCGGATGTAAGAAATATAGTACTTCCGGTTTGACCGGAAGTTGACACTATTCAAAGGTAATAAAAATCGAAGATAGGGACATGTAAGCCGTTTTGCTCTAAGACGTACAGTTAGAAAGCTAGACGCTGTCAAATTTCAAAAATGTTATTTTTCAAGAGTCAATATCTCGAAAACTGTTAAGTATAGACTAATAATGCCTTTATTAAAAAACGTTTAGAATTTTATGCAGAATCCAAAATATTATATAAAATAGGGGTAGGTATCCCTTTAAGATTTAGATCTTCCCCCCCCCCCCTTCCTCCTAGGGGCTTGAAGTAACAATATTGACAATATACGCAAAAGATGTCCCCCTCGAAATAAAAATCGACGGGTCCGAGCGATTTTCCACATTTTCATTTTAAAGCAGGAAAATCGAGGTGGGAAGTTTTTAAATGAACTCAGTATATAAGCTGTTTTATTTATACGATAAGGATATTATTATATAGAAACTTATCGGTGTGGCTAAATGTCCGCCGGCGGTATCTGATATATGAATCAATAATTCCGCCTGCCGGCCGGCGGATTAGTTACTGTTCTAATAGATTGTCCGCCGGAAATATTAAAGCATCGGTTAGGTACGGCGGATCGTAATGGTTGAGAACCCATTTTCCGCCTGTAGGCGGATTTTAGTACATAAGATCCGCCGAAAATATTTTTGATAATTTAAAAAAAAATTTTGGGTGCTAATTTACGATTGTTTTCAAGTAGGAAAAATACCCAAAAAATTTTTTTTGGGTTTATTGCGTAAAAGTTCATAGCCGATTTAAGGTAATTCTAAAAAAAAGGATTTTCAAAATATCAAAGGAAGTATAACAGCCAGTATACTACCACCATTACTACCATTAGCAATTATTACCCACATAAATACGCGCTTCTCTATAAAAATATGTGGTAATGGACGTACGTCTAATTCAATTTTGTCTTCGTATGTGTAGTTTACAAAATGTGTTAACGTTTATTAGGTAAATTATAAATGACATCCATTGTGAATAGAAAAGCAAATTTAAATATTATTCAATTCGATTCCTAGCTGAATTATTTCTGTCTGTATATCCTCTGGAAAACGTCTTTACTGTGGTAAATAAAAAATGATCATGCAAATAATAAGAACAAAATTTTCAATGGCAGTACCTTGCCAAGTTGATGATTGTGGTTAGTTTCAATACTAATTATTTGTAACTTAGTACCACACTGAGACGCTCTTAACGTAATATAAGCATTGCATCCATCTTTGTATGTGCTGAAAATACATCACATGAATTAGTAATTTATGTGACATGTTTTATTATTTATTACCTATCAATTGATTGCTTGTAATTTTATTATATTATGTACATACTTACCTAGTATTTCGCTTTCCGCTTCCGGACGACTTAAACTTTTTACCACCTTTAAGAGCAGTAACCCCTTTTACCACAATGAAAATTGCCGAACGTTTTGCTGGTCAAACGAAAATAAAAATTGGTATTTAGAAAATAAATTCTACTTTAAATACCCCATCCAGAAAAGTAAATGACGATCGAAAATATTCCCAAAATTTTTTTTAGAAATTCGTTTTCTTCTTCGCCCCAGCGATAGTTCTAGCTTCTCGTTTATAAAATGTTACATAATATTCTTTAGTACAGTTGTACAGTACCCACTTAGTGCTTCAATAAATTCTTTGTAGGTCTCGAAGACTTCACCAAGTTTTTCCATCTTTTAGATTATAAGATAGAACACGTAGTGTTTGCAATGTATAATAAAAATTATAGGTTATGTTTCGGCGGAATTTCAGTGTAATACAGAAACAATCCATCAAGCAGTGTTGCCAATCGGCGGACTTTAGTCCGATTTTCGGGCTTTTTTTAAGGCTATGGACTTTTGTCGGACTTTGAAACTATTTCGGACTTTTCGGACTTATTGATACCTGACGAAAATATGCTAAATGCACAAATTTGGAAATAAAATCGGCAGGTAACTTATTGTTTATTTTAAGTGTTGGGTTGTCTTATTACTTATTACATTAACTTTTTTATTATTGTTTTTTTTTTGTTATTAAAAAGTAAATGTTATCAGTCTTTTTCATTATATAATATAAGTACCTCCAACAGTAAACATAAATATCACTTATGGCGAATGCGCCAGACGAAGCATTTTCATTTCGACGCGGACTAAATCGGACTTTTTCGTGCCACTGGGCGGACCTTTTCACCTAATGTCATTGGCAGTGTTGCCGATTGCCGGGTAATTATCCGAAAATCGGGTTTTTTTTACCTGTTATGTGGGTAAAATTTTGTATGCGGGTAAAACCGGGTATTTATCAAAATTGACATAAAGTCGAACAAAGGTAAAAAGGTTGCCTAGCAACCGATATGAATGAGAATGTATCAAAATAATATGACATGACTATGAAGATTGAAGCTCAGGCCCTGTCGATAAATGAAGATGTTTCAAGAAGACTCTTATAAGAGTTCAAGAGTATCATGCCCAAAACAAGTCGTGGTGGATGAAAAGAAGAGGAAAAGTGCAAATCTAAGCATAACCTAACTTGGGAAGAGTGAAAACATTTCTGTGTTCTGTGGTAACTTGTTTTTGGTTATTCAAAGATTTTAGGCTATTCTTGATTGTATAGTATAGACTTTGATTGTCATTATCGTTTTTGTTGATCCTGATTGGCTGTGATTGTTTTTGGTTACTAAAACTGAAATTAATATTTGTCGTTTTATTTCGATCTACTTTGACGAGCAACGGGAAAATTTGGCTGTTTTTATTGTCATTAGTATAATGTAGGTATTTATTAAGAATTACGAGCATTTTAAAACTCCCGCTTAATTTTAAATTTTGTGAGGTTAGAATTTTTGACAAATTAAGGAACAGAAAAAAATGTGTTTTTCTTAATTTTTAAGATATCAGACGCAATTATAATTTGCGGGTAAAATGTTGGGAATTTTGCTTGACGATAACGGGTAAAAACGGGTTTTCCTCATATTTGCAGCGGGTAATGTCAAAATTAGGAACGGCAACACTGGTCATTGGCAACACTGCCGTCAAGCGGCGGATCTCTTTGGAAAATATCACTCTTCCGCCGCGCTTCTTAAATATGGTATGTTTATCGGCGGACAATTTATTAGAACAGTAACTAATCCGCCGGCCGGCGGAATTATTGATTCATATATCAGATACCGCCGGCGGACATATAGCCACACCGTTTATTATTTTAAACCCATGTTTCATGCCATGATTTTATATAAAATTTTCGTAGAGAAAAACGACAAGTGCGTTGCGTAGCGAGCAAAATGCTGATGTCGACTAAAACACCCTAGGTTCCGTAAAATATATTATTTAAGACAGTAGCATGACTCTTGCAAAGAACAATTACAGCTATTTGATTGGTTAAGAATATAAATCCAATAAAATATATAGGGATTTAAACACTATCAATAGTTGTCAAGAAGTATAAATATACTAAAACCTAAAAGTAAACTAATCTTACATTCGCATGCATTCAATTACAACTTGCTAAACTATAAATAAGCAAAGAAACAATAAAAATCAATTCTAATATTAATTTTAATATACATATTATTTAGAAATATAGGTCTGTATGATACAGTGATGGGCTAAAATATGGAACAAATTCATTTAAAAATCAGGTATTCATTTTTTGAAAAAACGCTCGGACACGTCGATTATAATTCTTTCTTCCGGATTTTTTGCCCTGGATTTTTGGAAAATCCGCTGCTAGTGTGGGAATTAATTCATTTTGAAGAAATTGTAAATACCGGTCTCCTGTAAGATTTCCATCGAAGAAAAAAGGTCCAATAATTCTATCATTTAATATCCCTGCCCAAACATTTACTTTTTGTGGGTATTGCGTGTGCTGTTCTCTCACCCAACGGGGATTATTTGTACTCCAATACCGAAAATTTTGTCTGTTTACCGAACCATTTAAACAAAACGTGGCTTCATCGCTAAAAAGTATGTTGCGATGGAAAAATAGATTTGTTGCAAATTTCCATCATAGTTTCACAAAACTGTAGTCGGCGGTCGGGATCATCTTCGTTTAGCTCGTGCAGCAACCCAATTTTGTACGGATGGTACTTTTCTTGTTTCAATACCCGCAACACAGATCGTCGGCTAACATCATTATTAAGGGCTACTTCAGTGGATGCACTATGAGGATTATCTTCAACCTCTAACAAAATGTTCAATTGTGAGTTTTCACTAATTTTTGGACGACCTGGCCGTAGACGATCCTTTACATTCCCTGTTTCCCTGAATTTCTTCTCAATTTTAGTTACTGTAGATCTTGTAATCGGCTGTTCTGGATACTTAGCGTTAAACAAGTTACAAACTTCTTCTTGACTTCTTGTTTTGTCTCCACATCCAATTAAAATAAAAATTTCGATTCTTTGTGTTTCATTTAAATGCACCATGATCACCGTTTTTCAAAATTATACCTAAACTAATTTTTGATTGACACATGACTTGCTATCGTAGTAACAATTCATTTAAATTTACCTGTTTACCTTTAAGTAGGTACATGTACCTTTTTTTAAAGAATTTTTTTTTATGATGTACTTTTTCTCTAAAACCGTTAGAGATAAGGATAGAGTATGCCACATGAATTATGCGCAGAATTTGACGTAGAATTAGGGTAATAAGTAAAAATAAGGGGTTCTATTTAAAAAACAAAAAAAATTTGCTACATCTACTTTTTGACACACCCGGTATAATTTCTTTTTGAGGCAAAAAATCCGGAAGAAAGAATTATAGTCGACGTGTCCGAGCGTTTTTTCAAAAAATGAATACCTGATTTTTAAATGAATTTGTTCCATATTTTAGCCCATCACTGTATACTTTTTAAAAAGATAGTATATTTTCTAGACTAAAGAAATTATTAAAAAAACTAAAAATGTTGTTTTTACAAAAACGCGTGGGAATAAAATTGAGGTGTTTTGTGGACCACCCTCGCCTACCCCTAAAGCACTACCCTCATCCACTTTTAGCACTACCCCACTTGTGATATCTCCTTGGAAAACTGATCAAAAATTCTTTTCGGCGATAACAAAATTAATGAGATTTAGGTACGATATGTTAGCAAAAATTTGAGAAAATGTTTTAAACTATTTTTTGCACAATTGGACGGGAAAAGTTCGAAAATAAACGTAAAACTGAAAAATGATCCCAAGCCTAATATAAAATACTATTTTTGTGCTAAAAGTATCTATTTTTTGCAAATAGCGCAAATACTTGTTTTTTGCTCTTGTTTTTAATTATTTTAAGTGCTTAAAATAATTCACATTTTGTTCCAAACAGAAATGAAGTCAATTTTCAAATTCCTCCCGAACTTTTTGAAAAATGTCTCTTGGAATACTTTGACAAGCATCAATTATCTTCTGCCCCAAGTCTGCCAGAGAAGCCAGTTAGGTTTGTTCCGGGTTGTTTGGTAAACTAGTGATTTAATATAACCCCATAAAAAGCCCATAGGAGTGAGATCAAGTGATCTTGGCGGCTACTCAATTGTCTTCTTCTGCCAATCTAATAGTTTGGATAATTTTGGTCCAACCGCTCTTTCACCACAGCAACATAGTGTATGGTGTACTATCTTGCTGGAAGTGTATAGAAAGTATTCTTTCGTTAGTTTGCCTTGTAAGTCTTTTGGACTTGCAAGTTCATGAACAATCAAGGTTGAGGTTGGTTAAGAATTTCAGCATAAACTTGGCAGGTTATATTTTCTTCAATAAAAGAAGGACCTATGATGTTGTCTCCCAGTATTACCGAAACATAAATTTTTTAGGGAAATTAAGTGTACTCCCCTGTAAAAATATGTAGATTAATTTCACTTCAGTAGCGACAGTTCGTTTATTCACATTATTTAGGAAAAAATAATATTCATCACTGAAGCAATTTTTTTTTTATAAATTCGGATGTTGCCGTAATTCTTCTTGTTCTGGTTTTACAAACTGAATGTTTCTGTCCTGATCATCGTCGCCAAGTTGTTGCTAAATTTTCATTTTGTAAAGGTAAAATTTATACATTTTCAGTACTTTCCTAACAGAATTCCTGGATTTTTGGATAACTGTTGCTAAATGACGCATTAACACCTTTGGATTTATAGCAACTTACTCGATACCCTCAATCTACTTTTATCTTTCTCTAAAACTCTGAGTTTTTTGTCTTTCTGTATTTTCAATGGATCCAGTTTCTTGATGGATCTGCTACCTCTACAATAATAAAACCTTTAAAAAAATTACAAAATAAACTTATTAAATGTATAAACAAGCTTCCCTTTTTGGAACCCACAATAAATTTATACAAACCATTGGAATATTTAAACTTAGAAAATTTATATAAATTAAAAATATGTATTATTATTCATTCAATAACCATTAATCAAAAAAAAAAAAAAGTCATATTAAATTAATACTTTACATAATCATCATACCCGGCAAACTAAAACTCTTTTGGCAGTAAATATTAGAAGTAATTTCGGTAAACGATCATTATTATACAATGGGATTATGATCTATAATAACCTACCAAATAAATATAAAAATATTAGTACTATTTAAAAATCAAACTAAATTGTATTTTTTTATCAAAATAAATGATTCCATGGTTTTTTTTTTAATTATTTGACTTTTTATTAATTTCGTTCCATATATTTATGTATTTTTATAAAAATTAATTTTTAAGTTTGTTAATGTTTAGATATTCCCTGTAATGGACTTTTAAAGTTTGTTGGGAATTTGTTACATAAGTAAAAAAAAATAAACTAAATCTCTTATGTAGATGTGTCTAACGTTTTTATCAGGATGCATTTCTTTAAACGCATTGGCACTTCTCAAATAAAACGTAGGTACCTAAGCACCATAAGGAAATGTTATTGTTATTCGTTCTTCCAGAAAATACACCAATTCCGAATTTAATTAAATTTGAAGAAAAAAACACAAAGTGATGGCACAAGCAAGCACGTTAAGTTTTAAATAATTTAAAAGATGCAAATTTTATGGAATTTTTTACAAAAAAGAGCAAAGAACAATAATTATTTGCGTTATTGGAAAAAAAATTAATAGTTTTAGCACACCAATAGTGCTTAAATTTACATTTCGTACTTTAATCTCCTTAATTTTTATATCGCTAAAGTAACGTTTCCAAAGAAGTACCACAACTGGGGTACCGCCATATAAGATTTTAAATTGCAAGTAAGACATTTATTTATTAAATAGGTATACAGGGTGATAACTTTTTAATTAACCACTATTATTGCTATCTTCTAAACAATACTTTTTACGTTGTAAGTTGATTATACCGTGCGAGCAAATATTATTTGCATCAAAGCGGGCCTTGCATCTAAGGACGTAATGCTTAGCCGTAAAGCCTAATACCTGTTGGGTGTCAGTAACTATACCTGAATTAACAATCAATCAGTTATTCCGTCATCTTTGACAGTCGTTACAAACAAGTAATTTGATTCATCGCTAATTTTTCCAATTTCTTGAACAATTCACACAATGGGCTTTACGGAATAGCACAAAGCATTCATGGTTGAAGCGTATTTTCGAAACGGGGTTAGAGTAAATGGTGAGTGACGATACAATCCGTGTTTGTGCATGGACGATTTTCACGAACATTTTCCTAACGTTGCTTTTATTGCTGGGGATTTTTATCATTGCCTAAAAAAAACCGTGGCTTTGTTTAGGGAAACAGGTTCTATACAACACAAAAAAGAGCAGGAAGACGCCTGTCCCCAAGAAGTGGGAAGATCTTATGGAACATGCAGGATTATTCTTAAGAAGCAGCTAAATTTATGTCCTTATAAAGTGCAAGTATTCCAAGAAATACAAGCCGCTGATTTTGAAAGACGCAGGAATTACTTTGTTAATTTTGTAAACAACAAAAATAAATTTGTATTTGTCTACTTATTTTATTACTCATTAGTTTGGCATATTATGTCATAATATGAATTTGACAAAATTTTAACCTAGATTTGGTTAGATATATCGTCCCCATATTATTGTGATCTAAACTAAGTCCTATACGTTTTTTAATCCAATCCCTCTTTGATGCAAATAATTATTGCTCGCACGGTATTAGAGAAAATTGGTCATATTTAAGGCTTTTTTAGGATCCGGTAACTACATTGCCGATTTGTTTTTGTTTTATGAGATACAGGGTAATTTTTTTAAAAACTTCTAAAAGTAATTTACCTAATAACTAAAAGGATTTATTTTAGAAAAAAGTTCGTTAAATATAAACTTATTTTTTTCGAGAATTTATTAAAATAATATTGCTAATTAAAATATTTAGTTTTTTTCTGTTTATTTGTTGATTGTTAAAAAATTATTAAACTTATTGCTAAATGCCAAAAGAACTTAAATTTTTTTTCTTGTTTTAGATAATAATTATTTATCTTTGGTGTGTGTACTTCTCTAATTTTCTATCAAAAACTCTTATAAATAAATAAACCCAATATTGTTCCATCTAAAAACTATACAAACTATGTGTACCTATAATTAAATTAATAATAAGTTGAAATCCGATATTTTTAGTAATTAATTATTAAATTAAATTATATACTTTGAATATTATATTCAAAGACGTGTACACTTATAAAAAAGCATTCTATAATAATAATAAAATAACCTACATATGGTGAACTCTAAAAGTAGTTTTATGGTTGCAATAAAAATAATAACATTTTTTAACGTACAGAATTGCGGTAGGCAGAGACGTGTGTGCTATTTTTTGCAACAATAATAATAGTTGTTGAACTGAATAATAATTATTTTGGAGTTATATAATCAGTTTTTATTATTGTTTTTAATATATTTGAAACCTAATTACTCCAATGATTGTTTGTCGTAATATGAGGTGATACTGTTAATACTGTCACAATTATGTATGTTTGAAAATTTTCAATAAGATATCGTGTACTCACAGACATACATTTAATAACTGATTCATATAAATAACCTAAGCAGAACGACCTGCCACTAGATGTTAGTAGATATTATTAAAAACTTAAAACCTTGAATATAGACCAAGACGTAAGTATTATCGAAGCAAAATAAAAACAGTTTTGTGGGTAGTATAATACTAATGGCCGTTTGCATCGCTTGGATTAGATGCTACTTAATCTAAGGTTCACCTTATCTCCAGAATTTGGTTTGCACGCGTTGACTTTTTGCCTAAAGCTTGGCTTCCAGTCGAACAAAGCTAAGCCTCAGAATTATTCGGCTTATCTTGGAAATCTAACCTTAAACCATTGAAAAAAATAATATATAACCTAAACGTCAGTCAAGTCCAAGTCAACCTAAACAGGAAAAATGGATTTATTAGAACTCATTGCTGATGACGATGAAGCCGACGAAATTAATTTGATTATTTTTGGTTTGCCTAGAAAAGTGTACAACAGGCCTGATTATTTTAACAGTTTTTTGACCAAAAACCGTTTTTATGTAGGTTCATTTTGGATGACGAATGAAAATGAAACGACAAAGCAATTAGGGGAGAAAAGATTCGGTGCAAAAGTTACTAAAAAAATTACCAGATTGACGCCGTTGTCAAACTTCTTGAAATCCTAGCTAAGTTTTGCGGGTATTGACCCGGTGCATTCCATTTTAATTTAAGGTGAGCTTAAGTATAAGGTTCGCCCTAGCTAATCTTTAACTTTAAGCAAGGCGGTGCAAACGGCCATCAGAGGATCATGTGATACCTTATTCGCCTTTTATACACTGTTAAAAGAAAAGAATCAAATTTAACTTTTTTTTTATGTCCCAAAAAGTCCATTCCCGTTTTTTTGTTAATTTAACTAAAACCGCTTCAGTCAATCAGTAACTCATAAAATATGTTAGTATTTTGACATTAATCTGATTTTATTGTGCAGTAAATATTACAACTTAATTAGTTAATTTAACACATTTTTTATGTTAGTATTGACTTATTTTATAAATCGTATTCCTAAAGCAACTGCAAAAAAAATTACATTAACTATTTGCGAAAAGTTACGTTGAAACAAATCTGCATAAATCGCTTTTAGTGTAAAATTTTAACTAAAAAAGATATTGATAATGACTATAAACTTAATCAAAGTTACTAGTATTTGATCCATTTGAACCGTAAAAGTATTGCATGTTAATTTTAGTTAGCTGTTATGTTAAAACGACTTCTAGAAAAGTTAGTTCTTAAAATCTGATTTTTACTAAACACAAAAGAGTTAAAATAACTATACATTTAAAGTTAAATTTGATTTATTTTAATTGATTATAATTTTTTTTGATTCTCACGTCCAGGATTTCTAACAGTGTAGGAGCACATTTTAAATTAATGCACGACAATGCTCCTCCGCACATAGCACAAATATAACGAGGCAATATTTAAACGATGTTGGCGTTCAAGTATTGGACTGGCTCTTAAGAAGTCCGGACCTGACCCCTATTGAACATGATATGTGGGATACACTAGGAAGAAGAGTTAGACAGGACTACGGCGAGTTTCAAACCTTGGTTGTGTTAGCACAGGCACTAACAAACGAGTGGCAGCACATACTCCAAGACGCGGTTGCTGCTTTAATTGAATCTATGCCTGAAAGGATAAGAGCTGTTATTCAGGCTCGGGGAGGAAATACTCGATTTTAATAAAATAATCTTAATGCTATTATTGCCTATGTTATTTTTTTATGTTTTGTTGCTAAAAAAGGATTATTTGCAATATTTCCATTAAACCTATGTTTTTCCTTTAATAATCCAGATATCGGTATGAATCAAAAAACAAGGTTCAGAAAAGATGGGACTTAAATATGTCGTACCAAGAAACATCAATCGGTTATTAAATTTTTCCACAGGATGTTCAGAAATTAAGCGTAAAGCGCAATTTTTTGTTCTACCCTGTATGTCAACATGTCCGTTTACACTGTTCGTAAAAACGATATCAGAACATGATAAAGACGACAGCATCTGCAACATGTCAAAAAATTATCGAACTGGGTAAAAAAACTTAAAAGTTATTTAAGATTGAATTGAAGCAACATTTTTTTCGTCCGGTTAATTTTGTGGTCCGTTGTATATACAGAGTGTCCTTAAATCATGAAGAAATTTGGATAAAGTTTCATTTACATATTTATGATTAACATTAAAAAATTTAGTTTGCCTTTAATCAATTTTTAAGTATCAGTATTATATTACTATTTTGTTGGCCCACCACTAGTATTTCTGTTGTTCTTCTGGTGTAAAAAGAGAAGTCAAACTTTTCAGGTAATTTATTTATTATGCTACATATTTTTGACAGCAAGCAAAAAACTTAATAGTGACTAACCGGAAGGTATGATTTTTGGCACAATACATTAATAATAAAGTAATCAAAAAGCTATTATAATAACGTGAATAAAATGCTTTAGATATCTGTATACTACATATATTAGAAAAGTAATTTTTTAAAGTGAAGAAGGAAATTACTGCATTAAAATATGATTTTTTAAATTTGGTTACAATATTAGCTTCTTACTCGAAAATACATAGGCATTTATATTTAATATCCTTTGAATAAATGAGAAACCCACAGGGAAATTATATAGTTTTCCTTAGCAGTTAAGTGCTGACACAGTTAAAAATGATGCTTGAAATTTGAAAGCCAATTTCTAATTTAGTGTAAAAAAAAGTACTATAAAATTTACCTATTTTGGTTGGTATCGCAAAACCTTGCAGCTTAAAAGTAGTATTATTTTATTATTTAACTCGTGGGTTCACCGTATGAAATACTATTTCTGGTATTTCGCAACTATAGTAATTTATTTGTACTTATTTCTTTTACACATACATAACCTTAGGACAAAACATAGGAAGTCTCATAAATTAATTACTAAATAAAGCACAGAACGAAATAAGGGAATTCGATAGGCAGCACTCGTAACAACTAACGAAAACTTATATTATGCGATTCTGTATGGTGTTTTCCAATAAAATAAATAAATAAATAAATGAATAAATTAATAAATAATGCCTTTATTTTACCAAGGGGAGAAAAAAAATTACAAAACAACAAGAAAAATAAGAATTTTTATAATTTTTTATTCTATTTGCTGCAGCATGGCGCAGTCTAGCTGAAAATAGCTACTCTACTGAACCGCACATGAAAACAACTTTAAAAAAAATATTATCATCAACTACTAATTTAAAACTATAAATTATAAGCAGAACAATACCAAAGTAACATAAATGCTAATGAGAAAACTTTTGACTAAATATGTTAAAAGAAAAATCGAACATTTTAGTATATTAGTTTTTAAAGAACCCAGCAAATTAAAATGCAAAATTACTTACTTTGTACTCCCAAAAGAAATTGTTTATATCTCTTTTTAAATAGTGCACCATTAGAGACAGAAGTTAATTCTCCAGGCAAAGAATTATAAGAAACGACAGCATTATAAGTAAAAGACCTCTGAAATAAGGCACTCTGATGGTGAGGTAAAGTTAACTTATCCCCATAGCGAATGTTAACATTATGACCATTAGAGCGAGGAGTTATTCGTTCACAACGAGTGGTGGGAGAGTCAGGTTCATTTAAAATTTTATACATAAAACTATTAAAATGCAGAAGCCTACGGTTATCCATCTTTAGCCAATTTAGTTCCGAGAATGTATGCGAAATATGGTCATATTTCCTAAGACCATAAATAATAAACCTTGCGCAAGCGTTCTGAACTTTTTGAATACGAGACTAACCAATATCGTCTATACAATAACCATAAACAAAATCGTAATATTTAAAGTTTGAAAGTAGGGTAGAGCGGGGTTAGTTGAGCCGCGGGGCTATTTGAGCCACCGGGCCTACTACATGAGTGGAGCAGTGTAATATTAAAACCAGCATTGCGCAGGATGCAGTACGTCTTGTACATTAAAATTTTAGTCGGTATTCAGCATTCGCTGCGAGAGGGCGGTCGTTCTATTTGGTATTTCACGCCAAAAGTAAAATATTGTTTTTCAAGGCATTTGTGGTCGTAGACCGACAATTTGGGGGATACAGATAAAAGGTAAGCTAATTATTAATTATTACACAATTGCTCTCGTGGTTTCCTAGTTTGAGAGATGAACTTTATACGACATTTTTGATATTAAATAATAACATCTGAAATCCGTGGTGGGGTTAGTTGAGCCAAACTTTACGGGGTCAGTTGAGCAATGGCTCAACTAGCCACGCATCCATGAATTTGATATGCCATCTACATCTACGTGTAGTGTGTTTGTTTTACCAGAAATATGGCGACCATTACCAAAAGCAGGTCCTACGAAGAGGCAAACACAGAGAAGGAAACGCTCTTCTGCAAGCCTTACTGACACTCCTGAAAAACAGGCATTGGCATTGGAGCAGAGCAAACGGAAGAAAAAAGTAAAGTCGATGCGATTAAAGAGAAGGCTGTGAAAAAGGCCGTTTTCACAAATTCAACCCTACCAAGAAAGTCGATCCTTCTTACAAGAATCAAAAAGAACAACAAAAATGTTCATCTTCGTATTCAGATGATGAAAATACTTTAGACGCCATAGCACGAACACAACAAGCATTGGAGAAGAATGCCTTAGAGGAAAAGAAGAAAAGTAATAACCGCTCTACATCAGAGACTTCTGATTCAGAATCAGAAGAAGATGAATATTTCTGTCTTGCGTGTTTAGAAAAATTCTTAGATAGCATTCCGGGTAAAGAGGTACAATATTCTTATTGCAAAAACTGGGCCTATTCAAAATGCACTCCCAATGGTAGTTTTTATTATGTTTGTATAAATTGTGAAAGTGATTAGAGTAATAGTTAATCGTTCTTGTTTACTTAATAAAGGATATGATTTTGTTTTTATGTTATTTTAATTTCCCAATACTATGTTTGGACTATATCGTATGGTAAGTCTACCGGTACAACTTACCCCATATATTGGCACAACTTGCCCCAAGTGTGGGGATAGTTGAGCCAGTAGAACACTACTATAGTAAGTGTATTCTTGCCCTGAAACTAAAGTATTTTTGACAATTTATTGATATAATTAGGTCAGCAAATAACCAAAGAAATATTTGATAAACATATTTGTACTAAATGTTAAGCAAATGCGGAACAATCAGGTTATTACCAAAAACTGGCTTAACTAGCCCCGCTCTACCCTACTAGTGATTCGCAAAGCATCTTTTTTAATTTAACGTTTAGAATATGCCTGTTAATATAAAAAAAATTTAAAGCGAGATAAAATCTCTGAAATAGTTATTTTAAATGGTCTCGAAACCGTAATTCACTATCTAAAACTATTCACAAATGTCTTGTAGAATCAACTACCGTAAGCCTAATTTTATTTTTAAAGCCACCTTTGCTGCGACGACTTTATCCCATCAAATAATTTTTTTAATTCCTGTTGGCCTCTAAAATAGGTACCCATATCCTCTTTCTATTTCGTCTGCAAAATAACATCCCTTGAGTTTATCTTTAAAATCGCTGAACATAATGATATATAACTGTTTTACCTTAAATGGTATTAGAAAAAGAGGGTTGTACTAGACAGATGACGAAGTGATATTCCATAAGTGTTAAATAATTATTAAATTAATTTTGGTATAGAACTATAAAAATCACAGACGTTCTGAATAATAATATACTATTATTCAATGTTTAGACATCTACTATTATTGCCGGCACGTCGAGTTTACATCACGAGGAGCGGAGCGACGAGGGATTTAAGACGCGAGGGCTATAAGCTGTAGTGTTGCCGCCGAGACGAGAGAGATATTTTCTCTCGAATAAAGCTCCGAGACGAGACGAGAGAAGTACCCTCTCTCGTCGAGAAATTCTCGTCTCTTTAGACCAAAAAACGTTACTTTTTTGAGCTTTTTTAAATCTTCTTAAATTCCTCTTTGCAAAAATATAGATAATGTCTATATTTGGACCAGCGGTTTTCGAGTTATTTAACTGCAAATAGTTTCATCTAGTTAGCTGTGCCTGGCCATTCAGAATAATTATTATGATGTTTTATCGCTGGATAAAATTATTTGCAGTCAAATAACTCGAAAAGCGTCGGTCCAAATATGGATATTATATATTTTTGATAAGAGGAATTTAAGAAGATTTTAAAAATCTCATAATAGACTGAGAGGGTGTCCCAAAAAATATATTGTTTAAATTTTCAGATTCTACATAAATTTATAATTACTTTTATTAAATGCATTATTAGTCTATAGTTAATAGTTTCCAAGATATTGACTTTTGAAAAATTATATTTTTGAGTTTCGGCAGCCTATAGCTTTTTGACAGTACAGGGGTTTTCCGTATATTTTGGAGCACCCCTGGAGCTTTTATTTGAAGACCTAGAAAAAACTTTAAATTACCAAAGTTGCATGATTTCTCCTGAACTGCCAGAATTTGTTATCGGACAAAACAAACGAACATCGTAAATTTGTTTAATAATGCCAATGTCGATTTTTTAAAATGGAACACCCTGTATTTTTTTTTTTAACTCCTCGCTCTTTTCTGATTCCAAATATGTATATATATTATATGTTTACTTTATTCGTTTAGGCAAAATTTCATTTCAAAATATTGCGGATTAGAAAATCTATATTGGTGTGAGGAAAACATGCTAGAACATAATGCTTATTCAGTAACAATAATAAATATAAATAATGATAATAATTTATGAAACAATATTATGGTTTCAATATCCACCACGACTGTCATAGCATTTTTGAATATTATCTTGCCATTTTCGTAAAGCGTTTGTTACAAAAACCAAATTTTCCCTTTTAAGTAGAGGTTCTATTCCCAGAGGATTTCCTGATATGCTACACCGATAGGTCGCGCATGGCCGGAACGGAATCCTCGGGAGCCAGAGTATATATTGAAAAGACTGACACCCGAGAGAGCTACCCACTAGGACGGCTTGCAACAGTCTTTCAAGCAGAGGTGTTTGCTATCTTAATGACGGCCAGCATGGCAGAGGTCAGGGACTGCGAAGAGCGTGCAGTATATGTATGCTCCGACAGCCAAGCTGCCCTAAAAGCCATCTGTAAACCAAGAGTCACAACCAACCTCGTCAGCGAATGCGTCGATGCACTGGAGATACTCTCGAGGATGAAAGAGGTAAATCTGGTCTGGGTCCCCGGACACCAAGGGGTTCAGGGTAACGAGATGGCAGATGAACTCGCCAGACGTGGAGCTGAGACCCCATTCCTTGGACCAGAACCGGCTATAGGAATAACAAAAAAGCAGGTAGGATCTGCACTCAATGAGTGGGCTGAACGCCGCTCTAAGAAGCAATGGCGGACGATCCAAGGGTGCAGACAAGCTAAGGACTTTATAGCTTGGCCGAGCAAGGCTAAGCTAGATTGGATTCTAAATAGAAGACGATGTGTCCTAAATCCCTTGATTGGGATACTGACAGGATACTGCAAGCTGAGGAAGCACTGATTGGTGTCGAAGACGACCCAATCTGTGCCGGATGCCTGGAGAAGGAAGAGACTCCGCTGCATTTCCTGGGTACCTGCGAGGCCCTGGGACGACTCAGGCACCAGGTCCTGGGATCAGCGGCTCTCCAGAAGGAAGAAATCACGGCCCTGGCCTGGAGCGACATACTCAACTTCATAAAGAGGTCGGGACGCTTTGGCGGGGGCCAAGGTAGTGTGATTGGGGGAAGACTCTGGGGTAGGCAAAAAGGATCGCGGTTGGTCTACTTGCCAGGTTTTCGGAACCTCCCCTCAATTACTACTACTACTACTTCCCTTTTAAGTAGTAAAACTTCTTGTTCTATTTTTTGACGAAGAATATTTGTGTTTTCTGGCCTCATAATCATAATCATCATCATCATAATAAATTTAATTTTTCAAATAGCCCCATAAAAATAGATCTAGAGGTGTTAGGTCTGGGCTATTTGCGGGCCACCTAATCGGACCATTTCTACCAATCCAGAGATTATAATGATTATTTAAATATGCAACCACAGATTGAAGGTTGTGTGGAGGTGCCCCATCTTGTTGCCAAATTAGCTCTTGCCGATTTGGGATGTTTTGCAATTTATGCTCAATTTCATGTTCTAAAAAGTTTCTATATCGATCCCCATTAAGAGTTCCTTCAGATATAATAGGCCTCCTGCCTCCCAATATTCCGCACCAAACATTTAATGACTGTCGGCCTTGTACCTTAACAACTTGATATTGGTGAGTATTTTCTATTGACCAATACCGCTTATTCTTCCTATTGAACATGCCAGATGTTGTAAAAGAAGCCTAATCTGTAAATATGATTTTATTTGTCAAACCTGCATCCTCTCTCATAAGACGTAAAATTTCGGCACAAAATTGAAATCTTTGACGAATGTGGTCTTCCGTGAGACCTTGCACTGGCGTAACTCTATATGGAAAATACTTATGCTTTATTAACACACTGTAAATTTTTTTCCAGGATTTTTGAAAATGCGTTGCTGCTTTTGGTATGGAACGAAATGGATTTTCTAAAACTAAAATGGGAAATTAAAAAACATTTGTAAACAATTAAAAACTCTAATATAACTTACCTACAAAATATAACAATATGTCTAAATCATCTTCACTTTCTGACACAGTTCGTTTTTTTTCTTTCAAGAGACTTGCTTTCCCGAAATTGACTAACTATATTCCTTATTGTGTTAATGGACGGCGTTTGTATATTTGGAAATGAGCGTCTGTATAGCAAGAGTATTCTTGCCGTGTCGTTTTATTAATGTTGTTGTGATTCGCATAATCGTATTACATCGAATTTTTCATCTTTAGAGTAACCCATTATAACAAGACAAGACCATTGTATGAAATATTATTTTTTAGACATAAGTCAGTTGCCATAATCGATTAATAACAACCAAATTGTTTCTCAGGGCAATCTAGATTTTCTAATACGCAATATTTTGAAATGAAATTTTGCCTAAACGACTAAAGTAAACATATAATATATATACATATTTGGAATCGGAGAAGAGTAAGGAGTTAAAAAAAAAAATTAATATACAGGGTGTTCCATTTAAAAAAATCGACATTGGCATTATTAAACAAATTTACGATGTTCATTTGTTTTGTCCGATAACAAATTCTGGCAGTTCAGGAGAAATTATGCAACTTTGGTAATTTAAAGTTTTTTCTAGGTCTTCAAATAAAAGCTCCAGGAGTGCTCCAAAATATACGGAAAAACCCTGTACATCTAAGAGCAAAATGGCGCATATGTCTATATCTTTCTATTTTCACTATCTTCCCAAATCAATCAAACTTCCGGCTAAACCGGATGTAACTCGAAAGCAGGAAATATAGTTCTGCGGGTTCAACCGGAAGGTGATTTTTTTGGGAAGATAATAAAAATGGAAGATAGGGACATGTGAGCCGTTTTGCTCTAAGACGTACTGTTAGATCTGTCGAAACTCAAAAATGACATTTTTTAAAAGTCAATATCTTGGAAATGGAAATTTCTTACCGTGCTGGTGTTTTGGAGCACCCTGTATAGACAAAAATAATTTTATAAGAGGCACCTCTTAACCCTTAATAGGCTTCGTCAAAAGTTTTCCGCTATCTTAGTGGTACAGGAGCTATAATATTGACCTTTGTCGCACTAATGGGCCACCCTGTAGTAAATACCAAGCAAAGTTTTAACGCATTTAGGGTAGGTTCTGTCTTATTTGACATATATTGCACACAATTTATGTCTAATATGATAGAACCTAACCTAAACGCGTTAAAATTTTGCGTGGTTTTTACTATATTTGGTTTAAATCACGAGAGAAGCGAGACGAGACGAGAGACCCATTTTATCTCGTCTCGCGGCAACACTAATAAGCTGTCTAAACCGTGGTTAATATAATTTTTTTCCACTATTAACACATTTACAGTACACTTATTATTACAGTTTTATTAATAAAAATGTTAGGTACCTATCTAAAAGATTTCTTTCAGTCATCAGGAAGCTGATGCGGATAGGTTCCGCGGAACACGTGTGGTACCACAACGGTCCTACAGGACTACGTGTGACTGTTTGGTCAATGCCAGAGGTCTGCCACTCTAACCTAACCTAACCTAAAAGATTGCTTCTGTAATTTTTTTTAATCAAGTTATCTGCCATCTTTCATGTTATCGTTGCAAAATCAAAAAATCTAGTTACCTTCTTTCAAATAGATTGTTCTCATTATTAACAACGGTCAATAATCATAATTGACAAGGTAGAGAAAAATATTTCTAAGGTTAATAATTGGTCACTAATGGCTCTTTTATAGGCTAGTAATGAAAAAATAAAAATTATATTGACCGCATAAAATTACGTTTTCGTAAAGCTTCTGTTACGGTGTTTCTTGTAAATTTAACGTAGCCGAGAATTCCCCATTCTTTTAGTTTAAAGAAAGTGAAAGTGCATGGATAATATGGCACCCCATGGTAGTTTTATGCTACTACTACTACCTGTAATAAATCTTGACAATTAAAATAAATATTCGATATACATATTTTTGATGCTTGCAAATTCACTATACAGGGTGGCGCACCGAAAACTTTCCACACAGGTTTATTTTCTTGTTAATAAATAAATCAAAATTCGCTCGAACACGGGAACCTTAGTTCTCAGGGGGACATATTTTTTTGCTATTTTTACTCCCCTCCCCCTGCTGGAATCCCTACGACGGGGTGGCTTCCACCCTTAAAATCTTAAATGGAAAGGGGGGTCGAGTGATACCTTATTTTAAAGGGAATTGAATTGCTTTCCAAACGCGACCTTACTCGTTTAAATCGAGTGAATAGTTGAAATGTCCACCTTCAACCTCCATGCAATTGTAAAGGCACTGTTTAAAATGTTCGCGAACATTATGGAGCATTGCGGGAGGTATTTGTCGGCACTCGTATACTATTCGTTGTCGCAAGTCTTTCAAAGAATTGGGTTGCATAAATTTTAGACTTTAAATGTCCCCACAAAAAAAGTCCAGTTGCGTCAGATCAGGAGATCTTGCAGGCCATTCAATAGAACCTCTTCTTCCAATCCATTTTCCTGAAAAATTTTCATCCAGAAACTGTCTAACAGGGAACGCATAATGCGTGCTTCTATGGCATTCGTTAAAGCAGGGTTAAAGGTGGTTTCCAACAGGTTCAGGTAAATTTCACCTGTTAAATTTCTAGGTATAAAATACGGCCCAATAATACGGTCCCCAAAAATTCCAGCCCACACATTTAATTTTTCGGGATGTTGAGTATGTACTTCTTTAAAAATTCTAGGGTTGGAATCCGACCAATACCTGCAATTCTGTCGTTTGACAGTAGGTACCGTGAAGAAAAAAAGTACATTCATCGGAGAAACAAATGTTAAAAATAATTGTAGATCATTTCACTAATTAACTCGCAAAATTGCAAACGGTAATCGTCATCTTCTTCATTAAGTTCATGAACCAGTTTTATTTTATAGGGATGTAACTTATGCGTTTTTAAAGAACGCTGAATCGTTCTACGCGAAACAATCGATACATCTGATACTTTCCTCGTGCTAAGTGTGGGATCGATGGGTCATGTACTTCTTTAAAAATTCTAGGGTTGGAATCCGACCAATACCTGCAATTCTGTCGTTTGACAGTAGGTACCGTGAAGAAAAAAAGTGCAATCATCGGAGAAACAAATGTTAAAAATAAATTGTAGATTGCGAATGATCATTTCACTAATTAACTCGCAAAATTGCAAACGGTAATCGTCATCTTCTTCATTAAGTTCATGAACCAGTTTTATTTTATAGGGATGTAACTTATGCGTTTTTAAAGAACGCTGAATCGTTCTACGCGAAACAATCGATACATCTAATACTTTCCTCGTGCTAAGTGTGGGATCGATGTCAATAAGACCCAAAACTGCAACTTCTACAGCTTCATTTCTTACAGGATTTTCAACAATCCTTTTTTTTTTTAGCACTGATCCTATTTCACGAAATTTTGCCACTAATTGTAGCACGTAAATATGAGGCAAGTGTGCATTTAGATGCAATGCATTATAACACAGGTCGGCAGCTCGAGGACAATCGTTACTTCTAGAGAAAAGTGAAATAATTTCAACCCTTTCTTGAAGAGTATACGTCATTTTAATCAGTTATTGAAAACAATGAAATGTAAAGCAAAATGAATTTTTATTCTTACTATGAATTTTTCCACTGAACAAGTGGAATTTCAAATCCCTTTTGTTAAAAGTGTATCCTTTTTTACGTATTTTATACCATTTAATTTGTTTACACTTAAGCACAAATTTGTGTACCATTTAATCTCTCGAATCCTTGGTACTCAACCAAATTCAGGGCCGTGGCCAGAAATTTTTTTCGTGGGGGGGGTTTAAATTACTTTAATTCCTTTTAAAATAAGGTATCACTCGAGGGGTAAACACCTGTGGATTTCTGGTGTATACCCATGTGGATTTCCGTAGATTTCTATGGATGTCCGTGGATTTCTATGGATGTCTACGGATGTCCGTGGATTTCTATGGATGTCTCTACGGATGTCCGTGGATTTCAATGGATGCCGATGAATTTAATGTATGTCGACTTGGCAACCGCGCTTCTTTTGATGGATATTTACGCTTTGACAGTGATGCCAGATTGACGAAATTCTTAATAATTTTAGACTTTTTTTACATTTATAGGAAATTTTGCGTATGTTTTAGGCATTTTTCGAGCATGTATCTGCGAGCTATTCCAGAGAACAAAAATAACAACTGCCATTTAGAAATTAAGATGTTCCTGTAATTAAATTAATGTTTTGGATATCCCCCGGTGGCGTAGGTACAGTTTATTTCTATATGCTCGATAAACTTGAAAATTTTTATTAAGTATACTTGCCATTACTGCGCTCCGCTTTAATCTATGCCCAAAGTATGTGAACTTACACTATTATAAATTAAAGTGTGTGTGAACTAAGTACGGCTGTTTTTTCAGCTTTTCAGCAACTTTAAACTTGACTTAAGTAGAAAATATGTTGGTACCAATCCCAATTAAAACAAAATTTTAAAAGTGCTTGAGACCCTAATTTAAAAGAAATTCGCAAAATACAAAATTAATTTTTAATATTAGAATTCCCTCGATTTATACTGCGATATGAATTCTGTAATTCGATACATAAATGCGAGTTGGTTGGATTTACTTTAATATTAGTAGACGGTTTACCTCAAACAGACGCGTTTCTTGCTACATCTGCGAAAGTAATTCAAGGTTACTTTTTGACAACTCCTAAATCGAATTACGCCTATGTAGTAATGGCTTAGCCTTTGTCAGATACTGCACCACAATATTATCTGGCTGTTTTCGGAACAGATAATAAGTTCAATTCAAACAATGCCGCAAAAAGATGGAACCACATCAAAGAAAACCTGAAAAGTCGGGCTATAATCTTAGTAGGTTTTTCCAGTGACGGTGACACTCGTCTGTTAAAAACAATGCGTCAACAAGCTTTGGCTCCCTCACAGACTAATACCAAAAAACGTAAGTGGGAATGGTATCAAGCAGGATACAACAATATGATTTTTCTTATGTGTCCTATGTACAGGATACTGTACATATCGGGACAAAACTTTGCACAAGATTCCTTAATTCTAAGGTCACTTTAACATTAGGATCATTTACTGTGAGGCTAGAACATTAGGAGCAGGTAATTGCTGAATTCTCAAAAGATAAACATTCGTTAACAGTCTCAGATTTAAAAGCGGAAGATAAAATGAGTTCTGTGTTCTGAACCAGGAATTCAATTACTCGAGAGTATTCCTGGAAGTGAAGGTACACAAGTATATCTTAAGATAATGCAATTTGCTCTAGCAGCTTTTTTGGAAGCTGCCTTAAGATGTAAAAGAACGGCTTTACAAATTATAGTTTTGTGTATTTTGCTTACGTATTTGGCGCAAATGGCTAGTAGATCATCCATCTCTTAAAACTTTCTTACTTCAAATTGTTATCTTTCTATTAAATTAAATGCACATGCTCTCATCAATGTATATGTCGTAGGCTGATAGCGAAATCCGTCATTTCATGAAAAGCCTAGTCATATCATGAAGCGTGGCTAAAAGGCATATTGCAACTGGTTTGTTCGTTGTTCCCCAGAGCATTTTTTTCAATTTTTTCAACTAATATCATTTTATAAAAATAAAATTTAAATTAAATTTAAAAAAAATGCTCTGGGGAACAACGAACAAACCAGTTGCCAATATACCTTTTAGCGTGCAGCATGATATGACTAGGCTTTTCATGAAATGACGGATTTCACTCTCAGCCTACGACATAATATACAAATTTATAAGTTTTCATGGATGTCCGTGGATTTCCAAAGATGTCTATGGATCTCTATGGATTTTCGTGGATGTCTGTGGATGTCCGTACATTTCAGTGGATGTCTCTGGATTTCTGTGGATGCCTCTGGATTTCTGTGGATGTCTCTGGATTTCTGTGGATTTCCGTGGATTTCTGTGGATTTCTATCACAAAATTGGATTTCTGGTGTACACATTTACCCCTCGGTAGCACTCGACCCCCCTTTCCATTTAAGATTTCAAGGGTGGAAGCCACCCCGTCGTAGGTATTCCAGCAGAAGGGGGGGGGGGGGAGGGTAAAAGTAGCCAAAAAATATGTTCCCCTGAGAACTAAGTTTTCCGTGTTCAAGCGAATTTTGATTTATTTATTAACAAGAAAATAAACCTGGGTGGAAAGTTTTCGGTGCGCCACCCTGTATATAAAAATAGACGTGTAAAAAAAATCGTATGTATTTATGAGTTAAACTGCGAGGAAGTTAATATTCGTGTCAATTGAGAACTGTATATTATTATATACACTGAAAAACAAATCTTTTGAAACCAGTTAAAAGCAATTTTTTATAATCCCTGCACGATCACTTTGGATATGGCGAACCTAATATTTCGTCAGTGGAAATTTTGTATTTTCTTGACTGAAATATAACTCAGTTTAGTATCTTATTACAACGACATATTATCACTCAACAAGGCCAATTATATCATTACCATAGCAATATTTCTATAAATCAAAGTAAATCATTACTTACTTAAAACAAGAAGTGGACAAATGACAAATATGTTAAATTAAGAGTGTGACAACCTTGCCCTTAGTACAATTTTTCTTGTGTTAAAATATCGTTACTTCGTAACAAATCATAATATTTAAGTATACGCCAGATTTGTTAAATTTAGTCTGCGGCGGACTTACCTTTACATTCTGTAATTATGGGTTATTTCAAAAGAATAAAAACGCTTGATGGGAATTTTAAATGTTTCAGTTCAAGAGTGAAAAGAAATAATGTTTACAAATAGAACAAAAAATTATATAAGTTAGGCCATAATTTTGTGTGTGGAATAACTAAAACGATATGAACGATTAAACATTTATTTTCATACATAAAATTAATTTGGTAACCTTTTATCTTTTCTATATCACCATATTATACTATATGTACTAACATTGCCGCATTTGATTCTGATGCCAAAGGCATCCACTGAGACCGAAACACATATTTGCTCTGTGCTTTTTGTAGGTACAAATGCTGGGAGTATTCATGTGCAACAAACTGTACTGCTATTCTTGAATCTAAAAATACATAGATTTTTAGAAATATAATGTGGGTGGCTAGTTTATCTTGGGCCTTATCTCAAAAACGGGTACATGTAAATTGGTTCCCAAGTTAACGAGGGTTAAAAAATATGTGTAAATTGGTTCCCGCAATTTTTGTTTACTTTATCGTTATATGTAAATTGATTCCCCGGTACTAAAGTTAAAATTGGTTATCAGGCAATGAAACAAATTGTTATTATTATATTTAATTCTTTTATTTATTTTTAATTTTGGCATGTGTACAATCCTACATACAGTGAGGACCTAAAATCCGTCCCCCCCCTCTAACTTCTAAACCGTTCGGTATATTTTAATGAAATTTTGAACGATAATATTTGAGCAAGTCTTGCACTTTTTGACATACCAATGACAGCTTTAAATGTCAAGATGACAGCTGGGTCCGCTTTTGGAATATTTTTTTAAATGGAAAGGGGGTTCCAATGGTACCTCATTTTGAAGGTCTTTTAATGCTTAAAACATTCTCCAATTTAAAAAACATTTGGTTCAGTATTTTCTAAACAGGAATCAATAATATCGGTTTCTACATTATGACTACCACTGTTTATAACACACTTTTTTTACCTATTTGTCTATTGATTGTTGCTGTCATTCTGTTTTTAAATGTCTGATTGACAGAAAATATTTTTACCTCGAAATTGTCTTAAATGGCTCGTTCTTTAGAAGATAAATTTGAAGCGATTATTATTTTTGGCGAAGCTAACCAAAATTACCATGCTGCTGTTCGTATGTTTAATGAACGATATCCGGAACGCCAAATATGCAGAAAATTTTTGCGAAAACTTAAAATTTCAAGAAACTGGTTCGGTTAAAGACGCACCAAGGTCTGGAAGGCCAAAAATCGTGGAAGATGTGAAAGTCCAAGTTTTAGCTGAAATGGTTGTTACTCCCCAACAGCCAACGAAACACGTGGCTGAGGCATGTAATGTTTCTCGTAGTTCTGTCAAAAGAATTTTGAAAAGCCATAAATTTCACCCATATAAAATGAAAATTATACACGAACTAACAGAAGATGATCCAGATAGACGACTAGAATTTTGCGAAATTATGTCAGAAAGAATCGTAAGGAATAATAACTATTTGCGGAATATCTGTTTTAGCGACGAAAGTACTTTTTTCTTACATGGACGAGTTAATACCCAAAACTGTAGGTACTGGAGTGGTGAAAACCCTCATGTTTTTCGGGAGGGACACACACAGTTTCCCCAGAAAGTAAATGTTTGGGCAGGCATTTTGGGTAAGTAATCACATTATAGGTCCCATTTTTCTGGAATATAATCTTAAGGGCCCCAGGTACCTGGATATGTTGCAACATACAATTACTCCACTTATTAATGATGTTGTTGCCCAAAACCCACATGAGTTTCAAGAGGTTTTATTTCAACAAGATGGTGCCCCGCCACACTATTTTAGGCAAGTCAGAAATGACCTAGACGAATCTTATGAAAATAGGTGGATTGGTCGTCGAGGTCCGACAGAATGGCCACCAGCTAGATCGCCAGACCTAACGCCTCTAGATTTTTTTCTTTGGGGATACGTTAAAACTGAGGTTTATAAAACGGCTCCAGGCTAATTAGAAGAACTTAGGCAACAAATTACAGATGTTTGTTCAAGGATAACGCCACAGGTGCTTCACAATGTCCGAGAGAAATTTACTAATAGAACATTTATTTGCCAAGAGGTCCATGGCGGTCATTTTCAACAATTGTTGAAGTAACCACTGTTTTGTAGATGTGTCCCTTTATTTTTTGTTTAAAATACTTATAATTAATAAATTTCATTTCATACTAAACCAAATGTTTTTTAAATTGGAGAATGTTTTAAGCATTAAAATACCTTCAAAATGAGGTACCATTGGAACACCCTTTCCATTTAAAAAAATATTCCAAAAGCGGACCCGGCTGTCATCTTGACATTTAAAGCTGTCATTGGTATGTCAAAAAGTGCAAGACTTGCTCAAATATTATCGTTCAAAATTTCATTAAAATATACCGAACGGTTTAGAAGTTAGAGGGGGGGAGGGACTTAAGGTCCTCACTGTATAATACATTATCATGCGATGTTTGCCTCGTCCGGATGGTCGAAAGTTTCCTCTATGTTTTTCGGCAAACTTGGTTGCATTTTTCTACGAGCGTTATAAACATTTCTTCTGACGCAAGCAACATCAGATGTAGTAACAGTTGAGGGTAGGTTTTCTTGCAGTACCCTGCGAATAGTCTTGGCCGGCTTTTCAGATAGGTCATCCACAGCTTTTCTTTTGCAGGCGGAATTGATAATTTGCCGGTTTAAGCCCTTCATATCTGCGTCATGGGAATGTTCTTGTATGTGCTTTGTAATTGTTATATTGTTATCACTTTCGCCCAACGTAAGGACGAATGATGTGCATTTTCTATTAGTGCAAGTCCACCGCTTTTCACCACTTTTCAAAAGCTTTTGAAACCCATACTTGCGTAGTTATTAATAGCTAACAACTGTTTTCCTCGTTCACTCAAAATTATCTATAAATAATATTAGAATAATTCACAACTCAACAACTTCAAACGCAAGTGACAACAGCAGAGTATATAGAAACACAAAATATGTATAAGGGACGACCTAGATAAGTACTTCCAGGTAATTAAATTATACTGAGGATCAATTTAACTATTAATAAGAGCAACCTTTTATTTAATACCTGCTGGGAACCAATTTACCAACACCCTCAGAAACTGTAGGAGACTTATAAAAAACTTATAAAAAAGTCTGCTTGTTTCTAATAATTATTTTATTATTACTTATTTTATTTTTATAATACATCCACAGGATTATATAGTTTGAAAGATTTACTTTTTAGAGTTAAAATATTTTTAAATAAAAAATTAGCTTTTAATAAGTACGTAGTAACAACATTAAGGGCAGCAGTAATTACTTTTTCATAAGATTTAAATAATAATTTACCTTTAAATTTTCGCCATAACTGGTCTTATCCAAATTTTGTAAAATTATCTCTCATATTATTTTAGTCCGATACACTTTATGTAAACATTTACTAACCCGTCCACACGGCTCTCAGAAAAAAAAATGGTTTTTACCAAAACCAACCATTCGACTTTTGCATACCTACAGAGACGAACATGTTTAACCCCTCTTCGGTCCGCAGATTTCATTCACTTAAGAAATATTTATATGAAAATGTCCCGAAAAATACTGTACAATCCATTGTTTCCTGTATTACCTTACTCTTTTTTTCAGATAGAACAGTTTTCATATGGGAAGCCAAGGATCTGTTAAACAAAGACAGAAAATCTTTACGTATTAACGTCGAATTTGACTATGCAACCCACGTGAAATGGAGCCCCGATTGTAAAGCCTTCATCATACACAGATTTAACGAGAACTGCCTGGAGGTATATAAGGTGGATAAGAAAAAAGATGGATGGTTAATGGCGTCTAAAGCAATCACTTTTCCTAATGTGAGTAAAAATTATAAGCCCATTATGGCGTTTTTATTTTTTTTTATTTTTTGCAAATTTTATTCAATACAATTAATGCCTTCATTTAAAGAAATATTTGTTAAACATAAATTTTTCGATTTACTTTTGTTTTGGAAAATTAAGATATTTAGAGATATGATAGAGGGATAAATTGATTTAACTGCACACCCTACATGTATTCCTTTAAAATTGAGAATATCATTATTACAAATGATTCGGCTCCTGCACTGTGCTTGTTTTGTTGTAAGAATGTACCTAAAATTAATACTTTTGTACAATATTACTCTACCTGATAATTCAAACATTTATTGAATGGATTTAATGAACTATTTTTGTGCTTTGTTTTATGGAACTGAATTAAAAATTGTAATAAAAATTATTTCCAACTGACTGGAATATAAAGTGGCCTCATAAAAAATGGCAAGAACATGCATTTAAATAACAAAATGATCGGAAGGAAAATGGTGTATCAACGTGACATAACAGTTACCGACAAGTATCGAAGATTCAAGTCGCATAAGTCAAATTCATATTATACTTTTATATAATATTGAAATTTTTACTTTACATTTTATACCTTAGTTTTCATTGCTAAAAATATCTTTGAAATAAAGATAAGTGATGCCTTAAAACATTAAAAAGTTCTCTATTCCGGGTTTCGCGATAGTACACAGCAGAGCCTTTGGTTAAAAGATCGCTTAAATAAATTGGGATACCAGACGAATCAATACGAAACACAAACCTAGTCAAGTGTTGCTCGAAGCGCTCTTTGATGTTAAGCCATCCAAAATAGGTAAGACTGGGAGTGATGTGATCAAAAGCTATAAACAGATCTTAACCAGGCGTTCTGCATTTTTTGTAGCCTTTTTTTATCTTCTTAATCTTAACATAGTATAAAACAAAGTCGCTGTCGCCCGTCTGTCCCCTTTCATATGTGCTTAAATCTTTAAAACTACGCAACGGATTTTGAAGCGCTTTTTTTAAATAGATATAGTGATTCAAGAGGAAGGTTTTTATGTATAATACATGCATAATATTGTAGAGAAACACTGATAAATTTAGAGGTTTGTTCGGGTTTGTATTTATAAATCTTGACGTGATGGTGAACTCGCCTTATTATCTCAGAGAAAGCGCTGCAACGCAGGCCGGGTACACGCTAGTTTTGTAATAAATCAGACCAATAAACTACGTCACAGTAAGTTAGGTTAGATAAAAGAAGAAAGTCAGTTATCATTAGCTTTAGTTTAGGGCTCAAGATATCTCGGTGAATGTAGCGAAGTCGCAATTTGTAAAATTACTATTTAATTAAAATGGAAACTTGAATGTTCAATGCAAGATCTCACAGACAAATGCAAATGTATTTTTGTTGTTTACAAAATTAACAAAGTAATAATATACCTACAGAAAGAAAAAGAAAACATGCGTGTATTCTGAGAATTCACATAACCGAAGAGGTGGAACCAGGCTTCATTCGAAAAATATGTCAGGTCTAATAAATCATTTCTTTCCCATAAATTTTGGGTAAACCATTGAGAGTAATTCCTGCGTCTTTCAAAATCTGCACCTTGTATTTCTTGGAATACTTGCACTTTATAAGGAAATAAATTTAGCTGCTTCTTAAGAATAGTCCTGCATGTTCCATAAGATCTTCCCACTTCTTGGGACAGGCGTCTTATACAAGTTGTTGGCGTATTTTGCATTATTTCACGAACGTTTGCAACAAGTTCTTCTGTTCTTACAGTTGGTCTTCTTGCTCCTTTTTTGTGTTGTATAGAATGATAGAACCTGTTTCCCTAAACACAGCCGCAGTTCTTTTCAGGCAATGATAAAAATCCCCAGCAATAAAAGCAACGTTAGGAAAATGTCCATGAAAATCGTCCCTGCACAAACCAGGATTGTATTGCCACTCACTACGTACGTACGTATTTGCATTATTTCACGAACGTTTGCAACAAATTTTTCTGTTTTTACCGATGGTCTTCCTGCTCCTTTTTTGTGTTGTATAGAACCTGTTTCCTTACACACAGCCACAATTCTTTTTAGGCAATGATCAAAATTCCAGCAATAAAAGCAACGTTAGGAAAATGTTCATGAAAATCGTCCCTGCACAAACCAGGATTGTATTGCCACTCACTATTTCCTTTAACCCCGTTTCGAAAATACGCTGCAACCATGAATATTTTGTGCTGTTACGTAAAGCCCATTGTGTGAATTGTTCAAGAAATTGAAAAAATTACCGATGAATCAAATTACTTGTAAGGACGGTCAAAGATGACGGAATAACTGATTGATTGTTAATTCATGTTGTTACTGACACCCAACAGATATTAAGCTCTACGGCTAAGCATTACGTCCTTAGATACAAGGCCCTCTTTGATGCAAATAATTTTTGCGCGCATGGTATAAGATTTACTCATAATAGGTACGTGTGGTATTATTGAATATCTGTTACATAGCGCTGTTTTTTTTTTCAGAAATGAAGCTTAATTAGTGAAAAATCTCTTATGGCAAACATAGTGGTAGTAGTTAAATTTCTATCTTAATTAAAATAAATGCATTGAATGGTTTAATAGAAACCTAATTTTTCACTTACTAGTTAAACAGCACATTTATTATTAATTTTTAGGTTTTTATTTTATAAAAGAGTCGTACAATAATTTCTACCGTTAAGGTGGAATTATCAACCAATTATCAATTTACTGCCAACCTATAACCTATTTCGCCTTGATTTTCTTAGTTTATTATTTTATTGACTAAGATTTAAATAAAATCAATATCGTCTGCACATTATTTAGTTAGGTAATATCTGATATATTACAAAAATATCAATTTATTTCATTGATTATTTTGAGAGAATTGTATAGTGAGAGAAGAATGACATAATAATGTTAAAAAAATCTTACCCGATATTTTCCGATATACAATTTCTCCTTAAATAACTTATGAAATTTCTTGATATTTATTTAACATGTTACTTAATTATTACCCATAGAATATGAAGACGATATTGATTTTATTTAAATTTTGTGTAAAAGTTAGAAAAAATAAATAAATCTATGCGAAATAGGTTATAGGTTGGCAAGCACGTTGATACTCCCACCTTAAGAATATTTTTAGATGTCCCGATAAGCAAATAATATGTCTATCAATGCCTGACACACAGTGCATTGTACTTGGTTCTGTACTGTCTTCCCCTGCAAATTTAAAATATTATTAACCAATATTCTAGCAAAATTAATAGATAAATTGAACACTCCCAGTATGGTCGTTCATGGATATTGAAACCAAGGCCAGTAATTAAAAAAAGTCGACCTACTAACTGGGAGGCTATTACAATTCGCGATGGTTTAGATGATTTTCCAATCCATTGAGATTGATTAAGTATTGTTTTAGTTTTTTGCAATAATTAACTTTAGATAAAATAATAAAAATTCTGAAAGAACGGTATAATATAAATTAGCGATCTTCTTTTTTCGCGTGGGCATCAATAACGACCGTCATTACAATCACGGTCAGACATTTTATATCGCGGTCTAAATTTTTGATCAGACGTATTTTACTTCCTAGGCATAGAAAATAACTACAAAAGGTTCATTGGTGTTTATTTGACCTAAATCCATAAGCTTTCGGTTTCACCTATACACGGTGGCGCATCGAAAACTTTCCACCCAGGTTTATTTTCTTGTTAATAAGTAAATCAAATTTCGCTCGAACACGGGAACCTTAGTTCTCAGGGGGACATATTTTTTGCTATTTTCACCCCCCTTGCTGGAACCTCTACGACGGGGTGGCTTCCACCCTTAAAATCTTAAATGGAAAGGGGGTCGAATGAAACCCTATTTTACAGGGAATTGAATTGCCTTCCAAACGCGACCTTGCTCGTTTATTTCGAGTGAATAGTTCCTGAGAAATAGGGCTAAAAAGAAAAGAAAATTTAAAAATAGGTAATAAACAGTGGCGGTTGCTCTATAAGGCCGCGTGGCCGCGCGCCCTTCCTAGCAATTTTAACATAACTCACAAATTAAATGTTTATTTAAATATTTATTATTACTATTCATTTTAATACTAATATTATTATTATTATTATTCATATACATATACTAGGTAGTTAAAATTTCTAAATTTTAAAAAACCATAGCAACTCACCAATTCTCAACTCATCTCTAATTGTCCGTTTTCGTTGACCAACGATAAGCACACCTCGTGTAAATTTAAGATAATTAAATTCCGTCGCTGAAACGCGGCGACGGACGGTGAAGTGGCCCTGGCGTGTATTAATTTCGCGGAATGAACCCGAACGTCACCCGGTTATATCCGATTTATTTACGGACTCTGCCGGCGCGGTAGTTTAGCGCCTGCATTGCTTTAGTTTTACATTTCGGACTTCGTTGTGGTGTAAGCGCGCGTCGAGTTCGAACTAATAAAAATGAATTTCGTCAATAATGTTCAAATAAATTTTTGTGGGCTGCCATTAGCGCCATTTAAAACGAGCCTTTTTTTTTGGATTATTACCGTTTTGATTTACAATTATTATTGTTTTTGTCGTTATTGTAGGTATGAATATTTTTGAATACCTATGTATTAATTTACCTAAAATTTTTTTTATAAATAGATACTTTTTCGAGCAATTTGCTTATATGTCATTTGGTATTGAATTTCTATTGCGCCCCTCCAAACACAAACCCCACGACACGCCACTGGCAATAAAATTATTACCGCTTGTATCAATCAAGTAAATGTTGAAAATGTCCACCTCCAACCTCCATTCAATTGTAAAGGCACGGTTCAAAGGTATCACTCGACCCCCCTTTACATTTAAGATTTTAAGGGTGGAAGCCACCTCGTCGTAGGGATTCCAGCAGGGGAGGGGGTGAAAATAGCAAAAAAATATGTCCTCCTGAGATTAAAGGTTCCCGTGTTCGAGCGAATTTTGATTTATTTATTAACAAGAAAATAAACCTTGGTGGAAAGTTTTCGTTGCGCCACACTGTATAACAAACCAGTATACACATTTTGTCGATATTTCTTGTAAAGGCCACAGCATTGAAATATTGTTACATCTGACAAAAATAGAAGTCTGAGGTTGGAACTAATTAAAGAAGCTGTCCATTTTTTCTAAAAGACCTAAACAATGCACATCTAATAAAATACGCAAAGTTAAGGTCTTCAGTAGATAAATACCTAATATAAAACAACTTATTGTCAAAATTAAAGACAAAGTTGACTTCCTTTCAAAAGTTGACCTCCTTGTTTAGTTCGGTATCTCCCGAAGTCCAAGAATATTTACTATTCTTGAAAAATACTTGAATTATGTAACTAACACGAAATCACCTTTTGTAAACCATTTATTAGAATCAAAACATCAATCACAGTAATTCGAAAATGAAAACATACTTCGTAAAAATAAAAAAGAGCACAAAGTTAGGTTTACCGAAAAAATATTGATTACACTAAGGCCCAAAAGGGTCCAGCCCCTACCTGTGTAATCGAAGTTTTTAATTCAGATGCTTATTTCACCTTTAATAATATAAATAAAACATTTTTTCACATTAATAGTATTTTGTTTCCTGCGTTTTTCCTTATGACATTTGATCATTGTCTTCTGCTTTTTCTAATTAAGACAGAGCTCTTATTTCGTGGGCAACTTTTAATCAATCTATGGAATCTTGTTAACACAGCCGACCTTTATTATTTTAAGTAATTATACATATATCCGGTGTCCATAATATAGGTGTTGTTATTTTTATATTGTTTTCTTTTTTTCGCCTTATCTAGTTAGTTAGCTTATAGGTTTATTTTCATAAAACTAGCCAAATAATATTCTCGTACGAGCGGAACATGTAATCTTGTAATAGTAATTTACGTTACAAGACCGGAAAGTCGTGTTTTTCAGGTCGATACAAGCATTTCCAGGGCGAACCGTAGGCGAGTCCTGGAAGCTTGGAGAGACCTGGAAAACACTAATTTTCGGTTGCGTGACGTACAATATTGTTTTTAAGACCGACACTTCGATATACCTACATTAAATTATTTTATATTATTTTTAAATGCGTCGTATGACTTCTCGTAACGGGCTTTTGATTTTACTGGCAATATATCGTAAGTCGCTTTCCTGGCTGCTTCCAAGATTTCTTCTGGAATCTCATTTTCCGTGTCCGATAATTCAAAATCTGTATTCATATTGTTAAATTTGCACACTCGCGAAACAAGTTTGACATAAACAACAAATTAAAAATCAACGAACTGTCACTCGACAATACATCAAAATGTTGTTGTTATAGTAACGAAATCAAGGTAGCTTGATATTATCAAAGAGCGATTGGAGAAACTTAAAACAGGGACCGGAAAAATCTTTTCCGGTCTCTAACGTCACTTTTCCGGTCTTGCGATCGGAAAAAGGTTATTTTCTAGACAAAAAATTGTCCAGAAAGTGTATATTTTCTGGTCGGTTTTAAAAAAAGTTATTTTAGAGACCGGCGCCGCCGTATCTTTAAGTGTTTGATCAGATCTTCTGGAACTATAGTTGCTTATCTATTTTTGCTTCTTTTTTATTTTTCCTAGGGATTTTGAAATCATTTCATTTAGGAAAATATTGTATTTTGTCATAATTTATAATAATATAAGAACAATAATTATTTTTTGTAGTATCGTGCTGGTAACAAAATAATAATATCAATCACATATCGAATTACAAAAATAACACAATAAGTTAAATTGGAAGTTACTACGAACTTCTGATAATCGAAAGTAATAACAATTTTGTGTTTAACTCTCACAAAAGTTTTTATCTTCAACCATATTGTTTAGTTCAGTAATCTTTAAATAATGCCCAGAGTCATTTCAATAGAAAGCAGGAAATTGTGTTCTGGCATTGAATATCAAACTATCAAACTATAAGAAGGCCTTATAAGCAGATTTCCTAAATCTGCTACGTTAAATTCATAGATGGCACAATGAGTCACCAACAATAAAGAGTGTTGATGCAGCCACTAACGACAAGCCTTTTCACTGCTAAATTAAAACATTGTTGCCGCCTGTCTGTTTGACTTGTTGCATGATCCTCTTCCCACTACCATAACCATAACGTCACGCGCATCGCTGTGCCTGGATTGCCTTGCACTGGCATAATATATCGTCGGCTTAGTGCAAAAATTCATTAAGTCAAAATTGACAGTTTTTAGTAAAAGTAAAACCCAGTTTTAAGAAATGGCGGAGTTTAAAGTGATTTATTAAAAAAAATGTGCAATAATGTTATGCCTACGAAGTTGTAGCATATAATAATTTCAACCTTTTGACGTTCCAACGTTAATTACATAAAAACATATTGACTGCCATGTTTTCTATTTCTAACAGAATTAAATGACGACTCTCACTATTCAATACATACCTAGGCTACAACGTATATGATGGGTAAAATATGAATGATGTGCAGTTTGTATAACTTGGTTTTATTTGCAATTATTACTACTTTTCAAAATGGTTAAAATAAGTATTGGTTTTACTTTCTTACTTAAGAAACATCCAGTTTGTTTGTATTAGTGTATTACGTATTTTGCTATTTTTCGACCGAAATAAAAACCTATTTTAGTTATACTTGCTGTCGCTTTTTATCTACTTTTATTTGTATAACATTTAACACCTAATGCAACGGTAAAATCATTATGAAAATCGGTCCAATTACCCCGGAGTAATCAGCGTACATATTATTATCAAAAACATACATTCGGCTGGAATTGAGAACCTCCTATTTTATTGTCTGTTAAAAATGCTTAAATCCTTAAAAATTCCAATAAAATACGATATGCGGCAACACCACGACATCACATCAATGAATTTGAGACATCTCTTGCCGAGGCGCTGCATTTATAACTATAGATTTACGATCAACTCCACAATGACGGCCAAACCGTCTCCAATACAGTCTAAAACAGGGTTGTCAAGTTTCTCGAAGATCCGCTATTCTTATAGTTTGATATTCAATGGTTCTGGTAAACTAGCCTTTATTATTTACAGTGCATTCCTCTACCTAGATCTTTTTTGCACTAATTTTTAATGTAACTACCCACGCCGCACAAAACTATATACCTAATTGTTTTTCTTTTTTTTTTTAACTTCCTTTCTTTAGACATTGATTATTTTCCTAAATATTTTAACCCTTCCATAATTCCTGTAATAATAGTAGCCATTATTTCTTTAAATTAAATAAAATTTGATGTTTTATTACATCATAATTTTATTATTCTAGGATAATATTTTTTCTGCAAATAATCCATTGTCCGTTGTTCTTGTGGTTCCTCCAATGTCTAGAAATTATTAAATTTCTGATAGGTTTTTTTTTACATATTCAGCGGCGAAGTACAATACTGCCTTTATATTATGTCGATTTTTACTTATCTTGTAATTGACAAACAGTTTATAATAATATTATTTAGCTTCACCATTCTTATGCAAGAAGTTAAATTTGATTAAATGCGTCTTTGTAATAAGTACGTACTTCTTTTGTATTTCCATATTTGCCGAAACTAAATCGTGTCGAGTATTTAGTCGGAAACAAATCAAACCTTTTTTTATTTATTTATTATATCACCACTATGGGGATAGTTTCTCAACTATTTTTTTGGTCTAAAATAATATCTTGTATGAAAAAATGAGTAAAAAAAATATAACAATGCGGTATTCTTCAAGTAATAGTTTAATTAAAGGATGTTAACAATTTATCTGAAAGTGAAATAGCTAATTTTAGCTAGTTTTTCTAATTAGTGACCAACAGGCAGTATGCCCTGAAATCTCACTTATTTATTGTCTTTAAATATTCAAAAATACTGTTCTGGAACTTTATAATAAAAAAAATTTGGTGGTACCTATCTTTATTAAAATATTTCAGACCAGTATTATTTATTTTAAGAACATTTGTTAATTAACTTTGGGTATAGACTGCATCAAAATTATTAAACTTTTGCAACAGTTTGGTTTATTGAATTCTTTAAAAAACAAATATACACTTTTAGTCTAAAATAAGGACCACTTTAAATTTTGTATAGGATTTCGTATGGTGCACCAGACCAGAGCTGATGTGGATAGTGTACAATATAACATTTTAGTGATTTGATATTTCGGTAACAATAAAACTATTTCAAAAGCCGAAGCTTCTTTTTTGTAATTTGAAGAAGTAGTCCATGCTTAAAGTGGAGTTAAAAGTATGGGAAAGAAAGAAAAACTAAAAGTCTTCCTCCACAAAATTTAATAGAATAAAATTCTTCAAGGGTCTCTACATGTTTCGAACGTAGAAACGTTCATCATCAGGAGACAGAAAATATATTAATATAGTGCTGATGGTTTTAGCAGAAGAGAAAATGGTGAAGGACCTTAATGGAGCTTTTATGGAATTAAAAAATGATGTGTAAAAGAGACATAATATGGAGAAATTATTGATAAAAGTTAAAACATATACTTAGTATGTGAGAAGTCAGTAAAATTATTTTTTTTTAGTTAGCTCAGCTAGAAAATCTTCAACATCCAAAAAAATGGTGATATGCCCACTATAAAATAATATTACGATATAATATGCGTATTTCTGTAACATCTCTAAGAAAAATAAACTATAGCGGTTGATATCACTTTCAATTTTTAAACAAAATATAGTTGTACCAGCTCTAGTATTTTTTCCACTTTTATAAATTCTGTTGGCCTAATTAATTAAAGTGAATAATCGACGTTTACTTACCTTATATAGGTACAACCATAATTTTGTTTTTGACAGGCTTTTAGAAATGATCGTGGAAACGTTTATTTTCTTTTTATTTCTGTAATGTATTAGGCTATAAAAAAATTATTAGAAATGTGCTGTCATTACTTATTCTAGCTTTCGTTTAGGACAGCGTCGCTATTCCATAAATTTTCCTTTATTTGTTTTTAACTTAAACTTATGAACAGTTTCTTTCTCTCTTTCAAAAAAGAATACCTTTTTGCGAATATTAGGGTGGTTTGTTTAGGTCCAGAAACCTCAGGAGTTCCAGGAAAACAAAATAGTTTTACGAATGTGTGTCCTCTAGCTAAGCCAATCGTATTTGTCGTAAAGACCTTGTTAACATGTCTAGTAGGTAAATTGATTTGCGTAATTTTCGATTTTAAATTTCAAATTGATGGATGGCATGTGCCTTCCTGAAGAAATAATCTCATATTTTTCTTTAAAACTAGAACATATTTAAAAAAAATATATTTACATACATACTACCCTAGTACCAATAGCCAGATATCACTAAACGAAAACGTTCCTGCAAGAAAATGTAGTAAAAGTAATTTAATAAATCAACAGAATATCAGCCTCCAGTTTGGCAACCCAGCCCATCTCCCAGCCTAGATTTGGATTTATATCCACACTATATTAAGGTCAAACACACACAAGGTTGGATTTATAAATTAATAAAAGCAGAAAACGGAAGATGGCAATATTGAAATTTTTTTTTGTTTTTGGTAATTTATCAATTAAGTTTTTTTACTTAATAGATGGATAGATAGATAGATAAACATTTATTTGTTTCATAAGGATGCCAGTAAGGCATATAAAACGTGTCAAAAACACTATAATCAAAATATATACGAGTATATAGTCGGATCTGGTCTTATCGTGCGGGTCATACGATTCAAGAAAGACATACTCTCAGTTTTTGTTTTCTTTACTTGCGTTTAATTTTACCCTCTAAATAAAATACGTAAGATAAATGACACAGACTTATTCCATTTTGACATGAAAAAAAAGGATATGTATTTACTTTCCAGCGATTCTAAAAAGCTTATAATAGCACCAGCTACGTTTTATTTTAAATATGCCAGTTTTGTGACTTTGACAGTTTGTGACAAAATGAAACAATTTTCTGGGTTTTTGCATCCCCAATCAAAAAAAATGGTACTTAATCTGATAAACTATTTCGAAAATGAAAGAAAAAGTGAAAATTCGCCAACCAATATTCAGAAAACAGTAGCCAAAGCACTGGGAATTAGTTTAAGGACTGTGCAGAAAATTGTGCATGAAACAAAACATACCATAATACCCAAGAATACTAAAAAGTGTAAACGAAGAAAGCCAAAGACTGAGGATTTAAGCGAAAATATTAAAATGGGAGTTCGAAATGTGATTTACGATTTATACAAATCAAAAACCAATGTAACTCTTCCAGTTTTACAAAAAACATTAAAAATTCGGGGTGTTTTGGAAATTGGACTTAAAGCGTTATGAAAATTAATAAAAAATTTAGGTTTTCGCTATAAAAAATACTGTAACCGAAGATTTTTATGTGAGCAGCCACAGATAGTGAGTCAGCGTGTTCAGTTTTTAAAAAAATATACCGACAATTAAAAATCGAAATTTTGAAAAGTGGTATTTTTAGACGAAACGTGGATATTTTCGAATGGAAGTGGTTCAAAATCTTAACAAGATGAGTCTGTAAAAAGTGTTAAAAGGAAAAAGGGGTGCGGTACGGGAAAGCGTTTTATTATTTTGCATGCCGGTTCTGCAACAGGATATGTTGCAGGTGCGAGTTTAATTTTTTCTTCAACATCAAAAAGTGCTGACTATCATGATAATATGAATTGCGAAATGTTTGAAAAATGGTTAAAAGTTCAATTAATACCAAATTTGGATGCTCCGTCTTTAATTGTATTAGATAATGCATCATATCATTCAAGAATTTTAAATAAACAGCCTACTTCATCTTGGAGGAAAAGTGATATTGATGAGTGGCTAGAAAAACACAACCAAAATCCTTTACCAAATATGCTTAAATCGGAACTCCTATCAATAGCAAAGTCTCTTCAAAAACCCAAAATATACGCGGTAGATGAAATACTGCGTGAACATGTTCATGAGGTTCTACGACTGCCGCCATATCATTGCCAGTTTAACACAATAGAATTAATATGGGCTGGTGCAAAGTCTTATTATGAAAAACATGTAGGTGATGGTCTTAAATCCGACCAAGTACAAATAGTTTGGCAAGATTCGTTAGATCATATTACACAAGAGTACTGGAAGAAATCGGTGGAACATACAGAAATATTAATAAGGGATTGGTGGGATCGAGAACAAGTACTAGATGTCGAAGTAGCGCCAATGATAATTGCTCCATTCGAAGACGACTCAGACGACGAGGACTTTTCAGATTTTATAAGTGACGATGAGAGTTTTTAGGCTATAATTATAAACGGTGTTTTTCGTTTACATTTTTTAGTATTCTTGGGTATTATATTATGCTTTTTTTCATGCACATTATTCTGCATAGTCCTCTAATTCCCAGTGTTTTCATTACGGTTTCCTGCATATTGATTTGCGAATTTCCACTTTTTCTTTCATTATCGAAATAGTTTATCAGACTAAATGCCATTGTATTTTTAGGTTTTAGTAGTAAAATTGTTAAAGTAAATTGCACTGTTTATTATTGCCGTTTTTAATTAAAGGGTACAGTAGGTATATAATTAACGATTATATAATTTTTTTGTAATTTTTTCAACTCCCCTGTACATAATTTTTACAAAACTAATAATATTAGGTATATGTGGCTATATTCGCGATAGCTAAAATAATGAAACTATTTTTCCTTCCTTCGGTATATTTGTAAATAATCTCACAACATTTTGATAGCCTCTGTGTTGTCTGATTTGACACATATGATCAGTGACCTTTGGACCCGCACGTTAAGACCAGATCTGACTATAGTTTAAAACTTCACAAATTTACCATAAAATAATTTAATACAATTTAAAAGAAGAAGACTTAAATAATAAAAAAACACAATAAAAAATTCATCACATTCCCCTGAGGGGATTACAATAAAAAAAAGGAACAGTAGGAACATTTGCAGACTCTACTGTTTACTTCTAAATCGGGAGTGAATAAAACTGTGAAACCAGCCGACAATTAAAACAATTTTTTAGTTACAGTCAAGCGAAACAAAAAACAGAAACCCCTCAAAAAAAATTTCACCATCCCTAGATATGCTTAGTCAAAGACTACATGCAGTAAAAAAGTCTTTCAGAGAATATGGAGAACTTTTTGTTAGATGCTCCCCTACAGAACTTAAAAATTTAGACTTTTTTCCAAATTTTTATCATGGTGTTGTGACAATTTTTCTGTATAAACCTAAGATTGTTTTATCTAAGAGTAAAGTCTTCCAACATCCACAGAGTTTCCCCAAAAAATAATTTTGTACCTAATCCTGGAGGCCACACACGAATGATAGAGGGTAAGAGCCGCCTTAAGACCTACATTTTCCTTAACAATTCTTAGAGCATAGCAATATTTAGAAAGGCTGCCGCTTAGATCATCGATATGGGCTCTCCAATCAAGACGCTCGTCGATCTTTACTCCCAGAAAATATATAGATTTGCCCACTTCCATCGCGACCCCGCCCACACTTGCCTCAGCCAGGTCTCCCCCCTCTTAGCCCCAAAACAAATGACCTGAGTTTTATCAACATTCATAAACATGTTGTTGGTAGAGAACCATGCCTGAAGCGTGCGAACGGCCTCATTTACCGTATCAGCAGCGTCTTCCCTGTTTTTTCACTAATAAGCATTGTCTTATCATCTGCATATATAACGAGATCCTCTTGAACAACTGCTGGCAATTCATTTGTATATAAAATGTACAAGAGTGGACCCAGAATGGAGCCCTGCCGCACTCCTTTCCTTATCGCCAGGTACTTAGATTCTATAAGATTCAGGGTTGGTTGAATTCGTCCAAGTGGACATAATTGGACGATTTTGTCCAATTATGTCCGTCCGGAGAAAATCAATTGTTCTGGACAAAATGGACAAAATTGTACAAAATCAATTAAACATAAATAAAATTCAAAAAACTTTATTATATTAGAATTAGGGTGTCAAACAAAACTTAAACAACAACAATAAAATATAAACAACTACAACATTTTGGTGCTTGACTAGCAGACTAGCCATTGTTGTCTTATCTAAATTTAACATTATCAAACAAGTCTACAATATCTTAACATAGTAGAAAACAAAGTCGCTGTCCCCGTCTGTCCGTCCCTATTCTTTTATGCTTAAATCTTTAAAACTACGCAACGGATTTTGAAGCGTTTTTTTTTTAAATAGATAGAGTGATTCAAGAGGAAGGTTTTTATGTATAATTAACGATCCTCCCCGGCTTCGCACGGGTGCAATTTCAGAAAGTGGCATGCCGGGTACTAATATATCGGGTTTATTCGGGTTTGTATTTATACCAGCGGGTTGCAACGCATGCCGGGTACACGCTAGTAAAGTATAAAATAATATGTATTCAACTGTTAAACAAAACCTTAACTTCGGATGTACATCTACATTACATACAACATACAATATAGATTATACCTAATAAGAATAAGGTAGTAGGTAGTGTAGGTATACCATACCTACTAAAAAATAAAACTCAGTGGCAGCAAAATAAAAAAAAATCATTGTTTGTGAATGATTGTATTGATTGTTGTACAAAAATGTAGATGTAAATTGCTTTATTAATAAATATAATCAGTAATAAAAATATTCAGTTAGTTTCAGGTTCAGTCGGAGGTTCGTTGTCCAGGTTGTCTTTGCCCTTTATGCTCATGTTCAACATTTTATATGCTATGACCAATTTTGATGCTTTTTCTAATCCAGAGAATTTGTTAGCGCCAACTTTTATTTAAATTTTAACCAATACAGGATACCGTCGGATCATCGTGCCGTCGGTTGACGGACGCATGAAAATTCACCTTAAGGTTGAATTCTCAACGTCATTCAATCTATTGCCAACCTATAACCTATTTCGCGTTGATTTTTTGAGTTTATTATTTTAATAACTAACATTTAAAGAGAATCAATATCGTCGGTACATTATTTAGGTAGTATCTGATATATTACAAAAATATCAATTTATTTCATTGCTAATTTTGGGAGAATTGTATAGTGAAAGAACAATGAGTGACAATGACATAATAATGTTAAAAAAATCTTACCCGATATTTTTCGCTATACAATTCTTCTAAAATAAGTTATGGAATTCCTTGATATTTAATAAATATGTCAATTATTACCTATAGGATATCAAGCCGATACTGATTTGCTTTAAATTTTGTATAAAAGCTAGAAAACATAAATAAATCTACGCGAAATAGGTTATAGGTTGGCAAGCATGTACCTTAAGGCCCCATAATGAAATAACAAATAGACATTTTCTGGAATTTTCAATTTGGTATTTATAGTTTATATAATACACAATACAAACGTGTATTTTGGGTTGCCTAAATTAACAAATTTAATAAAATGTAATGAAAGTTGATTTTGTCCAATATTGTCCGATTTTGTCCGTTTTTGTCCAATTTTGTCCACGTCCTGGACAAAATCAAAAAAAGTGGACAAAATCACAACCCTGATAAGATTTCCCTTACTTTTAGTCCCAATCACACACTGACTTCTTTTAAACAAATAAGATTTTATTAAATCCCCAACGGTACCCTTAGTACCATATTTATCCAGTTTTTTAATGAGAAGAGCATGATCCACACTATCAAATGCCTTAGAAAGGTCCAGACATACAGCCATTGTACTGTTTCCCTCATTTATTGAATCTAAAATTTTTGTTATCGCTCGATATACTGCCATAATTGTTGATTTACCCCTTCGAAACCCATATTGACAATGCGTGACCACAGTATTCACATGCATCCAGAAATCCAATTAATTTTTCATAAAGCAATCTCTCAAAAATTTTACTGATGTTCGGCAAAAGTGAAATCGGTCTATAATTTTTCCTTTCATTCTTACATCCTTTATTTTTAAACACAGGCGGCTTAACACGAGCAATCTTTAAGTCGTCGAGAAACACACCAGAGGAGAAACACAAATTTATTATATGAGCCAGACGGACAGCAATTAAATCGGACACCTCTTTTAACAATGCTATTGGAATTTCGTCAACCCACAGACTTTTTGTTTTTTAAATTTCTTATGCAGTTATTTACCTCTGTCTCAGTTACTGGATACAAAAATATAGAATGTTCGCATGTATGAATTTTGAACAGATCCGGTGGCTCATTACTGGCATCTCGACACACATTAATAAAGAAATCATTCATAATACTGTAGCTAATAAAATTTTTATCCAAAGACGGGTATTTGGCCGCTTTTTGGAGAAAGCCAAATATTGATAAGAAAATGAAATGGCGTTGCACAATAAGAGTTGCTGATTAACCAATTTTTCCCGACCTGCCATGAAACCCCGTCATAGTGAGATTTCGTCATCGAAGTTAAATACTGCAAGTCTAGTTGAGATCAGGGAGTGCAAAAAGCGGGTAATATATATATCTGCTTAAACAGCCAAGCTTCCCTCATGGCTGTATGTAAATGCAGTGTTACATCAATACTCCTTGAAGATTGTGTAGATGCCCTGCAAAGGTTTTGACATATCAAAGAAGTTAAACTGGTCTGATACCTGGGACACCAAGGAGGTCAGGGCAACGAAAGAGCATATGAGGTCGCCAGACTCAGAGACGAGACTCCGTTCCAAGGGCCGGAACCAACAATAGGAATTTCAACTTAACAGTTAGGTCTGCACTTAAGGAGTTGGTTACACGGCGTTCTACGGAATAATAGCGTCAAACTCAAGGATGTAGACAGGCCAAGGACTTCATGACAGGAGCAGACAAATCCAGATTGAAGTGGCTTCTGAACAGAAGAGTCATTCCATTAAAAGGGATTCTGACTGGTCACTGTTGGCTGATGAAACATTTTTAACTACTGGGTGTCAGAAAGAGAAGGAGACACTGCTACACTTTCTGGGGACGTGTGAGGCTCTGGGAAGACTTTGGCTCGGCGGTTCCTCGAAGAATGGAAGTCATTGCCCTCGCCTTGAAGGATATCCCGACTTTTATAGCAATCAGGAAGGTTAGGCAAGGGGCGCAGGTGGTTAGGGTAGTTGAGGGAAGATTTAGGGGCAGGCAAAAGAATCGTTTTGGTCTACTTCCTAGGTTGCTGAGGCTTTCCACAACTACTACTAGTCCCGCACCTAACAACGAATCCGATATTGTTATAAGACCAGGCAAATATTAGGGCAGATAATAATTATCTGAAAAAAAAACATTTTTGGGTCATGACAAACATGTCGCTTCCATCGACCGTACGTCACTGGGGGGTAGTATTCTTTACATTGGTATAGTATATTACACTGATTTTTTACGTTAATGTAAAAAGTCTGATAAAGTTCTATTAACGCATATATCATACACTATTTTTTCTACAGACATTATTAAACTGGGCACAAAAATAAGCGAATAAATATAAATAATTTTTTCTAAATAAGAATAAAAAAGTGTGATTATCCAGTGATTTATTTCTTTGTTGTTAGTTATTTTTGTTATATGTATATTGGTACTGAAAACCCAGCATATTAGTGTTAAAGGAATTTCGTAATGCTGGTATTAAAACTAAGTAACTAAGACCCTAAGAAAGTCAGAAAATAAGGATGGGACATAATATTATACCGTTTAGGCCAACTCGTACAGTGGCATTTTATGTGGGTACCTATGCGAAAATAAGTAATATGTTTAGATGTTCACAATACGGACAATAGATCAATTAGATTGCCGATGTGGCCAACGCATGGCAAGTCGATTCGTCGGTTAAAGAGATGGGATCATCTGTGCTGGCGAAATCAGCTGGGCAGAAATTCAGACAATATTTAATAATATTTGAAACTTTGTTTTAGTTATGCCGCGCATTTCATTACACTCGAATTATTGTTTTACGTATTTATGTACTTACTTATTTAATTATTACATTTAAAAATGCAACAATTATTTTAAATTGTTTGTTTTTATTAGCCAGCGATAAAATATAAAACTATTTTTAAATCTATCAAAAATATTCACGATAGTTTTGGATGTTGGGACAGGTGGGTGGGGATACAAAAATGCAAAACGCTTACTTTCCTTGTACTCCCAGCCCTCGCATACCATAAAATAATTTTCAAAATATCAGCAAATATTTTACCGTACGTTTATCTTTTAGTGCCAAAGTAAGTACTGCTATGAAGGGGAAATGCTGCTAGAGCAGAATGTGAATCATGCTCGAACAGAAGTTGGCACTTGGCAACATTAAAACTTGATCGATCTGTTTTTAAATCGCGTCAAGTCCATTTTATATTCATTTCTTAACATTAATAGCCGCCCTGTAAGTTCAGGCTTGCCAGTACTGTTTATTTATACTTATTTATTATATTATTTATATATTTATTACAATATTAGGAGCATTATTTTTTAATATTTATATTAACGACTTATTTAGTATAAATTGCGATGGACAAATTCATAGTTTTGCAGATGATACTACAATTTTTTATACCGATACAAATTGGGAAAACTTAAATAATAAAATTAAAAGAGATTTTAAGATTATAAAAAATTGGTTTAATAACAATTTGTTAACAATTAATTTTAATAAAACAAATTATATTGCTTTTACTTTAAACCTAAATAACCTACCACAAAATATGAATAGTATTCAAATAAATGAAGACATTCAAATTTTTAAAGTTAATAAAATAAAATATTTAGGAATTATTTTTGACAGTAAATTAAATTGGAATTTTCACATAGAATACTTAATTATAAAATTAAGAAGTTTACTACCGATTTTTAAAAACATTAAAATTTTTTTAAATGTAAGACATATGGAAATATTATATTACGCGTTAGTTAAAACTCATTTAAATTACGGAATTTTAGGTTGGGGAGGAATAAATAGAACTTTAGTTAAAAAATTAGAAATATTACAAAAAAGGTTTCTAAAAATTATATACAATAAAGATTATCTTTATCCTTCAAAAGAATTATATTCAGAAACAAAAAAGTTGAACGTAAGACAACTTTACATTTATAACATCTTAATATATTATATATTTAAAAATAAAAACCTTATACAATTTAAAAACCATAATCATAATACACGTCACAAAAATGAAATAACCATAAAACCTAAAATAAATAAGTCCATAGGACAAAAAAATTTCAAATATTTATGTTTTTATTTAAACGATTATTTACCAACAAAAATTTAAAAATTGATTTCATTAAAAAAATTTTAAGTCGAAATAAAAACATGGATATTAAAAACAGACAATTTAAAAATGTTTTTAGAAATGCTTTAATTAATTAATATTGTTCTGAATAATTTATATATAAGTAATATTTTTTACTTAAAAATTAATAATTTTTTTATAGGTAATATATTTCTTCAAAAAAGCTGCGTTTATACTATAAATTAACATTTTTACTTTAAAAAACTTGATTTTTAATGCATATTTATGATTTATGATTTCACATACTAAAAAAAAATAACATTTGCCCCTAACAAGCTCAGCTTCAGGGGATTGAAGAATAAGTTTATCGAAGACAACATAAACATATTTATTATATTATTAAATTTTAAATAAACCTATTATTATTATTATTATTATTATTTATAATATTAAACTACAAGTTGTAAATTTACAACTAACAAAACTTGGTGACTATTCTTAAAGCTTGTTTCCGTCTTCGCCATTCGTAATTTCCATTAAATTCCGCAATTGTGGTTTTTTTTTGTTAATGTAGAGGAGGTACTTATACTATTCAATTATTTTCATTCACGTACTGCGTATTTCTGATTTATTGTTGTTTGATTTTTATTGAACACAATTTTCTTAGCTACCTCATTTTTGTTGGAGATGCTCGATGCAAAATGAGGTAATTAGCTATTATGATTGGGATTGATGACATAGCATTGATTGAATGTGAATATGGACTGTGTTGATAGCGCAAAAAGAAATGTTTAAAGGCACTTTAGATCTTATTTTATGTTATAAGTTTTCGAAATGACAAATACTTCTCTCATTTCGGATAACCGTAAGCATAAGTCTGTTTCCTATGCTGGTACGGCTACCCATTGCCATAACCACAAAAGAAATGCATTTTGTTTTCTAAACTCTTGTAGCTACTCATTTTAGACTTATATTCATCGTTTTTTTTCAAAAAGTGTTAAGTTTTCGAAATTTGAAAGTATCCACATTTTTGTCAACAAATAAAACTGACGTCCATCATACACTAAGAGGAGATTTGATTTGAGATACCTGTGACTTTTCCAGAAAATTCGGTAATTTAACTGTTTTGGAAAACCTAGAACAGTAAGTTGTTCTCTGACATTACTTCTTAAAGCACTATTTATAGGCAGCTTGATACCGCTCTTTTGAGTTCTCGGGCACTCAGAACAAACAGGCAAATCTTGCCGCTTCATGGATATTTTTCATGTCTGTTACAAATTCGCAAAATATGGCAAAATCAAATCAATAACCACGTATTTAACGTGTGATATAAAAAAAAAACATATTATGACAGGCAAACTAAGTAAAACCATTGACAACCAAAGGCAATTTACCAAAAAGTAAAAATGTGTGTTATAAATTTTAATTTTGAATGGGCACTTTTTATTTAAAATAAATACCAAAGAGCGGAAAAAATATAATACATTATTCGGGATTTTCTTGACTTAATTATTATTCAACTGACAACGTTTACAAATAAACATTTTTGTTTTTGAGAGCATTTTACATATACCAATATAATTTCACGTTAAAAAACATATCAATGTCAATATCATGTTCGAAACAGATAATGACATTGCAGAGCATAGGATGCTCTAAAAAAAGAAATTAAGGGGTTGCAAACATTGTGTAACTTTGTACGAAAAAATATTGCCGACGATACGTATTTTCTTGTAGACCTATCCTATGAAGAGGTTTGTAGTAGGTACATAATATCAACCTGACATCTATAAATAGAAATATAGAAAATGACTTAGAATGAAGTAAGACTTTTTTGAAATTCTAAAGTAATATTTTTTCTTTAGTGTCATGAAACAGATGTCATCGGAATGGGGATAGCCAGTAATGGAAAATTCATCATGACATGCTCCAATAAAACTGACATGGTTATTTGGGACCTGAAAGGAGAAAAATTGGCCAAAACAGAAACTTTTTTGATGAATACTATTTGCGCAAAAATTTCACCATGTGGACGATTTGTTGTTGCATCAGGTAAATATATTTAGGTGAAATTTTAAATACATAGTATGTAACAAACCACGAATAGGATGAAATATAATATTTATTGTACACTTACAATTTAGTTGTTTATTTCTAAATTTTGTACGTTTTTTCTTAATAATGTTAGGACCACCTCTAGAAGAACAAGACACATGCCCTCGGGGCATACAAATTATTTCTTTTACGATATCGAGGGTTTCCTGCCAAAAGGTCGTATCAACCAAAGCATGGTTTTAGAGGATTTAATAAAAACATTATAAAAATCGGTCGAAAATTTTTACATATTGTTTACCTTTAATAAAAAATGTTAGTAAGCATATGTTTTGTATACTACTATTTACTTCACAAATTTGGTGAAAACAAACCGTAAAAATCAAAATTTGGTTATACAACCTTCTGGTTCGTTAATTTATTAGCGCATAGGAAAAATCAAAGGCTTGTACGCAAAACTAAGAGCAAGTTTATTAAAAAAAAAAAAAGAAAAACAAACTCTATCGTGTAAGAAAAACTAAACAAAAAGACAATTACCAAGTTGACAACCTAAAAATTTAGTATCGATGAACCGAAAACGTTTTAATATTGGCACTCTTTATTTTCGCCGCTTTGACAAAGTGTTCTCTCTCATTGCTTGTAAACTCATCGCATCTTTGTCATCTGTATTGTTATTGGTACTTGTATTTTAAACGACTGGAAGATTTGTATAAAAATCGTGGTATTTTGCTATAATAGTATTGTCTTTGCATAATGCCATTAAATCTGCATACTTTTTTTTAGATATCGATATTTTTTGTATATAGGCTTTTGGTGGTTGCAAAATAATTAAGGAACGTCTCCCTTTTCTTAAATTGGTATGGATTTCTTTATATTGATTCCAGTATTCCCATGCAATTGACAAACAGTGAATTCGAAAAATATTTGCTAAAGAGTAAACATCTAACACCTTTCCAATTTAAAATGGTTGAATCAGTAGCCTTGTGAACATTAGGCATTTACGAAGTTTTAGATTTACTTTATACCGCAATCTCCGTTTCTTGGCCGTTGGCCATCGTATGTTCATACGACCTTACAAATAATATACGTTTGTCGTTTTAAAAGGACGTATGTACATACAACTTTCTGGAAAGTTTAACTTGGCGATAACTGTTGATACGTCTAAAGAAATAAGCAAGTAGCTACGTAACCATCAGTCTGATGAATACGACCTTTTGGCATGAGAAATATATTACTATAAGCATCACATTTAGGTTACTAGCCCCAAATCGCAATTTTGTGCATACGCCCTTCTGGCAGGAAACCCTCGATATGTCTATTATAAAATAGTAATTTAAAATTTTCCCCTATTAATATATACTAAGATAGGTAGACAGGTTTTTGTTTAAATCCCCTAGAAAAATTCTAGGGCCTTTGCAAATTGCTATAATTTTCTAGAGAGAAATAAATATTTACCTGCATTTGGACAACTCTATATAGTAGCCACAGTGAATGATCATCATTATCAAATTTTGCTTTTAGAACAGAAACATCGTCAAAAATATGGATTTTTATGCTCTTAGAATAATCTTAATGAGTGGTTGTTATATTTAGTGGACTATATAGAAATGGTTAAAAACAAATTCAGTAAATATTAACGTCAGTTGCATGTCCATATTACATCTACAATTTAAGTTATGAAATTGGATTACTACTGTGTGGCTTTAAAAGTAATAAATTCATTAAATATTTGTACCCAATTTAATTACCTACATACGACATTTTTCTGCAGAATTTTATCATACATCGTAGATTTTAGTTTAAATTTACAACGTATGTTTTTTCAGTTTATATTTTGTTTATATCTGATTAAGTTATGGAATTTGATCAGGCATGTAAACGTATTGTTAGTGATTTTTGTTATTCACTTAATCTTATACCTACGACATACGTAATGTTGTATGCAGAGCTTTGTTATGTAGGTACATACGACTTTCTCTCTCGTTTGTTTCTTTAATTTAAATTTCACTTTCATCAGATTAAATAAGAAATGTATAATTCTGGAACATTTCACCATTATTTTGTACATATATATTAATTATGTACGACGCAAGTAATTTTGTCCTGCATAATTTTGCGACATTATTATGGTTCTTTGGTTTAAGTACTTTGACCATTTATTTATTTATTTAATTATTACAAATAGGGATACAACAGGCACTGAGCCCAATATAGCATCCACGTTGTGGTATTAGCTAGTGGGAATTAATAATATTTAAATTAAGTAAGTTCCTTAATTTATGTTAACATTAAAATTGTAAAAAAAAATCACAGCAGTGATTTTACATATTTTTTAAATCTAATTATAGACATATCGAACATTTCCGTGCCTAAAGACAGCCTATTACAGGCACGAGTCGCTCTACAGAGAGGAGAATTATTTCCAGAATTAGTATTTCTTAGTGGAATATTAAAAGTATTATGAAGCCTTAAATCCCTAATCGGTACGTTAAAGCCTAACTGATCTGAGTGTTGGTAAATCAACATGACAGTTCACCAATTTGTAAATCATAATAACATCGGAAACCATCTGTCTTTCACTAAGTGTCATTATTGAATATTTTCTGATAATATAGTCCGGTCAATCTAAACCAAAAAATGAGAGTGATGGTACATAAATTTACAACAAGCTGAAAATCAGTAAAATTGTTCAAAATATAATTAGAAATAAAATCTTAAAGTTCCCCATCATTCCCGTATATGGAAAAAAATTTTACTCTAGGTCAAAGGTCAAAAAAATGAGTTTTTCGCAATTTTCAGCAAAACGGTAAGTTTACTTTTTTCCTACGAGCCACCGTTTCTGAGAAATAACGATTCAAAAAGTTGTAAAAGTTGTAATCGTCATAATATGCACACGTTATTTTTTCTAATGATTTTACCGCATACATCTCTGCGAGTACTTCTTTCATGCCGCTTCCTTGCATAATATGGCCAATTGCTCCCAGAAAAGACATCAGTAGATGAAATCCTTCGAGTCTGATGACAATTTTTGATACTTCAGAGCCTCAGGTGTGGCTGATACCATTTCTCGAGCTTTAGCATACAGGGGCTGGTCGAAAGTCACGATGCATACAGTGTGACCATATCGTTTTGCAGTCTCTAATGCACAAAGTAAAGTCGTATAGATAGTATTATAGGTACTGGCTGATTGGTGAATAAATGGTAAAAATGAAATTTGGGATTTAGAATAATTCATATGGTTATTTGTTAAACGTTCAATAAAACCATTCCAACCGGGTAAAGACGCATTTTTCCAATTTGACGATAACAACTTTTAAAACTTTTTGAATCGTTATATCTCAGAAACGGTGGCTCGTAGAAAAAAAAGTACTGATACATTTTTTATAGATAATTTTATGTTCTACAATTTTTGTGTATTTTTATGAAAAAACTCATTTTTTTTACCTTTGACCTTAAGTAAAATTTTTTCCATACACGGGAATGATGGGGAACTTAAAAATTTTATTTATAATTATATTTTGAACAATTTTACTGATTTTCAGCTTGTTGTAACTTTATGTATCTTCGAATGTCTAGATTGACCGGACTAATATGTTTATAATTGCTATTGACTATCTTACGTGATAAGAACCGTAAAAATTTATTTTGAATACTTTTAATACCATATTAAGTAATTGACGTTAGTAGTATTTAACAATTTGTTAGACTCAATATAATGTAGCCCTCTTAATAATTTTAAGATCAATTTTTTCATATGCGATGTTATGTTTTATCGCACATTTTCGTAATGTACCGGGTGGTCAAATAAGCGAGGACGTCGGCTTTATCTCGGAAACCATTAATCGTACAACTTTCGGAAAGATTTTTTATGAGTAAAGTGGTCAAGAGAAATTGCTGGAAATTACTTTTAAGTTCCTCATTTCGCCGCAAGGGGGCACAATTAAAAATAGTTTTTTTTAATTCTAAATTTCTCCGAAAATTCCCATATTAAGGTATAACTCTGATTACATCATTGGAAAGCTTAGACAATTCTGCATCATTTTGGTTTAATGCTCATTGGCGTACCGACCTTGATAAGAGTGGGAGAAGCTATTGAAAGTGTAAACATTAAAATCGCTGTAACTTCTAAACGACTTATCCGATTTCACTGAATTTAAGCTTGTTTGGAAGGGGAAAACAAGTATCTTCAATTGCCGTATCCAACAGTACACGATAGTGTTTAATAAAATTGCTAGAGGGCGCAATTTATAATAATAACAGGTTTTTCGATTTTATTCTGAAAATTCAAATCATTCGATATAACTATGACATCATAATCGAAAAGTAGATGAAATTTGCAAGCAAAGATGTGAAGACCGCAGTTTGATATCTTTGTTCGTCTCAGAGTTATTGCCAAAACAATAATTTTTAATACAAATTGCGCCCTCTAGCAATTTTATATATCTTGTACCATTGGATACGACAGTTGAAGGTACTTACCTTTTTCTTCCAAACAAGCTTAAATTTAGTAAAATCGGTTAAGTCGTTTAGAAGTTACAGCGATTTTAATGTTTACACTTTCACTTGATAAGAGTGGGAGAAGCTATTCAAAGTGTAAACGTTAAAATCGCTGTAACTTCTTAACGACTTATCCGATTTTACTAAATTTAAGCTTGTTTGGAAGTACCTTCAATTGTCGTATCTAATGGTACACGATCGTTTCTAATAAAATTGCTAGAGGGCGCAATTTGTATAAGAAATTATTGTTTTGGCAATAACTCTGAAACGAACAAAGATATCGAACTGCGGTCTCGACATTTTTTCTTGCAAAGTTTATCTACTTTTCGATTATGATGTCATAGTTATACCGTATGATTTGAATTTTCAGGATAAAATCGAAAAAAGTGTTATTATTACCAATTGCGCCCTCTAGCAATTTTATTAAACACTATCGTGTACTGTTGGATATGGCAATTGAAGATACTTATTTTCCCCTTTCAAACAAGCTTACATTTAGTGAAAACGAATAAGTCGTTTAGAAGTTACAGCGATTTTAATGTTTACACTTTCAATAGCTTCTTCCACTCTTATCAAGGTCGGTACGCCAATGAGCCTTAAACCAAAATGATGCAGAATTGTCTAAGCTTTCCAATGATGTAATCAGAGTTATACCTTAATATGGGAATTTTCCGAGAACTTTAGAATTTAAAAAAACAATTTTTAATTGTGCCCCCTTGCGGCGAAATGAGGAACTTAAAAGTAATTTCCAGCAATGTCACTTGACCACTTTACTCATAAAAAATATTTTTGAAAGTTGTACGATTAATGGTTTCCGAGATAAAGCCGACGTCCTCGCTTATTTGACCACCCGGTACATGTACAACGTACGTTTTTATAGTTCAAATTTTAATTTGGCCAAAATAAACTAAAGAACTGATAATTTATTCATATGACAAACAAGTTTAGTGTTTTTATATTTTTGTAAACAATTTAATCAATACGACGCAGGAATAAATTATCGAACTAATATTTTACAATATTGCATATTAATATGCATTGTACTATTATAAATAATAATTTAATCATAATAATTGACATATAGTTATATTGCCCGACATAATTTGTGTACAACGTACAAGTCTAGTGTAAATTCCTCTTTCATTAAATTAAATCCAATTAATAACCTGATATTTATTAGGCAATATGACTAAGACACGTGTTATCATAATATTTATGTACACAATTTAACCATTATTACGACGTGTTTTGCACAATTTAGTAATAAGTTGACAACTACTTAAAGCTTGATTTGGGGAAAAATAAATCTATCTGTCCAGAAATATGTCTTTTTTACAGGCTATTCTCAAAAAGCACTTGATTAAAACTGCTAGAACCGGCTGTTTCTTTCAGGCTGACAAACAAAATTTGCTCTCGCCCATAAGCAGACCCAAATTTGGATATCTTATTTAAGAGCAGTAACCCCCTTTACCACAATGAAAATTGCCGAACGTTTTGCTGGTCAGACGAAAAGAAAAAATAAAAATTGATATTTAGAAAATAAATTCTACTTTAAATACCCCATCCAGAAAAGTAAATGACGATCGAAAATATTCCCAAAATTTTTTCTTTTTTTTTTCTTTTTAGTAATTTTGTAATATCTTAAACAATTCTTTATTGGTCAAAAGCAAAATGACCTTCCCGGGTGTAGAATGTTGTACCAAACAATTTTTCTTAAAGCCAATTTCTAAAAAAAATTTAGGGAATATTTTCGATCGTCATTTACTTTTCTGGATGGGGTATTTAAAGTAGAATTTATTTACTAAATACCAATTTTTATTTTTTCTTTTCGTTTGACCAGCAAAACGTTCGGCAATTTTCATTGTGGTAAAGGGGTTACTTCCTCTTAATAGTTATTTATGTACAGGGTCTTCCAACGAGGACTGAACAGGGGCTCATTTTTGAGCTTCCTTGTATTTAAAGAAAAATCCAAAATAGCCAATCGATGTACTTTTTCCTGCAGAATTCAAAAATGAAACCAAAAATTTATTTGAACCAGAAACAAAAGAGTTACGCTATGGATAAGGTGTTTTTTAAATGGAACATAGCTTTTTTTATACGATTTTTGGAACGAGTGATTTTTTTTGTCCGTTCTGATTAAAATATAATATTGTGAAAGCTATTTTTATTAAATTTTAATGTTTTATCCAGTATAATTTAACTTTAACCTGTTTGAAACATACACTAGGTAATAAAGGTATAATCACCTTTGAATCCTTCAAAGTCAAAAAATTTGACAAATTTACTATAATATTGCCGAAATAACTTTGAAGGATTCAAAGGTGGTTATACCTTTATTACCTAGTGTATGTTTCAAACAGGTTAAAGTTCAATTATACTGAATAAAACATTAAAATTTAATAAAAATAGCTGTCACAATATTAAATATTTTAATCAGAACGGACAAAAAAAAATCACTCGTTCCAAAAATCTTATAAAAAAAGTTACGTTCCATTTAAAAAACACCTTATCCATAGCGTAACTCTTTTCTTTCTGATTCAAATAAATTTTTGGTTTCATTTTTGAATTCTGCAGGAAAAAGTACATCGATTGGCTATTTTGGATTTTTCTTTAAATACAAGGAAGCTCAAAAATAAGCCCCTGTTCAGTCCTCGTTGGAAGACCCTGTACCAAGGCAGTAAAGTGATTCTTTATCGGACGAGTCTGAAATTATGAGATGAGCGAGGCGAATAACAGGCGAGTCGATAAAGACCCTTTACTGACGTGGTGCATACAAAATTTTGTCGCCAACCGTTCAGAGTTTATAATATAAAAAATTGAGGTATAACTCATCGCAATAAATCGCGAGAAAACTATTATCTAGCTGTAATGGGGAAAGGCGTGACAGTGACAGACGACCGTCAGTAAAGCCGTACTATCAGAGTGATTTCCGGAAGTAAACGAACACTTTATTTCTAAAATAAAATACTCAGATAAATACTTTTACGCTCCGCAGATTAGTGACTTTGACATTTATTAATCAAACATCGTCTGTCACTGTCACGCCTTTCCCTATTACAGCTCGATAATAGTTTTCTCGCGATTTATTGCGATGAGTTATACCTCAATTTTTTATATTATAAATTCTGAACGGTTGGCGATAAAATTTTGTATGCATCACGTCAGTAAAGGGTCTTTATCGACTCGCCTGTTATTCGCCTCGCTCGCTCATCTCATGATTTCAGACTCGTCCGATAAAGAATCACTTTACTGCCTTGGTACATAAATAACTATTATCTGTCGCATTTGCGGCAGGTAAAGTATTTTACGCTAAAATAAAGTGTTCGTTTACTTCCGGAAATCACTCTGATAATAGACAGTTTTCGTTGTCTTTTAAAAGCGATTCCGATAGCCGCTATTTGACAACTTTGACATTTGAGCTGTCATTTATTGTTATCGTTACGGACGGATACGTGGCGGGAGCTAACGGACGGAAGACAAAGCCACAGCGAAAACGGAACGCATGCGTAATGACCATTTTTTTGACAGATGCAATCAACATATTCTATTTTTTGTTGAGGTCTGTTTTTCAAGTTTTTGGTTAGTATTTTTTGTTTTTTTGTTTTCGTCATGGATTCAACAGTAAATTCCCTCAAAAGATCGAGAAATCGTTTCACGGATGAGGACGATATCATTTTATTAGAGGAAATATTGGTCAACAACCCATATGGCGATGCATGTAAATAGGCTTCGGTAGTAGCCAATTTTGTAAAAACCACAGGGAAAGAAGTATCATTGAGAGGGGTTAGAGAACACATATCCTACATCATAAATAAATTCGAAAAAAAATGAAAACGTATATCGGCAAGTAAATTTTCATACAACTGAGCTCGATACTGAATGTCCTGGCGATCAAGCACCTTCAAGAGAAGGGCATCATCCAAATCCGAATCACTGGATGAGTCCAATAAAAGCAACCTTTCGTCTATCATGATGTTTTAGAATTTTGGGTACTAGGAAATTAAAACCAAGCACAAAACGTATACAGTGAGGACCTAAAGTCCGTCCCCCCCTCTAACTTCTTAACCGTTCGGTATATTTTAATGAAATTTTGAACGATAATATTTGAGCAAGTCTTGCACTTTTTGACATACCAATGACAGCTTTAAATGTGACAGCTGGGTCCGGTTTTGGAATATTTTTTTAAATGGAACAGCCTGTATATTTTTACATTTTTAAATTCCACATAAAATTATAATTATTTTTTATTAAATGCATTATTAGTCTATACTTCATAGTTTCCGAGATATTGACTCTCGAAAAGTGACATTTTTAAACTTTGACAGCTTATAACCTTCTAACAGTACGTCTTAGAGCAAAACGGCTTACATGTCCCTATCTTCAATTTTTATTATCTTCCCAAAAAAATCAACTTCCGGTTAAACCGGATGTAACTCGAAAGCAGGAAATGTAGTTGTTCCGGTTTAACTGGAAGTTGATTTTTTTGGGAAGATAATAAAAATTGAAGATGGGGACATGTAAGCCGTTTTGCTCTAAGACGTACTCTTAGAAGGTTATAAGCTGTCAAAGTTTAAAAATGTCACTTTTCGAGAGTCAATATCTCGGAAACTATGAAGTATAGATTAATAATGCATTTAATAAAAAATAATTATAATTTTATGTGGAATTTAAAAATGTAAAAATATACAGGGTGTATTTAAAAAAATATTCCAAAAGCGGACCCAGCTGTCACATTTAAAGCTGTCATTGGTATGAAAATATAAACACAAACCATTAAAGATAGGTTATGTTATATTTGTTATGTGTACGGTCGAATTCGACTTAACGTTAACGTTAAGCAAATTGAACGAAAACTATTTTTACGATCTGTCAAATAGCGGCTTCGTATTCGTATTCGTTATGGTTAACCGTTTGAATTTGCCAATACAACGAAAACTGTCTAATGTACGGCTTTACTGACGGTTGACGATAAAATGAGTTTTCGATATTGGAAAAAATAATGCTAACATCCGTGGCTCTGACCGCGATATAATAAATATCTGTTTTGCATGATTAGGTTAAAAAAATGCGGTTATCCAAACTGTTTACCAGAATAGCCCGTTTATATTATGCAGGGGCCAAAATGGGCCTATACCGTATCTAAAGTCTCATAAAACTATTTTCCAGCAGACTTTTTTTTTCAATTTTATAAACTAATGAGTAGAAAACAAAAAACCAAGACAGAGATGTACAATCCTTTTTTCCGAACTTACACCCGAAATATACTGAATCGCTTTAAGCGAATCAAATTGTGAAAACTGTTATTTTTCCTTAATCTCTGGTAAACACGGCAATGTTTAACAAAAACAGTGGGGTAGCTATAATCCAAATGGGTTTTTTTCTTCAACCACACAAATCACACTGCTGAAAATTATTTATTTTTATTACATTTTAAAAAAAATTAATCCAGTCACTAGATAAGTCCAGTATGCTTTGAGTTTGTTATAACTTATAATCTCCCTAGTGCTGGAATTATTACAGGAAATATTTTTTGGGTAGGTACACAATTTTTTTAAAAATTCGTGTTCGGTTATAATTTAAGAACGAGGGTGATTCGGTAAGAAAATTTTCAACAAATTAGAATGCTCCTTTTTGTTTACGTTGCTTATAGCAACGGGAGACTATCGCGATAGTGTATAGCCTATTAACCTAATGAAATTAATAAGTGATAATTTTTCTTAGGTATACTACTACTTACAACTTAATTTTAATTCAAATGTCAAGTCATTTCGAAGTGACAGGTCAACAAACCAGCGAGTAACAATCAGTTTTTTAGTCGTACCCGTGATATTTATTGTTACAATAATAGTGTGTAAAAAATGATTCGTTTTGGTAATGAATCAGCAAGTTCGATTGCTAAAGAAATTGAGCAGTTAGTAACTCATTTTTATTAGTTAAATGTGAGAAACAAATTTGTTATCTGAAATCCAATGTCTTTATAGTTTTAAATTCAAATATAACTTTAAATAACATATTTCCGATTAATTTAGTTTAATATCACTCACTGTATTTTTACAATAGAAGATGATTTTACTTGTTAGTAACTAAGGTTTATTACTAAAATTTCAGGAACATTAAAAGAAACTCCAATTTATGAAATTTTCTTACCGAATCTCTCTAGCAGCGGAATTAATTCCCGATAATTTTTTTCCCTGTTTCACTCATGTTTTTGTTGATAGAAAATTATCCCAAGTCGAAGACGAACCCATTCGTGACCTTAAAAAAAATTATCGGTAATAATTCTGCTGCTAGGGAGATTATAAGTGAAAATTTCACAGTTCATGTAAGGATTAGCCCGAGGATCAGCCCAAAGTAATATACAGCAATCGTGTAATACTGAAAATAATGTTAATAACTAAATACAAATATCGTCGCCCATAAGTCAAAACCTCGTATCTCAAAATTTACCAGTTTTGAGTTACGTGTTTTATTGCGACTATGACTTTATATTTCATCGATTTAAAAACCTTGTAACTCAAGAGTCCAGCAAAGCGCACGCTAAACGTTAAATTAACATACCTCGTATCTTCCGCCCTCTAATATTCACATGTCAAAACCTCGCATCTTGTTTTGTTTCCATGCAAATTAGAATATATCACTTGGCAGAAAACTATATTAAATAAAAAATAGATAAACATATAAGAAGTTTTTTTCATTTTCTGAACATTGTTTGTTTTTGAGATACGAGGTTTTGACATAAATGGGCGACGATATGCGTTTTTCTATGTTTCTTTTTCTTAGTATTAATAATTTTTTTGTTGGGGATAAAACTGTAGCTAATGTTTTATTTCTCCCCTACAAAAATATTTTTTAAACAGTCATTAACTTAAATAATACGTATATTTTTTAACAAGGGTAAAAATAATGATATAAAAAAATAAACTGGCTCAAACTTTAGTATTGTGTGTGTGAATACTGCATTAGATTGAGAATGTCTTTAACATTTAATTTTAATTAACTTGCGTTACTAAAGTCGAGGGCAGTATATTTTTTTAAACTTTTTTATATTCCATGACAAAAATTACACGGTATTTGATATACCAATATTAGAGTTAAAATAAAAGATTTTTTTTTATTTTTCAACATGAAATATGTTAAATATATTAAATCAGTATCATACAATAATTTAAGCACCGAATTTTATCTAAGCCCTTATTACTAAATTAGCAAGTAGTTAACTTTTTTTTTAAACTTTCTGTTGTCATATCATAAAATAATATCTACTTTCCAACTTTGTGTCTGTGTGAAATATACTAAACTAAATTAAGAATAGTTTAATTTGATAAATTATTATATTACTAAAATAGAAGGAATTCTATACTTTCAGACTTTTTGTATACGCGATAGTAAAGATGATACCTACCAACCTATTTTTTCAATGTTTCGCTATACATTATGGTTTAAACAAGTTGATTTTCCCTAAACCTTAGTAACACGGAATATACAAAATATATTTAAAAATAACTTAAGGTACCTATTGATTTCATCTAATTGCATATTACTAAAGTTAAAGGAAGTATACTAAAGCAACCAGTATGATGCCTATGTATTTAATGTCTCGCAATATCCATTCGGTTTAAACAACATGTTTTCTGTAAACTTTATTAACAAGAAATATACAATATTTATTGAAAAATATCTAAATGTATTTATTTCATCTAATTGTATGGTAACTAAAGTTTAAGGAAGTGTACTAAATACTAAAACAATCACTAAGTGTAAATGTTTTTAAAATTTCGCAATATTTAAGGTTTAAACAACATATTTTTCCTAAACTTTAGTGATAAGAAATATACAATATCTCTTTAAAAATATCTAATGGCATTAATGTAATCTAAATGCATGTTACTAAAGTTGGGGGAAGTATACTAAAGGAGTCAAAACTGTGGGTATTTATGTTAACAAACATTATCCACCAAGAAGACAAAATAAAAAAGGATATGCAGTGTAGTTACAAAAAACTAAATGATGATAATATACTTCTGGCACACATAAATAGCAGGTTTTTAAAATCATAATTTTTTAAATAAAAAAAAATTATTTTGGATTTAAATCCAGATATTTTAGCAATTACTTAAAATTGGCTTTCTTTAAATGATTCTTCAATTAGGAACCTTTAAAATTTTTGGCTATAATTTTTTTAAACTGGATATAGAAAGCAAAGGAAGTGGAATTGGTGTTTACGTCAAAAAACATCTAATAACAAAAATAATTGTAATCCCTAATTTTAATAATAATCTCACATAATCTTTGTGGTTAAATATCTCTTTAAAAAAGTTAAAACTAGGAATTTTTTATAAACCTCCTAATATCAACTATAATTATTTTTCAATTTTAGAGAAAATAATTTCACAAATCAAATATCTACTGTTAAAATAATTATAACTGGTGACTTTAAGGTCGATCTTAATATTAATGGTGTCTTTGTGGTCTTTATTCAGAAAATATATCGCACATCTAATGGAAAAAAGACCTAACTGCAAAATTGGTTGTTTTGAGAAAACGCGCTTTTAAAAATTGAATTTGAATTATTTTAATTTTTAGGGTACAAAGTTTGGTTTAAAAACAAAATATAAACATCAGCGACTAGGTTTGTTCATTAATTATTAATAATGATCAAATTACTGAGTTTTTTTTTAAATGCTTTAGTAAATAACAAAAATATGTAATTGTGACACTTTTCTTCTTAAAAAATTAACGATTGTTTCTTAGTTACACTAAAATAAAACGACATTATATTTTTTTTTGTATTAAAAAGAAACAATATAAGGTTTAAACGAAAGTAACCATTAACTCGAGGAACTTTAAACTATAAAAGTAATGGTAACTTTATAAAATAAAAACTATAATATACTTGTATTTTACCTAACAAAAAATAAAGAGAATAAAAGAATAGTGACCTAAACTACAATTAAGTCAATTTCAAAAATAAAAATATTGCCAAATTTAGAGGAAAAACGTCTTAACTGGTACTTACGTCATTTTTCTGTTGAAAATTGCGTGCACCTGCGTCGAAGGCTAAAGCCGAACTGATAGTTGGGCCACTGTTCCAATTAAAAGTAGCGCGAAATAAAGGTGACACTTCCGCCATCTCGCGTTTGTTTGCTTCAACACAATAATGTCGTTATTCCATTAGAAAGAATATAGTATTAGGACACTTATGACGCTTATAACTTAAAAATGGAATTTTTTGCAGTTAGGTCTTATTTCCATTAGATGTGCGATATTATCTTCATTTGGTTTACAGGGGTTCTTTATTATTTATAATTTATACATAGTATGATTTTTATTTATCCATGAAATATGGTATTATATTAGCTTTCGCTGATAATAAACAAATATATCGCAAAAAAAAAAATTATAATCTTTTGCATTGGATTTTATTGGTAAATGAGGATCTTTCTAATGTTTCCAAAGTAATAAAGGATCATGGCTTAAACCTTAATGTCCTTAATGAAAACAAAACAAGTTTACTTTTAATCGTTCCAAAATCTATTCATTTAAAAATAATAATCAGCACTGATTTCAAAATTATTATTAATAATTATTATGCGATACCATTGGTAACATTCGCTAGAAATCTTGGTATCATTTTTAATCTATATTTGACCTTTGGAGCTCATATAAAAACTAAAAAAATGCTTACTATAATTATAGTAAGATTTTAAGCTTTTAAAATTATATAATATTTGGTTTAGTTAGGCTATGGTGATACTATACAGGGTGATTCACGGTGGATGGAACGTTAGACGTTTCTGACGAACCAGTAAAGGAATCGTTCTGAAAATTTGGTCGTTTACATAAACGGACACGCTCTACCTATCGAAAATATTTTTAACAATACAGTGTTGCCGCTTCCACACAAAAATAATAGCCACTTCGATATTTTAAATGGAACACCCTATATATTATTAATTTTTTAAATTCTACATAAAATTATAATTATTTTTTAATAAAAGCAATATTAGTCTATGCTTAATGGTTTCCGAGATATTGTCTCTTGAAAAATGACATTTTTGAACTTTGACAGCTTCTAGCTTTTTAACTGTACGTCCGAGAGCAAAACGGCTTACATGTCCCTATCTTCGATTTTTATTATCTTTCCAAAAGTAACAACTTTCGGTCAAACCGGAAGTATTATATTTCCTACATCCGGTTTAACCGGAAATTGACACTTTTGGAAAGATAATAAAAATCGAAGATATGGACATGTAAGCCGTTTTGCTCTCGGACGTACAGTTAAAAAGCTAAAAGCTGTCAAAGTTCAAAAATGTAATTTTTCAAGAGACAATATCTCGGAAACCATTAAGCATAGACTAATAATGCTTTTATTAAAAAATAATTATAATTTTATGTAGAATTTAAAAATTTAATAATATATTGGGTGTTCCATTTAAAATATCGAAGTAGCTATTATTTTTGTGTGGAAGCGGCAACACTGTATTGATAAAAATATTTTCGATAGGTAGAGCGTGTCCGTTTATGTAAACGACCAAATTTTCAGAACGATTCCTTTGCTGGTTCGTCAGAAACGTCTAACGTTCCATCCACCGTGAATCACCCTATATATTTTATCATAAAAATATAAATTATAAAAACAAACAAAAGTTACAAATATTACAAAATAATTGTATAAGATTTTCGACTAGCCTTCAACCTACTACTATGTTACTCCCACCTATAGATAGACAACGTAATATTGTAAAACTTGAGTTTAGACATGAAATGTATTTAAATTATTGTTTTATTCATAAAATAATTTTTACTAAAATACCAGATTATTTATATTAAAAAATTTAATGTAGAATTACCCACAACATGAATACTAGAAATGAAAAAAATTTGGAAATACCTACCAATACATCATAAAGAAAAATATAATACTTCTTTTAAATATAATAGTTCAATAATACTTATACAGGGTGTTCCGATGATCATGTTACAAAATTCTAGGGTAGATAAAACACACGAAAATAAGAAAAAAAGTTCATGTGAACATGGGTCCGGAAACGCTTCTTCAGGGAGCTAGTGCCCTTCGAAGATGACCTTCAAAAACTACTTTTCGTTTTATAGCTTCGGTACTACTGCAGCTATCGCAACCAATTTTGGGACATGAAATCTAGTTCGTAGGTTCATCAATTTGAGCCTTCCGGATTTTGTCACCTTTAACCAGGGGCGTACAAACCAAGGGGGTATTTGAGTAAATTTGACCCTACTCCTCTTAGGCTTTAATTTCTTACCATTTTTATATCTGATTATGATTCTCCAATGCCTTTTACGTAAAAAAGGTACTCTTAGTAAAAATCGCTATCTGTCACAGTTTCCTCCGAAAATGGCTAAATCCAATCAATAATAAATTATTGGTCTTAAACCAATTATTACGTTGAAATATGAAAATGAGGTTCAGTACAAGTATAATCCATGATTCACTGGCGACACAATATTTTATTGACAGATTTTTGACAACTATCTGTACTGAACCTCATTTTCATATTTCAACGTAATAATTGGTTTAAGACCAATAATTTATTATTGATTGGATTTAGCCATTTTCGGAGGAAACTGTGACAGATAGCGATTTTTACTAAGAGTACCTTTTTGATGTAAAAGGCATTGGAGAATCATAATCAGATATAAAAATGGTAAGAAATTAAAGCCTAAGAGGAGTAGGGTCAAATTTACTCAAATACCCCCTTGGTTTGTACGCCCCTGGTTAAAGGTGACAAAATCCGGAAGGCTCAAATTGATGAACCTACGAACTAGATTTCATGTCCCAAAATTGGTTGCCATAGCTGCAGTAGTACCGAAGCTATAAAACGAAAAGTAGTTTTTGAAGGTCATCTTCGAAGGGCCCTAGCTCCCTGAAGAAGCGTTTCCGGACCCATGTTCACATGAACTTTTTTTCTTATTTTCGTGTGTTTTATCTACCCTAGAATTTTGTAACATGATCATCGGAACACCCTGTATACCTAACATTATTGTAGAATCTGAAATAAAAAACTAAATTATTCGGCGTTTAAAAGTCATTTTAAAAAACATTATCTTAAGGTCGGATTAGAAGACTGACTAATCATTAAATTAAAAGTATGTTACTGTCATCAACAGTTGTTACATTTTATAATTTTTATATTTTGGCACAAATAAATACCTTTTTCTATTTCACGTTCATAATAAGCTCATTACGATACGCATTTGCGTATCGTAATGAAGCTATTTCGATACGCGTTTTTTCTTTATTTGATGTTGGTAACATTTAAATGTTTTATTTCATTGACTTGCGCGGCCTTTGTGATTTACGAGAAACCCCATTTTTCGCAGAGGAAAAATAGCTTGATAACTTACTTTTTTATTCTGTGTGAATAACAGTCATGTATGTTGGTTGCATAAATCTGTAAATCAATCTTTTGTAGATGCTTCAAGCTATCATTTTCTGCCAAATCCTATCCAAAATTCAATCTACTAACCTTCCAATGTCAATTTTAACTTCAACTTTATTTGAATTTTCCATCTTCCCTATACTAAATTGCAATGCCGTGACGTAAAATTACGTCTTTTGAAATTCGATTAAAAGTAGCAAAATCTCCTGAATTTCCGAACGCTCTGTATATGTACCGAATGTACAAGGATCATGCAACGTATTCCGTCCAATTTTAAATCTCATATCGCTAAAATAACTTTAGAATCTCGTGGTGAAAATGGGTCAATAAATCAAAAAATGACAGTTCGCAAAATAATTTTTGTTGTCCAGAGGTTACTATGATAAAAAATAGTATTACCAACATAAAATTTAGACATAAAAATTTACAAAATTTGAAGGATTTATTTTCTTTTTAAAATGTATTTTTCTTGATTATAAAAGGTGAAATAGAAAAAAATGTATAAAGCACATGTTTCATAAGGCGTTTTAGTGCACGTGTCAATAAAAAGACTCGCCACTTTGTGGCTCGTTTTTTAAAATAGACGCGTGCGCTAAAACCGCTTCTTATGAAACGTGTACTTTAATATACTATTATTATTATTATTATGATTTGATTTGATTTGATTTGATTATTATTATTAATGTTATTATTATTATTATTATTATTATCTAACATTTTCACAGACTCTTAATCTGGTATAGGTATGATAGATATTATTATTATTATTATTACTGTAATCACGCCTAAGATACCCAAGAAGCAAAAAATTTCCGAAATTTTTTTTCGTTGCCATGACAACGTTTAAAAAATAGAGATTTCTGATTGGTTACAAATATTGCTATGAAATTTTCAGTTTAATTATACGCCAAACAAACAAACTTGATATCTTTCAGGAAAAAAAATACATTGTCCATAATTTGTTAGGCCTTTAATCGACGACAGTTAGTATGATGAACTTAACTACAGATGGACTTAATAAATTATTTTTTGTCACTACCTTGTGAAAAATTAATTTATTTGCTATTCATACAACACAATATTTATATTTTTAAGGTTTTACTCCGGAAGCCAAAACATGGGAGGTACTTTTCGATAAATCTGGCGAATTTAAAGAAATCAAGCAGATCCCACAGCTAACACTTGGGGGACATTCTTCAGGAGTTTATGACGTCACCTTTGATGTAGACTCTTCGCATATGGCAACAGTGTCTAAAGATGGCACTTGGAAACTTTTTGACACAAATGGTAATTTAAAAAAATAATGTATAATAGCTTTGTATATACCTACTCGGTCGCTGTATACAGGGTGATTCAGGAGGAAATGTCAATATTTTAGGTACGTATTCGATGACTCAAAATAAACGTAAAGTTCCTATAAACATGGGTCCTATTCCCGGCCGTTGCCGAAATACAGGAGTGAACAATGTTCAAATTAAAATTTTTATTAAATTGTTTATAACAAGTAGGCTAGGTTTTCACAAAATTATGTTATGTTGCCTTTGCATTGTTGCTTAGCAATAGTAACCCCATTAGGTATTAATAAGAATAAGATTTGTCACTTCAAATCGTGTTCAGCATTTGTATTTTCTGAGGTGTATTTTCTTGAGGTTATCAGCATAATTGGCCAGCTAGATTGCCAGGCCTTAATCCTCTGGTCTTTGGGGGGTGGTTTGAATCATTAGTTTATTCAAGTAAAGTAACCACTATAGATGCATTACTCGATGAAATAATAAATGCAGCAGTAACTATAAGAAACATACACGCATCCATTTATAGAGCGATCCCAGCTATTCATCAGAGAGCTGTCTTGTGTTTAGAAGCATGGCATTTTTGAAAACTATAAAATATAGCCTACTTGTTATAAATAATTTAATAAATATTTTAATTTGAATATTGTTTACCCCTGTTTTTCGGTGTATTTTTGGTCTCCGAATATGTACCTTAAGTATTGCTATTTCCTCCTAAATCACCCTGTATATGGAAACGGTCGATTATTTCTTAAAGTAAGATAGTAAGCGAAAAATATTACACATAAACAGCCGTATTCACTAAATAGTTTTAAATTTAAAAGTCTTAAATTGACAGTTCTGGGTTTAAAATGACAAGTTTCAGAGTAAGTCAACTAAGTCCTGTATTGCAAATATTTCTTTGGTTCTTCTGTAAGTTCAGAATGAAAAGGGTTATTTTTCCTTTAATAGAGCTAAAACTATTTTGGCAACAACATCATGGTAAAAGTATTTGACGATAAAACGATTTAATTGCAAAAAAATGAAATTAACGCGGAAACATCATATGGCTTATTAAAACAATGAATCGGTGAAAACACAGCTGGGAGACTATAAGATCTAAATATTTTGATGAATAAATTTAAAACTCTTTACTGAATGCGTGTGAAAAGTTTAGAGATTTTTAAAATCTACAAGAATAAAAATAAATTAAGTATATAGGATTTGCCAAAATATAATTCGATATTTATGTTCTTTATGTTACAGCTGGGCGTTGATAAATCATTACAGAGATGCATGTATTCGTTTACCTGTGGTTTTGCCCTCTAGGGGTAAAATTCACAAAAAAAAACAATTATATAAAAAAAAATTACGTGGTTTGGCGTTATTTTTAGAACGAGCCACTTAATTTTTAATATAAAATAATTTAATATTAATTTTAAAGGTTGCTATTATTTTCTAAGAGGGAATTTGCGAAATTCTCTCTTAGTAAATATCGGGGGTCTAAACTAAAGCTTATGCAGAATTTTAGCTGTATTTGGTAGTTAAGGCTTAGCATTGATATATTAGTGGTAAGGGTGTGTTTTTACTCCCTAGGGGTAAAATTTCATCACGAAAAAAGAAGTAGTTTTATGTAAAAAAAATAAAATAAAATAGACATGTTTTTGGGTTGTCTTAAGAACATATGAGTTCTAAAATAAAAAATATTTGATTTTTAGGTTTTGCTTTTACCCCCGTCGAGTATACCTACGACTTTTGCAATATCCTTTCATAGTAGATGTCTATGGCATAAAATAAAGTTGTACGCCAAATTTTAACTTTTTAGCATTAGTATAGTGTTTGCGGTTTTGTATTGTAGACACCCTTTAGACATCTTTTATTTATAGTCTCATCAGTAGAAGTAATTATAAAAATAATGTTGAGTGCCCATCGATAAGAGTTAATTGCGCTGTTAGAAATTCCAGAATGGAATTCTTTGACAAGAAATTCTAAATGCATATTTAAGTTGTAGTTTATAGGTTGTAGGTTTTAGACTGGCAGAAAACCCGACATTTCTTTCTTTCTGTTTACATTCCTTCGTGTTAGTGACACTTGGGCCCTTCGATGCTGATGATGGTACTTTCTAGTACCAAAACATGTACACCACATTGATTTGACCTTTTTTTAAATATTTTTGTGGAGACGACTGTGGGTGTCTTTTCCCTATAAATAATTCTTCGCCAAGGAATCAAGAAAAGTCCGAGGCAAGTGTAACCTTTAAAATGTTAACAAATTAGTGCGCTAATTTAAAGAAAATACTTTTTAAGAACAATGATTATGACGAAACTAACTTGTTAGACGGTCCAAGGACCAACAAGTGTATTTTTAGACCAAGCATTGAATATCATGAGCTCATCAGAGTCGTCTAAGAGCAGTGTTTCAATAATTATGTTCTGTGATTCTGCAGCCGGACTACTGACGTCGTTGTCGTATAAATCGAAAAATCTCACTATGTAATAAAAATACCGATACAACCACAGTAATAGTAGTGGATTCACCACTGTTATTTTCGTAGACTGGTTCTACAACTCCTCTATAAGCAAAAGGGGCGGATCATTACTTTAAGACAAATTTTCACTATTTTTGATTATAATATAATATTTTGATATTGTCGCACCAGATAGCAAATCTGATAATTATTTATTGTCGGGCATTAAAAAAATGCTGAATTTTTCATACAGTTCAGAAGAAGGATTCAAATAATTAGAGTTCCATAGCAGACTTTATAGTATTTGATGTTATAGTAAATATGCTGACATAAGATATGGAACAGTTTCCAAGTAAGGAAAAAGGGTTTATGAATTCATCAGAAAACGAACTGCACGTGACAAAAGAACGTAAAGCCATATGTATTAGCCCGGGAATAGAAATCACTCATGTATCTTCACCGGAATCGTTTTACAATCTTACTCAGGAATTCAATGAGGCTCTATTTGTCCTTATTTTTTGACAACTAACATTTAAATAAAAAATATAAACTTGCTACTTTACTTCACGAGTATGGACTATTTTGTTAAATTAAAAAAAAAATAATGTTGACGTTGTTTAACTTAATTTAATAATTAAAGTTCGCCTTGTATGAATAGCCCGCTCTCGCGCTATGTATTGTAATACGCTTTAAGATCACAAGCAAACTGTAATCGCTTCTATAATTTAATCCAGAGAATTAAAAAAAAAAACATTTCTTTGTGAGCTGTGGGTCCTTATATTATTTTTCAAATTTAATTTTCATGCAAGTTCCCTACTATTGTCAGATATTAATTAGAAAAATATAATTTTTAAACGACTACCTAACTACTATTTTTTCGTTTTCAGTAAACTACAAGCAAGGTCAGGATGCCAGGTTGGAAAGATCAGGAAAATATGAAGTATCAGGAAGACGCTCCCTTATTTCCTTGTCGCCCAATTCAGAAGTCGTCGTTATAGCTACTTCAAGTGATCTACAGTTTTTTTCTGCCTTAACAGGAGAACTGGATTATGCAATTGAGAATATTTCCACCGGTAAGAGTGTTACATATAATAAGCATTAAAGGATATTTTTGAAACGAATTCACTAATTCTGGTCCCCAAAAGAGGTATTATATGCTTTTGTAGCTGTAATATTTACACTTAAGTTTAAAGTAAAAACATTAAATAATATTGATGGGTGTACTGGATTCGATATTTTCTAAACAATATATTTGTGTGTCTTGTTTTGTACTTAATGCTAATAATAAAATAATAATAATAATAATAATAATTTTTCTTCCTTCATTTATTATCTCAGCAACAGGGATCACTCATTTATAAAACATCTTGACCAACTGGATCTCAAAGAATCCATACACGCGCAAGCTCAAAAAGCTACTATACTTCACACTTGCAGTATCACAAGATCTTTCCTAAACCATAAGTGACCTTCTGATAGACTTGGCATGCGCCCGTCTATTGGAAGTATATACCAGATTAAGAGTGTGAAAATTTTAGATAATGGTAATAATAATAATAATTATAATAATAATAATAAGTTATAATAATTTATTATAACTCGATAAACAAAGGTTCATTTTCCCGTTTTTCTACATTATATACCAGAGGCGATGGAGTACGCTAGATGAAAAAAAATCAATCGCAAAAGTGAAAACGTACGTCACGCTTCGTCAAGGCCCGCCGAAGAACTGCAGTTGTCTGATGGTGACGTAGCGGTGTTATTTTAGAAGTTTAGTATCTCTACCTGGGTCATATTGGACCCACAAGGTTGCCAATTATTCTTTATTTTAGAGGACATTCTTTTATTTTCCAATAAAATCCTTTGTCCGTGCAAGGTATCAAAGGATGGTAAATATCCTTTAAAATCAAACAATTTATCACAACAACAACAAAAAAAAAAATACTATTTAGCAAAATAAAAACATGTCTCTTGAACGTTTAAATAATAAATTATTCCTTTTATTTGGCATTGCAAACTGTTTTACTATTTAGAAACGTTAGAATTTAACAATATTATACTTGACGGTAACTTACTCAGAGTAATAGCTCACAACAAGTTATAAGGTAGGTACGGATTGTAAGAACATTGCGCGTCGCACGACTTAAACTTAACTGAAATCAATTCAGCTCATCTGAAATTGAGTTTTGCGCTCCTGTGGATTGTAAAGAAACACACCTTTTTAAGAAACAAAAAAGTAACTTAGCAGTTCCCAATAATTTGGCACATAAAAACCCCACCAATAATCACAGTTAAGTTCGTCAATGGTATTCAAATAACATTACAGCATGAAAATTAAAATAACTCAAACTTTAAACGCAGTTTTATCCATCATATTCAATTTTGAGTTATGCCACTATTGTCGCCGGTGAGCGATATTATTCTTAACTTCCGAGTCTTTGTAGCTCCGGCTTTTCACTACATATAGAGGTGGCTGCTGCTTCACCATGTCTATTAGCAATTCATCATCTTCTTGAGAATATTTCATATTTACTATAATAGTACACTTCCTGTTGGTTGACAGCCTGCTTTAAGCTCAGCGGAAAATTGCGCTCTGACCCAGATGCCGTTGGTTGGGACGCACTTGTCGAACTGACAGTACTGACACTGCCGTTGTGAACTCACCTGCTCAGCGCAACTTTGCTTACAATCCAATCTCAGCGTTTTACCTATGAACACACTGGAATGACAGATTCTGGGTACCAACGCAAGTCAGCCGCGCTCCTGCGTTTTGCGACGCGCAATGTTCTTACAATCCGTACCTTTAGGTCTGAATACCAAGATAACTTCTGTTACTATAATAATTACCCAATTTACCTTTTGTTTTTACAGATGACATTACCAGCATACTCTTTGACGCTTCAGGCCAATATTTATTTGTGGCATCGGACAAACAAATAAGAGTTTTCCACAATGTAACCGGTTATCGCTGCGCTATCGTCCATGCCAAGGAAAAACTTAAGGAGCACCAAACGTCTGCTACAAGAGAAAGACTGCAGCAACTTATCAAGGACTCCGAAGAATTTCTTAATAATATAGGGGAAAAATAATTTAGTTGGTGTACCTAAGCTCTAGAAGGGTTTTGTTAAATTTAACAGTCTTTCTTGTTTAAAAAATATGTAATATTATAATTAATTAACAAATATCAACAAAAAATTGTAGTCGGATATTATTTTGTTAGTATTTTTTTAACTAAAAAAACTTGTGTTGTTTGAATGTAAAAATATTCTGTTTGAACAGACTTTTTAATTTTTTTTGCTAGTGTATAAAATATATGCTTTTGGTAGGTACAGAGGAGAGTGTTAAAAATAATGCTTTGGATTTCATCTATTTTATGAACCTAGGATAGACCGGTTTATTTTAAATTCTCAGAAATAAAAGAATTATCTAAAAACAAAGAATCGTAATACTTTGTTATTACTTTGTTGTAAATTTTTTTTTAGAAAATGTGACATTCTTTGTATTACGATTCGTTAATAAGTGCAATGTAATTTACCTGGGGGAATTACCCCATTATAAATACGCCCTTGGTCGCAGCACTAGGGCGATAACAATTTAAGGCATTAAGCCACTTTAGTCATTATATTAAATTACGATTAAATAAAAATAATATTTGAATATTAATTTAATTTTTTTTCATTTTAAAGTAATTTTTAATGAGTCAACCATTGACTGTTGAAACTCAAAAACCCATAAGTATAAACTGTTTCCTCTTGACCTACGTAGCATCATATCGGGAAAGAATGTTATAATTTAAATTTATCCTCTGCTAAATGGAAAGCCCTCTAAGTTAATGTTGTCATTCCAATGTTAATTACTCTGATGATAATAATTTTTGAAATAAAGTTTTTTAATATTGTATAAATTATTTATTTATTTTTAAATTTATAGGCATAACTTTTTAGTAAAGTTAAAAATGCCTGCCTTATGACCTGCATAAATAAATAAAAACACCAATATTTTTACCCAGACAGCACACACACGACTTATAGAGATTAGAGAAGAATTTAAGGTAGGAGAATCAACATGCTTGCCAACCTATAACCTATTTCGCGTAGATTTATTTAATTTTTCTAGCTTTTTTACAAAATTTAAAGAAAATCAGTATCGACTTAATATTCTGTAGGTAATAATTGGCATATTTAATAAATATCAAGGAATTTCATAACTTATTTTAGGAGAATTGTATAGCGAAAAATATCGGGTAAGATTTTTTTTAACATTATTATGTCATTTTCACTCATTGTTCTTTCACTATACAATTCTCCCAAAATTAGCAATAAAATAAATTGATATTTTTATAATATATCAGATACTACCTCAATGATCTGCTAGCTATAGATGAAGCAATAACAAACGAACCTATTGCCAAAATCGTATACCATTCTGAAGTAACTTTTGTGGCAAATTGCGCCCCTCCACTTTGTTTGCCAAACGTACCTCTTAAAAGTAGGTATTAACACTCTTAGAGTACCAATATATAAATTACGGCTATAACAATATTTTAAAAGTAATAATAACAACACTTATTTAATAATTTTACATATTATTCATCCCTAAAGCCATAAATCTACAGGTTTTACCTTCCAGAAGAGAAAAAAATATGACGTTATGTGGTAAATTTAAATCTTTGTCTAAAAACCCATAGACATTTCCCTTAAAAATTATGCAGTTTGGCAAACACAGAAGACGTTGCGTTCCTATTGGTCAGAAGAGAGCCTGCCTTTTTTCATTCATAATTTCTTTGACGTATGGTCCACAGAGAAATTAAGGGTTTAGTTTGGTCGTTCTTCGTTCGAAAGTTGTTTGAAATTTGTTTCGGTTTATCGGTTTTGTGTATTAATTGCTGTGTTGTTAGTGTTTTGTGATATTTTTTTCAAGACTAATTAATATGGGTCACAGGTTTGAAGTGTGCAAGACTGCGAAATATAATAATAATAATTCTGCAGTTACTATTCATAGGTGAGTACATAAAAAGTTGGGTTATTTGTAGGTTAGGTTTAACTATTCATAGGCGTGGGTAGGTGGGGAAAAATAATTAAAACTTTACATTTTTATTTTATTAAACGTATTATTTATTTAAGGAACATTATGGATAGACTGTATAGGTATAACTTTTGCAAATGGTTTGGCTTATTGAATTCTTTAAACAACTCAGATACACTCTTAGTCTAAAATAAACAAGGAAGCCACTATTTGATCACCTTTAACCATAAACGTCATTTATGACGTTCGTGGGTTCGTGCCTTTAACTCTTCAATTTTGCATGGGATTTCATAATATGTTGTAGGTACCAGACAAAATACTTGTGTAAGTTTTCCATATGCGGCCAAATTTTAGCCGGCCACTATATTATTATTTTTAGCCCATTATTCAAAAGCATGTGGCAACAAATATCGTATTTTGGAAAAATAATAATTTTGTTTCATGGAATAGGACATTAATATAATAATTTACAGTCAGAGTCTCACGAATATTTATTTTCCAAACAGGTTACCTACATGTTTCGCTCATACCTGAGCATCATCAGACCAATGTTAGGCTTATTTTGTTCTGATGCTCAGGTACCTACGAGCGAAACATGTACCTAACCTGTTTGGAAAATAAATATTCGTGTGAGACTATGACTTTGTGAAATTTATTAGTTGTACTCAAATCAGGTCTCTTAAAGAAAACTTTTTTGAATTAGATATTTATGTAGGTATCTAGTACCTAGATAATGTTTGTTTTAATAAGTTGTTAATTCTTGAACCTACTTATTATTTGTTAAAAATACTTTACTTGGATATGTAAGTTAATTCCTGTAATAAACTATAGTTACTTGAGAATAAAGATATATACCTACCTAGGTACCTATGATTATTATTATATGCTGGTTTTATTTCTAAATTTTTTAACATTAAGTTAGCCGACATACAAGTTTAGAAATATAACCGTATCAATAAATTGCATTTTAAAGAAGAATTTCCATAAAAACCACTTTTGGGTATACGTACCTTATACGTAATAAGTCAAAAACTGTTAAAGTAGAGTTTTTACTAACAGAAAAATTAATCCCTGGCTAAATTGAAGCTTTTAACTTTATGTTAGCCCACATAAAAGTTTAGGAATGTAACTGTATCATAACCAACAAATTCTATAAAAACCGTATTTGGGTCTTCGTACCTTACGTAAGTCAAAAACTGTTAAATTGGGGTTTCCATTGAGAGAAAAATTAAATCCCTGGCTAAATTGAAGCTTTTAACTTTACGTTAGCCCACATACAAATTTAAAAATGTAACTGTATCATAACCATCAAATTTCATAAAAACCACTTTTGGGTCTACGTACCTTATGTAAGTCATATATGGGGATTTCCTCGACAGTAAAAATGTAATATCTGACTGAATTCAATTAGTTTATGTTGAACTGTAGGTATTGTATTTTACCTATAGATAGGTATAATCACAGAATATTAGTTGGCTCTGAGTTCTCTGGGTATAATATGAAGAAATAAAACAAAAAAAATTCTGTTGTAAATATGAGTGACAGAATCCTATTTAAAGTTGCGTTTCAGTTAATTTAGTATTTTCAAGGTTTGAATAGGTAATTGTAATATAATATAGTTTTTAAATCTATTTTGACACTTTATCTTTAAACCATATAAAAACTCATGTTTATTATTAGGTAAAGTCGATTCAGCCAGTAAACCTGCAAGATGGCCGGCATGTCATATGACAAAAGTCATATTCCAGCTAAATAAAATGGATTTTTGCATTTTCAATTACTTTTGTCATATGACAGGTCGGCCATCTTGCAGGTTTACTGGCTGAATCGACTTTACCTACCTTAAATTATAATATTTATAGAACAAAACTTTCAAAATAAATTATTATTATTATTTGGAAATATTAAAGCGGTAAAACCGATGAGACTATTGCATCAATTGTTTTAGAAGGTATCACATGTTAAATTTTCAAGTCCAATCCTGGAATTCATGCCAACTTATAAAAGTTTAATAGAGCAAAATTGAAAGAGTGTCACTTGACTTTACCTCCATCTTGCGAGAGTATTCAAAATTTTGACTTTACTTTCCATTTGCTGCTTTTAAACAGCTAAGCTAAGTAAATATCTTTGCTTAGCTATGTTAAAGGAACTTTGCGAACAACTTCGTATAGTTCGTAGGCATGATGGGAAATAAAAAGAGGCATCCTGCTTGAGCGCGGCTAGGGGGAAGAAAAAAATATTGTTGTGCTTTTTCGCTATTAAAAAGTACCTAACGTAAAAGGAACTTTGCTTTTCTTTTAAATTTCAATAAAACCGTAAAAACCGTGTTTTAAGTATACATAGTGTAATTATTTTTAGGTCAGCTCAGTTCACCAAATGTTATAATTATAGCTATCCAAAGTTTCTCTTATAATAATTATTACAATAAATAGTTATTAACTTAAATTAAATTTTACTGCTCCGCGGACCATTTTTTCTCTCATACATTAAACTTTACTGTTCTACAAACCCTTTTTTCACAAACGTTAAAAAATATTTGATTTCAGATTGGATAATTATATTTTATTGTGAACCCTGACACGAGACGCCGCTGTGACCATATGATAGCGCATAGTAACGAGGTAAAATTCTAATGGCGGCAACGTAATCCCCACTCCCGGCCGGGGGGAAGACTTCACCTCCTCTCTCCTACAAACGATTTTGGCAGCAGATTTAAATAGCGTTTATGAATGGCGTGCGGCATCTATAGCTAGCAGATCATTGTACTACCTAAATAATGTACCGACGATTTTGATTTTCTTTAAAATGTTAGTAATTAAAATAATAAACTCAAAAAATCAACGCGAAATAGGTTATAGGTTGGCAATAGATTGAATGACGTTGAGAATTCAACCTTAAAGGAATATGTGACTTGCGGTATTATAACCCAATTGCGTCCCGCGGTCAAAAAAGAAGTCAAGTGAGTCCGGAGTAAAATAAAGGTTGATCGAATTGCGTCCCGCGGTATAGCCCAATTGCGTTCGGGTCGTTTCTTCCTATTTTCTCTAATAATTTCATTTTAAACATTTATTAAAAACACTACACTATTATGTAATTAGATGTATTTTTTTATTTTAAGATTTTTCAAGCATACTATTGTATACTCTAAACCGAGCTGTAAACATATCATTCCGAATCACCCGGTATAATGTGTTTTATTTTGGTTAAAATAAATAAATTGGTATATTTAAATTCTAATGAGTTTTACTTATAAGAGCCCTGGGCCGCAATTGGTATATAATTTGCCAGGTAGCGGGACGCAATTGTACTGTGGAGGGTTAGCTTTTTCAGGTGCGGGACGCAACTTGTATACAGCCTAACGTGCAGCCGTGACTTATTATTATTTATTATTACATATTTAAGACATGTTAATTTGGCGTCCCATCAAATTTAAAGGAAAAATACGACTCACAAGGATACAAACGCAGTCTGGGGCCAGGGACATCAAAATAATGGGTTCTCGTTCCCTGGGCCCAGAGGTAGAGAACAACAACTACTAAATTCTCTTCCAGTTTTCAGTTCCATCCTTATAATGAGTTGGAATTCATCGGATAGCGATAGGACTTCCCCACTTCCACAAACCGCTATTTAGATAGCAGTTATTTGGAAAAGTCAGTAGGTAGGGCAGGTAATAAAGATGTGTTAGCATCACCAAGTCGGAATTAGCTTATTGTCTTATAATAATATACATAATACATGTAAGTATTATTATATAATGCAAATTTTTTATTTTCGTTGTAATGGCCGGTAGCGGACATGTATGTGCGCATTCGTCCCCAATGCATTATTTATTTTTATCATTGCAATGAACAATCGGCAACCTGCAAAAAATATTTTCTGCTTAAGAAACGAAATAAAGTTTTGTTTAGCAGTCAGTTGCAGCGATAAGTGTTCCCTCCCATGTCAGATTTTTCAAAATTTACCATTGCTGAAATGTCTGGTGCCAGCGGACGAGTACGAGTACCTACCTACTACGAACGACGAGTATAGCGGATAGATCCAGAAATAAAGGAAGGCACTATTACAACATCAAAACGACTATGTTTTTTCATCAACGGGATTTATAAAACCCAGTGCGACATCTTGCGTCCCAGTACGGTACCTTAGAAAAGGTCAGTCGTAAAGGGTTATTCTGTAAAAACAGAAAATTATGCAAGATGCCCTCAAAACCGGTATAAGTGCCGGACCACAGATATTAATTCGAAAAAGGTTTTTCTGTTTCCTTCCGCCAAACCCATCCCCATTTTTGGGGACGCAAGATGTCGCACTGGGTTTTATAAATCCCGTTGATGATCGATCCTGACAAGTGATTTGTCTTTGAGTCCTGTTTCCTTCTGCCAAACCGAGCCTTTGGGGATGGGTTTGGCGGAAGGAAACAGAAAAACCTTTTTCGAAATGACTATGTTTTTGTTTAAATGTTCCAAATCAAGTTTACCAGCACCTTCATGTTCAATAGATACTTATTAAGCCCAAAGAACCTCCCCCAATGTTTTTACCAACTTTATCTTAAAAACGTTTTTATTAGTATAAATCATAAGAAGTAGAGTAATCGCGTCCGTATAATTTATATCAAGGAAAAGTATTCTTGGCTAGCGGACTTTAAAGTGTAAAAATACCTGTATTTTGCATTGAAGTAATGCCAGAGATGCCAAAAACAATGGACTTATCAGAATGCCACAACCCACAACCCGAAGCAACTCCACTGATAACACTGCAGCGCATTTAAACCCTGCTTAATAAAATAGCAAGTAGTAAATAAACCGCAACGCCATCACGTTGGAATTAAAAACAATGCAAAATTCACAGATCTTGCATCTTACGCAAGTATCATAGGCGTATTGAAAATACCTAGGTACCACATACAGTGGCCAGAAGTAAACCATTATGTCACAGACTACTCCTATCTGTGAGTATGTAACGTGTTGACACAATGGAGCTGCTATCACGCGTTATTATGAGGGCATGGATGCTCCGATTTAGTTTGAAATAATAATTCAATTATTATACTTAGAAAATTGACTGTTTTGTTAAAATAAAAAATACAGGATAATCTGTATATTAGTACCTACTTACATATTGAAGAGAGCTCAAAACCACCGTTCCAAAAATAGCGGCAAAATTATTTCTTTAGCTATACACATCCATTTACCTGCTGGTCCTTGTACTCTTTGTTCATGAAATGTCTAAATCTTAAGTCGGCTATGAAATGTTTTGGATTGGTATACTTATCCATTCTCCCCCGACTTTCTGTATAATACGCCAAGACCGCCGCGCTATTTCGCTTTGTTTCAGCGACATTCACTGTTTTTTTTTTTAATTTTTGCAATTCTTTACCCCCAATTTCCTTTGTAATATTTCAAGACCGCCGCGCTATTGTTCTTAGTTCCAGAGATAAGCATTTTTGAGTTTTTTCTGCTTTTTTGCAATCTTCGCCCTCCGACTTTCTTTGTAATACGCCAAAACCGCCGCGCTATTTCTTTTTGTTTCAGCGATATTCACTTTTTAGTTTTTTCCACTTTTTTTTTATTTCTTTACAATTAACTTCCTTTTTAATATTTTAAGACCGCCGCATTACACGTTCGATATTATGAAATTTGTTAATGGAACTTGTGCAATTAAACCACTCGGCTAACGCCTCGTGGTTTAACGTTGCACACGTTATGTTATAGTGTTCATATCGAACTAGTATCATTAATAACTATAATTTAACCTGCAAATAATTTTATAATATGACAGTTAGAAACATAAAGCTCTTGGAAGCCGTCCGTTCTAATAAAATATATTCTGTATAATAATTGTACTATAATAATAAGACATTTTTAAAGCATTTTTAAGTTGTTATTTTGTTAGATAAAACTTAGCTTTTGTTCATTTTTTACATAAAATAAATTCTGTTTTAGTTTAAAAAGAATGCCTTTTTTAAATTTGTGTCCTGCGATTTCCAGATTTAAACCTGGCAACCCTAATTAAAATGAATAATGCAGTTTTTATATGTTTAAAAAAACGTAAACCGTACAAGTACCTACTGGCCGATTCAATACTAACTATTAAGTACTGTTCTCTCCCGGCCATATCTTAATATCAACAAATATAATAATAAATGCCGAAACCCAAAACAAAACAATATTATTACTCAGCATGATGTCATCGATCCTGTGCTGCTCGGATGTTTGTTTAAACTTCACCGCCGTGTTATTTATGTGCATGTCGCATGACGCGTTCATTTTTCATGAAATATACCCGTATATACGAACCCAGTAGTATTTTTAATACTAAAATACAGGTACAATGAAGTGTGAATGTAAAAGGACTCAAAAAACAAAACGACGCAAACACACTCCACACTTTAAAGTTCGCTATCAAAGAATATTTTTCGTTGATATAAAATTATACGGACGCGATTGCTCTACTTTTTATTAGACACGGCGCACCGTGTGACGGAAGCGCACGTACCCTGGTGGGTACTTCTAGTGCAATCTATTTCTGTATTTGCCAATCAAGCGAACTGATGTGGAGAAGTACAAAATTTCGTACCCTATACTGGAGTGTGTTTGCACCGTTTTGTTTTTTAAGTCCTTTCTCATCCACACTTCATTGTACCTGTATTTTGCATTGTTTTAAATTCCAACGTGATGGCGTTGCGACTTATTTACTACTTGCTATTTTATTAAGCAGAGTTTAAATGTGCTGCAGTGTTATCAGTGGTGGAGTTTCTTCGGGTTGTGGCATTCTGATGAGTTCCTAACAAGGACGAAACAGCTGTCAATGTCTATACGGCCCATGATACAAAGAAAGAAGAGATATGACATTGCGCATGTGGGCGGAGCCAAATCGACAGCCGCTTACGTCATGTGGTGATAATTTTCTGGCGGGCTTCGTATAACCTACGTTTGGTTTTATGTACTATTGTTATTATTTGTTATACAGAAAGAGGTTTTTAGTGTTTTCTTGGATTATTATTGTTGTTTGTTAGGGACAATTAGTTGTTAATATGCGTTGTGCAGTGGCGTTATGCATAAGTGACAATATGACAAAAAATTCTGCAAAAGACATTATGTTTTTTCGTTTTCCAACTGACCCAAATCTTCAAAAAATTTGGATGAACGTTGATGATACAAATCAATGTAAAATATTTCAAATTTTAGCTTAAAAAAATTGTTCTCTTCTTCATAGGTGAGATACAAAAGTTTAATTTGACGAAATTGGTTTAAAATAATAAACTGTTATGTGTGCCTTATTTTTTAATAATTGTTAATGTCCCTCTAATTACTATTATGATATTACCAGTCCTAGTATATTTTTTTAAATGTCTAAATGAGTTTTTTACATCCTTATCCTTGGTCAAATTATAGTCAAATGCAGTGGCGGACTGGAGCGGGTGGCCGGGTGGCCATCGCCACCGGGGTCAGAAGGCCTTTGGGGGCCAATTGGTCCAAACATTTAAACAACAATTTTTTTTTTCAAAAAATGTTGGGGCCATTGAGGCCATGTAGTCACCGGGGCCAAATGATTCCAGTCCGCCCCTGGTCAAATGTTAACAATATAAATTTATAAACAGACACCTCCAAAAATATTATCGTTACCTATTGTATAAAAAAAATCTTAATAAGCAAATTAATTGATTTTGGTCATTTAAGGCTCGAAACTGTTCTAAAAATGTTTAAGACTGCACATTTGTACTTATTTTTTTTCAAACAATTTATTGCTTAAGGTGGAAGGACGAAAAAATATAGGTTATTTTTTTATGATTTTGTAAAAATAAATAAGTAATTGTAATCATTTAAAAGATAAAATGTATGTCAGCATAAAAAGAAAATTATTTTCATTGATACCAAATATATGCTCAATTTTAACATTTAACCCAAGAACATCATGAAATACGTTCTGATTTATGAACCTCTATCCTTAAAGTACTTAAAATAATATGCACTTAAATCTTCCAAATCAAAAATTGCAAAATATGCAGTAAAATTTCTATTTTTAACGGCTAATCCTATGTAATTTTAAGTCTCGTTAGCACCACATGACGTCATTGCGCGGACCGGACCGAATTGGGAATACGATCGATCATATCTTTCTTTCTTTGTATCATGTATACGGCCCCAGGGAGTCCATTATTTTTAGCATACCTGATGTGAACTTCATTACTTCAATGCAAAATGCAGGTCTTTTCACACTTTAAAGTCAGCTAGCCAAGAATACTTTTCCTTGATATAAATCATAATGATTTGATTGATTCACGTAGTATTACTTTTGAAAAAGATTATTTCAAGCTACTATTTTTTTAATTATTTTTTTATGGACTATACAATTATAAATGTAACTGATTTAATTAACTAACACCAACGAGGGCAAAGTGGGGCGTTGGGACCCTTCTCGAAGCAGGGACCACTCCGGATATGGCGGGTTTGTGCGGACCTCTTATGATCGCCATTGTAAGCAGTATAAAATATACAAGAAGAATACTTTCTGAAAGGGTTGTAATAATATTTTTTAAAATGTTGTCCTCAGCTAGAGAAAAATATAAATAATAGGTTGCAAAAGCATTTAGATTATTGGTTGCTACAAGATAAATTAGCTTAGAATTTGAGGTTAGGTTAGGTTAGGTTAGAGTGGCAGACCTCTGGCATTGACCAAACAGTCACACGTAGTCCTGTAGGACCGTTGTGGTACCACACGTGTTCCGCGGAACCTATCCGCATCAGCCTCCTGATGGTTAACGCGACGTGACGTAGATCGTAGAAGAATCTTGACAGCTCATTCAAACCAGCCACTGCTGTTAATAAACTTCGTAAGTCGACCCAGTTGCAGGCTGCTCACTTCCTCCAGATCATTAAAGAATGGTTCGCCCAGGGCATTGAACCTTCTTCTAGCGAGGCCGGGGCATTCACACAAGAAATGCTGAATACTTTCCTCCTCCTCTTCATCTCTGCAACTTCTACAGAAGTCGTTAGTTGGTACTTGCATACGTTCAGCGTGTCTACCGAACAGGCAATGTCCGGTGACTACGGCAGTGATGTTTCTTAGGTCCTTCCGACCGTGTTGTAATAGCACTGCGGTTTTCCTGTCGTCAAGTAGGGGCCACAATTGCCTGGAGATGCTACAAGTTGCCAGCCCTGTCCATCTGCTTTGTGCAAGTTGTTTAGCTATTTGATCTATATATCTTCTTTGACTGATCCCAGTGGTCTAGCCACAGTATTCTCTGCTAGTTCGGCAGACCTGCTTGCGCCCTCCCTGGCGAGCACATCAGCAGTCTCGTTGCCCTGTATTTTGCTATGTCCAGGAACCCAACACAGGGTGATTCGATGTTGAGCACCAAGTGTGCAGAGATTATTGCGACAGCGCCTTACTAATTTTGACTTAGTGCTGCTGGAGCAAATTGCCTTTATGGCTGCTTGACTGTCTATATAGATTGCTATAGACGCAGCTGCTTTCAAGCCAGGGTGATCCCGCAGGGTGTTGACTGCTTTATCCACTGCAAAAATTTCTGCCTGGAAAATGCTGCAGTAGTCAGGGAGTCTGTACGACCTCTGTATTTGCATGTTCTCGGAGAAGATACCAGCTCCAACCCCGACGTCCATTTTTGAACCGTCAGTGAAGATCGAGTGATCCGCCTCCATTATTACTTGATTTGAGGTTAAACGACCGTTTTTGCAAAATTTTATTGCTTTTTAATGGTTTATTATTTCATTTCAGTTGTAGGCAAAAAGTAAATGCTTTAGTGGAAAGATAACTTTCCGTCCGCTTGCACAAAAACAAGATCTTAAAAATACTATAAACTCCTACATTAAAGTAGTAATACACGAATCTCTATACTTACCTACTGTATAATGTTTCCATAAACAATTTATTCATTCACGTCAATCGTGTAGGTACGGGCAAAATTATGATTTGTTATGAAATGTTTTATTAGAAATTTGGGACCCTGCCATAAGAAACAGAATGTTAATTACCTATAAGTAATATCCTGAAAATTTCATTTTCAGTTATTGTTGTTTTACGTATTTTTATTTTTTAATCGGATTGAAAAACGGAAAGCATTTTCTGTAGGGTTTTTTTTCTGGTGCATTTAAAGAATTTAAAGTATTTTTTACCCAAAAACATTATCCAATAACATTTTCCACATTTTTATAGCGAAAATTCATCATTAGTAACTTAAAAGTTTTTTGCCATATTATGGTCTCGATTGAGTTTTGTGATAACAAAAAGAAAACACACTCTAACAATGGAATTATTTTTTTTTATCTAGTAGCTATTCCCGAATTATAATATGTACGTTATTTTAGTAGTATTCGCATTCTCGTTTTCAACACGCTTTTCTTAGCTTCACCAGCTGTAACCGACTTCTTTGAACCCGATTTTGACCCACTTTAAACGGTCAGATTTAATTTAAATTTTGTAGAATTATCAAGAACCGCTGACAATACACTAATCTACACGCAAAAAGTTCTCCTGTCAAATTTTGACAGCTGTCAGGTATAATACGAAGAAGCGATTTTGACGAAACAAATTATGGGGTCGTATAGTATTCGATGCGGAGACTTCGGGAAAAATAAGCAAAAAATTCTCCTGTCAAAATTTGACAGCTGTCAATATGTCAAATCGTTTAAAAAAAAAATTATAAAACTATAAGGTCGTATGTATATTGACGGTGGAAAGTTGAAAAAAATACGCAAAAAATTCTCTTGTAAAAATTTGACACATATAGTTTAAAATAGTTCTTGAAATTCTTAATATAGGCAGAAAATAATAAGGAACGAAAAACATTAGTATTATTGTGAAAGAAAAAGCGTGGGGTGCTGGTGCTCGATATACGAAAAATATAGCACAAAGCGACCCACTGTACTAAGAAAAGTTAAAAAAATCCTATTTATAAAAACTATACGCCATTAGTTTTTGCAATAATATTTAGGTATTACCTACTCCTACTAGGGTATTCATTCTTGATTAGCCCTGATAAAGATACTATGCCATCAAATATACGAATATAATATTATGAATGTATTTTCATCCCTCTGCATAATCAAGTGTTCATATTTATTACGACAGGTACCGTCAACCGGGGCTAAGAGGACCACACCTGGTAAAGTGGTCCGAAGGGACATTAAAAATAATAAAAATGTGTATCTGCTAAAATACAACCGGTAACAACGGTTTCGCACGCACGTGTGTCTAGGAATACCTAGCGCAGGGTTAAGTATCAAGGTCGAGCGCGTTACACTTCTTTAGTCCCAGTTAGTAAGCGGAAATAAACACATGCAAATTCTTATTGTTTTTTATTTTCCGGTAAACCTCCATTGCAGTACGTTCACAGGTAAGTTTTTTGAGTTTCAACTTATGTTAGGCACTTGTACGTTAAGTTTTGAAAAATAATTTAGTTTAAAAAACATTTTCAATTATTTGTATTAGCAGTGGGGTAGTTAAATAGAAAAAATCTGCAAAACTCTGGGAAAAGTTTACCGTGGAATATAAAAAAAAACTAGATATATTTAAGATAAAAAATTTTCACAGGCAGCTTACTAAAATATGGTAGATTTTATATTAAAATCCTTAAACCAAAATATTTATTAGTTTTCCAAAAATCTGCAAAAAAACAGAAAATATTGGACCACTTAGCCCCGGTTGACGGTACCTTCTCGTATGTTTCTTTCCGAATGCAAATACTTTTTTAAAGTTTTAATGTGGACCACTTTCCCATCACAACGATTAAATGGGACCCTAAAACATAAATTAGTGGAAAACGGGCAAGTGGTCCCCTTTACCACAAAGTATGGGGTAAGTGGACCACTTACAGAAAAAAAAAATATAAAAAAAACTAGATATATTTAAGATAAAAAAATTTCACAGGCAGCTTACTAAAGTATGGTAGATTTTATATTAAAATCCTTAAACCAAAATATTTATTAGTTTTCCAAAAATCTGCAAAAAACCGAAAATATTGGACCACTTAGCCCCGGTTGACGGTATTGAAAATGTCCATTTCTGCACTTGAAGAATGACATATTATGTAACGAATATATTAAGTGTATTAGGTATGTGTAACCGAAATTCAGAAATAACAAGTAGGCTATATATAGAGGAACATTCTGTCACAACAGCCACATTATTCATACTTTCTAAGACTGCTTTTTGTAATTGGCTTCAGGATCAGCTTAAAATAAAGCTTTTTTAAATAACATTATCTAAACTGACGAGATGAATATTTTTATAAGTATAAGTAAGTAATAACATGGCTTGATTGATTCACGAACGTTAGTTCAAATTTTAAGCTAGGTATACTAACTATTTTTTTAAATTTTTTAACCAACGCCAACGAGGGCAAAGTAGAACCATTTCTTGAAGCAAGGACCTGCATTAATATATTAATAACATTATCTGGACTGACAACGAGTGCAGTGTGCAGTTTTTATACTGGCTACATTTTTAATCGACATAATAAACACTATACTGGTGGATAGATACAGGCATTTTGTAATTTTTTCAAAATCGTCTTTATGCCAACATGACAGAAAATATAGACGTTGTATGCAGGCAAAATTTTATTATAGAGGTCAGAGCAAGAATGTGCAATTTATAAAATTAGAAGGATAACACACAATTTCAATTTAAAACTTAATATAAATTTATTTTTTACCAAAATCTTAGTTGTTAAAAATACTTTTTCTCTGTTAGGTATAGTACTCAATAACTTTTTATTTTAATTATAATACTTACTATAAAATTCCTTAGGACCATAAGTTACTGACTTTCGTTTCCAAACGGAAAAACGGTGGGATTTTGGGAAAATGTGATTGGTATTATTAATATTTAAAATTCAGGTCCGCATTTAACGATCTGATGCTGATGTCTGAAAACCCAAAAGTCCTTTTTTTAAATTAGGAATTATCATTAAATGCATCATAAAATAGGCCCGCAGAAGGTGCTTTCGTTTCTCAATATGTTAACTAACGTCACAGAAAAGCAAAAACGGAAAAATAAATTTTCCTTTTTTTTTCAAGATATATCCGAAAGTAGTAGGAAATGTCTTAATTTCTCACCAGCATTAACTTAAGCTCCATGTTTTCCCCAATTTAACTTTTGCAGTATCTTTATTCTTTATTTATTTATTTAAATATAGTGCATCGGCTGCTTGTGGCCAAAACTGTATGTATAATATACAGGTAGTTTGTATATTATACAAACTACCTATATTGAATATGTGTGTATATATCTAATAGATCAAAATTGATGGATACATTTTTTGTGATTATTATTTGTTTCCGGGGGGGGGAGGGGGGGGGCGTAAGAGTTAAATAGTCCCTTAAAAACAAATTCAACGATAAAGGGTTGATGGATTTATCTATAAAAACAAAAAAATTCGTAATAACATAAAATTAAAATTTCCTTAAAATTTAGAAAGGCGATCTTCGGAATCAGGTATAGGCATTGTTAAGTGATAAATAGACAGTTATCAAATTTTTATTCGCAATTATTTAAAAACTATAAATTAACCGAAAAAAAGTAAGATTTTAACGATGGTTGAATATGGTGACCAAATATTTTCAAATCAGTTAATCGGTGAATAGGGCAAAAAGGCGAAATTGAATGGCCTACCGCAGACCACACTTTTATTTGTGGAATGATTACAAAAAGATTTATAAAAATTGGCTGGTGATTGAAGATAAGTCTGATGGTATAAGAAATAAAATTCATAAAATTCAAAACTTTTAACAACGTCTTCCGGGACTTTAGAAATATAGTAGGGGAGCCCAACAGGGGATTTTGGGATTTACTCAAGCGCGGCAGATTAACATATGGGGGATACCTTGCACCCTGTTGAGTACCTCTGCCATGTCTAAGCCCTCTATATAGTGCCGCGCGTGTACGGCAGCTGATCAGAATAGTAAAAAAAAATCGATAGCTGGATTTACTCGAGCGCGTCAGATTAAGGTGTGGTGGGTTAATTACATGTTAAAGAGTCTGCATTTCAATAATCTGACGATTTGAGCGTGACGTAAGGGAGTAGGAGGGTCACAAACTTGTAAAAAAAAAACGTCACATGGACATTCTCGAGCGCGGTCAATTTTTTTTATTTTGATGGAAATAATTCAAGGATAACGGAAAAAATATAATCTGCCGATTACCACAAGCCGAAGTAACAAAAACCGTCAATATAGTTTATTAGCGCTTGCAGCTGCATTGAAGCACTCCGAGCCTCAATGTCTCTTTCTTTATCACTCACTTTCTCGCACCGTCCCCACACACTACTTTCCGTCAGCCATCACGCCATCACAGGCTGATCACAGCATTCGTGGGATTATATGTACAGGGTTATTATTTTACATTTTAGTTTGTCCCACTTTTAAAAGCCTGTAACTTTTTTGTTTTTTGAGTTAGCGCGTTCACTCAAAAAGTAGGATGTAGAACTTTTGGCCAAGTATTTATGGATTTTGTCAAAAATGACAGTAGGTGTCACATGCCACATTTAAAACCAAACATTTAATTTTTTAAATGATACACTCTGTATATTAGAAGCGCATTATATGGTTCCTTTTCTTCCGATTTCAAAAATATAACACACTTATGCATTCTTGTCTTAATTCCATCAAAAATATGTAAAAATAATATTATTAAAAAGCATCAAGATAGTTATGAAACCGTTTTGTTGCTATGGATTTTGTCTTTATTTATATCGCAGTCTGTCACTCTTATTGTTATTACTCGTTCCGAATTTTGTACCGAAATATTTTTGTAAGTGAACCGGAAAATTTTTAAGATTTAAGAAAAAAAAATCATGCGATTTTTTTTTAAACGGTCATATTAACAAAATCCCTTAAAATAATCGTCAGATTATGAATCAGCACGACCCAGGACACCAAGCTGAACCGCCTGTATGAAAATCTGACGCGCTCGAGTATGTCAAAATAGCGTTTTTTTTTTTGCATTTTCGAAATGTCGCCACGAGCTTGCGTCACATCCGAATCGTCAGTCTATTGAATGGGAGCTTCCTTAGGGATCCCTTAACATCCCCTCTGAATATCTGACACGCTCGAGTAATTTTTTTTCCCCATTTTTAACCCTTCCGTACCGCCGCCCCCACCATCAAAACCGGCAGATTAATGTACCTCCGTCATAAGAGTCACGTGGGGCATATATATATACACTATTAATATCTGACGCGCTCGAGTATATATCCATGTGACTGTTTTTTTTACATTTTTGAAAGCCTGTAGTAACTCCCCCACCGGTGAAAGGGTACACATGATATGACATTTTTTCCTTTCTACCATCCAATCTTCAAAATCCAATAGGTCCCCACGACGCTCGAGTAAATCCCCATTTAGCATCGTGGGCTCCCCTACTAATAGGCTTGGCTATTGCTTCGCAAACAATGACAAACATTTTGAACATCTCATAAAGTAACTTTTGTTTAATTTTTAAGCATGTTTTTTTCTGTTTACACTGTGTTATTGTTAATTTATTTAAAATTTGTTTTATTCCTATGTCATTTTCAATAATAATTCCATCACACCCTATATCATTGAATTTCTTTTAGGTGAATATTTGCATTTTCAAAAATATACATAATGTTCTAAGTACCTATTTAAATTAAAAAAGTAGAATGTTTTCTGATATATTATACCGGGTGTCCACGGAAGGTGGTTCGCCCTTTAACTTTTTTGTTTTTCAAGATTAATGGAATAAAATTTGGGGGATTTGTATACGACATAAAACTGCATTTTTTGACAGGTGACTCAACATTATGGAACTTCCGGTTTAACCGGAAGTGACATAAACATTCGATTTTTAAATGGGTTGTCAATTTTTTTCACCAAAAATATTTTTTTTTCCAAATTTATTGTTTTATCTAGAGGGCTATGAATCCCTTAAAATCACTTATTTCAGTTCTTTAATCTTGGGAAAAAACAATTTTACCATTTTCGGTCCAATGCTATTTGCTGTGTAAAAAAATTTAATCTTTAAACTTGTATAACTAATTTTTTTTAAACGGCAACTTGGTGGCTCGTCGGGTTAAGAAGAAAGAGGATTTTATTACGATTATTTTGATACTCTACAGTATTAGGTTTTAGAAAAGCTTCCATTAAAAAACTTTAGAAAGTTAACTTGGAACTTTCCTAAAATAAGGCATCATTTGAGAACAAATTTAGATTTAAATGTATCAAGTAGCCTCTGGTCAGAGGCTACTTGATACATTTAAATCTAAACTGATAAAACAAAACATGCCTTTAAGAAAATTGACATGCCAACAGCTTCTGCCAAAGTAAATTAGTTTGTTTGTTTAAAAAACATGGAAAATACTAGTTTTACAACAAGTAAAAAAGTTGATATGTTATTATTGTCAGGCTCATTTCGCATTTTCGGAACCAGTTTTGGGTACCTAATAGTGCCGGGCTGGATGACGCCGATTAAAATATCTTTGTGCGTAAAGTCGTGCAGCATCGGTTCAATTCTTTCTACATTTTCCATACACTAATAACATATCAACTTTTTCAGTCCTTGTAAAACTATTATTTTCCATGTTTTTTAAACAACAAACTAATTTACTTTTCCAGAAGCTGTTGGGGCGGTTCGCCCTCCGTGGACACCCGGTAGGGGAGAGTGGGGATACCTGGGCACTTTTCAAAAAATGCTTCTGTATTATTAACGAGCAAGCATTTTTATGTTGTGTCGTTTTCAATGTCATCTGGGGTGCTTTAAGAGTAAAAATTGAAAAGAAATAAGAATCCATAAGTGTAGGTGATATTTAAAGAATTTTTCAATTCCAAAAATGCTTGCAGAACTGCCCAAACCTACCACCCATAGGGTGGTTTGGGCACCTGGGGCGGGAGGTTTGGCCACTGATATATAAATAATTGAATTTAATTATTTTGTTTGAAACAGTATATTTATATTATAAATTTAAACATATTTGCAACCTAACCAGTTGAAATTTCCAAAAAATACCAAAACAAATTTACAGTAAAAACATATTTTTACATTATTTTCTTAAATAAAACCTTTTCTAGTTCAAATAAACATGATATTATATGTTGACTAAATATATTTTTACCATTAAAGTAAAACATTACAATACAAAACGAACCAACTGTAGATAATAATATTAAATTTAAAAAAATGTGGCATGAAAAAAGGTTACCTAACTATTTTAAATTAGTCATTACCCATTTTCTGAGATTTGAGAGTAAAAAAAGGGCGTGACACCTAAAAACTTCTGCCTGCGGCACATTTTTTAGGGGAAAAAATAATTACGGACCCCCCCCCCCCCCCCCCCGTTTCCAAATCCTAAATTACGCCACTGTTTATAGAAGATCTAAAAATTAAAAACTCTTTATTTATTTTATTTTTTATTTAACATTCCACTTTCGCGTAAAAGCGTGTGAGAATGATATTTTTAATTAAATTTACACAAACAACCGTACACTTATATACTTATACCTACATAAGTTTAGTTTCTATTTATTGTAAAGCCGACGAATAGAAAAACAAAATAAATCGGGGATGGTTGGGCATGCCCAATCCTCCCCCTAGCTTCTGTGGCCAAGCATCCCGCATGGCACTTAAAATATATTAAACAAAAATACGTTATAAAAAGTTTAACTATTAATAAAATAAATAATGGTAAATTATGCTCATAATAGGTGGCTATAAGAAAAAATCACAACACAATGTACTTACCTCTTTATTTTCAAATGAAAACAATTACTCTGACATATAAAAAAAATTGACTTTTCAATCACTGAAATAAACAACGTGCGCCCCTATACAGCTGAGCCGCCATTGCGGCAAGTGGCCGTTTACAGGATTACAGGTTTGCCATATCAAGGGGATTACAAACGGCAGCAATAGAACCCACCAGTGAACTTGTAGAATATTTTAATGGCATGTGCTCAGGTCTCCCACCTGCCCATGGATCCCCACTCTCCCCTATATTATAATATATATGTCAATTAAAAGAAATTATATTCCTTGGCTCTTTAAATTACAGATTGCAATATTCCAAGTTTTTGACTCCCAGTATAGTTTTTTAATAGGGTTACAATGTAGCTCCTTATGGCTTAAAAAAGAGCCCCACAGAAATTATTTTTTGCAAATAGAGCCTATAACTTCTAAAACTTGAAGATAAGGAAACCAGGCGTAAATTGTTATTAAAACTTAATAAATATTGTTAGCTCCAATAATTATCCAGCAGTTTTCTTAAAATTTTAAATTCTTAACCCTGCCCCATATATCACCTAGATTGGGGATGTTTAAAATATAGGCAAACTATTATCTATTTATTTCTGTTTATATTGTACGATTTTTCTGCATAGTTGCTAATGTAAAAATTTTGAAAAAAATGTAGATAATTATGTTGGTTTTTTTACAAGGCGTAAAAATAATTATTTTTGTCGACGCCATTAGTGGCTTTATACAAACTCATATTAAGGTCATGGTAATCAACTATATAGAAGTAGAGTGAAAATTATTGACAAAATATAATAATCAATTTTTAGACTGCGCACCACCATACATTATTGGACGTTTAAACGTAAAATATAAAAATAAAATTACAAAAAGTTTACCAATTTTCTAGTCGAGGTTCTAGTAAAATATGAACTGTAATCAAATAATTCAGAAAGAAAGTTATCCGAATAACGAAAGTGGAATATGTAAATTTGATATACCGGGTGACAACGAAATTACTGTCCTGCCCTTTTAAAATGAAACATTTTAATGAAATTTTGGTAGGTATGTATTATAAAATATGGTTGCACTTAGCCCACATTTTCAGTATTCAAACGTCTGACTATCGCTTCCGGTTGAACCGGAAGTGCACAAAACTTTGTCATTTTAAAAGTGCTTAGACAAATCAACTTTTATATATTGATAGAATGTGTCAAGTTTATATTTAACACCATCCTAACATGAAAATTTTATAGACCATAATTCAGTTTTTTTTAATTTTTTGGATATTTATAAGAGACCGACCGAAGGTTCGGTTTCGGCTAGTTTCGGTCAAAAAATCTAGTTTCGGTTTCGGCCAAAAACCGGCCGAACCTTCGGCCACGCCGAAACTCCGTGTTCGTGAATTGTCGCGCACCGTTCGGCTAACTATGGGTGGGTTCGTAGGCAGTGTTGTCTATATAAATAATAGATTTTTTCTCTGTCGACTTTTTTTTTTCTTTTTAGTGGGAAGAGTTCAATCCGTTCCCAAGATCGATCTCGTCCTATAGGTATAAAATAAATTAAATTTCAGTAATACAATAAAGTTTTTAAGATTCGGTTTCGGCTTCTGCCGAAACTGAGACCAAGGCCGAAGATTCGGTTTCAGCTGAAAATCTTGTTTCGGTCGGACACTAATATTTATAAAATTATATGTACTATGTACTACCAAAAGTAAAGAGATTCCTCTTTAGTTTCTTAGACATTAACGTTTAATAAATTGACCTCAATATAGAATGAGCTTCAGAGCAGAAAAAAAATAATATGCAAGCCCCCCTACTCTAAGTTGTATAACAATGATCATATTGGAAAAAAATAAAAACTGTTTTTTTGAATAATAATGCCAGTATGTATTTCAAAGACTAAGTTTTAGCGTATTATGCAATTAAGTTGTCTAGAACTGTCCAATAAGGATATAAAAAAAACGGATAACGATCTGTAAAGCTTTAATGTCTGGGTTGGGTGAAATATAAAATTCATCATCAACATCCATCGACAAACTCTTTAAAAATAAAAGTTAAAGGGTCTAAGCATTTTTGCTGATAAAAGATCATTCAGAAAAGAAAATGATATGATGACAGCCAATAACTGACTTTATTGGCTAGAAAATCACGTTTCGGTCCGGTAATCCTATATTACATACCTATAGGTGAAAAGGGCTTCAATACTGTCGAGAGAAGTTAACTTTATCTTGAAAGGCACAAAACTTTTCATCGAGGGATACCATATTAAATAGTCAGTGTTATTTTCCAAAATAATATCCCGTCAATTATACAGTGACCGGCAAAGAGTTCGCAACATATGGGAAAAATTTCTATTAGCGGAATATTGAAAAATCTTTATTGGGGGATTGATGTGCATGTCCCATAACCTTAAAATCGATTTTGACATACGTCACGTGACCAATGGTATGGCGGGAAAGTTGAAAAAACCAATATGAAATCATCATAAATCAGATAAGTTGATGAGATATCGAAAAAATTCCAATAATAAAAAGTGTTTAGAATTCCATTAGAACCTTAAATACAATGTTTGGGATATCTACTTAAAAAAACATAAAATCGAATATTTTTGTAAATATTTTTTTACCGAATTAAAAATTTCCATATTTTTCCTTTCTTAAAGCTTCATTAAAGTAAAACTGACATCTGGTGACCACAACTAGAAATATTCTTTTGTTTTTTTGACAATTTGGAGCAATAATTCAAAAAATTCGTTTACACTTGGATACCAGCTGTTGCAATAGTCTATTTCTAATAACCTTATCGGTATTTTTTATATCGAAATATTCTATTATGTTAAGAAATCCTTAAATTCATTAATCCAAAGAAAATTTTATTTATAACCGTAAAAAATAATTTTGAATTTCGCAGAAATCTTTAAAAAAATCTAAAAATTAATAAAAATTTAAATTATTTTTTACGGTTATAAATAAAATTTGCTTTGGATTAATGAATTTAAGGATTTCTTAACATAATAGAATATTTCGATATAAAAAATATCGATAAGGTCATTAGAAATAGACTAATGCAACAGCTGGTATCCAAGTGTAAACGAATTTTTTGAATTATTGCTCCAAATTGTCAGAAAAACAAAAGAATATTTCTAGTTGTGGTCACCAGATGTCAGTTTTACTTTAATGAAGCTTTAAGAAAGGAAAAATATTCGATTTTTATTTTTTTTAAGTAGATATACCAAACATTGTATTCAAGGTTCTAATGGAATTCTAAACACTTTTTATTTTTGGAATTTTTTCGATATCTCATCAACTTCTGATTTATGATGATTTCATATTGGTTTTTTCAACTTTCCCGCCATACCATTGGTCACGTGACGTATGTCAAAATTGATTTTAAGGTTATGGGACATGCACATCCAATCCCCCAAAAAAGATTTTTCAATATTCCGCTAATAAAAATTTTTCCCATATGTTGCGAACTCTTTGCCGCTCACTGTATAATAGTTATTTATGTACCAAGGCAGTAAAGTGATTCTTTATCGGACGAGTCTGAAATTATGAGATGAGCGAGCGAAGCGAGCGAGGCGAATAACAGGCGAGTTGATAAAGACACTTTACTGACGTGGTGCATACAAAATTTTATCGCCAACCGTTCAGAATTTATAATATAAAAAATTGAGGTATAACTCATCGCATTTTATTATAACAAAGAAAACAGCAAATATACACGTCAAAAATGACACGTCAGAAAATTTCGGCTGACCACGTGCGTATTCCAAAGCACCCCTCAAAAATTTGACCTACTATTTATCGAGCTGTAATAGGGAAAGGCGTGATAGTGACAGACGATTTTTTATGACAAGTCAGAAAATTTCTGCCGACCACGTGCGTATTCCAAAGCACCCCTCAAGAAAAAATTTGCGGCAGGCAAAAGTATTTTTGCGGCAGGTAAAGTATTTTATTTTACAATAAAATAAAGTGTTCGTTTACTTCCGGAAATCACTCTGATAATGTAAGGCTTTACTGCCGGTTGACGATAATAGTTATTTATGTACCAAGGCAGTAAAGTGATACTTTATCGGACGAGTCTGAAGTTATGAGATGAGCGAGCGAAGCGAGCGAGGCGAATAACAGGCGTGTCGATAAGGACACTTTACTGACGTGGTGCATACAACATTTTATTGCCAACCGTTTAGAATTTATAATATAAAAAATTGAGGTATAACTCATCGAATTTTATTATAAAGGGAGAGGCGTGACAGTGACAGACGATTTTTGATTAATAAATGTCAAAGTCACTAATTTGCGGCAGATAAAAGTATTTATCTGCCGCATTTGCGGCAAGTAAAGTATTTTATTTTACAATAAAATAAAGTGTTCGTTTACTTCCGGAAATCACTCTGATAATGTACGGCTTTACTGACGGTTGACGATAAAAATAATTATTGAGGTTATAAATATACATATAGATTATTTTCTCAAAAGTTGCGTCACTAAAAATTCTAATCGCCGAGTCAAGTTAAGTTAAAAAAGTCTCACTCTCACCCTGGTCAAAAAGCAATTTTAAACTTTTAGGAAATAAATATGTCAACATTATAATATGTATTATATATTATGGTTATAAATAAAAGCTTTAACAGGACTATGCATTGCATTTGGTTTGGTAGAAATAGAGCCAATTGTTATTTTTTTTTTAATCTACTACAGTTGATCGCTTGAATAAAATGATGTAGATAATATTTAAATAAAGTGAAATTAAATAATTAAAATGTTAGATTAAAAAATTTATATTTTCGTTACAAATACGTTACAAATCTATAAGTTATCTAGCCGGCTTCGGATTTGTTCGGGTTTGTTCTTCCTCCACAAAATTTAACAGACATACTCGTAAAAATAATATTTTCATTACGGCATTTTGATACGCCAATTTTTAATTCCATAAAAGCTCCATTAGGGTTTTATACCGCTTATCTCTTCCTCACCTGCTAAAACCATCAGCAATACAACTTTCTGTCTCCTGATGATGAACGTTTCTGCGTTCGAAACATGTAGAGACCTCTGATCAAAAATTCTTTTGTTCTATTAAATTTTGTGGAGGAAGACTTTTAGTTTAATTTCCTTTCCATATACTATTATTATATTCTACCGAGACGGCCCGAGACCAAATTAAATTTTATTAGGCATTTTTTTTTCTGATTTTAAATGAAATTATACAGTGTCCGCAAGAAAGTCCGCATCAAATGGGATTGTTTTTTATTAGGTATAGGTAAAAATTGAAAAGGCAGTTAGTTTTTGCTTACCTAAAAACCAAAAATGACGTATACTGCACGACTTGCGTTACCTGTCAAATTTGACATTTTTAATAAAATAGGTTCAAAAATGCCCTTATTTAACAAAATATCGAAAAACTTTATTCAAAAAAGTTGTTTATTTAGGCATTTTTAGTCTCTGTCCGAAATTTTGACTGTCTAATACAATTTTTATTTTTTGCCAGGTTCTTGAAAATTTTGATCAACCCTCGTAGATTAACTTTTATACATCGATGTAAAACCATTTGCCTTTACTTCATTTGTAATCTTAATGCAATTTTGTGTAAAATTTTTGTTTCCTATTTTTTGTTTTGCTTCAAAAACTGAAATTGTTATTGATTAGTATGTAATGTTTGATGCAAAGTTTATCTAATTACATCAGTTTTGCCAAAACCGACGTTTCCTATTTTTCTTAAGTTAGTAAACAGATGTACAAAAAGAAAATATTAGGAAGCTTTCGTTGAAATTTTACTTAATTAATATTGGATTAAAAAGAATATATATTAATCGCTCGAAACATTTTATTCAACAAAAATATAGTTTATTATAATTAATTTAATTTAATATTAATTAAGTAAAATTTCAACGAAAGCTTCCAATATTTCATACATTTATTAGGCTTGAAACCCTCTAAACTTATCGAATTTATTCCCAGATTTATTTAGTTTGAAATAATAAAGTCATTTTTATACATTTTTGACTTCTATACTATTAAAGATAGCTAAGATAAATATTTCAAAAATAGTTGTAGGTGTTCGGCTGTCACCAAATATCACCAGTTAATTTTAATTAAACAGTTAATATATACATTTGGTATCACAGGACAGATAAAGGTTCAATTGTTGTCTGTCCTGTAATAGATTTTTAAATTAAGCCTTTCTTTCGGAGAAAATATTTTTTAAAGTTGCCCTATTTATACTAACACAAATTATAATATATTTTAAAAATGAAAGAATAATCGGAAAATCTGCTTCATGAGGAATATACAGTGTCACCAATAAAGTCCGCATCATATGGGATTTTTTTTTATTAATAACTTTATTCGAAATTTAACTTTGGCATCAAGTTCTGCTTAGATCGAGATGAAAATTAAGCAAAAAATAGTAGTCACGTGATTCGCATTATCTGTCAAATTTTAATTTTTTCCAAAAAACAATTCAAAAGTGGGGTTATTTCTGAAAAAATCGAAAAAAGTTATTGGAAAAAGTTTTTTAAAATGCATTTTCTAGCCCACATGCAAAATTTCAGCTGCATAAGATAATTTTGATTTTTTACCCATATTTTGTAAATTGCACCACTTTTGCAAAATAAAACTCAACGCAACCCACATAAAACTTCTTAATTTTGACAATGCTTTATTTCAGATACATTTTCTTTAAAGTAGCGCCATATTAAATGTGTGTTTTTCTACAAAATCAAAATTGGGCTATTAAAATTTGGTCGCATGTGATGCAAAGTTTATTTGTTTTTGACCCTGTATAAGGTAACTTCATAAAATAAGTATTTTTAAAAACGTAGTTTGTGTCTGAAAGTAATGCACCTTAATATTAAGACAAAAAGAACACAGTATCATCAGTAAAGTGTTCATTAAGTGGAAAATAAATTTAAGTTTAACTTAGCGTAAAGTTTATCTATTTTCAACGATTTAATTTAAAACTCCTTTATTTTAGTTTTATTTTTTTACTTTCAGACACAAACTACGTTTTCAAAAATACGTATTTTATGAAGTTACCTTATACAGGGTCAAAAACAAATGAACTTTACATCACATGCTTCCAAATTTTAATAGCCCAATTTTGATTTTGTAGAAAAACACACCTTTAATATGGCGCTACTTTAAAGAAAATGTATCTGAAATAAAGCATTGTCAAAACTAAGACGTTTTATGTAGGTTGCGTTGCGTCTTATTTTGCAAAAGTGGTGCAATTTACAAAATATAGGTAAAAAATCAAAATTATCTTATCCAGCTGAAATTTTGCATGTGTACTAGAAACTGCATTTAAAAAAACTTTTTTTAATAACTTTTTTCGATATTTTCAGAAATAACCCCACTTTTGAATTATTTTTTGAAAAAAATTCAAATTTGACAGATAATGCGAATCACGTGACTACTATTTTTTTGCTTAATTTTCATCTCGATCGAAGCAGAACTTGATGCCAAAGTCAAATTTCAAATAAAGCTATTAATAAAAAAAAATCCCATATGATGCGGACTTTACTGGTGACACTGTAGTTTATGGATAAGTCTTTCAACATTTTTAATTTGAATTAGATCGTAGGTGCAGTTTAGGAGAAATTCGGTGACAGCGTAGGGCAAAAATTGGGATTATTTTATATACGATGATGCCCTCTTAAGTTTAGAGTCAGACTAACTACAGACGGTATTTCCAAACAAATATCTTTATTTTTCAAACGCAAAAATCTCCAAACTTTAAACTACAAACCAAATTTTAAAAGTTTTTAAACAAGAGTAAACACTTTCCTTTTCAGTGAATTAAACATTTTGTTTTAGGAACTATAGCCACTGATATACCTACGCATAATTTGCGTTTAAACGGTGAAAGTGCTTGTCGAATTACTCAAGACTGTTAATATTTGGTTACCTATCATTATATTGCCTTGAATAACCTTTTCTATTAAAGTTTTACGAATATTTACATAATAGAAATATAGCATAGGAAAAAAACATATAATTACTAATTACTATCAAAAATTTAGGATCGTGTTGGGTTTATTTATTTATTTATTAATTTATTTAGGTCTTTAGGATACAAACAGAATAAATTCCAAAAATAGTATCCTGATATTGCTAGAGCAATATCTAGATAAAATTACGAAAATAATACAATTAAACATCACTTAAGTCTAACCTAATCTAAACTAAATCTATTAGTTGAGGATTCTAATAGCAGATACTGCAAACAAAACACTACGCGTCTGGTCCGTTTAGGAATTTAACTTTAAGTTTTTTTAATTTTTTTTTTTTAGTGTTAACAGATTATACGGTAACTGGAATAAACCTATTAAACCTTCTTAAAATGGCTTTATTGAATTGCATTTTCTCCTGACTATTAAAAATAATGGTCAAATCTAAAGTTGTTTTGGTTTAAAGGACCATTTTAAATTTTTAACTCATACTGCCTAAATTGTAAATTTATTAAATAAACTGATACATTTTACTTTTAAAATTTTTAATAAATAATGACACTGACTATAAGTTTTTGTTTGCAATAAGAACCCATAAAAAATATATATTATATAAACTTGTACTTAAACACGTTAGTTCGATAACACTGCCCGTTTGGCAAAAATACACATTATATACAATTTACATATTTTCAATTTATATAAAAAATTTAAGTCATTAATAATAATTTAACCTTTAAAAATGATATCAGTTCTAAAACGGATAATAATTCGTATAAAAGCTTTTGAAACAAAATTACATTTTACACAGAAATATTATCCCATAAAATACTTCTATATCTAAATCCAAGATAAACTTTCTTATAATTTTTGTTGCATAATATTGTGTAAAATTATCCAGTCAATTGAAAGTAACGATTCTTGGTTTCACATTCCATAATTTCACAATAACTTTTTGACATTTTCTATAAAAACCTATCAGTTATCAATTTACTATCTTCGGCACATAGCTTTTGCGGATGATTTTATATTTTATTTGCATAACTCTTAAATTAAATTGTTTTTTTATTATTGAGTGAAATTTCTGGTAAATTAACTTTTTAAATCTTTTAATAAAATAAAAATTATCATAGGCATATCATCTAATCTTATGTAAGCTAACAGAAAGGAATATTATGAATGCACTGTTAAATTAGAAAACTTTAGTAAACTTTTGCTGATTGAGAGCCATGCAGAACATTTTCATATTCTAATCCCTGCAAATTATTATGTCTCAGTGTCTATTTAGAATAAAAAAATGGACTAAATACAATAAGTACCATCAACTGACCTAATACTTTTACTGATATTTCATATAAAAATTATTGATTTTAAAAATATACATTATATAAAAGCTACATTTTATATTTCTGGTTCTGCTACGTTTTCTCAACTTTAATCTTGATTTTTCCTGTTAGTACCAGGGATACAACCACAACTACTACGATGATGATAAAAAGAACTACTAGGCAGATTGTTCTTGTTACACAGGATAGCCTGAAAATAACACAAAAATATATATAGTACATGATGTTCCAATTTAGACCAACCAATTTGAAAAGATAATAATTCCTAAACTAAAATTTTTGAGGATTGGAATTTGATATTTTCATTAAAAAATATTTTATATAACAATATATTTTTGATACTGTGATGATATTAACAAATGGTAAAATAAAACGGACTTAGGTCGGGTTGTACAAAGACTTTAAACAATAATTAACTAACCAGCAACTTTGACTATGACATTAATGACATTAGCAGAAATGATTTTGTCACAATCAAAGTGACCTGGTCACCTTAATTTTTGATTTACTAATTAGGCAATTTTGATGTGAGTCAATTATGTTAGCCAATGTCATGTATGTCACAATAAAAGTTGTCTGGTTAGTTAATTACTATTAAAAACCGTTGTGCAACCGAACATTACTGGATCTTATTTGATTGTTAAAGGGGATAATATTGTAAAAATTTAATTTTAGAAATTATAAACTTTTACAATCAGTTACCTGTAAGTTATTTGTTTACAAAAACATTTTTGGCTTCTGAAAAAAAAGTTTTGAAAAATGAATGCAGTAGTTACAAAAAAGAGGCTCCAAAGTTATTTAAAATACTACTTAAAGTTGTTGCACTTTATTAGGCTAAGAAGTTATCGATTTTTGGTTCTTCGTTTTAATGTGAATGTGTCAAATAGAAAATATTTACTTACTTTTAATAGATGCGCTTAATTTCCTTAGCTCTTCTATAAATGGGTAAGAATTTACTAGCAAAATTTGGCACAAATTAAGTTTTTTTAACTTGTACCATAATATGGATATGAAAATATATTTATTTTAATTAAATATTTAATTTTTGTAATTTTCTCACCATATCTTCTAAACAATCTACATGCTCCGACAGAAATTTTAATTTAAAAAAATATCATGAGAGAGATTGCCAAAAACCAACAAACTTGAATGAAACCGTCAGGAGAACAATTTAATCCACAAAAATTTTTTCCAAGTGGTACCGTAAAATGGGGTGAATAGGATCAGTGGGGTGAATAGGATTGAAAGTTACCTTCAAATTTCAAAAATCTGTAATAATTGTAATTTTAAAGTGTAGGTCTTTTCAAAGTACAGATTTTAAGTAACGGTTGTAAAAAGTAATTTTTGTGACATTAAACTTAAAATAACTTGGCAACATCGCGGGCTGAATACCATTGTCTAATTGAAAGAAGTTTTGTTCCTTTATTATTATATTTTATAATTATGTAGGATTTATATTACGTTTATACCTGTTCTGAAATATATGTTCATTTCTTTAAAATATTTGGTTCTTTTCTGAGTAGGTTTTTTGATTCTATACACCCCGCGGTTGTTTAAATGCGATCCAGTTAATAAATCAATCAGTTATCCTATTGACACCGCCTTTGGGGTGAATAGGATCAGTGCACAAAAAACTATACTTATACAACAGGGTACCTACACCCTGTATAAAAACTTATACCACCATTTAAAGTACCAACCTTAACGCATGTTTTAAGCTATTGAGAAATATATTCAGGCAGATAGTTTTCAAGTTACAAGCTTTCAAAGTCGAAAATTGATCCTATTCACCCCATTTTACGGTATTTATCATGATTATTTTCACTGTTGAAAATAAACAGAAAACAAATTCCTTTGAACTACTTTTGCCAGTGTTAGAAATGGTTTACTAATTTTTGAAACATTGCCGTAAGTTTTATGGTAACCTCATCATCAAGAAAACCATTTGTACCTAAGTATATTATCTCACCTCAAAGTGCTTCTTAGCTTCTTAGTGCGAATAATAATTATTGCTATTTATACGTTATACAAGGAGGAAAATACAAAAATAATCATGCATAATTATTGTAAAGGCCCGTGTGGAAATACAATAATAAAGTTTATATAAAATCTAGGTAAAAATACACTTACTCTAATATAAAGTTTATCACATATAGAGACTATAACTGTTTACTTGGCCTGAGGAAATGCAAAATACTACTGTGGAACAGCAGTAATTAAATATTGCTTATCGGAACTAACTGAACTGTTTGCCGAGAATAAGTGAAAGAAATACGTATATGTATATACTATTAAGTTAGTAACAATAATGAATAATCTGGTTATTTAAACTAGGTAACCAGTATGTTTATTAAAAATATTTGGCTTTAGTTTAGGTTATATTATTATTACGTCTAGGTAATTGTATTTCTTTAGACAAGGTCAATAATATACTTCTATGGACGTTTTCGCCGATTTGGGACAAAAATTAAAACTGATGTGGTATTCATAAACTTTAAAAACACAGTAGGTACCTAGTAAGTACCTGATATAAATTAATTCAGTAATATAAAGCTAATTTAGCTTTTAAAAACTCTACACGGAGCTATATTTTATACATTGTTATGGACTTCATCATTCTATTTAAAAAAAAATATCTTTAAGTATATAAATATCTATAAAATTAAACTATCGCCAGATTATTATAATAGAGGTCCCAAAGGAAACTAAAGTTTGATTTTTAATAAAACACAAATATACCAATTTTTTACTAATTCTAGATCCCTCTCCGCAATATTTTTAATCCCATCCCAAGACCCATACCATATTATCGTCTGCATAGGATAGCATTGTTTCACCAGTTTCTATACCCTCTCTAAGCAGTGGGTTTATATAATAAAAATGAAAAATGAACAGTATAGATCCTAAGACCCTGTGGTATTCCCATATACCTAGTAATAGTTCGAGCATCACTAATCAAGTCATGGACCCCAACAACCTGACTTGTTGCTTGCCGCTCAAATCAGACTCAAAAACATAAAACACGGGTTACACGGAACCAGGAACACCATAAATAGCAACTTTGCTTAATAAGGCATTATGCGACACTGTGTCTAATGGTTTTGCAAGATCAAGGAAAGTACCTAGACAAAGTTTTTTACCCGCATTCTTGTTACAAGTAGCTTCAGACACGATTTGATACATGGCATCACTAGTACTCATTTTTTATAAATCCTTGTTTTTATATAATAACATAATACCTAATATGAGTTTTCCTTGAAAAATGAACTTTTTGGTCCGTTTTAATTTGAAAATAATACGATACTTATACTTACCTAACTTATATAGGCATAAAATATAGCTCCATAGCTTGATATTGCATTGTATTAATGGTTTTTGAATGTAACATCTACTTTTAGTTTTCACCAAAAAGTGACAAAAACACCAAAATATATGTTTGACCTTGTCTAAATAAACAAATTTACCTAGTGGTAATAGTCACATACCTAGCAAGTAGCCAATAACTTTTCATTGAACATACTAACACAGGGCCGTAACCAGGATTTTATTTCGGGGGGGTTTAAGTTTTTTGTCGATTCATGGAAAGGGAGTTAAGGCGGCGGTATGAGACGCAAAACAAAATTTCGTCTTTTCTCAAGTTTATATCGTTATTTTAAAGTGAAGTACAGAACAAAAAATATCTTAAGAAAAAAGTAAAAAAATAAAAATAAATTTTGTTGTACTAACAAGTTCTAATACTATATAACAAAATCAAGCCTTCTGGTTGTAGTGGAAAACGTATCTAACACCTCTTCATTAGAAATATTTATTTCCCGGTGTACACTCATTAGTGCTAATCCATTCAGTCTATCTCCACCAGCATTTACATAATGCTCCTCCGCCATTACACTGTGTATAAATAAGCCATGAACATTTTTTTACCCAAGTTATTTGGAATTTTAAATTTCTCTTTTCGCTGACAGGAAAATTAAAGTCGTCCTCTGGTATCCACGGTTCTGTTAAAAGTTTGTGTTTAAGCTGCTCTTCCATAACAGTTTTATTTACATACTGTCCAACGTCAAACTTATTAACAGTTTCATCCGTTATTATTATTTTGGTTGATGTATTATCAGAATCTAAGCTGGAACAAGTACTTGTACTTGGGACAGTAGCAGTGTCGGCATCGGCAACATGTATATCTTTTGATAATATTTGTAAGTCTGAAAAGAAGGGGACACACAAACCCAAAATTATATTTTCTGTTCACTTTTACTATTACCTTGACTCTCGCTCTCGCTCACTCCGATTTTTATTTTCTTTTGTAGTGGTTTTAAATAAAAAAATTTTGTGTGCTTAAGACCACACGACAGAAGTGAAAACTTCAACAAGGTTAATTCAGTGCCCACAAAAAAGTGCTAAACGCTACTAAAGAAGTTTTTACTTCAAAAATAACATAAACTTGGAATACGGGATAATTTTACTGCATACGAAAAAATATATTTCCTTAAATTAAACAACCCTTGAATTTTTACATCTTCAACAGATGTCAGAAATCATAATAAATTAGGTCCACGGAATAAGCAATTACGGTAAAACTAATTACCTTACTTCACCCTACGTAAATATATAATTTAAAAAATGCCAGAACATACCTGAGACGCAGACGAGTGTCTATACAACGCACACTGTTTGCGGCATGCTCTTTCATATAACGTTCATTTGGGTCGGAGGGTCAGTTCGAATTGAATATAGCAGTTGAATTCGAGCGTAGCACAGCCGAGTCTGACGGCGACGCGTGACGGCTCAGTTTAATTCAGTGCCCACAAAAAGTGCTAGATGCGCCTAAAGAAGTTTTCACTTCAATAACGTACTAAACTAAGCAATAAAAACGAAACTTAACAGTAGAGACAGTGCAACGCAAGCCGCAGAAAGACTTACTGCAAAATTCGCGACACAAAATATTCGTGCTCTAACTTGTTGCGTAGGTATATTGTGAACTGTAGATGACCCACTCACACAATTCGATTCGCGCATCACGCGTGGTTGTCGTGTTGTTGATAGTTCTGTTTTTGTTACTTTTCCGCGGTTGTCCATAGTTGTTTTTGAAGTGAAAACTTCTTTAGGCGCGTTTAGCACTTTTTGTGGGCACTGAATTAAACTGAGCCGTCACGCGTCACGCGTCAGACTCTGGTGTGCTACGCTCGAATTCAACTGCTATATTCAATCCGAACTGACCCTGACCCGAATGAACGTTATATGAAAGAGCATGCCGCCATCGGTCGCATTCAGTATCGACGTATCGACGTGGAAACAGTCAGTGTGCGTTGTCTAGACACTCGTCTGCGTCTCAGGTATGTTCTGGCATTTTTTAAATTATATATTTACGTAGGGTGAAGTAAGTTTTACCGTAATTTTGAAGAAGTAGTCCATACTCAAAGTGGAGTTAAATGATACAGAAAAAGAAAAGCACGAAGTCTTTCTCCACAATCTTTATTAATCAAAAAACTAGGCGAACCTAGTATCACATCGACGACATGTTTCGAGTGTAGAAACACTCATCATCAGGAAACAAAGTGAAAATTAAAATGCTGATGTTTTTAGCAAGAGAAAATAATGGTGAGGTTGAGCCGTAATGGGGCTTTTAATGGTGTACAAGAGATGTAAAATTGAAAAATCAGAAGGTCAAAAATCAAGACTCCAGCATACTGAAGAGTCGAGGGTTAAGTGTAGAAGCACACTGTCGTGCAGAAAAAGATAGGGTAGTAAAAATTAGGGAGTTTTGAAAAACATATCTGTTAAAAGTATTAATAAATTACTGAAACATCCTGAGTTTTATTGAGCACAGTCAGAAACATTTTAAAATGTTGGGGTGAGATGTAAAGAAAAGAAGAGAAAAAGAAAAAATTGTTTTTTTGTCAAAGCATCTTTTATTGTAAAAGTAAAAACAGTTGGGGTACCAGGCTTTTTACGGCCCAGTTACCCCGCCAGAGTCAAAGCAGACACATTGTGTGGGAAAAGTTTTTAAGAAATTTTTTAGAAAAAAAATATTGTGTTCCCGTTATAGAGGTGCTACTGTAGCCAACACGTGTAGGATGGGAAACAAATTTTTTTCAAGCAAGAGGCGGCAATTTTCAACAGTTTTTATAATTTTGTTTTATTTTTATTTGATTAACTAATACGTTGTTTTGATACACAGCTTTTTACTCTGCGTTATTTCGCCGACACTTAATTTCCATCGATGGCTATTTTTGCAAATAAATCGAAAACGGTCACAGATACGAGAATAGTGCAAGAGACCAGAACGCTAAACAAAGGAACAGAGAGTTCAAATTTCATACCGGAATTCATACAGGAAGCCAAAAAAAAAGTTCTGAAAGATAAAATTGTAGCCGATTCAAGAACATGTAACACCCTGTATACTGCGACCGACAATTTTGATACTTTATTGTAGAGATTTAAAAAAAGGGTTGATGTTCCAAATTTGAAACAATTATCGCAGAATATAAGAGAGAAAACGCAAAATACGAGAAAAAAAATTGAAACATTACCACCCTGTATAACGAAAATAACGCGTTTTAGACTATGCATATTTTTGCATTTTTTTCTTATTTTGACGAGTACTATCACCCCCTGAAATATCTGCATGACATTAATTAACACCATGTATGTGGTGAATCTTTTAATTAGAGTAAGTGTCGTATTTTCACTAGATATAATGAAATTATTTTCTCAGTACCGATATGCCGAACAATGACAAAAAATACACGGGACCATATGTCGTATACCACCCGTTTTTAAAACACAGTAAAAAATACTATGGTTTCAAGGTTCTTTTATGACAGCGTATATTAGGAGTATACAAAATTTTTAACTCCATACAAATATTGTATGTACTATGTATGTAAGTATGAACGTTTGGGCATTTGATAAAAATCTGCAACAACGCAATATGCATGTAAATATCTTCATAAAACATTAAAAGATGAGTAAACATAGACTCAATAAATGAAATCGTTGTTTTTGTTATAAGCGTAAAAAGAATAAACAATAAATTTTTACTCTAAAGAGGTTCAATTTTTATTGCCAAAGTTCCTGATAAAACCAGTATATATAACACGATTCCTGCTAAAAGACATATTGTAAATAGTATAGTAGCCACCAGCGAATAAACCTTCCATACAAGTTCCCATGCGCAGCATGTCGCGCAATTTGCTAAGCACACAGCCCTAAAAAACATGGAGAAGATGTAAATAGTTTTTATATAATCAGTTAGTAATAACCTCATTACGGATGTGTATTTAATCGATTTAACCTAAATTCGCTATTATTTGTATATCCCTGGTATATTTTGAAATCATCGCTTCTCCTAAAGCTATTCTACCAGAGCTAAAGTACAGGGTGTTTCATTAAGGTCGAAGAGCGGCCATATCTCGGAAACTATTGGGCATAGAAATTCAGGAAAAAAAAATTAATAACTAAAGTGGCCATGAGAAAATCCTGGAAATAATTTTTAAGTTCCGCATTTGGCCGCAAGGGGGCGCAATTGAAAAGTAAATTTTAACATTTTAGATATCTCCGAAAATTGCACGTTAAGGTATATTTTTAATAACACCATTAAAAAGCTTGGACAATTTTGCATAATTTTGGTCCCATGCTTGTTGGCGTACCGACTTTAGTAAGAGTGGGGGAAGCTGTTGAAAGTGTAATGATTTAAATCGCTGTAACTTATAAACCACTTATTCGATTTTAGCAAACTAAAACTTGTTTGGAAGAGAAATGTATGAACTTTCACCAATCGTATTTAGTTGTCTATAATAGTTCTAAAAAAAATGCTAGTGGGCGCAATTTGCAATAACAATACATTTTTTGATTTTACTAGATATAATGAAATTATTTTCTCAGTACCGATATGCCGAACAATGACAAAAAATACACGGGACCATATGTCGTATACCACCCGTTTTTAAAACACAGTAAAAAATACTATGGTTTCAAGGTTCTTTTATGACAGCGTATATTAGGAGTATACAAAATTTTTAACTCCATACAAATATTGTATGTACTATGTATGTAAGTATGAACGTTTGGGCATTTGATAAAAATCTGCAACAACGCAATATGCATGTAAATATCTTCATAAAACATTAAAAGATGAGTAAACATAGACTCAATAAATGAAATCGTTGTTTTTGTTATAAGCGTAAAAAGAATAAACAATAAATTTTTACTCTAAAGAGGTTCAATTTTTATTGCCAAAGTTCCTGATAAAACCAGTATATATAACACGATTCCTGCTAAAAGACATATTGTAAATAGTATAGTAGCCACCAGCGAATAAACCTTCCATACAAGTTCCCATGCGCAGCATGTCGCGCAATTTGCTAAGCACACAGCCCTAAAAAACATGGAGAAGATGTAAATAGTTTTTATATAATCAGTTAGTAATAACCTCATTACGGATGTGTATTTAATCGATTTAACCTAAATTCGCTATTATTTGTATATCCCTGGTATATTTTGAAATCATCGCTTCTCCTAAAGCTATTCTACCAGAGCTAAAGTACAGGGTGTTTCATTAAGGTCGAAGAGCGGCCATATCTCGGAAACTATTGGGCATAGAAATTCAGGAAAAAAAAATTAATAACTAAAGTGGCCATGAGAAAATCCTGGAAATAATTTTTAAGTTCCGCATTTGGCCGCAAGGGGGCGCAATTGAAAAGTAAATTTTAACATTTTAGATATCTCCGAAAATTGCACGTTAAGGTATATTTTTAATAACACCATTAAAAAGCTTGGACAATTTTGCATAATTTTGGTCCCATGCTTGTTGGCGTACCGACTTTAGTAAGAGTGGGGGAAGCTGTTGAAAGTGTAATGATTTAAATCGCTGTAACTTATAAACCACTTATTCGATTTTAGCAAACTAAAACTTGTTTGGAAGAGAAATGTATGAACTTTCACCAATCGTATTTAGTTGTCTATAATAGTTCTAAAAAAAATGCTAGTGGGCGCAATTTGCAATAACAATACATTTTTTGATTTTACTCCGAAAAAATAAATCATACGGTATAATTATGATACCACAATCGAAAAGAAGATGAAATTTGCTAGAAAAAATATTAAAACCGCAGTTCGATATCTCTGTTCGTTTCAGTGTTATTGCTAAAACAATAATTTTTAATACAAATTGCGCCCTGTAGCAATTTTATTAGAAACTATCGTATACCATTAGATACGACAATTGAAGGTACTTCCAAACAAGCTTAAATTTAGTAAAATCGGATAAGTCGTTTAGAAGTTACAGCGATTTGAATTTTTACACTTTCACTTGATAAGAGTGGGAGAAGCTATCGAAAGTGTAAACATTAAAATCGCTGTAACTTCTAAACGACTTATCCGATTTTACTAAATTTAAGCTTGTTTGGAAGTACCTTCAGTTGTCGTATCTAATGGTACACGATAGTTTCTAATAAAATTGCTAGAGGGCGCAATTTGTTTTAAAAATTATTGTTTTAGCAATAACACTGAAACGAACAGAGATATCGAACTGCGGTTTTAATATTTTTTCTAGCAAATTTCATCTACTTTTCGATTATGGTATCATAATTATACCGTATGATTTGAATTTTCGGGATAAAATCAAAAAAACTATTATTATTACAAATTGCGCCCTCTAGCAATTTTTTTAGAACTATTATGGACAACTAAATACGATTGGTGAAAGTGCATACATTTCTCTTCCAAACAGTCTTTAGTTTGCTAAAATCGGATAAGTCGTTTATAAGTTACAGCGATTTAAATGATTACACTTTCAACAGCTTCCCCCACTCTTACTAAAGTCGGTACGCCAACAAGCACGGGACCAAAATTATGCAAAATTGTCCAAGCTTTTTAATGGTGTTATTAAAAATATAACTTAACGTGCAATTTTCGGAGATATCTAAAATGTTAAAATTTACTTTTCAATTGCGCCCCCTTGCGGCAAAATGCGGAACTTAAAAATTATTTCCAGGATTTTCTCATAGCCACTTTGGTTATTAATTTTTTTTTCCTGAATTTCTATGCCCAATAGTTTCCGAGATATGGCCGCTCTTCGACCTTAATGAAACACCCTGTACATATAGGCCAGACCAAATATTAAATTTATTTTCTCCTGTTGCTATAATTATTTTTAAACACTTTGAAATTCAGGTCCCATACCCCATAGTAGTGATTTTTAGAAAGAAAAATATAATGGAAAGAAATAACCTATTCCATACAATATACAGTGTGTCCCCGGATGGAGTTGACAAGAGGAAAAATATCTTTATTACTGGTTTTACGACGAAAAGTTATTCATTATAAAAAATTCTGCTTGTCGAGAAAATTAATTTGCCGTATAAAGATTTTAGATCAGATGTACAGGGTGTTAATAAATTAAGAAAATATGAAAATGCTTTAAGAGAGAAGTACCATTATTTATTATTTTAGACAAAATGTTTATGAAACAAAGTTAAAGCCTTTTACATACACCTTTATTTTTATTATACTAATAATGTGTCAAAAGTCCCCAGCGATATCTTGTTTGCGTTTCAAGTTATTCAAGGTCAAATATCACATAAATTGGTTTTTCACAAATATTTCGTTTCCTGTATGCCCTATGACTTTTTTGATTATTACAAAAAATAGAGATTCAAAAATTCTCTTCAAAAAGTGTTATATATTTTACGTAAAACTAACCGTATTCACACTATACACCAGGAAAACACTGGGTAGCGGTACATCCGTTTCCACGCCACCCCCAATGCGCGTTTTTTTTACAGGGTTTCCCCAGTAGGCCTAATCCACGATTTTACTTGTTTTTGGTACTTTTACAGCTCATCCTCAATCTCGTAATCTGTCCCCTCTTCCACGTCTGTCTTCGTCCTCTGTTATCTCCTCCAGGTTGTCGTCCTTTGTCCCCTCCTCCAGATTTTCGTCGTCTTCCCCAACATGTTCTTTTACTTCTGTTATATTTTGTGTCAATATAGATCAACAGGATCAAAATCAAAAATGATCTTCATCCTGAATGTTTTCTTCGGTAACGCTATCGACATTTGCGTTGAGACATGACTGACCGTGACAATGGCCGGAAAGTACTGAACAGGACATACCAACTTTTCTGCACCCGCAATTTTTGTTACAACCTTTAGTACAGTTGCAAAATATAGTATTTAAAAGTACATCTGGCGCAGGTGGCAATAAAGTCCTAATGGGCTCCAAAATATTATTATGTATCGTCCATATCCCCATTGTTCAGAATTTAAATCATTACCAAGCCAAATCTGTACTTGGTAATACACTCGACTTAGATGTTGGCATGCAACTGCGGCAGTAGGAGAGAGTGACGACAATTTCACTGCGGTGTTAAGTCTTGTTGACTTCGCAAATGTCATGTATTTTTTATTCCATTTTTCAATGGATAATTCTGTTTCACGGGCTCCATAGATTGCCAGAAGAATGCTTAATCCATTTTCCATAATCGTATTTACTGTGCAATTTTCCTATTTAAAAACTTCCGAAAAATTGATGCAACTCGGGGCGCCTCTGGAACATTTTAAAAACCTTTATTTTTCCTTTATTAAAAAGCGTAGAGGTTGTGTCGCAGCCAGTAATAATTGCATGTAGTAACAACAGATGCTTTTTACAATTTGGATACTTATTTAGGCTGGAAGAGGAGTATCTTTTTGATTTTATTTTCCCTTTCCCTGGTTTAAACAAGAAAACATCCTGGTTTAAAGGAGCACGTCCTATTAGAAGAACTAAGAGATCCACATCTTCCCCAACGATAATAGTGATGTTGTGTTGTGATTTCTCAAGTGCCGTCTCTACTATTAAAACGTCGGCGTCGTCTCTAGCTTGTTTCACAGTTATGTTGATAGATTGTAGTTTATACATTAGCATTGATATTAATCTAGTTTTGTTTGCGTGATTGGATAAGAACTTTTCTTGGACAAGTGTCACTTGCATTGCTTCGTCAAAAATGACCTCTACGGATCCGGAAGTTAAAGCACTTCGTCGAAGTTGTTCAATTGCTTTTATATTCTTGATATTGTCACTGTATCCATCAAAGACAACCGTAATGTCAAAGCGAAAATGTTTTTGTAGATAATCGATATATCTTTTAATTATACACTCAAAAGTATCATCTTTTTGCCATATTACACGGTTGTAGACATAACTGCGTTGCGCTTCATGCAGCATAATTTAGCCGTATGTTATTAGTTTTACGGAAAAAACTTATAAAACCTTTTTTGTAGAGAATTCCCTGTTCTTTATTTTTTGCAATTACCCAAAAATTCCTACGACTTACGGAAAACGAGATATTTAAGAAAATAAGAGTTTTATGGTCTTTCACCTTAAATAACTAAAAACGCAAGCGCGATATCGATGGGGACTTTTTAGACATTGCTTACAAAGTCAAAATAAAGGTGTAAACATAATTTTGGCTCAATTGCATTTTTTTAGCAGATGCTGCTTTTTCCGGCCTAATATGACTGGAGTAAAATACAAAATCTGAAATCTGAAATCTGAATTCAAATTTTTGTTTTTTATTTTTACAATAGAATTTATGAACATTCAAAATGTGCAATTGTAGAAAAAGTTATTATCCCACATAACATGTAGAGGAGGATATTATCCTCCTCCAACCTGCACATATTTTTGTCCAAATTAAAAATAAATTAAATAAATAGTTCAGCACTCTCAGGTTTTCATTTTGAATGTTCATAAATTCTATTGTAAAAAATAAAAAACAAAAATTATAATTCACATTTTAAATTTTGTATTTAGGCTTTATTTTGGATTATAAACAACTTTGTTTCATAAACATTTTCTCTAAAATAATAAATTATGGTACTTTTCTCTTAAAGCATTTTTATGTTTTCTTAATTTATATCAACTTACTGATCTAAAATTTTTATATGGTAAATTCATTTTCCTACGAGCGTGCGCAAAGTAGTACTTTGCGCACGCATTTTTGTGTGCAAAGTTACACTTTTCCGCACTAGTGCGGATAAGACTTTTATCCGCACTGGGTGCGGAAAAGTGTAACTTTTTAATTTTCTATTATTTTTTTTTGTTATGTAATTTTTAGTTGTAAGTATATTATAGTTCTTTCTTTAAAGTCGAATTAAAAATTATTAAATAAATTATCATATTTTTATTTTTGTTGTTATCTGATATGAAGCTCGTAGGAAAAATGTTGTTCCTAACAAGTGCGCAAAGTGCTTTTCCGCACGCAAGAACTTATCCAAACTCCGCTTCGCGTCGTTCGTCCAACTGTACTTGCGTGCGGAAAAGTATCACTTTGCGCACTTGTTAGGAAAATAACTATTTCTCGACAAGCAACATTTTTTATAAAGAATAGCTTTTCGTCGTAAAATCAATAATAAAGATCTTTATCCTCTTGTCAACTCCATCCGGGGATACACTGTACAGTCAGTGTAGTGCCTGTAGCTTTTGGCTTCACACGATTAGAATTTACAAAGAAGTACCAGAGAATATTAATTTTAAATTTGTAATTTGCCGCCTGCATTAAAAATGAATACTAAATACTGTAGGTACCGAAATTTTTAATAATTAAAGGTAATATTTATTAATTGCCAAAAGTACTGTATTAAAATATAATGGGTGGTGCACCGCCAGACTGGCCATAGGAAATCATATGTAAATTTTGCAACCCTCAAATATTGATTCCCCTATTAATTTTACATCAAAGTTGTATGAAACTTTTTTGTAAAGGCCTTGTATGATAAACTTGAACACTATTATTTTCTAATAAGCCATCAATTAAAAGTTATTTAGAGAAAACTGTTCTCTTCGTGCCATTCATAAAAATTAAATACGGCTCTGATACATACCTCAATAATTTATTTTTTATTAATTTCAGCATGTTTCCATCTTAATCATTGTTACGTTATTTTCAGTACTGTAAATCATATTACAACTAGAGATGCGCCGAATATTCGTTTTGCCGAATAATGACCTAATATTAGGCCACTTTTAACAAAAGGCCGAATATTCGTTATTCGGCAAGTAGAACTGATGTATTCGGCGAATATTCGGCAAAAATATTCGGCCAAACATCAGTCGCCGCTTTGCCGACAAAATAAATTAAAGTAAAAAAAATAAATCTAAATAAAAAATACGCTTAACAGTAGACATTTATTTTATATAACCTGTATCAGTTGCACTAGGCTAAACGGCTGATTTTCTGAGGCAATCATTTCGCCGATGGCATAATGAGTTTTTGTGGTCCTTAAATCGGTAATGGAGTACCTACTTATTTTTAACAGCAAAACTATCTTCAAGGGTTTTTTGTTTAGCTACGTTAGTTTCCCTAACATGTGTCTCCTGTGAACTGCCTGCAACTGATACTGAATTGATATGAATTTTATATACACGTTGATGTTTATGTTTTAGATGGTTAACCATAGAACTATTAGTCGCCGCTTTTCCCACACCACCACGCGATAATTTTACCGAACAAATAGCGCACACCGCTTTTGTTTCATTTTGATTCTCCAAACTAAAATGTTCCCCGATCCAGCTTTTCTTTTTACCCTTTGGTTCCCCAAAGTCTCCCTTATTTTATTTTAAGAACTATAAAAAAACTATAATTTAACTCGCGCCTTTAAAAATAAACAAGTCCTCACAATAGATAATTCACAACAATAACTTTTTAAGTTTAAACAGCACTATCAAATAAAATCCGTCATACCAACTTTTAATAGCGTAAAACCTTAAAAATATATACAACCAACAATACAGATTGGCCCGAATATTCGGCCAAGATTTGGTCAACATCTTGGCCCAATATTCGTTATTCGGCCATGAAAAAAAGCCGAATATTCGTTATTCGGCCAATGGCCTCAACTACTATTCGGCGGATCTCTAATTACAACTATTGAAAAGTAAAGCGTCTATTATAGTAAAATTGGATATTAACGTAGTTATTACTTGTGGTTTAATTGAGGTATGTATGTATGTATGTACCTATGTTGTACCGTGCGAGCAAAAATTATTTGCATCAAAGAGGGCCTTGCATCTAAGGACGTAATGCTTAGCCGTAAAGCTTAATACCTGTTGGGTGTCAGTAACGACCTGAATTAACAATCAATCAGTTATTCCGTCATCTTTGACAGTCGTTACAAGTAATTTGATTAATTGCTCATTTTTCCGATTTCTTGAAAAATTCACACAATGGGCTTTACGGAAGAGCACAAAACATTCATGGTTGAAGGTATTTTCGAAACGGGGTTAGAGTAAATGGTGAGTGGCAAAACAATCCGGGTTTGTGTATGGACGATTTTCACGAACATTTTCCTAACGTTGCTTTTATTGTTGGGGATTTTTACCATTGCCTGAAAAGAACCGTGGCTGTGGTTAGGGAAACAGGTTATATACAATACAAAAAAGGAGCAGGAAGACCATCTGTAAAAACAGAAGAACTTGTTGCAAACGTTCGTGAAATAATGCAAAATACGCCAACAAATTGTATAAGACGCCTGTCCCAAGAAGTAGGAAGATCTTATGGAACATGCAGGACTATTCTTAAGAAGCAAATAAATTTATTTCCTTATAAAGTGCAAGTATTTCAAGAAATAATACAAGCCGCATATTTTGAAAGACGCAGGAATTACTCTCAATGGTTTACCAAAAATTTATTGGAAAGAAATGATCTCCGGTTATGTGAATTCTCAGAATACACACATGTGGTGTAGTGAAAATCCCCATTTTTTTGTAGAGTCCACATTGCACCCTCAAAAAATTGGTGTCTGGTTAGCTGTTTCCCGAAGAAGAATTGTTGGTCTTATTTTTTTCCATGCCACAGTTACAGCACAGCGGTATAGAGATAATATTTTGAATCCATTTGTGTATTACTTGACGACGAACTGTACTTTTGGATATTTTCAACAGGACGGTGCAACCGCCCATACAGCCGCCGAAACTATTAACTACTTACGCAATTTTTTTGACGACAGATTAATCAGTTTTCGATCAGACATTGAATTCCCACCTAGATCACCTTGTTTAACGGTTATGGATTAGTACGTTTTTCCTTATTTAAAAAACACTATTTTTAAAACACCAGTTGCTAATTTCGAACAATACAAGAAATTATTATCCAAGAATGTGGTAATATTTCTCCAGAGATGCTGGTCAACACTTTCGAAAATAGGAAGAGACGTGTGAATTTATGCTTGGAGCATGGCGGTGTCCAATTTCAGCAATATATGTAATTATTTTTTTTTTCTTTCTGTATATTCTTACTTTGTTAATTTTGTAAACAACAAAAATAAATTTGTATTTGTCTACTTATTTTATTACTCATTAGTTTGGCATATCATGTCATAATATAAATTTGACAAAATTTTAATCTAGATTTGGTTAGATATATCGTCTCCATATCATTGTGATCTAAACCAAGCCCTATGTTTTTTAATCCAAGCCCTCTTTGATGCAAATAATTTTTGCTCGCACGGTATCAGAGCAGTAGGTACAGTGCTTTCATTTTAATTTGTCCCACTTTTAAATGGCTGTAAAATACGTATTTTTTGAACTAGAACATTGAATAAAAAAAGGAACATTCTATAATATATATTATTTATATCTATATGACATTTGTAATAAAAACTATGACAATAATTATTAAAAATAATACACGCGGTTATCTTGATGTTTTGAAAAAATTCTAATTTTAATAATATTTATATCGATTTAGGCTAAAAAAATAAAAAAAAGGTCATGTATGGTATATTTTCGTAATCAGAAAAAAAATGTTTTTTTTAAATATGTAATGATATACCGGGCGTTCCATTTAAAAAAAAGTAATGTAAATGTCAATAATTTTGACATTTTGCAGTTTAAATTATTTTTGACTCAACAGCATAAAACTTTACTCAAATCCCTACAATTCCTTTTTATTCAAAGTGCTAGTTCAAAACATACTTATTTTACAGCCATTTAAAAGTGGGACAAACTAAAATGGAAGCACTGTACCTATTTAATTTTTAAGAATTTTACGAAGAGTTTTTTAAATAACTTTGTATTAGTTTATATAAAAAAACAATTTGGTGTTTAAGCGCATCATACAAGGATGTTCAAAAAAGTATAATACAATTTTTATGAAAAGTTAATAGGGAAGCCAATATTTATTTGAAGGTAGCAAAATTTACGTGGGATTTTTCAAGGCCAGTCTGGCGTTGCACCACCCGGTATATATAATTTCCCTAAAATTTTTATACGTAATAATTGGGTATATTACTAGATTCGCCCATAATATATGGATACAATTTTAACAATTAAAAATATATCCTATCATCAAAAGGGATATATTACATTAAAAATAAGCTGTAAAAGTTTTATTTTACATCACAGAATATATAGCTAAGCGTTGCTATTTTTATTATTTTTTTTACCCTTCCTGGAAACAAACTTTACCCAATTATCCTTCTAAAAAATTTTACGCTTTGATATACTTACTTACAATATTAAACAAAGTAAATTTTTACTATCTAATTAAATTTTTTTTACGTTTATTGTATTGTCGCGACGAACTTAAGCGGAAAATAAATATAGTTTAAAATAATTCTAGAAATTCTTAATATAGACAGAAAATAATAGAGAACAATAAACATTAGTAGATATTATTGTGAAAAAAGCGTGGGGTGCTCGATATACGATAAATATAGCACAAAGCGAAGAAATACAAAAACAAGAGCAAAATATGATCGACAAAAAACGTCTTTGACTAAAAAATCCTCCAAAGGGAATTAGAAGATAAAACAAGAATGACAGGACAAATAGGTACATGAAGTAACTGTAGATCAATGTATTGAAACTCTTATTCAAGCATACAAAAAAAGCTGCGCAAGTCAAAACCAGGCAGAAACGAAGCGGGTGCCCTATTGGTGGAACGAAGACATCGAACAAAGGCGTAACGAATGCATAACGACCAAATGAACACTCACACGACAAAGAACAAAAAGAAATAATGTAAATAACCCGGAATTAAACGATATTAACGAAACATATAAGACCAAGAGAAGAGAACTTAAAAAACTTATAATTAAGGCAAAGACAAAACACTGGAGAGACCTATGCAGCGAACTTGAGGAAAATCTATAGGGAAACGCATACGCGATAGCGACAAAACACCTAAAAAACCCATCCACCCCTATAATATCACTAAAGAAAGAAAAGCCGAAATAGTAAAATAACTCTTTCCCATCAAAGAAGACGACTGGGTCAGAGGAAAAAAGATTGCAAATCCAGACCCGTTCAGCATGGAGGAACTCATAGACGCGGAAATGAAAATAAAATGTGGAAAAGCTCATGGCCCGGATACAATCCCGCCGGAAGCAGTAAAAGAAATCATAAAAGTGGCACCAAATTTCGTTCTTACAATGTTAAACGGTCTACTGCAAAACCAAGAATTTCCCAAAATATGGAAAATGGCACGAGTCTGTCTGTTACTATAAAAAGTGGAAAATCCCCTGAGAAAAACTCGGCGTTTAGACCAATATGCCTTCTAGACACAATGGGAAAACGTACGAGATTATGATTAGAAAAAGACTAGAAATAGAACTGGAAAGAACAGGCGGGCTCTCACAAAACCAATATGGCTTTAGAAAAGGGTTATCTACAATTCAAGCAGTGGAGAGCGTTATAAACCATGCAGCTGAATCCAAAGAAAAGTGGTGTGTCTTGGTAACTTTAGACGTGAGAAATGCCTTTAATTCGGCTACACGGAGTTATATTATCCGGGAACTCCGACAAAGAGGAGTTTCCAAATATCTAATAAATATTGTCGAAAGCTATTTCAGTGAGAGAAAGCTTAAGATTTCGGGAACTGAACAAGACTTGACAATGGGTGTCCCGCAGGGATCCGTTATGGGGCCAACACTGTGGAACATCATCTATGACGGGGTTTTCAGGCTGGATCTCGGAGAAAATATAAGAACCATAGCTTTCGCAGACGACCTGGTAGTTTTAGTTAAGGCTGAGGACAGCTAATTTCTTGCACTTAGAACAAACGAGGCTTTGGGGAGGATAGAAAAATGGCTAAATAAACATAAACTGAAACTGGCACCCGAAAAGTCGGAAGAAGTGATCCTAAAAGGAGGAAGACGAACAGACACCATATTTTTTAATTCAATGGGAAAACAAATCGTGCCCAGTCAGTCAATAAAATTCCTAGGGATTGTGATAGGAAAGCAGTTAAATTTTAGAGATCACATAAATACCATAGCCAAAAAAGCAGAAGAAAAAACAGCAGCACTATCGAGACTAATGCCAAATGTCGGAGGACCACGATGCCAAAAGAGAGCAGTTTTAAGCGGAGTCCTGCACTTAATTTTGCTGTACGGATGTCCTGTCTGGCAAAACATCATACATACCAAGAGGTATCGAGACAGGATGGAAAGGGCACAGAGAAAAATACTGTTAAGGGTCGCCAGCTCATACCGAACTGTATTCACTAAGGCACCACAAGTTATCATAGGAATACCACCCATCGAGCTGCAGCTATTGGAGAGGACATCTGTATACAAGGAACAGGATAAAAAACAAGTTAAAGCGGATGCAAGAAACCAAACTCTAACAAACTGGCAAGAAATGTGGACAAACAACACATCAAGAGGACAATGGACTAAGCAACTAATTCCTGACATAAGACGATGGGTAAATTGCAAACACAAGAGAATTGACAACTATGCCGCTCAAGTATTAACTCGATACGGGTCGTTTTAAAGATACGAACGACTAAGACAACATACTTACTTTTTACTGGGACAACTACTAAATGAGGACAATTTCATAGGACACATGCTAGATAGTAGAAAAAAATGGAAGATAGTGCAGGAAATGATAAGTAAAATAATGAAAAACAAAGAAAATGAAAGAAACGAAAGACAAAAGAGAAACGAACGATAAAAAGACAAATGTTGCTATTTGAAGTATACCCCATCACGGTAGTTCCAGATGGTAGTAGGAGAAGAGAGGGGAAGTTTTTTAGTCGGTAGGCGTATCCCAAGAGGGAACGAATCCGACACAAGTCGACCACAAAAGAACACTCGGTCGAAAAAAGTCTTTAGAAGATTTTTTTACCCCTCCCACACAAGAAAAAAAAACTGAGGGGGAACGCCCTTATTAATCATAGTCATGGAATCTATCTATGTGCCCCATACGGGTATTTGAGAGTGGGTGTGGGGGGGGGGGGGATCAACCCCCCATGAGCCATTTTTTTGCTTAAAATTTTTTTAAACTGGACAGGTGGAAATCGAGAGCAATAAATTGGTAAACATTTGATTAGATTTACTTTAGTCAGTTGCAGTTCTCTGAACAATATTATAATTGGCGTCTCTTTTTTACTCAACAATGCTACGATCATTTGCAAGAAATAAGACATACCACAATACACGCTAGTCAACATGCAGCCCGCAGACCGAGATCTGAGACAACGGTTTGATGTAGAGATGAGTGATGATTTTCAAATTAATTTAAGCAATCGCTGATTTTCTTGTAAAAAAACTGTATCATTAAAAAAAATTTCATAACCCCCCAAAGATCAACTCTAGATACGCGCCTGATGTGCCAGACCAACGTCCCGACGAAATTAAATCGCCTTGTTTCTAACCCTGCCGGCGCCGATACGTGGTCGGCGGCGGTCCTCCGGTTGAAACGTCTCCGCCGATACATAGTCGGCGGTGGGGCTGAAAGTGTTAAATTAAATCATAAAAAAATGTTTCTACCTAGTGACGTAAATTTTTGGTATTTTAAATAGGTTGTCATGTTCTCAATGTTAAAAAGTTAATATAGCGCTAGACCGTTATATAGACAATAAAAATTATTTATTATAGGAGTTAAAAGCATTTTTAGTCCCTAAAGGAATCGCTAGAGGGTTTGAAAATGTGGCACTTTTGTATCTGGAGACTAAAATGTATTTTTTCTACTGACGTTTTATAATAACCTCTTTTCAATTGTCATTATGGTTTTTTAATAACCGCCTTTTAAGCACGTTACCAGGAGCAACGTGCTTAAAAGTAACGCAGGTAATTACAATTAAAACGTAACCACAGACTAGGTATAATTTAATATTTTTTGGCAAGTGTCAATGAAACATAGGTAATAAAATGTTAGTAAAATTAAGTTTTTTATTATAAAACCTCAGTAGAAAAAATATTGTATACAATTCGTTACGAAACAATGTCTTTTAGTCACTTTGACGTGTTGTCCAACTCGGCTTTGCCTCGTTGGACAATTTCACGTCGCGTGCCTAAAAAACACTCATTTCGCAACTTATTGTATAAATAGCTATTTTTTTAGCTAGGTAATGCAAAAATATTTTATTATAGTATCATTACAATTTATTGTTGTATAGTCTGCAACTATTACCTACCAATATTGTCCTATATTATAGGTACTTTAAATATACAACTTTGGGCACTATTTTGCGATCTGTGTAATATGTAATATTTATTAAAAGTTCATTCCATTTTTTCTAGTATGAATACCTATTATTCTTTCAATACATACATGTGTTCAAATTGTGATAACGAGTTTGTGCAAGCTCTGTTAGCCTAGTCATTACCGAGTCCATCTATTAATACTGTGTAGTCCGTCTTATTTTGTGCATAATATGATTTTTCCCATTTATAATAAAATCTTGCTATAAATAATAAATGAACGACTAATATTATTATGATGATATTTATATACCTAGTACCTACGTATCAGATAATGCAAACATTTTACCGTTATTGCTTTATGGTGATGGATAGTTAATAAATACCCAATTTTAAACCACAAAGGAGATAGCTATTTATCAAAACTGTTGTTATATATATACATTTTTTGGTAAAAGGGATTACACGATTATGATACTACATAGAAAATGAACATTTTTTTTTTGAAAAAATTAATTCAAGGATAACACAAAAATTTCTCTCAATTGAATATATACCTACATCTTCTTTTATATAAAAATAATAATAATAGGTCTCGTACTTTGAACCGGATTTTTTAGAGACTTCATTTTTTCCCCCATTTTTAAATATTAGGGCAAAATGTTTGGGTAACTGGTAGCTTAAACATAATATATTGTGTTGAAGGGTCATTTGTAAAAACAATTTTTTTTTATTTTTTAGGGTTTTTATTTGTTAATGCGAATTTGGTCCATAGTGCAAACCCATAATGTACCTTGGACCAAGTAGTCTTGTACCTTAAGAAACAAATTTAATAAGAATTTGGAAATAAAAATTTTAAAAAATAATTATAGCTACTCTACATTATAATACTTCTCAAAATCTAAATTGAAATATAATTGCTGACCACGTTAGCTAATTTGTTATTGATAAGACTTCTCTTCAGGTACTGGACCATTAAACAAGGGCTTATAAATAGCAGTTACTTCGCCCTCACAGAAATGCATTTTTCCCAGTTAGTTTTGTAAGACAAAAATCACCTACTGCTAAATCGGAAATTTTTACTCCTATGTGTTTAGTCTGGCATTCTTCTATCAAACATATTTTAAAATCATCTAACTCTGAATCATAATTAATTTGTGTTGGACTACATGCTTGGTGAAACTGTTGTTCCATTGCACAGGAAGAAAAAATAATAATTAGGTACTTGTTATGTTTCACAAATTTAATCAGTTTCGGCCCTTTCGGGTCATTTTCAAAGGAGTACAAGAAGATACTAAATTCTACGTGACATTACCAAGGTATTTAAGTATATCATTATGGTAACTATAACCATGTCATAAAATTAAAATTAGGATTAGAATATTGAAGTTAATTTTATAAAAAACAAATGTAATGTTGGGAATAATCAAACTAAAATACCTACTTTCAGGTGCTTCCCTAATTTTTAATAGCACACTTATTTAGGACTAAATATGTATCTGTACCTTTAATAAATTTGGAAAACCCACAGTTGACCATTCAATCTTATAATCCTAGTTTTAATTTTATGACAGGTTTGTTTATAGTTACCATACTGATATAAATACCTTTGTAATGTCACGTAGAATTTAGTATCTTCTTGTTCTTTGAAAATTACCCGAAAGGGCCGAAACACGTGTCAGCAAACTGATTAAATTTGTGAAACATAACACGTAGTTATTAACTCTGGATCGTTGTCGTAGACAATAATGTTTTCAGAATCTTCATCTGAAGATGATGACGATGATAAATACTACAGCACTCTCTTTTTGATAATTTCTTTCTTTGCCTTTGGCGTTTTCGTAACGCTTTTTTTTTTGTTAGCTTCAGAGTATCAGTTAATATTTGGCATTTTCCTTTTTCTTTCTTTTGCGGAGGCAGTTCTTGGGGCCGCTTATGGAAATGGAAGGTTTGTAAGGTTCATTGGGCCACGGCCCAATATACAATACAAGTCCAGGTCCACTATTTAATTTAATAAAGAATTATTTTTCTTACCCATCAAAAACAATAATAAAAAATTGAACATTAGCAAAATAATAATTACTATGTCTATACATACCGGGTGTCCATGAAAGGTGGTTCGCCCCTCTAACTTTTTTGTTTTTCAAGATAATGGAATAAAATTTGGGGTATTTGTATACGACATAAAACTGCATTTTTTGACAGGAAGTGGCATAAACTTTCGATTTTTAAATGGGACACCTGGTATATTTTTCCTTTTTTTGACTCCATATGACATTCTAAATACAGCGATTTGTCACTTGTCACTTTTTGTCACCAAGAAAATATTTTTTTTCCAAATTTATTGTTTTATCTAGAGGGCTATGAATACCTTAAAATTACTTATTTCAGTTGTTTAATCTTGGGAAAAATACAGTTTTACTATTTTTGGTTGAATGCCATGTGCTGTGTAAAATTAAATTTTTAAAGTTGTATAACTCATTATTTTTAAACGGCAACATGGTGGCTCGTCGGGTTAATAAAAAAGAAGATTTTATTACGATTATTTTGATACCACACACTATTAGGTTTTAGAAAAGCTGCCATTAAAAAACTTTGATAAGTTTACTTGGAATTTTCCTAAAATGAAGCATCTTTTAAGAATAAATTTAGATTTAAATGCATCAAGTAGCCTAGCTGTGACCAGCAAAATTGATAAAACAAAATTTGAAAATTAATTATTTTTACATTCTTTAAACACTAATAACATATAAACTTTTCACTCCTTGCAAAACTATTTTCCATGTTTTTTAAACAACAACCTAATTTACTTTGGCAGAAGCTGTCGGCATGTCAATTTTCTTCAAGGCATGATTTTGTTTTATCAGTTTTGGTGGTCACAGGCTACTTGATACATTTAAATCTAAATTTATTCTTAAAAGATGCTTTATTTTAGGACAGTTTCAAGTTAACTTTTTAAAGTTTTTTAATGGCAGCTTTTCTAAAACCCAATAGTATGTGGTATGAAAATAATCGTAATAAAATCCTCGTTTTTCTTAACCCGACGAGCCACCATGTTGCCATTTAAAAAAAAATGAGTTATACAACTTTAAAGATTAAATTTTATACAGCACATGGCATTGGACCAAAAATAGTAAAATTGCATTTTTCCCAAGACTAAAGAACTAAAATAAGTGATTTTAAGGTATTCATAGGAAAAACAATAAATTTGGAAAAAAATATTTTCTTGGTAACAACAAAAAGTGACAAGTGGCACATCGTTATATTTTGAATGTCATATGTAGTCAAAAAAAGGAAAAATATACCAGGTATCCCATTTAAAAATCGAATCATAATGTTGAGTCACCTGTAAAGAAATGCAGTTTTATGTCCTATACAAATCCCCCCAATTTTATTTCATTATCTTCAAAAACAAAAAAGTAAGAGGGGCGAACCACCTTCCGTGCATACCCGGTATACCTAAGTTTAACATAAGGCATGCAAACATTTTATTTTTGTACTGTAAAACCGAATAGAAAATATTAAAATCACGTCAAAAAATTTACTTTTGGACACATTATGGAAGCTTGAAAAAATAGACATAATTCCTATTATAATATCGGTCCAGGGTCCATGAAAAACTTTAAGCCCCACTTGGAAAAATTAGGAGTTTCAGATTATTTACACAAAAAAATGCAGAAAAGCGTCATTCTCCAAACCTGCCACATAGTATGGAAGTTTTTAAACAGTACATGTTAAGATTAATGTTTTCTGTATTGTAAAAAAATACGAATAATTACAAAAAAACACTGTGACTAAAGAAAAAAATGATAATAATAAGAAATAATAAAGTTGGCAGAACGTTGCACAACGTTTAGCAAGCGGAAGAACTAATTATAGAGCAGGAAGTAGCAATAGAGCAGGAACCAACTACGCAGCCTGACACGGACAATACTAACCAAAAATATTTTTAAAATTTATCCCTATTTAAAAATAGTAACCCGATCTCTAGACCGAGTCTAATCTTATATTCAAGAAAGGAACCAACGAAATACTAACGAAAGTAAACCTAGCTGCAGGGACATCCTTAAATAGAAGTGAGAGACATGGCATAGTGGGTTATATCCAACAGCAGGAGCAGCAGCAGCAGCAGCAGCAGCAACTATAATTGATCTTAATGGACAGGCAATATATCCGAGAGCTGACAACCAAAATAAAAAGAAACAAGTAGAACGCGCTTGGAAAATTAGACTTGAAAAAGAAATAAACCAGTTTCGAGCACATGTGACATAATTCGAGAATATCTGAATGGAAACTCCATAGCAGCAAAGTTGTTAAAAGGATTGAAAAAGCAGAAAGTATTTCCTCCGATAATGCCGATGTAAACCAGAATCATTAGAGAATACCTAAGGCAAAAGAGTAAGGCTAAGGAAGCCCGAAGAACGATAAAAATCATAACTTTATTACACAACAAACATACGGATGTTAACCAAGGTGGCTTTTTGTAATGTTAAATTTAACAATTAAAGCATAATACATTTTATTCAACAACTTCCAGTATGACTACAATTCAGAACATTTATTACGATAAGATGTTTTTGAGATATTTTAATTGACTACAGGCCCCTCACCGTAAATCACCTTGTAGAGGTGTTGTTCTTATAAAAAGGTAAAGGCAATGGTTATATAGCGAAATCCTATTTATACTAAATTATGAATAACGAAAGGAATAATACTGATTTAAACGTGGACCGACGTGGTATTTTATTATTTTAAAAATGTTAAGTTTTTCCCTACTTCTACTGGCAAGCATGTCTTCCTCCTTAGCTTCTGAGTAGTTAGTATAGTTAGAGCAGTCTGCTGTTACTACCTAATTTATGACATTCTAACTTTCGTTCTTTCTTAAATAATGATTAGTAGACCGTATATAGTGTTTTTGTTGTAAGTTATTCTTTTCGCAAAGTCGCATTGTCATATAATCACCTTATTCACCTTAATTTGCCAGATATTTTTTATATCTTTTTATGCAAGCGCTTTCATCGTAATCCTGGTTAACCCATGTTTTATTACACATGTTCGATTCAAATCCGATCATTAGTAAGGGCTTTGCTATGAATTTTGCTAATCGATGTCAATAGAAATACAATTGATACCATTTCAATCGCGAATTAAAGATACAGAACTATATATAACTAAAAGGAGATGTCCCAACATGTAAGGTTATTGCACGGCAATACCTACTTAAATGTGTTTGCGCACGCAGACAAGTAGAGGTCATCATATATGGGCTGATGGAAACTACGAAAAACCTTGCTTGAACAAAACCAATACTTTTAAAACAACGACGACAAGGGTGTTACAATAATATAGGCACATAATAATAAAAGGTTCTAAAAAAACTGCTTTTTACCCTACCTTCTAACCACTTTCCAACCCTCTACCTACTATAGTATTTGCAAGATGAGAAAATATGATATTAGTTGCATAGGTACATAAGAACAACGTCGTGTGTTCTCTGTATAAATCTAATCTTTGTTCGACCCGTTATTGCTCGGGTGTGCCGTGTAGTTGGAAAAATGTATTATATTTACGTGCCAATAATATTTCAATTATTCGGTACACTTAGATAGGTTTAATCGATTCGTAAAAATAATAAAATCAATACTTACGCATCACATACGAAACACATTTTGTTGTAAATCCCAGATTAAACGAAACTAGTTTTGAAGCATAGGTAGGCAGGTACTGTCTTCAAAATATACTTATAAAGTTATAAGTGCCTCAGCCTTGGGAACTTGACCACGGCTACGATTGTTTGTAAATCACTGCTGGTATACCTACTTGTGGTGTAACTCGTCTATAAAACTTATTAGTAGACAGAAGAGGTAGGGTAAAGTCACTTGTAAGTTTGGGATGTTATTCAGTATCTGCTGGCTTTGACGGAGGTCTAATACTGATGTGAAACAATTATTGCTGCTGCATCTAAAACAAAATATAATATTTGCAATTAGGTACCTACTAATCGTTTATCTAAGGTTTGATAAGAGCAGCAAATATGTATTATCACAGATATCTGCACTCTTGCTAACTAATACAGCTTGAATTTTATAAAATATTGTGGTGAAGAACAAATTACATAAGAAAACTAAATTTCGAACAGCGCCTCAATTGAAGGTTCAGCAGCACTTTATTCTTGGATTATTATCACTTTTAACTTTTTTCTTTCCCAATATATACCTATAAGCCTTTAAAGAAGCCTGGAGTTAATTATTAAAGAAACAAAATGTAGAAACACTTTAACAAAAAATAAATTAAAATGACAAAACTGTGAAGTTCAATGTTATAATTTTTGTTTAGGTGGACTACAGAAAACTATTCATAATGAATGTTCTTCAAATTTTTTAAATCTTAAAAAATATATAAGTTTTAATTATCTACCTGAAAAATATTTTTGTAGCACAGTCGTTAGTTATAATCTGCTAATCATAATATGCTTAAAACGACTATAGTTAATATAAACTTTAATTTGTCGTTTGTAATTAAAAATGCAAGTGTCTATATGCAAATGTCAAGTTGTAGGTTATGCGGTCAAAAAAATTCTTGTTAATGTCAATGTCAACTAGGTCGTATTTAGGGGGAAAGGAGAAAGAAGCCCCTTCCGAATATTTTTAAATTATTTTGTCTCCCAAAAAATGTTTTTATAAAATAGGTCTGCAAAAAATTCATTCATTTTACATAAATATGACATTTTATTAGTAGGTACAAAACTTTTCTTGCAAATTTCGCTTCCTCATAGTTTAATAAAATGATATAGATATTATAATCTTCTGTATACCTATAGCGTGCCCCATTTTCAGGCTAACAAGTGTACGAGTAGTTAGGTAAGTATATGTGTATAATATTTGTGTACAATAATAATTTTTAACATAACCTTTAACTTGAATATGAAAGGAAAACTTTGAATTTTTTTTATCTATCGTGAAGGGTGTTTGTTTGACCAATTTCTTAACAGTTAATACTATTTTATTAGGAACTATTCTACATCTAATACGATTGTCATAATGGCATAGTTTAGTAGTACCGCCGAGTAAACAATACATAGTAGGTAGGTATGGTGTGGGAGTGGGAAACAGTAGCCGAAAAGTATACGATACGTTTGCAGTATATACCTTAACCAAAGAGGCCAATTCCAGTAACATTGACTATAACCAAAATCATTCGAAAGTTTAAAAGTAGTTGGAACTTTCTATAACAAATAATGTTCTTGCGAACGAGAGGACGAAGGCAAGAATACTACAGATGAAGATGATAAAAATATTGTAAATATATTTGGCTACGTGTAAAAGAAAAAGGAATTATAAGTACTCGGCTTATCGGAAATTAAGTGGGAAAACATTAAACAACCATTTTGCGAACCTTACATATTATACCTACAGTATCTTAATAAATTCCATAGACCTAATTTAAATTGTTTTAAAATAATGGGAAGAGAAAAATGATGACAAAAATGTATGCAAAATATTTGTTTCACTGACGAATCTACGTTTACCTTGAATAATGAACCAGACCTAACGTACAAAATTTTCGGTACTGGAATTAAGAAAATGAATGCAGGTTTATTGAAACAATAACGCAGTGTCCCCAAAAAGTCAACCTGTGGGTTGGCATTTTGTGACATATTATTGGACATTATTATTGGACATTATTATTGGGCTAAATCACATACAGCTACTAGCTAGGTCTCTCAATATTTTCCTGAATACTTCTTCTTCTAGTAGTAGTAGTGGTAAAATGATTTATTTACTACACGGCTAGATAATATATTTTGAAAAATAAATCGTTTTTCTTTTCTTTAGATTTTAAATGACCCTTTGAAGCCTTATTAGCTCTGTAGAGTTAATAAATGTTGTTTTAAACTGTTTTTAGATGTTGTTAAGCATTTATGATTTTTAATTGACCTGTGTCATTCATTAAAGTCCCTTATAAAATACTGATTTACCAGCAATGTTTTTTGAAAATTATTAAAAAAAACTATTATTGTGGCGACATCTAAAAACGACGCTCTACAAAAATATTAGATAATACGACACATAGGGTGATAAAAAAAACAATTCCTGAAGTCAATAAAAGGCTTTCAGTGTATCGATCAGTGATCGGTGCGAATGGTCTGGAGGTGTCTGTAATAGCTATAACTTTATACTTACTACTTACTAGTATAATAAAGCTAATAAAAAGAAACAAAACATCGGGATAGGATTTGTCTTCAAGAATCTTGCACAAAACTACCGTTTACCAAAGCTCTAGTAAAATATACTTATTTAAAAACCGCACTTTTACAATATAAAATTTAAATCATTTTTTAATTCACTGAGTAATATTATTAGCGTGTTCTGGCTATATTCGTGACTATACTACAGAAACACCAGTTGCCATGTCGCTTGTTAAATGAAAATGAACGAAAGGTCGTACAGTTTGTTTTGTTTATCTTTTGTTTCTTTTAGGATGAATGACTCCAGTGGCGTAACTAGCAAGTCAATAGTCAATAATTGTATTTTGTTTAAAATAGTTTTATAGTATTAGTTTTATTTTTTAAACAAGATTTCTTTATTCAACAAAATTACATTGCCCTTGCCAGTGACAGGCCTAAACAGTGTTTAGAACCCTGTTATCGATATTTGTATTTTTATTTACAACAGTGTACTTATCACATTTTATACAAAAAAAAAATCATTACTAAAAGAAAAAATAAACTCCAATCCACATGCCCAGCTGTGTTATTTTTAAATTCCCAATTGTACCTTAACTAACTTTACAAAATGCTTATGTTGCACTATGCTCGTTAGTTGAAACCCTCTATGTACAGGGTTTTTCCGTATATTTTGGAGCACCCCTGTAGCTTTTATTTGAAGACCTAGAAAAAACTTTAAATTGCTAAAGTTGCATGATTTATCCTGAACTGCCAGAATTTGTTATCGGACAAAACAAATGAACATCGTAAATTTGTTTAATAATGCCAATGTCGATTTTTTTAAATGGAACACCCTGTATATTAATTTTTTTTTTAACTCCTCACTCTTTCTGATTCCAAATATGTATATATGTTATATGTTTACTTTGGTCATTTAGGCAAAATTTAATATCAAAATATTGCGATTTATTAATAATTATTGAATTTTTCATGTTTAGAGTAACCCATTAATTATACCAAGACAAGACCATTCAAGGTATGAAATATTATTTTTGAGACATAAGTCAGTTGCCATTAGCGATTAATAACAACCAAATTGTTTCTCAGGGCAATCTAGATTTTCTAATCCGCAATATTTTGAAATGAAATTTTGCCTAAACGACCCAAGTAAACATATAACATATATACATATTTGGAATCAGAAAAGAGTGAGGAGTTAAAAAAAATTAATATACAGGGTGTTCCATTTAAAAACATCGACATTGGCATTATTAAACAAATTTACGATGTTCATTTGTTTTGTCCCATAACAAATTCTGGCAGTTCAGGATAAATCATGCAACTTTGGTAATTTAAAGTTTTTTCTAGATCTTCAAATAAAAGCTCCAGGGGTGCTCCAAAATATACGGAAAACCCCTGTACAAGCTTGCTTTGGAAAAATCGGAAATAATTCTTATTCGGCTTCAGCAAGAACTGTATTTCTTTTAATAATTAGGTACCTACTCCAATACAGTTTTGTTTTATGTATATTATATAGGTACCTATATACAGTAAGGTAATATTCTACCGTACTTACCTTTAACTGTTTTGCTTTGGATGCGTAATTTTTTTTCTAAATTATTATCTTCTAATAGGGATAACAAGATATTATGTATTTTTATGAGTATTATATATTTATATATTTTTTATATTTTATATTTGTATTTGAGTCAGCAAATACTCTTAAATTATTTGTTATGCATTGCTCAATAAAAAATTATTATACAATGGCAACATACAGCTTAGATCCTCCTATGCCAAATTTAAGGTGGTCAAATATTGGGTCCCTTGTGTATTTTAGAACAAGAGTGTATCTAAGTTTTTAAAGAATTCCAAGCTGACTTTAAAAAGAGTAACTTTATGCGATATATGCAAAGTTATTTAGCGAAATATTATCCTTTATGTTCATATAATAAATAACTAATACGGGTCTGAATTATTATAATGAAGAAAACAGCAGATATTTTGATAATTTTGTCAGTGTCAGCCAAAGACTTCTTAAAAAAAATAACCAATTTTTTACCTGTCATAAAAATACTCCAACGTCAGTTCCTGACATTAACTGGTGCGTTTATTATAAAGTTTTATTAAGCCGGGGTTATAATCATTCATAACTTTAATGCATAGTTCATAAACGTAAACAAATCTTAAGCTTATGCACTAAAGTTATCACTATATCAACTAAAATTATGTTTATGAATAATTATAAATCCGGCTTCTCTATTTTTAATTTCGTTAAATCTAGATTAACTTTTTCTAGATAACCTTTTAATTACCAAATAAATCACGTCAAAGGTTCGCCAGTTAGTTTGTCAGATTGTTTCATTTAATAAATGATGATAATAAATTTTGGGTCTAAAATAAAGAAGACAAGATTACCTTAAATTTTTCGAGCAATTTCCTATATTGCGCCTGACCCTGCATGCATATATTTTTTTTCCTTTAGAAATTTCTGGTCACCCTACTTCTAACAATTTCATCAAGTTGGAGCGATTGAAAAGTTCATGCAAAAGTCGCCAAGTTTGTGGAAACAAACTACCCATACCTAAATAGGTATCACCTATACTTAAAAATAGGTATCCCTTAAATCATTATAGTTTGGACAAAAACAATAACATCAAAATCTAATAAATAATAATCCAACTTATTTTGACCATATCTTTTATGTAGATACCTACGTTATTTTTAGATGGAAGATAAAATGAATTTTGCCCCTTCTGCCCAGTGCGTTCTAGTTTTCTAGAATGGCATTATTACATACAATCATTATTTATAATTTATTTTATTTATTTATTTATTTATTTATTTATTTATTGACGAATGGGATATCTACAGACCTAATGGTCCAAAATGATATCCACAATTAAACACATGTGTGCGGATATACATAATATAAAATAATAATAAAGTCTATATTTATATTCACTGTAATAAACTAAAGTAATCCTTAATTCCATATAATATATACTTAAGTTAGTATCCAAAACAATTTTTTATTTTAATTTTAATCACATTTAATGAGTAATGAAATATATCAATATCAGCAAATCTAGAATTATATAAGCGTAATATTCTATGAATGGGTGAATTCCTACCCGAATTAGTTCGAAAATATTGCTCAAAAAATAAAGAATTACGTCTTAGGTCTCTCGCTTGGATATTAAAAAGAATATTTGATAAAATTACTGGCGAGTCCAAGTGACCATTAAGTATTTTATATAAAAATAGAATATCACATTGCTCGCGCCGGGCTTCCAGAGAATAAAACTGATATTCCTGCCTAAGTCCAGATGTACTGACGGTATAACTATATGTACCTGTTGACTTGTAGTATAAAAATCTCAAAAAAGTATTTTGTACTCTCTCCAGCCTAACCTTATAAACATCATACTGGGGACACCAAACAGGTGTAGCATAATTTAATCTACTGTAAACGAATGAGTAGAATAAAGCCTTCATTGCAGTTACAGAGTGAAACTGTCTACATTGTCTCAAAATAAATCCTAACATTTTTGTGGCTTTAGTGACAACAAAATTTATGTGTGAAGAAAAAAGCATTTTACAATCAAATATGATACCCAAGTCTCTAATTTCGTCTACTTTCCTCAATACAATTCTGTTTAAATTATAATCGTGTAAGAACTTGTTTATATTTCTAGAAAATGAAATAAAGCAACACTTATCTAAATTAAGAAATAATCTATTTTTTTGACAGTAGTCATGGAGTCTATTTAAGTCACTCTGCATTAATATACAGTCCGTTATACTTTTGATCAATGCGTACAACTTTAAGTCGTCTGCATACAGAGAGAAAGCACAAAAATGAAAACAAGACTTTATGTCGTTTACATAGATTATAAAAAGTAATGGTCCCAAGTGTGAGCCCTGGGGCACACCTGATGTAACAAAGTAAGGAACAGACTTATGACCACTGACAAGGACGGTTTGAGTTCTAAAGTATATGTACGAAGATAACCAACGAAGCAGATCTCCGTGCACCCCGATTTCAGAAAGCTTCGAAATTAGTATATTGTGATCCAATTTGTCGAATGCTTTACTAAAATCGGTGTACACAGAGTCCACCTGTATCTGGGAGTCCATTGCGTTTAGGATAAAGTTGGTATATTGTACAAGATTTGTTTCAATTCCCCTTTTTGGAAAAAATCCATGTTGCTCCTCGATTATTTTAAGTTTGACAGCATTTAACAAACGTTTATGGACTATAGATTCCAATATTTTGCCAAAAATATTTAACTTACTAATTGGTCTATAATTACTTATGTCATTTTTGTTCCCACTTTTAAAAATAGGAACAACAAAGGCATCCTTCCATATGCTGGGAAATAGACCCTCTGCAAATGATCTATTAAATATCAAGGTTAAAGGTACGTGTAAACCTGATGCGCATTTTTTGACAAAAAATGACGGAAGTCCATCAGGACCACCGCCCTTATTTTCATCTAGCTCTGAGAGGAGTTTGAACACCTCTTCCTCGTCAGTTGAAACAGTACTCAGGCAAGCATTCGAATCTGCACCACTAATAGCATAAGGCTGCCTATACGGTTCAAAAACGCTTTTAAAAAATTTTGCAAAAAGTTCACTAACACCGGAACCCCTGCTCCCGACCTCATCACCCAGGCGCATCAGGTTTGGAATACCGCCATGTTTGTTTTTCGTAGATACATAATGCCAAAATTTCTTTGTATTTTCAGGGATATTTGTTTGGATAGAGTTTACAAAAGATACATGATCCCTACGGATAAAGGATTTTGATTGACGTCTTAAGTAACAGTAATAATCGTAATCTCTTTGAAGTTTTGTTTGTTTCCAAGTTTTATGAGCTAAATTTTTTTTGTTAATTAGTGAAATTGTGAAATATGAAAAGTAAACGGGATATTTATTAAATATTATTTTTTTTTTTTTTTTTTTTTTTTTTTTTTTTTTTTTTTTTTTTTTTTTTTTTTTTTTTTTTTAGGAATAAAGACGTCGATCAAAGCATAAATTTTTTTATAAAATATATCTATACAATCGTCGACATTATAAGGACTATTAAAAATATTTTGCCAATTAGTGTTCAGTATTTCCAGATTGATGGCCTCATAATTACCCCTTTTAAAGTTGCTAACAAATAAGTTTTTAAAGTTTAGTGTTTTAAGAGAGGAACAAGTTAAGACAAATTGTACACTTTTATGAAATGAATCTTCGGGGACAAGCGGTTCTGCCCGTTTTATATCTCGTACAAACGATGCGCTACACAGTATCAGATCCAACACCTTATTATTTACATTGGCTACATTATTAAACTGCATTAAACTGTATAAATTGAACATATCATGCAATTCAAAAAATTTTGGATCCGTAATACTGGGCAACAAATAGTTAGAATTTTGTTTAGGGGTCCATGATGTATTAGAAATATTAAAATCTCCGCAAATTAAAATAGTGTCATTTGATATGCGATTAAATAGTTTATACAGATTAGATATAAAACAGGCCAAGGCCCTGTCATCGCCAGGAGGCAAGTACACACAGCACATATGAATTTTACCCTGTTGAGTGTATAGCGTTACCCACATATCCTCTGCGTCACTTTGCCACTCAGGGTGACACGTTACTTGAAGTTCTTGCCGTGAAGCAATTAGAACACCTCCACCATCACTCTTTGCACTACCACTTGTTTCTCGGTCCCGACGATAGACAGAATAATTATTGTTAAATATTTCACTCGTAAACACTGATGAATTTAGCCACGTTTCGGTTAGGAAAATCACATCCCAGTTTTCATGTAATACATTCAGCCTAAAGTTATGTGTTTTAGATCGTAAACCTCGAACATTTTGATAAAAAACTAACAGTTCTGAAGCCATTGATAACAGCTGAGAGTATGGGGTAATTTAATATATGTTTAGTTTACAAAGACGCTAAATCACTTTCATGCTGAATATGCCTTACTTTAGCTGTATCATCCTTGCGTAATAGGATGTTACCATTTTTGATCCAGACATATTTTATTTGCTTGGTGCGCGCTACTTCTCTAGCTGTTTTGAAAAGTAGTTTATTCTCAGGTGAAAGATGTTCGTTTATAAACAAGTTATTTGATATTCCATCAATTGATAATATACGGTTTACAGACTTCGCTCTTTTTAATTTTGCGGCCTCTAGTACTCTATCTCTATCTCGTCGCGACAAATATTTTACTATGACATTTTTAGGCATATTAGGTTTAAAAGTTTGAACCCTTTGTATTAATTCAATTTTTTCTGGGTCAACATTGACACCCAAAGCCTGGTGAATTGCCTCCATAATGCGGTACAAATTTTCAGCCTGAGATTCTGGAATACCTTGAATTTCTAAATTATTCATTCGGGAAAACTGCTCCACATCCCCAATTTTTTTATTTAGCTCGCAAACTTTTTTTTGCAAAAGTTGATTTTCTGTTTTTAAATTATCAACAGTCTTCATATAATCCCCCAAATTAGCCAGAGTCTGCTCAAAGTCCGATATTTTTGCAGAACAAAACGAAATAGAGTCCACCAATTCGCTTTGCTTAGTTTTAAAGTCCTTGACCTCAGCCCTAATTTCTTGCATAAATTGCAAAGTCAGTTGTTGCATTCGGGGCTCATTAAAATTCGGTAACGGACTTGATGGGGATAACTGTCCACCAGAAATCTGCGACTTACCATCCTTTGTGCAGTCAGGACATTTCCAAGTTATGTTTGGATTCTCCTTTAGAAAATTTGTCTGGTCCGCTGTAAGTCCGACGCATTTACCATGATAAGAAAAGATGCAAAAACCTTGACATTGAAGACCCGGCGATTTTTTGTTAATAACCGTGGTACAGATTCTACACGACGACATAACAAACTCAATTTTTGAATACAATTTTTAAACAAATTGTAAAATAATTAGAAATATTAAACTAAGCAACACTATTCGTTATTATAGCTTGAAAAAACAATATTGATTGTAAACTAGATTCGACTAAAAACAGACTTTTTTACCGGCGAGGTAAATAAACTTCCGCACACTACGAACGACACCGATAAACTCTGATGTACTTATAATTGGTATTTTTTACTTTATTTATTTGCTATCTTAGTTGAATCACATCATGTTAAACAAACAACTACTGGTGTTACGACGCCATTGCAATTATTCGGTCTTTCTATAATTAACGAGTTGAGTCAGTAAATTATTACCGAATCGTGTAATATGGGCGTTTATTGACGCGCGCGGGGGTGTTATAGTAGACATTAAACCAATAATTGTTATTAGTATGTAATTTAAGCAGCACTACTACTACCCGGGAAAAAATAAAGCAACTCAAAATATTGAATTGCGTAGTCTGTTACTTTGTGACGTTGCATATACCGTGAGAGCAAAAATTATTTGCATCAAAGAGGGCCTTGCATCTAAGGACGTAATGCTTAGCCGTGGAGCTTAATACCTGTTGGGTGTCAGGAACTACCTAAATTAAAAATTAATCAGTTATTCCGTCATGTTTAACAGTCGTTACACGTAATTTGATTCATCGCTAATTTTTCCAATTTCTTGAACAATTCACACAATGGGCTTTACGGAACAGCACAAAACATTCATGGTTGAAGCGTATTTTCAAAACGGGGTTAGAGTAAGCAATACAATCCGGGTTTGTGCATGGAGGAGTTTCACGAACATTTTCCTAACCTTGCTTTTATTGCTGTGGATTTTTATCATTGCCTGAAAAGAACCATGGTTCTATACAACACAAAAAAAGAGCAGGGTGACCATCTGTAACAACAGAAGAACTTGTTGCAAACGTTCGTGAAATAATGCAAAATACGCCAACAAATTGTATAAGACGCCAATCCCAAGAAGTGGGAAGATCTTATGGAACATACAGGACTATTTAAGAAGCAGCTAAATTTATTTCCTTATAAAGTGCAAGTATTCCAAGAAATACAAGCAGCAGATTTTGAAAGACGCAGGAATTGCTCTCAATGGTTTACCCAAAATTTATTGGGAAAAAATGATTTATTAGACCTGACATTTTTTCGGATAAGGCCTGGTTCCACCTCTTCGATTATATGAATTCTCAGAATACACGCATGTGGAGTAGTGAAAATCCCCATTTTTTTGTAGAGTCTACTACATTGTGACCTCAAAAAAATGGTGTCTGGTTAGCTGTTTCCCGAAGGAGAATTGTTGGTCCTATTTTTTTCCATGACACAGTTACAGCACAGCGGTATAGAGAAAATATTTTGAATCCATGTGTGGAACAATTACTTGACGACGAACTACGTTTTGGATCTCTTCAACAGGACGGTGCAACCGCCCATACAGCCGCCGAAACTATTAAGATTTGGGGTATAGCGTAAGTAAAAAAATAAAAATTATTGCAAAAAGGCAATGTAGAAACATACAGAAGGAAAACTGGATATCACAAGCACCACCAGAAATATCAAAATGGTTTTTAAAAAAACAGGTGATAAATGTTGATCTAGTTAAAGTACATGTTCAGGAACATTTTAACATAGCTGTATGCTTTAACTGTTCAGGTTTTGGGCATGTGGCGAAGTACTGCCAAAATAAAAAATGCTGCCATTAATGTGGAGGTGAACACTATGGAGCAGAGTGTACAACAGAAGAGCTGAAGTGTCCTAACTGTACAAAACTAAAATATGAAGAAACCCTATGCCACCATTCTGCTCGAGACAATAAATGTCCAGTATTACAAAGAAGATTAACTCAATTCCAAAGTCATATTAATTATACCTCAAAAGAAACAAATTTTTTATAAGAAATTTAGAAGAGAAAAAAGGAAAGAGCTGTAGCATAATTCATCAAAATGTACGATCAATAAAAAATGCGGTGAACCGGATAAACAACATGTTGCTTACCCATGAGGAGTGTTTAGTGTTATGTGTTACAGAGCACTGGAAATCCCATGAGCAATTGAAACAAACTTCAATAAGTGACTTCAAACTAGTATCCAGTTTTTGCAGAGAAGAAGGTAAACATGGAGAAACAGCAATATACAGTAAAAAACATTTTAAGTGTAAACCATGTGAAAGAGTATCTTCCATTTCGGTTGATAGCATAATTGAGTTAGCAGCTGTTGAATGTATTTTAGGGACTAAGAAAACTATAATCATAAGTGTATATAGACCACCATCAGGCAGTATGGACATATTTTTGAAAAAAATGGAGCAAACACTAGTCAGTATATTTAATGAAAACAAATTAATAATTATTGTGGGAGACTTTAACATAGAAATGGTTAGTGATAATCCTGCAAAAATCAAATTATGTTCATTGATGGCCTCATTTAATTTAAATCCTACAATTTTTGAAAATACAAGGACTGCAAAAAATGCTGCCAGCTGCATAGATAATATTTTCACGAATTAAGACTATATGGAAGCATGTACAATTGAGCATTTTATTTCGGTTCATGCTGGACAAACAATTTTGTTTAAAATTCCAGATAAACAGGATCAAGAGGGTAAATATGCACGCATTTTTTCAAATGAAAATAAACAGAATTTTTTGTCTTGCATTGGGAATGAGAAATGGGCGGAAGTTTATAATATTGATAGGGTGGATGTAAATGCTCAGTGGGATATGTTTATGCAAACTTTCAAACACTATTTTGATCAAAACTTTCCTCAAAAAAAGATATATAATAATTTAAATAAATCAAAACTAAAACCAAAACCTAATGAGGAACTTAAAGAATGTAAACGAAAGTTAGAAATGTATTTAACCCTGTCAAAATACAACGATATCTATAAAGACGCGTTTAACAACGAAAAAAGAAATATGACAAATTATTAAATAACCTGCGGTCCGAATCATATGAACATCGTGTTAAAAATGCTGACAATAAGACAAAATGTATGTGGACTATTTGTAAAGAAATTAATGGAAAGGACAACAAATCAACCAGTATAGAAGTTGAGGGAAGTGCTGATCAAATAGCGGGTGATTATAATAATTACTTATTGTCTATAGTGCCGACATTATTAAAAGACTTAACTGATATTCCTTTTGAATGTAATATAAGTCAAAATAGAAGCTCCATGTTTATTAATCCAATTTCACCCACAGAAATATGTGAAATCACTCAAACTTTGAAAAGTAAGCTTAGTAGTGGCGTAGACGAAATCCCAATAACTATAGTTAAATTGGTACCTAATTGAAAAAATAAAAGAGGTTTTGTGCTATATTATAAACAACTCGTTCACATCTGGGATATTTCCTGAAAGTTTAAAGGTAGCATTAGTTAAGCCTTTGTTTAAAAAGGGTGACCCAACAGTAATTGACAACTACAGACCGATTAGTCTGCTGCCCAGTTTCTCTAAGATATTCGAAAAGGCAATGAGTATAAGACTTCAAGATTTCTTTAAAAAATATAATTTGTTTAGTAAATCACAGCATGGATTTATTAAAGGAAGATCTACATAAACAGCTTTATACAGTTTTATTCAGTCCATATTGGAATGCTTGGAGAATGGACGGCTGGCAGTAGGAATGTTCTTGGACTTGTCAAAAGCCTATGACTGTCTAGACAGGGAGCTTCTATTAAAAAAACTAGAAATATATGGAGTCAGAGGTAACGCGAACAAATGGATCAGATCATATTTGAATGGTAGGAAACAATTAGTGACTGTCTCTAAAGATGGTAAAACATCTAGGTCGAATATTTTGGAAAACAATATAGGAATAGCGCAAGGCAGCATTTTGGGTCCATTACTCTTTATTATATTTGTAAATGATCTTTCTAATTTAATAGGTCCTAATAATAGTATTATTAATTACGCGGATGATACAAATCTTTTAGTAGGTAGCAAAAATAATCAAGATATACTGAAACGAGCAAAAAACTTTTTGCTGATGGTGACGGAATGGTTTAATAAAAACAAATTAATTATAAATAAAGATAAAACCAACATAATCTGCTTTAGAACAAAACAATTTAATTTTATAAGACCGACACATTTACCATTTGAAACTAGGGATCTTGAGATCTCGAGTGAAGCAAAATTTTTAGGTTTAAATATAAATGAATCTTTAGACTGGTCAAATCATATAGATAGCGTAGGTAAGAAATTAAACTTCAGTTGCTTTGGAATAAGGACCATTTAAAAATATATGAATAAAGAGACGCTGCTGAGAGTAATTTATTTTGCTAATTTTGAGGCCGTTACAAAATATGGAATAATATTCTGGGGTAGCAATAGTAAAATCCAAGATATATTTGTAATTCAAAAGCGGGTTATTAGGATAATTAGCAAAATGAAATATTTAGACAGCTGTAGAGGTGTTTTCAAACAACTGGGAATTATGACAGTGTATGCTTTATATATATATATATATGAATGTGTGATGTTCTACTTTTGGAATAAAGATTTATTCTTGTATAATATATATATATCATAGATATAATACCCGGTCTGTGGATATTGGTGACCCTAAACATAAATTAACATTAACAGAAAAGTGTCCCCATTATATGTGTGTTAAGTTATATAATAACCTCCCTGAAAGAGTAAAGACAATTAATAAACAAAAACCTTTTAAAAGGGAAGTGAAAAAATTATTATTAAGCATAGAACCATATAATTCAGGTGAATTTTTACATTAGTACGTAGTAAATGTAGTTGGTAAGAGACAATAATGGAACTCCTAGATTCTATTAAAAAAGCTTCAAGCAAAAGGGTTAACGGGACATTGGAATTTACAGAAGTGGAACATAACATAATAGATGAAGCTTCTTTTACGTTACTTAAACACTTAACAAGAATGGTGCATCGCAATGGGAAACTGGAAGCCACCAACATTACTTTAAAAAATAAACTCTCTTCAAAAAAAGATATTCAAACTGCCCCTCAAGCTACTTACAGTGCCACCTTAAAATCATACCCTCTCATACCAGAGTCCAACAGAACCAACTTACACAATCAACAAAGTAACCACAGCAGAAAATAAAGTATGGGTTACTCCTTCAAAAACAAACAAACAAAAACTAGAAACCATTATTAGAGTACAGGATGAGCAGGATTCGAAAAAAGTTTTACAAAAAATAAAGTGTAATATTAATATAGATGATCTAGGTGGCAAGCTTAAAAACGTAAGAACAATTAAAGGAGGCGCAGTGATACTTGAAACCCATGATAAAACCCGACAAAAAAAGTTATTAGATGTGCTAAAACAAAAACAAGAGTTACAAATGAAGGAAATCAGCAACAATCCAATGATGTTATTTACGAGAATAGAAACGGGCTATACATCTGAGGATTTTTTATCTGAACTTATAAAGCAAAATTCAGATTTGCAAGCAAAATTTGGAAATGAAGCTCAAGAAAAAATAAAATTGGTAACTAGGCGAAAATGCAGAAATCCTAATAGGGAAAATTGGATAATGCAAACGACTCCTCATATTTTTAAATATTTTATGAAATCTGTGGATCTACATTTTGATTTGACCAAACTTTATGTCTATGAATACCTACTTTAATTTAGCGATGTGCTTTAAGTGCTGCTCTTTTGGACACGTTGCGAAACACTGTAATGGTAATGCCATTTGTCATAAATGTGGCAACAATAGTCATAGCTCCATGGACTGCACTCAAGAACTAAACTGTCCAAATTGTGAGAAACTTAAACTTCCGGATAGAAAACACTCTGCTCGTGATACATGTTGCCCGGCTTACCAGAAAAAAATGAACCAGTATAGACAATATATTAATTACGATGGATAATAATTCCAAACGCAAATCTCTTCAAATATATTATCAAAATGTTAGAGGGCTGAGAACAAAAACTACAGAAGTGCTGACCAACACCGCCGATCTGAACTATGACATCATAACACTAACCGAGACATGGTTGCATGATGGTATCTATAACAATGAACTTCTTGCCGACGATTATGCAGTGTATAGGTGTGACAGAAACAGCCAACAGACAATGAAAACAAGGGGGGGAGGAGTGCTTTGTGCTGTGCAAAAAAATCTTATATCACAAGAGTTGAACTTAAACATAATAAAAGAAGTGGAAATGGTAGGAGTAAAAGTAGATTTATCTGTAAAACCTCTCGTGATATTAGTTGTATATATAGTACCTAATAGTAAATTGCAGGTCTATGAAAATTTATTTAACTACTTGGAATTGCTGTTAATTAATCATGATTACAATTTCTTAATAGTTGGCGATGTAAATATAGCACATTTTAACTCTAATACCGGCTTATGCTTTCAAAGTTTCTGCAATCTGACAAAAGGAACGCAATTTAACAATGTAAAAAATGTAAATAATAGAACGCTAGACGTAGTTATCTGTAATTTTACCTGTTTTGTAAAAAAATGTTCTGATCTTATCGTAAGCGAAGACCTCCATCATCCCGCCCTGGATATTACGGTCATCTTTTCTGAAAGTATCCGCCCTTGTAACCCAAGTAATATTTCCTACTACGATTTTGCAAATGCTAACTACTTAGGCCTATACAATGCACTAAGAACTATTAATTGGGATGCCGTGAAAAGGTCTACAGACGTAAATATTGCCTTAGATCATTTTTATAATATTCTATATGACATTTTCGACCAGTTTATTCCAAAAAAAAATACCAAAAAACGTAAATATCCACCTTGGTTTACTAAAGAAATTATCACTGATATAAAATCAAAAGAACGCAATTTAAATATATTTAAAAAAACTCAATTGCCACAATGTTTGGCCGACTATAAGCATCTTAGGTCTAAAATTAAAAAAGATATAAAAACAGCCTACAAAGAATACCTCGCTGAATGTGAAAATTCTATACAAGGAGACTCTAAACAATTTTGGAACTTTGTCAAATCTAAAAAAGACACTAACCACGGTATCCCGAAAGATATGTTTTTAGGTGATCAAAAATACTCGGGCGAAAAAAATGTAGCCGAAGCTTTTGCTCTATATTTTCAATCAGTTTATGATCGAAATAATATACAGGATGGTATGCAAATCGATGAGGATCAGGAATCTGTGTTTAATTTATTACCTATTTCCAAAAATGAGCTCGATAAAGCAATATCAACTTTAAAAAATAAGAAAACCTTAGGTACTGATAACATACCTAGATTTATTTTAAAAGCTTGTAAAGACTTGTTAATTAAACCGTTGTTACATATTTTCAATCTGTCAATAAAAACTAAATTATTTCCAAATAAACTAAAAATTGCTCGTATCTCACCGATTTTTAAATTTTACAATAGATCAATTGTAAACAACTACCGTCCCATTTCAATTTTATCTAACATTGCCATAATTTTTGAAAATATAATAAGTAAAAGAATAAATTTTCATGTCAAAGAAAAATTATCCAAATACCAGTATGGCTTCCGTTCATGCCGATCTACAGTAGGAAACCTTATTGATTTTGTCGAGTATATTACAGATGCCTTGGCGGAAGGTACCCAAATTGACACTGTGTACATTGACTTCGCAAAGGCATTCGATAAAGTAAACCATAATCTAATTATATCTTAATTTAAAAAAATTTTCCTCTCATTAAACTGGTCTCTATTTATAAAATCTTATCTAACAGACAGATTAAATTATGTATCAATCAAGGGTTGCAATTCGTCCAATTTCACTGCGTCGTCTGGAATTCCACAAGGATCCAATTTAGGACCTTTATTATTTTTGTTATTTATTGATGATGCGGTTAATATTATCAAACATTCTCAAATTCTTCTTTTTGCAGACGACGTAAAATTATTTTTAAAAATCATTAATAATAATAATAATAATAATAATACATTTATTATTCCAAAAATAAACAGCTTAATTACAAATACATGTATAGGTACTATTTACAATTCATGGAATAATAGGCCCGCTTGCAGCATCCCTCCCGATGGAAGGTGCTGTTGAAGCCCTATAAAAAATTAAGAAAAAAAAAAACCTAATCATATAGATAAAATGTATCAGCAATAATTCCTCTATGTAGATGATACACCATTATAGGAAAAAAAACTAAAGACATGAGATATTATCTCATTAAAATATAGGTAGGTAGCAAGAAAAAGGTAATTATAGAACTGTTATTGTAATGGCATTAAAAATCGAAAGAGAGGAACATTGGGTAGTTGAGGAGAGAGAGAGAGAGAGAGAGAGAGGGAAAGAGAACGAGAGCTAGAGAGAGCGAGAGAGAGAGAGACGAAAATCAATGTCGCTGTGCGAATAAAAACGAACTTATTGTTGGTCAAGCAATACGACCTTCATTTTTTTTTTTTAAACTTAAAACACTTTGTGAGAAATCTGTTATTTTATATTTGTTTATAAGATGAGCTGCATTGTAGGAAAAGGATTTTTTAAACATTTCTTTATTGTGAGCTGGTATGGTCAAAAGATGTTTCTTACGTATGTTTAGATTATGTACGTCCGTCCGGAATTTAAGCTTGTTGTAAAGATAAGGAGGGCTTTTATATTTAATTACTTTATAATACAGGCACAGTGAGTGGAGAATTCGTCTATTAAACATGTTTAGCCAGCCCAGCTCGCGAAGTTTATGTGATACCCTTTGCCTACGTCTTATTCCACACACCAGTCTTATACAAGAATTTTGAAGTTTCTGCAACCGCCTGTTGTCAATTAAGTTCAAAAAGGGGCCATAAACATTGTCCGAAAAGTTGCAATGGGACAGGACTAATGAATCGCATAGTTCCATTTTCGTTTTTTGAGAAAGATAATGTCTGTGAGAGTAAATCATTTTTAACATGGAAAATCCCCTTTTTAAACATTGTGTTACGTGCTCCCTAAATTTTAACTTGGTGTCGACAATAAGACCCAAGTTTTTTGTATGTTCTTTAAAGGGAATAACTTCGGAACCGATTTTTAAGTTTATCACGTTTGACAAGGCCTTTCTATGGTTTTCGTTACAAAATAGTAGAGCTATGGATTTAGTGGGATTAATTTTAAGTAGATGATTAGACGTTACGTCCAAGAGCCCATTTAAATCCTCATTTAGTTTAGTGATGGCAGTGTGGACCTCATTGAGCCTAAATGATAAGTAAATTTGCGTATCATCCGCATATAAATGATACTTTGAGTATTTTAAATATTTGATAAAGTTTGAGGTAAAAATGCTGAAGAGAAGAGGACCCAGTATGCTCCCCTGCGGAACACCTGTGTTAACATTTATGGGGTCTGATTTTTTACCATCAAGAACAATTCTCTGAACCCTGTCGGACAAAAAAGAAGCCAGCAAGGTAATCGAGTTTGGAGTGAAGCCAATGTAGGCTAAGATAGCAGTTAAAATCTCATGGTTCAGCATATCAAAGGCTTTGGTAAAATCAAGAAGAATAAGTATTGTAGCCTCACTTTTATCGTGTGCCACCACTACGTCATCCAGAATATCGGAAAGTGCAGTGGCACAGCTGTAACCCCCCCGAAATCCCGACTGTTTTTTTGGTATAATATTGTGTTGACATACATAAGAGTTGATCTGTTGCGCCATAATTTTCTCTAAGATTTTAGAAAATGTCGGTAATATCGAGATTGACCGCAGCTGTCCGTACTCTGTGGGATTGCTTACTTTGGGTAATGGGACAACATGTGCAAATTTCCAACTTTTCGGAAAGTAGGACCTATCAATACAACAGTTAATTATGTGGGTTACATGAGTTATGATGAACGGGCAGCATAATAAAATGAGATCTATGTTTAAGTTATCGGCTCCAAAGGCTTTAGATTTAATTTGAATAATTAAATTAGAGACTTCGTTCTCCGCCACTGGCTGAAAAGTAAACTGGTTGTCAAAAAGTCTACTGTTTTTATAGAAATTTAAAAGTTCGCGTTTGGGGTTACTATTATTATTTACAAGTTTCGTAAAGTAGTTATTAAGTTCGTCTAGTTTTTTTAATCCCTCGGGAATTTTTTTATTTTTTGAATTCAAAATATTTAATTTTTTGAGCTCACGCCACTTTTCTTTTGTAGTGCAATGTTGGAATTTATGATTAAGGTACGCTTTTTTTCCGATCGGATGGCTGAAGTTGTGAGATTTCTTAGTTGTTTGTAATACTCCCAATGTTCCACAACCTTCGTTTGTCTATAGCGCTTTAGAGCCTGATTTCTCAAACGTTTCATTAGCTTAACATTATCGGTAATCCAAGGACAGTACGGTTTTTTTGTGCTTTTATAGGCGCGTGGGTATCAAAAATACTCAAAATAGTGTCAGTTAAAAATTTGACTTTATCATCAATATTGTCAGTCTGATATATAACATGCCAAGGAGCTCGTTCCAAGTCGCCCTGAAAGTCATTCATATTTATTTGACCCAGCGCTCTATACGAATAAACATGATCACTACGATTATTATTGATGAAAGAAAGGTTACAGTAGTAAACCAAGAGGTGATCAGAAATATCAATATCCTTCACCCCAACATCCTGAACATTACCCGCATTGTAACAAATCAAATCCAGGAGGGAGGAGTTTAAATTTGAAATTCGTGTAGGCTCCGTGATTAATTGCTCTAAACTGAAAGTTTCTAGAATATTATTAAATTGGAGAACATATCTTGATTCAAAGTTAAACAAATCCAGATTAAAATCCCCTACACACAAAATTTTATCGCCCCCACTAAACAAACCGATCAATGTGTCCTCAAAATAATTAAGAAAATCGGGACAGCTGCCATGAGGGGGACGATACACACACCCCAGTATTATAGTTTCATCACGATACCTCAGTTTAATCCAGACGTGCTCAATAAACTCCTTACACTCGCCCAACAACACCGAGTAGTTCACACCATCCCTCACATACAGTCCCACACCACCACCTCTAGTTAGTCGGTCCTGTCTAATGAAACTATAGTGGTCAATAGCGACCGCCCGTTCACCTATGTCTGCGCTGAGCCAGGTTTCAGAAACTCCAATAACATTATACTTGTTTGTGTTAATATGATCTTTAAATGTATCAAAATTATTGAGTAAAGATCTTGCATTGATATGCGCACAGCTAAACATAATTGATAAAGAAAAAAGGAGAATAGATTAATAAGAATGAAAGAGGTAGGTAAGTATAAAGGAAAGGTTTGGTAAAGAGAAGAGAGAGAGAGAGGAAAAATAGCCAAAAAGAAGAGAAAAAAAATCTTTAAATACCCTTCAATCACAAGATGAATAAGGGTGATTGAGCCAAACTGCTGCTCACCGGACACCCGAAAAAAAAAATAACTAGTGTGTATTTGTAGGTTAATACCATGGCACAAATAAATTTGAAGAATGTAGCAATATAATTATAGTATACAAATCAAATGCGCCATTCACATTATTACATAGGTTTCAAAGGATTACATATTATATAGTACATAAATAAATATTTTCAAATCTAACATATCTGTAAGGAGAATAACGCAATAGTGATTCTATTTAAGCATAAAAGAAAAAAAAATGGTTTAATCAGAACTAATCGATATGATGCAGCGCACCCCTGACCAGTGATGCCGCCACAAAAACAGAATGTAGGTATTTAAGATAACTAGTAGTCCATCTAGTATTACTTTAATATCAAGAGTATTATTGTAAAAGATTACCCACTGACAGAGCAGTAAGGCAATATCCTTAAGTTTTTAAAGCATTCATCATCCGTAAAGAAAGAAAAGCAGCACGCCGTGGCGCTCCTTTTTATATAAAATAAAATTATGGAATATGCAGTAGAATTATTTTTATGTTTTTTAAATCGTGATAGTAAAAGTAAAAGAAAAAAATAACAGTTATAGGTAATTGTACTTTACGATATTTGAATATCCTTTATATCCTGCTCATTAGTATCAACGATTGCAAGAATTTACAAAGAGATCTAGACGCATTGTATATTTGGTCCAAAATAAATAATCTGCCTTTTAATATTGACAAATGTAACCACATGAGGTTTTCCTATTCTAAAAAACTGATAAACTTTTCCTACTTAATAAACGGTAATGTTATAGAAACAGTTTCACAAAAAAAAGACTTAGGAGTTTTATTTGATGACAAATTATCCCTCAATGCTCACATAGAATCAATTGTAAAACAATCTTATAAAAATCTCGGTTTTATTTTGCGTACCGTAAAATGGGGTGACTTGATAACACTTTCGACAAACTTGCTTCATTCTTGACCACAATTTAAAGAAAAAAAAATAAAGAAAAATTGGTATACAACTCTTTGGAACCTAGGGAACATTATGGGTTATCAATAAAATTAATCCTGTTTTTCCCTAAGGAGAAAAAAAATTTTAAAGGTAATTTTTCAAGTCACCCCACTTTGGGGTGACTTGAAAAATGGCTAAATTTCGCTGTTAAATTCATTTCCATGTACAACAGGCGGGAGATAAAAAATAGGAAAGCTAAAAAAAACAGTTTTTTTGCGATTTTTGTAAAAAAACAAATTTTTTAATAAGAAATAGCCATATTTCTATTAAACAGTCTTTATTTATGTATCTTCGGAATAATTAACAACATTATATATTAACATACAAAAGATTCCTTTATTATTTCTATAGGCTGCCACTGCTCGTCGTCCGAGTAATTTCTGTACTTTCGTGAGCCAACACGCCTTTTGTAGGTTCTTCCCATATTTTTCAAGTCACCCCTAAAAATACACAAAAAAATTAAATGTGACGCCACTGCCTTACTTCATTTTTTAAATACAGTTTAGGGTTAAATTAATCGCCTGTGATAATAAGGCAACACATAAAAAAATACTAGGAGATACTCACTTTTTACAGATATACTGTGCACATAGAAGTATTCAGCATACGAAAATGTTGAAATATTTCACTTTTCTTCCCAAATTTCCAATGAAAACACTCTGGATAATACACTTATGTCAACTAGTCGTAACAGGTGTTTGATAAGTAAGGTTTCATACCAAAATGAGTATGCAGTTCCGAAAGTTGCCGTTAGATGTCAGCAGCGTGTTAAAACTATCCTTACAAAATTTTTCAAGTCACACCACGATTTCAAGTCACCCCATTTTACGGTAACTCAAAATCTTTTAAATCTGAGAAAACTCTTAAAGTTCTTTTTAATAGTCTAGTTAGATCAAAACTTGAATATGCTAGTGTTGTTTGGTGTCCTTTCTATGTCAAATGCATTCAAATGATTGAAAAAGTACAAAAAAAGTTTATCCGTTTATCCGATTTTATACTGAAAAAAAATCATGATAATAATTATCCTGTTAATTTAAAACGCTATAACCTAATGACCCTCCATAATAAGAGAATCTTCAGCAGTATTATTTACTTGTACAATATATTTAATAACCTAGCTATAGACAACACAACGATACAAATTGTTAGTTTAAGTATATCCAACAGAACCAGGTCACGTGGTTATAGAACTTTTTCTAGTTAACTTGTCAGAACCAATTATCAAAAAAAATCTCCTGTTAGTTATATGGTTGTGAATTATAATAACAATCAAAAATACTGTGATATTTTTAGTGGGAAAAAAGGACCATTTATAAACAATCTTAAAAAAAGAATGTTGAATATCTTGAATACAGTTGAGTATTAGTAAAATATTTTGCTAATTTTAAGATTTTTTATAATGAGATTTTAGATATTAAGTCGCTCTTGGGCGACACCATTTTAATCACTACATTTGTAAGTGGGTTAATGATATTTAAGTATCAACCTGTATATTGTAGTTCAAATAAATAAATAAATAAATAGATATAATACCCGGTCTGTGGATATTGGTTACCCTAAACATAAATTAACATTAACAGAAAAGTGTCCCCATTATATGTGTGTTAAGTTATATAATAACCTCCCTGAAAGAGTAAAGACAATTAATAAACAAAAACCTTTTAAAAGGGAAGTGAGAAAATTATTATTAAGCATAGAACCATATAATTCAGGTGAATTTTTACATTAGTATGTAGTAAATGTAGTAAAATAATGTAGTTATTACTGTTTTCGTGACGACGTTTCACTTTGTATTACCTACCAGTAAACATTTTGAAATAAAGATTATTATTATTATTATTATTATTATTATTATTATTATTATTATTATTATTATTATTATTAACCACTTACGCAATATTTTCGACGACAGATTGATCAGTTTTCGATGAGACATTGAATTCCCACCTAGATCACCTTGTTTAACGGTTATGGATTACTTTGTTTTTCCTCATTTAAAGAACACTATTTTTAAAATACCAGTTGCAAATTAAGAACAATTACAAGAAAGGATTATCCAAGAATGTGGTAACATTTCTCCAGAGATGCTGGTCAACACTTTCGAATATATGAAGAGACGTGTGAATTTATACTTGGTGCATGGCGGTGGCCAATTTCAGCAATTTATGTAATTATTTTTCTTTTTCTTTCTGTACCTATATTCTTACTTTGTTAATTTTGTAAACAACAAAACTAAATTTGTATTTGTCTACTTATTTTATTATTCATTAGTTTGGCATTTCATGTCATAATATGAATTTGACAAAATTTTAAGCTAGATTTGGTTAGATATATCGTCCCCATATCATTGTGATCTAAACCAAGGCCTACGTTTTTTAATCCAAGCCCTCTTTGATGCAAATAATTTTTGCTCGCACGGTACCTACAGCATCAATTAGAACCATTACATTATTTTTAATATCACTTTATTTAAAAATTAGTGACTGCAGTTTCGTAGTTGAATCACATCACTCATCACATTATTCACTACCAAACTGAATAACATGCAAATATAATCTCAAAAGCCAACATAAAAGTAGCATTCACACTTTCACAAAAAAATTCCCAACTTTTTTTTATACTAAACGGAATTACCACCATCAAAAAATCAAGAGTTTATAGGGTAAATTGTAACGAATAAAATAGCTTAAAACTCGCCCCAACGAAATAAACCTAAACAGGCAGAACTTTCAATTTTTGATTTAACGTAGGGTACACAAAATCTATGTTTTGTTCAACAAAGACAATTAAATTTTGCCAAAAATATTGGACATTCTTTCCCAGATGTTAATAATTTAAATTTTTATGCATCGCAAGCAAGACGCTTAAAATAAATATAAATTTACAAATTAAATAATAAAAGCCCTTTATTCCGTCAACTTATCCATCGATGTCATGAACCATCGAGTCAAAATCCATCGATGTAAAAACATCGATATTTTGCTCCGATGTATCGATGTTTTCGATATATCGAAAACCATCGTGCATCCCTAATCGGCTGTGCTATAAATTTATTTTTTGTGGTTTTGGAGGTTTCCGAAGAGAACAAAAAATGGATAGAAAGGTAAGTACATTGCATTAATTTCTATAAAACAAAAGTTATTCATATATTTGCATTGTAACCTACACCCTACGCCGCTACGCCTACAGATAGGTACCTAATACCAGCGAGACTACAAGATACATGTCTATAATTTTCTTTTAGTTTAAACTTTAGCTAGTACCTAAATTAAGGTCTCGTTCCAAAGTGCTGCATTTATATTTGAAATTGTCTGTTTCTATGTTTGATACAGGTCTGCAAGTAAACGTACAGGTTGGTCAATTCTAAGTGCCAAGACCCGAGAATGGAAGCCATTAAAATTCGTTAAGAATAAACCACATGTATGAATTATTGGGAAAGATGGATGCACCGATTCTTGCGATAATGTTTTTTTATAGGCTCAGTTCAGGTCGTAGAACACAAATTTGCCGGAATTTTCGGTGAATCCATCTTTCCCAATAATTAGGTACCTTACCTAAGTACTTCTTTAATAATATAGACAGATGCAGTAGGAAGGTCAAGGCAGTTTAAATTAAAATTTTATAACTTAAATAGCCCTGCCCCTTTAAATATTTTTAAAACTGTCTTTAAATTAATTGCTAAACATGCATATATACACATGTATGGCTGAGGGTTGCTACTGTTTCCTCTTGGTCTGACCTGGAGATTTTTAATTTGATTAATGTCTAGGCTTGCCAGGGTCAAGCAATAGGTAGGTTTGACCTGGAGAAGTTGTTGCCAAATTATTCATCAATAAGTTAACCTAAAGTACCTATAATAAGTTTTAATTTCCAAATATTTAGATGCAGTACAACAAGTATTCACAACCAACGACCGGGACCTAGAGTCATAGAGTCAGTTATCATGGAGTGGTTTCGCCACGACAATCAACGACTCAAGAGAGAAGAGGTATGTGTAGTTAGTAAGAAAGTAATATAATTTACTAATCAGACTTAAAAATTATTGCTCTAATAATCACCATTTAAAAGTACATAATTTAACTATTAAAGAATTTTAATTTTTAGTTACGACTTCAAAATCAAAAAAAATTATGTTTTTTTTTACCAAAATCTTATTGGCTTCAGCTGTCATACACTGGAATATTTTGTAAAATAATAAAAATATAGAATCTTGGTTTCGAAGTATTTTTTCTAAATTTTTTTATTAGTTTCTTAAAGAACCCCGCACTTCTCTTATGGAAAATGGCCCTCGGTTAAATTTTGTAAATTTTTAGTATGTTGAGAATGCCATTCTGATCAAAAGTGTTCATGGCCACAACAATATCTGCCGACCAGTTTTTGAGATCCAAGTTGCAAAATATGAATTCTCTATACATTATATTTTCCTAGTTTATAATATGAATTCGTTTTGTTTTTCTAAATTTTTAATGGTCCTGTCGTAGATAGGATAGAATACTATAAAAATAGTTAAAAAATTTTATTATATACCGGGTGAGTGAAGAAAATTATTTAATATTTTGTGTTAAATCATTGTATTTTCGGCATTAAATTAAATGTTTACAAAGTAATACTGTAGATGACATTAGCTTGGCTATCAGAATTTATATTATTTATATTTTTTACAGGGTAACTCAAAAAAGTTTATATTTTTTTTAATAGTTTTGAAAGAAATTTTGTAGACATTTCTTTATGTACTACTTGCCGCCTATCGTATGCTTCCAAATATATATAATTATCAAGGTTATACAGGGTGTTTCCGATGCTAAGCGATAAAAAAATAACATAAAAATGCATGTATTTATAAATCACCCGGTATATTAAAAATGGATCGGTTAAATTTCGTTATTTTTTAATATTTTTTGCATGAAGTGTCTTACATGTTTGCTATTGATTTCCCTTTTCCTATGACCAGTTCTGAAGATATACAGCGTTGAACAGACTCAAAACTCAAAAAATAAGCAAATAAAATAGCAATTTTTATTAATTTCAATAAAATTTGTTATGTAAGTACATTTTATGGTTAAATATAAATATATTTAATGCTGTACAGGGTGTTTCGAAGAATTATGGGATTCTAACACTGTATTGCAAATAAGAAATATATATATATATTTGACGCCATTTCTTTTGTTTTGACGCCATTTCTTTTGTGTTGGGTAAGTTATTTTTTATGATGTATTAACACAATATGAAAAATAAAGTTTTTTATTATTATTATTATTATAAAAACTATGAACAATTTATTATATCAAAAAATAATAAGTAGGCCCCTAATTATTTAAAACACCCTGTATAGCATTAAATATATTTATTTTTAACCATAAAATGAATTTATATAACAAATTTTATTGAAATTAAAAAAAAAATTGTGATTTTATTTGCTTATTTTTTGAGTTTTGAGTCTGTTCGACGCTGTATATCTTAATTTTTTTGTAATGACATGAAATAAACAAATACAAATACAAAAGAACTGGTCATAGGAAAAGGACAGCAAACATATAAGCAAAACCCTTTAAGCAAAGAATATTAAAAAATAACGAAATTTAACCGATCTATTTTTTATATACCGGGTGATTTATAAATACTTGCAGTTTTTTGTTATTTTTCTATCGCTTATCATCGGAAACACCCTGTATAACCTTGATAATTATATATATTTGGAAGCATACGATAAGCGACAAGTAGTACATAAAGAAATATCTACAAAATTTCTTTCAAAACTAATAAAAAAAAATTTAACTTTTTTAACTTACCCTGTATAAATATAAATTGTGATAGCTTGCTCCAAGCTAATGTCATCTACAGTATTACTTTGTAAACATTTAATTTAATGGCGAAAATACAATGATTTAACAAAAAATATTAAATAATTTTCGTCACTCACCCGGTATATAATAAAAATTTTTAAACTATTTTTATAGTATTCTATTCTATCTACGACAGGGCCATCAAAAATTTAGTAAAACAAAACGAATTCATATTATAAACTACGAAAATATAATGTATTGGGAATTCATATTTTGCAACTTGGACACCCTGTATCTCAAAAACTGGTCGGCAGATATTGTTGTGGACATCAACACTTTTGATCAGAATGGCACTTTCTGCAACATACTAAAAATTTAGAAAATTTGACCGAGGGCCATTTTCCATAAGAGAAGTGCGGGGTTCTTTTAAGCTCTTCAAATTTATTTGTAGCTGATTATATTGTAAAGTATATTAATTTATAATTTTTTTTTCAGGTTCACAAGACGTTGATTTATTACTTTTTTAATTACATATTTATAACTTTACATGTACCTATATGTTTTTTTTTTTAATATAATCTTTTAATCCAATATCATTTATTTTAACTATTATTGGGAATAATGCCAAATTTAAAAGACAGTTCTAGAGTTTGGGGGAGGGGGTGTTTGGTCAACGAATATTAAAATTTACCATTTTCTTTGACGCTTCAAATAAAAGCTAAAACATGGGCTTAGTTGGGAATGCCTCGAGAGATAATCTATCAACGTCGCCGTCTTGAAAAAGTCCCAACTATTTTCATCATTTTTAATGGCTATACCCAGGGTAACCCAACGATGTGTGAAGGACCTATTATAGCTCAAAGACGATATAAAATGCAAAAAGTTTCTTATACAAAATTTGTAGGGACAGCTTTGTTCTACAATTGAAAATTATTGTGCTAAATTGTAGAGCTAAAAGCTGCCCCTACCAGTTTCGTCTGGTCTATTTTCCGTCGTTTCCGAGATCTATAGCTCCTTTATATATCGTTAAAACACCCTGTACAAAACCGCCATTTTAACGCCCCAGTAGATCATCTTTATAATGTAAACTAAATAACGAAAATGTTACAGAACAGTAGTATGTATTATTGTTAACGTAAAAAAAACACCCCTTACACTCCCCTGAAGCACATTTTCAGAACGCGAACAAAATAACGAAAATGGTACGAACCATTTGTTGGATTCTTAATAGTGTTAAGTACGTTAAAAGGCTTTTTGAGTTTCGTAACTAAACCGTTTTTTTTTTAACGTAACTGCGATTTTGTTAAGTTGAAGGAAATATAACGAATGTACTCACTTAAATGCGCCATTAATGTGCCAAAATAATTAACGTAACAATGAAACAAGAAAACACAAATTTAACAGAACTAAGATGTTTTTTTGCTTAGTGGGTTACTTAATGACCAAACAGATCTGTGAAATTCCCTCTCTATTTATGGATCTTAGTATACTTTATCCAAAGTCAGTGTGATGACATTTCAATCATTCCATACAGCATAAAAACGGCGGTAAACAGTCTCAAAGAGACCGACCTCACAACTAGGGTTGTCAGATCTTTCTTCTTCAATTCTTTAAGTTTTTTTTATTAAAAATGTTTCTTTTATATCAGTATTCAATTGTTAGTCAGTATCTTTCTTTGAAAGCTAGTTTGTAAATATACTTTGAACCGAGGGGTTTTGAGTGTGACAGAAAAAAATAACAAGCCATTCATTGTTATAATATTACATTCTTTAGTCCTTAAGAAACAATATAACTGAAATCAAGACAAAAAGTGTTTTCAGTGTTTAAAAACAACTAATTAATAAACCCTTGTTTCTCGTATATATTTACATTGTGCTTACAAATCCGAAAATTTTTAAGAATTGGCAACAGCATATAATTTGCTGCGCTTGCAAGCGCCAGTTAAAGCGGCTGGTGTAAGCTGAAGCGGTACGCAGCCCGTCTAACGATAGATTCTGTTAGACAGAGATAGGCCAGTGACCGCCGATGGCGTGGAAGAGACGAAGATAAAATATACGTAATTTGGAATTTGTGGACGGGCTGGCAATGGTCCCAGAATAAAGTTCTGGTAAAAAAAATTAAAGCATTTTCTGAGCAGTGTCGTGCCGTGTCAGGTTTATTTTTCTGATTTTAGTTTTGTGTATAGAATTTTTGAGTTACCTTATATTTATTATTTTAATATAGGTAATATTATTATATATACAGTGGGTTTATAAAGTGTAGTATGTACAAACACATAATGTAAAACAAACTTATAAGTGTGTATACGCATATTCTAATTATTTGTTTGGGACGCCTATGGTTAGGAAATTCCTACAGTTTAATGTCATTAAATTGACCTAAGAAACACTATAAGAAATAATATTTTTATCCGATTGTGTCAAAAAATGACGTTTTATAGATCAAATATTTGTACGAAAAGGTAACCTTTTCAATAAGGTATTGACTATTATTGCGCTGGTAGCTAGGTAGATAACACTTTTCGTCCCAGGCCGAAAAATAATTTACGGACGCTAACATTTTTTCAACAAACTGTTTATTTTATTTTCAATTATTTACAATATTTATATTAAATGTACAATTAGAACAATATTTTGATTGATGAATTTATTTGATTTTGAGTTTTTTGATATTTGTTCTCAGTGATGATATTACTCTCCAATGTTGAACTCGATTGGAAGACGGATTGCGATACCTGAGTCGGTACTGATTGCAGTTCAGATTGTGGAATGTTGAATATTTTCTTGGTCAGCTCCAACTTATTGCTTAAGGAATCATCTATTATTTATGTAGCCCTCGGCTACTCCAGAAGATCAGCCTCCATGCCGTTTTAGAGAAGTTATGTCTGCTCCCGCATCTACAAGCAATGTAACCGATGTTCTTTGGAAACAATGTCCCGTGAATGTGAATTCCTTGGCATTCGGCAGTTTTAGGTAAGATGCTATTTCCTGAGGTATGGAGCCAAAAATGTGTGTATACCGACAACTTGCATATAGCATTTTCCATTGCGATAAGACACAAAAAATCGCCCGTCAACTATTTGTTAGACGTAAAGCCATATAATTTCTATAATACTTTAGATATTCTCCCGTCACCATAAATTATTAGGAGGCGATAACTAGAGGAACAAATTCCGTCTGAAAGGTATATTGGCAACTGGTTTGTTCATTGTTACCCAGAGCATTTTTTTAAATTTAATTTAAATTTTATTTTTATAAAATAATATTAGTTGAAAAAATTGAATTAAAAAAAAATGCTCTTGGTAACAACGAACAAACCGGTTGCCAATATACCTTTTAGACGGAATTTGTTCCTCTAGTTATCGCCTCCTAAATTATCTGGGTTTGTTTGATTTATTATAGGGAATTTTTATTAACAAAGCCGTTCCCAAATCTTGTATGTCATCAATTTGCATACGAGCCAGTTCTTCTCGACGACATACGCCCGCGATTCCAAAAAAAAAGCAATCTTTAATTAAGAAAATTGTTAGTAATAAATTTAAAATAAAATTATTTTAAAATTTCTTTTGTTATACAGGGTGATTCATTAAAGGTGGCGACCGGCCATATCTCGGAAACTACTAGGCATAGAAACTTGGAGAAAAACAAATTATGATTAAAGCGGTCATGAGAAAATTCTGGAAATTACTTTTAAGTTCCTCATTTCGCCGCAAGGGGGCACAATTAAAAATTTCTTTTTTAATTCTAAATTTCTCCGAAATTTCCCATATTAAGGTATAACTCTCATTACATCATCGAAAAGCTTAGACAATTCTGCATCATTTTGGTTTAAGACTCATTGGCGTACCGACCTTGATAAGAGTGGGGGAAGCTATTAAATGTGTAAACATTAAAATCGCTGTAACTTCTAAACGACTTATCCGATTTTACTAAATTTAAGCTTGTTTGGAAGGGAAAGGTAAGTATCTTCAATCGCCGTATCCAACAGTACACGATAGTGTTTAATAAAATTGCTAGGGGGCGCAATTTGTAATAATAACGGTTTTTTCGATTTTATCCCGGAAATTCAAATCATACGGTATAACTATGACATCATAATCGAAAAGTAGATGAAATTTGCAAGAAAAGATGTGAACACCGCAGTTCGATATCTTTGTTCGTTCCAGAGTTATTGCCAAAACAATAATTTTTAATACAAATTGCGCCCTCTAGCAATTTTATTAGAAACTATCTTGTTCCATTAGATACGACAATTGAAAGTTCTTCCAAACAAGCTTAAATTTAGTAAAATCGGATAAGTCGTTTAGAAGTTACAGCGATTTTAATGTTTACACTTTCAATAGCTTCTCCCAGTCTTATCAAGTGAAACTGTAAACATTAAAATAGCTGTAACTTCTAAACGACTTAACCGATTTTACTAAATTTAAGCTTGTTTGGAAGAGAAAGGTAAGTACCTTCAATTGTCGTATCCAATGGTACAAGATAATTTATAATAAAATTGCTAGAGGGCGCAATTTGTATTAAAAATTATTGTTTTGGCAATAACTCTGAAACGAACAAAGATATCGAACTGCGGTCTTCACATCTTTTCTTGGAAATTTCATCTACTTTTCGATTATGATGTCATAGTTATACCGTATGATTTGAATTTCCGGGATAAAATCGAAAAAACTGTTATTATTACAAATTGCGCCCTCTAGCAATTTTATTAAATACTATCGTGTACTATTGGATATGGCGATTGAAGATACTTACCTTTCCCTTCCAAACAAGCTTAAATTTAGTAAAATCGGATAAGTCGTTTACAAGTTACAGCGATTTTAATGTTTGCACATTCAATAGCTTCCCCCACTCTTGTCAAGGCCGGTACGCCAATGAGCCTTAAACCAAAATGATGCAGAATTGTCTAAGCTTTTCGATGATGTAATCAGAGTTACACCTTAATATGGGAAATTTCGGAGAAATTTGGAATTAAAAAAAAAAATTAATTGTGCCCCCTTGCGGCGAAATGAGGAACTTAATAGTAATTTCCAGAATTTTCTCATGACCGCCTTAATCATAATTTTTTTCTCTTCAAGTTTCTATGCCTAGTAGTTTCCGAGATATGGCCGGTCGCCACTCTTAATAAATCACCCTGTATATCGCCCAATTTTTGTGTACGTATTATTATTAAAATTATTTGTCATTTTAGTTACAGAGTATTTTTATAGATTTACGTACACGTTTGGTATAAAGGTACCACACGTAGTTTAGTGAGAAGCCGAGCGACAACGGTCTTCAGTAGTGGACACTCAAGTCAATCCTACTGTCGGATTTTTCAACATATTACTTAAAAAGTGCAATAAAAGTTAGGAGCTAACCCGCTTTATGCATGTGTCACTTTTCTTCTCAAGCGGGCGTTGTTTTTCATATTACTAGAAAGCCGAGCGACAAGCGACAACGGTCTTCACCAGTGGACACTCAAGTCATTCCTGCTGTCGGACAGTATTTTTAAGAAAAACCCATCACACCGTTTTATGCGTATATATCTACACCAATTATTATAAATTAACGTTCTACAGGCAAAATCATACCAAATAATTATTACCCTTTCCGATAACTTTACTTGTATGTTGTCAAATAAATATTGCCCTTAATTAACCCTCTCCCATTTCTTTTTACCTAGCATTGCAGATTATTATTACCTACTTTATAAAATGGCATTGTTACTGCGTAATAACGTCCAATCTTTGTTCTCAAGTACCACAAAAACACAGGTATATAGACAAGTAACATATGAAACATCTGTTACATTAAAAAGGTCTATGTCAACGAACCTGACCCTTAGAATTAGAAAGCAAAAGTGTATTGATTTTGTTATAGTAGATATACAGTTACAAATAGTACTGTTATGCTCTGGTCACATTTACAATTAAGAGGCAATTTTGTCTTGCAGGCGTGTTGGCTGAACTTTATTTGCAATTTAAGCCCCCCATTTATTTATCTTGATTTGATAATTTACTGATTAGAGCTTTGAGAGAAATCCCAAGCAGCACAGTATATACATACATAATACGTACATTTTAGGTCCATATTAGGTCGTTACGTCCAGAGCTCTAAATTGTACGTCTTATGTACGTACATTGTAGTTTATCTTATGTACAGGGTTTTTCCGTATATTTTGGAGCACCCCTGGAGCTTTTATTTGAAGACCTAGAAAAAACTTTAAATTACCAAAGTTGCATGATTTTTCCTGAACTGCCAGAATTTGTTATCGGACAAAACAAATGAACATCGTAAATTTGTTTAATAATGCCAATGTCGATTTTTTTAAATGGAACACCCTGTATGTTAATTTTTTTTTGAACTCCTCGCTCTTTTCTGATTGCAAATATGTATATATGTTATATGTTTACTTTAGTCGTTTAGGCAAAATTGCATTTCAAAATATTGCGGATTAGAAAATCTACATATATTGGTGTGATGATAGAACATAATGCTTATTCAGTAACAATAATTATTAATATAAATAATGATAATAATTTATGAAACAAACATATAACATATATATATATTTGGAATTAGAAAAGAGTGAGGAGTCAAAAAAAAAATTAATATACAGGGTGTTCCATTTAAAAAAATCGACATTGGCATTATTAAACAAATTTACGATGTTCATTTGTTTTGTCCGATAACAAATTCTGGCAGTTCAGGAGAAATAATGCAACTTTGGTAATTTAAAGTTTTTTCTAGGTCTTCAAATAAAAGCTCCAGGGGTGCTCCAAAATATACGGAAAAACCCTGTACGTACTTTACTATACCTTTTTTATGTCTTATATGTACGTACATACTTTTAATTCACAAAAACTAACATTGGCGCTGTTGTCGCTTGATGATTCTCCAGCTGGCAGAGTAACCGGGTTCTGTTGCATATTTTTGACGTATAGAATAGAAGGACAGTTCTATTCCGACCTACTACAACGCTTCCCAACCTGCGCCAGGTGCTAATTGGAACAAGCCAGCCAGCCCGCCATGTCAAAACTGTCAACTTTTCTTGTCCACGTTTTCTCTCAGGAAATTAAATTCATTTTTTATTATCATTTTAATATTTAATACAATTTTATTAGTTTCTATTCTAGAAAACTTCGCCGATGTATGTAGTTTTTCAGTTATTATTCCAGTCTACCATGCAGAGAATGCTGTAAGAATCACCTGATAGTTTATATGGATGTTTTTAGTACGAATCTCGTTGCACCCTAGTGTTTGTGTTTTACACAGTATTTGTGATATATTTTATGAATTGAGACAATTCCTGATGAGTGAGACCTGTGAGACGTAACCTATAAGGACATTACTTAGTCTATTCTAAACAGAATTTTTTTGTTATGGTTGTCAATGCAGTTTTTATGTATATAAATAAACGTAGAAAAAATTATTTACGATAAAGTGCTTCCATCTTTATTTTCCAAATCTTGGTTAATATAAAAGCGAGCCTTTATTCCATAAAATAAATACTTTTGTGCGTCTTTTTGTTGATTTGATTTGTGATTTAATAATATTTATATTGAATCTATGAAAACTCGTTCAAAAGTTTTTAATAACGCTGAAAATGTTTGTACATTTTATGTATTATTACAAACATACATAATACGTACAATATGTACGTACAACGAACGTACATTTTGGTGGAAAAAGTACGTACATAATACGTGTTATGTATGTACTAGGTACTTTTATGTACGTACATAGGACGTACTTTACGTCCACAAAATACGTACATCAGACGTACATAAGATGTACATTGGTTGTTTGGGATATTTGCAATAATGAAATGGAAGTAAAAGAATATTTATATTTTTATATAGTTCGGCCTTTAAATAATTATGAATTTAAGATTGTTGCTGTCTTTGTTTATTAACTGCAATCGTCGGGGTTTTTCTACTGCATCTTGGCGACACAAGTACCATGAGCTACTGTCCGATTGGTGAGCCGTAAACGTTGCTCGGCGCCGATGTTAAAACCCCAACTCAGCGTTTGGATTTAAATTCGTTCTAAACGATTTTTAGCGCACTGGGTTCTTAGATTGCCGACACCAATAACAAACTGGCAGCGTAACGACCTTAACTCGTGATTGGGAAATATCGAGTCCCCTTGCAAATGCTTTGACCGCTTTTATATGCTCACCCTTGCCTTCAGAACTAGTGACGCGTCGCGTGTCCATGTGTTGTTCTAAAACTAAAGAAATTGACCTGCTCGCACAGTCTTGCCGATAAAAGGGTAAAATTTTACACTTTTTGTGGCTTTAAATTTTAAACAAGGGTCCCTCTGCACATATTACTGATCCCAAAAATATTACTTATTTTATTTCACCCTTAAAGAAATTTTGTGGAAATTTTTTAGCGAAAAATTAACAGCCCCGGGTCTGGGGCGTTTCAATAGTAATTATTAAACCGACAAATAATCAAAGTTATAAGCAAACCACCGAAAAACCATTTTGTTGGTAACCGATGGTAGAGCTGCCGCATTCGGCAGCGGCGACCCGGATTCTATTCCCAGGGCGGGTGTCTGTTTCGTATATCTAGATCTTAGAAGGGAAAATGCCGTATGAAGTTCTGAATACGACCCACTTCCTGAGGCGGATATACCTCTGCCTCTTTAGGGGACTGTCAAATAAACTAGTGAATCTGAGTAGTGCAGATTAGGTACACGTCAAAAACTGTAGGCCCCGTCTAGCTGACATTACCCAGACGTTAACCATAAGAGCCGCAGTATAATGGCAACATATCAATCAAACCACCGAAAAAGTGTAACTGACTGTTTTTGTTTTAGGTAGAGGAGCAGTATTTATTATTACTATTTCAACAAACTAATTTGGCAGTAAATTTTACTGTTTAAGGAACTCACTGTGTCAAAAATTGTCAGGAAAACCAGTTCTAATCTACAAAAAAAACACGTCAAAAGAAAAATGATGCTGTATAGCTATAAAATTACTTAAGGTGGAAGTACCAACATGCTTGCCAATCTATAAACCTATTTTGAGTATATTTAATTATTTATTTTTAATAGCTTTTATTTGCCGAAAATTTAAATAAAATCAATGCCGATAGCATATTCCCTAGGTAATAATGGACCTATTAAATAAATATCAAGGAATTTCATAAATTGTTTTAGGAGAATCGTGTAGCGAAAAATATCTGGTAAGATTTTTTTAAACTTTATTGTGTCATTTTTCTTTCACACACGTTTCTTCCCAAATTAACAATGAAATGCATTAATATTTTGGTAATATGTCAGATATGATCTAAATAATGCGTAGACGATATTGATTTTAATTAAATGTTAGTTAATAAAGTAATAAACTTAAAAAATAACGAGAAATAGGTTATAGGTTGGCAATGGATTAAATGACGTTGAAAATGCCACCTTAATGTCGCTGTAATTGGGCTAAAATAAATGTTTAGTTATTAAGGTTTAATATAGAAAATATTATTTATCCTATTTCTTTTCGAATTCTTGACATTATGACGAGTTAACGTGATTACAAAATGGAAGTTTGTTGAAACGGTAGTGCCATCGTTTTGCCGATTCAAATATTGTCAATTTAACTAAGTTTACGAAGGAAATGATTTTGATTTTACTGAAATTAACTAACCTTGTTAAATGATAAAAATGAATCTTTATCCAATAAGTGTAAAAGACGTTGTAATATGTTATAAAGAAAAACGACAAAATAATATAGTTATTATAAAAGTTAAAGGAAATATCAGAAAAAAAGTAAAATAAAAATTATGCATTGGAGATTTCAAAAATTGAAATAGAAGAGTCGATGTTAATATCGATATTTAAATAAAGAAAACGATTTACGAAAATAAAACATAAGTACAATATGCAATCCAAATTAGCAAGAAAATATATTGGTAAAAATGAAAGACAAAACACATCACCCAGTAACTTAAACTTATCACTAGTGTCCGACCGAAACAAGATTTTCAGTTTCGGCCAAAACCGAATCTTCGGCCTTGGTCTCAGTTTTGGCCGACACCGAAGCTTATGTTAAAAATTTTATTGTATGCTGAAATTTAAGGTCGACAGAGAAAAAATCTTTTTATATAGACAACACTTTTATGTTAAACAATTTAGATTGGTTGAATGTCAGAAATTTAATTTGTATTTAGTATAAGTATATCTTTATACAAAAAATTAAAAATTATTTATTGCCCGATTGTTTAAAAAAATATTGTTCTTTTAATCATGACCATCATAATTATAAAACAAAAACTAATCAATATTTTTTTGTGGATAGTGTCTAAAACATTAGCTTATAAGTCTATTTTTCATAAAGGTTTGATAGAATATAATATGTAATTTGGAAAATTCTATTAAATCTCAAATATGATGTTATAATAAAACTATTTAAAAAAAAATTAAAATTACATTTAATTAAATAACAAAATGATAGATACGTAATTTTTTATACAATTTGCAAAATGTTTAACTTTTCTATCTGTTTTTGTTAAAAGAAGGTAGCGTTTTAAAATTTAAAAATAAATCTATAAAAATGTGTTAAAAAAAAGGTATTAAAAAATATTTAATTGTAGCTTTTTGCTAAATAAAACATGTTTCTACTACTATAATACTAGTGTAGTGTACTAGCCCTCGTGGTTGATTATACAGCAGCAATATAACACTTGAAATATAGATGCCGGTCAATATTTTAGGACAATATATGCCCTTAAAAAGAACATTACAATCATAAACCAATACCACATGAGAAAAAAAATTGTGTTGAGTGACACAGATTGCCATAAAGCAACAAAACGTAATTAAAATCAGAACAACTTTGCGTACAAGGTTTTTCTTGACTATATTCATGACTATTTTCATAAGAGTGATAAGAAAGGATATCAAAAATAAAGAGAAAACCGCCGCTTTCTTTGAACTAGGTAGGTACTTACTTACTTACTTACTTTTACTTTTAATTAAGTTTAAGACTTTTAAGATGAACTTTGGGATTTTCCGATATTTGCCGCCAATTAAGTTTAGTTTCTAGTGGTTTTTCGGGATTGCTATACTTTAATCCCGGGATTTTCGGGGACTAAAATCTTCCGGGATCCCGGGATTTTCGAGATCCGGGATCCCGGGCTGGAAACACTAAATTCAATGTTGTCGTCGGTATTATCAGCTAAATATTAATTTCATTGCCAGTGTAATATACTCGTGTTGTCCGGTAAATAATAACTACACTACAGAAAGTGATAATTTGTTTTAACATGTTAATCGTTATCTTACCTTTTCGATAGTTAGGTAACCTACAGCACTGTCAGTATACTCTGTGTTACAGTCTCGTGACACTGACAGAATCTACACCGCATCGATGTTAATATTTTGAACGTAATACAACGATCAAGTCACAATAATACAACTTACACCGTATCAATAATAATGCAGCGTTGCCTAAATTATATGGACAAGTAAGTGGTTCTTTAAAAGTGATAGACGCTGTTGTATTATCAGAAGACTCTGATTTTTCCAAATAGTCTATTTCCCTCGGGCAAATTTTTAACGAAAAGCGCCAAATTGTGATACAAGCATGAAATTTGGCATAGTTATAGAAAACGATATTTTAAGAGATTTGACCCGATTAGCCACCCTCCTAGACCCGTAGGACACCCATACCGCCATTTTTTCAAAATGGCGGACAAAAATTTCTTAAATCTTAGGCTTTTTCAATATGGGCGATATTATACTCTATATTATATAATTCGAGGATGGAGAATTAAAAAAAAAATGTTTTAGGTCGATATGACCTTTATTGACCTTGAAAACTGCTATATGATTGAAAAAATGGGCATATAATGTTTGCAGACTTTGCGTAAAGACAATTTTAAACGGCTAGCGTAAACGAATTTATAACAAAAATAAGTAATTAACATTAAAAAGGTATAAAAACCGTGTTTTCTAAAATTATAGATGTCTACGACGATCATATAGGCGGCGCATGGATTTTTTGAAATAATGGTAAAAATTTAGAAAAATGTGTCAAAATCAATTAAATGAGATTGTATGGTCTTCCAAGTGATTTTACGGCAAATAAATGAAAAAATTTTAGATAAACTTCCTACCAACTGGGAAAAATTTCTAAAATACTCTTCTAATAAACAAGAACTTTTTACGTATTTAGCGGAAAGTCTCTTAAATTCGTTAGACATTAATTGTGTGACAAATGTTCAGGAAAATCTGATGGCATCTAACGGTAAGTTGTTGGTAGGGTTGCGATCATGAACGAGCACATTAACCTTCAATTGCCTTTTTTTTTTAGAAAACATCAAAACCAACCTCAGTAATACCCCTTGCGGAAATATAGATAAGGCCCATGAAAGAATATTTCTTCATGTGAAAGATATGGTCCAGAATAGGCTAAAATCTATTTTGGTTAGATGCTCCGATACAGGCGTGGTAATTATCGGAATTTGCTTTTTTTACGAACTGAAAGACTTGGGTCTCCATGAATTATGGTTTTTATACGGTGTTGGAAAAACACAAATATATTCCAGCTCACATCATAGCAAATAATTTAGGGCCTCAGAAGTCACAAGCTCTTCGTGGTTTCCACGCGTTTACAGGGTGTGACAGTACATCTTTTTTTGCCCTAAAGTCGAAGATTAGATGCTGGAAAACATGGGAAGAGTGCCCGGGGTCAACTTTGGCTTTCCAATATTTACCATCGAAAGATACTGAAAAGAATTACCGGATGATATAATTGGTCAAATAGAAGCATTCACGGTGAAGCTATACGACGTCAATACCCATTTATCAAAGGTCAATGAGTTGAGGTAAGTGCAATTTTGTAGTGGTGATAGACAAGTATCAATGTGTGCACCAACAAAAGTAAGCCTTATTGAGCAGTGTCGTAGGCCCAAATAGCATTTAGACGTCTAACCAACGTCGCTATAGACAACCCGACGTCGGTAACTGACGTCGAAACGACTACGTGTGGACCCGTTTTTGCACTAAAATGGAGCAGACAAATTTGAGTTGTTTAGACGTCGGTAACTTTACTATTGAAGTATACTCTTTTAACCAATTTTTACGCTATTTAACGTTAACTTTTGATAACCAAAAATGTGTACTAAAAGTTTTATTTGGTCATGTGGAAGTACCTATATGTTGCTCCCGTATAATGTGGTGTAAACAAAATATAACCTAATTTGTTGTTGATCTGTAGAAAGAACAAGACCAGAAATTAAAATGTCAAACAGTTTTCTTATTGTTAAACGATGTTTGTTATAGACGTAAATAAAATGAGATTATAGGGTTTCTCGAGAATAAAAGTTGCTTGCGAAGGGTACTTTACTGATAAATGTGAGCAAAATAGATCGAAAAATATGTGCTCGCCTCAAAATAAACAAATATTTAATAATTTTTAATATATGTTTTTATGAATGACCAGAAAAAAAAATCATATATTGGCTTGATTTCCAACTCCATCTAAATAAAGCTATAAGGAAATTAAATTTTATTCATATAGTTGCCATTTGAAATGGTATTTATTTTCGAAATTTCAAAAATAAACGTACTGTGTTTTAATGGCCGACGGGACGCTACAACGCTCATCAGCATAAAAATGGCGGAGTTAGCTAATGTACCTAAATTTACTTAATACCACCAAAGGTTACTTTATATCCAAAACTTTATCCAAACTTAACTTAAACTACCACCCGCAAACGACACACCAACGTCGGATGATTAGAATTCCAAACCACAACCAGGTTTTAACCTTAAGACATTTGAACTACTTAAATTGACGACCAAAGGACGTAAAAAGTAAACGTCAATTTCTGTAGATAAAAATTAACAAACAGAAATGTCATATGTCATTATTTTTTAATCGTATATTTAACCGTTAACCCCAATAAAAGGTTTTTCAATTTTTCATCTCTCATCCAACAGTGCTGTGAGTACAGTGGTACGAGCAGCTGTGTTTGAGGTTATAGGTTATAATCTCCATTTACTAACTTTGTGTATCCTTCCCTGGTGAGTTGGGTATTAATTTCTTTTGTATAGTACTTTTAGTTGTTTGCTAATCTTGATTAATACCACTATTACTGTTCAGTAGCATAGAGACTTGCGGTAACTAACATGGACAACCCCGGGGGGGGTTATTCCCCCCTAGACATTAAAAAAATCATGGAATCTAATAAAAATAACCCCCAAAATACAGAAAATAACGAACCAATAAAAGAACCCATAATCTATTCAAATAATGATATAGGCCCATTTACAGTACCTATATATAGAATCAACCGAAAAAACACAAAACAACATTGGTAGATTCAGTAATCTAAAAATAGCCAAGGAAATATTCGACCTTCATCTAAAAGATGTAAAAAAAAATTAACAATAAAGGCTTAAATCGCATATCCATAGATTTTTTAAACTTCCAAGCAGCAAATTCCTTTCTAAAAAATAAAAAATTGATTGAAAAAGGTTATAAATTATTTATCCCGTACAATTTCATTACGTGTAAAGGTTTGGTAAGGCAAATTGATATTGATATAGATATGAATGATTTTAAAAATATATGCACAAGCAACGTTGAAATCTTAAATACTATACGATTAAATCGTAAGGTCGTTAAAGACAGCAAAACGGAATACGTCCCAACTGGGACAGTTTTATTTACTTTCCGAGGCACATTAATGCCAACAAGTATCAAATTCTATGGCCTAACTATGCCAGTCGCAGTTTACATCCCCCCAGTGACACAATGCTATGCATGCCTTTTGTATGGACATACAAAAAAAAACTGCAAAGGTAAAGAAAAATGTTTTACCTGTGGAGAAAAAAAGCACGAACATGATACAACCGCTAAACCATGTGAAACCATAAAATGCTACTTCTGCAAGGGAGACCACAAAACTACATCCAAAACCTGTCCAGAGTACAAAAGACAAATTAACATCAAGCAGCTTATGGTTTACGAAAACATTACATACTATGATGCGGAAAAAAATGTACAAAAACTTACACAACAAATAATTACAGCTACAGTTACAACCCAACCGAATTTCCAGCCTTATATAACAAATACAATACCCAGGAAAACCCCAGAAGTGAAACAATAACACCAGCCCTGAGACGCACAACAGACTTTACGATGAATAAAACTAAGAGGACATATCAACAAACGGTTTCTGAAGACCCGAATAAAAAAAGAATCATACAAAAAGGTTATGATAAAACACTCCATAATGAGAACCTCTACTTTCCAAATTCAAGACCAGAGAGAACCACCTCACAAACCCCCACCTACACAAATAATCCAGGAACTTCATACTCACAACCGAGCTCACAACCTACACCCACATACAGAGTACAACAGCCTAGCAGTGCCTTTCAAAATTCAACAAGGACAAGTCCTAACTTTCAAGACAACGAAACAGCCTACGTAAAAATAGTAACGGAAAACTTTGCAAACATATCGCAAGAAAATAAACAGATAATAAAAAACTTTATATTAACTCAATCACATTTAACCTCGTACATGGATCATGACGATCCTAATAACTTCTAACAACGACAAAATAAATTAAAAAAAAAAAAAAAAAGAAAGAATAGGAAAAAAGGATAAAAAGGAAAACAAGAAAAATAATAGATGGCAGGATACCAAAAAAAATTAAAAATCTTGCAATGGAACATCAGAAGTGTCAATTCCAATAGAGCAAATTTAACAGCTTTAATCAGAAAACAGGATCCTGATCTTATTCTTTTAAACGAAACATGGCTAAAAACAAACCATAACTTCTTCATTAAAGGATATAACACTATTAGACAAGATAGAGATGATGGCTACGGTGGTGTAGCTACCTGTATTAAAAACAATTTAAAATATAACCACATTAAAAACTTCAATAACAATCAAATACAATTTATAATAATTAAAATTGCAAATTTAAACATAATTAACATGTACTCCAATTCAAATGACAACATTACAATGAGGCTACTGGAAGACATATTTCAACCCTTATCAGAAAAAATACTACTAATGGGAGACCTTAACTCACATCACCCAACCTGGGACGAATGTCCTCCAAACGCAGGTGGCAGAGCTATCAGCGACTTTCTCCATAATAATGACTTCGTAATCCTCAATGATGGTACTCCTACTCTACTACAACCACCTAACCACAACAACAGTGCAGTGGACATAACACTAATTAGCAACGCTCTGGCTCCTACGACGGCCTGGAATGTTATTCCAGATTGTGGAAACAGTAACCACTTCCCTACATTGACACAGATTAATCACAGAGGTAACATCCTAGCTCAGGACAGCTACACGAGTACGTATTTTACCAGAAACTTCCATAAAGCAGACTGGGAGCTATTCCACGAAAAGATTCTTGTAGAAATGGCACTGATAAATGAAGAAGATATTAATTTTGAAATGTTAGACGGAATTATTAACGCAGCCGCCGAAGAGTCCATCCCCTACAAAGAATGCAACAAAACGCATAAAGCAAATAACCCATGGTGGGACGAACAATGCTCGCAATTGATAAAAACGAGGAAAGAAAGTCTAAAGAAATTTAATAATAATCCAAATATGGAAAACTATATTGAAGCAAAACGATCCATCGCATTCTCCAAACTACACCTAAAGAACAAGAAAAAAAATAAATTCATTAAATTTTGCGAATCGTTGAATAGAAACTCCAACCTAACATTTATCTGGCAAAAAATTAAAAAATTTTCTAACATACATAAAAATTTTAATAAAACTATGATTGATAATAATATTAACCAGGAAATATTGAATAAAATGACAATAATTAATATTAATCCTAACTTCACTCGGAATAGACTTCCAGACAATATTAATTTTTTTACACTCCAAGAATTCAAAAATGGCCTAAAAGGAAAAGGCATTTCTGCCACTGGAATGGATGATATATCCTACAAAATGCTAACCCACTTACCAGACAAAGCCAAAAATATCCTATTAAATACATTCAATGGATGCCTGGCGGGGGACCCCCTCCCTGGATCCTGGAAAAAATATAATGTCATACCCATATTAAAACCAAATAAAAACCCGCTACAGTCGGAAAACTACAGACCAATAGTGCTATCTTCATGCTACTGCAAACTCTTAGAAATTATGATAAGAAATAGGCTTGACTGGTGGTTAGAACACAATACTGTTTTTGACTGGTCCCAGACCGGCTTCAGAAAAGGAATGGGTATAAATAACAACATTGCAATGTTGACCTCATATATAAACCTAGCCTTTAACCAAAATGAAACTATACTGGCAGTATTCTTGGACATCAAATCAGCCTATGATGGAGTTAACATCTACAAACTATATGAAAAACTAAATGACCTAGAGGTCCCAAAGGAACTAACGGAACTCACTTTTAAAATTCTAACAAACAGACTCTTGTATTCCAGGAAAAATGACGGATCCTTCATAGGACCGAACCTTGCGACCTCAGGGCTCCCGCAGGGATCCCCCCTTAGCACAATATTATTCAATATTTATATAGTAGACTTATTCAAATCAATACTAGAAGATGTAATGCTGTTGGGTTATGCAGACGATCTTGTCATTTTCTGTAAAGGGAAAAACATCCAAATTCTCGCACAGAAAATTATTAACGCCTTGGAGAAGATTAACAACTGGCTAAAGGAGAACAACTTATCCCTATCGACCGAAAAATGTGAAGCCATTTGGTTTACGAAAGGACGACGCAAAGACATACCCCCTAATATAACAATCGAAAACACAATAATCCCCTACCAAAATCAAGTTAAATACCTAGGGATAACAATACATAAAAACTTAAAATGGGACAAACACATTGAAAATATAATTAACAAAGCAAAGAAAGGGTTAAATGTCCTAAAAACTTTTAGTAGGGTGTGGTGGGGATCAGACCCCCAAACCTTATTAACAGCATTTAACGCCCTAGTTAGATCACACCTTGACTTTGGCGCCATATTCATAAAACCTCTACGAGTAAAAAGAACACCCAGAAAATGAATACTGTACTTTATGAAGGACTCAGGATATGTTTGGGCTGCATGCGATCCACCCCTACAAATATTCTTCTCGCGGAATCAGCAGAAATGAACCTAGAATACAGAAGAAAATGGCTGGCCACCAAATTTCTATCAAAACCATTAGCTATCCTTAACCACCCACTAATTTTAATCCTCAAGCAACTTCGAATGAATTACCTGCGAAACCCTAGCTTCTGGAGGGATGGGCAGATACCCTACCTGGTCCAAGCGCTAGAGAACTTCATCCCATATTACAATAAGACATACAGAAAACCCAGACTTCCATGCTATGAAATCGAATATGAAACTCAGACCACCCCAATAAAACAGATCAACCTAAATATAAAAAAGACCGCTTCATCTAACAAAGAACAGTTCCTAGAACTCACTGAAAAATATAAAAAAGCATACAACTTCGTCTACACTGATGCATCAAAAAAAGAAGACAGAGTAGGATTTGGTGTATACATTCCAGAAATTAATTATAAATTTTCAGGAAAACTGCAGAGTGAACTCTGCATTTGCTCCGCGGAGACAATTGCGATATATGAAGCGACTACCGTTATCCTTAAAAAGAACCTAAAAAACGCGATAATTTTTACGGACTCACTCAGCGCAGTCACCAAATTGACAAATAACTCAATTGACATATCAGCTGATCATGTAACCCTATTAACTAGAAAATTAATTGCTGAAGCAAATGACATCGGTAACAAAATATACTTAGCTTGGATTCCAGGACACGCGGACATTCCAGGCAACGTTATGGTAGATAGACTGGCAAACATTGGCAAGGACCTAAACGTGCCAAAAGTAATCGACCTGGATAATAAAGAAATCCTAAACAAAATAAAAGCAAATCTGATCAAGGACCATAATGAACAATGGAAAAAATCACTACAAGTCAAAGGTAAACATTACGTTAACATCCGATCGTCTTTCCCGAGGAAAAGATGGTTCGCGAACGTCTTATATAAGGACAGAAGACATACCACAGTGATTATAAGAATGCGCACGGGGCACTGCCTGACGAAACAACACCTCTTCAAGTTAGGAATAAAGGACGACCCATACTGTGAGTGTGGAATTGTGGAGGATCTAAACCACATTTTTTTTGAATGCCCGATTAACATAATCCCTAATTTTGATATATACGAAAAACTCAGGAAAACTGGACTCAAACTACCGATTAACATGCAGACGATATTGGCAAATATTAACACGGAAATCTCTATGCTATTGATACAGTTTCTTACAATTAATAAAATCAACTTATAAAATGAAATACCAAATTAAAATAAAAAAATATAAGGTTCAGATGAATAGTACATTTAATAATATAATAATATTTTACAGACCCATCGCACTCAACTGCCCTTTTCCCATCCATCCGACGCAGTCACCTTTTGTGCAGCTCCTCAGCTGCGCGGGAGCGAGAAGAGTTTTTGACCTTTGTCTGTATTTGTCTATAAAAACTAACACTAACCTTTGGTAAATATTAACACAACTACCACGAAGCAAAAGTTCAGAATACATATTCAAGAATTCTGATTTACAAAGATTGGAATCCCTAGGAGTACACACTCGCCTTACTGGGGGTACCACGGAATGAGCTGGCAAATTGCCTCGTAGCAGAGCCAAAAGACATACAATACATACAATACATCTCTCATCCAAGCTTATCCTGTAATATTTTATTAATTTTCGTTGGTAAACAACTAAAAAAATGGATCACTTTAAATTATAGTAGGTATATATTAAAGACCTTAATGAGGTTGAGCCGGCCCCTCATAAATATAATAATAATAATAAATTTCTTTATTTCTGATTAAATAAACTATACAATTCACATAAAAGGAAATGGCGTCAGCAAAGGGAGAGCATTAACTCTCCATGTAGTCCTTTAAACAGTATGGTTCCATCTGTACTAAATGTTCCTTTAACTTTCTTTTAAATACCTTCACACCGAACACATCGAACACCCACATAATAGGGTCCACTTTCAAAAATAGACAGATGATGTGCTGGATAATTTACATCAACAGAACGAGTAGGTACTATATTTATGATTCCTCTCAGCATAAAGACCCTGTCTATTCTTAAAAAAGAACATAATGGTATCAAAAATGTATGAACCATAAATTGTCAATAAAAAATTATTTCTAAAAACATTCCTACAAGTCTCTCTAAATGACATTTTATACATTATTCTTAGTAAACGTTTCTGTATAATAAAAATATCCTGTATCTTTGATTTTCCACCTCAAAAAATTATCCCATACCTTGCCGTAGCCTCAAAGTTTGCAAAATACAGGGTCCACAGGGCTGCTGTTGAAACATACTTCGAAATCACTCTGATACCATAGCATATACTGTTAAGTTTTTGACCAACTGATTCTATTTACTTGGTCCAGTCAAAAAATTCATCTATATAAATTCCCAGAAATTTTGTTTGGGACTCGAGCTAAAAATCTTTGTTATTGATTTGAATATTTTCTGGTTTTTCCATTCTATTTAATTTTGTTCTAAATAATAAGATATTTGTTTTGTTCTCATTGACTATATAACAGTCTATTTTTTTCAAACCAAGAGCAAATTTGCAAAAATATATATTAGTCTCGTTAGTGAGTTCAGTTGGGTCATTAATTTTTAATATCAGATTGGTATCATCAGCATAGGATGTAAGAATAGCATTTGAGTTCCTTATTTCAAAATTTAGGTCATTAGTAAAAAAAATAAATAAAATTGGTCCCAAAATGCTGCCCTGGGGGATTCCTACATTATTATTCACACTTTCAGACTTATAGCTTACCTTATCTTTATTAACTACTACCTTATGTATTCTATTATTCAAGTATGACTTAAACCATTTTAACGCATTACCCCTTATTCCATACAAATCAAGTTTGTTTAACAAAATTTCTCGATCAAGACAGTCGTATGCTTTTGAGAGATCCAGAAATACTCCAACAGCCACTCCACCCTCCTCCAGTTACTCAAGAATGCCATGAGTGAATTGAAACGTTGCTGTCTGAGTTGACCTGCCCCTCATGTAGCCATGCTGGTTACCCGAGAGCAAACTGCACTGTCCCATGAAAGACACAAGGCGGCTGCATGCAACCAACTCAAACAGTTTTGAAAACCTGGAAGAAGGCTGATCGGCCTGTAGTTATCGAATTCCTCTGGATCTCCCTATTTCAATAGAGAGGTTTTAAAACTGCTGTTTTAAGTTGTTCCGGGAAATGGGAGGAAAGTGGCATAGTTTGGTTTCCCCAACGTCAGAAAGAAATTAGACTTTTACAAGTAATATTAAAAGTTCACCCAATAAAGAAACATGGAAACGATACAAAAACTGCAAAGTTAAAGCTCAGGGTTTTGCGGCTTTTGAATTTGCAACAGCTGCTGCTGACTAACTGGAGACTAACCTGAGCTTGTAATGCTATCAATTTATCTTTTTTTTTATAAAAAGTATTAGTATGGCGGTAGGCTCTTTTTCCTTTATTTAAGAACATGCTCATATTGCTTGCAGGTCTACTTGCTTGCAATAAAAGAACTGATTTTCTAAAAAATAATCCAACAAACAAATAAGTAAGGTTATTTTCACAGAACCCAAACAAGAGGTTATTTCCGACAAATTTCGTCTTTTTATTTTAACTGGCTGCGACTGACGAAAAAAGAAGTGATATATTTCGTATCAAGTTTGGTAGGTGGACGAGGCGACGTCGAAACGTGGTTCGCAAATTCCATAAAACTACACTTTTTCAAATAAAAAAAGGGTTTGACGTTACTCGGACGTCAAATTCTTTACCATAAAATAACTATACACGCTTCGACCACTATGCGACGTCGGCTTAGAGGACGTCATATCTTAACGTTCGTTTTACGTTAACTTTAGGTCCATAACTGTTCATTAAGAAATAAGTCAAGCAGTGACTTGAAACATTACCAAAAATTACGTCCTTATAGGTACAAATTTAGTCGTAAGTCAGAAAAATGCTAATTGGGGGGCTGCCTACCCGGGACAATGGGGTCGGTCTCTAATTCACGATGAGAAACCACCACCTGGATGGGCTGGAAAGTGGATCGATGGGAGCCCAAATGGAGCAGAGGGAACCCCAAATTTAGTCTGCTTTAAGAGGGTTGGAAAAATGTGGGTGTAGAGGGCAGTGCGACAGCATGCGATGCTCCCGTCGCAAAGCAGAACTTCCTTGCACTACTGCATGTACGATTTGTTAAGGGACATGTGAAAATAAACAGGTTACCTAAATAAAGACTTAAGATTTTAGCTCTTTTTTTTCCAATCATAATTGACTTGATTAGAGATTATTCAAGATCAATCAATATCAAAAGTAGAAATCATGTATTTCTATTTTTTTGCCGTAAAATCACGTGGAAGACCATACAATCTCATTTAATTGATTTCGAAACATTTTTCTAAATTTTTACCATTATTTCAAAAAATCCATGCGCCGCCTATGATCGTCGTAGACATCTATAATTTTAGAAAACACTGGTTTTATACCTTTTTAATGTTAATTATTTATTTTTGTTATAAATTCGTTCACGCTAGCAGTTTAAAATGTTCTTTACGCAAACTCTGCAAGCATGCCCACTTTTCCAATCATATAGCAGTTTTCAAGGTCAATAAAGGTCATATCGACCTAAAACATTTTTTTTTTATTCTCCATCCTTGAATTATATAATATAGAGTATAATATCGCCCATATTGGAAAAGCCTAAGATTTAAGAAATTTTTGTCCGCCATTTTGAAAAAATGGCGGTATGGGGTGTCCTACGGGTCAGTGATTTGACAAGTACCGTGCGAACAAAAATTATTTGCATCAAAGAGGGCTTGGATTAAAAAACGTAGGGCTTGGTTTAGATCACAATGATATGGGGACGATATAATATCTATAACCAAATCTAGGTTAAAATTTTGTCAAATTCATATTATGACATGATATGCCCAACTAATGAGTAATAGAATAAGTAGACAAATACAAATTTATTTTTGTTGTTTACAAAATTAACAAAGTAAGAATATATACAGATAGAAAAATAATTACATAAATTTCTGAAATTGGCCACCGCCATGCTTGTAAATAATGGCAATAAGAGTAAATTTTGGGTAAACCATTCAGAGTAATTCCTGCGTCTTTCAAAATCTGCGGCTTGTATTTCTTGGAATAGTCGCACTTTATAAGAAAATACATTTAGCTGCTTTTTAAGAATAGTCTTGCATGTTCCATAAGATCTTATTCCCACTTCTTGGGACAGGCGTATACAATTTGTTGGCGTATTTTGCATTATTTCACGAACGTTTGCAAAAGTTCTTCTGTTCTTACAGATATGGTCTTTCTGCTCCTTTTTTGTGTTGTATAGAACCTGTTTCCCTAAACACAGCCACGGTTCTTTTCAGGCAATAATAAAAATCCCCAGCAATAAAAGAAACGTTAGGAAAATGTTCGTGAAAATCGTCCATGCACAAACCAGGATTGTATTGCCACTTACCATTTACTCTAACCCTGTTTCGAAAATAGGCTTCAACCATGAATGATTTGTTTTGTGCTATTCCGTAAAGCCCATTGTGTGAATTGTTCAAGAAATTGAAAAACTTTAGCAATGAATCAAATTACTTGTAACGACTGTCAAAGATGACGGAATAACTGATTGAATGTTAATTCAGGTAGTTACTGACACCCAACAATAAGTATTAAGCTCTACGGCTAAGCATTACGTTCTTAGATGCAAGGCCCTCTTTGATGCAAATAATTTTAGCTCGCACGGTGTTATTCATCTGTTACTCACAAAATTCTGATAATACATTTTTACTCCGTTTTCTGTAACTGCGCGAAATAGGCACTATTTATTTTTTATTTGTTTTAGTAAACCAATTCTCTGTCCTGGAATGATTGCGTACGTAATATTGTTATTTTTGGCAATAGTAGTGGTATTTATAGTTCTAATAGAAAAAAGAGCAAAAAGTTATGAATAAATGCTTAGTCCCACTATTCCTTTGCTGTTATTTTTTAAATCTGGCGCGTTCTATAAATTGTGGGCAATATTGTTATATGGCATAAAGTTAAAATGAAGATGCAATAAACAATGTTTAAATTCTTAAATATGGTTATTTACATATTAGTTAGTCTAAGAACAATATTCAGCAAAGATCAATCAGAATACATTAAATATAAAGATATTGATATTCAAAGGTAAAAGTATTATTGCTTGATTTTTTAAGTTCTCGTCCAGTCGTCCGTTATTTTGTGACAATGCATTTTAACTAATTATGTAGAATAAAACGAAAAATCTAAGGGTGAAAGTGCCCGATTGAAGTAATTTTAATATAGGTGGATTTCCGAAATCCAATTGTATTTAACAGATTGATATTATAGTATTTTTATGTTTATTTTCGATGTCTCCTAATATAGGTATATAGGTATATCTAATTTTCATGGATCACCAACAAATAGGACTTATAAAGTAAATTGGATGCAAAATAACCTTTAGGACGTGGACAAAAGGACGCATAAAATTTTGCTAAAAAAATTGTCAATATATTCCCAGCAAACCAATTTACATACTATTTATGTTTACTTTATATCACCACTAGTTTTAGTAAGTCACAAAACTTGTAAGAATCCAGTAAGGGTTAACGCACACATTACTATTAATGTCCGCCTCACGTAGTACTAGAATTTTACTAGTCAAATTTACAAATATTTTATATCACAAATATAATATAAAATAACCGTAAAAGGATTTACTTAAATTTTATCAAATACTTATAAAAAGTCTTACTTTACCGTGATATACCAGTTACATCTTTGAAATATAAAAAATATATATCCATCATGTGAGATATACGTACAACGTACGTAAATTTTACTAGATTTTTACTTACACTAATATAATTATTTTACCTAAAAAGGATAGCAGTTTTACAAATCATAACACAGGATATGCGCTAAAATTATAAACCTTAATAATTTATAAGAGTTTACTTATTGATAATAAATATTAAGGACATAATTTCTATTATCATCAATCCCAGTGTTATGCTTTTACATGAGACAGTAGCTATATAGTTATCGTTACAAAATTTACTAAAAATTGTGTAAAAGGATATTAAAAAACTAAAAATAAATTGTCGCGTAAATCAATTACAAATCAAGTACTTACCTAATTTAAGTTGTGTTCTTCCTTAAGTAGGTAACCTCATAAATATTAAAATTTAGAAAGTTGGATAGTTTGTGATGATCTCTGGATCTCTTAATTTGTTTGTATGACTTATTAGATACTACAGGATCTGAATAAAACACGCATAGAAACTATTTACGTTTTATATTTATGTATTTATATACAGGGTGTCCGGGAAAATCTGGGGAATCTATCGAATTTAAATAGAACATGAACAAAATAAGGTGACAAGTTTCTATAAAAAAATTTTTACAGGCCTTCCCTACGGGGTTATTTTATAGGAACTTGTAATCTTATTTTTTTTATGTTCTACCTGAATCCGATAGATTTCCCACATTTTCCCGTATAATAAAAATGTTTGCTTATATTAATGTGGACATTACAGCGGATTTATTGTTTCTGCATTACTTTTTAACAACGTTTTTCGAGCAAGGCATTGTTTTGCCATCCAAAATATTCAGACGCTGCAAATTCAATGGCTGATAGTTAATAGTTGCGCATTATTAAATTGTGTGATTAGAATATCTAAAAAAAATTGTTTTGTGAGAATGACATAATATGGGTACCTATATTATATATTATCATTTTATATTAAGGCTTTTTTACAATCTCTGGCCGATTTTTTAAGTACATGGAGAGTCCATTTATAAACGCATCCATGATTTTTTGGTATTGTAAAAATCAAGAATTTTTATAAATCAGCAAAGTTACATTTTTATTCAATGGAAGAGTATAAAAACTTTTTATTATACTATACATTTAAAACAAATTCATTTAATTCTAATAACTGTTAACTTCGCTAGCATGGTAACTTTATAAGAATCCATTCATTCTGAATGATACTAGAGCAGATAGGTATAGCCTTTTTAAGAATAAATCAGCATTCATAGGTACAGTGATAGTGAAACTATATAGTTAAATGTTTGTTAAGTGTCAAGTCAAATATAGTGTGGCATACAGTAAAAAGATTGTTTACTTTCCCATAGAATTTAATCATGGAATTCCAGCAAGTATATAACAACAGACAGTTCACTTACAGTTATTTTTAAGAGTTTTTAAAAGCGTACATACCTGAGAGATATTTAACAATCTTTAAGTCACATATTTTAACATTGGATTTATTTCTCATTTGACCCTTCCACGAGCACACGCATGCTAATTTGTCAGAAAATATTTGTCGAAGTGCCCGATTAACGGCATCCTTTAGGTCCTTTCCACCAATCCTTCTAATAAAGGCTATCTAGAAACAAATTATAACTCTTTAAAAAACCGTAAATACATATGTTAACAAAAAAAAAATGATCTCCACTTGTGCATTTAGTGCTTGCAAAAACCGTTCATTGAAGGCGATTCTCCCAGCGAAGGTGTCTCGGATGACTTTTAAGTTTTTTGTATTACTTTTAGATGCCGACAAAATTTGACGTTTTTGTCTTTTCGACAAATCTAAGAAATCTCGTTTTATCGGCATAATCATAAGATAAGTTAATTATATAGGTACAGATTATAATACCTACTTTACGAATAAAATGTAAATAATCTTGAGAAAATCTGAAAACATAAAAACAGGTGACACACTTTGGTGACTTTGGTTAACGGACATCAGAAAATTCGGCACTGTCGGATTCTAAGGTTATGTTATATGCACACAACACAATGGTTGATTTTGAACGAAAATGGCATTTTTCGATGTTTCTTCACACACGTAGCGGCGTAACATTATTTCAGGCATTTTTATAACAAAATTTGAAAATACGAAATGACGCAAACTCTGCATCAAAGAATAAGCGAAGCGTCCTTTTACTTTATATGCTAAAAAAATGGCGGTCATTATTACGAACCACGAAAATTATGTTTTATTAAGATGTAAATGGTATATCAAAATAGGGCATCTTTTGTGATAATTTAGCGATAAAAATAGAAGTAAATCTCTTTACAAGTATATTATGTATATTTTATATGGCCAATTCAACCTAAGTGAGGCGTGACGGCAAAGATAATCTTGTAATTTACTTTACTTTTATTCTATATACTATTTACATCACCATTTATGGTTTAGTTTGTGATTAAAATTTTACATATAATTTACAAAACAAAAAGTCCTAAATAATATGTACACAATTTTACATATAGTTTACAGAAAACTATTTTGTAAATAATATGTATAGGTACAAATTTATGTAATAATTACGTCATGTGATAAGTTTGGTTTGCTGGGTTGACATAATAACAACAAAAAAATTATCAAAATAAATACTTATACAGTGTGTCTACGTAAGTTGGCGGCATATGGGAATCTTTTTTATTATTAATTTTACGAAAAAAAGTTATTCTTTATAAAAAGTTCTGCATGGTCCAAAACCTAAAATGCAACAAGAAAATTTCAAAATTTTCCAGTCATATACGAGGTTTGTCAAAAAACGTGAATTTTTCCCAAGAATGTAAATTTTTCCAAAAAGTAAAGTACCTTTATTTTTGACATTATCAAAAATTGTTATAAAAAAAAGTTGATCAGAACTAAAAACCACGTCTAAATATGCAATAACACGCAGTAAATTAATTAAATAATTAAAAAATTAAATAATTAATAATAAATCAATAAAATAATTTTTCAACATAAATGCGTATAATTGCACATTTAGCCGTAGTTTTTAGTTCTGATCAACCTTTTTTAATAGGAATTTTTGATAAGGTCAAAAATAAAGGTACTTATTCACTCTTGGGAAAAATTTACATTCTTGGGAAAAATTCACGTTTTTTGACAAACCTCGTATATGACTGGAAAATTTCGATATTTGATGGTTGCATTTTAGGTTTTGGACCATGCAGAACTTTTTATGAAGAATAACTTTTTTTCGTAAAATTAATAATAAAAAAGTTTCCCATATGCCGCCAACTTACCGTAGACACACTGTATATATATATTTTAAAATTAAAAAAAAAAATGCAATTAAATGGCGCTAACCTAATTTGTTACATATTATATTATATTTGCAACTGAAAATTGTGCGCGATTCCACGCAAGTACATATTCCAAAAGTGGTCGATTTGCATATAGTTTGAAACGATTAGGTACTTTTATTCTCTTTGCCCGTGTCTTTATAAATTTTTTTAGAAGGTACCGTACAACCTAAAATCTAAAGAATATTTTAGTTTTTATGTGTTGAAATTATATTTTTTTTTTTTAATAAAAAAAATTCGACAAAAATTAAAAATGTCTTTATTATTATTTCAATGTCCTTTTATTGTGAAAATCAAACGGTTCCCGAAACGATTTCATAGGTTTTTAAATTTATTTTCATAAGATCTTGGTCTTTGGTTGAGTTCTGAGCAATTTTGATTCACACTTAAATTTGTCCATAGGCGTGCATGAAAACGTAATAAAGAAATTTTCTCGAAAAGGGTTCATCCAATCAAAAATTTTCAAGAGACACTTTTTGTGTATCCCTTGCTTGCCTTACTAGATAATGCTTTAAAAATTAAAACAGCCAGTGGCGTGTCATTTTTTACTTGAAAATTTTAAGGTTACCCATATCAACGCTCGTGGTTGAATTAAAAATATCTTAATACTTGAAAAATGTAGCCTCTAAATATCTATTAGTGTGTCGTAAATGAAGTAGCTGATACCATTCAATATTATAATAGAAAAATGTGAATTTTTTTAAAAAGTTAAACACCCTGTATCTCGAAAACGGAGCTCTTGCGGACCTATAATTATATGAACTTTTCATCTTAGAATCAATCAAAGCTTAATTCCTTAAAGTTTCCGTACTTACTTAATTAACACCCTGTATATATTAATACAAATTTTACATCGACTGTTAAAGTACTGCTTTTATAAAGTGAACCACACAGTATAACCTAGAAAGACTTACAAGAAAACGGAAAAAAACTAACATTCGCGTCTTTATGGGATACGTCCAAATGCAGCGCGTCCCATTGACCCCACGCGCCCATTTGTCATATGCTTCCTTTGGTCGCGCGTCCAAATTTCCGCGTCTTTGTGTCGCTCCCTCAAAATAACGCGTCTTTTGGACGCTATACCCGAATTTATGACCTTTCTGTTTAATATCTGTGTAAAATTTGTAGGCTGCTAAAATCGGGTTGGTATCATATATTATGGTATATCTAGAAAATGATTCGAAAAATATGATGATATTTTCTTAAGTCTAGAGCATGCATTAGGTAAATCTACTTTCGAAGTTTCGTCCTGTTTTTCCAATAATACAACTATTATTGTTTTCTTTAGAGTTAGGTAAATATACTCCTAATTTTTTTATATTTTTCATTATGCACTTATCTTTCACGTTGAACATTAATTTTAAAGAATTATTTGAGGGTTTCAAAGTTGTTACCTGATCCTCTGATAGAAAGTTTGCGATTTTTTTAGAGAACTTTGGTATTGCGACTATTGATCTATATGGAGTTAGTGTATATATAGTCATATACCTTTGATTTTTCTTTAAGGTAAAAAATAATTATCCAAACTTCTACATAAAATACCTACGTTAAATAATTCATTACCGATCACTTAGGCCCGATTCTAAATAGTTTTTATTAAATATTTCTTTGGCTTGACGTTAATACAAGCATTTTTGCGGGTGAACACAATAAAGTATATTTTAAAATAGTAAGTAGGTAAATATTAATATCTACTGTGGCGTGCTTGGTTCTTCAGCGCATTGTAGAAAATTCCATACAAAATCTAGGGTATTGACTATACCTTATCCTTATTCTTTATTTTAGGCTAAATTTTTAAATAAATTAATAGGCCAAACTCACTTTCAAACGTTTTATTGTTGATGTACTCTATACAAAGTTGTTTAACAAATATTATCTTTTATGTTCCTAAAATAAATGAGAAAGGTTTAAATTATATTATTTAATTTATTTAATTACATGCCTTACAGGTTCTTACAAACTTATTAAATACAAGGCAGGAACAAAAAACGTGAGCAGCAGGGAATCATACAAGTCATACAACCCATCAAAGTTAGCTCTTCAAAAGTTATAGGTATTTTAAAAAATCATTTGAAATTCGCAGCGTTTTAAGGATAACTACAAAGCAGGATGATGACTGTCCTGCTCAGCAACTAGCACCTCAAAAAGCTTCCGGACTATACACAATATATCTCTCGTTATTGTGAATCACCAAATCAAATTTAAGATTCTGGTATTTATATTTTTGCCATAATTAAGTACTTGGAGTAGAATTAACGCAGCTTAAAAAATTGTTTACTGTGTCATTTAACTTCTCCTGAGCACTTTCTTCAGAGTTCAGACTCTCTGAGTAGGTAGTAGTACCCAAGAGAAACCAAACGTTCAAACTAATTTTCAAGCATACCAATTGAGGTGTTAAATAACACAGGTAAATAATTACAACGATAGAGGAAAAATTAACCGTACATTTAGCACCTACTATACTAAATCGATTCCTATAATGAAGATACCAGCAAATATTTTGTTAATTTTGTCAGTGTCAAATTCAAAAAAAGTTTGACTACTTTTTAAAGTGTTAAGGTTGAATTCTCAACGCCATTCAATCTATTGCCAACCTATAACCTATTTCGCGTTGATTTTTTGAGTTTATTATTTTAATAACTAACATTTAAAGAAAATCAATATCGTCGGTACATTATTTAGGTAGTATCTGATATATTACAAAAATATCAATTTATTTCATTGCTAATTTTGGGAGAATTGTATAGTGCAAGAAAAATGAGTGACAATGACATAATAATGTTAAAAAAAATCTTACCCGATATTTTTCGCTATACACTTCTCCTAAAATAAGTTATGAAATTCCTTGATATTTATTAAATATGTCAATTATTACCTATAGAATATCAAGTCGATACTGATTTTCTTTAAATTTTGTATAAAAGCTAGAAAACATAAATAAATCTACGCGTAATAGGTTATAGGTTGGCAAGCATGTTGATACTCCTACCTTAATATGCCATGTCATAAAAATTCTCCGTGTCAGTTATTGACATTGACTGGTGCCTTTATTATAGTTTCAGAACCGTATTTTTATTTTACCACTGTTGGATTTACATTTTTCTACCGTGCAAGCAAAAATTATTTTCATCAAAGAGGGCCTTGCATCTAAGGACGTAATGCTTAGCCGTAGATCTTAATACCTGTTGGGTGTCAGTATAACTACCTGAATTAATAATCAATCAGTTATTCCGTCATCTTTGACAGTCGTTACGGGTAATTTGATTCATCGCCAATTTTTCCAGTTTCTTGAACAATTCACACAATGGGCTTTACGGAACAGCACAAAACATTCATGGTTGAAGCGTATTTTCGAAACGGGGTTAGAGTAAATGGTGAGTGGGAATATAATCCGGGTTTGTGCATGGACGATTTTCACGAACATTTTCCTAACGTTGCTTTTATTGCTGGGGATTTTTATCGTTGCCGGAAAAGAACCGTGGCTGTATTTAGGGAAACAGGTCCTATACAACACAAAAAAGGAGCAGGAAGACCATCTGTAAGAACAGAAGAACTTGTTGCAAACGTTCCTGAAATAATGCAAAATACGCCAACAAATTGTATAAGACGCCTGTCCCAAAGTGGGAAGATCTTATGGAACATGCAGGACTAATTTTAAGGAGCAGCTAAATTTATTTCTTTATAAAGTGCAAGTATAGGTATTATAATTTTGTAAATAACAAAAATAAATTTACATTTGTCTACTTATTTTATTACTTATTAGTTTGGCATATCATGTCATAATATGAATTTGACAAAATTTTAACCTAGATTTGGTTAGATATATTATCGTGCCCATATCATTGTGATCTAAACCAAGCCCTACGTTTTTTAATCCAAGCCCTCTTTGATGCAAATAACGGTAAATAATCCCTTAACTCCCTCGGCTTCGGTGGCTCCGTGGTTAAGGCGTCAGCCATTGAGAACTCTAAAGGACGAGAGTTTGTGGGTTCGTATCCTACGGCCGGTAAACTGGGTCGAGTCCGGCGGTTTTTACAGGTAAAAGTCTTGAAGTGGGTCCTGTTAAGTATAGGTGTTATTGAAACAACCTTTCAGGTAGAACTACACTTATTCAGATCAACATTAACAACCTAGGACCTATAAAGTGCTACGCATACGTATGCCATTGATATACAACATGTCCCTTTATTAATGCAATAAAAATAATAGACCACCTACCCATTACTTTTTTTACTCCAACGATAACCATTCCCAAAATCACCTATTATAGGTACTTAAAATGAATTTGTTTTGTCACTCTTGTCTTAAATAACATTTGCTCGACATACTATAGGAACACTTCATAAATTTTGATTTTAAAATTAGCATTAGCACTTTTATTGTTATCACTAAAATAATAATCTGAGTCATTATCACTGGAGATAGAAACAATATCTAGATCAACCTCAATTTCTGATAAATTATTATTTGAACGTAAAATTGCCATATATTTTTTATGGTATTAAAGCACCTATGGGTTCATGTAATTCCAAAAATGTTCTGCTAACAAAAGCGACGTTGCCATGATATGATCTTTTCAAATATTTTTTGGGGAAGAATAGGCTTATATTAAAAGATCTAGATTGTTGCTAATATTCAAAGAATTACTAAACTTTTAATAAAATTAACATAAGTTATACAGGGTGTTCAAAATTTTGATCGAAACTTAGATATTTTCTATGTCAGTTTTCGTAATTTTTTTAAACAGATTTGATGATTTGGCTAAAAAACTTTAATTTCCTTTAATTTGATACTAATATGTATTACTTTGTTTTAAACGGTTTCTAATTTAATTAAGATTTTCTAAAAATTTATTTAAAAAACAAAGATATGAATAAAAGCATATACACAGGTATATTTTAATAGAGGACCGATTAATTCTTTCAAATTCAACTATTTTACAAAATATTTGAAAATTTCAAAGTGCTTATTACTTTTTCAAGTTAACATGCTAAGTATGGCGTTAAATCTCTCACACAAGTAGTATTAATAAATATAATATACCTATGGAATTGAAGAAAGTGACGGAAATTGTTTTATGGCGTCACGTCTATATGCTCAAAAGTTTCCCGATATGCGAAATTCTGTCGGAAGATCTTTTAGAGAGCCTAAAGATCAATTTAAGAGAACGGGCTTACGACAAAATAACAAGAACTAAAGCAGTCTTAAATGTATATAACCAGTTAGCCCTGAGGGAACGGGCAGCATGGCAATAAAAAAAAAACTAGGACCAAAGCTTAATAGAGGATAACCAGTTAGCCATTGCATTAACGGTAGTGAAACGTCCCAAAATAAATGTTAGAAAAATAAGTACAAATTTGGGATTTACAAAATCTTCAGTAAATAACTTTATTGTTTCTGGCAAAAAAATATCATCAATATAAAGTTTAATTACATTAAGAATGAACTAATAATGATTTAAAAAAAAAACACTTATTTTGGGATGTTCCACTTCTGCTTTAGTATTAGTTATTTTTTTCCTACGCTACGCTGCCCGCTCTCTAAAATCAATATTTAATCTTTCTTAAAGATCTTGCGTCAGTATGTGGCGTATTGGGAAACTTTTGAGCATATAGACGTGAGTTCATAAATAATATGATTAATAGTAAAAAACTAGACCTTTTAATATAAACCTATTTTTCCCCAAAAATTATTTTAAAAGATCATATCTTCGCAACGTCGTAATTTTCGGTATTTTTTTTTGGAATTATATGAAGTACCCATAGGTGCTTTAATACCATAAAAAAATATATGGTGCTCCTTTTAAAAAAATCTATGTTTGGTTTACCCTGCATGTTTATATTTGAAATTATTTTTAAAAGTTGCACACCATCACAATAATAAAGTCGTCTTAGCACCAACTCTTACCTAATATTTTTTTGGAAGAGGAAGAATATGACAATATGTTGTTATTATTTCAAAGTAGATAAACCTTTTTCCTAAATATTTAGATTTTAGTAGTAGTCCTTATGTTCCATATTAAAAATTGCCGTGTGTTTCTCTCAATAGACATAACCTAAGGTTGCTGCCTCGTAAGAAAAGGCAAACAATAACAGCAGCAGGAAGTGAAAATTAACAGAAACTTAAAAACAGATATTTTAATGTTGATTTTATTTTTAAAATTTGTTAAAACTTAATAAAAATTATCATAACCAATAATTATACTCTACTGATATTAAATAAAGCTGAAGACTTGACAACTAGAATAAAAGGCCCCTCTTGACTTGGTGTAAAAGTGGACGGTATAATTTCCAGAGTTCCTGCCGGAAGATTGGATAATTCCAGTACGACGTATCCCGACCTAAAATTAAAAAAAGTTAGGAATAATAATTCAAATCTCAGTCTTTTTGATGATGTTTATAATAATGTTTCTTATATAATTAATTTGTGTTGGGCTACATGCTTGGTAAAACTGTTGTTCCATTGCACAGGAAGAAAAAATGATAACTACTTATTGTGTTTTACAAATTTAATCAGTTTCCTGACACACAAAAACTTCTTTACAAAGAACATCCCACTCCAATTAGGGACAAATACTGCTCAATAAGATATACAGGGAACACAAGCCAAAAAATCTCCAAAAAACTTAAAATCATTCCTATACAAGTCAATAAAAACAATTTACACAAACACATATCCAATGCTAAAATAGAAACGAAAAACAAACTTTTACAAAGTGGGGTCTACCAATTAGAATGCGACAACTGCGATGCTATCTACATTGAACAAACAGGTAGACATTTTGACACCAGGCTTAAAGAACACAAAATATCTATTTAAAAAAGAACAGGGTTAGCAAAAAAGACAATCACTCAATCTCTAACAACATAAAACCCATATATACATACACAATAAAAGCAGAAAACTAAATCTACTAGAAACAATAGCTATCAAAAAAGCCATAAAAAACAAATGTAATGTTGTTAATAATCAAACCGAAATACCTTCGGGTGCATCCCTAATTCTTAATAGCACACTTATTTAGGACTAAATATGTATCTGTACCTTTAAAAATTAGGAAAACCCATAGTTGACCATTCAATCTTCTAATCCTAATTTTAATTTTATGACATGTTTATAGTTACCATAATATGATATAAATACCGAAGGGAAAAACCACTGGGGTATTTTATTGTACAAGCTGTGGGTATTTTCTGGTATTTTTGGGTATTTTCGAAAATTTATTGGTATTTTTGGGAAATTTTGGGTAGTTTTTGGGTGCTTTTTGGGTATTTTTTAGGCATTTTTGGGTACTTTCAAGTGTGTTTCCTAATAAAAAGTAACGGATCCAGCAATTTTTAAAATTTAATGGCGATTGCGCGCATGCTCGGCGCATTATTAGCATTTCACCGCGAAGTGGCCTTGGCGTAACACGTGGAGACAGTAAGCCATACAGGGTCCTGCAATAGAGGAATGTCTATTTGCAGCCGAAATTGCTGCGCGCGCAACTCCCTTGTCTATGGTATAAAAAGGAAAGGTATATCGGCAATCGGTTTGTTCGTTGTTAGCAGAGCATTTTTTCAAAAATTTTTATGAAATGAATTGATTTTTAAAAAAATGCTCTGCTAACAACGAACAAACCGATTGCCGATATTTTCCTTTTTATACCATAGACAAGGGAGTTGCGCGCGCAGCAATTTCGGCTGCAAATAGACATTCGTCTGCAAAAGTGTGTCAAAATATTAAAAGTGACCAAAGTGCACATGCGCTAGCTTTCTCTCGCAGTATCACAATTATGGAACCGCGCATTCCGCTGCTCACGCATGCGCACAACGGCACATTTGTGGAGAGCGACAAAGAGAAAGATATCAGTCCACACCGTAATGTTTGCGGAACAATTCCGGTCCGACTAGCAATAGAAGTATTAAATATTATATGCAGTAAGCCGAGCAGTAAGCACGACAGGTTGGTGGTTGGTATGAAACAGCGAGAGAAGTGTGCCTCTTTAAGTTTAAGAATTTGTTCCTACTATGTCAAAGTTTAGACTGTTAAGTTTTGTTGATTTATTTAGCAAATTTCTTAAGTTAAATATATGTCTTCTGTTATGGTTAATCATAAAGTCTAATCCTTTATATCTAGTATGTTTAATTACTAGGTACCAAGGTACCTAATGTTTTATACCTATTTTATTTAGCCAATACGAAATACCCACAAAACTGTCTTATTTTTAGAATTGGTCATTAAAATAAATAGTTGTGTCTTTATTAAAATGAAATAAATAATACGCAAGGTCTTTCGCGAAAGTTATTTTTTACTGAGGTATTTTTAGCTATTTTCGGGTATTCTTAAGTATTTTTTGGGTATTTTTGAGGTAGAGAGTAGAGAAAACAAGGTATTTTTTGTTAAAAAGGGTATTTTATTGTACAAATTTAAGGCAGTGATTTACCACTTGTAAATACCTTTGTAATGTCACGTAGAATTTAGTATAGTCCATTCCACAATAATTCGTTGATTTCTCGACCGCAATAAAATTTTAATTACAACCCTCAGTGGTAATCCTAGCCATAAACAAGTTGCCTGACAAATAATTTTTTTTGTGTAGCCACGGGACCTTTTAAAAGGGTACAGGTCCTGATTACCTACTAATTTCAGTAGTTTAGGTACAGGTAGGTATAAATATACTTATTATTTTATATTTGTTGTTTTGTTGAAAATAGCTAACTAACCTAAACTATTGAAATCAGTAGGTAATCAGGACCTGTACCCTTTCAAAAGGCAACTTATTTATAGCCGGGTTTAAATTTTATTGCGGTCGAGAAATCAACGAATTATTGTGGAATGGAGTTTATCTTCTTGTACTCCTTTGACAATGACCCGTAAGGGCCGAAATATGTGTCAGAAAACTGATTAAATTTGTGAAACATAACAAGTAGTTATCATTTTTTCTTCCAGTGCAATGGAATGTTTCTTATATTTTAAAAATCCACATTAAGCAAAAACCAATCTTCAAGACAACGTTGTCTTCGTAGGTAAGTTTTGTTTAACACACTATTACTTTACTCCAGGGTTGGAAAAAAAACAGGTTTTTCTAAAAAAAAACAAAAAACCAGGTTTTTTGGTTTAAACCAGGTTTTTTTGGTTTAAACCGTTTTTTTTTAATTTAAGCTAGTATTTTTAAATAACATGTAAAATACTAAGCATGTAAAAAAGATATGGTATAGAGTATGGAAGTAAAACAAAAACATGCAGAATATTGCACTTTAATAGTAGGTAACCTGAAATTGGTGGTGCCTGACATGATTATATCGCAACAAAGCCGAAAAATAAACCAAACTTATCAGCGTCAAAGAGAAATAATATTATTTCTCGAGCACGTACGAAATGGGAAATAGGGGAATACCCGAATGCAAATCTAAAGCGGGGCTGGACTGGCTGGTGGGGTGGAGGTAAAATAAACACACAGTGTTGCCAACACTAAGATATTTTCATTTAACACAGGGACGTGTTCGCATTGCCAGTAGTAAGAAGGGTATTTTTACTAAAAATAAAAACTCAAATGCCAATAATAAAAATTTAAAAAAAGAAATGGGTTTTTGGTTTAAACCATCCTGGTTTAAACCAGCCAACCGTGCTTTACTCAATGTTTCCAAATCAATAAGCGACAACAAACTTTGACCTTTGTGACTTCTGCCATGCAGGCACTAAAATCCTACCTGTAAGGCCCCGAGGATGTCGATCTAAAAGGTGCAGTAAAGTTTTCATCTTTTACTTGTTTAATAACAGCTTCCAACCCAATTTGGTACTGCTTTGGACCTTTCAGCTCTAACAAGACTTGGTTACTATTAGAACCTCCTTCAATTTCCAATTTAAATCGAGGATTGTTAGCGTAGGTGGTGGGATGGTTGGGGCAACCACCGGCCGAAATACCTTTCCATTCGCCTGTTATCTACAAGTTAAAAAGTGGAGGGTATAATCATGTAACAAGGGTTTCTGTTAATTGCAGATAGAGTACTACGCATGTACCGTGCGAGCAAAAATTATTTGCATCAAAGAGGGCTTGGATTAAAAAACTTAGCAGGGCTTAGTTTAAATCACAATGATATGGGGACGATATTATATCTAACCAAATCTAGGTTAAAATTTTGTCAAATTTATATTATGACATGATATGCCAAACTAATGAGTAATAAAATAAGTAGACAAATACAAATTTATTTTTATTGTTTACAAAATTATAATACTTGCACTTTATAAGGAAATAAATTTAGTTGCTTCTTAAGAATAGTCCTGCATGTTCCATAAGATCTTCCCACTTCTTGGGACAGGCGTCTTATACAATTTGTTGGCGTATTTTGCATTATTTCACGAACGTTTGCAACAAGTTCTTTTGTTCTTACAGATGGTCTGCCTGCTCCTTTTTTGTGTTGTATAGAACCTGTTTCCCCTTAACACAGCCACGGTTCTTTTCAGGCAACGATAAGAATCCCCAGCAATAAAAGCAACGTTGGGAATATGTTCGTGAAAATTGTCCATGCGCAAACCCGGATTGTATTGCCACTCACCATTTACTCTAACCCCGTTTCGAAAATACGCTTCAACCATGAATGTTTTGTGCTGTTCCGTAAAGCCCATTGTGTGAATTGTTCAAGAAATTGGAAAAATTAGCGATGAATCAAATTACTTGTAACCACTGTCAAAGGTGACGGAATAACTGATTAATTGTTAATTCAGGTATTTACTGATACCCAACAGGTATTAAGCTCTACGGCTAAGCATTACGTCCTTAGATGCAAGGCCCTCTTTGATGCAAATAATTCTTGCTCGCACGGTACTACGTAGTACGGTACGTGCTAACAATTAAATAGAAGGGGCCAAAAATAAGCTTAAAAAAATACTAAAAATACAATAGTGGTAGAAAGCTGTTTGGTAAGAGTTAAAATAAATGCTTTACAAATTTTATAGATAATAAAAATATTCGGGGGTAATACCACGAGTGCTTAAAAATTACCGATAATTTTCATGAAAGCTTGTTATTTATAATTCCACGAGTTCGAAGAACGAGTGGAATTAGTATAACAAGCTTGAATGAAAATTATCTGGTTAATTTTTATGCACGAGCGGTATTTAGGGAGAATATTTCTAGAATGAAATATATATAAAAATTTTTTTTTGTCATACAATTTTCAATTTCATATAACATAATTAAAACTGTAACTGAAATCCAATAACAATTTTTTTTTTATTTTATAAAAAAACTTAACAAATAGCAACAAACAATTGAAAAATATTAACTAATTATTGATTGAATAATAAAAATTAAAAAAACTGTCTCGTCAAATAGGTTCGATTGTTGTGTGTTGGATATACAACGTTGTCTAGGCAACGTTGTATATCCGCTGATATTTTTTTATTTTTAACGTTTCTTATGGGAAAATTTATACATGAGTGAAATATTCCTCAATATCCGACATTTTGGTAGTTAAAAGGTATAATTTACATTTACGTCGTTTTTTTCATTAGATTTAACCACGCCTTCAAACTCTTGTATTGTATTATGGAGATACAGAAATTACACGAAAACCGAGTGCAATTATTTTTATATCAACAACAAGGCTATTTTTTAGCGAACAAAAGGGTTTATCGTGTGTATATTTATTCTAAAAAAATCCTTAAACTATTCGTTTATATGGGATGCTCTACTTATTACAACACATATTTTAAATAACATAGGTAGTCAAATATAATTAGTTATAATGTATTTATACAATGTGACCAGTAAAGTCCGCATCATATGGGATTTTTTTTTATTAATAGCTTTATTCAAAATTTGACTTTGGCATCAAGTTCTGGTTCGATCGAGATGAAAATTAAACAAAAAAATAGTAGTCACGTGATGCGCATTATCTGTCAAATTTTAATTTTTTTCAAAAAATAATTCAAACGTTTTTTCTGAAAATATCAAAAAACGTTACTAGAAAAAAAATTTTTTAATGCCGTTTCTGGCTCACATGCAAAATTTCAGCTGCATAAGATAATTTTGATTTTTTACCCACCACTAAAATTTATTTTCCACTTAATGAACACTTTACTGATAAAACTGTGTTCTTTTTTGTCTTAATATTAAGGTGTATTACTTTCAGACACAAACTACGTTTTCAAAAATACTTATTTTATGAAGTTACCTTATACATGGTCAAAAACAAATAAACTTTGCATCACATGCGACCAAATTTTAATGGCCCAATTTTGATTTTGTAGAAAAACACACATTTAATATGGCGCTACATTAAAGAAAATGTATCTGAAATAAAGAATTGTCAAAACTAAGAAGTTTTATGTAGGTTGCGTTGGGTCTTATTTTGCAAAAGTGGTGCAATTTACAAAATATGGGTAAAAAATCAAAATTATTTTATGCAGCTGAAATTTTGCACGTGGGCTAGAAACTGCATTTAAAAAAACTTTTTTTTTTAGCTCATAGGGTAAAGATGCCTTATTTTCTTGATGTGTAAAAATGGTTAGGTTTATGACCATATATAGAATTACATTGTGTTTATTCACTATTTTTGTACACGATATTTTAAAACGTTTAAGGTTTGGTAATGTGTATTGGTATATCCTTCTTTATAAAGTTCTTGTCTTTATACTATACACTTGACGACGACGTAGTTTACCTAGTAACAAAATGTACTGTGTTAGTTTGCTAAAAATGCCTTTAATTTTTATATTCTTTACAAATGCGACGGAATGGAGCAAATGTGCCTCTACGGCAACTTATAAAGGACTGACTGAAAGCCAGTCTGTGATAATGATAAATTACTGCAGATATTAACAATTTCAACAAAACCAATGCCTCTACAAATAACAAAATTTGATTCTTGGTGTTTTAATTATTTTAGTTGTCAGAAATTAAACAAATGGGTAGAAACACACAAATGCACAAATATGACCGAAATAAATATTATTCGCGTGGTCACAAACCAATATTTTTCCCCAAAACTTTGTTTCATGCCAATAAAATATACATTTCTTTCGAGGAACTAACATCGTCGACCTATTATTTCTCTGTGACACAACCTTGACGCAGTCCGGGTTTGTTAGTTGACTATATGGAAAACTAGAGGGTAGGAGGCCGATCGATAATGGCAGCATTTTTAATTTCTGTCCCGGTTTTTTGGTTAGTTCGCTATTGGCTGATAGATAGCTCTCGCGTCCGAAGTGGGCTGATGTTGTCTTCTTCTTCTTCGTTTTTAATATGGAAAACTAGATCCTTCATAGTTTTTAACTTTTTCTTAAACCATTTATTTTTCAGTGCTTTTATTTTTGACAATTGACGTTTTATTTTTCGAAATAACAAATAACGTTTGAAGGCAAGACAAGACAAATAACGTTGTATTGTAATTAATTTCCATATTTATAATGAATAATGGTACAATTTATAAAAGTAGAGTTTGCTTTGTGTCGGGGTGTAAGACAGGATCTTCTTCAGAGATGAAACGCAGCCAAATAAGTCTCTTTCTAGCTCCAAAGGTAAAACCCTCTGCTAGAATGTTCCTGTATTTTAAAAACAAAGCATCGTTGGAACTTTATACAGGCCGAGTTTACTAATAAGTATAACGAAGTAAGTGTAAATTCATATAAAAGTCCTTATTTGTTCCTTAAAGAACTAATTTAAATAAAAATAGTTATCGCGTCCATAAGAAACCATTTATTTGATAGCCCACTTCGAACACGAGCGCCATCTTATGGCAACTCGTAAAGCTGAATTACCGATGCTAATTTGGGACCGAATCCAATGCATTGCGATCGGCCTCCTACCTCAAGTCCTCCATAGTTGACTAGTTGTCATAATGGTAACAGAAACCTGTAAAATTCTGAACGAGGGAACCAAAAACTTTGTAGAAAAAAGAAAATAATATGAAAGGAATTTGAAATAAACCCACCAAAAATAGAGTAGATAGCAATGTAATGTCAATAATAAGTACAAAATAACCAGCCTCAAGGGCAAAATTAAACCATTACTTAATGACAAAATTGAACCGTTATAAACTCTGTCGACTAGTTTTTTTCTGGTTTTGCTTTGAAAAATGTTCGTCTCTGGTTGGAGAATAATTGTGTTTGTTCTAATTTTTCTAAAAATAGAAAAATTATGCCCCCTTATCGGTTCCTCTCCTCTTTCCCGTAAAATATTAATTCGCTGGGATTTATTTAGCCAATAACTTTATAAGGCAAGCCAGAGGGAAGGCTTACCTGACCTTGGTGAGTCCCTTGGTGGAGTACTGCGGCAGTGTATGGAGTCCCTACCAAGGATACTTGATAAATCAAATTGAAATGCTCCAACATAGAGCTATCAGATGGGTTTATTTGAACTTTTTCAACAATTTTTCAGTTTCTGAGGCGCTTTGAAACATTGGATGACCCACCCTCAAAAAAGGCGTGATGCTAGCCAAGCACTGTTATTGTACATCAATGCAGTTTCTAATAAGGCAGCTTAATCTGAACTAAAGGCAAGGTTAACACCAGCACATAGAATTTCTAGACATGACCATCAGTTTAAGTTTTATCAGCCTTTCTTTAAAACTTCATTAGGACTCTTTTCGCCTCTGAATAATGGCCTTAAAATTTGGAATTCGTTATCGGCAGACACTTTTAATAACAACATTCCTAATATAAGCACCTTTAAGAAAAACATTTCTTCTTTATCCGCCGAAAGAACTTTAAGCCATTTGACAACTTCAGGTTAATGCGTATTAGGTACTAATATTCTATTTTATTTTGATGTAATTCTATTTATTATGTTGTTATTATGTTTTATTGTGATATTTACAATCGTGATAAGAGAAAGTGTAGGTATAAGAATTTTTATAGTACTTTAAAAAAAATTTAAATTTCGTATATAGTCAGATCTGGTCTTAACGTGCGGGTCCAAAGGTCACTGGTCATATGCGTCAAATGAGACAACACAGAGGCTATCAAAATGTTTTGAGATTATTTACAAATATACCGAAGGAAGGAAAAATAGTTTCATTATTTTAGCTATCGCGAAGATAGCCACATATACCTAATATTATTAGTTTTGTAAAAATTATGTACAGGGGAGTTGAAAAAGTGACAAAAAAATTATATAATCGTTAATTATATACCTACTGTACCCTTTAATTAAAAACGACAATAATAAACAGTGCAATTTATTTTAACAATTTTACTACTAAAACCTAAAAATACAACGGCATTTAGTCTGATAAACTATTTCGATAATGAAAGAAAAAGTGGAAATTCGCAAACCAATATGCAGGAAACCGTAATGAAAACACTGGGAATTAGTTTAAGGACTATGCAGAATAATGTGCATGAAAAAAAAGCATAATATAATACCCAAGAATACTAAAAAATGTTAACGAAAAACACCGTTTATAATTATAGCCTAAAAACTCTCATCGTCACTTATAAAATCTGAAAAGTCCTCGTCGTCTGAGTCGTCTTCGAATGGAGCAATAATCATTGGCGCTACTTCGACATCTAGTACTTGTTCTCGATCCCACCAATCCCTTATTAATATTTCTGTATGTTCCACCGATTTCTTCCAGTACTCTTGTATAATATGATCTAACGAATCTTGCCACTTGGTCGGATTTAAGACCATCACCTACATGTTTTTCATAATAAGACTTTGCACCAGCCCATATTAATTCTATTGCGTTAAACTGGCAATGATATGGCGGCAGTCGTAGAACCCCATGACCATATTCACGCAGTATTTCATCTACCGCGTATATTTTGGGTTCTTTAAGAGACTTTGCTATTGATAGGAGTTCCGATTTAAGCATATTTGGTAAAGGATTTTGGTTGTGTTTTTCCAGCCACTCATAAATATCACTTTTCCTCCAAGATGAAGTAGGCTGTTTATTTAAAATTCTTGAATGATATGATGCATTATCTAATACAATTAAAGACGGAGCATCCAAATTTGGTATCAATTGAACTTTTAACCATTTTTCAAACATTTCGCAATTCATATTATCATGATAGTCAGCACTTTTTGATGTTGAAGAAAAAATTAAACTCGCACATATCCTGTTGCAGAACCGGCATGCAAAATAATAAAACGCTTTCCCGTACCGCACCCCGTTTTCCTTTTAACACTTTTTACAGACTCATCTTGCCAAGATTTTGAACCACTTCCATTCGAAAATATCCACGTTTCGTCTAAAAATACCACTTTTCTAAATTTAGATTTGTAATTATTGTCCGTATATTTTTTTATAAACTGAACACGCTGACTCACTACCTGTGGCTGCTTACATAAAAATCTTCGGTTACAGTCTTTTTTATAGCGAAAACCTAAATTTTTTATTAATTTTGATAACGCTTCAAGTCCAATTTCCAAAACACCCCGAATTTTTAATGTTTTTTGTAAAACTGGAAGAGTTACATTGGTTTTTGATTTGTATAAATCGTTAATCACATTTCGAACTCCCATTTTATAATATTTTCGCTTAAATCCTTAGTCTTTGGCTTTCTTCGTTTACACTTTTTAGTATTCTTGGGTATTATGTTATGTTTTGTTTCATGCACAATTTTCTGCACAGTCCTTAAACTAATTCCCAGTGCTTTGGCTACTATTTCCTGAATATTGGTTGGCGAATTTCCACTTTTTCTTTCATTTTCGAAATAGTTTATCAGATTAAGTACCATTTTTTTTGATAGGGGATGCAAAAACCCAGAAAATTGTTTTATTTTGTCACAAACTGTCAGTCACAAAACTGGCATATTTAAAATAAAACGTAGCTGGTGCTATTATAAGCTTTTTTAGAATCCTTTTTTTTTCATATATAATATCACAAGAGAAAAAATTTTGTCGGCAAAATTTTCGAAAGGTATGAAAGTTTGTTGCTTGGCAATTTCGCGAATGACATTTTTGACAAAATCACGAGCCGTCAGGCGAGTGATTTTGTCGAAAATGTCATGAGCGAAATTGCTTAAAAGCAACAAACTTAAATAAATCCTTGAGAACAATTTTGCTTACACAATTTTTTCTCGAGTGGTATTCGACATGACTATTTAACTAGAAAAAAGACAAAATTTTGCCGCGGCAAAAATCACATGTGAATTTTGTCCAGGTAGGTGCAGGTAGTAATTTTGCCAGTAGAAGACCGGCCGTTGCTATGACATTTTGCCAGTGTAAAACACTCTAGTTAAATAGTCATGTCAAAATGGAATAAGTCTGTGTCATTTATCTTACGTATTTTATTTAGAGGGTAAAATTAAACGCAAGTAAAGAAAACAAAAACTGAGAGTACGTCTTTCTTGAATCGTATGACCCGCACGATAAGACCAGATCCGACTATATCATCTGTTTTTATTTAATATTGGTGTATTTTTTTTGCATTTTGTTAAGGTAACTATGGTAATAGACATATTTGTACTTATAATACTACCACCGGGCAGTAGCCCATTTGTAGCTACATAAATAAATAAAATAATAATTCGTCAACGCCAATACATAGTGTGATTACTCACTGCTTAATCAAACTTACTTGCTTTTCATCTGTATACGGGTCTTTTAGCTCACATAAACTAAAGGGACATGTAGCATATGCTCTCAAGGTGTAATAAATGGTAGCACTTTTTTCATATTGTGATACTACAATCGTATAGTTTCTATTACTGTTAGGACCTAAAATTATTTTACACAGATAGTGGGGGCTGTTAATTTTAACGCCATCTATGTATGGTGGAGGATCATCTAAAAATAGAAAATATTTGATATAAGATATTATACAAAAATTCGTACTCTCATCGGCAACCTTGTTATTACTATATTAGTGATTACTAGAGACCGACCGAAGGTTCGGTTTCGGCTAGTTTCGGCCAAAAAATCTAGTTTCGGTGACAGTTTCGGTTTCGGCCAAAAATCGGCCGAAACTCAGTGTTCGTGAATTGTCGCGCACCGTTCGGCTAACTTTGGGTGGGTTCGTAGGCAGTGTTGTCTATATAAATAATAGATTTTTTCTGTCGACTTTTTTTTTTAGTGGAAAAAGATTTATTAAATTTCAGTAATAGAATAAAATTTTTAAGTTTCGGTTTCGGCTAAAAATCTTGTTTCGGTCGGACACTAGTAATTACATTATTATGAATTATGTGTATGTATGTATGTATGTATGTATGTATGTATGTATGCCTTGTACGTAGTTGCGTTTGCTGGTATATTTACTTAAATTTTATTTACCGGTGTAGCTAGATCCCTGAAGGAGGGGTGTCGCAGACGTGTGACACTGACTGCCGTTTAGATCTTATTATATTGTTTAAAATATTACGAGGCAGGGAGATCACTCTGGTGTATTGCGAAGCTCAGTTAAGAGAGAGCAAACACTAGTGGCGCATTCGCCATTTCGTTTTTGATCAATATTTCGTTACTTTTATCCAAAAGCCGGCCTAATACAATAATTACATTAAGTAAAAAGCAGAAAAAGAAATATGGGCAAATTTGACATAGTGGAGGCGGCTGTCATTATATAATCATCATAATATAAGTCATAATATTAAAATATTCGCAAAAAGAAATCGACGTATCCGAGCGTTTTTACGATAAGCCTCATGTAGTAAAAATCTTGAATACTCTCGCAAGATGGGGGCAAAGTCACGTGAGACTCTGTCAATTTTGGTCTATTAAATTTTTATAAGTTGGCATGAATTACAGGACCGGACTTGAAAATTATACATGTGATACCTACTTTCCAAAACAATTTATGCAATAGCCTCATCGATTCTACCGCTTTAATATTGCCAAATAATAAGTAATAGGTAATAATTTCTTTTGAAAGTTATGTTTTATAAATATTATAATTTAAGGTAGGTAATAGGTAATAAGCATGAATTTCTATATGGTTTAAAGATAAAGTGTCAAAATAGATTTAAAAATTTATAATATTATAAATATCCAAACCTTAAAAATACTAAACTAACTGAAACACAACTTAAAATAGGATTCTGTCACTCATATTTAGAATAGATTTTTTTTTTGTTTTATTTGTTCAGATTATACCTATAGGTAAAATACCTACAGTTCAACATAAACTAATTGAATTCAAGTTATTACATTCACTGTCAAGAAAATCCCCATATATGACTTACGTAAGGTACGTAGACCCAAATATGGTTTTTATAGAATTTGTTGGCTATGGTACGGTTACATTTCTAAACTTGTATGTGGGCTAACATAAAGTTAAAAGCTTCAATATAGCTAGGGAGTTAATTTTTCTGTCAATGGAAACCCTAATTTAACAGTTTTTGACTTAACGTAAGGTACGAAGACCCAAAAGTGGTTTTTATGGAATTTGTTTGTTAAAATGCAATTTATTGATACAGTTACATTTCTAAACGTGTATATAGGCTAACTTTATGTTAAAAACTTTATTTTATTGTCATACAAACAATAATAATAGTAATATCAAATAATAATTTCACTTATGTAAGGTACGTAGACACAGAAAATAGAATTATATATTTGTTCTCTATCCTATTACATACTAATATGGTTAGCTATTTTAACTACTATAGTAACATAATGTTACTTACTATTACCTTACTATTGCCAAACAATAATAATATTTACTAATAACAATAATAAAAATAATTCCTTCAAAATCAAATAGCTGCTTTTTAAAGGTTAATAATATGGAAAGCTGTTTTGGCATATGGTAGAACTAGGCGATACCCAGTTTTATCCAACTCTCTCCTACCTACCTAAGTCAGGAAATACTTAATTTCTACTTATTTTTCTTGAAACAGAAAAGGATACCTAGATAATGTAAAATGCGAAAATTATACATTAGAAACCTAACCTTAACGAACAAACATTTTAAGAACAAAAATTTTACAAACTAACTTTTCGACAAAAACGGCGTTCAGATAAAATAAAACTTATTACTTATCGATGAAATCAACTTAACGAGCAAGGCACACATTAATAATTATGATCCCTAATGAAAAAGAATTAAAAAATTTTAACCTGTATCTAAATTTTTGGTCAAATGAATAATAATTGTAGGTACTTACACAAAAGTAATTAAATTAAAATTTTTAAAATGTAATTAAATGCAACAAAAACGCAATTCATAACTCTGTGTTTGGGCTCATTACGGTCCGCTACAAATCTAGGGATATTATTATGTCCCAATATCAGCTGATCGATGACAAATAACCGCTGTCATCTGTTTTAAAACGAGACTATTCGTGATATTTAGTATAGTAATGAAAAAAAGGTAAAATATCAAGTTTTATAATTATTTAATTTAATAAGTAATATAATGACCGTTGTCCAAAACTACTGTTAATCTTAATCGGTTGTAAAAAGTTATATTGTCTAGTATCATGTCTGTGTACGTACATCATGTACTTTTGTAAACGTTATGTTGTAAATTTTTTGTTTTAAAAGTAATGAAGAATGAATAAATATGTAAATTTTGAAATTACATAAATTATTTACATTTAATATTTATTGGTGATTCTAAGTAAGGAAGTTTATTTATGAACACAATAAATAACTTTAATTGGTAGTTTTTTTTAAGGTTTCAATACTATTGAATTGGCTGAACCTCAAATAGAAATAAGATACTGAATTTAAGTATTTTGTTGCCGATTGTATAATGAAACATATTCTTACATAAAAATGGGAAATAAAATCAACTGATTACCCTAAACGGTAAATTTATTTATGGGTGGGTTGTTTAAGTTTCCTAGGGGGGTTTAAGGGTAGAAAAGAAGAGAATATAACAAAAATAAAAGGAAAAATAATATACGGTTGATCCGAGGTCGGAAAGTGGAAAGGGGCGAGTTTTTCAGGGTAGAAAACGATTTATCTCGATTTCCGACAAAACTACAAGTCCTATGGAAAAACGGTAAATGGCAAAGTTGTAGGTAATAAAAACACCTACAACTTTTGTATTTACACTTTTTCACATAACCTCAAAATTTATGTGAAAAATTCAAATAACCAAGTTTTTGGTTTTTTATTTTTATCTTTTACCTACAAAAAATTTTTTTTTTCACGAAATTTGGTGAAAACTTACCTTTTTATGTCCCAAACACACTGTAATTTTTTTAATTTAAAACATTTATTTTTTCACCTTATTTTGACTTAATATCGAAAAAGCACCCTAATTTTTAATCGAAAATTCTCACGTCAAAATATCTGCTTTTTTAAAAAAGTCGGTGGGCATTTTGTTCGTTGAAATCTCTACTTTCTGATGGTGTATAAAAATATACATTACTATGGTAAATGTGATGAAATCCCCTTTAAATCCTACCTTTAATTATATTTAGAACAACTATATTCGCATGTTTTTTGCGATCTTTATGTTTTATGGATTTGTAATTTTTTTGTTTATCAATGTAACATGGAATCTTACGTTTTTCGAGTAATTAAAGTATACATTTTAATAAATAGCTTAAAATTACACATAATGATTAAAAAAAAAATTCGGATTCGAGTTTTTTTCGTTTCTTTGCATTTTTTGAGAACATTTACCATAGTAATGTATATTTTTTTTAACACCATCAGAAAGAAGAGATTTCAACGAACAAAAAGCTCACCGACTTTTTTAAAAAAGCAGATATTTTGACGTGAGAATTTTCGATTAAAAATTAGGGTGCTTTTTAGATATTAAGTCAAAATAAGATGAAAAAATAAATATTTTAAATCAAAAAAATTACAGTGTGTTTGGGACATAAAAGGTAAGTTTTCACCAAATTTCGTAAAAAAAAAATTTTTTTGTAAAAGATAAAAATAAAAAACCAAAAACTTGGTTATTTGAATTTTTCACATAAATTTTGAGATTATGTGAAAAAAGTGTAAATACAAAAGTTGTAGATCTTTTAATTACCTACAACTTTGCCATTTAACATTTTTCCATAGAACCTGTAGTTTTGCCGGATATCAAGATAAATCGTTTTCTACCCTTAAAAACTCACCTCCTTCCACTTCCCGACCTCGGATCGCCCGTAAATTATTTTTCCTATCATTTTTGTTATATTCACTTCCTCTTCCAATAAGTTTCATCCTACTATTATTTTTTTTTGGTTTCAAAAATTATTGACCCTGGTCTAATGAAGCAATCTCCACACACTAATAAATGCAATAATTCAAAAAATAATTTCTTAGGAAAAATATACTTACAAGGATAATAAACTTTCTTCCCATTTTTGTAAATAAAAACTGTGATAAACTCCTTGTTATTTCTAAAATCTTCAATGTCAGTTATATGTCTAGTTAATAAAATCCATACCGCCCCAGATACATCAGGACTAATATTTAGAGAAAATTGGGGATTAGCGGCAACAGTGTAGAGATCTTTTACAGGGCCTCTACCAGCATTCCACATTCTGAAAAACAACAACAGAAAGTCATTAACATAACCAAATCTATGTCCGTAAGGTCTTGTCTGCATATTGATAGTTTTTCCCTACCTAATTATTAGTTAAGTACAATGTAAAAAAATACTTACTGATGTATACAATAAGTATATTTAAATATTTCTGGATTCCAATTCATATAAAACACATCAAAAAACTTTAGTAAACTATCATAATCAATCCAAAATACCCCGTTGTCAAATTGTGCGGCGCTGTGAGGATCGTAATTTAGGCTACTTTGCATGTCTGAAGTCCAATGTTGAATATCTAATTCGGAGTAGTTGCCTCGCCATCTAAGATGCGACCATGGATTTTTTAGTTTTAAAAGTCGAATCTATAAGAAAAATAAATGCAGCGTTAGTTTCCATAAATTAAAACAGCAAACACTAAATACTAATTCTTTAGCTCAAAAACCATACTTGCTACCACTTTCGGTAAAAAATAGTATATTAAAGTACAGGTTTCATAAGAAGTGGTCTATTTTAAAAAACGAGCCACAAAGTGGCGAGTTTTTTTATTGACACGTGCGCTAAAACGCCTTATGAAACATGTGCTTTATACATTTTTTTCTATTTCACCTTTTATAAACAAGAAAAATACATTTTAAAAAGAAAATAATTCCTTCAAATTTTGTAAACTTTTATGTCTAAATTTTATGTTGGTAATACTATTTTTTTATCATAGTGGCCTCTGGGCAACAAAAATTATTTTGCAAACTGTCATTTTTTGATTTATTGACCCATTTTCACCACAAGATTCTAAAGTTATTTTAGCGATATAAGATTTGAAATTGGACGGAATACGTTGTGTGATCCTTGTACATTCGGTACATATACAGAGCGTTCGGAAATTCGGGAGATTTTGCTCCTTTTTTTCGAATTTCAAAAGACGTGATATTACGTCACGGCATTGCAATTTAGTATAGGGAAGATGGAAAATTCAAATAAAGTTGAAGTTAAAATCGACATTGGAAGGTTAGTAGATTAAATTTTGGATAGGATTTGGCAGAAAATGATAGCTTAAAGCATCTACAAAAGATTGATTTATAGATTATTGGAAATAAATGATTTATTAGACCTGACTTTTTTTCGGATGAAGCCTGGTTCCACCTCTCCGGTTATGTGAATTCTCAGAATAGACGCATGTGGAGTAGTGAAAATCCCCATTTTTTTGTAGAGTCCACATTGCACCCTCAAAAAATTGGTGTCTGGTTAGCTGTTTCCCGAAGAAGAATTGTTGGTCTTATTTAAGCATTGAAAATACTACTGGGTGCGTATATACGGGTATATTTCATGAAAAATGAACGCGACATGCGACATGCACATAAATAACACGGCGCGGCGGTGAAGTCTAAACAAACATCCGAGCAGCACAGGATCGATGACATCATCTGTTGAGTATTAATATTGTTTTGTTTTGAGTTTCGGCGTTTATTATTATATTTGTTGATATTAAGATAATATGGCCGGGAGAGAGAACAGTAGAAGTCTGAGAACAGTTAGTAGATAGTTATTAATGATACTTGTTCGGGCAATAATAGACTTTAATGAAAAACAGTTAACAATGGCAACGTTGCTTTGTCAAACGCGCCCACGCATACGCGCCCTTGGTGCAAGAGTGAGATGCAGCGATGTCGCCTGCCGCCTCGTCCTATTGAATGGATACCGCTGAAGAGAACACATCAAAATTCACATTTTATAACAATTACAAATACAGTCCACTTTAAATTAACAATAAATTACTACTTGCACTTAAGCAAAACGATAGTTTTATTACCATAGTTTCTTGGACCTTCCGAGCCAAATTATATTAAAAAATCGGTACAATCGAGTGAATACAATCGATAATAGTGAACGGTCGTTTAGCCAGCGGTATCCGCCATGACACAAGGGTGAGTTTCCTGAATTTACCAATTGTTTTCCATTGACCTGTTATATCCATTGACCAATTGTGTGTTTATTTAACTTGAACAAGTAAGATGATTGCCGAACTTACTACCTTAGTAAAGGAAAGGGGCATAATTAAGGGTTCTTTGACGCGACAAAAAAGTTTCTTTGACAGCATTGCTTCTGGATCGCTTGACAACATAGTTGCACGTGAACTAGAAGCACGGCTACATAAAATCGAACAGTTATTTGATAAATTTACAATAAAACAAGACGAAATAGAGCTATGCGATTTAGTTGACGATGAGTTAAATAAACAATTAAAAGAGAGGAATGATTTTGAAAAGTTATATTTTGCGTTAATAGGCAAAATTCGATCAAAAATCGAAAGTTTTTATAATGACTTCAATGCACAATACGCGCAAGCGCAGAATGACATTAAAAGCGTTCCATCGGCGCATGCGTCGAGAGATGACGTAATCTCTGGGGCGGTGCCACATGCTCGTCCACGAGGTGTTGAGCTTCCGGCGCTCAAGTTGCCTAATTTCAACGGCCAGTTTGACACTTGGGTGGAGTTTAGAGATGGCTTCAAGGCTCTTATACAAGACAATGCGGCGTTGTCAAACGTTCAGAAATTTTATTACCTACGATCTTGTTTGGGAAAAGATGCGTTGGCGCTTATTGAATCGATACAAGTGACTGATGCAAATTACGATATCGCTTGGGATTTGTTACACGATAGATATGAGCAAAAAGCCTTGCTTATTCATAATCATATACGCGTTTTATTCGAATACTCTTCAATAGAATCTGAAAATCATACAAGTTTGCGAACTTTTTTCGACACAATAACAAAAAATTTAAGAGCTTTAAAGGTGTTAGGAGAAGATGTTGATAAATGGGATAGGTTATTAATCTATTTATTTACAACGAAATTAGATAAGTCATCACGACGCGAATGGGAATTATTTAAGATAAGCAATGATTTACCTACAATGAGCGAGTTTAATACATTTTTAAAGCAACGATGTGAATTTTTAGAAAAAATCGAGGTATCAAATAAACCGCGAGAAGTGCACGATAGAGAATTTAAAAAACCTCAGGCATATAAAGCTCAAAAAAGTGGTTCCTATTTTAACACAACAACGGGTATTAGTTGTTATTTTTGTAAAGAAAAGCATTCAATTTTTCAATGTGAAAAGTTTTTAAAGTTTTCGCCCTCTGATAGGTGTTATGAAATAAGAAAAGCAAAATTATGTAAAAATTGTCTAAGACCAGGACATGACGTAAAAGAATGTATGCATTCGGGCTGCAGAAAGTGCAATAAACGCCACAATACATTATTGCACGTAGAGTTTTTTAAACAAAGAGATAACAGGGATACTAGCAACGATGCCAGATTTAAAGAAAATTCGGGAAACAATAAAGGCAATCGAGAGGACTTAATAAGTAAACAAAATGCAAATAAAGCTGCGACTTTTCATGCATGTTCAAGCGAGAATACTATTGTCAATGACCAAGTGCTATTGTCAACCGCTATAGTTTATGTGGAAGATAATCAAGGGAAACAATACGAGTGTAGGGCGCTTCTAGACAGTGGCTCACAGAGCAATTTTATAACCGAGCGATTGAGTAAAAAATTAAATCTAGCGATGGAAAAGGTTAACTATAAAATAGTAGGAGTTGGTGACTCCATTTCAAATTTAAACTATCGAGCGAAGATAAATATTTTATCTTGTACTAGCGATTACAAAACGACAATCGAGTGTCTAGTGTTAAAACGTATTACCGACAAGTTGCCTACAGTAACCTTTAATAAAAACAATTTGAAAATACCAAGTCACGTATGTTTGGCAGATTGCAATTTTAATAAAGCTAGCGATATTGATCTATTAATAGGGTGTGCCCTATTTTGGGAAATCTTGCAAGGGGGTAAGATTCAAGTAGAAAATTCTAAGATATATTTACAACAGACTTTGTTAGGTTGGGTTGTAGGTGGCGTTACGTCAGCGGACGATAAAACGTCAGGAACTTCTATTAGTTGTTTTTCAAGCGAGTTAAAGGACGAAAATACTATTGATACACTTTTACCTAAATTTTGGGAAATCGAGGATATTTATGGTAAATCAAGTTCAAGGTCAAATTATTCCGAGGAGGAAATCTATTGCGAAGATAATTTTGAAAAAACAATTGAACAAAGTAGCGATGGCAAATTCATTGTGTCAATACCTTACAAGGATAATTTGCGCGACTTAGGAGATTCAAAGGGTCAAGCACTTAAGAGATATTTTTTACAGGAACAAAGACTTTCAAAAAATGCTTATTTAAAAAGTGAGTATGATAAGTTTATGTTAGAATATTTAGAACTAGGGCATATGACCGAGGTTAGCGAACAAGAAGAAAATAAAATGACCTACTATATGCCACATCACGCGGTGGTTAAAGATGATAGTAAAACCACAAAGGTTAGGGTAGTCTTCGATGCTTCAATGAAAACAGAATCGGGATTATCACTCAATGAGGTTCAATGTGTAGGTCCGACAATACAGGACGATCTTTTTTCTATAGTTCTGCGTTTTCGTAAGCACGAATACGTAATGACCGCGGACGTATCAAAAATGTATAGAATGATTTTAGTAAAACCGGAGCAGCGCAGTTTACAACGTATATTTTGGAGAAAGGATCCCTCTTATGATTTAAAGCGCTATGAGTTAAATACTGTTACTTACGGTACCGCATCGGCTCCATATCTAGCGGTACGATGTTTAAACAAGTTAGCGGACGATTTCGAAACCACTTACCCTAAAGCAAGTGAATCTATAAAGAAATCTTTCTATGTTGACGACTTTTTAGAAGGCGCTAACAGTGAAAGTGAAATTTTGACATTACAATCACAAGTAACAAATATTTTATCTAGTGCTGGGTTTCAATTAAGAAAATGGTTATGCAATAAAAAAGACCTATTAACACAATTTCAAGTAGATAAGAATATAGATTCAAGTATTTTAAATATTGGCGACAATGAGACCAGCAAGACATTAGGTATTCTTTGGGACTCAAATTCTGATACAATTCAATATTCGGTGCCTAACTTTAAAAATCCTGAAATAATCACTAAGCGAACTATTTTATCTTCAATTTCACAAATTTACGATCCTTTACATCTTTTAGGTCCTATCATAATAGTAGCCAAGTTAATAATGCAATTGTTATGGCAAGGTAATTTCGGTTGGGACGAAGAGCTCCCTAGGGAACTGCTAAATAAATGGTTAATGTTTAAAAATAGTTTACCAAAAATCAATAATTTTAAAATACCAAGAATAGTTATAACTCCAAATTACGTCAATATAGAACTTCATGGTTTTGGAGATGCTAGTCAAAGGGCGTATGGCTGCTGCCTATACATAAGATGCCAAAATTCAAGTGGTCAATACTTTACACAACTCTTATGTGCAAAATCGAGAGTAGCACCAATTAAAAAGTTAGTTACTTTACCGCGTTTAGAACTATGCGCTTCAGTATTATTGGCTCAATTGGCACAAAAAGCAATAGATTCACTACAGATAAATTTCAATAAGTGTTATTTTTACTCGGACTCTCAGATAGCCCTATCGTGGATACGAGGGCCGGCTAGTAAGTGGAAACTTTTTGTAGCAAATCGTGTAAGCGAGATACAACAATTGACAAACATAAAGGATTGGTATCATGTGTCTACAGATCATAATCCTGCAGATTTAGTGTCTAGGGGGTTAACGGTTAATGAAATGACAGAGTCTAAATTCTGGTGGAACGGGCCTGAATGGCTAAATAAGGATAACTTAGAATTCGACAGATATATTAATAAAGAAACTTTAGCTATCAATAACTTACCAGAACAAAAAGTAGTCGTTCATACTGCGGTTATTAATAATTTTGATATTTTCTCGCGCTTTTCTAGTCTAAGTAAACTAAAGCGTGTGTTTGCTTATTGTTTAAGATTCGTTCGAAATTGTCAAAATATCAAGAGTAGACGGACAGGATTATTACCTTGTTACGAATTAACCGAGTCAATTGAAAGGCTAGTTAGTCTAGCACAACAAGAGTTATTTCCAGTAGATTTTAAGTTGTTACGTGAGGGTATAAATTTAAAAGGAAAAAGTAATTTACTTTCTTTAAACCCTAAATTCGAGAATGGACTTATTCGTGTCGGAGGTCGTTTACAAAATTCTAATCACGAGTATGATAAAAAGTACCCTATCATTTTATCGTCTAAGCATATTCTGACAGAATTAATTTTAATTGATGAGCATAAAAGACTTATGCACTGTGGTCCGACAATGTTACTAGCTTCAATTCGAGAAAGATTTTGGCCGGTATCAGGAAGAAATATTTGCAAGAAAATTATAAGAAAATGCGTTACTTGTTTCAAGGTTAAGCCTACTTCTAGTACGTATATCATGGGTAACTTACCTGATACTCGCGTCACTCCATACTTACCATTTATCAATACAGGCTGCGATTTTGCAGGTCCGTTTCTATTGAAAGACAGACTTACTAGAGGCGCAAAGTTAACAAAATGTTATGTATGTATATTTATTTGTCTATCAAGCAAGGCTATACACCTTGAAGTCATGTCTGATCTTACAACCAAGTGTTTTATGGCAGCCTTCAGACGTTTTGTGGGCAGACGTGGTAAGCCACATAGCGTATTTTCCGATAATGGGAAAACATTTGTTTGTGCAGACAAAGAATTACAAAGACTTCACGAATTTTTACTAGAGCAAGCGAAGTCAGAGCAATTTAAGCATTATTATACGGAACAGAATATAACTTGGCATTTCATTCCCTCACGTGCGCCAAATTTTGGGGGAATATGGGAAGCAGGGGTAAAAAGCTTTAAATTTCATTTTAAAAGAGTTGTGGGTGCGGCACATCTACATTTTGAAGATTTCAATACAATACTGGTTCAAGTTGAGTCTATACTCAATTCACGTCCATTGTGTCCCCTATCGCCCGCTCCTGATCAATTAAATCCTTTAACACCCGCTCACTTCTTAATTGGAAGAAGCATAACTGCACTACCTGATCATGATGTCACTGCAGTAAAAGAAAACCGTCTCAAACGCTTCGAGAGATTGCAGCAAATCATCCAGCACTTTTGGTCTAGATGGAAAAAAGAATACCTAGGTGAATTGCAAGTTAGAAACAAATGGAAACAGCAACCAGAGACGCAGTTCAAAGTTGGTTCCGTGGTTCTTTTGGCAGGAGACAATTCCCTACCGTTAAAATGGCCTATGGCAATAATTGAGGCTGTTCATCCCGGAAGTGACGATGTTGTCCGAGTGGTGACTTTACGTTTTAACAATAAACTTTACAAAAGGCCCGTTACAAAAATTTGTACCCTTCCGATAGACTATTAAAGGTAAACTAGAACTATTAGTTGAAAGTGCCGTCACGTTTCAAGGCGGCCGGTATGTTCGGGCAATAATAGACTTTAATGAAAAACAGTTAACAATGGCAACGTTGCTTTGTCAAACGCGCCCACGCATACGCGCCCTTGGTGCAAGAGTGAGATGCAGCGATGTCGCCTGCCGCCTCGTCCTATTGAATGGATACCGCTGAAGAGAACACATCAAAATTCACATTTTATAACAATTACAAATACAGTCCACTTTAAATTAACAATAAATTACTACTTGCACTTAAGCAAAACGATAGTTTTATTACCAATACTAGTTCGATGAACACTAATGAAACGTGTGCAATGTTAAACCACGAGGCGTCAGCCGAGTGGTTTAATTGCACAAGTTTTATGAACAAAGTTCATATCGAACGTGTATCATTCAAAATTTAATCTACAACAGTGCAAATAGATTTTATTCGTCTAAATTTCATTGATATCAGATAACGTTTTCGTAATTTTTAAAATTTTCAGGTGTCCATATTAGTCGATATCATGATAACCGCATTTTTGATTGTTTCAATTTCGATAAAATTGGAAAAAAATAAACAGTGAATGTCGCTGAAACAAAGCGAAATAGCGCGGCGGTCTTGGCGTATTACACAGAAAGTCGGGGGAGAATGGATATACCAATCCAAAACATTTCATAGCCACTTAAGATTTAGACATTTCATGAACAAAGAGTACAAGGACCAGCAGTTAAATGGCTGTGTATAGCTAAAGAAATAATTTTGTCGCTATTTTTGAAAAGGTGGTTTTGAGCTCTCTTCAATACCTATGTACTAATATACAGATTATCCTATATTTTTTATTTTAACAAACCAGTCAAATTTACACATTTCTAAGTATAATTTACACATTTCTTAGTATAATAATTTAATTATTATTTCAAACTAAATCGGAGCATCCATGCCGTCATAATAACGCGTGATAGCGGCACGTTACATACTCACAGATAGGAGTAATCTGTGCTGTGACATAATGGTTTCCTTCTCGCCACTGTATGTGGTAGGTATTTTCAATACGCCAATGATACTTGCGTAAGATGCAAGATCTGTGAATTTTTTTCCATGACACAGTTACAGCACAGCGGTATAAAGACAATATTTTGAATCCATTTGTGGAGCAATTACTTGACGACAAACTACGTTTTGGATATCTTCAACAGGACGGTGCAACCGTCCATACAGCCGCCGAAGCTATTAACTACTTACGCAATTTTTTTGACGACAGATTGATCAGTTTTCGATCAGACATTGAATTCCCACCTAGATCACCTTGTTTAACGGTTATGGATTACTTCGTTTTTCCTCATTTAAAGAACACTATTTTTAAAACATCCGTTGCAAATTTAGAACAATTACAAGAAAGGATTATCCAAGAATGTGGTAACATTTCTTCAGAGATGCTGGTCGACACTTTCGAAAATATGAAGCGATGTGTAAATTTATGCTTGGAGCATGCCAATTTCAGTAATTTACGTAATTATTTTTCTTTTTCTTTCTGTATATTCTTACTTCGTTGATTTTGTAAACAACAAAAATAAATTTGCATTTGTCTACTTATTTTATTACTCATTAGTTTGGCATATCATGTCATAATATGAATTTGACAAAATTTTAACCTAGATTTGGTTAGATATATCGTTCCCATATCATTGTGATCTAAACCAAGCCCTACGTTTTTTAATTCAAGCCCTCTTTGATGCATGCATTATAGGCCGAAAGCGCTAGGCAATAGTAATAAAAATTACGCTAAATAAAAAAACTTTTTAATTTGTAAAAAATATGGTGTTTTGATCTAAAAATCCATGATCAAAATGTCAATTTTCTATAGAAGATGTAGAAACATTATTTTTCCTTACCCCATTAACAGTTTTGACATCCATAACGGCATATGCGTGTGTGGCAACTAACCCACTTCTTTCGGCTTCCAAATCGGTTAATTCCCCTGTTGCCACAGATACCAAAACATCTCCTTTTGCTATCCTCGACTCTAAAGTTGCAAATAAAGAATCTTTATTAAAATCCGGTTCAGTAGGACGAATGCCGGCTCTTTCTGGAATCCAACCTGTTAGGGCATGTAGATCGATGTTCTAAAAATTATAAGAATTTGAAAGTATCTGTTTGTTTAGGCTGTATGAAGCGGAAGTGGGTATTTATAGTTATAGGTAATTTTTTTAACCAGCAACAATATCAGCTCTTTTCAGCAAATTTTTATTACAGAAAATCTTATCAGACCATGCCGAAAATTGATCACGAATGTTCGGTAAAAAGCAATAATTTCTTGTTTATATTCTTTAAAAAAAAGTGTTTAAAATAAGAAACCTATAAGTGGACCTTGCAATTGACCTGTCGGAGAATTGTTTTTGTTAGGAATGTAACAATAAGTAAAAATTTTAAAGATATCTTTTATGAAAATAAAAATTAAAAATATTAAGTGGTTACCAGGCTTCAAGTTCGAAAATTCCCTTAAAAAAAATACTTTGTTTCCTTTCTTTCGTTCCCTCGTCCTGTAAAATACAATTTTCCATTCTTGAAACGTAAATAATTACACCGGCCTGCATTTTTTAACACTTTGAAAGTTGATTTTAAAATTTTAACTGTTTTCTAGTAATTGGGTAGCGCTGATTTCAAATATGCTTTCAGTTTTTTTATATCACGTAAGGTTATTTTTCAAACCGGTAAAATCCAAAAATATAGAAAAAACACGATTTATTTCATTTATAAGGTAGTTTTTTTAATATATTAAGGAAAAAAATACAAAAATATACAAAATATACACATATAAACTATTATAAATGGTTATTTATTCGTTACGCTTCTTCAAAAAATGTTGTTATTGTTAATGTGTTAGATGCAGCGTCTGATGTTGGCGGCAGAAATGCTAAGGAGAAGTTTGAATTTAGGCTCTGACGCGCTGCATTATTGTGGAATTTTACGAACCGGAGATGATCTAATGTTTTTATTTATTTACCGGCTTCATATAAAAATAAAAGAAATTCTTCTTCTACAGAAATTAGATCACTTTTATTGGCATTTGGTGTTAAAAAAATTGCTACTTTCGTTTGTAATTCCGGATTTTTTTCTAAAAGCCTATAGGTTGACAATTTTCCTTTTTTAATAAATTGCTGATGTACTGTCACATCCAGAAATGGCATGGCAAAATAGGATAGAGGATGTAAGGACACCTATCTTGTTCTGCAGGGAACTTATGTTAGTGATTTTATTTGGTTTTGTGGTTTGGCCAGGTCTTAACATAAAGATGTTGTCCGTTTTTGTTTTAAATAATAGTAAAACCATCAAATCGGTGTCTTCTCCAACCAATGTTACACGAATTTCTGTTTTTTCTAATTCTCTAAGCGAAACGTAATTTTTTAAGAAATCCAAAACATAGCGATTATAAATGCCTAGTGCACGCCATTGGCTTTAATTTTAATGTCTAGATTTAAAAAAAAAATCAACCATATTCGAGATAATGGGCCAAAACTAAAAAAAATTACCTTTGGGGGTGGTTTTGGGGCGGTTTGCACCCTTGGAGGGGTGGGGACTTTTAGTATGTAAATCAGGACGACCAAAGTAAAACATTAACGAAAAAATCAGCTTTAGGTGATTTTGTTCCACGAGCACCATAGGAATGAAAATAACGGCCCTGGACTAATATTATTGTAAGGTTGTCCAGATGTATAGGATCAATAAAATTAAGAAAAAAAATGTTTAAGAGTTTTAAGCCAGTATTAGTCTGGTTGAAGTTGATGCGCGTACAACTCCTATATGGAGGGATACATAATTTAGTTCTTTGAAAGATGCTGCATATATAAAAATAGGGATGGGCGTAGACCACCGTTACCGAAATTTCCCGTATGTTATACCAAGACGATAAATAAAAATCAATTACTTGTTACCTACAATCATCAATAATTCCAACAGGCTGATCTTGGTTTATTATGGGTTCATTTAGAGATGATCTTATGTATTTACTGTTTCTTTCTCACAATATAATATGACCTTGGCATGTCTTCAACTTTTTCAATAATCTTTGCTGGTTCCCATGTTTCCCATGTCAACAGTGTTACAGTCATAGTAATATTTCTATTGTGCTCAACTTTTTCAATTCCAGGTCGGTATTAGTCGGTAACAACATATTGCTAGCAACTGGCAGTTTTGACCGAGGCGATCGACCTGTGAAACGTTGTGAGAAGGTGTATTTCGGTATTCGATTAAAGCCAGATCTAAATCCTTGCATTGTCTCAATAAATTCTTTGCGATCTATACTGCCCTCTTAGCCATTCCGTTAGAACGGGGGTAACGAGCAACAGTAAGTTCTTAGTAGGGCAGAAAATAATTTCATTTAACTGGTTTAGTACAACAGGTTATTATCTGCACACCACTGTCTTTACATTACTGTTGGCTAGTTGCTTTCGGTATTGTCACCTATTTCAAAGTTTTACTTAATTATATCTTGTATCCCTGGTAATGGCACAACGGCTGATTTGATTTAGCATTTGAAAATTATGAGATTACCGTACGCCGCGTTGGCATCAGTTAAAGACCCATACTTTCAAATTATCTCCAAAACGCATCATTTTATGAAAATTCTATAGGAGTCAAAAATAATCAAAAACAAATGATTACCTGAATAAATATAGTTTGGAAGTCACTGGCGCACGTACTAAAAAATAGGGGAGGTCAACGGGTACTTTATTTTGAATATGTGACATTTGTTTTCCTCAAAAGAGTAACTCTTTATGGTGAAGTAATGTACGAAATTTCAAATTTAGATCTTATTAATTACACGAATTATTAAAAAAATCAGTTGTTAATTTTTACTTTATATATCGAACATAAGGATCAAAAATGAAAAATTACATTATAAAAGTCATATTATTTTTGCTATAAGAATATATAGTTAATTGATTGACCTCCTCTTTCCAGACACCCGCCTGTATGCAATGACATCGTTATTTTCTTTTCAAAATTCTTCTTTTGACGCATAAGTTAATGTCTCAACTTTGGGAATTATATTATGATAAACACAAGAAGCAAGACCTAAAATAGGCATACAGTCACCCTCAACTACAACAAAATCAATCCTACACTTATTATAATTATGTAGACAATCAAAAGTTTCCATACCTAAAGGTTTTATTTTAAACCAACCATATGATTTCAAAACAAATTTTGATTTCTTTATTGAAACATTTGGATCTAAATTGTTAAGTCCATTTTTAGACAATACATTGATTTGATTGTTTTGAGTCAATTTTAAACTTCACGCGTTTATGTCCAATGTTTATGTTTTCTCCCCACTTATTATTGGTATTAAAAGCATTTACTGTTGTAATGCTGCACACTAAATAGACCTCCTCATCATCACTTGTGACTTCATGTCGATTTACTTCCACTTCACTTCGACATACTTTCGCAAAATGGCCATACTTCTTACAAATATGGCATTTTTTCCATAAGCTGGACATTGTCTTGGCCCATGATGAGTTCCGCAGCTTTAACAGTAAGGCGGGTGACACACTGGAGAAATAAGTTTCATGAAACTTGTTGCTGAAACAAGTTACGTCAAACTTTTTTTTATGTCAATGTGAAATTTGTATGCGAAACAATTTCGGGTCGCCTGTTTCACAAACACCAGTGTGTTCCGTCTCATTAAAATATATGAGTTGTGTGATACTGAAACAAGTTTCCTGTTTCTTGCAACGAATTTCACGAAACTTATTTCTCCAGTTTTTCTCCAAGCTAGTATTTTTAAATTTTGTATTACCTCTTTGTTTGTTCTTTGTCCTCTATTTTAAAAGTATCATTACCCTACACCGCCCTTATTTGTATTTGATTCACTTCGCTGCTTTTACATGACTTAACTACTTTTTAAAAATCTAATTTGTCAGTTTGTAATAATATTTCTTGGAGACTTTTACTTCTGATGCCCAGCACTATTCGGTCACGAATAATACCTTGAACTTCTGCGAATTCGCAACTTTTTGCAAGTTTTTACAAATTAGTTATAAAATTATCAAATGTTTCTCCGTCCTCAGTTTGCGCGAATAAAATATGAACCTTTCGTATATAACATTATTCTTTGGTGTCACAAATTTTTCTATTTCTGATCAAACTTTTACATAATCTCTTTTAGTATCTGTTAATTTTAATGTGTTAAATATTTCTATACCTTCCTTTCCTATTAAATTGAGAAGGATAGCCACTTTTATTTTATCTTCTTTTTCATGTTTTCTACTTGGTACCATGCAGACTTACAAATTTTGTATAAATCTTCTAAAACTTTCAGCTAAGTTATCTTCAAATAACGGTGGCGACAGTCTAGTCTCCATTTTCTTGCACTAAAGCATCTTTTAGAAATTTCCACAGAACTGCGCTACTTATATAATATTTATTATTATTATGGGTGTTTATAATTAGTATTTATTAATCAAGAGATTCGAACATCAACAATAACTTAAACGACTTATTTTATAATGATGGGAACTGTCAACAGTTCGTTGTTACACCTGACATCCAGTGTTGTCAATGTATCTTTACTATATAACCAATGTCGCCAACATGAACAATATCATATGACATTCGCTATATCGAGGAACTGTTATAGGTCATTATTCGCATTTGGTGTCGCAATTGTTCGCATCTGGTGTCGGGGCTCGTTTCACCCCATTTCGGGGGAGTTTTACCACATTTTGGAGTTGTTTAACCCACACACCATGGATGCTCTTGGTTATATACATTGGATCTGAGAACAAAAATTATACGTGGCATGTAACCATTTCTTGTATCACCATACCTCAAGGGTGAAATTTTGTGAATACATTAACTGAATCAGCGTCAGTAGTTTTGGACTAGGTTCTTTTTGGGATAAGTGTACTTTTGTTAGTTATTTTTGTTGTAGATTATTATGTGAAAAACTAAAACTGTCGGTATTAGTCACAAGATTTGAAAAATGTACATTCAACGTCCACAACAGCCATTAACTTAATGTTTCGGCAAGCATAATTCGATGGCGAGTCATTCGGCAAATATTCTTTGAAGATAATCTAAATGGAGCTTTATATCTCAATTTTTTTCGGGAAGACCTTATTCCAGCTTTGGCTGCTTCAATTCCTCATGCAAAAATGCGCATAATCATGATAAACGAATATGGTTTCAGCAAGATGGTGCACCGCCATATTGCTCGCAAATTGTTCCATAATATTTGAATAGTTTTTTTTCTAACCAGTGCATAGGGAAAAAGGTGGCCGGCAAATCCCCTTGCTTATTTTTTTTTAAGGCCACCTTACAAAAAAAATTATACGTGACAAAACTAGAAAACTTAGATAAACTAGGCAATGAATAAATAACACACGAAATCCGACATATAACTCTATAAATGGTAACTACATAATGTTACAAATAAAGGTTATTTTAGGTTAAGGGTGTGCAACATTTTTAACAGAATTATTTAAGAAATCTCATTTTTTAGAATTTTTCTCGCTTATTAGGTCACAGAGATTCAAAAGTAAATAGTAGGGTAAATTCCATACCTTATACCTTGAAAAAAATTCCATTTCTTAATGAAGGATAAAATTCACGAAAATGCAACAAAAAAACTGACAATCTAAAAAAAGGTACCATTTTTTCAAGGATTAGATGGATTCTTTGGTTACCGATTTTATTTCAGTTAGGACTCACCCTGTACAAAAAATGATCACACTTTGTGTCAAACAACAAACAATATTTCTGTAGATCGATAATTAACTTAAAAGACAAAACTGCTAAAAACCAAAAGTGCATGTTTATCCGAAAGAAAATTTTATATGTGAAGGTATTTTTTAAAAATTATTATTAATAATAATGACAATGAAAAGATTGACTGTGACTCAATTTTTCTAATATTCATAATTTGTTTGCGAGGTATGCCAGAATATTCTGTACCTTTTTTCTCTTACTTACGCTGTTGCTTCCAGGAAAATCATAACCACCCATAACTTTCATATACGCCTTTTCCAAAAGCGATATCCAGAATTCGTTTTTGTTAGCTGAATAAGAACAAAGAAGTCTTCCATGTCTGTCTATAGGCAGATGATCGTCTATGATCACTTTTCTTGGTATACCGTTAATATGAAGTTTTATCATGTATTTTCCTGAAAAAAAATATCATATTATTGAATTGTTCGGTTTCAATTGTTACTTTTGAAACTTACGAATAAAACAGTATTGAGTAAAGGGCTAAATACCCATACATATTTTAAATAGATACAACCAGAATGCGAGTTCTTACGAAATTGTCTACGTCTTTCTAGCTCAAATATGAAAAAAATCAGCTGCAAAATACGTGTTTCAGTATTTAGTATTTTATTTGTAACCCAAGTTTCATTAAAATTGGTGAAGAGCAGTTTTGTCGATCTATGAAAATGATTTAACAGCAAAAATAGCAAAATCAGTAAAAAGGTTCAAATAATCTAAAAGTATTATTGTAAACTAGGAGTTATAATTCAAGAGACTAAATTTTAAAACAATCTCCTGAATTAAGAAAACATATTTTAATAAATGGATACTTACCAAAAGGATTATAAAGTGGCCTTCGATCCTTTGATTGCGGATAAATGATAGCAGTGACTAATTTTTTTCCAAATTTAGCTTCATATTGAGCACTGACTGCCAAACTGGCCACAAAAGAACAGTCTGATATGACCGTCTGCTTGATGCTTAAATAGTTTGGACAATCTCCTTGGACTATGCACGGTTCTTGACACACTTCTTCTGGGCGAGCAAATTTATAGAATTCCCGTTTTTGTTTTGGTGCTAGGGCAAGGTTACCATCCCGGTCGGTAAATGGGATAGAATACTGAAATCTAAAAGGACACTCATTTACTAAATTAAACTTATTCTAAAACACTTGTGGATGGATAGCAACTATCTACTGCTGGTTGTTAAAAAATGAAAAAAATTCTCTCTCCGTATTTAAAAAAATACCACTTGTGCCAAAAGCAACGGGAAAGAATTATTTTAGATATAATATTATAGACATCGATCATACCTAATAAATATAAGAAATAACAAATAACGTCTTTGCCCCTGGCTGAGTCACAATATAGTGTCGATTGAATAACAACAGAAATATCAAAAACTATTAAAAGTACTATTTCTAGACCACTAACATTTCTTATAAATAATATTTTTAAAACCGGTATATATCCAGAAGCTTTCAAAATTGGTATAATAAAACCCATTTTTAAAAATGGAGATTCTAGTAAAACTAGTAGACCAATAACATTAATATATCGATATCGATAGCAAAAGTATTCGTAAAAATTTTAAAATTAATAATTGAAAATTATTTGGAAAAAATACATTTTATTTCTAATAAACAGTTTGAGTTTCAAAAAAATAAATCAACGCAAAACGCTATTTGCTATCTAACAGAACAAATATATGATGCACTAGATAATAAAAACCTTGTATTAGTATTTTTCTAGATTTAGCAAAAGCCTTTGATACAGTTAGCCATAATTTACTGTTAAAAAAGTTTGAAAATATTGGATTCAGAGGAAAGCAATTAGAATTAATTAAAAATTATCTGAAAAATAGACCAACTTATGTTCAAATAGATAAAAAAAAAAGCTAAGTATCCAAAAGTATTTAAGTATGGTGTTCCTCAAGAAACAATTTTAGGACCATTATTTTTTAATATTTATATTAACGACTTATCTTATCTTAATCTTAACATATACAGTGAGGACCTAAAGTCCGTCCCCCTCCCCCCTCTAACTTCTAAACCGATCGGTATATTTTAATGAAATTTTGAACGATAATATTTGAGCAAGTCTTGCACTTTTTGACATACCAATGACAGCTTTAAATGTCAAGATGACAGCTGGGTCCGCTTTTGGAATATTTTTTTAAATGGAACACCCTGTATATTTTTACATTTTTAAATTCCACATAAAATTATAATTATTTTTTATTAAATGCATTATTAGTCTATACTTCATAGTTTCCGAGATATTGACTCTCGAAAAGTGACATTTTTGAAATTTGACAGCTTATAACCTTCTAGCAGTACGTCTTAGAGCAAAACGGCTTATATGTCCCTATCTTCAATTTTTATTATCTTCCCAAAAAAATCAACTTCCAGTTAAACCGGAACAACTATATTTCCTGCTTTCCAGTTACATCCGGTTTAACCGGAAGTTGATTATTTTGGGAAGATAATAAAAATTGAAGATAGGGACATGTAAGCCGTTTTGCTCTAAGACGTACTGTTAGAAGGTTATAAGCTGTCAAATTTCAAAAATGTCACTTTTCGAGAGTCAATATCTCGGAAACTATGAAGTATAGACTAATAATGCATTTAATAAAAAATAATTATAATTTTATGTGGAATTTAAAAATGTAAAAATATACAGGGTGTTCCATTTAAAAAAATATTCCAAAAGCGGACCCAGCTGTCATCTTGACATTTAAAGCTGTCATTGGTATGTCAAAAAGTGCAAGACTTGCTAAAATATTATCGTTCAAAATTTCATTAAAATATACCGAACGGTTTAGAAGTTAGAGGGGGGGACGGACTTTAGGTCCTCACTGTATAAAACAAAGTCGCTGTCGCTGTCTGTGTGCGTAAATCTTTAAAACTACGCAACGGATTTTGAAGCGGTTTTTTTTAATAGATAGAGTAATTCAAGAGGAAGGTTTTTATGTATAACTAGCGACCCGCCCCGGCTTCGCACTGGTGCAATTTCAGAAAGTGGCATGCCGGGTACTAATATATTGGGTTTGTTCGGGTTTGTATTTATACCAGCGGGTTGCAACGCATGCCGGGTACACGCTAGTTTAGTATAAATTTTGATGGACTAATTCATAGTTTTGCCGTTTTTTATACCGATACAAATTGGGAAAACTTAAATAATAAAATTAAAAAAGATTTTAAAATTATAAAAAATTGGTTTGATAACAATTTGTTAAGAATTAATTTTAACATAACAAATTATATTTATTTTACTTTAAACCTAAATAACCTACCACGAAATATGAATAGTATTCAAATAAATGAAGACATTCAAATTTTTAAAGTTAATAAAATAAAATATTTAGGAATTATTTTTGATAGTAAAAATTAAATTGGAATATTCACTTAGAATATTTAATAAAAAATTAAGAAGTCTACTTCCGATTTTTAAAAACATTAAAAAAATTTTAATGGTAAGACATAAGGAAATATTATATTACGCGTTAGTTAAAACTCATTTACATTACAGAATTTTAGGTTGGGGAGGAATAAATAGAACTTTAGTTAAAAAATTAGAAATACTACAAAAAAGGTTTCTAAAAATTATATTCAATAAAGATTATCTTTATCCTTCAGAAGAATTATATTCAGAAACAAAAAAGTTGAACATAAGACAACTTTACATTATTTATAACATCTTATATTTAAAAATAAAAACCTTATACAATTTAAAACCCATAATCATAATTATACACGTCCTAAAAATGAAATAACCATAAAACCTAAAATAAATCTCCAACCGTCGCCAAATGGTATGGGTATTTTGCCAAATGAATGCGGCGGCAAAACAGACATGGCCAGCTTGCTTGTATTTCTTTTTATTTAAAAATAATAAAGTACCAGATTATTAGGTAGGTATAGAAGTAATAAAGATACGTTTAAAAACATGGGAATTTGCTGGGTTTTTAAGAATAAATGTTGCCAACAAAATGGTCTAAAACGATAATTTTATAAAAAAATTACGCTTATTAACATAACGTTTTGAACGGGTTTGAATTTTGTAACTTGAAGCAAACAGATTTTAAAACATTGAGCGCGAAAATCAACTGAATACGCTGTGTAGATATTGTTCTCAAAAATGCAGGATGTTCCAAACGTGATTTTTTTACCCTGAAACGCAACGCGTCGTATTTTTTATGGTATTAAAGCCCCTATGAGTTCCTTTAAATAATACCGAAAATCTTTTTTGAAAAATGCGACGTTGTCGAGACGTTTGTATTGAAATGGCGAGCTTTTTATTAATACTTTCTTGCCAAATTTTGTATGGTAAAGGATATCATTGCATGCAGAATCACTAGACTTTTAGGAGAATTGGCATAAGTTATACAGAGTGTTCAAAGTTTTGATTCAAACTTAGATATTTACTGTCAATTTTTTTAAATAGAACATTAAATTTCATCTTTTTGTTGTCTTTTATTTGAAGCGATTTCTAAAGTAACCAATATTTTCTACCAATATATTTAAAAACAAGGCTTCCAAATTGTATTTATTTTGATCTAACATATATTTTAGTCGTGATAATGAATGATAATATTATAATTTGTTCATGTCTTTCTAGTATTAAAAGTGTTTCAAGGTCATCTATTAAAATACCTGTGCATATGAAGTCTTTTTTTGATACGACATGAACCTGTAGGAATCGTCATGGATTCTTGTAGATTTTCAGTATAGCTTGGACCTGCTGGAATCATCATCGTATCTTCTTCCACTGGTTGAAGCATTTGTTCCCACAAAGGGAGGGAGCCATCGAGATACTCTTGAAGGTTGTTTACAGCGTTAAAAGTCTCAGACGTTGTTGGTGATGGGTATGAAATGTAGTTGGTGATGGTATTCTGTCAAATAGAAACTCCATTTTTGGGGGTGGAATAACACCTTCAAAGTATATATCTCCTGGTTTAATTAATATATTTTGTAGAACATGAATGTTTGGTTTCGGCATTTAATGTAAATATGTCAATATAACTAACTCTATACAAGCTAGAGCGTCGAATGAATTTAGTTAAACTCCACCTGTATTTATATCCATTTTCAAAGTCGAAAAAATTCATTTAAACATGCAAACAAGAAATGTAGTTAAAAATTAAATTATGTTAATGCAGCTAAAAAATATGAAGATGTATACGACTAATATGTTCTAAATATTTATTCCTTCATATAATTAGTAACGTAGATCATCGCTTTAAAAACTTGTATCGAGCTTTCTTCTTTGTGTACGTATTCTTAAAGTAATTGATCTCGCGAGCGAAGACATGTTATCAGCTTATGACGCCCATAAACTCGGAAGACTGAAGATAATGAATGCAAAAGACATGCGATCTCGTTTTAGATTGCCATAAGCTGTATGTGTATAATATGCAATTCTAGGCGTGCGTGTTAAGCGGGATATGTGAAAATATTAGAAATAAATAGTGAGGTTTTATTTAAAGTAATACATTGTATAGTTAACTTTTACGTATTGGATTAAGTAATGTATAATATCTATTAGATATTCAAATTTATTTTATTACAAAACGGGCATTTTCGTTTGCTTGGGGCGGGTCTGTCAAAATGAGTGATCCGATCCGGTCTATTGTAGCGAATAAAGCAGGGTAGAGAAATTTGTAAACTGAAGTTATTTTAAATAACAGGTAATTTTCCCCATATATCTAGACGTTCATAGGAAGTTGCATGTTTTCTTAAATATTCCAAAGGTATCATTTTTAATTCATCACTGGAAAAGTCACCTAAATCTTTCTCTCCATTTATATGGGCCAATATAATATCCACAGAAGGACTGCAATTATTCATTTTTAAAATTTTTTTAGACGTGCGTATACTTCGTTGTTTCGAGCACAATTGATACTGGCTTGATAACTATTTATATTTATATAGTAAAAAACATAATAGATAGGTAGAAGGAGGATATATTATGTTCATATCCTTGCGATTTACGCTCGGTTTGGGTTGAAACTGTATATATCCCGTATATGTTCATACATGATTTGTATAGGTGAGATGTAGAATGGTAGGAGGATTAGTTGTGGTGATAGGATAATTAGGTGGTAGGAGGTAGGATTAGGTGGTAGGAGGATTGGGTGTGCTGGCAGGGGATGGCTGTATATCCATATCCATGGATGATCCATGGATGGTCTGGGACCGGCTACTATTCCCTACTATAAATACCCCAATGAGTCTTGACGAACCCCAAAAGCAGATACCATAGTTTAAAACTGACTGAACATGGGCAAAATAGTATATACGCATTCCATTAAGGGAAACTATATTCTTTAGCCTGCGAATTACAGCACAAGCACTATTCAGCTTTGAATTAAACTGATAAGTAAGCATGAATCCAGCGTAATATCCAAAAACTTTACCGTGTTTGTGACAGGAATGGATTTATGATTTAATTTTACTAGTAAGGACTCCCGTGTTTCTCTTTCAGAGAAAACTATAATACCCGTTTTTTCGGCATTCAGTCGTAAAGAGTTTTTGGCACACCACCTCTCAGCTGCAAGCAAGAAAGACCTATCAGAGAACGGTAACCCACTACCACAGATGTATCATCAGTAAACTTACAAACCAGCCCCCTGCCGAACGCAGCAAAAAGATCATTCACAAACAAAATAAAAAGTAGCGGACCCAAGATAGAACACTGAGGTACCCCTCAGGGGTATGTAAGTAAGTGCATGAATTAGAGTCATTTCGGTGGATCTGCACCGACGAAATCCAAATTGATTTTCATCAAGGATTTTATGTACATTTAAAAATTCTAGAATTCTATTATAAATTACCCTCTCGAAGACCTAATGCTCTATGCCGATGCAATTGAGTTTATTACATGCATTACGTTACATGCAATGATATCCTTTACAGAAATTTTATCAAGAAAGTTTTCAATAATAGTAAAAATTAGGGGTGGGCAAAAAAATCGATTGTTCCTATTAATTATTGACTAATCGAAATAATCAATTATTTTTTATAATTGAAAATCGATTGCATGCTTGCACCGATGAAATTCATAAATTCATAAAGTACCGCTATTTTTCATCCTTGACAACCATTTGATTAGGAAATGTTCTTTAAAATTATAGTCTATTTCAGAAAGGTGTAGAGTAATAAAATGGGAAATTCCGTGTCGGCCATAGGCGCAGGTAAACTTTGTGCATTAAATTATTTATGATAACTAACCAAAAATGTCAGAGAAAAAATAGTATTGTTTGTAAAATTAAAATTTCAAGTAATTGCGTAACAGGATTAGAAAAGGTATATTTTCTGGCCTGACGTATCAAAATCGAAATATTGTGTAGGGATTAGTTAATTAGTAGATTATAAAATTACGTTTTGCGTTTAACAGGTATCGAGTTTGGCTTGGCCTCATTGGCTGATCATATAAATAGGTGGTAATTTGGAATAAACTTCATATATCGTGTGTGTGTATGACCTTAATAAGTATATTTGCTGTTAAGCCGTATATAGTGTTCACAGTATTATAAGATTAGTAATCAAATGGCGACATTCACACCAAGAAAAAGATGTTCTAATAATTCTCCACTATCAGTAAGTGAAAAAGTTATTATTTTAAATGTACATGATTGCATAAAATACGATTACCCGACTTTTACTGTACAATAAACTGTCGACCGATGTTTCCGAATGACTGGAGTTGGAAAGTCCACCATTTTTAAATTATTGCGGGAGAGAAAGACAGCAGGTCAAGTAGAACCTCCCAAGAAAAGTCCAGGCAGACCAGTAAAAGAAATGATAACATATCTTCCAGCTGATTCAGTAGTAGTTATGGATAACGCAACCTTTCATTCACGACGCACAGAGAAGACTCCAACTTCATCTTGGAGAAAACAACAAATTATCGCCTGGTTAACCATCAAAAGTATTGAGTTTGAAGATAATTTGATAAAGAAGGAACTATTAGCTATAGCAAATTTATACAAACATCGTTTTATGAAATATGCCGTAGAAGATATAGCAGAAAAACATGGTGTAACTGTGCTGCGCATACCGCCATATCATTGCGAACTAAATCATATAGAACTTATATGGGCGCAAGTAAAAGAATTTGTAGCAAGACACAACATGACATTCAAAATGAAAGACGTTAAGGTGGGAGTATCAACATGCTTGCCAACCTATAACCTATTTCGCGTAGATTTATTTATGTTTTCTAGCTTTTATACAAAATTTAAAGAAAATCAGTATCGACTTGATATTCTATAGGTTATAATTGACATATTTAATAAATATCAAGGAATTTCATAACTTATTTTAGGAGAATTGTATCGCGAAAAATATCGGGTAAGATTTTTTTTTACATTATTATGTCATTGTCACTCATTGTTCTTTTACTATACAATTCTCCCAAAATTAGCAATGAAATAAATTGATATTTTTGTAATATATCAGATACTACCTAAATAATGTACCGACGATATTGATTTTCTTTAAATGTTAGTTATTAAAATAATAAACTCAGAAAATCAACGCGAAATAGGTTATAGGTTGGCAGTAGATTGAATGACGTTGAGAATTCAACCTTAAGCTACTATTTGAGCAAGCCATTAAGGAAGTGACACCAGAGAACTGGCGAAAAGCAGTCCATCATGTCATTAAAGAAGAGGAGAAAATGTGGGATCTTGACCACCTGATCGATCGGACCGTCGACCCGTTAATTATAACGTCAAGAGGAGATGACAGTTCCTCAGATGACGAAGAATATTATGATTTTTTATAATTTAATTTCTGTATAATGTATTTTTTGTATTTTGTATTTTTTTATAATGTTTAATAAAAAAAAAGTGTAGCTAATATACTATAGTTAAATTAAAAGAATTTCCGTTGCACGTCATACCTTCGAGTATCAGCAGTGTTGCCGGTTTGTAATTAAAATACCCCAGTAAGGAAATGCTTCGGCATTTTTCAATAAAGGTATACAACGTAATCAACAGAAATGTGTATGAATCTCTTTGTTGTTCTTAAAAGATCAGTTTGTATTCCTATTTAGAAAAGGATTTGCAGTTTTAGTTAAAAACGACTTAAATAAACTCACGAAAACACGAAATAAAAACAATAAACGTCAATCAAAATTCGCCAAGAAATAAACTGACATCACCGATGCGTTGACACTTCTGTTGCCAACTGTCAGCCCAAAAAATTCAAATGATATTAATTTTTAAAAGGTTAAATTTAAAAAAACATCCCGTTTAAGCGGCTTAGTATCAAAGAAGAATACATTAAGTTTCTTTTACATTCAATATCGCATGAAATTTATACATTTTTTGCCCAAATTTAATGTTCTTATGTTTCCTTACCGATTTTCAACTATCAGCTGATTGATGACGTGCAACGGAAATTCTTTTAATTTAAGTATATGTACATAATGCCTCATTTTTATTCTGTTAAAATAAAATTATTTCCTTTTTACGAATATCCTACCGGCACGCCTTTGTCTCACCATTTGTTTGGAATGGACAACAATAGGCAAAACCCATAAATTGACCCAAACCGGGGTGGAACTACCTGCACTTGATGAAAAGAAAGAATTTTGCAAGGAAATCAATGCCAAATTATGAAAGTGGCTTAAATATTCGTTGGGTCATTCTGTAGTCCTTTTGCATACCTAATGAGCTTTTATTACTCTACACCTTTCTGAAATAGACTTTTTTTTATAAGTTATAACAAAAATAATCCCTATACTGTTTTTGGTTATACAGAGTGTTTATTTGACTAGTTTAAAATTTCAAAAATATTCCGGATACAGCATGACTATGGAGGGCTTTAGGTTAGGAGTCCGATCGCAATACATTGGTTTCGGGCAAAGTTTTGGATCGGTAAAGCAGCTTTAAAATGGCCGTCAGGGGCGCATGTGTTCCTTTAAATCTGTAAAATGCATGGGTTCTTATGGGATAATCAACTGTTTTATTGAATTTAGTTAACTAAAACCCGCTACAGGCTGAGATATGTATATATTATATCTAATAAAGCTTATTTTATTAATTATTGGATAAAAATACCGCTGACGTCTATCAAAACCTGTAAAAAGTCAAACACTTGACGATCACTGCGCCGCGACCGGGAAACAGCGAACTAACTACTAAACAGGGACGTAAATTTAAAGAACAGCTATTTTCGATCGGACTCCTTCCTAAAGCCCTCCATAGGCATGACTAAAGGGCCCTTTGAAATGAACTATTTACAGCATTTTAAAAATTCGATTAATTATTTAAATTGATGCCCTTCACACAACCTTTTACATAGCAACTTGAGAAAATATGTTTATAATGAAATTTATATAGTATATTTTCCACTTACATTGATTACAATGAACAATGAATCCCAGATATTAAAAAAATAATTGATTTCGCAATAATAGAGCAAATGCGCCTCTTAAGCTAAGCTAGGAAAATATATTTTTTTTTTAAATTAAATCCTTTTAATCATATTTTGTCCCTTTAAAAACTTTTTTACTTCGAAATCGTAGCATGAATGGTTTCCGAGATATGGCAGCCTTAGATAAAATTATATAGCATTCAAAATGTAGAAACACACTATTGTTTTAGACTTAACTTAAAGCTGTTTTATAACACGAGGGCAAAAAAATTAAAATTTTAGACGATATTTCTGTTCTAAAATAAAATTAAAATAAGCATTTTAAAGTACGTACTCAACTTGTACTTCTATATTAACCAATCTAATATTTTCTTTAATTTTTTAAATGTTGGACTTACCTCTCGTTTAAATCGATGCTCATAAATGGTACAAAGTCTCTGCCATTTATTTTTGAGGTATGTAAAAGAACTGCCTTTTCCTGATCACTATAAACATCGTGACCAGAAACCTAAAAATCGCATTGGCTTATAATACGGAGTGTTTTATACCTATAATCGACGAATTACACTTATATTATTTACAATCAGTTACAATTTTAAACAAAATAATTACGTACATTTTAAATTTAAAAAAGCCTTAATTATTAATAATAATGTTATTGGTCCCGAATGTACATAACATTATCTTCTAATTAAATTGAACTTTGCCATATTTGGCATTTTGATTGTTTTATCCATCAATTGCAACCAAACGAATAATGTTTAGCATAATACAGGGTGTTCCATAATGACGTGCTAATATTTTAGGGTGTGATTTCTCAAGTCATTTTATGAAGAATAGTTCATATTATAAACATATGTCGTAAACGGCTTAAATTTTTTGCTGTGGTGTTGAATTTTTTCTTTTTAATGAGTTTTTTGTAATATCTCCGAAAGTACTTTAGATAATATTTTCAATTTTGGCATGTGCTAATAGGACATAAAACCACATGTTTTAGTTATAAAAGTTTTTTTTAAGTCCCACCAGTGGCGTCCCTGCAAACATGTCCTCTGACATTTTGTAGAAAAAAAATGGTACGCCACTGACATTTTTCCATGTGGATATTATTTTTGATAAGCCTGATCAATTCTACATAAAAATGGTCTCTTGCGTTTTTTTCCTCAGGCACACTGTTCTTAATTAAAATAATTAAATTAAATTAGCTTCATTTTGCAGTATTGACGAATAATTTTTGATCACATAAATCTAGCTATCCTGAAATGGTGACGTTCTTAAAAACATAATTAGCGCCTTAACGGCAGTCTTATCTGCATTTCCTCCAAGAAGAACTACCTGTCTTACTTGAAGATGTACCATATGCGCTAAGGAATCAAATGTGGTACATGCATGATGGAGCTCCTGCTCATTTCAGTGTAATCGTTCGCGACCATTTAGATGTAGTTTATCCGAATCGTTGGATGGGTCGCCGAGGAGCTCAACAATGGCCAGCAAGATCCCCTGATCTGAATAGTTTCGATTTTTTTATGGGTCATCTTAAAACTCTATTGTATAAAACTCCCATTAACACTTTAGAAAATTTAAGGGAGCGAATAATTGCCTTCTGTGAAACAATACGGAATTCGCCTGGAATATTTGAACGAGTGCCCTATTCTATGAAAATACGGGCGAAAGCATGCCTATTAAGTGAAGGTGTTCATTTCCAACAATTTTTATAAAACAAGATTTTGCATTATCAATGTTAATAATAATAAATAGTAAAGCTAATGTAATTTAATTATTTTAATTAAGAACGGTGTGCCTGAGGAGAAAAACTGAAAATACCATTTTTATGTAAAATTGACTAGGCTAATCAGAAATAATATCTACATGAAAAAATGTCAGTGGTGTACCACTTTTTTTCTAAAAAATATCAGAGGATATGCAGGGACAAAAAATAACTTTTATAACTAAAACATGTGGCCTACTGCACATGCCAAAATTGAAAATGTTATCTAAAGTAGGTACTTTCGGAGATATTACAAAAAACGCATTCAAAAAAGAAAAATGCAACACCCTGTAGCAAAAAATTTAGGCCGTTTAGGACATATGTTTATATGAACTTTTCTTCATAAAATGACTTGAGTAATCACACCCTAAAATATTAGCACGTCATTAAGGAACACCCTGTATAGCTTCAGTTAAAACTTACAAATATAAATAAACCAGCATGTTACCAACTGCTTCGCCGGTTCGCGCCCCGTCGACGTTGTCGTCAAGAAATATATTGTATATTATTATCTCTATGGTTTAAATGATTGGCAACACTGTCCGTCCAGCAGCTAAACTGAGTGAAGGGAAACGTCCACCATCATGTCAAGAAATATTTTACCGAATTATTATTTTATTCTATAACTCGTTTCAGGATTGAAAATTTACCAATTTTTGAGTTTTCCCTACTTTAAGGTTGTAACCTTGACCCCCCCCCCCCCTTACTAAATTTTAACCCTCAAAAGACATTGGACGTTTGAAAACATTTCCAGACAAACATTTCCTTTTATATTATAGATTTAATTAAGGTCAGTGCTTAATGTAAGAACTAGAATAACGCTATACAGGGTGTCCTGAAAGGTATGGTCATCAATAATTTGGGATTGAGTAGATTGATTAAAAATAAAGTCAGAATTTCATATAAAACTCTGTGTCCTACTGACTGTCTACTTACTACGAAGCTACAGCCCCCTCTGAAGATGGTTTTTTCTAAACATTTTCGAAACCTTTGTAGATACAAATTTAAAATTTAGATAATAATAATAATAATAATAAGTTTATTTAAAATTTAATAATATAGTAAATATGTTTATGTTGTCTTCGATAAACTTATTCTTCAATCCCCTGAAGCTGAGCTTGTTAGGGGCAAATCATATTTTTTGTTTTAGTATGTAAAATCATAAATCATAAACATGCATTAAAAATTAAGTTTTTTAAAGTAGAAATGTTAATTTATAGTATAAACGCAGCTTTTTTGAAGAAATATTTTACCTATAATAAAATTATATTAATTTATAATTTTTAAGTAAAAAATATTACTTATTATATAAAGTATTCAGAACAATATGAATTAGTTAAAGCATTTCAAAAATATGTTCTGTTTTTAATATCCATGTTTTTATTTCGACTTAAAATTTTTTTAATGAAATCAATTTTTTAATTTTTGATAAATAATCGTTTAAATAAAAACATAAATATTTGAAATTTTTTTGTTCTATGGACTTATTTATTTTAGGTTTTATGGTTATTTCATTTTTATGACGTGTATTATGATTATGGTTTTTAAATTGTATAAGGTTTTTATTTTTAAATATATATATATTAAGATGTTATAAAATGTAAAGTTGTCTTATGTTCAACTTTGGCAAAACAGCAAACTTTGTACGCTGGATAGAACTGTGGTTTTAAAAATATCGATGTTTAAGAAATGTGGTCAGAAATAGGGGAAAGTAAGGTAAAATTAGACATGACTCTTTTTACGCTAACATTTACACATTTTTATGTCAAATTAGAAAAAGCTGACATATTTAACGAATTATGTTATTAACTAGCTTTAACAAATCCTAAAATTTTATTCAATTTGATTTAATTTATTTGCCAATTGCCTGCTATTTTAAAATAAACTTTTAATTTTCCTTTTTGATTATTTGGGTATTATTTTGAGCATGTAGCATACAGATAATTGTAAAATTGAAACACTTTGCAAAACTTACATTTAAATCAAGTAGATATTTGCCATAAAAAATTAATGTTCCAATTATATGACTTTCCGTAGTTTGAAAGTTTCCTATCGATTTTATTATGCCGCATTTTAGTTTCTCTGAGTATGCAGTCACGGGTTATCCGTGGGAAATAATAATAAAGATATTTATTTGTGCAAAAATTTAAAATAAATTTAAAAAAATTATAAAATATAACAACTAAATATAATTATTGGTGATAGTAACATACGTCTCTATGCTCAGTGATTTCCAGATCGAGTACTACCTGATCGTAGAACTTTTGAACGTGCGGACCGTAATTTATGTGAAACAGGTAAGTATGTTTATTTTATCTAACAACTCATTTTACGAAATTTCTACACAAATTATTGATAAACGTTTTTATCAGTCTGGTACCAAAACCAGGTGGGGTAGGTCATCTAAGAGCTGCTCGTACTCTAGAAATTGAAGAAAATATTTTGGATTTGGTATCAGACGACCAAACGAATAGTGTTAAAAACTAGCAATACCACTTCATCTATAAAAATATTTAGTGCATGCGGTACTTCAGGAACAATTACCCCATCCTTACCATTTCCAAAATGTTCATGCTATGTTACTTGATGATTATCCTGTCCGATTAGAATAAGCTAATTGGTTCATGCAGAAGCAACGTGAAGATAATACGTTTGTAAGCAGAATATTTTTTAGTGATGAATCTGGTTTCTCTAGGGATATCAATTCCCATAATCTCCACTATTGGGCGGAGGAGATCCCTCATGTCATAAAACAAACCAAAAATCAACATCGATTTCGAGATGTTCCTTTAGAAGTGCGAAATAATATGGAGTTTATGCACGACGATGCTTCGGAACGTTTTAATAATCGGTTTCGAAATCAGTGGAAAGGTCAGGGTGGTCCACATTTTTAGCCCCCTCGCTTCCCAGACCTAAATCCTTTATATTTATTTTTTTAGGGTTATCTTAAAAGTCTCGTTTATTCAACTCCTGTGACAAAAAGAGAACAATTGTTAGATAGAATATTGTTTCACTCTGCTGCAATTAGAAATAATTCTGGGATGCTTTTTAAAGTTCAAAGAGCTTGCCTTACTAATTAAGAAAGTGTCTGGTTGAACGGGGTGTGCATATTGAACACATTATATAGCAGAAATCCTTTTTCATTTGTAAAGCCCTTTTAATTTAATGACTGTTAAAATTATTTAATAGATTTTTAAATTTTTAAATATTTTTATTATTATTTTTAAATATTTAAGTATGAAATTCAAGTAAAATATCAATAACCCATTACTAAGTATGTACATCTATCGTATTTTTCGGATGCAAAGTGATTTGTAACTAAATTTATCTAGAATCATGTCTTACCAACAGTATCTTCTTTCTTAAAATATGTCAGGTTTTTGACATAAAAAAGTAAAAATGTTGGCGTAAAATAAAGTTATGTCTATTTTTACCCCACTATTCCCTATATCTGGTCACATTTCTTAAATATTGACATTTTTAAGACCATAGTTTTATTCAGAGTATAAAGTTTCCAAAATATCTAAATTCTAAATTTGTATCTACAAAGATTTAGAAAAAAACATCTTCAGAGTACCCTCTTTAGGGGGTAGTAAGTGTAGGTACATAGGACACAATTTTATATGAGGTTCTTTCTTTATTTTTAACCAATCTACTTAATCCCAAATTATTGACTATACCTTTTAGGACACACTCTATAACGAAATAATAAATATTTCTGTTTAAAAAGGGCAACTGATGATCAAAACATAACATAGAATTATACTAAAGAACTGTCTACTAGTAGCAAATTTAAGGTTTATGTATAAAAGGGAGACACAATTTGCTGAAAGGATATTATTATGTTCCCGTTTGAGAAGGGTATGTAACAGAAGCGAGCGGTGATAAAAATAATTAATTTTGTAACATAATGGAATTTTTTGTAACCTATAGGAAATTTTTTCAAGATTTTAACTTTATGGTTAATTTTATATAAAACTAAAATTTGTGGCACATTTTCAGAGGTCAAGCAAGAGCATTTCAGATCTCATATGGAGGATTAGATTAAAATATTACTAATAATTTTATTCTAATCATATCAGGTAAGACAAAAAATAACCGACTCTAATAGCACAACAGCCTATATTCATCCGATTCTTTTTTTGAATAATTATTTGGTTGCTTGATAAATAATGAAAACAAATGGCACGATGAAATCGTTATAGCGAAGGGCTGCGGTTATTATGGTGGAACCAAAAACTTTAGAAATTCTTTTGTCTATCACTAGAAATAGGCGTAACAAGAAGTGTTCTATTTATAACTGAATTACTTTTACGTAAGTAAGTAAGTAAAATTAATTTATTGAAAATTTATTTTTAAAGGTTTTCTCGCTTGGAACTACCTGAATATATCTGGACTAGATATTATAACTTTGTGCATACATACCTGCAAATGGGCGCTAGTTCCCCGGTGTAAATGGGGCCTTTGTCGTAATGCTGTGGTTCGTTGAGCATGGATATTAAAATTATTTACTGGCGGCGTTGTGGGAATATTAACAGGTGATTCTGGCTCACTTGTTGTTAGATCCACGGAATCTTTTTTAATTCCTAAAATGTTAAATATTAGCTATTCATTTAACTTGTTAGGTAATGTACCTATAGTTTTGCTTGCAAGAGTATCCTTAACAAATCTTTATTTATTGCTACCGTTTTATATTTTTAGATTTTAGTGGCTATTTTAAACATAACTTGGCAAAAAATAAAAGCTATAAATATATATAAAGTGTGCCAAATTTACATGGAATTACTCCAATTTTATTTCATATCTTTAATAACGGGTATACTTCCAGAAAAAATTAAAATTGCTAAAGTAACACCTGTATTTAAAACTGATATAAGATTTATTGCCCAATGTCTGTTTTACCAATCTTTTCAAAAATATAAGAAAAATGCGACTTTCCAGAAAGCCAAAATTTACTTTTCGTTATTCAGTATGGCTTTCGCAGATCTAAGGATCAGAAATAGCTGTAGGAGGTAGCATAACAAATATTCAAGTTAATATTGAAAGCAGTAAAACATGATGTTTACTATCCTTAGATCTGTGTAAGGCTATTGACACCGTTAACCATGATATTTTAGTAAGAAAAATATATAGTATTGGGATATACAGTAATATACACACAAACTACTTCAACGTTTAAGTTATCGTAAACAATTCGTTCCAATTGTGGAAAAAAAGTTCGAGAAAAGAAATAATATGGGCAGTTCCACGAGGATTAAATTAGCCATTAACCCCCCTTAACATTTAATAATGAAAATATTCAATATTCGAAAACGACAAAATTTTTAGGATTAGTTTTAGACGAAAATTTAAATTGGAAATCTAGTATATTATAAACTCTGTTTTGCACAGAGCTAGATATTATATTCCTTTAAAATACTTAAAAAATATGTTTTTCAATAATATATTCAAAATAACAATACGTAGCTTCTGTATGGAGATCTGCCTGTTTATTAAAGTTAAAACCATTACAAAAATTGTAAAATAAAGTTATTACATGCATACACAAATTACCACATTTCGAACCAAATATTAATCTATATAGACCGAAGGGGTATTTACAGGTTCAAAACATTTATAAATTAAAAATTTTTATTCTAATTCACTCTATTATTTTGAAAAAAAAATTAAATAACACTTCAGTAGAATAAGACATACATGATCGGACGGAATAATAAGACATAACAACCTTCCAAAAATTATAAAAAAAATAAAAAAATTGGCAACTTTTAAAAAACAATTAAAGTTATGAATGTTTGAAGGTTGGAGACAATGATGTTTCTTGAATGATGAAAGAGTTTTGGACTTCCATTGTCTTTATTTGTTTTAAATCACAACGTTTCAACTGGTAAGTATCTCCAGTCCTATTCAGGTGAATACTAAATAAGTAAAGTAACTACAAGACTATTTATACTAGCTAGGTGCACTGAAACATAACTGAGGTGGGTGCAGTCATGCGTTCAGTTGGCACGCGATTTTATCCTAAGATTACATCTATCTAACAAAAGTTTCCAGATATTTCTTATGTCTAATGATGGTTTACCAAAGCAGCCTGGGTTCTGGTGAATTGCAGCAGCTTTCTTGAACTTTCTTTTCCTCCAGTGTGGCCAATCTTATATAGCTGAGACATTAAGACCACTAGAAACAAGGATTAAATAACACCGAAACAATACGTTACAAGGAGAGACCGACAAGTCAGGTGCAGCTGACCATGCCTGGAAACATGGTCACCATATCATGTGGTCAGAAACTGAAATCCTACATAAGGAACCACACTGGAGGAAAAGAAAGTTCAAGGAAGCTGCTGCTATTCACCAGAACACAGGCTGCTTGGGTAAACCATCATTAGACATAAGAAATATCTGGAAACCTTTGTTAGAGATGTAATCTTAGGAAAAGATCGCGTGCCAACTAAACGCATGACTGCACCCACCTCAGTTATGCTTCAGTGCACCTAGCTAGTATAAATAGTCCTGTAGTTACTTTACTTATTTAGTATTCACCTGAAGACGACTGGAGATACTTACCAGTTGAAACGTTGTGATTTAAAACAAATAAAGACAATGGAAGTCTAAAACTCTTTCATCATTCAATTAGTTATATTTTCTAAATTACATTATTTATAGTTACTATTTTCTTCTAATTGATTTTATTAATTAATTAAATCTGATTAATTTCCATTTTATAATGTTATTTTTTCAAATGGTTATTATTTTCTATATTATATTGTCATTTTCCATAAAATAAAGGCATTCTGAAAGTTAATTATCAAATACTACTGTGTAGGACGCACCAGCTGTATTACGGAAACAAAGCATTTAAACTTCAGTGACAGTAATTTTGGGCTTCAATGTTTTGATCGAGGTTTTGATGGAATAATTATTGTGTTTGTGTATTGTGTTCCAACGTTAATTTTAGGTATTTTTTGCTTCCAGAAGAAATTAAAAATGGTTAAAATAGGTAGATGGATTAAGTACTGTTAAAGTCACTACAAGCAGTAAAGTAAATAAGAGTGCAACTTTAGTCCCTAAAATAGGACCCTAGGTATTTTTTTACGCGGAAAATATCCCTTTGGCGGTTTAAATTTAACCGGATCCTTTCTACTTCCCATTTGAGAAAAATAAGCTAAAACTAAAATATATAGGCTTTGACATGCTTTTGTTTTCTTGCTTCCATGGTAACGAACTGGCAAATTAACCACTTGAGTTGATGGTGTATATATGAGTGTCAACATTAAATAAGTATAAACACACATTTCGTGGTTTATAAAAATGTTGTTTGAAAATAAGTTAGAAAACGGTTACATTGGAAATTAATTTCGATTGCGAAGTCAATTAAATTAAAGTTGAAATACTCGTACCTCAAGCAGTTGCTACTGTAGCTTAAATACAAATAAACGATTCTTGTTGTTAGAATATGTTGGTTCAAATAAGAACATGCTTAAAAAATGCTGTACAAAATCCTTTGACACAGTTGAGAGAAATCATGGCCAAAAAGTCAGAAACTAAGAATATTATTTATTCAAATTACCAGTTGAAATTTATTTTTAATATTTTAGTAGGTACTTAGTATGGAGAACTATAGGGTAGGAGGCCGATCGACAATGGCAGCATTTTCAAATTCTGTCCCGGTTTTTTGGTTAGTTCGCTATTGGCCGATAGATGGCTCTCGCGTCCGAAGTGGGCTGATGTTGTCTTCTTCTTCTTCGTTTTTAATATGGAAAACTAGATCCTCCATAGTTTTTAACTTTTACTTAAACCCTTTATTTTTCTGTGCTTTTACTTTTGACAATTGACATTTTATTTTTCGAAATAACAAATAACGTTTGAAGGCAAGACAAGACAAATAACGTTGTATTGCAATTAATTTCCATATTTATAATGAATAATGGTACAATTTATAAAAGTAGAGTTTGCTTTGTGTGGGGGTGGTAAGACAGGATCTTCTTCAGAGATGAAACGCAGCCAAATAAGTCTCTTTCTAGCTCCAAAGGTAAAACCCTCTAGCTAGAATGTTCCTGTATTTTAAAAACGAAGCATCGTTGGAACTTTATACAGGCCGAGTTTACTAATAAGTATAACAAAGTAAGTGTAAATTCATATAAAAGATCTTACTTGTTCCTTAAAGAACTAATTTAAATAAAAATAGTTATCGCGTCCATAAGAAACCATTTATTTGATAGCCCCAATGATCTGCTAGCTATAGATGCCGCACGCCATTCATAAACGCTATTTAAATCTGCTGCCAAAATCGTTTGTAGGAGAGAGGAGGTGAAGTCTTCCCCCCGGCCGGGAGTGGGGATTACGTTGCCGCCATTAGAATTTTACCTCGTTACTATGCGCTATCATATGGTCACAGCGGCGTCTCGTGTCAGGGTTCACAATAAAATATAATTATCCAATCTGAAATCAAATATTTTTTAACGTTTGTGAAAAAAGGGTTTGTAGAACAGTAAAGTTTAATGTATGAGAGAAAAAATGGTCCGCGGAGCAGTAAAATTTAATTTAAGTTAATAACTATTTATTGTAATAATTATTATAAGAGAAACTTTGGATAGCTATAATTATAACATTTGGTGAACTGAGCTGACCTAAAAATAATTACACTATGTATACTTAAAACACGGTTTTTACGGTTTTATTGAAATTTAAAAGAAAAGCAAAGTTCCTTTTACGTTAGGTACTTTTTAATAGCGAAAAAGCACAACAATATTTTTTTCTTCCCCCTAGCCGCGCTCAAGCAGGATGCCTCTTTTTATTTCCCATCATGCCTACGAACTATACGAAGTTGTTCGCAAAGTTCCTTTAACATAGCTAAGCAAAGATATTTACTTAGCTTAGCTGTTTAAAAGCAGCAAATGGAAAGTAAAGTCAAAATTTTGAATACTCTCGCAAGATGGAGGTAAAGTCAAGTGACACTCTTTCAATTTTGCTCTATTAAACTTTTATAAGTTGGCATGAATTCCAGGATTGGACTTGAAAATTTAACATGTGATACCTTCTAAAACAATTGATGCAATAGTCTCATCGGTTTTACCGCTTTAATATTTCCAAATAATAATAATAATTTATTTTGAAAGTTTTGTTCTATAAATATTATAATTTAAGGTAGGTAAAGTCGATTCAGCCAGTAAACCTGCAAGATGGCCGACCTGTCATATGACAAAAGTAATTGAAAATGCAAAAATCCATTTTATTTAGCTGGAATATGACTTTTGTCATATGACATGCCGGCCATCTTGCAGGTTTACTGGCTGAATCGACTTTACCTAATAATAAACATGAGTTTTTATATGGTTTAAAGATAAAGTGTCAAAATAGATTTAAAAACTATATTATATTACAATTACCTATTCAAACCTTGAAAATACTAAATTAACTGAAACGCAACTTTAAATAGGATTCTGTCACTCATATTTACAACAGAATTTTTTTTGTTTTATTTCTTCATATTATACCCAGAGAACTCAGAGCCAACTAATATTCTGTGATTATACCTATCTATAGGTAAAATACAATACCTACAGTTCAACATAAACTAATTGAATTCAGTCAGATATTACATTTTTACTGTCGAGGAAATCCCCATATATGACTTACATAAGGTACGTAGACCCAAAAGTGGTTTTTATGAAATTTGATGGTTATGATACAGTTACATTTTTAAATTTGTATGTGGGCTAACGTAAAGTTAAAAGCTTCAATTTAGCCAGGGATTTAATTTTTCTCTCAATGGAAACCCCAATTTAACAGTTTTTGACTTACGTAAGGTACGAAGACCCAAATACGGTTTTTATAGAATTTGTTGGTTATGATACAGTTACATTCCTAAACTTTTATGTGGGCTAACATAAAGTTAAAAGCTTCAATTTAGCCAGGGATTAATTTTTCTGTCAGTGAAAACTCTACTTTAACAGTTTTTGACTTATTACGTATAAGGTACGTATACCCAAAAGTGGTTTTTATGGAAATTCTTCTTTAAAATGCAATTTATTGATACGGTTATATTTCTAAACTTGTATGTCGGCTAACTTAATGTTAAAAAATTTAGAAATAAAACCAGCATATAATAATAATCATAGGTACCTAGGTAGGTATATATCTTTATTCTCAAGTAACTATAGTTTATTACAGGAATTAACTTACATATCCAAGTAAAGTATTTTTAACAAATAATAAGTAGGTTCAAGAATTAACAACTTATTAAAACAAACATTATCTAGGTACTAGATACCTACATAAATATCTAATTCAAAAAAGTTTTCTTTAAGAGACCTGATTTGAGTACAACTAATAAATTTCACAAAGTCATAGTCTCACACGAATATTTATTTTCCAAACAGGTTAGGTACATGTTTCGCTCGTAGGTACCTGAGCATCAGAACAAAATAAGCCTAACATTGGTCTGATGATGCTCAGGTATGAGCGAAACATGTAGGTAACCTGTTTGGAAAATAAATATTCGTGAGACTCTGACTGTAAATTATTATATTAATGTCCTATTCCATGAAACAAAATTATTATTTTTCCAAAATACGATATTTGTTGCCACATGCTTTTGAATAATGGGCTAAAAATAATAATATAGTGGCCGGCTAAAATTTGGCCGCATATGGAAAACTTACACAAGTATTTTGTCTGGTACCTACAACATATTATGAAATCCCATGCAAAATTGAAGAGTTAAAGGCACGAACCCACGAACGTCATAAATGACGTTTATGGTTAAAGGTGATCAAATAGTGGCTTCCTTGTTTATTTTAGACTAAGAGTGTATCTGAGTTGTTTAAAGAATTCAATAAGCCAAACCATTTGCAAAAGTTATACCTATACAGTCTATCCATAATGTTCCTTAAATAAATAATACGTTTAATAAAATAAAAATGTAAAGTTTTAATTATTTTTCCCCACCTACCCACGCCTATGAATAGTTAAACCTAACCTACAAATAACCCAACTTTTTATGTACTCACCTATGAATAGTAACTGCAGAATTATTATTATTATATTTCGCAGTCTTGCACACTTCAAACCTGTGACCCATATTAATTAGTCTTGAAAAAAATATCACAAAACACTAACAACACAGCAATTAATACACAAAACCGATAAACCGAAACAAATTTCAAACAACTTTCGAACGAAGAACGACCAAACTAAACCCTTAATTTCTCTGTGGACCATACGTCAAAGAAATTATGAATGAAAAAAGGCAGGCTCTCTTCTGACCAATAGGAACGCAACGTCTTCTGTGTTTGCCAAACTGCATAATTTTAAAGGGAAATGTCTATGGGTTTTTAGACAAAGATTTAAATTTACCACATAACGTCATATTTTTTTCTCTTCTGGAAGGTAAAACCTGTAGATTTATGGCTTTAGGGATGAATAATATGTAAAATTATTAAATAAGTGTTGTTATTATTACTTTTAAAATATTGTTATAGCCGTAATTTATATATTGGTACTCTAAGAGTGTTAATACCTACTTTTAAGAGGTACGTTTGGCAAACAAAGTGGAGGGGCGCAATTTGCCACAAAAGTTACTTCAGAATGGTATACGATTTTGGCAATAGGTTCGTTTGTTATTGCTTCATCTATAGCTAGCAGATCATTGGATAGCCCACTTCGAACACGAGCGCCATCTTATGGCAACTCGTAAAGCTGAATTACCGATGCTAATTTGGGACCGAATCCAATGCATTGAGATCGGCCTCCTACCTCAAGTCCTCCATAGTACTTAGGTATATTAATTATTTTCCAGACTATACAATTTTCCAACTGTCTAAAGCATGGCCCTCTAGGATTTTAAAGGCAAAATGGCATTTTGGTGGATCTCTGGATCGGGAAATAATAGTATATTAAAAGACACGTTTCATAAGAAGCGGTTTTAGCGCACGCGTCTATTTTAAAAAACGAGCCACGAAGTGGCGAGTTTTTTAATTGACACGTGCGCTAAAACGCCTTATGAACCACGTGCTTTATACTATTTTTTCTATTTGTAGTTTTTTTCAATAAAAAATACATATTTAAAAAGAAAATAAATCCGCAAATTTTTATGTCTAAATTTTATGTTGGTAATACTATTTTTTATCATAGTAACCTCTGGACAACAAAAATTATTTTGCGAACTGTCATTTTTTGATTTATTGACCCATTTTCACCACGAGATTCTAAAGTTATTTTAGCGATATGAGATTTAAAATTGGACGGAATACGTTGTGTGATCCTTGTACCGTGCGTTCAATTTATCTTGATAACATTTTGATTCACTGCAACTTTTTTGTTTTTAAAGATATGAAAGTAAACAAAAAAATAAAATGTAGGGTTGGTTGCCAAGTTTTTTCCTAAGTTACATATAAAACAAAAAACTATCAATTTTCTGACATATAAGTCTACCTTAAGTTTTTTTAAATGAAACACCCTGTATATTTTTACATTTTTAAATTCCACATAAAATTATAATTATTTTTTATTAAATGCATTATTAGTCTATACTTCATAGTTTCCGAGATATTGACTCTCGAAAAGTGACATTTTTGAACTTTGACAGCTTCTAACTTTCTAACAGTACGTCTTAGAGCAAAACGGCTTACATGTCCCTATCTTCAATTTTTATTATCTTCCCAAAAAAATCAACTTTCAGTTAAACCGGAACAACTATATTTCCTGCTTTCGAGTTACATCCGGTTTAACCGGAAGTTGATTTTTTTGGGAAGATAATAAAAATTGAAGATAGGGACATGTAAGCCGTTTTGCTCTAAGACGTACTGTTAGAAAGTTAGAAGCTGTCAAAGTTCAAAAATGTCACTTTTCGAGAGTCAATATCTCGGAAACTATGAAGTATAGACTAATAATGCATTTAATAAAAAATAATTATAATTTTATGTGGAATTTAAAAATGTAAAAATATACAGGGTGTTCCATTTGAAAAAAGTACATTTTTTCTTGTTCCGCTTTTTTGAGCCACCCTATAGAGTTAAAAATAATTTTACGTTATAAGTCACTTACTGCCCTTCAACTTTTGTATTAATATTTTTAATGTATTTGAAATAGTAACGGAGCTATTGTACTTTGCCACACTAAAGGGCCACCCTGTATGTAACTTAGGAAAAAACTTGGCAACCAACCCTACATTTTGTTTTTTTGTTTACCTTCATATCTTTAAAAACAAAAAAGTTATAGTGAATCAAAATGTTATCAAGATAAATTGAACGCACGGTACATTCGGTACATATACAGAGCGTTCGGAAATTCGGGCGATTTTGCTAATTTTTTTTGAATTTCAAAAGACGTGATTTTACGTCAATTTTTCAATTTTTCAATTTCAATGTTACCAACATCAAATAAAGAAAAAACGCGTATCGAAATAGCTTCATTATGAACTTCATTTCAAGTTCATAATGAACTTATTATGAACGTCAAATAGAAAAAATAATAAACAAACGGATGTCAATGTTTGTCAAGTTACCTTTGATTTAGAAAGTCCGGACGTCATACCCCCAACCACCCCGCTAATACCATGTGCAATGGCCTGAGAGTTCTGTCTTTGTTTGCACTTACTTTGTAGACGGCAACATTCCAAAGCCGTACAATTTTGTACGCCACAGACTATGTGTTGTTGTAAAAAAAATATTGTACGTTACACATCCGGAACGCAGGATTGGAGTACTCGCCCTAGTAATTGCATGCTTCGTCCTGTAAGATAGTACTTTTCGGTTTTGTAATGTAAATTACTATTCCAGCTACCTATCTATTTTTTTTTCGTGTGCTAAGCTATCACAAGCATTGTTACTGGAAATATCAGTGGCATGTTTTATTATAATTTTATATGATTGACAGGTAATGTCAGAAGAAACAAATATTAATCTATAATAAAAATATTTTTAGTAGTAATTTACGTTACTATCTTCTAGGGCGAAACAGGCAATTTCTAAGGTGAGCCGCCGATAAGTCCTGGAAGCTTGCGAGTCTTTTAAACATTCTTTCCGGATGTCACGTACAATATTTTTTACAACCGACATACGGTCAATCGCGTACGAGAATTTTGATGGGGGCATACAAAATGGTATAGCTTTAGACAGTTGAAAAATTCTATAGTCGTAAAATTATTTGAAAACATACTGAAACATTTAGAATATAATTTCAAAATGGTAATTTGATTAAATATTCTCAGAGTTTGAGTATCAAAAAATTTTGTAGGTACTGAATTTCTTTTAAATATTTTTATTTTAACCAAATCTCTTATTACCGAGATATTTATTTAAACTAAGTATAAAAAACATTTTTTTTAATTTCTTCGTAATCTAAATTAATTACAAATGCAATGGTTTTTAACTTATTTTTGAACAACATAAACCACAAAATATTTGATTCAAAAAAATAAAGGAATTATTTTTAACTTATCTATTAGTTAGGTAGGTACCTATATTAAAATAATAAATTAATAAAATAGACCAAGTCATTCATTCATAAATAGCCTGTTTGTTTGCATCAAACATATGTACGTGTGAAACAAAGACAGAAGAGAAAGAGAGAGAGAGAGAGAGAGCGTTAAATTTCCAATTCCAAGCGGAATTGAAATGGCTCAAGGATTTGGAGCAGTTAGTCAACACCAGCGGCGTAGGGTGTGGAAAGGATTTTTAATATAATGAATAAGTAATAATTGAAAAAGTTTTCATCATACAGGGTGTTCCTAAATATCATGTAAATACGAAAAGTGGTAATTCTTTGGTTTATTTATTGACTAAAAATTCATATAAACATGGGTCCGCAAACGCTTCGTTGCCGATCTACAGGGTGTTGAAATTTCAAGATTTTTTTAGTTTTTTCTTTAGAGCTCTTGTAGTTTTTGAGATATTTAGCTCTAATTTGAAATATAGGTTACGCTGTAGGACTTACATCATTAGGCATACCAAATGGTTTTAAGAATCTACAGGGAAATATTTTTTCAGGGATCATGCACCCTTTTCTCCCCATGAACTTTTTTTCGGTGCGCCTATGTTTATATGATTTTTTAGTCATTAAATAGGCCAAAGAATTACCCCTTTTCGTATTTACATGATATTTAGGAACACCCTGTATATGATTAATACATTTTTACTTAAGTGAAGATAAAAAAAGGCATATGAAAAAAACCTAGGTTGTAAATATATAGATAGTGTCATTATAATGAATGAAGTTTTAGGCGAGGAACAATAAAAAAATGTTTATTTTTATTTATTTATGACCTATTATAACCATGTAGAGGATATTTACGTATACTCTGGTATGCAGTGTGCTGTAGTGCAGTACCTAATAGGTAAAACCACTTTAATTTTTGAAAGAGAAATATTTTTTGTTGACAGGCCAGGAGGGAAAATGCTTCATAAATAAAGGTATATATTTTTTTTAATTTGAAAAAGTAGTCCATGCTTAAAGTGGAGTTAAAAGTATGGGAAAGAAAGAAAAAACCAAGACTTCCTTCACAAAATTTAATAGAAAAAAATTCCTCAAGGGTCTCTACATGTTTCGAACGTAGAAACGTTCATCATCAGGAGACAGAAAACATATTTAGTGCTGATGGTTTTAGTAGAAGAGAAAATGGTAAAGGACCGTTATGGAGCTTTTATGTAATTAAAAAATGATGTGTAAAAGAGACATAATATGGAGAAATTGATAAAAGTTAAAACATACTGAGTATGTGAAAAGTCAGTAAATGGGGCCTAAACCAACCAAATAAACTGGGAAAGAAGAAAAAACCTTTCTAAAAAGAAGGTGTCGAAGATTATTTTGATTGGATTAGACCCGAGATTAGAGTATTTTTAAGTACTTACTTAAAAATGTTTTATAAAAAATTTAAAAAGACCTTTATAAATTAATCAAAATTAAACCAATTTCACATATCTTTGTTTAAATTCAAGCATATTTGTAAAATTTACTTAAAATTTTAATTTATTAAGGAATCACAAACTTCATGTTTGTTGCAACGATATTAAACACAACTTTAAAATATTCTAAAAATTATTTTTAACAAGATGAAACATTAGTAATGATAATATGCTAATTACAAAACTATTATTTAAAGTGCAAAATTTTGCAAAATGTTTATTAAAAAACGTTATTCTTGTACAAGTTTTATATTTTTTGGCCAACCCTGTACGCCGTTTGACTTGCAACCATTCCAAGTGCACCTAATATGATTATCGAACCTGCACCAACTTTTATCAAGAATAAAATTTTCTGAGAAATCCGTAATAAAAAAAAAGCCCATAATATGTTGCACACTTAAACAACCACACTATAGGGATTTTAAATAAAATTATAGTTTACACGAGTTTAAATTACAATAAATTAACAAGTTATTTTCGTTACAAAAAACGAGAAAAAATATTTTAAATTAAAACATCAACATCAATTAGTTATGGTTTTTTACTTAAATTCCTTCTTTTTGACCACCTTAATTAATTTTCTTACCTTTTAAAATTTCCGCCCTCTCCAATGCTTGCATTGCAACACTTTTTAACTCCCCATGCAGTAAATTGGGAAATTTTGCTACATATTCCACAGCCTTAGCATATAGTTCAATTGCGTCAGCCTTGTCACCCTGTTCGTCTTCATCAATAGCTTGTTGAAGCAAAAAGTAACACTGTTTTATAACAACTTTTTTCTCAGTTTCTTCTTTGTTTTCGGGTATTCTAGGATTTATTAAAACTTTATTATGGCATATGTATTAGGATTTTCAATTTTAAAGATAGTTTGCAATTTTCGGATTTCGGGAAAATTACCTGTTTTTAAACAGTATGCCTTGCCATAAAATAAAGCGTCAGCTGATATTAAAAATATAAAATGTCAAACTAATGCAAAATTTGATGTTTTCTTGGTTAGAATCTAAAATTCGTGGCACCGTATAAGTACCTAGATGGTTGTAGATAAAGCGTAGTATTTGACTCGTGTATAATGAACCATAATACACTGATAATTATAGCACGAATGGCTTGTGGCCTGGCCTACTTAACTATCGCAGACAAAAATCCATACAAGTGTATCAAGCTTTATAAAAAACTGCCAATTACTATAAAATCTATTTCTACACCTTTTCCAAATGTATTTCAGAAAGCGTCGAATGTATTTCAGTAAAGTAAAGTAAAGTTCGTGTAACTTGTGGTGCTCAAGTCTGGTGCTAGAGTTTTCAGGTCGCGCAAGCGCCTCTAGCGTGACTTAACGACCAGAGATGGCCGGGACCGACAGCTTTACGTCTCCTCCGAAAGACGATCTTACACCAACCAACTAAAATTCGGTCATACTTTTTTTATTATGCGTATGCCCACTCCGGGAATCGAACCCGGATCGCCACGGCCGTAAGCGGTATCTCTACCACTGAGCTACGACCGGGTATTTCAGTACAGTTAAATGTAGTTCCGAAAGCGTCAAATGTATTTCAATATAGTCAAATGTAGATTGGAAACCGTCAAATGTAGATTAGAAACCGTCAAATGTACTTTAGAATAGCCAAATGTATTTCAGAAAGCATCAAGTGTACTTCAGAATAGTCAAATGTATTTTAGAAAGCATCAAATGTATTTCAGAAAGCGTCAAATGTATTTTAGAATATTCAAAAGTATTTCATAAAGCGGTATTTGTAAATATTCAGCGCGAATTATACGCAATTATATACCTAAAATATACATTAAATTTGATACTTTCCGAAATACATTTGGTAATTTCCGAAATATATTATATGCTTTCTGAAATACATTTGATGCTTTCTGAACTACATTTGACTCTTCTGAAATACATTTGATACTTTCTAATCTACATTTGACTATACTGAAATACATTTGGTGCTTTCTAAAGTACATTTGACTATTCTGAAGTACATTTGACGGTTTTTGAACTACATCTGACAATTCCGAAGTACATTTGATGCTTTCCGAACTACATTAGACTATTCTGAAATACATTTAACGCTTTCTGAAATCCTTTTGACGCGTTCTGAACTACAAATGGAAAAGGTGTAGTGTGTCAAAGTGGAAAAGAACATTTACTTAGAAAGGTATTACCTAATAGACGTTAAATCTTATTCAATAATGGACTTGTTAGACAATAAGGAATGGTAAACCTATTCCATTGTGTAACGTCGTTTAATTTTATCCTACATTGCAACGCATAATTTGAAATAAAGAAGTATAATTATTATTACAAATGACATTGTTGTATTGCAGGAACCAAAGGTTATATTTTCGTTATTTTTAGCCAAAAAGAGGGAAACGCAAGGAAAGAAAGTAGTACCAAAATGTATGGAACATGACCCGCTTTACTTATTTGTTAATTCTGGTGACAGCAATAGATATTTATTTATTCAAACACCATAGGTGTTTGAACGAACTAATCAAACACTATTCACAAAAAACACCCTATAAGGTAACGTGTTTGAATGGTACCCAAGTACCTAATTATTATTAGCTTATAATTGGATTACTTGTATTGTAATATAATCTTGAATATAATTTTATTATAAGTAAGAGTATAATAATTATTATTACTTATTGGTTTTATTTTTATTGGTAGTTACATCTTGGTTATTGGCATTTTTTAAGGCTAAGAATGAGCAAGGACAGTTAATTAAAAATGTTTTTAAAATATCTGAAATTTTTTGGTATGTGATTTCTACATTAATTTTTAAATTTACATTTGTTTTTAATAGTCTTTATTATAGTAGGGATCATATTATACAACTTGGGTCCCAAATAGGCAACACTTTTTAAGTTAATGTTATTGTAATTTAATGGATTAAGAACGTCATTACTCATTCTTCCACGAGTGTGGTAACTGTGGCTTACAGTATTCTTATTAGTGATCGGCCGATACCGATATAATTATCGGTGCATCGGTATCGGTATCAGCAAAATTTTGCCGATATATATCGGTATAATAAAATATTACCTATTTTATTTATTTGTACGTAGAAAAATATTTTTTAAATTTTTTTCAAAATTAAACTAAATTATTTTTATTAACTTGAGATCATTTCCAAACGAATGCTAATTAACTTAAAATTATGATGATAAAGAAAACAAAAAAACTCTTCTTAACCACTTTGCAAAAATAAATAGGTAGGTACAGGGTTATCCAACCAAGACTAGACAAGGCAATTTTTTGACTTTTCCTGTACTTTTATAAAAAAACTGAAATAGCCATCTTAAGTCATTTTCTCCATAGACAATTTACCTTTAGATACCTACAGCTTATCTCCTGCGCAAACAAAAGTTACGTTTTATGGGTGAAAAAATACGTCCGAGCGCATGACTCGTCGGTCAGCTGTCTTCATTCGGGGAACCTTCGTGCATGCGCACAAACCTCGTGTTATCGGCCGTCCTACTTTATCGACAATAATCGACGCGCTCAAAAATACTCTCCAGAACCGGCTCGGCCGCCATTTTTGTTGTTGTGTTTTAAGGTTTCTCTTCTCTGCGGATTCCTTGTAGTTTTCTAAAGTTTTCAGCTATCGGATCGGCTATCGTGGATTGTGGGACTGGTGTTTAATATTTATGGATTTCTGGTTTTTGTGTAGTTTAGTTAGTGAATTGTGTTTGTGCTTTTAGTGACTCGGATTGTAATATAAACAATGACTAGTACTAGTTGCAGCCGTTGTATAATTGTATTATGCCCAAATAGGGGTAAAATAAACCCTCTATGGTGGCATATGAGCAAGAATTTAAATTTTAAAGCCCGGACCTGTCTATTTTCCCATTCGTCAAACGATAATGTTGCAGTGCGCATGTCTAATAGTTCCCAGTTTTGTTTACATGTGCGAGGCCATAAAACTGCCACATTCGTGATTATTGTTTGTTTATCTAAAGGTAAATTGTCTATGATTTTCTCCCGCGAATTCGAATATCTTCAGCAAAAAACAATTGAACATCAAACAAAAGTACTAGGGGTCACTTTGGTATTTTTTTTAAATGGAACACCCTGTATATTTTTACATTTTTAAATTCCACATAAAATTATAATTATTTTTTATTAAATGCACTATTAGTCTATACTTCATAGTTTCCGACATATTGACTCTCGAAAAGTGACATTTTTGAACTTTGACAGCTTATAACTTTCTAACAGTACGTCTTAGAGCAAAACGGCTTACATGTCCCTATCTTCAATTTTTATTATCTTCCCAAAAAAATCAACTTCCAGTTAAACCGGAACAACTATATTTCCTTCTTTCGAGTTACATCCGGTTTAACCGGAAGTTGATTTTTTTGGGAAGATAATAAAAATTGAAGATAGGGATATGTAAGCCGTTTTGCTCTAAGACGTACTGTTAGAAAGTTATAAGCTGTCAAAGTTCAAAAATGTCACTTTTCGAGAGTCAATATCTCGGAAACTATGAAGTATAGACTAATAGTACATTTAATAAAAAATAATTATAATTTTATGTGGAATTTAAAAATGTAAAAATATACAGGGTGTTCCATTTAAAAAAATATCAAAGTGACCCCTAGTACTTTTGTTTGATGTTCAATTGTTTTTTGCTGAAGATATTCGAATTCGCGGGAGAAAATGACTTAAGATGGCTATTTTAGTTTTTTTTATAAAAGTACAGGAAAAGTCAAAAAATCGCCTTGTCTAGTCTTGGTTGGATAACCCTGTACATTGTTTAAAAAAAAGTTGCAAAGAATGCAAGACTAATAATCAAAGTTTAACTTCTTTAAATTGCGGTGCAAAAATATTAAACTTTCGGCACGTTCGGGTATCAATTTGTTTCTTTTGTTACAATAAATATTTCCTGCCTCTGAAAAAATTTGTTCACTAAATACACTTGCAGCTGGAGCAGATAAATAAACTTTACGGCGTTGCCACTATTAACAGTTTTTACTTATATTAAGCTTTATTGAATACTTATAGATGAACTTTTAAAAATGTAGTGCCGATACCGATATATATCGGTATCGGCCGATTATCGGTATCGGCAAAAAAAACCGTATCGGCCGATCACTAATTCTTATAGGATTTGGTTTTGTGTACAAATGCTGTTACTGTTACCATATATAAAGTTCGTACATTGCAAATGTCACTTGAAAAAAGTAATTCTGTAGGATATAGTATGTTTCTTTTGTACCGGGTGTTCCACCTAAGGAGGTAATCGGCTATATCTCAGAAAGTAATAGCACTAGGACTTTGGAAAAAAATATAAATCCATAAAAGCGGCCAAGAGAAATTGCTGGAAATTATTTTCAAGTTCGAAAAATGACCGCTAGGGGGCGCAAGAGAACTTTCAAAATAGAAATGCCGATTTTCTCTTGATTTTTCTTAATAAAAATATGTTAAAAATATAAGCATTGAATTTTTCATAAAATTATGCAACTTTATGTTACGAATCGTTTTTTTCTATTTTTAATAATAAAGTGGTGGGAGAAGGTCAAACCTTTTTTCTTTTAAACGCTGAAATCTCTGCTTTGGATAAACCGATTTTATTCAACTTGGTCTTGAAAAAGCCCTTCTTTTCCTCTACAGGTAGATCTATTAACTATACCATATTGATTCTGATGGTGGCCACTAGATGGCGTTTTTTCGTAATTCCTCAATGAATAAGGATTTTCTCAAAAAATTCAAATGTTATATGACTTTTTCATCATATTTTATTTTAGGCTTATAAAGGCTATTAAATAGTGGAATAAAAAATCCAGGTCCGTATTTAAAATAAAAAAGTTGATGATGGTCGCTCGAATCCGAAACGTCGGATTAAAAAACTAACCCCATTAGCTTGTAGAGGAGGAAAAGTTACTATAAGGAACTGAAAACCGCAACGTGATATCTTTTGTTAAACCAGAGAAAAAACCAGTGATTTAATTGATTAATGAATGTTTTAAAAAATGGCCTATTTTTCCATATTAATTATTATTATCCCTAATTTCTCTAGTTTAACAAAAGATATCACGTTGCGGTTTTCAGTTCCTTATAGTAACTTTTCCTCCTCTACAAGCTCATGGGGTTAGTTTTTTAATCCGACGTTTCGGATTCGAGCGACCATCATCAACTTTTTTATTTTAAATACGGACCTGGATTTTTTATTCCACTATTTAATAGCCTTTATAAGCCTAAAATAAAATATGATGAAAAAGTCATATCATAACATTTGATTTTTTTGAGAAAATCCTTATTCATTGAGGAATTACGGAAAAACGCCATCTAGTGGCCACCATCAGAATCAATATGGTATAGTTAATAGATCTACCTGTAGAGGAAAAGAAGGGCTTTTTCAAGACCAAGTTGAATAAAATCGGTTTATCCAAAGCAGAGATATCAGCGTTTAAAAGAAAAAAGGTTTGACCTTCTCCCACCACTTTATTATTAAAAATAGAAAAAAACGATTCCTAATATAAAGTTGCATAATTTTATGAAAAATACAATGCTTATATTTCTAACATATTTTTATTAAGAAAAATAAATAGAAAATCGGCATTTCTATTTTGAAAGTTCTCTTACGCCCCCTAGCGGTCATTTTTCGAACTTGAAAATAATTTCCAGCAATTTCTCTTGGCCGCTTTTATGGATATATATTTTTTCCTAAAGTCTTAGTGTTATTACTTTCTGAGATATAGCCAATTACCTCCTTAGGTGGAACACCCGATACCGAGCCCGATACATAACCTTTAGTTATAATAAATTTTTGAGCAATGTTTAGCTTGTAGAGAGCACTGTCATACAAACCACCCCATACTAAAATTCCATAGCAAATCAAAGACTCAACAAGGCTCTTATAAATTATAATTAGCAATTTTGTATTTAGAATTTCTCTGAGAGTATAGAATCTATAAATCAAGATACGAATTTTATTAGTGTGGTATTCAATATGTGAAGACCATTTTAAGAATCTGTCCACTATTATTCCGAGATGTTTTATCTGAGGAACTTTGTTTACTTGTTGATCATTAACTTTAATATTCGTGAATTCAGGTCTGTTGGCACTTGTCAAGGAAAAAGCTATGTAATTTGTTTTAGTCAAATTAAGGGACAGTTTGAAACTCTCTAACCACAACTTGGCATAAAGCAACTTTTTGCATTAGAAACCCCCGTAGAAACCCAACCTTTAGGAACATTTTGAGAAAGAATAACTACTTATGTAGGTACTTACTTATTTCAAAAACAAACTGTTTTCAGATTCATAATATACACCCCAAATTCATCATTTCTTTACATACTTACCTACTTAAAGTCGCCACAGTGGATCTTTTCCCGTGCGTCATCACTTTCACGTCATCAAAATCGTATGAATCAAATCAAAATAACGAGACGAAAAAAGTCAAAACTAAGTCTAAATTCATAAAATGGACGTGCCTGCCTACCGTTTGACGTACCTACATAATTTCCCGAAAAATTATTATATATTTTAAGTTTTGCCCGGCATTCTCTATTATCTAAAAGAAATTGACAAACAAATGTTAAGTAATACATTTAATACTATTTTTAAAGCTTAAAATCTAGAAAAGTTTGGTGTTTTATTGACTGTTAAAATCGCAAAAGTAAAATTTTTGACATCCTTTCATTTAAGGGAATTTAGCCACTGCCGTAAACTTTTGAAAGAACTTTCACCGTTAGAATATTTAAAATAAATAAATTAGGTATTATAAAAATCCATAAATACTTACCGCCAAAACAGATGGTGGGTATAATTACCTCTAAAAAGAACTATTTTTAGAAAAAGGAACAGTTTTAAGGCACACAAATTTACAAAATATGAATTAGATTGGCAGGTCAAAACAAGGTTGACAATGAAGTTCTAAAATACAACGGTAGTCAACTAAACAAATTAAAAAGTAATTAATTGACGTTTATAGTTTTATTCTTGTCTAGCACGTTATATTATTGCAGAATCTTGGAGACGTTTTTTTATGCTTTTATTCAAACTTGTTACTGTAATAAATAAGGATGCAGAGTTATTAACCACATTGAGTCCTGATCGTTGATTGATGACGCACGGGAAAAGATCCACTGTGGCGACTTTAACACGTTAAACGCCATGGTAAATTTATAGAAATGGCCTCCCAGGCCAAGTTAATTAAAACATAAACATATATTTCTCTAATTATACCACAGAATTTTTATTTTATCTCGAATTAAAAAGTTCGAGTGAATACACGTTCCCTGTACGCCACAGCGGTCCGGCTATAATGTTTAACTAGGTTTGATCGAGGTCCGCTGGCGTACAAGGCACGAAAAATCATTTTAGTACTTGGCGGTCCCTACGGCCCGCGGTGGCGTGCTAGGATATACTGTAATATGGTACACCCTGTACATCATTGGTTCCTATTCAATGTATTGTTTGGCAATAAGCAAACTAGGTTATTATGAATATTGATTCTGCTGACGAGTTAGGTCGTCGACCAGCAGGCACCAATTAGAAACCAATTAAGCACATTTGAATGTAGATTCAACAGACAATAGATTACACCTAAGTAGAGAGATGGTGTTTTATTAGAAGTACCCAAATAATCTTTACATGGCGATCCTGCCATTTCGAACTAATGGCAAAAGAGGAAATTTGGCGGAAGAAAAATTAAAGCTGGAATAAAATAAAATATGGGCTCAAAGAATTCCAAAGAGGAGGTTATTATAGCACAAACAGCGAGTGGAGATGCAACAAGTAGTATAAAAAAGGGTATGACATTGTCAGACTGGCTACTCATAGTTCTGGTTATTATGGTGATTTTGGCAATAGTCTACCTCATTTCCACGAAATATAAAAAAGGTCTGAGAAGAACAATCCGAAGGGAAATTTACAAAAACGAGATTAGGAAATCACGTAATGACGTAACCGACGAAGAAGAAATATTGTGAATTTTAGGTTTTTCTTTTAGCAAGCACGAATAATGAATAATAAATAATGGATAATCAATAATGGATCATGGATATTATGGAAAAAATATTATAATGGAGCTATGGAAATGATTAAAATGGTTATAAAAAATTTTAAATTAGATAAGAAAGTATATTTAGATGTTAACAGGTATTTTAGAAATAGTATTACTTTATGGCTACGTAGCGGTATTTATTATTATTGTAATGGCTAAACATTGACCCACTTGGTATTATTTAATTATTATTATTGTTAAATACTAACGGGAATAATTTATAATTTATGGGAGTTACCGAACTAAATGACATTTTTCAAAAATTAACGCAAGTAAGGACGAATATTACTAAATTAAGTCACGAAAGACGGAAAACACCACAATTACAAACAAAGCTTGATAACGCAAAAACCATTTTTTCCGGGTTAAATATCGAAATAGCAAATTTTAATCAAAAAATTAAAGACTTCGAAGTAGAAGATTCAGAAATTTTATTAGTTAAAAATTTAGTAGAAAAAATTAGGATTTTATATAAAGAAATTTGCGATTTTGACAAAAAGAAGGAAAGTTCTGGAACAGAAATGGCCTCATTCGATCTTAAAGTTGCCGTATCTCTTCTACCTAACATGGATGGTACAGAGGAGACAACAAATAAATTAATAGATGCGATCGAATTGTATGAAGCAATGTTAAATGACGACGGTAAGCCTTTACTTATAAAATTTGTTCTCAAAACACGGGTTTCGAATAGCGCGAAATTACGTCTGAAAGCAAATTATGCCACAGTAAATGAGTTACTTAATGACATAAGGACTCACTTGCTGACGAGAAAATCAGACACTGCCATTCAGGCAAAAATGTTACGTACAAGGCAAGGCGATAAATCAGTTGAAGATTTCGGAAAAGAACTTGAAGAACTCTTTGTCAACCTGACGATTGCTCAAGCTAATGGTAACAATACAACGTACGACATTTTAAGACCCATTAACGAAAAAACAGCTATTAAGAGATTTGCCGACGGTCTCAGAAATCAAAAACTAAGTACCATAATTGCTTCACAAAAATTTGAATATTTAAAAGACGCGATTAGAGCAGCGCAAGACGAAGAAATTATAGCGCCCAATAATTCTTCGCAGGTTATGACGTTTTCAAGAAGAGGTCGAGGAAATTTTAATAGAAATTTTTCTCAGGGATCTTACTATAATACAAATTTCTACAGGGGTAAAAATAATTATGCAAACAGAAATTTTAATAAATTTGAAAATAATAATAATCACCCACGTATAAACAACAATAACAATAATCAACGCGCTCAGCATTTTCAGAGAAATTTCAGAGGACGTTCGTTTAACCGAAGTAATAGTAACCGGAGAGGTTCACCTAGACATAATATGCATTTTGCTGATCGGGACAATAACTCAGGTCAGGAACATGTAGTTGATTCATCAGAAACGTTTTTTCGTCCCTAAAAAGGAATACACGGCAAGTCAAGTTTTTACGTGGACGAACAAATTTTCAAATTCAGTTAATTTTTCAGTAGCAAATAATAAATTAAGTTTTTTAGTAGATACAGGAGCCACACTATGTGCAATTAAGTCAGAGTTTTTAAATCCTTGGGATAAGTTATATAAAGAAAAAATTGAAATAAAAGGTATAGGTGGAAATTTACTTACGGAAGGGTATGTTTACCTAAACCTTACTGTAGGAGGCACTACTTTTCACGAAAAATTTTTTGTTTTTAATTCTTTATCTTGTCGTAATGATGGTATTATTGGTGAAAATTTTTTAAGAAAATATAACGGAATCATAAATTACGAAGAAAACACATTGTCATTGCATAATTCTGAAAAAACAATAAATTTAACCTTAAATGCTTACGACAATAATATTTTAGTAATACCACCAAGATGTGAGACTATTCATTATGTATATACAGGTATGACTGAAGAATGTGTTGTGTTACCAAATCAATTGTGTGCGGGAGTCTTTATGGCAGGCATTGTAGCAAAACCTAAAGAAGGAAAAATTCCAGTAAAAATTTTAAATACTCGAGAGAATGAAGTTAGCTTAACAAACTGAATTCCAAAAACACAAAAGTTAAGTGATTATGAATTTTGTAAATTTTCTAACAGTGACATATCGGTGGAGCGAGTCAAAAAATTACTAAATTTGTTAAAAATAAATTATTTAAACAACGAAGAACAAACTTCAATAGAAAACATTTGTGTAAAATTTGCTGACATATTTCACATGCCGGGTGATAAGCTATCTATCACAAATCTTTACAAAGAATCTATTCAATTAAAAGAAAATTCTACACCAACGTATGTCAAACCGTACAGACTTCCTCACTCACAAAAAGAGGAAATAAATAAACATATTGAAAAATTATATGAACAAGGTGTTATTGAGAGTGCGCAGAGTGAACATTCATCACCTATTTTACTCGTACCAAAAAAGATGGATGCGAGCGGCGAAAAACGCAGTAGACTTGTAGTAGACTACAGAATTTTAAATCAAAAGATTTTAGACCAAAAAAGGCCACTGCCAAATATTACAGATATACTAGATTCTCTTGCAGGAGCAATATACTTTTCTCATCTGGATCTAAGTCAGGGTTATTATCAAGTAGGATTAAATGAAGACAGTAGGAAATATACTGCTTTTACTACAGATCAAGGTCAATGGCAAATGACGAGACTACCGATGGGCTTAAAAATTAGCCCTAATTCCTTTTCAAGGTTAATGACGGTAGCTATGTCAGGATTAAATTACGACAAATGTTTTGTTTATCTTGACGATCTTATAATTTTCGGTAGAAACCTTGCTGAACACAATAAAAATCTTTGTAATGTTTTTTCAAGACTGCGTAAAGTAAATTTAAAATTAAATCCGTTAAAATGTCAATTTTTAAAAAAAGAAATTCTTTATTTAGGCCATACTATCACTGATAAAGGCATTTTACCAGACCCAGATAAAATACGAGCTTTGAAAGAGTACCCTGTTCCTAAAAACGCAGATGAAGTAAAAAGGTTTGTTGCTTTTGCAAATTATTATAGAAAATTCATACCGAACTTCGCGGGAAAAACTGTAGCACTAAACAAGTTATGCAGAAAAGATGCCAAATTTGAATGGACGAATGAATGCGAAAAATCATTTAAATTTCTCAAAAATGCGTTAACCACAAATCCAGTATTAGATTATCCAGATTTTTCAGAAGCCAACGAATTTATTTTACAAACGGATGCTTCCAATATTGCGATTTCAGGAATTTTGTCAAATAAAAATAATAAACCAATTGCATATGCTAGTAGAAGTCTAAAAAAAGCAGAAGTAAATTATCCCACTGTTCAAAAAGAATTATTAGCTATTTTTTGGTCAGTAAAACATTTTCGGCCATATTTGTATGGACGACACTTCAAAATTTTAACAGACCACAAACCCTTAATATATCTATTTAATTTAACCGACCCCTCCAGTCGTTTAACAAAATTTCGATTAGGTCTAGAAGAATATGATTTTCATGTTGACTATATAAAAGGAAGTGAAAATGTGACAGCTGATGCTTTATCTCGAATAGTAATCACGTCTGATGAGCTAAAAAGTATGAGTGAAAAAGTGATTTCGGTAATGACTAGGGCACAGTATAAACAAAAGGAAAATCAGGAACACGAATTAGGAAATGAGAGTGCTACAAATGTTTGGCCCGATCAACCGAATATAGTAGAAATTCTCAAAAAACCTAACAACTGTACTGAACTTTCTTTTATTTCAGTTGAAAAAATAAAGAAATTATCTAAAGAAATTACTGAAAAATCGGGAAGTTTTTATTATGTTCCATTACATTCTACCTTATATTGAAATCAAAATACTCGATCGACGTTGGCTCGAGAAGAAACGTTGAGAGATTTGGTTAATATAAGTAACAAATTAAATATAGGCGAATTAATTATTTAAAAAAATATTAATAATGAAGAAATTATTAAATGGCTAGCTAAGGAAATAAAAAACAACTCCAATTGGACCGGTCCCCGTATATGTATAGTACAAGGAGTTGAAAAGGTAATGGGACCCCTCCTCTTTATTATATACATTAATTCCTTACTAAATCTGAGCATAGAAGGGGTTACTGTGTCGTATGCCGATGACACGGTTCTATTCTTTAGAGGCAATTCATGGGAACATGTTAAGGAGAAGGTGATTAAGGGATTAGAAAAAGTGAAACATTGGCTAGATCAAAATAAATTAACTTTAAATACTGACAAAACATTCTATATTGCTTTTTCGATGACGGATGCAAATAGGCCGGCTTTTAATCACATTACAATAACTGAATCTGATCTCTGTATAAAAGAAACGGACACAATAAAGTATCTAGGCATTACCATAGACAAAAATTTAAAATGGACTAATCATATTGAAAACCTTACAAATAAAGTAAGGAGCTTACTATATAAGTTTTACTTAGTACGAAGAATACTTCCTAAAAAACTACTGATTCAAATATATAAATCGCTAATAGAATCAATTCTTAGATACGGCATTATAGTTTGGGGCGGGCTATATGAGAATGCATTAAAGCCTTTAAAGATTGTACAAAACTTTATTTTGAGAATTATTTTTTATAGGGACAAACTGTATTCTAGTGATCTTCTCTACAATGAGGATATTTTAAGTGTCCGATGCATATATTATCTAAGCAACTGTATCCACTGTTTTAAATCTAAAAACAAAATATTTGTAAATCATTGTTACCAAACTAGACACGGTACAGGTGGAATGATGGTTGTACCCTTTAGAAGATATGATGCAGGTCAAAGATATGCATCAATTTTGGCACCAAAAATTTATAATTTATTGCCCCATGACATACGAACAACAACAAAATATAAATCTTTCATAAGTAAATGTAAAAGCTTCATTTATAGGAATAAGTTGTATATTGACAGACTATTATAAAAACTATAACATGGCACTCACGATGATTAAAGTGTACTCAATTTGATAAATATTAACAGCGTAGGGTTAAGCTTATTTATTCCTTTTATGGGCTTATTTGTGTTGTGTAGTATAGGTATAGGTACTTTCTAGTTGCACATACAGGTGATTATCACCTAGGTGCATAATAAATATTGTAAGAACATGAAACAATGACATGTATTGATATGAATGTGTTTGCTTATTTCTTTTTCAATAAATAAATAAATAAATAAAATAAAGATTCGCAAAGAATAATTTTAAATGACTTTCATTTACTTCCCTCAAGTGGACATGCAGGTATTAACCGTATGGTAAATAACATTAAAAAGCATTATTTTTGGCCAGGTATGGACAATGACGTGCGAGCGTTCGTTAAAAAGTGTGATAGTTGTCAAAAACAAAAACATTCAAATAGGTACATTAAGGAACCCATGGTGATTACTTCAACAGCGTCGGGTTCATTTCAAAAAATATACTTAGATATAGTTGGGCCACTTCCAACGGATATTAATGACTTCTCCTATATCCTGACACTTCAGTGTGAATTAACTAAATTTGTTGAGGCATATCCTCTGAAGAACAAAGACTCAGTATCAGTTGCAAAATGTTTGGTGGAAGGTTTTATCTTAAGATATGGTATCCCCCAGGTTATTGCTACTGACAGGGGGTCTGAGTTCATTTCAAGTACTATCAAAGAAGTATGTAATATTTTACAAATACAACAAATTCAATCTACAGCTTTTCATCATGAAAGTATAGGTGCTTTAGAGAATTCACATAAAGTGCTAGGTGCTTATCTAAGAATGCAAACTCAAAATCATGACGCTGCGTGGAGCACATGGCTTTCTTTCTGGTGCTTTACGTACAATACAACCGTACACACAGAGACTAAGTACACGCCCTTCGAACTTGTTTTTGGCAAGAAATGTCAAATTCCTAGTAATCTTACTCATATAGTAGAGCCAATAAACAATTTCGACAGTTACCCATTGGAGTTGAAGTACAGACTACAAAGGGCAAACGAAGACGCACGAACAAACTTAATACAGTCAAAAATAAAAAGAAAAGAGACATATGACAGAACAAAAAATCCCATAACTTATAGTAAAGGAGACAAAGTCTTATTAAAAAATGAAACTGGAAATAAAATAAACAGCCCTTGCTTCGTGGGTCCATATTTAGTTATTGAGGATTTAGCACCAAATGTAAAAATTTTAATAAATAAAAAAAGAAGTCTTAGTTCATAAGAATAGAACTAAACCATATAACTCTTAAAAGATAGATATTAGTGGTAAGAATTAAGGGCCTTAATTCATATTTATCCCCCCCCCCCCATCCCAATTACTAATAACTCCCTCTACCCTATCCCGATTTGTTATTACGTTACATGGTATTCAAGTATAAGTTTATAAATTATTATTTAAAAATTTGTATTATTTTTACATACATTTTATATATCTGTATTGTTATTATATAATATATTGATTTCTCTATTAACCACTTTGCTTTGCTATTTAATACATTGATATAAAAAGAAATAATTTACATTTCAATAAAACGTAAATTCTTTTAAAAATATCCGGGGAGGTGTAATATGGTACACCCTGTACATCATTGGTTCCTATTCAATGTATTGTTTGGCAATAAGCAAACTAGGTTATTATGAATATTGATTCTGCTGACGAGTTAGGTCGTCGACCAGCAGGCACCAATTAGAAACCAATTAAGCACATTTGAATGTAGATTCAACAGACAATAGATTACACCTAAGTAGAGAGATGGTGTTTTATTAGAAGTACCCAAATAATCTTTACAATACTCTGAGCGGGCCCCAGGGACCGCCGTGGCGTTTAACGTGTTAAGTAGGTAGGTAGCTACTTAAAGTGCTAAAAAAATATTAATTATTTTTAACTTACATTTCTTCATCTTTCTTTACACTTTCTCTTAAAAGTTTGGCCCTTCCCCTGTATTGCACACTTTTTTCTTTTAATGATTCACTTTTGTCATCTTCTAGTGCCAAAGCTGCTTGATCTAATAGTTTTGCGGCTGCTTCATAGTAGTAGGAACAGGGCTCTACCTGGCCTTCTTGATCGAATTTTACAGCAATTTTAGCAGCATTAATTGCATTTTCAATGAGTTGTTCCGTGTTCGACATTATGGTAGAATTTATTTTATAGGTACTTTCTAACTGTAACCCTTATCTAAATTACTAAGCATACAGCTTGACTTCTGACTTTATTTATTTTCAGTTTCCCTATGTCTGCCTATTTAAGACAATGGTGATTAATAGGTAATTGTTTTTGAAATGACAAGTAAAATTAATAATTATTTCTGTAGGTTATTTACTTATAATACTCAATGGCTCACCACGGTGGAATTTTTGTTTCTAATCTGCTTTTAATTTTAGGAGACCCGGATCAAAAATATGTAAACAAAAACAGAGTTTTTCTTTGCTGTTTTGCTTTTCGCATTTGGATTTGGAGGTTGGGTTTGGGGCTTGGTTTTGACATTTTTTTTCTTCTTTTTCCATTCTTCTTCCGTTCTTTCTGGCGTCGGCTGCGGTAGTAAGCGATAATTGCCAGTATAATTTGGGCGATCTTAAATTGGTCTGCTTTTACAGCATATTATGACAAGTTTCTTGATTTAAATTTTATTCACTTTACTGACTGTTCAACTATAATTTTTGGTTAACTGTTGTTTGACTTCATTATTTATTTTACTCAGATTTTAGGGGGTTAGTTAGACAGATAGCACAATAAAGGATTAAATTCTTCTCGCTCCCGGGCAACAGAGGAGAGGAGGAATAGAGAAAGTGGGATATATACATTGTTTTAATAAGTAGATATAATTTTAACCGTTATTTTAATATTTTTTCTACTATTATAATATGGACCGCGTTATGTAATTACTATAAGCGACAAAAGTTGAAAAACGAGTTAACGGTGCCATCTTTTAGTAGTCATTAAAACCTATGTAACAACCCAGTAAACCAAAGCTGGCGGTAAAAGTTCGGCCGCCTTCCGGCACTGACGGGAAATCGACGGCTCTTGTTGCCGATTACTGGCCGCTTCTGGCTATCGCGTTACCTTCCATGCGTCGAACTACCACGGCTAATAGTCTGCCACCCGATGGTGGTAGTAGCGCAGCACATGAGAAACTAACCTTATCTTTCGAATCGGACACGGTTAAAAAGATATCTCGCCGGTTGTGACAAAAAAGTCGACGTGCCGTGTACCACCCGCGCGCGGGTAGCTGACTACTACGTTCCTCATTTTACTTGTTTGGCCACGACTAATCGCAAGCCAGCCGCGTATTTTTGAAATTCGCGCCGTTGTGCTTCTGCGAAAGAACTGACACTTGACAAGTGAACGACGGTAGACAGAACATTAAAATTATTTTTCCACGAGCACGAGGCGTTCCTTTATTATTATAAAAGCTACATTTCTCAAGAAGATTCAGTGCCTGTAGGCAGATTACAGGATTCATCATTAGACCAACTTACTGATTTCCAAGATAAAAAGACACACCCCGCAGACAGATGATTCAGTACCAGAGAACGAAACTATAAGTGAGTTTAAGTTTCATACCTATATAATTTTATTGTAAATTTTTTTATACCTCTGTTACTCTCATAATATGTAAAGTTGAAAGTGTTAAAACAAAAAAAAATAGTTGGCTATTCTTTGTATGCAGTATTTTATAGTATATAAACTTAACCAAACCAAATGGTTTTTAGGTGCTGTACGAAGAAGTTCAATAACGTCCAATGCAACAAATTCAGATATTGTTCTGACCATAGAAACTGGATAAAAATGCTTCCGACAGGGAAGGCGGGCGGATGAGTCGCAAAAAAAAATAATAAAAAGTTATGTGTAAATGAATCAGAATAACGTCTTATATTTGCAGGGTTATTTGTTAAACAATAAAACTGTTGTTTTCTACTTTACGGTGAGTTTTAATGGTAAGACTTCCCTCTAAGCATGCGCGGTCCCTCGCTGGTATTTAAATTAATTGCCAGCGAACCGTCCGCGGTCTCGTCGAGATGCCGCGCGCTAACCAAATCTGTTCAGCCCGCGGCTCAGTGGTAAAAAGTAGCTTCTGTACCGCACAACCAGGTCCGTTATGTAGCTATTAAGCCGCCCGGCGGCCGAGCGGTCATGCCCTACCTCCACGCCGCCGATATTGTAGCTGGCGGCCCGACACCGACGTTTCGGCAATGCGCCTTCTGTCCACCTCCGGAGCTTTTATGTCATGTTTACTGGGAAAACCTTTTTTTACTAAAAAATTCCTATTTTACCCTTTTTACAGGCACCTGTATTAACCTGTATATTTATTTCTGTAATATGAAATTAAGCGCCAATTGGCTGGACTATGGATATGGAGGACTTGAGGTAGGAGGCCGAACGCAATGCATTGGATTCGGTCCCAAATTAGCATCGGTAATTCAGCTTTACGAGTCGCCGTATGATGGCGCTCGTGTTCGAAGTGGGCTATCAAATAAATGGTTTCTTATGGACGCGATAACTATTTTTATTTAAATTAGTTCTTTAAGGAACAAATAAGGACTTGTATATGAATTTACACTTACTTTGTTATACTTATATATTAGTAAACTCGGCCTGTATAAAGTTCCAACGATGCTTCGTTTTTAAAATACAGGAACATTCTAGCTAGAGGGTTTTACCTTTGGAGCTAGAAAGAGACTTATTTGGCTGCGTTTCATCTCTGAAGAAGATCCTGTCTTACACCCCGACACAAAGCAAACTTACTTTTATAAATTGTACCATTATTCATTATAAATATGGAAATTAATTACAATACAACGTTATTTGCCTTGTCTTGAATTCAAACGTTATTTGTTATTTCGAAAAATAAAATGTCAATTGTCAAAAGTAAAATTTAGAAAATATGGAGGATCTAGTTTTCCATATTAAAAACGAAGAAGAAGAAGACAACATCAGCCCACTTCGGACGCGAGAGCCATCTATCGGCCAATAGCGAACTAACCAAAAAACCGGGACAGAATTTGAAAATGCTGCCATTGTCGATCGGCCTCCTACCCTCTAGTTCGCTATTGGCCGATAGATGCTCTCGCGTCGCAAGTGGGCTGGTGTCGTCTTCTTCTTCTTCGTTTTTTACTTTTACTTTTGACAAATTGACATTTTATTTTCCAAATAACAAATAACGTTTGAAGACAAGACAAGACAAATAACGTTGTATTGTAATTGATTTCCATATTTATAGTAAATAATGGTACAATAGGGAACTTCCCATTTTTTTTTCAATAATATGATTTAGTAAGGCCTGAAAAAAGTATTCCCCAATTATTACTCCTTAAAAATCAGTAATAACATTGGTAAAAATTCTTTAAAGTTTCGCGCGTGTCAAAAGCATTTCAAACGATCTCTAAAGCGCGCGAAGCCCGATGACGTCAGGGGGTATGACTTTTGGTCATCATCCTGACACTCCTGACAGGTGCCGAGCGACCCAATTTGCATTTGGATTGCCGTGTGTTATTGTTATTGTATTGTTGTTTTAAGGTCGTGTCGCTTGACGCGTGGATGTCAAATCTGACAATTCATCAAATTTATTGAAAACCTATAACCTATTTCGTGGATGTCACACACAAATCTGACAAATGATACCCCTTGACGTCACGACTACTAGCAGCGCGTTTTTACCCGCTTGGAATAATTTGAATTTTGGGGCATTTTTAAATCTTTCTAGCGGTCTTTTGGGACGAAATATGTTGTTTTTTTTGCTGCCATATGTTTTATGACAATATGTACTTAGGATTTATAGATTTTTTTCCCCATTTAAAATTTTTGTCAAGTTCCCTATTTATAAAAGTAGAGTTTGGTTTGTGTCAGGGTGTAAGACAGGATCTTCTTCAGAGAGGAAACACAGCCAAATAAGTCTCTTTCTAGCTCCAAAGGTATAGCTAGAATTTTTAATACCCTGTATTTTAAAAACCAAGCATCATCGTTGGAACTTTATACAGGCCGAGTTTACTAATAAGTATAACAAAGTAAGTGTAAATTCATATAAAAATCCTTATTTGTTCCTTAAAGAACTAATTTAAATAAAAATAGTTATTGTGTCCATAAGAAACCATTTATTTGATAGCCCACTTCGAACACGAGCGCTATCTTACGGCGACTCGTAAAGCTGAATTACCGACGCTAATTTGGGACCGAATCCAATGCATTGCGATCGGCCTCCTACCCGCTAGTTCTCCATAGGCTGGACTTAATCTGCGATCGTTTTATACTAAACCAGTGTAGTTTTATTTTTTTTAGGTTTGTTATAAGGAATTAAGCGTCATACATGTCGGTTAATTCTTTATGAAGATTTAAAACTATACTTAACTTTAATTAATAGGTATTAATTTATTTAGACTTTTTTAAATTATGAAACACTGTTTTTACTTAATATAGTCACAATTTTATAATTAAATTAGTTATAGGAATAGGTACGAATAAAGAACATAATGCCAAATTTTTGAATTTAGTTTCTGTTTTTGATTTTAGTGACTTAACATGGCATATGCAAAAAACTTATTTTTGGATTTACCATGTTAAGTCCAAAGTGATGCACTTGGCATATATTTAGTGGACTTAACATTTAGGTAAATCGGGAGGGAAAATAATACTACCTACGTGTTCATACATAATTTACTGCTTGATTATTAAAAAATACAGGGTGATTCATTAAGGGTGACGAGGTACCGTATCTCAGGAACTAATAGTCTTACGAGTTGGAAAAAAATCCCTTTAATGAAATCGACCAAGAGAAATTGCTGGAAATAATTTTCAATAGGGTGGCACTTCCGGTTATACCGGAAGTAGGTGTCAACTTGCCTATTTTATAAGGAACACCCTGTATATTATTACATTTTTGAATTCTACATAAAACTATAATTACTTTTTATTAAATGCATTATTACTCTATGCTTAATAGTTTCTGAGATATTGACTCTTGAAAAATGACATTTTGGAACTTTGACAGCTTCTAGCTTTCGAACTATACGTCTTAGAAAAAAACGGCTTACATGTCCCTATTTTCGATTTTTGTTATCTTTCCAAAAGTGTCAACTTCTGGGTAAACCGGATGTAACTTAAATGCATGGTATATAGTACTTCCGGTTTGACCGGAAGTTAATACTTTTGGAAAGATAACAAAAATCGAAAATAGGGACATGTAAGCCGTTTTGCTCTAAGACGTATAGTTCGAAAGCTAGAATAAGCTGTCAAAGTTCAAAAATGTAATTTTTCAAGGGTCAATATCTCGGAAACTATTAAGCATAGAGTAATAATGCATTTAATAAAAAGTAATTATAGTTTTATGTAGAATTCAAAAATGTAATAATATACAGGGTGTTCCTTATAAAATAAGCAAGTTGACACCTACTTCCGGTATAACCGGAAGTGCCACCCTAGTGAAAATTATTTCCAGCAATTTCTCTTAGTCGATTTTATTAAAAACGACTATTAGTTCCTGAGATACGTACGGTACCTCGTCACCCTTAATGAATCACCCTGTATAACACAGTTTGGTCTCTTATAATAAACAAACATATTTTTAGTCGTAATCTTCGTTTTTTCCGTATTCCAAATTCTTGTAATAGTCATGAAATGTTTTTGGTAGGTAGGTGAGTACCCATTTTAGAAGTTTTTGTAAATGGATATACTTTTTAGCTGAAATTGGTTTAGGCCTCTCCCTAATCGGTGGAATTGATAAAGGAGTGTATTCATTTGGCTTATTTCTTCTGTGAAAGTCGACATCTAAAAAATCTGTACTAAAATCGGTTTTGTAATAGAGAATTCCAAGGTTAATTCTTCTAACTTGCAAGTGAACTGCTAGGCATACCAGAAAATCGTTTTTTTTTTCGATATAGGTATTGTGCTGTTGATCCTTCAAAAAGATGTTTAAATTCTTTAAAATCGAAGTATTCCATGTTGACTACAGTGAACTGTTTTTTTTGTTCCACACAATCTGACCATCTACTGCCAATCCCAAGGGGTAACTATTTGAAACTGGGGAATCTTCTTTCTTTCACGCTCTATCGTCGAGTGGACGGCATCCGCCTCCAAGTATGTATATGTCTTTTTTTCCTTCGGTTTTAAAGCTGTAACAATGGGAAAAGTTTATTTTTCCTTGTCTTTGGCCGGATATTTCTCTGCGTCTTTTTATTGTTACCTGTGCAATACTGGATGCTACGTACTGTCTTCTCACATCTACTGTTTTCGATGGATTCCAAAAATTAGAATGTATAATCTGCCGACGTTCCTCAGAAATTCGATTTTTACAAGACATTTTGCATGAATCACCACAAGAGGTTCCTTTAACAATTTTGTGTTCATAACACGACTTCCACTGTCAGTATGGTATTCTAATTCTGGGTAGGTACCGTTTATTTTTTGTAACATGTTTCTTCCAATTCACAGGGTTTGCTTTTCTTTTTTTCGTTAATTTATTTTCTGCTACTTCATTTTGTTCATCGTCAGATTCGTGTTCACCTGAATAGTCGGGGTCTGCCACACTATCGTCGCTATCAAAATCTTCAAATTCTCTATCAGGAGTTCTATATGTAGCTGCTCCTCATATTCAGCCGTAATGTGCAAAGCTTCTTGGGAAATATTTTGCACTTCTTCATCGGGATTTTGTATGGGATCTTCGCTTTCATATCCGGCAGTATTTTGTACCCCTTCTTCGTCAGCACTTTGAACTAATTTTTCTTGAATATTTTGTACTGATTCTTCGTGACTATCTTTTATTGAGTTTTGTATTACCACTGTTGGGGGAAAGAATTGTGAATATTTTAGTATCTGTTTACATAATAAACTTAACGACAGAATAACACATCTTATGGGACATTCAGGTTCATCTCCGCTAATATTTTGTTCCTGTTATTTTTCAGTATTTTGTGTTGTTTCCACGTAAATATTTTGTAGTGATTTCTCGTTAAGACTTTCTACCAAGGTTTCTTTACCCATTAGTTTGGGCATAAGCCGCAACTGTTCTAGTATTTGATTACATAAAGCACTTAATGGCGGATAATAACACATTTCATGGAAGTTTTATTTACATCTCCTGAAAAAAAAACAATAAACAGATTTTTTTCTTTCTAACTAGACACTGTTAATTTAAATTTTACAAAAAATGCTAATTAAATTATTAATTTGCTGCAAGTCAACAAATTTACCTGATGTTATTATGGTGTTGAGTTCCGCAGCTGAAACATTTTGATCGTTTTTAAGAAGTTTAGCTGTAGCAAACTCATTAGGATCATTATTTTTGGCTTTGATATACCTAAAAAACAAGCAATTATTCACAAAGTGAAAAACTTAAATATAGTTTTTATTTTTATGGTTTGACAAAGCTATATATTAAATCACCATTATTATATAATATTGCTAGTGGTAAACTATGTTAAGTCCATTACAATAATAAAAATCAATAATTATTGTATGCTTTATTAACTAGCTTAAACGTTAAAACATAATAGTTAAACTGCATGTCTTATTAACTAGCTAAAACTTGTTAGAACGTAATAGTTGATTATTAAATGAACATTTAAAGTTAACTTACTTAATTTTTTTCTGGTCCTGGCTTCTGCGGCTTAAACATCTCGAACACGTCTCGTAATCGGCATTGTAAATAGAAATTGTCAACCGCACAAAAAACTCGCAAGGTATGTTGACTGGTGGAGTTAACATTTTAAACTGAAAGCGCTACTTCTCATTGTTTGCCTCAAGGAGAACTGTGGACTTCACGTAGTTTAAAATAAGCTACTTTCGTTATTTTAAAAGATACACCAAAATGGAAAATACCATACGATGCGCCGCAAAATTTTAAGTCGCTTAACATATTTAGCTAAAACTTGGCAAATTTGGACTTAACACAGTCTGGCTCTGGGGTACAGATATAGTATTCTACATTTCGGACCTACTTAAAAAAAACGAGGTTCTAAGGTATTTGGTACGACTTTGGAGCACTTAACAAAATTAAAAACCTTTTTATTTAAATATCTCGAAACCGTTAAATGTCGCTTAATTCGTAATTACATAACGCGGTCCATATACAGGGTGTTCCGATGATCATGTTACAAAATTCTAGGGTAGATAAAACACACGAAAATAAGAAAAAAAGTTCATGTGAACATGGGTCCGGAAACGCTTCTTCAGGGAGCTAGGACCCTTCGAAGATGACCTTCAAAAACTACTTTTCGTTTTATAGCTTCGGTACTACTGCAGCTATCGCAACCAATTTTGGGACATGAAATCTAGTTCGTAGGTTCATCAATTTGAGCCTTCCGGATTTTGTCACCTTTAACCAGGGGCGTACAAACCAAGGGGGTATTTGAGTAAATTTAACCCTACTCCTCTTAGGCTTTAATTTCTTACCATTTTTATATCTGATTATGATTCTCCAATGCCTTTTACATAAAAAAGGTACTCTTAGTAAAAATCGCTATCTCCCTACCAAAAATACCGCATAAAAACTTATTAAAAAAAAACCATAAACCTTTATGATATTTTATGATTTTTGACTAAGCAAAATGAAACACAATTAACCTATAAAACCTCATAGGCATTTTACGAGGGATTACAGGGTACATTCTTGTAGAATTCGATTGTTTCTTTATAAACCTTTATATGGAATTGATAAAAACTTATAAAAATACAGTTAATTAAAGACAGAAGTTTTAAGAGATTTTATGCTGGTTTGCTGGAAACATTTTTTTGAAATTTGACTAGCTTTTTATGAGGCGTTATAAGGTATCGATTATAGAAGATTTAAGAGGTTTTATGAGGGTTTATCAGCTATAAGTTTTAAGATGTTTTATGTATGTTTATCAATTTATTAATATTTTATGTCCTAAAAAGACGCAAAGTATAATTATTTTGGGATAGGACCTTAATTTTGTGGAACAAATACAGGGTGTCTAAAATAATAAAATGAATTTTATAAGAGATTTATATTTATGCAAATACATAAACAAAATAATGAAAAGAATTCTTCTTTCTGCTCACATCCATATCTAAAAAATAACAAAAATTTTTTTTGTAATATTTTATACCTACTCTTAACATTCACCATATTCACTATTTTTTTATATACCTTTTTATATATACTTATTTTTTATACCTACAGCAGCAGCTAGCAAATAAAATATAATAATTTAATTAAAAAAATTATAATCAAAAAATTAATTTATACCTAGTTAGTGATGGTACCTAATTCTGTAATTCTTAAAAATATTTTCTAATTTTTTAACCACCCTGAAGGCATATCTTTCTCTAAGGAAAGTGTTTTTTTTAAATTAATGGGTAAAATAAATAAAAATTAATTGCATTAACAAGCTCAGCTTCAGGGGATTGAAGAATAAGTTTATCGAAGACAACATAAACATATTTATTATTATTATTATTATTAATAAATACTTGTAAAACCTACCTACGTATTAATAGCATTTTTGACCCGCTTCAACTTTTCAAGGGCATGAGGCAGCCAACTTTTAATTTCATTCTCGATTTCCTTCTCTGTCGTTCATTCGCCTCTTTTCAAGATTGTTTCTAAAAGAACACACTAATTTAGGAACTTTTAAAGATTAGTTGAAAAGATGATTTTAATGTACAGTCACTGATATTAGAAAGTTTCTGCCGACCAGAAAACCCGAAATTTTAGACTGGCGGTAGCCCTAGTGTATATTATGGTTGGGCTCGAAACCACCGCAAAGAAAAAACAAAGATATCCCAGATTCGTAGACCTTAGTAATCACTTTTATTAATGGCCCAAATATTGTGTTGGCAACTTTCTTAATGCAATGTTCTTTGAACTGTGACTTGCAGGAGTTCTATTTATCCAATATTAAGTAGGTACTGTTATGTTGAGGTCAAGACCGAAAACTCTACAATAATTATTTCTTACCAATAATTCCTCTACATAATTGAAGCTTCGAGAATGATTTCTTCCCTTCACGTACCGCCCAGCTATACTCGATAGCTAATTCAGGCCGCAATGTTCTTGACAAACTTCGAGAAGTCATCTCAATAAATAACTATGCTGATTGATTGATTGAAACTTTTTCGATGACCTCTTGCTTTTCAGCATACAGCCAGTATAGAATAAATAACTATGCTGTTACCGCCAATGTGACTAACATAGTTAACCTGCAATAAAAGAACATTTAGAGATTAAGATATTTAAAATTTCATTGGCTTTAGCAGCTACTTTTCGCTTAAAAGTAGCTTTACTACGTGCAAATGGTCTTTCTTTAGGCATGCTTGAAATATTAACGTAATTAATAATTATTGCTTGTAAGTACTTACCACACTTTTTTCGAAAATAACACGAACAAATTTTACAAATAATCAAAAACCCAACTTCGTAAGGCACAACAAATCTCTTAAAACATTAAGATATTTGTGGAAGGCACGCGTTGAAAAGAAAGTTTTGTAAAAAAACTGGGGTTAGGATGACAGATTTGGGCCACAGAAAAGGAATTAAGGGATTATTTGGTTCTGACACAGAAAAGAACTAAGTCTTCGATGTCTTGTAAATTATTGTTTTGTAATTTTTAAATTATAATAATATGCTTATTAAATTTGATATTATTATACTTTGTCTTTTTCGGTGGCACACACAAAAACAGAAAAATTAATAAATTATGTAGAATATTAAGAATTTTGTACGTGTATACAATATTTATAATTTTGGCGAATTATGAATATAAAATAAAATTAATATTGTTTTCGCCGAAATTTTCATTTTTATCTCTTTTCTACTAATGTCCGACATATTTTTTGGGATACGTCATCAGACCAACTTTGGTGTCATAAAAACCCTACAAAATAAAATAATAAAAATCCTTTTTTCTATATGATAGATTAGTATAGATCATAAGATTTTTTTATTAATTATTATTGTGAATATTTTTAACAAAATAGTTTATTTCCTTTTCCTAAAGTTCTTGACATTGTTATTTTTTTGTAATATTCTTCAAATTTTTATATTTAGAAAAAAACCTACTAAGGAAAATATTACAAATATTGTAAATTCCTGTAGAGGAGGCATCAACCATAAAGCATCATACAAACTTGTACATTATAAAACCTCATAAATTCCTTTAAAAGCATCAACCATAAAGTACCAAACAAACTTATACACTATATAACCTGATAAATTCCGTTAGAAAAAGCAAAAATAAAGCATCATCTAAACTGATAAACTATGAAACTCCATAAATTTCTTTATATTTAAGCTCGTCACTCATAAAACATCATAGAACCTTATAAATTGTTTTCTTTAATTTCCTTATTAACTCTTATAAAAAACAAACCCATTTAAACTCATAGAATTAAGGAATAATACCGTAGTTTGCCACATTTCATTTTGTAGGAACGCATACAAGTCTATAAGTCTATATAGTCTGCTTATAAATAATACAAAACAGATAAAATCACATAAAAACTTATAAAGCTTTTATATATTTTTTAAGTGGGTTTATAAGGTTTTTTTATTAGGGCTGTCACAGTTTCCTCCGAAAATGGCTAAATCCAATCAATAATAAATTATTGGTCTTAAACCAATTATTACGTTGAAATATGAAAATGAGGTTCAGTACAGATAGTTGTCAAAAATCTGTCAATAAAATATTGTGTCGCCAGTGAATCATGGATTATACTTTCGCCGAATATGCCGATATGCTATTAATTTATGGCGAAGTTCATTAATGAACTTGAAGCGGCTCTTCCATTGCAATTGCAATGGAAGAGCCGCTTCAAGATTGTATCAGGAGCGGTTTCCTGAGAGGCGTGTACCTGCTCACACGCTATTCGAGAGGGTAAATCAGCGCATAAGGGAAACTGGCTCCGTGAAAATAACGAGGCCAGATAATGGCGCTCAAAGAACTGTACGAACCCGAGCTGTTGCAGAATCCATGTATGTAAGTCATGTACGTGTATGGGAGATTGTTAACGAACAACTTCTTCATCCTTACCATCGCCAAAAAGTACAGGAATTGAGACCAAATGATTATGCACCCCGCGTAGAGTTTTGCGAGTGGTTTCTTCAACAGTGTACACAAGAACCCCAATTTCCGAAATTTGTGCTTTTCTCTGATGAGGCTGTTTTTACGAGAGAAGGTATTTTTAATTCACGGAATAGCCATGTGTGGGCGGAGGAAAACCCTCATGCTCTTCAAATAAGAGGGTACCAACATCGATTCTCGGTGAACATGTGGGCTGGAATTGTTGGAGAACGTCTAATTGGACCAATCATGTTGCCTCCTCGACTAACTGGGACGGTGTACCTCAATTTTTTAAGATACACCTTACCTGAGTTATTGGATGAGCTGTCCCTCGACATACGTCGGAATCTATGGTTCCAGCATGATGGAGCACCCGCTCATTTTGCACATGTCGTACGTGAGCACCTCGATGATCGTTTTAGAGGACGTTGGATTGGACGTGGAAGCGATGTCAACTGGCCAGCCCGGTCCCCAGATTTAACTCCTATGGATTTCTTTCTTTGGGGACATATGAAAAGCCTTGTATATGAAACTCAAGTTCAGTTGGAGGAAGATTTGGTGGCTAGGATTTCTGTTGCGGCTGAAATGATCCAAACCATGCCTGATGTTTTTACTGACGTCAATTTAAATATGCTACGTAGGTGTAATACATGTATTGAACGTGGTGGCAGGCATTTTCAACAATTGTTATTTTGAATTTATTTTGGTACGTACAGGGTCAGTCAACGACAGCGTTAGTAAATTCATCTTCAAGACAAAAATTTACTCTGCCTTATCCTTGACTCACTCGTTAAACCTGTTTAATTGTTTTTTTTTTGAAATATTTTGTATACGTTCCCTTTTACTTTTTATACCCCCAATTTCGAAAAGGCAATAAATCTCTCTAATCTAATTTATTTTCATTAAAGAAAAAGATTTGACTAACTTATAATGCTCACTATCTGTACTGAACCTCATTTTCATATTTCAACGTAATAATTGGTTTAAGACCAATAATTTATTATTGATTGGATTTAGCCATTTTCGGAGGAAACTGTGACAGATAGCGATTTTTACTAAGAGTACCTTTTTTATGTAAAAGGCATTGGAGAATCATAATCAGATATAAAAATGGTAAGAAATTAAAGCCTAAGAGGAGTAGGGTCAAATTTACTCAAATACCCCCTTGGTTTGTACGCCCCTGGTTAAAGGTGACAAAATCCGGAAGGCTCAAATTGATGAACCTACGAACTAGATTTCATGTCCCAAAATTGGTTGCGATAGCTGCAGTAGTACCGAAGCTATAAAACGAAAAGTAGTTTTTGAAGGTCATCTTCGAAGGGCCCTAGCTCCCTGAAGAAGCGTTTCCGGACCCATGTTCACATGAACTTTTTTTTCTTGTTTTCGTGTGTTTTATCTACCCTAGAATTTTGTAACATGATCATCGGAACACCCTGTATTGTAAGATTTTCTTTTAAATTTATTTTTAATAATTTTATTATTGTGATTTTATGCTATGATGATCTGCTAAAGATCATTGGGTTTTAGTCATTATACACCAACAACAGGATGCTACGCACAGAACACCCATAAACACAGATTACAGAAACTTAGATAGGTAACTTCGGCTTTCCCTCCAAAATATATTATTTTATTATTTTTTATGTCAGATCGCAAATTGTAGATGGCGACAGTAGTTGGCTCCGCCCACTTTAGTTTCCGAGTTTTCGTACAGGAGACGCCATAGTCCTTTGCGATCTGCGATCATTCGTAATAAACCCTTTATTTTTCTGTGTCGTTTGTTTCAATAGAGACTTTTTGCACCTCTTAATTCGTCATTCGTTTGTCGTTATGGTTATTCTGAGCATGCGCAATGTCAGAAAGGTGATCCGCTATGGTTAATAACCATAACGGACTCCGTTATTTACGGAAGGATAAGGAAGAGCTTATCGTTATCCTTATGGTTATGCTTAAACTGCATGGTTGCCGAAACATACAAAAGTTATCAAGCATCATTGCTATGAATTAAAATTGTGATAAGCGATTACTTAAAATCCAAAGCAATAGTAGCTTTACATTAAAATATACAACTTAATCAAATTATTGTTAGGTTAGGTATTTTATTTTGTTTAGGTGCGCCGGCGCCAACTTAATAACTAAGACAGAACGTATAGGCGCTGCAAAATCTCTGGTTTTAACAGTGGCGCTACTCGTTATGTTTAATAAAGTTAACCATAACGGAGCTAAAAACTGATATTAATTTAAGAGGTGCAAAAAGTCTCTATTGCTGTGGTTTCGTTCGTTATTGTCGCGCAGCTTTATTTTTGAGTTTAAATTTTGAATCTTGTGTTAAAATACCTTTTTGTACTATTTCTATTACTTTTGATTTTTTGTGTAGTGTTAAGGTGTTTTTGAACTAATCTACCTATTTCGTGTGACTGTATTTCTCCTTGGTTGTGATTTTATTCTCAGCGGGCATCATGGAAAACCATTTTGTATCTCCTTTAAAACCTATGAAATGCTGTGTTCCTAATTGTGAGAATAAGGAACATAGCATGAGACACCGATTTCCAAAACGGGATCCCGAAGTTTTTCACCTATGGATTGACCGGATCAAGCCTGAAAATTAAGAGAACCTCTCCAGAGAACAGAGATGTATTCCAGATTTTTATACAGTAGCTATGTATTTTCTGCATTTGTAATAAATAATAATAATTACTTTCTATAGTTTTCATACAAATTAATATTTGATTCCTTACTTTTTTTTCAGCAAATTGTTGTATTGCTTGGTTTGAATTATTAATTTTTTCTGCTTTATATCAGCATTTCTCACTTTATTATCGCTATAACCAAAAATTAAAGAGTAAGGTGCAGTCAAATAAAAATTAAGCCGGACATAATACATTTTTATGGTATTTTTTTATTTCTAATGTCTACCTACACGATTCTACTAAAATTAATTAGAGGCATTATAAAATAAAGATTACTAAAAACATGCTTAATTTTTTTTTTCCCTGCTCGTCCCAATTGGTAACGCCTCCGATTTCCAGTATTGTTCAAAAAATAAAGTAGCAAATAACTCTCCAAACTTAAAAAATTATTAATAACAAAGTTTAAATGCCAAAATATTAAATTACCTTGATATCGAAATTCTTGAGCCTTAGTTTTAGTAAAACAAACTGTAGTGTAACTTTTTTATTGCATAAAATCATTTAAATGTAGGTAGGGGAAGGTGGGACAAGACGGGGTAGTTAAGGTTTGATCGAGAATTAAACTAGTACTTTTATGGTAAGAGAAACAAAGTATTTATTAAAGTAACTACTACTAATATAACATTGCAACAACAGCAAAATAAAAACAAATTTTCTTAAGGTTTAGAAAAAAAAGCGAATCAACACAAAAAAGGCATTATTCCCCATCTTACCCTATAGGCGGGGTAAGACAGGGTACCCCATGGGGCAAGATGGGGAAAAGTTCTAGCAGCTAAATAATAACCCATTTTCCCTCCAAAACAGCGGAAATTGCGTTCTTCATTTGTACTTCCGACCATTTCTCTCTATCAGATTTTCTAACATAGTTTCGGACCATTCTAAAACAAAAAGAAAAAAAATTAAATATAATCGAGGGCAAGATGGGGTACCTAGTCTTTCCCCAATATTAAGAAACCCATCATGCCCCTTTGAGCATTATAACACAAACTGTAACATTTAAGAAAAACCGGTTACCAAAAACCTAAAAACTAATCCTTACCTTAACGTCCACTTTACACTGTCTCTTCAAGAGCCCAAGTTGTCACAATAGAATATTCGAAAAAGTTCTAAACACGCAAAGAAAACAGAACAGAAATAATAGCAAAATACGTAAAAACTCGTTTTCATGCGCTCAAGCCAATAACGTGACCTATTACTTTGGCGACACTAAGCAACCGAGGGAGAGATGTTAGACGCGTGTATCTGTGTACCAGTCTCGGTTTAGATATGTTCAGCTTAAAAGATGGGGGGTACCCCCCGTCTTGCCTCACTACCCCGTCTTGCCCCACCTTCCCCTACATATATTAAGTACCTATATAAAATAATATTACAGTTTTTTTCATTCGTATAAATCAACCCCTGAAATCAAAAAGTATGAAGAGTTGTATATTTCATCAATAAAGATATAGGTTTCATACCAGGTCACATAAAGATGTTAAAGGAAAATTAGCTAACCACACAACTTAACAAAATCACTTCTACGAATTTATATTATTAGTCATAAAAATTGTTCAGGTAGTCAATCAACGATCAGCTAACCGAATAACTTCAGTTATAAAAAAGAAAATCCGATAACCATATTGTCTTAAAATTCTTACATAATTCTTCTTAAAGACTTAATTAAACTTATTGGCCACACATACCTTCGCACCGATTCTCATGTCCAATCTAAAATTTCAAAAAAACATTGGTAAAGAGTAAAAATATATAAGCCATACAATGCCCTAAAAAGTATTCTTAAATATAAACTTTGAAGATCCTCTATGTGATATAATATTAGGTTTGAAAAGCACGAGTCTTCCCTCCAGACTTGCCAAAAGTTCTCGATACAAACTCATGATAATAATAATACGATATATAAAACATTATTTAAATTAATCAGTGAAGAACTACATTCCAAGAAAATTGAATTATTTCTGCCAGAGATAAAAGAAAAAAATTGAACAAATTATTTCGAAATAAAAATTTAGATTCATTGCGACCTTTACCTGATGGAAAATTGGAACCTTATTCTTTTCAGATCCTTAAAAATAGGTATAATGTAAAATATATTAATCCAAAACTTACCCAGACCTGTAATTACATTTTCTTTTTAGTATTGAAAATACTACTGGGATCGTTTTTATGCAAACCTTGCATTGGTGTCGCGGTGTCGCGACCCAACACCGCAATATCTCGAGCGGTCTTGTAACATAATACCTACTCTGATAATACTTGGTAAATATAAATATGAATACCCAGATAACCAAAACTGTATCCAAAAGCGCTTAAAAAGTACTTGTTATCTGTTACTGTAGAATCGGAGAAGCGCTTTCATATTTAACTTGCAAAGCGCCCCGGCGTCCGGACGGCCGGCTAAATCCACGCGGTACTTTTTCAGCAAATATGGCCGCCGGGCTCGCTATAACGATTGCTAAAAAAGCACTTTAAAAGCGCTACCTCTGAATAAGTATTCTACGCGCTTTAAATGCACTGCTTTCAAGTGACGGAATTTCAATGCTCCAGGTCTTAGTTAAGGCACATACAGGAGGAGGCGATATAACTAAAGGAATAAATTCCGTCTAAAAGGTACAGGGTTAGGAAAAATTACCAGAACGTTCGATTATTTTAAAATATACAGGGGTTATCAAAAAACGTCTTTTATAAAAAATGTAGGGCTGTTAAAAATCTACATATCGGTGATAAATTAAAATATACAGGGTCGCCCACAAAGTTGTGGAGAATGATAGTTATATTTTTTTAAATGGAACACCCTGTATATTTTTACATTTTTAAATTCCACATAAAATTATAATTATTTTTTTTTTAATGCACTATTAGTCTATACTTCATAGTTTCCGAGATATTGACTCTCGAAAAGTGACATTTTTGAACTTTGACAGCTTATAACTTTTTAACAGTACGTCTTAGAGCAAAACGGCTTACATGTCCCTATCTTCAAATTTTATTATCTTTCCAAAAAAATCAACTTCTGGTTAAACCGGATGTAACTCGAAAGAACGAAATATAGTTGTTCCGGTTTAACTGGAAGTTGATTTTTTTGGGAAGATAACAAAAATTGAAGATAGGGACATGTAAGCCGTTTTGCTCTAAGACGTACTGTTAGAAAGTTATAAGCTGTCAAAGTTCAAAAATGTCACTTTTCGAGAGTCAATATCTCGGAAACTATGTAGTATAGACTAATAGTGCATTTAATAAAAAATAATTATAGTTTTATGTGGAATTTAAAAATGTAAAAATATACAGGGTGTTCAATTTAAAAAATATAACTATCATTCTCCACAACTTTGTGGGCGACCCTGTATATTTCAATTTATCACCAATATGTAGATTTTTAACAGCCCTACATTTTTTAAATAAGACGTTTTTTGATAACCCCCTGTATATTTTGAAATAATCGACCGTTCTGGTAATTTTTCCTAACCCTGTATATGGAGTCCATATAAAGTGCACATTTTAATTATTATATTTTGTGTAATTTTTAAGATTTTTTTATGTATCGCTATAACGTAATTATTTTATTTGGTTGCACCAAAAATGAATGTACCAAAACCTAGACCTTTTCCTTTCGCAAGCATTAAATTTTCTCCAGTATTCTAAAACTTAAGGGAGTAGGGGAGAAAATTAAATAAGACTTTTAAATGCAAAATAATTTTAATATTTAATTTTTTACCTCGTCAGAAACATTTATAATTAATACATCGATAAACTAAAAGTAGCATATTAGTTATGACATTGATTAATACAAGCATTTTGGACTTGCATTGTCAAGTTTCAACTGGTAAGTATCTCCAGTCGTCTTCAGGTGAATACTAAATTAGTAAAGTAAAGTAACTACAGGTTTATTTATACTAGCTAAATAGGTGCACTGAAATATGTGCAGTCATGCATTTAATTCGAGGTCTTATTCTAAGATTACATATCTTAACAAAGGTTTCCATATATTTCCTATGTCCAATGATGTTCAAGGAAGCTGTGGCTATTCATCAAAACCTAGGTTGCTTCAGTAAATATTAGTAGACAAAAGAAATATATTGAAACCTTTGTTAAGTAGATGTAATCTTATCATAACTGCACACATATTTCAGGCATGCTTCAGTCGAGGCTTCAGTGCACCTAGCTAGTATAGACCTGTAGTTACTTTTCTTATTTAGTATTCACCTGAAGAGGACTGGAGACACATACCAGTTGAAACTTTGTGATTTAAACCAAATAAAGACAATGAAAGTCCAAAATTCTTCGATCAATCAAGATCATGCATTGTCTCCAACCTCAGACAGTTAAAGACACTGTTTATAAAAATAAGATTAGACCCAGCAATAAACAGTTTTATATTTATAGATTTAATGCCTGGATCTTCGAAACTGTATAAAAGTGCTGTGTTTAAAAGATTAGTTAGTTTTGTAACCAGCTGTATAAGTACGTAAATATATACATATAAATACATAGTTGCACATGGAGACAAAAATCATTTTAGCAATTGCAAAGTGGTATATAATATGTGCCACACATACAACTTGGTAACACACAGACATAAAAATACGGAAGACATTTTAAAGATAATATATATAGTATACATACAATTTTGTTTCTTTTAAATTAGCTTGGTATCCTGGAAATTATAGATTGGACAGCAGTAAAACTAATAATTATGCAGTTCTTTTTCCCCTTCCTCCTTCTCTGTTCCTTAGATATAATTTAATTGTACTTCTACATCTTTTTCGGTGGCATTTCTTGAAAAACATTTTTTTTCTTACAGCAACGTACTACAAAATAAAAAGCAAACTTTTATATCTAAAGCACTTTTATCTACAAACTTTAACACTATTAAAAATAGGCTTTTTAAATTTTAATTTTCAATGTCAAAAATGATTAATTTTAAGATGGCAATTTTAAGTCTTACTTTAAACACCAGTGTAAAAAAATAGTTTTACTTTAACACCATTAGTCCTTACTAAGTAAGGTGTTAGAAGTTGTAACACCATGCGTAATGGTTAATTTTAATTTTGAAAAAGTTTTTAAAATATTATCGTCTATTTTAGTGCCAAGTTCAACAGTTTTTGTAAAAATAATGTATGATGTAAGTATCCCTTAAAAGTGGTTTTATCTTGTACCTTTCTACTAAATAAATTGGAACTTTTAACACTATAACATCATGAACTACTATTAATTAAACTAAAAAAAATGTCAATAATTATTGTTTTAAACAAATTCACAAAAAAATGTAGTTTTAAAAATTGACTACCTATATAGTTTATTGACACACACAGATATGAAGTGTCTATAACCATCTAGCTGAGCTTGGATATTTAAATATATACGGTTAGTAATGAAAATATACTTATAATATTGTCTTTTACATCCTTACCTAAAATTAATTTTCAAACTTCAGTCAATTGAGAAAAAGTAATCTTATTATTACGTCTTGTCCAGTTTAGTTCCTTCTGCGAAAGTGTTCTTAATAATTTGCACTTATTATTATTCGAGTTGTGTCAATGGAGTCGTCCACCTACAACTTCAAAATCCTCTCTGACCTAAAAGGTTAAAGTAAAATTTAATGTACATTCACGTTATTTGCAAAATATTTATTTCTTAATTATATACCTGCGCATTTTTAGGTAAAAGTTATTTAATATTTAGTAATAAATGATTTATTTTTACTTTTAATTATCAGTATTTTGCACGAAGCTACAAAAATATCACTAAATACTAAATCTCGTATATTCTTTAGTCATAACCCCCATTTCGCTGCAGAGGGGAAGGGTAAATATTCTTTTAGAAATGCATTTATAGTCTTATAGTCATTATCAACTGTAAAATTCATAGTAGGTATAAGAATTTAAAGTTAATTTATTTATATAAATTTCATATAATGCCAAAAGCGACCAATATGGCCGCGGGTCGTTTCTATCTTTTTTTTTCTGTGGTTTCTATCCTGAAGCCGAATAAAATGGAAAACTCAACAGCTCTTGCCGTTATAGCCCGCTATTACATAGTTCCTTGCTTAATTAAGTAATTTGCAGTTACTAAAATGTGTAAATTATAATATACATACCTCATTTTCTTGAAGTTTCTTGCTATATAATTTCACTAAACAAGTGTACCAAACAAAAAACCAATTAAAAATGGACGAAGTGACGAAAGTCGAAAACCGAAGACCAAAAACGACGAAACTATATAACCTCACTCGGTGTGACTGAACTGTCAACGTCTTAGGCGCTTTTAAAGCGTATTACTTTTAAGTGCTTGCACAACATGCACAAGATATGCACTTCTGGCATACGGTTACAGAGGTGCTAATTTTATAAATGCCGGCCGTTATATTTTAAGCGGTTGTTCGTTAAAGCTGAAATAAACCAACGAATAATTATTGCTTTTTCCGCACCACAAAGTGAGTAATCCTTTTATGACTGCCGGCCAACGCAATATCGGCAGATTAAAACCAAGTGTGTTATCTGGGTAACAGCGTAAAGTCGGCAAGTAAATAATGTTTAGTTTTAGTTTGTGTTTTAAAGAATGACATACCTAATAATTTTGTTAAAAAGTGGTTTATTGAAATACGTTATATATATTTGCGTTTTGAAGACTGCCATAATAATTTTGTTAAATAAGGTAAGTTCATGTTATTTAAATCGGAATATTATATCGAAAAAAAAGAGTGGGAGGCAAAAAGTGGGAGCACAATAATTGCATATACAGGGTCCGCCCAAATTTGGTTAACAAATGGGATAATTTTTTTATTATTGATTTCTCAGAAAATGTTATTGTACATAAAAGTTTTGCATCTTGAGTAAATCATTTTGACGTATTCAAATCTTCTGTGGCATATACAGGGTGAATATAAAAGAGAAAAATATGACTCGGCAAGTAAATAATGTTCTATTTTAGTTTGTGTTTTAAAGAATGCCATAATAATTTTGTTAAAAAGTTTTTTATTGAGATAAGTTATATAATTATGTATATTTGTGTTTTGAAGACTGCCATAATAATTTTATTAAATAAGGTAAGTTCGCGTTATTTAAATCGGAATATTATATCGAAAAAAAAGAGTGGGAGGCAAAAAGTGGGAGCACAATAATTGCATATACAGGGTTCGCCTAAATTTGGTTAACAAATGGGATAATTTTTTTATTATTGATTTCTCAGAAAATTTTATTGTACATAAAAGTTTTGCATCTTGAGTAAATCATTTTGACGTATTCAAATATTCTGTGGCATATACAGGTTGATCCCATTTGTTAACCAAATTTGGGCGGACCCTGTAGAATTAAAGAACATTTTTTAAACTTTTACAAAATAAAAATTAGAATGTGAGCTTTAATTATTTTTAAAATTTTTTGAGTCACTGACGTCATATTTTTCTATTTTATATTCACCCTGTATATGCCACAGAATATTTGAATACGTCAAAATGACTTACTCAAGATGCAAAACTTTTATGTAGAATAAAACTTTCTGAGAAATCAATAATAAAAAATTATCCCATTTGTTAACCAAATTTGGGCGGACCCTGTTGTATTAAAGAACATTTTTTAAACTTTTACAAAATACAAATTAGAATGTGGGCTTTAATTACATCACATAAGACATTAAAATTTTAAAGCTGTGTCAGGTATTTTCAATACATAGGATGCTTGCGTAAGGTGCAAGATCTGTGGATTTTTATTCTCAGCAAGATCTTGAAAACTACCAAAAAAATTCATCGGCTAACCGCCATTCATGATAATCCATCAAAAAGACTGCAAGGACGAACACAAACCAACACACCCTGGTTGGAGACGTCATATGTAGTGCGTAACCATGGTAATAAGTGACTTTAATGACAAAGTGACAGCTGCGACTTTTTGTATCTCGGTTTCATACCCCTGATGCTACGCTAAGGCTGAATCCACATACATCCGTGGTACGCATCCGTCCTGTACCACATGATTAATATGAACCAATGAAATTTTAGGGAATAAAATTTAATTGGTTCATATTAATCATGTGGTACACAACGGATGCGTATCACGGATGTATGTGGATCCAGCCTTAGAATGGAAACACGCCGTGGCCGCGCAGATGTCATTACTTACAGGGAGAATTTAAAAAGTTACTATAGGCGCGTGCCCTCCCACTAAGCAAAAAAACAACCCAATTTCGTTAAATTTATGTTTTTACGTTACATTGTTACGTTGTACAAAAAGGTTTTGATACGGCGCTATTTCGAAACGTACTGGTCGTAATGTCCGCCAACATAACAAAATCGCAGTTGCATTTAGAAATCAACGTGTTTGATTCGAAAACTATAACAAACTGGTTTCGTTTTTGAGATGTTTATATTAAGGACTTTTCAAAAAGTTACAATTACGTTGCTTATAAGATGTTTTTGTTTCGAAACTATAACAAACCAATTTTGTTTTAAAAAGGCAATAAATGCAGACACAATAAACATTATATTATTTAAAAATGTTTTTTTAAATAGACCAGACGAAACTGGTAGGGGCAGCTTAGCTCTACAATTTAGCACAATAATTTTCAAATGTAGAACAAAGCTGTCCCTACAAATTTTGTATAAGAAACTTTTTGCATTTTATATCGTTTTCGAGCTATAATAGGTCCTTCACACATCGTTGGGTTACCCTGGGTACAGCCATTAAAAATGATGAAAATAGTTGGGACTTTTTCAAGACGACGTTGATAGAGTATCTCTCGAGGCATTCCCAACTAAGCCCATGTTTTAGCTTTTATTTGAAGCGTCAAAGAAAATGGTAAATTTTAATATTCGTTAACCAAACACCCCCTCCCCCAAACTCTAGATATTTTTTTGGGATAGGTATTTAATAAACTGTCTTTTAAATTTGGCATTATTCCCAATAATATTTAAAATAAATGATATTGGATTAAAAGATTATATTAAAAAAACATATACATGTAATGTTATAAATATGTAATTAAAAAAGTAATAAATCAACGTCTTGTGAACCTGAAAAAAAAAATTATAAATTAATATACTTTACAATATAATCAGCTACAAATAAATTTGAAGAGCTTAAAAGAACCCCGCACTTCTCTTATGGAAAATGGCCCTCGGTCAAATTTTCTAAATTTTTAGTATGTTGCAGAGAGTGCCATTCTGATCAAAAGTGTTCATGGCCAAAAAAAATATCTACAGACCATTTTTCAGATACAGGGTGTCCAAGTTGCAAAATATAAATTTTCACTACATTATATTTTCGTATTTTTTAATATGAATTCGTTTTGTTTTACTAAATTTTTGATGGCCCTGTCGTAGATAGAATAGAATACTATAAAAATAGTTTAAACTCTTTTATTATATACCGGGTGAGTGACGAAAGTTATTTAATATTTTTTGTTAATCATTGTATTTTCGGCATTAAATTAAATGTTTACAAAGTAATACTGTAGATGATATTAGCTTGGAGCAAGCTATCAGAATTTATATTATTTATATTTATACAGGGTAAGTTAAAAAAGTTAAAAAATTTTTTATTAGTTTTGAAAGAAATTTTGTAAATATTTCTTTATGTACTACTTGTCGCTTATCGTATGCTTCCAAATATATATAATTATCAAGGTTATACAGGGTGTTTCCGATGATAAGCGATAGAAAAATAACAAAAAACTGCAAGTATTTATAAATCACCCGGTATATAAAAAATAGATCGGTTAATTTCGTTATTTTTTAATATTCTTTGCTTGAAGTGTTTTGCTAACATGTTTGCTATTGATTTCCCTTTTCCTATGACCAGTTCTTTAGTAATTTGTATTTGTTTATTTCATGTCATTACAAAAAAATTAAGATATACAGCGTCGAACAGACTCAAAACTCAAAAAGCAAATAAAATACCAATTTTTTCTTAAATTTCAATAAAATTTGTTATATAAGTTTATTTTATGGTTAAAAATAAATATATTTAATGCTATACAGGGTGTTTCAAATAATTAGGGGCCTACTTATTATTTTTGGATATAATAAATTGTTCATAGTTTTTATAATAATAAACTTTATTTTTCATATTGTGTTAATACATCATAAAAAATAACATACCCAACACAAAAGAAATGGCATCAAATATATATATATTTCTTATTTGCAATACAGTGTTAGAATCTCATAATTATTTGAAACACCCTGTACAGCATTAAATATATTTATATTTAACCATAAAATGAACTTACATAACAAATTTTATTGAAATTAATAAAAATTGCTATTTTATTTGCTTATTTTTTGAGTTTTGAGTATGTTCGACGCTGTATATCTTCAGAACTGGTCATAGGAAAAGGGAAATCAATAGCAAGCATGTAAGTAAGACACTTCATGCAAAAAATATTAAAAAATAATGAAATTTAACGGATCCATTTTTAATATACCGGGTGATTTATAAATAAATGCATTTTTATGTTATTTTTTTATCGCTTAGCATCGGAAACACGGAAACACCCTGTAAAACCTTGATAATTATATATATTTGGAAGCATACGATAGGCGACAAGTAGTACATAAAGAAATATCTACAAAATTTCTTTTAAAACTAATAAAAAAAATATAAACTTTTTTTGAGTTACCCTGTAAAAAATATAAATAATATAAATTCTGATAGCTTGCTCCAAGCTAATGTCATCTACAGTATTACTTTGTAAACATTAAATTTAATGTCAAAAATACAATGATTTAACACAAAATATTAAATAATTTTCGTCACTCACCCGGTATATTATAATAAATTTTTTTTAACTATTTTTATAGTATTCTGTCCTATCTACGACAGGGCCATAAAAAATTTAGAAAAACAAAACGAATTCATATTATAAACTAGGAAAATATAATGTATTGAGAATTCATATTTTGCAACTTGGATCTCAAAAACTGGTTGGCAGATATTGTTGTGGCCATGCATGAACACTTTTGATCAGAATGGCTTTCTCAACATACTAAAAATTTAGAAAATTTAACCGAGGGCCATTTTCCATAAGAGAAGTGCGGGGTTCTTTAAAAAACTAATAAAAAAATTTAGAAAAAATACTTCGCAACCAAGATTCTATATTTTTATTATTTTACAAAATATTCCAGTGTATGACAGCTGAAGCCAATAAGATTTTGGTAAAAAAAACGTATTTTTTTAAATTTTAAAGTCTTAACTAAAAATTAAAATTCTTTAATAGTTCAAGTAAAAATATGTACTTTTAAATGGTGATTATTAGAGCAATAATTTTAAGTTTGATTAGTAAATTATATTACTTTCTTACTAACTACACATACCTCTTCTCTCTTGAGTCGTTGATTGTCGCGACGAAACCATTCCATGATGACTGACTCCCTGACTCTAGGTCCCGGTCGTTGGTTGTGAATACTTGTTGTACTGCATCTAAATATTTGGAAATTAAAACTTATTATAATTTATGTTAACTTATTGATGAATATTTTGGCAACAACTTCTCCAGGTCAAACCTACCTATTGCTTGGCCCTGGCAAGCCTAGACATTAATCAAATTAAAAATCTCCAGGTCAGACCAAGAGGAAACAGTAGCAACCCTCAGCCATACATATGTGTACTATATGCATGTTTAGCAATTAATTTAAAGATAGTTTTAAAAATATTTATAGGGGCAGGGCTATTTAAGTTCAATAATTCATACATGTGGTTTATTCTTAACGAATTTTAATGGCTTTCAGTCTCGGGTCTTGGCACTTAGAATTGACCAACCTGTACGTTTACTTGCAGACCTGTACCAAACATAGAAACAGACAATTTCAAATATAAATGCAGCACTTTAGAACGAGACCTTAATTTACTAGCATAAAGTTTAAACTAAAAGAAAATTATAGACATGTATCTTGTAGCCTCGCTGGTAGTAGGTACCTATTAGGCGTAGCGGGGTAGGTTGTAGGTTACAATGCAAATATATCAATAACTTTTGTTTTATAGAAACTAATGCAATGTACTTACCTTTCTAACCATTTTTTGTTCTTTTCGGAAACCTCCAAAACCACAAAAAATAAATTATAGCACAGCCGATGACAAATAAATGCAGACGCGTGGGACACGAAAAAGTGAGGTTCGGTTAGTTCGGTGAATGGTTGGCGTCAACGGTGGAGTTCCGTTCAGAAAACGAAACTGACATGAAACTTGTTTTACATTTTTGCGACGAAATCTATCAGTTATCTCCCGAACATAACGGGTTTGAAAATAAAAAATCATTATAGTAACGGTGCAGGGGTAACGTTATCTGTTTAAACAAAATAGTTCCTGATCTGAAACGTTTAGAAAAAAGCATAACGAGCACGCAATTAAAAGAGCGTTCTTTTAATGGAAACATGTTGACGTTAATAAAAGAGTACATAAAATATACGGTTTTAATATGTTTATTTGTTCAATGAAACAAGTACAGTAACGAGATTATGTTAAAGAGACGTAAATATTAAATACGTTCCTAGAAAATGTAAAAACGATGATAAAAGAACGTTTGAACTAAAACGTTATATAAGTTACTTTTAAAAAACGTTACGAAACGTACCAAAGCTGTTTTTTGCTTAGTGGGCTTCTTGTACAAATTACAACCGTTTAGTGCACACACCATTTTTTGGTTTAGTCACGGGTTTATTATTGAGTTTAATCTTTTTACCTCTTATTTGTTTTGTGTTTGAGTTGAAGTCTATTAAAATATTAGGTACTTATTTCCATTTCGTCGGTTAAGATTGTTAACCTGGTAACTGCACTTTTGACTAACTTTGATTTATTCAACTATTTAAATATAGATGGCGTTCTACATAACCCGGAAATACTGCTAGCTCTAAATCGTAAACAAAACGTCGGTAAATCTATAGTGTGCGTTAAGTGCGTAAACCGCCCAACTCCACATAAACCCGTATAACTGCTATCTCCAATGTTTTGCTATGTAACGGGCAGCACATGGTAATACGCTCTAGTAAGGAAATTATAGTTTTTCTTTGTTCCTGAACAATTTGTGTATTTGTGAATTGGCAGGTTAACCCTCTTAACCGACGATTTTTTTTAAGCAAAGCAAAGTAAAAATCTGTGCTTAACTAAGTACTAGTAACCATAGGATATATTATCTTAAACAACGGAGTCAATGCCACCCTTTACGATTACAAAGAGTTAATAAAAACAAAATATACTAGAATAAATAAGTTGGATCCCAACCTAAATATTACTTTAGGAAACCTATTGGATTAGATAAATAGAACATATAATAAAACTTTCAGTGTCAAATATTAGTAAGTTTTTGTTGTTTTTTTAATTTTAGATTAGGCTGACATGTAAATACCCAGTAAACACGACATGAAAGCTCCGGAGGTGGACAGAAGGCGCATTGCCGAAACGTCGGTGTCGGGCCGCCAGCTACAATATCGGCGGCGTGGAGGTAGGGCATGACCGCTCGGCCGCCAGGCGGCTTAATAGCTACATAACGGACCTGGTTGTGCAGTACAGACGCTACTTTTTACCGCTGAGCCGCGGGCTGAACAGATTTGGTCAGCGCGCGGCATCTCGACGAGACCGCGGACGGTTCGCTGGCAATTCATTTAAATACCAGCGAGGGACCGCGCATGGTTAGGGGGAAGTCTTACCATTAAAACTCACCGTTAGTAGAAAACAACAGTTTTATTGTTTAACAAACACTGCAATTATAAGACGTTATTTTGATTCATTTACACATAATTTTTTATAATTTTTTTTGCGACATATCCTCCCGCCTTCCCTGTCGGAAGCATTTTTCTCCAGTTTCTAATGGTCAGAACAATATCTAAATTTGTTGCATTGGACGTTATTAAATTTCTTCGTACAGCACCTAAATACCATTTGGTTTGGTTAAGTTTATATACTATAAAATACTGCATACAAAGAATAGCCAAGCATGCACTAATTTTTTTGTTTTAACACTTTCAACTTTGTAACAGAGGTATAAAAAAATTTACAATAAAATTATATAGGTATGAAACTTAAACTCACTTATAGTTTTGTTCTCTGGTACTGAATCATCTGTCTGAGGGGTGTCTTTTTATCTTGGAAATCAGTAAGTTGGTCTAATGTATTAATAATGTATTCTGCCTACAGGCACTGAATCTTTTTGATAAATGTAGCTTTTATAACAATAAAGGAAAATAATTTTAATTTTCTGTCTACCGTTATTCACCTGTCAAGGGTCAGTTCTTTCGCAGAAGCGGAACGGCGCGAATTTCAAAAATAGGCGGCTGGCTTGCGATTAGCCGTTGCCAAAAAAGTAAAACGAGGAACGTAGAAGTCAGCTACCCGCGCGCGGGTGGTACACGGCACGTCGACTCTTTTGTGACAACCGGCGAGATATCTTCTAACCGTGTCCGATTCGAAAGATAAGGTCCGTTTCTCATGTACTGCGCTACTACCACCATTGGGCGGCCGACTATAGCCGTGGTAGTTCGAGGCATGGAAGGTAACGCAAGAGCCAGGAGCGGCCAGTAATCGGTAACAAGAGCCGTCGATTTCCCGTCAGTGCCGGAAGGCGGCCGAACTTTTACCGCCAGCTTTGGTTTACTGGGTACAAATATTGTAAAATGATGATCTACGACCGCCCTGTCCTTACGGGAGTCGTTTCGAAAGTAAATATCAGGATTTTTACTAAATTCATTTATTAAAATAGAATAGTGGCAATGTTCATGTTTAGGGATTCTAAGTTTCACATCCATAAAATACAGTGGTTAGAAATTCTTATCATCGTCAATAATCGGAAATGTCTAGATACTAACAATTATTTGGCATTCACCTATTTTGTTGTGTCCCGACAAGTTAGCTACCCGTTAAAATACGAGGCACTAGGTTCAAACAAAACAGCGTGTTTTAACACTATAATGTCTACACTAGGTACGCGAAGGCTACAAAAAATATTGTTACTGAGGAAAGTTTGAACTACCACCACAACCACCTTAGTGGTTGTGCTCATGTAGTGGCCCAGCCAAATAAAATAAGCTAGCATATTTTATTAGATAAAGTTAAAAGAAAATAAAAATAAATATTTTATTTAAACAATCACGTTAATCGATAATCAACTATAATAAGTCAAACGCTCCGGTTGGTAGAAACTTAAATAAAACTATAAAAAGTTTGAAATAGAAAAAATCTTTAAATAAATTTAAAATAGTAAATGATAATACCTTAAACTATGAACGCGATAGGTACAGGGTCATCCAACCAGGACTGAACAGGGGCCTATTTTTTTAGTTTCCCTCTATTTATATTTAAACCAATATAGCCATTCAGTTTATGCTTTGCCGAAGAATCTAAAATTACCATTTAAAAAGCGATCTGACATAAAACAAAGGAACTGTGGCGTAAAGTTGTTGTTTTTTCAATGGAACACACTGTATATTATTTAGTTTTATGAAACACCCTTCTTTCCTGATTCCATAAATATATAGTTTGTCCATATTAGCTTAAACCGTTTTTAAGATATGAGCAATCAAACATTTAAAAAGCTGTATTTTAATGCATCGCCATTACGGGGATTTTCTTTTCCAAGGCATTCTAGACGTATTATGCTCAAATGAATACAGCTTTATAAATGTTTGATTGCTCGTATCTTAAAAACGGTTTGAGCTAATATGGACAAACTATATATTTATGGAATCAGAAAAGAAGGGCGTTTCATAAAAATAAATAATATACAGGGTGTTCCATTAAAAAAACAACAACTTTACGCCACAGTTCCTTTGTTTTAAGTCAGATCGCTTTTTAAATGGTAATTTTAGATTCTACGGCAAAGCATAAACTAAATGGCTATATTGGTTTAAATAAAAATACAGGGAAACTAAAAAAATAGGCCCCTGTTCAGTCCTGGTTGGATGACCCTGTACAGCTTAATAATTATTAAATTATTAGGTACTGCCGCACGAGAATGCAAAGTTATAATAAAAGTCAAAGTTGTTTACTACTAGTAAAAGTATTTCTATAAAATAGATCAGACAGCAAAACTATTATTGAAAGCTCATATTATGTTTTAATTAAATTAAAAAAGTCAGAGTATTAAAATATCACAAGCACAAAGACTCACCTTGCAGTCACGACGACATACGGAAAAAAATTGGCGGTGGAACCTTAATACTTACCATCAGGAGCAAGCTGGAAACCTGTGATATTCCGTTTAAGACTGATTTTAATATAAACAAATTTATTGAATATTGTTGTACTTATTATATGTAAGATCTTTAAATCTGTGTATTTTAGCTATGTATAGATCACCCTCGGGTCGTTTTGACACCTTTTTGTCAGCTGTGGAGGGGGTCATGTCAGAGCTTGGGAAGGGGAGGGGGATTGTGCTGGCGGGAGATTTTAATGTCCGTTTTGGTACGGCTGAGTTGGAAAACAACTCGGTTGTGCGATATGTTGAACGGTTTTGGCCTAAATCAGACCATATATGAAGCAACCCGTGGACAGGCCTGCCTGGACAATGTCTTTCTGGGCCATAATATCAGAGTTATCGCCACCCATGTGATTGACATGGATATTTTGAATCATAAGAGTCAGCTGATTGATGTTTCTATAGATAGAGAACGGGAGAGGCTCCGAATGACCGACAAGGTATGTAGACCTGTGACTCGGAGGGGTTTGTTCACCTTTTCATGCTATTTTGGATTCGATAAAGTGGGATTTTGTCCAGAGAAATGATATGAGTATTGAGCACAAATTTGGTTTATGGGGATTTTAGAGCGGGCATATCTTGAGTCATTTGCTAAAAAACTTCTAAAGTAAGATCGGATCACTCAGATAATTTAAATTGGTTTAATGAAAATCTTATGAGCATGCGAGAGTATCTCATGCAGGTTTCTGAGAGAATTATCTGAACAATATAATTTAGTTAAGTAACCAACAGATAAATAAATTTAGGGCTTATTATATTGAATATAGGGATGAAATACGCAAGGCCAAAATAAAAGCTAATGATAATTTGATTAGAAACTCTCCGAACTCTCCTAGGTGCATGTGGAAAATTATTAACAAACATCGCGCGACCAATAAGCCCAATGATAACAGCCGAGGACCTATACTTCTGATGAGTTTAATTTGTTTTTTTCAAATATTGCTAATAATATCATAAAAAACATACCTCACGTAGATGAAGCTACAGATAATTTTAATTTTCCAGATACATCAAATATAGAGTGTTTTAACTTCCCAGAGGCTACTTTTATTGAGGTTAGGAATATTATAGATAACTTAACGAACAAAAACACTAGGATATATTTGGATTCAATGTAAAAATTCTCAAATCTATTAAAAATATCATAATAATACCCCTTACAAGGTTAATAAATCTCTGCTTTAGAGAAAGTGTCTTTCTAGTTATACTAAAAAAAGCTGTAGTAAAACCAATCTTCAAAAAGGGGGATAAGTCGAAGCCAAACAATTACAGACCTATATCTTTGCTGCCCATAATGGGCATCAAAGGTTGTAGAAAAATGTTTGGCATATTAAGGTTGACGGCATTTTTTGAGTCTAACGGTCTGTTCTCTAAAAATCAATTTGGGTTCCGTAAGGATAGAAATACTGTTATGGGCATTTTAAATCTTATTAATAGTATCAATAAAGCCTTCCACAATAAACAATTTAATACTGTGCTATTCTGTGATTTTTTAGTAAAGCATTTGATTGCGTTAGCCATGATATTCTTCTGGAAAAACTCAGGAGATATAAATTATCACAGAGCAGCGTCAGGTTGATTGAATCCTATCTTGAAAACCGGACTCAGGTAGTGGAGTTGGCAGGGGTGAGGTCGGCGGAGAGTAGATTGACCGTTGGAGTCCTACAAGGGCCAATACTGGGACCAATCTTCTTTCTGGTATACATCAATGACTTACCAGCTCCACAGAGGGACTTTATACTCTATACTCTCTTCGCTGACGACACGACCATGTCTTTCACCGCTAATAGCCTCCTGGAATCATGGAATGGATCATTGAAGGTCCAGGATAGAGCAGAAAAGTGGTTATGTTCAAACAAATTGCTTCTTAATAAGGGTAAAACAAAAAGAATCGTCTTTTCCATGCGAGATCTAGCAGATGCTGACCAGGGTGGGGAATCGGTGAAGTTCTTGGGTGTGTACCTGAATCAGGGGCTACAATGGGGAGCACACATTGAGGCGGTGGCTTGCAAGCTGGGCAAGAACTTATTCCTCTTGCGAAGCTTGAGAACCTGTGTCTCGTAAGAAGTTTTAAGAACGGCTTATTACGCCTTATTTCACTCCCACCTTTCTTACGCGATATTGGTTTCGGGGCACTCTTCTGGTGCCCAGAGGCTGTTTGCCCTCCTGCGGAAAGCTGTACGAGTATTCTCTATATAATATTTTTAAACTAATTCACATATACCTTCAAGGTAAATAAACACTTCAATATTTAATAAATTAACTGTAGCCACAAAACAATAAAGTTTATCCCAAGAGCTAACTAGAATACAAAAAACACAACTTTTAAATTAAAACAAATAAAATTCTGTCGCCATTTATAAAACCCGTAAACAAACTGTTAGGCCGGCCATTGCAGACTGTTGGATTTTTCACTTTAATAATGCTATTCGAGCAAACCCGCACAAATTTTTACTAGTATTTTGTAGAGGTTCTTAGCAATTATATCACTTAAATTTTCTATTAGATATCAACCGAAAACCGGATAAAAATACAAATTAATAGGACAACTACACCTACTTCGTGCGAAAAGTATATACTAAACCATGAAAAACCTCAAAAAAGTTGCGTGACACATGGATCTTCAAAGCCGTGTAACAGAAACATCGAGTTAAGACGGCTATGGTTTTAGCATAATTCTTAGGAACAATAATTAATTTTCTGCATCAAATTTCTTGTGAAATTGCTGACAAAGAGGTCATTGCACCCACACCACACTCATCGATAGAGCATTCACACTTTGCAACTCGCAGGGAACTTTGACGAAATATAACTTAACAACATCAAGCAAGACCTTGGCATGAATGATTACCCTACGAAACTATAGTCGATCAGGCCATCAAAAAGCGTCAAAATCACAAAACTAGAACGAACAAAGATAATGAATCAGGACCCACCATGAATATACCTTATGTCAAGGGAATCTCCGAAAAAATTCGAAGGATAGGACAACAGTACAACATCCGAACAGTCTTCAGCTCCAAAGATTCCTTAAGAAGCCACCTGACGAAGCCAAAACCAACAAATCAAAAGGACACGAAGAATTGTGTATACAGAATACCTTGCGAATGCGGACAATCCTATGTTGGTGAAACTCTTCGACCTTTCCAAACAAGGATCAAAGAACATCGAAACCACACACTGAAAGGAGAAACAAACAGATCCGGTGCAGCAGACCACGCTTGGACCCACGGCCATCATTTACAATGGGCAAACGCAAAAAATATACTTAAAGAAGAGCATTGGCGGAAGAGAAAATTCAAAGAAGCAGCTGTCATAATCCAGAACCCTGACTGTTTCAGTAAACCTTCTGCAGATATAAGAAACATTTGGAAGCCCTTGTTAAATAGGTGTAGGCTCAGATTGAGTAGTGATGCAAACGTGATGACGTAAGCGGATGACGTAAGCAGATGAATAATCATGGTGACGTAAGCAGATGACTCACGACTGCACCCGATCATACGTTACTAGCTCCGCCCCCTCCGCCCCCTCCGCCCCCCTAGGTAGTATAAATAGGCTCGTAGCTTTCCCAGTAAACACGACATGAAAGCTCCGAAGGTGGACAGAAGGCGCATTGCCGAAACGTCGGTGTCGGGCCGCCAGCTACAATATCGGCGGCGTGGAAGTAGGGCATGACCGCTCGGCCGCCGGGCGGCTTAATAGCTACATAACGGACCTGGTTATGCGGTACAGACGCTACTTTTTACCACTGAGCCGCGGGCTGAACAGATGTTAGCGCGCGGCATCTTGACGAGACCGCGGACGGTCGCTGGTAATTCATTTAAATACCAGCGAGGGACCGCGCATGGTTACATTAAAACTCACCGTAAAGTAGAAAACAACAGTTTTATTGTTTAACAAACCCTGCAATCCTGCAAATATAAGACGTTATTCTGATTCATTTACACATAACTTTTTATTATTTTTTTTTGCGACTCATCCGCCCGCCTTCCCTGTCGGAAGCATTTTTATCCAGTTTCTAATGGTCAGAACAATATCTGAATTTGTTGCATTGGACGTTATTGAATTTCTTCGTATAGCATCTAAAATCTATTTGGTTTGGTTAAGTTTATATACTATAAAATACTGCATACAAAGAATAGCCAAGCATGCACTATTTTTTTTGTTTTAACACTTTCAACTTTACATATTATGAGAGTAACAGAGGTATAAAAAAATTTACAATAAAATTATATAGGTATGAAACTTAAACTCACTTATAGTTTTGTTCTCTGGTACTGAATCATCTGTCTGAGGGGTGTCTTTTTATCTTGGAAATCAGTAAGTTCGTCGGTATACCAGTTCGTCTAATGATGAATCCTGTATTCTGCCTACAGGCACTGAATCTTCTTGAGAAATGTAGCTTTTATAATAATAAAGGAACGCCTCGTGCTCGTGGAAAAATAATGTTAATGTTCTGTCTATGGAGAACTATAATAGGGTAGGAGGCCGATCGACAATGGCAGCATTTTCAAATTCTGTCCCGGTTTTTTGATTAGTTCGCTATTGGCCGATAGATGGCTCTTGCGTCCGAAGTGGGCTGATGTTGTCTTCTTCTTCTTCGTTTTTAATGTGGAAAACTAGATCCTCCATAGTTTTTAGCTTTCACTTAAACCCATTATTTTTCTGTGCTTTTACTTTTGACAATTGACATTTTATTTTTCGAAATAACAAATCATGTTTGAAGGCAAGACAAGACAAATAACGTTGTATTGTAATTAATTTCCATATTTATAATGAATTAGTGATTTATGGAAGATGGCTTGCGGGTCGTCGTTTGAGAATAAGAAGAACAGGCTATTCTTTGTATGTTCTTTCTTTGGAGCAGAACAGAAAATAGAGAACACAGAACAGAGAACAGAGAACAGAGAACAGAGAACAGGGAACAGGGAACAGAGAACAGGGAACAGGGAACAGGGAACAGGGAACAGGGAACAGGGAACAGGGAACAGGGAACAGGCAACAGGGAACAGGGAACAGGGAACAGAGAACAGGGAGCAGTGAGAGCATACACGCGGACGCAGCGGTGTTCTGTGTTTTTACTTTGTTTACGGAACTGGCGACCTTTTTTTTTTTTTTTAACAAAAAGCATTTTTTTACTGCTATGGCGACCTGTCATAAGTGTATCTAAAGAACCGGTTCAGTTCTTTTACAAAGAACAGTTCACTGAACAGGCTACCTCTAACCTGTTCTAAAGAACCTGTTCGGTTATTTTCTTAACAACTCTATAATGAATAATGGTACAATTTATAAAAGTAGAGTTTGCTTTGTGTCGGGGTGGTAAGACAGGATCTTCTTCACAGATAAAACGCAGCCAAATAAGTATCTTTCTAGCTGCAAAGGTAAAACCCTCTAGCTAGAATGTTCCTGTATTTTAAAAACGAAGCATCGTTGGAACTTTATACAGGCCGAGTTTACTAATAAGTATAACAAAGTAAGTGTAAATTCATATAAAAGTCCTTATTTGTTCCTTAGAGAACTAATTTAAATAAAAATAGTTATCGCGTCCATAAGAAACCATTTATTTGATAGCCCACTTCGATCACGAGCGCCATCTTATGGCAACTCGTAAAGCTGAATTACCGATGCTAATTTGGGACCGAATCCAATGCATTGCGATCGGCCTCCTACCTCAAGTCCTCCATAGTTCTGTCTACCGTCATTCACCTGTCAAGTGTCAGTTCTTTCGCTGAAGCGGAACGGCGCGAATTTCAAAAATACGCGACTGGCTTGCGATTAGCCGTGGCCAAACAAGTAAAACGAGGAACGTAGTAGTCAGCTACCCGCGCGCGGGTGGTACACGGCACATCGACTCTTTTGTCACAACCGGCGAGATATCTTCTAACCGTATCCGATTCGAAAGATAAGGTCCGTTTCTCATGTGCTGCGCTACTACCACCATCGGGTGGCAGACTATTAGCCGTGGTAGTTCGACACATAGAAGGTAACGCGATAGCCAGAAGCGGTCAGTAATCGGCAACAAGAGCCGTCGATTTCCCGTCAGTGCCGGAAGGCGGCCGAACTTTTACCGCCAGCTTTGGTTTACTGGGTTGTAACTTGTTGTGATATGAAAAACTAAAGGCAATGGAAGTCCAAAACACATCGATTACTCAAAGAGGTCATTGATAGGTGTGGGAACCTATGAGAAATGCCCCACTCTGCATAAATTTTACTATATAAACCGGCGCATAACGCTGAAAAAGGAAGCAGTTCTACTCAAGCTCTTAACCAGGGCAAGTCAATGTTCGAATAAATACTTGTTTATAAAAAGTTGTTAGATGTTAGAATCACGAAGTGTTACCAAATAAGTGCTTTTTGTGAAACTTTGATTTTGTGAAGAATAACGTTGCGGGGTTGCAAATTCATCAAATATGTTGAGTAGGTACATTACCTATTTTGTGTTTACTACAAGATCAGACTATGTGAAAATGATTATATTCATCTACTATAGAGCTAGGTTTTAGATCAGCTACAAATATGCAATGACATACCGCCTGTGACTCATGGCAGTTGGGTTGACGAGCTCCAGTCTTTTGAAATCCAATTAAGTGACTGTTTTGAATCTGGGCCAATTGAGTTATTGATCGGAGCAGATGTTGTTGTTGTTGGTACACTGGGCATGTATTAAGTTGTGGTTTAGTAGCCTTTAGAAACTGTGTTAGGCTGGACCATCATTGGTATAATGCCATCAAAAGACCGACACTTTGATTTAGCAATCACAACCTTTTCCATCTTTGTGATTGTGAAAGATTTACTTGATCTATCGAAACTGGACGTTTTAGGTATCACTGAACCAACTGAAAGAAAAACGCGCGAAGAAACGGCTGTTGCGGCTAAGGAAATGTTTGTACAAACAATATCAACGGATCCAGATGGGCCCTACCAGGTCAATCTGCAATGTTTGGAAGGTTACCCTCCTTTACCAAGCTATCTTAAGTAATGAAAGTAAAAAAATAAAAAAAAGTAAAGGGGTTTTAAATTAAATCGTTGAAAATAGATAAACTTTACGTTAAGTTAAACTAAAATTTATTTTCCACTTAATGAACACTTTACTGATGACACTGTGTTCTTTTTTGTCTTAATATTAAGGTGTATTACTTTCAGACACAAACTACGTTTTCAAAAATACTTATTTTATAAACTTACCTTATACAGGGTCCAAAGCAAATAAACTTTGCATCACATGCGACCAAATTTTAATAGCCCAATTTTGATTTTGTAGAAAAACAAACATTTAATATGATATTAATATATATAATTTATAAATGATAATAAAGAAAATGTATCTGAAATAAAGCATTGTCAAAACTTAGAAGTTTTATGTAGGTTGCGTTGAGCCTTATTTTGCAAAAGTGGTGCAATTTACAAAATATATATAGGTAAAAAATCAAAATTATCTTATATGCAGCTGAAATTTTGCATGTGTGCTAGAAACTGCATTTAAAAAACTTTTTCAAATAACTTTTTTCAATATTTTCAGAAATAACCCCACTTTTGAATTATTTTTTGGAAAAAATTAAAATTTGACAGATAATGCGAATCACATGACTACTATTTTTTTGCTTAATTTTCATCTCGATCGAAGCAGAACTTGATGCCAAAGACAAATTTTGAATAAAGCTATTAATAAAAAAAATCCCATATGATGCGGAATTTACTGGTGACACTGTATGTACCTATATGTAGGTACATCCTAACACCTCAAGTTGATTTAAATAATGCCGGAATCGAGCGGCTAATTCTAAGTTTAATATTTAATATTACTCGCCTACGGCTCAATATAGTCAATGAGTTTTGATAAACGCATGTGTCGTTATCGTTTTAGCTTGTTTAAAAGCCGAAATAAATAGAATAACTACGAGAGCTGTTACTTAGCACAACTCACCTACGGCTCGTTGCAGAAGATAACTGTTAGTATCCGCATGTGCTGGATTAACGCCCCAAGTCAACTGGAAAAAATCCGAGATTAATCGGAAAATTACTAATAACTATAAAAAGAACGGAAAAACATTAATTTCATTCTCAGTAGTCGGGAAATATTTTATTAAAAATAATATTTCGAAAAAATGAAAAACGAACCTTATGAGGAAATAATGCCGATAAAATAGGATATATTTGGCTCTTAGAAGTAGGGGAGAGCCACCAACAGTGGCCATCCTTTTTTTTATTTTCACGTATTTCAAAAACGTTTAAGAAATTTATGGTTTTTCCATTATTTTTGACTACATATACGATAAGGCTGTACAAATATGACTCTATTTAATTTTAAAAAGTAAGATAATATTCACTGGTGGCCACTGTACCAGCCATGGCCACTGTTGGTGGCTCTCCCCTATATCTGAAATTGGCAACACATCAATGTAACCGTACTAAAACTTGACATGTATTATCAGTTAAATTTGTTTAATCAAAAACTGAAAGTAAAATGTTTAAACTGTGTTCAATTCTACGATGATAATAACCCCCGGAATCCATTTCTTCGGCAACTATTTTTCTGGGTGTTCGCAATAAGGTTCTTCAATCCAGAGGTAAGATGGGATGAAATTCATTTAATGCTTCTCCATACACAAATAAATATTATTTTCGCCGAAATTTCCATTATTATCTCTATTGTCTCCGTCTGTCCGAAATATGTCTTAGGAACGTGCTTTGGGACGACTAAGTTGAATTTTGAAAAAATTACGAAACACAAATATTATTGACTGTTTGAAGGTTGGAGACAATGATGTTTCTTGAATGATGAAACAGATCTGGACCTCCATTGTCTTTATTTGTTCTAAATCATAACGTTTCAACTGGTAAGTATCTCCAGTCGTCTTCAGGTGAATACTTATACAGTATTACAGTATACGACTGGAGATACTTACCAGTTCAAACGTTGTGATTTAAAACAAATAAAAACAATATGGAAGTCGAAAACTCTTTTATCATTCACAAATATTGTTATTTTATCTATGGATATTATTTCCAAACTTTTAGACCTTCATCAGTTTCTGAGATATTTGATATTCCTGCAAAAATTTCAATCCTCGTTTTGACCCCTTATATAGGGGTTGATTTTCGAAAAATCCGCTCTTAGCAAAAAAACATTGTCCAAAAAAGCAGTTTTCTTATCAATTCGAGTGCAAAAAAAAAACGATAACCGCTTAATCTCAGTAGCCGGAAAATATTTTATTTGCCTTTTTTTTCTGAATCGAGAATCTTTCAGTGAGTTGAGGTACTTATATTGTTGGTGAATTCCTAGTAAACGAAAAGGGCGAAGAGAAAATGCTAGCTTATCAAGTTTTATATTGTTGAGTTTTATACTGTCCAAGAAGTATGCTGGTATAAATAATATAGTAATTATATAATATAGCAGGCAGGTCTATTATAATAATTATAAAAAAATATTTACTATTCATTAAACAGTAATGCATAAGTGCCCAGTGCTAGAGCCATATCCGCTTGTTCCCAGAAGCGATGATAGGTTATTTGGGGTGCAGGACCACCATTCAAATAGGCCTCCAACTGTGCAAAATTAGGATCGTTACTATACCATGACCTGATGTCTAAAAATGTCGATGAAGCATTAATTTTATCGCCATTCGGATATACGCCAGTCCAGCCCTGTTCTGGAATATATACCTAAAACATAATATTATATTATGAGACAGGATAAGATAACAAGATATAATGCAGCAGTTAGTGAAAATGAATAATAATCTTAAAAGGACTAATAACGTAATAGTGTAGTACCTATAGATATATTAATATTAATAAGGAAATCAAATTTTTAATTTTTTCATGTACAAGAAATTCAAAAAGTTAATGTTCATTCACACTTGAAAAAAAGTTTCCATACCTGAATGAAAAAAAATACCAGTGTTATTGGATTTTTTTAAGTGGTTGCATTGTTTATTACCGAATTAATTCCAGTTAAAAGATTTACCCAGTATACTAGTGTAGGTACTTTAACCAGGATGGAATTTTTAACTAGTTCAATATTAGAAAAACCTCTATTTGCTGAAAAAATATAGAACTACGGCTGCGTTTATTTTTAGTTTGGTATAGTTTTTTCGTCGTAGCTGTTTGTATCAGGCAACTTTAAAATAGATAGCTTAAATGTTTTATTTATAACTATCGGATAGCAACAGCTATTTGGATTAAAAAAATTAGTTTCGAGATACCTAAATATGTAGAAATAACAAATTTATTTTTCAAATGTAAAATTAGAAAGAAAAAGAGAAAATGAAAATTTGTCAACCAGCGATTGGTTAATAGTATTGGATAATAATATGAAAATTTATATTCTTGGTTTTACTTTTATAAAAAAAGCTAGGAGATATTAAATGGCATTTGATTGGAAGAGAGGGAAATAAAGTGTTAATATGTGTGTTAAAGGTTCTCTGGCTTTGTTTGCATAGCGAATTGATAAAAATCGAAATTCGTGAGCGAAGCCTCATTATATCATAACTAAACTTCCTATAATACCGCATCCCGCATGTAGTGATATCCTTGTAAAAAAGTTAATATTGTTGCCAACTTTATTGACCACCAGTTATGGGATAAAGTAAACCGTGTAAGTAAGCCTACCTTGGTATTAAACGCAGTGAAATCATACAAAGTACTTGGGCCACCCATTCCTTGATCATCTTTGTGTATTGTCCAAATAGTGTCCAGCAATTGTTTTGCGACCTGTTTGGCATAAGAATCGCCCGATTTAACGGCATAATAGCTTAGAGCCCGAGCGATGGAACTCGCAATTCCGAAATACTGAAACGTAAAATTTTATTATTATCAATGTGAACGAACCATTAGATCTGATAATAAGTCCTCGTTCCTGCTCAATAATAAAATTACCGTGTCTGAACTATTTTGAAAGACTTTTTCCTAGGAATAAAGTTAATATTCAGCTGACAATACACACAACGTGGTATTATTGCCGTGACATTTTTTTGACAAAAGTAATTCAAATAAATCTGTTTTCTGTTTATTTTCAATATGTGAAAATAGACATAACAAATAATACCACTTGAGAGAAAATTCTGTAGGCAAAATTATTGTTCTCCTAGTTCTATTGTTTGTTGCTTTTTGGCAATCTTAGTAATGGAATTTTTAAGAAAATCACTAGACTATTTATTTGTTTATTTTTTTTTCTTTTTTTCTTTCTTTCTTTCTTTCTTATATATTAATTTATTTGTTTGTGTTGTTCGCAGGACAGAGATACTAAGGGGCTCCTCATTCTATCTTAAGTTTACTTTTTTACTTTAGAAACATGCCGGGTTTTCGGGTTTCCCAACTGGTGGTTTTGACGTTATCTATCTCGTCGTTGTCGTACCACTGCAGCTTGTGGAATTTTTATATTTTTTGATTCATGCGCGCGCGCGGTATATCTACATTAAAAATTCATATACACTGCCAACAATTTAAAATCTCTAGGCACAGCTAAACGAATATCACCATTTTCAATAAACAAACCAATTTATAAGAATTAACTTTGAAAAACCAATTAACCAAAAAAGGAAATTCCAAACATACAGATACTTCATAAGGTTGTCGATAAGATTGGTTCTAGGAAAATCTAAATATCTTTTTATGTCTATTTTTTATGCGAATGACCGAAAAGGGTAACGGAGAAAGCAATTCTCCATTATCTACACTTTGCGGCAAAACTTTATATAGATACCTACACCAAATATATCATAGGTCCATCGAAATCTTTTGTAGAACATATTCTTTAAAAACTTACGATGTACCGCTTCCAAGAACCTACTACAAATAATATATTACGGTGGACCAATTAATACTACAATATTCTAGCTTAAATAATATCAAAGCATCAAATAATCGAAGACATTTATCAGTATTGAAATGTCGATGTTGGGTCGATCTGATTATGAAGCCCATGATCTTATATGCGTCAGCAATTATTCTAGTTGCGATATCTTCAAATCAAATCAAAATTTACACTCGAGTCCTAATCAGTCGTCACCCTTTTAAAAATGTTATCATCAATGATTTTATCCCTTTTTAAAACATTTTTCTTTAAAGTAAGTGACATGCAAACACAAGTTTTGTATTCAATCAAATGAAATCTATTAATCTCACACCATCCATCAGTCACTCTGTTCAGATCCGCCTGCAAATGATCACAGGCATCCTCAGTAATTATCTCCATAAGCATCTTAAAATCATCGGCTAAAATAATTTAAGTGATTTTAAACTATTCACAATCCCAGCTATTACAAAAACAAGATACCCTAAGTGTAAGCTCTAAGGAACCATATAATAAATCTTATATAAGGTTTAAGTGTCTCCCGGTGTACTTCAATGCAAAATTGGCAGGTTTTTCACACCTTCGAAGTCCGCTAGTCGAGATAATTTTTTTTCTAACACGCTTTTATTTGCTTCACCTGTATGTTTGTATGTATGTTTGTTTGTAACCGACTTCTTTGAACTCGATTTTGACCCACTTTAAACGGTCAGATTTAATTTAAAAATTTAAAGTTTGTAGACTTATCAAGAACCGCTGACAATACAATAATTTTATAAGTTTATCTCATTATCAGGATCGCCGGAATTAAATCATTTCCTTACAGATCCTCTGTATGAGAGTGAGCGAGTTAGAGCTCACCGTGTGCGCATGCGTACTATCTACCTACTTTCGGGCTCGAACACGCGGCTTAATAGTGTTGGTGTACATTCTTTCGCTATTAGTGGTCCGTTGACCGAGTGGGTTTGTTCGGGTTTGTGGATCCAATGCTTTGAATCTAGCCATTTAAAAAAAATGGATCCACTGCTTTTAAGAGCAGTAACCCCCTTACCACAATGAAAATTGCCGAACGTTTTGCTGGTCAAACGAAAAGAAAAAATAAAAATTGGTATTTAGAAAATAAATTCTACTTTAAATACCCCATCCAGAAAAGTAAATGACAATCGAAAATATTCCCAAAATTTTTTTTATTTTTAGTAATTTTGTAATATCTTAAACAATTCTTTATTGGTCAAAAGCAAAATGACTTTCCCGGGTGTAGAATGTTGTACCAAACAATTTTTCTTAAAGCCATTTTTCAATATCGGCCTTACTTTTTTCTCAAAAAGTTTGGGCGCGTAAACCCACTTTACACGCTTAAATTCACTTTACTATATTATGTCTGAAGATAAAATGTATTTATTCTGCTCTTAAATAATTATTATGGAATATGCAAAATTGATTGTCAATGTCCCATCGTCATAGGTTGTCAAATGCTGATGACTACTTTACCCTTTGTCCTGCTTCAGTAATGGTCGGATGAGCATTGGTGGGAAGACTTCCCGACCACTTAATCATCACTGGAACACTATAACTTGTGTCATCGATCGTCATGTGACTATAAATCCAGGCAAACCATTTTTCGAGGACCAATTTAGTATTGGAGTCACCTATGTAAATGTGAAAAAATATTCAGCTAAAAATATCTGTTAAGGTAGGAGTATCAACATGCTTGCCAACCTAAAACCTATTTCGCGTAGATTCATTTTTTTTTAACTGTTACACAAAATTTAAATAAAATCAATATCCTCTTCATATTCTATAGGTAATAATTAACATGTTAAATAAATATCATAAGTTATTTAAGGAGAATTGTATATGGAAAAATATCGGGTAAGATTTTTTTTAACATTATTATGTCATTGTTCTTTCACTATACGATTCTCCCAAAATTAGCAATGAAATAAATTGATAATTTTGTAATATTATATCAGATATTACCTAAATAATGTGCAGACTATATATGGATTTTATTTAAATCTTAGTCAATAAAATAATAAACTAAGAAAAACAAGGAGAAATAGGTTATAGGTTGGCAATAAATTGAATGACGTTGATAATTCCACCTTAATGTATAAAGTATCTTGGACGAAAATGGTTACAAATAAGGTTCCTTGCGAACTACTGTACCTGTAAGATAGTAATACTGAGCAAGTCGATCCACAGTCCAAGTTTCCATGCCGAACCAGTCACTCGTGCCATCGTCGTTGCCTGGTTCATTTTCATAGAACATGCCGTGAAAAGTGTAGGTCTAAAATAAAAATAAATGTATGCCTATAGCCGATGGCGTATCAGCAGAATGACTCCTCACTTGCCAAAGAAGTATGCCGTTGAATAATATTGTATCCTTTCCGTACGAAAAAGAAACAACTTTTTTTCGTTACTTTAGTAGCTAATAAATACGCCATATGGTGTAATGATTTGCTTATATTATGTATACAGGGTACTTCAAGAAAATTGTATTCCTTACAACAGTGACGGCTCGAAATGAAGGGCTCTGGGGCGCCGCCCTCCCTGCAATTATTAAAAACATAATCCACAAATATTTTACTTAAAAAACCATTTACGAAATGTATGTAAGCAATCAATTAAAATAATTTAAACCAAACATAGGCATATTCTAACAGGAAGTTATATACCGAATGAGCATTTTCTTTTCGCACAGGCAAGCGCGGGCGGCCGATTATCCGTACCGCTTCAACACGACTATTAAGTCGGTTGCCATGACTACGAAGGCGTGACGTCACCTACACACTACACATCGCACAACGAGCTGCACTGCACGGATGGGGCTCCAAATTTTCCGTCCAACAACAGCTGTTCGCATTTCGACGCGACGCGACGCGACCTGTCGATGCCGCTGATGTTTTGTTTTGACTAATTTATTAGTTATGTTATAAAGTTGGAAAATTTCGTCTAATATGCATCTTTAGCAATCGAAAAAGCGATGGTTCGGGACATTGATAATTTTAATAACAAAGTCACCGAGAAGTTTATTTTCAAAAAAAAGCGAAGATTTGACTTTTACTTCAAAAAATAATATTTGTTAGTGCTATCATTTGGCATGCTTAATAAAAATAAACGATTTGATTATAGTTATCCGCATTATTTTAAGCCAGCGCCCCGCGACTTGCTATAGTCACGAGCCGCCACTGCCTTACAATTTTGTTTGGGTGATAAAGCGTGTTAAAATTTAAAAAGTAGTTGTTATTTTAAAATTCGATGTTTTATCATCAGATACTATGCCATCATGCTACGATTACATGATATACATGTTTTAAAATGTTTTTTAACAGCTTCTACTGTGCGTGTGATAGATATGAAAAGAAAAATAACTAAGAATTTGTAGATAAAAAAATTCAGCTACGAAGCATGGTACTGCCGTATTTTTCAATAATTTACTTGCTTCATTAGATACACATTATTACTTGATCGATTGAGACCCTAGAGAGAGAGAGAGAATATTAATTATCTCCACAAAATTCTCCATTATTTACTTACCTTAACGTCATTTGGAGGCTCTTCGTATCGATTTAACCAAGAGTTTGTGACGCATCCGCCAAAAGGACCATCGGTTGTTTGTATCCACTGATATAGTTCCAATTGCCTCTGAAGAGATTTTTGCCAATCTTCTACGGCTGAAGGTCCTTTTGGCCTAAGGATTGAAGAATAAGTTTATCGAAGACAACATAAACATATTTATTATATTAAGTATTGTGGTATAATTCTAGTTACTCCTGTATAAGTTTGTATTGTTTACCTTAATCTTCTGGTACTTGTACTTTTGGTATATTGTCACTTGCTGACATATAGTATTTCTCTATGTATTCAATTCTGTTAATTAAAGCCTTAAGTATAGTAAAAGGTTATTTTATTACAATTTAATTAACAGAATTATAAATGGACAAGTTTTTGAAGCCTGAACGATTTGAAGCAGATCCACATGAAGACTCAGCGGCTAAAGAATGGAAACACTGGTTCAAGACTTTTAAAAATTTTTTGGAAACAAGCGATAAAGAAAATAAACTTGATGATAGTGCAAAACTAAGGCTTCTAACTAATTTTGTGTCTCATACCGTCTACGAACATATTAGTGAATGTGAGAAGTTTGAACAAGCTACAAAGATTTTAGAAGATTTATATGTGAAAAATGTTAATGAGGTATTTGCTAGACATCTATTATCTACAAGAAAGCAACAGCCCACAGAAAGTATTGATTAATATGTTCAAGCTCTAAAACTACTAAGCAAAAATTGTGATTTTAAATCAGTAACTGCAGAACAAAATAAAAATGATTTTATTCGCGATGCTTTTATAGGTGGACTGTTACTTAATGAAATCCGTCAGCGTCTATTAGAAAGTAATACTCTAAATTTAGAAAAAGCAATTATACAATCACGTTCTTTAGAAGAAGCACGTAAGCAATCAAGCGTCTATTTTAACCACAATTCAATAAATACAGTTCATTTTAAAAGAAATCCACAATGAATCACAAATACATCTACATCTGCAGCTGCCACCTCTCAGCGCTGTTATTTTTGTGGAAACACTAGACATCCACGCAGTATATGCCCAGCCCGGAATGTTACCTGTAGTAACTGTCAAAAACTAGGACATTTTGCAAAGGTATGCATGAAACCTAAATTTTCTAGACAAAAGTCAACATCAGCTTCTACATCCCTCATTGCTTCCGTATCAAGGCCAATACCATATTGTTTATCACAGGCAGTAGTCAAAGCTAAAGTTAATAATATACCTGCACATGCTCTAATAGACACCGGAAGCTCTGATAGTTTTTTTGGATTATGATTTTGTATTATCAAATGGTTTAAAAATCTATCCAACTCATGGCGTAGTTTCTATGGCAAATACTTCCTGCGTTTCAAATGTAAAAGGTTTTTGCATAATAAATTTACATTTACCTAACGAAAAGTATGAAAATTTTAAGATATCTGTCCTTCATAAACTATGCACAGATATTATTATTGGTCACGACATAATGAAACAACATACTAGTGTTACTATGAATTTTGGTGGCACTAAACAACCGTTATCAATTTGCTGTCTTACCAAAGCTAAAATAGAACCACCTGAATTATTTCCAAATGTATCCAATGAATGTAAACCTATAGCTACTAAGTCACGCCGGCTTTCAGATGAAGATGAACAGTTTATTAAGCAAGAAGTAAACAAACTTTTACAAGAAAACATTATTGAAGAAAGTAACTCACCATGGCGAGCTCAAGTATTAGTTACTCATAGTGAACACCATAAGCGTCGCATGGTTGTAGATTACTCCCAGACGGTCAATAAACTTACCAAATTAGATGCCTATCCTCTACCGAACATTGAAAGCATTGTCTCAAAAGTCGCAAAATATAAAATATTTAGCACTATAGATTTAAAAAGTGCTTATCATCAAATACCAATTAGCGATAATGATAAACCGTTTACAGCTTTTGAAGCAGGTGGGCGTCTCTATCAATTTCAAAGAATACCTTTTGGTGTAACAAACGGTGTGTCCTGTTTTTAAAGAACAATCGACTCGATCATATTAAAAGAAAATTTAAATGGAGTCTTCGCTTACCTTGATGACGTGACTGTTTGTGAAGAGAATCAAGAAATTCATAATCATAATCTAGAAAAATTCCTAAATGCTGTTAAGAAATTCAATTTAATACTAAATCAAAATAAATGCACTTTTAACAAGACGTCTATTAAATTATTGGGATGTATTATTGAAAACGGAACCCTGAAACCAGATCCTGATAGACTACAACCTCTCCTAGATTTACCAGCACCACGCATTACTGGCGAACTTCGTAGAATAGTAGGTATGTTTTCTCACTATTCTAAATGGATTTACAAATTTTCCGACAAAATCAAAAGTTTGGTGAATAGTAAAATTTTTCCATTGACGCAAACTGAAATTAAAGATTTTGAAAACTTAAAAACAGATATTTCTAATTCTCTGCTGTGGACTATTGATTATAAAATACCTCTAATTGTAGAAACAGATGCCTCAGACTATTGTATAGCTGCTACGTTAAGTCAGTCTGGAAGACCGGTAGCTTTCTTTTCAAGGACATTGTCAGAAACAGAGCGACGACACTCTTCAGTCGAAAAAGAAGCATATGCATGTGTTGAGGCACTAAGGAAATGGAGGCATTTTCTGATGGGACGCCACTTTAAATTAGTGACTGACCAAGAAGCTGTATCTTTTATGTTTGATACTAAACAATCCAATAAAATTAAAAATGAAAAAATATTACGATGGCGTTTAGAGTTATCTTGCTACAACTACGATATTGTTTATAGACCTGGAAAAGAAAATATAGTTGCTGATGCTTTATCCAGAATTTGTGGAGCTAGTACAAATACTAAACTGTATGAACTTCATCAGTCCCTCTGCCATCCTGGTATTAAAAGAATGTACCATTTTGTTCGAACTCGCAACTTACCTTTTTCTATGGAAGATGTAAAAAAACTGACTACAACATGCCCGTTATGTGCTGAGATGAAGCCAAAATTTTGTAAAAATTCAATGGGACATCTAATTAAAGCTACCTCCGCATTTGAGCGTCTTAATATTGATTTTAAAGGACCTTTACCTAGCTCTACTCATCATAGATATTTGTTAACGATAGTTGATGAATACTCTAGGTTTCCTTTTGCTTTTCCTTGTTCAGATATGACTAGTTCCACAGTCATAGGATGCCTAGATCTTCTATTTACTATTTTTGGTATGCCAGCATATATTCACTCTGATCGAGGAACTTCTTTTATGTCCCGAGAAATAATATCATATCTTCAATCACGTGGAATAGCTCATAGTCGTACTACACCATACAATCCAGAAGGCAATGGGCAAGTAGAAAGATACAATGGTATAATTTGGAAGGCTGTTAATTTAGCACTAAAAAGTAGAAATCTAAAAGTGACTCAGTGGGAACTTGTTTTACATGACGCATTACACTCTATACGTTCATTACTGTGTACCTCAACCAACTGCACGCCGCATGAAAGAATGTTTAATTATCAAAGACGATCAACCAGCGGCACATCAATACCCTCTTGGCTAATTCCTTCAACAAAAGTGTTTCTTAAAAAATATGTACGGCAAAGCAAAAATGACCCTCTCGTCGATGAAGTGGAATTGGTAGAGGCAAACCCTGAATATGCATTAATCCGATATCAGAATGGAAAAGAGTCAACGGTTTCTATAAAACATCTGGCCCCAAGAGGAGATTTAAGCTTAATAAACTCTGATCAAAATACTACAATTCCTGATACTGATTCTGAAGCTGAAACTAATCTATTATCCAATACAGAAACTACTTTTAGTTCAATGCCGATTAACGATCTTGCTGGACCTAGTATTCAAAATGATGAAAATAATGAAGACACTGAAATTAATTCCCATGATCAGAGCATCCAGATCCAGGAAGAAAAGGCTAACAAAATTATTCGTCAGTCGCTGAGAAAACGCAATCCTCCTGCATATTTTAAAGATTATGAATAAAATAAACCTGGGGAGAATGTGGTATAATTCTAGTTACTCCTGTATAAGTTTGTATTGTTTACCTTAATCTTCTGGTACTTGTACTTTTGGTATATTGTCACTTGCTGACATATAGTATTTCTCTATTTTATTCAATTCTGTTAATTAAAGCCTAAAGTATAGTAAAAGGTTATTTTAAATAAACTTACTATTATTATTATTATTATTATTTACGGAACAAATTATCATATTTCACGCAACAATTAATACTATCACCCCCCTACTATTATCCGTCGTCTTAATCTTCAAAGCATAAGATATCCGTAATTATTTCCCCTAAGTAACCGGTTGAGGGCGATTATCATTTGCTGCGCTGTATATTATGTAGCTATTAAGGTTATTAGTGCTTCTAGAAACTAAGAATTGATTTTAAAGTATCCATTAAATTTAATATACCATCGAGTGCAAAAACTCACTAAGTCAATATTTCCAGGTTTTGAGATTATTGTAAATTTCACTAAGTCTTCTACCGATGCAGTATTTGAAAAAATATCACAAAAGTAAAAACTCAATAAGTGTCTAAAAATACCAATATAAAAATCGAACTAAGTCATTTTAGCTATTTGTAGTTGGGTCGAAAACTCACTAAGTCACTTAATGAATTGTGCATATAATAAATACTATTTTGTAAAAATATAACTTCGTAGGCATAACATTATTGCACATTTTTTTAATAAATCACTTTAAACTCCGCCATTTCTTAAAACTAGATTTTACTCAAAACTGTCAATTTTAACTTAATGAATTTTTGCACTAAGCCGACGAACCTACCTAAAGAAAACTAGCCTAAACTTTGAAAAGCAAATAATTTTTTTGGTTTAATTAAAAATATAGTGGGAAATTTAATAAATTTATTTTCAACCAATTAGAAGGCCCCTTTTTGTTTACGTTGCTTATAGCAACGGGAGACTATCGCGATAGTTTAAAAACCTATTAACCTAATGAAATTAATAAGTGATAATTTTTCTTAGGTATACTACTACGACTTAATTTTAATTCAAATGTCATGCAAGTAATTTCTAAGTGACAGGTGAGACAAACCAGCAAGTAACAACCAGTTTTTTAGTCGTACCCGTGATATTTATTGTTACAATAATATTGTGTAAAAAATGATTCGTTTTGGTAATGAATCAGCAAGTTTGATTGCTAAAGAAATTGAGCAGTTAGTAACTCATTTTTATTACTAAAATGTAAAAGACATTAAATAACAAATTTATTTTGTTTTATGAAATCCAATGTCTTTATAGTTTTAAGTTCAAATATAACTTTAAAAAATATATTTCCGATGAGTTTAGTTTAATATGACGCACTGTATTTTTACAATAGAAGTTGATTTTACTTGTTAGTAACTAAGGTTTATTACTAAAATTTCAGAAACATTAAAAGAAACTCCAATTTATGAAATTTTCTTACCGAATCTCCCACGCAGCAGAATTAATTCCCGATAATTTTTTTCTAGGTTTCACTCATGTTTTTGTTGATAGAAAATTTCCCTCGTCTTCGACTCGGGATAATTTTCTATCAACAAAACCATTCGTGACCTTAAAAAAAAATATCGGTAATAATTCTGTTGCTAGGGAGATTATAAGTGATAATTACTAAGTTAATTTTTTCTTTCTAACCCATAATATTAGTTATGGATTCCCACTAAGTATCGGCCGATTTATTTAATAACAATATTGTCAGTCACAACCAATGACACGAATAAAAGAAATATAAACAACGAATTTGTGTTACATTTACCTCAAGCTTGGCTCATTAACTAGAGCATAGGCTGCGATGGGATTTTGATACCCTATATGAGCTTCTGCACTGCCTGTCTTCCATGCAAATCCATTTTGGGAGTCAATGCTACCACCCCATGCAATGTACCATGATATGAGGTAGTGCGCACTTTCTTTTCCTCTTCCGGCTGGGCATACAGATCCACCGATACAATCACCAACCTACGTAATAAAATAAATAAATAATTTTGACACTAAAGCAAAATTATTGCAAAAGTCTTTTATCTGTTTTCTACTTACAAAAATCGTATATAGTACGTCACAAATAATATAAGTTATTATAATTTAACATTTGTATAAATAGGAATAAAAAATATTGTCTAATATATACCAATTTCGCACAAATAATAAAAATAAAATATATAAAACTCGCAAAAACCAATGTACAGCATTCAGGCAACGCTTATCAGGAAACCAACAGTTACTCATTTAATGAGTAAGGCAGTAGTCTATTGGAGTAAATACTTTTTAACATGTTTTGAATCGGACATCATCGAGGGTTCGATAATACCGCCCTGGGATCATCTTATGAAAATTACAAAATTGTTTTTATAATTATCTAGTCTAACTCGCTGAGCTACTATCCTGTCTGATCCTCGAGTGTTGTAGCTGTATCTGAATGTCTATTGAATTTACCTTTGTAGTGAGTGTAGCTCTAATAGTTTGAAGAATTTAGGGTTACAAAGTTAGCGGCATTATGCCAAATTTACTGGATAGAGGCTGACAGTGATCTCTACACCCTGCTTTCGCCATAAGTCTTATGGCTGTTTTTGTGTTCAAAAAATCTATAGTGCATTTGAAACGTTTTCGCACGGTTTAAATAGCCCTACGCAAGACAGAAGTAAAGTAATTTTAAAACGTCAAAACTCACACACTTACGCTAATTTCTACGAAAAAATAGGTATTGTACTCGCAGTTTTTGTTTCTATTCAGTTGTTTGAGATACACAGCGGGCATCCACTGAACTATCCAAAGTGATACCCAATTTACATTCGATCATAAAGATAATTACATCTTCAGTCTTTATTTTTATGTAAGAGATTGCATTAGGAAAACTAGTTTTCTGCATCCCTCAGCATCAGTTATGACGCCATCTCCAATCTTTCCAGATTAGAGGTAGAATTAATAAAAGAAATTTCGTCCTCATATTATATTATGGTTAAATTGCAAATTCGTTGCATGAAATTATACAGACCTTTTAAATAAAATATAAATAAAAGGGGTTCGAGCCGGGGACGGCTCCCTGTGGCACTCCATGTTTATCATTTCCCAAATCAAATCTAATACTATTAATTGTCAGACAAATAAGACTCAATAAGGTCGGGGAAATATACAGTCTCTTATGCCACAGTGGTCAGTTTCAGAAGGTGTTAATGAATAAAGACTAGACCAGGTTATTTCAAGGATTATTTTTACAGTTAACAAGAGCTTTCTTTTATTAGTAAGATCCTGATTGAAGCATTTTACAGGGATTTAGTAGATGTCTGGCTTTCTTTTATGGGAGGCAAACTTTCATCTGCTGCCGCTCGACAAGTCTTAGTCATTCATACAATCGACCATACCATTCACATCTTTGGACAAAATATGAAATTTATTCCTGTTAACTGTGCTTAAAATACTTTAAAAATTTAACATGGTTTTTAATTGACAATATATCGGTCTTGGTATACGAATGGCTCAATAAGAAGACATTCCTCATGGTTAAATGCTGTCCAAAATGATCCGAACTACATGGTCATAGACGCCAACATCCATCTTACTAAGACTGGTAACTATATTATCACTACAGGTTCTGGACTGTGGGATAACTCTAGTATAATCCTTAATAAGGGCCAAAATACCAAAGGACTTGGAATGGTTATTTCTGGAAAACGATCGCCAATAAGAGAACAATTTACGACTCATACGCAAGAACGATAGGTGGTACCTAAAAACAATAAGTTTAAACTTTTGTTTTGGTAAGGCACCAAATTAAGAATGACAAAATCAACCTCAATACGCATGACAAATTGCCTTTGTGAAAAATACAAAGACAGCCATGTTACAGCAGTTTATCCAGAAAATTTTTTTTAATTAGATTTAAAGAGCCAGTGTTCCGATACACGCATGGTACCTGCATTTACTTTTCTTTCGATAAGAATATACTATTAGCTGATCAACCTTGTTGACTATAGATTGATTATGGAGTAAACCAGTTATATCTTTCTTGTTAAATAGGTTCGTTAAAACATTGGCTCTATATTGGTCAAAGGCTAAATAAATTAAATTATTACCTGCTTAAAATAGGTATCGAACAGGGAGTATCTTAAATGATCGCCCAACTTTGCAGCCTTTGATAGGGTAGTTTCAATTTGAGAGCTTTTTCCTTGATTGGCTGCCCATTGAGATGCCCAAAATGCAGCTTGAATGGCTCTTGCGTCTGCGTCTGGTGCAGCTGCATAATGCCAGCTTCGAATATTGTCGTTCCACTATAAGAAATACCTATTTTAGTTTTATTTTTAACGTGGTAGCTGTTACATGCTATAAGAGTAGAGGGAGATGAGGGGGTTCTGCATCAATTTGCTGCAGTCCCTTTTGCGCATGTGCCAGCAGTGCGTGGGTCGTCTATCATACGTCATATGTCATTCTTTATTTGCCAACTGTCAAAGGTCACATTAGCCGTTAGTACTTGAGCATTAGCTACTATGGCAATAATATTCAATACAGGTCGCGTATTAAGGTTGACGTCATAAATATTACGTCTAGGAAAAGTTTACAGCTATGACCTATCAACTAAGATATGTCAAGGTCCCCACAAATGAGCTTTTGGAACACATCTTAAAGTGTTAACGAAGTTTTAATGTTCAGTCCAATTTTCAAGCCTTACACCACCAAAATAAAGAAAAAGATTGGACATTCTTGAGAATTTGGAGAGAGCTTCGTCACAGTCACGGCCTCCGAGAAATCTTAATGAACAAGGTTACACCACTTACCATAACTACGTTTCTGCAATTAAACTTTTTAAAGAATGATCTTTATAGAACACTTCTTTTCTTTTTGGCTCTTAACCTTCTAACTCGTTTCTCATGATAGTTTTTGCTTTTGTTTGATTTTTCAGTTACCAGTTGATACCGCTAACAACATTCAGTACCTTTTCGTTTTTTTACACGTTCGTATTTTTTAAAATTAAAATCATGATTGTGACGTATTTTTTTTTAATGTTATTTATTTGTGTGTTGACTCTCTATGTGGCCCTGTATGTGAATTTTCATAATCTGTAAGACTTAGGACATACGATTACTTAAGTTCGTGCTTTTTTTTTTTTTAATTTAATTACATAACTTTTCTGTTTCTTTACTTACAGCTACGCCTTGAAGATGGCTTATATAAGCCGAAATGCTTAGGCAATTTTATTATTATATATATTTATATATATAAGAAGGTAGAAAGCACTTTTCTTTGCAAACCAGCCTTTAAAACTATCTTGTTACTAATCTCTGTCTTCAAAATTTCGAATCAGGCCAAGACCATCATTACAGCAATCTATGCAATCTATACTATTCATTATGTACAGTGTTATCAATTTAGTTTGTCCCACTTTTAAGAGCCTGTAACTTTTTTGTATTTTGAGTTAGCGAGCTCTTTCAAAAAACAAGATGTACCATTTCTAGCCAAGTTTTTATGAGTGTTGTCAAAAATGACAGTAGATGTCACATGTCACATTTAAAAGCAAAAATTTAATTTTTTTAAATGGGACACCCTGTATATTAGAGGCGCATTAGATGGTCCTTTTTCTTCCGATTTCAAAAATATAACACACATATGCATTATTTTCTTCATTCCATCAAACATTGACAAAAATATGAAAAAATATATTATTGTTAAAAAGCATCAAGATAGCTATGCAACTGTTTTGGTTGCTATGGATTTTATCTTCATTTATATTTCAGTCTTTCATTTTCAGCATTATTAATCGTTTCGAATATTGAAGAAAAGTTATTTTGTATGTAAAAAGTAACTAACTTGAGATATTTTATTCGTTTCAATTTGTCGTGTTTCATTGATCATAATATAAGCTAACAACCAAAACAACTGCATAGCTATCTTGATGCTTTTTAACAATAATATATTTTTTCATATTTTTGTCAATGTTTGGTGGAATGAAGAAAATAATGCATATGTGTGTTATATTTTTGAAATCGGAAGAAAAGGGTCCATCTAATGCGCCCCTAATATACAGGGTGTCCCATTTAAAAAATATAAATTTTTGCTTTTAAATGTGACATGTGACACCTACTGTCATTTTTGACAACACTCATAAAAACTTGGCTAGAAATGGTACATCTTGTTTCTTGAATGAGCTCGCTAACTCAAAATACAAAAAAGTTACAGGCTCTTAAAAGTGGGACAAACTAAATTGATAACACTGTACATGTTTCTAGCTAAAGGGTTGTAACTATACTAAGAAATGAAACGCTTAAAATATTTATTTATACATTTATTAAGCATCAGTGAGTATACATATATATTTTATGAAAATCACACATCACCTTCCGCTGATTATAATGCAATAGCTCCAGCATATAATAGTTCTGTTCAGACATGTTTAAGTTACAATTATTTTCTACAGCATCAAGAATAGTGTTATCTATATTAACATATTAACCAGCATCGGTTTCTTCTACCTCCTGTTTGCTAAATCTCCACTTTCCACCTTTAGACATAAGGGTCCTAATCGCAAAAAACTATATCTTCTGAACCAGTTAGCTGATGGGTTTTTCGAGACGCCTTACTACGTCATCCTGAATACGTAACCCATATTAAATTTTAATTTTGATGATTGACAGGTAACAGGTAACCTTGATATATTTGAGTTGACAGGTGACAGCCGTAAACTTTTCCTAGACGTAATATGACATCATCCTAATGTAGCTTAAGCCAAAGAATGTGACGTTTAATAGTTGAGAGATGAAGTATGGCATATGACAGATGACGTATAATGGATGACAAACGTCTGCGCACTGCTGGCGCATACGCAGAAGGGACCTCCGTTAATTGTTGCAGAACCCCTTATCTCCCTCTACTTATAAGCATACATTATGATTGCGAATTCGTCGGAATACGGCCATGTGTTCTGACATAAACTGGAAGAATTGGAACATATTTTATTATCTATGAGTTATTATACGATTGATCTATGAACATATATCTTTTTAAAAAAATTACTTATATATTTAAAAGTACAAGTATAACATTGGTACTTTACAGCTTTTGATTCTGACTCTAGACTAACTGTGAATTACCATTACAAAACAATAAAAGACAACACGAACACTTAGCTTGCATGAGATAAAATATTGCTATATTTCTTAGTAAGGGTGTGATATAACTTATGTCAAACTATAACTCACATTACATAGACCAATAAGGGTATAAAAAGGGATTTTTTTGTGGATTTGTTCAGCACGATAAGTGTCAAACTAAATAGCTCAACCAGTAGAATATCATATCCGCTTGATTTTTAAACATTTCGGTTCCAAAATAAGGTGTTCAGGAGATTTAAAATTAGTATATTACGTACCGAGGTGGAAAGTGTTTCATTACTGTCGAGAGATTAGATAGTTTACCGAGACGCGAAGCGTCGAGGTAAACTTTATCTCGGAGACAGTAATGAAACTTTTCACCGAGGTTTGTATACTATTTTATTTACAACATTACAACCACATTCTACATCCAATTCTTATAATTTTTAACTAAAAATATTATTAAAAGAAAAATGTCATTTTGACGTAGTATTATAGAAAATATTTATATTAAAAAAATGAAATAAATTTACAAGTAGGCATATTTTCAAATTAGGCGACGGTTGTCAAGGAAACGTTTGTTTGAAATTAAAACAATAAACGTCAGTTCAAGTCTGATCTTTTGAATCAGGGTGGGAAGTCAGGGCGGGAAGTAGAGGTAGGTAATGTGACACTTCCCAACCTTCAATAAAGTCAGTAATGTCAACATTACATGTATGGTTGTAAATAAAATAATAAATCTCTATGATCTAAAAATTCTTAGCTACAAACATTTGAAATAATTCACTATACACTTTTTTCATACATCTTTAATGTGTTGTGTTTATTTTTCTTTGACACACTGATATTAAAGCAACGTACTTACCATGAAACCATTACGCCCGCCATAAGTAAAATTGTCACAAGTGGGAAACGTGATGCCTTGCCAAACAGAACCAGGTCCGCTAAGCACAAGTGATGGGCCAGACGCACTAGGGCCTAATTCACATTGTCCCTAAAAATGATAGGGAATATTATGTTATTATTAAATTGTAGGTACTATTAAATAGATAAGGGTCTGACAAAATAGTTTTTCAGTGGGTATGGTAACTAACAATTATAATGAAATATTAAACCCTATGCTAGGCTTGTACCTGTACGTTTCCAAAACCAAAGTTATCATCGACATCCAATAGCCAGTGCATAACGTAGAGTTTATTATCTCCATAGGCAGATTTTATTTCGTCAAAGATCGGGTCAATTCCCACCGTTATGCCGTTTGCTCCTACGGGACTTTGGGGATTGTACCTAAAAAATATAATTTTCGAGTAATAAAATAAATAATGGTAGCTTAAAAATAACCATGGGTAAATATGTACTTATTAACGTAATTATTTTCTTACTATATTAAACACAATATTTATAAATATAGAACTTCTAGTGTGTATAAAACAGATTTATTAAAAATACCTGTAAATGTTATGTAGTGCGTTCGTAACAATAGTAATTTACTTAATAGACCGGATATTGTGCGTGTATATAGAGGGATTTTTGGCACTGGTTAAAACCAAATGGCCAGCATCGTTTCTAAGGGATCCATTTTTTTTCGCGTTTGTAGTATTACCTAAGTAGGTTTTCAACCTGAAGTTTGTTTAGCTTATGATTATTACATGGTTTTGGTATATTTTTTATAAAGATAAATTTTCTTAATTTGTTTTCTGTTTCTTTTTTTTTCTTTTTTTTCCAGAGCGGAAAACTGCTTTTTTCACGAAAAAAAAGCTTCCGGGAAGTGGGTACTTTCCGGACGGTTGCCGAAAAAATAAATTTGCTGAATCTAATACAAAAAAATATTGTGGATAATACACAATATTAAGACAAAATAAAAACCGATATGTGTTGATAAATAATAATAATTTTTTATTAGCTCTTTTGATCCATTATGGAAGACGGTTTTTGAATCGATTGTTCTTATGCAAATTTCTCGAAAACGGATTCTGAGAGAAGATTTTTGGTTTTCTGGATAGAAAAGAGTATTCTCCTCAAGACCAGTTAGTATTGACGAAATGGTTGGGGTGTTTTCAGAGATAGTTACGTTTGAAAATTTGGTATGTTTGCAAAAACTGTTCAAAAAAATAATACCGGCATAACAATAATTTTTTCGACTTACCAGCGTGTATTGCCTGTTATCTGAAAATGTCAAGTTGAAATGTAAAAAAACCTTTTTACTTACTTTTCAGCATTGTATTGTGTTTGTGGAATCATATAATTTTCCATTACATTCCAGGCGTTGTTGAATGGTTGAAAGTCACCTGCCATGGCTCCATACATCGCTTGAAGCCAAATATTATAACTGCAAAGATCCAACCAAAATGTATTATACCCACATAGTTTTTTTTTACTGATAAGGAATTAAAATTTAAATATTTGTTCAACATTATTATCATCAGGGCCAGATTTACCCAAAATGCCGCCCTGGCCCGGGGCACCGTGAAAAATGCCGCTCCATTACCGAAAGCCTGCATAAATTGCCATGAAATAGTAAATTTCACAATATTCAAATAAGTAAAAAGAATTCATTTGCAGTCGAAAATATTTTAATTATACATAGCAAAATTTCATAAATTTATTTTTACCAATTAGAAGGCTCCTTTTTGTTTACGTTGCTTATAGCAACGTGAGACTATCGCGATAGTCTATTGCCTATTAACCTAATGAAATTAATAAGCGATAATTTTTGTTAGGTATACTACTACGACTTAATTTTAATTCAAATGTCAAGTCATTTCGAAGTGACAGGTGAGACAAACCAGCAAGTCAGTTTTTTAGTCGTACCCGTGATATTTATTGTTACAATAATATTGTGTAAAAAATGATTCGTTTTGGTAACGAATCAGGAAGTTTGATTGCTAAAGAGATTGAGCAGTTAGTAACTCATTTTTATTACTAAAATGTGAGAAACATTAAATAACAAATTTGTTATCTGAAATCCAATGTCTTTATAGTTTTAAATTCAAATAGGTATAACTTTAAAAAACATATTTCCAATGAGTTTAGTTTAATATGACCCTTACAATAGATGTTGATTTTACTTGTTAGTAACTAAGGTTTATTACTAAAATTTCAGGAACATTAAAAGAAACTCCAATTTATGAAATTTTCTTACCGAATCTCCCACGCAGCAGAATTAATTTTCTATCAACAAAAACATTTGTAACCTTAAAAAAATTATCGGTAATTATTCTGCTGCTAAGGAGATTATAAGTGATAATCACACGAAGAGCATATTATTAGTTTTTTTATTGAAAATAGTAAGATATAATACTTTTTAGAGGCAAACGCGTTTGACCTTTTGCTTTGCGAACTGGACAATAATATCTTTATAATTCAAGCATTGAAGTAAATATTTATGATTGAATGCATAGACTGTCAAACTGCTAAGCCTAATTATTTTCGCTTATCATGAAACGTAAGTAGTTCTTCACCCTTTTCAGAAATGATAATGAACGTTCCGCGCTGCAGTTCGTTGTAGCTGATGTGGTAAATATCCGATGTGCTATTTCAACGTTCGGAGTCTCGGTATTCAACTAAGGTTTGTTCCTACAGCGAATCCCCGACAACTTCATGACAATTTTCAAACCAACTTTACGGCGGAGGTCTGATTTCTGACCGGTTTCAAACTCTTGTAGGAACAGGCGTTCGAAATCAACTAACTTCGGTTCGGTGTTTAAAACTGAAGAAATTTTAAACGATGGACATAACCTCAAATCTCAAAATTGTTTATTATTATTTCGTTAATTAAACTCGTGTGGCTCGGCCCAATAAATAAACTTAAACAAAATAAGTAACTTATATTAAATAATATGTTGTAAAAATGTTAATATCCCCTCCAAAGATTGGCACTTTTCAAATCAAAAGTATTAAGAGACTATGGGAAGTTTTAGCTCAAGAAGTAAATAAAATATTAAACACCAACCTAACAGCAGACATTTCTGAATCTTCATTGGATGACGCAATGTCGCTCATTTCTCAATTTAATAATAGAAAAGTCTTATACAAAAGCAAAAACCGCAAAAACACGTCTAACAAAAATAGGTTATGTCATATGTTATGCTAGCGTTTAACCGCGCAAGCTCCGGACATTTTACTGGCAAAAGATTCGCAAACTGCTCTGACAGTTGGCAAACTATCAGAGAAACGTGTAGGAACAGCGACTTTGGGTTTTCAAACTGTCCAAAATCTTTGTGGGAACACTTTTATATTACTGCGCAGAATCCTGACTGTCAAGGACTGTTTCTGATCGCTGTAGGAACAAACCTCTAGTTAGTACGAAAAAAGTTTTAAAAGATCGGAAGGTGAATCTAATCCTGTGTCCTTTTTCGTGCAATACGCATGAAAGTTCACAAATTTGTCATCCAAAGAAGATTCAAGTTACAAATTTCTTGAGGTTTAAAGATGACGATCTAACCCAAAAAGTCCAAAAGTGGATAATTTCGGAGATACAGAGTATCAAAAGTCCAATTTGGTTTTAGTTTTTCATGAATAATTTTTTTAATAATAATTGGTGTATTATCACAATATTTGACTAGGAGGAGTTTTGGGGGGTGAAAAATTAAAATCTGCTCTCATTTCTATTCTAAAAATTAAAAGGCGCCACCTGCGGTATCTTGCACACATTTAAAACGGAATAACTTTCTTAAGCCACTCTACATTGAACCTTTAAATAAACATTCTCATTCTTTACCTTAAAAAGGTATACGTTGTAAGAGTTGATTTGAGTAGCCGTTTTTGAGATATTTGGATTTTAAGAATTCACTTCGTGTATGGCCAGGTCTAGATTATTGTAATACCGTGCGAGCAAAAATTATTTGCATCAAAGAGGGCTTGGATTAAAAAACATAAGGCTTGGTTTAGATCACAATGATATGGGGACGATATATCTGACCAAATCTAGGTTAAAATTTTGTCAAATTCATATTATGACATGATATGTCAAACTACTGAGTAATAAAATAAGTAGACAAATACAAATTTATTTTTGTTGTTTACAAAACTAACAAAGTAAGAATATACAGAAAGAAAAAGAAAAATAATTACATGCATGTATTCCGAGAATTTACATATCCGGAGAGGTGGAACCAGGACTTCATCCGAAATAAATGTCAGGTCTAATAAATCATTTCTTTCCAATAAATTTTGAGTAAACCATTGAGAGTAATTATTCCTGCGTCTTTCAAAATCTGCGGATTACATTTCTTGGAATACTTGCACTTTATAAGGAAATAAATTTAGCAGCTTCTTAAGAATAGTCCCGCATGGTCCATAAAATCCCACTTCTTGGGACATGCGTCTTATAGGTACAATTTGTTGGCGTATTTTGCATTATTTCACAAACGTTTGCAACAAGTTCTTCTGTTCTTACAGATGGTATTCCTGCTCCTTTTTTTGTGTTGTATAGAACCTGTTTCCCTAAACACAGCCACGGATCTTTTCAGGCAATGATAAAAATCCCCAGCAATAAAAGCAACGTTAGGAAAATGTTCGTGAAAATCGTCCATGCACAAAACCGGATTGTATTGCCACTCACAATTTACTCTAACCCCGTTTCGAAATTACGCTTCAACCATGAATATTTTGTGCTGTTCCGTAAAGCCCATTGTGTGAATTGTTCAAGAAATTCGAAAAATTAGCGATGAATCAAATTACTTGTAACGACTGTCAAAGATGACGGAATAACTGATTGATTGTTAATTCAGGTAGTTACTGCCACCCAACAGGTATTAAGCTCTACGGCTAAGCATTACGTCCTTAGATGCAAGGCCCTCTTTGATGCAAATAATTTTGGCTCTCACAGTATTTAAACACAATTTGAATTAAAATAACTGTCACTAAAAACTGACTGGTGTCAAATCGAATATAAAAAACAATTTAAGGAAACATTTGAATGGTTGGATATTGGTTAAATGGTGAAGTGGTTGGATATTGCCACGAAAATGGTTTAGAATATTGTAGAATATACAGTAAAAGATTTCAGAATCGTCTCTTACCAAACCATAAAACATTCGCGGCAGTTACAAGTCGTCTTCGTGAAATGGGTAAGTTTGTGCCTGTGTCTATTAATTAATATAGTCGTGCACGTACGGTAAAAACTCCAGAGGTTGAGGAAGATATTCTAAATCGGATTAAAGAAAATCATAAACACAGCAGCAGACGATTGGGCTTAGAGCTAGGGGTACGCAAATATACTGTTAATAGGGTGACCAGTTCAATGGGTAAAAGATTTTTTGCCCCATGATTTTCAACTACGCTTAACTTTCTGTCGGTTTATCCAAGAACACAGAAATCGAGATAGGAACTTTACAGGAAGAATTTTATTCACAGATGAAGTATGTTTTACTCGCAGTGGCATAACTAATTTGCGCAACGAACATGTCTATGCTGAAGAAAATCCTCATGTGACTAAAGTAAACCATTATTAGCATAAGTTTAAGATCAATGGGCAGGAATCATATATACTTTCATAATTATTTGTCTTGTCATTTTACCACCTACACTAAAAGGCGAAATTATTTGGAACATCTGTGAAACGAATTACCAAACTGATTAGACCCCCTTCGAAGAGGAATGTGGTTTATGAATGACGGTGCTACTCCATATTTTTCGTTAAATGTAAGTAATATTATTTGAACGAACAGTATCCAAATGGTTGGATAGATAGAGGCAATGATGCATCCGCAAATTGGCCAGCTCGACCCTTGAAATTACCCCGATGGATTACTTTTTAAGGAGAAACATTTCTATAATATAGGTCAGTAGATACAGAACATGAATTAACAAGACGTATTCAAACTGGGATTGACGCATTGAGAAATGATGACGAAATGCTCCAAAGACAATAAAAAATTTTAAACCGCATTAAATCTTTGTATTCACGAAAATGTAAATGTAAAACTAAAATTAACAATTTGCTTGTTCTGTTCAATTATTATAATAATTTAGACCTGGCCTGGCCATACAAGAAGTCAATTTTTTAAATCCAGATATATTAAAAACGGCTGTCAAATAAACCCTTACCATGTATACTCTTTTTTGGTAAAATACTTTAGAGAATAAGAATGTTTATTTAAAAGTTCAATGCAGAGTGGCTCAAAAAAGTTATTTCGTTTTAAATGTGTGCAACGTACCGCAGGTGGCGCCCTCTAAATTTTACAATAAAAATGAGAGTGGATTTTTTTTACCCCACAAGCCGAATATCGTAACAATTTACCAATTATTAAAAAAAATATTTATAAAAACCGAATTGAACTTTTGACACAGTATTTCCGAAATCATCCACTTTTAGACTGAGGTAGTGTAGATCGTGATATTTAAGCCTAAGGAGTTTGTGGTGGCATTTTTCCGCACCTTTTAGAGATATCCTGTATAACAGACATAATACCATGCAAGCAAAAATGATTTGCATCAAAAGAGGGCCTTGCATCTAAGGACGTAATGCAGCTTAATACCTGTTGGGTGTCAATAACTACCTGAATTAACAATCAATCAGTTATTCCGTCATCTTTGACAGTCGTTACAAGTAATTTGATTCATCGCTAATTTTTCCAATTTCTTGAACAATTCACACAATGGGCTTTACGGAACAGCACAAAACATTCATGGTTGAAGCGTATTTTCGAAACGGGGTTAGAGTAATTTGTGAGTGGCAATACAATCCGGGTTTGTGCATGGACGTTTTTCACGAACATTTTCCTATAACGTTGTTTTTTATTGCGGGGGATTTTTATCACTGCCTGAAAAGAACCGTAGCTGTGTTTAGGGAAACAGGTTCTATACAACACAAAAAAGGAGCAGGAAGACCATTTGTAAGAACAGAAGAGTTTGTTGCAAACGTTCGTGAAATAATGCAAAATAAATACGCCAACAAATAATTGTATAAGACGCCTCTCCCAAGAAGTGGGAAGATCTTAGGGAACATGCAGGACTATTCTTAAGAAGCAGCCAAATTTATTTCCTTATAAAGTGCAAGTATTATAATTTTGTAAACAGCAAAAATAAATTTGTATTTGTCTACTTATTTTATTACTCATTAGTTTGGCATATCATGTCATAATATGAATTTGACAAAATTTTAACCTATATTTGGTTAGATGTTATATCGTCCCATATCATTGTGATCTAAACCAAGCCCTACGTTTTTTAATCCAAGCCCTATTTGATGCAAATAATTTTTGCTCGCACGGTATATTATAATCTCTATCTTTAAATATTACACACAAATAAGTATTTAAACGAACATTACCTTATACCTTCAGAGTCAATTTCATGGCCATGGTCTACGGTCTCAATCAACATATTTTCGACGCTGTGATAGGGAATGCCTTCAGACGAGTAGTATCCATTATTGGGATTTGCTATTTTCTGGTACAGCTCAAAGAAACGGTCACTGTATTGACCTGCCTCGCAGCACGACAACAAAACCACCAATGCAGTTACTATTGTCAGTAGCTTCATTACGAGAACCTTAAGTAGAAAAAACGGTAAAGTTATTTTTTTTAAAACCGACCAGAAAATATACACTTTCTGGACAATTTTTCGTCTAGAAAATAACCTTTTTCCCATCGCAAGACCGGAAAAGTGACGTTAGAGGCCGGAAAAGATTTTTCCGGTCCCTCTTTTTTGTTTTTCCAATCGCTCTTTGATAATACAAGCTACCTTGATTTCGTTACTATGACAACAACATTTCAATGTATTGTCGAGTGACATTTCGTTGATTTTTAATTTTTTGTTTATGTCAAACTTGTTTCGCGAGTTCGCAAATTTAACAATATGAATTCAGATTTTTAATTATCCGACACGGAAAATGAGATTTCAGAAGAAATTTTGGAAGCAGCAAGGAAAGCGACTTACGATATATTGCCAGTAAAATCAAAAGCCCGTTATACGAGAAATCATACGACGCATTTAAAAATAATATAAAATAATTTAATATAAGTATATATCGAAGTGTCGTTCTTAAAAAAGATATTGTACGTCACGCAACCGAAAATTAGTGTTTTCCAGGTCTCTTCAAGCTTCCAGGACTCGCCTACGGCTCGCCTTGGAAATGCTTGTCTCGACCTGAAAAACACTACTTTCCGGTCTTGTAACGTAAATTACTATTTTTTAAAACCGACCAGAAAATATACACTTTCTGGACAATTTTTCGTCTAGAAAATAACCTTTTTCCGATCGCAAGACCGGAAAAGTGACGTTAGAGACTGGAAAAGATTTTTCCGGTCCCTGTTTTTTGTTTTTCCAATCGCTCTTTGATAATACAAGCTACCTTGATTTCGTTACTATGACAACAACATTTCGATGTATTGTCGAGTGACAGTTCGTTGATTTTTAATTATTTGTTGTTTATATCAAACTTGTTTCGCGAGTTCGCAAATTTAACAATATGAATTCATATTTTTAATTATCCGACACGGAAAATGAGATTTCAGAAGAAATTTTGGAAGCAGCAAGGAAAGCGCCTTACGATATATTGCCAGTAAAATCAAAAGCCCTTTATAAAAAAAAATAAAATAATTTAATAGTATATCGAAGTGTCGGTCTTTAAAAAAATAATGTACGTCACGCAACCGAAAATTAGTGTTTTCCAGGTCTCTTCAAGCTTCCAGGACTCGCCTACGGCTCGCCCTGGAAATGCTTGTCTCGGCCTGAAAGACACTACTTTCCGGTCTTGTAACGTACTTAAATTACTATTTCCGCAACCGGAAACGCCCGGAAAGTACACATATCAAATAAAAATAAAGTAAGCTGGCGCCAAAAACATTTAATTATGTTTTTTCTTGAAGGAATAAACAAAAAACTTCAAATGTGAACGTTTTGATGTTGCTGTAAACTTAGTGAAAGTTGAAGAGAAAGAAATAATGTAAGAAAACACAAAAAAGAAATTATTTTTAAAAACAATGCGGGTATCTACCTATTAAAGGTTTTATTGGGTAATATATGAAGACTACAGGAGAAAAAACAGGTTTGTCCATTTAAGTTATAATAGAGAAAAAGCCATTTTAAAGTTGGAAACTTGTATCTCGCAGTTAGAGACGCCATAATTTGGTGACTTTATTTTTCTCCTAACTCTTGTATGTATTGGCAACAATATAATGGCATGAGTGTTGCAAATCACTTTAAAAAATGGCATAATAAATAAATAAATAAAATTGTTTAAATAAAAAGGGAAATAACCGGGTATGTCCAAAATATAACCACTATAACTGCTTATTTATCGGTTTTTTGAAGAAAATAACATAAGAACTTTTTCTACGAGCTTGCGGAAAAGAATATGTTTCCGCACGCATTTCTATTTGAAAGGTCGTACTAGTACGAAAACCCACTTTTATGCATTATTTCTCTGCAATACCAAAACGGGCAGAAAAGTGCAAATTCTCAAACAAAATTGCGAGTGGGAAAGTGTACTTTTAAGAGTACTTTTCCGCACGCTCCCAGAGAAAATAGGGTCATGGTATATTAGCTGCCTTTATTATTAGGTATAAGTAACACAAAACGTTCTAATTTCTAAGATAATACATTATTATAAAAATGGAATATTTTCGAAAAAGGCTCGTCCCTCTGGTCCACAAAACTGCGCCAAAACTTTAAGGTTTGTTCGTCGACATATTTTCGCCATTATCCATTATTACTTATTAGAAAAATCACGCCTTAAGACCGTAAACAAAAGCACACAACCGATTGAAATACTTAGTAGCAACTGATAAAATTATACATATATAAATACCTTGTTTTTCCCGTGCACGCTTGAACAATCCTGATTTTTTCCCTGTGCGAAAAAAACAAAATATTAAATATACTCGTGACTGTTCTGCTTTCTGTCTGGTTTAAGTGTACATCATATAGTATATGCATCTGCCTACAAAATGGCAATGATATCTCGTTTTTCATAAAAATGTAACAAACCTGGTTTTTCCCCTGTACTCTTCATATGTAGTACGCGCTGCTTTGTTTCGATAGCAAATTCATAACAAGTGAATTGGCGAGCGAAGCCGCGGGTACCCGCTATAGTATAAAATAAACAAGAACGATAATATAAAAAATTAAGAAAACTATATTAATTTCTAGATTATTTTTTTTTGTCCAGCATAATTATATAAGTGGATAATTCTTTCCTAACAGAAATATTTGCAACGTAACACTCACCTAAAATATTTAGTAATTTCCGTCACTCACACAGAAACACAAGTGCAGTGTTTTTGCCTGTGTCAATGTGGCCACTTCAAGAATAAGTAGCTTATTTACTACGTATGCCTATTTACGTGGATATTTAATAACTGATAAACCTGGTACTTACCTATTATTAAATAACTTGAAAAGTTTTAAAAACATTCAGGTTTAAAGTTATTGTAAATGTAAATTATGTAATTGTTCGTTAAAAGTTAGTTTTCATTAAATTTCTGATACATGGTTTGACAGATGTAAAAAAGATATTATTATTAACAAATTCGTATTTTAAGTTTTCCAAAAAGGTGCCGCCAGTGGTATCTTCTAATTTGAAAAAAAAGTTAGATAAGGTTTTGGTTTTCCAATTTTTTTTTACGTCACCAAAGCTCGACCCATAAAAAAATCGTTGAGGACGTATTTTTGGATCTTAGGGAAATCTTATTTTTAAGGCCGGTATAAGCAGCATTCCATTTAAACTCCCAATTCAGTGGTGGCTCGTAGTGAAGGGCTCTGGGGCGCCGCCCTCCCTGCAATTATCAGAATTAACAGAATTCAAAAATACTTTACTTAAAAAACCAATAACGCAATGTATTTAAGCAATCAATTAAAATAACTCAAACCAAACATAGCCATACTCCAACGGGCAAGTTATACCGAATAAGCATTTTCTTTTTTCTATTCGCACAGGCGGCCGATTATCCGTACCGCTTCAACGCGACTATTAAGTCGGTTGCCATGACTACGGAGGCGTGACGTCACCTACACATCGCACAACGAGCTGCACTGATGGGCTCCAAATTTTCCGTCCAACAACAGATTATGTTCGCGTTTCGATGCGAAGCGAGCTGTCGATGCCGCTGATGTTTTGTTTTGACTAATTTATTATTTATGTTATAAAGTTGGAAAATTTCGTCTAATATGCAGCTGTAGCAATGCTGTCAATCGAAAAAGCGATGGTTCGGGACATACATAATTTTAATAACAAAGTCACCGAGAAGTTTATTTCCGAAAAAAAAACGAAGATTTTACTTTCACTTCAAAAAATAATATTTGTCAGTGTTATCATTTGGTATGTTTAACAAAAATAAACGATTTGATTATAGTTATCCGGATTATTTAAAGCCAGTGCCCCCCTGACTTGATAGTCACGAGCCGCCACTGTCCCCATCCTGAATAAATAAAACGTTATATTACCTAATTATTCAATATTCGGTTTGAATAAACTAAATCTATTACATAAAAAAAACAATAATTAAATTAATTAGGAAAAAATTTACCATTTATACTTAGCTACTTTCGGACAATCCTGATCATTTTGACTATGTTTATTTGATTTCAAACTAAAATGGTCATTATTGAAAGGGAATAGCCTAAGTTAAACAAGAATTAAATATCGATTTATTTAACTAAATAAAATACTAAATTTTAGATTTTTCCCTAGATAAGCATATCCGAGATTCATATTATGTTTTGGGATATTAAAAAGTGTTTTTGTTTCATAACAATAATATACAGGGTGAGTTTTCTAAAGTGTTACAAGGCGATATCTCGAAAACGGTTCAAATATTTTCTTGAAATATTTAAACATATTTTTGATGTCTACCCCCTTTCCCCATTTTGAGGGGTGGGGGGTAACTTTGAAATTTTTAATAAGACAATGTATACCTTTTTGATAAATACATATGTACATAAAGAAACTACGTACGTATACAAAAAATCTTTTGATTTGCTCTCCTGATTACGAAATTATGATTTATTAGGTTGTAAAACACAAAAAATACTTTACTATTTAATTTCAACTTATTTATCGTCTGTCACGCTTCAGAAGATGTTCAAAATGTCTCCCTTCAACTTTCAAACACTTTGTCACTTTTTTTCAGAATAAATATCGTATCCGTCTGTAACATTTTAAGTCTCACTAATAGCATGCAACGCGGATTTGGTATTTCATATCATCTAAAGTTGTAGAGGTGTAGCCGACATCACTTTATCTTTTATAAAATAAAAATAAATTAATGAAAAAGTCAAGGGGGGTCAAATCCGGGGACCTAGCAGGAGTAGCAGGCCGTTTACCGAACCAGCTCGACTTATCCACCTGTTTTCAAACAATTCGTTCAACTCATTACGGGTCTGTATCACATAATGCGGTGGAGGTTCGTCCAATTGAAACCACATGTCAGAACTTATGTTTTGGTTTAATAATTGGGGTAATTGGTTTTTAAAAGAATTTCGTAACCAGGGGAGCAAATCAAAACATTTTTTGTATATGTACGTAGTTTTTTACGTAGGATCGTATTTACCAAAAAAAAAGTACATTGCCTCATTTGAAATTCCAAAGTTACCCCCCACCCCTCTAAATGGGGAAGGGGGATAGACGTCAAAAATATGTTTAAATATGTCCCCCCATCTCCCTATTCTCTCAATAAAATTTTAAGAAAATATTTTAAACCGTTTTCGAGATATCGCCTTGTAACACTTTAAAAAAACTCATAGATTCCACTTGTCAATAGATAATACAAGCTTACTTTATTTTATTAAAAAAGCAAAATTTATGATTATAACATGTGGTAATTATTATAACGACTGTTCGAATAAAAATTGTAAACCAAGACTCGCTGCCGCGAAGCTCCCGTTTCCGGATGTAGCCGAAGGCTTGGGGTGTTCATTCGCAGTGCAGGTGCTACATTGTGATTGTGAGGCTGGTCAACATATGATTATAGTATTTGGAGACTTATACCGTTGATCTTTCGAATGCAATAAACCCTCATTATCCCTTTGACCATAAAATAAATAATGAAATGCCAAATTTTAAAACCTTTTCGAGCAGAGCCGGACCAGGCACAAATTCAATTTATACCTATGCCTGATTCATATATAAATACAAACTAATTTTTAATAATTTTAGTCTTTAGTGGTTTTCCGGCATGAAATTTTTTGTTAGGCTTATTAGTGGTAGAATGTGGCGTCCTTGGAATTGTGCTGATAGGGGGGCATCTTCAAGTGTCATTTTTAAAAGAAAACATTTATCTACCGATGCCAAACTAATAATTAAAAATGTATATCAATCTTTGTTGAGTAAAAATTTTAATTCGATGGATGCTTTAGCAGAGACGTCTACTTTGACAAAAACTCCTTTATCTTCGGTAAGATACATAGTACTTAAACCTGTTAATCCTAGAAAAAATCGGAGTGATTCTGGCACATTTAGAAGCATTGACGAAAATGACATGGATTTATTAAGAAGAAAGATTTACGTTACCAAATGTATGAGGCACCAATTGTATCCACTTTGATTTTCCTCAAAGAGCGGCTGATTAAAGACGAAACAAATATATCTTGTTGCCTTTCAAGCCTTAGAAAAATATTGCGTAAAATGGGTTTTAAATACCAAAGCATTAATAAAAGACAAACATTAATGGAATCTCAACGTTTACTGGAATGAAGACTTAAATATTTAACAGCTGTTAATTGAGAAAAGAAAATCGTCCAATTATTTACCTTGACGAAACATGGTTCGATACCCATGACACTCCAAGGAAAGGTTGGGATGATTCTTCCAAAAAATGTCAAACCAAGGCACCATCAAATAAAGGCAAAATAATCACAATATTACATGCTGGTTTAGAGAACGGGTTTGTTCCAAATTGTCTGTTGCTTTCAGCTAAAAACATAGCAGATTCTTCTTTAGATTACCATCAAGATACAGACGCACAACTTTTTGAAGATTGGTTTAAACATAAACTCCTTAAAAATATACCTGAAAATAGTGTCATTGTAATGAAATGAACAATGCTAGTTATCATAGTCGGCAAGCAAAAATTCTAATAATACAAAAGCAGAAATTCAAAATTTTATGATTGAAAATGATTTATATTTTGAAGAAACTTACAAAAAACGAGAACTGCTAGAAGTATTAAAAGCTTTTAAAATTAATAAGGAATACGAGAACTGCTAGAAGTATTAAAAGCTTTTAAAATAAATAAGGAATACGAGTGTGACAGCAGCAGAAAATGGACATACAGTGTTGCGTCCTCCTCCATACTATTGTATATTCAATCCTATTGAGCTAATATGGCACCAATTAAAATCCAATATTAGAAGAAATAATATTTTTCCTACATTAAATGCATCTGTAGTAGAATTAATTAGAAACGAAGTAAGAAATTTCTGCAGACAGCTGGAAAAACTGTGTACAGCATGTACTTAAGGTGGAAAATTCTTACAATTTTATGATTACAAATGTTCAACCCTTAATTATAAGTTTAGGCTTAGATGAAGATAGTGATACAGAGTTCAATTTTGAATAAATTGTCAATAGTTTTTTAGAATTTAATTAATTTTTATTCTACTTGTTATCCTAATAGTTATACTTTTAAATTATGTTATTTTCAACTATCATTAATTGTTATCATTATTTTACATTTATTATAGGTACCTACCTAAAACTAAAAATACCTATCTATTTATTTTAACTTATAAAAATAAATAATCTGGTGTAGGTACATTTTCAAGCCGACCCTGATCCCATTTAATCCCCTTTGAAGAGGTTAAGGCGTATACAATAGGGTTTAATCAGGTAGTTTATTTTTGGCAGTAAGAGTCAACGGTATAATTCGGCAAATACTATACTTAATGATTTTTTTTAAATATGATTTCATAATAGCTCCATTAAAGTTGGATACCATCCTAGCATTATCTCTTCTGCTCACATGCACCATCAGCAAAAACCTTTTCTATCTGTTGATGTTAAGCGTTTCTACGTTCGAAACATGTTGAGACCTTTGTAAAGGATAATTTGTATTGATGATTGTATAAAAGACAAGCATTTAACCATGTTCCAAAATAAATTCAGACTGGTAATAAATTACCCAAGCAGCAGACTGTCGTCTAAATCACGTCATTTTTTGGGATTTTTACGTCTTCGACGTCATGTTACCAACAAATGACGTGATAATGTCGTCATCATTTTTACGTCAATTAGACGACATAAGTTATACGTCAATATAACGTCGTTGTGTGTGTGTTTTTCATGGCGGCGTGTTAAAGGGGTAAGTAAAACAGTATAATAATAATAATAATTTCTAATTATAATGCTGTAAGTTCTCCTTCGGTTATATATGCAGCGATTTAAATTAATAATTAATAAAATATTTTTGATAGCAGTTCCCATTTTAAATTGAGAAGGACCAACTGAGTACCCTAGATTCTATTAAAGCAGTGTACGTAGAAATGAAAAAAAAATTTAAACATAACAATTAAGCTTCTCCGTTACTTATTTTTTAGTGTTTTTTTTCTGTGGTATTTCTCTAAACTTTTCTGTACCTAATCCTAACCTATAACTTGTTTTTTTGTTTTAGGAAAAGATGGCATATGTCATTGTAGAATGGGAAAATGGTGTGCACTTTCAGTGGTGTCTAAAATGTGGTGCCACCATTAAAAAGAGAAGCCTTGTGGCCTTCTTACAAAGATCAAAGGATTTTCAATAAATTACTTAAAGAGATAGAAGTCAACATTGATGAGTCTTGGAAATTGTATAAAATCTAGCGATGCATTTTTGAGGCAGGTAGGGACTTTCAAAAAATGGGTCGACATTAAATAAAATGTATTTTTAACTAAGCCTACTAAGTTTTGTCATAATAAAATTAATTAAGCTATTTTACATTTAAGTTAGTATACATATACCTTTTGTTGTAAAATGGATTTGTCGTGAAAAGAATTTAAAAGTCATTTAGGTAAAGTCTTCCACTTAGAGGTCCTGTACTGTGCATACATAAACCACATACACAATTAAATAAAAACAAATTAACAATTTAAGTCAAAACAAATAATTTCTGATCATTTTATACATAAAAAATATTTTTAGACGATATAGATAAAGCTATAAAAAATGCAAAGATGCAGAGGATACCTCCAACTTGGATACCGACAAACCAACACTATTATTAAAAGGAAACCAAAACCAAAGCGAATATTAAGTAGTTCCGATGAGGATGTACCTACCTACAACTAAAAAGAAAATACTTATTTAACCTCCACCCAATTTAAGTACAATAGAATTAAACCCATGGTTTTCTGCATGGTAAGAATTTTAATAACTAATATATATATATATATATGGCTTGGTAATTTGTATTTTTTCTGTTTTATTTTTAGACGGGTCACCAACTCAATATGTCCCTCCTGCAAGGACCCCTAAATATATAGGCATATAAAACTATGTTTCAAAAATATAACTGTTTTAAATTAAATATTGAATCTTTCCTCTTTCTTAGTTAAATTAAGTTTAGGTGTACAGAAAGAAAAAAAAACAACATATTACTAAAAAAATTGTATAAGTAGTGTCTCTACTATATAATATACAGGGTAGTATAACCATGATTGGTTAGAGTGTTAAAGTATTAAGTAAAATTTATATTTATACATATTTTAATTACACATAATTATTGCTGTTGAAATGAAGAAAAAATATTTTTAACCTCGGTGCCCCTCTGCAGTTTTTTAACTATAATCTAATCATTATCAGTAATCAAGTGCCTAATCCTCTACCCTATCTTGGTTGCCAAACTACTAACGAAGCCCCCTACAGGTTAAGAGCAAACACTAGTGACGCCTTCGCCATTTAGTTTTTTGGTCAATATTTCGTTACTTGCTTCTTTGTTTTATCCAAAAATCGGCTAAATACCCCACTTTGGGTACCCCTCCCTTGGGTACCTACAGTTTAAGGGTAAGAAAAATTAATTGATTAACTAATAAAGGCAAAAACGAAATTTTGTCAAATTTGAGCATATTTCTTTTTCTGCTTTTATCTTAACATAGTATAAAACAAAGTCGCTATCCTGTCTTATGTGCTTAAATCTTTAAAACTACGCAACGGATTTTGAAGCGGTTTTTTTTAATAGATAGAGTGATTCAAGAGGAAGGTTTTTATGTATAATTAGCGACCCGCCCCGGCTTCGCACGGGTGGAATTTCAGAAAGTGGCATGCCGGGTACTAATATATCGGGTTTGTTCGGGTTTGTATTTATGCCAGCGGGTTGCAACGCATGCCGGGTACACGCTAGTTAATTTATAAATTCACACTTTTAGTAGGTATGTATAACTGTAGGTAATTGTACCCCAAAGAGGGGTATTTGGACGATTTTTTGATAAAACAAAGAAGTAACGAAATGGCGAAGGCGTCACTAAGGTTTGCTATTAAATGACTGGCAAATTAACGCTTTGATGACGTGATATGTCGGCACTAATCACGTCGTTATAACGTCACTAAATGACTTCCTAGTCACGTCATCGGTCCGTGACATAATTACGACATCCTACCGTCATTATCACGTCATTTTTAAAGTACAGTTGACGTTTAAGATGACGAAAAAGTTACGTCAAATTGACGTCAGTTTGCTGTCTGGGTATTTTTGTTCTGCCACTTCTTCTAAGCAGTATTTTTTGCCAGGACTATTTCTTAATTCAAGTTATGGTTATTTCAACAACAAAATTATTTTTAGTGTCAAATATTGACCATTAAAATGTAACTCCTCTAAACAATCTTTTTTGCGTTTCCTGGAGGCGTCAGGGTTTTCAGGTTAGGCGGGAACGAACAGACAATTTTATCTTCGTCCGACATAGACACAGTATGTGTGTCGTCTCCCATTATTACTGGGATCACGAGGAAAGGTTTGAGACTATTTTTAATATAAAAATATTAGTGTCAGAACTGACGATAATGTAAGTGATCACTGCACAGAATATTAGCTTTGCGTAACTATATATTCTGTGGTATAGTATAGAGCATGGAATGCTTATGAACTGTTTACTGATTGGAGATGTTGTTTAGGATGGCTAAGAAATAAGTTAAATTTTAACCGCCTGATTTTTGGCCTATACTATTGAGACGGAAGAACAATGTCATTGCGTAATAGGGTTCTAAAAAATTAGAAAAATTTAAAAAAATATATAGGAAAAAAACAAACTTTATTTTCACTTTCTTATTTTTTGAAGGCAGAGTTACTCACTGACATTTTGTTAAGTAATAAGTAAGTAACTCATTCCGGACCACATTTAAAATAGGGTAATAGTAGTATATTTTAAAATAATAATCATTGCAAAAACTTAATAATTACGTACAATCTACACATATTTTAATGTAACATACATGAAACATGAAGTAGAAATGGCATTAATTCGCATCAGCGGTCAATGCCGACTCAACTTAAAATAATAATGAAACGTTGCTAATTGTATAAAATATTTTGGAAAAATAGTTTGAAGGAAAGTTATAAAATACCCCGAAAACAACTTACAAATTAACCAGAACTTTGAAGTTGGCTAAATTAAAATTAAAATAAATTTTTCTGCATGGCAATATTGTTTGAAATCGGTGGGACATAACGCTGCTCCAGAACAATATCGACGTAACTGCGAAAACATCAAGTTTATAGGAGAGGCCAAAATTAATTTTTTAAATAATTTTAAAGGAGAAGGAAAAATATTATGTTTTAAAATGAAAACGATTTAACCGTATTTTTTGACCACTTTAAGGCTCACTTAGTTACGTCGTTATATTTCCAAAATAAAACTCTCAAAACCTCAGTTGTCTCAGTACATATTTGTCAAGTCAAGAACACTTACGTGTTTATGTCTCCTAAAGAAAGTCCACTGTGCGGTGGGACAGTCGGGAACTGCACTTACGGCATTATTGCAGCGATTTAATTAGCAAATATTTCGCGCAAGTGGCGTTCAAATTTTGTACTATAGTTGTGGCAATTTTTAATCAAACAAAAACTGTTATTTTTATGTCTTAGTGCCGTTAACAAGTTTAAAAAAAGGCAGTTATGTTGATATTGTTCTGGAGCAGCGATAATATATTAAGTAATCTTCTCAGTTAATCTTTTCAATACATAATATTCCACGTTGTATTTTATGTGTTGTTATTAAATAGGTAACTTTTTATTAGGTTGTTAAAAGATAAGTATTTTAACTTAATACAAACATTTGACGACAATAATGGCGAATATAACTTCTGAATAAAAACAATTGTGTGTTTTTGTTTAATATTATTGCAATTTATATGTTCAAAACAACCTGAATACAATGCTACTATTATACTATCATCGTATAATGTACTTTGTTTTTAAAGAAAAATTCATATTTATTAAGAACTTAATGTTAGAACTAGCTCATATTAAAGGTATTTAGGAAGACGGATGGCTCAAAATAGCCAATGTCCAATGTTTAAGTAACCAATAATAACAATACCTAATTGTCGTCACAATTCTGGTATCTGGTATTTCTTCGTTAATATTCGGGCTGGATGTCTAAATAAATCAAAAACACTCAACGACTAACAACCTTTGAAAAATTGCTTTCCTTCATTCTTTTCTTCCTTATGAGGTAGAAATAATAACGTTTTTATTCACAATGAAAATATTATGATGATTCGTGAAGCTTCTAGTATTTAGGTAGGTACACAATGTATATTATGGTAACAGCTCTATTAAATAAGGAAGTAGTTTTCTCATGCTAACGTGTACGATACTATAATACTTGTCAACTTTAATTACGATCTTGTATTGTAGTCAAGTCAAGTATACTTTTGACAAATTTAAATAACTTCACTGTGGTTAAAAAAAAATACATAAAATGTAAGAGGCAGTGACGTATTGTAAAATTATTCTGAAATATATCCGATAATTAAAATACACGACATAGGTATAGCTATAGCTAACAAATTATTGTAAATTAATTTGGAACATAACTTTTTTAATACAGCAATTTTAAGGTATAATAGGTAACTTAAGCACCCGTATTCACTAAAGAGTTTTATATTTAATTAATCAAATTAGATTTTATAGTCTCCCAGTTGTATTTTCACCATGTCATTGGTTCAGTAGGGGAGACGGCCCCAACGCCGGACGGTTCCCAGTACCGGACAGTTCCGGTTTGGCGGTTCCTGCGCTATAAGGCAGCATCTCTTTATTATATTCTGTTGTGACATCACACATGCGGATTGTGTTTCGCGCCAATTGCTTGTCTGTCGCCATTGTGTAAACATATGAGTGATTTTGTGAATTTTAGGAATTTTATTCTGACATACCTAAACTGCACTGTACCTATTGTGTATCTAAAGGTAAGTTTAATAATTTTTTTATTGATTAGTTTCAATTTTACTTTAATAGAGGGAGCAAAAATGCCAGCAAACCTACGAAAATATTTGTGTACTTTTAGAAGTAACGTGTGTGGCTCAGTACCGGACACTGCCACTGTTCCCATTAGAACAGAATATAAATAGCTTTTTCAATGCATAATACGGCTTATATTTTGAAAAAACTAAGTACCAACTTATCTTTTCCAGATTTATCAAAAATGCCAAACATTACAAAGGGGAAATGGGATGAGGCCAGCATGAAAAAAGCTGTTGATGGTGTGATGTCTGGAAAGTTTAGGACAAGAACAGCCGCCTCCTACTTTTTTGTGTCCAAAAGTTCCTTGGGGGGCCGCGTTAAAGCTCTTCGACAAGGAAAGGCTGTTAAAATGGTACCTTTATTATTGACATAAAAGATTTTTGTAAAATAATCTAGTTTTATTATGAACTATATACTGTCCGGTACTGGGGACAGTTTTTTAAGGGGTGTCAATTGCATAACTTTTGTAAATTCCAGTGTATGCCACTATGTTAAAAGTAGATCGCTTAACATGTTTACCACCTCGTTACATATATGACCCCCTATTAAAAACAACTTTTACTTTTCTAAAATATAAAAAGTAGATAAAGGCTTAGGTGTCCGCCACTGGGACAATCTCCCCTACGCCATAATATAACGTTTCCGAGCTATTTTGCAGTTAAAACGACGTTTTACCAATAAATACTTTTAGCGGGATGTTGTTACCAAAATAGTTTTAGTTCTCTACTAAAGAAGACAGTACTTACAGACCTATCAAAATCTATTTTCTTTATGAATTTAAAGACAAACCAAAAAAATATTCACAAATCAATAATTAGTTGACTTATTCTGGCACTTGTCATGTCAAACCTAGAACTGTCAATTTAATACAGGAAGGTTTTAAATTTAGACCCCTTTAGTAAATACGGCTTTCAGAAAATGCTTATTCTCGTCTCAGTTTCAATCCCTATCTAAAAATGTATTTCGGAAGTTACGCCTAACATATTACAGTTGTACCATGAAGCTATATACTACTATATAGGGTAGTACCCAGATAAAGTTCTCAAAATATAATTTCTCAAATATATATTTCTAAAACGGCAAGCTTTAGATAAAACATTGAAGCACCTTGATTTGATCTATTTGGTCTGTCGAGTTCAAAAATCGCCTAAAGTTAATACTTTGTATGGTATTCTAATTATTCTTGAATAGGTACCCTCAAGAGGTCGGTAGATTCGAGGTAGATTTTTAAGAGTTATAGGATAAATGAAGCAAGTTCCGAATCACAACGTTAAATGGCAAATAATTTATACGACAAAGTATTCAAATTAAATTATAGCAAAGGGCTTTATTTTAACACCATCCGCGTGGAAGGATTTTTTCAGCTTCGTACACGCTAGCTAAAAACAAATAATCATCTTTAAAAATTAGAACATGAAAGCAAGCGTAGCTAATAAAAGTCCGAGAAGCGAAAATCCGGCGATTCTGGAGGCCGAGTTACACTTGTCGGTTTCGCACGTGACGCAGTTTATATCAGTGACGGTGTGCGGGTCAGAGCTTGACGCCTCTGAGATCCAGCCGACTGTCTTGGCTATGGCACTGCAGGCGAAGGCAGGAGGGTTCAAACAGCCGCGGGCAATGTACTCGTCGCCATCCTTATCTGAAAATTTTAAAAAAGGTTTATTCTTCTGTCTTATTTCTTTCATAACGTTTACATTATGCCTGTTGCAGCGAATTCCATAATAAAAGGTGCTTTCTAAAGCAATAATCCTATACTTTTTTTTATCATTATTAGAGATACAAAGCTCACTTTACGCCATATTTTTCTCATAGAGAGAGACAACCAGCCAACGAGGGCGAGGAAACCTGCCAAGGCTATTAAACTCTCTTGGAACCTTGGAAACCCACAAGCAATCAAGTAACAATGCTTGCCGTTCTTGCACCTTTGAAGTTAAATTTTTTACATTGTAATCGGGAAAACAATTATTATTACTATTTTTATGTTGTAAGGTTTCCCATATAACCATTAGTATTTTTGTAATTTTAACCAATGGTTTTTAGGTAGAGGGATGTTCCAAAATTGGGCTCTATTTTGAGGCTAACATAAACAAAACCACACAGAAATAATAATAATAATAATAATAATAATAATAATAATATTAATAATAATAATAATAATAATAATAATAATAATAATAATAATAATAATAATAATAATAATAATAATAATAATAATAATAATAATAATAATAATAATAATAATAATAATAATAATAGATGGAGAGACAAAGCAATGCACGGACAGATAGAAAGGGAAGTGGAGAAAGAAACAATAAATAAAGATCATACCTGGAAATGGCTCACTAAGGCAAACCTCAAAATTGAAACTGAGGCACTAATAACCGCCTGCCAAGAACAAGCAATGGCAACAAACTACACGAGGACGAGAATTATGAAATCTGGCACGGACCCAAAGTGTAGACTTTGCCGGATAAACAATGAGACGATCCATCACGTAATTTCTGGCTGCCCAATCCTTGCAAAGAAGGCGTACCTCGAGAGACACAATGCGGTAGCAGCTCAGCTGCATTGGAACATATGTAAAGCTTTCAAGATAAAAGTTCAAGAGAAATGGTATCAACATGTCCCAGATCCGGTCATCGACACCTCGGAGGTCACCCTACTATGGGACACCCAAGTCCAAACCGACAGAATGATACAAGCCAATAAACCAGATATCATCCTAAAATAAAAAAATAAAAGAACATGCCTTCTAATAGATATTGCCGTTCCGTCAGACTACAATATCAACAAGAAGGAAGCCGAAAAGTACCTAAAATATAGAGACCTACAAATAGAAATTCAAAGAATGTGGAACATAAAAGCAAAAGTGATACCCATCGTCATCGGGGCCACAGGGCTGATATCCAACGCAACTTGTGACGCTGTAAAAGATATCCCAGGAGACCACAACCTTCTCAGTATGCAGAAAACAGTACTGTTGGGCACGGCACACATAGTTCGCAAAGTCCTATAAAGATTAACATTATGATCAAGAGAAGCACCTTAGGTGCTTGGTTTGCACCCGGTGCTTTTAGAAAGTAAAACCATAACAAAGCATGTTCGTTATGTGATGTTTGAGAATAATAATAATAATAATAATAATAATAATAATAATATGAGTATATGTGTGTGTGTAATAGAATATGCACTGACTTGGCATAGCCCGTCAGTGCATATAATAAAATAAACCACAATGATGTGAGAAAAAGAAAGATAATAATAATAATAATAATAATAATAATCATATTAATAATAGGGTCAATCGGGGGAAATCAAAATTTTAAGTTTTCCTGGGCTTGACGGTTACTTTTCAACTTGGTTTGTTAGAATGTACCCAGCAAAACATGAAAATTTTAGTTAAAGTAGTAGAAAAGATTTTTTTAGTGTGTTTTCATTTACCCCATATATATTTCCATTTAGCCATTACATTGGGGTAAATGAAAACAACGTGGTTTTCGCCATAAATATCAGTTAAATTCACTGCGGGTTAAGTAAAAACATTTCTTATAGGTACCTTCTTCGGTAGTGATGATAAAAATTTTTTTTAATAAGAACAGTTTATTTATGAAAAGTACAAAAAAATAACACAAAAAATAGCTCCTTAACTTGAGGAATAAATGTCAATAAAACGTAAGGTAACTTTAGTACATTTTAAGTCTTTTCGTAATAAACATATAAAAATAGGACCTTAACAACAACGGTACTCTGAGATATTGGGGAAAAAATGTCGACCTCGCGTAATATTTGCTGGTTTTACATTAGCTAATATTCGGTCAAAAGTAATAATAAGGAAAGGATCAAAGGAAACATGTTTCCATTAACCCCAAACGTGTGTTTTCATTAACCCCAACGCGGTATGATGAATGGGGTAAATGGAAACACCTCGTAGTTTTCATCCCAGCAATATTATTGACCTAACCTCAAAAAAACGTGCAACCATACCATTTATTTACCGTAATACATATAAAGACTATTAACATATTTTAAAACGAAAAAAAATTATTTGTTTGCCTCGGCAAAACTGTGTGTCAAATTGTATTGTAGTAAATAGTTTTAATCGACTTATCGTCACGTTAAACGCTCACCGCCATCACAAACTATAATAAGCTACTAGCAGTGTTGCCACTACAACCAACAGGCATACTTCAGAAAAAAAAGCGGGATGTTTGAGTATAGAGTTAAGGCTGTTTTCATTTACCCCTACTTTACATTTCCCCCGATTGACCCTAATAATAATAATATTAAACACTCTTTATTTCAAGAGTATGGTACATCAATGAAGGTATATCATAAAACGAAAAAACGTCAACAAAATAACCAAAACAACACTTCCCAATTTTACAAATTTTTAACAGATTCAAAATATTCTATAACATTGTAATGCTCTATATTTACCAGCAGATGATTAAATACAGGGTGTTTGGGGAGAAAGGGGCAATATTTTGGAAATGTATTCAGAGGGTGAAAATAAGAGCAATAGCCCCATATGTTTTAGTTCGATTCTCAACCATTTCTTAAATAATAGGTTCTAAAGTTTTTGTACGCTAATTTTTATTTTAAAAGCGAGTAATTGCAGGTACTGCAGTACAAACTAACTTAAAGAGTATTTTCAAAAACGCTTCCACCAACTTCAATACATTTTTCGGCACGTTTGTTAATCGCTCGGTTAGCACGTTCGATTGAGTGGGGATTGTTTTTTATAAAATCTGCAGCATTAAAAATTCGATCGCGGAGTGCTTCTCTCGTTTCCACTCGTGTTTCATATACTAGCGATTTTATCCATCCCCAAAGGCTATAATCAAGCGTGTTTAAGTCTGGTGACCTCCTCTGCCAATCCAGCGATTAGAACACGATAATTCAGGAATTTTCGCACACGGAGACTAAAATGAGGTGGGGCCCCATTGTTGGAAGTACATTCGTCGTCGAACAGTTAACGGAACATCATCCAAAATGTGTATCAAATGGTTTTCCAAAAACCGTAAATATCCTTCTCCAGTAAGACGCCCATCCTTTTCAAATGGACCAAACAACTGGTCGTTGAGCAATCCACACCAGACTTTAATAATACTGAATCAATGTTGAAAGCTTGGTTTCACATGTAATATGAGGGTTTTCATCTGACCACCGATGTTCTAAACACTGAACTAAAACATATGGGTTTCTCTTATTTTCACCCTCTGACCACATTCCCAAAATATTGCACTTTTCTCCCCAAATACCCTGTACTTTCATTTTTAATATATTAATATATTAATTAGAAAATTAAAATTCCACCATTTGGATTTATCGTCTTTTAGTCTTTACTTTTAAAAAATGAAAATTCGTTTACAAACGCTACTTTTCAAAGTTTTTATCCTGTAACTTTTTCCTTCCGTTTTTTTTTGGAAATTCGTACATAGCAGGAAATTTACCCCTTTAGAGTAGTTTTCAAAAGGCAATAAATCCAAATGGTAGAATTCTCCGCCACTAAAAAAAATTAAATTCGTTTAAAAACTCTATCGGCGGAATTAACACGTACCCAAAAAAATTTTGTGCTGCATAAACGTCGCTGATAAACATAGCTAACTTTACACATATCAAGAAATCCACAGAGACAACGTAAGACACAGCAACAAAAACGACGCCGAGTAAGTTCTGAAGTATATTTTGAGGATGTAGGACCTAATAACAAGAGGATTCCCAAGTTCAATACCTGTAGGGCTGCAAAGCGTGTGACTGTGAAACTTAACTTTTGTTTGCGCACGAGATAAGCTGTACGGATCTAAAGGCAAATATCTGACACCCGAATGCACCGTAAGAAAATTTTGCGGATTAGTTAGGCAAGCCAGGATTAGGTTAAATGTTTACAAGCACCGCAAGAAAAATATGGTTTAAGCTTCAGATTATCTAATCGGTCAACGAAGCTTGGATTAGCGATGGACGTCTAATCTCAAAGTCAAATTTTGGCAATTGTTTTTGCAATTTTTTTTTTTTCGGGATAAAATGGAGTTTATAGAGGACGAAATATTCATTGATGATGACCCAGATATCCCCGACATCATCAACTTTGGTTTTTCTCGCAGAATCTACGAAAGAAGTGATTATTTTAACTCAATGGACAATTATTCATTTTTTCGAAGATTTCGCCTCACAAAACCTATAGTTCTCAGCTTCCTGGAAAACATAGAAGAAGAAATTAAATTCCAAAATGACTCGTAAGTTTATAAATGGAAGGGAGTGCAGTGGGATTAGATGGACTCTTGGTAAATACTCCTGGGATCTACTATAATCTTATTTGTTTTAGAAATAATAGTATAACCCCGATAAAACAGTTCCTGGCCACATTGCGTCTGTACTCTTGTGGAGGGCATCAGACTACAATTGGAGATTTTCTTGGCTGCCATCAGAGTACGATTTTCAGAATTTTAAATCGGGTTATAACGGCCATTGCAAAAACAATTAAAAACAAAAATAATTCTTTGTGAACTCGCTTTCAAGCTTCAAATTTATCACCATTCGAAACTTTGTTGTTTGTTTTTTTTTGTCTTCGATGAAATTGGTATGTTTTAGCAGTATCCTCATGAGACTCATGACCTGACGGTGCATAGCTACGGACAAAATATTACAAGAACTAGATCGGGGAACTAGGATTACAATCCACAAACGGTGCAATCGGGTGTGACACCCCCGTGGTTTACCACTTAAAAAAAAATTCTTAAAACCATGGATTTTACTGCGGCACTGTTTCGTTTTCAAATAGGATGTTTACCATGCGAGTACGTTTGCTTCCCTAAGGTAAATGCGAGGGGTAATTCACTGGCGAAAACCGTGTACAACTTCTAGAAAATACAAAAGAAAATACAGAAAATACGAGGAAAATGCAGAAAATACGAAGAAAATACAGAAAATACGAAGAAAATACAGAAAATACGAAGAAAATACAGAAAATACGAAGAAAATACAAAGAAAATACGAGAAAAATACAGGCAACATAAGGAAACTATAGAAAATACGCGCGGCAATCAATTTGGCAATGACGTAAAATCGTTGGAAGATTTGACAACGCTGCCGGGTTGTCGACGGTTTTACTGATGGGAATAACCTACTTAAGAGGAAGTAACCCCTTTTACCACAATGAAAATTGCCAAACGTTTTGCTGGTCAAACGAAAAGAAAAAATAAAAATTGGTATTTAGAAAATAAATTCTACTTTAAATACCCCATCCAGAAAAGTAAATGACAATCGAAAATATTCCCAAAATTTTTTTTAGAAATTTTTTTTATTTTTAGTAATATTGTAATATCTTAAACAATTCTTTATTGGTCAAAAGCAAAATGACTTTCCCGGGTGTAGAATGTTGTACCAAACAATTTTTCTTAAAGCCATTTTTGAATATCGGCCTTACTTTTTTCTCAAAAACGTTGGGCGCGTAAAGTGAATTTAGGCGTGTAAAGTGGATTTACGCGCCCAACGTTTTTGAGAAAAAAGTAAGGCCGATATTGAAAAATGGCTTTAAGAAAAATTGTTTGGTACAACATTCTACACCCGGGAAAGTAATTTTGCTTTTGACCAATAAAGAATTGTTTAAGATATTACAAAATTACTAAAAATAAACAAAATTTCTAAAAAAAATTTTGGGAATATTTTCGATGGTCATTTACTTTTCTGGATGGGGTATTTAAAGTAGAATTTATTTTCTAAATACCAATTTTTATATTTTTCTTTTCGTTTGACCAGCAAAACGTTCGGCAATTTTCATTGTGGTAAAAGGGGTTACTGCTCTTAAGATTCTGGAAGAACAACGCTGAAAAAAAAAGGTCGCCAGTTCCGTTATTATAAAAAAAAAAACTTTTTTCCAATGGATGTTGATTTAGTAAGCCAATTTTTTGTAATTTTTTGGGCGAAAATGGTGTACAAGTTCTAGAAAATACCAGGAAAATACGAGAAAAATTAAGAAAATACAAGGAAAATACGAGAAAAATGAAGAAAATACAAGGAAAATACAGAAAATACGAGAAAAATTCAGAAAATACAAGGAAAATACAGAAAATACGAGAAAAATACAGAAAATACAAGAAAAATACCGAAAATACAAGGAAAATACGAAAAAAATTCGGCAATATGGAAAATGGTGTACAAATTTTTCTCAGTGAATTACCCCTTGGGTAAATGCGTTTTCGCCATCATAGTTTGTCAATATTATTATTATCATTGAGAGTCATTGTCACATAAAAAGGAAATCGAAAACAAACGCCGGCCTATGATATGCCTGATTGCTAGTTCCAGTGGCGTATCATGCCCTTAGAGAGGGGGGGGAGGGAATGATCTTGAGGTGCCAAATTACTTTCATTTGATGCGGAGTGAATGAAATGTGGTCATGGTGGATTTATGATTTCCAGGTAGATTCAAATAATTTACATGATTGCAACTTATAATGTTTTAACAATGGTACGACCTTGTTATTATTTAACTACAAAATCATCACAAATAGTATTTCATAAGGTACCCTATCTCAGTTAAGGTTGGTAACAGTGTTTGGCGCTGTACAGCTCCTCTACGAGCGTGGGAGGGTACGCGGTCGGCCTTGCCAGTTTGCCCTGTAGTACCATAGGTACTATGCTAGGTAATATAACCTAATATTCAACAAAAAGTATGTGTAACAAAGCAGCCATGATTTTATCCTATTTAATGTGAGAATCTTAAAGTTAGTTCTTTAGATATGGGAATACTAAATTGGAAAGTACTACAATGCAGCAACAATACAACTTGATTGATCTCGTATACGTATTATATCTACATAATGTTATATGAATGCCTATTATTGTTTTTTATTAGACCATCGTTACAGCTATATGGCGTGAACAGGGAAATAATAAAATTAAAAAATAACTTTGAGGGAATCTTTTTGCGAGGTTATTAAACAAAATTATAATATAGTATAATATCTAGGCAAGCAGGTTGTCAAATGAAGAAGCTAGTCAAATTATGGTAAACGTCACTATATATGTTTTATTTAGTTTTTAGCCCTAAAACGCCGTCTCCATGCAGAGGTTCTAAATAAAATAAAATTTAAGACTACCCTCTTTTGACGAACAGACCAGAAAATAATATAATTTAAACACCGGTAGGTATTTTAACAATAATAGCAATTTACGTAACAAGTTCGGAAACGAGTAGACAAGAAATCTGCGCGTCCAAAAAAACAGTTTCTGGACGGCAACCGTCTGGAAAGTGACAAACCGTCCGGGAAGTAGGGGAAGCAGGGGGAATGCCGCTCAGTTAAGGAAAAAACGCGTTATTTTTAAAAATCTTTACTTTATATTAAAAGTAAAAACAAATAACAATAGCTCAACTCTTAAGTAATCAACATTTTAACACAAAACCTTATTATATTTCACTGACAAACAGCAGAAAAACTTACAAAAAAAACAGCATTGAGCGTCATTACCCCTGGCTATGGGTAATGCCGCTCAGGTAACCCCAAAACGACCGTTTTATATTAGACTTCGAATAAAAAATACATACATAGACAATTCTACAAATGTGTTAACGTTATCCTTAAATAAAACGTTTACTTAAGCAGCCTAAATAATAATATACGTGATAAATAAATGCTAAAAGTCTTACCACTAAAAAAATGACCAGCGAAAGAATTAGATCAGAGCGACCGAAAACAAATAGGCGCAACTCACTCTCTCGACTTTGCAAGTGGACTGATTTTATGTCGCTGGCCCAGTGTTGCCAGACTCTTTTTTTATAATGTAGCAGTTGACTCTTGAAATTGTAGCAGATCAGACAAAAGTGTAGCAGATTTTTTAAAAGTAGTTATTATTTTAAAAAAGGCGTTGGCATAAGTTTTTTTTATTGCATTATTGCAACACAAACACTAAAATTAAATAAAAATAAAATTCTAAAAAAATAGGGACATTTTTAATAATAGTACCTAATATTAATAATAATAATAATAATAATATTAGTAATAATTTATTTACGGATATATCCATATATACAAAACAGTTCCGAAACAAAATGTAATGTCTAATAAAATGTAATAAAAATTTTTTAGTACAAAATAAAAAATTATATAAAGTCTAATTAATGACAGAACTCGCCGCATCACTTGTCATTTTTGGCAACCTGTTAAAGTCTGGTCTATTTTAAGTTATTCGGTTGGCTACAGAAACAGAACCGGACTAAGATATTTTACCTTCGCATTCGCCATATTTTAAATTTTGTAAGGGAATTTAAATATTTTTTACCAAGATATAGTTACTTACAAAGAATAGGAAAATAACAGGTTTTAAAAACTTAAACAAACAACAAAGGTACCCAGTAATTTAATCAGGTTTCATGAAAGTTATAGGGTAAATTGACCTAATTTGTAAATGTAGTAAATTGTAGTAGAAATATTAAAAATGTAGCAGATACTAAAAAAGTGTAGTAACGTGCTAGAACGATTAAATTGTAGTAAAGCTACTATAATTGTAGTGACTCTGGCAACACTGCGCTGGCCTGATCAGGCGTCACCCCCCACGCGTCTCATTGCAAGTGCCGTGTTTATAAGCACCGTATTTATCAAGCATTTAGGGTGAACGTCATTCCCCCATGAACGCCATTCCCCCGTTCTCCCCTACCCATGTATTTCTCGGAATCTTTTATTTTTCCCGGACTAGGCCGGTAAGCGGGTTGCCGAAATAGTAATTTACGTTACAAGACCGAAAAGTAGTGTTTATCGGGTCGAGACAAGCATTTCCAGGGCGAGCCGTAGGCGAGTCTTGGAAGCTTGGAGAGACCTGGAAAACACTCCTTTTCGGTTGCGTGACGTATCTACAATATTTTTTTTAAGGCCGACACTTCGATATACATTTAATTCTTTATTTTATTTTATAACAAAGTGATTAACAATATGTACTACTAAAATCAGATAAAAGAATAAAGATACTGGATACAACTGCATAAACTGAATAAATACGTTATTTTTGAATATTTATGTTAAATGTACAATTGTGAACGTTAAATACCTATCTGAAGGGAAGATATGTCTGAAATGCTGGAAATTGTTATATTTTTGATTTTACTGGCAATATGTAAGTCGCTTTCCTTGCTGCTTCCAAAATTTCTTCTGGAATCTCATTTTCTGTGTCGAATAATTGAAAATCTGAACTCATGTTTTTAAATTTGCGCACTCGCGAAACAAGTTTGACATAAACAACAAATTAAAAATCAACGAACTGTCACTCGACAATACATCGAAATGTTGTTGTCATAGTAACGAAATCAAGGTAGCATGATAATATCAAAGAGCGATTGGAGAAACAAAAAACAGGGACTGGAAAAATCTTTTCCGGGTTCTACTTTTCCGGTCTTGCGATCGGAAAAAGGTTATTTTCTAGACAAAAATTGTCCAGAAAGTGTATATTTTCTGGTCGGTTTAAAAAAAAATAATTTTTCAGCATCTTCCGCAATACAATCTATTATCGAAAACCTCTAAAATTAACCTTCTTTTATGTGACTTACTTTTGGCCGTAATTTTATAGCATTTAGGTCCGACCACGCTCTCTAGAAAGCCGCCGGCGCACTGTTCGACGTTGTAAGTAAATGAAGTGATGCCCCAACTGCACGCTGTACTGTCCTTGCTGTTACACGAGTAGCACTGGAGGCCGCTGGCTAAAAAAACAAAAAAGTAAAATATGAGTGGCAAACTTAAGGTTATTTAGAAACACGCAAGCCATTCTAATAAAACATAATCGAAACGTTGTAAAAAATAATGAAATAGAATAAAAATATATTACATACTGGGTTATAAATTATTACCCTGTATTTTTTTGTACTAAAAAGGACCTAATCTAATACCAAGTTAACATTTTCTATATATTATAGGGTTTTACAGTTGCACCTAGAGCACTAAATCCCTGTATGCGCAAAATAAAAAAAATATTCTATAATATTTAAAGTATTAGTTACATTTTAATTTTTTATGAACTAGTTTATTATGTAAATACACTTAACCTAAAATAATTGCACCATAAGTGTGCATAAACAAGAAAAATATTTATAAACTGATATGTCAGGGAAAAAGAAATTAAGAATTTAGAATAAGTCAGTGAATTTATGATTGTCTGTATATTATATAAATGTTATGCAACCCTTCTTGAATTTTTTAATAGTGTTGATATTTTTAATTTCTTCGGGTAATATGTTTTATAGTATGGGAGCTAGGTAGCTAAAGAAGCGCAAATGAATATTTGTATTACTGTGAGGTATTCTGAGGTGTTTTTCAGTTTTGCTTCGTGTTGTATATCTATAATTAATAGTTTTTTTTAGTTCGGGTTTTTTGTAACTGAATATTGATACTGCATACCTATATATAGGGATCGTATATTTAAAGTAGGTATCTTAATTGTAAAGTAATAGGGTCGAGTAGCGTTTTTTTTTATTAATTATTTTTAATATATAATTTTTAATAACATTTAATGGTTTTAGTGGTTTTTTGTACAGGCCACCTCATGCAATTATGCCATAATTTATTAAAGATTCTACAAGCGCTTTATATATGGATAGTAAAATTTTTTTTCCAACAATTTCCCTTAGGATGTAATATTTGTAGATTAATTTCCTTATATTTTTCGTTAGGTTTAATACATGTTTGTTCCACTTAAGGTGTTTATCAATAGTGATGCCTAAATATTTTGTGGTTTCTACTTCATGAATAGCATCATCTAAGCTAATAATTTTTAATTTATTAACATTTGGACGATTATATAAGGTAAGAGAAAAAGCTATATAGTTGGTATGTAGGTATTCAGTGTTAATTTTAAATGATCTAGCCATTGTTTTATTGTACTAATTAAATCCTTGTTTAGCAATATTTTCAACCCCCTCCCATGTTTCACCTTCAAAAATGACCGCTGTGTCATCTGCATAAGATATAACGTTACCATTATTGATGTATATTTTTGTTAAGGAATTTATGTATGTTATGAAAATAATTAGTCCTAGTACGGTTCCTTGCGGTATTCCAATTTTAATGCCCAGAGGATCACTCTGGGTATCAGCTATTTTTACTACTTGTTGTCGATCTTTTAGGTAGCTCTCTAAGATATTCAATACGACGCCTCTTACTCCGTAATTGCGCAACGTATCCAGTAGTAAATGATGCGGCACCGTATCAAACGCTTTTGCTAGGTCAAGGAATACGGCAAGGCATTTCTTGTTATTGTCTAATTTGTGTGTTACCTGACTAGTTAATTCATATATATAACGGTTTCAATGCTGAATCCGTTTATAAATCCGTATTGATTTTTTGAAAGAATATTATTAATTTCGAGAAAATTGATTAGTCTATCTTTAACGCACTTTTCAAAAATTTTTGCAAAATTATTTATGATACTAATTGGTCGATAGTTACCTATATTGTTTTTATCACCCGATTTATAAATAGGAGTAACAGTTGACATTTTAAATTTGTTCGGGACTTTACCTGTTTTAAAAATTTAATTTATGATAGTATGATTTTATTATCTTCGTGTTGACCCCATATGGTCCTGGGGCACAGGTGAAATTATAATTTTAATGAAATAGTTAATAACTATACATATTTCTTTTAAACTTAACTAACAGATCCAACCTGATTCGCTGGCTTATTCACCATATTGTCAAATTATAGTTCCATTCAGATTTTCCTATATAGAATATTACTAACAGGTACAATAGAATAGAATCTTTAATAGGTACATACCTACCCATATTATTTTGAAAAAAATTTATTTGGTGCTTTTTACATTATTTTTTTCTATTTCAATAAAAATATCATGTATCTCCAAGAATTACTCATAAAAATAATACTAAATGTATAGATTAATCGTTATTATTAAAAAATATATCTTATTTCAGTACAGATCGTCAATAACGCTCATCGAACCTGCGTTTTAATGGTCGTTTGAGGAAAATTTCAATATTGTAGTCTATGACCACCGTTTATGTTTTAAGTTGGTTAAGTTAATGAAGGTTGAATTTCAAAAATAAAAAAACTTTGATTTTCTCTTTTACCCCATTGCAGGTTTCATTTTTAAAATCGGTAAAATAGGTTTTGCAAAATAGGTTTTTACGATATATCCATTATAAAAAATCTGGAGTTTATTAAATGTACTTTGTTCTGTAAAAACTAATTTTTATCTAAAATATGATAGTTTCTTTATTAAATGTTACTAAATCTTCTGTTCTATAAATATGACGCTGGGCGTTGCAACAACATTTTTGATATATTATTGTATTATATTTGACAATATTGTAACGCAAGTAATATTTTACGTTACAATCGGAGATATGAGTAGACCATTCAAAACATTAGAAGAAGCTGTAGAATGGCCTATGAAATCGTCGAAAGAACTTGAAAAGGAAGAAAGAGGATCGCATGACTACCAGTTTGATGAGAAAAATGAGATACTAATGGTAAAATGGAACGATAATAAATGTCTATTAGTAGCAAGCAACTTTGATACTGAGGAACCATCGGCGCAAAGATGGAATAAGGCATAGCTGGCCCGTACACCTATCCCCCAGCCAAGAATTATATTCAATTATAATCGCTACATGTAAGGAGTAGATCAACATGACTGGCTCTTAGAAAAACATGGTATTTCAATAAGGGGAAAAAATGGTACTGGTGTTTATTTACACGTGTCATTGATATGGCTATCGTAAACGCATATACATTATACAAACATATTCATGGAAAGAGCTCCATTTCTATAAAAGACTTTCGAAGGGAAATTGCTTGTCATTATTTGAAAATTGGACACGGGCGACCCATCCTAAAAAGCAGACCTTACAGCTGGACTTCTACATCAAGGTCAAGTGTGTCAGATGATATCAGATTCGACGAAGAGGACACCTTCTTGGGAGACGAGATAAGCAACGTCGTTGTCAATTCCCAGCTTGCAAAAGCAAACCGCTAACTTTTTGCAGAAAATGTAATGTAACATTATGTACACCTTGTTTTGCTAAATTTCATATCAGAAATTAATTTCATATTGTATATATTATGCATAGTAAAACATTTTTTATACGACAATTAGTTTTAGTTAACATTAATTAGCAGAATATATTATGCTTTCAAATATATTTTACCAGAGTATTTTTTCATCTCAAATATTCTCACATTCGCCCAGCGTCCTATTTATAGGACACCACTTTTTAAAAAAAACCTAGTTGTTTATATCAGATTTGGTCGATGCCATTTCGTTTTATAGGTCCCAAATAACAAAATATTCAATTTTTACAAAAAAAAAATTAAAAAAATAAGTTGGGCGTTAATGGGTTAAATTCGCATATCCAAAATGCACGTTATGAAAACGTACAATCTTAAGACATTAAAGAATTGCAGAAAAATAGCATCTATTTTTTTATAAGCTGATGAATAACTTAGATAACGATAGCAGTTTATTCTATTATTTAAATTGTTATGTGCCATCATAATATAGAACAAGGCATCCTCTAACATTTTATGTCGATAACGCCCTTCCAAATTTCTACAGGAATTCACTTACTGCACAAATGTGAATGCTGAATCAAATTCGAAGTAAAATGTGATTTGTTTAATATTAGTAACGTTACGCTTAAGAATATGTTAAATGAAATATATTTGTTATAAATACTATATCTGTCAACAACAAGTATCCTACTCTGTAGTTGGACCTACTGTAGAGTTTGTAAATAAATAAATAAATAATTTACCTTAAAAATAATACAGTACCTACAGAAAACCTGGATATTTCCATTCTGTCAGAATATGTCCTCACGGTTAAAAATAAGAACTATTGCCATTAGTTCGCTTGCAAAATAATAATAGGTTCAATAAGATGTTAGGTATTCCAAAAAGCAATTCAAACATACTACATACATAGGTTTTTTTGGTTGTTTCCAATAACCCCAATAGAACAAAACCCCAATAAAAGTTATAAAGAGCAATAATGAAGGCCTGTGTTAGATTAGAATAACCGTAATTATTCTACAGAATAAGTATTGAAACATAATATACAGGGTGTTAATTAATGTCATGCAGATATTTCAGGGGGTGATAGTACTCGTCAATATAAGAAAAAAATGCAAATATATGCATGATCTAAAACGCGTTATTTTCGTTATACAGGGTGGCAAAGTTTAAGTTTTTTTTCTCGTATCTTGCGTTTTCACTCTATATTCTGCCATAATTGTTTCAAATTTGGAACATCAATCCTTTTTTAAAATCTCTACAATAAAGTATCAAAATTATCGGTCGCACTATACAGGGTGTTACATTTTCTTGAATCGGCTACAATTTTATTTTTCAGAACTTTTTTTTTTGCTCCCTATATAAATTCCGGTATGAAATTTGAACTCTCCGTTCCTATGTTTAGCGTTCTGGTCTCTTGCACTATTCTCGTATCTGTGACCGTTTTCGATTTATTTGCAAAAATAGCCATCGATGGAAATTAAGTGTATTGGAAATAACCCAATAATAAACGGCTAAACGGACAATATTATCGTCAATTTCTTGAAAATGAACTCCCAGGGCTGCTAGAAGAGGTACCAATTCTTCAAAACTTTCTCAATCAAATTTTTATTAACAACCGTTGGATAGGTCGAGTGGGACCTCAGCCATGGCCCCCTAGATCCCCAGACCTGAATAGCCTGGATTTATTTTTCTGAGGATATCTGAAAGCATTAGTGTATCAGACCCCAGTCCAGACAAAGGAGGATTTAAGAAACAGAATAATACCTTTATGCGACATTATTCGCAATACTCCTGGAATATTTGGCAGACTCCGTCAGTCCATGAGGCGAAGACTTGATTCGTGCATTTTAGCAAGAGGCGAACATTTTCAACAGTTTTTATAGTTTTGTTTTATTTTTATTTGATTAACTAATAAATTGTTTTGTTACACGGCTTTTTACTCTGCGTTATTTCGCCTACACTTAATTCCATCGATGGCTATTCTTGCAAATAAATCGAAAACGGTCACAGATACGAGAATAGTGCAAGATACCAGAACGCTAAACAAAGGAACAGAGAGTTCAAATTTCATACCGGAATTCATACAGGGAGCCAAAAAAAATAGTTCTGAAAGATAAAAATGTAGCCGATTCAAAAAAATGTAACACCCTGTATACTGCGACCGACAATTTTGATACTTTATTGTAAAGACTTTAAAAAAGGGTTGTTGTTCCAAATTTGAATCAATTATCGCAGAATATAAGAGAGAAAACGCAAAATACGAGAAAAAAAATTGAAACTTTGCCACCCTGTATAACGAAAATAACGCGTTTTAGACCACGCCTATATTTGCATTTTTTTCTTATTTTGACACCCCCTGAAAAATCTGCATGACATTAATTAACACCCTGTATAGACTCATTGGCTAACTCTAATGTTGGGTTGCAAAAAGATTTTAAATAATAATTAACTGACCAGACAACTTTACTTGTGACATCAATGACAGTGGCAGAAATGATCATAATCAAGTTGTCTGATAAGTTAATTTTTGATTAAAATATTCGTGCAACCGTCTACAAGCTAATTAAAACATAATTAAACAACAAAATAATAAAAAGTTATTAATCTAGTTTCTTTTGCACTTTAATTACCCTAATTATCATTCTTCTTCAAAACATTTAAACTTGCACAAAGGGCCCTTCGCGTTGTTTCTTATCGATTTTAAGAAATAATAACAAAAAGTAATTGACTGTTTATTGTGCATATTTTAAACCATAATCAACCAAATTGTCCAACTTTAATTGGACTTTTTTTTGTTGCCAATGACCTCCCCTTCCGTATCACGGGTTTTGTTTAATCTTGATCCGATTAAAAACTGAACTCATTAAAAAATTTAAAACAAAACAATAATAATGATCCTGTTTTTATTGTTGACAATAAAAATAAATAACCAAAATAAAGAATAAAATATGAACAATAATGAAATTATTATAAAAAGTATTAACGCATACACCTAGGTCTGGTTTTATTACATTTAAATTTGTTTAATATCAGTGTAATCAAGCTAGAATTACGTGACGGTCCAACGAAAAACTGTTTTGAAACAACAAGAACAAAGAAATGATGGTTACAATAATTAATACAACTAAGTGTATTATCCGTTTAAGGTATATTTATAATATATAATATATACAGGGTGTAAAAAAAAAAGGGAAACAGAGCAACAGCAGACGGCGAAATAATGGGATTTATTTAAACTTGCCTTATCCCAAAATTGATAACAACCAAGATACAGGGTGTCAAAGTTTTAATTTTGTTTTCGTTTCGTTACGATTATTTCTTAACGAAACGACATAGCAGCACAAAATTAAGGATTTTGGGGTTTTTTGAGGTGAGGAATTCAAAATTATTTATAGTTTTTGTGTAACCAGTAGAGGGCGCTGCCTACGGCATGGCTCACTCCTTTTAGCTGGCATAACTTTGTTTAGTCGGAAAAAACGAAAACAAAATTTAAACTTTGACACACTGTTTCTTGGTTGTTATCAATTTTGGCATAAGGCATGTTTAAATAAATCGCATTATTTCGCCTTAAGGAGTCTGCTGTTGCTCTGTGTCCCATTACTTTTGGGACACCCTGTATAAATAGAGACTTTTAGGTCAATATCTCTAGAACGGTCCCTAATCATCCACGAAAATAATGGGTCTACCTATATCATTAAAACAATAACAACACACTTTTTTGTTTGGATTAGTATTAGTTATAAATAAGTACCAATATTTTTTATTAAAAAAAAAATTATTTGTATGAAAATGTAAAGAATACACAAAAAACAGGGAAACTAGCGGCGCCCGCGCCACGTAGAAGAGGCGGGATGACTCTATCCCCCATCGAATTAATTTTTTTCTGTGATTATCATAAAATAACTACATACCTACTTCTGGCGAAAAAAGTAACTGTCACAGGTTTTGATCGGGCCAGGGGCGTTTATACCCGCCAATCATAGATGGAACCAAAGCGATGAAAAGAGTAATTCATTTATATAATTTTTATAAATTTTTTTCACGCGCGACCTGTACAGGGTATTTTATTAAGGGTGGCATAGAACCATATTATTATATCAGATAATAATTATCGTAGAGCTTTGGAAAAAGATCGTCTTAAGGAACGAGGGCTAGAGCAATTGCTGCAAATAATTTTCAAGATTCTTACTCGACCGCTATATGGGGGCACAATAATTATTGTTATGGCCATATAAAAATAAATGCTACCATGATAATGTTACGGAAATTTTGCATCTTTTGGTTCAGTACGTTTTACTGATGATGATCAACGTAAATTAAGGGGAGAGAGAAGGGGGAAAGTCTACTGATTATAGTCCCTATATTTTTGGTTTAGCTAAACCGAGTTCGGTAAAGTCAGTTTCGTTTAAGAAAGGAAGCTTTGTTGTTTAAAATAAAATTATATACATATTAAACTATATTAATAAGTCACCACTTTTTTAAATTTTGCTCCAATATTTTAAACGGAATGATAAAATTATCATATTTTAATCGAATATTAAATTAAATTTGCAGTAATAATCGTGGAAACCGTAGTCCGATATTTTCATCTTTGTCTCAGAGTTATTGCTAAAAGCATAATAGGTAATAATACGTTAATTGCAGAAACAAGCGTGCCATGACAAACAAAACATATTTTGAACCTTATGAATAAGGAGTTTTCTTCACTGATTACTTAATTTACTTCTTCTAAGTATAATTATTTTTTATTTCTTATTTTTACTGCTTCCCGTAACACTTGACTTACAAATCAACAATAAAAAAAAATTATGGAACACTAGCGGGTACCACCGAACATTATCTTGTTAATGTTCGGTGCGGGTACCTACCATAGACAATTTATCTTTAGATACGTACAGCTTATCTCCTGCGCAAACAAAAGTTACATTTTATGGGTGAAAAAATGCGTCCGAGCGCATGACTCGCCGGTCGGCTGCCTTCGTTCTGGACAACTTCGTACATGCGCACAAACCTCATGTTATCGGCATGTTCTACTTTAGCGACATGCTCAAGATACTCTTTAGAACCGGCTCGGCCGTAATTTTTGTTGTTGTGTTTTAAGGTTTCTCTGTGGATTTCTTGTAGTTTTCTTAGCTATCGTGGATTGTGGGTGTTTAATATTTACGGATTTTTGTGTAGTTTAGTGAATTGTGTTTGTGCTTTTATAGTGACTCGAATTGGAATATAAACAATGACTAGTACTAGTAGCAGCCGTTGTATAATGTTATTATGCCCAAATAGGGGTAAAATACCTGGTATTTCGTATTTTCGGTAAGTATGGAGTAGTGATGTATTGAGGTTAGGTACGCGATAATACCGTAGATTGGTTATTTTGCTGGTTTTGTTTGTTTTTATATTCGATTTTATAAGACTAGTTTCATTTACATGTTCTTGTTCTCTTCCTTTTCGAACTAAAAACACGACGACAAATCATTTTTAAACAAATTTTAAAAACAAAACCGTAAAAACAATTTTCTATCCTTAAAATATAATAGGTTTGCTACTACTAAAAATGACAGAAATTACTACCTTTTTTCCGAACTTGTTCAAAAATTGAGAAGAAATTCCAAGTTTTTGGCAAGAATTTAAATTTTAAAGGCCGGACTTGTCTATTTTCCCATTCGTCAAACGATATTTCTCTTATATAATATTAATTAAACTATTAGCGCTTCTCAAATTTAAATTATTTTACTAGTTTTAGTTAGATATTTAATTATTCAATATAAATTAGGGCCTGAACAGTATCTGGATTTAATCTAGATGGCTGCCGTACCAAGGCCTATTGTTGTCCACTCAATTTGCAATATTTCCTACACAATAATTGTAACAATGTAAAAGAATGGATTATAACAATAAATGTATATTATTATTATTATTATTATTATTATGTTGCAGTGCGCATGGCTAATAGTGTCTAGCTTTGTTAACATGCGCGAGGCCATAAAACTGCCACTTTCGTGATTATTCTTTGCTTATCTAAAGGTAAATTGTCTATGGTACCTACCCGTAGCTCCACTAGGTCAATTCAATTGTACAACCTTTAAACTTATCTCCTAGCTTTGCTCAAAAAAATAATAAAATAAAAGGTATTATATTTTTAAGTACCTTAGGGGTAGAATTTATTGAAATATTGAAATTGGTCAAGAAGGTCCAATATAAACATTTATAACCTATTTTCATCCCTCTAGGGGCCGATTTAAAAAAATGAAACAAGTGTTTCATTACCTGTATTTAAAGTAGTTATGCTACGTTTTATGCTCGGTTTTATGTTAATAAGACAAATACAATAGAAACTTTAATTTTCCCTTTTTACCCCTTTAAGGGCAGATGAAATAAATACGTTTCATTATTTGTATTGTATAGTAATGTGTGATGTCTTAAACAAATAATGATTTATATGAATACCGTAGATCAAGTGCAAGGTAAAAATACAATTATTAGGTACTAATTTTTTATTAGTTATTTAAACAATTAAAAATTCGCTATATAGCAGTGGTTGTTTACTTAGATGGCAAACCTTATTTAGAATTTTTAAGATGTTACTTTGCCTCTTTTAGAAGATTGAAAAAAGAACAACCCTGTGGTATCAGCATGATTCACACTTTTCTCCAATGGCCTGTTTACATTAGGTGCAAATACAAGCAAAATTGCCTTTCCTTTAAACCTGCGCCTTAAGAACTTTTTAATCAGCTGATGCAATTTTGCTCATTAAACGACCATTTAAATGCATCGCATAACTTATTGCACCTAATATAAACTCCCCATAAGGGTATGTAACTTTTTTAAACGTAAGTTTTCCCCCAAATCGTTGAATGTGAAGGGGCAGTCTGTTCTATGGCCACCTTGATTAAGTATTTTTTTAAATTTTTACTTGTGGAGAAAAATTAAAGACATTGTCTATAATAGTATTCATAAGAAGCGGTTTTAGCGCACGCGTCTATTTTAAAAACGAGCCACAAAGTGGCGAGTTTTTTTATTGACACGTGCGCTAAAACGCCTTATGCTTTATATATTTTTTTCTATTTCACCTTTTATAATCAAGAAAAATACATTTTAAAAAGAAAATAAATCCTTCAAATTTTGTAAATTTTTATGTCTAAATTTTATGTTGGTAATACTATTTTTTATCATAGTAGCCTCTGGACAACAAAAATTATTTTGCAAACTGTAATTTTTTGATTTATTGACCCATTTTCACCACGAGATTCTAAAGTTATTTTAGCGATATGAGATTTGAAATTGGACGGAATACGTTGTGTGATCCTTGTACATTCGGTATATATACCTACAGAGCGTTTGGAAATTCGGGAGATTTTGCTACTTTTTTTCCAATTTCAAAAGACGTGATTTTACGTCACGGCATTGCAATTTAGTATAGGGAAGATGAAAAATTCAAATAAAGTTGAAGTTAAAATAGACATTGGAAGGTTAGTAAATAGAATTTTGGATAGGATTTGGTAGAAAATGATAGCTTAAGGCATCTACAAAAGATTGATTGATAGATTCATGCAATCAACATACATTACTGTTATCCACACAGAATAAAAAAGTAAGTTATCAAGCTATTTTTCCTCTGCGAAAAATGGGTTTTCTCGTAAATCACAAAGGCCGCGCAAGTCAATGAAATAAAACATTTAAATGTTACCAACATCAAATAAAGAAAAAACGCGTATCGAAATAGCTTCATTACGATACGCAAATGCGTATCGTACTGAGCTTATTATGAACGTGAAATAGAAAAAACACCTTACCACACGAGAGAATAATGTGATTGAACGAAATTAAAATGTGATAACGTCGATTTCACCTGCTGGGAATAAAACAGCTGTTTTTAGTTCCAGAGAAAGACTTAATAATTGCACTTTACAAAACGTCGGTAATTTTGTCCATTTGAAAATTATTGTTATTTGTAAGAAAAGTAATACCTACCATACATTTTTATAGTACAGTCTTTTTAATTATTTGCTTGTAATCGAGTGGTACCGACGGAGGCAGGATAAATAAGAAATAAAAATTAAATATGACTAATACAATTATAAAAATAAACTAAACAATAATTGAAAAAGCTTCTTATCCATAAAGGTCAAAAATAATTTTATTTTGTCATGACACGCTTAACTGAACGACACGAACTGCGGTTTTTACGATTTTTATTACATAATTTAATTAATTCCTTTTAAATTATGATAATTATAAGAGGTATCATTACATTACAAATATCGGAGCAAATAAAAAAATGGTACCTTCTCAAACAACGCCCTCTGGAGTCTGGAGAAAACTGTAAAAATTAATATGACATGCCTAATGTTTTAATGAACAAAGCTCCCCTTCTTAAACAAAACATAGTTTACCGAATTCCGTTAAGCTAAACCAATGATATAGGCGCTTTATTTAGTAGACATTCCCCTACCCTTATATTAGGCTCTTAAAACGTATTAAACTAAACCAAAAATGCAGAATTTCAGTAACATTACCATTTATCATGACATGCAGACAGGTACTACAAAGAAGTAAAGCGCGGCATTTTTTGAACCACGCTCAAATTTTGCTAAATTTGGTCAACAATTTTATCGCTTATAAACGAAAAAAAATATTATATATAGTTTTTATTCAACCGTTTATTAACGAGAAAACACTATACCTACCGGGTGTCCACGGAAGGTGGTTCGCCCCTCTAACTTTTTTGTTTTTCAGGATAATGGAATAAAATTCGGGGAATTAGTATAAGACATAAAACTGCATTTTTTGACAGGTGACTCAACATTATGTAACTTCCGGAAGTGACATAAACTTTCGATTTTTAAATGGGACACCTGGTATATTTTTCCTTTTTTTGACTCCATATGATGTCAAAGTGACAAGTGACACATCGTTGTATTTAGAATGTCATATTATGGAGTCAAAAAAAGAAAAAATATACCAGGTGTCCCATTTAAAAAAGTTTATGCCACTTCCGGTTAAACCGGAAGTTACATAATGTTGAATCCTCTGTCAAAAAATGCAATTTTATGTGGTATACAACTCTCACGAATTTTATTCCATTATCTTGAAAAACAAAAAAGTTAGAGGGGCGAACCACCTTCCGTGGACACCCGGTATAGTGGTGCATTTCGAAATTAATAAAAGGAAAAAACAAAAATTTGGCCAAATTTGCCTATATTTCTCCTTCTGCTTTTAATTTATAAATCCAACCTTTTTTAACGAAATAATGATCAAAAAATGACATGGTAAATGTGCCCCTAGTACATATCTGCTCTTTATAATTGAGCTTACCATTACACCAGAGCGATTTGTCGCATGGACCATACTGTTGATCTCCCTGTCAGTGTTGTCGAACCTACCGATCTTTCGATATTTCTACCGATATTGAAATCGATATACCGAAAACCAATGTGTTTCTACCGATGATTTACCATACACCTGCTTTCGCCGATTTTGAAAAACAAACCAAAAATCCATAAAAGTTTTTATAAATCGGCAACCAGGCACGATTAATTCTTATTTTCGATGTTATGTTAGGTTTGACAGCCAATACTAATTATTGTTATAATTTTGAAATTACTTAGTAAAAAAAGGACTTCAGCTATGTCCAAGCTCTAGGGAATATTGGTACAATCCCAATGCGTTTTTATTTTAATTTGGTTTTTAATTTTTTATTAGTTGTTAATTAACTATTGTTTCTATGTTAATATATTTTGCCTGCGAGAAAATGTTTATTGTTTATATTTATTCAAAACCGATTTAACTAAAAAAAAATATTCGAAAATTTTTCACATCTCATTTTAGGCACTAATCTACCAGTTTGAAACATCATTTTCTCCCGATTATGCATTTAGACGTTTGGCAACACTGCTCCCTGCCACATAATATTTTAAACAATATACCTATTAACACCTACAACTAAACGGCAGCGTCCCCCGCACTGCTCGCTCTGTTGTTTTATTTATTTAATTTTAAAAGAGCCGAACGAGGTACTTATTTTTACCTAATGAAGATTAAAAAAATGTTATTCTATTTTTTGAAATTATTTATGGTTCTTGGGAAGGGGATTCCCCTGTGCCGCTCCCCCCCCCATACTTTAGCTACGCCGGTGCCCTGTATAGTACCTATAAAGCTTGCATTTCACCTTATTTTTAAGGGTTAATTTTTAATAATAATTGCTAATATAAAGGGAAGCAATTTAAAGCCCCTCCCCCCCCCCCCATGCGAAAATAAGAATTAAAATTGTATAAAAAGCTTTCAAAATTCTTCCATAGTATACTATTTTTCAACCGCTTGCTTAATTAACGAATTAACCCCCTAAGGATGCGGTAAAAAAAATTTCAAGTTTAACAAAATAAACAATAAGATCCCTTTTCGGATTTTCGGTCTAGTAGGACGGACATTTCGCCCTTTTTTCCTACTTATATCCTTTATTAACATTACTTTAAACATTCTATCAGTAAACGCGTTATAATTATAACGTCTACAGCTCCGTTGTAAACACTTACCTGAATTAACCGCCAAAATAAGGGCGAGTATGTAGGGGATGTAGGAAACCATTTTCACACCCTTCTCTGGCAAATATTCCGTAAAATATGACAACCACTACTAACTGCTGATGATAAGTTCTATATAATCAATTTCTCACTATACTATAGTTGAAATAATTAACAATTTAAGAACTTTTAAGACGTTCTGTATGCTTATAAAGAATTGCGCCTTCCTTCGACCAGTCGAAACCGTGGACGAGCTTAATAAAACAGTGTTGTTTTTGTTCTCGTTCATACGCTCCTCGTCTTGAGGAATATTTCTATTGTACAGTGAAGTACATTTTAGTTGTACACTTTTGTAAACAAATGTACACAGAGGTTAAATAGCCGTCAGCAACATTTTTCAGAAATTGAAAAACAAAATTATCAGCAATAATTTATTTTTATTATCGTCTGCATAAGTGCTACCCTTGGCCCTGAACCATTCTTATCCCTATGTGTTTTCGTTAAGTTGACACAAGGTAGTCCGTTAAGAGAGTCAGCAAATTAGTGAAGGGACAATTCGAATTAAAATTGAAGTTTCTGTTCGATTCTGTCATGTGTTCGAATACCTTCTGTTCTCAACGAAGTATACTAAGAAACGCAATACAAATAGTAAGAAAAACAGTACCAAAATTGAGAACTTAATACAATATATTCTGACATTTTGTAAATAAATGATTACTTTAGGTATAATATAGGTACGTACAGCTTTATTACACAAGCTTAATAGTTAACGAAACACCTTTTGTGCCCTTGGCAATATTGGTGCTTTATGGGAAAGTGTTCCACAATGAGACAAAAATTAGGTTTCGGTAAGTTGCCAGAGGTTATGATTGAATTTTGTAATTTTGTTGTTTCATGCACATATTCCTCGTCATTTAACGCAATAAGTTTATTAATACTTATACCGATTTAGAAAATAAAAAGGGATTTTTTTTTAAATCGTAATTTTGGTCTCATTGTGGAACAAGTATGTTCCACTATGAGACAGAACTTTTTAGACCAAAAAACAATACAAAAAATATGAAAAAAAATATATATTAAAGGAAAATGAACATTCTTTTGAAAAAAACAGTATCCAAAAAACTTATTTTGCTAGATAGGACAACATAAAATATAAATCCGACAAGTAAAAAATAAAATAAAATCCTTCAAAATATTAGCGCACATTTAATTAGTTTAAATTTAGTTCAAAACGTATTAGAGCCTGCTGCCTCTTAGTTTTCCCAGTCGTAAAATATTTGGAAAGTATTATTTTGATGTTTTTTTCTTCGATCATACTTATATCTTCTGTTACGGGGTGGAAAAAAACAGTTGTCAGACTTGATACTTTTACAAAGAAATGAAATTTCAAATTCATCTTCAAATTGAACTAAAACGTAGTCCCCAGCGATTGGTTGTCGCTCCAGTGCAAGAAAGTTATCTTTATCCCAGGCATTTTCAATATCACTAGCATCTTCAGAGGAGCTTCTCTGGTCTTGACGACTGCAAGTTTTTGTTTTTTGACGTAGCGATGAAGCGTTTGAAATTTAATGCCTGTCCTTTCAAATGCTTGTCGTTAACTTAATTTTTCCTCAAGAACCATATGCACAGCTGCCTTCTTTTGGTCCTCTGTGAAAGAACCTTTTTCCGATTTTCGTTGTCTTCCACGAGCCATAGTTTTGACCCTAACATGAAAATAAAATGACAATCATTAGATACTCACACATTGAAAAATGTTGTTCCACAATGAGACACCGTCTCATTGTGGAACAAAACCAATTGTCTCATTGTGGAACGTTTTCGATATTATTTTAAGCAGTTGGCAAAATTTTCGATAGTTTTGATCATCTCTAGTTTATACAGAATCCTAACCTAGAAATGCCCAAACAATTTCTGAATTTCAGATTTATCAAAAAACCACCGGATTTTATTTAATCACCAATTGAAATATCGACTATAAAAAAAACTTACCTCAATTTGAGCTATGTAAGTCACTAAATATGCTTAGAATTTTCTAAATTTCGTAAAAATTGGTGGAGCACATGCACAACTAAATATGTTCGTCGGCCATATTTTTTAAACTAAATAGGTGGGAAATTCAAAAAGTTATGGCAAATGTCTCATTGTGGAACATGTCTCATTGTGGAACACTTTCCCCTACATGACAATGTATAAATAATCCATAAAAAAATCCTCCCACTGCCTAACCACAACTTTTTATACAACACTAATTCTATTTTTTTTATTAGCGTAGGTAAATATAAATATTAAATTTTAGTTCCATAAAAATATAAAATAATAATTACATAACCTCGAACTTATTAAACATAATTTTACCCATATTTTTCAAGATGGCTGATGAAATATTTATTCAAAATTCAAAGCATATGTTATGGGTGGTTCTTAAAAAAAAAGTGCTGTTGGGCGGCGGAACAAATTTTTTGAGTAACATGATTGTGAATTAGTGAGTCAGTCAGATTCCAATTTTATATATTAGTAGGGGAAAGGAGGGCAAGATGACGACAGTAAGCATATTTTTTTATTTTCTTCGTCATATGTCGCCTTAAAACTTTGTTTCGTGTTTTGGAGCATTCAGGACAGCTTTAGTTTCCAACAGTTTGCTTTATATCATGCTATCTTTACTGTCAATTTTTTTTTTCTTAAGTTCAAAATTTTATGACAATTTCGTCATCTTGTCCTCATGTATGGGTAAGATGACGATAGCATGCGGGTAAGATGACGAGGTTTAATAAATAAAAGAAAAACAGTACGTAATTAGACAGATATATTAATTATTGTCACAAAAGTCGCAAATATATCTTTGCGCTTCGCTTCTGCGGATGTTAGTCCTGAGCATGCCGCATGAACCCATTTACGACAGAGGGAACAGGCGTACCAAATTTAATTTTTTCCAGAATCGTTACAAATTAAACAAATTTCTTCTTGTTCCTTCACATTATCGTCATCTTCTTCCATGTAATTTACTAATATGGAGGAGTCAGAGGATTCCCCATGATCATTATCGTCAAACCTTACTTTTCTAACGTGTTTGCCTTTTTTGATCTGATTTTTCTGCATTTTAGCTTTTTTCCTTTAATTCTCTTCTCTCCTTCTTCGATTCATTTCTCCTCCTTTTTTTTCTGTCAGTCTATTTTTTTTCTAATACACTTTTAACAGGGGTACTCGTTATATGCAGAGTAGGTAGCTTCTTCTTCTGTCTCTTTTCTTTATAAGCAGCAATATGCAACTGAGGTAGACAATTCAATGATTCTGCATTAGATGGCCCTGGTAGTGAAATATCTAAGACATCAGAGGAAGTGTTTTGAGATGTTCCTTTTACTGCAGTGACCATATTTGCTGAAAGAGAGTGGCATTGGCATTCATAAGTTTTGCCCATCCTTATTTCCTGAAAGTAAATAAATCATTGCTATATAATTATATACAAGCAGGTCGGGTAAGATGACGAATTCGCCATCTTGCCCACTTAGCGAATTCGTCATCTTAGCCGACCACGACATTTTGAATCAAATTTTGTATTAACCAACAAAGATATATTATTTCACGAAAACTTAATGGGCTATAGATAAACAATACCATAACATTAAAGAAAATACTTACCGATTCAAGGTAAGATTTAACACAAATGATATAAAGCTTATTTCGTCTTGCACTGACATTATAATGACTTAACCATTAAACACAAATGGCGAAATATCGTGACCAAAGAAAGTCAGATTTGGATGTTCATACATAGGCAACTTACGAAGCACACCTGCAACACTGGGCAATCAACCAAGTGGCGCTATCTAATTACAATAATCAGAATTTTCCAATTCGTCATCTTACCCGATTCGCCATCTTATCCGCCTTTCCCCTATAAATAGATTTATTTCGTTTACGAAATACTGTCTTAAATTTGAGCATTGTTCAAAATGATAGTTTTTAATATTTATTAGTTTTAAAAAATATAACTGAAAAATGCTAATGGGCGTGTAGACAATTTTTTTTTAAATTGAAAAAAGTTTTATGCCTCCGCTCCGTTATAAAACTTATTCAATTTAAAATAAAATTGTTTGCCCACCGATTAATATTTTTCAATAAAGTTTTTCCTTTAAATCAATTAGCTTTATTAAAACCAAATAGTTATTTACAGGGATGGGTAGGTTAAAAAGTATACTTATTGTACTGCATATTTTACGCGTAGAAATTTATATTTTCAAATTAAACAAATTTCTACATCTTGGAAATTTATTATATTAATATTATTAAACGACCATTCAGCAAAGATCGGCGAATCATTTTTTCTGCATTCATAGACGTACTTTTGCGTACTAAACAATTTTCTGCCTTTTACAGTTCATTCTATGGTATGACAGGTCTATATATATTTATTTAAATAAAAATCCTGGCAACTGATGAGTTACAGTTACTTTAAAGACTTCTAGTTCTTACATTATTTCTTATTCTTACAATAATTTTGTTTTCGTATAAGGGGAACACAAAACTTAGATACGTTTCATTTTCACCCCTATTTTAACCAAAACAGCTTCATATTTTCTTGGTGCTTAATGTCGTTTTGGGAGCAATCTTAAATAATATATTATTTGTTGATTTGATTGGCTTTATTATACCATCCATTATTGGGCTGTAGGTAGATTTATAATTAAAAGCTATTTTCTTGACATCCTAAGTTAAAAACCAATGCAAGTTCGTGAGTTTATGCCAAAAACCGTGGAGGAACCTTCCAAGTTTCATTCGAGAACTAACGGGAACTATGCGCCTCTCTTCCCTTAATAAAGAGAATTATTTTAATAGAATAAGTTAGAATATAATTGTAAGGTATACCTACTTTTATTTTTCTACATTTTTCACATAATATTCTACATTTTCTATGTTATTTTTCACACGTGCCTATGTAGAAAATTAACTTTTTCCGCATCGTTACCAACCCGTGATTATTTGTACGGAAAATAATTGTTTACATCACGATATGGGTAGATAATTCGGGTTTGCTGTCGGATTGAAAAAGCAATAGGCGGTGTTGCTCAAGGTAGTATCTTGGGTCCTATATGTTGTTTTCAATATATTCGGCGGATTTAGGAAGTTCTTTGATCCATTCTAATTCTCACCAATATGCTGATGATTTTAAATTATATAAGAATTTTAATTTTGAAGATTTTGATGTGGCTGAAACGCATATTAAGTAATCAAGATATAGATATAATTTACAATTTATCTGTGACTGATCTGTGAACTTACTTTTAAATCAAACTAAGACTCAATTAATTCTATTCGGTAAAAACTCTAATCTGCTCTCTGATCGCCTCAATATAAGAATTAATAATGATAAAATAAGTACCTACCTCTGAATATAATACTAAGCTTAGGTTTAATAGGCACATTTCTAAATTACGTCAAAAGACCTGTGGTAAACTATTCTGTATTTGATTAAAGATTTTCTTTCAATCAACACAGATTAAATTGAGGTTAAAGGTTATAATTTAATTTTATACTACAGTACAAAACCAGTTTTTTTGGAAATAGGTCTATTGTTAGGCAAAAATATCCTAACATTTCTACAACAGCTAAATTTTAGGAATATAACAAAATCGTTAATTAAAAAAAAAAAATTTGGCTCTAAATTTCGTGGTTTTTTCTACTGAAAATTGGGATGACTCTTAGCATCTCATTATCATTTTCGGGCATTTTCTGTTATTTATAAAAAAAATTACCTTGATTCCCGTAAATAGTTTAATGATATCACTATTGTATCCAGTGTCTGTCTGTCAGCAATCCATTAGTCACCGTTAGTTTCCTGTAGATATTTTTGTAGATTATTAAAATGTGACATTGTCTAGTTCCTTAGGATTTTATGAGCGAAATAATGATCAAAAGTGAAAGCAAGTCGATTTGTGTGTTTTAAACCTTAAATTTGTAAAAATAAAAAAATAAATCTCGTGCTTGTAAACAAACAATATGAAAAATCCATAAATTTCAAAGCAGAAATCCATATTATTGTTCAATTTTTTTTTTATCGGCAGCGCATAGTAAAAACTACTGACTTACCATAGTTACCATGCGAGTTGATTTCGCAATTGACCGGTTTTGTTACTATTTTAAATATTTGAAATTATTTACGCTGATCTAGGTATACAGGGTGTCCCAGATAAGAATGCACTCTACAGGGATCTCGTAAACCATAGGAGATACAGAGATGGTTAAATTAGAGAAAAGCTGCGCATTACTGAATCCTGTAACGTCATGTTTTCAAATTTAAAAAATTCGAATGCTTCCGAAGGTATTTGGATAAAACCGAATTTTCGCGATTTCGTTGTAATTGATTTATGATTTTATTTGAGGAGACATGTCAAAATAAATTTGACATTCTCATTGCCACTTTTCTCCCCTAAAAGATTGTTTAATTACATTTTTGATCCGACGTTTTGTTTAGTCACAACCATCTTCAATTTTTTTATTTTAAATAGTAGGAAAATTTTATTTTATGCTTAATAAATTCTACGCTTTATTCTTAATATAACGGTCTATCACACTTAATAATTATTAGACGTTTCGATATTTAAAAACACATCATCAATGAAAATAGGCACATTATCGAAAATATTTTTGTTTTTATTGTTGTATACATAGGAGATACAGAGATGGTTAAATTAGAGAAAAGTTGCGCATTACTGAATCCTGTAACGTCATGTTTTTAAATTTAAAAAATTCGAATGCTTCCGAAGGTATTTGGATAAAACCGAATTTTCACACTTATTATTTATTAGACGTTTCGATATTTAAAAACACATCATCAATGAAAATAGGCACATTATCGAAAATATTTTTGTTTTTATTGTTGTATTTAAACACTAGTTGAATTTTAAAACATTTTTTTAAAACAAACTTATAACAAAACATAATATCTAATAAAACCTATCTGAAAAATGCAACAAGTAAGTAATAATTAATTTTAATTATTAAATACAATTATTTTTATAATAAATTATTTTTATTTTCAAAAATTCCACCCTCATTCTCCAAACATAAATAACACCGGTAAACAATTTCTTCCATAACGTTATTTAACATTTCTGGGGTTATTTTTTTTTTAAACTTAATAATTAGGTATTACCAATTTTAAAACAACAGGTCTCTGTAACTAAGTGACAGATCTAAAGAAACTATTTAAACAATTGCGAACGTCAATGTCGTCAATCAATTTTATAGCCACCCGTATGATGCCGAATTTAATTGGTACGTTATGTTTGAATATTATCATGCATTTTTTAAAAATAAAAAATATGTAATTGTGTTTAATAATTAAAATTAATTATTACTTGTTGCATTTTTCAGATAAGTTTTATTAGATATTATGTTTTGTTATAAGTTTCTTTTAAAAAAATGTTTTAAAATCCAACTAGTGTTTAAATACAACAATAAAAACTAAAATATTTTCGATAATGTGCCTATTTTCATTGATGATGTGTTTTTAAATATCGAAACGTCTAATAAATAATAAGTGTGAAAATTCGGTTTTATCCAAATACCTTCGGAAGCATTCGAATTTTTTAAATTTAAAAACATGACGTTACAGGATTCAGTAATGCGCAACTTTTCTCTAATTTAACCATCTCTGTATCTCCTATGGTGTACGAGATCCCTGTAGAGTGCATTCTTATCTGGAACACCCTGTATAGGTATTAAGGTAATTTTGGAATTAAACAAGACATCTACCCTCATAAGTTATTACTGTTAACAAAATAATAATTCACATTTTTGGATTTTATTAATTAAATCGTTTCTCTAAAATGCCACTGAATTCGCTGTAAGTAAAATAATTCAAGAAAAAAAATCAAAACGATTGCATTGCTAAATGTACATTTTTTTGTACAAATGTACAGGTAGGAGCAACAGCTGACTCAATGGACATGTCGGGCGAACCGGTCGCAATCTGGGAGTAGTGAGAGTTATGCGCTGTTGCCGATTTAGAGTCGACGTTCTTTTCCTTCCTTTGCACAACAGATATTTTAGGAAATGATTTTTGCTGTTTGACTCATTATGAAGAAAGATTACATTGTTTAATATTGAAATTCCTCATTTAAAACTAATACAATCCGTGACTCATACATGATATTAAGAGCTACCTAATTATTATCATGAAAAAAATATTTAAACGTTCCATCAAGTAAAAAGGATGTTTAAGAAAATACATTATTAATAAAATTATTTGAAGGGCTATAATAGGATCAATTTAATCAACTTACAACTAAGGGAAAAATATATCTTCGGTCATAATATTATCGTCTTTCTAGGTACCTATCTCGTTCACATATTTATAAGCACCAGTAATTAGGTATTGTTTATTATTATAAACCAGTTTCAAGAATGTATGCTCTTCATATTACTAAATATTGAAAAAACAATCAAAAAATAATTTTGCTGAAACAAAGGAAGTACGTATGGTTGCTTTTAACATTACTCACTATACAACTTATTATTTATACAAGACCTATCTCTCGAAAACGAATGCATATAATTTTGATTTCGTAAAAAATCTTCATAAAGTATGATAAATTAGCATTTTTTAAAGACAACATCAATACGACGCCTTTGACGTCCTGGGCATCACGACGCTTCAAAAAATATAAATCGATTAAAGGGACTTCAAAAGTAGGTATATTTAAAAGTGCTTTAAATTTGATACTTTTTGTCATTTACCCTAATTCGATTACTTCACGTGTTTCTAAACAATACAATGTTTTATTTAATTTTTTTTTACATTATTTAGAAAACAAATCAGTACTCAATTTTTTTTTTAAATTTCATTCTTTCTGCGCGATCACAACTGTCAAAATTTAAAAAAAATTAAATAATGGGTAATTTTAAAAGGTGTTATTTTCGTATTAGCAGTACATGCTACTGTCATTTTGTTTATTACATCGCGCAAAGTAGATATACAGGGTGGTCCAACGAAAACTTAACACCTCGATTTTCCTGCTTTAAAATGAAAATGAGGAAAATCGCTCGGACCCGTCGATTTTTATTTCGTACTATATTTCTTACATCCGGTTTAACCGAAAGTTGACACTATTGGAAAGATAATAAAAATCAAACATAGGGACATAAAAGCCGTTTTGCTCTAAGACGTACAGTTAGAAAGCTAGACGCTGTCAAAGTTCAAAAATGTCATTTTTCAAGAGTCAATATCTCGGAAACTGTTAAGTATAGACTAATGATGCTTTTATTAAAAACTGTTCAGAATTTTATGCAGAATCCAAAAAAATTATATAAAATAGGGGAATCTATTTAAGATTTAGATATTCGCCCCGCCCCCCCCCCTCCCTCCTAGGGGCTTGAAGTAACAAGATTGACAATATACGCAAAAGATGTCCCCCTCGAAATAGAAGTCGACGGGTCCGAGCGATTTTCCACATTTTCATTTTAAAGCAGGAAAGTCGAGGTGTTAAATTTTCGTTGGACCACCCTGTATAAAGTAGACCAAGTGTGTTAAAATTCGTTTAGACCAAACGAAGTTACCAGGTTTTATATAAAGCAAACTTTGACATTCACCAACAATTTTATTTTAAAAGATAGAGTAAAATATTTAAAACAAAAAAGAATAGGCATACCCTAAGGATCAACAAATAAATGTTTTTAATACCTTTTAATTGGGCAACATGAGAGAAAAATAGAAGAAAAAGAAATTCCTTTTGAATGAACCGATTATTTTTATTTTTTAAGTTCGTTTGTATAAGTTTAGCTACTACTTAAAATGTTCTCGTCCTTCTCATATTTGTAATTATTTTTTAAAAAAAATTTCTTCATGTGACTGATACTTGGGCCCTATGCCCCATGCAGTGCCGGTTTAAGGCTTTATCGGGCTCTAGGCGGCCGTGTGGATTTTGCCCCCCCCCCGCCCCCCCTCTTGACCCATTATTGGATAGAGGAAAAAAGGGGTGTTTCATGATTTCATTTCGGATAGATATGGGTTTGTGTTGGTTAAAAAATTGAAATTAATTTTATTTAATAATTTAATGTAATGTGATACCAATAACATTAAAACAGTAAAAACATAATAATACTACAAAATAATGTAGGTAATCGTTAATTAATCTATCATATACAAACATCAAACTAACATCATTATAATATATTAAAAAAAACAAAAACCAAATATATTAACATTATTACTCAACTTAAAAACTACAAATGTTTTTTACGCACTTTGTCATTTGCAAATTTATTAATAATTTCTTCATAATTAATATTATTTACGGCCTCACTTTCGATGTAAAGGACAAAGAAGGCATCCAGCTTTTTCTGTTCCAAACAAGCCCGATGTTTATTTTTTACTCTTTCCAACGCGGAAAAGGAGCATTCACCACTAGCGTTGGATATAGGTAAAGAAATAAAAATTTGCAGCAGCGTTAAGACATTTGGAAACGTAGAATTTAATGTTTGAACCATGTTATATTTTTCGAGAATGGTATTTTTATTTAATTCTTCGCATAACAAATAAAACTGCTTATCTTCTTCTTCTAAACTGTAGGGTTCAATGTCGCCCTCATAGACTTCTTTTTATTTTATTATGGAGGTATTAAACTCCGAAGGATCGTTTGTAATTCTTGCTTTCATGATGACGGTTGATTAAAGGTGTACCTACTTTTTCCCTTTTTTAGGACATAAATACTAACCTGACTTTTAGATAATTAAAAGAGTAACCAGGTTAAAAGAGTTCATCACTGCATCTATGTTAGCAGTATCCTCCTTTAGCCCGTATCTCATTAGTTAGAAATGTTTCACATTCGCAGTCAGAACGGACGAATCGAAGGAATATTGGCCAGCACTAGAGGTGTGTCGTTCGCGAACGATTCGTTCCAAAAGAACGAATCACTTCACTGAATTGAAAGACTTAAGTAATTCATCGTTCCAAAAAGAATCGATTCTTTTTTGATTCACCAATTCGCTCGTTTATTTCGTTCATTTCGTTAATTTCGTTCATTATTCGTTCATTTCGTTCACTCGTTCATTTTGTTCACTCATTCATTTGGTTTACCATTCCCTGATACCCAAAATTCGATTAAAGTAAAAAAAGGTCGACGGAGTACGGTTGAAGGATAACAGACAATATTAGAACGAGATCGATTCAGTATTTTCGATTTATTTCAAAAGGAAAAGAATCTTTTAAGAACGAATCTTTAACTGTTAACTGAATGATCGAATGATCAACGAACTTCCTACCTCTACCGGAGTACCAAAAAAAAAGGTAGACGGAGAGAAAAATTATAGGATGAGATCGATTCACCATTTTCGATTTATTTTAAAAGGAAAAGAAGAAAATAATCATTATTTAAGAACAAATTTTCTGAACGAATCTTTTTAACTGAATGAATCAAAAGAATTGATTCACCAAAAAGAATCGAACTTCCCACCTCTAGCAAGCACGAGTATGTCAGAAAGATTGAAGACGAAGTAGCGAGCGCCATTTAATTTGCCTCAATAGTTGACAATCAATAACCAATTGATATGGAGTATAATTTTTTTTTCTTCACTATATGCATATTGTTACACCAACACACTATTTTATACTCCATTAAGGTTAGATACCATCTAACATTTTCTCTTATACTAACACCATAAGTAAAGCTTTTTCTATATTCTGATGATGAATTTTTATACGTTTGAAACATGTTGAGACTTTTAAAAGAATAATATTTTTTATTCTAATAAATTTGCGGAGAGACTTTGATTTTTTTTTTTCATTCCAAATATTTATTTGTTCCCAGCAAATAATTGGTCTAAAATGGTTTACTAATATTTTTTTATCTACTTTACTCCCTCTATTTCTACCCCCAAGGGGCAAAATTTCCCGAAACATCAAAGACATGCTTGTTTATTTTAACAGACTAACCAAGCATCCTTCGTGGGGTAACTTTGATCGCCTCTTATGAGGGCAACTTTGATCATGATCAATCAAATAATTTCTGGTTGTTTTTTTTTTTAGACAAACCTGTTATTTTTGAAACTAACTATGTATTACAGAATTAAAATTTTTTTTTGAAATTAATATTGAACGGGGCATCATTGATTTTAAGAGCAAAAATAAGGCACGATCAAAGTTGCCCCTAATGAAGTAAAACTTTGATCAGATCTTTTTTTTAATTTTTTTGGATTTCTGTTAAAGTTTACTGAGTTTACAAAGTTTTTAGGTTAAACGTATAACCGCAAATATTTATGTTTTTTTTTTGTTTCCAAATATCACAACTGGTTAGTTAACTACAATCAAAAATTAAAATTTTATTGATCAAAAAAGCCCCAGTTGACGGTACATCCTAAGTGAATTTTGAAAAATTACTGCTTATTAAGTATAATGTTAGGTGGGTTGTGCTGTTGTGCAGAAATGAAACGGACTAATCTGACTAATCATAACTTCACATTACTCAAGTCAAAATGCGTCGTTTCCTTCTTGGCTCTTTCCTAACTAACTCTTTCAATAAATATAGTTTAAAAAACTAAAAAACACGCTTTAATAATTAATTAATCTAAAAAGCCGAAAATAAATCTAGTTTAAAATAATTCTTGAAATTCTTAATATAGGCTGAAAATAATAATGAACGATAAATATGCCTGTCTTTTAGTTTTTTAAACTATATTTATTTTTCATTTTTTAGTTTGAGTTATTGTCAAGAAAAAAAATTATAGTTTTTTCATTAATATCATTATTTTTTAAACGATTTAACATATTGACAGCTGTCAAATTTTGACAGGAGAATGTTTTGCTTATTTTTCCCTTCGCATCGAATACTATACGACCCCATAATTTGTTTCGTCAAAATCGCTTCTTCGTTTTATACCTGACAGCTGTCAAAACTTGACAGGGGCATTTTTTGCGTGTAGATTATTGTATTGTCAGCGGTTCTTGGTAAGTCAACAAAATTTAGATTAAATCTGACCGCTTAAAGTGGGTCAAAATCGGGTTCAAAGAAGTCGGTTAAAAACATACATACAAACAAACATATAGGTGAAGCTAATAAAAGCATGTTAAAAACACTTAAAATTCTTAGATTAAACAAATCTCACCCATATCAAATAACATAATAATATCATGAATATTTATGGAAACCTCCACGGTTTGGGCCTAATCCCAATGGCGTCCTACAAAAAGAACCCTTTGATATTATTAGTCAAGAGTGAATCTTTAGACTATGAATAATAAAGAGACCCAACATATTAACGCAAACAGTATTTTTCGCAAAAAGTATACAGACATATCAATGCAACGGATTTATTTAAAGATATTTTAATTGAAGTTAGTACTTATTAGGAACAATGCGTGGCAACATCGCGAATGACTATGATCGGATTTTCGTTTTTTTTTTTCGTCTTAAAGCCCAAGGCGATGCCCATGGCTTGGTTTGATAGTATACCTACTAATTATTGTTAATAATTAATGAAGGTAAAATAAAATTATAAACTTTTTAACAAGCAAGTCATTGCTGTTTCATGTTCACTAAATTGTAACACGTACCAATACCAATAATTTTTACTAGCATTATCGTGCATTTAACTAATAATGGAACTCTCAACAAATAATATTGAATTTCTGGGTATACATACTTGCCTAAGATGGATTACAGTTCATGTCAATTCAGCAAAATTATTCGTTTTCTCACATCAGGTCGAATTTCACATAGCATGTTATTAGGTATGTCTTGTCAGCTGGCTTAAGTGTTTTATCGCTTTAATGGATAGACATAAAATTATAATGTCTATGGCTTAATGCATAAAAATGCAGTCTTTTGGCAATTCTGTTCTAACAAAATTGGTAAATAACCACTTGTTATCAATATTTGACTTAGCCGAAATAAACGACTAAGCAACAATGCACAACATGCTATTAAGGGCGTCACGGGAGAGATCGTCGGTCGTTTTGGGACGATACACATAGAAATATTGAATCAAAAACTCGGCAAAAATTATTTTAGTGTCCAATGAGTTTGAAATGTGTTATATGTTATATTAAGTTTATGCAGGTGGTCTTAAGTTTGGTAAAAGGCACTTTATGCTTAATAAGCAGATCGAGTTTCAATAAACAAATACATAATGTCAACATTTCGATAGTGATAGGTTGCTTTCTTATTCATTGGCACACGTGTGAAAACAATTATATCATGATGTAGAAAAAAGGCCAAACGATTATAACTCACGTTCATATTTAAAGTAGTATTATATTTATTTATATTACAATTACAAGCAGAATTCACATTGATATTGAAATTAAAGGAAACGCTAATGGTTTATTCTAGGGGTGGGAAAAAGCGTGATTTTTCTGTCACAGCTCCATGTCTGAACCTGTGACTGGAACCTGTGACTTTGTCACAGCTCCGGACTTGCAATTTGCAGGGATGCTGGCTGCGAAAGCACAAACGAACGGCAGCTTACCAGTGCGGTGCGCCGTGCGGTAGCGGTTTCACACTTATTTATATTCCGCTCCGCCAACAAGCTCCTTCTGCGACTGCGCTTCGACACAGCACAGCGCGTGATTTATATTTTATAGAAGCGGCGGCGGCGACGCTCAAATGAATTCTCCGAATTGCTTTTTAAACGAGTTCCGAGAAATGTTTATTTTTCTTTTATTAAATTGGTATTTTCTATTTTATTATAATATTGTACGGTGTGGTACTCCTACCGATTCCAATTCCGGCATTTCCGGCGTTTCGGCAGGACCTGTTTTTACGCTCGCGTCGCTCACTCACTTCCAGTCCAGTTTCTACCGCACCGTTAGGTCTTTTTTATGCCGCACCGTCGGGTCCGCGAACCTCATATCCAGCGCGGTCACGTTAGTCACGTCGTCGCAGGTCCTTTAGTCGAAGCGGAGGCCGCAGCGCACACCGGCCGGTCCGCGAACCTCATATCTAGCGCGGTCACGTCGTCACAGCTCCTTTAGTCGAAGCGGAACTGGTCGCGACTGTGACAGGCCCGGAGCTGTGACAAAATCACAGGTCGTGAAATCACACCACACCCCTAGTTTATTCGAATTTGAAGTCATTGTTTAATTCGTTGGTTCATTGGAACCAGACGCTCCCATATCGGTACAGCTGCTGATAGTGCTAGAAGACGCCGACAAATTAGAACCTTGTATTTTTTCTGCAATTTGTATTTTGTTATGCACCGATTCTTCTAGGTATCCTTCTGCTACCGTTGAGGACTTCCATCCTCCGTGACGCTTCAATGTAGTCATGTTAGCCTCTGCATTGGCCAAAAGAGGCCCCGAAGACCTTCTCAGACAGTGACCGCTGTAGAGCGCTGGTTCCTCCAATTTCAAAAACATTGCAATTCTTGAAGGTATCTTCGACAACGTATTTATTACCACACACTGGCTGGTACACATCCCATTTTTGTAAAAAACAAAAAAGCGGCTAGAACTAGTATTCTTTGGTCTGCTCAAAGACATGTATTTTTTACACGAATTGATCGGGTTGACTGGAAATCCTTCTTCAAGTATGGTGAAACTCCTCGATTTCTTGATTTTAGTGTCGGCCAAAACTACGTAAAAATGTTTCCCTTTGTCATTAATATTTTCTATTTTCAATTTGATCAATTCATCGCATCTACAAGCACCGCTAATCCCCATTATCAAAGCCACTTTCATCAACAAGTACTCGTCGTCAGGAGCTTCGTTCAAAAACTTCTCTATTTCAGGTCGTTCTAATGTCTTGGACTTCTTTGGTTTGTATCTCTGTGATTTGTTTTTTAAAAAGCTCGTTAGTTTGCCATATTTTGAGATGTCGATTTTTTTTATAAAGGTGAATAGTCGATCGAAGCATCGAGTATGTGGTCCATAGCGACGATGGGGCTAATTTTTTTTGCAAATGTAAAAAATAAGCCAATAGAACATTTTCATCGATACCTCAACATACTCAAACATTTTGAACTCCTTGTCGTAAGCATCTCGGGACTTTTCTGGCAAAATCTGCATCGCTGCTTCTTCCGCTTCCGTAAGGATATCCTCAGGAACGTAATTTTCATCGGTTTCCTCCATTTTCTATAGGTTTTTTGCTTCAAAAAAACTTCCCTTTTTTGCAGGGAAAACTGACAAGTGCCAACATTTATTTAAACATTTGCTAACAATGTATCATGCCCGTGGCAACCAAACAATCAACTAACTTTGACCAAAATGTAAAAAAATCAATGTCAAGTCATTCTGACATTTATAGGCTACTGAGACGCAAGTGGCTTTGATTATTTTTATTTTGATTATTTGGATTATTAATTATTATCTCATAAAAAAACTATTTCTTCCACTTGTTGGATAAAACATTGTATGCCACCCGTGTGTTGTGTTTCCTAAGTCACTTGCGAATTTATACCACTCGACCTGACGGCCTCGTGGTATAAATCTTTCTCGCGTGACTTATTTTCGACATAACACACTAGTACCATAAATAACTATTAAAGTTAAATTAAAGCGCATTTTCTTACATATACTTTTCTTCTAGGTTTATTTGTTTTATAAAGTTGTACATTTCTCTAATAACTCAAACATTTAAAATTAATGAATCGGTTCATTCTAGTGAAAAATGTTCATTGATCTTCATCTAAAGAATCTTAATGTCAAGATTCTACTTCAGAAAATTCAGTTTCACTTTGATCTTACCAAAAAATCATAAATAACTTGTAGGTATGTCCTTTAATTACTAAATAAAAGTCGTAGCTGATTTTGTTTGTAAATGATACTAGATAGGCTGAACTTTTTTTACTAATGTAATAATCATAGCCCAATAATACCCAATGTTATAAAAAATATCTTTGTAAAAATCTGAAATACCAAAAATTGTGTTACCTTTTACAAAAAGACATAAAGATTTAGTTGTATATAGTGAGAAATAACAAAGTATATATATTCGTTAACAGTTAAAATATATTGCTACAAAGTAACAGACGAATCAATTAATTCTTTAAAAAGACAAAATTACTTTATATATTTATCATAATTCAAGATGTAAACATTTAGTATATATCGTGCAAAAGAGGATACATGTTGCAAAATTTCAATGAAACTATAAAAAAAACTCTTTTTAAAACTGTAATATTTCACGACTCACTGTTACAACTGACGAAACCGATACTTGAGGTTGCCAATAGCCCGGAAGGGTTTGTGGTACCTGATCTTTTAGGTTCCCAAAACAATTAGTTTTATAGCCCCATCGTTGTTGCTGGCTGGCTGGCCAAAATGCTCCCGCCACTGTTTCCTAAATGGCATACATGCTAAGTCAGTGGCGTAATGCAAAATTATAACCTTTTAAGCGCTAGAATCCTTGAATTTGACGAAAATATCAATTATACCAATTCTATATTTAAACGGAAGTTTTGAAAGCACTGTAAGTATGTTTAGAAAAAGTCGCTATTGCATCCTCCAATTTCTATTTTGCGAAATTTTCTTGCTTCTTGCTGTCAGATTTTTAAAAGAGGGATATTTGACAGTCTCTCTTCTGCCATCGTGCTAGGTAAATAGTTTTTCTATTATTAGTTTTCGTTAAGAAAGTGATGTTTCATCTTTCAGCCATTGCCACAGTTTACCTAAAATCTAACATCAATCATCTTAAACTCTTTCTCTACTGGAGGTACGCACACGATCTTGCTAATGCCACGTTGTGACCGAAATTAAACAGTAAGTGTTAATAATATGATAGTTGTACCGGGTGGTCAAATAAGCGAGGACGTCGGCTTTATCTCGGAAACCATTAATCGTACAACTTTCGGAAATATTTTTTTATGAGTAAAGTGGTCAAGATAAACTGCTGGAAATTACTTTTAAGTTCCTCATTTTGCCGCAAGGGGGCACAATTAAAAATTGTTTTTTTTTAATTCTAAATTTCTCCGAAAATTCCCATATTAAGGTATAACTCTGATTACATCATTGGAAAGCTTAGATAATTCTGCATCATTTTGGTTTAAGGCTAATTGGCGTACCGACCTTGATAAGAGTGGGAGAAGCTATTGAAAGTTAAACATTAAAATCGCTGTAACTTCTAAACGACTTATCCGATTTTACTAAATTTAAGCTTGTTTGGAAGTACATTCAATTGTCGGATCTAATGGTACACGATAGTTTCTAATAAAATTGCTAGAGGGCGCAATTTTTATTAAAAATTATTGTTTTGGCAATAACTCTAAAACGAACAAAGATATCGAATAGCGGTCTTGACATCTTTTCTTGCAAATTTCATCTACTTTTCGATTATGATGTCATAGTTATACCGTATGGTTTGAATTTTCGGGATAAAATCGAAAAAACTGTTATTATTACAAATTGCGCCCTCTAGCAATTTTATTAAACACTATCGTGTACTGTTGGATACGGCAATTGAAGGTGCTTATTTTCCCCTTTGAAATAAGCTTAAATTTAGTAAAATCGGATAAGTCATTTAGAAGTTACAGCGATTTTAATGTTTACACTTTCAATAGCTTCTCCCACTCTTAACAAGGTCGGTACGCCAATAAGCCTTAAACCAAAATGATGCAGAATTGTCTAAGCTTTCCAATGATGTAATCAGAGTTATACCTTAATATGGGAATTTTCCGAGAAATTTAGAATTAAAAAAAAAACAATTTTTAATTGTGCCCCCTTGCGGCGAAATGAGAAACTTAAAAGTAATTTCCAGCAAATTCTCTTGACCACTTTACTCATAAAAAAATCTTACCGAAAGTTGTATGATTAATGGTTTCCGAGAAAAAGCCGACGTCCTCGCTTATTTGACCACCCGGTACATAGGAATGATTGCATTTGGTACTGTCGTGACCCCGAGCGGAAAGCTTGTTGATTTGGAAGGAGCAAGAAAACACCAGTTGCAGAAGAAAACTAGTACTAGATTTTATTAAAATAAAGAAAATTAAGCCAAACTTGAGTTTTTCTTTAGCAAAACGATAACGATTAAATTATATGAACACTAAGGAGAAAAGCTGGAGAGAAGATTGTGAAGAAAGAGTGAGATTTCGAGTGTCGTCTTGTTATGTGTTATTTCTAGTATTTATAGTGTTTAAGTTTTGACGTATTTTAATTATATTGAAAAAAGAAATAAGTTTAGAAATTTATTATTCAATTAAGCAGATAAGCGTTCATCCGGAATGTAAAGTAATTATATTCCCAAATTCGCAAGTGTCAGGTGATTAAGATATTAAGAGTCAGAATAAGAGTTGACAAGAGATGAGTATTCTACATTGAAACTTAGAAAAATATAATAGAAATATACAGTGCTTAACATATGCATGAATGAAAGCACGAAGTATGAAGGAAGAGTAAACCACTCAAACCATTTGGCAATGCAAATCTCGGATTATCATCATCCCGTCCCCATATGTTCCTTAACGTTAATGCTGTGTTTTTTGTGATTGATTTTTTCAGTGAACGTCATTCATCAACTTTACTACACAACTAATTTAAAACAATATGTCCCCTGCTGGGTTAAGATTTTATCGTTTTCTAAAAGAGTTTTTTTCTTCAATTGTAGCGTAATGTCACGAAGACGGTTGGCTGTCCTTCACAACCCTGGAATCATCCAAACTATCCAGGTGTCACGGAATCACACTTTTTGTCTCCAGTGCGAACGGACCCGAATAAACCCTTTGTAAAATATAAGGGAATAAATTCTTCTTTCTATGGTTCTATATATTTTGTAAAATAAAAGAATAGAGCAAACCGGATCAAACCGCTAATCCATAATATGGATATTAATTGGTGGGCTTCTCCAATCTTTGCCGTTAGGGGCTAAAATCTGTTGCTCCAGTAGATTTTTTGCTATGTTCTAGCACTACCCCAATTCTTAGGAGTTTTTAAGACCAACCACGAGACACCACCCTGTAGATTTCGGTAACTAAACCTTGGATAACTTCTTAATAAAGGTCTGGTCTCCTCCAGGTATTCCTCCTGGATTTCTAAAGGTTACTAGACGTTTTATTTTTTATTAGCTTCACCATGTTTTACAGTATTTAAGAAAAAATTACAAGGATTAACTGGTACTAAATAGAAAATAGTTCTCAGAGAGTATCCGAAATGGTTTCTGCGATGTTCCCAGATAGACCCAATGATCTGCTAGCTATAGATGAAGCAATAACAAACGAACCTATTGCCAAAATCGTATTCCATTCTGAAGTAACTCCTAATGCAAATTGCGCCTCTTCACTTTGTTTGCCAAACGTACCTTTTAAAAGTAGGTATTAACACTCTTAGAGTACCAATATATAAATTACGGTTATAATAATATTTTAAAAGTAATAATAACAATACTTATTTAATAATTTTACATATCATTCATCCCTAAAGCCATAAATCTACAGGTTTTACCTTCCAGAAGAGAAAAAAATATGACGTTATGTGGTAAATTTAAATCTTTGTCTAAAACCCATAGACATTTCCTTTAAAAATTATGCAGTTTGGCAACGCTAAAGTGGTTGCGTTTCTATTGGTCCGTGTCGTTTTTCATTCATAATTTCATTGACGTTTGGTAGTTCTTTGAAAGTTGTTAGAAATTTTTTCGGCTTATCGGTTTTGTGTAATAATTGCTGTGTTTTTGGTGTTTTGTGATATTTTTTTAAAGACTAATTAAGATGGGTCACAGGTGTGAAGTGTGCAAGACTGCGAAATATATAATAATTCTGCAGTTACTTTTCATAGCTGAGTACATAAAAAGTTGGGTTATTTGTAGGTTAGGTTTAACTATTCATATGCGTGGGTAGGTGGAGAAAAATAATTAAAACTTTACATTTTTATTTTATTATAGGTATTATTTATTTAAGGAACATTATTGATAGACTGTATAGGTATAACTTTTGCAAATGGTTTGGCTTATTGAATTCTTTAAACAACTCTACATACACTCTTAGTCTAAAATAAACAAGGAAGCCACTCCTTTAACTCTTCAATTTTGCATGGGATTTCATATGTTGTACCAGACAAAATACTTGTGTAAGTTTTCCATATGCGGCCAAATTTTAGCCGGCCACTATATTTTTAGCCCATTTTTCCAAAGCAATATGGCAACAAATATCGTATTTTGGAAAAAGAAAGATTTTGTTTCATGGAATAGGACATTAATATAATAATTTACAGTCATACTCTCACACGAATATTTATTTTCCAAACAGGTTACATACATGTTTCGCTCATACCTGAGCATCATCAGACCAATGTTAGGCTTATTTTGCTCTGATGCTCAGGTATCTACGAGCGAAACATGTACCTAAAATGTTTGGAAAATAAATATTCGTGTGAGACTATGACTTTATAAAATTTATTAGTTGTACTCAAATCGAGTCTCTTAAAGAAAACTTTTTTGAATTAGATATTTATGTAGGTATCTAGTACCTAGATAATGTTTGTTTTAATAAGTTGTTAAAGCTTGTACCTACTTATTATTTGTTAAAAATACTTACTTGGATATGTAAGTTAATTCCTGTAATAAACTATAGTTACTTGAGAATAAAGATATATACCTATCTAGGTACCTATGATTATTATTATATGCTGGTTTTATTTCTAAATTTTTTAACATTAAGTTAGCCGACATACAAGTTTAGAAATATAACCGTATCAATAAATTGCATTTTAAAGAACAATTTCCATAAAAACCACTTTTGGGTCTACGTACCTTATACGTAAGTCAAAAACTGTTAAAGCAGAGTTTTCACTGACAGAAAAATTTTATCCCTGGCTAAATTGAAGCTTTTAACTTTATGTTAGCCCACATAAGAGTTTAGGAATGTAACTGTATCATAACCAACAAATTCTATAAAAACCGTATTTGGGTCTTCGTACCTTACGTAAGTCAAAAACTGTTTGGGGTTTCCATTGAGAGACAAATTAAATCCCTGGCTTAATTGAAGCTTTTAACTTTATGTTAGCCCACATACAAATTTAAAAATGTAACTGTATCATAACCAACAAATTCCATAAAAACCACTTTTGGGTCTACGTACCTTACGTAAGTCATATATGGGGATTTCCTTGACAGTAAATGTAATATCTCACTGAATTCAATTAGTTTATGTTGAACTGTAGGTATTGTATTTTATCTATAGATAGGTATAATATGAAGAAATAAAACAAAAAAATTCTATTGTAAATATGAGTGACAGAATCCTATTTAAAGTTGCGTTTCAGTTAATTTGGTATTTTCAAGGTTTGGATAGGTAACTACAATATTATAAAGTTTTTAAATCTATTTTGACACTTTATATTTAAACCATATAAAAACTATATAATGTTTATTATTAGGTACCTACCTTAAATTATAATATTTATAGAACAAAACTTTCAAAAGAAATTATTATTATTATTTGGCAATGTTAAAGCGGTAAAACCGATTAGACTATTGCATCAATTGTTTTAGAAGGTATCACATGTTAAATTTTTAAGTCTAGTCCTGTAATTCATGCCAACTGATAAAAGTTTAATAGACCAAAATTAAAAGAGTGTCACTTGACTTTACCTCCATCTTGCGAGAGTATTCAAAATTTTGACTTTACGTTCCATTTGCTGCTTTTAAACAGCTAAGCAAAGTAAATATCTTTGCTAAGCTATGTTAAAGGAACTTTGCGAACAACTTCGTATAGTTCGTAGGTATGATGGGAAATAAAAAGGGGCATCCTGCTTGAGCGCGGCTAGGGGGAAGAAAAAAATTATTGTTGTGCTTTTTTGCTATTAAAAAGTACCTAACGTAAAAGGAACTTTGCTTTTGTAAACATATTTCTTTTAAATTTCAATAAAACCGTAAAAACCGTGTTTTAAGTACATAGTGTAATTATTTTTAGGTCAGCTCAGTTCACCAAATGTTATATTTATAGCTATCCAAAGTTTCCCTTATAATAATTATTACAATAAACAGTTATTAACTTACATTGAATTTTACTGCTCCGCGGACCATTTTTTCTATCATACATTAAACTTTATTGTTTACTTACCCTTTTTTTTACAAACGTTAAAAAATATTTGATTTCAGATTGGATAATTATATTTTATTGTGAACCCTGAAACGAGACGCCGTTGTGACCATATGATAGCGCATAGTAACGAGGTAAAATTCTAACGGCGGCAACGTAAACCCCACTGCCGGCCATTCGAAGCACTTCACCTCCTCTCTCCTACAAACGATTTTGGCAGCAGATTTAAATAGCGTTTATAAATGGCGTGCGGCATCTATAGGTAGCAGATCGTTGGATAGACCCAGTCCAAGCAAAACAAAATTTCTGAATATTCTTCGTAATTTTGAAAGTAAAGGTACTGTAATTAATAAATTAAACTGCTGGAAGGAAAATAATGATGTACTCGATGACAGAGCACACGATAATAATGCAGACTTAGAACTTCTATTCTGTGGAAGAAAATAATGAAATTAGCATCAGGCTTCGTAGCATACCTAACTCTCAGAAAGCATCACTCCAAGGTACCGCCTAAATTATATAAAAAACCAAAAACATCAGGAATTGAGAAAATTTGAAATACGAAGAGTCAATTTTTGTTTTGTAGTTATGGAAAAGGTCAATAACAATAGACGGATTAGACAACATATTTTGTTGTGTAAATAATATTCTAAATAGTACCTACTTGAAACATTTTAAATATCCCAACAATGATTTTCCTTCCTTTAGTACCGTAAAAATCACAAAAAGGAATGCTGCTACAACTGCACCTGACGCTTTGGAATGCTGTTACCCAAGTGGATATAAAACAGATATACAGAAAAAGCGAAACTTTTTGGAGCTTTTGGAATATATTCCACCCTGTTATCGCGCTTTTTATAAAAATTTAAAGACAACCGAAAATCCCGATGAAGATTTTATTAAAATAGAGGAAGACGATGCGGATTAATTAAGTTACATTTTTATATCCAGTTTTATGTGTTTTTCCACTTTTACAAAAATATTTTGCTAACAAACGGTTTATTGTACCTTGGCCTAATAGATTTTTCAAAACCCAAATCAGCCTAACCCACTTTTTTTCTAAAATACAAAACTTTCTGCAGTTTTTCTGTTGTTAATCTATTGTATGCCTATACTAAAAAAAAATATCCTAAAAAATATTTCTTCAACTTTTTTGTGATAAAAGACATTCAATGAAGTTTTTCATATAATTTTCTTTTTAAATTAATTCAAAACTAGCTTTTTATGGGTAGACCATTTTGGAGCTGGTAGCCTCTTAAACAATGAACCAAATGTGAAAATTGTATACAGCGTCTCTGCTTAAGTTCGCAGCATATGGAAAACTTTTTTATTATTAATTTTACGAAAAAAAGTTATTCTTTATAAAAAGTTTTGCATGGTCTAAAACCTAAAATGCAACCATCAAATATCGAAATTTTCCAGTCATATACGAGGTTTGTCAAAAAATGTGAATTGTTCCCAAGAATGTGAATTTTTCCCAAGAGTAAAGTACCTTTATTTTTGACATTATCAAAAGTTGTTATTAAAAAAAGTTGATCAGAACTAAAAACCACGTCTAAATATGCAATTATACGCAAAAAATTATTTTATTAATTTATTATTAATTATTTAATTTTTTAATTATTTAATTAATTTAATGCGTGTTATTGCAGATTTAGACGTGGTTTTTAGTTCTGATCAACTTTTTTTAATAACAATTTTTGATAATGTCAAAAATAAAGGTATTTTACTCTTGGGAAAAATTCACATTCTTGGGAACAATTAACATTTTTTGACAAACCTCGTATACGACTGGAAAATTTCGATATTTGATGGTTGCATTTTAGGTTTTAGACCATGCAGAACTTTCTATGAAGAATAACTTTTTTTCGTAAAATTATTAATAAAGAAGTTTTCCATATGCTGCGAAGTATATTAGAGTAAGGGTAAGTACAGAAAATGAACACAGATGTGTACAAATAAGGACTCAAAACCTTCAAAAGGTAAAAGTTTGGCGGGCATAGTTGGACATTAGATTATTTTGGAACAATATTTGGAAAAAGACAATTTTTGGAACCTTCACAAAATCAAATTTAACCTGCATTAGAAGAAGTTTCTCCTGAGAATGAAAATAATTGGTTTTTAATGGACAGTTGTTCTGCGCACAATGCATGACTCACGAGAAGTAAGGGAATACGTCCAAAACGTTTTCGAGGGACGCATAATAGGATTAGCTAGCTCTAGACTTTTTCCTGCGTGATCACATTTTAAAAGTGTTAATAATAAAAAATAAAAATGTGCGCTATCAAAATTTGAAAGAGCTAAAGATTTCAATTTCAAGGATATGCGATCGAATCTCTGCGTATTAATTTTTAATTATAAATATTAAAATTTTTTCGGGATAAGTGACACTTTTTTTTTGGAATCATTCGCACATCTAATGGAAAAAAGACCTAACTGCAAAATTGGTTGTTTTGAGAAAACGCGCTTTTTAAAATTGAATTTGAATTATTTTAATTTTTAGGGTACAAGGTTTGGTTTAAAAACAAAATATAAACATTAGCGACTAGGTTTGTTTATTAATTATTAATGATGATCAAATTGCTGAGTTTTTTTAAATGCTTTAGTAAATAACAAAAATATGTAATTGTGACACTTTTCTTCTTAAAAAATTAACAATTGTTTCTTAGTTACACTAAAATAAAACGACATTATTATATTTTTTTTGTATTAAAAATAAACAATATAAGGTTTAAACGAAAGTAACCATAAACACGAGGAACTTTAAACTATAAAACTAATGGTAACTTTATAAAATAAAAACTATAATATACTTGTATTTTACCTAATAAAAAATAAAGAGAATAAAAGAAAAGTGACCTAAACTACAATTTCAAAAATAAAAATATTGCCAAATTTAGAGGAAAAACGTCTTAACTGGTACTTACGTAATTTTTCTGTTGAAAATTGCGTGCACCTGCGTCGAAGGCTAAAGCCGAACTGATAGTTGGGTCACTGTTCCAATTAAAAGTAGCGCGAAAGAAAGGTGACACTTCCGCCATCTCACGTTTGTTTGCTTCAACACAATAATGTCGTTATTCCATTAGAAAGAATATAGCATTAGGATACTTATTACGCTTATAACTAAAAAATGGAATTTTTTGCAGTTAGGTGTTTTTTCCATTAGATGTGCGAATTATTAGGTTTAGTAAGATACTTTCATAACACATGTTACTATTTCGCAATGAGGCCTCAAAGCTAACCTGCATGCCAAACTTGAAAATTTGGCGAGGGAGTGTATTTACCCTGTAGAGGTGTGTCAACACAAGAATTCAATAAAATCTACTTTTTTTTGTCCTATTTCATATTATGTATAATGCAATTTTATTAAAAATTTTTCCTAGTGAATGGCTAAAGCGATAATATGCAAAATCCTAGCTTTACATTTTTAGTAGTTAGGGCTAGGCGTTGATTAATCATTGCCAGGGGGTGTGCTTTTACCCCGTAGGGTAAATTTTTAACACGAAAAAAAGTATTTCGTTTAAAAAAAGTGAAATTAAATAAGTAGACGAATTTTGGCGTTTTTCTTAGAACTTGGTAGTTTCAATATAAAACATAGTCGAATTATCTTAAAAAGTATAGGATTCGTTTTTTTTTGTTTATTAAACTAATAATAAAAAGTTACAAGTTACACGTTGAATCCAAAAATCCACCCAACCCATTTTAAGGAATTCAACGTTGTGACAACAAACTTGTTAAAGACAAACTATCGACCAATTTAATTTTCAAGGTAAACGATTACTTTCAATCGTTGACTCACCCGGTATGCGAACTGTTGCTTAGCAGCCTAAAGAAACTAGTTTTTCTTTTACAAAGTTTAACTCATCATAAACACGCCTTCATTAGGGTGACGGTCCCTATAGGGCGCCTTAAAGTCTGCGTTTTATTGAGCGAAGAAAGTAGAGCAGCAGCAGCAGTAGTGTTATAGTATTTATTCCCATTCGGCAGTAGGTCGTTTACATTAAATTTTTTCATCGTGTTTTTATTAGTCCAACGCTTTATTGCAACCCTTAAATACAACTCGCCTAAGCAATGGCGGATTTTACTGGGTTGGTAAAGAGCTTAATTATACCCCCCCCCCTACCAACACCAAAAATAAGGCAAGATATTCCGAATATTTTGTTAATAATAATTAATGACTTGATACCCCATAAAAAAAGGGGATCGTAACGATCATCTTATAGATCTTATACCTTTGTAGCAAGAGAAATTTATATTCTAATCGCGAGCAGATATTATCAGAATATGTGGACGTCTTAGTTTCCCAAAATCATGAGAATTTCCGTTGGTCTCTATCTGTCTCTCTGTCAGCCCGTTTGCTTGAAAGCTTAAGAAATACTTGACGGGGAATGACAAAATTTTGTGAGTAGATTAACACTGCCCGAACAAACTGGGTATCCCAGTCCAGTTATGGCTTAATTTAACCATATTGTGCACGTAGCCAATACTTGAAGTACCTACCCTCAACGGACCCATGTACCGTGCGAGCAAAAATTATTTGCATCAAAGAGGGCTTGGATTAAAAAACGTAAGGCTTGGTTTAGATCACAATGATATGGGGACGATATATCTAATCAAATCTAGGTTAAAATGTTGTCAAATTCATATTATGACATGATATGCCAAACTAATGAGTACCTAATAAAATAACTAGACAAATACAAATTTATTTTTGTTGTTTACAAAATTAACAAAGTAAGAATATACAGAAAGAAAAAGAAAAATAATTACATAAATTGATGAAAAAGATCTTCCCATTTCTTGGGGACAGGCGTCTGATTTGTTGGCGTATTTTGCATTATTTCACGAACGTTTGTAACAACTACTTCTGTTCGTACAGATGGTCTTCCTGCTTCTTTTTTGTGTTGTATAGAACCTGTTTCCCTAAACACAGCCACGGTTCTTTTCAGGCAATGATAAAAATCCCCAGTAATAAAAGCAACGTTAGGAAAATGTTCGTGAAAATCGTCCATGCACAAACCCGGATTGTATTGCCACTCACCATTTACTCTAACCCTGTTTCGAAAATACGCTTCAACCATGAGTGTTTTGTGCTGTTCCGTAAAGCCCATTGTGTGAATTGTTCAAGAAATTGGAAAAATTAGCGATGATTGATTAATCATAAGTACTTGTAACGACTGTCAAAAATGACGGAATAACTGATTGATTGTTAATTCAGGTAGTTACTGACACCCAACAGGTATTAAGCTCTACGGCTAAGCATTACGTCTTTAGATGCAAGGCCCTCCTTGATGCAAATAATTTTTGCTCGCACGGTATAAAGGGTGGTCACTGGACAGGACCCTCATGCCAATTAATGCGGCAACGTACAATAGGGAACTTGACAAAAATTTTAAATGGGGAAAAAATTCTATAAATCGTAAGTACATATTGTCATAAAACATATGGCAGCAAAAAAAAACAACATATTTCGTCCCGAAAGACCGCTAAAAAGATTTAAAAATGCCCCAAAATTCAAATTATTCCAAGCGGGTAAAAACGCTCTGCTAGTAGTAGTAGTCGTGACGTCAAGGGGTATCATTTGTCAGATTTGGGTGTGACATCCACGAAATAGGTTATAGGTTTTCAATAAATTTGATGATTTGTCAGATTTGACATCCACGCGTCAAGCGACACGACCTTAAAACAACAATACAATAACAATAACACACGGCAATCCAAATTGGGTCGCTCGGCACCTGTCAGGAGTGTTAGGATGACGGATGACCAAAAGTCATACCCCCTGACGTCATCGGGCTTCGCGCGCTTTAGAGATCGTTTGAAATGCTTTCGACACGCGCGAAACTTTAAAGAATGTTTACCAAGTTATTTTTGATTTTTAAGGAGTAATAATTGGGGAATACTTTTTTCAGGCCTAACTAAATCATATTATTAAAAAAAAAAATAGGAAAGTTCCCTATTGTTGCGTTGTTAATGTTGTAATTTAAAATCCGCAAAAATGTTATTTTGAAAGTTGAGAAAAACCGCAAATTATTGGCTTACAATGGGAAATTATTTTCGACTCTACTAGGCTGGGCCGAAAAAGTGAAAAATTGGAAATTGCAAATGGCATAGTTGCCAATATCTGACTATACATCTAAAAGTAATTTGTGGAAAATTTTATTAAAATCAGTAAATGTTTAGCCGCGCCCCTGTGACCTTGAAAATGAGTAAAAAGGCAGATTTTTCAATATTTAATATTTTTTAAATCCAAAATTATAATTTTTTTGTGACTTCTTGTGGATGTGGGAATGTGTATAAAAATAATTTTTTCAATAAAATATTTTTCTGTTGGATAGAAATTACAAATTTGTCCTCAAAATCTTCATTTACACGTAATTTAACGTTTTCAGAGACAAATTTGTGATTTCCATCCAACAGAAAAATATTTTATTGAAAAAATTATTTTTAAACACATTCCCACATCCACAAGAAGTCACAAAAAAATTATAATTTTGGATTTAAAAAATATTAAATATTGAAAAATCGGCCTTTTTACCAATTTTCAAGGTCACAGGGGCGCGGCTAAACATTTACGGATTTTAATAAAATTTTCCACAAATTACTTTTAGATGTATAGTCAGATATTGGCAACTATGCCATTTGCAATTTCCAATTTTTCACTTTTTCGGCCCAGCCTACTCTACAGGGTGGCTGATAAAAGCGAGACAGACAAAATAATTAATTCTAAAAATAAACACCCACGTCGGATGCATAAAGATTTTAATCAATAATTAATGGTGTTAAATAAATGGAAAAAAAATTAAAAAATTATAATTTTCCACTTTTCACAGATTTTTATTGTTACTCGACATGTTTCGCAACACAGTTGCTTCTTCAAAGGAGTACTTAAAAATGGTTCTTTAAGGTAAACACTATATGTCCCACGTTTTCTGAACTGAATCTTCTTTTCAGTTGATAACCATTTTTTCAATCCTGCTAAAGAACCTGCTTGAGCTGCTCTGCTATTGTTGTTCGATTTAAGTTTCATATAAACTGCTGGAACTTTGAAACGTATAAAGAAAATTTTTAGTCTATATTTGAAATGAAATATCTCGGAAAATATTAAACATATTTGAACGCGGTTTAAAGCATATTGAAGCTTATTGTTTGGTCTGAGGGTGTATTGATTAGTTTTGGTTTGAATACGTTTTAGTTTCAAGATACAGGGTGGTAAATGAAACAGTGCAAATTTAACAAAATTTCACGAACACCCCATTTAATTGCAAATATATTTTTGCTTCATTTCTTGGTTTTAAAGGAATCACTGGTTCAATTGAAAAAAACAACTTTCTGGGTTTTTGGATAAATGTCTTACATTTGCCATAATTAGAGTTTAAGCGAAAAACGATACTTTCGTATTTCATCCCCCTGTATCTGTCTCGCAATTGCTTGAAAAAAAGGGTTTTAACTTATTGTTAGTCCCAAATTCTTGGCTTTTTTACGTTGTAAAAAGATTTTATACAGGGTGAGAAAAAAGTGTACTTCCAATAACACCCTAATAATATTAATGTTTTCATTACCCAGTACCATTTTTTCTCGGTTCAATTTGGTGACACAAGAGATTATTATGGTTCTCAAAATTAAGTGCAAGTGTTTAAAACTGTGGATTAAAATGCGAAGACGGTTTTTTAATTTTTTATTTTAGTCGCTTATTTGCAAACAAAATTTTTTAATTAACTTAACTAAAAATTGATGTTTAAATGATTTAAATGATACAAACTAATACTTGTAAATTAACTTAAGTAGGTAATCAAAAATAAACAACGCTATATGATATATAAAAGTCAACAATATTAGGTTCAATATTTGGTAGGTCCCCCTCTAACGCGTATTACAACTGCGCACCGGCGAGGCATACTATCTACTAACTTGCGAATAAACTCTTGAGAAATATTTTCCCATTCCTCAAATATGGCTTCAGCTAACTCGTCAAAAGTTTGTGGGGTGTTGTCCCGAGATCTCACCAAATATTTTAAACGAGACCAAACATGCTCAATTATGTTAAGGTCAGGAGATTTTGCTGGCCAATCCATTCGATTAATGTTATTGGTCCGCAATACCTCTGTTACAATATGGACCCTATGAGGTCGAGCATTGTCATCAATATATAAAAAATTCTGACCGTAATTTGTCGCAAACGGGACTACAATTGGAAGAATAATGTCATTCCGGTAGAGTTCAGCATTAACAGGTTGACGCGTAATGTACAATTCGGTTTTCCCGTTGTACATGACACCTGCCCACACTGTGATGCCTCCACCGACAAAGGCTCCCTGTGGAGCCATGTTGTCCTCTTCATACCGCTGGTTCGGCTCTCGCCACACTAGAATTCTTCCACCAAAATGAATAAGATTAAACCTAGTCTCATCGGAAAACATACAGTGCATCCAATCTTCATGAACCCAGAGACGATACCGCTGTACCCACGCAAGCCGGGCAGCTCTATGAGGCTGCAATAACCTGGTACATTTAGCCCTTTTCCTAGCTCTACAACAATTAACATTTCATTAGCAACACTTATTTAAACTCACCGTCACCAACACTGGGTAATTCACGTTTTTTGTGATCCAAAATCTAGCGTACCTACCTATCTTAAGTTATTTTTGTTCAAGGTTTTTCTTATAGCTTGGTCACAAACTCGAATAGCCGTTTGTCGTCTAAAACTGTCATTAAGGAGCCTAGAACATTTCGTTCGATTTTGACTGGCAATCCGCAATAAAGCTCTTTCTGATCGAATATCAATTTTTCGATTTCCTCCTCCGTACTGGTAATTGTGGTTGCCAGTGGTTTGTAATCGGGTTTTAAGCCTGGATATGCGGCTTTGGTGCACATTATAAATTTCAGCAATTTGTTGCTGGTTCAAACCTTGGTTAAGGAGCCTTAAGCAATTTTCTCTTTTTATACTAGTAAATCTACGCATTTTAAATTGAAGTTATTATTTAATAAACATTGAATTCACTTATAAAATTAATAACTTACCTGTCATCACAACTTAAATGTCAATAAACAAAATTATCAAGGCAATCTTGATTGTATTACTTGAGGTTCAAAAATATGACTATATGTCACCAAATTGAACCGAATAAAAATGGTACTGGGTAATGAAAACATTAATATTATTAGGGTATTATTGGAAGTACACTTTTTCTCACCCTGTATAAAATCTTTTTACAACGTAAAAAAGCCAAGACTTTGGGACTAACAATAAGTTAAAACCCTTTTTTTCAAGCAATTGCGAGACAGATACAGGGGGATGAAATACGAAAGTGTCGTTTTTCGCTTAAACTCTAATTATGGCAACAAAAACCCAGAAAGTTGTTTTTTTCAATTGAACCAGTGATTCCTTTAAAATCAAGAAATGAAGCAAAAATATATTTGCAACGAAATGGGGTGTTCGTGAAATTTTGTTAAATTTGCACTGTTTCATTTACCACCCTGTATCTTGAAACTAAAACGTATTCAAACCAAAACTAATCAATATACCCTCAGACCAAACAATAAGCTTCAATATGCTTTAAACCTCGTTCACATAATTATGTTTAATATTTTCCGAGATATTTCATTTCAAATATAGACTTAAAATTTTCTTTATGCGTTTCAAAGTTCCAGCAGCTTATTTAGGGAAAACATTTTTTCGAGAACACTGATCAAAAAACCACAAATTTTGGGAACAAATTACGATTTTAAGTAAGAATTTAAAATACCATGTAGCCAGGAAACCTACTGAACCTTATTTGAACAATAGAATTGATTCGGCTTTTACTTGGTGGAAATCCATTATTAATTGTGTTAAATAAATGGTAAAAAAATTAAAGAAAATTATAATTTTACACTTTTTTAAACAGATTTTTATTTTTACTCGACATGTTTCGCAACACAGTTGCTTCTTCAAAGGAGTACTTAAAAAAATTTTAAGTACTCTTTTTTAAGTATTCTACTTTTCATTTTTAAGTACTCTTTTGAAGAAGCAACTGTGTTGCGAAACATGTCGGGTAAAAATAAAAATCTGTGGAAAGTGTAAAATTATAATTTTTTAAATTTTTTTACCATTTATTTAACACAATTAATAATATATGAAAAGGAGAGTCGGTTGTACGCCGTATTTTATCCAATAAAACATTATTTTTGTATTCAGCGTAATATATTCACTATTGCCTAGTGCTTTCGGCCCTAATGATGGCCTTATAATGGGCCGAAAGCGCTAGACAATAGTGAATATATTACGCTGAATACAAAAATAATGTTTTATTTGACAATTAATAATGGATTTCCACCAAGTAAAAGCCGAATCAATTCTATCAATAATTAACTAACCAGCAACTACGACTGTGACATAAATGACAATGACAGAAACGATTTTCTCACAGTAAGGCCCGGTTAGCTTAATTCTTAATTTATTAATCAAATAATCAGGCAACTTTGGTTGTGAGTCGGTTATGTTTGCCAATGTCATTTATGTCACAGTCAAACTTGCCTAAATTATTGATAACTGACTGGAACAAATTCGCTAGAAGTTTAGAAAAAATATTTCTGAAAAATACAAAAACTCGTCAATTGAGATATTTTCATACTCATAATAAAAATTTGTTATTTTAAACCAAACCATAACCAACTTACTTTTTTAAATAAAATGATTTTAACGAATCGATTTCCAGCAGAATGATGTACCAGCACACTACATGGCTTAAATGTACGGGATTAATTTAATTCCCTTTTCCGTAATAGATGGATTGGGTAAAGGGAAACCATTAAATGGCCAGCAAGATCGCCAGACCTAACATCCTTCCTTACATTCTTATCTATGGGGTTACCTGGAAAACAACATGTTTAGTACAGTACCCAGGAACATTGAGTTTTAAAGTTTAAATAATTTAAGGCCTCCAATACTAATACGTCGTATTAAAATTAAATGAGCTTTCCAACAAGGTGCCACCACACAAGTAGTTTTTTTTCCGTTTAAATAATCAAGTTGGGTTATGTTTTACCCCTGAAGGGATTTGAAAAACAAACTTTTATTATGAGTATGAAGCCCCCCAAAATAACTCAATTGACCAGTTCTTGCATTTTTAAAAAATATTTTTTTCTAAACTTCTAGCGAATCTGTTCCACCCTGTAAAGTTTCCTAAAACCCATTGTTAACGAGATAGTGATATTTAAAAACCTATATTTTTTGCACTTTGACAGGTTACAACAGCTTATATACGTTGTGAGAAACTGCCTAAATATTTATTTCCTAGTTTTTCTTCCTATGGGTAGTTACAAGAATTTTGGCCAAAATATGTCCCTGGCTTTTTATTTATATTTGGGTCCTTCGGATCCCATTGGTTTTAAATGGAAGATATAAATAAGGTTTCATATTACTATTAAAAAATGTTAAATGGCTTATATTTAACAAGGATATACTTCCAGAATTATTTATATACTACGAATGTCATTTCCGCAACATGTCCCCAATCAAGAATTCATATTTAATAAATTACAACTTATTTTACTTAAAATCCTAAATCAATTTTTCTTGACAATTGGTAAAGTAAAAACATGCATTTATTATATTATTATAAATAAACTTGTCCAATTATCTTTATTAAATTATTAAACGCAGAGTAAAGTCTGTCCTAAGAATACCAGTCATTTTTGCAGCAGATCACTAATTGGAACGTGTGGTTGCCTAAGAATAGTTTACGATGTGAAGTCATGGCGCAATCTAATCTGATTTCGGGTCTGAAACTTGTGTCGACTAGTCGGTTAGTTATAAATTTTCAATTTTTTTTAATTGCATATTTAAGTCGTGAATTTGAAGTGTGTTTTTATTGTGTGTCAGTTCTGCAACATTAGGTAAGCAAACCCGTTTTACCAGTTGTGTCAATTACTCGATAAAGTGGTCATGTCTTATTATTCTCACCTAACATTTTTGTAATTATTTTGAAGTTTTTATATGTTATGTGATTTATATTCGGATTTTGTCATTTTCGCAACGGTCATTTCGGCAACACGGGTTTTGTTGCGGAAATGACACTACGTTGCAGAAATTACATAAATGTACATATAGTAATTTTTCTGGTGGGACTGGCAGTATCTGTTGCTACCTAGGCGACAGATGTGATTCCCCAAATGAACTTTAAGTTGCAATAAATCGCTTTACCTGAATATAGTGCTTTTGATTAATTTTAGAAAATTGTCATTTCCGCAACATTTTTGTTCCTTTCAGTAACACGATAAGTAAACAAAATTTAAGAGTATCACTAAAAATAATTAAACTAAATGTCAAAATGAGCGTATGTACGCATGTTCCAATGGAGTTAAAAAGTTAAAATTTACAACATACAGAATCAGCCGAATAGCGTTCACGTCTAAAGAATATTTATAAAATATTCATTTTTAAAAAATTAGTAAGTAGCAATTTTGAACGTTTAAAGTGTCAAATTTATGACTTATATTATATAAAACAAAGTAATTACTACATTTTTTTAAAAATTAAGACAGCTGTCTTCTTTTGTTAAATACTTTCATAATTTAGTATCGTTGCGGAATTGACAATTTACCGTACAATATAAAACATTCTTACTTCTACTAATTTAAATACTTTGTTTCATGGCCACATATGGAACTATATATATATAATCACTTTTCTAAAAAATATAATAATAAGTTCAATATATCATAATTTTTTTTTAATGTAGTACAGCTCGAATTGGCCAAAATTCTTGTAACTACCCCTATATAGATACTAGCGGGTACCCGCGGCTTCGCATGCGCGATTTGATTGTCATCGCTGTGCAAACAAAGCAGCATATTATTTTTCCTACGATCGTGGGGAAAAGTTACTTTTCGGCACGATTTTACTTTCCCGCACAATTTTTACTTTACCACACTATTTTTGAAATTGTGACAGAATTTATATAAAATGTTCTAATTTGACACCCCTGGTATATATTACAATAATGAGGTGCAGGTTGTGATTAAAATGTCAAGTACACATCACCTCGTTCTGGAGCAGGTGGAAATATTGTTTTATGCATTAGCAACTGTCAAACAATCGAACATTGACAATCAACAACTATAGCCTTTTTCCAGTTTCATAATTTTTGCAAGTTTTTGTGGTAAAATGGATAGCGAAGAACAGTTAGAAGGAGAAGGTTTTTTAGAAGACGTCATAGAGGCTATCAACGCAGCAAATAGTACTCTGATTCCAGAAAAATCTAAAGAACGTTACAGAAATTAGTTCAGTTTGTTCGAGTCCGGGTGCAATCAAAAAAAAATATCCGCAATAAAGGAAGAGGTATTGCTAGCATATTTTCATACATTATCAAGTACATATGCTCCATCAACGCTATAGTCGAAATATTCGATGTTAAAATTAATCATAAATCTTGAGAAGGCCCTTGATATAAGCAAATATTATAAACTCACGTCCTATTTAAAGAGAGTCAACGTTAACTACAAACCAAAAAAATCAAAATTTTGGAACAGCAAGATGTAGAAAATTTTATTTTTACTGCTTCAGACAACGTCTATCTTATGATGAAAATAGCTACAATTTTTGATATAGCAGGCGCTTGTCGACGTGAGGAGTTGATGAAGATGACTACCGAAGACATTGCAGATAAAGAAGACATTCTAGTAATCACCATACCATCTACCAAAACCAATAAGCCGAGAACATTTGTAGTTTGTGACCCAGATAAGGACAAACCTAGCTACATAAAGCTATACAGAATGTACGTGGCTGCGCGACCACAAACAACCGTTCTTTTTTTTATAGAAATGGAAAATGCACCAATCAAAGCGTTGGTGCAATACATTTGGTAAAATACCGTCTAACATTGCTGGATACCTGGGCTTGAAAAATCCAGAAATGTACACGGGCCACTGTTTCCGAAGGTCCTCGGCAACCTTGTTGGCGATTTCTGGAACCAATATTACTAATATTAAAAGAAGGCAAGGAGGTTGGAAGTCAACCAGTGCGTAGCCAAATCCTATATTGAAGATTCGCTAGCGAATAAAAGCAAAATTGCCGAGAATATTTTAAAAACGTCTTCGAGAATACCCATGGATCCAGTTTTGTCAGAAAGTAGAATGAAAAATGTAATACCTGGAGTTTACTTTGAGTAGAGCAACTCTACACAAAGTAAACTCCAAATACAACGTTCGGTAGAATGTGTTTCCGAAGGAGGTCAGACAGTAGCAAGCGCACATCAAATTGAAGTAAAAACCAACGAAGTTCTTCAAGATAATATGACATCTGCAATAAATCTACAATATGCTACAAATACCAATTGCACGTTTAACTTTAATAATATGCTTAATTTGTTCTCAGTTCTCTATTCTCCTAGTCTAAAATAAAGATTTTTGTAATATTTATATGTAAATATGTGTTTATATGTAAATCGTGCGGAAAAGTAACTTTTTTTAAAACCGACCAGAAAATTTACACTTTCTGGACAATTTTTCGTCTAGAAAATAACGTTTTTCCGGTCTCTAATGTCACTGTCACCCTGTTTTTTGTTTTTCCAATCGCTCTTTGATAATACAAGATATCTTGATTTCGTTATTATGACAACAACATTTCGATGTATTGTCGAGTGACAGTTCGTTGATTTTTAATTTTGTTCTTTATGTCAAACTTGTTTCGCGTAGATTATAAAATATATCGAAGTGTCGGCCTTAAAAAAAATATTGTACGTCACGCAACCGAAAATTAGTGTTTTCCAGGTCTCTCCAATCTTCCAGGACTCGCCTATGGCTCGCCCTGGAAATGCTTGTCTCGACCTGAAAAACACTACTTTCCGGTCTTGTAACGTAAATTACTATTTCAGGACTACTAGCACTAGTAACTTTTTCGCACGATTTGTTAAATTAATGAATACCTTATCTAAAACACTCAATAAAGTGAAATACTTGAAAAATAAATATTTTTTTTTTGCCAGAGGCTCAAAAATTTTTGTAATTACAGTATATTATTACGAACCTAATTGACGTTTATCTGAGAACTATATCGATCGTAGGAAAACTTTTGTACCTAACACATGCGGAAAAGTGCCACTTTCCGCACTTGTTAGGTAAATAACTATTTATAAAGAAATTTCCATTGGTGCTTTCTTACATTATTTCTTGCTCTTTCAATAAAAATGCCATTAATCTCCTAGCTTTGTTCATGAAAATAATATCAAAAATATAGATTTTTACCGACGATTGACCAATTTCTTTTAGTTTTAAATTTGAAAAATAAATAGGTATAGGTTTGGGAACGACATCACAGATTTTGCAGATTTGCAGAGTTTTGAATGATTGTTTCTTGTAGATTAATAGCAATAGCCTTTGACGTAAAAATGCCTCAATGTTATACAGAGTCGGAAAGAAAGTGGTGTCAGAAAATACATTTTGTACATAGTTGTGTAGTAGTCGATCTCGTTCAGATCGAACGTATGGAGATTTGCTCTGATAAAATCCAGAGCCGGTTTTACATGGGTGCTATTGGGTGCTATAGCACCGGGCGGTAAATCTTATAAGGGCGGTGCGCGGAGAGAGCTTGTGCTTGTATAGGAAAAATAAAATCCTTAGCATTCACTAAATTTAGTTGTGCAAAACGCATCTACAGCGTTTTTTATGGTGGCGCAAGGAATTTTCACGTTCTTTACTGCATCTACATACAACTGGAACTACATATTTATCTCAGTTTATAAAAGATTCGGAAAATGAGTATCTTTTACCTAAGAGAGTTAACACTACGCGGTGCGGTGGTCGTCACGATTTGATGCCATTATTGAAGCCCTAAAACACAGTTACGCGTCAATAAAAAAATGTCTAAAACAAATATCTCAAAATAGAGAAGAAAAAAGTGCTGAAATTGTTGAAGCGGCTTCTTTTGCCGGGAAATTAGATCTTCTTGAAAATGGCATTCTTTTAACATTTTGATTAGATATTTTACATCGAACTAATGATGTAAATAAAGCCCTTCAACAAGAAAATATGGATATAAATACCACATCCAACTTTTTATCTTCATTGGCCCAGCACTTTCAATATCTAATATCTAAGAAACGAGTGATGAGATCAATATGAAGCCAAAGGAATAGCACTAACAGGCAACGAAAAATAAATGAAACGGCGAAGCACTAAAAGAAAGAGGCATCTAAGGGAACCAAATACACAATTTATTTTAAGTGCTATATAGAGAAAAAATGAGAACTAAGATTTACCTTCCAAAATCGTGGATAACAGAAATTAAACGTAGATCCGAAATGCACAAAACATGTTCAGATTTGTTCGAATTTTTGTTTAATCTGAAAAAATTGAATGATGAAGCTATAGTATAACATGCACAAAAATTAAGAGATACATACATAGACGACTTGGACGAATATTCCCCTTCGTATTTTTTTCCATAATGGTTACAAATGCTAGTGGGGAGCGGTCATTTTTCACTCTAAAACATGGTTAGAGAAAATATATTGTTGCGTTTGTGTTTTTTTATTGATTGTAAGCGTAAAATATTTATCTTTGTGTTTTTTATATTCTATTTTCACTCAGTTCCTAAATGTATTAGTGATAGGACTAAGATAATGAGGACTGTAGCAAAACAGGAATAGCAAAATATTTCAGAATGGTATTGTCGTGTGCTTTTGACGTAAAACTACCCGTCTTACCAAAATACACGGTTCGATGTAAATAAAAGCCGAAATCCACAAAAAATACTTCTATTTACCAAAAAACGATTTTTAGTTTTAGTCGTTTGAACAAAATTGAATGGTGTTGGAAATTAAACAATAAAAATCATAAATAAGCAGCGGCACGGTAATATGATATGTTTTTGCCGTCCGACGTACTTCCGCTTGCTTCGAAATATTAGAAAAAACTTACTAATAAAAAAGTATACCTTAGGTGGCAAGATTTTGTTTTGATTAACAATATTGATATTGAAAGGCACAATCAACACTTTGTTAACAGTCCAGATTCTAAATATACAGAGTGAGCCAAATGGCTCTGACAGGTATTATGTTGTCATTTCGTTCTTCTAACCTTATTCTTGTAATCCGCTTGTTGTTTGTATGTATGTATTTATGTTCGTATTCATTTTTGACTGTTTCTGATTATTTTATTTGTCACTGATGTATTCTGTGAAGTTATTTCGGATTTTCGAACCTTTTTTTCAAATATACCTAATATAAAAATATACAATAATTTCAGATTTAGAATAATTAATAATATTCTTTGGTATAAACTAGGAATACGAAGGTCGATGCTTACAAGTAGCACCGGGCGCAAACGTACCTTAAACCGGCACTGATAAAATCGCGTCGCTAGTGGGTTTATTTACATGTAAAATTTTCGGAAAGTGTATTTACGGATACATTGCATTGTGTTAATAAAAATAATAATTTTTGTTATATAAACAAAAGGTTAAAATTATAATTATGTCGTATATGAACCATGCAAGATTTGCAGCAAACGTGTTTGCCGTAAAATGCCGGGCATTCAAGGTCACGGTTTTTGTGAGTGTTTTTTTCATGGGAAGTGTTTAATTTTATCATCAACCCAGCTCGATGTTTTGCTCGCAGATGGTGCGTCATGGAAGTGTGTAGACTACAGGCCTGCCAATAGACAAGTATCGCAAAACTTTACACCGGCATCGCTATCACAACAGGGAATGACCCTATAGCGGTACAGCCACCACCCTTGAGGAGGTTCTTTCTGCGATTAATGATATGCGGGAAGAAATGCGTTCCATACGGGAATCTGTAACGTTTTGTAGCAACAAAATTACTGATTTCCAGGATGAAATCTCAAAGCTAAAGGGCTACATCAAAAAGGTGGATAAATTGGAAACTGAAAATACACAATTAAAAGCAAATATAGAAGGCCTAAATATAAAATTAAATAAAATAGATCAGGCGTCACGGGCTAGGAATTTAGAAATAAATGGAATTCCTGTAAAGGAAAAAGAAAGTGTTTGAGAAATATTATTAAACATTGGAACTCACATTAACTACCCTATGAACGATGCTGTCATTAGTCTGGGGGGCTAATGACAGCATCGTTCGTACAATAACAAATAAGTTGGACCGATTTAATCCGTTCGGATTTGGTCTGCGAGCTAAGCTCGGCACGTACCAAAACTCACGTCTAATAACCTTGGTCAATATCTCGGGACATTAACGGTAATTTTTGTTTTACGATCCTAATTTTTATTTAAAAACCAGCAGCTTTGTATACTACTGAGGACATCAGCCCGTTTATGACTTTTTACGCAGTTTGGGTTATCTCTTAAAAAATGAAAAAATAAAATAATAAATAACACTAAAAGTCTAAACCAAGATATTTTAGCTATGAACGGTTTATTCCTTGTCTTATACAGATTCGTGCCACACGCTATACAGATTAAGCCAGATCATCCAAAATACGTACAGATAATAAGGGTCGATAAAGCCACTGTATTCTACCATCAAACCTAATATAGATAGTATATACTTGGTAGTACTATACACTTATAAATTTTTGAAAAAATCTTGCCACATGCTAGATAAATTGAATCAGCTCATCCAAAATACGTACGGACAATAAAGATCCATAAAGCCACTTGCTGGTACCATCAAATCTAGTATAGCGTCATATTAGGTAGTATTTTACTCTTATAAATTTTTGAAAAAATCGTGCCACATGCTAGATAAATTGAGTCAGCTCATCCAAAATACGTACGGACAATAAAGATCCATAAAGCCACTTGCTGGTACCATGAAATCTAGTATAGCGTCATATTAGGTAGTATTTTACTCTTATAAATTTTTGAAAAAATCGTGCCACATGCTAGATAAATTGAATCAGCTCATCCAAAATACGTACGGACAATAAAGATCCATAAAGCCACTTGCTGGTACCATCAAATCTAGTATAGCGTCATATTAGGTAGTATTTTACTCTTATAAATTTTTAAAAAAATCGTGCCACATGCTAGATAATTTGAGCCAGCTCATCCACAATATCTACGGATAATAAGGGTCCATAAAGCTATTTGTTGGTACCATCAAATCTAGTATAGCGTCATACTTGGTAGTACTTTACACTTATAAATTTTAAAAAAATCTTGCCACATGCTAGATAAATTGATTTAGCTCATCCAAAATACGCACGGATAATAAGGGTCCATAAAGCTATTTGTTAGTACCATCAAATTTAGTATAGCGTCATACTAGGTAGTACTTTATTCTTATAAATTTTTGAAAAAATCTTGCCACATGCTAGATAAATTGAGTCAGCTCATCCAAAATACGTACGGACAATAAGGATCCATAAAGCCACTTGCTGGTACCATGAAATCTAGTATAGCGTCATATTAGGTAGTATTTTACTCTTATAAATTTTTGAAAAAATCGTGCTACATGCTAGATAAATTGAGCCAGCTCATCCACAATATCTACGGATAATAAGGGTCCATAAAGCTATTTGTTAGTACCATCAAATTTAGTTTAGCGTCATATTAGGTAGTATTTTACTCTTATAAATTTTTGAAAAAATCGTGCTACATGCTAGATAAATTGAGCCAGCTCATCCACAATATCTACGGATAATAAGGGTCCATAAAGCTATTTGTTGGTACCATCAAATCTAGTATAGCGTCATACTTGGTAGTACTTTACACTTATAAATTTTTGAAAAATCTTGCCATATGCTAGATAAATTGAGTCAGCTCATCCAAAATACGTACGGATAATAAGGGTCCATAAAGCTATTTGTTAGTACCATCAAATTTAGTATAGCGTCATATTAGGTAGTATTTTACTCTTATAAATTTTTGAAAAAATCGTGCTACATGCTAGATAAATTGAGCCAGCTCATCCACAATATCTACGGATAATAAGGGTCCATAAAGCTATTTGTTGGTACCATCAAATCTAGTATAGCGTCATACTTGGTAGTACTTTACACTTATAAATTTTTGAAAAATCTTGCCATATGCTAGATAAATTGAGTCAGCTCATCCAAAATACGTACGGATAATAAGGGTCCATAAAGCTATTTGTTAGTACCATCAAATTTAGTATAGCGTCATATTAGGTAGTATTTTACTCTTATAAATTTTTGAAAAAATCGTGCTACATGCTAGATAAATTGAGCCAGCTCATCCACAATATCTACGGATAATAAGGGTCCATAAAGCTATTTGTTGGTACCATCAAATCTAGTATAGCGTCATACTTGGTAGTACTTTACACTTATAAATTTTTGAAAAATCTTGCCATATGCTAGATAAATTGAGTCAGCTCATCCAAAATACGTACGGATAATAAGGGTCCATAAAGCTATTTGTTAGTACCATCAAATTTAGTATAGCGTCATATTAGGTAGTATTTTACTCTTATAAATTTTTGAAAAAATCGTGCTACATGCTAGATAAATTGAGCCAGCTCATCCACAATATCTACGGATAATAAGGGTCCATAAAGCTATTTGTTGGTACCATCAAATCTAGTATATCGTCATACTTGGTAGTACTTTACACTTATAAATTTTTGAAAAATCTTGCCATATGCTAGATAAATTGAGTCAGCTCATCCAAAATACGTACGGATAATAAGGGTCCATAAAGCTATTTGTTAGTACCATCAAATTTAGTATAGCGTCATATTAGGTAGTATTTTACTCTTATAAATTTTTGAAAAAATCGTGCTACATGCTAGATAAATTGAGCCAGCTCATCCACAATATCTACGGATAATAAGGGTCCATAAAGCTATTTTTGGTACCATCAAATCTAGTAAAGCGTCATACTTGGTAGTACTTTACACTTATAAATTTTTGAAAAATCTTGCCATATGCTAGATAAATTGAGTCAGCTCATCCAAAATACGTACGGATAATAAGGGTCCATAAAGCTATTTGTTAGTACCATCAAATTTAGTATAGCGTCATATTAGGTAGTATTTTACTCTTATAAATTTTTGAAAAAATCGTGCTACATGCTAGATAAATTGAGCCAGCTCATCCACAATATCTACGGATAATAAGGGTCCATAAAGCTATTTTTGGTACCATCAAATCTAGTAAAGCGTCATACTAGGTAGTACTTTATTCTTATAAATTTTTGAAAAAATCGTGCCACCCGTCAGTCCTAGGACTAGAATTACCTATTCTAATTTATTTGACATGCAGCTGTTTCTAACCCAGAAATTGGAATATAAACACCTAAGCAAACTATCCATGTGTTCGTATCGGTTTTTTTTTAAATAGGATTAATTTCTAGCAAATTATTTTAAAAAATCACCTCTGATCATGTAGAAATTTAGTTTAATTCGTTGTTAAAACGGACAATTTGCAAATACCTTGCAATTCTATAATTATAAAAGTTCAAATACACCCACTCTACATTTTGATGCGATAGTAAACAGAAGATCAGAGAAAAGTCAGATCAGATAGGTCTGGTTAGGTTTGACCCTTATAATCTAACCTAACTGATCTAACTTCTCTCTGATATTCTGTTTACTATCGCATCAAGATGTAGAGTGGGTGTATTTGAAATTTTAATTATAGAACGGCGAGGTATGGATATTAGTTTTAGTTTTTTTTTATGATGTCAGTAATTGGGTTCCTTGTTTTAGGTCTGATGATGTCCGAAAGGGTGAAACACTTATAACAATTTTATATTTTAATACACCATTTAAGACCGAGATTATGTGTATTTTTTACATCTTTAAAAAAATCTATAATATAATCCACAATCCCATCGTCAATTCAATCAAAAATCGATAATTGATAACACTAGTTTACACAATATCTGTTTCCTCCAATATTTTAGGTGTGGCCGACTAATCAGTGCCGTTTTTCATATGATTAGAGCCTTGGGCCCAAGGCGGAAATGGGGCCCTAAAAAAAAAATTGGGTGCCACGCCCTATTTAGGGTGTTTGAAAGGCGCCGAAGGCGCTCTTTTGCACCCGCTTAAAATGAATAGTTAGGAATTCGACCAGCAATATAATTATTTTTAAATATTAGGTTTCACGAGAAAAATCTTTAATTTGCAAGGTCAGGGTCAAATTGTCGTAAAATTTAGTCGAATTTTGACATAATATTTTAAAGTTACCTATGTGTTTGCTCGATTTCATATCCTTACTAGGATGGATATGGTTCAGTTAACTGGAATTTCCTACTTATCCATTCTGTAGATTGTGCAAGAAATACCTAATATGCAGATGGAAGTACAGAAAAAACGATTTATTCTAACTAAAATATAAAGATGAAATCTCATCCTAAAAGATTAATATTAATAACAATAACTGTAAATAATCCGCGCTAAATGATTGTTTTCTTGATCGTAGGTGTGCAAAATCGTATATTATGTCATCAAAATGTATTCCTAGTAGGATCTCATTTTCTATGCACAGTAAGGTTAGACTATTAAGTCTCTCTTGCAGCATGGTATTCCTCAGTTCGTTTTTGATTCTAGCCAATTTAGAAAATGAACGTTCTCCACTGCAGTTAGTTAGAATTATTGATAAAAATATTCTCAATAAAATGGCAACGTTAGGAAATGTATCCTCTAATTTGTTAGTTGTTATAATATTGTATAGGTCCAATAAACTGATTTCCTGAGTTTTATATTTTTCGTCTGAATTTAAATATTCTGCCAAAAAAATGCATTTCAACTCTAATTCTTTTTCATTGACATCAGAACTGTAATTTTCTACAAATCTTGAACAACTAAGGTGCAAATCGACTTTACTGATTGTTTTTAAAATTGTGAAGAAACCAAACCGATTGAATATGCTGTCGTATGCAGCAAATCGCCGGTTAAGTTCAGCTATTAACGAATCCATAATTGGGGAAAAAACGTCAATTTTAAATTTTTCTTTGCCACTAAATTGGGCTCCTTCAGCTGGTCCATCAAAAAAATTGATTCTCGAACTCCGTTCAGTTTTGCGTTGTGTATTCTGTTTGAATCTGGAAATTTATCTTTAGCAATGCTATAGTAGTGTAATTAGACATACGTTTTTCTAATTGGTTATCAATGTAATCATCATTATCATTACTAGTTTTATTGGTGGTTTTTGGTGCTGGGGCCCTGAAGACGAAGACAGCGGGGCCCTGGGCCCGTACGTAAAGACGGCACTGCGACTAATGATAGCAAGCTCATTCTGTATACCTATATAAACAATTTTTTTATTCACATCTAGTTTTTAAGTTTCAGGAAAACAAAAAGTAAGAACCTAATCATAAAATTAATTTATTATAAGTTAGGTTGCCGCTTGGTAGCTCCTTGAGCTAGCGTTACACCGTGCGAGCAAAAATTATTTGCATCAAAGAGGGCTTGGTTTAAAAAACGTAGGGCTTGGTTTAGATCACAATGATATGGGGACGATATATCTAACCAAATACAGGTTAAAATTTTGTCAAATTCATATTATGACATGATATGCCAAACTAATGAGTAGACTTAAGTAGACAAATACAAATTTATTTTTGTTGTTTACAAAATTAACAAAGTAAGAATATACAGAAAGAAAAAGAATAGTATATTCTATAACAAGTATGGAATGGATATATGCCGTACGAGCGAAAAGTTTGTAGGCCGAGCCGCAGGCGAGGTCTACGGTTTCGCGAGTGCAGGAATGCCATTCCATACTTGTTATAGACTATACTTTCTCTAACACTATTTTAGAAAAACGAAATAAGACTACACTAATAAATTAATTTATTAAAAAAGTTTTAATTATTTTTTTGAACTTTCACCTTCAGTGTTATTTACTATAATGTAATAGAAATAGAGTTTATGTTTGAACAATTTTGGAAATACATCTTCGGCACGTTCGGTCCATCCTCTGCTGCCGAACTTGCTGTAGGATATAGCTGCGAGTTTATGTTATGCGATGTTGAACTTTGGGCTGTTTTATTCATATTATTATTTTCGACGTGATTTATAATTTTTTCGGAAATTTTTATTCTATTTTCTAAGGAATCTCGAATCTCGAATCTTTCTAGGTACTTTCGTTTTAGACTCTGGAATATTTATTAATGCCGCTTTTCCTAAATCTTCCACGTGTTGTAACTTCATCAGGTAAACAAATTGGTTTAGGCTTTCGCGGCCAGTCGGTGAGCTAGTGTAGTCATCATTCGGGTCTAAAGGCCGTCGTCGGTTGGAATTGCTTCCTAACGTTTCGCTAGCACGAGTGGCGAGCTTCTTCAGAGGTCCTTCCATCTCCGGTGCTGGAAGGACCTCTGAAGAAGCTCGCCACTCGTGTTAGCGAAACGTTAGGAAGCAATTCCAACCGACGACGGCCTTTAGACCCGAATAATGACTACACTAGTTCATCAGGTACATTTCATTTTTTCTACAAGCGCCCATGATTCCAACGATCATAACAGCCTGAAAAGTAGAACAATGAAGTTAAGTATTATATTATGCAACTACGATTTGTTAAAAATTATTAAATGGACATAGCAAGAATGGAATACTAGGATTTCTGGGGTACAGATAATATTATACATAATATACGTTAGTTATATGATAAATTATTTAATTTACCTTCGTTCCAAGATAAATCTCATCTGGAGCCTGCTTTATAAACCGGCTAATTTGTTGTGCTGTAAGAATCTGTGACTTCTTAGCCTGATAGCCCTCCGATTTCCTCTTCAAAAATGATCGCAATTTTGCATAGACAGCTAAATTAACATTATGTTTAATGTTTACAACAGTTCGTAGCATCGAATATATTTTCCAGAGTGTGGACGATTTATACTTTTCGGACAAGCATGTAAAATAAGCCAACACAACAGTTTCCGAGAATGAAGAAATCCTCTTTTCAAAGCGCCAATTCATAAACTTGGTGTACTCTAATTCGTAAATTTCCTTCGATTTTGAGGGTAATAAGTTTTTGATCGTTTCTTCTGCAATTATTTGTATTTCTGGGGGTGTACTTTAGTAGAGGGAGAAGGGGCATTCTACGCCAATTCCACAGGTCCAAACGGCGCATGCCCGGGCAGCTCGCAGACGTGGGCGGCGCTAATTATGACGTCACCTGTCATCTGTCACCTGTCATCTGTCACCTGTCATCTGTCATCTGTCACCTGTCATCTGTCATCTGTCAATGTCAATGTCAATGTCAATGTCAAAGTCAATGTCAATGTCAATGTTAAATGTCATCGGTCATACGTCATCTGTCAAACGTCACATTGTTGGGCGTTAGCAACTTTGGGCCTTAGCTACTTGGGCGTTAGTTACATTGGGCAATAATATTCTATATATGGAATGTGTTCAGGATGATGTCATATTACGAATAGGAAAAGATGGAGGATGCCACCTGTCAATTAAGACAGCTCAAGGTCACCGATCATTTATCAATTGTTTAATGAAAAATTTGATATATGGGTAATATATAGGATGACCTAGCAAGTTATTATGAAAAAATCCCGAGACCCTCAGGTCGAGGTGTACTAAAGATATATGCTCGCCTACGGCTCGTTAAGGTTGTTAGGGATAATATAGCATGTGGTTCGTATTTAGGGTGACGTACCAAGTTATTATGAAAAAATCCCGAGACCCTCAGGTCGAGGTGTACTAAAGATACATGCTCGCCTACGGCTCGTTAAGGTTGTTAGGGATAATATAGCATGTGGTTCGTATTTAGGGTGAATAGCAAGTTATTATGAAAAAAATCCCGAGACCCTCAGGTCGAGGTGTACTAAAAATATATGCTCACCTACGGCTCGTTAAGGTTGTTAGGGATAGCACAACATGTGGTTCGTATTAAGGTTGACGTAACAAGTTATTATGAAAAAATCCCGAGACCCTCAGGTCGAGGTGTACTAAAGATATATGCTCACCTACGGCTCGTTAAGATTGTTAGGGCTAATATAGCATTGTTATTATACTGTACTCTTACATCATCGCATTGGCATACTTGCTATAACAAAAGAATAATTATTACTCATAGATGGGTAATGCAATATTAATGAATGAAATTAAATAAGGTAGGCATACATTAGCAAGCTGCTATTTGTTGTATGTTTAGAAAATATAATCTACCACAGGGGGTATATAATACGTATAAGAACATCTAAAAGCACTTAGAAGTGTCCCTTAAACATATGAAAACGGCTATTTAGCAGTCCATGAACGGGTAAAAATGTCTAATAAACTACTACAGGAGCTCAAAACTATCGGGTGGTACGATAAAGACACCTTAATTGAGCTATTTTATGGTTTTATACTGAAAACTGGTATAAATGGCCCCATTTAGCACCTTTTTACCATATCCCTAGCCCGTATTGTCAACAAATTATTTAATCAGCAGAACTAACGACCAGGAAGTAGTACAACGCTATAAGATAGACAAGGACAGCACTAACAACTATTTTGAATCGACACACTGCTGAAAACGTACAAGAATGGTAAAAACGAAAGGTCAGTTGCTTTATTTTGCATGTATTAACAATAAAATCGAAGATATTATGCAATATCTGACATAAATATACGTTTTCCTATACGAACTATTAAGGTACATAGACCCTAATATTACTGAAAAATTGGAATAATATAAGAAAAATCAGTAATGTAAGGTCCAAATGCATTAAATAAAGTATGATTTATGCCTTAGTAGCACCTATACGAATTATTAAGGTAGCCAGAAAATACATGCTGTTTAGAGCCTAATATTACTGAAAAATTGTCTTAATATAAGAAAAACTAGTAATTTAAGGTCCAAATGCCCTAAATAAAGCATGGTTTATGCTAGCCCCTTATATAGAAGGCTAGTCTCTTAAATCTTGCAATTTTAACACAAATGTTATACAAGGCGTTCAAAACCCTATAATTGCAACAGATATTGGCTTAATGTAGGTTGGGTAACCCTAAAAATGATCATATTACTGTTAAGTTATGCTGCAATATGAAGCAATTTGGCGTCATTTCGTACACCTTAGAAGACGCGGCGAAACTTTCATAGGTTATAGTATTAGAACCTTGTAACTTGGCTGCAGGTCTTCACGTATCTAAAAGGTAGGTAAAAAATAGACCACAGTGTTAATTTTAATAAATATATATTAAACACCCGCGCACCTAATGTAATTGGAACATTACTAAACGCCGCTAATAATATAGGAGGTAGTGACAGATATACAGGGTATAGATGTACAGGTCTTAAAAATAGAGAATTAAAAACAAGACCTTGTTGGTGTAATACTAATAATTTGTGATACGTGCCGAATAAACAATTGGAAAGACGCACTGAAAAATAGTCGGTGGTGTTACGTTCCAAGAATTACGAGTGAAGAACAATCCTAAATAGAAAATAACAACAAAATATGCCTATTATAGTTAACCAAATTAAGTCAGTCACTTGTTAAAATGATAGCCAAATAATTGAAAACGAGGGTATGTGTATAGGTTGACGTAACAAGTTAATATGAAAATACCGAGACCCGCAGGGGCGAGGTGTTCTAAAGACATGCGGCTCGCTAAAGTTCTTAAGGATAATGTAACATGCGAAACGTATTTAGGATGAATAAGTTATTAGGAAAAATTCCGAGCCCTGCAGGGCAAGGTGCACTAAGGATATATGTTCACATACATAGTACCAACAAAAATTGGGGCATATTGTAGGATAGGTAACCATATTAGGCCTGTTATATGGCATCAATTACGTACGATTGTACATAAAAACCTTGTTTTTCACCAAAATATCTAATCCCATATACAGGGTAAGCTCGGAGTATCACTTGCCATAATAGTATAATATATTATATGGCCAAGACTGATTGCACACTAATTAGCATAGGCGTTATACTAAATAGGTCGCATTGACAAAGAGTTGGACAACATTAATCATATTATCACTAGGATGTATGGGTTCTTTATAGTCTAGATAACAAATTCTCAATATTACTAATATATCTAACTTAAAGCAACTACCACCGTGCTAAGGGGAGATTACCGATGCCAAACAGCTGATACTCTCTTACTCAAAAGGCAAGCACCGGCGTACTAACTATCTTATAATATCATACGTCACCTGAGGCTTATATCAGGTCGGCAAAACTATAAATGACTTAAAAAATCATAGGTGTTTCGTTTAAATGATGGTAGGGTTCCTACGCCAAAAGGCCGTTTAGTCACTACAACGAGAGAAAAATAGATAAAAATTAGCCCAAATATCACCTATAATTAAATTACTCAAAGTTGTTAATACCCATATAGTCATATGTATAGTAGGCAGGGCTTAAACACTTAATAAATTACTAAAGTATGGTCTCTGAAGCCGTAAAAGCATATTTAACAGCACATACACACACTATGCAACAAAAAAAACTCTCCAATAGGGTAAAACACCTAATAATCCACCAAGTATGGCCGTTTTTCTAAAAAAACCTATTTAACAGTGTGTATACGTGTCTAGTATCCAAAAATTAGCCAAAAGTAATACAAAAACAGTCTGTATGACAATATTCTGCTAACACATATTTAAGGTAGGTAAGACTGGCACCTATTATAGTGTTAATCCGACAAATAAACGTTGCAAACATTCACCACCTTAAACATTGAGGTTATGTTAAGTAAATAAATTAATAAATGTTTGGCTTATAGGCAGCATTTTTATACATAAAAAGCAGCACAACAAGCAGAGGTGCAATTAAATAGACTTAAATAAAAAATATAATGAATTACCGAGGATATACACATCTAATAGTCGTTGTCTAACCCTATCAGCTCCGAAATATCAGCGAAATACCTAAAAAACATTAATAAATAGGAAAAATACCTATTTTAGGCCCTATTGCTTCAAAGACCCGATAAGGCACATACATTTATGTACCGCTAAACACCCACTTAAACTTTCGCCTGGATATAATTGTTTCGTAAAAACCACATACCTAATAGGTTGTGTTTAAAATCTCGCTAAAATTACAAAGAAATGCTCGCACCGAAACGAGTAGAACGATACTTCATACGTTTTTTTTTTTTGCAGCGGTTTTGTTCTCGGTCATACCGAGACACTAAATATTGAAGCTTGGAGGAACCGTACATTCAACATTTTGTAGTGTTGTAACATTGACAATTAGAAAATAATAAATGGAACTACAATATCACCTAATATTTAGAATCTAACATAGGCGTGTACTGCGGTAGTTTAATACTTCAGGTTGGGCCAGTGGAGTAGGTTACTAAGTCCCATCAAAAATATCTAACACAATATTGGTTAACGTGTCTAGTTGATAAGTCGTTATAATATATAATCACAGTGTTAATCTGACAGCCGAAATATTGAGGTTATGCTAACTAATAAATTAAATCAATAAAATTACGGCTTTGGTTGCACACACATAGTACAGCAAGTAGAAGGGCAATTAAATAGACTTAAATAGAAATATAATGAATTACCGAGGTAAACATACAGAACAGCTGATGCCTAAACGAAAACCTAGCCTTTTATGTATATCATACAGTACTGTTTAAATATACATAATTAGCCGCTAAAAACTTCTCTGAAAAGGGGAAAAACATACAATAATCCATTAAAGTGCCTAAAAATGTTCTTTGAACCTATAAAGCCCTATTTATACAAAACACTCAACCAATAACAGTTCCTGATAGGGTAAAAACATCAAAGAAAACATTAAAGTACTTAAAAAAGGACTTTGAACCTATAACACCCCAGAATACCTATGCAAGTTCTGACAGACCTATATGCGCATGCTTATTAGTGTCCTATGATTGTCCTATAGTATGCTTTTCTGTTGGCTATTAGGGCCTATGATTGTCCATGCCTTATACCGTTTGAGCATATAAACATACCAATGTATGATAACCTATTTAACAGCCCCTTATACAAAATGTACAATCAACAGCCTTTCTGATGGAATAAAAACATCAAACAAGCCATTAAAGTACCTAAAAAATAACATTTGAACATATTAACCCCAGTATACCTATACAAGTTCTGACAGGTCTATATTGACATATGTGCGTGATTATTAGTGCCCTATAACCATCCGCTGATTGGGTAAAAACACGACGTCTGCCTACCTCTTTTTTCTACCACTGTGATGGATACTGTCGGCACATCCTGTATTATATATCGAACCACCCTTACGATGCTGCGGCCATCACCCCACATTCTATGTTATCGTTCTTTGTTATAATTGGATTTTATTCGTGCGATAGACACATCAATAATAAATAAGTTTAGTAACCCTCTGAACTAACCTTGCTACCTACGTTTCACATCTTGCATCTAAATAGAAAGATATACATTTACATACATAAAACAAGGCCAGCAATATACCACGGGCAAAACTTTCTTTAAGACGGTGTAACGTATGATGTACCTTTAATTGTATTAAGTCATGTACAAAATTCCAGCGCATCCACCATAAATGGCTGTTTTTATCGTAGTATTTATTGATCGTTTATTTTGTATAGCTTCTGTTAAAATAGGGGTTTATAGGTTCAAAGACCATTTTTAGGTCCTTTAATGGATTATTGAATGTTTTTACCCAATCAGCGGATGGTTATAGGGCACTAATAATCACGCACATATGTCAATATAGACCTGTCAGAACTTGTATAGGTATACTGGGGTTAATATGTTCAAATGTTATTTTTTAGGTACTTTAATGGCTTGTTTGATGTTTTTATTCCATCAGAAAGGCTGTTGATTGTACATTTTGTATAAGGGGCTGTTAAATAGGTTATCATACATTGGTATGTTTATATGCTCAAACGGTATAAGGCATGGACAATCATAGGCCCTAATAGCCAACAGAAAAGCATACTATAGGACAATCATAGGACACTAATAAGCATGCGCATATAGGTCTGTCAGAACTTGCATAGGTATTCTGGGGTGTTATAGGTTCAAAGTCCTTTTTTAAGTACTTTAATGTTTTCTTTGATGTTTTTACCCTATCAGGAACTGTTATTGGTTGAGTGTTTTGTATAAATAGGGCTTTATAGGTTCAAAGAACATTTTTAGGCACTTTAATGGATTATTGTATGTTTTTCCCCTTTTCAGAGAAGTTTTTAGCGGCTAATTATGTATATTTAAACAGTACTGTATGATATACATAAAAGGCTAGGTTTTCGTTTAGGCATCAGCTGTTCTGTATGTTTACCTCGGTAATTCATTATATTTCTATTTAAGTCTATTTAATTGCCCTTCTACTTGCTGTACTATGTGTGTGCAACCAAAGCCGTAATTTTATTGATTTAATTTATTAGTTAGCATAACCTCAATATTTCGGCTGTCAGATTAACACTGTGATTATATATTATAACGACTTATCAACTAGACACGTTAACCAATATTGTGTTAGATATTTTTGATGGGACTTAGTAACCTACTCCACTGGCCCAACCTGAAGTATTAAACTACCGCAGTACACGCCTATGTTAGATTCTAAATATTAGGTGATATTGTAGTTCCATTTATTATTTTCTAATTGTCAATGTTACAACACTACAAAATGTTGAATGTACGGTTCCTCCAAGCTTCAATATTTAGTGTCTCGGTATGACCGAGAACAAAACCGCTGCAAAAAAAAAACGTATGAAGTATCGTTCTACTCGTTTCGGTGCGAGCATTTCTTTGTAATTTTAGCGAGATTTTAAACACAACCTATTAGGTATGTGGTTTTTACGAAACAATTATATCCAGGCGAAAGTTTAAGTGGGTGTTTAGCGGTACATAAATGTATGTGCCTTATCGGGTCTTTGAAGCAATAGGGCCTAAAATAGGTATTTTTCCTATTTATTAATGTTTTTTAGGTATTTCGCTGATATTTCGGAGCTGATAGGGTTAGACAACGACTATTAGATGTGTATATCCTCGGTAATTCATTATATTTTTTATTTAAGTCTATTTAATTGCACCTCTGCTTGTTGTGCTGCTTTTTATGTATAAAAATGCTGCCTATAAGCCAAACATTTATTAATTTATTTACTTAACATAACCTCAATGTTTAAGGTGGTGAATGTTTGCAACGTTTATTTGTCGGATTAACACTATAATAGGTGCCAGTCTTACCTACCTTAAATATGTGTTAGCAGAATATTGTCATACAGACTGTTTTTGTATTACTTTTGGCTAATTTTTGGATACTAGACACGTATACACACTGTTAAATAGGTTTTTTTAGAAAAACGGCCATACTTGGTGGATTATTAGGTGTTTTACCCTATTGGAGAGTTTTTTTTGTTGCATAGTGTGTGTATGTGCTGTTAAATATGCTTTTACGGCTTCAGAGACCATACTTTAGTAATTTATTAAGTGTTTAAGCCCTGCCTACTATACATATGACTATATGGGTATTAACAACTTTGAGTAATTTAATTATAGGTGATATTTGGGCTAATTTTTATCTATTTTTCTCTCGTTGTAGTGACTAAACGGCCTTTTGGCGTAGGAACCCTACCATCATTTAAACGAAACACCTATGATTTTTTAAGTCATTTATAGTTTTGCCGACCTGATATAAGCCTCAGGTGACGTATGATATTATAAGATAGTTAGTACGCCGGTGCTTGCCTTTTGAGTAAGAGAGTATCAGCTGTTTGGCATCGGTAATCTCCCCTTAGCACGGTGGTAGTTGCTTTAAGTTAGATATATTAGTAATATTGAGAATTTGTTATCTAGACTATAAAGAACCCATACATCCTAGTGATAATATGATTAATGTTGTCCAACTCTTTGTCAATGCGACCTATTTAGTATAACGCCTATGCTAATTAGTGTGCAATTAGTCTTGGCCATATAATATATTATACTATTATGGCAAGTGATACTCCGAGCTTACCCTGTATATGGGATTAGATATTTTGGTGAAAAACAAGGTTTTTATGTACAATCGTACGTAATTGATGCCATATAACAGGCCTAATATGGTTACCTATCCTACAATATGCCCCAATTTTTGTTGGTACTATGTATGTGAACATATATCCTTAGTGCACCTTGCCCTGCAGGGCTCGGAATTTTTCCTAATAACTTATTCATCCTAAATACGTTTCGCATGTTACATTATCCTTAAGAACTTTAGCGAGCCGCATGTCTTTAGAACACCTCGCCCCTGCGGGTCTCGGTATTTTCATATTAACTTGTTACGTCAACCTATACACATACCCTCGTTTTCAATTATTTGGCTATCATTTTAACAAGTGACTGACTTAATTTGGTTAACTATAATAGGCATATTTTGTTGTTATTTTCTATTTAGGATTGTTCTTCACTCGTAATTCTTGGAACGTAACACCACCGACTATTTTTCAGTGCGTCTTTCCAATTGTTTATTCGGCACGTATCACAAATTATTAGTATTACACCAACAAGGTCTTGTTTTTAATTCTCTATTTTTAAGACCTGTACATCTATACCCTGTATATCTGTCACTACCTCCTATATTATTAGCGGCGTTTAGTAATGTTCCAATTACATTAGGTGCGCGGGTGTTTAATATATATTTATTAAAATTAACACTGTGGTCTATTTTTTACCTACCTTTTAGATACGTGAAGACCTGCAGCCAAGTTACAAGGTTCTAATACTATAACCTATGAAAGTTTCGCCGCGTCTTCTAAGGTGTACGAAATGACGCCAAATTGCTTCATATTGCAGCATAACTTAACAGTAATATGATCATTTTTAGGGTTACCCAACCTACATTAAGCCAATATCTGTTGCAATTATAGGGTTTTGAACGCCTTGTATAACATTTGTGTTAAAATTGCAAGATTTAAGAGACTAGCCTTCTATATAAGGGGCTAGCATAAACCATGCTTTATTTAGGGCATTTGGACCTTAAATTACTAGTTTTTCTTATATTAAGACAATTTTTCAGTAATATTAGGCTCTAAACAGCATGTATTTTCTGGCTACCTTAATAATTCGTATAGGTGCTACTAAGGCATAAATCATACTTTATTTAATGCATTTGGACCTTACATTACTGATTTTTCTTATATTATTCCAATTTTTCAGTAATATTAGGGTCTATGTACCTTAATAGTTCGTATAGGAAAACGTATATTTATGTCAGATATTGCATAATATCTTCGATTTTATTGTTAATACATGCAAAATAAAGCAACTGACCTTTCGTTTTTACCATTCTTGTACGTTTTCAGCAGTGTGTCGATTCAAAATAGTTGTTAGTGCTGTCCTTGTCTATCTTATATCGTTGTACTACTTCCTGGTCGTTAGTTCTGCTGATTAAATAATTTGTTGACAATACGGGCTAGGGATATGGTAAAAAGGTGCTAAATGGGGCCATTTATACCAGTTTTCAGTATAAAACCATAAAATAGCTCAATTAAGGTGTCTTTATCGTACCACCCGATAGTTTTGAGCTCCTGTAGTAGTTTATTAGACATTTTTACCCGTTCATGGACTGCTAAATAGCCGTTTTCATATGTTTAAGGGACACTTCTAAGTGCTTTTAGATGTTCTTATACGTATTATATACCCCCTGTGGTAGATTATATTTTCTAAACATACAACAAATAGCAGCTTGCTAATGTATGCCTACCTTATTTAATTTCATTCATTAATATTGCATTACCCATCTATGAGTAATAATTATTCTTTTGTTATAGCAAGTATGCCAATGCGATGATGTAAGAGTACAGTATAATAACAATGCTATATTAGCCCTAACAATCTTAACGAGCCGTAGGTGAGCATATATCTTTAGTACACCTCGACCTGAGGGTCTCGGGATTTTTTCATAATAACTTGTTACGTCAACCTTAATACGAACCACATGTTGTGCTATCCCTAACAACCTTAACGAGCCGTAGGTGAGCATATATTTTTAGTACACCTCGACCTGAGGGTCTCGGGATTTTTTTCATAATAACTTGCTATTCACCCTAAATACGAACCACATGCTATATTATCCCTAACAACCTTAACGAGCCGTAGGCGAGCATGTATCTTTAGTACACCTCGACCTGAGGGTCTCGGGATTTTTTCATAATAACTTGGTACGTCACCCTAAATACGAACCACATGCTATATTATCCCTAACAACCTTAACGAGCCGTAGGCGAGCATATATCTTTAGTACACCTCGACCTGAGGGTCTCGGGATTTTTTCATAATAACTTGCTAGGTCATCCTATATATTACCCATATATCAAATTTTTCATTAAACAATTGATAAATGATCGGTGACCTTGAGCTGTCTTAATTGACAGGTGGCATCCTCCATCTTTTCCTATTCGTAATATGACATCATCCTGAACACATTCCATATATAGAATATTATTGCCCAATGTAACTAACGCCCAAGTAGCTAAGGCCCAAAGTTGCTAACGCCCAACAATGTGACGTTTGACAGATGACGTATGACCGATGACATTTAACATTGACATTGACATTGACTTTGACATTGACATTGACATTGACAGATGACAGATGACAGGTGACAGATGACAGATGACAGGTGACAGATGACAGGTGACAGATGACAGGTGACAGATGACAGGTGACGTCATAATTAGCGCCGCCCACGTCTGCGAGCTGCCCGGGCATGCGCCGTTTGGACCTGTGGAATTGGCGTAGAATGCCCCTTCTCCCTCTACTTACTTTCACCAAAAGCTTCATCGCTTGACATAGTTACTAAAACATTATTTATTTATTAGTATTACTTAAAAAAATAGTTTATTTTGTTATAAAATCAATGCTTTATAATAAAACTTACCTTCTACGTAAAATAAAATCAACCGCCGTCAAAGTGAAACTTGACATGACAGTGTCAAAATAATCGAAACAAAGCTGTCTTGATTTTTAAAATTTATTAGTTCTCCCGTGCAGTTTAGATGTTGAAATCGAAAATCTAGTTGTCTTTGCCCTAGGTGATACAGAATGAATCCATTCTGTAACAGTGTGTTAGAATGAAAACATTCTGATGCAGATTCTACGTCAAGAATGCGTGGTTTCTAAAGTAGTGTTAGAGAATAGTATATTCTATAACAAGTATGGAATGGATATATTCCGCACGAGCGAAAAGTTTGTAGGCCGAGCCGCAGGCGAGGTCTACGGTTTCGCGAGTGCAGGAATGCCATTCCATACTTGTTATAGACTATACTTTCTCTAACACTATTTTAGAAAAACGAAATAAGACTACATTAATAAATTAATTTATTAATAAAACTTACCTTCTACGTAAAATAAAATCAACCGCCGTCAAGGTGAAACTTGACATGACAGTGTCAAAATAATCGAAACAAAGCTGTCTTGATTTTTAAAATTTGTTGGTTTTCCAGTGCAGTTTAGATGTGGAAATCAAAAATCTAGTTGTCTTTGCCCTAGGTGATACAGAATTAATCCATTCTGTAACAGTGTGTTAGAATCAAAACATTCTGATGCAGATTTTACGTCAAGAATGCGTGGTTTCTAAAGTAGTGATAGAGAAAAATAATTACATAAATTGCAGAAATTGGCCACCGCCATATTCCAAGCAACACTTACCCATTCTTGGATAATCCTTTCTTGTAATTGTTCTAAATTTGCAACAAGTTCTTCTGTTCTTACAGATGGTCTTCCTGCTCCTTTTTTGTGTTGTATAGAATAACCTGTTTCCCTAAACACAGCCACGGTTCTTTTCAGGCAATGATAAAAATCCCCAGCAATAAAAGCAACGTTAGGAAAATGTTCGTGAAAATCGTCCATGCACAAATCCAGATTGTATAATTAACCATTTACTCTAACCCTGCTTTGAAAATACGCTTCAACCATGAATGTTTTGTGCTGTTCCGTAAAGCCCATTGTGTGAATTTGGAAAAATTAGCGATGAATCAAATTACTTGTAACGACTGTCATAGATGACGGAATAACTGATTGATTGTTAATTCAGGTAGTTACTGACACCCAACAGGTATTAAGCTCTACGGCTAAGCATTACGTCCTTAGTTGCAACGCCCCCTTTGATCGCACGGTAGACATTTTACAAAAAAAATAAAACAATAAAATATCACTTCAGTTATTATGAAAATAGCGACGCTGGCTAAAAAACATTTATCTATATAATAATATGCAATTTTTAAATCAGTTGTTGTGTTCTGAGAGTTACTATCCCCTACTCCTACCCTAGGCGGCACAAAAGAAGAGGATTCCGCAAAAAAAAAATAAAGAAAGAGGGACTTAAAACCAAACAAGAACTTTGGTACTAACTACTTTTATTATGACTGTTTAGGGTAAGTTACATTTTAAACAAAAAAAATAAATTAAGTAATTGCAATTATTGTTTAAATGATGTAAAGATAAAATTTTCCAAACGTTACATATTTCTTGATAGAAAATAAGATTTTACAACGTGGACCATAATCTGAAACAAAACAAACCTACTTAGTTAGGTTAAATTAATTATACTGTGTTTTGGTATAACGCGATTTTTAAATAAATAACTGTTTCCGTATAAATTTTGCGTTATGTGCTTAAAATAATAATCAATTTTTTTTTGGTCAACAAACTGTCACCAAATTATTATTTTCATTTTTGAGATCACAACTGAGAGTCGAATTCATGACACTATAAACCAAAAAAGCATAACATAATGTAGGGGCAAACGACGAACTTTTTTGCGAGGATAAAGACAATTCATCGCTAAAAAGGTTCGGCAGGTATGCTTGTCTGTTAGTCGAGACCGAACAGTCTGACTGAAGGAGTGAAGGACGGTCGCCGGAAGGACCGTCAACCCTCCATACGATCAGGTGAATCTACCAAACCTCACTCAGCCAGCAATGATATTTTATAATAATTAGTGATGACGACGCTCTATTGCTTTTTGGACCAGTAATCGCTTTGGATAAAAAAAATAAGAAAAAAACGAAAAGTGTGGTGTAACCATACACCAACGAGGTACAACCTTCATTCAAACTCAATGCCATACACACAGGGTATATATGTGCTTGCAAATCGTCTTATTAGACCAATGGTCTGGGGGTATAACTATAACATCATAATCGGAAAGCTGATTAAATTTGCAAGAAAAAATGTAAAGACGGCTGTTCGTTACAGGTTATTGCCAAAACAATAATTTTTTAATGTTGCTCCCCGAATCGCTGGATTTAAAGGGGTAGTTTATTTCCATGGCTACCCAGATCCCCGGATTTAACTGTGTTAGATTTTTACTTCTGGGAAAGAATAAAAGACATTGTTTATAATACGCGACCAACAACACGAGACAATATGATTGAGCGATTTGAAAATGTCATAAATTCGATTTTACGAGCTGAAATTGAAGGAGCTATTTCTAGTTTTAGAAGAAGAATTAATAGGGGAAGGTTGCCTATATTGAACCGCTCCCTAAATTGGACCACAGTACATTTCTCCGAAACTAAACAAGTGCCATATCATCTGGCAACACTGTAACATACTTCCACCTAGAACCTTTCATTGGCAACAAACTCAACTAGTTGGCCGTTAGTGCTTGGCATGTACAGAGCAAAACGTAATTTACACAATTTTAATGTAATATTTTTAGGATTTTCCTAAGAATTTACTTTAGAACCATAAAGCAATCTTTTTTATGGAAGTTATCAAGTAAGTTTTTCTCTTTCTATTTCTCCTATTACCATGCCATATTTGTGTTTTCTTCTTTCTTTCCTGGGTGGTTTTGTAAAACAAGTGGTAGTGGCTTAAGGTGGACCATTGGGTTATTGCCAAAATTGAACCGGTCCAATTTAGGCAATTTTTCCAAATTGTGCAAAAATAATTTTTCTCTTTAAATAAGTTAATGTCATGATTTAACAACATTTCAATATTGCTAAAATAATTTTTCTTTGAGTTAAAAAATGAAACGATGACTGGTCCAATATAGGAAACTAATAGGTACTTTTTTTTGCATTAGGATGTTTTCTACCGAAATTTTGATTGTTAATTTGATGTTTTTTTGAAATGTAAGTATAAAACTTCCTATGCCAACAATTTTATTTTGTATTTATTTATTTAACACCTAAGCTTCCGATTTAAATCATGTGGTCCCATTTTGGAACCCCCAGGTGCCATTTAGGCAACCGGTTTCCTATATTGAACCACTTGCAGAGGTTTTTTTTTTATAGCCTGGTATATCATAGATACTTTAAAATAAAATTATGCAAAAAATCCTGCAGTTGAAAAACATACTAAAGCATACTAAGGTATAGCTTCAAGATCGATTTTGCGTTATTATCAGGTTCTATGATAAGAAATCTGGAAATTGGTCCAATTTGGGCAACCTTCTGCTAGTTATATTTTGCAATATGAAAGTCATTTTAAACATTTAAAAATTATTTTAACAAGCTCAGCTTCGGGGGATTGAAGAATAAGTTTATCGAAGACAACATAAACATATTTATTATATTATTAAATTTTAAATAAACTTATTATTATTATTACTTATTATTAATATTATTTCGATTATTTCCATGTTTATTTTAAAGCTGTTGTTATGCGCTCCAAATTTTGTTTTTACATAATTTGGACTAGTCCGAAGCCTAGAAAAAGTGTGAAGGTAGGCATGGAATATGACAAATGAAAACTTATTATTACCAATCCAACCTACATAGCTATGGAACTATACAAACAATAATAACTCTGAAACAAACAAAAATATCGAACTGCGGTCTTCACATTTTTTTTTGCAAATTTAATCTACTTACCGATTATGATGTCATAGTTATACCGTATGATTTAAATTTTCGGGATAAAATCCAATAAATTGTTATTATCAAAAATTGCGTCCTCTAGCAATTTTATTAGAAACTATCATTTACCAGCGGATACGACAATTAAAATTAGTTACCTTTCTCTTTCAAACAAGTTTAAATTTAGTAAAAGCGGATAAGTCGTTTAGAAGTTACAACGATTTAAATTATTACACTGTCAGTAGCTTCCCCAACAGGCCCGTTCCTGGGGTGTTTGGCGCCTACGTGCAGGTGTCTTTGGTGCGCCCTTGTTAAAAAAAATGGTCCTATTTTTAAAAATATATTTCGGGTTAAACTGGTATTGTTTTGAAATGTAAGAAAACTGTTAAAAAATAATTAGAAAAATATTTATTAAATTACCAAAACAAACAAAATCACAAAAAATATTTGGTAAGTATATTCACAAGAAAATTATAGGAAAATAAAATTAACGAAAATAAAATAAACATCAAAAACATAAAACAATATTATACCTATATAGTATATAGTATACCTACTTATATGGTAGATACCTAACAGCAATATTTTAATGATAAAAAAATAAACGCTTCAAAAATTAAAAATTACTATTTTTGTAATAAACAAAACAAAAAAGGAACAATATACCTAAAACAAAACAAAAAGGAACGATATACCTAAAATAATACACATCTATCTGGCTTTCACGGATGCAAGCTCGTTGATCATTTGATTATGATCAAGAGCCTCAAAAATATAATTTTCGATCGAAATAATGGCCAAATCTGATAAGCGTTCTTCACTCATAGATGTCTTTAAATAATTCTTTATTAGTTTTAACTTAGAAAAACTTCTTTCACCTGAAGCTACTGAAATGGGTAATGTAAGATATATCCGTATAAATAAATTTGGAAAAAGAGACTGTAGATTTTTTTAAATTAAATAATTAAAAATGTCTATGGGAAAGGATGAATCAGTAGTATTTTTAGGATTAAGAATTTTATATGTTAAAATTTCATTATGTAAATCTAAGCCGTCAATGTCTTTAGATACTATTCTATCAATCTCAACTTGCAAAACGGTATCTAAATTTACACATGATTCTTTAATTAGGTCAGATTCTAAATTTTTAAAATTAGATAAGAACCCAAATAAATTTTGAAATTTGTTTATACCCTCAAACCGCCTTTGTAAAGACTGAATGGTTGTATCTAAAATGAGAAAATAAAAATAGATTTTAAATTTTTGCTTTGGATCTGCTACAGATTTATCATTACTTTCATATGAAAATTGTTGCTTACATTTTCGTTGCCGTACTATTGGGAATACCTGCTCTACATCGTTTTTTGCTGCTTTTTCTTTAGCTTTATTGATGAGCAATTCAAAATTTTTGTCTGACCGTTTTTCGTTAAAATAAAGATTAAGATGTTCAATTTCTTTATGGCAGTCATTTAAGTTTCTATTCGGATCTTGTAGTATTTTACTTACTATATTAATTTTTTCTAAAATATCATGTCAGATAAAAATCAAACAAATTAATTTAAAAGTCTTAATTTTATCCAATAAAGATTGACTGTGCACTATGTTTTGTATTTATGTCTCGTGATGTATCTTTTATTACTATACGGAGAGAACACATTTTTTGTGCTATTATTAAGGCAAACGTTTGGTAAAATTTTTAGACATATTAAAATGATAAAATATATGAATTTTTTTTGAAATTTGTAATAAAGAATACTAAATGACCGTCGATTTTACGCCCCTAAAATTTTGCGCCTGCGTGCATGCACGCCCTGCACGCTCGCCAGGAACGGCCCTGTTCCCCCATTCTTATCAAGGTCGGTACGCCACTAAGCACTAAACCAATATGATGCAGAATTAGCTAAGCTTTCTAATGATGTAATATAATGTAAAGGTATACCTACCTTAATATGGTAATTTTCTTAGAAATTTAGAATTTTAAAAATTAATTTTTAATATGCGCCTTTGCAGCCAAATCGGGAACTTAAACATAATTTCCAGAATTTTTTCATGGCCACTTCAATCTTAATTTTTTTCCCTAAGTTTTTATGCTTAGTAGTTTCCGAGATATGGCCGGTGACCACCCTTACTGAAACACCGTGTATAGAAGAATTTTTTTTATAAGGATTTCTTTTAATTTTAATTTAATTAATTTCTCAATAATACTTAGTAACAAATATGCTATGCTTTTTGATTTCAGCGCAAAGCCATTATTTTTCATTACCGCAAACATTGTAGGGGAAAGTAGTCGAATATCGACCACTTAAGGAAAAAGGCTGATATCTCGCTAATGTAATCAGATATATATCTGGATTTTATGGTAAATTATTTTAAAAACATTTATTTAGGCAACACTTTCTACAGTTATACTCAATAATTATAATTTTTTGTGAAACATCAAAATCAAAAATGTGATGGATTTAGCGGGTAATATCGATCAGTCGGGTAAAATCGATCAAGCAATGGGCAAATATCGACCAAAAACTTTATTGAAAATTAGGCAGTTAACTTAAAAGAAAAACGCAAACAAGATAATTATAAATCATAGTAGTTTTCACACACATAACTTTTTGCCTCTTCAACATCAGTACAATCAGCGTGAGCCCAAGAACCACACAAACGACACCTCTACCACAGATCTTTTTTCCACCAAAACCATGACAAACACTTCATTTATCTTCATTTTCTGTATTTTTCTTTTTGTCAGACCCTATGTTTTTCTTGACTTTTTCAACATCTTTCAGCTTTGTCTTTTTTTCTTTCTTCTTTTTTTTCAGCTTGTCTTTATTAGGAGTTGCAGTCATAATTTTGGAGTGTTGAGTTCTTTTTGATATACTATTTCTGGATCTTAATTTCGGTAGGGGCAGAAGATAAGCAAAACTTTTGTTACTCTGCTTTGGTTTAGGGGTCTTGTGAGTTTCATCACTCGACTCATCCTCTATAACGTCCTCTAAAATAAAATCAGAATTATCTGAAGATGATGAGGTTTGACGTTTACGTTTATTTCGGGCAATTTTAGGTGACGATTGACGTGGATGGCCCAGCTACGGGTGATGGAGTTTTTAGGCCACGTTGAAGTGCACGCTGCATGTTTTCTTCAGACCATGAAGAACGCTTACTTTTCCTCTTATATCTTTCACGAGGCATCTAAAAGAAGTAACACTCACAGTAGCACAATATCGACCACCGTAGGGTAATATCGATCATAGTGGTCGATATTAGCCGACAGTAACAAAGAAGAAACTCGCATGCAGTAAAAAAAACTAGGCTAAAATTCAACAATAATTTTATCATAAATTAATTAACAGACGGGTCATTTATGTTTTGTGATAAAAATAATAAATATAATTGTCATAAAAACTGTCAATTACCTTAAGTTAAACACTATGTAATTTATAAGGTGAGGCACAAAATTAAACAAACTATCTGTATCATACCAAAAACAATAATAAACAGCAATCTGTTGTTTTCAATGAAGTTCGCTTATGACACACGTACCGTGGCTCCCTCTTACGATTGCACAATTTATACAGGGTTCTCCAAAAGTGCTTGGTCGATATTCGACTGTGGTCGATATTCGACGACTCTCCCCTAAATTTGCTTTACATAGTGAGACCAAAGACAAGAGTTATTGGTACGGGGATATCGAAACGAATATCAAAGAAATATCAGGAAAGTAAGTTTTTATATTGATTTTGGAGTATAGTTATTTGGGAGAATTTTAAAAGTTTTTTAAGTTAGTTAAGCTATTTATCATCGCATAATTGGAGTCTTTGGACTCACACCACCTTGGTTAAATAATACTTAGGTGTAGGATACTTACAAGTAAAGGTGCTGAAAAAGTAAATGTTGTTTGGCTTGTACTGTTTTGCGTTTGGTCCTCGCCTCGTTTATTTTCTGTTATGTAGTGAAAATTAAAACCTTCACCTAAAATAATTCTTTGGTTATTATTCTATTTTGAATTAAATTTAAAAATAATGGAAAACTAATAATGTATTGTATGCACTACGTTATTCAGTTTTCATTATTTATACCCACTATGAAAAACATAAAAAGCTGGAATTTAACTATATAGTTTTATTTTACGCCATAGACCGTCACTAAGAAATGATATTGCAAACCTCGCCCCTTAACAAACTAAAAGCAACCCATGGGAATTAAACAATTTTTTATATGAAATTTAAGGAAAGCGCCAAATAATGTTAATTTTATTTATTAAAAAAAAAATACATTACTAAATTTTTCTCGTGATAGATTTCCAGCCCTAAAGCACAGAATATATAGCTACGCAAAATACGTAGCTTTATAGCCTGTGCCTAGAAACTAATTTGTCAACACCTACATCTACTAAGAAAGGATACCCTATAGTCCAAGAGCTAGTAACACCCGTTTCATGAAGTGTTTGATGCACTTCAAAATTTTGTGTCATAGTATCTACTGGATAGATGAGCAGGTAAGCAAGTGTTGGCTAGCTCTACCTGGGGACACCAGGTACTGCGCATAGGAGAAAGGTGTCCAAAAATTTTGCCCAAAAAAAGGGTTTGTTTCAGAGGCCAACAAACAGAAATCAAAATTTAAAATGACACAAAACACAAAAATTAATAAGGCAGACACTTTTGGGGGGGTTAACATTTAATAAAAACACCCCCAAGTTGTTTTTTTAAAAATACAAAATGAAGTGTTTGATTCACGCTAACATTTTAACAGTGTCTTAATTACATACAATAAAAAATAATTACAAAAAGGCAGACATTTTTTTTTGGGGAGATACAGGGTGTTAACATTTTAGCAGTGGCGTCCGTGCGGGGCTTGCATTTAATATTTTTGAAGAAAAAAATGGTGCGACACTGCGTTTTCTTTAAATAAAAATTATTTTTGAAATTCCTGTCTAATTTAGAGCAAATTCGGTCTTTTGACGGTGCACCGTTTTCGAGTAAAAAATAAAAATCATTTTAATGCACATTCCTGGGAACACATAACCCATTTAATTACCATTAACACCCTGTATTTCGGAAAGGAATCTTTTTTTTAGTGCTGGTCTCCGGGTGTTCTTCTATTTCATTTAAAAACGATTTATTTAATTACCTAAATGAAACCTATTTCTTTGAAAATAGCCTAGTAGGCTATGGCGTTGTTTGGATAATTTTTGTTTTTACTATTTCTGACACGTGCCATTTTAATTTTTAAATCGTAAGTTGTGTACAAATAAGAGCTTGTAACGTTCAAAATTGTTTTAGATATTCGTTACAGTATTGTTTTACCATGACAATTTTTACGAATTCTGAAATGGCTGAGATGCATTTTATCTATGGTCTTGCAAATGGAAATGCGAGAGAAGCCAGACGTCTTTACATGGAGCGTTATCCAAATAAGTACCTAGTACCTGATTATCGAATATTTCCGAGAATTATTAAAACCTAAATGTTCTTAACTGTTGTTAAATATACTTACCTTTGTTAATTAAATATGGGTTATGTGTTTCCAGGAATGTGCATTAAAATTATTTTTATTTTTTACTCGAAAACGGTGCACCGTAAGAAAATAAGTGAAGAGAACGAATTTGCTGTAAATTAGACGGGAATTTTAAAAATAATTTTTATTTAAAGAAAAAGCAGTGGCGCACTATTTTTTTTTTGTGTACCAAATTTCATAAAAATATCTAGAGTGGTTTGAAAATGGCAATGAAAAAATATGTTTTTAATTAAAATGTTAACACCCTGTATCTCCCCAAAAAAAGTGTCTGCCTTTTTGTAATTATTTTTTATTATATGTAATTAAGACACTGTTAAAATGTCAGCGTGAATCAAACACTTCATTTTGTATTTTTAAAAACAACTTGGGGGCGTTTTTATAAAATGTTAACCCCCTCAAAAGTGTCTGCCTTATTAATTTTTGTGTTTTGTGTCATTTTAAATTTTGATTTCTGTTTGTTGGCCTCTGAAACAAACACTTTTTTTGGGCAAAATTTTTGGACACCTTTCTCCTATGCGCAGTAGGGGAGGTCCGCCAACAGTGGCCACCTTTTTTAATATTGGTCGGTATAACCAAAACCAACCAAATTTTCCATCACATATATAATTTAAACATTCTTACATTGGTGTAAGTGGTTTTTTAATTCTTGCTTTATTTTAAACTGACTACTTGTTAAATTTGAAAAAAAGACATAAGAAACAAATAACGATTTATGACCACTGTACCAAACCAGTAAGGTACAATGGTCAGGAAAAATATTTATTTAAAACGCTGATTTAATAACAATAACAGCGAAGGTAAAAAATAATCTAATATAGGTTGAATCGGGACAAATATACGGAAAACTGGTGGTATCGTTGAACCCTTGCCGTTCCACCAGTGGATAATGGAGTTAGCAACAACATTGATAATATTCACCAAGAAAAGCAGCACTTAAGATAACTTTTGAATGAAATAAACAGTTACGATGCGGTCACCCCTAATATTTCTGTCCGACTGGCAAGTAGTTAACATAATCTATGAACGCGTCCTAATTTACATCATTTCCAAAAGATGACGGTAGTTGTAAGGGTTTTATTTAAATAGTAACGACGGGTGGCCACTGTTCTTGTTATGGCCACTGTTGGCGGACCTCCCCTACTTGGTGTCCCCAGGTAGAGCTAGCCAACACTTGCTTACCTGCTCATCTATCCAGTAGATACTATGACACAAAATTTTGAAGTGCACAAACACTTCATGAAATGGGTGTTACTAGCTCTCCAACTACTATAAGACGGTACACACCCATAAACTATAAATAATTTTTTCTACGAGCGTGCTCGCTTCGCTCGTTCCGCAAATTTTCATATGCGTGCCTTAAACGAGTTATTTTCACACTTATATCCTAAATAGCTATTTTAAAATTTTAAAGTCCACAGGGCTTAATTAAAAAAAACGAAACTTAGATTCTACTTAATTTTGGCGTTGACGTTGGGGGTATAAAAATACTCCCTCACCATGTATGTCTGTTAAATCGTCGCGTCGCGTCGTGAAATTTTCAAATTTGACATGAAGGTTGGCTTAACGGGTGTTGTAAAGGTCTCTCGATAAGAAGGTAAAATCATCCCCAAAAATTAAAATATCATCTCATCCCAAAAACAAAAAGTACTTAAAATGTTTTGTAAACAAAAATGACCTATTTTCAGGTTAATGTGTGTAGAGCTTTTTGCTTGATGAAACTGTATTTCAATATAGTAAAAAGGAAAAGAAGTAAATACTTGTTTAAAGTTTCATAAACATTTATTCAATTGTCTGACACGTGTTTCAGCCCTCAGGGGTCATTTTCAAAGGCGTAAAAGACCCGATATTAAAATTAACAGTGCTATTTATGGAGTGTATAGTGTAGTGTGTGTGTAGTTCTATCTACTATATAAGACATAACTTAACAAAACACACAACAAATAATGTACAACTAAATACACGGGAACCACAAGCCATAATAATATCCAAAAAACTTAAATAACTAAATACTACACCAATACAAGTCAACAAACATAATATACATACAGCAATTCAATCTTAAGATGGAATTCTCAACGTCATTCCATCTATTGCCAACCTATTTCGCGTTGCTTTTTTTAGTTTATTATTAGATTAACTTTACTAATATTTAAATAAAATCAATATCGTTGCTACAATATTTAGGTAATATCTGACATATAACAAAAATATGAATCCCGGAAAAAAGCGCACAGGAAATAAACGCACAGGAAATAACCGCACAGAAAAAAGCGCACAGTCACATAATTTAAAAACCTACACAAAAAACAAAAAAGTAAACGACGTGCGTTTTTTCCTTGTGCGCATTTTTCCATAGGTGCGGATATATCTTGTGCGCTTATGTGACTGTGCGCTTTTTTCTGCGCGGTTATTTTCTGTGCGTTTATTTCCTGTGGGCTTTTTTCCCGGACACCCAGAAATATCTATTCATTTTATTGCTAATTTTGGGATAATTGTATAGTGAAAAAACAATGACATAATAATGTTAAAAACAATCTTATACCCGATATTTTTCGCTATACAATTCTCCTAAAATATTTAATGAAATTCCTTGATATTTATTAAATATGTCAATTATTACCTATAAAATATGAAGACGTTAATGATTTTATTTAAATTTTGTGTAAAAGCTAGAAAAATTAAATAAATATAATCGAAATAGGTTATAGGTTGGCAAGCATGTTGATACTCCCACCTTAAAGAGGCAAAATAATACGGGAAATATCTGATCACTGCGCCCAAGAAAACCATACAATATCAAATAAAATAAAACCACTGTTTATTCAAAATAAAAGCAGAAAACTTACCTTACTTGAACAAATGCAGCGACAATAATAAATAGTGTATTAGCATAAATATGAACAATATTATTTAAAATAGGGAAAATAAAGTCTTTCTCCACAATTTTAATTCAATAGCTAGGCTAGAATCGACATGTTTCGAGTGTAGAAACACTCATCATCAGGAAATTGAAGCAAAAATAATGAACAGCTGATGTTGTTAGCAAAAGAGAAAATATAATAAAATTAAAGGTGGAACTAATCCATAATGGAGCTTTCAATGGCACGCATGGGGAGTGAAAAACTTTTGCAGTCAAAAGGCGGAAAATATATCAGCACGCTGAAAGGTCAGGGACCAGTAAAAAGCCACTGTGGGCGGGAAATGAAGAGAAAAAATAGGACATATCAAATGAAGGACTTTGTAGAAATCAGTTCAAGTGTGTGTGATAAAAACATTATAGTTTGATTCAACTATGTCGAAGAGGTGTGAAAGATGTCAGATATGAGGGGGAGAGAAAGAAAAAATGTGTTTTTTATATTAAAGTAGTGTACTTAGATGCTTTCATTTAGCTTGAAGTAAAATGCTGTTGGGGCACCAAGCTTGTTACGGCCCAGTTACCCCAACAGGGGTCAAAACTGACACATACGGTTTAGAAAAGAAATAAAAAGTTTACGACATTTTCAGAGAAAAATTTTTGATAATTTAAAAAAAAAAATTTTATTTTTAAAAAAAATTCTTAAATTGTAAAAATAGCTGTAATATGGCATCAAAGTTATTATTTAATCTTTAGAACATCTGTAAAAATCGACTATTTAAAAATACCCATGGCATAGACTGTTACTAAATTATGACAATACACAAAAAACACCCCTCCCCCCCCCCCATAAGTATTTACTTCTATTACAATATATGACCGATTTTATTGACAACGCCGAGCCTAGAAAAAATATTAATCAATAAGTATATTCAGTTTTTTAAGTTTATCCTATCAGGTGCAAATAACTTTTAGTGTAAGTATAAAAATAAACTGGCAACCGTACTTTCAGATGTTCGGGTCGGGTCATATTAGGTATTATCCACGATATATTATACACCATACAGACTATAGTTAGTACTAATAGGTTTTATTCCAATAATATTTTGTTTTGCTAAAGAATAAAAGAAATTTCATTGACGCATCCTAACAGTAAAACGTCATGCCGATTAATAAAGTCCTAAGAAATTTAAATATTTGACAGGAGTTACATACATGGGACAACGAACGACGACCTAGACAGTAATTTAGCTTCGTTAAGCTGGCCCACCCCGGTTAAAAAATGTTTGCCAAAACGCTAGCACATATAAAGGGCACCTCGCACAACCTGGCACACCAATTTTTAGAGCTAGCACACCTACAGCATAGCTGTAAAATGCTGTTATATTGGGGGGGTTCCTGTTACTCTTTAATATTCCCATATTGACCCGTCGAAAATCTTCAAATTCATCAGTCAGGAACATTATCAGCACTTTAGGATTTGCACAAATCGGATCAAATTGCAACAAATCGCAAGCTTAAAAGTTATGGTAGCAGGTTTTCATGGAATGGGTTGGGAAAAGTAGTAAAAAAAACAATAATATTATAGGTATATTGTATTTTTTATATTGAATAAAATAATACCTAATACTGTTTTAACTCCAGTTGTAGGTGAGACCGGATTTACTTTTGTTAACAAATCGTTATACATAAGCCATTTATCATTGTGTCTATAACCATAATAGGCAACAAAATGTCCGAGATGATTTGGATCACTGTCGCCCTGGTATCCTACCAACCCTCTTAACGAAAACGTGATTTGTCGGCATTTTCAAAATTTTGGCACCGAATCCAAACTTAATTTTAAGTCTAAAGATATTTCACTTGTATTAATAGGTTCTATTAGAACATAATTATTAAATAATTTCGTTTTTCTGATTTACATTATTTTTACATTTTAAACAATAAGTTTGATATTCACTAGGTTTTGATAATAAATTATCTACTTTTTGTTTAATTCCAAGATATTATTTATTTCGACAGAAAGAAAATTTACTTGTTTTGAATTTACATTTTTGCATGTCGTACACTGTGTATAGTCTGTACTCCCATATAAAAATGATTTAAGGCTATCGAAACTATATTAAACAAACTTGTACTTTCTGCTTGAACACAAAGAATATTCCCGGGTAGTACATTGTGAGGAAATGAATTAAATAATATTTGTGCCCGTGTACTATAATATGCTGCAGTTATTATTCCACTTTTAATAATTTTTTGGATTAAATCTGCAAAAAGATTGTTTGGATTCTTTTTAAAAATCTTTTGAAAGGAAGCACTGTCACAATATGCAACACAAAATAGGTGTGATATGGCATCAAAGTTCAAAGGTGTACCGACCCCGACGTATACGAGCCGCTGCAGTTCCTAAATTCACATCTATAATAATTACAAAATTCATAATTAATGAATGTAGAATTTGTTGTTTTAGTACATATTTTATACAATTGCCTGAAAAAAATATCCCGAATATGTTTTCTTTCTTATATTCTTATATAATAAGTAATATCCGACTACAAAATAAGTTTTATTTTTTTCCAACGTATGTACAGGGTTATCAAACCAAGACTAGAAAAGGCGATTTTTTGACTTTTCCTGTACTTTTATAAAAAAAACTGAAATAGCCATCTTAAGTCATTTTCTCCCGCGAATTCGAATATCTTCAGCAAAAAACAATTGAACATCAAACAAAAGTACTAGGGGTCACTTTGATATTTTTTTAAATGGAACACCCTGTATATTATTACATTTTAAAATTCCACATAAAATTATAATTATTTTTTATTAAATGCACTATTAGTCTATACTTCATAGTTTCCGAGATATTGACTCTCGAAAAGTGACATTTTTGAACTTTGACAGCTTTCTAACAGTACGTCTTAGAGCAAAACGGCTTACATATCCCTATCTTCAATTTTTATTATCTTCCCAAAAAATCAACTTCCGGTTAAACCGGATGTAACTTGAAAGAAGGAAATATAGTTGTTCCGGTTTAACTGGAAGTTGATTTTTTTGGGAAGATAATAAAAATTGAAGATAGGGACATGTAAGCCGTTTTGCTCTAAGACGTACTGTTAGAAAGTTATAAGCTGTCAAAGTTCAAAAATGTCACTTTTCGAGAGTCAATATCTCGGAAACTATGAAGTATAGACTAATAGTGCATTTAATAAAAAATAATTATAATTTTATGTGAAATTTAAAAATATAAAAATATATAGGGTGTTCCATTTAAAAAAATATCAAAGTGACCCCTAGTACTTTTGTTTGATGTTCAATTGTTTTTTGCTGAAGATATTCGAATTCGCGGGAGAAAATGACTTAAGATGGCTATTTCAGTTTTTTTATAAAAGTACAGGCAAAGTCAAAAAATCGCCTTGTCTAGTCTTGGTTGGATAACCCTGTACAAGGTGTCCCAAATTGGCACTTTTGTGGGGTATCTCGATTGCTATTGACTATTGGAGATAGAGCCCTGGGATGTTTGCATATGCTACTTTCTCGTAAAACGAAATATGCAGTTATCAAAAATTTAACAGTTGTCATAGTTTTTAATCTACAGGGCGATTTTGAAAATTTTAATTTTCGAGGTGCTGCCATAGCGCCGTTGCTATTTAAGATAAAAAAAGTAGGTGAAAACTGGTTTGATAGATACTTTTTTAAGTCCAGTGGCGTACTAAAATTTTTTTTTGCAATTCAGCCGAAGGAAGGGGGGCTAGCGTTAATCTGCCCCCCCCCCCCCATTATAACAGCATTTTACAGCTGTGCTGTGGGTGTGGCTAGGTGCCCTTTCTGCTAGCTTTTTGGCAATAAAATATGACGGGAGGGGGGGGGGGGGGGAGGCTAGCGTTAACCTGGCACCCCCCGAATATAACAGCATTTTACAGCTATGCTGTAGGTGTGCTAGCCCGAAAAATTGGTGTGCTAGGTGCCCTTTATTTGTGCTAGCGTTTTGCCAAAAAAATTTTAACCGGGGTGGGCCAGCTGAATGGGGCACAGTAATTCCCAGGCCAATGTTTCTTAGAAGCCCTTATCTTTTGATGAGTATACTTTTATCATAAATATTAATATAAGAAATAATAATAATTTCTTGATTTGAGCTTGTTCGAATCAGAACAAAAATAAAATTGTTTAAAAAAAAGTGTTTTCTGTCTTTTAAAAATAACGTGGATATCTAATAATACGTCAGTAACAATGGATTAGAAAATTATCTGATATAATAAAACAGTGTTATAATAAAAAAACCCACTAGTCTTTTATTGCTCGGAGCAGTCAAATTAATTTTTTTAGAAAAAAATATAGTATAACTACAGGGTGGTTCATAAAAATCCTTAGCGTATCAACTTTAATGTATTGAAAGGATAGAAGAGTATTGGACTTGCATTGTCTTTAATTGTTTTAAATCACAACGTTTCAACTGGTAGGCATTTCCAGTCGTCTTCAGGTGAATACTAAATAAGACAGGTAACTACAGTTTAATTTATAATAGCTTGATGCAGTGAAGCATGACTGAGATGGTTGCTGAAACGCCCCAGCCCCGGGACCATTTTTCGCGTAACAATTTCCACAAAATTTCTTGAGGGTAAAATAAAAAAATTGTGTGTGCTTAAGACCACACGACAGAAGTGAAAACTTCAACAAGGTGAAATTAATAATACAATTGTAATTTTACTGCATACGAAAAAAGATATTTCCTAAAATTGAACAACCCTTGAAAAAAATGCCAGAACATACCTGAGACGCAACAAGTGTCTATCTTGTGATCTTAAACACACAAACAACGCACACTGTTTCCACGTCGATACTGAATGTGACTGATGCGGCATGCTCTTTCATATAACGTTCATTCGGGTCAGTTCTATAGAAGTCGAATTCGAGCGTAACACAGCCGAGCGTAACGCGTGACGGCTCAGGTAACGCGTGACGGCTCACTTTAATTCAGTGCCCACAAAAGTGCTAAACGCGCCTAAAGAAGTTTTCACTTCAATAACTAATGTTTTTAGGATCAGTATTATGTGCAGTATTTTAAAAAAACTTTAAAGCCACAAAAAGTGTACAATTTTACCCCTTTTATCAGCAAGACCGTGAGAACAGGCCAAACTGTTTCGCTTTAGTAAAACACATTGCCACGCGACGCGTTACCACTCGCGAAGGTGAGCATATAAAAGCGGTCGAAGCGACGTGACGCGTGACGCTCAAAAGGAGACTAGGTATGTCGGCAATCTATTCTTTATTCAAATTATTCTTTAATCCAATTATTGGATTTTATTATTCTACCCACTACCCGTGGGTGTTCCTAGATCTCCTATCGGACGCCTTCCCACGTGTGGATTGGGGTACGCTCTCCAGATATGAAGGGTACCGGGGAAATAAAATACCCGGGGTGAACAAAAACTAGCACAACGGCGCCAAGTTTGGCATAAAGGAAGGCAACGGGATACCACCTTTATTATTTTTCCCAAGACAATAACATGAGTACATTTAATTCAAAATTTTCCGGAGGTATAAATAATTCCCCAATCGGATCTCCGGGGGGGACGGCTTTAAATGTATCAAGTCTAAGGGCAAACCTAAGAAAACCATTAAAGATCGAAACATGGAACACACGTAGCTTGTTTGAGCTGGAAATCTGAACAATCTTGCACGAAAAATTATCAGACTCAAACTAGATATCCTGGGTGTGGCTGAAACCTGGTGGCCTGGTGCGGGAAAATGCAGTGTGGAGAATGGAGCATTTTTCTACTCCGATAACGAAGATCCAAACCATAGGAAAGGTGTAGGAATCGTAATAACTAAAGAATTATTAAAATCTGTGGTGGACTTTGTTCCATACTCAGATCGTACTGCTTTATTGAAGCTTAGAGCCAAACCAACCGATCTTAATATAATACAAGTATACGCACCAACTGCGGATTCGCCATGTCAGGACGTAGAACAATTTTATGACGAAGTAAAAGAACTGCTTAAACTGACTAAAAAACATGATGTCAACATAATTATGGGAGACTTCAATGCTAAGATAGGAAAGGGTAGATTTGAGGAAATAGTGGGACCTTGTTGTCTTGGAACGAGAAATGAAAGAGGTGACCGACTTTTGTAGTTTTGCCAAGAAGAGAATATGAAAATTACAAACACATGGTTTCAACTTCATCCTCGCCGCCTTTATACTTGGATGTCCCCAGCGGACGGACCGCATAACATAATACGAAATCAAATAGATTTTATCCTTGTCAACCAAAGATTCAGCTCAACCGTCAAGAGAGCTAGCACATATCCTGGGGCAGATGTACCTTCTGACCATGTACTATTGGTGGCCGTTATAAAAATCGCACTGACAATCGAGAGAAGGCCCAATACACAACGACGTTTAGCCTTAGAAAAAATTAAGGATTCCATAATAAAAGGCGAAATGAGTAATGAGATAAATACACAAATTTAAGAAATAACATCAAATATTGAAGAAGATTTAACGACATCATTGGCAAAGATAACGGATATTGTAACAACCTCTATGCAAAACAGATTGGGCTATAAAACTAACACCAAGAAACAAAAATGGATGACGGATGAGATCTTGTTGCTAATGGATGAACGTCGAAAATACAAGAACGTGACAGATGGTAGTAATTACAAAAACATTCAGAGACTTATAAGATCAAACATAGGAACGGCAAAGAACGAATGGCTTAAACGTGAATGTATTGAAATAGAACACCTTCAAAATCAGCATGACGACCTAAACCTACACAAAAAGCTGAAGGAGACTGCTGGCATATATAAAAAAAAAAGATCAACGGTAACAGCCAATGAGAACAACCAGATAGTTCTTGATAGCAAAGAAAAAAACCATGTTTAGGAAAGATAAATAGAAAAACTTTTTAACGACGACAGACCCTCAATTGAAATTAACAACCATCTAACTGGACCATCAATCACTAAAGATTAGATAGAAAAGGCTATCCGTAACTCGAAGAGTAACAAAGCGGTTGGCCCAGACGAAATCCCTTTAGAAATACTAAAACTTCTGGATGAGAGAGGCATAACAGCACTTCATTAAGTGTTCAACATTTTATATCATAGGTACTGGTCACTATCCCGAACAGTGGTTATGCTCTACGTTTATCCCATTGCCTAAGAAGGCCAATGAAAGAAAATGCGAGGATCATAGACTCATTAGTCTGATGAGTCATACATTAAAAATATTCCTTTAAATAATACACCAAAGAATATACAAAAAGTGCAAAAGAGACATAAGCGACTCACGATTTGGGTTTAGACAGGGGTTAGGCACAGGAGAAGCGATAGTTGCAACACAAGTGCTTGCTCAGAATTTCTATGATCAGAGAAAGGATATGTGCCTGTGTTTCATAGATCACGAAAAAGCATTCGATCGAGTACAACACCACAAATTAATGTAGCTCCTTAAAAAGCTTGATATAGACCAGAAAGACATCCGATGTATCGAGAACTTATATTGGCACCAAATCGCACAAATAAAATTAGACAATAACATGTCCAACGCCATACGGATTAGGAGAGCGGTGCGGCAGGGATGTGTGCTGTCTCCGCTCTTATTTAATTTGCACTCAGAAGCAGTTTTTCAAAAAGGTTTGGAAGACGTGGAAATGGGAATAAAGGTTAATGGAACATGGATTAACAATATCCGTTATGCTGATGGTGCGGTCTCAATATGGTAGGTGAAAAGAGTAAATCGATGGGCTTAAATATCAATACCAAAAAGACGAAAGTCATGATTATTTCCAGAAACCTGAATACATTTCAAAACTCCAGCATGACTTTTAACGGAATGCCCATAGAAAGAGTGGAGAAGTTCATGTACCTCGGCACCTGGCTCTTCGAAGCGAAGACTGGACATCGGACAACGAAGTAAAATGTCGCATCGAACAAGCTCGACCGGCATTCTTAAGGTTTCGAAGGGTACTTACCTGCTCAGAATTTTACCTTGACTTGAGGCTGAGGTTTATAAAGTGCTACGTTTGGTCAGTGCTTCTTTATGGCATGGAAGGTTGGAGACTGAAAGCGAATACCATTAACAAATTAGAATCTTTCGAGATGTGGCTATATCGCAGAACCCTTAAAATATCTTGGACGGCTGAATTGACAAATCAGGAAGTTCTCAAACGTGTCAACAAAGAACGTGAACTGTTTGAGGCAATAAAGAAGAAGAAAACGGCATACCTGGGTCATATCATGCGAAGCAAAAGATACCAATTCTTGCAGCTGATGATTGAGGGCAAGATTGGGGGCACGCGAGGAATCGGAAAGAAGAAGATGTCTTGGCTGCGAAACATCAGGCAATTGACAGGAATAAATGATGTTCAGTCACTGATACACACCGCGAGAAATAGAGAAGCGATGGAAAATGTTATCGCGAACATCCATTAGTGGATACGCACCAGAAGAAGAAAAGAATTATTCTACTTGTCGAGATGACTCTCTGCGCCCGATCGATCCCAAGGTTAGTTCCCTAGAAGTCGATTAATGGTGTGCTAGAAATACTTGATGACGAAATTAAATCCAAACGCTAAATGGGTGTATGGATAACAATTAGTTGGATAAAACTGCAAATTGACCCGACGAAATCAGCGCCGAGTATTTTTGGTTTGTTGGCTTTATCTTCGTCAGGTGACTTCTTAACGTGTCTCTCTAGCTGAATACTATATTGATGTTGTATCGTTGTCGTAGTATTCTTATTATCTCAGATAATCTCTTAGATATAATAAATATCTAGAAATCTTTGTTGAATAGATGTAAGATGTAATCTTATAAGAATATCGTCGACCAATTAAACGCATTACTGCACCCATCTCAGTCATGCTTTAGTGCATCTAGCTAGCATAAATAACGTGGTAATAATTACGTGGGTTATTGGTTACTTATCTTTGGAGATCAATTTGCCATGGGCTGTAGTTCCTTTGCTTATTTAGTATTCACGTGAAGATGACTGGAGGTACGTCAATCAAATCAAATCAAATCATTTATTTTCCCAGAGACAATTTACAATTGTAGGAAAATAGTCAGGAAACATTTTCAATTTTAAAACTAGAAACTTAAGTAAGTATTTAAAAATGAACAACAACAAACAAAACATTTCAATACGCAATATAAATAAAACATGTACAAGCGTTAAGACAAGACAGACAATTGAAAAACTCATCCAAGCTGAAGAAGAAACATTCAGATATTAAAAATGATTTTAATGACTTTTTAACACATTGTATACTGTTACAATCCTTAACTTTTTCGGGCAATACATTGTAGACTCTAATACCCAGACATTTAGGAGAGTTATAGGCTACTAATCCTCTAGAGTGCGGAGCACGAAAACTACTTTTGTGCCTTGTTTTAAAACCGTGCTCATCCCTGTTTTGTACAAATTCACCTTTATTTCAAACGACAAACACTGCTAATTCCAATATGTATAGGTATAGGCTAGGAAGAGGAAATATATTAAAATTTTTAAAGATCTCTCCACAACCATACCGATTAGAAACACCTGCTATACATCTTAAGATTTTTTTGGTTTTGCAAAAATATTTTTAAATTGGGTCGAAGTACCCCAGAAAGTTAGACCATATCTTAAGTACGATTCTACAATCTACATATGCGTAGTACAACATAATTAAGTGTTCTTTATCTAACATATATCTTAAATTTATAAACAGATAAGAAGATGAATTGAGTTTAGACATAACATGTTTACAATGTACCTTCCATGTCAAACATTCGTCCAGATGAATACCAATAAACTTAGTGCTCTGAACTTGGCACAAGGAGTTATCATCAATAAATAAATTAATACTATCATCCGTTTTTTGTCTATTATGAAATCTAACAAACTGGGTCTTGTCTACATTTAGTAACATCGAATTCTCCCCAAACCGGTCACAAAGTTCAGACAGAAAACCATTTGACATCTGCTCCAAGATACTTGAAAACCTGTTTGAAACCAGGAATGACATATCATCGGCAAAAGCCGTACGATGAGCACCCTGTCCCACAAGATCAATGGCATTTAAGTATAATAAAAACAACACAGAGCCTAGAACGAACTTAATAGTTGAAAAGTTGTGATTTAAAATAAGCAACGATAACGCAAGTCCAAAACTCTTCTATCATTTAACAAACATTATTGTCTCCAACCTTTAAACAGAAACTTTATTTTTTTTAATGAAAATATTTATTTTTACCGTCTATACAATCAATTTTAGATGTTCTTCATAAAGCATACCCTAAACCTATTTTCTACCATTCATGAGATATTAGCACCTTAAGGCTGGTATGCACCAATGATATATTTCTTGACTTAGCAACGGTTTGAATTATTAAAGTCACAATCTTTAAGGAGACCTTCACAATTATAATTTACTATTTAAGTTTCAGACGTCAAAAAATGTCAGTGAATATTAATTAACATTACTTACTTTGTCGGACTTCCCTTGTCTTTATTTTGTTACTCAACACAACGTTCGGTAAGTTATCTTTAACCATTTTTAAGTGTAAACTAAATTATAATTCTAGGGCTACTGTCTTAAATACTATCCATTACGAGCCATGAAGTAATGAAACACGTAGGTTTCTTATTGTTATGGAAATCGGCACCTAAACGGGGTATAAAAGTTCGCTAAAGTTTATAGTGGAAAACATATTTTTTGACGGACTTTATTGACGTATGTATTTTAATAAATTATACCCCAAAAGTGTTTATAAACGCAAAGTCCATAGAAAGGTTATGAGAACGTTATTAGCGATCCGTAATGATATATTTTTTAATATCTAAATGTGTTGTATTATTTTCACGAACAAAGCTAGGCAGTTGTTGGCACTCCGCCAGTTATTGGTACCAATGCAAATTTTTAATCAAATTATAAGCTTTCGATACAAATTATGAGCTTTTTGAGATGTTTTTTCAATTCGGCAACATCTTTACCACCTACGTCATCTGTCACTATTATTTGGCACTCTTCACTGAATGTAAAATGGTCAGGGTGTTTTAAATCAAGGTAAGTTCATCTAATTTTTATTTGGCATACGAATGCTATTTTCGTATGTTTTAATTTTTTATGACTTTGTACTATCATGCTACATTTAAATTTCACCTTATAAGGACTCATTTTCATTAAAAATGAAATTTTTTTTGGGTGCCAATATAACTGTATGTTTAATATGTTATATTATATATTTAATTTCAGTTATTTACACCTAGGGACCAATAACCATATTTTACTATTTATTAATTTTTGATCACTTTTAAAGTGAGTAATTTGAGATTCTTGATAAAATCGTTACTTTATATTGTATACAAAAAATTATAACAAAATACTATATATTATGCAGTTGTTGGCACTATGCCAATAACTGAAAAATAAATGACAAATTAATAAATTATTATCATATTATTATGTATTTTCCTTAAATCAAGTTTTTTCAGCTTTAAAAAAACGGTCTTTACGTAAAAAAACATTAGTTCATGAGAAGTACATTAAAAAACAGAGTAAAAAAAACTAAAACAACACAATGAAGAAGAAAAAATGCAAGAAAAATAAGTAAAGTAGATAAAGAATAATTTTTGTTCCCATTGAGCCACTTACTATAAATGAGAAAATATTAATAGAAGAGGTATGTGAAAAATTTAAAGAGAAAGAAAGCAGACATACTATTACAAAAAGATAAAAATATATTATGAAAAGATATGAATGAAACCAAAATGAAAGATCATACATCAGATATGAAAAAATATGATAAACAAAATAAGAAACGTTACATGAAAGCAAATGAAAATAATAAAGAAAATAGGAAGGAAAGTATGAAAGAAATATGGAACTTAATAAAAATTGAAAAGATAAATGAACGAGGTTCATTGGAAAACTTTTTAGATTACCCAGGTACACCACGAGGAAAGAACGAGTGAGTATCATTCGTTTTAACTGCTGAAGAATGATAAAATGTACAAATACTAAAATACTTCAAAAAGAAAAACTTGAAAAACAGAAGGAAGAAAGGAAGTAAAAGCAAATGAAAAAACTTGAATTAAGATATAATCGACGAAAAAAAAACTTAAGAGCAAAGAGGAAATCAAGAGGCAAAATATTAAGAAGAAACCAAAATAAGTTTAAAATGTGGCCTTTAGTTCCAATAAACAGGAAAGGTTTTAAAAAGTCCTAAAAGAATGAAAATCGAAATTAACGACAAAGAATCAAATATAAATACCGATCCGAACTTGTTTGCGGATTTTAAAACCTCAGAAAGAATAATTATTAAAGTCCTGAGCATGCTTTAAAGTTAAACTTTGACTTTAAACCTGTAAATTTAAATTAATTTTTACCTTTAGTATTTAAAAGCAATGAGAGGGCTTGAAAAGGATAATGCTTTATTTGCACCTTTAATTTGACTGAATCCAAAATAGGAATAAAATGAGCAACTTGCTTCAGGGTATTTCATCCAGAATGTATTCATAGCCACAATCCCATGCTTTCATTGCTCACTTCTACATATTATGTAATGCATGTAACGTGGCTGCTAATAATGACAGTCATTAGTATTTATTTCCTTTCACTATTTATTTTATACTATTTTTGCTAAGAACCATATTATTTGTTTATTTTACTTTATATTTTGTATTTTCGAACAATTTAACTTGCTAGAGAGAATTTAGTTATTACTATTTAGTTGATTTGGTAGGATTTTTTTATTTATGTGCTAATAACTGTGTTTGTCAGTGCCAATCACATTCATCAATGTGCCAATTACTGTATTTTACGGCATATTTATGAAAATGTAAAAAATAATAGTTTAAAATTGGTATAAAGTCACTGAGAATGAATTTTTTCTACGGATGCTATGAAATGTTCCACTCCTCTCATCGCTTCCATACGTTCAAAACCGAGTATTTCTCACGCAGTGAGAAATATCCGCCATTAGAGTGAGAAATAATTTCTCACTTGTTTTTATGATAAGCCAAGTTAGCCATAACGACGCAACGCCGACGATTAGCGCGCAATATCTACTTAGGCCATGAAACCATTTGCCGGCGTTTTCATAACAAAACAACCGAAACACTGAACAATTATTTCTGTCACCTTGCCAAACGAGAATAGTTTTATTGTTGTTTTTTATACTAAAACAGTTCAGATTTGTTAGATATTGATTATAATGGAATACGAAGATTTAGAGTTTGAAAATACACCTCCTCATATTGTTCAAAAAGCATCCGATGTTTGTAATAATTGGCTACCAAGCACATCAAGACAAAAATATGAAATCGCTTACAGTAATGGACTGGAGAATGCAAGCCAAGGTGAATTCTTTTTCTGAAGATGTTAGTTTATTTTGAAGAGTTATCAAGAAAATTAAAACCATCAACATTATGGTCCCAGTACTCAATGCTGAGGAGTACCATAATTATTAAGAACTTTGTTGATATATCAAAATACGCAAAACTACGCGCATTTTTGAAACGAAAATCAGAAAAATATCATCCAAAACAATCAAAAACCTTAACTCATGAAGAAACTCAACAATTTCTAAAAGATGCACCTGATGAAAAGTATTTGCTGATAAAGGTATGTTTAAAATATATATATCTTATGGAAGATTGCATTTTTGGTTTTAATTTCAGCTGCTTTAACTATTGGCCTTACAGGGGCATGCCGATACTAAGAACAAAGTGCCTAGAAATTTTACAGTCACATGAGTATTTTACCAAATTTACAAAAAATATGCAGAGCTTCGACCATGCACGGACGAGACCCATTTTTTTTTTAAATTACCAAAATGGTAAATGCACAAAACAGCCCGTGGGAATAAATAAATTTGGCACCATGACGAAAGATATAGCGAAATTTTTGCAATTACCGAATCCGGAATTATATACAAGCCACTGTTTCCGAAGGTCATCTGCGACTATTTTAGTTAATGCAGGAGCAGATATTTTAACTCTAAAACGCCATGGGGGTTGGAAATCCAGCAATGTTGCTGAATCCTATATCGATAACTCTATAGCTAACAAAATGAAAATATCAAAAAGTATAGTAGAATCGATTCAGCCTCCAGCGCCACTAGAACCTGAATACAACAATGCTGTGGAAGCTCAGTACGTTTCCCCTTCAACTTCGACCTCGGCTAATATTTCAATTACCGAAAATGTGTTGAAGCGAAACGATCTACCAGGAATTACTTTCCAAAATTGTACAAATATAACTGTTAATTACAATTTTAAGTAAAATATAAAAATGAATTATTGTAATATGAATTATGTATTTTAATTCTGAACCTCGTTTTGAACACATAAAAACAACGCATCCGTAGAAAAAGTACAGTGTACGACACGTGAGAAAATCACATAATTTCTCCCTCACTTGATTTGCAGCACTCGCCTTCGGCTCGTGCCCACAAACTTCTGCGCTCGGGAGAAATATGTAATTTTTCTCACTTCTTGTACAATATACTATTTTTAATAAACCTTTATATGTTTTGGTAAAAAATACTATCCTCACACGATTATCTATTTTTCTTACATGTGTATAAATATACAAGCTCTTAAAGTGTCAATAACTGTAGGTACCTTTTACCCTATGTATGGTACCAGCTGATTTGTTTCGGAAACGAATTTATAACAACCGAATTGCGGGAGCGAAGCTGCGGGTACCAGCTAGTGTTATTATAAACATAATGTAATTTTAGCAAATGTGGAAGCATATAATATTAGCGTTGATTGTAAGTTTACACTAATTTTTTTGTGTAAAGAATATTTGAAGGGTGTTCGGTACAAACAGGCTAAGTGCCAAAATTAAAGAACATGTAGAGATATTAAAGAAAAACGATATTTGAGTGGTTATTTCCAAAAAGGTAAAAGATATATTATTATAAGTCTTGATTTTCCTATTTGTTAAAACATATTATAGTAATGTAAGCTTAGCCTTGTTTCGAAAGTTAATGCAAAAAATGTGTATTATAAAAAAATAAGAAAAAGTAATAAAATAAGGCACGTGATTTATAGCTTCCCCGACTTTGCCAAATTGATTGCACTACTATACGCGGTAAGCGGCACTTGAAATTTTTTGAGGACACGCCCGATGGCACTTACATATTTTTATGCAAAAAGATGAAAAAAAAATGGCACTTAGCCTGTTTGTACCGAACACCCTTCATTTACTAAAGTAGGTATGTCCAGACGTCCCGATTTAGGCGGGAATGTCCCGATTTTAATCGATATGGCTCGATTTGTCCCGCTTTCCGATTGCACATCAGAAAATCCGATTTTTCCGATGTACACGTCGAAAATTCCGATTTTTAAGGAGATTTGCATGTTGAAAATCCCGAATTTTAAATAATTTTAAGAAGTGCCAATTTAACTTCAATTAACAAATTTATATTATATTTTATATTGAAAGAAAAAAATTACACGTTCTTTGAACTTTTCTTTGCACGGCTTTTTTTTTGGATGTTTTGTCCTTGCAATAATTACAATTTTTTTGACTTAAATTCTTAACGTTAAAACATGATCCCTTAACGTGCCACAAATTCCCGTGTCCCGCAGTGGGATATATAGGGGGGGTGGGGGGGTTATATTTACAATGAAACGTAAAATTAAATTATTATTCATCATACATTCATTTGCAAAATATCTGCTAACCTTTGAAAAAATTATATTTTAAATAAAAATGTTTCTACGTTTTTTTTTGGGTTGGGCTATCGATCAAAATGTAGAATTGGTAGGTTTTAATAGTCCAAAAAGGGGCGTGGCACCTAAAAAAAGATTTTCCTTCGGCGCTTTTTTTTTAAGAAAGGTAATTGCCCCGCTTTTCAATTTGAAAAATCTGGCAACCCTGCCTCCAAAGAGGAGTCAACATACCTCACTTACTCTCGGCATAGATTTAAAGTAAATCATAGCAACTAATAAACTATAAGAATGGTTATTATTTATGTCAAAACTAGAAATTACAATATTTTATTATAATAATTATTGTAATATTATTGAAAGTACTTGTTTTTAAATTTATTCAGGTCCCTACCCTAAATAATTTTCACAATTTAGATAATTAGAATAATATGAGGTGTAACAACTAGCCTGTATAAAACAGTATTAAATCCCGTGAGTGTTGTTGCCCTCGCCTGCGCCAGCAAACTCCACTCGCGGGATTTAACTCGTCACTTTTTAGTCCATTATTACTAGTTAAATAATAATAATAATTAATTACTGGTTACTCACTCGGGTTTACCAAAAACAAGATCACTGTGAAAACAATGATAAAAAGTAGTCGGATAGGCCCGGGTAGCATTGTATTTGTTTTAAGTGTGCCGTGGGTACTAGAACTGAGCCTCCGCTACTAACTGAATGTTTCAGCGTTTTCGAGTGTCTGTGTGTGTGACCAGTGACCACTAATGCCACTACATGTAATTTTTTAATAAATTAATAAATTAAATAAGTATCTTCATATTATTAGGTTTATTTTATTTAAGTCGTTAAACTGCTAGCGTTTATGTATGACTACCACTGCCATAAATTTACCAGTTATTATTATTTGTTCAGTAATGAAATGAATTATTATCTTATTACCGAGAAGAGCCGCTACCGAGAACCACCGCAACAAAATAAACCCCTTTTTTAAGGCAGAACTTTTTTCATTGACCGTGAATCATTATTTTGTTTACCTGAATATCGGATATGATCACAGTTAGAATGATTCTGATTTTTTATTCGCCTATCGTAATGCAGCAATCAGTGCAGTTGAAAGAAATTTGTAAAGTACCTATACGCCAACTTTTTGTAGGTACTTAATATTATATTGAAAATCATGCGCGCAATCAAACAAGAGTATAGGAATAGTTAATACTTTAAAAAAAATGACCCAAGAATAGCGGCTAATGAAAAATCCGTACCTACAATATTTCAAATAAAATAATTAAGAATAAGTTATATCTTTTAAAACGAATAATATTAAATTTTGGAATTTTTGTGAAAACAAGTGCAATTTATCTTAATCATAAATTTGCTTGTCCGGAGAAGCGGCGCCCACTCCTAATGTTTGACGTAAAACGACATCGATGACCTTGGGTTTGCTACTAGTATTATAGTTCTCTTGTTTCATGAATTTTAGCTTACTTGATCCGTGCCAAAAGTAGAATACTTATTCTCCATAATAAGCCATAAAACAGATCCCTTCCAATATGGCTTCATTAAAGACAGCTCAACTTTAAGTGCAATAATTATTGATTTAATTGATAATGTATCAACGGAATTAGATAACCACAAAATAGTAATTGCAGTTTTTTGTCGACCTGAGAAAAGCCTTCGATGTGGTAAGTTCAGATGCACTACTAGCTAAATTAAGGTACATATATGGGGTTTCGAGGACCAATGATCAATCTCTTGAGAACTTTTTTAACAAATAGAAAACAATATTATATAAAATTAGATATCTACTATAAGTAGTGAAATTGAAATTAGTGAGTGTGGTGTACCCCAGGGCTTCGTCATCGGGCCTCTTCTTTACTCGCTATATGTTTAAAGCTTAAGAATTGCTGGACTCGTAGCCCAGTACTACACTTTCGCGGACGACACTGTATTACTATATAGCGCAGAAATAATAGAAAATTTAGAGTACCTATAAGGTTAATACTGATCTAAAACTGTATAGGTTACCTAATAAATTAAGAATTAACATTGACAAAACGAAGTAGGTACATACTTTTTGAACAAAAGAATAAAATAACTAGAAATCCCAACATAGTAATAGATAATAAAGAAATCGAACAGGTAAAAAAATTAAAAATCTAGGAGTAATTATACGAGTAGATCATAATCTTAACTGGAAGGAGCATGTTATTTATTTAAGTAATAAAATATCGGCTATGATTAGTGCATTATTTAGAATACGAGATTATAGTAACAGAAAAACTAAAATGACTGTTAATGGTGCATTTTGCCTCTCGCATTTCAGGTAGGTACTTAATTCCTGTGTGTGGTACATGTGGTGTGACAGTTTTTAGTAGAGTAAGTTCGGGTACCTAATATGGCCTATGCGGCTTATATGGCACACCAACATATATCTGATACGAATCCTCTCTGTGCCTCCAATATTCCTTTAGTTTGTTCCTATATCTTCTCTAGCTACCTCAGTCACCATGTTACCGCGCATGGAGTACGGATGTGTTCGTGAGAAGCAAACATCAATTTTAACGGTTTCTGATCTAATTTCTAGATAAGTTTTTATTTTTATATTAATTTTCTACAATTACAAATTTAAATTTTACCGTTACAACTTATATATTGTTAGATACATCTTTGGCCATACGGTTTAGCCTGTTGTAACGTCTTCTTTTGTCGTTACAAGTATAAAGACTATTTTAAAAACAAAAGAATAATAATGATTATTTACATCGACCAATGTATTAATTTTCTATTATATCTGTTATCATCTAAAGTCCTAAAATAAATAAAATATAATTAGTGCGGACCTACTATTATTTAATTTTTAAATTTGACTCACCAACAAAGAAAAATTAATCCAAAATAGCAGGAAAACGTTGACGTCTGCAGTATTCTATTATTTTGTTATTATTTTTGAAACATTAGCACTTAACACATCGCGTTTAAGTTATTTTATTTACCTAAACCATCGATTAAACTTAGTTTCTTATATAATTTTAGCTCACTAACACTAAAGGTAACTTGAAAAATAAATAAAATTTACCGAAACTATTAAAAATTGTTGTTGCAACTAGCCATTTTAAAATTAAATGTCAGATGTACCTGCGAAAAGGTGCGCTATAAAAATGCACGCACAAAAGGGTCACTGATAAGGATACCTGTTGCCAAAATTACTTTGTTATCTGCAGGAACCAATTTGGTTCAGGATCATTAGATACTAAATATTTTATTACTTAAATATTTATGTTACAATTTATAAAATTAATGAATGCTATTCTACCATCCCAATGATATTTTATGAATTTTGGTTGTATGAATGGCAAAGGTGGATAGTTCTGAATACCTAAGTGGAGAAAATTATTTATGACGTCACTGAAATAATTGTATTTGCAATTATTTGTGATATTTGGCAATTGCGTTCTTAAAATTTTGGTTTGTTAGGTTTCTCAGCCTGTACATGGTATTAAGGACTTTTGGTATTACGCTATATAACGATTTATTGTAATTGGATTTTATCTAATTTACATTTAATTAAGCCAATAATGGTGATGACGTATCTGATATTGTTTATTAAAAGAGCCGCTACTCAACTTGAGTGAAAACTGAATTTACGAGGAGTTTTGCCTCTAAAATGGTCAAACAGGCTAGTTAGTGTAAATGACGTTAACGGTACGGTGTTCTTCAAAACTACGTTTTTCTGAAAGTCTTGTATATATCTCAACTGAGGAGAACCTACCCAATTTGCAGGAACCGTGTCCTTTTTCTGTTTTAAATAAGCGAGTTGAGCTGAAGCTACGACCTGTAACGATTTTCATCGGCCGCCATTGCGGGATTTAGAGTCATAGTTTCTTAGTGTTTTCTTAAGTTCCGTTCTGATTATGGATTGAGTATTTGAGTAATTAAGCTTAAATTATCGTACAAGAAAACACTATCCTTCAAGGGGATTTAAAACTCATCTCGACAGTCAGTCGCCATTTTGATCCAAGGCGTCACTCCATGGTGGAGCAAGAATTATTCACAGGTATATCCCTAATTCGTACTTTTATGCTATAAAGTGTATTTAGACATATGTTTAAGGGTAGATTTCACGAAACTTATTCGTTTTCTTTCTTATTTTAAGGGTTATTTTGGTATTGATTTTGAAGCACTGAAAGAGCATCATTTTTCTTCCTTTTTTCTTGGAGATGTGCCGTTATGTATGAGAGTGAGCGAGCGTAGGACCCTCAACTAATCTAAGGAGGTTTGAACTAAAATTATTAAGTAAGTTCCTTCCATTTTACTTATTGGATTATTATTTCTTTTAGGGTTTTTTATTACGAGGGTTTCTTATTTCCTTCTACCTTCTTTTCTTCCGTTTTGATGACGTTTGAATGACGTAGAATTTACCTATTTTCCGGACAGATTTACAAAATTAACAGCGACCGTATACAGAAAATTTACTTTTGACTTTGTAATTTGAGGGTACTTTTATTGTTAAATAATACTACCGTGATGGATAGTAATTAATTTGATAATTAACAATACTTAAATAATTAATGAGACAATTAGGTTTTCCATATTAATAATATTTGTGTAAAATAGCCTAGCGTGAAAGCGACGCGGAAAAGTACGGTAGAATTGGATAGTTATTTCTACAATACTAAACCCCTAACTCTACGCTTACGTAAGCTGCGGCTGTGGTATAATACGTTCTAACTTGCGTTAATATTTTTGGGTATATTTTAAATTTTTAGGTGCTTTCACAGGCGCGCTATCTTTTTAAATAACATATTATTTTGGTTTTGTAAATATATAGTTTTATAATAATAATAATAATAATAATAATAATAATAATAATAATAATAATAATAATAATAATAATAATAATAATAATAATAATAATAATAATAATAATAATATATATTTCTAAAGACATTTTTTACAATGTATAGAATTCGTCATGTACCTAATTTAAATTTTAAATTTGTGAGTTACTGTACAATACACCCAACAAAAAAGAAAAAAACAAACAAACAAAAAACAAACAAAAATAAGTAGCAGTACAAACAAAAGTCAACCATTTAAAAAAAACTATTAAAAAAACTATAATTAAAAAAACTCATCCAAACTATAAATAGACTTATTGACTAAAAATTTCTTTAGGTCCTTCTTAAAACACACTATATTATTGGAGTTTTTTAAATCCGGAGGCAAAGTGTTAAATAATTTAGGCCCCAGAACGCTTGGAGAGTCCCTGGTAATGTTGAGATTACAATGTGGTATACAAAAGTTTGACTTATATCTCGTGTCAAAAGTATGAACCATAAAATGTTTCTTAAACTTAGCTTTGTTTAAAAATACGTAAACGCACATTTCAAAAATAAAAACCGATGTAACAGTTAATATATTATATGCCCTAAACAGGTCTCTACAGGAATATGTAGAAGGAACATTACTAATTATTCTTAAAATTTTCTTTTGACACAAAAGAATATCGGAAACCATAGGTGACCTACCCCAGAAACAGACACCATAGGAAATCCTGCTACCCACCTGCGCATGATAAAGTGTCAAGAGCTGCTGAGTAGTTAATACAGGGTGTAGCATTTTAAGCTGGTAAGAAATGGAGTTTAGCTTGGCGCACAAAGATCGGCAGTGCTGTTTCCACGAAAGAAATCTGTCGATATTAATTCCCAAAAAATTGGCGTTTTCGGTAAATAAGATTGGACCACCGTTGATATTTAAAATTGGAGGTGTTTGCATAGGTCTTTGGCGCGACTGAAAAAGAAGTGCCTGAGTTTTATCGGCATTTACATAAAGATCATTACTATCGAATCATTCGTGCAGGGCTTGTAAGTTATCGTCACACTTTTCCCGCAAAACATCCAAGGATTTATCCGAGACAACCATGGATGTATCATTCGCATATATAGTCAAATCAATACCCGGGTCGACGTTAACCAGGTCATTGACATACAATATAAATAGTATTGGACCCAAAATAGATCCTTGCGGTATGCCCATATCCACATTACATGTATCCGACTCAAACCTGCTAGATCTACCGTCGATCCTTTGCTCAATACTGACATACTGCCTACGATCCCCCAAAAATGACTCTATCCAGTTCAAGGCGGCACCCCTAACGCCGTACTTACTGAGTTTGTCACATAGTCTTCTGTGATTGACGCAGTCGAACGCCCTGCTCAGATCGAGAAAGATACCCACTGGACACTCTCCCACGTCAATCCTATTCAGTATCCTTTCATAAAAGGAGTGTATTGCCGAATTAGTAGACCTACCACGAAGAAAGCCGTGTTGCTTGACTTAAACCATTTTCTATATTGATTGTGCCAAATTTTCTCCATTGTACAGTTATTTATATTTAATAAATATAGCTGGTATTTGTTTTAAATTAAATTTCTACTATTTCATTAGCCCATCATTGTTGTGTCTCTAATTAAATAACTATTTCTAGGGGTTTTCCTTTGGAGAAACTGTTTTTAAAGTATTTACATTGAATAGAAAATAAAATAGATTATTTTAATACCTATAAATAAAATAAATTCGATTTCATGGTTTTATTCGAAAATGAATGGTACTGTTGGTTTTTAAACCATGTGGCGCCTTCTTCTTCTGGTAGTTATCGTTTGGACCTAGCCCTTCTCCACTGATTAAAGGCTGGCGGCAACCAATTAGTACGTAACGACTTTGATTTATTTACCATCACTTATACATTTTCTTTATAGATATATTTTCTTTTAATTTAGTTTAGTTAAAAAAAAAAAGCGTCACACTGTATTAATTTTAGTTTTGAGGTTATAGAATACTAGCGTGTACCCAACATGCGTTGCAACCCGCTGGTATAAATACAAACCAGAACAAACCCGATATATTAGTACCCGGCATGCCACTTTTTGAAATTGCACCCGTGCGAAGCCGGGGCGGGTCGCTAGTTATACATGAAACCTTCCTCTTGAATCACTCTATCTATTTAAAAAAACCGCTTCAAAATCCGTTGCGTAGTTTTAAAGATTTAAGCACATATAGGGATATAGGGACAGACGGGCGATAGCGACTTTGTTTTATACTATGTTTAGATTACCATTAACAGGTGTTCGGCGGTCAATATGGCCTACTATAGAGTAGGCTAATATAGCCTGGGAGGCCATATTACCGACCATTTTTTTTAAAGACAATTTAGGATTTTGTAAAATAAAAAACATTATTGTAGTAATAACTTATTGATTTTATTTCAAAAAGTACCCATGTCACCAAGAGTAGACTCTAAAAAAAACGTCAAACATGGAACAAATAATCCATGAAGAAGGCAATAGAAGCTAATATGGCCCTAGGCCTAGGCCATAATACCCTACCATGTTTAAATCTTACACTTTCGTAAACCTTTAAAAAATATATTTTTTCGTTTACATTTTTTAAATGTTACTCATTTATTTATTATAATAGGATAGTAGATAGGTTTCTTGACTAAATTAAGAGACTAAAAGCGATCGGAGTCATATAATATTATTTTTATTTTAATTTATTCTTATGGTGTGCCATAATACCCGAACTTACTCTAATATGCAAATTTTACAAAATAAAATCTTAAAGATTCTTTTTCAATCTGACCGATTGACCCATACAGAACAGGCTCTACGGGGAGTTGGGTACATTTAATCTGCGAAGGCTAATGGAGTTTGAACAAGGCACAACTTATGTATAGAATTTTAAATAAGAGACAAAAATAAAATATAAATGTTCTTTTCAATAGTAATATACATATGTAAATACACAAAATTTGTTATTATTTTTGTAATATAAACTTTCAAAATAATATAGGTATTAACAAAGCCACTGTGTTTAGTGCACAATTATTGTAATAGTGAGAAAATTTCGGTTTAGGATAATATCTCTTTCAACAAGTGATGAATCTCATTCTCAAGAGGTGCATTGTTTTATTAAAATATATTATAAATATCATCAAGAAATTTTAAAAATTTTTTATGATAAACAACTGTGGTGATGGAGAAATATTATTAGCTATTTTGATTTTTAGGCGTTTCAATAAACCCAAATATGATAATGTATTTTTGATTTGTGATCGCTTCGAAGTTACAGTAAGTTGGAATGATGCTGCCAGCTGAAATTAGTGGATGGCAACCTATAAAAACCAAAGCCCAATTAGTACAGAGATATTATATTGTGCAATTTTTACAGCATAAATACAGCATTCTACTTTTTTAGTTTTGTAATCTTTGCCTACTTCGTGGACCACCTTGCCGACATTAGGTACCATTACTAATAATAGAATCTGTTGCATCGTCTTTGTAATATAGACTTCTCAGAAAACAGAACAAAAATAGTAATAGGTAAACTAATACAAGCTTTATTTGGAATGTTTACAAAGTTCAATTTATTCATTTATAAATTGATTACTTCCAAAAATTTGTTTATATTTTCCGAATTACATTAGTAGTTTCTACAATAATAAGATTAATTATATAATGTTTATGTATAATGATTACTGCACGAGGAAGTAAATTAAGGACCACTCCGTATGAGCGCGATATGGAAAATTCACTCCGGTTGAACAGTCTAGTTTTTCTATTTCCCAATTTACGAACCTTGCCTCACACTAATTTTTTTCTTTTCGTAGATTTGGCCAAAGCATTCGACACGGTAAGTCAAAAAATTCTGTTCTCTAAACTGGAAGATGTTGGTATTCGAGGACCGGCACTGCAGTTAATCAAGAGCTATCTCCAGACACGGGTACGCAAAAGGTCCAAATGAATCAAAAGATGGGCCGGGAAAAGCAAATTAAGTACGGTGTCCCCCAGAGGACTGTATTGGGACCTATCTTATTGATCCTATATCTAAATCAATTGCTAATGCAAAAATATAGGGGGTCGGTGATCTCCTTTGCGGACGATCCGGTATTGCTTGTGGAGGGTAACTCTTGGACTGAAGTTCAAGAAAATATTTGCTCGGATTTAACTACAATAACGAAATGGTTTGATAATAATCTTTTAACTATAAACCTAAATAAAACTAAATATTTGCCATTTTCAAATAGTAAAACTCGTCTCCCGAGGGATCCAACAATCGAAATTCTCCTACCCTTCAGAAAAAATAAAACTTGGTCTCTCCAACGTACTGACCAAGCTAAATATTTGGGCATAATTCTGGATAATCACCTCAAATGGGACTATCAAATCCAAATGCTAACAAAATGGATAAGATCACTATTGCATATTTTTAAACAAATCAGAAAAATAATTGACTTACAAAACCTTCGTAAAATTTATTTCGCCCTCGTCCAGTCTCTGTTGTCTTACGGTATTATAGGATGGGGCGCAGCTTATGATAATGTCTTAAATCCTTTGATAGTAGCACAAAAAAGAATCATAAAACTTATTTACAAATTAAATATCCGCTACCCTTCAAATTTATTATTTAAACACTGCAACTTTCTCAGTGTCAGAAATCTCTATTACAAATATGCTACAATGCATTCAATAAAATATGAAGCGCTGACAGATGACGACTTAATTACTTACCATACAAGATATAGAGAAAATAAGAACTTAATTTTACCTCGTCCAAAAAGAGCTATTGGGCGACGCAGCTTTCTGTATTTAGGACAAAAAATTTATAATTTACTGCCTCAACATCTGAAAAACATTATTCATAACAAAAAATTTAAAAAGATAATGTCTCAATGGCTTATCGAATATTCACCTAAAATTTTATAAATTTGTGTTGAGGACATTATTGTAAGCCACATAATAGATATAATCTATTTTTATTAATAATAAAATTTAAAATAAAAGAGAAAATTTACTTAAATATTTCAGCTGGATCCTCGGGTTTGGAAATCGGATTCTTCTGTCTTCTGTTATCTGCTTCTTGTTCACTTTTTGTTGTCATTTTTCTTTTTTCTCGACTTGACTTGTCGAACATACCAATTGTTTAATCTAAGTTTGTTATGATAATATCTTTCTTTTTTCACTTATCTAGAATAAATTATTTACTCACCATCATAAGCACACTGTGGAATAATAAACCGAGATATGCAGAGATAAAGCCTTTGGCTTTGTAAATTTCGGTACATTCCAAACTACTTTTTTCTGTTTCTGGTACATTAAAATTTTTATAAAATTTCAATAAACGCTAGACTCTCTAATTATTGTCAACTTACTTAGGCTTAGATCATACACAATTTTATTTATTCATTGATGAATATGTAATAAGATAAAATGTACAATAGTGCAGTAAATAAATAAATAAATAAATTAAAATTATGACAAAAGTTATTTAAATACCACAATTTACTTTAATTTATCATGGACCAAAATGTATAACACAGAGAAATGTATAGTCGACTTGGTAAAAAGCTCTACTCTTTTAAAATCACAGAAGAAGGGTTGGAAACTTACGTTCGATTGGTGAGAGTCATTTATGCTAACTTTAAGGAATTTTAGCAATTAAATAGCTTTTACCCAAGTAGCAATTATAGACACAAATTGCACACAAATTCTTTGCTGAGAAACGTTTCGAAACATTTTCGATTAAAATTATTTAGATTGTGTGGAGACACATGTGTTTCGAAACTTTTGCGACACATTTTCGAATTTAGTTACTAGAAACGATTAAGAACTGTTAGTTTCGAAATAGTTTCCAAACTACAGTGTCGATACATTTAGGAAACGCACAAAAGAAAAGTTTTCGAAACATTTTTATATAATATTATGAAATTGTGTTTAGACACATGTGCTCCCAAATTGTAGCGACACATTTTCGAATTAAGTGATTCAAAACAAATTGGTATTCTTCTGCTTTGAAATATTTACCAAACAGTGATATCCATTTAATTACATACGAAACTTGCTCAGAAAATAATTTTCGAAACTGCCAGAAACCTTTACACTACCGCACCCGGACAATTATTATAACCTCGATTATAACGATTATAACCTATAAATTGTACATTTTTGTTTTGATAATATGGGAAGAAAACAACAGTTTAAACATTCTTCGAGGTTTTACAAGGCACTAAAAAGGAAAAAGAAAGTAATTGAAGGCTTATCTTTCTCTGTTTGAAACAAATTTTTGTAGCTTCTGATTAAGGACAGATGTCCCCGAGAATGGTAATGGTTTTTCCATAATTTCTTTTAGTGTACTAAAAAAAAAACACATTAAACGGTTCCCAAATAGGCAGCAATATTTTTATACTTACTTGATCGGGCCAAAGTAGGTGGTCTCCGACTATCCAGCTGGTCGGCACAGCCGTAAGGACCAACCTACTTTTTTCTTTTGTCTCGACAATTGAGTACATGTTTTAGATTAGTACTTAGGAAAAAGTTATAAGTAAGTTTTATTAAACGTTCAACAAAGTACAAACCAATTTTGTAGGTTATATGTCACAGAAAGTGTAAAGTGGTAGTGTATACCGTGACGGTATACAGAAGTTTTATGCTTCTAAGTTTAACCTTCCTCTTGACGAGACTGTGCATTTTTTACTTTAGCGACGTTTGTTTCGCATGGTTTCGGTACAATATCGAAACATTCTTCATGTTTCGACACATTTTCTATGAATTATAGCTACATGATTATCGAAACATTATAGAAACCAAATACTAGAAATTGTGTGTCGACTCCATTTTAGACCAGAATAATTCTCGCTTTCTGGAGGCCATTTTGACAAATTCATTTTTATATTATTAAAATGGACTTTAATTAACTTCCTGCGTCATTTGAAATGTAAAAAAGTGGTTACATTAGTTCCATTTTGCTAGCTTAATCAATTGAAAGAAGAATTAAGTAAAATTTTAAAAATATTTAAGATTTTATTTTTTGACAAAGTATTTATTTTGTGTGTAAATGTCAATATACCAGGAGCGTCTTAAGAATATAAAGCTAAATTACTAAATTGCACGATAAAATTTATTTCGTCCACGATTTTTAAATCTCCTCTGCAATAAACCATACAAAAAAAATGTATTACTTATAGAAAATACTCTGGTGACAAATTCATTATGGCGAAATTATGCTGTCATCATATTGTTTACTTTCTTTTATTTTACAACCTGCAGAGAGATAAATATTATATACCTAATTATTTGTTTCAATAATGTTTCCATTTTGACAATTTACAATCCCAACACTCAGCGCCCTCTTTGTAAAATGAACTCTCACTCGACACATTTATGGAAACATGTTCCAAACATTTCTGAAAAATTTTCGAAACATTTTCGATAAAAGTTTCGATTTTGCGTCGAAACAGCGAAAGTCACAGCCCGTACCAACCACTTGGAAACACGTGCTAATGCTCCATTTAAAATGTATACGTTTCGAAAATATTTCCATACATGTTGCCAAAAATTTCCAATTTGTGTCGGAAACAGAAACAATAGTTTGGACACATTTACCGTAATGTGTCTAAAAATGCTACTTGGGTAGTTGTAGTAATATTATGAAATAAAAATAACGTTTTAACCATAGACATTTACCTTTAGATCAGCAAACAATAATCACGAAAGTAGCAAACTTATGGCCTTGCGCATGTACACAAAGCCATACAGGAATAGACATGCGCAATGCAAAATTCTCATTTCACAGATGGAGAGATAGACAGGTCCGGGCTATAAAATTTTAAATGTCTTACTAAACGCTTAATGCTGGGGTGCACAGATTTTAAGCCCATATTTCACAAGAAATAGTAATAGTCGACCCTTAATTTATTTTCATGTGTAAACAGCTAAAATTTGTCACAATTTATTGACAAGAAATTGGAACTTGTTTTTTTGATCAGGTTTGAGGAAGAGGTAGTGATTACTGATTTCTGCTGTTTTTAGTGGCTGCCAATCTATCAGATTTTAAGGCTAGAAAATTGTTTTTATTGCTGTGTTGTGTAAGTTTTTGGTTGTTTATAGCACAAACTACAAAAGTACACAAAAACTAGAAATCCGAAATAATAAACATCCACAATAAACAATACTCGAATTCCTTTTAGTTACTTTTAAATAGTAAAGTCAACGGCTCGGTTGAGTGTTCCTTTTGAAAATTTAACTCAGTTCAGCAACGATATTTCCCTCTTTCCTTGCCGCGGTTAAGTATGCCCAATTGCCCATCTATATTTCTCAAGTGATTATACGATTTGTTGGAGCGTTCCTTTAACAACTTAGCTAAGCAAATATATTTACTTTGCTCTGCTGTTTAAAAGAAGCAAAAACGTAAAAACAAAATTGGCGTCAGGCCGGCACTGGAGTGTATTTATATAATGTCGATAAAGAAGAAGAACCTAATAACAAGAGGGTTGGGCGCATGCCCATCCCTGTTGGGCGCTAGGAGATCGGACCGGTGAGTCGTGCGTACCAACGAATTTTTTCACCCATAAAATGTTACTTTTGTTTGCGCACGAAATAAGCAGTTCCCATCTAAAGGTATATGTCTATGCTTTTAACTTGTAAATAAATGCAGAATAGTGTTCATTTCATGCTTTAATGTGACCTTTACAGCAATGTGAAAATTAAATTTTACTAAATCACGTTTTATAGTCATTATTTTTTAATCTAGGATGCAATAATTTTTACATAAATACTGTAAATTATATCATGCAATGACGTATTATTAAATACCTCTCTGATAATAAAATTCCTATTATTAATAATAATTAAATTGTTAAATAACATATTTTGGCACATAACTATTATTATGGTCGTACATTAGTGTCATAAACTGTTTATTAGCATTAAAAAAGTTGTATTGGTTTTCTTACGTTCGCTTTTTTTTGCCTTCAAAGTGTTCAGACTCAATATTGGTATTTAAAAATGTATGGCCTACTGACCCTACAAACATAAAAGTATTTTATCAAGTTGGTGCTCTCTAAAAATTTAGGCTGCAGCCACCACGTTTGTGAAAAATGTTTGATACTGTTTATCCCTCCCATATTTTAATAAAGAATAGATTAAAACTCTGACTCTGATTTTCATACAATAAGCGTTTTACAAATATCAACTCGTCAAAGATTGCAAAATATTTCATTTCAATGTCAAATATCATTAATCTAATGACATTTTAATTTGGTATGTTCAAATGATCACGAGTTTGCAAATAATTCACAAAATTTACTTAGTGCAAATGACGATGCGACGGCCTTTTTCTTTTGAACGACTATGAAATTTCCCTTGACTAATTTCATATAATAAAGTTGTTACTATTTTCGCCATAGCAGCCCAACGAGATATTTAGCAATACATTTTTCTGATAGTTGGCGGCTGTTGCATAAACTTTGAGAGCACGCCAACTTGATGAAATACTCAGAATACTGATTTGAACAAGTTAGAAAAAAATATTGAACACTAAAAACAGCAGCATTATGTTGTTCATCAATTAAAACTGTGTAGAAGTGTTGCTACTATAATCAAAAATAATGACACTGTAGCTAAATTAGATCCATGGTTCGTTCTTAGGGCATGGGTGTTGCAGAAGTTGCCGTTGCAGGTCATACACCAGAACGTGCTGTTGGGAGAACTTGGACGTGCAGGTGCAATTGATGCAAATATTAAGTCACACACAGCCGGACTATTCTGGTTGGGGAGGCTGTGTCTCGTGATGCACGTTCTCAACGTGTGAGTATCATGAGCTAAAAATAAAATTGTTTGGTATATTTAATACCCAAAAGCATAAAAAATAACGCTTTACAAAAATGTCCGTCCAGGTACGTAGCTGTACATTAAAATATAACTTCAATAAAATTTTTCGCTGTTAAAAATATTGCTTAGTTCCGAATTGGTCGGCTCGGAGAACATATTTTGTTGGTTATATTATAAAAGGCACAAGCACAGGTGAACTTTGGGTAAATTTCATTTGATACTCCTTATAATGGGCGAAAACAAACTCAACTATAGCACTAACGGTACATCGACGATTCTTGAAATAAACTGGAATTTGTAATATCAAGGTACCACTTGGTAGTAGTTGTTTATTAGACCCATTTGGTCGATTTGGCAAGAGGAACAATAATTGAGACTTTCCGTGTGGGTAGATTTTATGGGGAGGTAGAGGAAATTTAGTGTTAATATTAAAAAAAAAATGGCTTAGAGACACGAGATGGATATCGAAGTCGCATGATTTTGACTCGGTCAAAAGCCGCCGTTTTTGAAAAATGACCGACTTGCAGCGAAATTAGGATTCTAACGCACGCAGGGTCATGTGATATATCGATATATATATATATCAGCCTTTTCCTCAGCCTTTATATATATATATGTACACGTTAGGGGGTTTACACGGTACCAGTATATACAGGACAAACAAGATATATGATAGGGTCTACATGAGTGGTTAGACGGTACTTAAACTGATGGAGTGGGGACGTCCCTGCGTATTCCCCTACAATACCGTTTATGAGTAGTAAACCTACCCACTAAGCAAAAAAACAACCCAATTTCGTTAAATTTATGTTTTTACGTTACATTGTTACGTTGTACAAAAAGGTTTTGATACGGCGCTATTTCGAAACGTACTGGTCGTAATGTCCGCCAACATAACAAAATCGCAGTTGCATTTAGAAATCAACGTGTTTGATTCGAAAACTATAACAAACTGGTTTCGTTTTTGAGATGTTTATATTAAGGACTTTTCAAAAAGTTACAATTACGTTGCTTATAAGATGTTTTTGTTTCGAAACTATAACAAACCAATTTTGTTTTAAAAAGGCAATAAATGCAGACACAATAAACATTATATTGATGACGAATTAGATTCATCCTTCGAGAATGTAATATTTTTGTAAACCGTTGAATGTAATTATTTCCTAAAGTAAATTAGGCACATCATGGATTAAAAGATTATATTAAAAAAACATATACATGTAATGTTATAAATATGTAATTAAAAAAGTAATAAATCAACGTCTTGTGAACCTGAAAAAAAAATTATAAATTAATATACTTTACAATATAATCAGCTACAAATAAATTTGAAGAGCTTAAAAGAACCCCGCACTTCTCTTATGGAAAATGGCCCTCGGTCAAATTTTCTAAATTTTTAGTATGTTGCAGAGAGTGCCATTCTGATCAAAAGTGTTCATGGCCAAAACAATATCTGCAGACCATTTTTCAGATACAGGGTGTCCAAGTTGCAAAATATAAATTTTCACTACATTATATTTTCGTAGTTTATAATATGAATTCGTTTTGTTTTACTAAATTTTTGATAGCCCTGTCGTAGATAGAATAGAATACTATAAAAATAGTTTAAACTCTTTTATTATATACCGGGTGAGTGACGAAAATTATTTAATATTTTTTGTTAAATCATTGTATTTTCGGCATTAAACTAAATGTTTACAAAGTAATACTGTAGATGATATTAGCTTGGAGGAAGCTATCAGAATTTATATTATTTATATTTATACAGGGTAAGTTAAAAAAGTTAAAAAAAAATTTATTAGTTTTGAAAGAAATTTTGTAAATATTTCTTTATGTACTACTTGTCGCTTATCGTATGCTTCCAAATATATATAATTATCAAGGTTATACAGGGTGTTTCCGATAATAAGCGATAGAAAAATAACAAAAAACTGCAAGTATTTATAAATCACCCGGTATATAAAAAATAGATCGGTTAATTTCGTTATTTTTTAATATTCTTTGCTTGAAGTGTTTTGCTAACATGTTTGCTATTGATTTCCCTTTTCCTATGACCAGTTCTTTAGTAATTTGTATTTGTTTATTTCATGTCATTACAAAACATTAAGATATACAGCGTCGAACAGACTCAAAACTCAAAAAATAAGCAAATAAAATAACAATTTTTTCTTAAATTTCAGTAAAATTTGTTATATAAGTTTATTTTATGGTTAAAAATAAATATATTTAATGCTATACAGGGTGTTTCAAATAATTAGGGGCCTACTTATTATTTTTGGATATAATAAATTGTTCATAGTTTTTATAATAATAAACTTTATTTTTCATATTGTGTTAATACATCATAAAAAATAACATACCCAACACAAAAGAAATGGCATCAAATATATATATATATTTCTTATTTGCAAAACAGTGTTAGAATCTCATAATTATTTGAAACACCCTGTACAGCATTAAATATATTTATATTTAACCATAAAATGAACTTACATAACAAATTTTATTGAAATTAATAAAAATTGCTATTTTATTTGCCTATTTTTTGAGTTTTGAGTATGTTCGACGCTGTATATCTTCAGAACTGGTCATAGGAAAAGGGAAATCAATAGCAAACATGTAAGTAAGACACTTCATGCAAAAAATATTAAAAAATAATGAAATTTAACCGATCCATTTTTAATATACCGGGTGATTTATAAATAAATGCATTTTTATGTTATTTTTTTATCGCTTAGCATCGGAAACACGGAAACACCCTGTAAAACCTTGATAATTATATATATTTGAAAGCATACGATAGGCGACAAGTAGTACATAAAGAAATATCTACAAAATTTCTTTTAAAACTAATAAAAAAAATATAAACTTTTTTGAGTTACCCTGTAAAAAATATAAATAATATAAATTCTGATAGCTTGCTCCAAGCTAATGTCATATACAGTATTACTTTGTAAACATTTAATTTAATGTCGAAAATACAATGATTTAACACAAAATATTAAATAATTTTCGTCACTCACCCGGTATATTATAATAAAAATTTTTTAACTATTTTTATAGTATTCTGTCCTATCTACGACAGGGCCATAAAAAATTTAGAAAAACAAAACGAATTCATATTATAAACTAGGAAAATATAATGTATTGAGAATTCATATTTTGCAACTTGGATCTCAAAAACTGGTTGGCAGATATTGTTCTGGCCATGAACACTTTTGATCAGAATGGCATTCTCAACATACTAAAAATTTAGAAAATTTAACCGAGGGCCATTTTCCATAAGAGAAGTGCGGGGTTCTTTAAGAAACTAATAAAAAAATTTAGAAAAAATACTTCGTAACCAAGATTCTATATTTTTATTATTTTACAAAATATTCCAGTGTATGACAGCTGAAGCCAATAAGATTTTGGTAAAAAAAACGTATTTTTTTTTTTATTTTAAAGTCTTAACTAAAAATTAAAATTCTTTAATAGTTCAAGTAAAAATATGTACTTTTAAATGGTGATTATTAGAGCAATAATTTTAAGTTTGATTAGTAAATTATATTACTTTCTTACTAACTACACATACCTCTTCTCTCTTGAGTCATTGATTGTCGCGACGAAACCACTCCATGATGACTGACTCCCTGACTCTAGGTCCCGGTCGTTGGTTGTGAATACTTGTTGTACTGCATCTAAATATTTGGAAATTAAAAATTATTATAATTTATGTTAACTTATTGATGAATAATTTGGCAACAACTTCTCCAGGTCAAACCTACCTATTGCTTGGCCCTGGCAAGCCTAGACATTAATCAAATTAAAAATCTCCCGGTCAGACCAAGAGGAAACAGTAACAACCCTCAGCCATACATGTGTACTATATATGCATGTTTAGCAATTAATTTAAAGATAGTTTTAAAAATATTTATAGGGGCAGGGCTATTTAAGTTCAATAATTCATACATGTGGTTTATTCTTAACGAATTTTAATGGCTTTCAGTCTCGGGTCTTGGCACTTAGAATTGACCAACCTGTACGTTTACTTGCAGACCTGTACCAAACATAGAAACAGACAATTTCAAATATAAATGCAGCACTTTAGAACGAGACCTTAATTTACTAGCATAAAGTTTAAACTAAAAGAAAATTATAGACATGTATCTTGTAGCCTCGCTGGTAGTAGGTACCTATCTGTAGGCGTAGCGGCGTAGGTTGTAGGTTACAATGCAAATATATCAATAACTTTGGTTTTATAGAAACTAATGCAATGTACTTACCTTTCTAACCATTTTTTGTTCTTTTCGGAAACCTCCAAAACCACAAAAAATAAATTATAGCACAGCCGATGACAAATAAATGCAGACGCGTGGGACAGGAAAAAGTGAGGTTAGGTTCGGTTAGTTCGGTGAATGGTTGTTGGCGTCAACGGTGGAGTTCCGTTCAGGGTTGCGTTCAGAAAACGAAACTGACATGAAACTTGTTTTACATTTTTGCGACGAAATCTATCAGTTAACAACATAGTTCCTGATCTGAAACGTTTAGAAAAAAGCATAACGAGCACGCAATTAAAAGAGCGTTCTTTTAATGGAAACATGTTGACGTTAATAAAAGAGTACATAAAATATACGGTTTTAATATGTTTATTTGTTCAATGAAACAAGTACAGTAACGAGATTATGTTAGAGAGACGTAAATATTAAATACGTTCCTAGAAAATGTAAAAACGATGATAAAAGAACGTTTGAACTAAAACGTTATATAAGTTACTTTTAAAAAACGTTACGAAACGTACCAAAGCTGTTTTTTGCTTAGTGGGTACCAAATACCGTCTAAGAAGAACTTTTAAAGATATATATATAATTATCAATTTAAACATAACATAACCCCAAAAGTGGATTGATACGATTTAATCAGTTCTTAGGTATTATATGGGTCTTATAAAGAACACTAAAATAATTATATAGTTATGCAGTTGTATTATAGTATAGTTCGTTTCAGAAAGTAAAGAAAATTATGTTGAATTAGTCGTAGGTAACTAATAGGTAGGTACCTATAATCTGAGTTAGTTATAGGAATGAAACTATTGTAATATTCACAAAATTAAACATCATTTAAAAAGCATGTACGTATGCGTGTAATTAACTGCAGGACTAGCAAATACAGGGTGTTTATTAAGTACTTGTAGGTACAAACTTTAGATGGTAAATCTTAGGCTATATTTAACATAAAACGTTTATATAAACATGGGTTTACAATGGGTTTACAACGGCTTGGTTCTTACTGAAGGTACTCTTACTATTTGTCGCTGAAAGTAGCTGTTTAAAAAAAAAAACTGGATTAAAGTTAAAACTGCGTTGGAATTTTGTAAGTTGAGTGCTTTTGAAGATAAGCGCATGATGGTACAACACTCTACGTGGCACCCTCTTACATGAATCAAAAAACGAACCTAATAGAATTAAGTTTGTCATTTCTAGGACTCTCAGTATCCCGCATTTTATCAAATTCCCATGGTATTGAACAAAAATATAATAAAAAATTAAATAAAAAATATTTTTTGACGTCCTGTATCTAAAGAACCGTTGCGGACCCAGGTTCATATGAATTTATCTTAAATTTAGTCAAAAAGTCACCCTTTAAAGCTTGTATTAGCTACTTAATAATCACCCTGTATATAACTCAGAAATTTAAATGTACAAAGAATTAGAAGTGGCCCTTCAAGATATGGCTTAACTTGGATTACATTAAGTCGGACAACCTTAAAAAAATTTGTTACATAATACATATTATAAAAAAACATGTCCATTATAACTAACAGATAAGATTTACCTTCTTCTGTACCTACCTACTTACATGTAGTAAATAACTACATTTATTAGACGAACTTCGATTACAAATTATTACAGATATTAAAAGTCATAGTATCCTGGAATAGAATTATACCGAAGAAGAAGAAACGGACAATAGGCTTGACTAGATGAAAATTCCTTTATTCCAAAACTTATTCTGTCAATGGTTAATGGATAGAAGGTCTGCCATCTACCAGGTTGTTATTCCCTGAATTTATAACAATGTCATTTACGTACAAAGTGTGAAAAAAAATGTGCAAGAAATGGAATGCATTGTAAGTGATAGCATATTATGACTGTTTTTTAAAATAAAGTAAATCTAAAATCTAAGTACTATTATTAGACAAGTAATGTTAGTTGAATTTTCAATTTAAAATAAAACAGGTATATAACCTAATGACTTTACTGGCCATCTGAGAAAAATACAGCCGAACCAAAAATTATTATATTACTGAATTGTAAGAATTCATTAAATTAATGTTTTCTCCCCATTTTGTCAAGAAATATAAAATACTTCTATAGAAAAAAGAAAAGCACGAAGTCTTTCTCCACAATTTTTATTATTCGAATAACTAGACGAACCTAGAATCACATCGACATGTTTCGAGTGTAGAAACACTCATCATCAGAAAAACAAAGTGAAAGGTAAAATGCTGATGTTTTTAGCAAAAGAGAAAATAATAGTGAGATTGAGCCGTAAAACTCACTATTATTTTCTCTTTTGCTAAAAACATCAGCATTTTACCTTTCACTTTGTTTTCCTGATGATGAGTGTTTCTACACTCGAAATATGTCGATGTGATTCTAGGTTCGCCTAGTTATTCGATTAATAAAAATTGTGGTGAAAGACTTTTCTTTTTTCTATATCATAACTCCACTTTGAGTATGGACTACTTCTTCAAAATAAAATACTTATATCGAACATAAAGTATATTAAACTAACATTAAAAATACTATCCATGAAAAGTTTCGGCTCTGACAAACGATATCTTCAGGTGCCTAGGTCGCATCGAATTTTCCACAAAGCTTCCCAGCTAGCAAGATTACGTGAAAATGATGTTAAAAAGTAGTTACTCGATCACCAAAGATGACCGTCACAGACGTCACGGAACGACATATTTTTTTAGCTTTTTAGAATTTGTAAATAAAACCAGAAATTGTATTTGAGAAACTAAAATATTTTTATTGGTTATTTTTATAATAAAAATACAACACAATATTATGTATTTAAAGTAGAGAATGGTTTTTCCTTTCATTTCGTCGGATCCGTCCCCAGACGCGTTTCGCCATATCATGGCTCATCAGTGAGACTAGGATCTGACGAAAGGAAGGAACACAAAGTTCATACGGCGAGGACTGTCGAAAAGATAATTTGTTAATGTAGAATGTGAAACTCTACACGTAACAGCCCATTCAGCTATGGATTTGCAAATATCAGGTTTTTGAACACATTCTTGAGACCTAGCAGAAGAGCTGGTTGCTATTAAGTGTACACTAGAAACATTACTGTTACTAGTACATTGTGGGGGAGTATAATATAGTTCTATATTATCAAAATTTTCCTGCTTAATCAAATTCCCAAAATATTCACATGAAACACTCTTGGAGAACACATGTTCAGGAAACTCTTTTTTGGTAGCTTGAAGAGCTCTTCTACTCTTCTGCCTTGGTCCAACAAACTCTTTTGGTTTACATGTACCGGGTAAGTCAACGATTGCGCGGAGTAAAGAACCCCGCACTTCTCTTATGGAAAATGGCCCTCGGTTAAATTTTCTAAATTGTTAGTATGTTGTAGAGAATGCCATTCTGATCAAAAGTGTTTATGGCCACAACAATATCTGCCGACCAGTTTTTGATGTCCAAGTTGCAAAATATGAATTCTCGATACAAATATTTTCGTAGTTTATAATATTAATTCGTTTTTTTTTTTTGAATTTTTGTTGACCCTGTCATAGATAGGATAGAATACTATAAAATTAGTTTAAATTTTTTTATTATATACCGGGTGAGTGACGAAAATTATTTAATATTTTTTGTTAAATCATTGTATTTTCGGCATTAAATTAGATGTTAACAAAGTAATACTGTAGATGACATTAGCTTGGAGCAAGCTATCAGAATTTAAATTATTTATATTTATACAGGGTAACTCAAAAAAGTTAATATTTTTTTAATTAGTTTTGAAATAAATTTTGTAGATATTTCTTTATGTACTACTTGTCGTTTATCGTATGCTTCCTAATATATATAATTATCAAGGTTATACAGGGTGTTTCCGATGATAAGCGATAGAAAAATATCATAAAAATGCATGTATTTATAAATCACCCTGTATATTAAAAATGGATCGGTTAAATTTCGTTATTTTTTAATATTTTTTGCTTGAAGTGTCTTACTAACATGTTTGCTATTGATTTCCCTATTCCTATGACCCGTTCTCGAGGTACACAGCGTCGAACAGACTCAAAACTCAAAAAATAAGCAAATAAAATAATTTTTTTTTTAATTTCAACAAAATTTGTTCTGTAAGTTCATTTTATGGTTAAAATAGATATATTTAATGCTATACAGGGTGTTTCAAATAATTAGGGCTCTACTTATTATTTTTGGATAAAATAATTTGGATATAATAAATTATTCATAATTTTTATATATATACTTCTTATTTGCAATACCTACAGTGTTAGAATACCCTAATTATTCGAAACACCCTGTATAGCATTGAATATATTTATTTTAACTATAAAATGAACTTACATAACAAATTTTATTGAAATTTAAAAAAAAATTGTTATTTTATTTGCTTATTTTTTGAGTTTTGAGTCTGTTCGACGCTGTATCTCTCCAGAACGGGTCATAGGAATAGAGAAATCAATAGCAAACATGTAGGTAAGACACTTCAAGCAAAAGATATTAAAAAATAACTACATTTAACTGATCCATTTTTAATATACCGGGTGATTTATAAATACATGCATTTTTATGTTATTTTTCTATCGCTTATCATCGGAAACACCCTGTATAATCTTGATAGGTATATATATTAGAAAGCATACCATAAACGACAAGTAGTACAGAAAGAAATATCTACAAAATTTATTTCAAAACTAATTAAAAAAATATTAACTTTTTTGAGTTACCCTATATAAATATAAATAATGTAAATTCTGATAGCTTGCTCCAAGCTAATGTCATCTACAGTATTACTTTGTTAACATTTAATTTAATGCCGAAAATACAATGATTTAACAAAAAATATTAAATAATTTTCGTCACTCACCCGGTATATAATAAAAAAATTTAAACTAATTTTATAGTATTCTATCCTATCTATGACAGGGTCAACAAAAATTCAAAAAAACAAAACGAATTAATATTATAAACTACGAAAATATTTGTATTGAGAATTCATATTTTGCAACTTGGACACCCTATATCTCAAAAACTGGTCGGCAGATATTGTTGTGGCCATGAACACTTTTGATCAGAATGGCATTCTCTACAACATACTAACAATTTTGAAAATTTAACCGAGGGCCATTTTCCATAAGAGAAATGCGGGGTTCTTTATGCCTTAAAGATAAGATTTCTCGATAATAAGCTTTTGTAATAAGGTATGGCACATTTTAAAAATATTTCGAATTATACAGGGTGCGCCCAAAAAGTAGGGTGTCATAAAGTTACATTTTTTTAAAATGGTACACCCTATATTTGAATACATTTATTAATTCGACGTGTTATTTCATACATTTTTATTAATGGTTTAATATACGAAAAAGTTATAGTTTTTTAGATAATTCGATTTATAATGAAAATTTTGCATTTGCAAGTATCTCGTTGTTGTGAAAATGCTACTTAAATTTTGACACTAAGCGATTCATAATTTTTATACTTAGGTACTAACTAAAGTCAAAAATACATATTCTATATCTCGGAGACAGTAATGAAACTTTTCACCGAGGTTTGTATAGATTATATTTACAACCACATCCTACATCCACTTCTTTTAATTTTATTATTAAAAGAAAAATGTCATTTTGACTTCGTATTATAGAAAATATATATTAAAAAAATCAAATAAATTTACAAGTAGGCATATTTTCAAATTAGGCGACGGTTGTCAAGGAAACGTTTGTTTGAAATTAAAACAATAAAGGTCAGTTCAAATCTGATCTTTTGCGATCAATACAATAAAGTTTAAAAATTAATGGAAGAAGAATCAACGGAGTGTACCCCGCCGGAAATAAGGGGAGCCGCTGAATGAAATGATAAAATTTTTAGTTAAAAAACACATTTTAGTGGACTGAAAATGAGGGCGGGGAATCAGGGTGGGAAGTCAGGGCGGGAAGTAGAGGTAGGTAATGTGACACTTCCCAACCTTCAATAAAGTCAGTAATATCAACATTACATGTATGGTTGTAAACAAAAAATATTTTACTTCGCCAATTTCAAATACTTTTACCACGGTAGAATAAATTAATAAATAAATATATGTACTCTGCTTTCACCATCCTTACTCAACACTTCAAATATTTTTTTTAACTTTACAAACTACACTAATTTTATCTCTGGTCTAGTTTCTGTTTCTCTGTCACTCCAATCTTTGTCTGGCCTGTTTCAGCCATATTTTAATGGCATTTTCAAAGTCAATTTCTGTTCATTATTGATACAGCACCTGAAATATTTTAATGGTATTATTATTTACAGTTATGTTAGATATAAATTCTCAAGTTCAAATTCAAAAAATTATTTGTAATCCAAGATTGCAGGTCTTAAATGATTTTTATATTGCAAAAGGTGTATTCATTAAATTATTTTGAAATAGGTATTTCAACTTTTTTCAAAGCAGAAAAATATAATCACCACTAAGAGAACCTAAAAACGAAATATATGTACTTAGTTCTAAGTTCTAAGGTATAAAAAAGTGAAATTTTAAAGGCCTTATCATGCTTTTATGTGACTTTTGCTACGTATCTAAAAACAACATTAATGAATCGTATACAGGGTGTTTCAATAAAAACTCCCAGGCCAATTAATTCGAAAACTAAAAGTGACAGGTAAATTCTGTAAACGCCAGTTTTTAGCCTCTATGATTGGCTTCACAGCTGTGTAAAAAATATGTTTAAATAATACAAGATGTAGGTGGCGTCACTGTGCCAAGAATTTTTTCGATGACAGGAACTTTTAAATGTTGTGGTTCTTGAAGACAATTAATTTCTAATCAAATTATGTCCTACAGAAGTTTTTGATAAATCCAACATAAACGGATATATTTGGGGTTAAGTATTTTTTTTAAATAATTTTTAACGAGTAGGTATTTTAATTATAAATATTTTTAATACCCTTTAGCAGATTTTAATTAAATTTTGGTAATGATAATTTTATTGATAAAAGTCTCGTGTAGAGCTAAATTATTACGTCCAGTGACGTCTCAGGGGGCGCCTTAACAAATAATATTGGCAAAAAATAAGACGCCACTGAGTTTATGGTAATTTTTATATTTTTTTCGAATTAAGCAACTAAAAATATCTTTTTCTTGCCTGGTAAATTGGCAATTTGGGCAAGGTTTACAATAGGATGTAGTTGACATTTGATATTATGTAGGTGTACATTTTGTCCACACTATACCCTTGTCTGGGAGACAGTGGACACATATCGGGGAGACTATGGACGTTTTCTTATTGTCAATGAAAAATAAATATAATCTGGTTCATATATTATTTATAAACGTTTATTGGTACAAAACAAATAAAAAATAACATAAGAATGGCATGGTTTTGTTTCAGTCTTAAAGAATAAAAATAAAGATTTTTTTGTTAATTGAAACATTATTGGGGGATAATGGACAGTTGGGGAAATAATGGGCATTGTCCATTCTATGGACCTTGTCCATTCTCTCCCCGAATTACATTATTTTTTAAATTTGGCGCCACAAATCTAAAGTCGTACATTTATCGCCAAATGTATAAACATAACCTTACTTTATGAATAAAAAGCCTAAATTGTAAGATTCCGGAATCAGAAACAAAATTTGGCCGATTTAAAGTCTACAAAACTGTTGGGAAATATTACACTGTACTTACCAAAAATTAGAAAAGAATTATTAAACTTTTTTGGCCAAAGTAAACAAATTATAACTTTTATGGCACAATGAGCACCTGCACCTTTGAATGTTTACGGCGCACTACCAATCGATTTGAATTATTTCGATACGAAATATTATGTGATATTATGTCCATTGTCTCCCGTGTCCATTGTCTACCCACTCTCCCCTACCATAAAAATATTAAAATATAAAATTTAGCTCTACTTACCAGATTATCATAGTTTTCTTTTTCTTGCAAGTACATTTCCAATTTTCTAAACTCTGCCAAAAGGTCGACAGGACTGGGGGGTTAACTGGTAATGTTGCCTCTAAAGTGTTCCTAGATCGTCAAATGTTTTAACTCCTTTACTTCCTCCCGGAGCTTCTTAATTTCAGGATAAATTTTCTCTAAGCCTAAAAAGTGATTTAGTGATAGTTATTGGATAAAATCTACATGCTTACACATTAGAGAGAATAAATAAATCTCAGAATGAACAAACCCAAACTTAATCAAATTCATTGAAAGTGACACATACTTACCAATCAAATTTTCAGTGCCATTCCCATTTTTAATTTCGACCAAAGGTTCTCTTACTTGGCTAAAATGAAGCTCAGACCTTCTTGTAGAAGTATAAGTTTCCAGAGTTTCTTGATAAGTTAAGCAGAAGGTAGCTTTGGAAGATGCCACATCTATTTGCAAAAATACATTAAGAATAAAAAATTAATATTCCATTCAAGAAAAAACACTAAACCTAATTTACAATGTAAAACTCAGTTAGCTGATTCTTACAGTTGTCGTTTTAAAGCTCTAACTGTCAAATTAGAATGATTTAGTTCTCTTTTATTAAATTATATTATATATATACCTAGTCTTAATGTTCAAATTAAAACCTTTGTAAAAATAAAAATGATTAAAATTATTATAAAACCATTAACCTATTATTTTTTTCAATATTATTATTTATTGTGTATTATTTTAGTAGACACTATACAGGTACTTACTGTTAAGTAACAGGCCTGATTTGGAAATAAAGTTAACTGGAGGTGCTATAGTGGCCTTTTAATTGTCTTGAACTTTCGCTGTGGTTGAAAAGCAACTTCTGAACCATTGGAATCTGACTCAGGTTTAAAATGTCTTTTATTAGTTATTAATCGTTTCCTTATTTGCCAAGTTTCCTCTGTGTAAGTATCTAAATTTGGGGAGACCTTTGCCTTTGACAAATTTTGAATTGCTTTATCCCCATCATCTATAAAGCAAACAAAAGAAATATTTTCTAAGTTGCCTGTAATAAAACGATATTTTTTACGGCGTAGCATTATAACACCAATTAATTGGGATAAAAATCTGAAGATAAAACTAAGTATACCTGTTGAATCAAAAATTCTTGAGATAGGGCAGCGAGTCCAAATCTCGTCATCTCCGAAGGGCACGGATATAGGCAATTTTATCATTGAAAGGGGGCCAAAATTAATTGTTTTGGTTTGGTGACAAACCATGTATGTAATATTACCCCCACCTCTTCATTCTCGAACTTTACTTCGTTATACATTATCTACAAAAAATACACAATGACATTGCATGGGCCGAGACATGTCTTAAGCTAGCAAAATTAGGAAGGTTCAAATTTTTAAAATAATTTATGAAAATAAGTAGGCACCAGGGTGACCACATTTTGTCCCATTAAAAACCAGATTGAATGTCTATTTAGTTAAAAAAGCGCCAAAAATTTTTGGGCGCCTCGCCCCTTTTTGGGCTACCAAAACCTAGAAACGGTAAACAAAAGTTGTTCAAAATCGGAGATTTGAATAAAAACAGGAAACCAAACGTCAAGTATCAAAAACCGGAAAGGTGGTCACACTGGCAAGCATTATAGCAAATTATGTAATTTAAAAATGGGTTCTTATGGCTGCTTTATACCTCCCATTTAACATTTAATTTAATTTAAGATTTAAGCTAAACTAAGAATTTAAAAGTTGAAAGTTAACTTTCTTATGCATGCGTTTATACCTCTCATTTAAACTAATTTATCATTTAATTTAATTTAAGAGTTGACCAACTTTCAACTTAAGGTAAAAGATCGTGTCAGATCGTGCTAAATCGCGTTAAATCGTTCTCCACAACTGTCCGTGATTGGCCTGGAAGAAAGATGAATATTTTGATCGGTGACAATAACCTAAAATTATCGTGGAATTTTTATTTTTATCAACAAATAAAGTGCTTTTTCTCTATTTATTTTGACTGATCTAAATTCTTGTGATTTGTAATGGAAGACTACGATTTGTTTTTTACTACTTGCTTTAAATTGTTGTAACAACAGCTGGAAAAATCTTCTTTTTTTTGCACTTCATTTAATTTAATTTAGTGGCACGTTTTCGAGGTATAAATCAACAAAATTATTTCTTAGCTTAGTTTAAATGATAAATTAAATCTTAAATTAACTTAAATCTTAAATGAGAGGTATAAAGCAAGCATTAGGCGATCCAACCAAATGAAAAATGTGACAACGTAATAGCAGGCCTTTACCTAGACCCCGACGTTTTTTAACGTTTTACCATAAATAAATGTTTATAAAGGGTGTTTTACTTACCCAATTAAAAATACTTCATAGCTCTATACTCATGAACGTCCAAAACGTTCGTGTCTATAATATTACACCAAATCAGTAAATCTGATGGTGGAAACTCCACAAATCCTAATATTATTCACATTCACAAAAATCACAAGTGCACCCCTAGTCCTACGTAACTGTTACTGTATCGCAAAATTGCAACGGAAAATGCCATTCGGCGGTGACAATGTGAAGTCAATCACGGTCGATTTCTCGGAATTTCTTCCGATTTTCCGATTCCGATAGTCCCGATCGATCATTAATCCTTGGCACCAAAAACAAAACAACAGACCAGTGTTGCCAGACTGGGCAACGACATTTTCTGGGGAGTGGGTCAACATTTTTTTCTAAATTCTGTACAAGGACTTTTCGTAAAAGACACTACTTTTATTTATTAATTTTATATTTTTCAAATCTATTTGGTGTGTGTGTGTTTTATGGCGCTTGTGAAAACCAAATGGCCACCTTCCCTCTTTGTTTTCCAATTTTTCGAAATTTGGTATGTCATAAAAGTAACCCTATATTGGCTAGGTACCTAATTAAATCGAAAACTAAAGATTTTTTACAAGAAATATTTCTTTCCAACCTGCAAGTTTTTTTAAAAATTGGATTAGCTTTTTAAAAGGATTTATTTTTTGTTTTAATAAAATTAAAATAGTTTTAACTCTGTTAAATGAAAAAAAAGTAATATAATATAATAATATATCACAAAAAGCATACAATGCATTTTTTTACTCGATGTTGAAATAATATGTTTTTTTAGCTGAAATTTAAAATCTATTGTAACTCACCAATAATTAAATAAAATGTTTTATTTACAACCATGTATGTAATAATGACATTTCACCTATCTTTGAAAGGTGGAAAGTTGACGTTTCTTGACTTTTACTTTCCACCCGGGTGGAAAGTGAGCACTTTCCACCCGGGTGGAAAGTAAAATTGTTATTTTTTGTAATTTTATTAAAAATCGATATCTCAAAATAGTAAATTTTTTTTTTTTTAAATTTTAATAAAAATCGATATCTCAAAATAATATACAAACACACCAACACACAACTCATTACACAAATTCAACAACAATAATTTTATTTTTTATTTCTTTAAATGAATTATACCTAAATGACATTTATAAAAAACAAAAAATTAACATGGTTTATGTTTTACTTATTTACATTAAATATTACATTGGCATTATTGTAGGCAGTCACAGATATGTTTAAACCTTGCTGAAATTCTTCTTTTGAAAGGTTTATTTCATGATTATTTGAAGTTAAAGTAGTGTTAGTAAAACTTGAACTTGGCTTTGAAATCAATTTTGCCGTATTAACCTGAGTAGAAACCGAACTGTCTATGTATCCCTCAGCTACTGTGCTAGATTTCCAGCCTCCTAACCGCTTTATTTGCATAAGATCGCCACCGTTATTTGCGAGCAAAGTAGCCGCTGTTCTTCTGAAACAGTGACCAGTAAAACCTTCAGTATTCAGCTTCAGAAAAGCTGCAATTTTTTTTGGAAACTGACTTAAAGTGTTGTGCCCAATACATTGTTTACTAATTTTTCCATATCTTATTTGCATAAAAAGCTTTCCATCCTGTATATTTTTCCGTAAAGTTATGTACTCCTTAAGTGGTGCAATCCATTTATTATCAGTTATCATAAATGATCGTGGCTGGTACGTTTTGCTATTTTGTATTTCAATCGCGACCTTTTCTTCTAAAAAGTGAACGTCTGTTGTTTTCATTTTGTATAATTCATCTGATCGGCAGGCGCCTGAGACACCAATAACCAATGCGACCTACAAATGTATAAAATAATAAGTTAATATAGAAATAGTCAACCTTTTAGCCTAAAATACCTTTTGAACAAGAAATTCCATAGGTGCTTGTTCCAAAAATGTTTCAATATTATCCATAGACAGTGTGGTCGATTTTTTCGGCTTGTATCCTTTGTTTTGCTTTTTTAAAAATGCTAATAGCTTTGCGTGTTTAGATATGTCTACTTTTTCCCTAATTGATAGAGTGGTCCTCAACATTGAATATATTGACCAAAGCGTTGATATTTTCTTTGTCTTGGCATTTTCACTAAAATAAGCTAGTAGCGCCGATTCAGAACCAGGATTTTGAACTTTGTTTCCAATACACCATTCTTTAAAACAGTTATATGCCTTGTCATATCTCGGGCGGCTTTTAGTTGGCAGAAGATCTTCTTCTACTATTTTTGCTGCTTCTCGAATTTCTGGGGGAGTAGCAGCCAAATCAAATTCCTCATCTGAGAGCATTTTTTTGGTGTTTTGTAAAAACTTTGACACTAACGTTTTAAAAAAATAATATATTGTTTAGTGACATGGAAACCATATTCCAAAAATGATATTTGCCATCTTGATGTGTATTATTACCTACGTTATTTTATCACCTGCGGTTATTTGAAATTCTAAATGTCTGTCTACTTTTGCAATGGAAAAGTCAAAATGACATTTACCTTTTAATAATTATTTGAACTCAAAATAATAAGAAGTGGATGTTGGATGTGGTTGTAAATAAAATAGTATACAAACCTCGGTGAAAAGTTTCATTACTGTCTCTGAGATATAGTTTACCTCGACGCTTCGCGTCTCGGTAAACTATCTAATCTCTCGACAGTAATGAAACACTTTCCACCTCGGTACGTAATATACTATTAATGGTGCTTAATACCATGCCTTATTTTTTTGTCAATGTTTAACTGAATCTGGAAAAAAAAAACAATATGACAAAATGTGTATTTAAAAATATAGGCGCCCCAAAAGGACTTCGCCCTCCCCGCCCCAAAATCCTGGCTACGCCACTGACCGTACCTATTGTTAAAAAGTTGGCTTTTTTGCCAATTTGTAATAAATAAATTTTTTTTTATTTTTTTATCTACAATAGAAAGCATATCACTAAAAGTGATTTATTAGACTTTCTACGACATTTTTGCATGTGAATACTATTTAGGCTGCAGTTCCCATTACTTATTCTTCAATAGTACATCACAGGACTACAGTTACCAGTTACCATTACATTTTTTATAAAAGACAATGACTTTTTCAAATCGAACCGAGGAAGCTATCATTCGTACTGTTGTATTGTGTATTCAATGTTGCCCTAAAGTTTAAAATAACTGATGTATTTGCAACATTACAAACAAATGCTCAAAATTTTTTTCATAATTTTCTATTAAGGCACAATGTGTAAGGGACTGTCCTGATATTTTACAAGAAATCATCTTTCAATTTGTAACAAACTGACACACCCTAAATATTTAATATATTCCTTTTAAAAATTGTTTTTTTCGGCTACCGTCCGGGAAGTACCCACTTCCCGGACGCTTTTCCTTTGATAAAGTAGCATTTTCCAGCCTAGTCCGGGAAGTACGTACTTCCCGGACTAGGCCGGGAAGAATCACATCAATATTAGCAATTGCTTCAATTTTAATTTTAATATAAATAAGAATTAGAATGTTTCTGTTAGTAGGTACCTATCTTCTGTTCGAAATTTTGTTCTACAAAGAAATATAATAAAGAAATGTATCTCATTGATTTGTTATTCTACACGGTTGCCGAAAAAATAGTGTACGCAACACGTCCGAAAACAGTTTTTTTGGACTCGCAGACTTCCAGGACTCGCCTACGGCTCGTCCTAGAATTTTGTCGACTCGTCCAAAAAAACAGTATTTTCCGGACTTGTAACGTAAATTACTATTTTTTCAAAAATAAATATATTTAAGTGTAAGTTTTTGGTTTTTTTCACTATTATTTTTTATTGTTTCAAAAAGTATACTATGTAAGATAATCTAAAATTATACTCTAAAAGAGACCTAATTACACTTTTTATTACTACTTAGGCTTCAGTTCCCATTACTTATTCTTCAATAAGACATCACCGGACTGCAGTTACCGTTACATTTTTGAACTGAATTGAGCATAACTTTTGGTTGTGCGTTATTTTTGCGGCTAAGTGTAGTATATACCATTACCTATTTTTAAAAAGTCCAGAAAATGCCTAATTCAATTAGTTAAAAATATATAGGGTGTCACATTCCTCCTTTCATGCCGTTTAATTTGTTATATCATTGTTTTTCTTTATTATACCGTGTTAGGGGTATTGGCAAACAGTTTAGCAAACATCGACTTACATTTGTTAATTTTAGCATTTTTATTATTTTAAAACATTTTGAACGGGTACGTCCCATTAAAATAAAATGAAGCTCTCTTTCTCTTTATTTTTAAAGTATTTTTATGGGTTTTAACTAGGGTATTATTTGTTTATAACTTTTAGAGTAAAGCAACAGATAAAATAAACCTGTTACCTATTTCGAGATTCTATTTTATTTTCACTAGGTCTAGGTACTTAATTTAATTAATAATACAAATATTTTGCCACGACCAATAATTTGTATTCTTTCAGTTATTTTGCTTTAACAATTAAAAATTTACTTTACTAGAGACTAAATTTTATCTATTTAAAAGTGTGTTATTGTCGCCAATGAGAATATACAGTGACCGGCAGAATGTACGCACCAAAGGGGATTTTTTTAAATTTCAAAAGTGGAAAAGTTTTGCATGTACACAAAAACAAAAAAGAGCCTAGACAAAACTAGTAAATATTGCGCCGTATACGAGGGAGAGGTGCAAACGTTAAATTCACTCAAGAATACATTGCCCTTATTTTTCAATGTTGAACATTTTTTTATTAGGAAATGTTTGCACTTAAAAGTCATCCATAAAGAAAAAAAAATTCAGCTCGGTAGCACAGAAAAAGTGTTTTTACTTTTTTTGACGCCCCCTCGTATAACGAATCGATAGAAGCTATGCAACCTATAAATTCAGTTTTTTAACAGCTCTTGGGCAGTTACACAAATAACTTACTTAAATTTGTTTAAATACGCGAGAACTGGAGGTTTAATAAAATAACGTCAAAAATAATCTAACTTTTCTGGTGCACACCGTACATTATTCTATGGATAAGCGGAATAACTTTATGCAAAACAAATGATGGTTGCTTCATACATTTAACAATATTTTGCCGTTCCCAATTTTTCAAAAACTCTTAAACCCATTGGTTCATGAATTAAAGTTTTAACCCTTACAATAAAATTCGTTTTCATTGCAATGAAAAATATTTATATTTGTGCTACCGAGCTGAAACTTGGTATTTATGGATAACTTTTAAGTGCAAACAACATTTCACAATAAAAAAATTTCCACAGTGAAAAATAGGGGCAATTTATTCTTGAGTGAATTTAACGTTTTCACTTCACCTCTCCCTCGTATACGGCGCAATATTTACTAGTTTTGTCTATGCTCTTTTTTGTTAGGGACATGCAGAACTTTTCCACCGCCAAAAAAATTTGGTAAGTTTTGAAATAAAAAAAATACCCTTTGGTGGGTACTTTCTGCCGGTCACTGTATACAGGGTGATTCAAAAGTACTTTGACAAACTTCGGGAGGCGGGAGGTAATTGCCGGCAATATTTTAAGATGAAAAATTCTTATAAACAGTGGTCCTTGGCGACTTCGTTACGGAGATACAGGGTGTTGAAATGTTAAAAGGAATAGTAATAATTTTTAAATAACCCCTTAACGAGTTATTTTTTTTTATGAAATTTAGTGAATTAAATAAGCATCTAAGGACACTTATTTTCAAAGTACAACACGTTCGTAAATTTAACCAGTGGCGTCGGTACAAAATGTTATAATTTATCCAAAGTCAGTGTGATGACATTCCAATCATTCCATCTCTTTGAGACTGTTCACCGCCGTTTGTATGCCGTATGGAATGATTGGAATGTCATCACACTGACTTTGGATAAATTATACTACCATATTTTTTGTGAAAACTATGCTACGCCACTGACTTATTTTATTTTAACTTTCTTCTTATGAATCCCCCCTTCATTTGCAACAAAAAAGATACGAGGGACGGTTTAAGGGTAAATGATTATTTTATTTGACTATACACAAATATTAAAAAATGTGTATTAAACTAATCAACCACTCAAATATTTATTTTAACGAATACATACATACATACTTACTCATAAACAAATATAATAATAATAATAATAATAAAAGACTTTATTGTAAATAAATTACAAAAGGCGAAGTTGAGGCAGAACCATATGTATATGCCTAAGGAAGGTATCTGAGGATGCCTATTTTCTAAGTACCTATACCTAACACATTTTCAGTGGCATACATATTTATTTATTAGTATGTTATTTTTTAATATTTTGTATTTTGACAAGGCGGCTTTGGAAATGCATTTGTCGATAAATTAAAACATATTTGACAGTTAGTTACCATTGAGTTTTATTTTTTTAGTTTTGTTATTTTCAATGGTAACTAACTGTCAAATATGTTTTAATTTATCGACAAAAAATGCATTTCCAAAGCCGCCTTGTCAAAATACAATATATTAAAAAAGCATTTCCAAAGCCGACTTGTCAAAACACAAAATAGTAAAAATAACATAGGTACTAATAAATAAATATGTAGGCCACTGAAAACGTGTTATACTTAGAAAATAGACATCCTCAGATACCTTCCTTAGGCGTATACATATTTGTTTATTAGTAAGTATGTATGTAGGTATTCGTTAAAATACTGTAATAAATATTTGAGTGGTTGATCAGTTTAAAACACATTTTTTAATATTTGTGTATATTCAAATAAAATAATCATTTACGCTTAAACCGTCCCTCGTATCAAAAAAACTTACGTGATCTTTTTTGTTGTAAATAAAGGGGGGATTTATAAGAAAGAAGTTAAAATAAAATAAATCAGTGGTGTAGCATACTTTTCACAAAAAATATGTTAGTAACATTTTGTACCGACGCCACTGGTTAAATTTACGAACGTGTTGTACTTTGAATATAAGTGTCCTTAGATGCTTATTTAGTTCACAAAATTTCATAAAAAAAAATAACTCGGTAAGAGGAGTTATTTAAAAATTATTACTATTTCTTTTAACATTTCAACACCCTGTATCTCCGTAACGAAGTCGCCAGGGACCACTGTTTATAAGAACTGTTCATGTTAAAATATTGCCAGCAATTACCTTCCGAAGTTTGTTAAAGTACTTTTGAATCACCCTGTATGCTAATATTATTATGTAATATGCATAAAATATTTTATAGAGTTTTAACAAAATTCCCCTTGCCGTGTTCATATTCTGTTTTCATGTGACCATTTTAGACATGACGAAACGAAAACTTTATTTTTCAGGCCACAATTTACTAAATAAACAAAATTATACATTAGCCGTGAGGCGCCCTTTGAACGAGGGCGTTGATAAGGGGGTAATTACCCCCCTCCCCCCCTAGGACGCATAATAAGCCATGAAAACGAAGCACTTTTTTTTTAGTTTATCAATTTTTTTGTGATTTTCTTGAGGATCTAGTGTATTTTGCATTTTAAGGGCGTGGCACACCAAAAATTTTCGCCTACGGCGCTATTTTCTTTCTTTTACCTTCCCCCATAAAAAAATGTCTACGCCCTTACCTTTGAAGCTTCCGCCTCTTTAACCACGCTACGCCACTGTATACAGGGTTGCCCAGAAGTCTGAAGTAAAATTAATATAGCCTTAAGCTGTAACTTTTGGGGAAAACGCTCCTGAAGTACTATATTTCTTACATTTGGTTTAACCGAAAGTTCCCACTATAGGAAAGTTAATAAAAATCGAAGATAGGGACATGTAAGCCGTTTTGCTCTAAGGCGTACAGTTAAAAAGCTAGACGCTGTCAAAGTTCAAAAATGTCATTTTTCAAGAGTAAATATCTCGGAAACTGTTAAGTATAGACTAATAATGCTTTTATTAAAAAATGTTCAGAATTTTATGCAGAATCCAAAAAAATTATATAAAATAGGGGTATTAATTTAAGATTTGGATCTTACCCCCCCCCCCCCCCCCTCCCTCCTAGGGGCTTGAAGTAACAAGATTAACAATATACGCAAAAGATGTCCCCCTCGAAATAAATATTGACGGGTCCGAGCAATTTTCCACATTTTCATTTTGAAGCAGGAAAATCGAGGTGGGAAGTTTTCAAATGAACACCCTGTATAATGAACTTAACTGAAACGTGAAACTTAGGGCTCTCCACTTGCATGCTTTTTTATAAGGGATAGGGACACTATAATGATGACATGACTAGTTTCTGAGATATAGACGCCGGCTATTCCTAGTTGACCACCCGGTATAGTAGTAGGTACCTAAATATCGCTGTTCCGATAAAACAATGACGCTACTGCAAGAGTTTGACATTTTAACCTAAAATTGTTATTAGTTTTTACCATTGCATTTTATTCCTTTAAACATAATAATTACTAATATAATAACTATTTGTTTTTTGTCTCCCCTGAAAAATTTATAATTTTGCCATTTTTCTTTTACCAGAATAGCGATATATAAAATATACTTTCTTTAGTTTCATGTTTTCAATGACATAATTGTTATGGAGTTGGCGCCTTGAGGCCAAGTGTCAAGTTACACCTCTGATTATTTTTGTTAATGTAAACAAGAACAAGCCCATTTATCAGCGGTTTTGGGATACGTTGATAATACGAATGAATGTTTGTGGAGCATTGTTGTCAAGTGTAGTAAAATTTCATTTATCTGGTAATTGGTAAAAAAAACTTTTTAAAAAGGATCGATTTCTGGTGATTTTTGATGTAAGATAATAAATAGTGGACGTCATTGTCAAACTTCAAACTCTACCTATCCTTTCCGCTGTCGAGCGTTGGGTAAGCAACGGAAGGAACTGCAGAATAAGTAGATTGAATAAGGGCTAATGGCATCGCAACCGTTATTAGGATGAAAAGGAAAATACGTTATTATGATATTATAAAAAAGGATATTTATTTATATAGTTATTTTTGGAGAATTACCTACTTTAAAGGTTACCCTTTCGGCTCCTTTAGCCACTAGTATTTTTGAAATGACTTCAAGTTCGCATAAATAGTATTTATTCATTATCCAAATAATTATACTAATATTGCCAATATTTCGATTTGTATGTAAATTTTCCTAAAAGGTCTGTGAATTTCGGTTTTCCAGTTACTCATGTGACAGGGCCATACACAGAAAAAACAAACTGTTAAAATCAACCAAAAGGACCACGCACAAAATACACACAAAAGTGGTTTCGGTGAAATTGCTCCAATTTTTGGTATGTTGTACCTTATAACCCCTAGATAGATTTTCCAAAAAAAAATGGAGGGGTCAATTGGATGGTTTCGCCACTACTAGGACTCATAGGCGTGCGCGCAATTTTCAGAAATAAGACCCATTTAACTTGCGGTTGATTAAATAACACTCTAGTCGTATAAATACGTGTTCTACGGTTTTGAATTACTAGTCGACACATCTAGGACAAAAATAATAATTATTTTGAATATGGTTTTACTGGGTGTCCAAAAAAAACGACTTAATAATATACATCAAATATCTAAAAAAAAATTGCTTTCTTTTCGCGCTTGTAATTGCCCTGTATATTATAAATGTTAAAAACAATTTATTTTGCATATGTTAACTATAGTTAATTAAAATATTATTTCCATATATTATGTACCAAGTGTCACGGATTTATTGTGAATAGTACGTTTTTATTTAAATACATATTTTTTTCTTAATATATAGGAATCCTTGCTCAATGCAGAATACTTGTTGACAAATACTTCTGGAATGTTTGCTATTCTTATTATTATCAGGTATATTTACTGAAACAGTTCCGAAATATTCTCAAAGACAAAATTATACTTTGCATTCTCAATAAAGGGTGAGGTTTAAATCTTTTCAACGAGTGTTATTGGGTAAACGTAGTATAAAATAACTTTAGAAATAAAATGTTACCTAGTCTATAATAACTGGAACATCGTCATGGTGTCTATTTGCAGCATCAGCAATATGTTCAAGTAGCCTAACTGAGGGATATTTAATATTATTTTCAAATCTTGAATATCCTAAAAACCACAAGACACTGGCCACATGTGCGCAAGTCCCAACGGTTCTTGCTCCTGATTTGCAAGTACAGTAATATCCATTTATTTCACGGCCATATTCGATCCAGATCTGATATTTAACTCGGTTTTGAAATCTTGACCATATTCTTAATCGAATAGTGTTGACAAGCTGATTTGCCACATCAATTTGCAAATCATCATTCCGTTCTCGTTGTGTCGTATCTTGTATATATGATGGCGCTAGCTTTAACTGGTACGTTCCAACTGTAAGATCCCGAAGATATTCTAAAGTTAGATGTGGGAAATCAGGAAGATGGTTATTTTGTAAACTGACAAATCTACCATGCCTCCTAAGTAAATTATCGTTTTCAACAGTTACTTTTAATCTATTTTCTTCTCTTGATCTTTGTAATAATAGTTCAGCCTGGGCAATATCTGCTCCTCTCATTACAACTGGATCGTGATATTTATTTATAATTGCCCCACAGATTTTGTAAAATTCTCCTAGGTGAACTGCAAGATGAACTGATATAACTTCGGAAAAAAATTTAAAAATTGACTTGAAATGTCCATTTCTGGCCTCAACAACGCCTTATTACCAAAACGAGTTTTGGTAATAAGGCGATTGGTATTGGCTTCTTCGACCGATAATTGTGACTCGCCGGCTCTGACAACACTAGGTATTCTATGGTCAATACCCAATTGTTGTAACATCGGAATGGCATCGCGATATCCTCTATCTACCACAAATATATCGTTTTCTTGAAACCAATTTCTGATCATTTCTGTGTCACGCTGATACTCATTTCTTAACATTGCTGCATCATTGTTACGTGTATCTGAAAAATAAGGCCCCTGAATTGTTAAGATATACCCGTTAGGACCAACGATCAGAGCGGGTTTAATTAGGTGATGTCCTTTATGTACACAATAGGATTGTCGCAACACTTGAAAGTTTTTACTTTTATTTATTTCACAATAGGTGCGATCAACGTACACTATAGCTTTTGGTTGTTCAGGATTAGGATTATATAGTTGATTAGCGAAAGGAGTGACATGTCTTTCAATAAACTGTTCTCTATTTATGGCACCTAAACCTATATTTGCAGGCACAAATCTCACCATCAATGACAATCGTACTTTACAAATCGCTAAACTAACATTTTGTCTAGTTGAGTAATTAAAAATTAATTTAAATTATTAAAATTAAATTAAATATCTTTAAAATGTTAATTAAATACAATATATTTGAATCAATAGTATATATGTATTTAATAAACCTAGTTATGCCATCAACTTACTCGTTATTTCTTTAAACTGACTTCAAAATATTCAAGTTAAATTTATATGTATAGTTGAATTAACTTATTACAAGTTAAGTTAATTAGTCTATAGGGTTAAACTAATTAATTAATTTTATTAATTTAAATGAACGATCTTGTCCGATATACATTGCTTTTTTTTGGAAAATAGAAGCCCACGTTGAGTAAATTTTATCTATATGGCTTCTATTTAAGTAAACAAATTTTTAAACTTTGTAACTCTATCAGCATGCAGCCCTGATATTTTTAGGTAGTTGATTACATGGGGTTGAATAAACTCCTGTTTGTTCGAACATTTTCTTGATAGACATTTTTGTGAGATATACAAGACATGAGAATACAGTGGTCGTGAATATTTTCAAAAAATAGTATATTATTTGCGTTTGACCTTTATCTCTCAACATTTACTTGGCTGACGGGTCAGTTCATTCTTCGATTTTAAACTACAGTATTGATCTCCACTAATGATGATGTAGATGTATTTTTTTTTAAATTAACAACGCCAGAGTTGCCACCAAGCATTGTATAATTTCATTTTACTTTTGTAAGACAAATAATTTCTAGATTGATAGACGGCACCGACCATAGGAGTACTCTTTTTAAACACATGCCATAGGCAATCTGGGGAATTGCTTGTTTTTCTCAAATTAAGGTATTAGTAAAGATTTAATAAACGAACTTTTGGGAAAAGCTAAAATATAAGTTTTAAGATATGAGCAATTTAAAGTTTTTTAATAGTTTTTAAAGATTAGAGTAAAAATATAAAGTTTCTTTAATTTGAGGACCGGGACGGCCCGAACCTTTAATGATTAAGTGGCCCGACCCGACCTGAATACGAGAGTCGGACCGGGCCGCGTAGAGGCCCGAGATGAAAAGCCGGGGCCCGTGCAGGGTTCTAGGTGGTGGTATAAAGTGTGGTGTAAAATATTTTTTGTAATATTAACAGAAGTATGGAAAATGAGCATAGATTAGCAATAACATTAAAGTTTATTATATTATATTATTATATTATATTATTATATTATATTATTAAAGAAGACTTAAATTCATGAAGCATTGAAAATAATTAGCCAGAGAAATCATATTATGTAACATAACTTACATGTACAATTTCTTGCTCCATTAAATGTGCTTTTGGCAATATATTATGCATCCATACCTATAGTTAAATGTGTACAAATTTTTCATTAAAACCATTCAGTTGGATTTATTATGTTGCTGTGTTTTTGTTTCTCGTTTTTATTTAATAGGTAAACTTACTGATTTTGTTGTTGTTTATAGTTTTTAAAAGTATTTACTATTTGTTTTATGCTTGAGTATGACACCTTAGAGGAGATTCCCCTCCTAAAAAATCTCTCTTGGTGACAGTTCTTTCTCTCAGGGCCGGCCGTACTCTATCCAAAGTCGGCAGTGCCTTTTTCGGAGGGTCTATTTTGTAATGATACAGAGAACATGTCGGAACTGGATTATACTCTTTGTCTTTCGCCTCAAAGTAATATCTTTTTAGTAACAATACAATAAACACTATATACACGGTGTCCCATATAAGAATGCACACTACAGTTATCTCGTAAATCACAATTTCTTGTCAGGGACTGTGCATCTGCTTTGGTGAAGCCGCTCTCGTTTATATTTAACCTGTCACTAAAAACGACTACCTTTCCCAACATCTGGAAGGAGGCAAGGATTACACCTATATTTAAAAAAGGCAATATAAACGATATCTCGAATTATCGTCCTATCTCCATTCTGTCAGCCTTTGCGAAGGTCTTTGAGATGTCTATATATGAGTGCATTTTTAGCCAGGTGAGGCAACTTATCACGCCCCACCAACATGGATTTTTTAATAGCTGAAGCACAATAAGCAACTTATTAGCATGCTTTACCCAATATGTTGGGCAAGTACTGGACGACCGATTACAGGTCGATGTCCTGTATACTGACTTCTCGAAGACCTTTGACAGAAATTCAAAATTCAAAATATTTATTCATGTCAATACACTAAGGCTTACACACGTCAATCATAAAAGTAGTAGTAGTAGTAGTAAAAGTTTCTATAAGTATAAAACCACAAGAAAAAAGGTGACAGCTCGTGAAGGTCATCACGGATAAAAGTTGGTTAATTTTTCCGTATTCAGCAGCCTGTGTTTTGACTTTTAGAGCATTTTGAGACGTGTTTATGTATATGCTATTCGGAAATAGTTTAAAAATTTTAAGTAGTCTCTTTTTAGCTCTTCAAATACCGTTTTCACCTATCCGTAATACGCATACGGATATCCGTGATCACGGATGCATGTGGATTTACCCTCAGTGTTAATTTACATTGTTGCCAATGACTACTCGTGTAAAGCCTAATTGAATTAGGTACTTATTGTGTTTAGATATATTAATTATTTAAAAATGCATTAAAATATTAATTTTAAATTATGGCAAACCATTATTTAAAATCTTAAGATTCCACAAAATATTTTATAGTGAAATAGTAGATACAATTGTAAATTAAACATTTGGCAACGACACAATAGTACATTTCTGGTCGACAATTTGGCAACGTTAACATAATCTGTGACGTCAACCAATCAAAATCGTTTCCAAACACGTGTTTATATTTAAAAAATTTACAAATTTCATTCTTTAATAATTAAAAAAGTACTTCGATTTAAGATGATTTTTTTTGCATATGGTCATTAAGTTGCATTTACTATCGAAATATAATATTATAACGTTACTTTGGAACGAAAATTTCTCAGGTGAACAAGAACAAGATCTCTGACGCTGTGCTAACACAAAAGGCTTGCGGTGCGTGTAAAAAAACTGCGAATATCTAACACAATATATATTAATACGAACAAACAAATAATTTGTAACATATACAAACAGCGTTACCAAACCCACTCCAAGAGGGGGAGGGCTTGCCCCTACACACGCCCTTGCCTATTATCAAAGCTAAGTCCGTGATGGTTTGATGGTTATGAAGTAATATGAAGCACACTCCTCTATATAACAGATTAGAGAAGAGTTTACAAGCACAAGCGGTTCTGCTCTTTGAGTGCGGCATGACTATCAATAAAAATATGGATCTGTCTATTTGTGTATCATCGAACTTTTGAACTTTTGCCTGGAAAACAACTTGGATGTTAATCAGCATGCATGTTACTATTCTCATACTAATAACTTCTTACTTTCTGCCGGACTATCGTCATAACCAATTTGCCCTGACTATTACTATTATAATATTAGTAAAATATTACCATGCTGAACCATCTCATCCGATAGGCAACCAGAGAATCATATTGAAAGCGTTATTTTATTAGACATTTTTTGTTGGTCTTGCTCATTCACCAATTTTCACATGTATGTAGATACGTTTTTATTATACCTAAAGTAGTGACTATATGAAGCCGGAACCATTTATAATATTATAAGGAGTGAAACCCCCACCACAGTTAATACAAAACCGTCCTTCGAACATCTTGACGACGTAAATTAAAGGACATCCTATTACAATAAGGTTTTAGGCTATACAGGATCATAAAAGGTACTGGCGAACGCAAGGGGGGTTAGAACCTTCCCCCTTCCGAAATGTCCGAAAAAAAAACCTTTTTTAATAGAATTCCTATAACCACGTGTAACGCTCATATGAATATTTTCATTTAAACCCCCTACCCCGAAACAAATTCCTGCGTTCGCCTGTGATTCAAGGGCATTTATTGCAATACAATATAAGGATCTTAGGCGCCTATAATAGGTATTAGGGATGATTTTAGGCAATTAGAAAATTGAAAATACCTATATTTCCGATTTTTAACACTCAGATTTTGAAAATAAAAAACTTGAAACACTGAGATATATTTTTAGATATTTGCAAATCGAAAATATTATGTAAAAATTAATAATATTAGTGAAATTGTAAATTCTTTTAAATTACTTGATGGAGGAGCGGTTTTAGGGGGGGGGGGGCACTATTTTTAAAAAAAGGGCTTGGCACCAAAAAAAAAGTTCGCCTGCGGCGCTATAATTTATTTTTCATTTGAAAACCAAATAACATCATTAAAAAAAAGTCTTGTTACCTAAAAAGTTAATGGTGGAAAAGCTATAATATAATTATAAAATAATAATAACAAATCTAAATAATGTTAAATACATCTATAAAAATTTAAAGATATACAGAATTAGATCGTTTAAAGGTGTTGGGGAAGAAAAGTCCTTTCTACCTTCTTACATATAAAATATAATTGCCTACGCGTTTCGGCTCACATAAGCCATCATCAGGGCGCAGCTGTAAGTAAAGAACATGATGTTATGTAATAAAAAATTTTTAAAAAATTTTGAAAATAATGAACGTCAGTAAACAAATATAAAATATGTCCTAAAACTTACAGGTATGAAAAATCACATACAGGGCTACACAGTGAGACGCACCCAGTCAACACACAAACAAATAACATCAAAACAATATAAAAGTTACGACACAATCATGATTTTTAAAAAAATAAATAAATACAAACTAATGTGTAGAGCAACAAAAGGTACTGAATGTTGACAGAGGAATCAGATGGTGACTGAAAAAACTCAAACAAGAGCAAAAACCATCATGAGAAACGAGTTCGAAGTCCCAGAGTCGAACAGACTGGGTGCGTCTCACTGTGTAGCCCTGTATGTGATTTTTCATACCTGTAAGTTTTAGGACATATTTTATATTTGTTTACTGACGTTCATTATTTTCAAAATTTTTTAAAAAATTTTTATTACATAACACCATGTTCTTTACTTACAGCTGCGCCCTGATGATGGCTTATGTGAGCCGAAACGCGTAGGCAATTATATTTTATATGTAAGAAGGTAGAAAGGACTTTTCTTCCCCAACACCTTTAAACTATCTAAACAATGACCCTTCTAGAGAGCAGCCATAACTTCGTTATACATGACAACAGTCCGAGTTCTCTGCTCCACATTTTTGAAAATTTCTCATACAAGAGGGACAAGTCAGAGGCCCACATTTGGTTTAACACACAATGCTTAAAGAACAATTTGACTCCTAACTACATAGCCCATAGATTTAAACATACTAATAGAGGACCTACTAACTACAAGACACTTTCCTTGATTGATAAAGCCAAGAGGTCCGCTGTCAGAGAAGAGAGAAACAAATGGTACTCTGTAAGAGATTTACTTTCAGTAAAGTTAAAGATGGTGTACACCCTTTTACTGGTGCATTTTTCGACAATCGAACTCTCTAACTTCCAGGATAACCTCAACGAAAAGCGAAAAGAAGGAAAGAAGATACATTTCCAACGACTCAAATCAAAACTAGCTGCCCTACATCGCCTTAATTCTTCTCCAACAACCAAACCTTTTCCTGAGTATTTCAAACTTCATCCACGGATCCTGAATTTGACAAAATGTAATTTCGACCCAGAAGAGACAGCATTTCTGGAAAAAGGCCTAAAGTTCTGCCCTACTCAGGAACTTTCACAAACTAACATAAAATCTCTTATTGCAGACGTAGAACTATCTTTACAAAATAACCCGAGTTTCATGTCAGATGTTGTCAGAGGAAAGTTTTCACTTACCTTAAAAAAATTTTCAAAGAATAATTTGAATAACAAAATAATTTCTCACAAGGGCCTAATTAAGAGCATAAAATCGAAAATTAAAAATTTTGACTTGATTTTTGTGAAGGCAGACAAGGGCAATTGTTTGGTCATACTTGATAAACAGTCTTATATTAACAAGGTTAATAACTTTTTGCTGAACAACAACAGTTTTGTCAACCTAAATAAAGACCCTTGCAAAAAATATACAGAAGAACTTAAGACACTAATTTCCCAACATCAAGATGTTTTTGACTCCTTTAACTGCTCCAAACCAAGGATTCCTATGCATCCTATCACCCCTTTTTTATATGGTATGGTCAAAATTCATAAAGACGACAAGCCCATTCGTCCTGTCGTTTCTTTTATTAATTCTCCCGCTTATTCTCTCGCTATCTGGCTTAACAGTTTTCTAAAAAATAATTTAAATTTAAATTTTGTCTACAGTATAAGAAATACTTTTGAATTAGTTTAAAAATTACGTAATACAACTCTTCCTGATAACTTTATCCTAGTCTCTTTCGACATTGTCAACCTTTTTCCCAGCATTCCAAGAATGCAAAGCTTTAGAATCATAGAAAAACTATTGAAAGACTCAAATAAATTTAACTTGTCCCAAAATTCTTGCATACTGTCACTTTTGAAAAAATGTCTAGATTCTGATTTCTGTAGATTCAATGACAGGTTTTATAAACAAGTTGACGGTCTACCAATGGGATCTTCGTTGTCACCTCTGGTAGCTGAAATCTTCATGAATCACTTTGAAACAAACCTTATTTTTAATTCCGGCCACCATCTTGTCAAGAATATATCATTTTGGTACCGCTATGTAGATGACACCTTGGTTGGTTGGACGGGTACCATGGATGAACTAAATTCATTTCTTTCTTTTCTTAACAGTCTTCACTCAAACATAAAGTTTACTATGGAAGTTGAATCTAATAACACCTTAAATTTTCTGGATCTCACTTTGGAAAGAAAAGACAACACAATAGATTTCAGTATCTTTAGAAAATCCACACAAACTGACCATATGATACCTTGGGACTCCTGCCACCATTTTTCTCAAAAATTATCTGCTCTAAATACCTATTTTCACCGTCTCTTCACTATTCCTATGAAGAAAGAATCTTTTGAGAAGGAAAAAAACATTATTTTTCAGATGGCACTTAAAAATGGTTTCCCATTTCATATCATAAACAACAATTTCCAGAGAAAACTACGACGCAATTTATGTGAGAACGCATATACTAGGTTTAAGAGTGCCGAAAATCTTTTAACTATGAAATTCGTTTCCATCCCCTACCTTGGAATTATATCAACCATTATGGGCCGCTCCTTAAAAAACCTTAATAATAATATTTTTATTTGCTCTAAATCAGTTGGTTCTGTTTCAAGCTTGTTTTCTAGGCTTAAAGACAAACTGGAAATGTTGTATAAAAACGGCATTTATTTGCTTTCTTGTGACTCTTGTCCAGCAGAATACGTAGGACAAACGGGACGATCTTTTCAAACAAGAATTAACGAACATTTGAGATCAAGCAGATTACAACACGATAATAAATCAGCTTCTGGAACACATCTTAAAGTGTCTCAACATAATTTTAATGTTCAGTCCAATTTTCAAGCCTTACACCACCAAAATAAAGGGAAAAGGTTGGACATTCTTGAGAATCTGGAGATAGCTTTGTCACAGTCAAGGTCTCCAAGAAATCTTAATGAACAAGATTACACCGCCTACCGTAACTACGTTTCTGCAATTAAACTTTTTAAGGAATGATCTTTATTATACACCACCCTTTTTCTTTTCGACTCTGGGACTTCGAACTCGTTTCTCATGATGGTTATTGCTCTTGTTTGGGTTTTTTCAGTCACCATCTGATTCCTCTGTCAACATTCAGTACCTTTTGTTGCTCTACACATTAGTTTGTATTTATTTATTTTTTTAAAAATCATGATTGTGTCGTAACTTTTATATTGTTTTGATGTTATTTGTTTGTGTGTTGACTGGGTGCGTCTCACTGTGTAGCCCTGTATGTGATTTTTCATACCTGTAAGTTTTAGGACATATTTTATATTTGTTTACTGACGTTCATTATTTTCAAAATTTTTTAAAAATTTTTTATTACATAACATCATGTTCTTTACTTACAGCTGCGCCCTGATGATGGCTTATGTGAGCCGAAACGCGTAGGCAATTATATTTTATATGTAAGAAGGTAGAAAGGACTTTTCTTCCCCAACACCTTTAAACTATCTAAACAATGACCCTTCTAGAGAGCAGCCATAACTTCGTTATACAGAATTATTTGTTAGGTAGGTACCTAAATATTTTAATAAAATTAACCACTAAGTATAAGAGTTGACATTCAGGGGTTTTATTCTTAATTTTATTTAAAATATGTGCCTATGTTAAACTTTTTACTTTATTATTAATACATAATATACAACTTCATTTTTTCTTCTTTTTTAATTTATTTCCTATTCTCTCTTTTGCTTTTACTAACCAATATTTAATGGTTTTGATAACTTCAGCTTATTTAGAGACATATGCTGCATTTTCACTGCATCTAAAAAATAAAATGTCATGCATAAGCAGAGCTGTCACTCTTAAATTAATACTACTGTACTAGTAGTAGTAATAGTATATTACGTATTAAGTGTTGTAAAAAGCATATTACGCACGAATGGAAAACTTTACATGAGTTACAAGTTAATTGAGTATTTGCTTTACAACACGCAATACGTACTATACTTTTTCTATGACTTTTACATACATCGGTTTATAATTTATAAAGTATTGATTTGAACTTCAAATCTCAAATAATGATTATGTCACTGTCAAATATTCAAAACGCAAGACAGGTAAATGTCACGATTTGAGTGGTTCAAGGTGTTGCGGAATCGTTAGTTCTAGTCGAGATGTTCAGATGGCGGGAGCGATATTAAGTCGTCTCCGAAATTCGTTAATCCTTTATCTTAAGAAGGCTAAATTTATTTAGTCTTCAGTCTGCTGCGGGCCTCTTCGACCGCCTGACTCACAGTAAAATCAGTCGTCAATAGCGTTTTTTGGATACCTTGGGAACCGGAGTTAAAGTGGAAAAAGTTGTTTCATTTTTGTCGACGAAAAATAAAAGAAATTCGAAAGGTGAAAATGACGAGCGTCGGCATGCTTCGGCACTGCCGCCAGTCTAGGTAGAGGTAGAAAGTTTGACGAGCGTCGGCATACTGGGTATTGCCGCCAGTCAATCTCAAGAAATTCGCAAAAATAAAAATAAGAAATTTGACACAGGTAAACATACTTGTCGGCGGCCGCCGTAGTACGTGCCGGCTGCCGCAGTATAATTTTGGGTAAATTGTCAGGAGAAATAGTTCAAGATTGCGACGGGGTTCAGCGACGAGAAGTTTTTCCGAGAAGTTGGAAGACGGTGTTTTGGACGCAATAATTGTCAGAGAGTCGACAGAAGAAAGTGATAGTGCTGGCTGTGTCGTGAGACGACCCCAGGCACGAGAAATAACGAAAATCGATTTTTGGAATTTTGGTCCAGAATTTTTCCAGGACTTCCGCGGAGCTTTATTTCTATCCAGGAGGCTAGGGGAGAGTGTTCTGAACCGCCCCACGTCGATTTTATATTTTTCCGACCGCCGCGAGAGACAGGGCGAATTTTCAAAATTTACCTTTTGGACTTAGAAAATTTTTATCACACGACTGGACTGAAAAAAATTCGATAGAAATCGAAATTAATTTATAAGTCGGAACGGGACGTTCCGCGGACATTATTCCCTGTATAAGAATTATCCAGGAGGACATAAGGAACAAGTTTGCTGTGGAGGCCGTTTTAGAATATTGACCGCCTAAGGAGTTATTCCCGATTTCCAGGATTTTTTGGGGACTTAGAATAATTTCACGAAAAAAGTCATTTTATTTTATAGCCGAGAACCGGACGTTCGGCGGGCTTCCCGATCAAGACAAAAGTTGGAGAGGAAAGTGCTACGGACATTTTGGCTCTGGAATAAAGCAGCCATCTTGTCCGCGAAGGCACTCACGATTTATTGAAGGAGAAAGTTTTGGATTTTTTCTATAAAAATACCCTGTCGCCTAACTACGATAACAACGAGGTTGTTGGAAGAGAGGTTACGAACTACCGGTCGTGAACCTAGAGAACTGAAATTTGGCACGAGACAAGAAATGTTCGGTAGAGTCGAGCATTCGCCAAAACGACGCAGCATGAATGCTAGCAACACGGAAGAGCACCCAGCTGATCATGAAATGACAGCTGGAAGATCGGGAGTGCTGATTATCGATGCCGGCGATGTCAGTACAAACGATGTTATCCACAGGCCTATTCCCACTAACGTACCAAGAGATGAGAGTCGAATGCCAGAAGGGCCCGATGAGCCAGCTATAGCCGCGCTGACGAAAATCCGGGAGGATATTCGTGGATACGTTAGTGAGAACGAACAACAAAGAGGAAGCCAAGATCGCCTGGCCCTGGATGACTTGATACCCAATCTGAGGGGTTTATTCCAGGAGCGTACTTGGCCAGCGAGACAGCCTCAAAATATGAGGAATAAAGGCCTAGAGGGTAACATGTCGCCCAACTTTAGGGGCATGTTGCCAGGGCACCCTGGACAAGAAGCGAATAAAGGCCGAGTGGGTAACAAAGGTAACTTGATTCTTATACTAGGTCTCATAACGCACAACTGTGCGGTAAGTTGATCATTACGCACAGGCCCGCACAGCTGTGCGTAAGAATGAATTTACTTATAGAGTGAATCGGAACCTAGAAGTATCTTTTACTATAAACAAGGTATACATAAGGAGTCATAAAACGTCAGCAAAATATTATTATTAGATATTCTTGGGCTTACCTAATATGTCTTTGGATAACTTTAAATTTTTGAAGGTATTTTTGAATGTAGCGCCATTCCATGAAAATAAAAGTGCCACTTCATCAGATATAATCCTGTGCTAAATTTTTCTGACGCACTGACCCATCAATTTTCCATCTATTCTTACTCTCAGAAATCTAAAAAAAAATTTTTTTATAATATTAATGGAACACCATTTTGAGAATTATGAATAATATTCATAAAATATATACAAATATAAAAATACTATAGAATAATTGGACTACTAAATATATCTTGGATTATCTTTGTTTTTTTCGCAACTCTCTCTGTAAACGGGCCAAAACCGATATCATAAATAAATAATTTTTAGAATATTAGAACAAAACTTCAATTTGAGATACCTACTTACTAAAAAGGACAAAATTAAATTATTAATTACCATAATTCTATAATTATTTTCTTCAGCTAACCATTCCTCCGTCTCATTTTGTTTATCTTCATCTGCAACAGTATTTTTTTCATAATGTTCTTTTACTTTAAAATCGTAATATTTTAATTCCATTGTCTTCTGTATCCTGCTAGCATTGACCAGTGGGCCTACGTACCTTTGTCCAATAGAGACTCAATTTTTAGGTTGATCTGAAAAAGTCGTCCATTACTAATCTTTTGAAATCTAAGATGTGATTTTTTAGTAGGTAGGTACCTATCTACCTACCTATGGATAATTTTCAAAAAAGGTAATTTACCACCTGGCAGAAATAAATAAAAGGCACTTAAGAAGTTGGTTATGAGTTTGCTTATTACAGCTTAGGTGTATGTGCATGGGATTTTAATAAAAGTACCCTGAACAACGTAAGGAATTAAATAAACATTTTACAATGTACAATACTTTTTATTTTTAAGTTACCTTAATCTGCTGGAACATTCCTCTCTCATTGTAGAAGCTTTGTTACGTTGACTAAAAAAAACACCACGTTAATGATTCGGGTCTTGTATATTTTACTAATTTTCAAATCGAAAACTTACTACCAGGGGAATTAAGGTTAATTACATAAACAGGAAAACAAAAGATTAACTAATGGTCCTCTAGTCAATTTAACTTAAAATAAACACGAAAAAGAAATAAATTATTACTAGTTTCTCTGTTGGGTAGGTATCCCATTTTTAGATAAATCTTTGATTTGGGGTTCATTACTTACCTGAGAGAAAACATATTACTAAACACACTTTTTGTTATAATTAGTGTTTTGGAAGCCCCTTACAATAATTTAACATGCACCACAAAAAGGCACTTCATTCAAAATCCACCTAAAATCGTAAAAACGAACGAAGCTCAGCAGCACAATGCACAAATGAATTAACCAATAAAATGTTCTAAAAGTAGGGTTCGTTTAACTTTGACGTTAAAAGCAGGGGAATACATACCAATATTATGTAGAATGGTAAAATTTCCCTTTCCACTCTGTCTGGAAAGTACCGTTTAAGAACACAATACCGTTTAAGAAGATTTCAATACCGTCTAAGAAGAGCGGTACTGTCTATGACCTCAGATAGGCGCAGAAAATACCGTCTAAACCCCCTAACGTGTACATATATATATATATATATATATATGTATGTTTTTAAGGTCAAGAAACTCATTTCTGGCAACGAAAGTGACCTATGGTCACCCAAAGTGCGCTCCAAACACCGAGGGAAGATCGCATGCCGTACTTTTTCAAAAAGGATGACTTACATTAACACTTAGCGTCACCTAGAATAGCTAATTGATATATTTCACGTAATTTATAATGAATACATTTTAATTTATCAACGCAAAATAAAAAAAAATCATTGTTTCCATTAACAAATTGGCAATATTAAATACCTACACTTACTTGTCAAAGCCTTTCTTTAACAAATTAGCTAAGCAAAGATATTTACTTTGCTATGCTGTTTAATAGAAGTAAAAACGTAACAACAAAATTGGCGTCAAGCCGATACTGGAGTGTATTTATATAATGTCGATAAAGAAGGAAAACCTAATAACAAGAGGGTTGTGCGCATGCCCATCCCTGTTGGGCACCAAGGAATCTGACCGACGAGCCGTGCGTACACACGAATTTTTTCAACCATAAAATTTTACTTTTGTTTGCGCACGAGATAAGCAGTTCTCAACTAAAGGTATATGTCTATGCCTTACACTTGTATGCAAAATATGGTTCATTTTATGCAACCTTTACAGCAATGTGAAAATTAAATTTTATTAAAACACGTTTTATAGTAATTATTATTTAATCTAATTGTTGGATGCAATAATTATTATTACATAAATACTGTAAATTAATCATGCAATGACATAATATTATTAAATACATATCTTATAATAAAATTTCTATTATTAATAATAATTAAATTGTTCCTTTATTTATGCGAATATAAATAAAATTTAAATTGAAACTGCGCTTCTGAATATACATATAATAATAATAATAATAAAATAATAATAATAATAACAATAAAAATAACGTATTTTGGCACATACGTATATTATGGTCGTACATTAGTGTCATAAAATGTTTATTAGCATTAAAAAAAAGTGTTATTGGTTTTCTTACGTTTGCTTTTTTTGCCTTCAAAGTGTTCAGATTCAACATTGGTATTTAAAAATTTATGGCCTACAAACATAGAAGTATTTTATCAATTTAGTGCTCTCTAAAAATTTGCAAAATTGCTGAGTTTGCAAATGATTCACAAAATTGACAAATGACGACGCGAAGCCTCGTCGCGACGGCGTTTTCCTTTTGAACGACTATGAAACAACCCTTGACTAATTTCATATAATAAAGTTGTTACTATTTTTGTCATAGCACCCAACGAGATATTTGGCAATAAATGTTTCTGATAGTTGGCGGCTGTTGCATAAACGTTGAGAGCACGCCAACTTGATAAAATACTCAGAAGACTGATTTGAGCAAGTTAGAAAAAACACTAAAAAAGCAGCTTGTTGTCCATCAATTAAAAACGGTGTAGAAGTGTTGCTACTATAATCAAAAATAAAGATACTGTAGCTAAATTAGATCCGTGGTTCCCTCTTAGGGTGTGGGTGTGGTTGTTGCAGAAGTTGCCGTTGCAGGACGTACAACGGAACGTGCTGTTGTTAGAACTTGCAGGTGCAATTGCTGCTGATATTAAGTCACACACAGACGAACTATTCTGGTTGGGGAGGCTTTGTCTCGTGATGCACGTTCTCAGCGTGTGAGTATCATGAGCTAAAAATAAAATTGTTTGGTACATTATTACCCAAAAGCACAAAAAATATCGCTATACAAAAATTTCCATCCAGGTACCTAGCTGTACTTTAAAATATAACTTCAATAACATTTTTCGCTGTTAAAAATATTTCTTAGTTCCGAATTGGTTGGGTTGAAAAACATATTTTGTTGGTTATATTCTAATAGGCACAAGCACAGGTAAACTTTGGGTAGATTTCATTTGATACTTCTTATAATGAGCTCGAAAACAAACTCAACTATAGCACTAACGGTACATCGACGATTCTTGAAATAAACTGCAATTTGTGATAGCAAGGTGCCACTTGGTAGTAAGTGTTTATTAGACTCATTTGGTCGATTTGGCAAGAGGAACAATTGAGACTTTCCGTGTGGGTAGATTTTATGGGGAGGTAGAGAAAATTTAGTGTTAAAATAAGAAAATAAAAAATGGCTTAGAGACACGAGATGGATATCGAAGTCGCATGATTTTTACTCCATGAATTGAATCGTAGCCTCACAAATGCAATTAGAGAACCGTCGGTCACATGATATATCGATATATATGTTTTTGTGGTTAAGAAACTCATTTCTGGCAACGAAAGTGACCTATGGTCACCGGAATTGCGCTGCAAACACCGAGAGAAGATAGCATGTTGCACTATGTATCGTATGTTAAACTATCAATCGCCCCATGTACATCCCGTCCTCCTCTTCGATGGTGTTTGACTCACTGAAAATATATTTCATATATAAATATCAGAGATTCTCCAATAAATTATATCGAAAAAATACAGTGTTCCAGGTTCCTACCTTTTTTTTGCACAATCCCCCATGCATTTTCGGCAACCAAGACATTGACGCGGCCCGAAGAAATTATTAACTAGGAGCAAAAAAGCCCGGCCGGCCCGAAAAGCCCGGTGGGCCCGAAAAGCCCAACCGGCTGGAAAGGTAATTGAACAAATTTACCTTGACATTTATGACATCTAAACAATCGACTAAATTTCACAAGTTTTTCAAGGGACGTTTAATCTATCGTTTAACTGGTAAAGTGACATACCATAACATGAAACATGATGCCTAGCCTATCAGAATCTATGATGTATTGTCTTCGGCCTATCAGCTGTTACGTATTATCTAAGTACAAAACGTTAAAAGCCCGGCCGGCCCGAAAAGCCCGGCCGGCCCGAAAAGCCCGGCCGGCCCGAAAAGCCCGGTCGGCCCGAAAACACGTTCGGCCCGAAAACATTTATTATGGCCCGGCGGCCCGAACCTTTATTGAGTAAGTGGCCTGACCCGACCCAAACCCGAGAGTCGGGCCGGACCGCGTAGAGCAGTGGCGGCTCGTGACTAGTGATTGGCTTTAAATTAAAAAAAAAATTAAAATGTCTATTATTTTCGAAAGTACGTGTCTGCTTTTTCTAACTTTCTCGTTGTGAATTTTAATTTCATCAGCATAAGCATTACTTACACAAGTTAAAATATTAGTTTGTCCTAACATCTCAAAACTTACCACATTATAACGATGTTTTGCACTATTTTCATGTTTTTATTTTCTCTGAAAGATGTTTTAAGTCCTGCACCCCATTTATAGTCCAATTATCATCCCCGTCAAAAAGACGACACACGAAACAAAAAAAAAAATTTTGTCCTCACAACCGCATATCCAGGATTTTTTATTATATATTCATTTGTCACAAACTTACGCGTAAACTGTGCCTTACTTTTACATTTTGATTTCACTTGTACTATATTCAATATTGGTAGTGGCCGCCCTGTATTTTTTCTATCAAATTTTTCACTTAAGCTCAGAGAACTAAATACGAGCTTCTGTAAATCAATGACCTTCATATTAGACGAAATTTTCCAACTTTATAATGTAACTATAATACTTAAATCAAAACAAACAAACAAAACGTAAGCCGCGTGAGCGGCATCGACAGGTCGAATCGCGAGTCGCGAACAGCTGTTGGGCGGAAAATTTTGAGCTCCTCGTTGTGCGATATGTAGGTGACGTCACGCCACCGTAGCCATAACGAGAAATTGCGTTGAATCGGGACGAATAATCGGTCGCCCGCCCCGGCCCGCGCTTAGTATAATCTTGAGAGCGCGCAACTCGCTTGTCTATGAGTATAGCCTGCCCGCTGGAATAGGGCTATGTTTGGTTTGAATTATTTTAATGGATTGCTTACATACATTGCTTTATTGGTTTTTTAAGTAAAGTATTTTTGGATTCTGTTTGAAATAATTGCAGGGAGGGCGGCGCCCCAGAGCCCTTCATTAACGAGCCGCCACTGGCGTAGAGGCCCGAGATGAAAACCCGGTTCTACCCTGCCCTGCACCCACACCTGTTCAGAGCTCGAACTGCCTTCCACGCCTGTGGCAGCTTCGACCAATGCTTTATGCCTTTCTAGGGAATGACATCACATCATTTTTCGGTGGCAAGGGCAAGCGTTCTGCGTGGGCAGCTTGGGACAAATCCTTTACTGTTGCCTTCCAGGAGATTTTCAGACCTCATCAGCAAGAAAACATATGTTCACCTCTGAAAGCAAGCACCTTGCCGCAATTCCCCAAACTCGAGCTGCACTACATGAACACACAAAAAGAGTAGCATAAGTTGCTGGTCATGTATAGAGTTGTGCCCTCGGTTGTGCCAATCGGCTCGGGGGAAATTCCACAAGCAATAAGGGGTGAGTATGGACTCTTGTAGGCAAGGACTGGAAAGTTGCTTGCTTCAAGCTGCCACGGGCGTGGAAGGCAGTCCGGGCTCTGGACAAGCGTGGGTGCAGATCAGGGTGCGAACCGTTTCGGTGCTGCTACCGATAGCTGTTTCTTCGATGGAATTTACTGCAGAATCCCTAATGTTTATAATGTGAAATATAATTTCAGTGGTGCTATCGAATAGGAAGACGGAGATATACTTGGCGATCCTTAAGGCGATTGATAGTTTTATATTTAACATTTTTTTGACGTTGTATCTGTTATTGTTATGTTTTATTTTATAAATATTACCAAATATGGTAGGTATTAAATATCGCCAATTTGTTAATGGAATCAATGATTTTTTTAAATTTTGCGTTGATAAATTAAAATTATTTTAAACAAATAATAGAATTGAATTATTTATTACAAATTACCTGAAATATATCACATTCATGTCTATCCTGGGTGACACTGAGTGTTAATGTAAGTCAAGTCACCCTTTTTCAAAAAGTGCAGCATGCTGGGAACCTCTTCCGGTGTTTGGAGCTTACTTCCGGTGCCTAGAGCGTACTTATACTTAAGGTGATCATAGGCCACTTTCGTTGCCAGAAATTAACTTCTTGATCTCAAAAACATATATATCGATACATCACGTGCCCTGTGTGCATTAGAAACATAATTTTGCCGCAAGTCGGCAATTTTTCAAAAATGGCGGCTTTTAACGGACATCCGGTTCTCGGATCGCATCTTTGAGGCTACGGTTAAACTCCTGGAGTGATACCCCTCTCGCGTCTCTGAGACATTTTAATTTTTTTAAAATTTGGCAGTTGTTATTATTAACATAACCTAAAATATATATTCAGCCATTTTACATAATTATACTTATTTCACCTTGCCTATTTACGTTGACAAGTGAAAATAAGATGGCCACGTTAAGTTTGATTTAATAACAAATAAATCATTATTTTTTTTTATAATTGATACAACTGTTTTTAAGGCGTAATTTAAATAATATGTATGCAGAATTTGAAATATATTTTATAGGTTAGGTACATAAATAAAAGTTTAATGTTTTTTTTTTGTAATTTCGGAAGTAAAATATGAATGTAGGCACTTTAGTTCCTACAAGGAGGGACTAGAGTGTATTACTAAAAAACATATATTGCAATTTAAAAAATGAGCCGACAAAATCTGGTTTCTTGAGAGGGCCCTTTATACCTACATGATGTTTCATAATTGAATATCAATATCAAGGGGAGCTAATCTATGCATGCTTTTTAGACAAAACGTTTGTATAAACATAAATAATATGAGAGAACGAAAATGAGTTAATATTCCTCTTTTCATTTCATCCCAGGAAGCGTCATTTTTGGTTTGTTCATAATACCACTGGCGTGCGTGTCCTTTGAGTCTGCTGAATATTATTCTAATAATATATTCGTCGCTCCACTTATACCTTTCTCCGCTAAAGTGTCCACTTTTGCCACCCACATTTTGACCGTAATGTCGTCTTTCGAAGAGTCAAACACTGTTGCTTGTTCATCACTGACACAAATCGCTGCTGACGTTGACGAATTATTACGTAAATCGTTAATTTCCTTTTTAAGTAAGTCTAATTGTTTTTTAAGCGTAGTACTCTCACTGTCCGTACTCATATAACTACTCGTAGACGTTGATCGATTACGCTTTCTTCGTTCGCGAGATCGTCGGCCACGTTTCTCGCGTTTGGACATTTTACCCCGTTTTTTGACCGTGTTTTTACCAATTTTGCCAAGATAGTTAACCCGAGTTTAAAGGCGTCTATACCACTTCTGAATTGTAAGAAAAGGCAAATTAACTAAACATTACTTTTAATTTCCAATATGAATTATAAAAGTTACAGTAATTTTAACGTATATTTAAAAATAAACCGTCTCGCTTTGCCTGTTACGTATTATTTTCGTCGTTCCCTCTTAAAAGGTAAATCCCTAACAAAAGCATAAAACTAACAAACATAAATCTTAATCTTAATGAGCCTGAGTGAAACCTATATTTCTGGTATTGAATATCACTGCGTTATTTCTTACAAGGGCATTTAAGATTTTTTTTGAAAAATTGTTTATTTTTTAATCCGAAAACACATTAGATATTTTTATATTGTAAAAAATACTCAATCTCGGCCTTAGATAAAATTGTCTGTTTGTTTGTTGTTAAAAAACTCTATACCTATCATATTTTATCTGAGGCTGAGACAGTTACATTCCCATCAGAACGCTCTAATCTGCAAAATAAGCAGAATTATTATCTTTTTCTTAGATTTTCTACGTCTAGTTCCCATGCCGAATCAGCATTATAAAATGTTATAAATATAATGTAAGAACATTAAAAAGTTGTTCTATTGTATCATACTTTCTCTTAAATAAAAATTTTTAAAAACTAACTTCTCTTTTCGTGTTGTTAACTAGCCTGCTTTTTTTACAATTAATTTAATATATTATACATTATGTACTGAGAGAAAATACCTATACTTTTTTCTTCGAATTAAATATTTTTAATAAACTTGGTAGGTGAAAAATAGGTGCACAGACACATCTTTTGTGTAAAAATATAGTTTTTAGTTTTAACCAGTGGCATCCCAATAAATATTTAATTTAAATTATTATATTATTTTGAGTAAAAAAATTGTACGCCACAACAAAAAATAATGGCTTAATATTCCTTTCTTTTATCAAAATAATTTCTCTTAAGGTTTTTCGTATCTTGAGTTCTTTTTCAGTAAAAAACTGTTAAAATATACTCTTTAGTTTTATTAATTTTGACAGTTCAGTTCTTTCAACTCAACTTGGATCTACTTAATTTCAGTAATCATATTTAAGCACAAACAAACTCGCATGCAATTAAGGAATTTAACCAGCAAGAGCAATTTTCGGTACATTTTAATGTAGATATGGGTTGGAATTGTTGAAGGCCGCTGGTTTCTAAAGGACGTTTTGCCCATATTGCTTAGAGTCCAGGAAATACATAATTTTAGGTTGCAAAATTCATGGTAGTTCTGGAAATAGGCTTATTTTATGTTTTTGGAGCCGCTGAATTCAAATTTTTAACTTCCCACCAAAAATTCCCCCCGCAACCCCCGCAAATAAAAAAAAAAAATCGTTTTTTGTGGAAAAAAATCGTTATTTTGTATATTTTAGACAAAAACTACCTGGAAATTTGGAAAGTAGATAAAATTGGCGACAAAAGAGATTCTATATATATTTATGTAGGGCGAACGCGTAGGACGTTAGCGCGCCTCAGAACATTCATGCGCCACTGCTCCGAACGCGTGCCTGGACATCAGCAATAGCGTAGTTTTCACCACTCTTGCGACCTTGCATACTTACCGCTGCTTACCGTTTTAATCAAAAAATCAAAATTTCTTGGTTCATCCCCTCCCCTATCACACTGTTTACTACACAAATAGTATTATCGTTTTCGATGGTTATCCAGACGACATCGAAAATCAAAATACGAAGAGCGTGGAAAGATTGCGAAGAGAAAGAAAGCAATAATCAGTTGACATAATTTTCGATGAGTCTATGACTCCTACTGTTGCCAAGGAAAAAATTTTATCCAACAGCAGAAATAAACATCGCCTTATTGATTATGGACATGATTAAAAGGAAGTTTGAGATGGAAAATTTGTCAGTGCGACAAGCTGACGAAGACGCGTCTCATCGTTAATACAGCAATTGAAATGGCATCAATTTATCCATCGGTAATTATTGTCGGCGAAGATATCGATTTATTAGTTCTATTGACTGCACTTTCTCAATCCACAATAGATCGCCTTCTGCTCTTGAAGAAAACACAGCGGCTAAAACTATACTATTTTTACACGCTTTCAGCGGCTGTGACTCTACGTCTGCGATTTTTGGCCACGGTAAAACCAAATTTATTAAAGTCCTGGTCCAAAACCCAGATTTGATTTACCTGGCTCAGCTGTTTCAGACTCCAAATGCTGACGCACAAGCTATCACAAAAGCAGGAAATCAATTTTTACTTCGTTTGAATGGTTGCAAGGATGAAACAATGACTTTAAACGGTTTTAGACATCAGTGTTTCATTAGGACTACGTACAACAGTAAACACAACCTAGCTTCTTTACCTCCTACTGAAGCTGCTGCTGAGCAACATTCATTTAGGACGTACCACCAAGTCCAACTTTGGCAAGGAAATGTCATGGAACCACAAAAATGGGGCTGGAAAAAAACTAGCTACGGACTATCTCCTGTTACTACCTTTAAACCTCCCGCTCCACCAAAACTTATAAAACTTATCTCCTGCAGGTGTAAAAAAGGCTACCGAGGCGCGTGTGGATGCAAGAAAAGTGGGTTGAAATGTTCAATAATGTGCCTCGAGTGTAGCAATTCATGCGATAATAGCCCTGAAGGTATCGTTAAGGATTTGGATGAAGAGGATCCACAAGCAGTGGAACTCGAACTGTTGTTTGAAAAGGTCCATCAAGTTGATAAGATTATGTTGGAGAAATCTGATGGTCCTGCTTTTTTAGAGTCTGAAAACATGGAGCAATTGTCTGGTTAGTCGTTTGTAAACGACCTTTTTTTGTCTTTTTTCCTACAATGGATCAATCAATCTGCTCTAAAAACAGTACTTTGCAACAAATTATATATGTTTCGCACAAGAACTTAATTTTAAGCTTGACTGACAAATGTTTCTTTGTTTCAGTCTTGTATGAAACCCACGAAGTAACAGATGACGGATCTGATAGTAGCGGCCAAAGTGACGTAGCTAAACCTGGGCCCTCAGCTGCAATTAAGCGAAGAAGAAAAATTTAAAGTTATTGTTCAGATGTGCTGTAATATTTATTAATATATATTTTCCATTGTTAAGAATTTTTATTAGTAATAAAACTCTATATTTTTTAACAATGTAGATGTGTTCTTAATTCTCAACTTGCCTGAAAATAGATAAGGAAAAGTTGGGGGTAAGGGGAGGACTTCCTGATGTTAAAAATAAGATGTAAAAAAGGAGGGTGGCGGAGGGTTAAAACAAAAGATAAAAGGGGTGAAGAGAGATCGAACGTAAATTACGTGGGCTGTTAAGCAAACTGCGTAACTCGGAGTATGATTTACTAAGTCGTCATGAGCATGTTTCAAGGCACATCAGTGCCCACTACGTCCGTCCTGCGTCAAAATGTTTAAGAATTTTTTTTGTCGCAAATTTTGTCTACTTTCTGAATTTCCAGGTAGTTTTTGTCTAAAATATACAAAATAACGATTTTTTTTCCAAAAAACGATATTTTATTTTTTTTCAAAATTTGGGGGGTTGCGGGAGGAATTTTTGGTGGGAAGTTAAAAATTTGGATTCAGCGGCCCAAAAAACATAAAATAAGCCCATTTCCAGAACTACCATGAATTTTGCAAGCTAACGTCCTAATATGGGCTCTAATGCATGGACTATTAGAGAAAAGCCAATTTTAATTAGAAATAGAATGTGATTCATGCATCATGGGGCACCAGCACCTTTCAGTCTAGAAGCAAGAGAATAAAGCAGAAAGTTAGAAAACATAGGATCAGATACTTAGTACGTCATCCTGCGTCAATGCACAATTCTGGCGGTCAATTATATCGTTGTCTTTGTTTAAATCAGTTAAATATATAAGTACAGGAGACCAGATGGAAGATATTATTCAGGTAGATGTCGGCAGATCGACCTTCAGTCCCAATCCCTGCTACTGGTCAATGTGTTATGACGTAGATTGCTGGTTTCGCGAATCTTTATTAGAGAGGGCTTTTGTTTAATTATTTTAGTAAATTATTCAAAATTTTAAAAACTGAAACCGTGGAAAATTTTATTTTTCTTTCACTATGCGGTATAGGGTAAAAATGAAAATTTAGCCCATTTGCCAACGCTTGCTTGTTAGGCACGAAGGAGACAACATTATGTTGACAGAAAATTAATATGCGACCGGGGTTGTAGTAAGTTGTTCTGCGCCACGACTCGCGTCCATTTAACACAAATGTATTTTTAAAATTTATCGACACACTTAGCTAGTTTTATAATGGGTCGGCACTAGCTTGCTCAAGAAAATGTTTAGATATGGAAATATGCCTTAGGTACCCATGAAACCAGAAATTGCAACTATTACCTATTTATTTTATATTTTTTTTACCTTCAAAAACTGTAGCTGTTACACATAGATGTTCTTGAACTGTAGTGTTATAAAGGGCGGCTTGGTCATCAAATTGTTCTTGAATGTTTCTGTTTATGACTTCTTCCACGTCTATCAGGAACTGATCGTCGCCTTTCACATCCAAGGAGTTTCTGTTAAGATAAAATATTTATTTTTCCTATACGAGCAAGTACAAGTCACGTTTCCGCATGCCTTTTTAAACAGAAAAATGTAATTTTCTTTTACTGGTAGGTACGAAAAAATGCAATTTTAACACTCAAATGAACGCGAAAAAGTGCACTTTTTCAACATTTTACAAATTTCCGCGAGTATTGTCGTAGTATAGATTTTAAGCATAATCGAACCCGATTTTTAGTTGCACTGTCGGGTTAAAATATAAAATTTTTATCCCGAACTTACCCAGATAATATTTGCATTTAGTTTTATTAGTTCCACAGTTGCACCTGTGTGTCAACTGCGCGCAGTGATAAAAAATAAAATGGACCTTCCGGCCGGAATACGGCTGGCAGACAAAAAAATTGTAAAAGGGCAAGTATTAATGTACATCCATGCCATTTTTTAAGTTGTTAGGTGAGGTATAAAAAGAGGAAGGTAAGTTAATTTGCTTCTGCCACCATTTCCGGGCGAACGAAGGCCGACAGGAGGTTTTTTCTTTATCATCCACCGTTTATATTTATTAAATTTTATGCAAGAAAATATTGTTCTAACGACCTGAAAAATACTTATACCATAAATAAGGTTATATTTTTTATCTAACACAGTTAGATATTAAAATACACATTCAGATTGCAAAGTAGGGGAGAGTAGGGCATAGTGAAATACCTAATACTAAAATGGCATTAACACAGATTATAGTAAACTCTAGCGAATGCGATTGTTTCAATATATGTAGATCTCGTTTTTTTCGCATTTGCTCGAATTTATCTTTTAAGGAAAAAAAAATAAAAAAAAATATCTCCGTTGACAAAATTCCACTTTGCCCCAGTGCATGGGGCAAAGTAAAATAAAAGTAAAAAATGTATTTAGGGTTTATTAATAAACATGAAACTCAAAAATTGGTGAAATATTTTGTAAAAAACAAATTATTAAATTTAAATAAATTGACGAAGAAATGTAAAATGTCTTTGCCAGCTTTAATACGCCAGTTTAATGTAGCCACTGGTACGTTAAATTGTCTGGCAGCGGCGTTTTGGTATAATCCTTGTGATCTAACAGACCTTATATAGTCGCTTTCATAGACGCTTCTGACCACGCATTTTGATTTGACTTCCTTTTGTAATTTCTCATCTGGAAAAAATACATAATGTAATTGTTTGTGAGCCAAGATATAATGGGACAAAGTGAAATACTATTTCAAATTGCCCCATAAGCAAAATTCCACTTTGCCCCATCAGACATGAATTTCTTTATTTTCAAATAAAACTTTTAAAATTCAACCTATTCAATTTTAATATTTCGGAAAAGATAACCAATATCCGTTATGTTTTAACACAAAAAAATTAACAAGATAACATGCAATAACTATATAAATAAAACTTCCTTATACATTACCTTAATTGTTTACACTTCAAAGCGCGAAAATCTCAAAATTACTTGTAGGACCACGTGCGTCTCGGCAGCAAACCCAAACTATACTGGCGTTATAATAACTCCCCAACTCTGCATTTCAACATGATGGCGCCCGTTTGTCGAAAGGGGTGCATTCACAATTCACAATTTACATATTTCACTTTGCCCCACTCTCCCCTACTACTAAGAAATTGGAAGTCAATCATCCCAATAGGATGTCACCACTTACAGACTGGTTTCGAACTCTTTTGTTCTCGTCATCACAGTGTAGGTGTTCATACCTTCGATTAAACTGAATCTGTATTTTAACATTTAACTGTGTTAGATGAAACGCAACCTTATTATATGAAGACTTTTCAGGTGGTTAGAAAAATATTTTTTTGCATAATATTTATGTTAGTTCCACCATGACGACCAATATTAATTTATTAACTTTCCAGGCAAAAATAGGCTGGCCGCGGCAGACATAACATTCCCTGTTTATACAAATTTAAGCAGTCAATAAAAACAAATGTTGCTATCTTCCCGGTACACGTCAACGTCTAGACTATAAGGTAAAGGATCAAATTTGACTTGTTACTCATACCGACCTAAATTTAATAATTAATAAATTATAAATACAAAGCACATAACGAGCCGCTGATGACAATTATTTGTAAAAATTATAAACATAAGTACCTACGTATAATAATATAACGTTGTTAATTTAGTATACCTTGTGCTAGGAGTGGGACATGTGGCATTTCGTACATTTCCCAAGAAATCGGCATGGTTAGCATCATTGCAGTAACTGTTACCGAAACATCTATGGCAGTTAATTTGAGTAGAAACTGTAAAAGAAGAAGGTATAGAAACATTTTAAAATTTTCTTAGGCACAAACATCCGCAAAAAAAAATAAAAATTACTGATATAATAAAAACATCAGTGCCAAACAAACCTCAACCACTTCTAGTATTTCCTTAGTATCACACTTAACGTGAACGATGTGTCGCCTCTACTACTGATGTTTACCTAAGAACTACACAGTACTACACACTCATCAAAGGGAAACAACAATAGTCTCATATTATCTTATAAAAAACCAATACACATTGCAACCCCATAAATCATCAGCAGATGGTAACGTGCAACAAACAGTTTCACTGTTTAGTGGAATCAACACCAACACTTTCTCGCCACATAGTGTTCGACATGCTTCCACATCAGCCGCATTTAAAAGTGGAGTTAACGTGGATACATAAAAACACTGCTGTGGTCAAAGTCATTACACACTTTCTTTAAATTTTACAATAGGCCCATTGGAACCCCAAATGATATCTTTGCCAAGGACATATTAAACTTATTTTAAGTTTCTTTTCTATTTAACATTTTTTATGGGTTGTCTATTTGCATATCGGACTACATAGGTATACCTTAATTTCTTTATATATCATAATTTCTAAAAATAAGTTCTGTTTGCAAATTCTACAGTTGCTTTAAACAACAACATGAATTAAATCTTTTAACACGAGATTTGTATTTTTTGAAATATTTATTTTTTCACTTAATCACTAATTTTACAAAAATAATGTATTGATAGCGTGACAATAAAAACCCGACTAAATTGTAATTCCCATGAAGATCTAGAATTCGCTAAAGTCGATTGATGCTTATTCAGGAACCTAGCATTTTCTTGGTAACTGCAATATGCTCCTATAGCTAAGGGTAATATAATTCATGTGTACTATATCGGTAGGCAAGCGATGGAAAATTGTTAGATTAATCGATTAAATTGTAGGATAATTAGTCGTAATTTTCATGGCTTACCGTACGATATAATCTCCCACCCTTCCCTTAAAAACCCTAAAAGGTAGAATTTGCAAGAAATCGCATTAGCCAGGAAAGCCGCGCAATGTAGCCGAAGCACTTTTATATGTTTAAATATGTACTGTTAAGTGAAAACCTTCCTCAAAACTGGAAACTACATGACTGTGCATTATATCGGTAGGAAAGCGATGGAAAAATTTAACTTTTTACCAATGGTGGAAATAATGAGAGAAATTACCATGTCGGACTTCCATTGTCTTTATTTTGTTATTAACACAATGTTTCGGTTAGTTAGTATCTCTAACCGTCTTCAAGTCTAAACTAAATTATAATTTTAAGGCTACTATCTTAAATACTATTCATGTGCAATGAAGCTTGATGACTCCGCCGATGTGCTTATTGAAGTTTGAAGTTTAAGCTGTTGATTTTGGACAAGAAGAGGTTTACAGATACTTGGTTTACTAAATATATGGGTATTTTGATTCATGAAAGCTGCTTCTTCGAATTTCTTCAGTGCTGTTCCGTTTCCAAAACCTTGGCTTTTGACCACTGTATATTATGCTGGTTAGTCCATACAAGTTTCGCTATACCTGATCTTGAAGTTTCACCTCTTTGATTATGTTTCAGATGTTCTTTAACTCGTACGGGAAGAGGTCTTTTTGTTCCTCCAATGTACGATTCGCCACACTCGCCAGGGATTTAATAGATACCATTTTTTGTGTTATCATTACGGGGGGTTTTACTTTTGTAAGAAAGCTTCTTAGCGTATTTCCAGATTTGAATGCTGTTTTGATATTATAGTTTTTGGTTATCCTTCTAATATTTTTAGAGATCCCCTTAATATAATATATTGTAAGAAATGCTTGCTCCTCTATCGTTTCTGTATTAGTTTTTACTTCGCGATTTTTAAGTTTTGAGATGGTATTAGTTACAAAGGTTTCAGGGTAACCATTCTGTTTGAAATATTTTTTATATTTAAAATTTCAATATTAAGGTCTTCCGGATGGTTGTAAACGTTAGATGCTCTGTGACAAAGATTTTGAATTATGCCCTGTTTTATGGAGTTTGAATGATTCGATCTGTGATTAAGGTATTGCCACGTGTGAATGGGTTTCCTGTACACTGAAATTTTTATGTTTTCAGCACTTCGTTTGACGAGAACATGGAGAAAAGGTAGAGTGAAATGTCTTTCTGTTTCCATGGTAAATGTAATGGATTGTCCTATACTATTAATTGTTCCAAAGACCATATCAGCTCTTCGTTGCTGTCTGTCCAGATAATAAAGGTATTATCAACATAGCCATCATCGGAGAGAGAGATGAACCCATTGAAAGACCGTCATCCTGGGCATAGAACCTATTTATTACTTAAAGGTAGAAACTACGTAGACACCAATAGTTTCATCCCTTCATTCAGCGGTAAACTAGTGCATTCTGAAAGGGTTGGATCTTCTTGTAACTTTTGCTTGATAATATGCAGTGATTCCCCTATTGGGACGTTGGTATATAAGCTTTCTACGTCGAAACTAACAAATGTGTCTTGTGCTTCTCAATTGACGGTTTTCAGAATATTTACAAAGTCGTTAAAGTTCTGAACAAAAGAAAATTACTTACCCTATAACGGTTTAATTATCTCAAGAAAAAATTTTGATAATGCGCTTATAGGAGAATCCCTGAACGTTGTGTTAAGTAACAAAATAAAGACAATGGAAGTTCGACAAGGTAATTTCTTTGGTATTACTTCACTGTCGACCACCTTCAAACAAACAATGAAAAAGTGAGCTATTTTAAATAATAAAATAATATTTTTGCGCAACTACAATCAATATTAAAAGAAATATGGCTGTCAATTTAAACTTATTATTATAGCATCATACTTAGTACGTTTAGTGGCAATTTAGAAAAATTGAAAAAAAAACTTTGTTCCAACTGTAGTAAACAAAAATTACGTAAAATGAAAAAAATATACTATGCTTAGACCTAAAATTGTATTTACGTGTACCTACAAATAGTAGATATTGTATAGGTAGTATAATGAAAAAATTATCCACCAAATTGTGTTTAAAATAAAATAATTTTAAATTTAGCAAGGAAAATTACGATTAATTATCCTACAGGAAAGTCGATTAATTTAACAATTCTATTGGTTTTTTATACAGTGTGTGTATAAAGTCTGGAAACGGCTTAATAACATCACAATTTACTGGCCGATTTAAACCAAATTTGGTACAGTTGTGTAAGAGGATCTAACGCACCGAATGACGATATTGGCGTTGTTGCCAGCTTTTTAGTTTGTATGTAATTCGAACGAATTTTATATTTTTAAATATATCACCCAGTATATTTTTACATTTTTAAATTCCACATAAAATTATAATTATTTTTTATTAAATGCATTATTAGTCTATACTTCATAGTTTCCGAGATATTGACTCTCGAAAAGTGACATTTTTTAACTTTGACAGCTTATAACTTTCTAACAGTACGTCTTAGAGCAAAACGGCTTACATGTTCCTATCTTCAATTTTTATTATCTTCCCAAAAAAGTCAACTTCCAGTTCAGTTACACTGAAATACAATTTTAAGACTTAATATTGTACCTATATTCTTTAATTTTACATATATTTTGAGTTACTACAAGTGGTTGCTATTTGAAGAAAGAAAATTTGTTTCGAATTGTTCTGGCATCTAAATTATTCAAAATTAAAACTATTAAAAGGAAAAATGGTAATTGAAGTATTGTCTAAATATTATATATATTTTATAAGACATAGATATTTAATTAATAAAGCGATAATATATTGAATTTTAAGTCCAGCTTTTTCGTCTTTAAATTAGAAAAGAGGACGCAGCAGAATACCAAAATATCTTAATTATGTTAAGGAAACGTATAAAAATTTTAGTTTATAAAAAATTAAGACCTAATTTGGCAAAAACTTGCGGTTTTGGGTTTTGCGAAGTGTAAACACGTTTAAATAAAAAAGCTAAATATGTCAAAAAATGTCCACTATAATCTCCGATAAAATACATGTGTTGCCTTGGTGACCTGTTAAAAAACCCATATTAAGGCCTAAAACAGACGGAGCGGTTTTTGTCGACTCGGCAGCCGAGTCGGCCGCAGAAGCGGCACCTCCTAAATTAAACTTTTATTGTATGAAACAGACGGTGCGTCGCCGATTCGGCAGCCGAGTCGGCCGCCGCGCGTACCCTCGCGAGCATCATGCACCGCGAGCGGTTTTACGACTTTAGTCGGCACATCATTACGTGTTCGTATATGGGACGAAACAGACGTGAGCGTTTTCGAGGTAGTTAAAAGAGATTTGAGTGTTGTCAGTGTTGCCAGTTAAATATGGAAAATTTGGACATCGAAAAATTAATTAATGACATTCCTATAAGACCAGTGTCTTTAGACATTTTGTTAAATTTAAAAACAAATTTCTGGGTCTTCAATCAGTTCGTTATATAGCGTATAAAAAATCCCCTATTTTTCCTCTCAGTTGCATCCAATATTTGCGTTTCTTTTCTCTTTTAATTCTATTATACAGCACGCGAACGATCGTTAGAAAAAAAAATCAGCACTATCATCAGAACATTCAGAAGAAGTCATCGCTACTCTACGCAACGTGCACAACTAGACAACAGCACAAAAATGGCTGAAAAACTTTTTCGGTCCCTAGTTGCGGTCACGCAGCGTGTGTTTTGAGCCGCTTGTTCGCCGATTCGGCGACGACTCGGCACAAACCGCTTCGTGTGTTTTCACCCTAATTGGTTTAAAAGTACCGCTGCGGAATTTTCATATTTTCGAAGGAGGCTTGTTTAAATAAATATGAAAATGAGCGAATGCAGTTTTTAAATAAAACTGGCCTGTAAGCAAAATTATCTGGTTATTTTAAAGCACGAACGCTAATTAGTGGAATATTTCTCAAATAAAAATAAAAACACCAAAATCAAAACCCAACAATATATTTAAGGTTAAAAATTGCAAGAATTACAATAAAATACAGAGTTACCATAAGTATTTCTTTTTTGATTTGACATAGAGCATAAAAAAATATTTTTAAATATGGTTGCTATTAAAAAAAAAATTCATACATTGTTGATGGAAAAGACTCATGCATAGATTATTTCAAAACCCATTAGCTGATACGCAAAGAAGTGTATTTTCACAATGTTGACAGGAAACTTGCCTACGAATATAATTTTTTCTGCATACATACCTACTCAGTGAGCATTAAATTTACCAATAGAATTAGAATTCGCAAATTAATTTCAAAATGTCAATGTTTAATGTTATCAAACAAAATAACACCTGCCGGGCACTTACAGGTACCTGCCGTGCATTTATCGATAGCTAGCGTTCAATTATCACTTATAATCTCCCTAGTGCTCGAATTATTTCCGGAAATTTTTCCGAAGGAACGCATTTTTCTAAAAATTTTCCCGAGTCGTAGACGAGGGAAAATTTTCTAGAAAAATGCGTGACTGAGGAAGAATTTCCGGATATTAATTCAAGAGAAAAATTTGAAGGTTGTCATTGGTAACTGTCGAAATGAAAGTGTGTGATTGGCTTAGAATGACAGGTGTGAAATTTTCGTTGTAATTTTTTTTAAATTGTACAGTTGCACACCTCCTATGAGATTCTTTACATAGGTACAGTGTCACCAGTAAAGTTCGCATCATATGGGATTTTTTTTTTATTAATAGCTTTATTCAAAATTTGACTTTGGCATCAAGTTCTGCTTCGATCGAGATGAAAATTAAGTAAAAAAAATAGTAGTCACGTGATTCGCATAATCTCTCAAATTTTAATTTTTTCCAAAAAATAATTCAAAACTGGGGTTATTTCTGAAAATATCAAAAAAAGTTATTGGAAAAAGTTTTATTGAATGCAGTTTCTAGCCCACATGCAAAGTTTCAGCTGCATAAAATAATTTTAAGTTTTTACCCATATTTTGTAAATTGCACCACTTTTAGAAAATAAGACTCAACGCAACCTACATAAAACTTCTCCATATTAAATGATTTTGTAGAAAAACACACATTTAATATGGCGCTACCTTAATGAAAATGTATTTGAAATAAAGCATTGTCAAAACTAAGAAGTTTTATGTAGGTTGCGTTGTGTCTTATTTTCCAAAAATGGTGCAATTACGAAATATGGGTAAAAAATCAAAATTATCTTATGCAGCTGAAACTTTGCATGTGGGCTGGAAACTGCATTTAAAAACACTTTTTCTAATAACTTTTTTTGATATTTTCAGAAATAACCCTTGTTCTTGGAGACTTTAATATAAATTTCATAAATAATGATTTTTATGTTAAAAAATTTAAACAAATAATTAATATAAATGGTATGAAGCAAATGATAACAGATTACACCAGAGTAACTAATAAAACCAAAAAAATTATTGACTTGATAATATCAAACGACCATTATTTAAATACCAGTGTTGTACAGGAGCCGAAAATTAGTGATCACGATTGGATTTATGTAAATATGGAAAAGTTCTTCGAGAAACGAGAAAAAAGTTAAATTATGAAGTATGTTGACAACAAAAAATTGTCAAATGAACTCTTATCAAGTGTCTGGAAGTATGATGTTTAAATGTGAATGTTTTGTTTGACAATATAATATATAATGTTGAAAAGTCTATTAACAAAATTGTAGTAACAAAGATAGTCACCAATAGAAATCATCCGACACAATGGTTTAGCAAAATTTTTATGGAAGCGAAGAAAAAACGTGACAATATGTATAAAAAATTTATTATTACCAAGAGTTCTAATGATTGGGACGAGTACAAAAAATTAAGAAACTCTTGTGTCAGTGTCTTAAGAAAAGAAAAAGAAAAATATTATGATGAACAAATAGATAGAAACAAATATGATCCAAAAAAAATGTGGAAAACTTTAAAGAATTTTGTCAAGCCAACTACAAAAAGTGAAATAAAAGAAATGATATTTAACGATAGAAAAGAAACAAATCCGATTTGTACTGCTGAAAATATGAATAATTATTACGTTAATAGTATTAAAGAAATAGTTGATGATATCGAGATTGGAAATGAAATATTATGTCCTAAAATTGCTACATGTGTCAATATTATTGGAGAATTTCGAGAAGTTTCATTACGAGAAATAAAATTTAAAATTAACAAACTTAAATCAAACAATAATTATAGTGAAATTTTATCAAAAAAAGTAATGAAAGAAACATTTACAAGCAGAGGTGAAATTATATTAAGATTAATCAATAACTGCCTAAAATATGGAGAACTACCTGAAAATCTAAAATGTTCTTTTATAACACCAGTTCCAAAAATCAAAAATACAGAAAAAAGCTGTGAAATGAGGCCAATAAATATATTATGGGATGTTGAAAAATTATTAGAAATGACAGTTTATGAACAGATACTCGACGTTATTGAAGAAAACAAAATTTTAGTAAATATGCAAACAGGTTTTAGAAAAGGATATTCAAAAGAAACGGCAGTCCAGTATGTAATTGAAAATTGGAAGCGAAGCATAGACAAAAATAAAGTTGTATTGGCAGTATTTTTGGATTTTAAACGTGCTTTCGAAACAATTGATAGGAATAAATTATTAAAAAAATTATATCAGTATGGATTAAGGGGAGTTGTTTATAAATGGTTTCAAAATTATTTAAGTAATAGGCAGCAAAAAACAAAAATTGATAACATTTTTTCTAAAAAGAAATATAATAATATTGGGGTACCACAAGGTAGCATTTTAGGTCCATTATTATTCATTCTTTATATAAATGATATGCCAAATGTTTTGAAAGAAAGTTTTATTCAAATGTTTGCGGATGATACTTTATTGTATATAAAGGGTAAAAATATTCTTGATTGTATAGAAATTTTAAATTTTGAATTAAAAACTATATCAAACTGGTTAAAGGTAAATAAATTAAAATTAAATGTTTCTAAAACAAAATTTATGGTTATTGGAAATAACGTGAATAATATAGATATAAATATTTTTATTGATGATGAAAAATTAGAAATTATATACTCTTTTAAATATTTGGGAGTAATTTTATATTCTAAATTAAAATTTGAATTACATTTTGAAAATCTTGTATCTTAATTGGAAAAAAAATTAATTATTTAAAAAGAATTAGTCAAAATTTAAGTTTATTTTCACGAAAAACAATTTACAATACTATAATTTTACCACATTTTTTATATTGTTCAACTATTTTATACACAGCAAATGATGGAGTCTTTAATAGACTCCAAATTTTGCAAAATAAAGCTATGCGTATAATTTTAAATGTGGATAAATATACGAAAATAAATGTAATGTTAGAGAAACTTCAGTGGTTAAATGTTAAAAATTTAGTATTTCTTTTGATCTGTACTTTTATTTTTAAAATAAAAAATAACTTACTACCTTCCCATTTAAAAGATTTTTTAACTCAAAATTTTGAAAATCATATTTATTCAACCAGATATAAAAATTATTTTTGTCTAAGTAAGGTATCAAAACATTTAACACATAAATCGGTTTTCCATAAAGGATTAAGTGAATATAACAATTTGAATAATTCAATTAAATCACAGAGTTCTTTGAAAAATTTTAAAAGATCATTAAAAAATTATTTATTTAAAAACAAAATAGCGACTGATAAAATTTTTTTAATACTTCATAGATGATATTGTTAAATAATTTTAAATATTTTGTAAATCTTGTTAAATTGTAGAACATTGCTAAATAAATCTTGTTACTACTACTACTACCCCACTTTCGAATTATTTTTTGGAAAAAGTTAAAATTTGAGAGATAATGCGAATCACGTGCCTACTATTTTTTTGCTTAATTTTCATTTCGATCGAAGCAGAACTTGATGCCAAAGTCAAATTTTGAATAAAGCTATTAAGAAAAAAAAATCCCACATGATGCGGACTTTACTGGTGAGACTGTACATATGAGGGAAATATTCGCATTAACGAAATAAAAGAAAAAGTTTTGAAATTTTATGATATTGTTGCTTGGAAGCGCCTCCATGGTACTAGAGTTCATCTGGTAAACTCCCAATACCTTATCTTAGAAATCATGTCCCATGAATTTTTTTTCTCTATAATAGTTAATCTGTAGTTTTTACTTTCCTCGCAGACAAATATATTATTTTCACATATACCATTTAGTGTGTAATGCTTTGATATCTCAAATACTATCCTATATAGAGAAAAACTTTAAATATAAAAAATAGAGGACTGTTGAAGGTGTATATTATAAAAATATTTTTAAATATACGGTGTGTTTCACAAAAGCCGGACCACTTAAATTTAAATATTTTTAAACGGAACACCCCATATTTTTTTCTTGCAATTATTGCCCCTCCATATTGTTTTTTATAATCTTAATTTTTTTTCAATCTGTTGCATTGTTGCCAAAATATTCATTATTTTCCTAGTTTTTTTTGCTTTTGTACGGTCTCAATAAATAGGCTACAGCTTCTTTATCAATTTTAATTTAATTATTATTTTTGACATACAATTGCATCTGAGTTCTATGAGTAGTATTTATAAGATTATATCCGATTTTTTTATACAGGGTGCTTCAATTTTACTTCCAAATTTCGGAAAGTTAAGATTAAATTTACTCAATATTCTTAAATGAAACACCCTGTATATTTTGTCAAGAATTGAACCTTCTACTAAGTTCCTTTTTAACTGTAAAATATTCTATTTTTATTTTGCGACGTTGCCAAATTGTAACGACTTTCTCAAAATTTTCGTTATTTGCTTTTTTATTTGTTTTTATTTTAATTGTACCGTTATTTTATTGTATTATAACGTTCTTACCCTTAAACATAATACCAAATTTTATAACGTCCAGATAAATAAAAAATTAATAAAATTTTTTAAAAAATTCTTAAAAATAGATAGGTCGAGGAGGACCAATTAACTGGCCTGCCAGATCACCTGATCTGACTAGCATGGACTATTTCTTATGGGGTTACGTAAAATCAAAAGTATATCTCTTACCAGCCACCACTCGTGATGCTATGAAAGAACTAATTAGAGAGGCATTTTATAGCAGAACGCCTCATACCTTATCTAATATAAGAGACAATTTTATAATTCGAATTCAAACTTGCATTGAGGCAACCGGATGACACGTTGAACAACTTCTTTAACTAAGTAAATAATTTTGTTACAATAATTAATTATTAGATATAATTGGAACACCGCAGAAATATTATGATACTAAAATAAATTAAAGTTGTTTTTTTTGTGTTTTATTAATTTTTTATTTATCTGTACGTTATAAAATTTGGTATTATGTTTAAGGGTAAGAACGTTATAATACAATTTGAGAAAGTCGTTACAATTTGGCAACGTCGCAAAATAAAAATAAAATATTTTATAGTTAAAAGGGAACTTAGGAGAAGTTTCAATTCTTGACAAAATATACAGGGTGTTTCATTTAAGAATATTGAGTAAATTTAATCTTAACTTCCCGAAAATTGGAAGTAAAATTGAAGCACCCTGTATAAAAAATCGGATATAATCTTATAAATACTACTCATAAAACCCAGATGCAACCTTCTGCAAAAAATAATAATTAAATTAAAATCAATAAAGAAGCTGTAGCCTATTTATTGAGACCGTACAAAAGCAAAAAAACTAGGAAAATAATGAATATCTTGGCAACAATGCAACAGATTGAAAAAAAAATTAAGTTTACATAAACAATATATAATACTAATTGCAAGAAAAAAATATAGGGTGTTCCACTTAAAAATATTTAAATTTTAGTGGTCCGGCTTTTGTGAAACACACTGTATATTTAAAAATATTTTTATAATATACACCTTCAACAGTCCTCTATTTTTTACATTTAAAGATTTTCTCTATATAGGATAGTATTTGAGATATCGAAGAATTACACACTAAATGGACACCCTGTATATCAGATAACGATGTTTTATGATCTCTAGTTTACGAAAACATGTTTTTCATTTCCGTCTGTGGGCTCAAAAATTTTAATTTAAATTTATTTTTAAATTTATTTATTCAATTCAATTCACAAAAACTACATATTACAGCAATATTTAAGTAATTTACTACCTATTTACTATTGTACTTGTAGTATGCACCTAGGTGATCAACACCTGTATGTGCAACAATTGACCGTGATTATATTTATTATTTTATACTATACTATAATCCATATTCCTATCAATATCACATCCAGAGGGAAATAGTGCAACAAGCATAATTCGAGAGATCTACAAAAGACTTTCAATATATACCCTATTTTTGAATACAAAGTCTTTACATTTGCGGGTAAAAGATTTGTAATAATTAGTTATGGTTCGTAAGTTCTGACGTAATAGATTATAAATTTTTGGCGCTATAATCGATGCAAACCTTTGACCTGCATCATATTTTCTAAAGGGAACCACCATTACTTTGCTTGTTTGATGTCTAGTTTGATAACAATGGTTTACAAATGTATTATTTTTACATCTAAAACAGTAGATACAATAGCTAAGAGAATATAAGCATCGGACATTCAAAACATTCTCATCGTAAAGTAGGTTAGTACTAGAATAAAGTTTATCTTTAAAAAAAAAAGTTCTCAAAATAAAGTTTTGTGCTATATTCAGTGGTTTTAACGCATTTTCATAGAGTCTTCCTCATACTATAATACCATATCTTAAAATTGATTCCACTAATGATTTATACAGGGTTAGAAAAAATTACCATAACGGTCGATTATTTCAAAATATACAGGGGTTATCAAAAAACATCTTATATAAAAAATGTAGGGCTGTTAAAAATCTACATATCAGTGATAAATTGAAATATACAGGATCGCCCACAAAGTTGTGGAGACTTATAGTTATATTTTTTTTAAATGGAACACCCTGTATATTTTTACAGTTTTAAGTTCCACATAAAATTATAATTATTTTTTATTAAATGCATTATTGGTCTATACTTCATAGTTTCCGAGATATTGATTCTCGAAAAGTGACATTTTTGAACTTTGACAGCTTCTAACTTTCTAACAGTACGTCTTAGAGCAAAACGGCTTACATGTCCCTATCATCAATTCTTATTATCTTCCCAAAAAAATCAACTTCCGGTTAAACCGGATGTAACTCAAAAGCAGGAAATATAGTTGTTCCGGTGGCATTATTTGGCAGATTTTGAATCCGACGTTTTGATGTTTTGGGCCCATTATCAACTTCATTTTTTTAAATACGGACCTGGATATTTTACCTCGAATATCGAAAGAGCCTATCATTCTAAAAACAGGCATGTATCAGACTTGTTGGGTTATTGAACGTTTCGATGAAAAATTATATCATCAAGCATACCTTCTTCATACCTGCCTTCATATTTTATAAAGAAAAACCAGACAAAATTTAAATAATAAATTGAAGGTAGCAACAAAACATTATACGCTAAACTATTATGGCAGACTTGTGTTGACATGTTTGTTAGTTATTGAAGTATTTTTTGCTGTTGTGTTTCACAGTAAAATATGTTTCCAAATATGAAAAAGCGTGATAATATGTTACGCATTTATTACAGTTCAAATAGAAACTCTAGAATTTCTTGTGAACAATATCTAATCCAATATCCCGAACGAGTGCAACCGCATGAAAATATTTTTGCTAAATTGAATAAAAACTTGTTGGAATTCGGAAGCTTGATGCAGATGAAGAGGAAAATATTTTGAACACGGTACGATTATCTGTAATGAACGTTTAAGGTCAATAATAATGCACCTCGCAGCTCAACTAGGTTTTTTCTAGGCTTTTTGAAAAGGAGCTACAAACACCTAAAATGCGAATATGGCGAACATTAAATTCAAACGAATATCGACCACCTTACAAAATACATCTAAGCCAAACACTTAGACCTGGTGATGATATCCCGAGGTTCGATTTTTGCAATTGGCTGCAAAATAAACTTCTAGAAGACAACAATTTTTTGTTAAAGGTAATCTGGACCGACGAGTGTAATTTTTCAACAAGCGGTTTATTTAATCGGCATAATGAACACTATTGGTCAATAGACAATCCCGGGCAACATCAAGAAATGAGACCATAGTCATAGGGGCAAACTTCATTTAATGTATGGGTGGGCATGTGGAGGAATAAAATTCTTGGTACTATAATATACGAGGGTAGCCTAATATCTGAGAGGTATAGAAAGCTAATATTAAATCATATTTTTGAGCACCTCGGAGATGAGCCTCTGAATATTTTGCGGCAGTTATGGTGGAAACAGGACGGCGCTCCTCCTCATAATGGACGGATTATTACAAACTATTTAAATATACTGTTTCCCAACAAATGGATTGGAAACCAGGAACCCGTGCGATGGCCTGCTAGAAGTCCAGACATAAATCCGCTGGACTATTTTTTTATGGGGATATTTACAAAATCGTTTGTAAATGGACTACAGCAAAATTTAATTAGAGAAATTAGAGCAATTCCCGCTAGGTTCATTCAACGTTCAATACTAAAATTGCGAAGGCTTAGTGCAAAATGCATTAAAGCTGAAGGCTTACAATTTGAATATCTTTTACGAGTTTGTTTATTGCTGTGTAAGTTTTGTTATTCGTTTAATAAGATAATACTTATAATTAATTTGTTGTATTAGTATTTCTTTTGATTGTGTTAATTTATTTGGTTTCAATATATTATTTTTGCTTCGTAAAGAATATTTTTTGAGTCTATTGAGACAGATGATGATGCTGATGTAATTTTTCATCGAAACGTTCAATAACACAACAAGTGTGATACATGTCTGTTTTTAGAATGAAAGGCTCTTTCGAAATCCGAGGTAAAATATCCAGGTCCGTATTTAAAAAAATTAAGTTGATAATGGGCACAAAACATCAAAACGTCGGATTCAAAATCTGATAATGCTATTTTGTAAAGAATAAAAAGTGGCAATAAGAAAGTCCAATTCATTTTAAAGTTCTTCTTTAAATAAAGTCAGGAAAAAACAAAAACAAATTTTTAAAATTTACCTTTTTTCCAGATATCTCGAGAAGGACTAGGAATTTCCTGAATTTGTAAAACATATTTGATTAAGCACCAAATTGTGCAACTTTGCCACAATTTAAACTTGTTCGTATCTCTTATAGTTTCCGAGATCCAAATGGTCAGCCTCGAATTTGGGACACCCTGTACAGGTGATTTCCTCTAAACATGTTCCTTAAGTTTGTTAGAGGTACTGTTATGCTTTAAAAGTGTCACAAATCGACACTAGATAAAGCGAAAGCTTAAAGACTACACTAGACGGGGAATAAAGGCGTTTTGTATTTATTATGGATTGGGTAGGTTTGGGTTACAAGTTAAGTATTTTCCGGTGCTGTAAACATTCGTAATTACTTTGTTTTACACTTCTAAGCTTCCAAAAGTAGTTTATTTGCGCTAATAGGGATACAATGATATACAGTGTGTCTATTTAAGTTGGCAACATATGGGAAACTTTTTTATTATTAACTTTACGAAAAAAAAAGTTCTGCATGGTCCAAAACCTAAAACGCAACCATTAGATGTTTTTTCCAGTCGTAACTATACGAGGTTTGTCAAAAAATATGAATTTTGCCCAAGAGTAAATTACCTATATTTTTGACAATATCGAAAACTGTAATTATGAAAAGTTGTTCGAAATGTAAAACTATATTTTAATGTGCAATTACATTTTTCTACTTAAAATTTATTTTCACAATTTTTTTTTTCAAATTCAATTTTCAAAATCAAGTGTCACCATTACAGTCGCAGACGTAATTGGTAACAAAAGGGAAAACAACATTGTTTATTATTGTCGCAGACATAATAGGTAATATCAGAGATATGTGTCTGTCACTATTCTGTCGCAGACAGGTGTTGGTGCAAACGAGCTAAATTATGGGAGACAGAGGCCATCTTAAATTAAGTTTAATGAATTCTATGTTATTAAAGGGATATCTGATAAATTGTTCATAAATTGTATATGGTCAACATGCTTTTATAATAGAACGATTGTTTTTAAAAACCGCTTTAATTTTCATTTTTACTGGTAGTGGAATATACCGCATCATAGGGAAACCGTCCGAATAAGATGAAAGCTAAAAAATCTTAAAACCTGACAAACTTTTACCGTTGTACCAAACTTTAAAAGAACCTAAATAATAACACAACGTAGACAGGGTCGTACCACACGATTTGACGATTACAGCTAGAAAGACAGATTTCTGCAGGTGATGAATACGGAATACACCGGGGGTAGGCAATAACTCTATCTAGGAGTTATTGGGGTAGGTCAGTTTCACTACTTATTTATATTCTTTAAAAAAATTTGGGCGGAACAATTGACACATTTCACGTGTTTCCTTCAAGGCGTTTGTTATAGAGATATGCCAAATATCCTAACAAAATATGATCGTCGTCAGTTACAAACGCGTCGCTACTTATGCGAAAAGTGCACCTACAAAATAGAAACTCTCACAGTTCTTATTTTTAGAAGAAATATTGCAAATTCAATACTTAAAAAATATAGCATACCTTCCAGAAAAGAAAAATGTGTTTCTCATTCATATGCAATATACCTAATGATGGACAAGATCACTACACTGGCATTGGCCTCCAAAGTGTGACTTGTATTACGTGGAATGTGGATTACATTCAAAGGTTTGTTTTAGAAGTTACTACACATTTTATAAAAGTATTCGTGTAGCATATAATCCGATGTAACGAATATCATTTCTTAGCCTGGAAAAATAATTCCTTTATGTTTTAAGTGGTATATCGGCTTTTGAGCGGGGTACATAAAGCCTAATCCAAACACAAAATTTTGTTATTCCTCTTTAAGTTGTTTTTGAGCCATTGAACAGACATATATAACACGCTTTGTATGATCTAGGAACCTAAAAGGTCAAGATTTGAAAATACCTCAGAAAGATATTTTTTGGCAATACCTAGCGAACTTTCCAATTTTTTTTTTTCAATTATGATTTAGTTAGGCCTAAATAAATATTCCCCAATTATAATTATTACTCCTTAAAGATCAGTAATAACTTGATAAAAATTCTTCAAACTTTCGCGCGTGTCAAAAGCATTTCAAACGACCTCTAAGCGCGCCAAGCCCGATGACGTCAGGAAGTATGACTTTCCGTCATCCGTCATCCTGACCGGTGGCCGAGCGACCGAGGTTGCATTTGGATTGCCGTGTGTTCTTCTATAACCTATTTCGTGGATGTCGCACACGAATTATACTTCTTGACGTCACGACCCGTTTTTACCCGCTTAGGATAATTTGAATTTTGAGGCATTTTTAAACCTTGTTAGCGGTCTTTTGGCACGAAATATGTTGTTTTTTTGCTGCCATATGTTTTATGACAATATATACTTATGATGTATAGAATTTTTTTCTCATTTAAAATTTTTGTTAAGTTCCCTATTTGGTGGGGCGATTGGCTACTTTCCATCTTGCGCGTAAAGTAAAAAGACAAGCATAGTTTAAAAACTTACCCAACGCAGGAAGCAATAATAATAGTCCCAGCAAAACTATGACAAACAATTTCATATTTCCGAAATAACGTTTAAAGGACAATGCTTGACGAATGGTAAGGCAATGGCAGACGACTTAATCTTACGAGTATCGAAAAAAATATCATAAATTTGGGATCAGATTAATGTATCGAGATAAATTAATAATACTTATAATTATTATTGTCGGTCTATTCCCGCTAATCTAAAAAAATAATTTATATTAGGACAATTATTGTGTTTTAAAGGATTGTATTTTATTCCAGGGATGGTGATAGCTGGACATTTTTATTACCGAAATAAAACAATGATAATTTATACCTATTTTTATTATAATAAATTTCTGATTAGTTAAGTAAAAATCAGATGGTAGAAAAGTATAAAATATAATCTAGTTTTTATAATATGCTAACGTCAGAGTTCCTGTCCGACTTAGAAATTACTATAAAAGGGTTCTTTGCTTAAAGCAGTATAAGAAAAAATAAAATTTACTTTAATACACACAAAAAAAGTTTTTTTAGGGATGTAATTACAGAATTTTAATATAAAGTTTTTTGTGTTTGTGCTAAAACAATTCTAGTTCAGAATTTTAATTTTCAATTTAAAATTTCAAAAATCAGAAACCGAAAGGCAGTGGCGGACTAAGCCCGTCAGAGGCCCCCCAGCTTTAAAAGAAATGTAGTTTTGTAAGCTTTTTATTCAGTTCACATTTTTGTATGTATAAATAAGTGTTTATGTTTATTTCGTTAAAATCTGGCAAGTGAAATTTAAATTCAACTTAAATTATTTAGGCTAAATAAACATACATACTTACCTACCTATAATATGGAATGAATATGGGTGAGGAAAATAAATAAGAATCGATCGACAAAAGAAATTAGATAAAATAAATCAAAGATATTTTTTTTATTTTTTTGTAGCGTGTTATATGTGTTTTCGTGCCTTCAATTTACTGAACTCCTCAATAACTTCTACTAAGCACATTTTTAAAGTCTTGTTTAGGATTTGATCAGGGGAACGCGGAGGTATTTGGGGGGCCCCCAAGACCGGAGGCCCGGGGCGGGCCGCCCCTTCCGCCCCCCTGTTAGTCCGCCACTGCCAAAGGTATTGTGAATACCATCAGTGGTGGTCGCAGTGTTTTTTCTAAGAGGGGTTGGGGGGGGGGGGGGGGGGGGGAATAGTAGATGTTGAGTTGGCCTAATCGTCGGGTATACGTGTTACAAAAAAATTGTTAAAATCAATTGAAGGCTCACCACGCCAAAATTGACATTTTTTCAGGATACATTTTGGGGCGTAGGTTACCTACGAATCTGAAACGATTTTCGCCGGAAACGCTCTTTTTTTGAGATATTCCTTGTTAAAGTGCAATTCTTCCATGGACTATGTCATTGTCACCACCGCAGAGTTTTCCAATTGTTCCTTTTATTGCAAATTAATTATTCTTTTTTTATACAATATTATTGAAACCTCTTTCATGTTGACATTTCAAGACAAAGAAATGGGCACATCCTATTAATTAATCACTTAAAATATTTATTTTAAAAACCGAGTGTATTAAATTAATTCCTTTATATTCTAGAATTTAGGATTTGTTTTTAGTTCGTAGGCCTACTATGCAAAATTATTTTGTGGCGCCAGAGGATTTATTTTGGTTATTATTAGCAAAAAAAATACCAAAATGTATAGAACATGACCCGTTTAATTAATTTTTTAAAAAATTTTGTGTTGGAAAGAAAAGGATTAGAGACCGACCGAAGGTTTGATTTCGGTATCGGTTTCGGCTAGTTTCGGTGACAGTTTCGGTTTCGGCCAAAAATCGGCCGAACCTTCGGCCGCGCCGAAACTCAGTGTTTGTGAATTGTCGCGCACCGTTCGGCTAACTTTGGGTGAGTTCGTAGGCAGTATTGTCTATGTAAATAAAGTTTTTCTCTGCCGACCCTTTTTTTTTAGGTGGGAAGAGTTCAATCCGTTCTCAAGATCGATCTCGTCCTATATAAAATAAATTAGATTTCAGAATAGAATGAAATTTTTAACATGTATAAATAAGTTTCGGTTTCGGCCGAAACTGAGACCAAGGCCGAAGATTCGGTTTCGGTTTTGGTTTCGGCTGAAAATCTTGTTTCAGTCGGATACTATAAACTGAGGCATCAGAAACTTAACATTTAAGAACAGGTAGAAACGTACTTTTAAAAGGAATATCTCAAAATCGAAGCGTTTCCTTTAAAAGTCGATTTTAGTTTCGTAATCTACGCCCCAAAATTTATCGTTCCTAAAAAATTATAAATTTTGGCGTTGCGAGCGTAAACCAGATATTCACCAAAAAATTACCTGTATTTACTAAACATTTTTATTTAAAAATCTAACAAACGCCAATATACAAAAAACTATAAAATCCATTCTTCTTTTTGATCCTGGAAATTGGTTAATAATATTCGATATTAATGTTTTTTTATACCTAAATAGTGTCTTAGAGTAACTCAGACAAGGGGCAGGGGATGCCCTCCCCCCTCTCTTGGACTGCCACTGAATGCAATTTACTTAAGGTTGAATTCTCAACGTCGTTCAATTTATTGCCAACCTATAACCTATTTCGACTTGTTTTTTCAAGTTTATTATTTTTTAAACTAACATTTAAATAAAATCAGTATCGTCGGCACATCACTTAGGTAATATCTGATATATTTCAAAAATATCAATTTATTTCATTGCTAATTTTGGAAGAATTGTATAAGTAGTGAAAGAACAATTGAAGAGTCGAAATAAGAAAGGGACTAAGTGCCGAAAAGAAAAAGTTGAGATAATCAAGAAAATAGAAATAAAATCAAAATTATTTTGTTGTATTTAAACTATATTAATCAAGTAAGCAACAATAGTGTTAAATACAAAGCCAAACAGCTTTTTTTAAAAAAAAAGTTTTAAAAAGATTATTTTTTGCTTAAATAGAAACAATTTTATAAACAAAAAACAGGAAAAGGCCTAAGTGCCTTAGGTCTTTCTAGTAAATCGATTTAAAAAAAATACTTTTTAGGTCTCTGTTTCATGAATTCCAAGTAAGTTTTTATAAAAAACGTTCCAAAAATTCCAAACGATACAACAAACTGATTTTGAATATAATAAACAGGTGTTCTTTACTGTTCGAATAATCACGCCGTACTGGCAGACTGGCTGGACTTTTCTAAGGAAAATACTTGCGTACATACGGGTGCCGCCACCTATTAATGCATGCCCTAGCTCCATATTTTACATCTGGCACTTATGACCTTTCTTAGGCTATAAAGCATGGCATTTAGAACCTTTTTCAACAAAAATCTAATTTTTTACATAAATGGCACTTAGGCCCTTTCTTATTTCCACTCTTCAATTAGTGACAATGACATAATAATATTTTAAAAAATCTTACCCGATATTTTTCGCTATACAATTCTCCTAATAGTTATTAATGATACTAGTTCGATATGAATACTATTTATAATGAAACGTCAGCCGAGTGGTTTAATTGCACAAGTTTTATTAACAAAGTTTATATCGAACGTGTATCATTCAAAATTTAATCTACGACAGTGCAAATAGATTTTATTCGTCTAAATTTCATTGATATCAAATAACGTTTTCGTAATTTTTAAAGTTTTCAGGTATCCATATTAGTCGATATCATGGTAGCCCCATGGTAGCCCAATTTTTGATTGTTTCAATTTCAATTTTGACAACGTCATTATTGCCGTCGTATTTTCTATTGTATGCAAAGTGTTGGCCAAAAATAATTTAAATATGGGAAATGCTGAATCCGAAAGTGTCCCTTCGGATGTTTACTATAAATAAATGCAATCCGTTTTTCTAAGTAATAATAACAAATAAATAGTTTGCACCGACTTTCTTTTTGTTTTTGTATCTTAACATTTAGATGTTATTATGAATTCATAATGGCACTGAGTGCTATTATGAAGGTCATAATGACATCTAAATGATAATGCTAAATACGTCGTAGATTAAATAAGTTATGAAATTCCTTGATATTTTTATTAAATATGTCAATTATTACCTATAGAATATCAAGTCGATACTGATTTTCTTTAAATTTTGTATAAAAGCTAGAAAACATAAATAAATCTACGCGAAATAGGTTATAGGTTGGCAAGCATGTTAATACTCCCACCTTAATAATAATAATTTTATTTTTAAAAAGGTTTGAAAGGTTTTTTTAGTTTTGACGTTAGCCTTACATAGCTTTGGCAGTACTCTTACTAACTCAGCATTTCAAACTGTCTATTCTTTGACGTAACTTATTAACAACTAACAATATTTTTTCACTAAAATAATAAATTTGATTGCCAATAATTATAATTTTTAGTACCTACTTGGACGCTTCTCAATTATTATGGATCAAATGAGGTCGTTTGCCAGGCATCAGGAAAAAGACCGAGAAAAAAAATTGCTGAGATAAGAAAAAAAGAGTACTGTCAACAGAGGACGGTTATTCGCAATTCTTATTTTAATGGAGCGGTTTGCAACGAATATTCCAGCTACTTCGTTATTAAAAATTATTTAAAAAAATTAAAATAATAATATAAAAATACAATAATCGTGGCACATGTACTGCATACTCCGAAGCGCTGAGTATTGGCGCCATTGCAAAGTGGAGATGAACATTCTTGGAAAATAATAATTTTAGCGGGAGTTTTCATGTCAGGTGAGACGGTCTGGACGAACTCGTGCTCAGTATGGGACGCACAGTCCCTAAGGGTGGCTAATACTTTTCTTCCGGGCATTGGTGCTAAAAATGTTTAAAATGGTTTTATAAAAATTGAACTTATAATTCAAAACCGCTAAGAATAAATATTATTATTTCATGCCTTTTAGTGTTTTTAAAGTCAGTTTTATTAAAAAAAATATATTTTAATGGTCTATCATCGATATTTTATCCCATTTACCCTTCACTCATTTAACTTTTTTTATTTACTATATTGATTTCCTTGTATTTTTATTAATTTTATTAACATTTGTTGAAATTCTCTCTTTTTTCAATAACTTCGAAAATGATGGAACCCAATATGGTGGAGAAAAATCTTTTCATCTATAAATTTAAATTCCCATTTAATTAAGTTTCTTATCATAGGACCACTCCTTCGTAACTTACTCTGCCATATGAAAAGCGAATAACTAGTACAATAGGTTATGTTTTTACATCTTTTATGCCTATTGTGGCTTTTTAATAGTATATTAAAGTACACATTTTATAAAGCATCATTTTATAGCACGCGTCCATGTTAAAAAACGAGCCGCTTGCGGCCAGTTTTATAACGGGACAAGTGCTTAAAACTGCTTTATATAACACGTACGTTATACTATTTTTTCTAATTTGTAGTTTTTTCAATAAAAAACACATATTTAAAAAGAAAATAAATCCTTCAAATTTTGTAAATTTTTATGTTTAAATTTTATGTTGGTAATATTATGTATTTTTTATCATAGCCTCTGGACAACAAAAATTATTTTGCGAACTGTCATTTTTTAATTTATTGACCCATTTTCACCACGAGATTCTATAGTTATTTTAGCGATATGAGATTTGAAATTGGACGGAATACGTTGTGTGATCCCTGTACATTCGGTACATATACGTTCGGAAATTCGGGCGATTTTGCTACTTTTTTTCGAATTTCAAAAGACGTGATTTTACGTCACGGCATTGCAATTTAGTATAGGGAAGATGAAAAATTCAAATAAAGTTAAAGTTAAAATTGACATTGGAAGGTTAGTAGATTGAATTTTGAATAGGATTTGGCAGAAAATGATAGCTTGAAGCATCTACAAAAGATTAATTTATAGATTTATGCAACCAACATACATGACTGTTATCCACACAGAATAAAAAAGTAGGTTATTAAGTTATTTTTCCTCTGCGAAAAATGGGTTTTCTCGTAAATCACAAAGGCCGCGCAAGTCAATGAAATAAAACATTTAAATGTTACCAACATCAAATAAAGAAAAAACGCGTATCGAAATAGCTTCATTACGATACGTAAATGCGTATCGTAATAGATTTGTTATGATACAAAATTAGAAAAACATTTTAAAAATCGGATTTAGGGCAGGTAATCGTACAAAAAATATGTCGACACAGTCTTCTTCGTATTTTTCACTCGAGCATAATTATTATTATTATTCGAAAAGGAAAAGAATTACTTCTTTTCCTTTTAGAAATATAGAAATACAGTTTCCTTAAGCAAGCAGCTCTATAAACATTAACCTGGTAGTAATTATTATTGAATTGTTTCCTCCATTAAGTGATCAAGTAAAATAAAACTGGTTAAACCTAATCCTTATAATGTTTATTATACTTAAATGATTAAACCACATCGACCTGGGGCTTGGGTCATCATAATATTATTATCATCATGACCAGAATAAACTTTTAAAATTTCTAAAAATAAATAGGGATCCCATCTCGCCCCGCCACTCGGCGATACCCTTCATAATAAGGTTGAGTTTGATCAGGGAGGTATCCTGGGATACCTCATCTGAACTTCGCCTTTTTCTGAGGACCATTATTTTAGTCTAACAATTAGTGATGCCGCCGAGACGAGAAATTCTCGTGTCTCGTCTCGTCTCGTCTCGTCTCGTCTCGTCTCGTCTCGTCTCGTCTCGTCTCGTTTCGTCTCGTCTCGTCTCGTCTCGTCTCGACGAGACGAGAGTGAAATTTTTTCTCGAGACAAGTCACGAGACGAGACGAGAGAAGACCGTTTCTCGTCGAGAAATTTCTCGTTTTTTCTCGAATTTTCTCGTTTGTTAGAACACTGAATTTTAGGTATTGGACCAGTGCTGAAGCCTTTGAAAATGGTAAAAAGTGAAACAAAATAATAGTAGGATGAAACCCATTGGAAAAGGAAGAGAATAGAACAAAAATGAAAGGAAAAATAAATTACGGGCGATCCGAGGTCGGGATAGGGGGGGAGGAGGGGTTTTAAGGGTAGAAAACGATTTATCTCGATTTCCGGTAAAACTGCAAGTCCTATGGAAAAACGTTAAATTGCAAAGTTGTAGGTATGTAATAAAAAGATCTACAACTTTTCTTTTTACACTTTTTTCATATAACCTCAAATTGTATGTGAAAAATTCAAATAACCAAGTTTTTTGTTTTTTATTTTTATCTTTTACAAACATTTTTTTTTATCCACGAAATTTGGTGAAAACTTACCTTTTTATGTCCTAAACACACTGTAATTTTTTTGATTTAAAATATTTATTTATTAACCTTATTTTGACTTAATATCGAAAAAACACCCTAATTTTCAATCGAAAATTCTCACGTCAAAATATTTGCTTTTTTAAAAAACTCGGTAGGCTTTTTGTTCGTTGAAATCTCTACTTTCTGATGGTGGTAAAAAAAAATATACGTTACTATGGTAAATGTTCTCAAAAAAATGCAAAGAAACGAAAAAAACTCGAATCCGAATTTTTTTTTTAGATCAATATGTACAATTTTGAGCTATTTATTAAAATTTATACTTTAATTACTCGAAAAACGTAAGATTCCATGTTACATTGATAAAAAAAAGTATAAATTTTAATAAATAGCTCAAAATTGTACATATTGATCTAAAAAAAAATTTCTGATTCGAGTTTTCTTCATTTCTTTGCATTTTGAGAACATTTACCATAGTAATGTATATATTTTTTTAACACCATCAGAAAGTAGAGATTTCAACGAACAAAAAGCCCACCGACTTTTTTTAAAAAGCAGATATTTTGACGTGAGAATTTTCGATTGAAAATTAGGGTGTTTTTTCGATATTAAGTCAAAATAAGGTTAAAAAATGAATATTTTAAATCAAAAAAATTACAGTGTGTTTAGGACTTGAAAAGGTAAGTTTTCACCAAATTTCGTGGATAAAAATTTTTTTTGTAAAAGATAAAAAAATAAAAAACCAAAAACTTGGTTATTTGAATTTTTCACATAAATTTTGAGGTTATGTGAAAAAAGTGTATATACAAAAGTTGTAGATCTTTTTATTACCTACAACTTTGCGATTTAACGTTTTTCCACAGGTCTTGTAGTTTTACCGGAAATCGAGATAAATCGTTTTCTACCTTTAAAACCCCCCTCTCCCCTTCCCGACCTCGGATCGCCCGTAATTTATTTTTCCTTTAATTTTTGTTATATTCTCTTCCTTTTCCAATGGGTTTCATCCTACTATTATTTTTTTTGGTTTTAAAAATTATCGACCCTGGTCTATATCTCCTAATATATAGACAGAAAAATAATGTGTTTAACGTTCTCACTCTATCGTATTGTGAAGGCATTTACCTTAAAACAGATATTCAAGAGAACAGAATCAAATTGTCTAGCCTCTTTCTTCTGTCTACGGTTAGTAGTTGACATTTTAAAATAATTAACCAAATCTGAAAGAAAGCATTTTCGATTGAAAACACAATATCGAAAAGGACCCCAGTCAAATTTCATTCACAAGGCGAAAGGCGATAGATTTTGACTAAATTTAACAATTTTGTATTAAAAATTCGAAATTCGCCAAAAACTTCTCACACAAATATCATTAATAAAAGTGTGAATTTCATTTCATATCTCTCTTACCAGTTTTAATATTTGACAATACTTTCATAACACCCTGTATATGAACCGAAACTTTATTAGCAAATCACAGATAAAGACAACGGAGGGCCATGAAACTAGTGTTATTGAAACAATAGCATTAAGTTAATAGTCTCAATTATGACACTAGTAAATAAATTAAAAATAAAAAGTCTAATATAATACTGCCTTGCTAAGACAACTTGTCCTAACTGCAAAAATGTCGTTTTTTGGGTAAATCTATCATTGTACATATTTAGCAATCGTCTGTACTCCTACTAAGTGTAAAAGTCCTATCTGCATCCAAAATACTAAAAATACATATATTCACTTTGTCCGAACTGCCTAATTTTTCACCTTTCCTAAGATAAATCATCCTATATAGCTTTTACTACGTTAAACAGGCATATATCTGTGCATAGGACATATTTTCTTAGCAAGGTAGCTGAATTCAAAAGCCCGATTGTCCTTACTGAATAAGATAGGACAAATATCTTTAGCATGACAATTCTTTCGACAGTAACAGAATTTCCGCCAAATTGAATAAAACCCAACCTAAAAAATATAGTTTATTGTTTTAAAGTACGGTCTGTGTTTTACGTTTTGTAAGAGATTTTACGTGTATTTCGTATATTTGGAAATGGGCTTAAATAATTATTTTAATTTTGCGGATTATACATCCAAACAAAAACTTCAGAAGATTCATGATCGTGTTTATCTTAAAGATATTTGTCAATTAAATTTTGAGAGGGGCTGCAAATATTTTTTTTACAAAAATAAATTTTCCGCTGAACCCAAAACTTTAAATGATATATTTCTGGCTAAGTTTATAAAATATGAATTAACCAGTCCGAAATTAAGAGATGCTCCGAAAGGAATCACTCTTATTAGAAAAGACAACCTACGTAAATTGGAATCCCATATACCCCCCAATAGACTTTTATTTTGGAAAAATCTTCCTATTTCCGAAGGCAACGGTATTACCGAAGAGGAATCATTTTAGTTAAACAAAATACCCCATTATATTTTCGTTTATTTGAATAAAGTTATATCATAGTATATTATATTGGTTTTACTTAGGACATTTAATCTTAGGAATATATGTTTTTTACCTAGTTCATATTGTCCTATCTACTAATATCTCCCAGATTATAATTAATTTGAATATTTGTAATATCAAAAATGATTAGTCCTTATTTTTGAAATTATTTGACAAAACACCACTTTTCTAGATAAATTCAGAAAAAAAGTGCATATAAAAACAACAAAATGCTCAATTTCTCAAAACTAGTTTTAGGCACTTAGGACAAGTTGTCTTAGCAGGGCAGAATAGGTAAAGTGACATTCAGTACGAATGATTCAAGTGTATGCCTTATTTTGCCTCATTTTATTACACAGGTCTCAGACATAAATTTGGCTTTTGAAAATAATTATTAAGTGCGGTAAATGATTCTTTTCCGCACGAGGTGGCAGTTGCATGAACGGCTCGAAGCAAGTCCGGGCATGCCACTAAGTGAGTGTGGAAACGGAACTTTTCGCACATGTTACTTACAATATTTTTCCTAATTGCGTAAAATTAAGCTTGTTCGTAATAAATTTTTGTATTTTTTGGGTAAAAGGAGCAAAAAATAAAGTGAATTTTTAAATTTTGATATGTCAAATAGAGCATTTTCGGAAATACTTCTTTAAGTTCTTTCTCTTGCACTTTCTATTAATGTAATAAAAAAATTAAGGTTTTTCCCCGGATGACATTATGGGCTGATCCCTTTATTTAGTCGAATATTTTCCAAACTATTGCAGTTAATTATGCCCAGAATTATGCCAAAAAATAAATAATAAAAGAAGGGTAGTTCCATTATGAATCAATTATTATTATTATAAATCGTTCTCTATTCTGTATCTTTTACCACCCCGTATATTTTGGACTGAAGATACCTCGGTGCCAAGCCTATTACATTACGTGAATTATGTCTTATGGCCGCTTGCAATATTTTGTTGATCTAAGAAAAATAGTCAAAAGTCACATGACTAACAAACCGACTTATATTAAACCCTTCTGCGAGACGACCAGATACTTTTAAATGTTTACCCCCTTTAAGATTCGTATAAAAAAATATTTTTTATGATTCCCTACTTACGAGAAAAGACGAGACGAGACGAGACGAGACGAGACGAGACGAGACGAGACGAGACGAGACGAGACGAGACGAGACGAGACGAGACGAGACGAGACGAGACGAGACGAGACGAGACAATGGCACTCTCGAGCGAGAAAAACGCGTTTCTCGTCGAGACGAGATAAAAAAAATTCTCGCCTCACGAGACGAGACGAGAATGGGCCAATTCTCGTCTCGTCTCGTCTCGCGGCATCACTACTAACAATATGTATACATATAATATGTACTGTGGAAAAATAAAGACATTTATTATTTATTATTATTATTATTATTATTATTATTATTATTATTATTATTATTATTATTATTATTATTATTATTATTATTATTATTATTATTATTATTATTATTATTATTATTATTATTATTATTATTATTATTATTGTTATTATTATTATTAAAATAACTTTATTGCAATAATTGAAATTGTCGGGTTTGTTTGTGACACAAAATTATTTACTTTCGTATTTCATGACGGCGCATCTGTCTTCAGAGCAATTCTTTTGATGGAGCGAGTCAACAGCGCCATTATTGCATTCCTTGGAGGTTTGGTGACAATGGTAACATAGAATACCATACCCTAAGAAAAAGAGAACAGAAAAATTATTATTGATAAAATAAAAATCTTGAAACGAGAAGTTGGTAAAAGTGAAAATAAACCAAGAAATTAACTAAGAAACTTTTGTAACACTGAGTTTAGAGTCTTACTACTGTCAGTGGCGGCTCGTAATGAAGGGCTCTGGGGCGCCGCCCACTCTGCAATTATTTCAAACAGAATCAAAAATACTTTACTTCAAAAACCAATAACGCAATGTATGTAAGCAATCAATTAAAATAATTAAAACCAAACATAGCCATATTCCAACGGGCAAGTTATACCGAATGAGCATTTTCTATTCGCACGGGCAAGATATACAGACCTATCAAGCGCGGGCGGCCGATTATCCGTTCCGCTTCAAGGCGACTACTAAGTCGGTTGCCATGACTACGGAGGCGTGACGTCACCTACACATCGCACAACGAGCTGCGCGGATGGGCTCTAAATTTTCCGTCCAACAACAGCTGTTCGCGTTTTGTTTCGACGCGACGCGACCTGTCGATGTCGCTGATGTTTTGTTTTGACTAATTTATTAGTTAGATTATAAAATTGGAAAATTTCGTCTAATATGAAGGTGAGCAAGCTTGTGTTTAGTTCTCTGAGCTTATGTAAAAAACTTGGTTTAAAAAATACAAGGCGGCCACTACCAATATTGAACAAGCCAGCACCTCCCCTGACTTGCTAGTCACTGATGCCACTGACTACTGCGGTTGTGTAACTAAATTTATTTAGCTGCGCTGTTTGCGGCCCATGTCTTACATGTTGGAAGGGCTTAGTGAAGGGCTTATAATATATTTATCGTATTATAGTTTTAATAAATTTTATAATGAATGCAGCCAAATTGTACTGTTAGACGAGAAAGTCTTAACGAAACAACTAAATTGCATTGCCTTTTTCTTCTGCTTTGTCAGTTTTAATTTCAAATAAATTTGTTCACTTGGTCATTGTTCCATACAAAACAATAAATAGGTTTTGTGAAATTTGCACAAGCACTTACATTTTATAATTAAGAGGAAGTAACCCCTTTACCACAATGAAAATTGCCGAACGTTTTGCTGGTCAAACGAAAAGAAAAAATAAAAATTGGTATTTAGAAAATAAATTCTACTTTAAATACCCCATTCAGAAAAGTAAATGACGATCGAAAATATTCCCAAAATTTTTTTTAGAAATTTTTTTTAGAAATTTTTTTTATTTTTAGTAATTTTGTAATATTTTAAACAATTCTTTATTGGTCAAAAGCAAAATGACTTTCCCGGGTGTAGAATGTTGTACCAAATAATTTTTCTTAAAGCCATTTTTCAATATCGGCCTTACTTTTTTATCAAAAAGTTTGGGCGCGTAAAGTGAATTTAAGCGTGTAAAGTGGGTTTACGCGCCCAAACTTTTTGAGAAAAAAAGTAAGGCCGATATTGAAAAATGGCTTTAAGAAAAATTGTTTGGTACAACATTCTACACCCGGGAAAGTCATTTTGCTTTTGACCAATAAAGAATTGTTTAAGATATTACAAAATTACTAAAAATAAAAAAAATTTCTAAAAAAAATTTTGGGAATATTTTCGATCGTCATTTACTTTTCTGGATGGGGTATTTAAAGTAGAATTTATTTTCTAAATATCAATTTTTATTTTTTCTTTTCGTTTGACCAGCAAAACGTTCGGCAATTTTCATTGTGGTAAAGGGGGTTACTGCTCTTAAACCCCCTCCCACCTATTTCGACACAAAATACAGAATGTTTTTGTGGATAATATTTAGCTATTACAAATTACTGAGGCATAAATATGACGATCTATTCCAACTTACCTGTTACCCCAGTCACCAGTGTCAAAAATTCAACTTGGTTTTAGTTTTTCATAAATATTTTTTTAATAATTGGTTTATGGTCACAATATTCAGCTAAGTGGTAGAGTTTTGAGAGGTGAAAAATTAAAATCTGCTCTCATTTTTATTGTAAAATTTAGGTGCCACCTGCGGAACCTTGCATACATTTAAAACGCAATAACTTATTTGAGCCACTCTAAGAATTGATTTGAGCAGCCGATTTTAAATTAAAAAAAAGTCACTTCGTGTAAAGGACTAAATTATTGTAATGATTAAGCACAATTTGAAGCGATAGCGGTAATTAAAATAACTGCCACTAAAAACTAAAAAAAAAATTATAATTATATAAATGTGTTGTTAATTTTATTTTCTAGTAAAACCAGTCATTTATCAACAACAAAAATTTTATTTAATATAATTTAAAAAAATGCTTTTAACAAATGTTCAAAATTACCTCCATTTTCGTGTGTACAAAGATCGACACGTTTTAAAAAAATTGAATTAAATTCTTTGGAGCATTTCGTCATCATTTCTCAAAGTGTTCATTCCAGTTTGAGTACGTCTCCTTAATTAATCTTCTGTATCAACTGGCTTAGAATACAAAAGGGTTTTCAAAGTTCTCCATAAAAAGTAATCCATCGGGGTGATATCAGGGGATCGAGCAGGCTAATTTGCGGGTGCATCATTGTCTCTACGTATTCATTTATTTAGATTCTGTTTGTTCAAATAATTACGTACGTTTAACGAAAAATGCGGAAAAGTACCGTCATGCATAAACCACATTCCTCTTTATAGTTACAGGGTAATTCGTTTCACATATATTCCAAATAATTTTCGCCCTTTAGTCGAGGTGGTAAATTGACAGGATCAATTATGAAACTTCCTATGCTTCCTGGTCACACATTTATCTTAAACTCATGCTGATAATTGGTTACTTAAGACACGTGAGGGATTTCTTCAGCATAGACTAGACATGTTCATTGTGCAAATTGGTAATGCCAGTGCGCGAGAAACAGTACTGTAACTGTAAAGTTGCTATCTTAATTTTTGTGTTCTTGTACAAACAGGCAGAAAGCTAGGCGTCGTTCAAAATCATGGGGTAAAAGATCTTGTACCCGTTGAACATGAGATGGATGCAGTAGTTGGTTTCGGGACATTCAAGTCACCCTATTTACAGTATCTTTGCAAACCCCTAGCTCTAAGCTCAATCGTCTGCTGCTGAGTTCAGGATTTTCTTCAATCCAATTTAGAATATCTTCCTCAACCTCTAGAGTTCTTACATTTTGAGAATCTTGTAAGATTTTTTAGTTTTGCACCTAGAAAACTAAATCCATGAATGTGCAAATTTTAATTCTAATTAATAATAATACAGTAATATTAATGTTATTAAATAAGTAATAATATAAAGGTTTAATTGAAAGCTACTACACTGAGAGAAAACTCTATTAGCCGTAGCTAGAAATCCATTCGCAGTAGCAAGAAATCTGCATTAAATAGACGCCGAAAAAACAACTCTGTTGTCGCTACAAGGTTCATTTTTTTTAAATGACTTTTTAACCTCAACATGGTCGTTTTTTAAGTATTATTCTTTTGCTGTTAAAAGACAACTCTATTGCCATAAAAAATATATAATGCAGTGGTAAACAAAAATGATTTTGCGATTAATTGAGGTCGTGTAGTTAGAAAAGTATCGGTTTTTACTCCTAAAAATAATCGGCCAGCTATAAAATAATTTTATTTTTATTGTAGCTAGTCCACCCAGCTACTACTAAATTCCTTTTTTTGCTCCTTCGCCAAAATGGCTGTTGTTGGTGGATTAGTTTATTGTTGGCTATTGATTTGATAACATTTTTATATTTTAATAATTCTATATAGGGTGGTGTACTTTTAGTGCATCGTTATACAATGAGTTTTGTGGCGGTGTGTCCTCAAATTCAGGTAGGTACAATTATTTTACCAATAAATATATTTATTACTTATATTTTTTAATTCATTCCGATAATGGCCGCCATTAAGTTTCCGTTCTGCACTTCTAAGGGCCGTATTTTTGATAAAAATTGTATGTTAAAATTTGTTTAATAAGGGTAGGATCTGACTAAAATTAAATTATCACTAAAATAAATAATGAATAAGCAGCGTAATTGAATACGACAATTTAATAAAAAGTAACAAACTGCTAGGAACATGACCCTTTTTAGCCATTTTTTTTTAATTAATAGGTATCAGAAAACCTAACAAATGCGATTTTGCATTGCAAAATTTAGAACGGGGAAGAAATATCTCAAAAACTCCAGATCTAAGTCAACGATTTTTTGTAGGTACCTAAGTAGAGTAATTTGATAAACATGAGTTACTTATAAGTAATAAATATAATTATTGGTAAAATAATTGTACCTACCTGAATTTGGGGACACACCGCCACAACACCTATTGTATAACGTTGCACTAAAAGTACACCACCCTATATTAAATTATTAAAATATAAAAAATTTTTCAAATCAATAGTCAAACATCCACTATAAACTATAATCCACCAACCACTAAACAAACTAACAACACTGCAAACGGCAATAAAATGAACCAAAACGATTTCACCATATTTTAAAAAAGCAACTGTTTAGTTCCTAAAAGGAATATTTTAGATAGGTATAAAAGATTGGTTAATTTTTATTTTATTTTTTGTAGTAATAAGATAACCTTATAGGAATTAAAAAAATACTTTTTAAAAACACTTTATTGGATACATATTGTTATGGTTATATGATATTCTGTTACCATAAAAAAGCATTGAGCACACATAACAATATTGTTGTCAAAAAAACGTCCTTGATTGCGACTAAACGAAATATCTTAGGGATAAATGGATTTTTTCTTGTGGTAATACACATATATTTAAAAAAATACTTGTATTGAGTGATTTTCCTCAGTGTATATACCATTATATCTTAAATATAAGTATTTTATAGAGTAGTTACATAATATAATAACATAAGAGCAATGTAAAGTTTTAGCGAGTTTTTGTAGATCCCCAGCCCTCGCAATTATACCGTATCTTATTAGAGTCTAAACTAAAGTCTTAACTATGGAGAGTACCTGTTTTCTGCCAATAATTTCCCTTAAAATATAGAATTTATAAATTAACTTTCTAATATTGTTTGTCAAATAACTGATATGTGCTCCCCATTTAAGATATTAATCAATAGTAATTCCTAATTATTTTGTCGAGTTTACCTCACAGATAACTACTTCTTCAAGATTTCAATTATTTTTATATTGGTAAAAATAGGACGATTAGAAGAAAGTAAGATAGAGTGCTATGTAATGAGTTTTGGAAGTATTCCAGTTTAATTTAAAGAAATCCAGCTTGATCTTAATTTTTTTCATACCATCCATAGCTAACTCTTTCACTTTAGTCCAAGTTTCACCTTTGAATACCACAGCTATGTCGTCAGCATATGATATGACTATTCCGTTATTAATACTTATATTAGTTACGGAATTTATATAAGGTAGTGGCGGCAAATATGGCCCACCTTAACGTCATTAATTTTTTTCAGTGAACATTAATATTTTATGGACAATAATTTTTATCAGCATAATAGGTACGTATGTGCCATATATAGGTAATTTAGCTTGTTCAGGAAACATTTGCAACAGATTTATATGTAAAACTTTTGTGCATTACCCTTGGGCCATATTACCAGTCTGGTCGGATTATATGGCCACGATAAAATAATTTTAAACATAGAAAGATTAATGTAACTTTAATTTTTATTAAATTGTTTTCACAAAATTAAACACAATAACGTTTACTGAGCTAGTCAGGAACATAAACGGACATGACCAAAATCGACGTAAAGTGCGCCTAGGTATTTTGAATCTACTGCAAACATTTCTTTGCGATTCTCTACTTCTGGCAGCTGTTAAGGCTCCTTCCAGTTGGTCTTGAGACCACTGCTTGCGCAAATTCTTACATACTTTTACCATCTTAAATCTAAAAACAAGTAAATAAAGTTAAAACCTATTTTAAGTCGAGTAGGGTAATATTCCCCACTAGTAGCAAGTGGCCATATAACCCGCCATTTTATTGGGCCATATTACCCGAAATAGCATCTAGACAATATAATAGGTAAAAAAAAGAGACAAAGCTTGATTACCGAACAAATATTTCGTGTAGATATTTATACTAGATGTACTTACCTCTACTAATTACATGCACTGTTTACTATTGTCCTCAATACGACAACGTGGTCAAGAAATCAAGTAAGAAATTATAATAACATGCTTTACTTGTGAACTGGCTGTCGGCACCTAACAAGCTGCTGCATGCAAACGCGCGGCTTCAAACGGTCGCCCAAAGAGTGATTGGTAGTGACACCTACAGACAGTTAACTGACGTTGCCAGATCGCTGATAAATGCTTTAGTTTTTGCGCTACGGCTATTGGGCCATATTACCCGCTGGGCCATATTTGCCTCCTCTACCTTAGTTAATAAATAAAATTCGTCCTATTTTCTTGAAACGTGCGATTATGACATTACTGTCAAAGAAGTCGACTAAAGTAATATACGGTACCCTGAGGTATCCCAATTTTTACGGTTAGTGGATCACTGTGTATATTATCGATTTTCACTACTTGTTGACGATCCCTGAGGTAGCTCTCAAAGACATTTAACATAGTGCCCCCTTACGCACTGTGTATATTATCGATTTTCACTACTTGTTGACGATCCCTGAGGTAGCTCTCAAAGACATTTAACATAGTGCCCCCTTACGCCATATATGAATGTAATACATTTAAGAGCAGATCATGTGGCACCGTATCAAATGCCTTATGCCTTTGCTAGATTAAGGAACACCGAAATGCTTTTTCCATTGTTATTTAAATAAAATATTCATATATGGCATTTTCAGTACTTAATTCACTTATAATTACGGGAAATAATGTTATTTTAAGGAAAATTAATCAGTCTTTCTTAAATACTTATAATGCCATGCATCTTTGAAATTTTTTTGAAAAGTTATTTGTTACACTTATTGGCCGATAATTATTTATATTAGTTTTATCGCCTGCTTTATAGATAGGTGTAACAACAGATGGTTTAAAATTTTCTGGTACGTTACCAGTTTTAAAAATTAAGTTTATGATATGGGTTAAAGGTTCCATTAAATATAAGCGAAATGACTCAATAGAGTCGGCTAATAAGCCGAACACCAATAAAATCTATACCTGAAGCACAATAATTATTCTTAAGAAAGTTAATCTGTTTAGTGAATGTTTTTATGAACAGGACACAGCGGTGTTTATTAACATCTGGTTCAATAAATGGTGTAGTAACTTTATTGTGCATTTTAAAGCTAATATTTACATAAAAATATTTGCAATAATTAGTCATAGCTTTGTCATTAGAAAAGTCTGTATCGTTGTTTTGGTGTTATATGTATTTTTAGATTTGATTTTGATATATTTTGATCAGTTGCTTCAGATATAATTTTATATTTTTTTAAATATTGTTTTTATTGCTTTTTATTTCTTGTTTATAATAGTCATATTTACATTTTTCCATAATATTATTAAGGTTGTTTCTGTATTCCTTTAACATATTAATATCTAAAATGTTATTATTTAAAAGTAACCTTTTTTTAGTTTATCTTTGTATTTAATAGAATTAATAATGCCATAATTATGTAATCCATGGCTTAATTCGTTTATTTAGTTTTATTTTAGTGACTTGTTTAATTTTAGATTCACTTAGAATATAGAGAAAAGTCTCATCAAATTTTTGACATGCAATATCAGAATCATTCGACTCCGTAACAATCGACCAGTTTTTAAATTTTCGAGTCTGTGATAATCAGTTTTGTAGGTTATGTGAGTCGAATATTTTGGAATCGAATTCGTCTTATGGTTTTCTTTATCAATATTAAGCATTATGGGAATGTGATCTGTTATAGCAGAGGTAAGTATAAATGATGAGAGTTTCAAAGAACTATTGTTTATTTTCTTTCTTATAAAAATATGGTCTAAGCATGAAGAAGACTCGTTTGCTACTCGTGTAAGATTATTAATTACTGATAAACATCCAAAATGATTTATTATTGATATATAAGAGTTGGCTATATTATTCTAAAGATTACAAATGTTTATATTTATATCACCTATAAAAATATTGATATGGTTAGTGAGTTTGTTTAAATAATACGTCTCTAAATTGTCTAAAAAGGATTGCATATGCGTAGATGAAGGTCTATATAAGCAGTTTACTTCAATTTGAATATTTTCGATATTAAATTTAATTTTACTAACACTTACACTAGTTTTATTAATTTTAAAATTGGTGACGTTGTCACTTTTGTCAGACCTCATGAAAACCATAACTCCATCACTTCTATTGAGGCAAGTGTTATCGTAGAAAGTTTTGTATCCTGATCCGTCATTGTACCAACATTCACTTAACACAATTGTATTACAGAAATTTAGTTTATAGGCTTCGAGAAAAGTTAAAAACTCATTAAAATTCTTTTGTACACTCCTTATATTAAGATGTAGGATATTAAGGAATTTTGTGTTTAGAGTCAGTTTATTAACAACCTGGTCACAGTCTATAGTATAATAGTATACTTCCTTATAAAATATCATATTGTGATATGTCCAATTCTTGAGGTAAGTTAATTTCTGGACAATCAGTGGGGATAATATCTTGGTTTAAACTCTAAATAATTCGGCTCTGCCTCTTTCTTTAAAAAGTAGGTTCTTATTTCGTGATTCGTGACAATAAACATTCCCGTGACATGAGATTTTCTAATAGGTTGACGGTGCCTTAGCATCAGAGTGCCATGTTTCAGAGATCATCTCTGTAAAATTGTATAACCCTTATCTAATGAAATGGTTTTCCTTGACGGTAACAAATTTAATTTGCAATATAAAAAATATCTACTCAATTTTCAAAATGAACAACTTTGTTAATTATTTTTTTTTAATTATTATTTTTATCATCGTTTTGTTGGTCATTCTTTGAATCATGTATTTGTCGTCTTCTCCATCAGGTTAGGATGTAGCGTATTTTTCTTTTTTTTCTTGAATGTTAACTATTTGAACCATTTTTTTTATTTCTCGTTCCTACGATATTTATATAATATCTGTACATTCATAATTCTTCATATTTTTGTTATTATTATTTTTCTTTTTTCGTCATAATAAAAGACGTTTATTATTATTATTATTATTATTATTATTATTATTATTATTATTATTATTATTATTATTATTATTATTATTATTATTATTATTATTATTATTATTATTATTATTATTATTATTATTATTATTATTATTATTATTATTATTATTATTATTATTATTATTATTATTATTATTATTATTATTATTATTATTATTATTATTATTATTATTATTATTATTATTATTATTATTATTATTATTATTATTATTATTATTATTATTATTATTATTATTATTATTATTATTATTATTATTATTATTATTATTATTATTATTATTATTATTATTATTATTATTATTATTATTATTATTATTATTATTATTATTATTATTATTATTATTATTATTATTATTATTATTATTATTATTATTATTATTATTATTATTATTATAAGCGGCTGCTCAAATCAACTGTTACCACGTATAGCTTTATTAGGTAAAGTAAGTTGGGGAATAAGAATAATTATTAATTATTTAAAAGTTTAATACAGAGTGGCTCGAAAAACTTATTTTGTTTTAAATGTGTGCAAGGTACCGCAGGTGGCTTCCTAAATCTTAACATAGTATAAAACAAAGTCGCTGTCGCCCGTCTGTCCCTATTCATATGTGCTTAAATCTTTAAAACTACGCAACGGATTTTGAAGCGGTTTTTTTTTAATAGATAGAATAATTCAAGGGAAATGTATAACTAGCGACCCGCCCCGGCTTCGCACGGGTGCAATTTCAGAAAGTGGCATGCCGGGTACTAATATATCGGGTTTGTTCGGGTTTGTATTTATACCAGCGGGTTGCAACGCATGCCGGGTGCACGCTAGTTTTACAATAGAAATTAGAGCATATTTTAATTTTTCACTCCTCAAAACCCTCCTTAACCGAATATTGTGATATGTACTACACCAATTATTAAAAACATTATTTATAAAAAACTAAAACAAAATTGAACTTTTGGGTTGGGTTAGATCGTTATATTTAAGCCTCAGGAATTTGTGGTAGCATTTTTCCGCACCTTTTAGAAACACCCTGTATAAATATGGCTTAACAACAAGGAGATAAATCGCCGAAAATATAATTGCCAGTATTTTTGTTAAAGATTAATATTGTTTTGTTTTGCGTAGGTTAATGACTTCTGATCTTTGGAGATCAATAATTTGCCAATAGCTATTTATGATATAAGTGTGAAAATAACTCGTTTAAGGCACGCAATTCATAAGATTTTTTCTACGAGCGTGTGAAAAGTTAGACTTTTCACACGGCGTGTGAAAAGTAATTTATTTTTCACACTAGTGCGTTAAAGTAAAACTTTTCATACTGAAATGGGCGTGAAAAGTCTAACTTTTCACACGCTCGTAGAAAAAAGATATTATTATTATTTATCTGGGTAAGTTGATGAAGGCCGACAATACGCCATGTTCCCTGATGTATGTTGCATATTGCATGTTGCGTGGTGTTAAAGCACGTCGAAGTGATGTGGACCACGTGGTTAAAATTAGCAATCATACTAAAATTAAACTTTAACCCAGTATGATTAAAAAAAATTTTGTCAAGTAGGTACTCATTCCAAGCTCTGTGCAAACCGCAAACCGTAACTATACCCTGTTATGAGCGGTATGGCGACATTGTTATTTCCCTTTGTAGCTTCTCAGCCATATCAGACCGAGCGACGGACCGACCGACGGAAATGGGAAACATATTTTTTTCGTAAACTAATGGAGTCTAAAAAGAAAATGAGTATTTTTTGCATAGACAATTTACCTTTAGATACGTATACAGCTTATCTCCTGCGCAAACAAAAATTACGTTTAATGGGTGAAAAAATACTTCCGAGCGCATGACTCGCCGGTCAGCTGTCTTCCCTCTGGGCACTTTCGGGCATGCGCACAAACCTCGTGTTATCGGACTGTCCTCTTTATCGACATGCTCAAAATACACTCCAGAACCGACTCAGTCGCCATTTTTGTTGTGTTTTAAGGTTTCTCTGTGGATTCCTTGTAGTTTTCTTAGCTATTGTGGATTGTGGGTGTTTAATATTTACGGATTTCTAGTTTTTGTGTAGTTTAGTGAATTGTGTCTGATTGTGAGAAAATTAATTCTGTCAAAGTTGCTGGTTGGTTAATTTTTTGGTTAAAATCTGTACACCCCGACATTAAGCTTTTAATAAAGCCAGTATTCCACGGGTTAGGTTCTGGGGCAAACACTTTTCAAATTCTTGAACAAGAAATTTTGCTTGAAAATGTTTTACACGTACTTACCCAAGTTCTTGCCAAATTGTAAAAATCAATACAAGTTATATACCAACTAATATCTGACTTAAGGTTAGGCACGCGATAACACCGTAAATTGGTTATTTTGCTGGTTATGTTTGTTTTTATATTCGATTTTATAAGACTAGTTTAATTCACTTGTTCTTGTTCTCTTCCTTCTCGAACTAAAAGCACGACGACGAATAATTTTTAAACAAATTTTAAAAACCAAACCTCAAAAACAATTTTCTATCCTTAAAATCTGATAGGTTTGCTACTACTAAAAATGTTAGAAATCACTACCTTTTTTCCCAAATTGATCAAAAATTGAGAAGAAAGTCCAATTTTTTGGCAATAATTTAAATTTTAAAGCCCGGACCTGTCTATTTTCCCATTCGTCAAACGATAATGTTGCAGTGCGCATGTCTAATAGTGTCTAGATTTGTTTACATGCGCGAGGGCATAAATCTGCCACTTTTATGATTATTGTTTGCTTATCTAAAGGTAAATTGCCAATGATTTTTGTCATTACAATCCTTTTCTTTTTTGTGAGGGAAGTAGACCAATAAATCTCATAACGTAATCTTAGTCAATATACAGAGTAATTTACGATAAGTGGCCTATTGGAAAATCTCGAAAACGTATAAAGTTATAATTTTTAAAATTTGACAGCAGGCATAATTAATTTTTAACTTTTAAAACATTATATTTTTACGATTCAATCACTTCCGGTTACAGCGGAAGGCGGAAGTGATGGCCAACTTTGGTGCCATTTAAATAAATGTGCACAAAGTCAATTTCATATTCGGAACACCCTGTGTTTTATTTACTGACGTGTAGAAAATCAAATTTCCTATCTAAAGGTCCAGTCACTATCCATTTTTTAGTCGTTTTAGAATTGAGTATAAGCAATTAAAAAAAAATACTAATATCTCGGGTTGTGTTAGATTAATAAGACATTATTTTTGTAAAGTATGCAGGATCTCACTGAAATTATTAACTTGACACGTACCATAGTCCTGTTGTCCTATTCTAGTCTACTTATTTAAAATTACTTTTATTATTTGTCATAAATTGCAGTCAAAGTCTACTACTAAAAAAATATTGTCTTATGATAAAACAGATATTTTAATTTTTTAAAAATTGCTCATAATTCCAAAACGACCAAAAATATGTTTGTTATTAGACATTTTTACATTTACAAACCCACGCGAACTGATAAAAGAAATAAGGGCGCTACCAAATAACAAAGCACCAGGGGAAGATGAGATTGCCAATATCCTAATTAAAAACCTCCCACAAAAAACAATTATACAAATTATGCACATCATAAACAAAATATTTTTTCTGCAACATTTTCCAAAACAGTGGAAAAGAGCAATTATTATTCCGATTCTTAAGCCTGGAAAACCTGCCACAAGACCGGACTCATACAGGCCAATTGCTCTTCTAAGCTCGCTTGGAAAACTAGCAGAAAAAATAATACACATGAGAATAAAAATGATGAAATTGGACCAAAACGTTCCGGAAGAGCAGTTTGGATTCAGAACAGGTAGAGGGGCCGTACTGTTAGTAGCTCATGTGGCGCAACAAGCTATAGCAAAAATGGAAATCGAACAAAATACGGTCTTACTATCTCTGGATATCAGGCGTGCTTTTGACAGCGTATGGTTCAATGGACTCATTTATAAACTCATAATATTACACAACTTTCCACTATACTTTATCACACTTATATACTCATACATTACAGACAGATCACTAACAGTTAGGGTAGAAAGTAACTTATCTGCCCCTGTAAAGCTACATGCAGGGCTGCAACAGCGCCCTTATTTAATTATTATACTGCAGACATACCACGCCACCCAAATTCTAATCTGGCCATCTTTGCGGACGATGTGTTGCTACACGCAAGCTCGTTCTATGCAAATGTGGCCAGACAACATATATCCAACCACTTACACTCCCTAATACCATGGTATAAAAAGTGGAAATTGGACATAAACGAAGAAAAATGCGAATGCGTAATTTTGACAAGAAAAACAACAAACAACCATATAAATCAACATATAAAAATAAATAACAGACCGACAGAACCAAAAGAAAAACTGAAATACCTAGGCGTAATAATAGACAAACCACTAAGATTTGGAAAAAATACTAATTACATAATCCAAAAATACTACTCAGCAACAACTAAACTATACAAATTACTAAACAACAGATCACCACTATCACCAACAAACAAACTGCTAATTTACAAACAATGCATACGACCATTACTAACATACGCAGGACCAGTCTGGTGCAGCATGGCAAACTGCCATTTCAAAAAATTACAAAGATTACAAAATAAAATCTTAAGACAAGTATTATCAGCCCCAAGACATACACCTATAAGACATCTACATCGGGCAACAAACATACCCTATATAATGGACTACATACAAACAAACGCAACAACATTCTACGAAACGCAACCAAAAAACTCTAGGCTCACAGAAAACATAACTGCAACTAGACATGACGATTACATAACACATTACCCATTACATTCTAGACTACCAATATTTTATCAAGGCCCATAAAATAAAATGTCCAATTTCCACTATAAACCCACATAATATATCTAGCGACACCCCCAACAAGACCATTACATAATAAGTTCAAGCCAAAATTTTTGGCGAAAACGCGCTACCGTACCTGATAGAAAATGTTTCAAACTGTTTTTTTCTAACGCTTTTCCAGTGAAACCCTAAGCCAAACCAAAACATTTAAAATAATTAAAATCTGATGAATCTCAACAAAAACAAAACATATTCCATATAGCAGTAAAAGATCACTGGGACTGTCTGAATAACTAAATTCCGAGCCGTGATTAGCTTACCAAAGGCTAACATCAGCCACCCAGCGTTGCCTGGTGCGTGTCCTTGATTATATAATCAAGTGTATTATATTATGTAATCTAACATGACATGTAAAATTATTTTGCACAATAAAGATGTTTTTAAATGAATGGATTAGACAATTGGTTTTGCAATTCATATCTCCTCAAAAATGGTTACCTACAAACCTAAAATATAGAGTATATTCTATTTAAAATATCAAAGTTGGTCATGACTTCCGATATAACCGGAAGTTACTCAAACATGAAATATATATTTTAAAAGTTCAAAGTTCATTATGCCGTCAAACTTTAAAAATGATAACTTTACCCGTTTTCGAGATCTTTTAATAGAGGCCACTCAACGCGAATCACTCGGCCTGTCGCACCACATGACCACACTGTATATATTAATTAAATAAATTCTAGCTCAACTGCGTAGGTTATGCTCTCGCCTCGGCTTGAATAATCTACTTACCCTTTCCAACACAAATCGATAAAAGACATAGCAAACTCCACGAAACCGTCTTCATTATGAGAATAACTGTTTTCCCAAAACTATAATACCCACTACTAAACTGATGCTGGCTGCAGCAGTGCTCTCGAAATCCCAATAAACTGGAAATTTAAAAATGTTCTGGTTTATTTTAGGTTCAGTTTGTTTTTACGTAAAATGTTGAGATCTTTGTAATAGACTTTTTAATGAATATTCCAACTTTGTGGAATAGAGATGCTGGCAGGATATTTGCCACATTTAGAAAACACACTTACCGATTAGGTAAATTGACTTGTTCCCTCCTAAAAAAAGCTGGCGCCGCCTCTGCTCGTTGCTGTAGACTGATTGTGTAATGTGTAGTTTTAATGAAGGAAAATTAAGGATTGCGGATTCAATGTCACAGATGAATCGTAGACTGCGACTTTAAAATCAGTTTAAAAAAATAGCGGATTAATATAAATTTGTCCAACAAAACACGTTCATGTTTTAATTTTATTAAATATAAGGAGTTTTAGTGTGTCGTGATGTGCGAATATTTATTTACTTATAAAAATTTAAGATGACGGATCTAATATGGCGGACTAATAGATACCTTTTATAATATTAAATTTTATAGAAAATTTGGTATGTGGCCTGCAATGGTTCCTTTTTAGTTACAGTAATAAAAAATCGGAACTATATTGGCCCGGTAGGGGAAAGTCGCCAATGATGGCACCTTTTTTTTTACCACCTAATATATTTTTTAGTTCAAAGGTTTTAACCCATTTAACCATGTTAAAATATTTGTTACTACTTAAATATTCATTATAAAACTTTAAAAATATACAAAAACTATTTTTTTGGTAAAAAGAATAGAAAAGAAAAAACCACCAAGTATGCCATCATAGGCAACGCAGTTGCCTATGATGGCATACTCCAGTAAAATGCAAAAATCTGAAGAACACATACATGTAAAAGAAATATTTTTGTTACAGTTTGCACATTTTTATTGTTAAAAAATTCAAGCACATAAAACTGTTTAAAAAGACTTAAAATAATATATTACATTCTAGGAAACATGTTTAAAACTAAAAAAAAATTAAAACATTATCATGAAAGTGCAATCTAAAGATATATTCAAAAACTTTACAAAGCATATAAGTAGTGTTTAGGGACATAGACACAAAGAAAAGTAAAAGTAGCGCCGTTTTTGAATATGACGCCTATGATGGCATACCTATTTATATGTATTTACAGGTATGCCATCATAGAAAACCAATGGATATGCCATCTTAGGAATATGTCAGTTATGTCACACTTCTAGTAAATAAATTATAAAAAATTAAAACCACAACTTAGATTTAAAATAATCATAGCAAAGTAACATATTATATATCCTATAGTTATCAGAAAAAAATCGTGCATTCTAATTTAATGCACCTAACATAATACATTTTTGGTTTAAAAACTGGCTAATATTACTTCGCCACTTAGCAATTTCTGTTCTATTAAATAACTTTACATAAAAACGTCCGTCACGATCACGGCTGAAATTCGACTCACAACTGAACGGTCAATACGCGCGCCCGTCTAACTATGCGGGATGACGCAAACCCGGTTTATTCCAGAGATACCTGTGGTATGCCATCATGGAAAGTATGCCATCATGGAAAGTATGCCATCAAGGGCGACCTTCCCCTACTTTCCTAATAGGTAGATGTACAGGGTGGCATTTTAAACTGAAATAAGTTCAGTATTAGAAAGCCTCCTTATTTGCTGGAAAAAATGCAGATCTACGGCTGCGTTTGGCATATGTACTTTTTTCGTGTCTTCATGAAATTTACCCCTCTTTTTGGGTAGAAACCGCCCCCAACTTTTTTTTTCAAATGTAAAGATATGTAGGTATTGTTGCTCGTTGGGAAGGACATAAAAAAGGGAAAACGACCCACTATTTACTTTTTCATTTCGGTAATCTAGAAAGCCAGATAAAAAAACTGGCCATTTTAGCAACAATTGTTGCTACAACTTGGGTTTTGCCAGCGCAGACTATTAAGAAAGCAAAAACTTATTATTGATAAGGTTGTTTGTTTAGTTGATGCCGCATTCTAATATTTACTTCATTTTCGGTTTAAAAGAAGTAAATAGTACTGTCGAACCGGAAGGTAAGGTATCTTAATTGTTTGTTTAATAATGTAGAACGTGTAACCGATTTTTATTGTCTTCACAATTTGAGACCGAGACTTTGTGCCTTTCAATTTCAATTGAGGTAAGCATAGTAGAGGAAGAGACCTAATTTTGAGATAGGCGCCAAATTTGAGATAACTCAGCATATTAACGTATATGTAACGCCATCTAACAAAAGTGGCGTAAACTTACTCAAATAAACTCGACTGCAGTGGTAAAGAGTTCGTTGAGCGCGTCAGTTCGTTTATTTCTGCGCAGGTACGTTTTTCTTCCGATTTGAGTCGTAAAGTATTTTGATAGTCTAAATACACCGGCATTTGCAGTGGAAATAAAATATTTAATGTGTTGAAGTAGTTAGTTTAGGTGTTGCCTAATGATGTCTTATTAAAATTTGGCTGTATTCTTTTATAACTAACCTAAAATATTGTTGTCAATTTGTATAACGAGAATTCCTAATTTGAAATACTAAATGATGCTAAATTTAAGACTATCTCAAATAAGGCACCCAACACAATATTTTGATATTTTATTACAGATGACTTAAACACACATGAAATGGGACTCTCACGCTATGGTGAAAGCTGTGCGTAATAAAGAGATGGGATATCTAAAAGCCTCAAAAGTTTTTGGTGTATTGTCTCAAATTAGGCAACCTTTTATTTTATGGGAAAATTGACAAAAACAAACTCTAAGTTCAATAACTTCTCTAGATATTTATTATTATTTTAATGTAGATTCTTTGTTGCAATGTTTTGTTAATACACCAAGCAAGCGATTTTGTACAATAATAATAAACATTTGTTCAATGATGAATTTTATTTCGAATTTAAAAACAAAAAAATTGTCTCAAATTTGGGTCCCTTCCTCTATCAATTTTCAGCCATATAGCTTAAAATGATAAATAGTTATAGGTACCCCTCAAAATAGGCTACATTCCTTTTTTTTCAATCCCTAAGTGAATTTTGTAGAAATGACGAAACACGTATGTATTATTTTATTAAAGAAACCTATATACCAATTTTAGACCTCCACTAGTTTTAGTTTCTGAGATACAGTAATTCCTATAAAAATTTCAACCCCCGTTTTAGCCCCTTAAGGTTTGATTTTCGAAAAATCCCTCTTAGTGGATGCCTATGTTGCACGGAATGTATGTCATTGTATCTTCGAAATTTCATGATTCTAGGAATAAGGATTAATCAGTCATTTTATATTATAGTAGGTATAGAGATAAAGATGGCTCTTAAAACCAATTACGTAACGGTCCAACGAAAAACTGTTTTTTAAAAAAAACAATTATTTAGTCGAAATGTATGAATTATAATACAAAATACAACTAACTGGAATATCCGTTGAAGGTATATTTATAATATCTTATCTGGTTAAAATGCAAAAAATAATACCGCGCGAGCAAAAATTATTTGCATCAAAGAGGGCCTTGCATCTAAGGACGTAATGCTTAGCTGTAGAGATTAATACTTGTTGGGTGTCAGTAACTACCTGAATTATTAATCAATCAGTTTTTTTCATCATTTTTTCATCGCTAATTTTTCCAATATCTTGAACAATTCACACAATGGGCTTTACGGTACAGCACAAAATATTCATGGTTATGAAGCGTATCTTCGAAACGGGGTTAGAGTAAATGGCGAGTGGCAATACAATCCGGGTTTGTACATGGACGATTTTCACGAACATTTTCCTAACGTTGCTTTTATTGCTGGGGATTTGTATCATTTCCTAAAAAGAACCGGTGCTGTGTTTAGGGAAACAGGTTCTATACAACACAAAAAAGGAACAGAAAGACCATCTGTAAGAACAGAAGAACTTGTTGCAAACGTTTGTGAAATAATGCAAAATACGCCAACAAATTGTATAAGACGCCTGTACCAAGTAGTGGGAAGATCTTATGGAACATGCAGGACTATTCTTAAGAAGCAATTATTATGTAAGCAATGTAATTATTTTTCTTTTTCTTTGTGTATCTTTGTTAATTTTGTAAACAACAAAAATAAATTTTTATTTGTCTGCTTATTTTATTGCTCATTAGTTTGGCATATCATGTCATAATATGAATTTGACAAAATTTTAACCTAGATTTGGTTAAATATATCGTCCCCATTTCATTGTGATCTAAACCAAGCCCTAAGTTCCCTTTCATCATTCAAAGGGAAAACACGTATTGTCAGTGCTCCTGCCAGTGCCAAAAATAAGACAAATTTTGAAAAAAATATCCTTTTTTGCTCGTTTTGGGCGTAAAGTGCTACCGTTCGGCCATGAGGGATACCAGCGCCAGCGGTGGGGAAAACCCACCATTAACCCTAGAGTCATCTTCGGAATCTGAAAAAGAGCATTTGGATGCACAAGATAATTTAAGCGAAAGGGAAAAGGCCCTTGAAGTCAGATATACCAAGATGCTGTACAACAGTGAAAAACAATGGAAATTACGTCTGGAGGAGGCAATTACTAAGCTAAGTGCCTATGAGTTAAGGATTAATGAGATGGAATATACTATTCAGCACCAAAAAAACAGAATTGGAGAGACAAGTGAGTCAGCTCTCGTCTCATTCAAACATGCCAAATTATAACCTAAACACCCAATCAAACATAACGTCAATCACTACTCAACACAACATCACAGAAGACACCACTTTTACTCCTACTTTGGATACTGAGATGCTATCAGTCGAGAACAATAATGAAAAATCATCATTTCAATTCGTTAAATCAAATCGAAACCGTCCTAATAATATAACCAATTTAGATAACGCTAAAAAACAGCAGGTAGCTATTACGGAATGGCCTAAGTTACCTATTTCGAATAATAAGTCTCTTCAAGAATACTTTATTAATAAAAACGCGAATGCTTCAGGTACCTCTAATTCCAGCCATACCGTAATATCTATCTCCGCCTATCCTAAAAATAATGATAATGTTACAGAGGGAAGCCCAAAAAAATTCTGGTTCCTCCTGTGGTTTTGCGCGATAAATCAAAATTTAATGAAGTGACCAGCTATCTCAAAGTTAATAAGATTGACTTTGGAAAGCAATTACTGTTGAGGGCGGAGTAAAACTCCACCCTTCTACTCCAAATGATTATTTTAAAATCGTCAAATTTTTCGACGGCCAGAAAATACCGTATCACTCTTTCCGCTTCCCGGAGGAGAAAGAATTGCATATATTATTACGGGGCGTCATAGAGACCTGGTCTGAGGAGAAGGACAAGAAAGATTTAGAAGAGTTGGGTTTCCACCCGTCCAAAGTAATTAGGTGGAACAAACGAGATGGTTCTCCTTGGCCTCTCATGCTGATAATTTTGCCAAAATCTGAAAAAGGTATTTTTGACCTAACGGCGTTGGATTGTCTAAAAATCAGAGTTGAATCTCAGAAATCGAAATCGAATATTTCGCAATGCCATAGAGGTCAGCTATATGGCCACTCGCAGTTCAAATGTACGGCTCTAATTAAATGCCTTAAATGCGCTAAAAATCATTTCTCTTTTGAGTGTAAAGATTTCACTCCTGAACTATTAAAATGTGCAAACTGTGGAGGAGATCATCCTGCTAACTTTCAAGGTTGCCCCTGTAACCCACGTAACTTGCACAATAATAATAAAAATGTCAAAAGAACTCCAACACCGTTAGACCTAACATACCTCCACCCACATTCAAATGGGGCTCTCAATCAAACTCTAAATTGAGCGACAAGTCCTCAATAGAAAAATCTGCATCAGATTCACTGGAAACAGCGTTGCAGGCCACTTTACAATCGTACCTGGGCGAATTTTCAAAAATGATGCAGCAACAAATGCAGCTGTAAATTCAAAACATGTTGGCGTCGGTGTCGTTTACCTCAACGAACAAGTAATGGCTTTGCAGTGCAAGGTTGCCTATTTTAAGTTGGCTACGATAAATATAAACGGGTTTAAAGGCAAAAAACTTGAAATTATTGACTTTGTCGAGAGAAAGGAAATTGATATTTTATTTATACAAGAAACATGGTTTAAAGGGGAGCGCCTCACGTTCCCTAATTGTACGATGTTCAGGAATGATAGGCTACTAAGGCAAAAAGGGTGAACCATGGTTCTTGTTAAAAAGAATATCATTGCCCAGGCCGTGCCAGGTCCGTACAATTGTCCACATATTGAGGGTATATTCATTCGAGTGAAAACCAAAACCAAATGGGTTCACTTGGGCTCTATTTAATGCAGTCCGGCGTTCGATTTCGACGGCACATATGTCTAGGTAAGGTTTTTGATACTAATAAAACACATCACATCTGGGGATGCCGTATCCAGAATAAGAAGGGCCGCATCTTGTTCCACAAGTCTCTTGACTATAATTATCACATTTTGCCACCGAGGGAGCACACTCATTCGTCATCGAATGGTCTCCCGGAGATTCTGGATATTTTTGTGATAAAAAAACACCGACCTTTTATCCCAACCCGTTGCTCTTTACGATTTGACATCTGATCATCTTCCAGTCGTAATAGAGTACGGCAACCCCCAAGACAAAGGACAGGGGTCTATTTCAATTACGTCTACCAATTGGCCCGTGTTTAGGCGTCTGTTAGAATCAAAGGAACCATTGCCTCCAATTCAGACAGATGCGGATATAGATGCGGCGGTGATTCATATTACCGATGCCATCAATACTGCTGTAGCCAAAGCCTCCTCCACAAAAATATCCAGATTCTCTAAGTACGGAGTCTTATCAAATAATATCAAAGAGCAAATTAGAATCAAAAATAGACTTATGAACCGGGCGTATCGCACTGGTGATCCGCGTATAAAGGCATAGGCGAACAGAGCTGTTCAACTCATACGTAATCTCCTCAAAGTTCAAGAGTCCTCTTTATGGGAAAATAGAGTAGGTGATCTTAATATCGAAGACAATAGCATATATAAAATGACCAAATAGCTAACAAGGGGCTGTATAAAGCCAATGTTATTTATAAGAAATACTACAACCAACAACATTGTTTCAGATCCTAGGGAAAAAGTCGAAATGTTCGCGGCTAGTCTCTATGAACAGTTCAACGAAAACTCGACATCTGATCCAGTAAGGGACTCTTAGATATCCAGGACGATACGTATTTATAAGTCTATAGAGCACCCCATTCAAAATATCCGGAATATTAATACGAATGAAGGATGAAGTGAAAAACGTTATTGAATCCATTAAACCAAAAAAGGCTACGGGCTTCGACGGTATAAAAAATAAAGCACTAAAGAACTTGCCCGATAACGTGATTACGGATAGAGCAAACATAGCCCAAGCTATTATCGTAGTAGGACATTTCCCTCAAGTGTGGAAAAAAGCTAAAGTGGTTCTGATTCCAAAGTCTGGGCAGGATCAATCTTTAGTTACCAGCTATAGGCCCATCAGCCTATTGTCGTGTCTTGGCAAGGTTGTTAAGAAACTTATTCTTCATTGAATTAATGATTTTGTATTTAACAACAACATTTTACCACCAGAGCAGTTCCAAGGTCTCTATACTATAGGTTGCCTGGTAACTTTGGGCCAATCAGATGTTCGCATTTCATGCGCGGGAATACGTCATCCAGACGACACATTTAAAATATTTTCATGGTCAGCATATAAAGAATGGCAATTAAATAGTTTTCACACAGAATTCCTGTGGTTTTGATATGTAAATTCAATTGCTTTTGTTTAAATATCATTTTTTGATAAACTTTAAATGATTTTAGCCCTTAAGAAAGGAATATTTCTTATATATTTTCCTAATTATGGCTTGGGTGGAAGAACAGGCACTTTTACTCTATTATGAATATTCTGATTATTAATTAGGCCTATCAGAAAATAGACAGTATTGTATTACTAATAGGTAGGTAAGTGCTAAAAGCATTTAAAATTTTGCATATAATGTTAAATATTATATTTTGGAAAACCATGTTTTATCTATTATTAAAAAATATTGGGAATTGTGGGAAATAATAACAATAATAATTTCTTTATTTCAAATTATACTTTACAATGGGGAATAAAATGAAATGATGTCACAAAATAAAATAGGTTTACCATTCATTACCTAAGAAGTTCAATAACGATTAGGGTTAATATCTATTAACACTTTTATTAATGTTTTTGCTATTCCCATAATGTGCAAAATATCATCTATAATTCCATTTCTTAAATTGATATTAATTTGCAGCCCACTGTTGTAAAGTGGATATTCCAGGCAGCGGATAATGCAAAGTTTGTCTTAAATATAGGTATATGACCATTTACCAAAATATGTTAACGTAAGCTTTTAAGAGTTCATCCTGTGTCCAGCGAGCTTTAGATTTAATTTTTAAGGCAATGTCCACTTGGTTTGGAGACAAAACATCTTGTTCATCTAAGTTGGAGCCACTTTGTTTTAAAATCGTTTCTTTATTTTCATGATCTGCAATTTTTTTTTGAGCTTCTCATTTTCTTGTCTCAATAATGAAAATTTTCTTTCCCAAATAATATCATAATCTGTTTTTTTGCTTGTTGATGTAACCTCCGAAATATCCATGGAAATGTTATCAATGGCTTTCAGCTTTTCTGTTTCCAACTGTAATAAACCTTCCACAGTTGCTTTGTTTTCTTTTCGATTTATCCGACAAGCTCTTTTCGATAACACAGTAGGTATCTTTATTTTCTATCAAAGGTAAAAATAATGTCGGGACAGCTATAAAAAATAAATAAAATAAGGGTTCACTAAACCTACAAACTTCTGTCTTAATAATAATAATAATTATGATTATCATTAGATGATACTTCAAGAGCCCTTACAAATATTATTATTGTTATAAATACATTAACTCAATCAACCCTTACTTTTTAATCTTTCACCCCTGAATAATATAAGTTTATTTACTTTGGGCTTGGTTGTCACTTTATTAATAGAGAACTGCCTATTTATTTACTCTTTTTCACTTACCATCTTTGTTTAAAACCATTGGTTGGAAATTCATTAAGCGAGCTTGCAGTTCATCTTTGTAGTCAGTAAACAGAAAATGCTTGCTGCATATCCTCTTATTTTTGGGCGTCCAATTATCCTTTCAGCAACATCTTCGTTCCCATTCTTTTGAAACGATGGGGTTTTTTGGGAATGTAAAAAACATGTTCCTTTTTCGCCTGGATCTGGCTTCTTCTTTGAATTACTGTTACATCTAGCTATGCTACAAATATTGCCACCTCTCATATCTAAATAAATATTCAAACAATAATTTGTTTTAAAATTAGAACATAGAGAAGAATCAAGTTTAATAAACTAACCTTGAAATTCACACAATGAAAATCGCTGAAAATTTACAATTTGTGATAGTTTTCTCACAAAATAATATTGTGAGTTCGCAAAAATATGTCCACACTTCACAATTGTTTAAAATTTAACCACCTAAATAACAAAATAACACTACAAAAGCAATAATTCAGTGAAAACCGCTATGTACACCATGTAAACAAATCAACTTTGTCGTCTCGATGACGTAGACACCCCGCTCACGTCGCGTCGGCCATAGAGTTACCAGGCAACCTACCCTTTAGAGACCTTGGAGCAGTTCGGCTTTCGATCCTCTCATTGCACGGTAAGGCAAACCACTAGACTTGCTTCTAATATACGAAATGGTTTTAATAAATGTTTCAGTACAGGAGGGGTCTTCTTCGACGTCAGCAAGGCATTTGATAAGGTCTGGCACAACGGACTCTTTCTAAAGTTAATAAGGGCAGGCATGCCGAACTATTTAATAAAGGTAATTCATTCATACCTGACAGACAGGATTTTTGCGGTATCGTCAGAAAATGTGATATCGACGGTGCGACATGTCAGAGCAGGAGTTCCGCAGAGTTCCCCCCTTGCGCCGACTCTGTATAATATCTATACCAGCGATATTCCTAAATTTGGTCAAACTCAACTATATCTGTTCAAGGACGTCCATAGGGGGGGGGGGGGGGGGGCAAAACGGGCACTTGCCCCCCCTAGGCGCCCACATTACTATTTTATTTTATAATTCAGTATAAATATTGAATAGTACAGTGGTTAGTTACTAGACCAACAAAGCACTAAACTGAACAATTACATAATAAAAACATATCAATAAATTAATACATTAGGCATAAGTTAAATAAATAGTCTTATACAGTGTCACCAGTAAAGTCCGCATCATATGGGATTTTTTTTATTAATATCTTTATTTAAAATTTGACTTTGGCATCAAGTTCTGCATCGATCGAGATGAAAATTAGGCAAATAAATAGTAGTCAAGTGATTCGCATTATCTGTAAAATTTTAATTTTTTTTCAAAAAATAATTCAAAAGTGGGGTTATTTCTGAAAATATCGAAAAAAGTTATAATTTTTTTTAAATGCAGTTTCTAGCCCACATGCAAAATTTCAGCTGGATAAGATAATTTTGATTTTTTACCTATATTTTGTAAATTGCACCACTTTTGCAAAATAAGACTCACCGCAATCTATACATAAAATTTCTTAGTTTTGACAATGCTTTATTTCAGATACATTTTTTTAAACTAGCGTCATATTAAATGTGTGTTTTTCTACAAAATCAAAATTGGGCTATTAAAATTTGGTCGCATGTGATGCAAAGTTCATTTGTTTTTGACCCTGTATAAGGTAACTTTATAAAATACGTATTTTTGAAAACGTAGTTTGTGACTGAAAGTAAAAAAATAAAAACTAAATAAAGAGTTTTTAAATTAAATCGTTGAAAATAGATAAACTTTCCGTTGGGTTAAGCAAAAATGTATTTTCCACTTATTGAATACTTTACTGATGACACTGTGTTCTTTTTTGTCTTAATATTAAGGTGTATTACTTTCAGACACAAACAATGTTTTCAAAAATACTTATTTTATGAAGTTACCTTATACAGGGTCAATAACAAATGAACTTTGCATCACATGCGACCATTGCGACCAAATTTTAATAGCCCAATTTTGATTTCGTAGAAACACACATTTAATATAAAGCTACTTTAAAAAAAATGTATCTGAAATAAAGCATTGTCAAAACTAAGAAGTTTTATGTAGGTTACGTTGAGTGTTATTTTGCAAAAGTGGTGCAATTTACAAAATATGGGTAAAAAATAAAAATTATCTTATCCAGCTGAAATTTTGCATGTGGGCTAGAAACTGCATTTAAAAAAAACTTTTCCCTATAACTTCTTTTTGATATTTTCTGAAATAACCCCACTTTTGAATTATTTTTTGAAAAAAATTAAAATTTCACAGATAATGCGAATTACGTTACTACTATTTTTTTTGCTTAATTTTCATCTCGATCGAAGCAGAACTTGATGCCAAAGTCAAATTTCGAATAAAGCTATTAATAAAAAAAAATCTCATATGATGCGGACTTTACTGATGACACTGTATATAAAAAGTATTGTTTAAGTTTTTGCCCCCCCCCCCCCTCTGAAAAACGCTCTATGGACGCCCTTGTATCTGTTTGCTGATGATACCGCCATGACCGCCACCGCAAAACAGCCCAGGTTGGTCGTCTCAAAGCTACGTCATATAAAGCTTATCGAGGCGTGGTTAGATGAGTGGAAAACTCGCCTTAATGACGCTAAAACACAAGCCATCTATTTTTCAAGGTCCACATGTGAATTTCCACTGACCAGATTGCAAGTCAAAAACTCCAGATTAAATTGTTTCGAAAAAGTAAAATACCTGGGTCTGCGCTTTGACAAACGGCTGGCTTGGACTGACCACGCTAACCAACGCTTGAGAAAAGCAAATGGTCAACTCAGCGCCATCTACTCACTTATCAACTGTAGAAGTAGACTAGACTTACGCCGAAAGACTTTACTTTACAAGACAATTGTCAGACCCGTACTTACTTATGGTCAACGATGAAAACAATTCAAATTTTTTAAAGTGAAGTTTTAAGAATTATAACAAATGCTCCACGATTTAAGGTCGGGACACACCTATCATGCACCCTTCCGATCCGACTCCGATCATACAGTCGGACGAGTGCCTGGACCTCTATTCTCCAATTTAAGAGAAGTGACTGCTCTCTCGTGAGAAGGGAAAATTCACATCATATGCCTCGGAATGCTGGAGAAAACGGAATTTTTACAGTAAGAGAACGATACCAAACGATGTGAGCATATGATGTAAATTGTCCCTTCTCGCAAGAGAGCATTCACTTCTGTTAAATTGGAGAATAGAGGTCCAGGCACTCGTCCGACTGTTTGATCGGAGTCGGATCGAAAGGGTGCATGATAGGTGTGTCCCGACCTTTACGATGGTTCATACGTTGCACAATGACTTACAGATACCAACAATCACGAAACATATAGACAAACTTATTATCAACTATTACAAACGTACAGACGTATCCCTGAACCCACTCATAACGCAATCACACATACATTCCAACCCACAAAAACCGTACAGACTACCGAGAGACTGGCTCATTCCAGCCACGGCCGCTCAATAAATTAGAAGTAATTACTTTCCCGATGCCCTCTGCCCACTGCCTCAACTAAAATGAAATAATTATTTAGCAGTCCACCACAACATTTAAGATCCGCCTAAAGGCAATACTCTATATAAATGGTATAAATTATAGTCTGTGACTAATTTAATAAACGAATATGATCCAAAAAAAAAATCAAGCCCTACTTCTTTTAATTCAAGCCCTCTTTGATGCAAATAATTTTTGCTCGTACGGTAATACTTCTAAATGGGGACTCTTAGGCTGGATCCACATACATCCGTGATAGGCATCCGTTGTATACCACATGATTAATATAAACCAATGAAATTTTAGGGAATAAAATCAAGCACGTTTCAAGGTCACAACGGATTGAAGTTGGTCAATTTCAACTTTTCATGCGTGATTGAGGTTAGGTTATTGTAAAGTAATTAAAATATTTAAATGGGGTCGCTCTCCTTCAACTCTCGAATAAGGGTATTTCCTTTTCCACAGCCATATTTTAGTCTGTTTTCCTCGAAAAAAATGTTTCTTGTCCACATTGCTCTTTTGTGTGGGTTTTGTGCAATAAGCCTTTTGCTTTGCAGATGCTTTATGTATGCTATTTTAATTTTTTTTCTTAAATTGCTTTGCTCCCAGGGAAAAGCTTTTACTAATTGTCTGATTAAACAGGAAATCACTAAAGTCCAATTACTACCACTCATATTTTCAATAAAAATATTAAAATATTTTAAGGTTAGGTATCAAAAACGAAGGCGTAAAAAACGGATTGACCTATGTGGATGACGAAATTTTCGGCTATTCTTGAAACGCACACGCACGTCCGTGATCACGGATGTATGTGGATCCAGCCTTAGGTGAATATAACTGAATGGGACATAATACCGAATCACCGAATTAAATAACACCGCGACTGCCTGGTTCTGCCGTGTATTATGGCGATCGGAAAAATTCCCAGCCTACTCTGCAAACCCACAGCACCGATGCAAATCGCATGCTGGGGATATTTTTACTCCGTTCCGCTGTTTGTATTGGCAATATGTTATTATGTGGTAGTTTCTGGAATATAAAATTGTTGCTTGCGTGATTTTGAAGAAATTTAAGTTAAAAAAAATAAGTGTATTTGCAAAAACTGGCTATTGATTAATGTGATAATAAAGAGGCACTGCAGGGCCGACTTAAGTTAAAATGTTCACCCGGGCGAGAGGGTAATTTGGCGCCCCAAAAATGTTATTGACTTCTAAGGAAAAAAAGGTAGGCTGTACATTTTTTGTGTTGCTTCGACCACCGTAACAGTAATTAATACTACCTAATAATCGTTCTATTGAAGAATATTATTGCGCCCCCTAGACGCGGCGTCCTGTGGAGTCGCCCAGGTAGCCCGGACCTTAAGCCGCCCCTGAGGCACTGTATAATAGTGTATAACTTAAGTTTTTAACACTGACATTTTACTATATTCCTGTTGCGTTCGCGATTGTTGCGTAACGAAGAGTTATAATTAAATTTTATTATACAGATCCGAAATGTTTAACTTTTTGGGGAACACTTTTAATCAAATCTCGATAAAACATAATAATTTAAAATAAAACCCAACGTTTATTGACCACTTGAACGTAAACTAGAGCACCTACTATAAGAAATTTCCACTGACTAATTCTCACTTTCGGTTTATTTTTAGAATGGAAATAAATATAAGCCCGCCGATTGAAAAAAACTGCACACATGTTTGTGTTCACGGTATGACAGACAAAATCGGCCCAGCAAAAGTGGGGGAGAGTTGGGTGAATCGGGATACCTATGAGCTGAGTTTATTAGCTTTCTAAAGTAAACATTATATATATAATTTATTTATCATTTATTATTTAGGGGCAAACAACAACACGCAAAATATATATTTTTTTTTAATATTAAAGGCCAAACATGATTTTATTTATTTCGTGATGATAAGTATTTTGTTTTTGAAATTTCCTATTTTGGTCCTGTCAAGTAATTTTTGATTAAATTTAAGTAGCTTAATGGGCAATATTCATAGATGTTTTAAGACACCCCTAAATGGTTCCTTAACCTATACCTACTTTTGTATAGGCTGAACTAGCAAAAACTAGTTTAAAAGGCGCTGTCTATCGAATTTGAAAGAAGTAATCTGCATATAGCATATAAATGGCTTATAAAATGGTGCGAACGACACTGTTGACCTGCCACAGGAAAACTGCGGGGTGGTACTCCCAACTCTAGTTTAAAAAAAATGAGTTATACAACTTTAAAGATTAAATTTTACATAGCACATAGCATTGGACCAAAAATAGTAAAATTGGATTTTTCCCAAGATTAAAGAACTGAAATAAGTGATTTTAAGGTATTCATAGCCCTCCAGATAAAACAATAAATTTGAAAAAAAAAATTTTCTTGGTGATAAAAAGTGTCAAGTGACACATCGTTGTATTTAGAATGTCATATGGAGTTAAAAAAAGGAAAAATATACCAGGTGTCCCATTTAAAAATCGAAAGTTTATGTCACTTCCGGTTAAACGGGAAGTTTAATAATGTTGAGTCACCTGTCAAAAAATGCAGTTTTATGTCGTATACAAATAACCCGTTTTATTATCTTAAAAAACAAAAAAGTTAGAGGGGCGAACCACCTTCCGTGGACACCGGGTATGTACAACGTGTCCAAGATAAGGAGGGCCAGTACAGGGATCTCGGAAACCGTAAGAGTTACGAAGTCGGTTAAATGGAGGAAAAGTTGCGCATTTACGTGCCTAATAACATGCCGTTAGAAAATTTTAAAATTCAGAGTAATGTCGAAGATATCCGGAAAAAACCGTAATTTCGTAAAATCGTTTTATATTTTCCTGGGTTTATTTGAGAACAAATTCAAAAGTAAATTGCACTTTTACATTGCCACTTTCTTCGCTCTATCTAACAGCGTTAATTGTCTTGTAATCCGACGAGTCGTCTTCGAGGGGCCACCACTTTATTTTTTTAAATACGGTCCTGTTTTCCTGATATCGGAATTTGAGAGGTTTTTTTCTTCCGAATGCAACTATGTATTAGACATTATGGTTTCATGACGTTTTGAGGGTTTTTTGAACAACATTAGAAGATTTTGGGATACGGTCCTGTATTTCTCCTAATTTTATAAATAATATCTCATATTATCTCTAAATTTTTACGTATGTTGGACTAGTTCAATAAATAACAAATAATTTAATAATAAACCACAAATAAGTGAACAGCAAACAAAATATTCCAGAAATTTTATTTTAAACTAGGCACTATACGTTGGTTCGGGATTTAAAAGAAAAGTAGGCTTTGAACCAAAAAAATATGGTGACGTATGGTATTTGTTTCATTTGACATTTCCATTGTGATCGTTGTCAACATTTGAAACCGTTTTTAGAGATTTTGTATTTTCCAGAAAATATGGAACATAGTTTTACAAATGTTGAAAAGTTTGATATCCTATCGTGTTTTATTTTATCTCAAAAAAACTGTTATGTGGCAGAGCGCATGCATTTGGAGAAGTATCCAGAAAGGAGACAACCAAATAAACGAACATTTAGTAAGTTAGTTACTAATCTCAAATAATACGGTTCATTTAAAAAACTAGAAAAAAAATTGTGTGTGCTTAAGACCACACGACAGAAGTGAAAACTTCAACAAGGTTAATTCAGTGCCCACAAAAAAGTGCTAAACGCGCCTAAAGAAGTTTTCACTTCAAAAATAACATAAACTTGGAATACGGGATAATTTTACTGCATACGAAAAAAGATATTTCCTAAAATTGAACAACCCTTGAATTTTTACATCTTCAACAGAAGTCAGAAATCATAATAAATTAGGTCCATGGAATAAGCAATTACGGTAAAACTAATTACCTTACTTCACCCTACGTAAATATATAATTTAAAAAACGCCGGAACATACCTGAGTGCTCTTTCATATAACGTTTACGAATAAACAGACCGGAAGGTCAGGGTTAGTTCGGATTGAATATAGGAGTCGAATTCGAGCGTAACACAGCCGAACCTGACGCCTGACGGCTCAGTTTAATTCAGTGCCCACAAAAAGTGCTAAACGCGCCTAAAGAAGTTTTCACTTCAAAAAGCCCAGCAACATAGAAAAAGTCAACAACTTATTATTAGCTGTTGTTGAAAACCCCGAAATATCAACTCGGCAAATTGAAAAAAATTTAGGTGTAGCGAAATCCACAGCGCAATTTATTTTACAGAAAGAAAGTTTTCATCGATACAAATACAGAATTTGCCAAGGACTAAGGCCAGGTGATGCAGAAAGACGGCGAATATTTTGCGAGTGGTACACCAGAAAATGTCAGGAGATCAACAATTTTCCCTAGAGGGTAATATGGTCCGATGAGAGCATGGTTACCAAGAATGGAATTTTTAATAGAAGAAATGTTCATTATTGGTCGAAAGAAAACCCGCATTTATACAAAGAGTCCAGATACCAACATCGGTTTGTATTTAATATGTAGGCTGGAATTTTAGGTACAAAAATATTAGGCCCATTTTTTTATCTTCAAAATTTAACTTCTGAGCGTTACCTAAACTTACTGCAAAACGATTTGGAAGAAGCTCTGGATAATCTGCCTCTAATGGAATCTTACGGGTGTTGGTTTCAGCAGGATGGTGCACCTGCACATAATTCCAGGGCAGATAGAGAGTACCTTTCTGTGCGCTTTCCTGGAAAACTGATTGGTACTTATTCTGAAACACAATGGCCAGCACGTTCGCCTGATGACACCGTTAGATTTTTTCCTCTGGGGTTATTAGTGTTGCCGCCGAGATGAGAGATTCTCGTCTCTCGTCTCGTTTGACCCTCTCTCGACGAGACGAGAGAGATATTTTCTCTCGAATAAAGCTCCGAGACGAGACGAGAGAAGTACCCTCTCTCGTCGAGAAATTCTCGTCCCTCTCGATTTCTCTCGATCTCTCTCGAGCAAAAAACGTAATTTTTTTGAGTTTTGTAAATCTTCTTAAATTCCTCTTTGCATATATATTTGGACCAGCGGTTTCGAGTTATTTAACTGCAAATAGTTTCATCTAGTTAGCCGTGCCTGGCCATTCAGAATATCATATTATTATGACGTTTTATCGCTGGATAAAATTATTTGCAGTCAAATAACTCGAAAACCGTCGGTCCAAATATGGACATTATATATTTTTGATAAGAGGAATTTAAGAAGATTTTAAAAATCTCATAATAGACAGGGTGTCCCAAAATTTTTTTTTTTTTATTTGCTGATTCTACATAAATTTATAATTACTTTTATTAAATGCATTATTAGTCTATAGTTAATAGTTTCCAAGATATTGACTTTTGAAAAATTATATGTTTGAGATTCGACAGCCTATAGCTTTCTAACAGTACATCTTAGAGCAAAACGGCGCATATGTCTATATCTTCCATTTTCACTATCTTCCCAAATCAATCAAACTTCCGGCTAAACCGCGATGTAACTCGAAAGCAGGAAATATGGTTCTTCCGGTTTAACCGGAAGGTGATTTTTTTGGGAAGATAAAAAAAATGGAAGATAGGGACATGTGAGCCGTTTTGCTCTAAGACGTACTGTTAGTGTTAAATCTGTCGAAACTCAAAAATTACAGTTTTTAAAAGTCAATATCTTGGAAATGGAAATTTCTTACCGTGCTGGTGTTTTGGAGCACCCTGTAAGTATAGACAAAAATAATTTCATAAGAGGCACCTCTTAACCCTTAATAAGCTTCGTCAAAAGTTTTCCGCTATCTTAGTGGTACAGGAGATATTGACCTTTGTCGCACTAATGGGCCACCCTGTAGTAAATACCAAGCAAAGTTTTAACGCATTTAGGTTAGGTTCTGTCATATTTGACATATATTGCACACAATTTATGTCAAATATGATAGAACCTAACCTAAACGCGTTAAAATTTTGCTTGGTTTTTACTATATTTGGTTTAAATCACGAGAGAAGCGAGACGAGACGAGGGAAGGTCGTCTCTCGTCTCGTCTCGCCCTCTCTCGACGAGACGAGAGACATATTTTATCTCGTCTCACGGCAACACTAGGGGTTATGTCGAAAATTATGTTTACAAACACAACTTCGAAACAGAAGACGAACTTAGGAGGTTAGTACTTAAAGCCTTTCAACGTATTACGCCAGAAAATGTTGTCAAATGTTTTAGAATCGACAGTTAGAAGATGTTATTTGTGCTTAGAAAATAACGGAAATCACTTCGAACAACTGATGATGTAGTTTCTAACTTTTTTCGTTGTTCGTTTTATTACTGTTTTGGTATGTTCTTTGTTCACTTATTGTTGTTTTATTAATAAATTATTTGTTTGTTTTCGAATTATTTATTTATTGAACTAGTCAAACATCCGTAAAAATTTAGAGTTTACTTATGAGATATTATTTATAAAATTAGGAGAAATACAGGACCGTATCCCAGAATCTCCTGATGTTGTTCAAAAAACCCTCGAAACGTCATGACACCATAATGTGTGATACATCGTTGCATTCGGAAGAAAAAAAGCTCTCAAATTCCGATATCAGGAAAACAGGACCGTATTTAAAAAAAGAAGGTTGATAGTGGCCCCTCGAAGACGACTCGTCGGATTACAAAACAATTAACGGTGTTAGATAGAGCGAAGAAAGTGGCAATGTAAAAGTGCAATTTACTTTAGAATTCATTCTCAAATAAACCCAGGAAAAAAATAAAACGATTTTACGAAATTTCGGTTTTTCCGGATATCTCCGACATTACTCGGAATTTTAAAATGTTCTAAACGGCATGTTATTAGGCACGTAAATGCGCAACTTCTCCTCCATTTAACCGACTTCGTAACTCTTACGGTTTCCGAGATCCCTGTACTGGCCCTCCTTATCTTGGACACGTTGTATACTATATTTTGAAATATTTATTAAGTTCCCTTGAACCCACAACCATATTCTTGACTCAAGATTTTCGATAAAAATACGATTTTATCCACTCTTACTCCCAAAAATGACATGAAGATCAATTTTTTTAACATAAAAATGAACATCAGTTAATCTTTTTTACTGTATTATGTCGTCAAAGAAATTATGTTATTGTTTTTAAATGTATTTAATTAAAATGCTTTAAAATTTGACATAATATGACACTTAATATTAGAACATAGCCAGACATCATCGATCCGCTGCCATTTCCCTCCAGCAGCAGTCCGTCTGCCGTGAATCTGTGCGTATTGCAGCGCGCCACGTCACAAGTTCGGCACGAAATTACTTTGACGTTTAATGAGCTAATTTGTTCCTCGTAGGCAGTGCAGAAGTCAGGAGTGAGGATGTCCTTGTGAGCGCATCCGCGGTAGATTCCCGTTTCGGAACTCCTGTTTGTCCTTTCGAAACCGATGCCAGGAGTTGTGGCATCTAAAAAAATTATATATCTTTTACGAGTCCTCCACATGGACAATTTACCTTTAGATACGTACAGCTTATCCCGTGCGCAAACAAAAGTTACGTTTTATGGATGAAAAAATACGTCCGAGCGCATGACTAGCCGGTCAGCTGCCTTCCGTCTAGACACCTTCGTGCATGCGCGCAAACCTCGTGTTATCGGTCTGTGCTACTTTACCGACATGCTCAAAATACCCTCCAGAACCGGCTTGGCCGCCATTTGTGTTGTTGTGTTTTAAGGTTTCTTTGTGCATTCCTTGTAGTTTTCTTTGCTATCGTGGTTTCTGGGTGTTTAATATTTCCGGATTTCTCGTTTTTCTGTAGTTTAGTGAATTGTGTTTGTTCTTCTAGTGACTAGAATTGGATTAGAAACAATTACTAGTTCCAGCCGTTGTATGATTTTATTATGCCCAAATAGGGGTAAAATACCTGGTATTTCGTATTTTCAGTAAGTATATGGTCTTATGGAGTACCTAGTGATGTATCTTGATATTATATAACTTTATTTTATTATAATCAATTTAAACACATCAAACTAGGCCTAGGCTACACAAACAAGGTATGAAAGTAAAGAGAAACCCACACCAAGACAGATTATCGCGATGCATGTTTTGGTATAGTATTTTATTTGCAGCCATGCAATCTTCAAAATTTTAAATGACCCTTTTCTCTCTACCTACTTATATTATAGTCGACGTTGTGGTCTAGTGGTTAGCGCAGCAGCCTCACAGATCGTAGGCCCGGGTTCCATTCCCGGTGCCGACAACGTCGATGTTAAATTTGGAATTTGGTTTAAGAGGTGGCGCCGTCTTTCGGAAGAGACGTTAAACTGTGGGCCCCGTGTCATGGATGTTGGCACGTTAAAGAACCCTACCCTCGACAAAGAGGGATTCGGCAAAATTACCAGATAGTGTGTGACAAATTCCCTGGCGTCGGTGATTGGCCTCGTTGCGGAAAAAGGCCGACGTAAAATAAATAATTAAAAAAAAAATACTTATATTATATAAAAGAAAAAAAATTAAATACCTAGGTAGTTTATATTACTCCATGGGCCAAGTTCTCGGGAAAAAACTTTTTCAAATTCTTGAACAAGAAATTGTGCTTGAAAATGTTTTACACGTACCGTAAAACGGGACCTGCCTACCTAAGTTTTAGACAAATTGTAAAAATCAATACAAGTTATACAGGGTGTAACAAATTCGTTTATCACTACAGGGATCTCGTAAACCGTAAGAGATACGAAGATGGTTAAATGGGGGCAAAGTTGCACAATCTGATGCCTAATCATAATCCAAAAAGAAATTATTTAGATTCCGAGTACTTCCGGAGATATTCGAAAGAAACCGAAAAACTGTAAATAAGATTTTTTTGTTTTGCGCCCTTAATGTAGGAGATAAAAGAAAACCAATCACACCTTTTCAGGGCCACTTTTAATCCTTTCTTAGAGTATGTAATTAGTTTTGCCATACAACGTTTCATTTTCCTGAAACCATCATTAATTTCACTATTTTAAATACGGACCTGGATTTTTCCTTTTTCAATAAAAGACCTAGGACATCTTTATTCAAAGCCTAGGCTAAATATTAATTTTAAAAAATAATTAACGCTCTAATGTAGATTTTATTAAGATTTTTCTAATCCGACCCTGTGTTACACAATACCCATTCGTTTTATTACCCACGTCATCTTTTGTGTAACAATTTAAACTAGGTAGCTCCTTAAACGAATACTATAAAATTCGTAAAATTGACAATAATCGTAATCAGCGTTGGCGGGACGTCCAGTTTTTTAAATCAAAATTAAATGTCCCGCGCGGGACAGGCTCAGTCCCGCTTTTCGGGGATAATGGCGCCAGCTCTTTCAACAGTTTCCAAAAAAGATACCAGGAATATGTTTAAACTAGTGTCTTTCATATTAAGTATCCCAACATCAAACTGCTTTTCTGAACGCGTTTTTTCCCAGATGAATTTAAAATGGTCGGATGCCAGAAATAAATGCTCCGTAAATTTAATGAAAGCTGAATTACTCATCCAGTTTAATCTAAAGCTATCCTGTGAAAAGTTCTTCATCTTTATTAAAGAGAAAAAAGAAACTTTAAAAGAAGTTAAATCTTTACAGAAATATCATGAATATTATAAATAATTATTCTGTATACTGTATATTGTAAGTTGCAATTTGTAACACTCACTCCTCAGACTATTGTTTGAAACGCGCGCCAAATTTTTCTAATGGATAAAACTTTTTTAATTTTGATTTCTGTTTTTTTTTTAATTTTTTTTATTCAGAAGACGAATAAAAGACAACTATTTAACGATAGGGTAAATCTGATTTAAAATATCATATTTTTATTAAAATACATTTTCTATGGCTATTTTTGCTATCTATTGTCACGTAAACGTAATTTGAACTCAAATAAAAAGATAAATATTTAAAAACTTCTGATTAAATACGTTTTTTTACTATGTCCCGCTTTCGACGAAAGAATCACGCTTTTTTCACTTAAAAAGTTCCAAAATCCCGACTTGGCCAAAAAAAAATATGGCAACGCTGATCGTAATACAAATTCTTGCTAATGATATTAGATTTTATTTAATTAACAATATTTTATAATATTAATAAAATGAATTAAAACTTTACGAATAAGCAATATTAGCAAAATAAAAAAAAATACTCCTGAATAAAGTTCAAAAATGTTTCTCTGTACAGCGATACATTTTCATGTCGTTATTAAAACGAAATGGTATTGTGTAACACAGGGTCGGATTAGAAAAATCTTAATAAAATCTACATTAGAGCGTTAATTCTTTTTTAAAATTAATATTTAGCCTAGGCTTTGAATAAAGATGTCCTAGGTCTTTTATTGAAAAATGGAAAAAATCCGTATTTAAAATAGTGAAATTAATGATGGTTTCAGGAAAATGAAACGTTGTATGGCAAAACTAATTACATATTCTAAGAAAGGATTAAAAGTGACCCTGAAAAGGTGTAATTGGTTTTCTTTTATCTCCTACATTAAGGGCGCAAAACAAAAAAAAATCTTATTGACAGTTTTTCGGTTTCTTTCGAATATCTCCGGAAGTGCTCGGAATTTAAATAATTTCTTTTTGGATTATGATTAGGCATCAAATTGTGCAACTTTGCCCCTATTTAACCATCTTCGTATCTCTTACGGTTTACGAGATCCCTGTAGTGATAAACGAATTTGTTACACCCTGTATACCAACTAATATTTAACTTGGGGTTGCGTTCGCGATGATAACGTTAAAGATTAATTAATTTTGCTGGATGTTTGACTGTAGTTTAATTCACTTGTTCTTGTTCTCTTCCTTTTCGAACTAAAAACACGACGACGAATCATTTTTAAACAAATTTTAAAAACAAAACCTTAAAAACAATTTTCTATCCTTAAAATCTGATAGGTTTACTACTACTAAAACTGCCAGAAAGCATTACCTTTTTTCCCAACTTGATCAAAAATTGAGAAAAAATTAAAAATTTTTGGCAATAATTTAAATTTTAACGTCCGGACCTGTCTATTTTCCCATTCGTCAAACGATAATGTTGCAGTGCGCATGTCTAATGGTGTCTAGCTTTGTTTACATACGCAAGGCCATAAAACTGCCACTTTCGTGATTATTGATTGCTTATCTAAGTAAAGGTAAATTGTCTATGGTCCTCCAAAGGGGTTGTAACTTGCCATTAGCAATATAGGTACTGGTTATATATAGACCTAACAGCGCCTTACTTACTGTCATAATTAAAGAAGGCTGAAAAACAACTGACAACATAGTCGGTGAGTCCAAAGTTGGTGCAGGTCACTAGAGTGCCGTTAGTTGGCACTTCGGCACAGTTGACACCAACTGTTAATGGTGTGCATTGATGACATGAGATCGTAGACCAATTTGTCGTTTGTGCGTAGTATCCTGAAAATAAATAAATGTACAGCAAGGTAAAAAACAATCGACAAAACTTTTAACTCTTGATTAGTCGAAAATATTATTCTTGACTCTTGTCGTTGATTTTGAAAGAACTATGATTGTCTATAATTATTTTTTTTTCGCACATAATAAAATATAAGTAAGTATATTAGAAAAATTGTTCCAGGAATGAAAACTATTTCAAACTATGAAATTATGACGTGTCAAAATTTAAAAAAAATCTCGGTTCTTTTGACAACTTTATTTGATATGCCACTGGCTGATATTAATTGCCGAAAGTAAAATAACTCCCGAGTGGGCATTTGCTGCAACACGTTGTACTTAAACATGTTTTTCTAAATTTTATACCATTTATTTGCTAAAGAATTTCACATGCTTTTAAATTATTTATAATATATATTATAGAATATAGTAGACACGAGAGTAGACAGGTACCTACTATAATATAAATATCATGTATATTATTGTATATCATCGATAGGATGTCACCTGCAGACCGGTTTCGAAATCTTTGATTCTCGTCAGTACAGGATACCTTTGACCAGAAAAACGTTCGTACTAAAAGCTACCCTATCAACCATTGTTGGTTGTCTATGCCCTGCTTTTTTACTTAAATCCAGTTCAAGTTATTAAAAGACAGAAGTATAATTGAGGAGCGTTCATTCAAAAGAGGACATGTCCATCTAAGGTCATTTTGAGAAAAACATAAAAAACATTTTAGGTTAAGACCGTTGAAGCCACAATTTTAAATGAAATAATACATGATTTGTTTTTTAGTTAAAAATGTATTTCGAAATATTTTTTTTGATTATTGTTTGTTTTTTAAGAAAAAAGTAGAAAATAAAATTGGACATGTCTACTTTTGCTTAAACTAACTATTTATGTCCCGTTTCGTTCGGGTTTGTTCTGTGTCTGAACTTTGAATTTATTTTGTTGTTGGTCTTCAGGGAAAAAAATATGTTAGCCAATATATTTACGTATTACATTTTTATTAAAGGGAAGTATAGAAAAAAGTAAGGTTGTAACATGAAGTTGCACAAGAAGTGGACATGTCCCCTATTGAAATGTATTGGTTTATACCCATAAGAATACTACTGGACTTGTCTCATTTTGATTGAAACAAGCTTACTGAAAAAAATATAGCACCAAAGCAAATACTTATAAAATAATTATTATTGAAAACTTTAATTCTGCACGACTTTTCCTTCAAGTAATTTTTAAAGCTTTCAGTCTGATCTTGGAACCCTTAAGACGTCGGTATAATCTTATATCTAATTTTTTTTTTGCGAGGAAAGTACCAAATACATTTTTTTTAATTTCACTAGAACAAAACCACAAATATATTAAATTACTAACGGGTACTTCCCGAGACTTCGCTCGCGCCATTTAAATTATTATAAATTCGCTACCTGAATAAAGCAGTGGGTACCATAGGTACTACCCAATAGAACCTTTAATATAATTACCCATATTATTTTTAAAAATAAATTTATTTATTGCTTTCTTACATTATTTCTTTCTCTTTTAATAATAATTTCAATAATCCTCTAGCTTAGCTCATAAAAATGATACCAAAAATATAGATTCATCATTATTAGGGTGTAATGAGGAACGGCGGAGATGTGAAGGATAATAAAAAATATACGTATCTATTTCATTACAGATCGGTAATCACTCTCACAGAACCTTTCAACATAAACTTGTATATTCCCTTTTCACTTTGTATTGTAGAGTATTTATAGTAAGCTTCAAAAAAGTCCGACAAATATTTTAGAAACTTTTATAACTCCTTTTTATCCTTTCCAAAAAAATAAAAAACCTGTTTATTGAATTGTATTCTGCTATCAAAAAATTAATACAAGAAATATTTTTGCAATAAATACTTTTACACCCCCTTTTCACCCCTTTAAGGGCTGAATTAAAAGAAAAGAAATTCGTGTTCATTATTTGTTTGTATTTTATAGTTGTTATGGTAAGTTTGAAAAAAGTCCGACAAATAATATATATATTTAGTGCCTTCGCCATGCTGTCAAGAAATATTACTGAAAAAATTATAAAATTAGTGTATTTCAAAAATCTGCAAATTCCTTTTCACGGCACATTCTGTTGATTTTTTTATGTTTCGGTTATATTAAATGTCTGCTTAGATTTGTCATAAATAAGTCATAATACGATAATTCTAAACCCTTAAACTAAAAAAATATTTTCTTTTGTCAGATCCTAGCCTCACTGATGAGCCATGATATGGCGAAACACGCCTGGGGATGGTAATGACAAAACGAAAGGAAACAAAAAAACGTTTTAAAAATTGATTGATTTTTTTAACGTTTACCGCTCAAAGCCTTTTATTCGTGAAATGTTTCTAGTTATTTTTTCAAAAGCGTCGCGTCGCGTCGCGCCGGAGCGCGGCGTCAATATTTTTTGGACTAATATTGGCAAAAAATATGAGAAAAGGAGTTTCCATTGGGGTGTATTTTTATGATTTAATGATCTCTATGCAATTTTTATTAGAAGGACAATAGACAACGACAAATAATTAATTAGCAGAACATAAAGATACTTTTGTCTTCTTGATTAAAAGTCAGAGGCGGCTTATAGGACAGGCAAAAAATTTCAAATTCTTGAAGACAGAAATATGGCGTACAGAAATAATTCACTGAAAAATGTTAATCAGAGTGCAGATAGGTTTTTAAAAGGGCATGATCGCTTTTCTCGCGAATGATAATAATAAATATACGTACCTATTTCATTACAGATCGTTAATCACTATCACAGAACCTTTCAACATAAACTTGTATATTCCCTTTTCACTTTGTATTGTAGAGTGTTTATAGTAAGCTTCAAAAAAGTCCGACAAATATTTTTTTTAATAGAAACTTTTATAACTCCTTTTTATCCATTCCAAAAAAATAAATAGCTGTTTATTGAATGCTAACTATCAAAAAAAAATAATACAAGAAATATTTTTGCAATAGATATTTTTACCCGTTTAACGGCCGAATTAAAAAAATAAATACCTACGTGTTCATTATTAGTTCGTATTTTATAGTATTTATGGTAAGTTTGAAAAAAGTCCGACAAATAATATATATACTTAATGCCTTCGCCATGCTGTCAAGAAATATTACTGGAAAAATTATAAAATGAGTGTATTTCCAAAAATCTGCAAATTCCTCTTTACGGTACATTCTCTTGAATTTTTATATTTCGGTTATATTAAATGTCTGCTTAGATTGGTCATAAATAAGTCATAATACGACAATATTAAAACTTTAAAGTAAAAAAATATTTTCTTTTGTCAGATCCTAGCTTCACTAATGAGCCATGCATGGTATGGCGAAACACGTCTGGGGAAGGTGATGATAAAACGAAAGGAAACCAAAAAAAAACGTTTTAAAAATAGATTGATTTTTTAACGTTTACCGCTCAAAGCCTGTTATTCGTGAAATGTTTCGAGTTATTTTTTCAAAAGCGTCGCGCCGGCGCGCGGCCTTGGTATTTTTTGGAGTAATATTGGAAAGAAAATATAAAGAGGTGATAAGGGGTTTCGGTTAGGGTGTATTTTTATGATTTAATAATCTGTAGGCAATTTTTATTAGAAGGACAATCGACAACGACAAATAATTAATTAGTAGAACATTTAAGATACTTTTGCCTCCTCGAATAAAAGTCAGAGGCGGCTTATAGGACAGGCAAAAAATGTCACTGAAGAATGTTAATCAGCGTGCAGATAAAGTATTTAAGAGGGCATCCTCACTTTTACTCGCGACATGCATTTGTACCATTTACTCGAAACCCTCTAAACCTGTCGAATTTATTTTAACACATAATAGTTTATTTAGAAATAATAAAGTAATTTGTGCACAGTTGACTTCTATACTATTAACGATAGCCAAGATAAATTTTTCCAGACATCGCCAGTAAAATTTATTTAAACATGAATAAATTTGGTATCACTGGACAGCTAAAGGTTCAATCGTTGTCTATCTTGTAATATTTTTTTAAGTTAGGCCTTTTTTGCGGAGAAAATAATTTTTAAACTTGGCCTAGTTATACTAAAATAAATTATGGTATTTGAAGAAGTAGTATAGTCAGGAGACAGAAAAATATATTGCTGATGGTTTTAGCAGAAGAGAAAATGATAGGTAAGTGGTATAAAACCTTAATGGAGCTTTTATTGCATCAAAAATGGGATTGTTGAAAGGACATAATGTGAGAAAAATAGAAATGAAAATAAGTTAAAACATACTGAGTGTGTAAAAAAGTCAGTTAAATGGGTCTAGAACAACCAAAAAAAGATCGGGGAAGCAGAAAAAACACTTCTAAAAAGAAGATGTCAAAAATGGTTTTCTTAATAAAAATATGTCTTTAAGACACTGCAAAACATAAAAACTCTGTACATCTATGGTAGTAGTGAAAATTATTTAGGCTTTGAAATACCCTGTGATTTCAAATCGGAGATGACCAATGATTATTAAGATGTGTTTTATTAGGAATCCAAATGCTTCTACGAAACACAGCGACATCTGCAGGTATCCGATGAAATGGTAGTTTTTTAATGTCCGCATTAAATAACTAAAAAATGTTAATCGACAAGCAGAATAGTTTTTTTAAATTGAAAAAAATTTACACCTCCGCTGAGATTTTTCAAATAATTTGTATACAACACGGTTCGAAATAAAGTTCCTGCGCAGAAGCTTATTGGTGCATCTTGCCTGTGAGAGTTTCTTGTTATGGCCCCTAAGTTGTTGGTGTTCTGATGGCTGTTATAATTTTCCTTGGGGGTTTGAAAAAACAGGTATATTATGTCAGGTATTTGAATTATTTTAGGACAGAAATGCTGATCTTTCTGCCAGGAAAAGTGCGTTAAAACACAAACTATTTTTAGTTTAGCGCGATAGTGATTGGGAAGTCAGTTATTCTATTGTTGTAAATATGCTTTGATATTTCACCAGGTTTATATTTTTATATTATCCTCTTTCTAAAATAGCCCTAACTAAATTGAATTTAAAAAAATGTAATAATTATAAATAGGTAATAGTTATAAAACCGTTTTTTAATATTTTAATTCCAAGTTTATAAATGCCGAGGTCATAAGGTAGTATTTATTTGCTAATAGAACAATTTTGTAATGTAAAATAATTTTAAGTAAAAAAAAACATAAGTTATCTAATTTATTATGTTGATGCTAAAATAATAAATTCGGTTGTGTTTTAAAAGTCGTTCATTCTTTTAAGAATTATCTAATACCTATATTAATATTCTATTATGCATTGCTTACCCATACATAATCCATTTAAAAGAAAATAAACAAAAATGTACTTTTCCATTTTTTCGACTCAACTCTCGAATGATGAAGTAAGACTGTGTGAATTTTTTGGTCTGCAAACTTACAAATTCCAGTATAGATTTATGGCCAACTTTGGTCATGGTTTATTTTTATTAAATACCAATAATAAAACTAATTTTCCATACAAAAGGTAATAATTTTTAATAAAACTATTAAACGATTAAATCGGTTAGCTGATGATGGTCAATATAAACTGTTAAGCGTGTAAAGGATTATAATTTTGAATACAAAATTATAATCCATCCAATAGGCCAGTAGATTAAAAATAGGTAACTTTTAAACACAATGATTATTTAATGGTATTGTGTGTATTTTATTTATTTTAGGCCCTCTACTAACATGGCCTATAACTCAAGCGAATGTATTTTCGGGTCTGGTGTCATATAAGGTCGGTCGAATTTTGATAGTTTTAAAATTTTATCATATAGCTTAAGCTGTATAGGACAGGTTAAAAGCAAAAAAATTGCGGATTATACACTTTTAACGCGAAAAATTAATAATAAACTATTTATAAATTGAAATTTTTACCGAAAATATAAACCCTTTATTTTTCTGTGCCGAAAATGTCAATGCGAGAAGTCTCCATTATTTGACGTAATACTTCCTGTGTTGCCACGTTGGACCAATTTTCATGATTTGAAAATAATGATACTATTTATTATTTTATTTTATTTATAAACATCCTTGGGCTATGCAATAGAACGCCGGCTACACGTTAATGGTAACACCTTTATGCGGTAATAGCATCATACATTAGCGTTGCGGGCTTCGACCGCCCCGCAACTATTATAAACATCCTTGGGCTACGCATTAGAACGCCGGCTACGCGACGGCCGCTGCCGCTGCCGCGGCCTAAGTTACACGTTTAATCAACGAATACTTACACCAGGCCTTTAATAGTAACACCTTTATGCGGTAATGGCATCATACATTGGCGTTGCGCGGGCTTCGCCCGCCCCGCAACTATTCTATACATCCTTGGGCTACGCAATAGAACGCCGGCTACGCGGCCTAAGTTACACTTTTATGCGGTAATGGCATAAAGTTTATTTATTACATTTATTTACAAACCCAAACAAATTTAAAATTACACTTGGCAACATGAATCCACTAAAAATACGCCGAAAACCAGACAAATGGGGTTATATGTTTATGTTTTATGCTGACGTTTGCTCTGGAATATTATAATAACATGTCATAATCATTATGCTGAAGTGAAAAATAGCTTAATTTTAATTTTTTTGGGTGATGTAGATTCTCCTATATTATACATTGATCTTTTATGACCGTAAGTTGATAAAATAATTATTGTGGATATTGTATTCATTAGATAAGATAGGATACTTTAGGTTTAAATATTAAAAATCGCTTTAATTTGAAAAAAATGGCTTTATCCGCAACTTTTCTTGCACTAAATTGTTTCATTAAATGTTATCTTTCTTATAAACCCAAAAACAGGAAGAAATTCGACCGACCTTATATGACACCAGAGCCGAATTTTTACAGTATTTCCCTACGTACACTTCAAAATCAGAAATAATTCCACTTACACCAGCTGCCCTCGCAAACACCTTGGTGTCCCACTTATGAGACTGATTTCGGACAAATTGCTTTAAAATGTTTTTCCTTTTAAGCGGATCACTATTTAATCCACTGAATTGCATGCTTCTGGCTCGATCTTAGCAAAATTTTCTCTTATTGAGGTCGCACTTTGAAAAGTCTGTCGTAATTATCATCACCTCGTTCTTTTATATCTGTGTTATGATTTAGGTGTATATAGTTACGTAGTTCATCAAATCTATTGCGTGACATTACGTCAGCAATAGGTGAAAATCTAGTTTCTTCAGCCCAGTAGATTCGGTAACTTGGCATTCTTACTACTATAGTCGGATCTGGTCTTATCGTGCGGGTCATACGATTCAAGAAAGACATATTCTCAGTTTTTGTTTTCTTTACTTGCGTTTAATTTTACCCTCTAAATAAAATACGTAAGATAAATGAGACAGACTTATTCCATTTTGACATGAAAAAAAAGGATATGTATTTACTTTCCAGCGATTCTAAAAAGCTTATAATAGCACCAGCTACGTTTTACTTTAAACATGCCAGTTTTGTGACTTTGACAGTTTGTGACAAAATGAAACAATTTTCTGGGGTTTTGCATCCCCAATAAAAAAAAATGGTACTTAATCTGATAAACTATTTCGAAAATGAAAGAAAAAGTGGAAATTCGCCAACCAATATTCAGGAAACAGTAGCCAAAGCACTGGGAATTAGTTTAAGGACTGTGCAGAAAATTGTGCATAAAACAAAACATAACATAATACCAAAGAATACTAAAAAGTGTAAACGAAGAAAGCCAAAGACTAAGGATTTAAGCGAAAATATTAAAATGGGAGTTCGAAATGTGATTTACGATTTATACAAATCAAAAACCAATGTAACTCTTCCAGTTTTACAAAAAACATAAAAAATTCGGGGTGTTTTGGAAATTGGACTTGAAGCGTTATCAAAATTAATAAAAAATTTAGGTTTTCGCTATAAAAAAGACTGTAACCGAAGATTTTTATGTGAGCAGCCACAGATAGTGAGTCAGCGTGTTCAGTTTTTAAAAAAATATACGGACAATTACAAATCGAAATTTAGAAAAGTGGTATTTTTAGACGAAACGTGGATATTTTCGAATGGAAGTGGTTCAAAATCTTGGCAAGATGAGTCTGTAAAAAGTGTTAAAAGGAAAAAGGGGTGCGGTACGGGAAAGCGTTTTGTTATTTTGCATGCCGGTTCTGCAACAGGATATGTTGCAGGTGCGAGTTTAATTTTTTCTTCAACATCAAAAAGTGCTGACTATCATGATAATATGAATTGCGAAATGTTTGAAAAATGGTTAAAAGTTCAATTGATACCAAATTTGGATGCTCCGTCTTTAATTGTATTAGATAATGCATCATATCATTCAAAAAACAACCTACTTCATCTTGGAGGAAAAGTGATATTTATGAGTGGCTGGAAAAACACAACCAAAATCCTTTACCAAATATGCTTAAATCGGAACTCCTATTAATAGCAAAGTCTCTTAAAAAGCCCAAAATATACGCGGTAGATGAAATACTGCGTGAATATGGTCATGAGGTTCTACGACTGCCGCCATATCATTGCCACTTTAACGCAATAGAATTAATATGGGCTGGTGCAAAGTCTTATTATGAAAAACATGTAGGTGATGGTCTTAAATCCGACCAAGTACAAATAGTTTGGCAAGATTCGTTAGATCATATTACACAAGAGTACTGGAAGAAATCGGTGAAACATACAGAAATATTAATAAGAGATTGGTGGGATCGAGAACAAGTACTAGATGTCGAAGTAGCGCCAATGATAATTGCTCCATTCGAAGACGACTCAGACGACGAGGACTTTCAGATTTTATAAGTGACGATGAGAGTTTTTAGGCTATAATTATAAACGGTGTTTTTCGTTTATATTTTTTAGTATTCTTGGGTATTATATTATGCTTTTTTTCATGCATATTATTCTGCATACCTAGTCCTTAAACTAATTCCCAGTGTTTTCATTACGGTTTCCTGCATATTGGTTTGCGAATTTCCACTTTTTCTTTCATTATCGAAATAGTTTATCAGACTAAATGCCATTGTATTTTTAGGGTTTAGTAGTAAAATTGTTAAAATAAATTGCACTGTTTATTATTGTCGTTTTTAATTAAAGGGTACAGTAGGTATATAATTAACGATTATATAATTTTTTTGTAACTTTTTCAACTCCCCTGTACATAATTTTTACAAAACTAATAATATTAGGTATATGTGGCTATCTTCGCGATAGCTAAAATAACGAAACTATTTTTCCTTCCTTCGGTATATTTGTAAATAATCTCACAACATTTTGATAGCCTCTGTGTTGTCTGATTTGACGCATTTGATCAGTGACCTTTGGACCCGCACGTTAAGACCAGATCTGACTATACCATGAATATTTATAACAATAATCTGACAAACTTCAGAATTTGTTGTATTTATCGAATTAAGTAACATCTTTTTGAAAAGCATATAAGTTAGTTTGAAAGGCTGTTATTTATAATACCATTATCAAATAACAATTTAAAATAGCTCAAAGGTGTCAAAATTTCATTGAGAGAATAGTTTATGTTACAGGTTCTTTTCACTTCATCAAAATCCTGCTTTTTCCATAAAAATTGACGATTTAACGAAGCGTTGGTTATTGTTTTTATTCCAAATATTGGAGCCAAAGGGAGATCTCGAATATTTTCTCCCTCTCCATATTGTCTTTCCTTCTAGATATTTCTTCTTCTATTTGAATGTTTGTTATAATTAACTCGACATTTTCTTCTGTATCAGGATCCAAAATATTCCTAAGTCTAATTACGTCCTCCTTATTCTCATCATTATTTTCATCTTCATTTTCTATATAATATATATACATATATTACACATCACCTTTCATTAGAATAATTAGGCGCTCTTCCTCTTCTTCGGCCAAACCTGTTGTCATCTAAAAAAACATCAGCTGCTGTAAATATATTTTTTAAATATTCCACAATAAAATTTGTCATGAAGACGCATACATATTTTTTAACAAAAGTGTAAACATAAAATGCCGGAAAACGTCCAGTGACTCCAAATGGAAATATTTTTGTTTCATCATAAATTTAAAACAAAAATATGTACAGGGTGTCCCACATAAGATCCTCTATCCCCTTATCTCGAAAGATATTCGATTTTTGAAAAAAAAGTTAAATACAAAGTGTTATTGTTTTAAGGGAACTTTTATATTATATACCTTTCACGTATACAGGATGCTCAGTTTTTCATGGTCAGGACTCAACTCTTAAAAATTAAATGGGACACCCTGTATATTATTTTGGATATGGATTCCTCATAAAAAATAAGGGTGACTTTTAATAAGATATTATATAGCTAACTCTCGTGGTTTAGATTTAATAGCCGTTTTATTAATTTTTTTGGTTAAAACGTATTTATTTAAGGTAGTAGGAAAAAATATAAGTATATCATATTTGGTGAAACTGCCATTTTTATATTAAAGACAATACCACAATATATAATTCTGCTTGTTTACTTTGGCTACAAATTATACAGGGTGATGTCAGAAATTTATCCGATCGGAATATATAAAATCATCTGTAAGTCGATAATTTTAAATGAAACACCCTGTATATCATTGCCGATTTCGATTGTTCACAAAAAATTAATGTAACTTTGTATAAAATTGCCTATACCCATCTCTAGCCGTCTAGAAAATATTCGCTCTTAAACATCTTTTATGCATTAAAAAATACCTTTCGTTTAAATTTAATGAGGAAATACGTTACAAATATTTTTTTAACGAGCTGACTGTAGTAGATTTTCAACAATATACTGTCGTTTATAATTTTAACTTACATATCTGTATTTTCTGAGAAAATAATCCTCCCCAATGATCGGTAACATAAAATACCTATGCTATGCTCGATATAACAATAATATTTAATATTTTATTTCAACGACTTACGATATATTAACAAATAAAGAAATGCTTTAACATTTAACAATATGATAAGTTTTGTGAACTATTAAGTAAGCAGCAAGAAGTTAAGTTAATAGTGAACATTTAATTACAAATTAATTAATATGTGAAAACAAACAAAACAAATACATATAAGGAAAGAACCAATAAACTATACCTAATACAAAACGGAAAATTAAAGTAAATGTGCTATATGGCCTCCATTTTGGGCAATACAAGTTGTGTAGATAACTTCTAGTTTTCTTAGGGCGTCTCTTACTGCAGCACTTTCATTGGTATTTTAAATTTCTTCCCTTATTCGATTCCTAAGCTCATTAACATCTTGAGGTTTATTTTTATAGACTATCCTTTAATGTTCCCCACATGAAATAGTCCAGGGGAGTCAAATCTGGACTCCGCGGAGGCCAACGAATATTTCCATTTCGCCCAATGACTTCTGCATAGTTTTCATTTAAATAATTACTTAATGTTAGTTAAAATTATAAACGACAATATATTGTTGAAAATCTACTACAGTCAGCTCGCTAAAAAAATATTTGTAACGTATTTCCTCATTAAATTTAAAGGAAAGGTATTTTTTAATGCATAAAAAATGTTTAAGAGCGAATATTTTCTAGACGGCTAGAGATGGGTAAAGGCAATTCTATATAAAGTTACCCTAATTTTTTGTGAACAATCGAAATCGGCAATGATATACAGGGTGTTTCATTTAAAATTATCGACTTACAGATGATTTTATATATCTCGATCGGATACATTTCTGACATCACCCTGTATAATTTGTAGCCAAAGTAAACAAGCAGAATTATATATTGTGATATTGTCTTTAATATAAAAATGGCAGTTTCACCAAATATGATATACTTATATTTTTTCCTACTACCTTAAATAAATACGTTTTTATCAAAAAAATAAATAAAACGGCTATTAAATCCTAAACCACGAGAGTTAGCTATATAATATCTTATTAAAAGTCACCCTTATTTTTTATGAGGAATCTATATCCAAAATAATATACAGGGTGTCCCATTTAATTTTTAAGAGTTGATTCCTGACCATGAAAAACTGAGCACCCTGTATACGTGAAAGTTATATAATATAAAAGTTCCCTTAAAATAATAACACTTTGTATCTAACTTTTTTTAAAAAAATCGAATATCTTTCGAGATAAGGCGATAGAGGATCTTATGTGGGACACCCTGTACTGCACTTAAAAAGTTTTGTACAATCCTAGTAATAACCTTTATTTAATAGCGACGCTAACAATTACATAATTATTAACATTTACAAAACTTTACAAGTTGCTAGAAAATTATTTGTCTCACACTAGTAAGCCAGTAGTAGACATTATCATGTGTTACTTGTGTTAGTCAAGTGTATGAATCTATCCACAATTACCTTAAATGCTTGTTGCAATTCTTCTGCTTTTTTTTTCTTTAAGTTCTTGATGGCCATTTGCACCGCAGGCACTAAGTCGGGATTAGGTACCACTAAGCCTAGTCTAACACAGACTTAAACTCTATAATTGATTTGCACCGTTGTTGCAAGGCCGAGCTTTGTTCTTAAGCCAGACTTAATTTTAATCCCTCCAATTTCTAGGATTAACGCTTGCTTAACTTTAAGTCGACAGGTGCGCATGCATATTTTGAAGGTTTCGAAGACAAAAAAAAGCGGTAAAAAGTATTTTGATTATTAGAATTTTATTATGGATGCATTCTTGGACTGTGCGTTTGAAGATAACATTTCTGAAGACAATTTAGAGGTCCTAGATATTATCGATTTTGGGTTTCCAAAGGAATGTGTGAACAGTGTTTCCCCAATAAACCAACTCCTGACAGCTCTGAGGTTCTATGCAACGGGTAGATACATATATCATCAGTTGCTGATTTTATGGGCATGCACACCTCGACAGCGTCAAGGATAATATCCTAGGTTTCAAGAGTGCTTGTTAGTCTTAGACCTAGGTATATATGCCTGAAATAATGACCTATTGGATGTACAGACCAAGTACTATGATATTGCCAGGTTTCCGAAGGTAATAGGCTGCATGGATGGCACTCATATCCGTATTCAATCTCCAGGTCTAAATATTTTGTCAGTTTTTTAAAAATATTTACAGATATGTTACTCAATAACAAATTTCTAGGAGGATATGATGCAGAATTGTTTCGAAACAGAAAGGGCTATTTCTTTCTTAATACCCAGGTAGTGGGTGATGTAAATTTAAGAATACAGGATATTGTGGCTAGGTGGCCAGGTTCCACACATGATGCAACAATGTACAATAATTCAAGAGTCCGAGCAAGGTTGGAGGCAGGACATTTTTCCAATAGTGTAATTTTGGGTGAGTAATAGTAATAAAAAATGAAGAGGGAGTACTACTAAAAATCTAACTTGCGAAGTGTAGAAAAGTTGTAAAGTTGGTCACATTTTGATATATCTTTTATTATTATATATGAATTTTTATCAATAATTAGGTCTGTTTTAGCATAAACTAGAATTCTGAAAAAACAGTAAATATATTTTTGTTTTGTAAACTGTATACACGAGATCTGAGTGTGGCTCAGCATAGTCTCTGATTATTTTTATTTTTAGGGGACTGTGTATTTTTTATCCAACAACATATTAAATCCACTTTTATCAAAAATCAAGCAGAACAATTATATGAGGAATCACATATTCGGACTAGGAACACAATGGAAAGGTTTTTTGGTGTGTGGAAACGAAGATTTCCCATTCTTGCATATGGAATAAGGATCAATGTTCAAACATCGTTGAATATTGTGGTTGCAACAGCTGTGTTGCAAAATATTACAGTTAATAGCAATGTTGACGAGCCACTATACCCAGAGGAGGTTGACATTAATCATTTAAATAATCTAATTGAAATGGGAAATATGCCAAATATTGCAAATTTACAAGCACACAATCAGGCTAATACAGCTTTAACAAGAAATGCATTAATCAATTATTTTGGATATTTAGGTATAAATCAAGCATAATTTGTGTAATATAAATTAATAATTTAGACATAGGTACTGTTCTTTTAATTTCTATGTAAAAAAGTCAATTTCCCTAGTTAGTGAATGGAAACTTATTTTTAGCATGTTTATATACAGGGTGTCCCAGATAACAATGCTCTCTACAGGGATCTCGTAAACCATGAGAGATACAAAGATGGTTAAATTAGAGAAAAGTTGCGCATAATTGAATCCTGTAACGTCATGTTTTCAAATTAAAAAAATTCCGAATGCTTCCGAAGATATTTGGATAAAACCGAATATTCGCGATTTCGTTTTAATTGATTTATGATTCTATTTCAAGAGACATTTCAAAATAATTTGAACATTTTCATTGCCACTTTTTCTCTATTCTATTCTAAATCTAACGGTGTATCACACTTATTATTTATTAGACGTTTCGATATAGAAAAACACATCATCAATGAAAATAGGCACATTAAACATTTAAACAATTGCGAATAACGTCAATCAATTTCATAGCCACCCATATGATGCCGAATTTAAATGGTACGTTATGTTAGAATATTATCATGCATTTTTAAAAAATAAAAAATAATTGTATTTAATAATTAAAATTAATTATTACTTGTTGCATTTTCAGATAAGTTTTATTAGATATTATGTTTTGTTATAAGTTTATTTTTAAAAAATGTTTAAATACAATAATAAAAACAAAAATAATTTCGATAATGTGCCTATTTTCATTGATGATTTGTTTTTCTATATCGAAACGTCTAATAAATAATAAGTGTGATACACCGTAAGATTTGGAAATAAAACGTGGAATTTATTAAGCATAAAATAAAATTTTCCTACTATTTAAAATAACAAAGTTGATGATGGTTGTGACTAAACGAAACGTCGGATCAAAAATATAATTAAACCATCTTGTAGGGGAGAAAAAGTGGCAATAAGAATGTTTAAATTATTTTGAAATGTCTCTTCAAATAGAATCATAAATCAATTAAAACGAAATCGCGAATATTCGGTTTTATCCAAATATCTTCGGAAGCATTCGGAATTTTTTTAATTTGAAAACATGACGTTACAGAATTCAGTTATGCGCAACTTTTTTCTTATTAAACCATCTCTGTATCTCTTATGATTTACGAGATCCCTGTAGAGTGCATTCTTATCTGGGACACCCTGTATAGGTACTAGTTAACATTCTCAGCTAAATGCTTAGTCTTTAAGTTTTCTCTATAAAAATGCCTTTCTTTTAATATTATTAATCTTTATTACAATATGTAATATCTAAAAGTAATTCTTCAAGTTATATTATGATTAAAAATTCATGTTACTAAAAACTTTCAGGCACAGCTTACATAATATATTAACTTTTCTTCATGAGATGGCTAGTTAAATTAATTTTTGTCACCTCCAAAATATTTTAGACTACTTAAAGCATCCTGTATTGTATTTCTATCAGATTAATAAAATACATTTGCAAAAACCGTTTTTTCATATTATATTTTATCATATTACTTACATTATTTTGCAAACCTATAAAATTTTAGTATAAACGTTTGGATTATTCTCTAATAAACAATTATTTTAATTTTCATGTTGTTTTATTTTATTCCATTAAAAATAAGTTTATTTCTGACTGTTTTTTTTTTTAATTTCAATATCTAATCTAAGTGATTCCATTCTAAGCTCGTGTTAATTTTTAAGACATTCTACTAGTTCAAGTTTTTTGTTTACTAGTTCTTCATATTTTTGAACCAGAGCTGACGAGGTTAAGATTGTTGTAGTTGATCATCTGCGGGAACAATTCCTCTTGGAAGGTGTCGTCTAAAAAATATATTTTTTTATTGCCTACCCATTTTAAGAAATTTATTGTAAAATTTTTAAAATAAGGTATTTGACATGGTACCAGAGTCTAGTGCTGGGCGATGTTCATCGATGTTTTTGAAACATCGATGTTCTATTACCGATGTTTGATGTTTTCGATATCGATGTTAAAGGTTATTTACCTTTCGATGTTCAATGCAGTGTTATAATTCGAGTGATGAAAATTCGCCGGTTATCATCCGGTTTTTAATTGTGTTGGGACCTTTTTTCTTTAATATTCGAGGAGTGAAAATCCGGTTATCATCCGGTTTTTAAAATAACTTGAATACTATTATTATTATTTATATTATTAAAATAAGTCGGTTATTTCCAATATTATTAAATATCGATGTTTCACCATCGATGTTTAGAAAACATCGATGTTATACAACCGATGTTTTTAAGCCATCGATGTTAGCTTTCGATGTTAACATCGATTGTCAATATCGATGTTCCGTTTCGATGTCCCAGCACAGATAAAATATCTTAATTTCTTAAATATAGAAATTGATAAAACTACATGCATGGCTATTGAGTTTTCCAAAATTACCTCACTTCTTTTTTACAATGCTTCCGTCAGCGGTCGTTTTAAATCATTTGGCTTGTATTTTTTCCAATCTATGTTTTTTACAGTTTTTGTACATTTTCATGAGTACCTAAAGACAGCCTATTATAGGCACGAGTCGCTCTACAGGGGTGATAATTTTTTTCAGTTCCTTTTCCAATAAACAAACGGATGTTAACGTCATGGCATAATTTGACAAGCAAAACTAACCTCCAGTTATTTAATTGAATTCCTGGCCACGGACTTTAAGGTGCAGCCTGTGGTAAACCTTACTTCTCGCCTCGGAGGTTCCCAGCTTTCACCTGAATCCGTTAAAGTGCTTTTGTGAAGCTAATAGTATGCTTTCTCAGTAAGAAATCGAAACGACCTGACGAACTAAACAAAAAACAAACAGAAATTTAAAATGCTGCCATTGCCGGTCGGTCTCCTACCCTCAAGTCCTCTACTGGTGCGGGGTTTCTGACCATTTGGCGCATTTTGTCGATTTGCGCACTTTTTCACAATAATTTTGTCACTTTTTATCCCTGGAAAACTTGTTTAGGTTTTAATACAATGACAGTCATCAAGTTTGTATAGTAAAAGTTGTACTTTTGTAATAATGACAAATAATATTAATATAATTAAAATTTAATACGCAGTACCTATAATAATTTTTGAAATGTTTTGTGATGCGGTTTAGTTTTTAAAACCCATATTTACTAAAGAGTTTTAAATTCAGTCCATCAAAATATTTAGATCTTCTAGTCTCACAGTTGTGTTTCATTGTTTCAGTACGCCATATAATATAACGTTTCCGCGTTAATTTGATTTTTTGCAGTCAAAACGTTTTACCGATAAATAATTTTACCGGGATGTTGTTTCCAATACTTGTCATTTTAAACCTAAAACTGTCCATTTAAGACTGTTTTTAATTTAGACTTCTTTAGTGAATATAGCTGTTAATGTTTATTTTCTTAACATTACATTTTTAAAGGTTAGGGAAAGTTCTAAGGAATATTATAACTCACGCAATAAGATAGTCATTGAGTAAATTTTTTAAAACTTTGGGCATCCTGACAAACTGCACTGTACAACATTGCACTGCACTGCACAGAAATTAAGTGAATTATAAAGCAAGAAAGTATAAAGACCTCAAGCTGCGCAGTGCGCAGTAGGTTACTGCTGATGCAGATTAACAAGTAGATAATACAGTTTACTGCCAGTAGGTAGGAGGCGGGAGTCAAGCTCACTTTTTTTCCTCCTGGCTGCATCATTGGGGATTAATCCAGTTTAGTTGAACTTAATGTGGTACCTAAGAGTGGCTAAGCTTTCGCATATTAAATAGATTACTGTCAAGAGAATACTATTTTGCTGCAATATGTAGGTATTCAATTTGTTGCTGGCAAAATAATAAAACACCTTTAAATTTTAATTTATATTTATAACAAAGATACTAGTTACAGTCAAAATTATTTATGTAGAGATAATATTAAACGCCCGGCTCGGCTTCCCAATAATTTGCAGAGAAAATAACAAGTGGCGTAGCGTGCAGGGGACCAGGGGGGACGACCGCCCCCTACCCTTTGAGCCCTTTCCCAAACGGCGCCCCCTTCCCACTCTCCCAGTAGTTCATAGTTCCAGGTTTTAATTACCTAGGTTATTATTTGTTTATAACTTTTAGAGTATAAAGAAATAGATAAAATAAACCTGTTACCTATTTCGAGATTCTATTTTATTTTCACTACTCGATTTAATTTATAATAAAATATTTTGCCACGACCAATAATTTGTATTCATTCAGTTATTTTGCTTTAGCAATTAAAAATTGCTTGAAATCTCTAATTTACTAGAGACCAAATTTCATCTTCTTAAAAGTGTCTTATAATATATTGTCGCCAATGAGAATATATGCTAATATTATTATGTAATATGCATAAAATATTTTATAGAGTTTTAACAAAATCCCCCTTGCAATATTCTGTTTTCATGTGACCATTTTAGACATGACGAAACAAAAACTTTATTTCTCATTCCAAAATTTACTAAATAAACGAAACTATACATAAGCAGTGAGGCGCCCTTTAAACAAGGACGTAGGTAAGGGAGTTATAATTAGCCCCCCCCCCCCCCCAGGACCCATATTGAGCCATGAAAACAAAGCACGTTTCTTTACTTGATCAATTTTCTTGTGATTTTCTTGAGGATCTTGTGTATTTTATATTTTTCCCTCTTTGAAAATCAGGCAACATCCTTGAAAAAAGGGCGTTACACCCAAAAAATTTTAGCCTGCGGCGCTATTTTTTTTTTCGCACCAAAACCTCTTTTTACCCTCCTCTACACCCACCCCCCCTACACACCACCCCCCCATAAAAAATATCTACGCCCTTATCTTTAAAGCTTCCGCCCACTCCACCCCTTCAACAACGCTACGCCACTAGAAATAACAAGACATTTTCATATTTTATGGTAGATACCTATCTACTAATTAATAATTATCATAATATTTATAGGTATCATAATATATTAAGGTAAGGTGGGGTAAGTGTGTAGCAAAATTTGAATAGTTCATGTTTAGGTGGATATAAAAAAAGAAGTATTAGTTATTTTAAATTAAAATTTTATCCACCTATATTATAGCCAATAGATTTAGGTGACTTTGCATTAAAAGTTTTTATAGTAATTGGTTCCGAAGATATTATTTTTTTTTTAAATCAATGTTCATAATACACACTTTCCCCGTAGAACGGGGTAAGTGTGTAGGCGGCCAACATTGTTTAAATACATTCAGTAATTGCAATTTTTGGGGCAAGTGTGTAAAAGTATACTCATAGCTATCGACGGCTGGTTAAACGGTTTATTTACGTTGAAAACGAAATGAGCTACAAACTTTTAAGTTACTTAAAAGTGTTTTAACATTCTTTAAAATAAAAACTAAAAAATTATATTTTTGAAAATTTTCAAATTAAAAGTGTTTTAACATTCTTTAAGATAAAAACTAAAAAAATTATATTCTTGACACAAAAAGAAAAAAAAAAGTAGGAGGTTACTGAATATTATAATTGGTAAACGAAATCCCGAAACGATGTAAACCTCGTTTAGGAAGTGGCCCTTTTGCTTTTTCGGACGTAGTTTCTATCCATTTTATTTGTTAAGACACTTCAGAAATCCTAAAATAGAAATATTCCTTACAAACAGTTCTTTTTTGGGTGAAGTGTTTACTACATACACACCCTCCCTCTCAAAATAGTACACACTTCCCTGGTGACAAATTTTTAGAGGGCAAGTGTGTACTAACCCAAAATAAATACCAAAAAACTATCTGGAAACAAAATAACAGTAATAGGTCAAAACTACCGTATTTCTTACCTTATAAGTAAAAAAAATGGGTTAAATTCAATGTACTTCTGCCGACGATTATAGATTGAAAAAACAGCAACGAACTGTATAGGTGTCTTTACCACACAAACATGATAACCGAAAACACGCATTTTTATCCTAACCTCAGGTATCTATTTTTGCTTTATATCTTAGTTCGACAGTTTATATATGTGCCTTCAGGAATTCATAGATGGCGGGACCAGTATTAATACCACTTAAGGAATATTTTTAGCTTACACACTTACCCCGCAAACACACTTACCCCACCTTACCTTACCATAAAATTGGGATATCATTTATTTACTTCTTAACTCTATAAAATACGGAAATATGATTTACAGTGTATAAAAATACCGCATAATGAGAAGAGAAAAATGGATGGAATTGTCGTCGTTGCACCACCAGGTCCGTTGCTGCCACCGCCAGTTATGCCCCCGCCTATAAATTTAAATCAATTTTAATAGAAAATTATGAAATACCTTTTATATACAGAGTGATTCACAGTGAGCAACCTATTAGAAGAAATTTTGTTATTGAACTCAATGATTAGCTACCTCTATTTCTGCAACTTTCGGTCTTACTTGATTAATTTTAATTTTATAAACGGATAAATTCAATTAGGTATTAGATGTTAAATTATTTTTGGAAGTTACGTAATATTCCAACGGTATTTTCTAAAACAGCATAATACCTGAATTATTGACATACCTGGCGTATGATGGTTATTTGAAAACTAAGGTTTATTTATTTAATTTTTTTTTCTTTAGAAATTGTGTCCTCCTATTATATGGAAATATCTGGATGTATCTTCAAATTGACATGTCGAAAAGAAAGTGAAAAACTTATAAATAGACATGGCTTGTTTGTTTACTGCCACAGATTGACACAAAGTGTAATTTTTCAAATGTCCATAATATCCTGAAACTAATTATTTTACACACATCATTAGAATTTAAAAACATTGTGGTTGGGTTTGACGTCCTATATACAGTATGTCCACGGATGGGGTTTACAAGAGGACAAATAGACTAAACATTGAAAGATACGAAAAAAAGTCACTCTTAATAAACGTTTTTGCTTGTCTAGAAAATACGATTCATCATAAGAAACTTCATTTTTTTTAATTCAGGGTGGGTAAAAACTGCAAAAATGTTACTTTGCTTAAGAGTAAACATACTTTATTTTGAAAGATAGGAAAAAAATTCACTCTTAATAAACGTTTTTACTGAAGTAATAATAAAAATAATAATAATTATAATAATAATAATAATAATAATAATAATAATAATAATAATAATAATAATAAGCCATAGTACAAATAGATAAAAATTATACCCCATTAAACCTATCAAAGCACGAAGAACCCCCAATACAAGACCAAACTAAAGGAAAGAAGATAATATGGTCATCAAAACCACTACATGGGCGACACTACAATATAGTTCACCAAGAGGAGATAAATCAAAAACTCAGCAATAGGTTTCTACAAAATGGCCAACTATACCCAGAGACGGAAGGTTTTGTTCTGGCAATACAGGATCAGGTCATAGCAACAAATAACTACAAAAAATATATTCTAAAAGATAACACAATCACAAATGACAATTGCAGAAAATGTCACCTTGTTCCTGAAACAATAGACCATATAATATCAGGATGTAAGCTAATGGCCGGTATTGAATACATAAATAGGCATAACACGATGGCAAAAATTATTCATCAAGCGATATCATTACAGTACCAACTGCACCAGGACACACAACCATATTACAACTACTCCCCACAAACCATAATTGAGAATGAATATGCTAAGCTATATTGGGACCTTACTATACAAACAGATAAAACAGTAATCCACAATAGACCCGATATCACCCTTCAAGATAAAACTAAGAACATAACTTACCTTATAGATATCGCAGTACCATCCGATCAAAATGTAATTAAAAAATACACGGAAAAGAAAAGAAAATATCAGGAACTAGCTATAGAAATGGAAAGAGTCTGGAAACAAAAACAAGTATATATTCTTCCATTCATTATTTCAACAACAGGAATTACCCCGCACTCATTCAGTAAAAATCTAGCGCAGATAGGCCTAGGAGAAAATGTACATACCCAAGCACAAAAAGCTGTAATACTACACACATGTATAGTGAGATCGTTTCTAAACCAGAAATAGCCTTGATGGACTTGGTATCGAACCCGCCTATCAAGGAAAGAGGACCAGCCTAAGCTGCTGTGAATACAAGGAATAATAATAATAATAATAATAATAATAATAATAATAATAATAATAATAATAATAATAATAATAATAATAATAATAACAATAAGTTTTAATGAAGTAATTATAATAATAATAATAATAATACGAACATTTTTATTAACATGAAAAGAAAACGATAACGATATCATAATTCAAAAACTCCACCCCCCATACTCGACACATTTTTCTAATTGCAATTGCATTCTAAGTGCCATTATTATTTTAACTAGGTTTACCAGTCAGAGGTGTGCCAGCGAATACTTTTTGGGAAATAATTTTTACATGGGTAAATGTTTTAATAAATTGATCTACTTCGGTTTGTTGTGTAGAAAACACATTCATTAAGAGTGGATTTTTTTCGTATCTTTCAAAATAAAGTATGTTTACTCTTAAGCAAAATAACATTTTTGCAGTTTTTACCCAACCTATAACCTATTTCGCCTTGTATTTTTTAGTTTATTATTTTATTGACTAACATTAATTTAAATAAAATCAATATCGTCGGCACATTCTTTAGGTTATATCTGACATACTACAGAAACACCAATTTGTTTCATTGCTAATTTTGGGAGAATTGTATAGTGAAAGAAGAATGACATAATAATGTTAAAAAAAATATTAACCGATACTTTTCGCTATACAATTATCCTAAAATAATTCCTTGATATTTATTTAATATGTCAATTATTACCAATAAAACATGAAGACGATAATGATTTTATTTAAATTTTGTGTAAAAGCTAGAAAAATTAAATACCTTATGGTAGGAGTATCAACATGCTTGCCAACCTATAACCTATTTCGCGTGTATTTATTTATTTTTTCTAGCTTTTACACAAAATTTAAATAAAATCAGCATCGACTTGATATTCTATAGGTAATAATTGACATATTTAATAAATATCACGAAACTGCATTACTTACTTTAGGAGAATTGTATAGCGAAGAACATCGGGTAAGATTTTTTTTTAACATTATTATGTCATTGTTCTTTCACGATACAATTCTCCCAAAATTAGCAATGAAACAAATTGGTGTTTCTGTAGTATGTCAGATTAAACCTAAAGAATGTGCCGACGATATTGATTTTATTTAAATTAATGTTAGTCAATAAAATAGTAAACTAAAAAATACAAGGCGAAATAGGTTATAGGTTGGCAATAGATGGAATGACGTTGAGAATTCCACCTTAATGCATCATGGGTAAATAGATTAATGCAAATCCGTTTGCGCTTCTTGTATTTTTGTCATGAAAGGCATTTTTAATAAATTATCTCTCCAATTTTAACTCGACATAAGGGTGTGTGATATCAAATTGTTGGAAAAAAGTGCTTCATCTGTTCGCTTGAGTGAGCCTTCGCTGGGAATAAGCTTTTGTAAAAAGATAGTAAAAAATGTAAAACACAATAAAACTTGAAACTTGCATTTTTATTAAGATTTTGGCTTAGTGTCGTTTTACACAGACGTAATTTTAACACAAATTTTGTGCTAAAATTTACGATAAATTTTATTAGTAAAAATTTATCACAAAAGTATGTCGTACAAAATTAAATGGAATTTTGATGTGTATGACACAGTAACAAATTTGGATGCAATTTTTGCAAGAAATCATGGGCACAAAAGACTAATGACGCATTATTAAATGTCAATGTCAAATTATATCTAACCCAGCTTTTCGGTAAATAAAAATAATAGTTATTTATGTATCAAGGGAATTATAAGGGTCTTGATTACCGAGGAAAAGTTTACTTCCCGAGGGCCTTTGGCCCGAGGGACAGCAATTGACCGAGGTTTTTGAGACCCTTATAATTCCCGTGGTATATAGATAATTTTATTTCTGACCGATTTAAATTTTTGTTCATTTTTAAACTGGAATAAATATTTCAATTTATTACCTTTCCGGTATATTTCAATCAGGTGCCGTCAATAATGACATTGACGTTGTAATGACATGAATAGAAAATAGTTATTGTATAATTTCTTGTTTCATTTTACCTGTAAAAGGTAGAGGGAATTAGAGAATATTTAATATCCCAAGGGGTCTATTCTGTAAACTAGCCGCTAAATTTTAGAGGCCATTAAAAATTTAAATTTTAACAGCCCACTAAAAATGTTTGGTAAAATTGATATTCTGTAAAGGCAAATTTTAGAGTTTGGTTAAAAAATATAAATTTTAGAGGAGTCCGTTAAAATGTGTGTTCAGAAATATGGCATCGTCACACGTTGAGTTGTTTGAACTACTGTCGCCGAAATTTGACATTATTATGACACTTTTATTGTGGAATTTTACGATTTAGTTCATTGATTTTTAAAATGTCTCGCGCTCCGAGGACTACAAAATGCCAGAAAGAGTTTATTGTGCATTTCTTAGAAGAAAACCAAAAACTGCTAGGAGGAAAAATGAACCCAGTTCTCATTTATTCTATTCTTCTGTGCCAATTTTCATCAGGCATATTTTCAATATCATTGAAAGCACCGTCATTATCTAAATCTAAAATTTCTTCTGGAAGATCATCTTTGTAAAACCTTGATATATTGTGCAATATACTACAACTACAAATAATTTTCCCTGCCTTAATAGGATCGTAATTTAAAGTACTATGCTTTAATAAGCATCGAAATCTTGATTTTAGTATTCTATTCAACTTTTCAATTATTTTTATACTTCTTACAAAGTGATAATTATAACTTCCTTCGGGCGTATTTACCGCAGGGTTCTCAAAGGGGGTTAGTAAAAACTGTTGTAAAGAAGAAAATAATTAGCACCATGAATATATAGATCTTGCATGATAGTTTTAATATTGGAAGCTTGCCAAATAGCCGCATCGTGGGTTAATCCAGGAAAACGAGCATTCATATTTAATATGTTGTAGTCACTGTCGACAATTATTTGGCAATTATTACTATAATATCCTTTTCTACAAAAGTAAGAAAGTGCTGGATAATCTTCTGGGGGTCATATAATTGCTATGTGAGTACAATCTACAGCTCCCAAAAATTGTGGAAAATTATACTTATTTCTGAAACCATTTATAACTGTATTTCTCATGTTCTCGTTATTGGGAAATATTATCCAATTCGTTATAATAGATTATTTCAGTAACTTCATGAATGCAACGACTCATGCTGGGTTGACTTAAAGCAAAATTGTATCCTTGCCCAGTGGATAATTGAAGTACCAGTACCATAAAAGTTTAAGGTTGCAAGAATTTTTAGTTCTCTAGGAATTGCTGAAGTTCTTTGTCCTTCTTGCATATGCGGGCTAATTAAATCGATTATGATTCTTGCTACGTTCTTATTGAATCGAAATATTTTCTTGAACGTGGTATTAGGTAGCTGGAAAGGATTGCTGTTGTGTCGGAGTACCCTTTGATAAAATCTGAATTCAGCTCTACAAAAATTAACAGCCCTTAGCTAAAAAAAAAATGTAGAAAGTATTTGCCAGAAGATATGAATCCTGGTCAAATAAGTGGTTCAGACATTTATGCTTTCGGTAATTTTCAATTGTGTGAATACAATGAATAAAAAAAATATATTCATCTTTCATGGTTGTCAATTAATTCCTCAATCAAGGCCTCCACATAAACATCATAAAATGCCATTGTTTAAAGGAATAAATACTATTTTCGTCAATAATCCCAAATTACTTAATAAAGTGTCAAATCAAAAAATATAATATGAAAAGCTAACCCAAGAAAACTAGTTTTAACGGACTTCTAAAAATCAAAGGGGATTTTTAATAGCCCTCTAAAAATTATTGCTTTAGCCGGTAGTTTTAGAAGAATAGGTTATGATTTTGACATATTAGAAAGATACAGAATATAAACAAATTTATAACGGCCGCCCATATTTTGACGACCTCTAAAATTTAACGGAAGTGCTACAGAATACACCCCCAAGGGAGTTATAACCCTCTTTATTGATAGCGTAACCATGATGATATAAACTTATAATATCCCGGTCAGAAATAAAGTAATTTTATTCCTTACTGTATTCCTCTATTAAAACAATAACTTGTTCTCTGGACCAAGATATCTTTTATGTTCTTTCAAACTATTGACAAGAAAATGATAAAACACACACAATTTTAATCAAACGTAACCTTTCTTTTTCGGCTTTTCTTAAAAGATTTTGACAAGTGCTATTTTAAATTAGGTACCGCGCATAGTTTTGCGCACTTTTATTAATTTAATTAATTAAAATAAAAAAATTAAATAAATATTTATTTTTTTGATAAAATATAAAAATGTTTCTATATTTTTGTAAAATGTTATAATATTTTTCTAATAAAATTTGTAAAGTGTGTATTACACGTTAAAATTTATAGTTGTAAACAAATTTCTGCTTCAATTGATCGTCAAATTTGCTTCAGTGTAAAACGATACTTAGAAGTAAACCATTTTATAGATTTTATTACAATCTAAATTAAATGAAAAACGAAAAATTATTTAAAGTGTTAAAAAGTGACGTGCGGAGTGTCGTTGAATTTGGAATGGTGTTCTGAACCGGTATAGCCGAAAATATACCCTTTTCATTTAAAAATCTAAAGTTGTGGTCATTTCCGGTTAAACCGAAAGTAACAAAATGGCATCCGTCATGTCATAAAATGTAAAATAATATCACATAATAAAAACTCACCAAATGCTATTTCTGTAATATAAACAATAAAAAAGTTGTAGTGGTGAGCGATTCTCCTGAAATACCTACCTATTAACTACTATAGTGTACTATTATTTATAGAGCATATTTTCTATAAAAATTACTATGTTATGCTTCATTATTAGTATTTTTTAACACGCTTATATTAGCTTCACCTGTATGTTTGTTTGTAACCGACTTCTTTGAACCCGATTTTGACCCACTTTAAACGGTCACAATTAATTTAAATTTTGTAGGCTTATCAAGAACCGCTGACAAAATAATAATTTGATACAAACCCGAACAAACCCGAACAATCCCGTTTTTGACCCACTTTAAACGGGCAGATTTAATTTAAATTTTGTAGACTTATCAAGAACCGCTGACAATACAATAATTTGATAAGTTTATCTAATTATCGTGATCAGGATCGCCGGAATTAAATCATTTCCTTACAGATCCTCTGAATGAGAGTGAGAGAGATAGAGCTAACCGTATGCGCATGCCGCGCATGCGTACTATCTGCCTACTTTCCGGCTCGAGCACTCGGCTTCATAAGTGTTGGTATATTCTTTCGTTATCAGTTGGTGCGTTGGCCGAGCGGGTTTGTTCGGGTTTGTGGATCCAATGCTTTGAATCTAGCCATTTAAAAAAAAATGGATCCACTGCTTTAAATCTAGCCATTTTAAAAAGTCATTGTTAAATTAGTGACAGTATTCCATCTTTACTCTGGACCTCTCTATGACTATCTCTACTCAAAAAAAAAATTTTTTTCCTAACAATAACTCAAACTAAAAAATGGAAAATAAATTAATATAGTTTAAAAAAACTAAAAAACACGCTTTATGACACAAGCCTGCATAAAATTTGTGATGACGTGATTATTGTTTGTTGAGCTTAGTTTTTATATAGAAATAACTAATTAAAATACAATTGCCTCTATCACCCACAGATTTTTTTTCTGCAAAAAAAAGAAAAAATATAAAAAAAACTTACAATAGGCGTTTTAATACATTTTAAAATGAATGTAGTACTTCAAATTCTAAATGATTGATGAATAAAAAATGATTTTCTGTGGTGCTACACACCTTCCGACTGGAGACTTTTTATCGACTTCAAAAAGGAGCTTTATAGCTGTTCTTTTACATAATGACAATGTTTTTGCTTCTGTTTCGGTCGGCCATACAGTTAAGTTAAAGGAAAACTATGAAAATTTAGAGGAATTACTTTTAAGAATACAATATGAAAATCACAACTGGGAAGTGTGTGAAGATCTAAACATTTTAAGTCTTCTCTTAGGTCAGCAGTCTGGATTTACTTAATTTCCATATTTCCTGTGCTAGTGCTAGCGAGAACAGCATTGGATAAAAAGAGACTGGTCACAAAGAGAGACTTTAACACCTGGAAACAAAAATGTAATTCGCGAAAGTCTTATTGACCCTCAAAAAGTTTTACTTCTATCACTTCACATAAAACTTGGATGTATGAAACAATTTGTTAAGGCATTAAACAAAGAAGGATATTGTTACATATCGCGCTACACCGCGATATGTTATACGGCGCTTCGGTGAAAATAATGTATGTATGTTGGCGTCGTCGTCGTCACTTTCGACATTTTCACATTTGCGATTTTTTTTCTCGGAAACGGTTAGAGTGGGACGATTGAAACTTTTTGGGTTTACAGAGGAATAGTGAGGGTACGTTGTGTAAAAATTTGGAATATACAGGGTGTGCCGGAAAAATGTTATTAAACGTCAAAGTCGAAAAAAGTCGGGTTTCACGCGGCCCACACCGTGGTCCCAGGAATGAACTTGATCGATTGAAACTTTTTGGACGTGTAGAGGACCGCGAGTTACAGAAGCCTATTGTTTGTGAGCACGATCGAGAGATTGAAAGTAATTTTTTTGATTTTTTCAAAGTCAAAATTTGATCGAAAATGGTACCTCTTGGATCGCTAATAAGTCGAATTGGGTGCATCCAATCGACATGCGGTTTGGATAATCGGTTAGGCCATCTCAAAATCTACCTTTTTCCAATATATCGTTCTATACCTAACTGGAATGGAAATTGCCGAAAATTGTAAGAAAGTGGAAATCATAAAGTTAGGCCTGATTTTTTCACGGTTTTTATTTTTTTTCGTACTGAAAACGAATTTTGATCGAAACGTTGTAAACTTTAGCGGATAGAGCTCGTCAAATTGTATTTAAGAGATATTTTTTCGTTTCTTTATCTTTAATACGGAAAAAACGGCAGCTTTTTTTTCACTATATCGACTGTAGCTTATTCAATTTTTAACAAAACCGTTTTATTTTTTTCTCAAAAAATGCGCTGATTACTTCGCAACACCTCTACATATTCAAAATCATTAAAATATATTCGCAAAATTGAGAAAAGTCGCTTTTTTGGGTGCGGAAACAGGCAATCTTTACAAATTCTAACACCATTCACTTTTGACTAAGAGTGCCTTGATATTGATGTATCTAAATTTATTATTAATTTTAAAAATCCGGCTGTCAAAAATGGCGAAAATGGGTGTTTTCAGTGTGACTTGCTAGAATAATAAGAACATTTCCAGATTTTAAATCGGGTGGAATATCTACCTTGAACCTTCTTCTAATTTTACTGACCAAAATATTTGCCCAAAATGTTTCAGAAATGGTTGTAATCTCGATTTTAAAGATGGCGTTTCGACATTGATAATCCGTCGCCACGTGGTAGAAGGTTATTCGACATTTCGATATTCGCGAATTTTTTTTTCGGAAACGGTTAGAGCAAAACGATTCAAACTTTCTGGACATAGAGAGGAATAGTCGGGGCACGTTCTGGGAACAATTTCAAATATACAGGGTGTACCAGAAAAAAGTTATTAAAGTCAAAGTTAAAAAATATGTTTTTTTTCGTTGTAGGGCGATACAGGTGGCAAAAATCATTTTAATCGATTTAAACTTTTTCGACATGTAGACGACGTTGGGCTACAAAACACTGTTGTTTGCGAACGCGATCGAAAGTTGGGAAGTAATTTTTTTGATTTTTTTTAAATCAATGTAGGGTCATATTGGATCGTTAATAAATCGAATTGGGTGCGTCCGATATAATTTTGGTTTGGATATTCGTTTAGGTCATCTCAAATACTACTTTTTTTAAATATATTGTTCTATACCTAAACAGCATAGAAATGGTAGCAAATTATAAAAAATAAGAATTACTATTTAAGTATATATAATTTGACAGCTGTCGTATAGAACTTTGTTATTTTGGCACTGAAATTTTTTTTAATTTAGTTTTATTACAGCTTTAACCCTCGCTACGAAAAAAGTTAAAATAAATTGACATTTACCTGTCAAAATCTGACAGGTATCGTATAAAACTTTGTTATCTAGGTACTGAATTTTTTTTAAATTTGGGATTCTTACAGCTATAAATCTCGCTACGAAAAATCTAAAAAAAAATTGACACTTACCTCTCAAAATCTGACAGCTGTCGTATAGAACTTTGTTATTTAACTACTGAATTTTTTTTAAATTTTGAATTCTTACAGCTTTAATCCTAGATACAAGACAAGCTTAAAAACAATTGACATTTACCTGTCAAAATGAGAGCTGTCGTATAGAACTTTGTTATTTAGGAACTGAAATATTTTTCAATTTAGGATTCTTATAGCTGTAACTCTTGCTACGAAAAATCTAAAAAAAAAATTTTAACTTACCTGTCAAAATTTGAAAGCTGTCGTATAGAACTTTGTTATTTAGGAACTGAAAAATTTTTCACTTTAGGATTTTTACAGCGATAACCCTCGCTACGAAAAGGATAAAAAAAAACTGACTCCTACCTGTCAAAATTTGACAGCTATCGTATAAAACATTCTTATTTAGGTACCTGAAAATTTTTTAATTTTGAATTCTTACAGCTATAACCCTCGCTACGAAAAAGCTAAAAAAAATGACACTTACCTGTCAAAGTGACAGCTCTCGTATAATTAAACGAACGAACTAGAACAGTGCCGTGCCCGTAGGGCTCGGCACAATAATATTTCTACAAATTTATTAGCTAATAATTGATAGCTTCCATGTAAGAATAATTTTTTGCTTATGTTTTAATCGATTGAATACTTACATATTTTTATAGAGCAAATATGGAAAGTATATCCCACATTGCAAAAAGGTGTGCGAGTTTAAAGAGCACCTATACGACGCCGTCTCAGAAAACTACCTATCTATACGAGAAAACGGAAATTTTGCACCATTGTGTAGTTTTGGTTAGTTGTTATAATGACAATTTGGCGATATGTTTTCCCTTCACGTTCCGCAGGAAGGTGAGGCAAAAAAAGCAATAGTAAATAGAAAAAAAGAAAAGAAAAGTATTTTTTTATTGTAAATTTTTGTAAATCCTTTTAGTACTAATCTTAGATGCACTCTCGGCTGACGATTAGCGATATGTACCCAGTCTAGTTTTAAATATTTGTATAAAACTTTTCCGGCTCTGTCAGAGGCAAAATTAACGGAGGGAATCTTTGTAGGGCCGCAGATTAGCAGCTTGATGAAAGATACAGAATTTGAAAAGGTAATGGAAGATAAGGAAAAACATGCATGGAATGCTTTTAAAGAAGTTGAACATAAATTACTACTATGTTGAGATCGTTGAAAATATGCTGGAAAATTTCAGGAATTTCAGAATATGAACATAAAAATTCACTTTTTACATTTCCATTTGGACTAATTCCCGGAAAATCTTGGGGACGTGGGTGAAGAGCAAGGTGAAAGGTTTCATCAATATATTAAAGAGATGAAAAAAATATACCAGGGGCGCTGGGACACAAAAATGATGGCGGATTTCTGTTGGAACAGAAAAACAACCAAAAAAGAAAACATTTTTTGAAGAAGCGTAACGAATAAATAACCATTTATAATAGTTTATATGTGTATATTTTGTATATTTTTGTATTTTTTTCCTTAATATATTAAAAAACCAGCTTATAAATGAAATAAATCGTGTTTTTTCTATATTTTTGGATTTTACCGGTTTGAAAAATAACCTTACGTGATATAAAAAAACTGAAAGCAGATTTGAAATCAGCGCTACCCAATTACTAGAAAACAGTTAAAATTTTTAAATCAACTTTCAAAGTGTTAAAAAATGCAGGCCTGTGAAAAATTGTATATTGTGAAAAAAGCGTGGGTCGCTTTGTGTTATATTTTTCGTATATCGAGCACCCCTCGCTTTTTTCACAATAATACTAATGTTTATCGTTCATTATTATTTTCGGCCTATATTAAGAATTTCAAGAATTATTTTTTGTTTTTTAGTGTGATTAATTATTAAAGCGTGTTTTTTAGTTTTTTTAAACTATATATGTAATTTTATTTGCTATAATAGCAGTTTTCCGACATCTTCGCCATTGTCTGCGTTCACCATTTTGTCAAGAATTTTTCCCAAATTTATTAATTCTACAACTCGTTGCAGAATTAAAAATTTTAAAAAATTAAACTTTTCTCGGAAGTAGGTTTTCTTTTCCGAAAATACATCGTTACATTTAGAATTATACAGGGTGGTCCAACGAAAACCTAACACCTCGATTTTCCTGCTTTAAAATCAAAATGTGGAAAATTGCTCGGACCCGTCGATTTTTATTTCGAGGAGGACATCTTTTGCGTATATTGGCAATCTTGTTACTTCAAGCTCCTAGGAGGGAGGGGGGTAAGATCTAAATCATAAATGGATACCCCTATTTTATATATTTTTTTTGGATTCTCCATAAAATTCTGAACATTTTTTAATAAAAGTATTATTAGTCTATACTTAACAGTTTCCGAGATATTGATTCTTAAAAAATGACATTTTTGAACTTTGACAGCGTCTAGCTTTCTAACTGTACGTCTTAGAGCAAAACGGCTTACATGTCTCTATCTTCGATTTTTATAATTTTTCCAATAGTGTCAAATTTTGGTTAAACCGGATGTAAGAAATATAGTACTTTCGGTTCAACCGGAAGTTGACACTATTAAAAAGATAATAAAAATCGAAGATAGGGACATGTAAGCCGTTTTACTCTAAGACGTACAGTTAGAAAGCTAGACGCTGTCAAAGTTAAAAAATGTCATTTTCAAGAGTCAATATCTCGGAAACTGTTTAGAATAATGCTTTTATTAAAAAATGTTCAGAATTTTATGCAGAATCTAAAAAAATTATATAAAATAGGGGTATCCATTTAGGATTTAGATCTTATCCCCCCTCCTTCCTAGGGGCTTGAAGTAACAAGATTGACAATATACGCAAAAGATGTACCCCTCGAAATAAAAATCGACGGGTCCGAGCGATTTTCCAGATTTTCATTTTAAAGCAGGAAAATCGAGGTGTTAAGTTGTCGTTGGACCACCCTGTAGATAGATAATAAGCACTGAGACGGTTTTAAGTTTCCTTACCAGAACCAAAAGTATGCGTGTTACACCTCGAAATTGTGCATGTCGTGCACGAAACCAGTGTGATATTCAGGCCAAGAGACGGTGAGCATTGAGTGTTCGAACTCGTGACAGGAGTTGCTACACAGTCCCTATATATTCCTGTTTCATTGCGCCTGCTTACGCCGTTGCTGGTCGCATCTGAAACATACAAAAATACGAAGTAGAGTCGTTTGGGGTAACTAAGCACAGTGGGTAAGTAAGCACAATGCTCGATAACGTATCTAGGAATAAATGTTTGTGTTTACGGGTCACAAGTAGTGGCGTCAGTAGGTACTTACGATTGGGGGAGGGGGAACTGTCATTCAAATTCGAACTCATAGTGGCCAGAATATTTTTGGACAACGTCCAAACTTTGCTAAATTTGGCCAAGATTATACAGTAAATCCTATAGTCGTTCACCAAAAGGTCCTCACTCCGTTAAAAGTTAAATGTAGACAATATTTCAGCAAAATTCAAACAGGGTATCTGGATTGGGTTACCACTAATATAACTGAACCCTTAACCAAGGAGAACTAACAACAACGTAACTTCCATAACATAAATGACATACGATCTAAAAAAAAATTTCTATCAAACTTTCTCGGGAGCCCAAATTCCAGGAGGCGTTAACTTTAGAAACAAATTCCGTCATCTGACATGCGTTTTTTCGATACGGGGGTCATACTTTTATAATCTATTTATACGCGGGGCTACTAATAAGAACCTAATTTGTGAATAATTTTTTTTACAAAATAATATTTTAATTTCTTAAAACAATGTATAAAATGTATAATATTCATAGTTTCAATTAATAATTCCATGTAAACCTTTTTAGTTATTTTGTCATTTTTTTAACTAAATAGTTAAAATACAAACATTCGCCTTCAATGCAAAAAAAAGTCTATTTGAAAAAAACATTTCATATAGGTATACATTAAAATAAAAGTTAATAATATAGATGGCCATTTTTTGCAGTATTTGACTTAATCAGATCTTAGTTAGTTGGCATTTCTTTTTAGTTGAATGGAACGGCTTCTGAAAATATTCCTCTAGTTATCACATCTCAAGGCAATGTCAGATCACGTGCCAGTCAAGTCACCTCGGTATATATCTCCAATAATATTTTAATCTGGCCGACCCGTGATTAGACCGTGACTTGACTTATAATATGAAGTGGCATTTAAATTAAAATTTGGCTCGGAAAGTAGGGTTGTTTACCCTAGCGTAAAAAAAGTAGAGTATAGGTAAACTAATTTTAAAATACCATGATTCTTTGAAGAACCCACCTATTTCAAGAGCGGATATTTTTTCATAATTTTAAGAAGTTTAAATGTTAGGTAGTTTAACAATAATATTATAAAAAATGCGGAAATTTTAATTTTTTTAAAGTTAAACATAGCCAAATCCGTTATGTGTAATAGCCAACGCAGTGGCGTAGTTATTAGTGTTCAAAGTGACCGAATAACATAGGCCCAGGCACTGTAGGGGCCCGGACGGCCAATGGTATTTAAACCTTAGAAAATTTAAATGTCTGAACTAGTTTAATTGATGAAGAATAAAAATAAAATCACTTTTCGTGAAATTCGCCAATCCTATGAAACTATTTGATTTTATGAGAGTGAAACGTCCCCGATTTTGTTGAAATTATTGATGATCCTTAAAATTTGGAACAGTTTGTTCGGCAAAGTCTAATACTTTTGCCGTTTTTCGACCACAACTGACTATCATCATCAAAAAATATATAGTTTGTAAATGGCACAATATTCTGGCAATAAAATCAAAATAAAATTTTGTGACTGAACTCGCCGGTCTATTTTTGTTGGGTACCAGACGATTTGATGTATAGACGTATACGTGAATTCTGCATATTTATACAAACAATAATTTTTTTATAGTACTTTAATGTAAAATCGAATTTAACAAATTGTTCATTTGAAAGTTTTAAATTTCATAGTTTTTCTAAAAATTGGAGTCCCCTAAACTTCATTGTAATTTTTGCTTTTAAATTAAATCATCGAAAATATTTATAACACCAGAACAATAAGCAATGGGGGAAAGCGGGGTAAAATTGCGCAGCGGGGTAATATTGCGCAGCGGGGCAATATTGTGTACACATAAAAGCGAGTTTGGTAGAGTGAAGGAGTAAGTTTAGCGATTTGTATAGGCGGGTTGTCGTCCGGCTTCGATCAGTAAAGGGCACTCAACTAGTTATAGTGTATGTTCGGTTTAGTTTAGTATGTCAAAAAAATAAGTACGGCAAGTGACAAAATTTTGAGAGATTCTGGAGTTGGTAACCACAGCTGATGTTTTTCTGCATTAGCTATATCGTAATTTTTTTCAACGCTGCTTTTTATTTTGTTCAATAAACAAATAAATTGTGTTAAGAAAATAGGGTCAATGATGACATGGGGTAAAATCAAGCAATATTAAACTGCATTCATTTTTATGTTAGCAAAACTTTTTGAATAAACCAATGACAGAAATGGTGAATTTAGCAACTACCGATCGTTCAGGCACAAAAATAAACACAAAAATTTAACGAACTTTAGGAGTTGTCCAAATAATGTGCCTCTACTCATGAACGTGCGCCTCTACTCATATTATTGGTTATAAAAAATTTAGTTTAAGATTTTAATAATTAAGGGTTAGCCCGCTATGCCCTAAAAACTCATTTAGAATGTTTCTTCCCCTCCCCCTCCTAGTGTAAAAAATAAAAATACGCCTAAGAGAAAAGCAATTTTTACCAAATTGATAGGTGATAATTGTATTTACCAACAGATAAAAAATGACTAGACTGTATAAATAAGTCTATATATTATGTGTTACTTACTATTTACCTTGTCATTGGGTATTACTTCAAATAATAACAACTATTAATAAATTAAGTCTACGCTTTTAGTTTAAACACTTTGGTGATACAATCTTAGCTAAAATGCAATATTTTACGTAACACAAGACTGAATTGAAAAACTTTCATAAAAATACATTTTAGCTTTTTAATAGTTAATTCTTCAATTTGGATGTTAAATCTGCGACCAAAGTTAAGTCTATGCTAGATTATGTTCTCGAAAAATCTTCATATAATTGTCCATTGTGGGTTTGTAGATTTCGGAATTTAAGTTTCGCCCTAAACCTCGTTTAGGAGGCCCAAAAATGATGATTGTGATGTATCACCAATTCATTTATTTATTTAAAACCTTAAATATCGCACGGGCCCAAATTTATATTTCCGCGCCTATCTGTTATTAGCTATAGGTTGCCGCGGCCCTGTACCAATAGTACGGATCGGGTAGTACGTACCTTCATACGCGGTACAATAATAATTATAAATCTGAATGTGCGAATAAAATTAGTGACGGAAATCGTCGTTTCATTTATTCCCTTCGGACATTACAATTATTAAAGTCGTATAAAAGTTCGTAAGATTAATAAGACTATTACATCTTATATGATAGGGTTGTTAAAAAAAACCGGTATTTTGTTTTTATATAATAACTTTTTTATTTACCGACCGCTTTTATTGATTTTTATTTTGTTTGAGAGAGGATGGATCAAGACAGATCGCTAGTGTCATATTCATGACATATGATGAAAAACACATACCTCAACTTGGTAAGGCCCCTCGTCCACGGGGCAACTGGTTTCTGACTGTTTTAAAACTTTCGTCACTTGCCAGTTTCTTGTGCGTCCCTGCGTGTTGATTCAAATTGTATCTCGTACACGGACGTGCCAGTCACGGATCGGTAGCGTACTTGCAAGTGATTATTCGCCAAGAGACTGGCACTGTCGGTCGCCGAGTGATAGTTTGTTTGGATATTTAACACAAAAATATGAATGAACAACGTTTGAACATAAAATTTGTCCAGGAAGTGGAAAAATTTTTATTCAAAAGGAGTCTATAGGTTTCTTTAGTCATTCTGTATGAAACTTTGCATCATCTAGTTGCAATTCTAAGGCGGCTACAAATAATCTACAGTTTAAATTTCTCTCTAAGTAGGGATGAACCCAGAATCGCCTTCTTCTGCGTCTATATCTTCGATTGTAATAGTACAAAATAGCCATCTCATCCAAATCATCCATAATTTATCACAACACACAAGTACTTCGCCTTTTAATAAACTATCGGATACTTATATTTTTCTAATAACGTTTGCGTTGCTACGTGTACGAGAAATGAGTATCCAACTGGTTTGTTAATACGGTATTAAAACAGTTTCACCAGAAACCAGTTGCTCCGTGGACGACGGGCCTTTAAACCTTGCTGTAACTTTTTGAATAGCACTGTTTATCTTTAAGTCCAAGATTCCAAAATGTTATACATTTCTGAACAAAATAAGAGGTCCTACATTAAAATATGTAAAAAAATAGCTGACGTACGACAAAATAAAGACATGTATGTTTTAATACTTTAATTTCGATTTTTCAACTGTTACTTTTCAAAATCAAGTAGGCGATGACAAAGATCAGTTTTTTTTGAAAAGGAAAGAAAAACACAAAGTCGTCCTCCACAAAATTTAATGGAAAAGAATTCCAAGTTTAAGGGTTTCTACATGTTTCGAACGCAGAAACGTTCATCTTCAGGAGACAGAAAGTTTTTTTAATTTATGCTGATGGTGTTAGCAAAAGAGAAATTGAAATTTAGAACCTTAATGGAGCTTTTATGGATTTAAAACTGGAGTATAGAAGAAACATGAAATAAAAGATTTAATAATGGTAAAACTATAGAGTGTTTAAAACATTTTGAAGGGGTGTAAACCAACCAAATAAATTGGGGAAGAAGAAAACCTATCAAATGCTACCACACACAAAGAAATTTTAGGACACCTACCCTTCATCCACCTAATTGATTTTCTCCCACATTAAGATATTACCCTTTCACTTCTTAGTTTTTAAGTTATATTGTTATCTTAGGTAATTAGTTAGTAGTATTGTATCTACCTAACCTTAATTGAGCTTTTCCTCTACAAATCTTTTTCTCTTCTTACTTAATTTAAATTTACCGCTATTTTTCCTGTCAGTATATCAGTCTTCTGTCAATCAATTATCTTTCATTCACTTTTACGCAAGCACGTGTAGGTGAACAACCTTTGACTTTCGAAGAAGAAAATTTTGAAAATGTTTAATCTTTTAATTACCTTTACTATTGGTTTCAAATTATCCTCTCGCGGGGTTACTGAGGTTTAGTCCTCAGGACCCCAAAAATTATTTTCACTACAACAATTTTGTAAGTACTAACCTATTATTTAAAATAAAAAATTCTCTCTAAAACATAAAAAAAACTTCTGTACTCCTTCACTTTATTTTAATTTCGATTTCTATTTTTACAGATGTGAAAACACAACGATTGTACCTTCACAATAATGTCTTATATATAAGTTTCTTTAAATGTTTTTAAATAAGCTTCGACACCTAGATAGGTTTTCTTCTTCCCCAATTTATTTGGTTGGTTTACACCTCTTCAAAATGTTTTAAACACTCTATGGTTTTACCATTATTAAATCTTTTATTTCATGTTTCTTCTATACTCCAGTTATAAATCCATAAAAGCTCCATTAAGGTTCTAAATTTCAATTTCTCTTTTGCTAACACGATCAGCATAAATTAAAAAAACTTTCTGTCTCCTGAAGATGAACGTTTCTGCGTTCGAAACATGTAGAGACCCTTAAACTTGGAATTCTTTTCCATTAAACTTTGTGGAGGAAGACTTTGTGTTTTTCTTTCCTTTTCATACTTTCAACTCCACTTTAAGTATGGACTATTTCTTCAAGTTATTTTATGTATGTCGTTGCTATTTGCGTTTTTTGACAGTGGTGAAATTTCACTTATTTTGATAGTCAAATTGTTTAAATAGCTTTTTTTAACGCAGTCCACCGAAGATGCAAAGGAAGTGGGCGCCCAAGGACCGCACGAATACAGGTCATCATCAATACTGTCATTTTATGCCTAAGGATTCATCTAACATTATTTTAGGAAGAGAAAAGATTTTTGCAATAAATCCGTTAAAAATGCCCAAAATGAAAGATTACGTATTTCTGCACAACAGCGAAAAAATAAAACACCATTAAACCGTTTATTTAGGCAAAGAGATAAATTTAGTAGTTATGTAATGGTGTCTGCAGGAATTTCGAGAAACCACAAAGTTAATTTAATTTTTATTGACCAAGGGGTCAGGCTAATCTCTCAAAGTTACTGCGACACTATTTTAGCCCAACTGCTTCCACAAGTAGAAGATGTAACTCCAAACTATACTTTTATGCAGGTATGTGAATCTAATTTTTTGTTTTTGATCATGTCAAAAAAAGAACATGTTTTTATGATTGCGCAACATGTCATCCCAGTGCCCATACCCTTAATTATTTAAGGGAAAATGTTGCCTACTTTCTAGAACCGCATGCATGGCCTCCAAATAGCCCAAATTTAAAACCTTGCGACTACTTTCTGTGGGGGTGATTTGGAGGCTAGGGTTCAAAGAAACAGAAGAGTATTTGAAAATATCGAAGAACTTCGACAACGAATTGTTAATGTTGGGAGAAAACTAGTTAAAATCACATCAGAGGAGCCATCGACAGTTGAAGACATGTGGAATTAGTAGTTGAAACTGATGGGGGTCATATAAGTATTTAATTTTGTCTTTATATTCAAAGTGTGTTTCTTGTTTAAAATCGTTTTCCCTTTTGTTTAAAAAAAAGTATTTTAATAATTATGCGTCAAATGTGCAATGTTAAAAATTCTATTATATTAAAATTAATTGAAATAAGTTAAAAGTACATGTTTTTTCTTTCCTATTCATACTTTTAACTCCACTTCAAGCCTGGACTATTTCTTCAAATTAAAAATAATTGTTTTTTAGTTATCGTTTAAGCAAGTGAGAAGACTAATAATGTCATGTTGATTTTGAAAAGTAACAATAGAAAAATAGAAATCAAATTGTTAAAACATACATGTCATTATGTCACACGTCAGCTATTTTTTAACATATTTGCAAGTACGACCTCCTATTCTGTTCAGAAATGTTTATGATTTCAGAATCTTGCACTTAAAGATATTAAGTGCTATTCAAAAAAGGTGATAGTCCGCTATTATGTTTTTTCAACAAATGTCATAGATATGACATTAGCAGTCTGTCTTGATACATCCTCGCTCAAACAAGAACAAAATCAATTAAATCGGTCAATAAATAAAAAAGTTTTTATATAAAAACAAAATTCCTTTTTTTTGGACAACCCTATATAATATGTATAGCTTATTAATATTTTACAAGCAAATGCAATTGCCCAACATATAAAAGTTTATTTATTTTATCCTCCACCCTACTAACCAGATTTCTTTCCGTCTCATTTTAATTTTCTGTTATTCCCAAAACTTAAAAAGTGTTTAGTTGAAAATAAATTTTGGATAAATATAGTTATTTAAAAAATTGAAAATGCGTCTGGATTAGTAAAAAAGTAATGCTCAATAAAGCATCATATAATAATTTAGAAAAATATAAAAAGTTATTCAAATATACAACTTCCATACTTGCCATCAGCTGAAAATTCATATCAGCTCAGGTATTGAACAATTTTTGCCAGCTAGTAAAAGGACCATGTATAATACATGTGCGTACTTACTGTTATAATTTAGAAATGAGGAATGACAGCTAAACCGCCAGTTGGACACATTTCCAGTGACGCCGGTGGTGCAGTTCAGGAGGGGTACGTTGTTCCGGGCGGGATTAGCGCAGGCCACAGCTCCGTACACCAGTGGACTGCAGTAGTAACATAACAAATTGGTTGTGTTGTTTAAGCCTTGGGTAGATCCTAGAGTTGTAATAAAATCACACGAAATTATTTAACATAATATAGAATAGAAAGAAGAATAGTGACATTAGTAAAATATTATTCGTTTTGACCTACACCTACAGATAAAAGAAGCCTTGAACAATACGTTTTCTATCAAGAAAATGCGACTTTATTTTTAAAGCAATTCAAATGACCAGTAGCGGCTCTTCCATAAAGTCATTTAGTCAATGACCTCTATCTCTATCCATCATTCTCTTTTTATTATACTTAATAAGTTTAAATTAAGTTTAAAATTATTAAACCTATCCGCCAAGCTTTGTTTGTTTAGGTATTATCCTGCTATTACCTTTAAACTATCCCTCGTATTTTACAAGAATTTTATGATCACAGCGATAGCTACATTAAATTACATATAATGGTACTTATCGTACGTCCTCGCAGTATATTCGGTCCAAGCGAGCCTTGACCACTGCTCTCTGTTTCCTTTACCAGACAAAGTTTGATGCGCGAGCATGCAAGAAAGAAATAAATGCACGCTAGAAGTAAGGACAAAAATAAGGAACTATAGATACTATATAATTTTTGGATAGGTTTTTTTTAGGTAACAAAAATGGTAATAGGCCAGAAAATATTTTTATAGGCGTGGAACCGAAAAAATAATATTATAGTTTTTTTAAAGTATCTATAGGTACTGGTACATTAATATTTAAGTACTGGTTCAAATGTTTATTTTATTTAGGACTTAATTTTGATACAAGAATTATTAAATACTAAATAGTACATTTAGTGCTGAAAAAGGTACCTACCTGAAGATATGAAGAAAATAAAAAGTACCTACTTAATTTCGAAACAAAGTCATGATACACAATAATAGTACACATGCTTAACGTTTATGCTTTAAGTACAAGAATGGATAACTACATACTAAGACTAGAAGTCTTAAGCTTGTTAAATTTAACATGTATATTATTATTTGTTCTATTTAATACTGAAACAGGTACTTCTTCGTGGTCTTGTAGATACTGAGTAGATACTGGTGGGTACGTATTTCTATTTAGAAAATACTTAAACTTTATAGATTTTACAGACACAACAGCTATGCTAAATTTTTATAGAAATATTAAAACAGGTGACAAGATAAGTAAACATGCAATACATGTTTCCTCCTTATAATTTAATTAAATTAATAAATTTTAAACAAGTTTTTTAAAAAATTTTATTATGGAAATTAACTCAAGGCGAACAAACATATTGTCTTGGATGCAATCACTGTTTCAATATGACAGACAATCTGTTAAAGTGTAACAAATGCATTTTACTAAAGAAATTTCTCTCAAAAAAAAGTTGATAATAATAATAATGATAATAATTCGACACACATAATATGGTATTCCTAAATGGACATAACAATACTTTTTGCGCCTTCTTTAAGCCTTTGTCTGAAAGTTTAATAAAGTCAAAGGGCATAGTTTTATAACAGTTTATTTTTATATTTTATACAATGCATATATTGATGTAGAATTTTGCAGTTTTATTTTTAAGATAATACTCATCTGAAAACCTGGAGTAAAATTGAAAAAACTTGCACACGAAATTTACAAAAAAAATAAAGAAATAATTAGAAACGCAAAGTAAAATAGTTTTGAAATTAAGCAAAAGTATATAACGAATTTTTTTTTTATTTTAGCATCTATATTAAAAAATAATACTGTTTAAAATTTAGATCATTTATTGCTAAATTAAAAGCTAAATTATGTAGCCTCCAATCTACTTTACTTGATTAGTATATTATAAGTAGGTATGGGAAAGAAAGAAAAAACTAAAAGTCTTCCTCCACAAAATTTAATAGAATAAAAAATTATTCAAGGGTCTCTACATGTTTCGAACGTACAAAAGTTCATCATCAAGAGAATAAATAAAAATATATTTGGTGCTGATGGTTTTAGCAGAAGAGAGAGTGGTGTAGAACCTTAATGAAGCTTGTATGGAATTAAACTTGAAGTGTAGAAAGTACATAATATGAAAGAAATTGATGAAAATATAACCATACTTAAACTAACCAAAAAAATTGGGATGAAGAAAAACCTTTCTAAAAAGGTGTCGAAGATTATTTAAAATTGTTTAAAAAATTAGTTTAGACCCTCTTTACTGACTTCTCACATACTTAGTATGGTTTAATTTTCATCAATTTCTTTCATGATATGTCTTTTCTACACTTTAAGTTTAATTCCATACAAGCTCCATTAAGTTTCTACACCACTTTCTCTTCTACTAAAACCAGCAGCACCAAATATATTTTCTGTCTCCTGATGATGAACGTTCGAAACATGTAGAAACCCTTGAATAATTTTTTATTCTAATAAATTTTGTGGCGGAAGACTTTTAGTTTTTTCTTTCTTTTCCATACTTTAAACTCCACTTTAAGCATGGACTACTTATTCAAGTTTATTATAAGTTATTAATGAAATTCAATAATAATTATATAACAACATTTAGGTGCCCCTTATTAGAATTATTATTATCCCCGTTAGGGATGATATAAACTGTAAAACGGTTTTTCTATAAAATGAACAAAGTAACGAAATATTGATCAAAACACGAGATTACGAATGTATTACTAGTCCTCTTAACTTCAAATAATATAACTTTACATATACTTTAGAATATATTACAGGTATTAATGGTCGGTGCTTGAGTTGACATTGATAAAAATAAAATACTTACAATAAAAAAAAATAAGCTGATCCTCATATTATTATTATCTACTCAAATACTACAAACAATCGTACTCTACTTTGAGTATGGACTACTTCTTCAAAATCGTAAATTTATTAGATTTATTCTTTTAAAAAATACTTACCCAGCGCACTACAGCCAAACAATATTAAAATGCCAAATAAGTAATTCATTGTTAAAAGGAGGAGGTATCAAAAAAGATGTTGTGTGGTATTATTAACTCGGTGTATGAGATGAGATGACTGTAATGAGGTTGTCTAAAAAGCTTATTATGTTTTTCTATATTTTAAAATGGATGGAGTCAATAAAACACGTCAGATATTTGGCTTTTACATGTCACTGCATGTATGTACCCAGCGTTTTAGATAAAGTTTAATCATCTTCTTTTTATAATCATATTTCAATGAAATATAATTTAATTAATTTTTTTCGTCAGAAAAGTGACTTAAATCATAAATTTAAATGCTCACAAAAAATTTAAGTACAATAACAAGACCTTTTAGGATTTAATTTTTTTTAACGTTAACAAACTGAAACAGCAGCAAAACTGAATACTTTAGGTACTTGAAATTAGTACTTAAGTAAACATTCTTATTCTTCTTGTATCGCTGTATATCTCCCTCTCGTATCTTTGATTTTTGCCTGGGTCTCAGTGAAGGTCTGTTGCGTATCATTGATTCTTGCATAGGTTTCTGTATAGCTACTGTTATGTAGGCATTCATTAGCGATTCCCTGAATGCGATTGTGAGTAGAAGGGAAACAATTCCTACTATTAGAGCAGCGATACTTCGCGGACATATCAGTCAGTTGTAGCTCTCTATACAGGGTGAGTCGGGAGGAACGGTCCAAATTCCAACATGCGAAAACAATGTAAAAAACCCATTTGTTCTTATCCGATATTCATTTGTTTTCAAGTTATAGCGCAATATCAAATTATTTTCTACGCTAAACTTTTATCAAAATTTTCATGTAATTGGAGTAGGTATGCCATGCTCAAGATTCTAAACTATTTGACATCTATGTTGTCTTGACAATATGTCTGTGTATTTGTGGCACTATTTAAACGTTTATTTTCAAGTTTGAGTGATTAAAGTGTTACAAAATGCCAAATACTTATTTAAATTTAGAATATGCAAATATGGTGTTTATTTATGGTTTCTGTAATGGAAGTGCTACAGCTGCTGTTAAAGAATATCGTCAACGGTATCCACATCACAGACATCCGACTAGAAACGTGATTATCAGAGTTTTTAACAATTTGTGCAAGAATGGTAAGCTTCCCAGTGCCAACATTACATCTGAACGAGCTACTCGACAAGGTTTAGGAGAAGTAGAAAATATTCTGGATTTAGTAGAAGAAAATGCAACGACCAGCTCACGAAGAATTGGTACTCAATAATTGAGCATTCCACAAAAAAGAGTATTAAACACACTCCCCGAGCAAGGCTTATATCCATATCATGTACAGAGAGTACAGCACCTAAAACCGGAAGATTATACTAAACGTATTGAATTTTGTCGGTGGATAAATAATCATCGTGTTGTATCGCGTATACTTTTTACAGATGAAGCAACATTCACAAGTGATGGTATTAATAATACTCGTAACTCTCATGTATGGTCAATCGAAAATCCCCACGCAACAGTTGAAAGTGATTTTCAACATACGTTTTCGGTTAATGTGTGGTGTGGTATGCTCGATAGCTATTTAATTGGCCCTTTCATTTTGGAGAATCGCCTCACAGGAGACAACTACCTAAATTTTTTACAACATGAGTTACATGTTCCTGTAAATATCAGAAGGCAAATGTATTACAAGCACGGTTGAGCTCCTGCACATTTTGCTCGTCAGAACAAGCAACATTTAGGCGAAACATTTTCAGGGCGTTGGATTGGTCGCGGTTGTCCTATTAATTGGCCTCCAAGATCTCCAGACCTCATAGCACTAGATTATTGTTTATGGGGCTGGTTTAAAAATGAAGTGTACAAAGTAAAAGTTAACACTCGGGACAAACAAATTCGACGTATTAACAATTTTAAAGAAGAAAGACATGAAGCAATTAGAAGAGCAACTTCTAGACTAGACTTTGTAGACGAAGTAGAAAACGTTTAGAAGTCAATGGAGGTATTTTTAAACATTTATTAGAAGACCGCTATGATTAGGAAACCGTTAATATATGAACTATTTTGTATTACGCTATAACTTGAAAACAAATGATTATCGAATAAGAACATATGGGTTTTTTAAAATTGTTTTTGCGTGTATATTACGCTCCTAAAATTTGGTCCGTTCCTCCCAACTCACCCTGTATACCATGTAAATGTTATGCAAACGTCTGTGATATAAAAAATGTTAGAATAAAGTAATTATCTCGACATAACTGTTCGCGTATCCTTTATCTGAAATCCTCATAACCATCTCGTCCTCGTTGAGAATACACTCAGAAAATTTATGCGCTTTAAAATGCACAACAAATCACGTTAAAATAATTAAGTTGGTCTGCTTAATTTAATTAATTAAAATTATTTACTTCATAAACGTTCGCTAAGGATATGATATTGATTTGCTTACATAATAAAAAAGTAATTATTTAAAATTAAGGAAATTTCCTTTTCTTGGATATCTAATATAACTTCTTTTTAAATTAAATATTATCACATATAATTTAAAAGAACCACATTTAAAATAAAGCAGCATTGCTAAATTGTTTTACTTGTCTACTTACATTAATAGGGCGGCGAAACAATCAAATATACACATTTTTATTTAATTTGCTTTTCTGAAATGTTTAATAATATTTCCTCTTTAATCAATTATTAGTCGCCCGAGTATACAAACTTTTATATCATACCAGTTCGTTTTAAATAATAAATATTTTTTTAAAATTTAATTTGTTTTACCAATTCTTTATTTTTACCTGCGACATTACTGTTTTTTGAGTCTTAAGGCCCGCGCGGGCCATAATGTTTACTTTATGCCCGCACGGACTTGTAATCCATTATGTAGATTAAATCTAAGGTATAAAAACACAATAATGTACTGATATGACATAAAAAAAATTAAAGTTAGTTGACATAGCCAGGAAATGACTGATTCTTAAAAAAATATGCCAAAAAAATAACCTGATACAAATTTTTATCAACAAAGTTGTTTACATATTTTCCTTTTTAAATTTTACATACTATCTACATTATTTCATACATATTGGGCAATGGGCAACTGTAATATACCTACATAATATACTTCTTAATAATTTTATAGATTTATTTATTTCCTATTCTCTTTTTATTTTAGAGCCTATCTGATCTATTAAAGAAATCTAATAAAGGCAAATCGATTTTGGAGTATTATAATAACCATAGTTCTTTGGACAAACTTCGTCGGGATGCCCTTGTATCTATAATATTGGAAGACGTTTAATATAATGCTGCTTCTTTATCGCCCAAAGATTATCCACTCATCCTTAAAGACATACAAAAGACTTTCCCTTCAGAAAAAAAATTTTTGGTAAAAATGTTTTAAAAACTTGTTTAATCCGAATTTTTATAAATATTTTTTTAGGATTATTACTTTTTTTCTCGACAAAAAAGAAAAAATCCGGGAGGCCGATTATATAATAAATATATTAATGCCACCACAAAAATAAGAAAAATAGAATATATAGAATAATAGTTTTTACGTTATTTCTGTATACTACCCATGCAAAATTATAAAAATTAAATTATATTTTTGTTATACATTTAATGTTGGTTTAATTTAAAATGTAGTACCTACTAATATATTAATAAACATTTCTTTTTAATTCATAAAGAAAACAATTTTATTTAAATTTACAAAGAACTTATAATATTGTTGTAAGTTTTGAAATAAATGGAACCTAATTTAAAAACAAAAGGAAATCCCAGGAAGTAAAATAATTTTCTCTTTAAATCAAAGAGATAGCATTTTTATTTTAAATCAAATTTAATTTTAAAATGTTATTATCGGCATTTAAATCTATACAGAACTATTATAAAAATAATAGTGTTTCATGTTCTTTGAAATAGTAGTAGTAGTAGTAGTAGTAGTAGTAGTAACAAGATTTATTTAGCAATGTGCTACAATTTAACAAGTTATATAAAATATTTGAACTAATTTAACAATATCATCTTTAAAAAAATTTTATCAGTCACTATTTTGTTTTTTAAATAAATAATTTTTCAATGATTTTTTAAAATTTTTCAATGAGGTCTGTGATTTAATTAAAATATTCAAGTTATTATATTCACTTAATCCTTTATAGAAAACCGATTTATATGTCAAATGTTTTGATACCCTACCTAGACAAAAATCTTTATTATACCTGGTTGAATAGTTATGATTTTCAAAATTTTGAGTTATAAAATCTTTCAAATGAGAAGGCAGTAAGTTATGTTGTATTTTAAAAATAAAAGTACAAATCAAAAGAAATACTAAATTTTTAACATTTAACCACTGAAGTTTCTTTAACATTAAATTTATTTTCGTATATTTATCCACATTTAAAATTATACGCATAGCTTTATTTTGCAAAACTTGGAGTCTATTAAAGACCCCATCATTTGCGGTGTATAAAATAGTTGAACAATATAAAAAATGTGGTAAAATTATAGTGTTATAAATTGTTTTTCGTGAAAATAAACTCAAATTTTGACTAATTCTTTTTAAATAATTAATTTTTTTTCCAATTTTAGATACCAGATTTTCAAAATGTAATTCAAATTTTAACTTAGAATCTAAAATTACTCCCAAATATTTAAAAGAGTCTATAATTTCTAATTTTTCATCATCAACAAAAATATTTATGTCTGTATTAATCACGCTATTTCCAATAACCATAAATTTTGTTTTAGAAACATTTAATTTTAATTTATTTACCTTTAACCAGTTTGATAAAATTTTTAATTCAAAATTTAAAATGTCTATACAATCAAGAATATTTTTACCCTTTATATATAATAAGGTATCGTCAGCAAACATTTGAATAAAACTTTGTTTTAAAACATTTGGCATATCATTTATATAAAGAATAAATAATAATGGACCCAAAATGCTACCTTGTGGTACCCCAATATTATTATATTCCTTTTTAGAAAAAATATTATCAATTTTTGTTTTTTGCTGCCTATTACTTAAATAATTTTGAAACCATTTATAAACAACTCCCCTTAATCCATACTGATATAATTTTTTTAATAATTTATCCCTATCAATTGTTTCGAATGCACGTTTAAAATCCAAAAATACTTCCAATACAACTTCATTTTTTCAACGCTTCTCTTCCTATTTTCAATTACAGACTGGATTGCCTTTTCTGTTGAATATCCTTTTCTAAAACCTCCTTGCATATTTACTAAAATTTTGTTTTCTTCAATAAATTCGAGTATCTGTTCATAACCTTTCATTTCCAATAATTTTTCAATATCCCATAATATATTTATTGGCCTCATTTCACAGCTTTTTTTTGTATTTTTAATTTTTGGAACTGGTGTTATAATAGAACATTTTAGATCTTCAGGTATTTCTCCATATTTTAGGCAGGTATTGATTAATCTTAATATAATTTCACCTGTGCTTGTAAAAGTTTCTTTCATTACTTTTTTTGATAAAATTTCACTATAATTATTGTTTGATTTGAGTTTGTTAATTTTAAATTTTAATTCTTTTAATGAAACTTCTCGGAACTCTTCAATGATATTGGAACATGTAGCAATTTTAGGACATAATATTTCATTTCCAACCTCGATATCATCAACTATTTCTTTAATACTATTAACGTAATAATTATTCATATTTTCAGCAATACAATACGGATTTGTTTCTTTTCTGCCGTTAAATATAATTTCCTTTATTTCACTTTTTGTAGTTGGCTTGACAAAATTCTTTAAAGTTTTCCACATTCTTTTTGGATCATATTTATTTCTATCTATTTGTTCATCATAATATTTTTCTTTTTCTTTTCGTAAGACACTGACACAACAGTTTCTTAATTTTTTGTACTCCTCCCAATCATTAGAACTTTTGGTAATAATAAATTTTTTATACATATTGTCACGTTTTTTCTTCGCTTCCATAATAATTTTGTTAAACCATGGTGTCGGATGATTTCTATTGGTGACTATCTTTGTTATTACAATTTTGTTAATAGACTTTTCAACATTACATATTATATTGTCAAACAAAACATTTACATTTAAACTATTATAATTCCAGACACTTGATAATAGTTCATTTGACAATTTTTTGTAGTCAACATACTTCATAATTTTACTTTTATCTCTGTCTTCTAAAAACTTTTCAATATTTACATAAATCCAATCGTGATCACTAATTTTCGGCTCCTGTACAACACTGGTATTTAAATAATGGTCGTTTGATACTATTAAGTCAATAATTGTTTTAGATTTATTAGTTACTCTTGTGTAATCTGTTATCATTTGCTTCATACCATTTATATTGATTATTTGTTTAAATTTTTTAACATAAAAATCATTATTTATGAAATTTATATTAAAGTCTCCAATATGTATCACTGTTCCATTTTTTTCCCATGTCAAATTACATTGCATTTCAAAAAATGTAAGAAAATCCGTTATATTTCCACTAGGCGATCTGTAGTAAACACAAAGTTCGTAAAACTGTCGGTTAATTTTTAAATTTATATAAATATACCAATATTGATAGTCCACAGAAATGTCTTTAAAAGTATTGACTATAATTTTATAATATACATAAACTAAGAGTCCTCCCGTATGGTTTGAATTTGAGTTGCAACGATATAAATTGTAATTGTCTATTTCTAATTCGTGACTATGTATTTCGTTTGTTACGTGAGTCTCTGATAAACACAATACTAACGGTTTTTTATTCACTACAAACTGCTTAATTTCGTCTCTAATTTTCAAAAATCCTTGTGTATTTAAATGGTAAATTTTGTTATGTTCTTCATCACGTTTTACTAACATTTCTTCAATTACTATATTTTGTAATTGCTATTCTTCAATACTATAATCAATTTTTCTTTTAGCTTTGTCGATGTTTTGTTTAAATATTTCACAATTAAAATCAAATGGTGAATGGTTTATAAAATACCCAGTATTATATTTTTCATTGAATTCATTGCAGTTTGGGCAAATAATGTTTTCTTTGGAAATGGTGCATTCATTGGCATTGTGTCCAGTGTTACCACATTTCATGCATATTTTTATTTTTGTGCAAGTTTTAGCTGAATGGTAATATCCTGAACAGTTATAACAACGAGCAATGTCAACATGTTCATAAACTGCACATACAGAAAAATCTATAAAAATAAATCCTTTTTCCATAATATTTTTAAAATTTAGGCCATCTATTTCCAAAATTGCTAAATATTTTTTTTGCATTTTTTTAATTGTAATTAGTTTTATTTTTGCATTTTTTATAAAACTATTCTTTTCTAATATACTTGTTATTAATTCGTCTTCACCCATTTCATCTTCAATTCCAACAATTTTTATTCTAGGTTTTTTTTCTTCTGGAACTACCAGTATATAATTTTTCCCTAAGTGATTTTCCGCTTCTTTTTGAATTTTTTGAACTTCTTCCTTGCTGTTGCAAACTATCTTAATACCACCGTCTTTCAAATTATCGATTTTTGATATTTCGACATTTAGTTTGGCTGGATTGATGTGTTTTCCTACTTCCTGTCTAGTTTTCTTATTATCTTGTTTGATTGTCGGTTTAATATTTAAAACATTTTTAAATACTTTATTGATTTTCTCTTTTTCCTGGTGTTCATCGGTCACTTTAGATTTTGTTGTTACGTGTGAATTAGCAGCTTCACTATAAGAAATACAATTAATTCTATTTTCGTTCTGACATTTTCCAGAAAGAAAAGCTATTTTTTCTTTTAGTAACAAATTTTTTTCCTCCAATACTTTAATAATTGTGTCTTTAGCGGTCAGAAGTTCATCTTTAGTTTTGATTATTTCTTTATAAAGTTTTTCATGTACGTCATGTAGGTTAGAAACGTCATTAATTTTGACATCGTCTGTCACTGTTAATAGGGAAATTGAACTTTTTTCTTCTACGGACTCGGTTTCATTATTTTTTATATTTTTCTTATTTTTCTTTCTCGGTTGTTGACTCATTGAATGTATTACTTGTAATTTTTCTTATTCTAAATACTTCTTTTGTAAAATTTATTTTCTTCTGACAAATTGACTATTTACTGTCAATGTTAACCTGATAAGTAATTTCAATTGCTTAATGGTATCTCTTTACTTCAAATACTACAGTACGACGTTTTAAAAGGATTAACCAATAAGAATGACTATGAGCACGCGTATTTTAAAAATGCGTTTAAAATCAAAGGATTGGTTATTAACTTAAATAGAAACACTAATGAAGCAAAAACATATTGGATTTTAGTTGAATCATTATCATTTTTTTAAATTTCACAATGATTTTTCTCTGAGTGTACAACCTTTACTTCCCATATTTTTGATTTTTGCACAGATCTCTTGAAAGCTCGCTCCCGTATGATGGATTTTATTAAATTTATTACTCAATGCCACGCATATACAACAAATAATTAGTGCATTCCCTCTACAATGAGTTTAGGGCTAGCGACACCTTAAAGATTTCCTTACATGATAGTATTTTACCAAGCATTACTTACCTACTGTTATTCTTGATTCGTCAATAAATAAATCTGTACTCCGGATGCATAAGACACTATGTCCAATTTTTACAAAAATTAGGAACCTAACTATGTAGTTTTATTCAGAAAATTAAACTCTTTTGTGTGGCATACAACACCAAATACAATTAGTTAAGGTAGCTGAGAAACAGGGTAGACTTTTAACACTATGTGCATTTTTATTCAGAGGCCTAAGACACCAAGGTAATAATATCTGTATGCCTCGGATCTTTAATAATATCTTTAGCAACACATTTAGCGGCATAGAACACTATATAATCACTTGGTGTTATGTGCCTCTAACTAGATCTATATAATAGTAGGTGGGGATTACACATAATGTTAAACGCCAGCTGACTATCGGCATTTAGGCGGCAATAAGTTTTTATTTGGTCTATTATTACTTTTTCTTTTACCAAAATGCATACCATTTCCATTTAATATACTAATTTCTTGTAAAAATTGGACATAGTGTCGTATGCCTCCCTAGTACAGTATTATGGCTTATAATTTCTTACAGGTACCTATAGAACACTATGCCATCAAAATACAAATAATTTGTATTATTGTAATTATTATAATAATTAAAATTAAAAAAAAAATTATTTACAAAGAAACACTAAATAATTAATACTTTGTGTAGTGAAAGTAGGATAATACATTCATAAATCAACACTAACCTCAAAATTATGTTAAACTTAATTGTTTTTAACTTAAAGAAATAGTCCATACTTTAAGTGGAGTGTATGTTTAAAGGGAAATAACACCCTAAGTCTTCCTCCACTGGTAAATTAAGATAGATTTTTTAATTAAGGGTAAATTCTCTACATGTTTCGACTGTATAAACAGTCATCATCAGGAGAAAAGAATAGGGAAAATGAGAAATAACAGGTGCAAACAGTCCGAACGGAGCTAAAAGTTTGTCCTTTCCTATCCGTTCCATCATCTTTTAGCTATGTGTGTGTCTTATTTCTTTCCCTTTAATTGTTTTTACTAAATATCCACAAATCAAGCTGATGGCACATAGTGTCGTATGCCTCCCGAGTACAGAAATAAAGATGGTAGTTTTGTAATGTCTATATTAAAAACAAATTTTATTAATATGGTGTATACCTACTATAAGAAAATAAATTGCAAGATGGATTTCACTGCAAACCTTAAATTTTCACAAAACAATTTTCCTTATTTAAAGATACAGCAGCATTGTGATTAATTTTAGGAATATTTTCCAATAACTTTGGTTCATTGCTAGCCCATTTTCTGAATTCAAAACCACCCTTATTCCAAACTTCAATAAGTTTCTGCTGCAACTCTCAAGCACCATCATCTCAATTTTAATGAGTTTGTCTGTACGCCGATTAAATTTTTCAGTAATAAATAAAGATATTGGCCAATTTAATGATTCTTCCTTAAAACCCTTGGCCTCTGATTGTAAATTATAATAAAGTTTAGGTTTGAAAATATTAAACGAGTAGGTAAACATGTTTCTAGTGCAATTTCCTTTTTCGACTAATAAACCCGGCTAATACATAAACACTAGTCACAGTAATTATTTTTACGACAAAAATGTTTACTTAAATCCCGTAATAAGTAAATTAGGTAGCAGTGATGGCGTAAGGTACTGATTTGGTGTGAAATGCATGCAGGGGAAGTTGGAAGTGATTAAACGGTGATTATGCAAAATTCCCTAAAATCATCTACTTACAATTTCTCGATTTGTTTTTAATAGAGCTTAATTGGTTTTTAAATCTACACGTAGAGTCGTTTTTATACAGGAATCCAATCCTTGTTCCGAATCTAGATCAGTGGCGGCTCGTGACTTATTACGTTAGGGGTGCACTGAAAGCCAGCTGCAGGCAAAATGCGCCGCAGGCGGAAATTTTATAAGACCACGCCCAAATTTGGTCAATAATTATTAGCAAATATTTTTAAAATTTATTTTATTGAAAATGAAAAAAGATAAAAAAAAATGCCAATTTATTTTTCATTTTTTCAATTTTTATTGTTTAAAAGTAAAGTTCATTCTTCTGTTTTTATTTGCAGCAAACTTATCAATAACAATAAAGTCCCTAGACTTACACTTTGTGGTCTGTATCAAGTTAATTTCGAGTTTAGGTCTTTCCTCAATTTTAATTTCAATTTTTTGCTCAATACATAATGAGCTAAAATTGTTTCTCAAATATTCCACATTCATAGTCGTCTTGGCATTAAAACTGTTAATTTTTATTAAAATAAGTCTTTACTACCTACCCGAAAATAATAACAAAAATATAAAGGAAAACTCAAATAAATTCATACATTCAATCAAACCATTCAAACCATATTAACCCTCAATAAACAAGAAAAATAGGCGAAATACCGGGAAAAAATTTCCGCGAATTTGACCGACTGGTTAAATTATCAAATTAATGCAGAATACGACATATCCAAGCTATGCCGCTCTACCAACACCTCCTCTACTACACGGATCAGCAAAACATATAAAACGATCGCAACCCAATGACATCTTCAGTCTCAAAAACCATCCGAAAACAATTTATAGCCGTGCGCTAAAAAGAGATAGAGAGGACAAGGTCCCTTTATTACGGCAAGCGAACGGGTTCATATCAAGTAGCGATAGACACGGGCACATTTTTCCTGAGAAAAGCATTCGGGATTAGAGACCTGCTACAAAATATTTAGTTAGCGAAACTATAATTGGTTAGGGAGCTTATGAAATCATGTTAGAATAATTGCTTTGTAACAGACATTGTATTGTAAACTAAATATGTAATGAATAGTGAATATATGTGGGGCTGAAATCTTAGGGGGATACGTGCACAAGTGCTCCTATATAAGAGCCGCCACTGATCTAGATAGGTAAGGGATATAAAATGAAATCCGATAGTATTACGAATTATGTAGGTAATATATATTTTTTTGGGAAAGAAATAAAAAACTAAAAGTGTTCCTCCACAAAATTTAAGAGAATAAAAAATTCTTTATGGGTCTCTACATGTTTCGAACGTAGAAACGTCCATCATCAGGAGACAGAAAATTTATTTAATGCTGATGGTTTTAGCAGTAGAGAAAATGGTGTAGAACCTTAATGGACCTTTTATGCAATTAAAAAATTGATGTGTAGAAGTGACAATATAAAGAAAATTTTGAAAAGTTAAATTATACTGAGTATGTGAAAAAGTCAGTGAAAGGGGGGTATAAACCAACCAAATAAACTGGGGAAGAAGAAAAAACCATTCTAAAAAGAAAGTGTCGAGGGCTATTTAAAATTTTAATAATTTTTTTTAAGTGGATATGTCTGTAAGCCATTATAAGGATAAAATTAGTCATAGTATTACCGAGGGTTACTGGGCTTTAACCCTCAGTACCCCACAAAACACTTATTGGATACTATTTTATTGTGATATCTTCGTAATACTATGACTAATTCTATCCTTATAATGCCATACAGATATAGGTACTTGGTTGGTTTAGACCCCCCTTTTACTGACTCTTTCACATACTCAGTATGTTTAAACTTTTCACAATTTTCTTTATATTATGTCACTTCTACACATTAATTTTTTGATTCCATAAAAGCTCTATTGAGGTTTTACACCATTTTCTCTTCTGCTAGAACCAAAAGCATTAAATAAATTTTTTACCCATAAAGAGATTTTTATTCTATTAAACTTTGTGGAGGAAAACAAAAGTACTAGGGGTCACTTTGATATTTTTTTAAATGGAACACCCTGTATATTTTTATATTTTTAAATTCCACATAAAATTATAATTATTTTTTATTAAATGCACTATTAGTCTATACTTCATAGTTTCCGAGATATTGACTCTCGAAAAGTGACATTTTTGAACTTTGACAGCTTATAACTTTCTAACAGTACGTCTTAGAGCAAAACGGCTTACATATCCCTATCTTCAATTTTTATTATCTTTCCAAAAAAATCAACTTCCAGTTAATCCGGAACAACTATATTTCCTTCTTTCGAGTTACATCCGGTTTAACCGGAAGTTGATTTCTTTGGGAAGATAATAAAAATTGAAGATAGGGATATGTAAGCTGTTTTGCTCTAAGACGTACTGTTAGAAAGTTATAAGCTGTCAAAGTTCAAAAATGTCACTTTTCGAGAGTCAATATCTCGGAAACTATGAAGTATAGACTAATAGTGCATTTAATAAAAAATAATTATAATTTTATGTGGAATTTAAAAATGTAAAAATCTACAGGGTGTTCCATTTAAAAAAATATCAAAGTGACCCCTAGTACTTTTGTTTGATGTTCAATTGTTTTTTGCTGAAGATATTCGAATTCGCGGGAGAAAATGAGTTAAGATGGCTATTTCAGTTTTTTTATAAAAGTACAGGAAAAGTCAAAAAATCGCCTTGTCTAGTCTTAGTTGGATAACCCTGTACAGTCACGGTTTTATATTTAATTGCTATAATTCACAATATCTAAAGACTTAGCTGCCATTGGAAACATGTAAGTTTGGTATTGGTGTTAGAATATTATATTATAATGTTCTCAACAATATTATTATTTTAGTTTGTTACTGTGGCGTTTTAAACAAAATTGATTTCTCTGTTAGACTTTTTGCATTTTTTCCTCTTACCTCATGAAAATGACATAACACTCGACATTTTACCTGCATTGGTCATTATAACCACAAAAATTACATACCTCAACTTTATTTGAATTTATTTCAATAGATTTTACCCTCCCCTTTTTTTGAATTCTTAAAATGGGACCAGTTTAGGAATCAACTTGATCTCGTTATCGAAAGGTGGGTTTTAAATATAAAAAATATTATAACGACTTTACTTAGTTTAATCCCGAAAATGCAATTTTGCTCTAATTCGAGTTTGTATTAACAATTTTCACGTATGCCTAATAACAACTTAGCTATTGTACTTTACCGCCTTAGAGGCACTGACCATCCTGTATTCATGGGTTTGGTAAAAATGCCTAAGCTTTGTCTACAATATGTATCAAATAAGCAATAATACCAAAATTAAAACTAAAAACAAATTGAATTTACTTTATTTTCTGATACCCGACTATAATACTTTTATTGCGAGGAAAGGGCATTGGGCTACGTCAGTATTTCTCCAAGTAGGCAATAACGCCCCCTAGTAGGCGCAGGAAGCTTTAATGGGGACAGTAGAAGACTCAAAGACAATTAGAGGACATTAAGGCGGTATAAAGGGGCAAGGGCAAATTGAAAAAAAGCGAAAAATTATGTTCGCTGATACTTATTTCGGCAGTTCTACGGTTTCCGTGGCGCCACTCGTCGAGATAAGATGAAAATTAGGATAACAATTTATCGATATATTGCTTTGTTTTGTTTTTTCTGAAAAAGCGAGCTAAATAAAGGTAACAAGCCTCAGATTCATTCTTTGAATTAGACAAGGTTTAAATTTAAAGCTCTCTTTTAATATTATTAAAAATATTTCCAAGTATGATAAGGTATGGGTTTTGATTGCCGTTACTGGAACATTCTTTATTGGAGTCAGAACTAGGATATGGGCTCCATTATTATCCTATCTAATTCTATCCTATCTATATATTTACGGAACACAACCAATAATAAATTTTAAAAAATTGGGGGGAGAAATTTATTCTTCGGTGGGCGAAATAAGTTTAAGAACCTGTGGTCTACTTTTATAAAATTATTATCAGATTAAGCTACGGAATACTTATTTCGAATGTTTGTCTTGGTATATTTCTAAATAATAAATTACTAAATATGAGAAAAAACGACTAAATTATCTCTGGTTTCCCCTGGTGATTTTAAAGTTAAATTTTATGCCATAGTATACCGACACTTTTATGGAACCTAACAAACGAAAATCTGGGTCGATAAGAATTTGGCGTATTTTGTTTTTGTTTTTCCGTTAAACAATTTTCGGTGTCAGAATAAACTCTAGTGACTAATATTTTTAAAATTATAAATAGTGCAAAGAATTCGGGTGTTAGGTGGATGTCGTTTAATTCAAAAACATCGATATGAGACTGGTGGTTTATCGTTCGATTTTTATAGTTTTTTTCGTGTTGTTTACGTTGTTTTCAGAAGGTAATCTATTTTCCATATTTTCAGAGGGTAGGTATTTTTTACCATAAAAACCCTTTTCGAGTATAAAGTATGTATTTTAAAAAATGTGTCACACATACACAAGTGGATGCCTTTAATACTTCACAAGCATAGAATGTGGGCCATAAAAAAAAACAGGATAGGCGAGTGATAATCCTATAAGTGTATTATGGGTCATTACACTCAACTCAAATACTATGCTTTATCAATAGATCCACTTAAAAGCACTAAATTCCAGAGTCTTTTTAAATTAGGACTAACAGACAGAACATAATTTTGCCTTACTTTGACATTTTATATTTTTAATATAAGCAGACGCTTTATTTGATAGGCATGCAAAGAAATGTAATTTTAACCAAAATCATATCAGTAGTTGAAAGTACCGAATATAATTATTGAGATTCAGTATGACCGGTAAAGTCCGCATCATATGGGACTTTTTTTTATTAATAACTTTTTTCGAAATTTGACTTTGGCATCAAGTTCTGCTTCGATCGAGATAAAAATTAAGCAAAAAAATAGTAGTCACGTGATTCGCATTATCAGTCAAATTTAAATATTTTCCAAAAAAATAATTTAAAAGTAGGGTTATTTCTGAAAGTATCAAAAAAGTTATTAAAAAAAGTTTTTCTAAATGCAGTTTCTAGCCCACATGCAAAATTTTACCTGCATAAGATAATTTTGATTTATTACCCATATTTTGTAAATTGCACCACTTTTACAAAATAAGACTCAACGCAACCTACATAAAACTTTTTAGTTTTGATAATGCTATATTTCAGATACATTATCTTTAAAGTAGCGCCATATTAAATGTGTGTTTTTCTACAAAATCAAAATTGGGCTATTAAAATTGGGTCGCATGTGAGGCAAAGTTTATTTGTTTTTGACCCTGTATAAGGTAACTTCATAAAATAAGTATTTTTGAAAATGTAGTTTGTGTCTGAAAGTAATACACCTTAATATTAAGACAAAAAAGAACCCAGTGTCATCAGTAAAGTGTTTATTACCTAAGTGGAAAATAAATTTTAGTGGTGGGTAAAAAATCAAACTTATCTTATGCGGCTGAAATTTTGCATGTGGGCTAGAAAATGCATTTAAAAAACTTTTAAATAATTTTTTGTAAAAAATTTAAATTTGACAGATAATGCGAATCACGTGACTACTATTTTTTTGCTACATTTTCATCTCGATCGAAGCCGAACTTGATGCCAAAGTCAAATATCGAATAAAGCTATTATTAAAAAAAAATCCCATATGATGCGGATTTTACTGCACACTGTATATTATTATGTTCTATTATTTTAGGCCCAACTAAATCGTAGCTATAGATTTTGTAAATTTTGGTTTAAAATATACAATTATTATTATTATTATTATTATTTTATTTTTAGGGGCAAGTGATACTTTTTTTTATTTCAGGTGCATGTAACAACATTTTTTGCTTTTGTACAAATAAATTATATTATTATATTATAAATTATATTATTATAGAGTTAGTAAAAAATATGCGAATGTAACGTCAAAAAGTGCAGTTTTATAGGTTTTAAGTAACGAACCCCGGTAGTTTTTTTTTTTTTATCAGCAAAAAATAGTAATTTTATAATAGTCGAAGAAGAAACAGTTTAAGTTTATAAGATGATATAATGTCCGCGAAAATAATTAAAGAAAGAAATCCATTGAACTTGGATCCCTGTGTATGCCAATATCAAAAATAGTGACACACTTGTCCGATATGCCACAATATTTTCTTTCTTTAGTTAAAGTTTATTTAATTTCTTTCCAAAATACCAACATAACTACTTAGGTAAGTAGTTAGATATTATTAACTACAGCCAATTTTTAAAATTCTATAATTAAATTCTAACTTACTTAAATGAAAACAATACTTTCCTATTTTTTCGAGCAACCTGCCACATGGCTACTTAAAATTAAATGATTGCAATTTAAAAATTATGGAAAGCCAATTAAAAATTTTAAAGTAACTAAACAACCAGTAACTTACTTATAATATGTATCTGATACTAGTAATGTAGTAATGCAAATACATTATAAGAGCGCCATCGCTAGTGTCAGTTTTGCAATCGCTATTTCGGTTTTGATCACTTCCATTGCTTTTTTCTTCTTTTTTAATACCGCTCTTCGAGGCACAATTATCCATAGTTAGGTATATGTTTGGCATCCATGATGAACCCGTTCCTATGAAGGACCACATATTGTAATTTCAAATTTCCTGGGTACCAATAGGTACGGAATACTGCCTACTGCTACGTATAATATGTAACGAAATGATCTGTTAGTTCCCATAAAGCTTTAGACGTACAGTCCTTATTGTGTATAAAATTAAATAAAACTAAAATAGGTTAGTGTAAGCCTGAAAAACATGTTATTATACAGGGTGGCGCACCGAAAACCCTCCACCCAGGTTTATTTTCTTGTAAATAAATAAATCAAAATTCGCTCGAACACGGAAACCTTAGTTCTCAGGGGGACATATTTTTTGCTATTTTTACCCCATCCTGCTGGAATCCCTACGACGGGGTGGCTTCCACCCTAAAAATGTTAAATGGAAAGGGTTTCGAGTGATACCCTATATTAAAGGGAATTGAATTGCCTTCCAAACGCAATCTTGCTCGTTTAAATCGAGTGAATAGTTCCTGAGAAATAGGACTAAAACGAAAAGAAAATTTAAAAGTAATAAAATGTATTACCGCAAGTATCAATCAAGTAAAAAATGTTGAAAATGTCCATCTCCAACCTCCATGCAATTATAAAGGCACTGTTAAAAATGTTCGCGAACATTATGGACCATATGGGGTGGCTTTCACCCTTCACGATTCAGCGTACTTTAAAAATGCATAAGTTACATCCCTATAAAATAAAACTGGTTCATGAACCTTAAATCAGATAATTAGTTACGTCATCCCCATTATCCGCGTAATTTTTTTATTTGCCAGTAGCGTTTTATCTTTATTTCGATAACTTAAGTAGAAAAGAACACGAGACTAAACTCGAGATCATCCAGATAGATGCTGGCGCACGACCTTCAGATCAAATCCCTACACTGATCGAGGAAGATCTGACGTCAGTTTTCTCGCGTGTTTTTATTAGAGAGCGTATTATGTTAATTTATTTCTTCATTAAATAATTCAATATTTTGAAACTTAAACCGTAAAAAATGTTTTTTCTCTGCGGTAGGATAAAATTTAAAATTTAGTGTAAAGGCCCATTGTGCCCCAATGATTGGTATTTAGTCGCATTTGGTATAAAACCAACAAAAATATTGATAAAAAAATTAAATAGCGAATGCTTCCCTATACCTCCTAAAAAAGAGTTAGGTATGCCTTAAATTTGTCATGAAAAAAAAATTGGTAGCACACCTATATTTTCCTTTGTTAGAATCACTGACATTTCGAAACCCTAGTAGGTAGTTCGGTATACAGCGTGGAATTTTTAACTGGAATAAATTCCCTATTGGGAAGCCTCTTTATTTGTTGAAAAAAACAGAAGAAGAACATTAAATGTTTTTAAAAATTTTGTTGAGGAAACAGAACTATGGCTGCGTTTATTTTTAATTTGGCATACTTTTTTAAATATTCATGAAATTTACCCCTCTTTTTCGGGTAGAAACCGCCACTTACTTTTTTTTAATGTAAAGGTATTCATTGTGATAGCTCGTTGGAAAGGACATAAAAAAGGGGATACGACTTTTGCGTTTCGGTAATCTAGAAAGCCAGAAAGAAAAACTGACTATTTTAACAACAATTTATAAGACAATTTGGGTTTTGCCAGCGCAGACACTTAAAAAATAAGAAATCATGTTATTGATAAGGTTGTTTGTTTACTTGTTCACTTTATTGTCGGTTTAGACGTGAATACTTATCTGTTGTAGTATTTTGTGCTATTTAAACGGTTACTTTATAGTAAGAAGTATTTTTACTATACTAAAATGGGTTATTTAACTGAATCACACAAATTCGAAATTTAAATAAAGATTGAATTTTTTTTACACCCCGATCTACCACCAATTTCCCAAGGCACTGTCAGCAAAATTAAAAGAGACTTTATCGTGAAGTGAGCCACGTCAGGGACATACCAAGAATAAGGCAGAATGGAGTAATGAATGAAGACACGCAATTAAACGTTTTACTTGCTCTTTAAGAAAATCTTATTGCTCCAGTTCCGCAACTTGAAAGAGAAAATAACATGAGAAATAAGTATGTAGTTAGTCAAATGCATCCTTATAAAATATTAATGCTACAAGAGTTACTGAAGGATGATCAGAACAGCTGTCTTCAATTTTGTGAAGTGATGATGAATGCACTTGATCCGCATTTAGTAGATTTGGACTGGAATTTTTTACAGATGAGTGTACTGTTGTACTAATTGATGAAGACAATAAACAGAACTATCAATGTTGGTCCGGAGAAAATCCTTACTGGATGCGAGAAACACACACCCAGGTGTTTCCGCGAAAACTTAATGTTTGAGCAGGCATAGCGACCGCGTCAATGGGCCATTATTCCTTGAAGGTAACTTAAATGGCAATACATATCTGAATTTTTTTGCAAGGAGAACTTATTGCAGCTTTGACTGCTTTATTTTCTCACCACGCAGAAGCATAATATCTTCATGATGATCGAATATGTTTACAGAAGGATGGTACTCCGCATCACTGCGCCGTAAATGTTCGACAATATTTAAGTGCCGCTGGATAGCAAAAAATGATACCATTGAATAGCCGCCACGATGGACGGACCTTAATCCTCTAGATTATTTTCTTTAAGGTCACCTGAAAACCAAAGTTTACGTAACAAAACCAGAAAATTTAGAAGAACTTGGGCAACGAGTTATGGTATATAATGTCAAGAATGAAGTTTACTTTAGAGTAATTATTTGTCAAGAAAAAAATGGGCAATGTTTTCCAACAACTTTTACAATGAAACATATTGTGTTTACATTACCAAAATGCAAAAAAAATAGTGGTTCGTATTCCATTTTTTATGCCTTTCCAATTTAACAATTCGTACATTTACATTTGGAAAAAAAGTTTGGAGCGGTCTCTACACCAAAAAGGGTAAATTTCATGAACACACGAAGAAAGTATGCTAAACTAAAAATAAAAGCGGCCGTAGTTCTGTATTTTTTCAGCAAATAAAGAGACTTTCTAATACCGAATTTATACCAGTTAAAAATTCCACTCTGTATAAGTAGGTATTTATAGTGAATCGTTGTTTAGTATTTAATTGAACTAAGAAGACATTTCTAATTATTATAATCTTCCCACCTACTACACCAATGTCACTCTCAGGCCTTTAAGACTAAACAGACGAATATTTTCAGGTCAACCAATAAGATGCTACGAGTGCGTAGCCCGACTTGGCCCTGCCGACTCAAGTCCCTGCCTGTACGGAGACGAAAGGCAACTGCGCAGAGTGCATTGCATTGGCCCTTCAGTATGCGCTTCTTACCACTATCAAAGTAAGTTAATTATTTATTATAAAGAAAGACGTTCAAATATAATTAATTTAAAAGAAAATATTGTGGCATATCGGAAAAGTGTGTAACTATTTTTTATATTGGAATACACAGGGATCCAAGTTTAATGGATACCCTGGGGCGGGTAGACCACGACGGCCGTTTTGCCCTTGTTAGACTCTATGGGCAGCCATAACAATTTCAAGAACGACGGAAAAATGTACTAAAAGCCTCATTGCAAAATCCAAGCAGCCATCAATAGGTACACCGTAGCGCCATTCCAGCGGAATTAACTCCAATATAAAAGGCAGTCACACTGGTAATAATCGAAAGGTTGACAACTAAATAAACCACGAAGTGCATCACAATCCAGTATAGGGAACGCTATTTGCGTTTTCACCGAAAACATCTGCCATTTTGCAGACCAGAAAACAGATCAACGCTGGCACCCACTAGAATGCGCGCAATCCGTTTAAGTTTTGAGCCATAAAAATGCGCGAACACTATATCATCTTCTAAACATTTTTATGGCTCAAAACTTAAACCGATTGCTCGCATTCTAGTGGGTGCCAGCGTTGATCTGTTTTCTGGTCTGCAAATAGGCAGACGTTTTCGGTGAAAACGCAAATAGCGTTCCCTATACTGAATTGTGATGCACTTCGTGGTTTATTTAGTTCTCTACCTTTCGATTATTACCAGTGTGACTGCCTTTAATATTGGAGTTAATTCCGCTGGGATGGCGCTACGGTGTATTAATGGTCGCTTTGATTTTGCAAAGTAGTTAGTACATTTTTCCGTCGAACTTGGAATCGCTTGTGTCATGGCTGCCCATTAGTGCCCATAGAGTCCTAACAAGGACGAAACGGCCGTCATGGTCTACCCGCCCCAGGGTATCCATTAAACTTGGATCCCTGTGTATGCCAATATAAAACATAGTTACACACTTGTCCGATATGCCACAATATTTTCTTTTAATATTTTCGCGGACATCATATAATCATCTTCTAAATAATTAATTGGTTTATTATTATAACGATTTTTTTGTCCATTAACATTTTTTTATTTTATTAAGGGATCATTGAAAAACAAATAGTCAGTACAAAAAATAATTACATATTCCTTAATAATTTCTTGCGAAGAAGCTAAATTTGATGTCAACAATTATATAGGTTTACAACTTTGACGCCATATTGGATTTTTTAAAATGTCAACTCTACTTTATGATAAACCCAGTGCATTCCATTTTTTATTTAAACTTCAAAATATACCTCTATATATAAATATATATTATTATATTCAGTCGTTCCGAAGATACGAGGCTTGAAATGACAGATAAAACGCAATTTTAATTTTTGTTTAAATGGCAACCATCATCCATAACTAAACCAGTAGATGACATTTCGGGGTCCGATATCAAATATATAATATATATATTATATATAGTTGTTGATATCAATTTTTAACCGTTCCGAAAATACATGACTTCTTAAAATGCATCGTTCAATTTTGCGTTGTAAATGTCTCATCGCTTTAAAACAGATGTATTGCGATTGATAATCTAAGTTTTTTTTAAAGTTATATTATTTCTGTGTCTGATCTTTTGAGATTAAAAATGCAAGTTTCTTTAATGGTTACATTATTTTTTGGGGCCGAGCTCTATTACCAAATAAGTCAGATGTCAAAAAATGACAGATTAGACGCCATTTTGATTTTTTGTACTGGCAGTCATAACTAAACCAATAGAAGGCATTTTGCCGTCCGATATCAAGAATAATATGGTTGTCGATATTTATTTTTAACAGTTCTGGAGATACATGACTGCATCCTTTCGATTTTCGCTTTTCGATTTTTGATTTTTGATTTTCGATTTAAGCGTAGTTAGCTCACCCACAATAAAAAAAACTTGAATTTTCAATCTCAAAACATCTATTTCTTAAGGGGTGCAAGGGGCGGGGTGCTGTCGCCAACTCTGTGGCTAAAAGTAATGAACAAAATTCTTATAGCGTTAAAAAGGGCTAGATTTAAGGTGATTGCATATGCCGACGACTTGATTATACTCGTGTCGGGCAAATATTTGAATACCATCAGCGATCTAACAGAAGCAGCGCTACGAAAACTCCAACGGTGGGCTGCGAGATGCGGTTTGAGAATCAACCAAGAAAAAACGGAGCTGGTTCTATTCACACGCAGAAGGGTGATTGAGAACTTCAGGCTCCCAGTCCTGGACAACAGTACTTTAGTGCTGAAAGAAAAGGCAAAGTATCTAGGATTGATACTAGACTCCAAGCTTAACTGGGGCACGAACATACAAGAATGAGTTAAAAAGGCGTCAGTTGCGTTCTATGCCTGCAAAAAAGCTATTGGTAAGAAGTGGGGATTGAAACCCCACATAGTTCACTGGATTTATACAGCCATTGTAAGACCTATACTAACCTACGGGGTCCTGGTCTGGTGGACTGTTTTGGAAAAAGCAATAAACATGAAGAAACTAACGAAGGTACAACGGGCAGCTTGTTTAGGAGTGACCGGAGCCCTTCACTCAGCACCGACGGCGGCACTGGAAGTGATGCTGCATCTGATATCCATGGATATTTACGGAAAAAGTGTGGCTGCAAAAAGTGAACTGCGACTGAAAGAGTCGAAATGCTGGACCAGCACCAACTACAGACACAGCAGCATATTAAGGATATATCCAGGCCAAAATCTGCGAGAGCCGACCGATTACACTGTTTCGCTGCCAGACTTTGGAATGGGCTTTTCTATGCTCATTCCGGGTAGGGAGGAGTGGAAAGGCAATCAAGTAATAATGGAGACGGATCACTCGATCTTCACAGACGGTTCAAAAATGGACGTCGAGGTTGGAGCTGGTATCTTCTCCGAGAACATGCAAATACAGAGGTCGTACAGACTCCCTGACTACTGCAGCATTTTCCACTTTTCCGGGCAGAAATTTTTGCAGTGGATAAAGCAGTCAACATCCTGCGGGATCACCCTGGCTTGAAAGCAGCTGCGTCTATAGCAATCTATATAGACAGTCAAGCAGCCATAAAGGCAATTTGCTCCAGCAGCACTAAGTCAAAACTAGTAAGGCGCTGTCGCAACAATCTCTGCACACTTGGTGCTCAACATCGAATCACCCTGTGTTGGGTTCCTGGACATAGCAAAATACAGGGCAACGAGACTGCTGATGTGCTCGCCAGGGAGGGCGCAAGCAGGTCTGCCGAACTAGCAAAGAATACTGTGGCTAGACCACTGGGATCAGTCAATGTGGATATAGATCAAATAGCTAAACAACTTGCACAAAGCAGATGGACAGGGCTGGCAACTTGTACCATCTCCAGGCAATTGTGGCCCCTACTCGACGACCGGAAAACCGCAGTGCTATTGCAGCATGGTCTGAAGGACCTAAGAAACATCACTGCCGTAGTCACCGGACATTGCCTATTCGGTAGACACGCTGAACGTATGCAAATACCAACTACGATTTCTGTAGAAGTTGCAGAGATGAAGAAGAGGAGGAAAGTATTCGGCATTTCTTGTGTGAATGCCCCGGCTTCGCTAGAAGAAGGTTTAATGCCCTGAGCGAACCATTCTTTAATGATCTGGAGGAAGTGAGCAGCCTGCAACTGGGTCGACTTACGAAGTTTATTAACAGCAGTGGCTGGTTTGAATGAGCTGAGCTGATGCGGATAGGTTCCGCGGAACACGTGTGATACCACAACGGTCCTACAGGACTACGTGTGACTGTTTGGTCAATGCCAGAGGTCTGCCACTCTAACCTAACCTAACCTAACCTAAGGGGGTGACATTAAAAAAAATCCAATATGGCGTCATATTTGTCGCATTTGTGAATCAATAAAATTTTTAACAACAATTTTGACTTCTTCGCAATAACCGTTCAGTGAGTATGTAATTGTTTTTTATCGTACCATATTCCCAAAACTCGACAAAAAATGTGAAGATTAGATCTAACTATGGAAATTTGCGTTGCGACTAAGTTCCAACCATAACTAACTTCTATAATGACAATCACCAAATAGTCATAATTTAAATGGAGGGATGTATTTGATGGATTGACAGCAAATTATCAATATTTGGCTTTAGTTTTGTTAGGAATAACCGCAAATCTCCACGTTCTGTGATATGCAATCTGCTCCTTTTTTTGTTAAAAGGTTTGTAACGACACTAAAACTTTTTTCGACAAGATATTACGAGGGATTAGCTATCAAAAGCTTTCTCGCAATTCGCAACAGTCCAGGATATTTTTCGGGTATTTCTGCCTGCAGCCAAAATGTTTGATAGGTACCCTCTTTTAAATTTCACCTTCAGTTCCTTATTCGTGCTAAGCTCGAGTAGCTCGCTCCTCTTGTAATATCAGATTCTCCACTTCCGTTTCATCAAATGGATTTATGATCCATGGTGGTATTTCCATCGTCAGAATATCTTCAAATCTGATTTTAAAGTTATCATGCAGGGCAATTAAATGTTGAACCAGATAAGTTTTCGTGGACCCCCGCTTACGAATTGCGAACCCCCATTTTTTGTCACGCCAACGTAGACCCCCGTCGAGTTTCTCGTGGACCCCTTTACTTACTGAAGGTTATCATAATTTCACCAGAATATCGACCATTGTCGGAAATGTTCTTTCGGAAAACAACGGCACAAGAACACAATAACAATGTTTTATTTATTACTTGCGGGTACCCGCATCAAAGTCTTCCTCCACAAAGTTTAATAGAATAAGAATATTCAATAAGGGTCTCGACATGTTTCGAACGTAGAAACGTTCATCATCAGGAGACAGAAATTTGAATTACAAATTTGATGTGTAAAAGAAACATAATATTCAGCAATTGATGAAAATTACATACTGAGTATGAGAGAAGTCAGTAAATGGGGTCTAAACCAACCAAATAAACTGGGGAAGAAGAAAAAATCTTTCTAAAAAGAAGGTGTCGAAGATTGTTTAAAATTTTTTAAAAAACATTGAAACCTCAGTACTCCACTAAACACTTCTCTTGAATATAATATTCGTAAGTACTTACCCAACTAACAATTTTGTGTTTTATAAAAGCTGTAAGAACGTTATTAGAGCATAACGTTATAAAACTTCTGAAGTCCGATAAACGTATTTATAACGTCCTTAGAGCGCTTATAGAGCTAAAATGGGCACAAATTTATACAACGATTTCGCTCTATTACCAGTTCTATAAAAGCTGCGAACACATTTATAGAACCATTTTATAGACGTTTACAGAAGCTTAACACAATAGAATAAATGTTGTACCAAGCAACCTGTGTAAATTAATATGAAAGACCTTTTGACTCTTTAAACGTTTTTGAAAAACGGTTTTGCTGTGGTCTACTACATTAAAAGAGTAAAACATTTCTTTAACCTATATTTTTAATACCGGCGTGCACCTTTGAACTGCTTTTTATAAAGTTGAAATGAAATATGGACGACTCAGTATAAGAACGGAGTAGTATTGTGCCAGAGTTCAACGTATAAGTTAATTTTAATTATGACATTGGGGTTTGGGGTGGCATGAGTTTTAGTGCAAATTAAGATTTATTGTGAAATGTATACTATTTACATGATGAAATTTATGTTATATATCGGTTTTCAAAATTTTTTTTTTTAACAATAAAAATAAATGCTTTTTATTTTCAGTTAAAAATATTTATTATTGTTGCGGATTTAATTTTAAAGACAAAACAAACATCCTCAACTAATGCTGTATGATTTTTTTTGTGATAAAATGAATTTTTTACATTTTATGAAAATGAGACGCTGGCCCAACGTAAGCTAACCACACCAAACATGGCGTAAATTCTTATAAACCATTTCAGTCACACACACAGCAGTTATATAATATTTCAGTTCAGCTTGCGATGCTTATAAAACAAGCAAGTATATTTATATAACAGAGACGTATTTTAAACATTTAGATTAACATTGAGCTTAAATCTTGCATACAACGAAAAAATTATAAAATTTCTCAGAAGCAGCTCGTAACATAAATTTACATTCACGCTATATTTTAAAACCTCAAGTACTATAATCAAGCCCTATAATTGTTTTGATGAAACCTAATTACAAAAAAAACGTTTTTTTCAAATATCCTTTCGTTTACACAAAAGCTATCCATAAATGTAAAAATCCGACATGGCGGCCATTAGAAATATTGAAAGTTGGTTATGATTAGCCAAAATTTGAGATGCCGTCATGCCGATAAAAATTTTGAAATTTCTATGATTAATGAAATAGTAATCGATTTGAACAGCATCATTTTTATAGTTTTAAGATAATTAACGATTTTTGAAAATCCATTTTACCAACCCTGTAAAATTCTCAATCACTAAGCGTTAAACATTGATTGTTAACAAGCTGATATTATAATATGGGCTACATACTAGGATAAGGGCGATTAAAATTATTATTGACCAAAATATGTCCCTATATACAGGGTGTCCCGAAATTAGCTGACAATATTTTAAGGAGATAAAGTACATCCAAAAATAAGACTATTACCCTCTATTCATATACCTTCAAAAACGCTTCGTTATGGGGCTGGAGCCCCCCGAATTGGAGCCATGATAAGCAGTTTTTTCACAATATCTCAAAAACCGATTAGGGTATCGAAACAAAATTTGATACATGTTTTACCCATGATAAGACGCAATAAACGATTTAATTAGCTTAACTTTATTTCTTCCAGTGGCGTCCCACTGGGTAGGTAGTTGGGAGAATATTGCCCTAAGTTTTTTATTTTTAGGATTTTTTAACTTCAGGTACAATTTTTAGAAGCTTTAAAGTCTTTTGTTGAAAAAAGGTACTCTTGTTTCATTGGGGTAGAATTCACCATTTTCCAGTAAAATCGATTTTAAAATTTTCGGTTTTTTGAAATCCGGTGAAAAGGCTAAGGTTTTTTTTTGCATATCTCAGCAAACACGTAATATTAAAACATAAAATTTATTAGAAGTTCTACTAGCGACAAGGCATATGTATTAAAGGATGTTACTTTAAAATATTTTTCCAGTGACGTCGCACGGGGTGGAGCCTTAAGTAAATATTACTATTATTTTTTTTTAATTTCATAGTTTTAATGTAATTTTTTTTTAATTTTTAATTTTTTGTTAATAAAACCTTCTATTGTAATTTGACAGAATGTAACGTTTTTAAATTAAACATATTTTTAGATTTCTTTGTTTTTTAAATATTTATTTTCATGGAGATTTTAAGAGAGTTTTAAAATAAAACAAAAAAGAATAACAAATTGCAAATCAAATTTGATTGGCACGGGAAACTAATTCTTAAGCAAGTATAGTCGATTTACTCAGTAAACCAGCAAGATGGCCGACATGTCATATGACAAAAGTCATATTCCAGCTAAATAAAATAAATTTTTGCATTTTCAATGACTTTTGTCATATGACTTGTCGGCCGTCTTGCAGGTTTACTCGCTGAATAGACTCTACCAGTCATGTGTCCCCAAAATTAATAATCAAGGGGATTTAAATCAAGTGATCTTGGTGGCCAGGCTATGGCTACCAATCCACCTGGTAATTTGCTTTAAGCCAATTCCTCACTTGACGTCCGTAGTGAGCTGGTGCCCCATCATGTTGAGAGAAGTGCCCTAAACGTAAATCCAATGGCACATTATCTAATAAATCCCCAAGTTGATTATGTATTATTATTACTTGTGGCTAGTAGAACTTCTAAAAAATTTCATGTTTTAATATTAAGTGTTTGCTGAGATATGCAAAAAAAAACCTTAGCCTTTTCACCGGATTTCAAAAAACGGAAAATTTTAAAATCGATTTTACTGGAAAATGGTAAATCCTACCGCAATGAAACAATAGTACCTTTTTTCAACAAAAGACTTCAAGGCTTCTAAAAATTGAACCTAAAGTTAAAAAATCCTACAAATAAAAAACTTAGGGTAATATTCTCCCAACTACCTACCCAGTGGGACGCCACTGGAAGAAATACAGTTAAGCTAATTAAACCATTTATTGCGTCTAGCTATGGGTAAAACATGTATCAAATTTTGTTTTGATACCCTAATCGGTTTCTGAGATATTGTAAAAAAACTGCTTGTCATAGATCCAATTCGGGGGGCTCTAGCCCCATAGCGAAGTGTTTTGAAGGTATATTAATAGAGGATTTTAGTCTTATTTTTAAATGTACTTTATCCCCTTAAAATATTGTCAGCTAATTTCGGGACACCCTGTATAGTATATAGCCTCTTTTGGAAATCTCTGTTTCATGTAAAGTATCACAAGTAAGTTGTATAAAAAAATAGGAACTCATATCTGAAAACAAACTTATCCCAATGTGTCGTAAAGTAATTAAAATATTATTTCGGCAACGTCGTGCCCCTGTCTGAAAAACCAACTAGGTTGGGGTTACTATAGAACCTTTGGAAAATAACATAAGTTGAAAGTTTTAAACCACATTACCAAAACTAAACACTTGCACTCGACGCGCGACTCGATGCTAATAGCAAAACGCGCGTCGAGTGCGAGTGTTTAGTACCTAGTAAAGTGGTTTAAAACTTTCAACGTAGTAAAAAATTAACATTTATTTAATTATTGTGTTTTAAACGATTTTTGTAAGATTTAGATGTCTTGTATTTAACTGTCAAATAATTGTACTTATTATATTATAAATACATAATTATGATCAGCAAAACCTACTATACTTGAATACCTGGCTTATAATTAAGCAATGGTAATTTTCTTGCAGTACACCCAACCACCAAATTCTGCTCTAGAATTCCAAGTATTAAATTTGTATCGTCTACATATAAAAATTAGACTAATAGGTAATACAAATACCGAGATTTTTTTTTTTAAATCTGTTGCACTCCTATAGCAAGCAAATTATAATTTACGAAATTGTTTTTTTTTCAGAAAAACGTCATTAAGTATACCGCTGGTTAAAAAAAAACATATTACTGTTAGTTCAGAATTATGAAAATATGTAGATACAATTCGTGGTTTTCTGCAAAAGATAAAAACCAATAGTAAATTTCTAATAATCAAATGTGTCGACAAACAACTATAAAATATTCCTTTTCTAAGTATTATATTGGTCGTCACTATGCTATCGAAATATTAATTTTACAGATAAAACCTCCTACACTGCTAATTTAAAGAAAATAATGATCATGTTATACATCGATATGAGCAGAAAATTTTAAGCTTACTAAGTGTAATTAAAAATATAGAGTGTCATAACATAATATTTATTTATTTTTTAAATTAAAATTATAACTAACGAGCTGGCCATTTGGTTTTCTACCAGAGCCATAAGCCTAAAACACACACACACAAATTATAACTAAGCCAAAAGTGTAAAACCTTAGCAGCAACTTGCTCTACTCATGTTTAAATTCAAAAACAAGTTATTTATTACAACGTATAACGAATTTTCCTTAGTCCAAACCTGTAGGCTAAGGTTACCGCTCTGCAGACGTTTCTGACCGGGTACGCACTGCACGCCGTGGCAATGTTTAAAGAACTTTTATACAGCGTTTTCCACTTGACTAGTTGAATTGGCGCTAATTTCCAGTGGCGTAGCGTGGTTAAAGGGGCGGAGGGGGCGAAAGCTTCAAAGGTTAGGGCTTAAATTTTTTTATGGGTTAAATGAGGGGAAAAAATAGCGCCGCAGGCGAAAATTTTTTGGGTGCCACGCTCTTTTTTCACTGATGTTACCTGATTTTCAAGTAGGAAAAATATAAAATACACAAGATCCTCAAGAAATCCAAAAAAAATTGATCAAGTAAAAAAAATTTCTTCGTTTTCATGGCTCATTATGGGTCCTTATCTACGCCCTTGTTCAAAGGGTGCCTCACTGCTAATGTATAATTTCGTTTATTTAGTGTAAATTTTGGCCTAAGAAATAAAGTTTTTGTTTCGTCATGTCTAAAATGGTCACATGAAAACAGAATATGACACGGCAAGGGGAATTTTGTTAAAACTCTTTTAAATATTTTATGCATATTACATAATAATAGGAGCATATATTCTCATGGGCGGGAATTATTTGTTAAAATGGAATTTTTGTTTTTCTGATGAAGAGCGAAGAGACGACCGTAATATTGACTGTAGGACGTCGGCAATATAAACTTTCAGTCGGATAAGATGAGGGTTTTGTTATATAATTATTATTTATATTCATAAACATAGTAAATTTCCTCTTGCTGCGATAGTAGCGATAGGTAAACAATATTATCAATTATCATGTGAAGTGAAATTGAACTGGGAACTACTGGGAGAGTGAAAAGGGGGCGCCGTTTGGGAAAGGACTCAAAGGGCGGGAGGGGGGCGGTCGCCCCCCCCTGGCCCCCTGCACGCTACGCCACTGCTAATTTCGCAGCGCTTACCGAGGTGATTTGCTTTGTTGAACACTGAATAACAGTCAAAGTATCTTTTGGTATTCTGTGGTCAAAGTTAAAAGTTAACCTTACCTCCTTTTAAAGGATTATTTAGTGTTTTCCTGGTGCATGTTAATAATTGTTTTCACAATAAAAAGAACAATAATTGAAAACGTATATGTAAGTATTTTGCAAGCCAAATAACTTAATTTATTATTTATTTTCCAAATTAAAGAAAATCCGAAAATTTTTATTTTCTCCGTTGATAATCATTATGTTTAGGTACAGGCCGCAGTTGTCCTACATAGGATGTTTCACTATGATTTGAGAAACAAGAAAAGATACAAAAAAAGTTTCTTGGTTTTAAGTAGCGTCAGGAGCAGATGCAACACAACTGAAACAGTTATCTTCTTTGGTGGAAGTGATTTTTTTATTATTATTATTGACAATGCTATTATTTTTATTATCCGAATAAATATTTTGGTCAATTAATTGGTAATTTTTCTTTTCTACGAAATGCTCCCATTTTTTTTATATTCTTCCAATATTTTATTATTGAAAAAGACATTTTTGTGACCCATACACACTTCTTAATGTAATTTTTTAGGTTGTGTTGAGAGCACAGCTAAGCTCCCTGTAATAATTACAATGCGCACTTTTTGGTGTTTATGTTTACTTAAATGCTGTAAATTTAAAAACTTGTTAAATACTTCTATAAAACAGTTTTTAAAGGCATTTTTGGAAGTAAAAATATATTGGAAGGGACTGAACTGTGATTTGCCAAAGTTTTACAACGCTGGTTTATTAGGGTGCTTAATTAAAGTTCTCATAAAACAGTTATATACGCAATAGAACCGAACCATTTAGTTGTACGCACTAAACAGACGTGTAGTAGTCGTATACGTAGTACTATAAACGTTTATAGAACAATTAAAAAATAATTCTAAAAACGTTTTATAATTTAGCTGAAAGAACGTTCTAAGAACTACATTACAGAATAAATTAGTTGAACACAGCAAAATTGTAATACCCAAGACGATAACACAGCAAATTTACTATTTTTAAGCACTTGTAAAACGTTAATAAAATTTTTCCGTTCGGTAAGAAAAAACTAATACAGCTACTTTGCTAGTTGGGTACTTTTTATCAAAAAATATTATTCCAAAAAATTCTTTCACTTCAATTTTTAATTTTAATTTTTGATTTTAATTTTAATTTCTGTTTTTTACAGATTACCTTAATAATTACGTCTAATTTTCCCCGCACAATGTCTTATAGACACATACTTAAAAATGTTTTTTAAAAAATGTTAAACTATCTTCGACACCTTCTTTTTAGAAAGGGTTTTCTTCTTCCTCAGTTTATTTGGTTGGTTTAGACCCCATTTACTGACTTCTCACATACTCAGTATGTTTTAATTTTTATCAATTCCTTTATACTATGTTTCCTTTACACATCAAATTTTTAATTCCATAAAAGCTCCATCAAGGTTCTGCACCATTTTCTCTTCTGCTAACACCATCAGCACCAAATATATTTTCTGTCTCCTGATAATGAACGTTTCTACGTTCGAAATATGTATTTGAATATGCCTATTCTATTAAACTTTCTGGGAGAAGATTTTGAGTTTTTTCTTTCTTTCCCATAGTTTCAACTCCACTTTAAGCATGGACTATTTCTTCATATTATAAATTCGTTATCGATAAAAAGAAGCGGGTACCATACAATGACAAATTAGGTACCCAATAGAACCTTTAATAGTTCTGTTTTTGCTTAAAAATGTAATAGCGTTTTATACTTTATTATAATTCTTAAGTTATTTCATCAACTCATGAAAGTAATAAACTAAAAATAACTTACAAATAATTTCTGAAAAAAAAAACTAAAAAGAGAGAAGAAAAAATTAAAATATTTATTTAAATTAAACTTGAATATTATTGAAATATTAATACAAAAAATCAAGGCCCAGCTCATTATGGGATATTTCAATAATAAATAAATGTGTTATTAAATATGATGGAAAATATTAGATACAAAGGATAATATGAACTACAAAAAGTATAACTACATTTAATAATATTTTATGTTTAGTTAGAAGTAATCAGCCTTTCGCTTTATTGGAAAAAAACAATGTAACAACACTCGATCAGAAAATGACTTCATATTATTTTTCTTCCACAGCTATCACTCCTGGAGCTCCACCCATTGATCACATAACCAGGGGTTGCCAAGCTCTCCGCTACGGCGCCACGTGCGAAGATATTTTTCACCAATTACGTGCCAGGAACGAGATCTTGCCGGGTCATCACACGTGCACCACGTGCAGTTCGGACCTGTGCAATTCTGCTAGTAAAATTGGTTCTTTATGGCTGCCATTTTTGTTGTTTCATTGTAGTGTTTTAATTTATTTTTAAGAGTTTTAGTGCCGACTCCTTAGCCATTTTATTTTTTGGCAATTACTTTATTATTTGATATATTATGTATACTTTATTAAACATGTAGGTATAGCGTTCATGAGAACTATATATTCTCAAACTACCGATACCGAACAAAATTTGTGAAAATAAAACAATTTATTTTTGAGTTTAGAAGGATGTAATTGCATACCACAACATAGTTTTTAATACCGAATAATTTTTAATAATTACAGTTTTCGCTATTGTCACAAATAATGGTACTTTACTGTAGTACCAAATTCATATTTTATGACCAACCTTGTATACAACTGAAAAAATTTACTGATGGCTACATATTAAGTTTTGGACCATGCAAAACTTAAGTTGGGAATTTAATTTTCATGTTGGTTGGTTAAACGCGGTGCTCAAGTTTCATACACTGCAGCCTTCTGGCTAATTGTGTATCCCAGTATTGTTAGAAAAGGTCCAGTAGTCACCTAAATAATATCGTTTTGCCTTATTGACATCAGTTAACAAAATGCAAATTTCTAGACAAAATTTATTATATACAATAGGCCAACAGGTATTTTAACTAGAAGTAATCAGTGACGGATTAAAAAAATTTTACCTCTAATTTTAATTCACACAGTCTTAAAAATATACTAGTAATAAGTGCTATAGGTAACTGATTTTACAATTCTAACAAATAAATTAATACATAATTAATAAATTTGTTTAATCTAAACCAACATTCTGTTTCACTCTCACAACAATTCCTTTCTTTTAAAATACAAAGATGCACTTTGCATTTCTCACAAAATATGTCATTTTTGCATCTTGAGGCTTCCTTGTTGTCATCACACTTTGGAATATGTTGGTATCCATCAAATCTAAGGTATGAAAATAGATCTGACAATCTTGCCAGACAATAGCAAGCAGTTTGGAACCCATCCATCTTCCGATCCAGCGTGAATAATTGTGGTAATTCTTTTTTTATTTTTTGTAGTCTATTTTATTTATTTTTTTATTTTACACCATTTCAAAGAACCAATTAACAAATGGGTTAATGGGCTAATTAAAATAAAATAGGTAATAATAAAACAATAATTCAAAAATTTTGTGATAACAAGAATTTTAGAGACAGTTTGAAGGTTGGAGACAATGATGTTTCTTGAATGATGAAAGAGTTTTGAGCTTCCATTGTCTTTATTTTTTAAATCACAACGTTTCAACTGGTAAGTATCTCCAGTCGTCTTCAGATGAATACTAAAAATAAGTAAAGTAACTACAAGACTATTTATACTAGCTATGGAGCACGGAAGCATAACTGAGGTGAGTGCAGTCATGCATTCAGTTGGCACGCGATCTTATCCTAAGATTACATCTAACAAAGGTTTCCAGATATTTCTTATGTCTAATGATGGTTTACTAAAGCAGCCTGGGTTCTGGTGAATAGCAGCAGCAGCAAACTTTCTTTTCCTCCACTGTGGTTCCTTATATAGGATTTCAGCTTCTGACCACATGAACTGAACGCATGACTGCACCCACCTCAGTTATGCTTCAGTGCACGTAGCTAGTATAAATAGTCTTGTAGTTATTTTACTTATTTTGTATTCACCTGAAGACGACTGGAGATAGTTACCAGTTGAAACGTTTTGATTTAAAAAATAAAGACAATGGAAGTCCAAAACTCTTTCATCATTCAAGAAATTTAGACTTAAATTATTATGGGAAAGAAAGAAAAACTCAGTCTTCCTAAACAAAGTTTAATAGAATAAGAGAAGTAGAAGGTAAAAACGTTTCTACGTTCGAAACATGTAGAGACTCTTACTGAATATTCTTATTCTATTAAACTTTGGAGTTTCTTCCTTATTTCCCATACTTTCAACTCCACATTAAGCATTATATTGAAACGGAATAATTATGCCTAAAAAGTTACTAACACGCTAAATTCGATTTATACTGGATAAACCACAGCTAAAAAGGTCAAATCTATTTTGGTGCAGATTGTATGTGTTGCACAATCGATAAATAGGGGAGTATTTACAGATATTGGTATGCGCGGTTGGTACATCAAAAGTGTGGGAATGACGTGTTCTAGGGACGAGGAATTGCAGGTTTTCTATTATATCACTGCATTCAACTCTATTATGTAAAATATTGTAAAGAATTTTACGTTGAGAAACTGTACGTCGATCTTCTAAGGAGCAAAACGAGTGTCTTTTGCAGTAGAGCTTCTTTTAGAATACCAATTTCAGGATACTGACCATCAATTTTAAAACTTAGATATTTTAGAAAACGTCCTTGGAACCTTTCAATGCTGTTAAGGTGCACTTGATAATATGGAGACCATACAACCGAAGCGTACTCCAATTTAGATCTTACAAATGCATAAAAAAGTGTTTTTAGTGAAGGACAATTTAAAAAATCACGAGAATGTCTTATTATAAAACGTAGGGATCTATGACAGGAGGCAACAAGGTCGTTTATGTGGGGAACAAAAGATAGTTTACTGTCAAATAATACACCCAAATCGCGAAATGTCTCAGCTCTGTCTACTGTAATGTTATTAATTTTGTAATCATACACAATGGTATGTAATTTTAATGAAAAGGTCATTATGTTACACTTACTGATATTTAACGGCAATTTGTTTTGAACACACCATCTATATAATATCATGTCATGGACAATTGACAATTAATAACTATATCATTAATAAATATTATAAATATTAAAGGACCCAAAATGGACCCCGATGTAGCATCCAATGGCACAGATGAATGGCCACCGCACTCCACTATTTGTTGCTTTTTTAAGCGACGCAGAACATCATCCCCAGTAGCACTGTTAATTGAGAGAGAATCAGTGGAATTAACAGTTACCCCATCGACTACCGGAGTTGGTAAAACATTATGAATTGTGAAAGAATTCGGCGAAAGCATTTGCAATTTCACTATGATCTTTAAAGTTATTATCACCCATTGTCATTACTTCCGGAAGTTGTTTATTATGTTGCTTATTGTTTATTAATTGCCAAAAGTTGGATGGGTCAGACGAGATACGATTTTCCATATTCTCGCAATATTATTGATATGCATATCTTATATTATATTTAATTTGTCTCCTAAGCTGCCTGAAATCTGACAAATCCGTTCGAGCCTTTGTTAGTTTATACCTTTTCCAAGCTTTAAACTTATTTTTAATTAATTTGATAATGGAAGAATTAAACCAAAGAGGATAGTTTTTTCTACGTCTAATAATTGTAGGTACAAAAATATCAAGGGTTTTATAGATTTCGGAGTAAAATAAATTACAAGCTGAATTCACGTCATCAACCTGGCCTAGGACTTCCCAGTTAACATTACCAAACTGAATGTAAAGATCCACAAAATTCGCCCGCCTAAAGTTATAGTAAATATTACAAATTTCATGTTTATTACATTTTTTATTAAGTTCCAAATCGCAACCCAAGACTAGAGAAGGACTATCCTCAAGAAGGAGAACATCCTCAGCCCTTTCAACCATACATGGAAATAACGTTGGATCACACAATACCAGATCCAGCAAACGATTGTTATTATTGGTTACAGAGGTATATTGTGTAAGGTTAAAAAATTGCATAAAGTCAATAAAGCTTAGAGTTTTGTCAGTAACAAACAGTAATTTTGCGGTATTTAAAGCCCATTGTGGGAACGACTCTTTGAAGGGTGGCACGGCTGATATTTATGTTTGTTTCATCTTGTTCTGGCTTCATTTTAAGTTTATACAAAGTAGGGACAACCAGTTCTTCATAGAGGAAATATATCTTTCATCTTAGTACGACTAACGATATCTTTTATAGACGACATTGGCGTTTTTGTAAGTAATCAGATTTCCTTCAAAGCATCTTGCCTTATTTATTAATGATTAATACACATTCTTGATAATTTGTTTTGCATCCAATAATAAGTGATTTCGTTTTCTTCTGCTAGATGCAGATCTATAATTGTCCCACGGGCGCCACATAATAAAAACTATTTGAACACTAACATTTCTATGCACCACAGAATAAACACTTTAACAAGTGGCACATGAGTGGGAAAAGGGGGATAAGTCGAAATTTAACAGTTGTGGAAAAACCAAAAAATAGTCAGATTGACAGCAATTTAATTTAAATTAAAATTCCAAAAATATTTTTCGTTAATGTTGCATGTTTTTATAAGGTTAATCTGTAACTTTCTACGAAGATATCATTACCCAGACCTAAGAAAAAAAAACATGGACTCGAATCCTTTTACCCAAGAAAAATAAAGAATAAATAAACTTATGTCTCTTTTCTCACCGCAAAAAATTTATTAAAACTGCATAGTTTGTACTTTTTATCAAAAATGTTTATTATATTTAAGAATTCAAAAGGTTTACTATACCTCACATGGCTTAAATAAAACAAAGAAACTGTTGCTTACTCAGATTCATCGTCGCTTAATTGTATAGTGTTAGGAACATCATCCTTCGTAGTAATATCCTGATAAAACTCATGGAAATTTTTATTGATATACGGCAAAAGTTCAAGTAAATTCTCTTTCTTTTAGTATTTATTGGGACGGGTCCCTTGTAGCGTAGAGGAGGCTTTACTTTAGTTGGGATTGAGGTCAAAAATCAATTTTCTTGAAGACGTCTTCCAGCACTAAAGAATTTCTGTATTGGACTATTCCAAAGTGATTAAGAGAATATCGGATCTATTTTATTTTCCTCCATAGGTACTACCTGTTCGCCCGCTTTGTTGGTCTTTTTGTTTATAAAGTAAGTTTTAAGTAGTGTTGAAAAGTAAAAAAAAATCCTTTTTTTCCATCTCAATCACCTTAAATGGTTTTGTCACACAGTTGCATCCAGTCTCGCGGATGTTCAATGGCAGCCTCATATTTTTTTTTTCTTTTTTTCAATGATAGAATGATCTGTGTCGCATAGGAGTAAGTCATATTATTTAAATACTGAGTTGGAATCAATTGTCTGTTAAAAGGGGTTTAAGTATACTTATATTGCATATTATAGGTGAGAAGTGTTGTGTACAAAGACTCATAACTCTTATACCTCTTTTCACATTATTTTACAGTATGGGATTATTTGTGTAACGGGTCAAAAATATACTTATCTCTGTTTCTTCTATTTATCTAAATATTTTTTAACGTAAATATGGGACTATATCAACTTATACCCATTAGCTAACTTATTGACGACGTACCAAAAAGCACAAGTGCTATTATACCCCTTTTCACACTTAAAATAATCTGGATTGTGTTCGCAAGTGAACTTAACGAGACATACACCCCTTTACACAACCAACTTAGGATGTTTTGCAGATATACTCGTACCTCTTTTCACAAATAAATTATGCGCACATTGTAAGGAATTTTAAGTTATATCCCGTTTCACAAAGATACATAATTACCAAAAGAAGCTGGATGAAAATGCAAGATGGCCGGCTGTGAAAGATCGCTAGTCAGTTTGGACCAATGAAAAGTTAAAAAAACTGTGTAATCACTGTAAAAAGGACGTTCTAGAATATGTTCAGTGTAAAAAGTGCGGGTTCTACTTTTATCCAGCATGTTTGAAGCAGTCAGCGATGCAAAAAAAGTGCCGTTTGTGTGCATTCGGAGGAAAATGTGAGTGAGGTAACATCGAGAATAACTTCCCCAGACGTGACTCTTTTAAAGGCCCAAATGGATGAAATGATGAACAAAATAAGTGTTTTGGAGAAAAACGAAATTGTTCTGGAGAAAAGAGTTGCAATTTTCGAAGAAAAGGTGGAAAATCTCCAATCTACAAAAAAAAGTAAGCAAAAACTGGCGGGAAACAAAGAAGAGCAAGCTGGCAACAGCGCAACCAAACCGAAACCACAAAGGAAGGACTCTGCGGACCTGTCTCGGCCGGAACAAAATGAAGATAGCTCCGTAGTTCAACTAAATCAAAACAGAAGTGGAAATGACCTACCTTTAACGGTTAGATCAAAAAATGCTCCTGCAGTCATTTTGGACATTGACGTTGACACTAGTGGCAACCACACAGATGGCGCGAAGAAAAATTTGTCATTTCCATCGGGAGGAAATGAGAGGAATAAAATGGACGACATCCATGGTAAGAACACCGAAAATATAGAATCTGAATGGCAAATGGTCAAGAAAAAATCGAAAATTAAACGTCCTGACCCTAAAAAAGGCACCAAAAGTACTGTAACGCGGCTACTGGTGGCAGAACCTTAAAGTCTGGCTTGGATTTTTCTCTCGGGATTTCAACCCAGCACAACTTCAGAGAACATCACTGAATACTTAAAAAGCAACGGCTTACAGAGCTGTGCATGTTATAAGATGCGTACTAGAAAGGATAAAGTAAAAAGTTATTTCAAGCTTTCTGGTCCGATCAACAAGCGAGGTGAGGTTATTTCCCCGGCACTCTGGCCAACTGGCATAGTCATCAACCATTTTCTGAACCTACAAAGACTCCCAAATCCAAGCAAGGGCGAGACAAATACAAAATAGAATTCAGTATTCTACATCACAATGTGCAGTCCATTGGTAACAGCATGGACCAACTAGAGGTTTTGGTAACAGAAAACAAGTGCAATGTAGTTGCAATCACAGAGCATTGGAAGAATGCAGAACAAATTAAGTCATACAATCTTACGGACTTTGAGCTGGCATCATCTTATTGTCGAAGTAAAAGTCTACATGGTGGTGCTGCATTGTATGTGCGGCAAGGGACAAGCTGGAAGCCACGTTTGGACCTTACAAATCTTTCAGAAGAGGCTGTTTTTGAATGTGCGGCGGTTGAAATAATGGTTAGCACGACTAGAATGGTTTTTTTGTCAGTATATAGAACCCCTAATGCTGATATGGATTCTTTCTTGGTAAAAACTGAAAGTGTTTTCAATAAATTACTGAGTGAAGATGTTTTAATTTTTCTAGCTGGTGAGTTTAACATAGATATAATGCAAAATGACAGAAGCTCTGCCACTTTTTTGTCTCTCCTGGGTTCATATAACATTTTTCCTAAAGTTTTACACACTAAGATTTCTGATGACACTGGCCAGATGTTGTCATTTTTGGTGGATGACAGTGGGGCTCCGGAATTTCTGAATCGAAGGGTCTTTGATAACCAAAGCAGACAGCTTTTTCAGCATATGCTATCTCAACAGGGCTGGCAGATGGTCTTTGAGGTAAATGAGTGGGATATAAATGGTCAGTGGGAAGCTTTCCGACGTACTTTAATGCCAATTTTTAACTATTGTTTTCCGACAAAAAAGAAAAAAATTGAAACTAAATTGAAGTCTAACATTTTCTATAGTTTTCCTCTTATCGCTGAATGCAAAAGTGAGTTGGATATTCTGTTGGTACTAAGTAGACATAACCATATCTGGCTGCATATAATACAAGTAAACATAAATACAATAACCTTTTACAACAATCTAGGAAAGCACACTATACTACAAAAATTGCAGATAGTGATAATAAATCCGAATGCACTTGGCAGATTGTAAATAAGATCAGGGGTAGTGGCTCAAAGAAGTAGGAATTAGGTATTCCAGGTAGTCCACAGACAGTTAGTAACTAGTTAATCAATATTTGGTGGAAGCGGCACCAAATTTAATTAACAAACTAAATAATACTAAGTTCATTAATAAAATATCTTACAACAACAACTCTCCATTTTTAACACCAGTAACCACTGTGAAAATACTGGAGATTATAAGCAAACTAAACAATAAATAAAGCTCAGGTTTCGATGAGATATCGAGCAACATTATAAAATCATGTGCCGGAGCATTGGCAGCTCCTCTCTGTCATATTGTAAATAATTCATTTAGCCAGGGAACATTTCCTGAGGGACTTAAATTGGCGATAGTCAAACCTCTTTATAAGAAGGGTGATCCTTCCCTTCCAGAAAATTATAGACCTATTAGCCTTCTCTCCTCTTTCTCCAAAATATTTGAAAAGGCAATGTGTGCACGATTGGCAGGCATGGGTAGGCTGGAGTCTTGTAGGGGAGTATTTAGGAGTCACAACTTGCTTACACTAGCAGGCTAATATATTTATGAATGTATGGTCTTTTTATATAAAAACAAGAATCTGTTCTCGACTCACTTACCACAAAATGAATACGATACCAGGTCACTTAACTATAACATCCCTTTGCGCAAACTGACTCTCTCTAAACGCGGTCCTGCCTTTTCGTGTATACAGGGTGTTACAAATTCGAGGCTAAGTACAGGGATCTCCGAAACTACGAGAGATACAAAGTCGGTTAAATGGGGGCAAAGTTCCGCAATATGGAGCTCAAGAAAATGCCGCTATAAAAATTTCAAAGTTCCGACTACCTTCGGAGATATCCGAAAATAAACGAAAATTAGCAAATTCGTTTTTATTTTTTCCTGATTACATTTGTTGAAATAATTTCAAACAAATGTCACATATCCATTGCCACTTTTTCTCCTCTACAAGATGACATAATTAGTTTTTAATTCCGACGTTTCGTTGGCGGGCCACCATCATCAACTTCATTTTTTTAAATACGGACCTGGAATTTAAATTGCGTATTTTTGATCCTCATACCTCTGAAACCTAATATTTGATGTCTTCTAAATGTCATGCAGACGTTTCGTGTCCCAAAAATGCATCAGCAAGGTTTTTGGATTTAAAAAAAAATTCTACCCTAGTGAAAATACCAGTATTCATTTGAAATTGAGCAGATGAGGTGTATAAGAGAAAATTAAAATATTTTTGTCTTTAAAACACTTATTTAATAATAATAAATGTAATAAATTATGGGTAAAGGAAACAGAACAAAAACAAATTCATATTAGATAAACTTACTTAAATAACCACATTAAAACAGGATTAACGCACTGGTAATATCATAACAAAATTAAGAAAAGGTGAGAATATCCTTCAAACTTATCTCAAATGTTCGAACAGATTGCCGTTTACGTTTAAACACTTTAATGCTTTGGTATTTACTTTTCTTACTGCCCTTAAAATTGATCTTTTGCGTAAAGATCGGCATGAAGTTAAAATTTTTTGACGTAACTCCGCCAAGTTTTCAACAGGCCCATTTTTATATACTTTATTTTTTATTGCACCCCATAGAAAAAAATCTAGGGGTGTCAGATCGGGCGATCTCGCTGGCCACTCTACCACACCTCGGTTTCCTATCCACTTTTCTGGGAAATTTCGATGTAAATATGCACACACATATCGACCATTATGGGGAGGTGCACCGTCATGTTGAAACCAGAGATGTGGAAGGGTTGCCAACGGGACATCCATTAAAAAATCTTCAAATTGGTTATTTAAAAAATTAAGATACATATCTGCGTTTAAATTATGGTCATATAAAAATGGACCCAAGATTTTGTCCCCACACAATCCTGCCCAAACATTAATGGAAAACCTGATTTGAGGACGAAGTTCTCTATTTTCTCTTGGGTTCTCTACAGCCCAAACATGTTCGTTATTTCTATTAAATAAACCACAATTTGTGAATTTTGACTCGTCCGTCCAGATAATGCGATTTAAAAAATTCGGAATTATTGTAGCCTGATCTCTCATCCATTGGCAAAAAGTAACTCTTCTCTCGGCATCTCCAGGATGTAATGTTTGAGAAATATGAATTTTGAAGGGCTTGAAGTCATTTGATTTTAATATTCGCCAACATTTAACATGGTGTAAAGAGTGCAAGTTTGCTTCCGACTTAATTTGTCTGGTGGACACAGAAGGGTTTTGGTTTACCTGTAGAGTAGATACAATAGACAGCATTTATTAAAAAGCATATATTATCATAATTTATAAAAAATACTAACCTGGTTTAGAACTGTATCAATTTCCCCATTTTCGAATTTATTACCATATTTCTTTCGTGGTTTTATAAATGACCCATATTCCTTCAAATTAAACTCCAACCTTTTAAAGTATGTGTAGTGTGGTTGAGGTTTTTCCGGATATTGCTCAAAATACATCTGAGTGGATCTATAACAATTTCTTTGGCATAAAAAGTAAATGCGAAGCATATCACTTTTTTCTTGGTTGGAGAATGGCATTTTGTGGCATTAAAATAAAAAATCCACAAACGTTATCACCGCAGTGCCCCAAATGTCATTAGTTTTTAATTTTTCATGGCACTCTTATTTATTTTACACATACTTGCTGTTTCAAAGGTTGGAATTTAATAATGGTAAAAGATAAATATGGTTCAACGCCAAAATTATTCAGTCAGTGTATGAATACACCTCAGCAATATTTGTAATTTCGTTAATCCCGTATTAAAGTAAGTTTGTCTAATAGGAATTTGTTTTTGTTCTGACTTTCACTAGGGTAGAATTTTTTTTTAAATCCAAAAACCTTGCTGATGCATTTTTGGGACACGAAACGTCTGCATGACATTTAGAAGACATCAAATATTAGGTTTCAGAGGTATGAGGATCAAAAATACGCAATTTAAATTCCAGGTCCGTATTTAAAAAAATGAAGTTGATGATGGTGGCCCGCCAACGAAACGTCGGAATTAAAAACTAATTATGTCATCTTGTAGAGGAGAAAAAGTGGCAATGGATATGTGACATTTGTTTGAAATTATTTCAACAAATGTAATCAGGAAAAAATAAAAACGAATTTGCTAATTTTCGTTTATTTTCGGATATCTCCGAAGGTAGTCGGAACTTTGAAATTTTTATAGCGGCATTTTCTTGAGCTCCATATTGCGGAACTTTGCCCCCATTTAACCGACTTTGTATCTCTCGTAGTTTCGGAGATCCCTGTACTTAGCCTCGAATTTGTAACACCCTGTATGTCATAGGCTGATAGTGAAATCCGTCATTTCATGAAAAGCCTAGTCATATCATGCTGCACGCCAAAAGGTATATTTGCAACTGGTTTGTTCGTTGTTCCCCAGAGCATTTTTGTAAATTTTTTTTTAATTTAATTTAAATTTTATTTTTATAAAATAATATTAGTTGAAAAAATTGAAAAAAATGCTCTGGAGAACAACAAACAAACCAGTTGCAATATACCTTTTAGCCACGCTTCATTATATGACTAGGCGTTTCATGAAATGACGGATTTCACTATCAGCCTACGACATATACAATATTACAACAAACTTCCTTTGGAGCTCAAGCAGGCGAATAGCTTGCATTGCTTCAAGAGGAACTTATTAAATTATATCATTGCTATAGAACCCTACAATGTTGGGGAGTTTCTGTCATCGGCAATGTAGGCCATCTTTTCATGATTTTTTTGCTTTGTTTTCCTTTGGTTAAAATTTTAATTATGCTCAGTTTTTATTGAAGATTTTAATATGTCGCAAAAGTATAATTATGTACCTTTGTTTTAAGTTTATTGAAAATTTTAATGTGTTATAAAGTTTTGTATTTATGTATTTATTTATTTAAAATTCTGTTTGTTGTGATTATTATTGACGCAGCTTTGTTAAATACAATTAAGTATTTTTCTAAATATAAGAATTTTGAATTTGAATTTGAATTTGAATTTGAAGCTGGGGTCGACTTAACTCCATTTACTCAATTTTCGACTTATTTTTCCCACCCATGTGCCAAATTTCTCAATCGTACAAAACACAGGCTTTCTTAATTAAGACTGGTTATATATCCTAAAAGCACCTGGCCTGGCCCTGGGTTAACAAGGGTGCCTAACCCAAATAACAATTGCAAACGCCATAAACTTATCGGATACGGGGTGGACCTATATACCTGCAAGTAGTTAAAATTGTAAATATGTCACCCTGTAGACCTTTCAGGTATACAACAATGAGGTTTTATTAAAATAAATCACAGATAAAACAAAAGCCAAGACCATACTTCGAGACTTCTTTTACTTTTAAAACATCTTTATTATTTAATAATATTTTGACATGTCATATAAATTACATTTTGTTTTATGTACGTAAGTATATAAAATCTTCTTGTGCTCTGCTCGGCGAGTTGCTCGCCAAGGAAACGCCCTTGTGCATCACAGGGTGGCTGATGTTGACCAGGGTAATTTATGGTGACTTTGAATTTGTCGATTTAGCCAGTTCCGGTGACCCTCTACTGCTATGCGAGAATTTACTTACCTTTCGGTTTAAAAAATTTATTTTGAGTAAGTTTAAATATCAGTGTTTATGCTTAGTTTTTGTTGGAAAAGTAGACGAAAAAACCAGCTTGATCATAATTTCTAACAGGTACAACGTAGCTTTAATTTTATGGTTAAGATTTTTATGGGTGTTTCCACATATTAGGGGGCGTATCCATTTTGTCCGGGAGTTGTGGTTTTAAAAGGTGGAAAATTTTATTTTAATCATAAAATAGGGGTAGTCTAGAATACAGGGGGTAATGTATAAGGTATTCGTTGTGTTTTATGTCTGTTAGGTTTTGTGTAAGTCTGGAATTTTGGGGCTGTGAGTTATAAAATTTAGTTGCATTGTCATGTACATAGTCTATTAAGTATGAAGTATTTGTTGTCTGGTGCAGTGCATGTATCGGCGTAAATATTGATGAGAGGGTTATTTGTATCAGGTTTTTATTTTGCAAAATTTGCAGTTTTTTAAAATGAATGTCTGCCATACTGCACCAGACTGGTCCGGCGTAAGTCAGTATGGGTCGTATGCATTGATTGTAAATTATTTGTTTGTTTGTTGGTGAAAGTGGTGATCTAAAATTTAGTAGTTTGTAAAGTTTGATTGTTGCGTTATAGTATTTTTGTATTATATAGGTTGTATTGTCTTTAAATCTTAGTGGTTTATCTAGTACTACCCCTAGGTATTTTAGTTTGTCTTTTGGGATAATGTTTTTATTGTTTATTTTTATTGGTTGATTTATGTGTTTGTTTGTATATTTTCTAGATATAATTAAGCATTCGCATTTTTGTTCATTTATTTCGAGTTTCCACCTTTTATACCACGGGAGGAGGGAATGGAGGTGGTTGGAAATGTGTTGTCTGGCTACGTTTGCATAAAATGAACTCGCGTGTAGGAGGACATCATCTACAAAAATAGCCAGTTTGGAACTAGGATGGGTGGGAATATCTGAGGTGTAGAGGTTAAAGAGGGGGGCTGCCAAAATCGTGCCCTGTTGTAAGCCTGCGTGAAGCACAACAGGGGTGGATAAGTTACTTTCTATTTTAACTGTAAGTGTTCTGTTGTTTATGTACGAGTGTATTAGTGTTATGATGTAAAGTGGAAAATTGTGTAATGTAGCAAGTCTAAAAATTAATCCATTGAACCATACGCTGTCGAAGGCCCTCCGGATGTCGAGTGATAGAAGAACTGTGTTTTGCTCTTTTTCCATATTGTTGATCGCTGTTTGCGCTACGACCAGTACAGCTCCTCTACCTTCTCGAAATCCGAATTGCTCCTCAGGCAGGTTCTGATCCAATTTCATACTTTTTATTCTTGCATGTATTATCTTTTCCGCGAGTTTTCCGAGCGTGCTTAGCAGAGCAATTGGCCTGTATGAGTCCGGTCTTATTTCGGGTTTTCCAGGCTTACGTAATGGTTTTACAATTGCTCTTTTCCACGCGCTCGGAAAGTGCTGCAGAAAAAACATTGTGTTTATGATGTATATTAGTTGTGCAATTGTTTTGCGTGGAATGTTTTTAATTAAAATATTAGCGATCTCATCCCCCCCAGGTGCTTTATTTAATGGCAATTGTCTTATTATTGTTGTTAGTTCGTTGTAATTAGTCAGTAGGGTAGGTAGAATAGAGGGTGGTATTGGGTATTTTTGTTTAGTAAAATTATTAGCTATTTTTGTGATTTCATTCTGTTCTGCAGTCGTGTTTGGTTGTCCGGCGCATGTCTGTGAGTAGTAGTCTGCTAGAATATGTGCTTTTTCAGTGTTGTTTTGGGGATTAACTGTAAAGGAGGGTATTTTTGTATACTTCGAGATGTACTATACGAAGTTTGTCATGCGGGCGTTGAATACTTATTTCCCAAGACTTTGACTCTTCCGCGGGTTAGTGCATTTTTATGCTGACTTAAAGCATTGAATATCAAACTATATAAGAATGACGGATGTCCGAGAAAAGTTGACAACCCATTTTTTGACGTATTGGAGCTGGTTTGGCCGCCATTGTGGAGTTGATTGTAACTCTAACCTTAAATCTGTCGCCTGTCTGTCGTTATAATGCAGCGCCTCGGCAACAGATGTCTCAAATTCACTGATGTGATGCCGTGGTGTTGCCGCATATCGTATTTTATTGGAATTTTTAACAGACAATAAAATGGGAGGTTCTTAATTCCAGCCGAATGTATGTTTTTGATAATAATATGTACGCTGATTACTCCGGGGTAATTGGACCGATTTTCATAATGATTTTACCGTTGCATTGGGTGTTAAATGTTAAACAAATAAAAGTAGATAAAAAGCGACAGCAAGTATAACTAAAATAGGTTTTATTTCGTCGAAAAATAGCAAAATGCGTAATACACTAATACAAACAAACTGGATGTTTCTTACGTAAGAAAATAAAACCTATTTATTTTAACCATTTTGAAAAGTAGTAATAATTGCAAATTAAAGCCAAGTTATACAAACAAACCGCACATCATTCATATTTTACCCAATATATACGTTGTAGCCTAGGTATGTATTAAATAGTGAGAGTCGTCATTTAATTCTGTTAGAAATAGAATACATGGCGGTCAATATGTTTTCATGTAGGTAATTAACGTTCGGACGTCAAAACGTTGAAAATATTATAAGCTACAAAGCAATTAAAAATATAGACAATCTAGACTATAATAATATATACTAAGAGGTAGGAAAATAAATGTAAGCTACTTAAATCTAGGATAGGTGTAGGTACTTATGTGAAATCAAGTTGTACGATAAGCTATAAAAATAAATAAAAAAAATTCATGCAGCAAGTCAAACAGACAGGCGGCAACAATGTTTTAATTTAGCAGTGAAAACGTTAGTCGCTTTCTTGTTGGTGAACTCATTGTGCCATCTATAAATTTAAGGTAACAGGTTTAGGAAATCGGCTCATATGGCCTTCTTATAGTTTGATATTCAATGCTTAAAGTGTATATACGATCTTAGTTAAGACAGATAAAAAAACTAAAAAAAAATTGATGACAGACTTGTCAAGTCCACGTGGACTATCTTCGAACATCTGTATAGGGAGCGATCAATACAAATTTTGATATATTTGTATTGTAGTTTCAGTGTGCGATGCAGTAAATTGATCGTACTCCCAATACTTACGTTGTCTCAACTGACTTCGTATGAAGTATACACTATTTCACAGGGTGTATTTTAGGAAAATAGTTTTACATAAACAATGTAGCACAAAAAACTGTGATCACTATGTTTAATTTTTTTAAGAGTACCTACAACAATATGTTTGTATTAAAACGCTTTATGATTACTTATAATTTTATTGAGTTGATTTTAGTAGTTTGGGAGTAATAAAAGGACACACTTTCAAATAATTTTTCTCAAGGTTTTTAAATGGAACACTCAGTATATTATTTGATAAAAAACTTTAATACAGTTAACAGATACTTTTACTGTATTTACAATTTCTTTAAAATTCCAAACCGTTTAAAAAATATAAATGTCGCTATTAATGTTTTACAAAAAAACTGATCCTGGAAAGACAAACCTGTTTGACAATGAAATACATTTTGACATTAATTGTCAGGAATAAGTAAGAGTAAGTACTTTTAACCTAATAAAAAAATTTCAAAAAATGATGTTTTTTCGGAATTCTTTGGACTGGAATCTTAGGTACTTATTCTAATGTCTTGCTCCCCGGATGATTCATTATCATTTGACTTTGCAATAACTGTCAATAAAACTACTAACTGATTTTCCTTATTACAAGATAATAAAATACGTAACAAAAAAGCCAAGTACTCTTTATTAGAGTCGATTACGGGAATTTCACACTAGAACTGTTAAATGTTTTAAATGGGATACTGGATAATAATTTGTCCAGGCATTAGTGGAATAAGTCAAAAATAAATTATATTTATTTCTTTTATTAGTTACACCTTATTATTTGTACCTGGAGACCGACCGAAGATTCAGTTTCGGTTTCGGCTAGTTTCTGCCAAAAAATCTAGCTTCGGTGACAGTTTCGGTTTCGTCCAAAAATCGGCGGAAACTTCGAGTAGGTACGCCGAAACTCAGTGTTCGTGAATTGTCGCGCACCGTTCAGCTAACTTGGGGTGAGTTCGTAGGCAGTGTTGCCAGATTGGGATGATAAATTGTTAATATAACATGAATAAATAGATATCTTTGTTACATAGGTATTTCGTATTGTTTTTTATTTCATTTAATACGAGTTCACTGTCCGTATATGTAAAAAAAATACATTAGATTTTCAGTAAACAATAGAATTTTTAAAATGTACAAATAAGTTTCGGTTTCTGTTTCGGCCAAAACTGAGACAGAGGTCGAAGATTTGGTTTCGGTTTTGGCTGAAAATCTTGTTTTGGTTGGACACTATTTGTACCTATGTGTTTATATATTATTTTTAAAATAAATTTTGTTATGCAATCAATACGTAGATATTATTTCAATTTTAGAAAATACAATATTAAGAAACTGAAAGGTTGTCACGGTTTTAATAAACAAGAGAGATAAAAATGTTCTGTATTGAATTGTACAAAATTACAAATAATTTATAATGTTTTTAAATAGAATAATGTTTAAAAAAAAATTATGAAAATAACACACATGATTTTTCAAGGTAGATGAATATGATTTCATATTTGAACGTAGTTTTCAATTCTGATCAAATAGTTTTTCATAACAATTTTCGATCTTGTCAAAAATAAAGGTACATACCTACATACTTTACTATTGAACATGACGGCAAAAATGCATTATTCTATTTTAGGTTTTAAATCATGCAAAACTTCTTATGAAAATGTCTCTTTATCCTACAATTAATAATAATAAATTCTTTAGCACACACTGTATTGTGTATAGTGTATAGTGTATAGGTATTCCTTAAAAACACGATATAAATTGGGCCGCCCTAAGCGGTGAATGTTTCTACTGGGTTCTGGGTTGTTCAAGTGAAGCAAATCGGTGAAAATCACATGCCTATAAAAAAATGTATAAAGGTGTATTATTTTCCTACACGTTAAACGTCGAAAAAAATGACAATAAATCAAAATGCGCTGCAGTCATACTTGTTATATCTTTTTTTCTCAAGAGTTGTCTGACAAACAAACCGACAAATTTTAATATTTATTTTCCAGCACTACAATATAAGGTCTACATTAGCTTTTATTAGAAGGATAATACCTTAAATAGGTATTTGATTAAAATACTGTCTTCACTATATAAACTATAAAAGTGGTAATAACCACAACCAACAGGGATCCAGTGTGTAGCGACGACGAGTTGCATAAATTTCTGTCTGAACAAGTTGTACATTCTATCATATTGTCCCTTCCATTGCTGTACATTGAGTTTAAATACGTACACACATCGTACGGTTTGCAGCCCCGATGAACCCATGTCATTCCGTCATCTAAAATGATTGATATTTGTTTACTTACATTATTTAAAAAACAGTCGTGGTAAAAAAAGCATTATTATTTATCAAGTTTCAATTTATAATCTTATTTATGTTTATTTTACAATCATACAACATCTGGAAAATTGAGCAAATAAAAATGATAGACGTGAATTTTAAACAAGCAAACTTAAACCACAGAATATAATAAAGCTACTGCATATAGCTACTTATTTGCTTCATAGCTGTATGGCGTTGCATGTCTAGTGTCACATCCGATCAGTGCTATTTATAAGTGTTTACATACGGTTCACTGTAAATTTCGCACAGACTTGATCCCCAGATAGGCATATTGATTTTTTATGATTTTCGTAAGTGCCGCTGTTCGGAAAATAGTCACAGTCATTTAAATTATTCGACAAGTCGCTGCCAGCATTGATTTGAGCACTGCATGTGTAACACTCCAGAGCATAACCTGAAAGTACAAAATTGACAGTATTTTTACAAGGGTTATTTCTTTTGCAATGAATTAAATTTCATCAATACAATACAATACAATACAATACAATACAATACAATACAATACAATACAATACAATACAATACAATACAATACAATACAATACAATACAATACAATACAATACAATACAATACAATACAATACAATACAATACAATACAATACAATACAATACAATACAATACAATACAATACAATACAATACAATACAATACAATACAATACAATACAATACAATACAATACAATACAATACAATACAATACAATACAATACAATACAATACAATACAATACAATACAATACAATACAATACAATACAATACAATACAATACAATACAATACAATACAATACAATACAATACAATACAATACAATACAATACAATACAATACAATACAATACAATACAATACAATACAATACAAAACAATACAATACAATACAACAGGCACGTAGCTTATCTTCCTGGGAGGGGTACTTCCACACACTGCCGTAGCTAGAATTTTATCACGTTTATTAATATATTTTTTTGACCCGTTTATTTAAGACAAAACATTAGTGACGCATCCGCCATTTCATTTACTTGTCAATATTTCGTTTAATTTTTGTTTTCTTCTACCAAAAAGCGGCCAAATACTCTTTAAGTGGCAATTACCATCATGAAACCTTGTGGCAGGCAGATATTCTTACTAACTAACCGAATCAACCTTCATTCGGTTCGATATACAGGGTGAGTTTTTTAAAGTGTTAGGGTAAAGGGTACGGTTGTTGGCCAGACATCAGTTATTGGCCACCTCGGTTTTAAAGCTAATTACTAAGGGTTCGGTACAAATATCCAAAAATCGACAAATATAACACTGGCAATATCTTTCTAGGGAGAGCCTCATGCGTTTGTTTATCAGTTGTCGGCATTGATACTAGTGATGCCGCGAGACGATTGGCCCATTCTCGTCTCGTCTCGTGAGGCGAGAATTTTTTTTTATCTCGTCTCGACGAGAAACGCGTTTTTCTCGCTCGAGAGTGCCATTGTCTCGTCTCGTCTCGTCTCGTCTCGTCTCGTCTCGTCTCGTCTCGTCTCGTCTCGTCTCGTCTCGTCTCGTCTCGTCTCGTCTCGTCTCGTCTCGTCTCGTCTCGTCTCGTCTCGTCTCGTCTCGTCTCGTCTCGTCTCGTCTCGTCTCGTCTCGTCTCGTCTCGTCTCGTCTCGTCTCACTAACGACTAAAGGGATCAGCCCAGAATGTCATCCGGAGAAAAACCTTAATTTTTTTATTACATTAATAGAAAGTGCAAGAGAAAGAACTTAAAGAAGTATTTCCGAAAATGCTCTATTTGACATATCAATCTCTCATAGTTTATGAAATGTTCGGACTAAATCGCGGTAACATTAGATAATTAATTATTGTGTCCTTCTTTTACATATGAAATTTGACTGAGGTCCTTTTCGATATTGTGTTTTCAATCGAAAATGCTTTCTTTCAGATTTGGTTAATTATTTGAAAATGTCAACTACTAACCGTAGACAGAAGAAAGAAGCTAGACAATTTGATTCTTTTCGCTCTTGAATATCTGTTTTAAGGTAAATGCCTTCACAATACGATAGAGTGAGAACGTTAAACACATTATTTTTCTGTCTATCTTCAATTTTTATTATCTTCCCAAAAAAATCAACTTCCGGTTAAACCGGATGCAACTCGAAAGCAGGAAATATAGTTGTTCCGGTTTAACTGGAAGTTGATTTTTTTGGGAAGATAATAAAAATTGAAGATAGGGACATGTAAGCCGTTTTGCTCTAAGACGTACTGTTAGAAGGTTTATAAGCTGTCAAAGTTCAAAAATGTCACTTTTCGAGAGTCAATATCTCGGAAACTATGAAGTATAGACTAATAATGCATTTAATAAAAAATAATTATAATTTTATGCGGAATTTAAAAATGTAAAAATATACAGGGTGTTCCATTTAAAAAAATATTCCAAAAGCGAACCCAGCTGTCATCTTGACATTTAAAGCTGTCATTGGTATGTCAAAAAGTGCAAGACTTGCTCAAATATTATCGTTCAAAATTTCATTAAAATATACCAAACGGTTTAGAAGTTAGAGGGGGGGGGACGTACTTTAGGTCTTCTCTCGTCTCGTCTCGTGACTTCTCTCGAGAAAAAAATTTCACTCTCGTCTCGTCTCGTCGAGACGAGACGAGACGAGACGAGACGAGACGAGACGAGACGAGACGAGACGAGACGAGACGAGACGAGACGAGACGAGACGAGACGAGACGAGACGAGACGAGACGAGACGAGACGAGACGAGACGAGACGAGACGAGACGAGACGAGACGAGACGAGACGAGACGAGACGAGACGAGACGAGACGAGACGAGACGAGACGAGACGAGACGAGACGAGACGAGACGAGACGAGACGAGACGAGACGAGACGAGACGAGACGAGACGAGACGAGACGAGACGAGACGAGACGAGACGAGACGAGACGAGACGAGACGAGACGAGACGAGACGAGACGAGACGAGACGAGACGAGACGATATAGCATGCTAAAAGGTTCTTTTTACCTATTTATAGAGATTGGGCTACTTGGCAGAAATATTTTGGCGGTATTTTCACGTGGCCAACACCTGCAACACATTTTTTTAAACAAATATTTTATTGTTATCGGCCGGCCGGCCAATAACTATAATATAATGTTATAATTTTTTTGGAGTTGTTGTTTTAATGAATTTGAAAAGTTTTGATGCGCATTTTTACATTCTACACGTTATTTTAGTTGTATTTGCTTAATGAACAGTTGTTGGCCTGGGACCAATAATTATATATAGGGGTGGCTAATAACTATGAAAAGGAAAAAAAGGCATAACGTTTAACAGCCTTAGGTATTTTTTGTACAGTGTCGTGTTTTTAAGTGTTGTGCTCTTTTTTTTTCAAAAACACTATGCCGAAGGTTAAAACAAATAAAGTGTATGAAAAGAGTTATTCCGAAGATGATGTTTTCAAAACTCTTGAGTCAATAAAATTAGAAATAGTATGAGTCAAAGGAAAGTTATGAAACAGTTTGGGGTACCTATTGAGAAGTATTTTGCAGTTTCGTAAAAGCGACAAAAAGATAGAAGCTGTACAAGACTCAGTAAAAGGATATTTGGATTAACATCCCGACAAAATCCTTTCGTTGACAATCGACCTAGAAGAGGATGGTGTAGGGTTTTCTTCAAACGTCATGGGGTTCTTCTTTCATACATGATTCCACCCCAAAACATAACACTCCCGCCTTCAAATGGTACCACTTTTCTGGCGAAAGCAAGTCGGTGTTGTGCTCCCCGTTCTCTCCAGACTCGACATCGACGATCGTCACTAACCAATCCAATCCTTGTCTCTGAGAACATTACATTTGACCATTGAGGCAAAAGCCAGTTTTGGTGACGACGAGCCCATTCTAACCGCGACCGTCTATGTCTAGGTAACAACCTTGGCACTCGTAGAGGTCTTCTAGACAGCAAACCCGAGGCAATGACGCGTCTTCTAATGGTGGCATTAGAAACGACTCATGGTAAGTATGCTGGAATTGCCTTCGAAGACTGCTGACCGTTACAAATCTATTTCTCCGAGTCACTTGAGCTACATATCGGTCTTGCCTTTCGTTTGTAACTCTTGGACGCCTACTTCGAGGTCTACTTTCCACAGAACCCGTCTCAATGCGCCTTTGAATGGTCCGAGTAACCATACTGTGGTCACAGCCTAATCTATCTGCTATTTGTCGATGTGATAGGCCTTCTTCATGAAGGAAGATTATTCGCAAACGCCTTTCATTACTAAGCGGATTTCCAGGCATTGTTAAGACGAATTTTTAAACACTGTTTATTTTAAACGACACGTACAAAACTACATGTTTTGCTTTACGATTGTGATAAGGATTAATCTGCTCCGTTTTCTGGCATGTTTTTTCATTTTTATAAAAAAAACATTATCAAGTAAATATCTACACTGCTGAAATTCAATACAAATAAATATTTTTTGTTGCATGACTTTTAAAACTGAGTGTAATATAAATAAAGCAACTTTAACACATAAAAGCATTAAACTCCTAATCATCGTCGCGCATATCTCCAAATAATTAAAATGCATAGGGTATATTGTTTTAAATTTTTACAATGATAATACAATATAAATAAAACAATTTTTAATTTTAATTTTAATTTATTTATTACAAACTTTACGGATTTACATCCAATTATAAAGTAGGAAAATTAACCTAAGTTATAGTTAAGTAATTTTGTAGAGTAATTTCTTAAAATTAGTTGCACTTATATTAAATATATCACAATAATTGTCGCGGATTTTGTTATATAATTTGCACATAACAATAATTGGAGAATTACTATAATAGTTAGTACGGGCTCTTTGAACATATAAGGTTACAGGGTTCCTTGTCCTATGTGGTGGTACATTGAGATTTATTAGTCCTAGTAGGTGAGGGTCATCGATCTGATTATGCAGTAATCTGTGCAGAAACATTAATGATGTTATACCTCTGCGACATTCCAAACTCTTAAGGCTATGGGTAGTCATAATCTCGGTTTTTGGTATATCAAATTGATAGATTCCAGTTTCTTTGTAGTACATGTATCTTAGGAATTTGTTTTGTATTTTTTCTATTTGGTATGTGTGGTTTTTATAATATGGATTCCAGATTATGGTGGCATATTCCAGGATACTTCTTACGTGAGAAACATACAGTGCTCTGATATAGTCTTTATTTGTAAACAAGGTACAGTTTCTGACGATGAAACCGTGCATCCTTGAGGCCCTCCCTGTCACTGCTGCTATATGAGGCCTAAATGTAAGATGGGAGTCAAAAATGACTCCAAGGTCTTTCATTTCTGTCACTCGAGTTAGGGGTAATCCATTAATTTTGTAATCGTAATCGACAGTAACCTTCTTTCTGCAGTAGCTGAGCACAAAGCACTTGGATACATTAAAGTGCAACCTGTTATTTTTGGACCATTCATATATTTTATTTAGATTTTCCTGGATAATAGAGCAGTCGATAATTTTGCATATTTTTAAATATAGTTTTAGGTCGTCAGCAAATATCAATGCTTCACAGCCATTTATCAGTAGTGCTAGGCTGTTGATAAATAGAAGAAATAGTAGTGGTCCCAAACAGGAGCCCTGTGGTATACCTGATGTGGCCAAGAAAGGCTCAGAACAATATCCCCTTACAACCACTTTTTGATATCTGTTACGCAAATAGGACTGAAGGAAATGTACCATATCATCATGAAATCCAAACTCAGAGCTTAGTTTTTCGATTAGGATAGAATGTGACACCTTGTCAAAGGCCTTGGCAAAGTCCGTATATATAACATCTACTTGAAATTTATTGTCTACACTTTCAGATATATACTGGGTAATATTACATAAATTGGTGGTTGTGGATCTTTTTTTAATAAAGCCATGCTGGAGTCCCGATAATTTGTTTGAGACATATTTATAAATGAATTTATGGATAATCGATTCAAATATTTTGGCTGGGCAAGATAACAATGCTATTGGTCTATAATTTTGAATGTCAGTGCTGTCACCTTTCTTGAATACAGGGCATATTTTAACTTCTTTCCATACCTGCGGGAAGATGTTTGTTTTTAGGGATAGATTGAAAAGTATTTTAAGTGGTTCAGCGAGAAAGCCTATCATTCCTTTAAAAATAAATGCTGGGATATTATCAGGACCTACTGCTCTATTTATTTTAAGATCCTTAACTGCATCACAGACATCCTCATAGAATACCTCCCTCAAACAAAAAACCTCAAATATTTCACATTTCTTAAAATCATTCTTAGGGTGATCTGTGTTATACACCGATTTAAAAAAAGTTGCAAATGCATTGACTACAGCCTTGCCTTCTGTGTATTTCATATCATCCAGGTGCATCTTATTGGGTATCCCACTCACATTCTGTTTGTTCTTAATGTATTGCCAGAAAGATCTTGAATCTTCATTTATATCGAGCTGTATTTTATTTAGATATTGCTTATGAGCGATTTTAATATCCTGTTTTATTTTAGTTCTAAATTCTATCAATTTATTGTGTGTTTCTTGATTTCCACTGACACTGTTTATTTTAAACGACACGTACAAAACTACATGTTTTGCTTTACGATTGTGATAAGGATTAATCTGCTCCGTTTTCTGGCATGTTTTTTCATTTTTATAAAAACAAACATTATCAAGTAAATATCTACACTGCTGAAATTGAATACAAATAAATATTTTTTGTTTTACAGGGTGGTGCATGACTTTTAAAACTGAGTGTAATATAAATAAAGCAACTTTAACACATAAAAGCATTAAACTCCTAATCATCTTCGCGCATATCTCCAAATAATTAAAATGCATAGGGTATATTACTTTAAATTTTTACAATGATAATACAATATAAATAAAACAATTTTAATAGGTAACACGTTGTAAACGAACATTGTTGATTTACAATGCAGTAACAATAGAATTGATGGAATCATCATAATTTTCAGAAGTAGAATCGTTTTCAGGTTGGATCACTATTGGTGCTATAGGCGATAAAACAGGGATGTTCCATTTCTACAGTAACATGAGCTTCGCAATTTTTCAATACATTGCTACTTATGTCGTTAATTACCTGCCGAATATTATCAAGGACAGCTGCGCTTAAAATTAAAATAATACTTGACATTGAACATGTAAATCTTTGTTTCTCAATTCCGGACTTGTTGCGCTCTTGAATGCCGACTCCACCGAGCATGTTGGCACCAATATAATTTACCTTGATCTGCTGTTTAAAATGTACCAAGTAAAAACGTATCTGTCCAAAACCACACAGATAGAAACCAAAATTAAATACGTAAATTATAGCAAATATGTCAAACCACCTACTCCACTATCATTTTCCTTAAGTAACTATTAATAACTGACATGACAGTGATGCTTAAATATCTTTTATTAGGTAGATAAGAAATATCGTGATTCGTTGAAAATATTCCGCCTTTCTTGTCTAGAACATATAAATTTTCAATTGCGTTTGTCTGAGTATCATTCACAGATTGGGAGACAGTGTTCGAGACGTGCATAAATTATGCACGATTGTCAGTTCTACCAAATTTTCGGGTTTGGTAATATAATATATAAGTATACGAGAAACAATTGTTTGTTAATTAGTTGTTTTTTAACAATGAAGAAACCCCTTTTTATTTTAATTTTAATTACTTTTTTCTAAATAATATTTCTTAAGGACTAAAAAACTTATAATAATATTAATGTTCTTCTTTCTTTCACACTCAAAACTTCTTAGTTTAATATATTTGTAAACTAGCTTTCAATGAGAGTTACTGACTAACAATTGAATACTGATATAAAAAGAACATTTTTAATAAAAAAAACGTAAAGAATTTAAAGAAATAGCTCTGACAACCGTGATTGTGAGGTCGGTCTCTTTAAAGCCTGTTAAACGCTTTTTTATGTCATTAAACTGAGTTTGGATAAATTTACTACTTTAGTGCCAGAATTTTCATTTTAGAAATAAGTACATGTCAGACGATGGAAAGTCCTCTATAAATAGTGAGATATCGGCTGTGCGCAAAAGTACATTTATGAATGACATGCGTGGTATATCTTTGCTTTATCGTGGTTGTAATAATAATATACTATTTTAGAAGTATTATAAAAAAATTAATTCGTTGTACTCATTTTAAACTGAAATTACTTATTATGGAAAAAAAATTTACCTAGCTTTGACTTCTATGGATTTCCAAGTATTTTACACAAGAAAATTTCAAAGTTAACGAATGTAATTTGTTCATTTGGATTTTTTTTATTTACTTAGTTTTTGCATTATCCTATACTTATATGTATTTGGAAAATCTGAGTCTTTTCGATACAGGAAGAACCACTGAAAATAACAGAGTGAACTACCAAATAAAATAAAATATTATTAGCGAGAAAATTGCTGCGCTAAGGTGTTTGTCGATTTTCACTTATTTATATAGCACAGTGGTAGCGTTATTTCGATAAACTCAACATGCATACTTACAGGAATGTAGAAAAATCAAAAATACCGCACTTGATATCGTAAACGAATTCATTATTTTTGTAAGTGAACGTCTATCATTGATTTTCAAAATGACATTGCAACTATACCGGCGGCGCGGCGGTGGTTTGTTGATTTTTTGCGAAACTAATTTTCAAGGTTTTACAATAAAATTGAGAAACTTACCAAAATTGTCATCCTGTTAAAAAAATTACACGGTATGTTTATTTTCGTGAATAATAAATAAGTATCACATATTAGTATTGCTTTTGGTAAACATTGCCTTATTAATTTATTAGCTTTACAGTACTTGGCATAATAATATTTTATTGCAATATTATGTTTGTGTTATTTTAGTACATAAATCTAAATTTCCTATGTCGGTTAATGAAGTAAGCGAGTAAGATTTTTGGAAAATATATTAGCTACGATATGAAATATTTAAGCGATTGAAGCATGGGTAAGTATAAATCTACATCTAAACCAAGTTGACCTAAACTCTTCTTATATTTATTATTATGATTATTATTATTATTATTATTATTATTATTATTATTATTATTATTATTATTATTATTATTATTATTATGTTATAAAAATAGCGGGTACAAGTGGCTTCGCTCGCGCCATTCAATTGTGATAAATTCGCTAGCGAAACAAAGCAGCGGGTATCATATATACTACCCAATAGAATCTTCAATAGGTACACATTATTTTTAAAAAGAAGTTTTTCAATAAAAATATCATATTCAGGCTGATTTACGGTGGATGGAACGTTAGACGTTTCTGACGAACCAGTAAAGGAATCGTTCTGAAAATTTGGTCCCGTACATAAACGGACATGCTGTAACAATCTAAGATATTTTTGACAATACGGTGATGCCGCTTCCACACAAAAATAATGGTAACTTCGATTTTTTAAAAGCAACACTAAGTATATTATTTTATTTTATTTTCGAAACCCCCATTACTTTCCTTAAAATTTTTATTAACTCTACTCTATGATATACTAAATAATCTCTTACCGTTTCTAAGATATAAATTAATTTCCATTTTTTTTGTCCGAAAACGTCACTTTTTAAAATGCTGATAATTTTGTACTTTAAAACACTGAAAACCTGAAATTTGGTAAATAGTTTACTAATACCATAGGGCTCTTTGCCATAGTCCCAAAAATTAGTTGCAATATACAGGGTGGTTGAAAAATACACTTATTCTGGTAACTTGAATAAGTGACCATAAGTCCTTTTTTTCAAATGTAACACCCTATATATTATTACGGATTTGAAAAGCTGTTAAAATTTCTCCTAATTATTGTACCATACCTGTACCTACCTAACTAGTTTAACCATTTTTTTGACGTATTAGGCATGATTTGTAAAATTTTCTATACAATTCAATTTTCATTCGGCTATTAGTAAGTTAGCCATGACAAAAACTGATGTTTACGTATGTTACTATGGTTATCGTTTTGACATTTTATTAAGTTTAGATTCAAGATAGTTACAGTGTACAAGACAGTTTGTGTGTTTTAAATGATAAAGATATCTTGATTAAAGTTCGACAGTCTTTTGTAAAACGTATAGCGAAATGTATTGAGGTCAATGGTGGCCATTTTTAACAATTGCTATCACGGCGTTACCATTTTTACTATTAATTAATTTATTTTAATTATTAAAATATTTTAACTATTTTGTTACTTTTAAATGTAATTCAACCAAGTATTAAATAAAATTTTTGATAAGAATAAAATTAGTAATTCCGCATACGAAAAAGCGTTTTTATTAGAAAAAAATAGTCAACCTTAAGTATCTACATTAACACACTTAGCAAAGGTAGCTGATTTACAAAAATTTTAAGTCAGAATTTCACCGTTGCTCGATTTTCCGTTGCTTTTGGACCACGTACTTAGTTGCATTAAAAATATCAAATGCGATTATCTCGAAAATGGTTGCTCCTAGCGACTTCAAGGTATACGTTATTGATGTAGAAGAAGTAAAGTAACTTATTTTTTTAATAGTCGGATCAATATAAGTAGCCAGCCAGCCAGTTATGTCAACTGAAAGGAGTGGGTCATGCCGTAGGCAGCGCCCTCTACTGGTTAGACAAAAACTATGGATAATTTTGAATTCCTTACCTCAAAAAACCCCAAAACCATTAATTTTGTGTAGCCATGTCGTTTCGTTAACCTTTAAAGTGCGAACTTCAAAATATTACGCATAGGACTGACTGGGGTCCAAAAGGACCCCATTTTAATTCTAAATAAGAAACCTGCTTTATTCCTTTGCTTTGGTTTTTTTTGATAAATGTTAAATAAAAACTAGCCTTAATTAAACTTATTTATTTCAAAAAAGTAACGTATTTTGACAACCAATACAAATTATTTGAAGTAAAGAGTGATCTGGACATACGTATTTGTTGCATTTGTTACACACTGTCCCATCCTTTGCTACACACCTTGGGCATTCGTGATCTTCAGCAGTCTCAGGTATGGAATCAGCAATATTTGTGTTTTGGTCGTATTCTATTACATCAGCTTCAGACTGAACCTCTTTGACAATATCTTTATCTTCTTCATCGCTCGCATCATCTTCGTTGGCCCACTGATCAAATTCTGGATCATCGTTTTCGAGGAGGTGTAACTGCTCCTTGTCCGTCAATGGCCCGTGAGAAGGCAAATTGACACTCATTTTTTATACGGATGCGCACTTTTCAAAAAAACAGGAAGGAATAAACTAAAATGTTTGAATACAAAATGTAGAATCATTTCGCATGGGATTCCCCTTACTAAAAATAAATGGGTAAAGTACCGCAAACAAGTGGGTTTCCCCGACATCATAAACTGAAAAATATCATATATAATTTATAACATTCAAGGCGGACTGGGGTCCTAACCGACCCCAGTCAAAAAACTGAAAGACGAAATTTCATATTGAATATTGGGGGTATACACTACGTAGAAAACCAAAAAATATGCACATAAAATAAAGGCATTATTAAAACTTTAAAAAATAAACGAATTATTTACGAAAAACAGAACGTGGGGTCCGAAAGGACCCCAGTCTGCCTTTTAAAGGTTAAGAAATAATAGCAAAAAAACGAAAAAAAAATAAAAACTTTGACACCCTGAATCTTGGTGTTATAAATTTTGGGATAAGGCAAGTTTAAATAAATCGCATTATTTCGCCTTAAGGAGTCTGCTGTTGCTCTGTGTTTCATTACTTTTGGGACACCCTGTATAAATATATAGAATATTTTTCTATGGAGAAACAATTAAGGAAGGTAGAAATTTACCCTCAACCCCCGCGTGGGTGAAAAAAGCGGGCGAGTTAGAAAGCGAACAAAGATAGCTAGAACCCTTTGCCAAGCGGTTAAAGCGCACTGATGTCGAGCACGCTTAGTTTTTTTTTGTGAGGAGGTAAAAGAATCTTCGAAATACTTCCGACCGAAATGGTTCGTATGTGGCCGGGGTGTGTCGGATTTGAACCTATCCAAGATACGCCTACCGACTAAAAAACTTTCTCCTCAGATGGACTTTAGTCTCCTCTCTTTCTTCTTTGCCTCTTTTTTGTGCCACCCTGGAACCGTTCAGACAAACATAACATCAGAATGGCAGGCACTTTTCTTTTTTTCTCTTTCACTCTTTTTGCTTTCTCCTTTTTTTTCCTTCTTTTCCCCTTTTCCTTACCTTCTTTTTTTTTTCCTCACAATCTCTCCCATTCTTCTCGTTTAATTTGTAGAATCATTCTCTTATTATTTTGCCTAAAATTCCCCACTTTTGTTCTGATTCTATCATTTGAGCACATACATTATTTATACCTATGCCACGACCCATTCTCCTTTCAGCATTATGTCTAATTTCCAGCCACCTAATACACTCGAAGAGTGTATGCTCTGGATTGTCTATTTCATTACAGTACTTGCTTGTATCAACCTCTGTTATATTCATTTTCTTTAGGTACGACCCGAAACATCCGTGTTCCGTTAGTGCCTGAGTAAGCTAATAATCCAGCCTTCTGTGCTTACAATAATTCACCCATTCCGAAATATTTTCTATCCATTTCTTTGTGTATTAGCCTTTTTCTTCATTATCGTCCCACCTTTGTTGCCATTTCACCATTACAGTAGTTCTTAATACGACTTTTGTTAGTTCCTTTTTTCCTCCAATGACTGCTGAAGTTTTTTTCTTTCCAGTATCAGTAGGTCTATGATAGGTCTATGATAGTACGCTTAGGAGAATGATTGGTCACCGCTTGGTAACACCTTTCGTCTCTATGGCGCAATTTTAAAATGTATGTTTATTATATTTTTCATTTGTAGTAGCAGCAGCACGAATTATAATCCTTTTTGGCAAATATGCTGGTTTAAATCCCAGATAAATATGTACAAATATAACAATAAATTTATTTTTCGATTTTAAAAGTAAGGGAAAAATAATTATAAACTGAAAATTTTGTCAACCATTGGTAATAATATAAAATAAACAAATTAAAATCTTATTGTTGATATATTTTATTTTCATGGACAAAGTTTGAAGATGGTATTTGAATCTTGACTAAAAGAGAGAAAAATAAGTATAGTGTAAGGAAGCATAAAAAAAATAATATGGATGTTAAAACTTCTATTGAGTGGTACCAGTATACGCGCGGCTTTGTTCGCATAGCAGACTGACAGAAATTGTACTTCGAGACGGGGTAGAAAGTTCAAATTTTCCACATTATCTAGATAATATTATAGGGAAGAATCTAATCATAAGATAAGTTACAGAAATAACAAACATAGATTGATTTCTTGACAAACTGGTGAAAGTTAAACAGTGGATGGCAAACGACGAGAATGTAAAAGCACGCCGCAGCAAAGCGGAGGACCCTGTTAGTAAAATGTCAGAGACAATGTTAGATGGTTAATATTTGGTATGCGAATCAAGGTTACCAACGTCATTAAATATCAAACTATAAGAAAGCCATATAAGCAGATTTCCTAAATCTGCTACGTTAAATTCATAGATGGCACCAATGAGCCATTAAAAATAAAAAATAAAGCGTGTTGATGCAGCCACTAACGACAAGCCTTTTCACTGCTAAATTAAAACATTGTTGCCGCCTGTCTGTTTGACACTACCATAACCATACCGTCACGCGCATCGCGGTGCCTGGATTGCTTTGCACTGGCATTAGTACACAAACGTGCATCATATTATTTGAGATAAAACAATAAAATAAAACGATTTTTTTAATGAAGATAACAAGAAAAAAATCTTGCTGTCGCTTTTTATCTACTTTTATTTGTTTAATATTTAACACCTAATGCAACGGTAAAATCATTGTGAAAATCGGTCCAATTACCCCGGAGTAATCAGCGTACATATTATTTCCAAAATATATATTCGGCTGGAATTGAGAACCTCCTATTTTATTGTCTGTTAAAAACGCTGAAGTCCTTAAAAATTCCAATAAAATACGATATGCGGCAACACCACGACATCTCATCAGTGAATTTGAGATATCTTTTGCCGGCGCGCTGCATTATAATGACAGATTTAAGGTTAGAGTTACGATCAACTCCACATAGCGGCCAAACCACCTCCAATACGTCTAAAACTGGGTTGTCAACTTTTCTCGGACATCCGCCATTCTTATAGTTTGATATTCAATGCCAGCGTAAAGTATGGAAAACTAGAAAATGTGCCTTTTCACTATAATCAAATTCTTCATATTTAGGCATTAACATCCTGAATAAGAACCTGTTTATAATACATCCCAATAACCCCTTACCCTAGAGGGTAACAAACATTTCCTATAAACGAATAAAAATACGCCGCTACAGCAAAAAGTAGAAAACACGAGATCGAAATCGTATTACATCATCCCATTATCCGAGCAATTTTTTTATTTCTCAGCCTCGAGAGATAATACTGCTAAATTTGTTTTAATAAATTAAATAGACAAGAACAGCTTAAAAACGGAAAACAACCCACCCGATATTCAGGCGGATGCGGCGCCTTATTTTAAAAACTGAAACCGTACTAAATTTTATTTTTTCTTTCTCTAAACGGTGGGATAAAAATCAAAATTTAGTAAAAAAAACAATTGGACCGATGGCGACACATATACGCGTTGCTAATATAATTTTTGCAATTTAATTCTTGACGGAAACGTCGACGGGACGCGGGTGGCGAGGCGGGCTAGTCTGTTAATGCAAATTGAATTAGGAAAAGAAAAGCACAAAGTCTTTCTCCACAATTTTTAATTCAATAACTAGGCGAACCTAGGGTAGAATCGACATGTTTCGAGTGTAGAAACACCCATCATCACGAAAATAAAGCAAGTAGTGAACAGCTGATGTTGTTAGCAGTAGAGAAAATAAAAAGTGGGACTAATCCATAATGGAGCTTTCAAATATTACTGTTGACTTCTCGTATAGATACGACAATAAGATTCGAAAAAATAAGTTAGCAAGAAAATGTACATTCGTTGGAAAATCCAGTTTTACTGATGTAGGTAAGTTAATTATAAATATAACGAAACCTGTTGCAGTACTCTGCGTTATATTATCCATGATCTCATATTTTTCTTATCTGATAACGATATTTGTTGATTTCAAGGTGTGTAAAATAATGTGACATAAATCGGAGAACTGTTTGTGTGCTTGATTTAAAACAATATTTAAAAAAATGTGGATCAGATTTATTTTTATCTTAGGTATATTTGTATCCATTTCACTTGTTGGCCCAGGTAAGTAAGAACAAAGTATTAAAAAGTAAAGTAAAAAATTCTGTCTAGGAACTTTAAGTGAAATTCCAAATATCTGCGACTTTATTGAGAAATCCTAAAAAACAGTAGGTAGGTACTTACATATTATTGTGAGTAAATGTTGTTTGTTAATCTCATTTCTGTCATAGTCAAAGTTGCCTGGCTAAATAAATATTATTAAAAACCTTTATGCAAACCAGACTTTAGTAATTTGACCACACATAGAGAAAGAATTAACTTATACATGTAAAAGCTATTTCTGTTAATTAAATTATTTAATTCGTATGGGGCAATTAAATATCTAATTCGGCGAATTCAATTATTTATTTGGTAGATTTAATTAACTGAAATTACGATATCTGTAATAAATGCTGTTTAATAAAAATACCTTAGCTTAATTGTGATAAGTAAACCTTAATTCAGTAAAAATACATATAGGCTATTCACTATTTCAATAGGGGTTTTAAAAGAAATTGATTTTATTCAAAACGGTATGTTTTAATTGCTAGAAGACTATTATTTCTTACCTAAAATTATTTTTTATTTGCGTAAAATAATATTGCTTATACGCTGAATCTCAATTTAAATGTAATAATTTTGGCACTAAGCTATAGGGTGTTAAATTATAATTGTTTTTAGATTTTGATTTAATATTGCCGATTAAAGCCATTAGAAAATATTTGTTGGTTTTAAAATAGACTTTTTATGGAATAAATAAAAATTGACAAACAAAAATTAAAATTTGTCAATAATAATTTTTATTTGTTCCATAAAAGGTAGGTATATTTAAGCTTAACAAATATTAAATGAGAAAATCGGGTAATTATCTATTATACGCACACCACGCCGATTTTGATGATTTTTTTAGGAAACACGTATTTCGATGCGTAGATTACGAATCCGGAAACGAAAGTTGTCGGAAAAGCTTAGTTTCCGAGATATTTCCTTCTTAAGTTACGATTTTTCATGGGTTTGTTTACATCGTGTTTACTTGGGATTTTTATCGTTTTTCAGCCACCTCTCACTACTTTTTAGGTTACACAGGATATATACTAATTTAAACTGTTCAGATATGAGCTAAAACAAATATATTTTACACAGAAAACGCGCATTTTCCTTCTTTTAACCGCGATTTTCCACTATGGGAAGCCATCGAAGAAACGAGGTTAGGGTAAGGTTAAGTTTTAGATTTTATGTTGGCAACCGTAAGTAATATTTGGTGCAAAACTATTTAAATTTAAATTAATCTAGTGGGCGCGATTTTTTCAATTCTTTTCGTTTTTCCTGCTTTTAACCACGATTTAAATTAGTATATATCCTCTGTAACCTAAAAAGCAGTGAGAGGTGGCTGAAAAACGATAAAAATCCCAAGTAAACACGATGTAAACAAACCCATGAAAAATCGTAACTTAAGAAGGAAATATCTCGGAAACTAAGCTTTTCCGACAACTTTCGTTTTCGGATTCGTAATCTACGCATCGAAATACGTGCTTCCTGAAAAAATCATCAAAATCGGCGTGGTGTGCGTATAATAGATAATTACCGAAAATCGCTTTAATTAACAATATTAAATGAAATAAAATAAAATTTCCTTTCCTTTTGTCAGAACCATCCCCAGACGCGTTTCACCATATCATGGCTCATCAGTGAGGCTAGGATCTGATAAAACGAAGGAGCATAAAGTTCAATACTTGAACCAGTAATGGTGTTAGCCATTACTTTATTATAAATAGGAAGAAGCGCGTAGCGCTATCTAGTCTCGATGTTGACAACTTTCTTAATACAATACACAACAATATTAAATTAACCTCTAAAATCAGTTATAATTTAACTTATATTATCCATACATGCAAAAAAAACTTCTTATATGCTTTCAAAAACTGTAAACTTTATTTTTACCAAAATATACTTATACTTATTGTGATGCATATAGAAATAAAAAAAAACCTATCTACATATTTATGTACCGGGTGGTCAAATAAGCGAGGTCGTCGGCTTTATCTCGGAAACCATTAATCGTAGAACTTTCGTAAAGATTTTTTTATGAGTAAAGTGGTGAAGAGAAATTGCTGGAAATTACTCTTAAGTTCCTCATTTCGCCGCAAGGGGGCACAGTTAAAAATTGTTTTTTTAAATTCTAAATTTTTCCGAAAATTCCCATATTAAGGTATAACTCTGATTACATCATTGGAAAGCTTAGACAATTCTGCATCATTTTGTTTTAGGGCTCATTGGCGTACCGACCTTGATAAGAGTGGGAGAAGCTATCGAAAGTGTAAACATTTTAATCGCTGTAACTTCTAAACGACTTACCGATTTTACTAAATTTAAGCTTGTTTGGAAGGGGAAAATAAGTATCTTCAATTGCCGTATCCAGCAGTACACGATAGTGTTTAATAAAATTGCTAGAGGGTGCAATTTGTAACAATAACAGTTTTTTCGATTTTATCCCGAAAATTCAAATCATACGGTATAACTATGACATCATAATCGAAAAGTAGATGAAATTTGCAAGAAAAGATGTGATGACCGCAGTTCGATATCTTTGTTTGTTTCAGAGTTATTGCCAAAACAATAATTTTTAATACAAATTGCGCCTTCTAGCGATTTTATTAGAAACTATCTTGTACCATTGGATACGACAATTGAAGGTACTTACCTTTTTCTTCCAAACAAGCTTAAATTAAGTAAAATCGGTTGAGTCGTTTAGAAGTTACAGCGATTTTAATCTTTACACTTTCACTTGATAAGAGTGGGACAAGCTATTGAAAGTGTAAACGTTAAAATCGCTGTAACTTCTAAACGACTTATTCGATTTTACTAAATTTAAGCTTGTTTGGAAGTAACTTCAATTGTCGTATCTAATGGTACACGATAGTTTCTAATAAAATTGCTAGAGGGCGCAATTTGTATTAAAAATTATTGTTTTGGCAATAACACTGAAACGAACAAAGATATCGAACTGCGGTCTTCACATCTTTTCTAGCAAATTTCATCTACTTTTCGATTATGATGTCATAGTTGTACCGTATGATTTGAATTTTCGGGATAAAATCGAAAAACTGTTATTATTACAAATTGCGCCCTCTAGCAATTTTATTAAACACTATCGTGTATTATTGGATACGGCAGTTGAAGGTACATACCTTTTTCTTCCAAACAGGCTTAAATTTAGTAAAATCGGATAAGTCGTTTAGAAGTTACAGCGATTTTAATGTTTACACTTTCAATAGCTTCTCCCACTCTTATCAAGGTCGGTACGCCAATGAGCTTTAAACCAAAATGATGTAGAATTGCCTAAGCTTTCCAATGATGTAATCAGAGTTATACCTTAATATAGGAATTTTCGGAGAATTTAAAAAAACAATTTTTATTTGTGCCCCTTCCGGCGAAATGATGAACTTAAAGGTAATTTCCAGCAATGTCTCTTGACCACTTTACTCCTAAAAACATCTTTCCGAAAGTTGTAGGATTAATGGTTTCCGAGCTAAAGCCGACGTCCTCGCTTATTTGACCACCCGGTACATAGGTATAGTTATACATAATAATATACTACCAGGGTGGTTCATGATTGTATGCTAATGCTTAAAAGGGTATCCTTGGGTGCCTGGAAAATTAAAAAAATTACAATTTTTATGATTAAACTATTAAACTGCAAAAAGAAATTTTTTTGCTAGTTTGGTACTTTTTATTTCCAGGGACATGCAATAATGTGATTTTTTTTCTGGAATAAAAAAAAAAAGCAAAAAATTAAATTTTTCTAAGGGTTTAATTTAAAAAAAATAAATAAATTCGATTATTTTTGCAAAAAAGTCAGTGACGTAATTTTTTTACGGCGGATTTAAAAAAAATCGGACAAAGAATTATTAAAATATTTATTTAAAAAACAAATTTGACACCCTGTATATTGGTAAAGCACCCGAACCGAGCAGGCACGCAGACGATTTCGTATTATACAATTTTAGCTTTGGTAAAATTTTCGGGTTTGTTCGTCCACAATAAAATGGGCACGGTCCAAGTATCGCTGGTCCTCGGCCTAACAGGTGATTTTATGAAAAAAATTAAATGTATAAATACGTCCGAAAATTCATCGTTTCCAGGATGCGGTGTTAAACTTTTTTTAAAGAAAGTGCGGCTATAATTTGGCCCTAATTAGATTAAGGTTTCAGTAGACACATGCATGCATGTAATGGGAAATATCTGTTAAACTTTTACAATTGAGGTGTTCTTATTCATATTGTGGATTTATACAGACAAATAACTAATAAGGAATAATATAAGGATAACAATAGAAATTTTTTGCCATTTATACAGGAAATCAAATAAGAACAACCAATCAAACCGCACTAGGTAATTAGACGTAACCTCATTTAACAACTTTCAAGTTATAACCTATTTTTTTATTTTTGCAAGTTCAAAATTTCCCGGCTCTCTATTATATACAACAAAAAAGATGCCACATTTAAAAACAAACTTGCAAAAAAACATGTTTTGCAGGAATTGCACTTGTCAAATTCATTGGGCATGCGCAGCTTCTTTTCACATAAAAATAAAATAAAATTTAAAAGATAATCAACTACAAGATTACTTCTTATTTTTATTTTTTGTTATTCTGTTGTAAAACGTCTTATGTTAGAACATTACATTTAACTCTTATTTTATTTTTATGTCAGGTTATGTCTGTATAAATCATAGATAATTTACCTTCCTTTAAATAAGCAAACAATAATCACGAAAGTGGCAGCATGTAAACAAAGCTAGACACTATTACACATGCGCACTGCAACATTATTTTTGATGAATGGGAAAATAGACAGGTCCGGGCATTAAAATTTAAATTTTTGTAAAAAAATTTGAATTTCTTCTCAATTTTTTTGATCAGCCTGGGAACTAAGTTAGTGATTTCTGGCATTTAGTAGTTGCAAACCTACAAAACAGAAACCATACCTCAATAATAATTGAAATTTATAGATGAACTTCATAGATAAATAATTAACCTTTAAAACAAAGTTCTAAAATTCGTTTTAGTGCAGAGGTTTGTTGAAAGTTATTAGGCTTGTTTTTATATGTTATATTAAAGCAACAAGTAAGCTTGAAACATTTGATAATCCCAAAAACAATTTTTTAATATCTTCTTCTGGTGCGTATCCACTAATGGATGTTCGCGATAACATTTTCCATCGCTTCTCTATTTCTCGCGGTGTGTATCAGCGACTGAACATCTTTTACTCCTGTCCATTGCCTGATGTTTCGCAGCCAAGACATCTTCTTCCTTCCGATTCCTCGTGTGCCCTCAATCTTGCCCTCAATCATCAGCTGCAAGAATTGGTATATTTCACTTCGCATGACTACAAAAATCGGCTGGCCTGTTGGAAGTTTTCCAGTGCCATTGAAAATTACTTACACACACACACACACACACACTTCGCATGATATGTCCCAGGTATGCCGTTTTCCTCTTCTTAATTGCCTTAAACAGTTCACGTTCTTTGTTGACACGTCTAAGAACATCCTCATTTGTCAATTTTGCCGTCCAAGATATTTTAAGGGTTCTGCGATATAGCCACATCTCGAAAGCTTCTAATTTGTTAATGGTATTCGCTTTCAGTGTCCAACCTTCCATACCATAAAGAAGCACTGGTCAAACGTAGCACTTTATAAACCTCAACCTCAAGTCAAGGTCAAATTCGGAGCACGTAAGTACCCTTCGAAACCTTAAGAATACCTGTCGAGCTTGTTCGATGCGACATTTTATTTCGTTGTCCGATGTCCAGTCTTCGAAGAGTCAGGTGCCGAGATACCTGAACTTCTCCACTCTTTCTATGGGCATTCCGTTAAAAGTCATGCTGGAGTTTTGAAATGTATTCAGGTTTCTGGAGATAATCATGAATTTCGTCTTTTTGGTGTTGATATTTAAGCCCATCGATTTACTCTTTTCACCTACCATATTGACCAGTTCTTGTAGCTCGTGTATATTATCGGCAATTAAAACCGCATCATCAGCATAACGAATATTGTTAATCCATGTTCCATTAACCTTTATTCCCATTTCCACGTCTTCCAAAGCTTCTTGGAAAATTGCTTCTGAGTACAAATTAAATAAGAGCGGAGACAGCACACATCCCTGCCGCACCCCTCTCCTAATCCGTATGGTGTTGGACATGTTATTGTCTAATTTTATTTGTGCGATTTGGTGCCAATATAAGTTCTCGATACATCGGATGTCTTTCTGGTCCATATCAAGCTTTTTAAGGAGCTTCATTAATTTGTGGTGTTGTACTCGATCGAATGCTTTTTCGTAATCTATGAAACACAGGCACATATCCTTTCTCTGATCATAGAAATTCTGAACAAGCACTTGTGTTGCAACTATCGCTTCTCTTGTGCCTAACCCCTGTCTAAACCCAAAGTGTGAGTCGCTTATGTCTCTTTCGCACTTTTTGTATATTGTTTGGTGTATTATTTTAAGGAATATTTTTAATGTATGACTCATCAGACTAATGAGTCTATGATCCTGGCATTTTCTTGCATTGGTCTTCTTAGGCAATGAGATAAAAGTGGAGCCTAACCACTGTTCGGGGTAGTGACCAGTATCATATAAAATGTTGAACACTTTATGAAGCGCTGTGATGCCTCCCTCATCCAGAAGTTTTAGTATTTCTGAAGGGATTTCGGCTGAGCCAACCGCTTTGTTACTCTTTGAGTTACGGATAGCCTTCTCTATCTCATCTTTAGTGATTGATGGTCCAGTTAGATGGTTGTTATTTTCAATTGAGGGTCTGTCGTCGTTAAAAAGTTCTTCTATATATCTTTCCCAAACATGTTTTTTTTTAATATCATGGAACAAAAAATATGCTTTTGAACATAATATCAAATTAATACTTAACCCATTAGGTCCGGAAACAATTTTTTTTTGAAAACCTTTAATTTTTTAATGAAATGTAACTTAAAATGATTAGATTTATCCCAAAAAAATGTAAAAAAAAATAATTTTTTCTTATAGTAGCTAGAATTCGCTGTACTTTTAAAAGGTTGGTATAGGACAATATAAAGTTTTTATGTTTAAAAATTAATTTTATCTGAAAATGTAACAAACACTAAACTACATGATATGATAATTGAAAAAACAATTTTTGGGATAAAGCGTGACCTGGCACTTATCATAAATTAAATTAGCTCTTTTGTGGCAATGTGCGCATCTACGTTGCTTCCCGCAATAAAATACTAAATGGTTTCTGCCATCGTAACGGGAATACTCATGCTGAGTTTTAGGTGCTTTTGACGATCCCCTCTTTGTGGTACGTTTGTATGTTTCTAATAGCTCCAGGGCAACAGGCTTTCTAAACGATAACTGGTCCTGAACACCTCCATTCAGTTTTTGTAAATGCCATGTATTTTGAGTGCTTATATCTACGCAGTGTGTCCATAATGGAAAATACCATTTTTTCCCTCGTATCGTAGTCCTATATATCATCAGGGATAAAGATGTAAACAAATTGTCAAAAAATAGGTGAAAAGGTGCAAATGGCAATGCTTTAAGTACGTCTGCATAATTTAAAACAACAGCAGATCCTAAACCTAATTCGGCATATCCTTCAGGTATGGTTCAACTCGATCCTTGGTATGGGTCGAAATTTATAATATAGGTACCGAAGTCCTGTAGCACCCACCTAGAACTCGTAGCCCCAACGAATTGGCGTCCCCCAGATAAACTGCTTACGACCATGACGCCCAAAATAGGGTATCATGGCCTCATCAACACTGTGGTATGCTTTTAGGGGGGCATATTCAATAATTTTTTTATTAAGTGTATCAAACAATGAGTAGCCAGTAGCCACTAAGAAGCATTACACCAATGAAGCAGTAGAGTTCATCCCTCGTAAACTCACTTCATTTTTTTGTTGCGCATATAAGTTTGTGTAATAAAGAATCTGATCTATAACATCAGTATCAAAGAATAATTTAAATAAAATAGCGGGAGAACAACGATTCTTATCAGTTCCGGTGGGAAAATGGTTATATTATTAGGGACGTATACTGCATCGTCATTTTCTAACTTCTCAATGAGTTCTGTTAACATAGGGGCATTTTGCTATAATAAGAAGAAAATAAATAAAAACACTTAATAATATTGCTTTGTCCTACCCGCCTTTTAAAAGGACGCTCAATTTTCGATGAATGTATATTTGTTAAATATGAAATAAAAACTTCAAATAAATAGTCAGCAATATCTTAACTTATAGTCTTTAGAAAGTGATCAATATCTCAATATAAACTTACAAAAAAAATATTGAAATCTTACCTCCAATAGTCCATTGTAAAATGTCATTTAACAATCGATTTACAAAAGCTAACCAAGACACTAAAACCGTGAGCGGGAATAACAAAAAACGTGTTTTCCAATAAACACAGACATATTCTTTGAGTGTCTACTAGCGAAATCTTCTCTGAGTAGCGCAATTATTTATTTTAATTAAGTATATTTCCTGGCATTTATAAAGTACAGTAGGACTAAATGGGTTAATATAAATATACCTAAAACTCTATACATGGTGTTCATTTGAAAACTTCCCACCACGGATTTATCGAAAACCACTGATTAAAAGAAAAAACGCCGAGATACGTCAAAAGATTTGCCAAAGGGGACAACTTTTTATCCAAAAACTACTTCACCCCCTTTTACCCTCTGCCCGCCGGGGTGAATTTTTGTATCGAGCGTCCAGTATACCGCATTCGGGTAATTTCGCATTACGATCGATTGTCAAGCTACCATACGACAGCTGTCAACTTTTGACTGGTAAGTGTAATTTTTTTTTAGCTTTTTTTTATAGAAGATTATTATAGCTGTAAGAATCCTTAATTTTTACGCGAAAAACAGCCCCGGGTCGCATTTTTGTATCGAGCGTCCAGTAAGCCGCATTCGTGATTCTAGACCTGGGGACGTATCGAGCGCTAGGTACTATGACAACAGTCGGACTACCGTACGCTCGATTAGGCTGAAATCTTGGTCCGTGTTCATACAGCACCTTACAAATAATGACTTGTGGAATTATTGGTAAATAAAACAATAGTAAGAAATCGTTTAACAGAAAAAAAACACTGCGCATTTTAATGTTAAACTAAAAATATTTATATCGAAAACTTAAAATGTAAATAATAAAAGTGGCTATGATGTAAACAAAAAATCGGACATAATTACTATACTTTTGGTAATTACGAAAATATTTATTTTGCAAATTTATTTTCACCGAGTCCAATATTATTATTAACACAATAATTAAGAGAATGGGGAGCTTTGAACTTTCTTACTTTAAGGCTTCCCACTTTTCTTCCTGCCTGCATTGATCTTCTACCTGTCACTTTTACCTTTCTCCGAGACACAGATGCCTGCTGAACTGCAATTTTTTTCCCTTTCCTTGTAATTTTTTTCCCCACAGTCAAAGAACGCGGTAAGTGGTCAAATTTGAATGCATAAACCACTCATAAGTGTTGAACAACTATTTATATTTTTATGGTAATTTGTCATACATTTTTTAATGGCTGGACTAAAGCCTACTGGATCGGCTTCCGTATTTTTCAAGATATCTTCATTAAACTTCGAAATAAATTCGCACCATTCTTTTTTAACGTCATTGCTGTTGTTTCCAGGAGACTCCATACATTGGTCATTATCTGTGGACACAATACTGACGTCAATACTTGTTGATTCTTGAGTAGGCGTGGGTAAATTATTTTTAGTAATTTCAGTATAGTCGACGAGTTTGAGAGGTAACAATAAGTTTACCGAAGGTTCTTTCCCAGTAGCGATAAAGTACAAAATCTTCCTACTTTCAAGTGACAACGTATTGCAGGCGTTTGTTATATTAAATGCTTTTATTATTGCAGATTGATGCTTGCATATTTTTCTAGTAATACCTACGGAACAAGAACATAATATGTTGCTGTTCATACCAACAAAATATTGTATTCATTCGTGAGAACTGCTGAGGACATGGTACTGCATTTCACCCAATTCTGTTATTTGATTTGGCAAAACATCTTTATCATTAGGAGATAACCAGTTTAATGTTGACTTGCTTATCTTGTTCATTACTAAATCAAGCAATCTTTGTTTATAATATGTTTCGAAACTGCTAATGATAAAATCTGTTAACTGTGTTAGATTATATGCTTTAGTTCTATCGAGGGAGATGTCTTTGAATAGACGAAACATTACTTTGACATAGTTATTTGTATCAGCTCCTCGTATCATCAGTGATTGACGATAATACAAACACCAGACTTCAATTTGTTCAATTTTACTGTTAATATATTTTTTGTATTGTGGATATTTATAACATTGGTAAAATATCTCTAAGTTTTTCTCTACACTTTCTTTTATTCTAGACATAAGAATGTTTCTAAATAGTTTATACAAAGATTGTCTATCTTCTTTCTTAATTTCATTTTTAGCGAGCTGTAACCATTTTCATACAGCTTTTAAAACGTGATAACTGGAAAGTAGTAAATTTGATCTAGGCCAATATTTTTGTAAAACATTTCGTTCTGACAAATCATCATCTGTCATTATGACTGCAGGCGAAATTTTAAAAGGCATTATTTCAATTAAGGCTTTTAAAGCAGAGTCAAAAATAGAGGCTTTCTGGCTGTTTGTAATGATGGAACCTAATGGTATACCCCCTGCTGGAGATTGGGTTGCTAAAAAATATAACTTATGATTTTGCACGTCGCAATTGCTTGTAGCATTCACGAATAATATTTCTGATGACCGAACTAGGTGCCTTGCAGCACGTTGCATTATTGGAGTGCATAATGAGACAGCATAATCATCTTCGTTATGCGTGATCTTATACAATAGGTCAACGGAATGTTTTAAATTTTGGTCTAGGTGAATAAACATATTTTCGCCTGACCTATCTCCATACTGACCTTTGGAGTGGGATTTCCACAGATTGGAAAAATCTTCTTTACGTGGGAAATAGTGTCGGTCGCATACGACTTCATCATATTTATCTCCTAGCTCTTCCATTTTACTAAAGCAGAAACTGTTATAGGCTGAAGCTACGGAATGTCCCTTTTCAAAGAAATGAAAAATTTCTTTTCTTGTTCCTTCCCCTATTGGTCTTTTTGTCAAAGCTGCTACACTCTATTAATTGTATTGTTGTGAATATTTTTAATATTAATTATACATGGCCATTCTTGAAGCAAATTGTCAACATGCTTAGGTTTTGTTCGGGGATGAAATACATGTTTTTTTAATAACAATCAGTTGTTCTGCTGGACAATTAATATTTCTTGAAGAATGTTCCCGTTTCCTGACTTCTTTTAATTTTTTTTTTTTGGTCTTAAACTGGCAGTGATACACTCTTTTAAACACATGTTGTTTGACTTTTTCAATCGGAGTAATTGTTGTTTTAGTTATAAACCATGTATATTTTGATACTAGTTCCAGATCGTAAACCCATTGCTAAAAAATAAGTATACTTACTTAAGAAGCTACATGTGATTCATTTAAGACATTAAAGTTGGTTATGCCGTAATGGCATAAAGTTTATTTCCATTTTTAATATATTACTCTACTACACTCGAAAATATCAACAAATAACATGGCAACATGGGTAAAGAAAATAAACCAGACCATACCCCTATAAATATTAATATACCTAACAATTATACTATTTAAGTGTACTTATCAATATTGGTAAATTATGTGGTTACATTTTTTCTTATTTTGGATATTTTTTGTGGAAAAATTGCTTTATCCAACAATTTTTTTGTCTCTATGAGCTTGTAAAAAGAAAATCTTTTTTATATAATTTTCCGAAATTGTTAAATTCCGTCATACCTTATATTTACCATAACATTACTTTCATATGAGCTACGCTTTCGCCGCTACTGCAAAAACAAACCGAAAAAATAAAATTAAAATTTTTGGACCGCGAAAAATAAGTCACTGCAAGCTTAACACCTTCATTTGGTTAGGTTATATAGATAAAAACGACTTTGTTCTTATTCACTCACCTCAACTTCTTGTTTAGTCTTAAAGTTTGTTCTAATTTCACTGGAATTGACAATGTGGTATGTATAATTATCTGGCCACTCCATAATTCACATTAAGAAAGTAAAAAGTAAACTGACCGTCAGGGAATTTTTCAGAAAACTTCGCAGAACTGGTACCACAAAATATACGATAAAATTTTCAATTAAGGATTCTTACAGCAATAATCGTCTATAAGAAAAAAACTAAAAAAAATTTAAACTTACCAGTTAAAAGTTGACAGCTGTCGTATGGTAGGCATGACAATCGATCGGAATATCGGTCGCTCGTTTTTAGACAGACGCGAAATTACCCGAATGCGGTATACTGGACGCTCGATGCAAAAATGCCCCCGGAGTAATCTCCTTAAAAATTTTAAATGACAAGGGGTATCAAGTAATAGCTTGTTTGAAAGATCTTTCAAAGTGCTTTATTTTGCCGTTTGATTTTTTAAAATCGGTCGATTCGTTTTCGAGAAAATTAGAAAAATGTTTATTTATCTTAATTTGTTCAGATAGAAAAAAAAACACGAAAATATCACTTTTTATTTCAATAAGTGTTCAAAATGTTGCCCGTTATTGGGCAAACAATGATATAGGCGATGTTCAAATTCCTGACGGACATTTTCAAAAACATGTTGTGGGAGATCATGGCAGCTTTCGATGATGCGTTGACGAAGTTCTTCCAAACTTTCAGGTTGGGGAGTGAACACAATAGACTTCAAATGGCCCCATAAAAAAAGTTAATGGCGTCAAGTCAGGAGATCTAGCAGGCCATTCTATAGGCCCTCTTCGCACTATCCATTTATTTGGAAACTCGTCGTCTAGCCAATGCCGAACCGGAAGAACATAGTGAGGAGGAGCGCCGTCTTGCTGGAAATATATTTCAGCCTCATCAAGTATAGGGTTTCCATCGTCGTCGATTTGGTTTTCAATGGTTTCAGTGATAAGCGGATTGATGGTATTTCCCAACATATCTAAATAAATGCCTCCATTTAAATTCCCATTAATAAACAATGGCCCAATCACTTTGTTTCCTAAAATGCCTGCCCATACATTCATTTTTTGATGGCACTGAGTATGCCCTCTACAAAAGCATAAGGATTTTCATTGCTCCAATACCCTGCAGTTATGCTTAATAACAAATCCATTTAGATAAAATGTGCATTCGTCACTGAAGCAGATATTCATGGTATTATCATTAATCGCTGCAGTCAATTGTTCACAAAACTCAACTCGCCGATCGAAATCATCTTCGGTTAACTCTTGCAATATTTTCATTTTGAATGGATGAAATTTATGCAATTTAGTAACTGTGTGTACAGAGCCTAATGAAATACCAGTCGCATCAACAATTTTGCGTAATGAAGTATTAGGATTTATGCCAAAATGAAACAAAACTTCAACTTGAGCGGCCTAATCCAAAACTCTACAATGATAACGTTTTTTATTTGCAACAGATCCAGTTTTAGTAAATTTAGTAACAAGGTCCAAAACATACCTATGCGAAGTTATCTTTTCCGGATGTCTGGCGTTAAATGTGACGGCAGTTTGCCGAGCACATTGATTTTGGGCACCATAAATTAGAATCATTTCCACTCTTTCGGCTAGTGTAAACCATTTTGGAAGTAAAGTCTGAATCAATAAATTAATTTTCACTATCCCAAGATTGTCACAAAGGTAACTGACAGCAAATTAAATTCTTTATTTTCCTTAGCAACTATAAAAAACTAAACAGGTATAAGAATAAATTATGAAGGGCTTTAGGTTAGGAGTCCGATCGCAATACATTGGTTTCGGGCCAAGTTTTGGATAGGTAAAGCAGCTTTAAAAATGGCCGTCAGGGGCGCATGTGTTCTTTTAAATCTGTAAAATGCATGGGTTCTTATGGGATAATTAACTGTTTTATTGAATTTAGTTAACTAAAACCCTCTACAGGCTGAGATTTGTATATATTATATCTAATAAAGCTTATTTTATTAATTATTGGATAAAAATACCGCTGACGTCTATCAAAACCTGTAAAAAGTCAAACACTTGACGATCACTGCGCCGCGACCGGGAAACCGCGAACTAACTACTAAACAGGGACGTAAATTTAAAGAACAGCCATTTTCGATCGGACTTCTTCCTAAAGCCCTCCATAGTCATGAAGCATCAAGTAATAATTTATGATAATACACCAAAGAACTAAAAATATTCTGAATGTGGACTAACCCACATACAAAGGTCGAAAATAAGTCTCTAGTTAAAATTTTGTTAAAAAATTATTAGATATAGATGACCTTAAACCCACTTTAGTTGATTTAATTCGGAATTATCTAAAAGAAGGTAATTATGAATAAACTGATTTTCACCATTTTTTCAAACCTTTTATTTTTATTAATATTGGGGTTAGTCGGATATTGCGCTCATAGCCTCATTTATGCCTTCTATAGAACCATAATAATATTTAATATTATGCAAAGTGCCTTTATTTACAACGTCGCTACAATAATGAAACAAATTGCAGGATAATTTTTAGTGCGTTGTCAAACAAAAAAAAATGCTAGAAGGCAAAAGCAAAATGTGGCGTGTGTTCTCTTAGCACTGGAAGGATCATTACGTTGTTGGGGTTTTGTTTAAGAGATCCAATAATAAATACTAAAATGCTAGTCAGTCGTTTGTCCAAAAGAAGGTCCTTGTGAAAAGCAAAACATCTTTATTTTCAGTTCTTGTTTTTCGAAAACATTCACATCAAAAACCAATTCGAATTGTGTACATTAAGTAGTAGAATTATAAAATTTGAGGAAAAAAAATCTAATCTACCTCTTCCAAAATATTTTATATTTAATAAACATTTCAAAAAAGAGGTACCCGTTTTTCTTAGGAATAGGAGGGTATACGAAGGATGGACTGCTGGTACATGTCATAATATAGCCTATTGGTTTTTTTTTATAAAAAAATAATTGTGATGGAGTGATTGGATTCTAAAAAATTAGTTTATCATTGTCTTATAAGATATAAACGTATTCAAAAAGGTATAATAATAAGAAGATAGAAAGGACAAAGAGAAGTCCTTATAAGAAGGTAGAAAGGACTTTTCTTTGCCAACCAACCTTTATGTTCGTACTTACCTGGGCCAACAAGCGAAAGAGATACAAATATTCCGAAGATGAAAATAAATCTGATCCACATTTTTTGACACATTTTTTGATATATTTGTTTAAAAAATCGCCCGATTGTAAAAGCAAGCCACACAAAGAATACTCCGATTTGTATAAACATGGAATCCACAAATTTTAATATCATTATTAGATAGAGCATAGGTCATGGGCATTATTATCTGTATATCCTATACAGGGTTCAAACTTTTTTAATGATTCGTACCTACTTTGGTAAAAATGGATTTTGCCACAAATAATATTAGTGATAAAAGATAATATTTATAAAGGAATTTATACTTGTCTGAGGCCAAGGATACCAAGGCAATGAAATAGCTTATCATCCCTCTAGACTCTGAGCCGAGATTATTTTCCAAGGACCGGAACCAGCAATGGGAATCTCAAATCAACAGGTCGGGTCTGCACTTAAGGAGTAGGTCACACCGACATTCTTCGAAATAATGACGTCAAAGCCACTGATGCAGACAGGCTAAGGATTTTATATTTTATAACAGGAGCAGACAAATCTAGATTGGAATGGATCCTGAACAGGAGACGGCGAACTCTCAATTCATTAATGGTAATTCTACGTGGGCACTATCGGCTAAAGAAACATATGAAGCTGATTGAAGTGGAGGAGGACTCGACTTGTCCTGGGTGTTAGGAAGAGGAGGAAACACCGCTGCCCTTGCTGAGCTGGCTTGTAAGGGACTATGAAAAGAGTAAGGCATCAGGTTTTTTGCTCGGCAGCGAGAAAGTAATCGTCATTGCCTGGAAGGACATCTTGACTTTCATAACGAAATCGGGAAGGTTAGACAAGGACATTGGTGGTTAGGGTAGTTGGGGAAAGATTTGGGGATAAGCAAAAAGGATGGTATCAGTGTACTTGTTAGGTTGCTGTGCCTACCCTTAACAAGAACAACAACAACTACTACTACAGTCTACTACTCTAATAAATAATTAAAGCGTTCACAACCAGAGTGGGCTTACCCACAATAATGTGGATTTTGAGCATTGGCTCAATAAATGCACATATACAACTATCTTAAAAAAATAATAACACTTTGGTGCATATTTTTCATGCTAAATTCTAGGAGTGCATTTATTTGCCTTGTATATAGGTAGTACGAATTGATTCGGTTAATTATGTATTTAACGTAAAATCCACCATAATTTTTTTTCAAAAAAAGGAACTGTCTATTGTCATATTTAAAAAATAATAATTTGTTAGTTGATTACACAAGAACGAAAAGTTAAATGTCCTTTTTAACTAATATTAAAACAATTTTTTTTAAAGTACATATGTAATAATATGTATTATATAAATCCTCGTAATGTAAGATACTAAAAACCCAATACAATGTTTCATCGAAACTATCATTAACAGATTTTGTTGACCATATTGCTTCTGATTTTTTTTAAACTAATTTTTAATTTTTAATCTACGACACCGATAACCCCCTAATGTGTATTTTAGGCCAGAATCATTTGATAAATACTTTTTGACGTCATCTTGAATTTGCCATACCTATCAAATTTTAGATAAAACTTTTTACAGCGAGACTTTCCTTCGGAACGTACTTTTCATAACCCATAATGTTGGGTTGCACAAAGGTTTTTATCTACAAGCGTGCGGTAAGTAACTACTTACCGCACTGATTTGAGTGCTGTAAGTATCACTTTACCGCACTAGTGCTGTAAGTAATTACATACTATAACAAGTTTTTATATTATTCAAGTGTATTTTTTATTTTTAAAAGAAACTCTATTAAACATTATACGTATAGCAAATACTTACATATTTAAATTTCTAAACTAATCCAAATTTATAAATTAGGAAATTTTAATATTAATTGTAGAATTTACAACATTTCCAAACGATATCGATGAACGAAGTGTTTTACTATCCGATGAGACACAAGGATTCAAAGTTACAGATTTACTAAAACAGGAGGTTCTCTTGCATATTCTTCTACACCATTTATTTGCTTTGCAATTCCTATTGTATTTTGCACCGAATTTTCAATATAGCCCTCGGCAATACTGGAGGACTTCCATCCACCATATATTTTTAATTTCATGATATCCCCGCCAGCATTTACTAATAATGTCGACAATGTCCCGTATATTCTTTGGGACTGGACAACTTTAAATATGATGCAATTTGAGAAGGTATTTTTCCAAAAGTATTTATACCCATTAGTGCACCTTCCTTTTTTTATAGGCAATAAAAAACCGTGTATGGGCAGTATGATCGATTCCAAGGGCTCAATACTTCTTGAAAATTGAAATATTATTAATTCCTGAAAAAAATCCTTCCACATAAACAACGAACTGTCGATCTACATGGTGTCTTTGTATCCACGAAAGTTACAACAAGGTGGGTTTCAAATTCTTTAATATCTCTAATTCCACTCGGAGACATGCCTTAGCGATGTTTACAGTGAGTACAACCTGAAACAAACAAATAAGTTGTTACGTAAAAGTAGATTTTAAAAAAATCGCAATTAAGTACCTTCATTAACAAAAACTCCTCATTTGGTGCCGTAACAAAGAATTTTACAACTTCATTCTTGGAGAATGCCTTTGATTTCTTAGCTTTGTATCCCACAGACTTCCTTTTTAAATAAGCCATCAGTTTTGCATACCTGCTTATGTAGACATTATTTTTGATACATAAGTGTAACTACTATAAAGTAAATCTAAGCATTGAGTAATAACTCCACAAAGAGGATGATTTACTGTCCTTAAATTTATCCACAAAATAGGCAAGCATCACATCTTCACTAATTGCTTTAACTTTCTTTGATGAACACCAGTCCATAAAGAGCCCGTATTCCTTCTCATCTATGCCGTGATTTATCCGGCAATAAATTAAGGGTAGCTGCTTTAGCAATGTCCAGAACTTCATTCGGAATTTCATTATCACTGCTGCTACTGACTTCCAATTAAGGGACGTAAAACACACAGTTTTACATCTGTCATATAAAAGAAAACTATTAAATTTCTATAATTTATTTCCCTAGCAACCTGATATTAATGCATTGTTGATAACGACTTACGAGGCACCTACGGGGTAAATTAAAACAGTGCTCTTTTAGTTTTTAATATTGGTGCCCTAAAACATGCTTGTAGATAAAATATCGTACAATACACTTACAGTAGGTGTGTTTACCGCATTTGCGTGATTTACCAAACTCGCCTTCGGCTCGTTTTGTTAAACATCACGCACGTGCGGTAAAGACATACCTACCGTACTTGTATTGTAATATACTATTACCAACAATCAACTAACTAGGCAACTTTGATTGTGACATTGACAGAAATTATTTACTTACAAAGTTACTTGATTGGTAAGTCAAGAATTAACGAACCGGGTCACTTTGTTTGCAAGAGAAACATTTCTGTCACTGTCATGTCACTTATGTCACAGTTAAAGTTGCTGGTTAGTTAATTATTGTTAAAAATCTTTACGTAGCCCAACATAAGTCATTTGTACACTTAAAGACTGGGCCCGTTTTATTAAGCAAAAGGAGGGTTCTGGTGTCTTATAAGGCCTTTTGAATTTCTTCCTGATTTTTGTTTTATTACAAGGATTACTTTAAATGAAACATTTTAATGCAAGAAAAAATGCGGATGGAGTAATTTTTTGCAAATTAAGCTAACTTTAAGATTTCTACATAAGGTAGGTATTTAAGGTTAGGGTCGACACTAGGGCAGTAACTATGTCGATTTATCTTCATAATATATGAAACATATAAGGTTTTTTACCTTCTTCACTTAAATAAATGCCAACAATTACAATAATGAACACAACAAAAGAATTTTCAACAAGAAGTAACACTCTGCTGATCGGCTCTAAAAGATTTATCTGGGCTGGTTTGTATTTTGTTGTACATATTTAGTTTGTAAATATTAAAATTCAAGAATTTCGCGAAGAAAAACAAGTCAGAAATTTACAAAAGACACGATTTTTGATATAATGTAGAGTTTTCGCATTAAAATGTTCATTAAACATTTCAATTTTCTTTAATTTTTGGGGTAAAAAGTGTAAAATCCGCAGATTTTTTGCTTTTAGTCTATTCTGTACAGCTTAGGCTATATGTGAAAATTTGAAAAAAATCAAAATTTGAGGGGCCTTATATGACACCAGACCCAAAAGGAGTATTAGGTATCGTTTCACTCCACTTTAAGGTTTAGTTACCCTTAAAAAAATGATGGTTTGTTTTATGATTTGCAGCAAGTGGTCTCCAATGCTACGTCTGTTCCGGGGATCTTGGAACCAACAACGACTGCGAGATAAATCTGGATAATGTAATTCAATCTGACTGCACCCCTGGCTTTGCTTGTAGCGTGTGGGTTATCAAAGGTCAGTATTGACAATCAGTTTAAGTCCTCCAATATAAAAACTAAAATAAGAAATAAAAAATTGATATTTTTCGATTTTCAATATGTTCCCGGTGAACGCGACGCGTAATTGTTGCAAATGTATTTTAATCCCTTACACTTCTTAAATATACAAGTCACAACACTCTTGACTAGAGACCGACGATGGCGTCATTACGTTTACATAAATAAGAGGTTTCATTTTGAAAATCGATATACTAGCGGGTACCCGCGCCTTCTCTGGAGCCGTTAAATTGTTATCAATCCGCTACATACCTACTATCCAATAGAAACTTTTATCCCATAATCATAATAATTTTAAAAACCAAGCTAAAAAGGTAAATTAAATTTCTTTGGTGCTTCTTTTCCTTGCACGTTATTTCCCCACATTTCCAAGGAAAAAATATTTTTATTGAATATGCTACTCGCGGCTTTGATCGCATAGAGAATTATTGATAATAAACACGTTACTCCAGCTAGTAAGTTCATATAAAAATTTAAAGTATTATTATATTAAACATATTTAGTTTAAAGAATCAAATATTTTTCTTTATTGTCCGAGTATTTTATCTAGAATAAATTTTACTTCTAAATATTTTAAGGTTTTCTCCGCTGTTACACAATGTGTAATTTTTATAAGGAAAATAGTATTGATTTTTTCAACCCCATCGAATATAATATGTCGAATTCTATAAAGCATTGACAATCACTGGATAATCTTTCGGAAATTTTTGATTCCCTAATCATTTTTTAGTATCTTACGGGGTGTAGTAATCAAATGTACCTACCCAGATAGCAAAATAGTGGTGGAAAAACGGTTCCACGTCTGGAGCGTTCCAATCGCGAACGCTCCAAAAAATACCGCTCCAAAACAACGTTACTTTGGAGCGACCAAAATTTTCCAACCGCGTGCTTATAGGCTACAATATGAAACGAACTGTTAAAATCCTAAAGAGCCCATTGCAATTTTATGTAAGGGTCGCCGTGACGTGTGCAGTATGATGATTTCCATGATTCATGATTTATATTATAGTATTTATAGGACTCGTTATAGGATAACTTTCATTACGATTCATTAACACAACTAGGTATATTTCTTTAGAAATATAAAAATCGACGTTAAAAAAGTTTTTACTGTTTGTTTATTTATTCTTCAACTTAAAGAATATAAAAATGTTGTTATTATATTTAATTTTTAATATTCTTATTTTATTAACAGTAAAATTCGGTAAATCTAATAATTTAAAAGTAATTATAATAAGCATCAGTCTTCTTTCAAATTCAAACCGCACCGCAAGACATTTTTCATAGTTCCACGTTGCAGGGCGATTCGTTCGTTCCTGAAGTTTTGCTCGCTCCAGCCGGAACGTAGGTTCCGACGAGTGCAGCGTCGCTTCGACCGGAGTAACGCTCCAGTTCACTCCAAATCACGTGATACCTTGTTTTATTCCAAGGTTTTTTCGGGTTTGTTCGGGTTTGTTCGGGTTTGTTCGGGTTTGTTCGGGTTTGTTCGGGTTTGTTCGGGTTTGTTCTGCGTATTTAAGGACAACCAGTAAAACACCATACGTAACGAGTAACGATGTATTTTACGTTGCGGTCCAACAGTAGAATATAGCACGTGGGCTTGTCGGTCGGCTTTGTACTGTACTGAACATTGTAGTGTCCTTTATTATTTACAGTACTTAATAAAATTAAAATGACAACATTAAAAACTAACCATATTTATATTATTTACGAGTTTGCCTGTAACAAATAAAATATTTTTATTTGCAGCGCGATTCGCTACTGTTTCGTTCTTGAAATGGAACTCCGCCTTCCGCCTTCCGCCTTCACTCCGCCAGATTTTATGCTCCGCTCCAAACCTAACCGTGAAACGTTCCTGCAAAGCGGCATTGAAATGTAACGCAGAATGCAGCCGTCGCGTCGCGTCCTCTATGAGCGGTCTATGGCGTATTTTGCATTATTTCACGAACGTTTGCAACAAGTTCTTCTGTTCCTACAGATGGTCTTCCTGCTCCTTTTTTGTGTTGTATAGAACTTGTTTCCCTAAACACAGCCACGGTTCTTTTCAGGCAATGATAAAAATCCCCAGCAATAAAAGCAACGTTAGGAAAATGTTCGTGAAAATCGTCCATGCACAAATCCGGATTGTATTGCCACTCATCATTTACTCTAACCCCGTTTCAAAAATATGCTGCAACCATGAATGTTTTGTGCTGTTCCGTAAAGCCCATTGTGTGAATTGTTCAAGAAATTGGAAAAATTAGCGACGAATCAAATTACTTGTAACGACTGTCAAAGATGACGGAATAACTGATTGATTGTTAATTCAGGTAGTAACTGACACCCAACAGGTATTAAGCTTTACGGCTAAGCATAACCTCCTTAGATGCAAATAATTTTTGCTCGCACGGTAGAAGCCGTGATTTCTGCCAACTTCGATCATTTGTTATAAACAAGGGACGACCCAATTCTTTCACTTGCATTTTCTCTTACATACTTTGGATACTTACATTATTATACTGGGGGTTAGCCTTTTTAGGGTCACTTATAAAGTCCACATTACTACGGTTGGGACTCGACTCTCCGACCGTTGACACGCGGGTCTATTGCCTTTTATAGCTTTTGAATAGTCAGCAAATACAATTTAATGAAGAAAAAGCTGGAAAGGGAATTTAATTGCTTAAATGAAATTACTACAAATTTCGGTTCGTGACAATAATATGGATCATAAAATAGCATGTTTTCTAAATCCGTTGATTTCTGTTTCGCTCAAGCACTATTGTATTGTATTGTATGTCTTTTGGCTCTGCTACGAGGCAATTTGCCAGCTCACGCTCAAGCACTACTTGACCGTTAAAGGCACAATTATATAATATTATGCGGTTATGTCCTAATAGTCCAGGAGGCAGTGACGATTTTTGGTACTTATTTTCCCAGTCAGCAAACATAGATATAATATTGGGTTTGTTATTCTAAGCAAAGTTCATATATATGAAGGGGGGGGGGGGGAGGTTTCCGATGGGTTGAGGCGGAAAATGCGTTAGAAAGTACAAATATAGGTACTGCACTTTTTTTTCCAGTGATAAAAATAGTTCTATTAGTGAGAGATACAGTAAATTTAAGAAAACAAAAATAGTCTGGCTAATCTGTGAGGATGGGTAATATGTCTGGCAGGTGGAAAATTGGAAAAAATTTAGCGAAACCATTGTCTTTATTTTCGCAGTCCTAAAATTTTTTGTGATGATAGTTTATATTATAATAACAGCTGAAAATATAGTCTGGCTAATGTGAAACACCCCGACAGCCTTGCCAGACTCGTCCAACGCTAGACAGGCGCGCTAAATTCGGCATGTTCAATTATACAGGCGATTGTTGTCATCTCTACATGTTTTTACTTTTCATAATTTCTGCTAAGAAAAGTACTGGTTTAGAACAAAATTCTACTATGGCTAAAAAACATTTTTTTCAACGTTTTGAGACCCCAGAAATCCAAAAATATGGTTTTAGCAAAATGTCAGTCCGTCCGTCCGTCATCAAAAAACTTTATTCGCGAATAACTTTGTAACTATCAGAGATACGAGAAAGGTGTTGTTTTTTGCAGGGAATTTAATTCTCTACAAAAAAGACCTTTTAACATTTTTGTGCGAGGGGTGTCTCACTACGGCAGTCGGTGTACAAATGTCTAGGCAGTCATCGGCAATCACTGGCAGTCATCGGCAATATAACACTATTGTTGCTTACTTAATTAATAAAGTTTAAATACAACAACATAATTTTGATTTTATTTCTATTTTCCTGATTATCTCAACTTTTTCTTTTTGGCACTTAGTCCCTTTTCTATTTCCACTCTTCAATTGCATTCTGCGTCTTGTTTCTGTGAACCACGTGAGTGAAAGTGCTTAATTCCATAATGTATTTATTTAATTTTACTGAGTATTTCGACAGAGAAATAAACTTTAAACTTTAATCGTTGACACATAATTCGCCAATAAAGACTGAGTTTGACACTATTTTTCGAATCCAAAAACGAAAAAGATTCTTTTTTTGCTCAATACCTATATGTATAAGAAAAAAAAAAAGGATTAAGGCGCCTGTAGCGATTTTTGATTATAAAAACCTTTTTTAGTGAAATTTACAAAAAAATATATTTGGGTCATTCTCTGAAAATTTATAAAAATAAATGTCAAAATTTTAAAAAACCTTTAAAGTTGACAAAATGTTGCGATAATGATCTAATTACTGACAAAATAATGGGTTGAAGCGGTATTCAGCGTTTTAAAGCATCTTAAAGCGTTTTCAGGTGGTTTTCGCACAAAACGAAAAGTTCGAGTTTAACAACAGACTGTGGAGGTTGTATAAAAAATGGTTATAACTTGTAAGGGCTGGAAAACTCCGTTTTCTGTTCGCATTGACTCACTCTTTGAAATACCTTCCAGATTGCTATAAATTGTAGTTTTAGATGCTTTTAATCCGACACAGATAAAATACACCATTCGTAAAAGTATTACTGAATAATAAAAAAATCGTCATCGGCCATCACTGGCAGTCATCGGCAATCACCGGCAACCACTGGCACTCATCGGCAGTCACGGACAGTTGACTGCCAAAATCGGCAGTCAGTGTACAAATTTTACCTAGTGAGATACCCCTCGTTTTTGTGTATTTCGTTTAGTTTTTGAGATATAGTCAAAATATAAAAAATTGCGAATAATTCTTACATTCAGACGCGACTATCTCTGGAAATTATATAAATTAAACGAACAAGACTAAGAAGCAATATTGTAGAGAAGTAAATTTCCAACAAAAATATTAATGACGGATGAACGAGTAGGTAGACATTTCGCTAAAACACGAGAAATATCACTTTTGGCTGTTTAAAAAATCAAGATAAGCAAATTCACTGTAGTGGGTTTATAAGTACAGAATTTTTATTGGGCAGATTGAAAAATATTTATTTGCGAAATCTTGAATTTCTATGAAAATCGCAGAAAAAGTAACTCAACTACAATCTGTAAATGCGAGTAACTGACAGTGGCGGGGCTTTAGTGATTGTGAATGACAGCCAGACGTGTATTTTCCATGAAATTATAGTATTATTTTATCATGTGACAAATTTTCAAATCTGGGAAAATAAGAACAAAAATTTTGTAATTTCCACGATTTTCAAGATGCCGCCAGACTCATTTGCCAATTTCGTAAATCAGCCAGACTTACTTTTGATTATAGTTGATGATCGTACCAAATGATACGATAAATTTCAAGCATGGGAAAATAAGGGTTACGGATTCCAAAAATCGGTCAAATTTTTGCATCCGTAAATTTTCCGCCAGACAGACTTTCCTCCACTTGGGATGTGCCAGACTGTTATTTCCATTATTAAAATGACTCACTTTAATTAATGTCAAATATTTATGACTGGGAAAATAAGTGGACTCGACTTTTTTTTCAATCTCGTGAACCCATCCGAAAATTTTAGCCAGACTCACAAATTGTCGTTTTGTGTCACCATCCGAGCAGACTATTTGATATTCACCGACTGATAAGTACAAAAAAAATTCACTGCCTCCTGGACTATCAACCCTACTCGAAAAGTAAAATAGTATTCATCAATCATCGGTACTTCAGTAAAGCTTTTACGCCTAAGCTCAGAAAAACATTTAATAATTTTCTTGGAACGTTTAAAAACATTTTGATAATCCCCATACAATAAGTAAGTTTTCTGGGTTTTAAATCAGCCATTATAGTCATTAATAAAACCGCCGATTGCTAGTTCAGTCTGATAACATAATAATATATAATTTCGATTTCATTTGACTGGCTGAAATTAAAAAATACCAAATAAAACAGTACCTATTAAAAAAAAATTATAAATTAAATATTTGGTATGGCTGCACAAGACGTTATCAAACGCTATATTAAAGTCAAATTAATGTAAGAACTCTTCGCGTTATATCGCGTTACCTTCGCATTCGCAATCTGTTAAATTTGGTAAGGGGGTCTTATTATTTTCTAAAAATGTAGGGTAGATACTTATTTTATTATTTATAAAATAAAGACAGACCCGTAGGTACCTACCAAAATGACTATGTCAAAATATTATAAAACTAGGTATTGGAAACCCCTTTAATATTGTTACTTTTATGGGAATTTTATATGTGGATATATCGTCGCTCGCATTACGTAGGGGCCTAACTCGGTTTTTGTAGTTTTTCAGTAGAGCGATTTAGAGAAATCAATGGTGCTTATTTTGGATACAGCATTGACAGCAATTTTTTATTAAGGTTTATTTTTTTACAGTTTCCTAGATAAATCAATCTAGAATGATGAGACATAATAATTCTTAATGAAGTTTTACGGGTTTTGTAAAAAATAAATAATAATCAAGATAGGCCCCTTCGTAAAAACAATAACAAATTCTGATTTGTACATGAAATAAGATAGGCCCCTGTAATATAAATAAAACATTTTGTTTTTAAAGAAAAGGGAGCGAAATTTTTAAACTTTAAACATCTTTATTTTATAAAAACGGTAAAAAAATTCTAAACATATAATTTCAAAAGAATTAAAAACAGCTAGTGTAATATTTAATTATTTATTCTCTAGAGGTATAACAAATTAAAAATTTGATTGGTATTTATTTTATTTTTTACGAATTGTCTTTTATGTGTTAAATACAATTATTGCAACAAATAATAAATTAATAAGGCCTATCTGCAAAGTACTGTTCATCCTTTAAAAATATTTTATAACGTAAAGGAATATGTTGAGATTCGCCCAGTAAGACCCATACAAAAAATATAGCATTGGGGCCAATCTTAAGTTTGGTCTTTACGTAAAAGTATTTTTATCGATAATTTAAGATAGGCCTGACTATAATAATACTATAAAACAAAAACCATGTAGTATTGAGATATGTCAGTTTGTCATAACGTTAAGGCAGTCTTTCCCTGACTTTATATGGGTATAACTCATTTTTGCCAAAAATCGAGATAGACCCCTACGTAATGCGAGCGACGATATTATGTAGCTAAGGAACTATACAGTAGGGCTGGGCGATATTGAAATTCCCATATCGAATATCGATATTTAAAAAAATATCGATATAGTCGATTTATCGATAATATCGATAAATATCGATAGTATCAATAAAATCGATAATATCGATAAATATCGATAATATTGATAATATCGATAAATACCGATAATATCGATATATCGATATTTAATTTTTTAAATATGGATAATATCGATATATCGATATTTTATTTTTTAAATATTGTTATTCGATATGTCGATATATCGATATTTTATTTTTTGAATATCGTTATTCGATATATCGATAAAACATAAAAATATTATATTATAAATACAGAGTGTCCGCATCATATTATTATGGGATTTTTTTTTTATTAATAGCTTTATTTAAAATTTGACTTTGGCATCAAGTTCTGCTTCGATCGAGATGAAAATTAAGCAAAAAAATAGTAGGCAATGCGAATCACGCATTATCTGTCAAATGTTAATTTTTTCCAAAAAATAATTCAAATGTTTCTGAAAAATCGAACAAAAGTTATTAGAAAAAGTTTTTCTAAATGCAGTTTCTAGCCCACATGCAAAATTTCAGCTGCATAACATAATTTTGATTTTTTACCTATATTTTGTAAATTGTACCACTTTTGCAAAATAAGACTCAAAGCAACCTACATAAAACTTCTTAGTTTTGACAAAATGCTTTATTTCAGATACATTTTCTTTAAAGTTGCGCCATATTAAAAGTGTGTTTTTCTACAAAAACGTTATTATGGCATAGCTTAATAATAAATTATAATATAGGTTTTAAATTAAATCGTTGAAAATAGAAACTTTACGTTAGAGTAAAATTTATTTTCTACTTAAAAAACACTTTACTGAAGACACTGGGTTCTTTTTGTCTTAATAATAAGGTGTATTACTTTCAGACACAAACTACGTTTTCAAAAATACTTATTTTATGAAGTTACCTTATACAGGGTCAAAAACAAATAAACTTTGCATCACATGCGACCAAATTTGAATACCCCAATTTTGATTTTGTAAATAAAGCTATTAATAAAAAAAAACTCCCATATGATGCGGACTTTACTGGTGACACTATATATCAATATTGTCCTATGTGCCCTTTAAAACTCAGTACCTTCATTTTAAGGGGAGACTCTAATTATGAAAACATGAAGAAAAAAGATTGAATTAAATATTGGTCCCTAAATGTGTTATAAGGACGATATTGAAATTCCAATCGAATATCGATAATATCGGTAATATCGATAAAATCGATAATATCGATAATATCGGTAATATTGATAATATCGACATATCGATATATAGATATTTTATTTTTTAGATATCGTTTATCGAAATATCGATATATCGAATTTTTGCCCAGGCCTACTATACAGCAACAGGAGATAGTGGACTTGAAAATAATATGTCATTTAATTTTATCTCTTATACCGTTAAAGACCCAAAAAATATTTACTTTATAAAATTTGCAATGATTTGATGTTAAGCGGATATAAATCAAATTTGGTGTAGTTACATTTTTAAAAGCAAGAAGGAGGATTCCATACTGACTTTAAAGATACCAAATTATGAAAAAAGGATCTTTTATACGTAAAAAAGTTGTACTGCATTAATCTCGATATTTCAATTAGTTTTTGGGATAATTGCGTGTAAATGCTAGATGTCAAGAAAAAGTTAACTAAACACCTTTCTTAAGGTTGAATTCTCAACGTCGTTCAATTTATTGCCAACCTATAACCTATTTCGCTTTGTTTTTCAAGTTTATTATTTTTTAAACTAACATTTAAATAAAATCAGTATCGTCGGCACATTACTTAGGTAATATCTGATATATTACAAAAATGTTAATTTATTTCATTGCTAATTTTGGGAGAATTATATAGTCAAAGAACAATGAGTGACAATGACATAATAATGTTAAAAAAAATCATACCCGATATTTTTCGCCATACAATTCTCCTAAAATAAGTTATGAAATTCCTTGATATTTATTAAATATGTCAATTATTACCTATAGAATATCAAGTCGATACTGATTTTCAAGTCTACTATCTCCTTAGTTATAATATATCCTGTATATTACGATAAGTAAATGGTTTAACTAGGCACTTTATTGATTTGATAATAGATGAGTTATACAAAATTGTGTTTGTACTCACTATTAACCTTCAATAATAAACACCAAAAAGGTCTTTCTCTGAAATATATAAAATCCAAAAGTAAAATATTTAAAACAGACACTACACAAGAAACAGCCAAAGAAATATTTAAAAAACCCAAAAATCGGAAGAAAATAATATGACGCAAACTAACACGTGAGCTTGCTACGACCCACTGCTGATCTGGGAACTTTCACGATGAAACCAGATCAGCCGTTAATGTCAGACATCGTTGTCTTCTGTCGAAACGCTTTGTTTTAAGAAAAAGTGAACTCTATTAACATATATTTTTATAAATTTTATAGAAGGAAACCGATCTACCGTCCATAGAATATGTGAAGCAGAGAACGAGTGTGAAGTTGTCCGAGCTAACAGCACCCACCTATTGCCAACAACAAACAACAGAACTGTCGAATCCTGTCGAACATGTAAAACAAATTTATGCAACTCAAGTGTGTTTAACAAAGGCAGTGCGCTCTCTTTAATTTTAGGTTGTGTGGTTGTCGTCGTTACATTAGTTTTTAATAAATTTCAGTAATAATAATTATATCGAATGATATCTGGAAGAAACTTTTTAAATAAATACCATTAATTAGATTGTGTTCGTATTTATTTTAACGGTAGCCAGGCTCCTAGGAAAAGTGCCTTATTTATGAGAAACCTACTTGAGTATAGTCATGTTGTCCATAACTAAAATACAGTATATGAAGACAACAAAAAAGATGTGGAAAAATTGTTTTTAAAGGTTAATGCCTAGACTTTTACTTTTTTTCTATTTACTTATGGGAAGAATGGAAACATGTAATGCTAATTATTTTTTATTGGTTTTATTTTATTGAAAAATGCATTTATGGCTTTTTTAAATTAAGCAGTCGCTTTATTATTATATACAGTGTTACCAGTAAAGTCCGCATCATATGGGATTTTTTTGTATTAATAACTTTATTCGAAATTGGACTTTGTAATTTAAAAGTGGGGTTATTTCTGAAGGTATCGAAAAAAGTTTTTAGAAAAAGTTTTTTTAAATGCAGTTTCGAGCCTACATGCAAAATTTTAACTACATAAGATAATTTTAATTCTTTACCCATATTTTGTAAATTGCACCACTTTTGCAAAATAAGACTCAACGCAACCTACATAAAACTTCTTAGTTTTGACAATACTTTATTTCAGATACATTTTCTTTAACGTAGCGCCATATTAAATGTGTGTTTTTCTACAAAATCAAAATTGGGCTATTAAAATTTGGTCGCATGTGATGCAAAGTTTATTTGTTTTTGACCCTGTATAAGGTAACTTCATAAAATAAGTATTTTTGAAAACGTAGTTTGGGTCTAAAAGAAAAAAACCGTAATATGAAGACAAAAAAAAACAGTGTCATTAGTAAAGTATTAATTAAGTGGAAAATTAATTTTAGTGGTGGGTAAAAAATCAAAATTATCTTATGTAGCTGAAATTTTGAATATGGGTTAGAAACTGCATTTAAAAAAACTTTTTCTAATACATTTTTTCGATATTTTCAAAAATAACCCCACTTTTGAATTATTTTTTGAAAAAAAATAAAATTTGACAGATAATGCGAATCACGTGACTACTATTTTTTTGCTTAATTTTCATCTCGATCGAAGCAGAAAATGATGCCAAAGTCAAATTTCGAATAAAGCTATTAATAAAAAAAATCCCATATTATGCGGACTTTACTGTAGGTATTATATTTTTTAATAATAATAATTATGAATCTATCTACACTGTATACATTACATCCCAGGCCCTGTCGTCTATTGCACGGCTCAATAGCGTTCTAGATGCGTCACGAATTTATTGGATGTCCATTTTGTAAAACTCTTCATATTTTATTTAGGTCTATCGGGCTTAAGAATCTACTAGCGTTTTTACTCGCGATATGCATTTGTAGCATTTACTCGAAACCCTCTAAACCTATGGAATTTATTTCCAAAATATGCTATATGTTTATTTAGAAATGATAAATAACATTTGTACCGGGCGAGTCAACGATTGCGCGGAGTCATTTTAGGCCTTGTAGATAAGATTTGTCGATAATAAGCTTTTGTAATAAGGTATGGTTGGATATCTGGCACATTTTAAAAATATTTTGAATTAAGTAGGGTGTCATAAAGTTACATTGTTTTAAGTGGGACACCCTATATTTAAATATATTTATTAAGTCTACGTGTTAATTCTTAAATTTTTATTAATGGTTTAATATACGAAAAAATTGTAGTTTTTAAGATAATTCGACTTATAATGAAAATTATGCATTTGCAAGCATCTCGTTGTTGTGAAAATGTTACTTAAATTTTGACTGTAAGCGATTCATAATTTTTATACTTACTTACTAAAGTCAAAAATACATAGTCACTATGAAATACTGGACGTCTCATTTACAGGGTGTTTACTTTCTAGGACCAAAGTCAGAAACCTTCAAATTAAAAAATATCACTTTTATTAAATGGAACACCCTATATATTTTTCTGTCATCTTATAGCTCGTTATAAACTCTTTAACTTTTGTAAAGGACGTCCTATCCCTATCTCTAATAGGTTTTAAAATATTTTGATATTTCGAGATTTAATGTCCTCGTTATAGCATTCTTTGTCAAATAAATAAATCATGTCGATTTATTCATTTTTTGAAAAATTTTAATTGTGAGTACCAACTTATAAAATGACTGGACAATAAACTTTGTGGTTAAAAGGCTTAATTTTTACATTGATCTGAATCATAATGTGTCATCCACTGCCATCATTTTCATTTATTTTCCATGGCTATTGTGATCCATTGACAAAAAATGCTATAGTGAGGACATTAAATTTCGAAATATCAAAATATTTTAAAAACTATTAGAGATAGTGATAGAACGTTCTTTACGAAAGTTAAAGAGTTTATGACGAGCTATAAGATGACAGAAAAATATATAGAGTGTTCCATTTAATAAAAGTGATATTTTTCAATTTGAAAACTTCTGACTTTGGTCCTAGAAAGTAAACACCCTGTGAATGAGACGTCAAGTATTTCATTGTAAATATGTATTTTTGACTTTAGTAAGTAAGTATAAAAATTATGAATCGCTTAGAGTCAAAATTTAAGTAGCATTTTCACAACAACGAGATGCTTGCAAATGCAGAATTTTCATTATAAGTCGAATTATCTTAAAAACTATAACTTTTTCGTACATTAAACCATTAATAAAAAATTAAGAAATAACACGTATAATTAATAAATGTATTCAAATATAGGGTGTCCCATTAAAAAAAGTGTAACTTATGACACCCTACTTCAAGGCATAAATTTACTCCGCGCAATCGTTGACTCACCCGGTACATTTAACTTTATACTATTAACGATCGCCAGGATTGATATTTAAAAAAATGGATGCAGGCATTCCGCTGTCACTAAATATCTGGAGTAAAATTTAAAATAAACAGGTATAAATTTGTAATCACTGGGTAGCTTAGGGTTCAAACGTTGTTTGTCCTGTAAGATATTATTTTTTAATTTATACGGTTCTTTGAAAATAAAAATACATTTTAAAATTGGCCTATATTTATACTGACACAAATTATAGTTTATTTTAAAAACGACAAGGAAACTGAAAATCTGCTACACGAGAAACAGGGTTCTTTTCTATATTTTTAAATTAAAGAAAATCAGTGCGGTCTCGAACAGACAACACACAGCCAACGAGAAGCGACAGCTCGGCGTTTTGCGGGTCCTGTTTTGGTACGCGCATGTCGCAAAGATGTGTATCGATAAAAAACATGTGCTCGTCTAAATTGTGTTTAGTCCGCGAGCTGACGTTGCGCCTAGCTAATTGTGATATTATGTTGTTTTCGTTCTGTGTTGTAAAAGGTCTGGATATTATTGTGCCTACCCGTATTGTTCAGTCAAAACCGGCCAAGGATTAAGTTTATTTAGTTTTCCAAAGGAGTACGAACGGTAATTATTATAATAATCAATTAATTATAATATGGATAATAGATTTAAAATTTTTAATCTTAAAGTTTTTTGGGATGTAGGTACATATTTTTAACAGACTTGATAAATAAAGATGGAGCTTATTAGTTTCCTTATGTTTTTATGTTTAATCGCGAATAATTGTTGATATGATAAAATAAAATAATAAGATATAAGTTGTAAAGGTCTGGTTAAAATAGTTTTTGGGTAGATTTATTTCAAAAGGGGTAGAAATAATGGATATTATGTTGCTTTAAATACAATATTTTGTTATAGTGCAAAATTGTGGATAGGCGCCTGCAGTAGGCCAGATTTATTGCCAAAGATTATAAATGCACACAAAAACTATCGGCTTTGTGAAAACCATTTCGAAGAAAAATATTTTTCAAGAAGTGCAACTATTAAAAAAACCTTATTTCCGCAAGCAGTACCCACCAAGTTTTCTAACCTTTCGCCAACATGTGAAGAAATGCCTGAAGAAATTATTCCTTCATTAGGAGAGCCTCCCAAAAAAATTATTATATTGTCAGGTTTGTATGCTTTATACAGTGACCGGCAGAAAGTTCGCACTTTTTTTGGCGGTTGAAAAGTTCTGCATGTCCTTAAGCAAAAAAGAGCATAGACAAAACTAGTAAATATTGCGCCGTATACGAGGAAGAGGTGAAAACGTTAAATTCACTCAAGAATAAATTGCCCTTATTTTTCACTGTGGAATTTTTTTTTTATTAGGAAATGTTGTTTGCACTTAAAACTTATCCAAATATACGAAATTTTAGCTCGGTAGCACAAATATAAATATTTTTCATGGCTACTAGATTTAAATGAAAACGAATTTTATTGTAAGGGTTTAAACACCAGAAAAGTTGAATTATTTTTGACGTTATTTTATTAAACGTCCAGTTTTCGCGTATTTAAACAAATTTAAGTAAGTTATGTGTCTAATTGCCCAAGAGGTGTTAAAAAATTAAATTTATAGGTTGCATAGCTTCTATCGATTCGTTATACGAGGGGGCGTAAAAAAAGTAAAAACACTTTTTTTGTGGTACCGAGCTGAAATTTGGTATTTATGGATAACTTTTAAGTGCAAACAACATTTTCTTATAACAAAATTCTCTACAGTGAAAAATAAGGGCACTTTATTCTTGAGTGAATTTAACGTTTTCACCTCTCCCTCGTATACAGCGCAATATTTACTAGTTTTGCCTATGCTCTTTTTTATTTAGGGACATGCAGAACTTAAAAAGTTATACGAAAGCTACAAATTTTATCAAATATATAAGTTTTTTTAAATAGGCAAATGTAAAACAATATGTAATTATTATTCCTCTAGTAATTTCAGAATTAACATGTATTTCTGAATAAAATTTTTGTTTTTTTACAACAGCTTTTTACTTATTCAGGGTGAATTAACTTTTTTTTAATCCCCGAAGGACCATATTTTTTTTATCCATGGGTAAGTAGCTATGACACTAAAGCAATTGTCAAAAACGTCACTGTAGTTTTTAAAGCGCAAAAAACTGTAACAAACTACTGACGTTTTAATAAAATGATATTTATCTCACGCCACCCCATATCTACGTATATTGTTATTCCAAAGTCAGTGTGATGACATTCCATACGGCGGTAAACAGTCTCAAAGAGACCGACGTTTACCGCGGTATGGAATGATTGGAATGTCATCACACTGACATTGGATAAATTATACCTAGTAACGATATATTTTGACGTACCTAATAGTGTTCTATAATTTATGTTATAACATGTTTATAATATACAAGTACATATTTTTGCCCGTCACAAATCGAAGGAAACTCAAACAAATCTGTAAAAGCGTTAGAAATTTAAAAGTTTTTTAATATAATAATTTTTTTCATTTTCTACTTCAATAATATTCTTAATTCCCAAGACTAACAAATTTACAACTTTTTTTAAGTTTTTATATTTGAAAAATAAATCAAGTTATAACATTTGCACCTGTACTAAAAAGTAATGTCGTTCAGTGTAGAAAATAAGCAAGTTTTCTCGGAGTATTAAGTTGTGGATCGACCGTTATCGTTGTGTGAAGGTCATTGAAAAACGACCAGTCGATATCAAAGGTACCGACAGGTATTGTCGCTTCTGCTTGCTGTTAATATTCTGTGGTCTCGAACAAACCCAGCAAATGCCATTCGTCGGTAGACAACAACTATTTTAATATTGTCGTTATTTATGGGCAAAAGCGGAGCTTCCCCGGATATTGCAGAGATATCTACTTAGGATATTGGGTAGGATATTCTAAGTATAGAGATTCGAACTCGAAGAGTCGATGTATACCACCCGACTCTCGGTAACGTTCGAATTTAGTCGGGTATAATCATAAGATCAAACGAACTTACCTTAAGTGATGTTCGATCTTGATTATATGAAGGCCTCGTCGAAGAAAATAAGTTAAGATGTAGTACCCTCGCTTCAGGCGATATCGATTACATAGTTTAAAGTAAACAGAACCCTCTTGTGTCCTTCCTGTCCGGCACCCCAACGCCGACGGTACGTTTAGTCATATTGAAAGTCCCTGAATTATCTCAACTATATTGGGGTTCTGGGTTGGGTGGGACCTTATTTTCTTCGACGAGGTCTTCCATATAATCAAGATCGAACATCACTTAAGGTAAGTTCGTTTGATCTTATGATTATATTTCGGCCTCGTCTCGAAAATAAGTTAAGATGTAGATATTTAAAGTTAATATAGTTGTGACAATCATACACCTTTATTCTAGCTATATCTAAGTTTATTTATATTGTACTTTTATAACTATAATAATCCCTATAAGAGGTACTTATGTAACCTTAGAAAGAAGATGTGTTTACTAACATATGTAAAACATTATAAAAAACCTGCTGCTTAAGAATATATTGCAGTAATTTACGTGATTTATACATAAAAAATTAACTTAACCTAAGAGGAGAGCACAACTTCTGCAAATGATTGGTCAGATAACAGTGGCCTATTATAAACATTAGCGAACATTTTTGAATTTTTAGACCATCCCGCAGCAAGACGAATCGTATCGATATTAAGACCCTTTCTTTAAGCCGAGGATGTTAAGGCGTGCCTGGTGCTATAAGCAGAATTTTTTTTGATATATACACCACTCTTAATTAAAATATTTTTAATATACCGACTAAGTGTCTGACTGGAAGCTTTACTATAAGGTTTTTTAGTGGTAATAAATAGGTTATTTTCTGACCCCCTAAGGGTCTTTGTTCTCTCTAAATAAGCTTGAAGAGCCCTGGCAACACAAACATGTGGGTCCGAATTCAAAAAAGGTAATAATTGTAATAGAGGTTGGCATCTATTTCTAGCTGATGTTTTAATTCGTCTGGGTATTGCAATATCTATTTTACTATCAGATTTATATATTTGTGCAATCTCTATGAGCGATAGAGTTCGTAAACATTGATCCGTGGCCAATACTAATAAGAACATACACTTCTGAGTCAGTATTGCCAAACTAATATCGTCATTATTTCATGTTCTTAAGTAATTCAAAACTATTGTAGGATCCCCATTTTCATATCTCGGCTTAGATGACCTTAGCATATAAACTCCTCTAAAAAACTTCTGAACACGAAAGTCCTGAGATTAATCCGGCCCTGCTATTTGTGCTATTGCCGACCTATAGGTATTAAGAGACCAATAGGAGGCCCCTCTATTAAACTGTGCGGTTAAAAATTTCAAAACATTTTCTGCCGATTTTGAATAAGGGTCTACATCCTCTGATGAACAGAACTCCCACCAGAGCTTTAAACCTGAGCTGTATTGTTTTATTGTGCTGTCAGTGATTGCACCCATACAAATTTCTAATGCATCCTCTGGTACTTTCCCTAGTTGAAGCGCAGCACGGATAATTTACCTCCCATCAAAGAAATGTGTTCTGCTAGCAAGTGTGGAGTTATGCCAAAATATAATAAACTGGGTACCATGGCTGTGTACTGTAGGCTGGGCCGAAAAAGTAAAAAATTGGAAATTGCAAATGGTATATTTGCCAATATCTGACTAAACATCTAAAAGTAATTTGTGGAAAATTTTATTAAAATCCCTAAATGTTTCGCCGCGCCCATGTGACCTTGAAAATGAATAAAAAGGCCGATTTTTCAATATTTAATATTTTTTAAATCCAAAATTATAATTTTTTTGTGACTTCTTGTGGATGTGGGAATGTGTATAAAAATAATTTTTTCAATAAAATATTTTTCTGTTGGATGGAAATTACAAATTTGTCCTCAAAATCTTTATTTAAACGTAATTTAACGTTTTCAGAGACAAATTTGTAATTTCCATCCAACAGAAAAATATTTTATTGGAAAAATTATTTCTATACACATTCCCACATGCACAAGAAGTCACAAAAAAATTATAATTTTGGATTTAAAAATTATTAAATATTGAAAAATCGGCCTTTATACTAATTTTCAAGGTCACAGGGGCGCGGCGAAACATTTACGAATTTTAATAAAATTTTCCACAAATTACTTTTAGATGTATAGTCAGATATTGGCAAATATACCATTTGCATTTTCCGATTTTTTACTTTTTCGGCCCAGCCTACGTGTAGGCCAAACCGGCACTACCATGATGCCTTCGGCCTGATCACTAATCTTGTCTAGTTTATATAATATGCTGCTATTTAAAAGTAAAATAAAGTATATTATGTTAATAATTGAAAGTTTTTATTCGATTGATGAATTTTTCACGGCGGATCTAAGTCGTTATTAGTTTGTTGATGTGATGTGTATTAGTGTGGGTACTATAGTTTTTATTATTTATTGTCATTTGGTTTCTATTTTTTTTTAAGTTGTAATATTTTTTCTGTTAATATTCCATTTGTTGGTTTTAACATTTTTTTGACGTGTGTAAAACTTGTATTGATTATAACACGAATACATATCTATATATCTATCTATCTATCTATCTATCTACCCAGAGAAGTGTAGTGGTTGTAGTGCGTGCAATTTACCGATTACTCAGGAGTAAAGGATTCAAGCGCCACCACGTTGAAAAACGGACGTAACTTGGAAGTCCCTGCGGTTTCATGGCCACTACACTACTAGAAGATACACAACCAAAATAATTAAAATGGAAATTGGCATGTAAGTAGAATAAAAAAAAAGGAAACTGTACTACAAGTTCATTTTTAGATAATGAAAAAATGCAATTTGTAAAATTTCCTTATTTTAACCATGATCACTTGACCCATTTAATGAAATATTAAAATAAATAAAAATTATGAAATAACGACGACCGAAGGTTATAATATACAGGGTGAGTTTTTAAAGTGTTACAAGGCGATATCTCGAAAACAGTTCAAAATCGTTTCATGAAATTTTAGTGAGGGAATGGGGAGATGGGGGGACATATTTAAACATATTTTTTATGTCTACCCCCCTTTTACCATTTTGAGGGGTGGGGGGTAACTTTGGAATTTTAAATGAGACAATGTACTCTTTTTTGGTAAATACGAACCTACGTAAAAAACTACGTACGTATACAAGAAATCTTTTGATTTGCTGCCCTGGTTAGGAAATTATGATTTATTTGGTTATAATACACAAAAAATACTTTACTATTTAATTTTAACTTATTTATCGTCTGTCACGATTCAGAAGATGTTCAAAATGTCTCCCTTCAACTTCCAAACACTTTGTCACTTTTTTTTCAGAATAAATATCGTACCCGTTGTAACATTTTAAGTCTCACTAATAAGCATGCAACGCGTATTTGGTATTTCATATCATCTAAAGTTGTAGGTGTAGCCGCCATCACTTTATCTTTTATAAAATAAAAAATAAATAAAGGAAAAAGTCAAGGGGGGTCAAATCCGGGGACCTAGCAGGCCGCTTACCGAACCAGCTCGATTTATCCACTGAGGCAGAATTTCCTTAATTCTTACCTTTGGTTTGGCTTTCCTTGTTTTATAAGCCTGGACAATGTTTGTTGTCATTTTGCTTGCAAATATACCGTTGACTTGTTTTGGTTTTCTACCATTTTGAACTAACGTCAAGTGAACGGGAATCTACTATCTACTTTCTGTTCACTTTGCAGTTTTCTTTTCGGTTAACAGGTAGGATTTCTTTTTAATGTTTTCCAAGGTTTAACTACTCTCTTCTAGGGGGCGTTGTTGCGGATAGCTAAAATTACACCGAGCTTGTAGGTTACCTTCTTGAGTATTTTTGCGCTTGAAAGGTTTGTCACCAGAGGGTATTAGCTTTGAATAATCACAGAATCGCGTGCGTTTTATCTTACCTTATCTGGTACTTTTTTGCGACCTTTTTTGCGCTATTTGTTCACTGCGAGTACTACGTTGATACCTACCAAAATCGACAAATTCCTTTCTTTCTTGAACCTTTGGCAAAGCTAGTAGCTGTTCGGCTTTGAAAACTTATTTAATTATTTACCCTAATTAAAAGTTACATGCTAAGTACTAGGTAGGTAAATTTCCTTATAATATCTAATTCTCAAATAAAATGTTACAGTTCATAATATTGAGGTATTTTATTGGGTTTTGATTTCTCTGTAATTAAGTTTGTATTAAAAATACTTACTCTTTATTATGCTTATACAAATAATTACCTATCTGGAACTTACCTTATTTTTATATGTATTTTTAGATTTGCAAAAACAGGTAAAAGAAACAAGAAAGCCTGTCTCAATAAAAAGTAAATTTCCTGGCATGCTCAGAGTTTTATTGGTCTAAACCCACGTAAAATATACCCTGAGAAAAAACCGTCACATCTTGGCACCCAATCAAGACGCCAGAAAATTTGACATGCCAAATTTACAACATTTGCCAGAGGCAGAAAATAATCCATCTTCGGGTGTAGGAACACCTAGGTTCACCAGAAGTGGTAGAAACATCCGCCTTCCTTCCTACTTGGACAAGTTTGAGATGTCAAACTCTAGAAGGCAGCCATCTTCAGAGCCTCGCCGTCTGCCTGAAAGAAGCAGATGGTCTCTGGATCCACCAACTGAAAATATACCGAATATCAATATTCAAGGTAGGATCCAACCAAATTTAAATCGAACTAACCCAACTTTTCGTATGGAGACCTTCACTGCGGGCTTCAACCATTCTGGGCCGATCAGCGCAGCTGGACAGTCTGCCCAGAACGTGCCGCCACCTCCATCATCGTCTATGGAGGTTCCACCTCCACAACCGCATATGTTTTTTGCTCCTGCTAATCCATTAAATGTTCAGAACGAAGATATATTAAGGATAGTAACACAAGTGGTAGCTACAATGCAAAATTTAAATATAAATAATAATTGTAACAATAATTTACCTCAATCTCAGTTAAATAACATAAATATTCCATTCGATATTAAACAGCTGCCAGTTTTCGAAAACAATGGTTCGTTGCATCCCATGGAGTTTTTGAGTAGGATTGAAAGTAGTTTAGCAGTCAATCAATTGCCTTATCACGACATTTATAAGATCCTCATTAATTCTTTTAAGGGGCGCGCACGCCTATGGGCGGATGCCTTTTTACATACCTTTCAAAATTATATAAATTTTAAACAAAATTTTTGTGAACATTTTTGGGGGGCAACAAAGCAGTTGCAGGTTAGGTTGTAATTAGATTCTGGTAGGTACAGGGAAGGTGACTCCCTAGTGGACCATTTTAATTATAATGTAAGCCTAACTAAATTTTTAGACCCACCATATCCTATTGAATTACTAATTTCCACTATTTCTCGGCATTTTTCGCCCAGTATTTCTGTATTATTGGTGGGGGCTAATACTTTAGAGGAAGCTCTAAGGAGGCTACGACAGGCCGAATACTATTTTAGGGGTCATGATGACGTAGTCACACCGGTTACGATACCTTCCAAAAATTATTCTACTCAGCCTAAAAAATATTTTAACGATAAGAACAATAAAAAACACACTTTTAATCTGGAAGTGTCAGAAACCGTAGACGAGTCGGAAAACTGTTAATTTTCTCGGAAAATAAAGGTCCTATCCGGGAAAATTTGATAAAAAGGACCGTACTAGAAACTTTTTCTGATGAAAAATTGACCACGATAATGTTTTGAAAGCTAGTGAGAACTTTAAATCGCCTATCATTACAGTAAATTTTTTTAATTTTAATTTCCCTGCTTTGGTCGACACTGGCAGTGAAATTTCGTGTTTTTCTTCAGATGTTTGGGCTCAACTGGAGCACAATTCAGTTCATACCCTCTTTTTCTTGTACAGGCGTTAAAGTTGTTGGGGCTTTTAAAACCAAACACAAACGTGTAGAAAAACAAGTTTTTATGTCTTTTTCCATTGAGAAAGAGAAGTTTACACATGAATTTTTAATTATTAATGAATTAAATTACCCTGTTATATTGGGTATAGATTTTTTGCGTTTAGTAAAAGCAAAAATTGATTTAGGAAAAAATTGCCTAATATTTTTTATGAAAGATAAAACGTTGACAGTCCATGAAATTCCTTCGGTTACTTTCATGGGCGAGCCAGAAAAAAATTGTGCTCGTTTGGTTTCGGAAAAGGTCAATGAAATCGTTTCTCCGGCGTCTTTTGCTGACAATACCTTTGAAGAGCAAGTAAATGCTGTCTTAAGGCAAAGTCAGCTTTCTGAAAAGCAAAAAATAACTTTTCGGGATTTTTTACAAAATAATAGGGAGGTTTTTTCTGAGACTCCGGGTCTTACTAAAATTTATTCGCATGAAATTAAATTAAAAGATGGATCTGTAAGAATTTGTCTGGATGCTCGTCATTTAAATTCAGTTATGTCCAAAGACTTTGAGTTGCCTCGACCAATTGAGGATATCCTAAGGAGCCTCCAGGGTTCACAGTTTCTGTCTTCTCTAGACTTAACCATGGGTTACTGGCAGATTCCTTTAAAAGAGGAATCTAGAAAATATACAGGTTTTATGGTAGGTACTAAAACTTATCAGTTTAAGGTTCTTCCTTTCGGTCTCAGCACAGCCGTCTCTTCCTTTACTCGATGTTTAGATCTGGTTTTCGGTGAGGGTTTTGAAGATTTTTTAGTAAAGTATTTGGACGACTCTTTAGTTTTGTCTCCAGATTTCAACACTCATTTGCTACACCTGCAAAACATTTTTGATCGTTTATGTCAGGTAGGACTTAAATTAAATTTAAAAAAGTGTCGTTTTTTTAAACAAGAATTACCTTTTCTTGGTTATATTTTAAAACAAGAGGGTGTCAAGCCTAATCCAGACCGCGTCTCAGCTGTTAAGGATTACATCAGTCCTTCTAACAAAAAAGAGGTACAAAAGTTCCTGGGACTCGTCAATTTTGATAGGGGTTTTTGCCCAAACCTTGCTGAGGTTACTGATAAATATATAAAATATATAAAATAAAAGAAATCCTAATGGAGTCTACGCTTCTTTACTTTCCGGATCCTTCATTACCTTTTCACGTGTCTGTTGACAGTTCTGGCACCGGGTTAGGTGCAGAATTATTTCAGGTAGCCGGAAATGAAAAGAGGGTTGTTGCTTGGGCAAGTAGGCTCTTGCTGCCACGGGAATCCAGGTACCACTCTAACGAACAAGAAGTACTTTGTGCTGTCTGGGCCTTAAAAAGATGGAGGGCTTTTTTATTAGGAAAGCATTTCTATTTGCATACTGACAATCGATGTCTTACCTTCATTAATTCCTGTCGTTTGTTATCTCCTCGTATAAGCAGGTGGGCACTTTTACTGCAAGAATATGATTTTACAGTACAATATGTTCCAGGTCCCCAAAATGTTGTGGCTGATGCCCTTTCACGCTTTGCCTGTGTCCGTTTACCTGTACCAGATAATAAATGTTTTAAAATTTTGAGCTTCACTCTTCCTAGTAATTTCAGGCAAAAATTAAAGGATATCCCCCGTCTTCAAAGGGAAGATAAAAAATTAGGAGATATTATTATCAAACTGCAAGTTGAATCCAATGAGTGTTCTAACCTGCAAAGTCGTTTCTTGTTGTTTAACGATACGCTGTACATAAGGCACTCCGATGATGAACCTTATCGGCTTTGTGTGCCCAAGACACTGACATCCGATTTTTGTGTGGCTTATCACGAAACCTTGGGCCACTATGGCGCATTTAAAACTTGGTCAGCCTTAAAACACGAAGTTTGGTGGTCTAATATGTACCCTGAAATAAAAAAAAATATTCGTAGCTGTGATATTTGTCAAAAAAGTAAGACTGTTTCCTTACCAAAGCCAGATATCCATCCCATTATTCCAAATTCCAAGGGTGATTTAGTGGCCTTGGATCTTTATGGACCTTTAATTCGTAGCCGTGGTGGAGCTACCTATTTGCTTGTCGTTCTAGACGTTTACACCAAATATACGGCTCTTTATCCTCTTAAGAGAGCTACTACCCGAGCAGTTTTGAGTAGACTGACTCTTGACTATTTTCCTAATATGGGAAAACCATTGAGAATCCTTAGTGATCATGGTACACAATTTACGGCCAAGTCCTGGAGATCCACCTTAGAGTCTCTGGGAGTTCAAGTTATTTTTTCGTCCATCCGGCACCCACAGGCCAACCCTTCTGAAAGGGTTATGAGAGAATTGGGTCGTTTGTTCCGGGTGTTTTGTAATGAAAAACACTCCAGGTGGGCATTTGAGGTTAATAAATTTGTTTTCTTCCTAAATAATGTGGTGCATGAGTCCACCGGTTTTACACCCACTGAATTGCATCATGGTACCTCACCACCAAAATTGTTACCCGAGGATTTTTTGATACCAGGTACCGAACTTTTATCCACTGATGTAAAGTTGGTTCTAGCCAAGGAAACTTTGGTTAGCAAGGCCGCTCGACGGGCGGTATTATACCCTAGTAGGCCCTACCCTGCATTTGTCGAGGGTGACTGGGTACTTTTACGTTCCAACTACATATCTTCCAAACTGAAGTCGGAAACAAAAAAATTTCTTCTTCTGTTTGAAGGTCCGTATTTAATTAAAAAGAAAATCAGTTTTTCTACTTTTGTTTTGACTTCTACAGACGGTAAAAAGGAAAGAGGTTCTTTTCATGCCAGTTTGTTGAGACCGTATTTTAAGAGAGAAGGTTAGTGTTTGTTTTTAGGTTTCACTGGAGCTTTGAGCTTTCATATTAAACCTAAAAAGGGGGGCAGTTGAGGCAGAATATCCTTAATTCTTACCTTTGGTTTGGCTTTCCTTGTTTTATAAGCCTGGACAATGTTTGTTGTCATTTTGCTTGCAAATATACCGTTGACTTGTTTTGGTTTTCTACCATTTTGAACTAACGTCAAGTGAACGGGAATCTACTATCTACTTTCTGTTCACTTTGCAGTTTTCTTTTCGGTTAACAGGTAGGATTTCTTTTTAATGTTTTCCAAGGTTTAACTACTCTCTTCTAGGGAGCGTTGTTGCGGATAGCTAAAATTACACCGAGCTTGTAGGTTACCTTCTTGAGTATTTTTGCGCTTGAAAGGTTTGTCACCAGAGGGACCTAATAGTATTAGCTTTGAATAATCACAGAATCGCGTGCGTTTTATCTTACCTTATCTGGTACTTTTTTGCGACCTTTTTTGCGCTATTTGTTCACTGCGAGTACTACGTTGATACCTACCAAAATCGACAAATTCCTTTCTTTCTTGAACCTTTGGCAAAGCTAGTAGCTGTTCGGCTTTGAAAACTTATTTAATTATTTACCCTAATTAAAAGTTACGTGCTAAGTACTAGGTAGGTAAATTTCCTTATAATATCTAATTCTCAAATAAAATGTTACAGTTCATAATATTGAGGTATTTTATTGAGTTTTGATTTCTCTGTAATTAAGTTTGTATTAAAAATACTTACTCTTTATTATGCTTAGACAAATAATTACCTATCTGGAACTTACCTTATTTTTATATGTATTTTTAGATTTGCAAAAACAGGTAAAAGAAACAAGAAAGCCTGTCTCAATAAAAAGTAAATTTCCTGGCATGCTCAGAGTTTTATTGGTCTAAACCCACGTAAAATATACCCTGAGAAAAAACCGTCACACCACCTGTTTTCAAACAATTCGTTTAACTCATTACGGGCCTGTATCACATAATGCGGTGGAGCTTCGTCCTATTGAAACCACATGTCAGAACTTATGTTTTGATTTAATAATTGGTTTTTTAAAAGAATTTCGTAACCAGGGGAGCAAATCAAAATATTTTTTGTATACGTACGTAGTTTTTTACGTAGGTTCGTATTTACCAAAAAAAGTACATTGTCTCATTTAAAATTCCAAAGTTACCCCCACCCCTCAAAATGGAGAAGGGGTTAGACGTCAAAAATATGTTTAAATATGTCCCCCCATCTCACCATTCCTTCACTAAAATTTCAAGAAAATATTTTGAACCGTTCATCATAACCTTTTGGTCATCGAACCAGCGTATTCTATTTTGTACTATTTTTAGATATTAATATTTTTACAGAATTTTAGCCTGCGTTACTGTATATTATGTGGCCGATATACTTCAAATACCTATAAATGAATATTGCTTCATAGAAATATTATTTGAAATTATTTATATTTCAAAGAATTATGATGAGAACAAGGTATGTATGTTAGCTAATAATTTTTACCAATTTGTCATTTAAAGATAAGAAAATACATTAAAATTTAATCTTATCATGAAGGGCAGTCATCATTATATCAATTCGGTATCTATACCTCGGTCGATAAGTACACAATATTTTGCAAAACTTTAAAAAATCATTACAAATTTTTGTTCACTGGGAAAAAAACTTCTTAAAGATGAAGAATATTCAGTGCATTTTTTTGTTTTTTTCGAGTTTAATTGGCATTGGTAAGTTAAACTATCTATTCTTAATGTTATTTTTAAATGGGTGATCATAGATCACGTGATTTTTTTAACGTAAAATCACAAATTACAGCCAGACTTGCCCAATCCACGTTTAACGAAAAATTAGTTAAATATTTAATTGTAGGTATAATTAGGTTTTATTATAACAATGCTTGCGTTTAATTTAAACAGTATAAAAAGACCTTTTCACAGCAAAACTCCCAGTATCCTCATGCTGTCATAAAGCGAAAGTTGCATTATCCTATTTATATGAGAACGTGACTGCATCATGCACTTAATTGGCCAATTCCTATTTCGTAAAAAAATTTTTTTTTTTCTTCTGTAATTTGTAATGGAATAACTGCAAGAGCAGGTAAAAAAATGTAAATGTATATTCGTTTACCATACTTGGCAATATAGACCAACGACATTTTTAGGTAAGTCATATTTAAAAATAAAGTTGTATTTTTTTAAACGGGACACCGTATTTAAAAAAAAATCACGGTCCTTTACAAAGATGCAACCGGGGAGGACATTGAAAATGCCGAAGCAGAGTGCAACGCTTGTGACTATTATTGTGAGATTTGAAATCTGCGAAAACTCATAGATTTGAATGTAATATTTAGTTGATCAAAGTTTTATTGATTTATAATATAAAAAATAGTAAAATAGAGGGTATAAAACAGAGTTGGAACATATACCGGAAATAAATATATCAAATTTGGATATTTATTTATATTTTTAAACTATTTCATCTGTTTTGTACTTAAAAAATTTGATATAATTTTAATATTCAAAATTACTTAATTTAATAAGTTATCAACATTTAAATTTGTATTTTAATTCTATTCTATTTAATGATAGTTGCCATAGGCGCCGATTCCGTGGGGGCTCTGAGGGCTTGGGCCCACAGAGCCATATTTCTTTGGGGGCGTAGCCCCCATAGCCTAACCCCCACAGTACGTTTACATAATATTGATACTAATAGCAATTCGTTTGCGAACGTGCGTTACTTGAGATTTGATCATTTAATTTTTTTCTATAAAATTTATCTGCAGTTGTCGTTTCCTTTTTTAATTTAGCAGGTTATCATATTTAGGAAAAAAATATTTTGTCTTTGAAAATTAAATTTTGCTAGACCTGGCAACTCTGGTTTGCCACTTTGCTGAGAGCACGTAGAGAATTTGGAAAGTCCCTGGTCTCAAGGTTGCCAGGTCTGGTGAAATTTCACTAGATTTAATGATTTCGAAATCAATCCAAAGTGATTTAATGAAAACTTTCGTTAAATACCCCAGTTTTAGTGATTTTTCGGATTTTGTAGCAAATAAGACAAAGTCGTCTAAAATACAATACAAAAATGCAATATTTTAAAAATATTTTTTTCAAAAACACGGCTATTTTTAATTATCAGCTCGATCTATATTTTCTACACGTTGGCAGCTGTGATGTCAGACCTGCCCATTAAGCTTTACGGTTCTTTTACCCAAAAAAGGGCTTGTTGGGCCCAAAAAATTTTCGCCTGCGGCGCAAATCCTTTTGTCACCTTTTTTTCTCAATATATCTGGCAACCCTAGTTGAGATCCGGGCTTCAAGCCCCCAGAGCAATTCCGAAGTTCCGGCGCCACTTATAGTTGCTATTACAATATCAAGTTCTATTAATACCTTGTATAGGAATGTAAAATGTAGGTAGAAAATACTAGTTTATGAATATGAACACATCATATATTTTTGCATTTAAATATGATTCAGCTAAAAATAAAAATTGAGAACGGAACAACAGCCCAAAGAAAACTAAAATATTATTTCTAACATAAAACTATAAAACGCGTAGAAAAGGCTGGCTAGGAACATATAAGTTTATACCAGGTTTTAATCAGTCTAAGTAATGGTTGGCCCGAATATAGATTTGAATGTAATATTTAGTTGATCAAATTTTTATAAATCCAACTTTCAAAATTTAATAAATCGAACCGTTTTCAAATTAGGTTTTTTTTTCGAAAACAAACGTTTACTTTTAACACCCTGTATATCTAGAACGAGTAACATTTTTAAAAAACTTAAATGACAAAATTGATCTAGTTTGATGTCTAGTATCTCCAGTTACTCTATGGCCCATAAGTTATGGGACATCCTGTATATCAGGGTATTTATCACTGATATTATACAGGGTGGTAATTAATTAAGTTCGTAAACTTTAAGGAATTAATCCTTGATCAATTCTAAGACCAAAAGTTCATATAATTATAGGTCCGCAAGAGCTCCGTTTTGTAGATACAGAGTGTTCAACTTTTTTAAAATATTTACTTTTTTCTAAAATATTTTTGAATGGTAACAGCTACTTCATTGAAGCTTGTGACACACAAATAGATATTTAGAGGCTACATTTTGCAAGTATTAATATATTTTTAATTCAACCGCGAGCGTAGATATGGGTAACGGTATTAAGACTTTCAAGCAAAAATGGCACGCCACTGATTGTTTTAAACTTTTAAAGCATTATCTAGTAAGCCAGGCATAAAAAGTGTCTCTTGATAATTTTTGATTGGGCGTATCTTTTTCAAGAAAATTTCCTTATTAGATTTTCATGCACGCCTCTGGAGAAATTTAATTGTCAATCAAAATTGCTCAGATCTCAACAAAAATAAAGTACCACATGCATCTTATAAAAATAAAGTTAATAACTTATGAAATCCTTTCGGGAACCGTTTGATTTCCAGAATAAAAGAACATTATTTTCTTTTTTAAATTATTAAAAGCTTTTTTTTATTAATAATTTTAACATATGAAAACTAAAATATTTCTTAAAATTGGCTAGAAACTAAGTATTTTCTTTTTAGTTAATCTCTAAGCAATGATTCGCACTTAAATTTGTCCATAGGCGTACATAAAAACCTAATAAGTAAATTTTCTCGAAAAGGGCTAATCTAATCAAAAATTATAAAGATACACTTTTTGTGTACCTTTTGCTTGGCTTACTAGATAATGCTTTAAAAGATGAAAACAGGTTACCCATATATCTACGCTCATGGTTCAATTAAATATATTTTACTTGCAAAAAGTAGCTCCTAAATATCCATTAGTAAATAGCAAGTTTCAACGAAATAGCTGATACCATTCAATATTATAATAAAAAAGGGAATTTTTAAAAGTTGTATCTCGAAAACGGAGCTCTTGCGGATCTATAATGATATTAACTTTTGGTCTTAAAATCACTCAAAAATGAATTCCTTAAAGTTTCCGTACTTACTTAATATATCCTACCCTACCAACCTTGTTATAAAGTAAATACAAAGTTATTACTGTCAGTCGTACAACACATAGAAAAATATTTAAAGGAACAAATAACCTCCTAAATATAAATTATAATACGTACCTAATACAGGGTGTCAAAAAAGTCTGGAATATTTCAAATATCTTTCAAATCGCTCGTATTATTTCGCCAAAAATTCGCTTACGTCCATAATTAAAAAAAAAAATAATCAAGATTAATTTCGTTTTTGAAATTATACAGGGAGGGTCAAAAACATGCTTATTTTTTTATTTTAAATGGTCATGCATCATGTTCCTGTATAGCTTTATGGAGTTTAATAGATCCATTTGAGACAATTGCTGTGTTACCTAATATAATACCTAAGTATATGGTTTTGTGTAGATATTTGTCTATCAAAATGAGAGAGATATTTCAATTTAATGTTTTCAATTAAGTTGTGTGTATCTTCCATGAAGAATTTACTACTTTTTAATGCAAAATTAAAATCAGATTTGTCATTATGTGTAGAAAAATTCCATTTTATTGGAATTCATACCTATATACCCTAAAAAATGGAAATTTGGGAATAATTCAACCTATTTTAAAGTAGCTATGATTTACAAAATTATAAGCACTTGCTCCTTTTTTAAATTGCAAATTGATATATTATTATCTCTGGCATTTTGATAGATAAACACATAAACCATAAACCACAGAAATTTTCTCAAAGATATCTATATATATCCATAAAAATATACGGAGTATTCCATTTAAAATACAAAATTTAATCATGGTATTTGACTCCCTTTAGTTTTGTCTTATTCGTTTTTTAAAACTATATTTGTGGGCAAAATTTTGACGACAAAATATAAGCGGTTTGAAACATATTTATTGCAATATTCCATACTTTTCTGACAAAGTGTATAAGAGTAAATAAATCCTTAACTAGGCGAAAAACTTAAACATTTACACTATAGCTACTTTTAACAGACTTCACCATTATAACAGTTACAATAAAAATACTGTACGTCAGTCAAACAAACAAACAAATCTATTTTTAATTTCGTGGCTGTACCTCTCCAGTTGGTCTAGGCGGGACGCGCATCATCCGTTGTACAGGGTGTCCAGTTTTCGACACTTTTGACGGGTATCTCAGTTATTAGTACAGATAGAATGATGCGGTTTTCGCAAACCTGTGTCACTTTTTTATGAAACAAACGATGCCCTTAACGGATTTATCATGGCCATCTTGGTTTTTGAGAAACAGGGCGAAATTAAAAACGGTGCATTTTCAGACACCCCTTCTATTTTAGTTATCTTATACCTTATCGAAAATGTAAGAACGTGGTGTTATACAGTTTTTTACGTAGAATCCAGTGGCGTAGTTAATATTTTTCCAGGTGTCCCCATTTTTGAGAAATATACCAAAGTTATGTTTTTTTAAATGGAACACCCTGTATATTTTTTCATATTTGCATTCTGCTTACTGAGAGCTTTCCAAAAATATATAATAGTTGGCACTTTGTTTTAACAGGAAGGTTAAAATTCATATTTTTTAAATAACAAGCTTTAAGTTGACAGTAGGCCGTGTATTTTACTTAAATAAAAATAAATTGACGATACACTACACCATCAATTGGTTTGGCAATTGATAGTTTAATTTCAAACTTTTAGGTTTTTTAATACTTACAATACTAAAAAGTAATTTTCTCTTATTGTTGCGTAGGTATATTATCGGAATAAACAAAAACATCTAGTAGGCCTTGACTTATCCAGGCTATAAAACAAAATTTTCATAATGGCGTTTAGCTTTTGTCAGAATTGTATTTAGGTATTTAAGGTTGAAAAGTTACTGTAATTGTATAAACATACCAGCATATCGTATTTTTTATAATTTTCATACTTTTGGGCCATCGTTGAAATTGAACAATATCATACATAAATTATGAGTAACTTTTCGACCTTAAATACCTACCTAAATACAATTCTGACAAGAGCTAAACGCCATTATGAAAATTTTGTTTTATAGCCTGGATAAGTCAAGGCCTACTAGATGTTTTTGTCTATTCCGATAATATACCTACGTAACAATAAGAGGAAATGACTTTTTACTATTGAAAGTATTAAAAAACTTAAAAGTTTGAAATTAAACTATAAAGTAATATTAATGGTGTAGTGTATCGTCAATTTATTTTTATTTAAGTAAAATACACGGCCTACTGTCAACTTAAAGCTTGTTATTTAAAAAATATGAATTTGAACCTTCCTGTTAAAACAAAGTGCCAACTATTATATATTTTTGGAAAGCTCTCAGTAAGCAGAATGCAAATATGAAAAACTATACAGGGTGTTCCATTTAAAAAAACATAACTTTGGTATATTTCTCAAAAATGGGGACACCTGGAAAAATATTAACTACGCCACTGGATTCTACGTAAAAAACTGTATAATACCACATTTTTACATTTTCGATAAGGTATAAGATAACTAAAATACAAGGGGTGTCTGAAAATGCACCGTTTTTAATTTCGCCCTGTATCTCAAAAACCAAGATGGCCATGATAAATCCGTTAAGGGCATCGTTTGTTTCATAAAAAAGTGACACAGGTTTGCGAAAACCGCATCATTCTATCTGTAGTAATAACTGAGATACCCGTCAAAAGTGTCGAAAACTGGACACCCTGTACATTCTCCCTCCTGTTCACCGTCATAGCATCGCGCGCGTAGTTCCGTTTGTGTGACGTCAGGGATAAATATTCGCCGCAATAATTTCGAATTGTGTACCCATACATGCTCGTGCGATAATATAAACATTTTCAATGTTAAAATACATTAAAAAATAATAATAGGCAGTTCTTTATCATAAATCTGTTTGTACAGGTAATGCAATAACAGAACCTTAAAAACATAAAATTTCTATTCTGAAAAATAAAGCATCGCATAAAAGAAAGTCGTTTAATTTCTAATAACATCAAATCAATGTTATGACTGATTCGCAGGATTGGCCCAAAGCAATAACACAAACCTGGTGTGTTACGACTGCGACCCACAAAACAATGCGGAACAATGCGGCCAACCCAATATCAGCGTACCGCAAACGAACTGCAACCAGCTTATTACGAACAGGGACGAGAATTCTACGTTACTGTGCCTGTCCGCGTACTTCACTTTTACTGGTAAGTACTATTATATTATTATGTCGAAACCTTTCAAAGCGATCAAGTTGTTTTCGAGTACATTTTGCATTTTAGATGGTACCTATTATGATAATTATCAACAATCTACCGACGCCGCACAGATATTATAAAACCAAGGCCCGCCCGTAATAATACGCCCAATACTCTAGTTACTTATACTTCCTTAACTAGTTTCTTATTATAAGCTTTTTAATGTTGGCGGAAACATTTTCAGCTAACTAAACTACTATTATGGTAAATACTTCAGTACAAACTAAGCCAATTATATGGGAAAAGCCGGAACACATTAGTATAAAACTGGGACTAGTAGGGAAAGGTAAAGTTTTAGGTCATTTTTATAATATTAAAAATCCCATGAAATCCACGTGATTAAAAGAAATCAAATTCAGTGCGCCATCTTGAAAATCGGTACTTATTATGTAAATCACTTTTAAATAAAACTAAATGAAATTATGTATCTTCAAAACTATGATAGATAACGAAAAGTTTAAAGAATGAAAAATTTAAGAGTATAAAAAAACACATATTTCTTTAACAAAAAAAATATCATATTATGCTATAATTTTGGGACCTGTAGGTCCTTAAACTTGCCCGCATCTTAAAAATTAAAAGCCGTAGGACTCTAAATTTAAAACCGTCTTAAATTGACAGTGCTAGGTTTAAAATGACAAGTGTCAGAATAAAGTAACTAAGTATTGTGTTGTAAGTATTTTTTTGGTTTGTCTTTAAATTTTTAAAGAAAATAAATTTTTATAGGTAGGTAGGTACTGTTCACTGAAAGCGAAAATTATGAAAATAATAAGTAATTAAAGTTTTAAAAATATATTATATTTATATGCATTTCAAATAAGTAATAAGGAATTATGATTTAAAATGGGCTGCGAAAAAAGCGTGGAGTGCTCGATATACGAAAAATATAGCACAAAGCGCCCCACGCTTTTTTTTTCACTATAATACTAATGTTTATCGTTCATTATTATTTTCTGCTATATTTATTTTCCGCTTTTTAGTTTGATTAATTATTAATGCGTGTTTTTTAGTTTTTTTAAACTATATTTATTTTTCATTTTTTAGTTTGAGTTATCGTTAAGAAAAAAATTTTTTTTTGAGTAGATTGAGCTGGATTAGTAGATTACACAGGCCTGCATGAAATTTGTGATGACGTGATTTTTGTTTGTTGAGTTCAGTTTTTATATAGAAATAACTAATTAAAATACAATTGGTCTCTATCACCCACAGATTTTTTTTTGCAAAAAAAAAGAAAAAATTAAAAAAAAACTTATAATAGGAGTTTTAATACATTTTAAAATAAATGTAGTACTTTAAATTCTAAATGATTGATAAATAAAAAATGATTTTCTGTGGTGCTACACACCTTTCGACTGGAGACTTTTTATCGACTTCAAAAAGGAGTTAAGTTAAAGGAAAACTATGAAAATTTACTATAACCGAATTTATCATATTCATGTTCAGCATTGCCATCCTGAATTAGAACCAATTGAAAATACATCCCAATATTAAAAATCGTTCTAGTGTCACTATTATTCTGCAACATCGATCGAAAAAAGGACTATTCGACATAAATATTAAGTTATTTCGTATCTTTATTATTATTCTCGATAAATTGCCTAACCTGTGTCATTTTCTTTGTCAACAGCCCACTGTTCAAGTATTACGCGTACTCGCCTATAGATTCACCTGTTTGGTTTTTGAACATTAGTCTGTTGCTTCGTTTATTAAAATATTTGTAGAATAACTGTATGATCTTTACAATAATACCAAAGAGTTGGCCAACTTACTTAATGGTTGGCCCGAGAAACGAAATTACTGTATTGCCATACGGTGATTCAAGATAAAATAAAACAAAGGTTTAAAAATTGGTTTTCAGTTAGGCGTGTTTTACTAGGTGGCTAAAGGCCAAGCTAAAATTACGGGAATAATAACAACAAGTAGAATGGAAATGACACAGTGCGTTTGTAGTTAAGGTTCCCGCAAATTGCCTTATATACTCAGCCTAGGGGCAGCTATAAAGGTATGGTAGACCCGCAAGCGGACAAGACAAAAGCATTAAGAAAGCTAAACTACAAAACGTAAATTGTAATAACAGGTATGGTAAAAATATACAATATTTAATCAAAAATTCACAGACCCAGTCATGGGTAACGTAAATCGCTACAAAACGAATTGAAAGTTTTAGTTGTTAAACACAAATAATTAAATTGCGTTAAAACAAATGAATTTAATGTAGAGGTTTAAAAACAAGTTTTGTCATCAGTAATGTTGAATTACGATGAATATGCAATTTGTTGACAAGCATTGAGGTCTGCAGCCGATGCAAACAACGCTTGCATAATATAGTCTGCTGGGCAGCTCTAGTTTTGCTGCTTCACGTACTGGCAGGAACAGCGATTTTAATTCACAAGCACAAAAGTGAACAACCTGAAACACGTGTCCAACAAAAAAGACAATTGACTCCCTTTCACGATCGGAAAGAGAAATCCAAAACACAAGACACATACACTGTTTGCTGTGTAACAGCAAAAAGAAGGCAATTTTTAACACGTGACTATTCCACACGAATTTGTGGAAAATTAGTGCTAAAACAAACATGACATCGCCCGACAAGGGTGTTGGCTTAAGTAAAATGGGCAACGATGTGTGTCGATGACCAATCACATCCCTTTCAGCAAGCGTGCTTCGTAACAAGAAACCGATGCGGGGTAGCATTTTTCGGCCTGGTCAAGGTTGTAATGTAATACAATGCCTATTTCTACGAAAAGCGTCTAGAAACAAGATAGCGGGGGGGGGGGGCATGGGAAACGATCATTGGCTTTCCAAAAACTATTAATATCGGAATTAGGATACCTACTTATTGGAAAAAATTAAATAATTTACCCGGGTTGGGGCTGTGTCCCCAGCAATATTCTTAAGAATATTTTAATATTTTTTAACATTTTAACGAGTTGTTACAAGTAGTGGCCAATATGCCATTATAATTATTAGTATTATTTGTGCCGAAAATAGCATTCCGCCATGCTTACTCATTTTTGTTCGTTCTGTGAGAGCCCATTTATTTTCACAGTTGGCTATTTCGCTTTTACTACTATAATTTACTAAAAATCCTCAAACCCCTGGAGATCCTAATATATTGGAAGATGTTGACCAATTGATGCAGCAAGTTTTGTTGAGCCGAAAAAAACTGCAAGATGCATGCATCCGAAGTAGGACTGAAAAACTGTGGTGTGAGTCGTAAGTACTGGCACCAGGTTGAGCTGATAATAACGTTCATTTATGTAAAAATATACTGTGATTTTAAACTTCATTGGTACTGCGGTAAAATAATGTTTGAATTTCTCCAGTCGAGTAGACATATTCTTTATGCCAAATAAAGTCATGTTTATTTCCAACAGATGTACGAATCAAAGACCAAAGACTACAATGAGGGAAGATGAATATATTATGAAAAATGTATTAATTTCTTTATAGTTAAACGAATGCAATTTTGATAAGTTTGAGTCAGGTTTGTGGACTGATATAATGACTAAGCAGGTATGAATGTGATGAATGAGATCAGAAGAAGGACTAACCTAAAGTAGAGGTTCAACAGAGGTATATATATATACAGGGTCCTGCAATAGTGCGTCAGGCTTCCATAGCTCCTATACGAATGGGGTTACGAATTTTATTAATATGCCGACTTAAACCGCATAGTACGGGATACTTCCGGAAAATATTTTCTCATATACAGGGTGGCCCAAAAAAGTGTGGTCACATAAAGTTGTGATTTTTTAAATGGAATACCCTGTATATTATTAAATTTTCCCATTCAACATAAAATTATAATAATTTTTTTATAAATGCATGACTGGTCTATACTTAATAGTTTCCGAGATATCGATATTTGAAAAATGACATTTTTGAATTTTGACAGCTTCTAGCTTTCTAACTGTACGTCTTAGAGCAAAACGGCTTACATGTTCCTATCTTCGATTTTTGTTATCTTTCCAAAAATTTTAACTTCCGGTCAAACCGGAAGTACTATATTTCCTACTTTCGAGTTACATCCGGTTTGACCGGAAGTTGACACTATTGGAAAGATAATAAAAATCGAAGATAGGAACATGTAAGCCGTTTTGCTCTAAGACGTACAGTTAGAAAGCTAAAAGCTGTCAAAGTTCAAAAACGTCATTTTTCAAATATCGATATCTCGGAAACTATTAAATATAGACCAGTAATGCATTTATAAAAAAATTATTATAATTTTATGTAGAATGTAAAAATTTAATAATATACAGGGTATTCCATTTAAAAAATCACAACTTTATGTGACCACACTGTTTTGGGCCACCCTGTATATGAGAAAATATTTTCCGGAAGTACCCCGTACTATGCGGTTTGAGTCGGCATATTAATAAAATGCCTAACCCCATTCGTATAGGAGCTATGGAAGCCTGACGCACTATTGCAGGAGTCTGTATATATATATACCTACTTGATTTGCCAGAAACTCATAATTCATTTAATGAGAAAATAACTACATTAATGTCAATAAAAAGTAGAGTAATCGCGTCCGTATTATTTTATATCAACGCAAAATATTCTCAGCCAGCGGACTTAAAAGTGTGAAACGACCTGCATTTTGCATTGAAGTACACAGGTATGCCAAAAACAATGGACTCCCTGGGGCCGAGTAGACATTGACAGCTGTTTCGTCCTTGTTAGGAACTTATCAAAATGCCACAACCCGAAGCAACTCCACCGACAACACTGCAGCGCATTTAAACCCTTAAATTTGTTTAGAAGTTTTAGACAAATCCTTCGCTTGGTACAAATAAACATGTGCTTCGGCGTTTACGAAAATTTTTTCCGTTGGGGGATGGAAAAAGGGGTATAAAAGTTTATATTGGAAAATTCGAATTTCTTACATAAGTAATGAAACAATAATATCTTATTTTTTTACCGTCTGCCTCTAAAGAGATGAAAGGGGGTTATAAAAGTTTCTAATAAAAATATATTTTTTGACGGACTTTCTTGACGTATTTCAATAAATTCTACCCCCAAGGCGCTTATAAAGGCAAAGTCTATTGAAAGGTTAAAGGTTCTGTGGGCGTTTTTAGCGATTGATTATAAAATATACCGGGTGACCAGTAAAGTCCGCATCATATCGGATTTTTTTATTCATAGCTTTATTCGAAATTTGACTTTGGCATCAAGTTCTGCTTCGAGTGAGATTAAAACTAAGCCAAAAAATAGTAGTCACGTGATTCGCATTATCTGTCAAATTTTTTCCAAAAAATAATTCAAAAGTGGGGTTATTTCTGAAAATATCGAAAAAAGTTGTTAGAAAAAGTGTTTTTAAATGCAGTTTCTAGCTCACGTGCAAAATTTCAGCTGCATAAGATAATTTTGATTTTTTACTCACCACTAAAATGTATTTTCCATTTAATGAACACTTTACTGATGACACTGTGTTCTTTTTGGTCTTATTATTAAGGTGTACTATTTTCTGACACAAACTACGTTTACAAAAATTTTTATTTTATGAAGTTACCTTATACATGGTCAAAAATAAATAAACTTTGCATTACACGCGACCAAATTTTAATAGCCCAATTTTGATTTTGTAGAAATACACACATTTAGTATGGCGCAACTTTAAAGAAAATGTATGTATGTAGGTTGCGTTGAGTCTTATTTTACAAAAGTGGTGCAATTTTTCAAAATATGAGTAAAAAGTCAAAATTATCTTATGCAGCTGAAATTTTAATGTGGGCTAAAAACTTCATTTAAAAGAACTTTTTTTTATAACTATTTTCGATATTTTCAGAAATAACCCCAGTTTTGAATTATTATTTGGAAATAATTAAAATTTGACAGATAATGCGAATCACGTGACTACTATTTTTTTGCTTAATTTTCATTTCGATCAAAGCAGAACTTGATACCAAAGTCAAATTTTGAATAAAGTTATTAATAAAAAAAAATCCCATATGATGTGGACTTTACTAGCCACACTGTATATATATTTTTTAATAATAATTAAGAATCTATATTTTTGGTATTATTCTCATGAACAAAGCTAGGAGATAAATGAAATTTCCATTGAAAGAGAAAAAATAATTTAAGAAATCTTGAAATAAATTTCTTTTCAAAAATAATATGGGTAGGTAGGTACCTATTAAAGGTTCTACTGGGTAGTATGTATGGTACCTGCTTCTTTGTTTCGATAGCGAATTTATAATAATTTAATTGCACGAACGATGGAGCGGGAACCCGCTAGGTTTAAATAAAATATCGGAAAAATTTATATACTTTTTATTTTTTAGGCGAAAGAGTCAACAGTACCGGAATTTACCGGGGATGCAAGGGCCAAAACAGCACAATCGTCAACTTTTGCGATTGGTTAAAAGAAGAAGTCAACGCTCAGAATATTATTCTGACGTCATGCGTGACATGCAACAGTTCCCGATGCAACAATATTACCTTTACCGCCGATGGGAGACCCAACGGCTCTTCCTTGGTTCAAATGGCATTCACATTATTTGGAATTAGCCTGTTGTTTGTTTTATTTTTCTAATTTAATTTAATTTAGATTTCAGGGGTGGATTTGGTGCTGGTTGTTGAAAATGTTATATGAACAAATTTAATGTTGTTTCCAGTAAAGGTACATGTCCACATTGTCCACTGTCCAGTCCAGCGCAATATATTAACAAAAAGTACTTAGTTATAGATACGTTCCTCATGCAGCTTGCACCAGCTTTATATCCAGAACTTATTAAGATAAAAAAGGGCCGCTAGGAAATCTAGGAATATAAATTCCAAACTAATACAAATTAGGGGATTGATTAAATCCCTACTGCATTTGTTGCTCCCATTTCTGCAAAACCCATGGTTACCTGGTTTTTGGTTAAATTTCATTTGCATTAGATCTATTTTTGTTTTGCTGTTATTATGAATCTTTTTAGACTATGACAAACGTATTATTGAGGTCTACACAAAATTTCGTTAATAACACACAAGATGACAATGAAGTTGGAAAACTTTAAAATTAAAACAATACAAATTAAGCATTTTGAAACATTTCATAGTTTTTCCGGAATTTTTTTTAACTTCGTTGTCATTTTTCGGTGTTTTCTTTTAATTTTGAAGTTTTATTTGTCTTTCGTGTGATAAATATAAAACATTATTTTGTGTATAAAATAAGTATTACCCCAGAGCGAATTTTCGGAAATATTTTTTACAATCTGAGTTTGATTAGTTTTTGTATTATGTAGGCAATTTGAATTAGTCTTTTGTGATTATCATTCGTATATCAACTATGGTCAACATGCAGGTTTTAAAGTACATACGAAAAATTAAAAAGAAAGAATTAAACAACAAGTTAGGTAAACCGTTTTCAGTAAGAATATGCTTGCCGAAAATCCGACTTTGCCCCTGCTTTGTAAATGATAAGTAAAATAATTTTAGACAAAAATTAATCTGCCATTTTGAAAAACAAATTTAAATGGAAAGGGACGTCACAAAGTGATACCTTATATTAAAGGTATTTTTGGTTTTTAAACAGTCCAAAATTTGCCGTTTCTTAATAACAAAAAATATGAAGAAAAAAAAATTGTTGGCCGATCTCCGTCATCTTGAAAAACAAAACAACAATTTGTTGTTTAAAACTAAATAATTTGAATAATATTTTAAATATTATCGACAAAGCAGAACACTCTTATCCCCACACCTCTCCCTAAATCAGCCCTTGGTAGGATTTACTAATTAGTGAGTTATATATGTTTTAGGAAAGACGGAAATAGTACATACTTACAGAACTATTATAGAAAATTCAAAAATTTATTAATACCTACCATTTATTATAGACCATCAAGAATCGTCCAAAATATCCAATTTAAGGTACCAGTACATTTCTGCCCCCGCCCCGTTAAAAATTTTTAGCACATCTATATAAACCTAAAACATAATATACATTTTACCGAAAATATTTTAATACCCAATGTTTTATTTTTTTTTTTTTTAGTCATTAGAAACTTCTCGATTGGCCTATTTTTATTTCTAAAAATAGTTGACCAACAAAATATAGAGAATTTCAAGCGTTTAATTACTTTATTTTAAAGTTTCGTTTGTGCAATTTGATAAAAATGCTGCAAAAAATTGTAATTGAGTAAAAAGTTACATTAAATATTATCTACTAATATAAATAAATATGGTGTTTTTCCTGGCTTGGTAACATCTTTTGTTGCCATTTAATGGAAACTAATCATTATAGAGCGGAGTCATGTACGAACAAAATTATTTCACTGCCCTTTCCAGGGCGGGTAATATTTTGTTTTTGTTTTGATTGTTTCTTTTATAAAAATAAAGAATAACGACCTGTTTAAGTGTTATTTTTTTAAACTATTTTGCGATGATCGAATGTATTATACACGGTGAGTTTTTTAAAGTGTTACAAGGCGATATCTCGAAAACGGTTCAAAATATTTTCTTGAAATTTTATTGAGGAAATGGGGAGATGGGGGACATATTTAAACATATTTTTTATGTCTACCTCCTTTCCCCATTTTGAGGGGTGGGGGGTAACTTTGGAATTTTAAATAGGAGACAATGTACTTTTTTTTGGTAAATACGAATCTACGTAAAAAACTACGTACGTATACAAAAAATCTTTTGATTTGCTTTCCTGGTTACGAAATTATGATTTATTAGGTTATAAAACACAAAAAAGACTTTACTATTTAATTTCAACTTATTTATCGTCTGTCACGCTTCAGCCTCCAAACATTTTGTCACTTTTTTTCAGAATAAATATCGTACCCGTTGTAAGATTTTAAGTCTCACTAAGAAGCATGCAACGCGGATTCGGTATTTTATATCATCTAAAGTTGCAGATGTAGCCGCCATCACTTTATCTTTTATAAAATAAAAAATAAATAAAGAAAAAGTCAAGGGGGGTCAAATCAGGGGACCTAGCAGGCCGTTTACCGAACCAGCTCGACTTATCCACCTGTTTTCAAACAATTCGTTCAACTCATTACGGGCCTATATCACATAATGCGGTGGAGCTTCGTCCTATTGAAACCACATGGCAGAACTTATGATTTGGTTTAATAATTGGGGTAATTGGTTTTAAAAAGAATTTCGTAACCAGGGGAGCAAATCAAAACATTTTTGTATACGTACGTATGTTTTTACGTAGGTTCGTATTTACCAAAAAAAAAGTACGTTGTCTCAATTAAAATTCCAAAGTTACCCCCGACCCCTCAAAATGGGGAAGGGGTGCAGACGTCAAAAATATATTTAAATATGTCCCCCCATCTCCCTATTCTCTCACTAAAATTTTAAGAAAATATTTTAAACCGTTTTCGAGATATCGCCTTGTAACACTTTAAAAAACTCACCCTGTATAGTACTGGCAAGCCAAAAGCGTTCCCTCTTTATATCACCTAATACGTTAGGATTGAATTTTTCAGCTGAAATATCTGCTGATGTTTTGAAATTCTATAGAGGATTTGAGGTAGGATGCCGATCGACAATGGCAGCCTTTTAAATTTTTGTCCCGGTTTTTTGGTTATTTTGCTAGTTGGCCGATAGATGCTTTATCTTCGTTAGTGGGATAAAATGGGTTGTTTTTTTACTTGTAGAAAGTGGACCATTTACCCCCGGACCCGTTAAGAGATGACTTAAAAAACGTAAAAAAGCCTAACATTAAACGACAGAAATATATTTGTTTACCAGATCCGGTCGCAAATACTGATGTTGTTACTTCAGTTTAAGTTGAACCCTCAGAATATAGTTTAGTGAAAACTTCTGATAAGCCACTTTTTGATTTTACAAATAAGGCTGACCTTATGTTTAAAAACTTTAAAAAAATAATAAGTAAAAAGCACTCCAAATAAGTAAGCAGTGGTCAGGTACATTTATTCCTGAAAAAATATAATTTTTTATATTAATTTTGTTTGTTTTTTTCTGTATTTATTATTCTATTAATAAAATAAGATTATATTAATAGTTGTAAAGTTGCTCTTGAAAAAACCCTATGTAGCTAGATTGTTTAATACCCTGTGTTTTAAAAACCAAGCGTCGTTTGAACTTTATACAGGCCGAGTTTACTAACTAGACTGGGTACATATCGCTAATTGTCAGCCGAGAGTGCATCTATCATTAGTACTAAAAATTTGTGTTAAAAATTACTTTTCTTATTTTCTATGTTCTCTATTGCTTTTTTTTGCCTCACATTCCTGCGGAACGTGAAGGGGAAACATATCGCCAAATTATCATTATAACTGACCAAAACTAGAAAATAGAAGGAAATGGTGCAAAATATCCGTTCTCTCGTATAGATAGGTACGTAGGTTGGACACGGCATCGTATAGTGCTCGAGGTCCTATTTCCAATGCCGTCTCGCTGAATTTGCTACGGCTTTTCGTTACTGAAATATATTATTTAATATTATGACATTGATATTGACATTGAACCTGTTATCACCGCCTCCTTAAAATCGCACAGCAAAGGTGTGCAATGTGGGATATACTTTCCAAGTTTGTATTATAAAAATATCTATTCAATCAATTTAAACATAAGGAAATAAACTATTTATTTTAGTTTGACGAGCTGTTTCGGCTAAGGTATATAACATTCCGATCCAAACTTGTTTTCCGTATGAAAAAACATAAAAACCGTAAAAAAATCGTGTCTAAAATAGTAATTTTTACTTTCTTACAATTTTCGGCATTTCTATGTTGTTTAGGTATAGAACAATATATTGAGAACAAGTAGTATTTGAGATGACCTAAACGAATCTCCAAACCAAAAGTGTGTCAGACGCACCAAATTCAATTTATTAACGATCCAACGTGACCCTAGGTACATTGATTTTTTAAAAAAATTTAAAAATTGACTTCTCAACTTCCGATCGCGTTCGCAAACAACGGAGTTCTGTAGCCTAACGTCGTCTAAACGTCAAAAAAGTTTAAATAGAATAAAATGATTTTTTCGACCTGTATCGCGCAACATTTTCATGAGGCGATCAGGGGCTGTCGAGAGTTCGTGCGGAAGAGATGTATAACAAAGTGACTGTAAACTTATATAAAAGTCCTTATTTGTCCCTCAAAAACATTAAATAAAAATAGTTATTGCGCACATAAGAAGCCATTTATTTAAAATCCCACTTGAAACACTAACACCATCTTACGGCGAATTCGTAAAGCTGAATTACCGACGCTTATTTGAGACCGCATCAAATGCATTGCGATCGGCCTTCTACTCTCAAGTCCTCCCTCAGACCAAGTAGTGCTTGGTCTGAGAGTCCTCTATAGTTTATTCCTCAGTCTGAGGTTTATTCGCAAGAACAAAAAATTAAAATTATTTTATCGTATGCGAAGGCTGGGATTGCAGAGGAAGTAGGCGATTGGCGTTTTTGTATTCCGACCAACCTGTCCCAACACCCAAGACTATCTTAAATATTTTTGGTAGATTTAAGAAGTCAGGGTTTGTTCGGGTTCGATCCATACCAGCATTTTATTTGTCATCATAGGCAAATAAAAAAGAAACAGTTAAAAATAAATGTAGCATTTTTAAATTCAATAATTAATAATTAGTGAACTACTATGAAATGAAAAATAGGTAAAATAATTAAAAGCGCGGCACAACCCAAACGAAGCTACACGTGTTACTAAATAATGACACTGATAGCACATTGGTGATTTCGCCAAAGTGGCCAGCACAAATTAAATGAGAAATCGCCTCGCCATGCGTTTGTCACGTCGGCAACACTGATTGATCGGTTGTTCTTATTGTGGACATTAAACATATTATTTATTATTCTCTTATATTCACATAAATTGCCAAGGCTTTAAAAATTAAACGGGTTTTCTAAAAATCGATAAAACAAAAAAATGAAATGTTGTAACAGTGTATTTTCCTATCTTATTTTGATTTGAAGAAAAGGTCAAGAAAAGTCTTCTTCCACAATTTAGTTAGAATAAAAAAATTATTTTTTCTACTGACGTTTTATAATAACCTCTTTTCGATTGTCATTATGGTATTTTAATAACCTCCTTTTAAGCGCAGCGTGCTTAAAAAAGTTTTAAGCACGTTACCAGGAGCAACGTGCTTAAAAGTAACGCAGGTAATTATTTACAATTAAAACGTAACCACAGACTAGGTATAATTTAATATTTTTTGGCAAGTGTCAATGAAACATAGGTAATAAAATGTTAGTAAAATTAAGTTTTTTATTATAAAACCTCAGTAGAAAAAATATTGTATACAATTCGTTACGAAACAATGTCTTTTAGTCACTTTTACGTGTTGTCCAACTCGGCTTTGCCTCGTTGGACAATTTCACGTCGCGTGCCTAAAAGACACTTATTTCGCAACTTATTGTATAAATAGCTATTTTCTACAACCGTCAAAAAATGACAATGTTTGCATATTAATGTCAGTGTCTAAAATAAGACTTTTTTTCATTGTCATTATCTTTTTTACGTTACCATGGTAAATTGGTGAAATTAAATGAATATCGAAGTGTCGATCTTAAAAAAAATATTGTACGTCACGCAACCGAAAATTAGTGTTTTGCAGGTCTCTCCAATCTCGCCTACGGCTCGCCCTGGAAATGCTTGTCTCGACCTGAAAAAACACTACTTTCTGGTCTTGTAACGTAAATTACTATTTTTAAAGGTCTTTGGCGTTTGCTGCGTTGTATCGAGAACAAACACCTTTTTTTATTATTTAAGATGTGAGTGTACAGATGCACTGTTTATTTTTGATAAGGAGGTAGAGGACGGAATAATGAACACCACCTTTACTAATAAAAACACGAAGGCAATTTATTTTAACAAAAATACATAAACGGGTTACTCAAAAAATATAGTTATAGCTTGCGCGATATGTTAGGTCTTGACCGAATGAAATAACTGAACTCTAACTGAAAACTCTACTGCCACAAAAATTCTTCCCATTTCTCTAGTCGAAAATGATAGTACTACTTCCTGTCATGACGCGAGTTTCTCATTGGCCAGCTAGTCCGGCAAGGGTGAATTTTTGTGAAGTAGGCTATATTATTTACAACAGGGTTTATTGTACCATGCCTAAGATTGCTGGAATTACCGGGCTGTTAATCGTACGTGACGAAAGCTTAAAATTTTGAACCTGAGTTTATGGCCACTACCTTAATAAACAATCCCGGGTATTTTTAAGTGATGGTACAATATTCCAGATGTAATTTAACAATACCCTAATTTATAAACTTAAAGTGCTAACATAAAATGTAAAATATCTATTTGTAAAGAACTTTCAAGAATTTGTAATAAGGTTTTAAAAGCTGTAAAAGAAAACTAAATATTAGCACGTTTGATTTGGAACTAAAATTTGTTTACAAAAATACATGGCTTATAAAGAAATTAGAATGAATTTAAAAAATAGAAAATATTTACACGCGTTGGCAGACAACTGTGGGAGACGTAAAGCCTCCACAGGTCTCTACATATTTCGAATTTAGAAACATTCATTATCAGGAGACAGAAAAAGCTTTGCTGTTGGTGTTAGCAGACAAGAAAATAGTATCCAACCTTAATGGAGCTTATATGGAAGATAAAATGGTGTGTTGGTATACATACAACAGTAAAGAAAAAATTCAGCGTACAGAGTTTAGAAAAATAATTCAAAATATTTGTTTAATAAAAAAAAGTCCAAACTAACTAAATAGAAGGAGAAGTAAAATAAAACTCGTAAAAAAAATGTTTTAAAAATGGGAGTCTATGAGACATTGTAAAACATTATAAATAATAAAATATAATAACTCATCATTCATTTCCGTCTTGAGAAAATGTATTTTTTATTCTAATAAAATTGTGGAGAAAGACTTTTTATTTTTCTTTCGTTCTCAATCTAATTTAGGGTAGCTATATATTCTGTGGCTTCAGCTTCATAATATACTTTCTGCAATCTATGCTGAAATGTCCCATTTTGAGATATTGACCTTAAAAAATTATCAAACATCAGTGCTTTTCCAATAATAAGACTGTACACAATGAATAGTTAAGGTTAAATTTAATTATATACTTAAAAAGTTTGTGTGTGAGGGTATGCCAGGGTGTTGGTAAGGGAGAGAGAGGGTGTGTGTGTGTGAGAGAGAGAGAGAGAGAGAGAGAGAGAGAGAGAGAGAGAGAGAGAGAGAGAGGGAAACACAACGTTACCTATTAATTCCGTTCGACTTTGTTTTTAAATTTGAAATAGACATATTAGCATAGTTATAACATGCCCTTTAAGGTCCCGGGTCAATGTTACGTGAAACATCCGAAACATCGCTAGTTACGCGGTGGTCAATCAATTTACTATAAAATAACATTATACATTTATTTTGTGAGCAAGCTTGAGATTACGAAACTAATAAGCATGGGTATTAATTTAGTAAACTTTGGTATTAAGAACTAATGAGAGTATAGAACCCAACTAATCTAAACAAATGCGACAAAAAAATATATGAAATATGATTGAAAATAGAATAGAAAATAAATCGACGGACTTAAAGCCATAAACCCTTAAAAAAATTATACATTTTTTATGTATCTATTAAGTATTAATGTTGGAAAACAAATTACAACGTAGTGGCTTAATTTATAAGAATTGTTTTATTATTGTATGTTTAAACTTATTTGTTTTGACCACCACTGTATCACTGGTACCATACCTTTCATTGCCTCTTTGCTTCATTTAACTGCTTATGTCCCTGTAAGAAGCATAATCATCTTTTTAACATAGATACTCTTAAATAAAGAAGGTACATATATATATTTCTCTCTCGGCGCCAAATGGAGCTGATGGTATGGACTCTCAAACTCATATTCTTTAGGCATCCTAACGGCGTCATAGGTGGTTCGGGAAGTAATTTTGTCAACTCCACTGGCGCTGTCCTGTTTATCGACGCAACGATTTTAAGACATCGCTGTCTCGGCTGTTCACCGTTATATTCTGTCGCCGTTCGTGCGATCAACTCAGGTGATTCGCCTTAAAAAAATATAGTTAAACTCTCAACGAGTTTAACACACTAAAAAGTTTGTGTCTATATTATACTATAAAATAGCTGTAATCTTGTGACGTCGTGCAGTATCATAGTGAAGTAATACATTTTGAATATTTACTGCCTTATATAAAATAAATGAGCTCCTCAACAGGGTACGATTTAAGCTTAGTATTTTCAGCAGATCACTGTTATGGTACAAATAAATTTATTGTACTAAAAGAAATATTTGTTTGTTGCACGGTATTTGGCTACATGCCACTACTCCCATTGGAAAAAATGTAGAGGTAGTAGAGGCAGCTAGAATAGCTATTCAAAACTTGCTGCCGACGAAATCTGGTGCAGTATATGAAGTTGCCTTTGTCAAGTTCAACAAATGAATATGACAGTAACTGTCATGTTTACTAATTCGATTCGATTATCAACTGTTGATGATCTTGAAGATATGGGTTCCTTGCTGCTTATAAAAATTTTCACCACTAAAACTAATAAGAATAGAACTGTCAATGTCCTGGGGGATGAATAATTAAGTAAATATAGAAATTACGTTAATTTGCGTCGTGACAATTTTTAGGATCGACTTTTTTTTTGAAATATCAAAATGGGAAATGTTATAAAGCTGTTATGGGTGTCAATAAAATTGGTAGTTTAGCAAAAGATGTGGCATTGCATCTGAAGATTCTAAATTGGAAAGAATATACAGGGCATTGATTGATGATAGTGGGGGGGATATTACTATGCTGAAAAGGCATGGGGGTTGGAAATCTGATGCAGTTACCGATGGGTTCATTGAAGATTCGGTTCTGTGCATAGTAAAACCAAAATTGCTAAGAGAATTCTTCAACCTAGCTCTGCGGAAAATCTCGAACAACTTCCATTTAATGAACCCTCTAATGGATTTTTAAAAGCAGTTCACCATGGGAAAATTGTTATGAGCAGTACTGATATTGCAAGAAGTGGAGGATTCTTAAATGATGCAAATCTTTACAATTGTACTTTTACTATAAATTATTACCAATAAATAATAAATAATACCACTGTGAGTACCAATAATCGTTGTGTATTGTGTAAATGTTCGTTTATTAAAACTGATAAATTAAAATAAAATTAAATTTCGTTGTTAAATGAGCAATGCTCAAAGCTAAAAGACAATAAATAAAACGAAAATTTTTTTTATAGTACTTATTATAATGTATTTATACGCCTAGGAGTATAAGTACTTATACTCCTAGTCATCTAAATGACATTTAATGTCATTGGGAAACGTCACATAAGTTATCACTTATATGACGTTTGAAGAAAAAATAATTTAAAAGTTAAGGAATGTGGGCAGAAGGTTGCTGTTTCAGTTTTTTGAAATATGTCAAAATGACAATACAGGGACATTTTTAAAAGTCCCGTTTAATAGCCAATTTTACATCTAAATAATATTTTTTAAATTGCTAAAGGCTTACGGCACCAGCAGATCTTGATCAATTGGTTCCTGTGAAAGTAGGTAATGCTCCCAAACTTATATTACTAGCATTTTTATTTTCAAAATATGATTGCTCATAAACCAGTTATTGTACAAATAGATTCATGCCTGTATGCTCCGTTTTAACGTTAAGTTCAGCTTTATAAAGTCATACTTAAAGTTAAGATAACCTTTTTTATGCATCGCATCTATAGATTAAGTTGTCTTTGTAAAGGAAACAATACATTTGGCAACGTTGAGAAATTTAGTGATTTTCAAATATGTCACGAAGCTTTTCTGTGCTTATACCCTTTATTTTTCTGTGGCTAAAGGAGTACACGCATTGAATCGACTCGGACCGGTCGACTCGAGCTGTCGGAATGACAACGTCAGCCGCATATTGAATTCGCTTTGCCGGCAGTCGTCCACTAGTAGTCGGGTATAGAGGAGTAGGAGAAGATAAAAATGACATAATTTCAATAAGAAAATGTATAAAGCATTAGGTAAAAATAATTTAATTATATAAAATTATTTTTAAGATTCCATTACCTTTTATGTTATATTTCGTGAGATTTTTAAAAAGCAATGTTATATTCAATAAACATTTAAGCGTTTTTATTATTATCCCTTAAAATTTTATTTAAAATAACATTAATCTTTATGAAATATTTCGTTAACTTAACTATGAAAAATACTAGGGTTTGTAGTGACATTAAGTAGTAAATGTAAAAATAATTAAAGGAAATATTTTTACGGTGTGTGAGCATGAAAAATCCTTTAATATTTATAATTTTCATAAAAATAAATTAAATTTTTTTGTAAGCTGTAAATTTAAATTGTATGTCTTAATTTTCCATAACTTTCCTAAAATTTACTTATATGAAGTTGTTTATTCATCACTGTCAAAAATATCTTGTTTTATTGTAAAATTAAAATAAAATTTAATATTACAAAAACATTAATGTATCCTTATCTACCACATGAAAGTATGTGTACAATTTATATTTTTATATCTTTTAAGGAACTATCATGTAAAATTCAACCCATTTTTAACAGTGTGCAATAAAAAATTTACACTCAAGTTTGTTTTACTAAAACTAAGGCTCGAGAATTTCGATATCAAGATAAATTAATATGTTGACATTTAAACTTTTTTTTAAAGTCACGGCGGCATCGATCAAATAGCACAATTATAACGTTTCTCTTTATTGGTGTTTTTCCGCTACACTAAATTTCATACAAAAATCGTAGTTCGCCGTCAGAGCATTCGGTAGTTTTTGCCCCTGCATGCAATTCCGGGCCGAGTCGACCGATCCGAGTCGACCGGTCCGACTCAGTGCGCGGGGTCTAATTTAATTACATGAATATCAAAAATTTCCGACTGCTCTTTTCCGAGTCGACCGGTCCGAGTCGATTCACTGCGTATACTCCTTTATCCTATTCCTAACAACCTAACCTCGCATTCACCGCGCCCATGCGATTTGAACCGGCGAATTTGATTAAAATCAAAAGTTTATTGTTGTTATTCCTTTTTATTTCAATAAAATGGGGGAAAATGACGAAAAAAAAAACGCAAACGGAAATTAGCTATTTAATATATTATTATGTAAAAGCATGCCTAAAGAATTATCGCTGTACTTACAAATCATTATTACATTCTTATAAATGTTTAATTTCTTGTAACATTGCACTTGTAAAACCGTGTTCTTTCGTAAGCGAAATCGACGGAAAAACGATAAATTGTCCAGAGTATCAAAATATTATTCTCTATCGTATTGTCTGCGTGGGAAACCCATTTCAATTATATCGATAACATCAATATCGTCTTCCAAGAAGATATCGTCTTCCACTTCCATATTTTTTTTTAAAAGTTGCAGTAAAACAGTTTTGTATTTTTATTCAAGCACAATCTTTTGCAGAAATACAAAAATTCTTAAATGCTATTTCTTGTCAGATAATGACAATGATAACATAAGTCATACAATAAGAACAACTTAATTTCTAAAGTCCAGGATTTTAATAACTTAAAATTAAGAACGACTTTTGCTTGTTTTGTTGTTCGTGCATAAAAATTTTGTGACTTAAGTCGAAAAGTTCCACTAAGTAAGAAATTATGCTAACGGTGCATACGGTCATCATTGTACTAAAAGAAATCTTCGTTTGTTGCGCAGCAACCTACCATAAGTATTTATGACTACTCCTAAGTGGAAACAATGTGCTTTGTACTTATTGATTGTATTACTACCAATCAATGGACTCTCAAAGTTGAATGGCCTCGAACTGGATACTGGATTATTGGCTAATTCTTTAATAAATGTTTGCAAGTCAATACATGAATTATTGGTTGTGTTCTATGATTACATCCTATTTAGACATTTTTAACAAATAATGTAGTTGATTTCGCACAGTCTGATTCTTAATATACTATCTAATATTGTATTTCAATAATATAAAAACTCCTATGTTGTTTTCGAAATAGGTGAATTTGTATGGCTTTAATTTTGTTGGGATTTGGCTTTATACTATCGGTCGTCACTACATGGCCACTTCTTTTATTAGAAATTCGGACCCTTCCAGCTGGTTCTTAAAACTAGACGCGCGTAGATGCTCAAAAACGCTTCTTAGCCTTCCTAGATGTTCCTGCAATGATTATGAATATACAAAAAACGTATCGACTAAGTACGAAAACGGAGTGGTATTTAGGCCAATAATTGGCATCTTTAAAAATTCGCAGCCAAAATGGTTTTTGTGCTAAATGCCGTTTTCTCAACATCATTCTCGTGTATTTCGATTATGTAAATGCTACTTGTCAAATCCGAGCTTGTAAAATACTGTAATTTTCCTAATTTATCCAACAGGTCAATTATATTGGGAAGACGATACTGGTCGTCCGTGGTTTTAAAATTTAAATCCCTAAAGTCTAGAACTGTCTTTTATATTTTCACTCCCAAAGCGTCGGCTTTCTTTGGAATATCCCAAATTGGAGTGCGGCAATATAAGCTACTTCATTCGAGAATTTTTTGATCACACTTTTTTTTAATGTGTTTTTTCAACACCTGTTTATGCATAAATAGATAACGATAAGATTTTAAGTAGACTGGTATTTTATGGGTAGTTTTTATTTCGTGTTTGATTTTATTAGTAAAAGCTTAGTTATACAAAATGTTTAATTATTCGTTTATTATATTTTTCTGCCTCAATAAGATGATCGTTCCAAAATTTGCCTTTTTTTTTATTAAGAACTAGTCAAAATTACCTAGATTCATTTCCTGCATTATCACCTATTATTAAATTGATCATATAATAAACTATTATATGTTGCTATTATGATATTAACGTTATTTTCAGAAGCAGGTAGGAGCAGGTATCATATTTTTTCAATAAAAAACTAAGCTGATAAGAATAACAAGCCTAATTCCAATGTAAATCTATCCTTAATAAAATTAATTAATGATAGACAATATTACGTTGAATTAAACTAATACTCTTAATAACTATAGAAATTATAGTATTAAAAGATTAAAAGTAATTATTTTAGGACACATGATCTCTGATCAGTCTTATTTTATTTTTTAGTTTGTTCGTTAGGTGTCTATGTTAACCGAGAAATAGGGCTGATTATGAAAAATATGGACAAACAATTTTTTTTATTTTTGGTATTATTTAGTTATTTTGGTAAGTACAAATTGGGAACGTTCCGACTTACCGAGAAAAATTTGGCAAACATATTTTAAGGGTGCTATATTTTTGCTACTTGCCGCATTTCTAATTTTAAATTATTCAATATTGAATTATGCGAAGCTCGGTTAAATAATTTCTCGTTGTAATAATATAGTACAGGAAATGAAGCTCAAAAAAAGGTAAAACCTCGCAATTTTTTTCGTCCAGCATGGATTTACTTGAAATTTTAACAGAAGGTAGGGAATAGCCCACAGATCAAAATCTATATCGCACCGAAGGGCGCTGAACGTTTTTTAGGGGTGAAAACTACCCCTAATTGTCAAAAATTATAAAATAACATTTTTAACCTGAATATGGGAAAGATTTGGTTTCTATTGGTTAAATATTCATTGTTTCGTGCTTTGGAATACAGTTTCATCATGTTTCAACCCTTAAAAAGCAACCCTTGTTAGAGCTTAATGTAAAAAAAAATTATTAATTCTAAAAAACTTATTTCGCCTTGGATCGATTTGCATAAAAATTTAAGATTAGGCTAAACTCACCCTCTGCTTTATATTTTATATCATGCCGATGAGCGCTGATTGTTCCTTAGGGGTGTAAACAACCCCCAATTGTAAAAAATTATAAAATACCATTGTAAACCTTAAGATAGGGTGAAATTTGGTTTGGATTAGTTAAATAATGATTATCTTATACTCTGAAATACAATTTCATAATTTTTCAACCCTTCAAAATCAACCCTTGTTACAGCTTAATGCAAAAAAAAATGATTAATTATTATCATAGTGATTCAATTCAAGAATTCTGTTGTTTAAGATATGTATCAAGTACATTTTGCAACTTTTCAACTTTTGAAAACCACCCTTCACAACATTACAATTTTTATAAACTAATTTAATTGATATAAATAGAAAAAAGTAGAATTACGTACAACAAAAATTATAACACAAGAATATAAAAAAATGTATTGGTTTGTTTAACGTATCTCCTTCATTTTTAATGCTAGAAAGTTTTATCAAAAACGGTTTTGTAGGGATTTTCAAGAGCTACAAGGCTCTATGAATTAAATCCCTTAAGATCCCTTGGTTTTTAAATGGGGTGAGTTTAAAGGTCTCGAAAAAGGTGGTGCTCGTTCGTAAATAGAGGATTTTAACGGTTATATCTCGCCAAATATTCACTGTACAGAAAATTTACACACAGGAAAATTTTAGTCATTAAAAAAGCTACAATTTAGTACTTCATCCTTTTTTTTCGTATCTCCAGTATTTTCAGAGTTATTTTAAGAAAAAGGGTGAAAAATTCGAAATTGTGAAAACTCGTTTTTCACTTAAGCTCCAATTTTTCAAAAATTAGGCATTTTAAATTGGTCAAACTTTTTGGACGTATTAAGAATACATTTATAAAGAGAATTGCAGAAGAATGAAGATCAATTTTAATTAGGGGGGTAGTTAGGGGGTTGTTTTCATTGATTTTTTCGTAAAAAAAATTAGGCACTGACCTTATTTTAAACATAACTCGCTCAATTTTCATGCTAGAGACTTTTTTTTATCTTAAAAAGAAAGGTCTAATTATGTACTTTAAAAAAGAATCCACGAGTTTTCCTCGAAAAATGCAGCCTTTTTCCGTTAGTTCGCATAGGTCGTAGAAAAATTATAAAAAAAGGTTTTTGTTTGTTTTTTAAAAGCTACAATTTTGCTCTCTGCAGTTTTTTTGATAAAATGCATAATTTTCGAATTATTCGCGAGAAACCCATTAAAAACGTCGATTTTTTCGTCTAAAAATTGTTACTTTCAATCGCGAATAACTTGAAAAATATTAGTTTTACGAAAAAAATGTATAGAACATTTTTTGCTTAGAATCACTTTTTCGATCGACTCCTGTGGTTAAAATGTAATAAAAAATTCCCACTCCCAAGATGGGGTGTAAACCACCCCCAGGGCTTTGGCGCCCTTCGGTTCGATATAGATTTTGATCCTTTGGCTATTACCTACCTTCTGTTAAAATTTAAAGTAAATCCATGCTGGACGAAAAAATTGCGAGCCAAAACGCTTCATTTCCTGTACTAATATTACCTTTTTCCCGTGCAACCACCGCATTGTCGCCAGGAACATCACCACAACATTTTAAATCAAAAACAAATAAATTTTTTTGAAGGCAGTTAAGTATCAAATCATCCATGGAAAAATTGATTGTTCTCTTCCTATAATTTTTCATAATTTGTTAAAATATTGGGTCAATTATTTTTTGAAGTTTGCGGATTTTTTATGGACTTTCAATTTTTTAGTGGGCCTCCAATTAAATTTTGAAAATTCTGGAAGAAGAGCGCTCTATGTTTCAGTTATTTATACAACATAATGGATGAATGGGGTAACCGAAACCATAAGTGGACCTAATTAATAATTTCTAGATTAGAATTCTTTATAAAAAATTTTGCTTGTAAAAATATCCAGATTTGTTATTAGAAAGTTTAGTGTTTTTTTATGCAGGGACATCAAAACCTTAAAAAATATTAGCTTTACCTAAGAGTAAACTACCTACCCAAATTTTTCATTTCTAACGAGAATGCCTTTAGGAAATATTGGTTAGAAATTTTTCGTCATAATTCAAGATTTAAAGAAAATTCAGATAGACAAAAACCTCTCTAAAAAAAATATTAAATTTTCTAATGACATCTTGTTTTTTTATAAAGAGAGGCGTTTTGTCGCGAAATTAAAAATTAGCAACATTTGTGGTATAGCTAAACCCACCCAGGGACACCCGGTATATTTTTTCAATAACAATGGATAATCAGATCAATCACAATTTCTTTTGAAAAATCCTCCAAATTTATGCCTTTTTTTTAAAGTAAGAATCCCCTGATTACTTTTATAACATGCCTCTAACGTCTATCTACATTGTACACGGATTCCGGCAATATTATAAGTAGTACATGATAACGAAGCTTACAGTTTCAACTAATGCTAACATAAACATAAAGATTTTCATTTTTGTGTTCCTTTAAATTTCTTAATAAAACCAAGTAACTTTATAATAACTAAGTCTATTGGTAATAACAATCTACCATTGCTTTTGGGTATTTTCATATATCAGGTTACCCAATATCAAGTGGAGCTATCGAATTGCTTTCAAAATAATTTCGATATTTAGAACTAAAGTCATTTCTGTACATTTGACAATTGTGTCATTAACAAAAGCAGGTGTTCCGCTGTCACAAAATATCAGCATAATTTTATAATAGTTAAACAAGTATACATTTGGTACCACAGCAAATGGATATGTTGAAACATTTATCATTTCGTAATAGAGTTTCATTTTTAAGTCTTGCATTGGGAAAAATCATTCTTAAGCGTGGACTAGGCATAAATTATTTTCTATTTAGAAAATTAAAGCTAACTAAACTATTTCTTGCAATGTCACATCTTACATCGGACTTCGGCAGCAATAAAGCATGTAAACCTCATTTTATTTAGTCCATTTTTGTAGGTTGTTTCAGTATGTTTGTCTATTCACAAAATTTTATATTTTTGTCGATTTATTTTAGTATAGTCTCTAGTCTCGATACAACAGCGTTGCTCGGGGTTGGGCAAAGGAGCATAATATGACCCCCTCCCCTCAAGAGCCATAAAAATTATCAAAAAAAAAATGGCTAATGGGCACATTCTGTTATTAACCTGTTATATATCACTAAAACAAAACCTGCTTTAAACTTTAAGTAAATAAAATACGGGGGATTGTGTTTGTAGAGGCATAGAGTAACGAAACCAAGAAAAACCATCCAATGTAATCATTTACCGTTCATAATTCTGTACGTCGTCGACATTTGTAACGAGTTACGCCGGACGTTGCTTGTGATCAACATTTAGCGAACGCGAATTGTCACTTCGCTTCTTGGCTTTTACATCGCGGCCTCGAGCCCCGCTTTCGCCCCTTTAGGTGGGATGTCTCTCGGTTTACTGGTGTAATTGCAGATTGCTCTAAATAAAGGGCTTCAAAAAATATTATAGTAATTATTGTGCCGTCACGCACTTATAAATGATGAAGTAATAATTAATTAACATTAAATTATTGTTGAAGAAATAGCCCATACTCAAAGTGGAGTGGAATGATAAAGAAAAAAGAAAAGCATAAAGTCTTTCTCCACAATTTTTATTAAAAAAAACTAGGCGAACCTAGAATGATTTAAAATATATAGAATCGACATGTTTCGAGTGTAGAAACACTCATCATCAGGAAAAACAAGTAAATAATAAAATGCTGATGTTATTAGCAATAGAGAAAATATAAGTAGTGGTACAAAGCCATAATGGAGCCGTCGCGTCGATGGTATACATGAGAAGTAAAAAAAAATTAATATAGCAGAAGACAGGAAATATCACAGCACACTGAAAGGTCATATTTCCTGTCTTCTGCTATATTAATTTTTTTTCACTCCTCATGTATACCATCGACGGCTCCATTACGGCTTAGAACCACTACTTAATTTCTCTATTGCTAATAACATCAGCTTTTTATTATTTACTTGGTTTTCCTGATGATGAGTGTTTCTACACTCGAAACATGTCGATTCTATATATTATTTTGAATCATTCTAGGTTCGCCTAGTTTTTTTTAATAAAAATTGTGGAGAAAGACTTTATGCTTTTCTTTTTTCTTTATTAAATTATTGACTAAAACTAGCAAAATCTGGGCGTTGTTCAAATTTTTTTGGCGCTTTTCACCTTTATGGCATTAGACTGCCCCCTAAGATGAAATCTTAGCCACGCCAGTGCCTCGATTGTATGTAGTTTATTATTTGAAATAAAACGCGCAACTTGAAGCTCGTTCTGTGTCTTTCTATTTCTATGGTTCCCGCCAGTAAGACATAAATCATAACCACGCTACGACCAAAAGGAAAAGTAAGTCTCGTGTACAACCAAAAAAAGCCAAATGCTGGCCGAATTGAGGACCTTCTCCTTTCTTGAAGCCGGTTAAAAATATTAACTTTATTTTATAGTTAAAGCTGTGAACAAGTAAAATTTGTAGGTTTGAACTCGGCGTTCTTGTTAATTTTATTTCTGTCAAGTTGGTTTGTCCTTAAATGATTAATTAAGAATTAAGAAACATGCATGTCAAAAGAAGCGATATGAAAGAAAATGGCAGTATTGGCGTGGTGGCAGGAAAAGGGTGCGTTTTTAATTTATATGTTTTATTATCAAAAAGAAAAAGTATGATATCGGACAAGTGTGTATTTGCGTTACGGGGCCCACTCACACTCCGAATATCCTCAGAGGAAAAACTGACAGGCCTGGCCTTAAGGATTACCGGAGCGTGTGAGGAGCCGGCGAGCTGGGTGTATTCAGGCCAATATCAGTAAAATCCTCAAGGAAAAACTGTGAGGATTTCCGGAGTGTGAGTGGGCACCTTTACAGAGTATTCATGGCTTCTGGGCTTTTTGCAAGGTGGCTTTTAACAATTCGCACCGTTTTCTGCGTCCTATAATAAGGACAAAACGGCCGTCGTCGTTGTCTATACTCGCCCCAGGGTACCCATGATACTAGGATTTCTTTGTATTCTAAAACAAAAGGCAGTTAGACACTTTACCGATATGCCAAAATCATGTTTTGTTTTCAAAACGAAATTTGGCCAGGCCAAATATTTGCCTTTCACAAATCAACAAAAGGATCTAATGTTTGTAAAATACTAATTTGTCGATATAAATGAAGGGAGTTTATATACAGGGTGTTAGTGAATAAGTGCTACAAACTTCAGGGGGTGATTCTACATGAAAAAATAATGATAGTGTGCTATATAACATTTGTCTGCAAATGCTTTGATTTCCGAGATACACGGTGTTAAAGTTTTTATTAAAAAGTGACGATTTATTTATTGCTCTGAAACCTATCGAGATATGCAAATGAAATTTGGTGGGTTTTAAGAGGTAGTTATTGCGCATTTTCTGACATGCAATTAAGAATTTTATTTTTATCATTGGCGGGCATAAGGGTGTTAATCTCAATTTTTTTAAAGAAAAAAATAATACGCCACTGAGATATATCAAACTAAAAACAATTTTTAAATTTCTCATTTAATTTGTGACAAAAAATCTCTCTTGCTTTTTTTTCGTATTGGGCGCCGTTTTTATGCAAAAAATAAAACATCTTAACGCGTATTTTTCATTTCTTTAATACATTATTAAAAACTATCTAATACAATAACATTAAACCAGAACAATAACAGAAAATAACACTAACAAATAAATAGGCGCAAAGCTACAACAAATGTTGAAAATTACCTCCCTCAGACGTGATACAAGATTCAACTCTTCGCCTTATTGATTGTCGTATTCGCGCAAATATTCCTGGTGTATTTCTTATTGTCTCACAGCCGGCTATAATTCGATTCCTCAGGTCTTCAAAATTTTCGACGGGAGTGAAATAAACTAACGACTTAAGAAAACCCCAAATGCAATAATCTAGAGAATTTAAATCCGGCGACCGAGCAGGCCAATTTTCCGTACCGGCCCTACCTATCCAACGATTTGGATATACTGTATCTAAGTGATTACGTACATTAATGCTAAAATGGGCTGGTGCGCCATCATGCATGAACTCAGCTGTAGAGGGATTTCTTCTAAAAGAGCAGGTAGCTCTGCCTGTAGAAAATTAAGGTAAAAGTCGCCTGCTAGTCGTTGTGGGAGGAAATATGGACCGACTAAATGATCATTAATTACCCAAGCCATACATTTACTGAAAACTGATACTGAAAATGAGCTTCACAGATTCCATGTGGATTTTCCTCAGCCCATAAGTGATTGTTATGGAAATTTCGTATACACTGTCGTCCAAAATTAGCCTTGTCAGTAAACAAAACGCCATTTAAAAAATTTGGAATTCGAGCGATTTGATGAAGAATTCAATGGCAAAAAACTAGGAGCGGAAAAAAGTCTCTAGGTAGTAGAGCTTGTACACGTTGAATGTGAAACGGATACAATAATTGCTGTTCTTCAAGAATTTTAAATACAGTGAAGTTGCTTACATTCAATATGTTGGCAATTTTTCGAGTACTTGTTTCAGGTGACTCCGCAATTAACTCGAGAACTGCTTCCTCTAGCTGCACAGTTCGTACTTCTCGAGGGCGTCCGCAGTCAGTCGTTTGTTTCTTAAATGTACCATTTTCGCGCAAACGTTCGTGCAGACGATCAAATATTGTCTGATGGGGTACTCTACGTCCTGAATACAACTCAGCATACAATCGTCGAGCTTGTCGACCATTTCCATTACTTCGACCATAGACAAAATGCATGTCTGACAATTTCGCATTATTTGTATAATTTTCCATTCTTTTCGATAAAAGAAAAATTAATTACTTATTAACATTAATGCTATACTAAACTAAAAGCTTAAAAATGAAGAATAAAGGCGCCCAATACGAAAAAAAAGCAGAAGAGTTTTTTGTTACAAATTGAATGAGAAATTCAAAAATTGTTTTTAGTTTAATATATCTCAGTGGCGTATCATTTTTTTCTTTAAAAAATTGAGATTCTTACCCTTATGCGCGCCAATGATAAACATAAAATTCTTGATTGCATGTCAGAAAATGCGCAATAACTACCTCTTAAAACTTTTCAAATTTCATTTGCATATCTCGATGGGTTTCAGAGCAATAAATAAATCGTCACTTTTTAATAAAAACTTTAACACCCTGTATCTCGAAAATCAAAGCATTTGCGGACAAAAGTTATATAGCAAACTATCATTATTTTTTCATGTAGAATTACCCCCTAAAGTTTTGTCGCACTTATTTACTAACACCCTGTATATAAATTTTTAAACGTTTTATATTTCATAATAGGTGCAGTATTATCCCAGCCCGAAAATTGCTACTTTTGCAACTCAGAAGTCCATGGAGATGCATGTCACGATCCGATTAATCAAAGCCTGATCCAAACTCAGAGATGCTCAGATTTCGAAACGGAACCGAATCAATCGTATTACTCAGACATGCTGGACTTCATTAGGCTACGCAATGTGTTTGTCGTAAAGACAGATAACGCTGATGATGTAAGGAACACGGAGTTCCCAGGCGTTTGCTTTGCGATGACTTATGAATTCAGTAAGTGCAAACCACATTCTACATTAAATTTGACAAGGCTCGAGTTATCTTTTTGTTCTTGTGACATATTAAAATCTATAAATTTATGAATTCGGGCAGCTGAGTAATCGGCAAAAAATGGATGTAGTCCGCCAGTAATTGTCTTCTAATCTGACCAATCGACGTGGACTGTGATTGCGTTTGTCATATTATATTTTATTATAATTGTACTTAATAAAACGTTGATAAGTCGAGCAATATGTTACTGGGGTTCGATAAAATTCGATAAAATAAACACGGAGTTTCTAGAAAGTAAGACAAAAATATTTTTCTATAGAAACTCTATACCTTCTTTTCACCTCCCTTTAGCCGACTTTAAAAAAAAATAAGAAATACGTGTTTTAGTAATTATAATATTAAAGTGTATACTAAGTTTCAAGAAAAGAAAATACTTTTTCCAATATAAACTTTTACAAACGCTTTTCATCATCCCTTTAGTGGTCGACGACGTTAAAAAAATAAGAAATACGTGATTCATTACTTGTGATTAAAGTTTTAAGAAACAGGACAACTTTTTTTTTTAAAATAAACTTTTATACTGCTTTTTCCACCCCCTAGGCACAAAATTTTCTTAAATACACAATGAAAAGTTTATTTATTCCAAGCAAAGAATTTGTCTAAAATTTTAAACTTATATCGTTTTCCTTTAGCGGTTGCGTTGAAAACTTACCCCCTCCATTTCTACCCCTAGAGACAAAATTTCCCAAAACAATGAAATACGTAAGTATTTGCTTATTTTAACAGAGTGAGCATAATACCAATTTTCAGCAATATAGCTTAAAATTATAGGTACCCCCTCAACTATTGGTTGAATGTTTTTATATAGGCCAAAAATCCTAAATAATAATGATTTTGTATCAATCTTGGCTCTTAAAATCAAAAATCATATTATAATCACCCATAAAATTTTATGCAATATAGTATCAAGAAAGCAAAGGAGCCAAGAGATAACACCGAAGTTATAAAATCTATGATTCTTATTGTAATAATCATTCTTTAATCTACGTTCCAGTTTAAACGTTCTGCTTGTCAAAAATGAAAGTTTTTAAAAAGGATTTTTTTTTATATTACTTAACTAGCGCAGTCGATTTGGTAGGATTCGGGGTAGTTTTTGTGCATCGTGACAGTTGACGATGCGATCAAATTAATTTATTTGAGGACGTTTATTCGTGAATTACCTCGACTCTTACAAAGTATTATAAGTCTTAAAAATCTTAATGGTCTAGAGTCGGCAATGATTTAAATTAATAAAGAAGATAATTTTCAATATTTTCAAAATCTATTGAAGACCTCAGTTCCCATAAAAACCATGCCTATACGACAAAACATCCCGGTATGTGCAAAACAATTATAATAATAACAACCAAATAACAAAACCAAATTTCATACCAAGACATTTTACTAATTTTCAAAATTATAATGGTATTCAAAACGCACAAAATTTCATAATAGGCAGGCGCAGCCACATCAAAATATGCCTATACAAATCTTCTCGCAAAATCGCTCTATTCCGGGAACACCTATCAACGTTCAATCTCACTTGATTAACCGAAATTATCCAACGAATAGATAAGTTTTTGGTCTACCCAAAAATGTTTTTAAACCTACTAGTTAATTACCAACCAACAAACCAGAGCCAATGTCGATTAGATTGCGTTAGATGATGCCTATCGAACGTACTCAATCAAATTAATCGAACTTCTAAGAGGTACAAAGACAAATTAATAAAATATTTAACGGAAGAATCATTAGAGAAGGTCAAAGCCACTGGAGTAAGTCCATATTATGGTTAATCTCGAAAAACCAGATGCTTGAAAAGAAAAAATGCAGCATAGTATGTGATTTCCGCAATGTCAATGCAACAATCGATGACATATACCAATAACCAAATGTTAGTGACATTCTAGATAAATTAGGCCGTTGTACCTGCTTTCCAACTTTAGATCTTTCATCAGGATTCCACCAGATTAAACTGGACCCCAATCCAATCGAAAAAACAGGCTTTAATATTGAAAACGGACACTATAAGCTTGTGCGCATGCCCTTTGGTATAAAAAAATGCGCCCGCGACATTTTAGCGCGTTATCGACAATATCTTGCGTGGCCTACAAGGAAAAATATGTTTAGTATATTATATGGATGACTTTATAAAATTTTCCACTAGCCTAAAAGAGTACATTAAACACTTGCAACTAGTTTTTGAAAAATTGAGAGATGCTCATTTAAAAATACAATTGGACATATCAGAATTTCTTAGAATTGAACTCGATTTTTTTGTACATTTAGTTACAAAAGACTTTATTAAACCAAATTCGAAAAAAATACAAAGGTTTTCATTGCCAAAAACAGCAAAAGACATAAAATAATTTTTAGGCCTACTAGGATATTGTAACGTAGAATACGGCACCTCCACCAAATGTCCCGTATATGACTAATACGGGGTGCTTTACGAGAGGCAAATAACGGTAGAACTACAATCTATTTTTAATATAACACACTAATTATACATACATTATACAGTGACCGGCAGAAAGTGCGCAGCATATGGGAAAGTTTTTTATCTTTAAGTTTAGAAAATTGATTTTATTTTAGATAGGTTCTGCATGTTCTCAAACCAAAATAACACCCATTAAATCCGGTAAAAGTCTTATGGTATACGAGGTAGGATCAAAAAATTGAAATTTCGCTAAGAGTAAAGTACCACCATCTTTCATTTTAGAATATTTTTTTTACAGAGAATTATTGTTTTATTTTCAAAGTTATACCCAAATTCCAAGTTTTGCTTATTTTGGACAAAAAATGGATTTAATCGTGTTTTCTGAATAACCCTGTATAAAAAATAAATGGCAATTGAACAGTACGAAAATAAGATTTTCTGCAGACTTTGTTAGAGATAACCGTCGATCATAAGTCCGATTAGTTTGTTTTCATAATATTATGGTTTTTTAAAATAAAAATATTTAATATTTTTTCTGCACACCGTATTTTATTTTCTGAGGGAACAAGTTAATTTCATCTAACTTATATTTTTTGATTAACATTGACTTAAAGCATCTCATAAATCGTTTTTTATACATTGAAGTATGCATAGAAAGTTTCCTTTTGATTTATAAAGAAAAAAATTTAAATTAAAAATATATTTTGAACGGATTTTATTCGTCACGCAAAATAAGGAATAATATAGGTTATTTTCATTTATTAAATACACTATTAGGATAATCCAACTAACAGGTTATAACCTTTTTAACTCAATAATAGAAAACAAAAAATGCTAATTAAGACTATTTACATTAACAATAATTATTATAACTTTATATTTATGCATGTCCTTCTCTATTTTCCATACATTTTATAGTTCTTTTGTTAAATTCATTGGCTACGTTCCTTAAAAAGGCCCGATTTATTCTAGCGACACACTCTCTTATAACATTTTCCAGATGGTCCAAATTTCTAAAGGGCCGATACTTATACACCTGGTTTGATAATCCTCATTTTGCGTGACGAATAAAATCCGTTCAAAATACATTTTTAATTTAAATTTTTTCTTTATAAATCAAAAGGAAGCTTTCTATGCATACTTCAATGTATAAAAAACTATTTAGGAGATGCTTTAAGTCAATGTAAATCAAAAAACAATCAGTTAGATGAAATTAACTTGTTCCCTCAGAAAATTAAATACGGGATGCAGCAAAAATATTTAATATTTTTATGTTTTTATTTTAAAAAGCCATAATATTATACCGAAAACAAACTAATCGAACTTGTGATCGACGGTTATCTCTAACAAAGTCTGCAAAAAATCTTATTTTCGTACTGTTCGGTTGCTATTTATTTTTTATACAGGGTTATTCAGAAAACACGATTAAATCCATTTTTTTGTTTTGAATTTGTGTATAACTTTGAAACTATAACAATAAATATTAGTAAAAAAATATTCTAAAATGAAAGATGGAGGTACTTTACTCTTAGCGGAATTTCAAATTTTTTATCCTACCTCGTATACCATAACACTTTTACCGGATTTAATGGGTGTAATTTTGGTTTGAGAACATGCAGAACCTATCTAAAATAAAATTAATTTTCTAAACTTAGAGATAAAATACTTTCCCATATGCTGCGCACTTTCTGCCAGTCACTGTATAATATAATGGTCCTAGGGGCTGCTCTTACCGGCTAGGGCGGTGAGTTACAGATACCGTAACAGGTAGTCGAGAAGCGTCTTTATTCAACTGGTCGGCCACCCTAAGAGTGATACTTAGAAGACCCAACTAAGAATAAGGTCCAAGCTTGTCGATTCGCTATTTAACCTGATCATCCTTTGTTTAATTGGATCAGTATTAATAAAACAAGCAGATGTATAAACACATAAGTGTAGTTTGCAAAATAAGTTTGGGCTAGATTTGAATTAGAGACACTAATAGTATGAAATAAATAATAAATTTGGAAATAGCCCAATTTTCATGACATTTCCCGTGCCACTGAAAGCTAGCTCCTAACTTAAAGTTTTGAAGTAATAATCTAAAACCTAGTACAAAACAAACAACATGGTAGAAATAATAAAACAATTATTTCAATAAAATTATTGGGAAAATCAGAATAACTTATTACTTTTAATAAATAAACAACAACTAAAAAATTGTTTATTTTTTTTCAGAGAAACAATAATTATTTAGAAACAACATTATTAACAAACATTAAATTTACAATAAGGGGGTAGCTGATGTTCTATTTGTAAGCTTATATGACACAAAAGTCAACACTGGAGGTCCAACACACTGTTACTCAAAAAATAATGTCTTTGGAGAGAGCGAAAACACACCCGATACGCTTTAGTCATTCCCAATTATTTCTCCTGTTTGATCCATCCTTATTGAGCATAAAGGATTACAGGGGCATTTCACCATTGCACAAACTCCAGAAATGATGCTAGTTCCGGCTCTGAGTGTAGCCAGGGGTCTCCCCCCTCCATCGAGTTCGGCCTTTGAAACTTATGTTGGGCTGGTGGCGCTACGTTAATATACAAGATGCTGTGATTAATTGCGATTTCACAATGATGTTGTCTTCAGTAACACTCTTTGACTATAGCCACGCCGAAAGTGTGCTGTGCCCTGGTAGTCATGCTGAGGATGATTCATGGTCATTGGCCATGTCGCAGGGATACAGTGCCTTGGTTGCTTTGTTGCATGGGATATGCGATAGCTGGTCTGGGTGTGTTCCGGCTTCTAGGCGGGCAGTGGGTGGTCTCCATTTGGTACATGTAACAAAGTAGAACAACCAACAGTAACAAATAATTTATAGTATAATACCGGGTGGCCCACTCTCAACGCAGGATTCCAAAGCATCTAAACTAAATTTTTATTTTTTAAAAACAGATTTATAGGGAGACATTGAGTACAATTTAAAATTATTTTAAATTTTACAGGGTATCTGAAATAGTCAGGGTATATCGAAAATACTTTTTTTTAAACGGAACATCCTATATATTATGATATTTTTGAATTGGATGATTAATTCTTAAGTCTCTATAATATATATGTACAGTGACCGGCAAAGAGTTCGCAACATATGGGAAAAATTTTTATTAGCGGAATATTGAAAAATCTTTTTTGGGGGATTGGATGTGCATGTCCCATAACCTTAAAATCGATTTTGACATACGTCACGTGACCAATGGTATGGCGGGAAAGTTGAAAAAACCAATATGAAATCATCATAAATCAGATAAATTGATGAGATATCGAAAAAATTCCAAGAATAAAAAGTGTTTAGAATTCCATTAGAACCTTAAATACAATGTTTGGGATATCTACTTAAAAAAACATAAAATCGAATATTTTTGTAAATATTTTTTTACCGAATTAAAAATTTCCATATTTTTCCTTTCTTAAAGCTTCATTAAAGTAAAACTGACATCTGGTGACCACAACTAGAAATATTCTTTTGTTTTTCTGACAATTTGGAGCAATAATTCAAAAAATTCGTTTACACTTGGATACCAGCTGTTGCAATAGTCTATTTCTAATAACCTTATCGATATTTTTTATATCGAAATATTCTATTATGTTAAGAAATCCTTAAATTCATTAATCCAAAGCAAATTTTATTTATAACCGTAAAAAATAATTTAAATTTTTATTAATTTTTAGATTTTTTTAAAGATTTCTGCGAAATTCAAAATTATTTTTTACGGTTATAAATAAAATTTTCTTTGGATTAATGAATTTAAGGATTTCTTAACATAATAGAATATTTCGATATAAAAAATATCGATAAGGTTATTAGAAATAGACTATTGCAACAGCTGGTATCCAAGTGTAAACGAGTTTTTTGAATTATTGCTCCAAATTGTCAGAAAAACAAAAGAATATTTCTAGTTGTGGTCACCAGATGTCAGTTTTACCTTAATGAAGCTTTAAGAAAGGAAAAATATGGAAATTTTTAATTCGGTAAAAAAATATTTACAAAAATATTCGATTTTATGTTTTTTTAAGTAGATATCCCAAGCATTGCATTTAAGGTTTTAATGGAATTCTCAACACTTTTTATTCTTGGAATTTTTTCGATATCTCATCAACTTATCTGATTTATGATGATTTCATATTGGTTTTTTCAACTTTCCCGCCATACCATTGGTCACGTGACGTATGTCAAAATCGATTTTAAAGTTATGGGACATGCACATCCAATCCCCCAAGAAAGATTTTTCAATATTCCGCTAATAAAAATTTTTCCCATATGTTGCGAACTCTTTGCCGGTCACTGTATAATGTTTAAATTTAACAGTTTTTCGTGTTTGTAACACTTAAAGTATATGCACCTGTCGGTAGTACAGACTGGAAGAACTAAATGAAATTTGGGTTATGGAATATGATTGTTCAGTAGCGTCTAAAGCATATTTTAAAAAACAAAAACATTTACCGAAGTATTTTAAAATGCCTTTCTAAATGTAACAATTTTAAAAACGTAAAAATTCTTAAGTCTGTAATTTTAAATACATACCCTATTATTTTGTATACCTAATCGAAATATATTTTTAATACAATTCTAATTATACGAGGGTTCCCTATACCTACCTTTTATAGTTTTCTCTAAAATAGCTATTTCTTCCTTTACCATATAAACTTAGTGTTTATTTTCTCATAGAGTGCCCTGAATGCCGCACCGTGTCATTTAAAGTTTGTCTTTAAGGGAAAAAATTAATGATATTGCTTAAGCTTAAAACAACAGAAATAATTTTTTTATTAAACAAAACATAGTCCCAAAGAAGGTAGGTAGTACATAAGAAAATAAAAAATAATAACATTATAGATATTTTTCAAATCCGCCTTCGTATAAAATACATTTTGTCAGTCGGTTTTCAAAAGACAGCCTTACATTATTTAGCATTACTCTAGGAATACTGCGGAACACATTTCTAATTCTATTTTTCATATCCTCTTCAGTTGTTGGAGATATGTTATAAACGGTAGATTTTACATATCTCCACAAAAAGAAGTCTAAACTTGTAAGATCGGTACCACGTGGTGGCCATCTCTGCGGTCTACCTCTACCGATCCACTTATTTGGAAACACATTGTCTAGGTGTGCTCTTACATACCTTTCACAATGAGCGGGTGCCCCATCCAGCTGCATCTATATTTTTCTAATTATATTAAAAGAAACGTTATCTAAAAGATCCCAGAAGTTGCCCTGAAGGAATCTTAAAAATTCTTCCCCTGTTAAGGTACTTTCAAAGAAAAACGGTCCAAATAAATAATGTCCTATTATTCCCGCCCACACATTTATTGCCCATCTTCTCTGATTTTCCACTGGTATAATTAATTCAACAAACGACTTACCTGTGAGAAGGTTCGCTGTAGATTATATGAGTTATACTCGTCCAATTAGAATACACCTGTAGTCACACTATCGTGGCTTTGCCGAGCACATTTTTAAAACTGAATCATTTAACCAAGAAAAAACTCCCAAATTTCGTTTATATAAACACTTCTCCTCGTTCCCTGCTGACCGTCATATACACGTAGGGAAAATGTTTGTCCGCCCATCTCTTAGTAATAAGTTAGAATAGTACAAATATAAAGTATCGCAAAGTAAACAGAAATAGGTAGATTATGTTTCTCCCACTCCATCGCATCTGATCTGGCTGGCTGGCTGGCTGGCTCGATGCGTTTTGCTTGATCCTGATCCTTTCATTCAGGCGGCAACGTACGAAAGAATGAATATTTATTTGATATTAATAGAATCGAAGCGGCGCGGCGTGCCCCCAGCAAGTGTCATGAGCGAGATGCAATACGATGGAGCGGGGGGAACATAATCTACCTACCTCTGTTTGCTTTGCGATACTTCATATTTCTACTATTCTAACTTATTACTAAGAGATGGGCGGACAAACATTTTCCCTACGTGTACATATGAATCATTACACTATTGGTTTTATTTTCAAAAAAGAGATTGCTGCGGGAGAGTTTTGGGTCGGGACTCTAATTGGACGAGTATATCTTATATAATCTACAACGAACTTCCTTACAGGTAAGTCGTTTGTTGTATTAATTATATTTCGCTATACTCGTCCAAGAAATCTCTTTTTTTGAATTATAGTAAATACCAACCTAATGTTATAATCATAATTAGTATTGATTAAGTAAAGGACACTGAAATCATTTACTTAGTAATTTTTAATATCGAATATTAAATATATAAGCTAGTATCTTATAATAAACAAAACATAAAGTTAATTATACATAATTCAGGTAATCTAGTTTATATACCTACTAATTATTTTTACTAGCTATGAGTTCAACAATATTATTTGTTTCGTTTTGAATGGGCTGCTGCTAAAATCTAGCAAATATCTCAGACTTTTGTGTCCAACCAGCTAAACTTTTTATAGTATTTAAGGTCATACCAGCTCTATAAGCCGCTGACGTTTCTGCATATATACTATGACTTTTAAATTGACTGATATTATTCCGCTACCTTTCAATAGGTACATCTTTTATCCAGCGGCTAATAGACTGTGTAGATGCTATTTTAAAAGGTTTTCGATATGTTAAAATCAAATAATCTTCCCGTCTCTAAGTGACTCTGTTACCTTAAGATATCTAATCAGTGTATTTGCGACACACAAGTCATTTCTAAAAAAAAAAAAATTAAATTTCATTACCGGCTGTTCACGATTATAGATTGATGTTTTTAATATATCTCTAACGAGCCTCTTTACACTATTTTCTGTATAACTAATGTTTCTTATATTAAGCTTAGACATTGTTCTATTCTTTGTCCAGATGCTAATGCTAATAATACTACTAGTTTTTTGACTAATTTTTTCAACGGTAACGAATCTAAAGGATGCCACTGCCTATAATATAGTCTAAAACGATTTTAGGATCCCAAGTTATATTATACTTGGGAAAACTGGGTTTAATTTGGAACGCTCCTTTTAAAAACCTTTTTATTAACAATTGGTCTGTATTGGATATAATTAAAATTAAAGATAAGGCCGACTGGTGGGAATCTAGTGTTTAATGCGAAATGTTATTTGTAAAGAACTGTTTTAAAAAAGGATATAATTCTACCAACACTTACGGCACACGTATCTAGCTTATTTACTTTACAATAGGACCACCATTTTCTAAGTGTGCCATTGTACTGTTTTAAAGCCGACTCGCTTTTTGTTAGGCTTCGTAACCAGAAAAAAGGTGACAAAATTTGGTTTTTCAATACCTGGCATTTGCTGATTATATCTATTTTAAATAATTCTGAAATGACGAAAGAATAGATTTTTAATTCGCTTTGAGAAAAAATATTGTGAGAACAGCTATAATATTGCGTAGGTTTTTTTTTAACAAATGGAATTTTATATCCGCTAATCCAGAATAAAATACTTTTGTCCTTAGTAAAAACATACCAGTTTTTAGTAAAAAGTTTTAGTCTACCGCCATAAGTGTTAGCACCTACCTCTATTTGCTGTAATTGCGCTAGTGATAAAATTGTTTGTTCTATCTCTCTCTCAGTTGTCGTTCTTTTCCCTGTCTTCCTTCTTTTATTTTTCCCTTGTGATATCTGGGCTGGTAGTTTAAAGACGAACTAGGAAGAATATTTCTTTGCTGTTTGTGAGCAAATGTAACATTGCTGGTAGATGGTAACTTATTTGAGGAAAAATAATTATTTTTCATCTCTTTCCCAGTTCTCAATTGCGCTTTTATTTCTTTAAATTTATCGGCAAAATTTTTTCACACATATATGTATTCGTCGGGCTTGCTTTCTTTGACAATTCTTGTAACGGATGGAGTTAACTTAGTTTCAATAGGATATTTCCGATTTGTTGACATCATCTGAAATGCTCCACACAGCATGTTTCCCGCATCGACAATCAATCAATCAATCAGCGTTGTTTCGTCCACTGCTGAACATAGGCCTCCCATAATTCATTCCACTCCTCCCTGCACTGCGCCGCCTGCATCCAGTTGTGCTTGATGCGCCTTATATCGTCATGCCATCTCGTTGGTGGTCGACCTCTATTTCGGTAAGCCTCGTGTCTCGGCCTCCATTCATGGATTTTCATTGTCCATCTGTCGTCAGTTATTCTTGCAATATGCCCTGCCCAATTCCACTTTAATGTTGCCACTCTCCTGACGACATCCGCTACACCTGTCCTTCTTATTTCTTTGTTCTGGATTCTATCTCTTAAAGAAATACCCAGAATGGCTCTCTCCATAGCTCGTTGTGTCACTTGTAATTTATTGATGGAGGTTTTTGTCAGAGTAAGTGTTTCCGCTCCGTATGTCATAATAGTCAGGACACATTGATTGAACACTTTTCTCTTCAAACACACCGGGATGTCGGACTTAAATACATCCCTCAGGTTCCCAAAAGCTGCCCAGGTAAGTCCTATTCGTCTTTGAAACTCAACAGGTTGGTTGTCTCGACCCACACGAATTTCATGTCCAAGATATTTGTAGGACGATACTGGTTGAACTTTGTGCCCCCCAAGGAAATATTTCCGCTCATCACCAGATTTGTCATATATTGTGTTTTTGAGGAATTTATCTTTAGTCCGGCCGTTCTTGACGCTTTTTCTAGATCGTGTAGCCTTTGTGTGGCTTTCTCTATTCTATCCGAAATCAAGACAACATCATCTGCAAACCTAAGGTGATTCAGGTCTTCTCCATTTATGTTAACTCCCATGTTATTCCAATTTATCTCCTTCAACATGTACTCGAGTAGGTTTGTAAATAGTTTTGGTGATATTGTGTCACCCTGACGTACTCCTCGTTCGATTCTGAACTTGCCTGTATCTTCATGGAGCCTAACACATGATGTTGCAGTCTCATAGATGTTTTTAATCAATGCGGTGTATCGGTGGTCTATTCGGCAATCAGAAAGGGCTTGGAGCATTTTATGTTGGTCAATAGTATCAAATGCCTTCTCATAGTCTACAAAGATGAGGATGAGCGGTTTATTGTATTCTACGCATTTCTCAATTAAGGATTTCACTACCTGCAAGTGGTCGTTCGTTCCATATCCACGGCGGAAACCAGCTTGTTCTCGTGGTTGGTAGTTATCGAACTTGTTTGTCAGTCTTTTTGCTATTATTTTTGTAAATAGCTTATAAATGTGGGAAAGTAGGCTGATGGGCCGATAGTTTTTTAGATCTGTGATGTCGCCCTTTTTGTGCATGATGACCACAATAGCATTATGCCACTGGAAAGGTGTTGTGCCTTTAAGAAGATATACATTAAAGAGCCAGAGCCTTTGGACAGCGTATTTTAGAGTTTCGCCCCCTTCTTTGATTGACTCGACAACTCTATCGTCGTCTCCTGGAGATCTGTTATTTTTCATTTCCTTGAGCGAAGTTGTTATTTCGTCGATAGTTATTTCTGGGATATCCTCCGATCCAACATTTTGAACTTTGGGTATCCGCCCTGTATTTGCAAGATCTGTTTCTTTTCTATAAAGCTCCGTGTAAAATTCTTTAGTAATTTTAAGAACCTCCGCTCTCCTAGTCAGAATATTGCCGCCTCCATCAGCGAGCCCACAAATGTTTTTCCTACCTTCCGTAAGGTTTCTCCTTAGCACTTTTAAACTTTTATTCTTCTCAATTACTTGAGTTATGTGTTTCTTATTATAACTTCGGACGTCCTCTCTGACAGCCTTGGAAATATCCCTATTTATTTTTCTGAATGCTTCACTATTTCTCACATGTCTCTCCATCATATCTCTCCTCATCTTCATAAGATCCTTCGTATTTTTGTTCAGTTTATCCTCTTTGTTTCTCACTCTTACGCTATGATTTCTCTGGGTTTCCCATATAACATTGTTAATTTTTAGACTTAGAACGTCCACGTTTATTTCATCATCTGTTAGGTTTTCTAGGTCTCTGAGTTTTGCTGCTGTTTCCTCTTGGTATGCCTCTCTGTTTTCTATCGAAGTCAATTTTTTGCCTATTCTTGACACCATCTTTGCTCTTTCGTTCCGAACGTTTATTTTAACTTTTGCTCTGACCAGCCTATGGTCGCTACCTGTCGCAAACCCGTTCAATACATTTACGTCCTGGACGATATGTTTCCTATCAGTTACGATAAAATCGACAATGGCAGGCATTAATAGTTATTTGTATCAAGGGAATTATAAGTGTCTTAATTACCGAGGACAAAGTTTACTTCCCGAGGGCCTTTGGCCCGAGGGACAGCAATTGACTGAGGTAATTGCGACTCTTATAATTCCCGTGGTACATAGATAATTTTATTTCTGACCGATTTAAATTTTTGTTCATTTTTAAACCGGAAAAAATGTTTCAATTTATTTCCTTTCCGGTATATTTAAATCAGGTGCCGTCAATAATGACATTGTTGTTGTAATGACATGAATAAAAAATAGTTATTTTAGCATTTTTCTTGTTTTATTTTACCTGTAAAAGGTAGAGGGAATTAGAGAATCTTTATATCCCAAAGAAGTTATAACCCTCTTTATTGATAGCGATATGATGATGATGATGATATAAACTTATAATATTCCGGTCAGAAATAAATGTGTTTTTACGCCCTTTTGAGACTCGATTTCAGGTGAATTTTCTTGAAACATTTTATCAATTATCCCAGCTATTGCAGCAAGTGCCACTCCTACATGACCTTGAATGGTAGTAACCCACTTGTCATATTTTTTATTGAAATCGTTTAGACATGACACAGACTCCAACTCTGGGTTTAGTTGCGGAGCTTGGAGTCCAGAAATATTTTTAGGGAATAGTTCTAAATAATTAATATGATAATTTATTTTGTTGATGTCCCAAAAACCCCGGGTAGTCTCTGAATTACAAGCCGCCCCCCACCCTGTTTTTGAAGCATCTGTAAATATCTCATAACAATATTATTTTTTTTAGTCAATAAATTCAAACGATGTTTTAATGTTTTGCTTTCACCATAAGAGGCCCGTATAAATAAAATTGGGTAATGCAAGTTTAGAATTGAAATTTCCATTGACTTTCTTAAGACCCAAAACTTTTCACTTTCTAATCTTTTAGTATATAGCCACCCATAGCGTACCGCTGGTCAAGATGAAACTAGTAATCCAATAATTCTTGACAAATCTCTAATTTTGGAAGTTTTATTTTTAAGAAATATGTCTATAGCCTTAATAGTAGATTGCTTTCTATTCTCTGGCAGATACGTTACCATTTCTTTACTACAATAAATAAACCCCAAATATTTACAACATGTTCGTGAAGGCTCTAACTGTGATTTTGTAAAGTTTATCAAAAACCATACTTTTTGTAAAACTGCTAAAACAACACTTAATTTATCTTTTACTTCTTGTTTGGTAATGCCTTGTATTAAAATATCATCTAAATATATTGTGCAAATAATCCCCTGTTGCCTAAAATGACTAAATATGGGCTTTAATAGTGTCGTAAAAATATATGGTGCTGTTGAAAGGCCCATAGAGGTAAACAATTAAATTGATGAAGTTGGTTATTAAATTGATATCAAGGATATTTTTTGTGTTTTTCGCTTATTGGAACCATATAGTACGCATATTTTAGGTCTATTGTTGCCATTAACATATTTTTTGAAATTAGGATTTTAATAGATTTGTAATTATCTAATTTAAAATGGGGGGCAATTATATATATATCTGTTTAAGGTTTTAAGGGTTAAAATAAACCGATGTGTGGTTCTAAAAGGGGATATAAGAGTAGATCTAAGATTGAACATTTTTTTTTCTTAATTCTTAGTCTTCTCAATACCAAGAATACGATATTTAGACCATCAGTCTGCTAAAGCTTAGTGCACTTCATTCCCGAATACCATTTCAGTACCAACTGGTTCATCTCCTAATAATTTTAGAATTTCTGCTGTTAGAGCGCCAGGATCTTTGACTTGTTGAAAATTATTTAGTTTTTGAACTTTTCTTTAATTATGCTGAACCTAAGACTCCGGGATTACTACTATTATTATTCCTAAGAGTTCTGAAATTAACCTACTACTCACATTATGACGACCTTCTTTAAATTTTAACGCTATTTTCCACTCTTAATTTTACTGTTTTATACATTACTTGAGTGATTTATTTATTTGTTTATGTACTTAACAGATCTACTACACGAATAAATCCTATTATAAAGTACTACATCAAATAGTTACAAAGCACTCAAAGTATTCTCCCAATCACTGTTCTAGATTCACTATACTTCATACAGAATATTATATGAATATATTATGCAATGGTGACCCTAGCTGATAATTGCTGTGGGCTACATCTGGTATGTAAAATGATACTGGGTTCCTGGTGTTACGAACAGAAATATTGAAATTTAAACTTTCCAGAAACGCAGTATCATTTGTGAGGCCATTCTCTGTCTTATACAAATAGAGCATGCTTGATACCGCCCGACGTTTGGTTAAAGATTCGAAACCATATCTAAAACAAAGTGATGATGACAATATAGAAAAGTCATAAATGCCCACTTCTTTGAAGTAAAGGTAACGGGCCATTTTATTTTGTACCTTTTCAATTGAGTACTTGTGACATTTGTAATATGGGCTCCAAACTATACATGCATACTCTAACATGGTTCTTACAAACGAAAAATACAACTGTTTCATGGCCTGGAGATTTTTAAAATCTTTGGTATTTCTTACTCTAAAGCCATACAGCCTGTACGCCCTATTTGCTACATCAGCCACATGTGTGTTGAAGGATAATTTGGAATCAAAGATAACACCTAAATCTTTTACTTGCCTGACTCGAGAAAGGTTAACATTATATATGGAGTAGTTAAATTTTGTAGGACTTTGTTTTCTAGTATAGGTAAGGACAACACATTTGGTAACATTAAAATTAAGCATATTTTCTAATGACCATCTGGCAATGTTGTCTAAATCAGACTGTAAGGTTATGCAATCTTGCAGGCTTCTAATTCATAATATATTTTCAAATCATCCGCAAACAATAAGTATAAAGCATATTTTATAACCCCAGCAATACTGTTAATGTACATGAGAGACAACAGCGGACCTAGATTAGATCCCTGTGGTATGCCTGAGGTTGGGTTGAACGGATGTGATGTATATCCTTTCATAGATACAACATGCTGACGATTGAAAAGATAAGATTTTAAAAGTTTTGTTAAATTTGGATGGAAGCCGAATTTTTTTTCTAATTTATCAAGTAATATCACAAAGGATACCCTATCAAAAGCTTTTTCAAAGTCCGTGTAGACAACATTCACCTGGCCGCGTTTGTTTAAGACATCAGATACATTCTGTGTTATTCATAATAGATTACTTGTGGTTGATCTTTGTTTCATAAAACCATGTTGATATATTGATATGCTATGTTGTACAGATGAGTAAGTATATCTAAAGATAATTGATTCGAATATTTTAGCTGGTGTCGATAGTACAGCAATTGGACGGTAATTAGTAATATCCGATTTATCTCCTTTTTTAAAGGCTGGACATATTTTAGCATTTTTCCATTGGTCTGGAAATGTGTTCGTTGTAAGGCTTAGATTGAATATAATTAATAACGGATATGATATTATTTCTTGAAGACCTTTGAATATAAATGAAGGAATACCGTCTGGTCCAATTGCTTTACCGTTTTTTAGTTTATTTATGGATTCCAAAACGTCTTCTTTTGTAATATTATTTAGTACTACCGGCATAGAGTTAACGTTTTCTTTACTGTTTGGATTATTTTGTTGATTTTGTCTATATGTACTATTGAAATACTTAGCAAACGCATTGCAAATATCGTTACCACCGTGATATTCAGTACCAGTTAGATACGTTTTATTGGGAATATGAAGCGAACCCTTCTTACTGTTAATAAAGGACCAAAACGACCTTGACATGGATCAATGTTATTTTGTATTGTGTTCAAATAGCTTAATTCCGTAGCTCTAATATTACGTTTCAGTTCTGCCCGGACTTTTTTAAATTGTATAAATATTGTATTATTTTTATTTTTATTGTATTTTCTTCTTAATTTCTCTTTAAATTTAAGTTTGTTTATAATCGATATGTTGAACCATGTGGGGTATCTTTTTGAGCTCTGTTTAGTTTTAGGAATATGCTCGTTAAATATGTTGCATATTTTATTGTAGAAATCATTAACGGCCACATTCACATTGGTATGAGTTTCGAGGCAGGTCCAGTCTGTTTTATAAAAGCTATAATACAAAGCTAAATAATCAGCCCTCCTAAAATTATACATGGATGCAACGGAGTTTAATTCCTTTGTTCTACAGTTAGCTACAGGTATATATACACACAACAGTGTAATGGCTCATATATGGCGGACAGCAGGGAGCGAGGAGAAGTATCTATATAAACGAAAGATGATAAGAGTTTTTCTTGGTTAAATGATTCAGCTTCAAAAATGTGCTTGACAAAGCCACGATAGTGTGACCACAGGTTGATTATCGTAGTAGTGAAAATCATGCCTATTTACATGGCCAAAAACGTGCATTCGTCAGAAAACATAACATAACGAAAAAAGTTCAAATATTCTTCCAGTTTTTATTCACAAAATTGTGTTCTTGATACGTGATCTTCTAGATATAAATTTTGATGTAATTGATAGTGATAAGGATACAACTTTTGTTGCCTTAAAATCTTTGAAATGATGAGTCTGTTAATGTTCAAATATTTGTTAATATTTCTATGGCTTATATTGGGATTTTTCACAACGGCCTGAAGAACAGTTATTTGATTTGCTTCATTATTTTAAGGTTTTACTAATAGTTTTTTATTATAAGCAACGTAGCCCGTAGTTTTAAATTTTTGTAACAGTCTCTCAAATACTCTCCGGTCTGGACGCTCTCGATCAGGGTATCACGCAGCATACGTTCTTTCTGCTAAAAAACAATTTTGTTCGCATTCGTCCAATACCAGAATCATCTTAATTCTTTCTTCTAAAGAAAAACTTTTCATTTTTAAAACTATTTTTAATTAAAAATAATTTTTTAGTTTACAAATACTGAAAAATGTAACTTCAAATGACTTAAGATTAATAAAATGAATAGTTGGGTGTCCATGGCACTCTAGACAAAGAACATCGTACGGACACGGTGCTGCATTCAAGGCACTCTATGAGAAAATAAACATTGAGTTTATATGGTAAAGGGAGAAATAGCTTTTTCAGAGAAAACTATAAAAGGTAGGTAGAGGAAACCCTAGTATATTTAGAATTGTATTAAAAATGTATTTCGATTAGGTATACAAAATAATAGGGTATGTATTTAAAATTTCAGACTTTTAAGAATTTTTACGTTTTTAAAATTGTTACATTTATAAAGGCATTTTAAAAACTTCGGTAAATATTTTTGTTTTCAAAATATGCTTTAGACGCTGCTGAAGAATAATTTATTCCATAACCCAAATTTCATTTATTTCTGTCAGTCTATACTACCGACAGGTGCATATATACTTTAAGTGTTACAAACACGAAATTTTGGAAAATCGTTAATAACTCAAAAACTGTTAAATTTAAACATATTATATGTTATATAGAATATTCTTAGAATTGATCATCCAATCAAAAAATATCATAATATATAGGGTGTTCCTTTTAAAAAAAAGTATATTCGATATACCCTGACTATTTGGGATACCCTGTGTAATTTAAGATAATTTTAAATTGTAGACTCAATGCCCCCCTATAACTCTGTTTTAAAAAATATTATAAAGTTGAATAGTTTAGATGCTATGGAATCCTGCGTTGAGAGTGGGCCACCCGGTATATAAAGTATTTAGAGTTTAGAGTATCCAAAAAAAAATTATATTGCTACGATATGTAGTTGCCTCTTAAGCCAAGGAAGTATTGTAGTTTAATAACATTCACCCTTGTTTTTACAGCATTTTATAAAAACCTAGACTTTTAGAATAACGAATTGCATAACCAAAATTTTCACAAAACGGGGCCAACAAAAGAACATATATGACCGAAATCAATAGTATATTCTGTAACGGCTCACTCCCATATGTTAAAATCAAAAAACCAAACTTAAAGCTTTTATTCGACACCGGTAGCCTACGATCTATTTTAAAGCCATCGGTTGCGAAACAATTTTATGTCAATTATATCTACCACTCTAACAATACGATAAAAACGGCCTTAGGAAGTCAATCAACACAATTTCAGGCATCAATACCGGCTTTCGCAGAATTCGGTACGAATTATAAAATAAATTTCATTCTTTTCGACTTCCACCACTACTTCGACGGAATATTAGGCCTAACTGACCTAATAAATATGCAACTCAATATTGACCTATGTAATAAGAGACTGATTGGACCCAAACTTAATATACCATTTCTTTATCGCCAAACACAAGAATCATGTTTTTCATTTTCGGTAAATCCAAATGAAAAAATAGTAAAAAACGTTCCAGTCAACGTACTAGAAAGAAACACTTTGACAAAACCCGGTAAAATCGACACACTCTTTCTACCACAAATATTAAACCATGCAAAAAACGCATACGCCCTGTCTAGATATCCGACAGACAATGACCTTAATGCCTTAGAAACAATGCCGACCGACAATGACCCCGGTAACATAGACAACATGATAAGCGATTACCTACAAAACCAAGATGATATCTCCCGCAATTAGACAAACAAAAAAGACGATAACGAAACTGTGCATACGTCACTAGAACACCCGATAATAAATATACCTATATCCGAACGATGTTTAAATGTTTATAAAAATCAAATCGTTATCACTGCTGGTGATATAGCCAAAATACAATGTAAATTGAATAAAATATTTGAAAACACACGCCTATACGTCACAATATCAAAACGAGACCCACGCGAACATATAATAAAAATTTTAAAGGAATTTGTTGATCCCAAACAAACGTGGCCCTTTAGTGTGGCAAAGTACAATAGCTCCGTTACTATTTCAAATACATTAAAAATATTAATACAAAAGTTGAAGAAAAAAGCGGAACAAGAAAAAATGTACTTTTTTCAAATGGAACACCCTGTATATTTTTTCATTTTTAAATTCTACATAGAATTATAATTATTTTTTATTAAATACATTATTAGTCTATACTTTATAGTTTCCGAGATATTGACTCTTGAAAAGTGACATTTTTGAACTTTGACAGCTTCTAACTTTCTAACAGTACGTCTTAGAGCAAAACGGCTTACATGTCCCTATCTTCAATTTTTATTATCTTCCCAAAAAAATCAACTTCCAGTTAAACCGGAACAACTATATTTCCTGCTTTCGAGTAACATCCGGTTTAACCGGAAGTTGATTTTTTTGGGAAGATAATAAAAATTAAAGATAGGGACATGTAAGCCGTTTTGCTCTAAGACGTACTGTTAGAAAGCTAGAAGCTGTCAAAGTTCAAAAATGTCACTTTTCAAGAGTCAATATCTCGGAAACTATAAAGTATAGACTAATAATGTATTTAATAAAAAATAATTATAATTTTATGTGGAATTTAAAAATGAAAAAATATACAGGGTGTTCCATTTGAAAAAAGTACATTTTTTATTGTTCCACTTTTTTGAGCCACCCTATAGAGTTAAAAATAATTTTACGTTATAAGTCACTTACTGCCCTTCAACTTTTGTATTAATATTTTTAATGTATTTGAAATAGTAACGGAGCTATTGTACTTTGCCACACTAAAGGGCCACCCTGTTATATTGTTGGGACCCAGGAATAGCCAAAATATTCATTACTACAGTTCAAAACTTTTTTCGAAATTCTTCTTACAAACTAATTCAATGTTCAAAATTTTTGGAAGACGTCGAAACACTTAACGACCAAAAAGAAAAACTCGAGATGTATCACACAACTAAAACGTGTCATAGAGGCATTAACGAAACCAAATTAGCCTTTTCGCAAAAATTTTATTGGCCAAAAATGTCAGAAGACATCGAAAATTACATAAACAACTGCGAAACATGACTAACCAACAAGTACGATAGAAATTCCCCAGTAATTAAATTTAACCTAACCCCGAAAAGCTCAAAACCCCTCGAGTTACCACGGTTTACCTCTTAAAATTACAACCGATTGTGGTACAGAACTCAAAAAAAAAGAAGTAGAAGATTTTTGCAAACTTTACAAAATCGAGCTCCACTTCACAACCCCAAAAAAATAGTAATTCGAACTCCCCAGTTGAACGATTTCATTCAACATTAATCGAACACTACCTACCGATGTCTAAAAGAGGAAAATAAAAATTTTATACCCACGCAACTTATGAAACGCGTAATAATTGCATACAATAACTCAATTCATAGTGTAACCAAATATACCTCATTTGAAATATTAAAAAGCCACATTAACAGTCCAAACCCGTTCGATATCTATGACCATGTAATAGTATCAAATTACGTCCAACAACACAAGGAAAACGCGACACAACTTTATCGCATGATTCAACAAAAGAACGCACAAACTAAAGAAAATATAATTGCTAAAAGAAATGAAACCCGATCCGACCCACCAGACTTCGCGAAAATAACCGAAGCCTATATCAAACCAAAGCCAGAGGCAAAGACCAGCCGAAATTTAAAAAATTTTGCGATTAAAAGTCAAGCCAATAAAAAAGCACTTACACAAAAAGGCGCGTACCATAAAAACAGCGCTAGAAAACCCCGAATTAAACGACTATCGAATTTTCAGGTAAACAATGAAAAGGACAATCCTGATTTTAACCACGACACTCCAAGTACTTCAAATATACTGCAACCCTAATGACATACACCTGACAACCCTTAAAAAACCTATTCTCCCGATAGAATTAGGGAACTCAAAACTTATATATAACAAACATACATTTTTGCATTACGTAGACTTAGAACCTATTTTAATACAACTTGTAAATATAAAACAATATTTCTTTACAATTAAAAACCACTTAAAGCACGAAAACGCGACAAATCCAATTTCTTATCACGGGTTATCAGAAAGTGCAATACTTAGAACGGAATACCTCATTCAAACAACACAAAGTAAACTCGAGAATCTCCACCCACACGTAAGGAACCAGAGAGGTCTAGTTAATATCGTAGGTAAAGCAAATAAATGGTTATTCGGCACATTAGACGCGGACGACGGAAAAAGATACGATAAAACCATTAAAATTTTCGAAACGAATCAGAAAAACATCATAAACAAACTAAATTTAAAAGTTTCCTTATCAAAAAACTTAATTAATAACTATAACAAAACAATATCAATTCTCGATGCAAATCAAAAACAATTTCAAAACGGTCTAAGAGTATTTAAAGATGTCATCGAACGAACAATTAACGATCTAAATGATTATATAAGCTTTCAAGGACTAATTTATCAAATAAATTTAGATTGTCAAAATTTAATCACCTTTATTGCCAACCTAGAGGACGCTATTATGTTTGCCAAATTAAACGCACTGCATAACGCAATAGTGCTAAGTTCAGAATTATTACAAATGCTAGATTATTTAAGAACAATCTATAATAATGAAGCAATACCAAATTTTAAGAACATATTGTCTTAGTACCAATATTTAGGGACTCAAGTTACTTTTTCAAAAGCTAAAGTGATATTTGCGATTCATGTCCCTGTGGTTAGACCAGAAAGGTTTACCTTCTACCACCTTTATCCTATTACCCAACACCATAAAATATTCGTTCCAAAATACCCTTATTTGGCACAAGCAGAAGGAAAGGTCCAATTTGAAGAAACTAGTTGCCCCCAACTGGAAGAAGAATACTACTGCACTGAAAATCTCCACCCCCAAGACCATTGCACCCTTCAACTACTGAAAGGCTCTCCGCTAGAAAACTGCCCTGTTCTTGAAGTCAAAATACAAGAAATAATAACCGAACAAGTTACACAGGAAGAAATACTCATCCTTCCCAGTAAAACAGAAAGCATTTTTTCTAAATGCACTACCGACCAATATCTCCAAATTAAAATGCCGACGCTAGTAAAAATTCCGAAAATTTGCCAAATTCAAATCGGAGAGAAGAAATTTGTCAACGACGTAAAAATTAAACAAGGAAAACCGCTTATCTTACCCGATGTCGAAATAGGAAATTCCACCTTATCAACCACATTTAAGACACCCAATTTAACAAAACTGAACTTCGAAGATATCTATCGATTGAAGGATACGGCCAACCAATTTTTGCCAATCACCCCAATCGAAGAAAAAGAACAATTATCAAACATTATGTCCTACTTAGTAGGAAGTCTAGCCATCCTGTTGACAATGTACCTACTATGGAAGCATAGAAACCAACTTCGACTATTTTTCAAATTTTGTACAAGGACCAAAACCAATACCAAATTACAAGAAATCGATGCCAAAACCGAAAATATCCAGACCTCGCAGAATACCTCCGGTATCTTCTCAGCTTAAGAAGGGAGGAGTTACATACTGAGAAAACGATGAACTAGACGATTCCCAGGCCAACCTTTCCAAGAAGCCTTATCTCTTGATGATGCTAGTTTTTACAATAATGTTAATGTAATTTTTTAAATAAAGTATTCTTTTACTTGAGCTCGAATTACGTTACGGTCCAACGAAAAACTGTTTTTAAAAAACAATTTATTTGTGTAAGATACAAGTTTCGAGATGAATGGCTACAATACAACTGACTATGATTTGTTTCTTAGGTATATTTATAACATATCATGTGCTTATACTGCAAAAGATAATATATCGCTAAATAGGGACTCTTAGGTGAATATAACTCCTCCGCCCTTAGCTAAAAGCATACCCTTATGGGTGTGATTTTTCAAAATTTATTTTATTTTTGAAATTAATAAAATAATATATTTATTCTTAAAAGCATAAGAAAGTTTTAAATAATTATGTCGTCGTTAATAGGGGCTTTTGAAGGTTTCCTAAAGTACCTATTTTTACATAATTTATATGCTGAAAAAATAAAAATGGTTATGATTAGTAAATACAATAAGATTGTCCAAAAACTGATTCTTTCCATAGATATCGGTGTGGTCATCTCATTGATTATTTTCTTCTGTTCTTGAAGTTGGGCTTCAATTTCTTTTGTTTCTTTTAAATTGACAATATTCAGGTCCAGGGACGGCGGGTTGAATATTTTTTCGTTTTGATTAAAATATTCTTTTGGCAGGTCCAATTCTGGTAGAGAGACATCTTTATAGGTTAATTGGCTTGGTTGATAAGTGCGTAGAATTATTGACTTAATTTGTAGGCTACATTGGTTGGATGTTTCAATTAGGTATGATCCAAACAGTGGCGTGTTGTCTTTGGAATTTTGGCAGGATATTGGAACGACAAGGCGGTTGGGTACCGTAACTATCCATTTTCCATCAATTACTTTGGTAATTTGTACATCTTGAAGTTTGATGCGGAATGGCTGACATGTAGTGGCATTTGATCGATACGTAATCAGTTGAACGGCACATGGAGGTGCGTCATTGATATAGGTTATGTGTGCTTCTGTGCAGAGGTACTCGTTAGGCATCAGTTGGCTGCATTTTTGATCCATGTAGGCGTATTTAGCATTGCTAAGCGCTAGGTAAGGTTTGTGTGGAAGGTTGAGATAGAATTCGGATGTTTGGTTATTAGGAATTGGTATTGGTAATAATTGATAATAGTGATAAACATCTGATTCAACTAGCGGTATTTCTAAAATGAACGTAATTATATTATTCTTCGAATAACTTTTGATTTCGATAATTTTTTCGAAGTTTAATGTATTCTCGATATTTGCCTCCAAGGGTAGTACGTCTGTATCCAAATTTAATTTAAAAGTTTGGATTTCTTTAATAAGTTCTATAGGATTAACAATTGAGTTATGAAGTATATTTATTTTTGCGAAAGAAATGGCAATTTCTATTTTTTCGAAAATATCAAAAATTGTTTGATACATCATTGTAATTTGATTATTCACTACATGTATTCTAAAATATTGATGATCGGTATTTTGTTGTAGAGCTACTTCTTTAATAGTGCTTTCGATTTGCAAAATTCTTGATTTTAAAACAAGTTGATTATGGGAAATATTTAATATGGTATTTTGAAATTGATTGATTGACTTTTCTAGTAAAGTAATTTGATTAAAAGCAATGTTTTTAAGTTTATTTTGATTTTCTTGTAATTGTTTAATCTGTTGGTCATAACGTTCTGCGTCTGTTTGATCGAGGTTACCTGTTATGCATTTTATTATTGAACCAAGAGGGTCAAATATTCCACGTTTTTGTTTGTTATTAAAATTCGGGTTTATTTGATAAATTTGGTTTTCGATTCTTTTTTCAATTGCTACTAATGGAATGAAGGTATTTTTATACTCTTCGCGATAATTAGAATTATTTTGAAGGTTATTTATTAAGTTACTTGAGAAGCTTTTAAGTGTATAAAATTCTTTGATTATTGGGGATAAATCGTAAATTTGAATTAAGGACCAATGGTTAGAACGAATTTTCGCGGTTCCTAGTTTATAGGGGAGTAGTCCTGGGTATTTGTTTAGATCATGGATTTTTACTTCGTTTGCTCCGATGAGGACGAGTCTGATGCATCTGGAACAATTGGCATTATTTTAGTTTCGTTTATGTGAATTATTTCCGTGCGTTTAGTTTTTGGGTTTTCAATTTGTAACTTGTTATTTTCTAAAATTTCTTTTATTACAAATGGACCTGTAAAACGGCGTTTTAATTTGCCTGAACGTTTGTCTTGTTTTTTATATACTTGAGCTCCTACTGTTATATTTTGGGGCTTTTTATTTTTGTTGGCTTTATCGATAGTTTTTTGTTTTAATTCTATTGATTTATCTTTGATTTGATCATATAAAGCTTTTGTGTTGGTTTGATGGTTGTTGACGTATTCTGCGAATACTTGTGCGGGTATTAATTTCATTGGGTCACGTGAATCTGTATGACCTAATACTAATTCATATGGGGTGTACTTTGTACTTGAATGAATTGTACTATTATAAGCGATAACGGCATATGTCATTAAAGAAATAGTGTCCGTTTTGTTATCTTTTTCTTTTAAAATTCGTAGGTGTTCAATTAAAGTAGAGTTTAATCTTTCTACCGGTGAATTTGATTCGTGGTGATAAGGTGTTGTAAAATGAATTTTTATATTATGGGCTTTTAATAACTCATTCATTACGTCATTTTTAAATTCGGTGCCATTGTCTGCGACAATTTGTTTTGGTACTCCGAAAAATGAAAAGAAATGTACTAAGTTTTGACAGGCTGAGATAGCTGTCCCAAAATATGGTAATGCTTGACCAAATTTTGAAAATTTATCTAAGATAACTAGAAATTTTTTATTTTCTACTGTAAGTGTGTCAACATGTAAAATTTCAAAAGGTTTAGATGGTGTTTCTGTTAGTACAAGGGGTTGATCTGGGGGTCTTCTATTATATTTGGTTCTTTGGCAAATTTCACAATTATTTATAAATTTGGTAATATCCGATTTCATTGATTTCCAATAATAATTAATTTTTAGTCGCGTTATTGTTTCTTGTATTCCGCGGTGATTTGTTTTTCCTTCGTGAGAAAATCGCATAATCATTTCTCGTTCGTCTTCGCTTACGTTGTTTATTAACTTGGTACATTCTATAAGATTAAAATTACAAAAGTGCTTTGTTAAAGCGTCTTGAAAGTTATTTCTAAGTTCCGGTGATAAGAAATGTATGTAGGTGGTTTTATCTTGCAAGTTCTCTTTAAGAAAAGTAATTATTGCTTGGGTGTTGTCTGGAATAATTGCGTGGATTATTCTATTACCGTCAAATCGTTCGTATTTAGTTTTTACATAGGCGTCGTATGGGGATTTTTTGACAATAAATTGATTTAATTTATTATTGATTATTTCGTCTAATAGAGGTATTTCTTTCAGGGTTTCATTACCGGCTGTGCTGTGTTGGGTATCCGATTGATTATTTTCGGCGGGTGGATTTATTTGGATATCTTGAATAATATTAACTTTTGGTATATTTGAAGTTGTGGGTTGTTGATTTTCAATATCTTCAAGGGTTCGACTTACGTCATCGGGATCGAGATTTTCTGGATTAAATTGGCTGTAACTATCTAGTAAAAATTTGTCAATATCAAAGTTAATATCGCCAGCGTTATTTTGAACTGATTGGGTTTCTAAAGCATTCATTTGGATTCGCGATAACGCATCTGCGTTTGTGTTTTGTTTACCGCTTTTGTAAATTATAGTGTAGTCGTATTCTTCTAATTTCAGTCTCCATCTGACTAACTTAGAATTTGGTTCTTTAAGATTAAATAGCCAAACTAAAGGTCTATGATCTGTATAAATTTTAAATTTTTGACCGTATAGATATGGACGAAAATATTTGCATGCCCAAACTATGGCAAGTAGTTCTTTTTCGATTGTCGAATATTTTTGTTCGGTTTCGTTTAAAGTGCGTGACGCATATGCTATAGGGTTATCATTTGGTGGTGAAGATTGTGATAAAACGGCTCCTAATGCTACGTTTGAAGCATCTGTTGTAAGAACAAATGGTTGTGTAAAATCAGGATATTTTAAAATCGGTGCATTAATCAAAAGATCTTTTAAGTGATTAAATGATTGAATAAATGCTGGTGAATGTTCGACTTTTTCTCCTTTCTTTAAACAAATAGTTAGGGGTTTCGATATTTTGGCAAAGTTTTTTATAAACCGTCTATAGTAACCTGCTAATCCTAGGAATGATTTTATTTCTTTTTGTGTTCTAGGAATAGGGAAATTTTTGACTGCGTCAATTTTTTGTGGGTTTGGTTTTACTCCGTCATTGGTAATTTTATGTCCAAGATAATCGACTTCTTTATGTAAAAATTCAGATTTATCTAATTGGATTTTAAAATTTGATTGTCTTAGGCGTTCAAATATAGATTTTAATCTTTGAATATGTTCTTGTAGGGATGTTGAGAAAATTATGATGTCATCGAGGTAAACTAAGCATATTTCATTTTGAAAGCCGCGTAATACGTTGTTCATGACACGTTGAAACGACGCAGGCGCATTTTTCAAACCGAAAGGCATTCTTTTGTATTCATAGTGCCCTGTATCTGTTGAAAAAGCTGTTTTGGGTATATCTTCGGGGTTCATTTCGATCTGATGAAAACCGTTTGCTAAATCGAGAGTTGTAAAGTACTGTGCTTTACCTAGCTTGTCTAAAATGTCATTATTATTTGGTAAGGGGAATTTATCATCTACCGTGACGTCATTAAGTTTCCTAAAGTCACATACTATACGCCATTTGCGCTTGCCCGAGGCATCTAACTTTTTTGGAACGATCCAAATGGGACTCGACCAAGGTGAATTTGAATTTTGAATTATACCGTCATTTAACATTTTATTTATTTGCGTTTTGACTTCGGTTTTATGTACTTCCGGATATCTATATGATTTGGTAAAAATTGGGGTTTCATTGGTCAAATTAATTTTATGTTTTACTTGGTTTGTAAAAGTTAAAGGTGTACCGTCTACATAGAATATATCTCGATATTCATAACAAAGATCACGGATGGCTTTATATTCTTCGCTGTTACAATGACTTAACCTTAAATTTTTTAAATTTTGTTTTTGTAAATTGTCAAAATATTCGTTGCATTCAATATCAGTTTCCATTTTTTCGACAAAATTAATTTCTGTTTCTTCTAATAATTCAATATCGAAAGGTTCTAAAATTTCGATTTGTAATGGGTTCTCGCCTGTATTGGTGATAATTGTTAGTGCGTGAGAATCAATAATTTTAACAAGGGATTCTGGCATTTCTGCGTTACCTAAATTTACATAATTTAAAATTCCTATACCATTATTTGCTTTTACTGGTACTTTAATTTTTTGTGACGCCCGTGGTGGTATTATTATTTTAATCGGCTGTTGTTTTATTTGCGTGGGTGTTATATTATGCATTGAATTTTTATTTTGATAGTACAAAGGCAAATGTATTTCTGGGGTTTCTAAAATTGAGTTTTTTAAATTAATTTTTGCATCTATTTGTATTAAAAATTCGATACCTAGTAATCCGTCAAATTTATCTGAAAAATCAAATAAATAAAATTTGTGATTACCGTTTGTCTGAAATGAAGGAAATATAGGTATATCCATAACTTCATTATGTACTGAAGTTGCGTGAGCAGTTTGTACTGAAAAATATTCGTTAAAAATAAATTGGGGGTAAAGTTGATATGCAAGGTTTGGGTTAATAAAACTTTTTCCACTTCCTGTATCTATCAAAAATTGTGCATTAATTTCGGGGATAAAAATTACTGGAAGGTTAGAATGTACGTTGTTATTTAGATATATTACGTCACTTTGTCTATATTCGTGGGAATCTGAAAATTTTGGGTGTTATAGTCGTCATAGGGGTTAAAATTGTCTTCTTGATATTGATCGTATTGGTTAGGTTCAAACGATAAATAACTTTCATCAGTTTGATCATAATTTTCGTAATTATTATAATCAATATTTAAATTTGGGTAATTTGATGTTGTAGGGGTATCAGAATTTTTTGATGGTGTGTCATCACCTGTTTTTTCGTGATTTTTTAAACTGTTATCAAAAAGTTCTTGAGTTACCATGTTATTAATTCTTTGTGCGGGTCTTTGTACAGAATCGGCACGTGCAAATCTACCTGAGGTAGTATCCATTGTTTCTTGCACATTACGCGAATTTGTGAACTGATTATTATTTGGGTTAAACGGATAAGATGGTCTTGGGTTGAAACGAGGTTGTTGCACTAGTTGGGGTCTATTAAAATTATGTTGAGGTTGGTTATGGAAATTTTGGTTTCTGAAAATATTATTACTGTTGTTATGTTGAAAATTGTTATTATAATTATTAGGCCTGAAATTTTGATTAAAATTTGGTGTAAAATTTGGTTGTTGTCTAAATAGGGGTTGTGGTCTGAAAAAAGATTGCTGGTTAAAATTATTAAATGGGTTGTTAGGTGTTTTATTTAATTGCGGTCTCATTTGTTGAGGCTGTTGCGTAGTAGGCATATTTTTATTGTTAAAATTAGACCTATTTTTGAAATTTAAAAAGTTTTCCTCTTCGCGGACATAAGACATGGCTTGTTCTAGTGATCCGGGATTTTTTAATCTAACAACGAGTTGCATATGATAATTTAAACTGTTAATAAATGTTTTTAAACACGTATCGTCATATTGCGTGATTTTTAAAAGTTTTAATGCAGCATCTCCTTGAGAGTTGTTAATTTTTGTAAATAATAAACTTCGTGCGTCTTGGATTCTAAGACCGAAATTTTGAATAGGCTCATTTTTCTCTAAGCGCATGCATATTATATCCTGTACCAAACAGTCTTCAGATCGTTGGTCAGAAAAAGTTGTAATAAGGGCATCTTTTATAAGCTGCCAAGAATTAAGTTCCATACGCGAGGCTATTAAATCAGCGGCTCTACCCGTTAATTTACCAATAATTGTATCAAACAAGCAGATATTGATTTGAGCTTCGACATTATTGCGATCTTGGTGGTTTTGTAAGAAATGTTCGCATGAACGTAAAAATCTACTTAGTTGTTTTGCGTTTCCGTCAAAATTTGGAATGTTATCAGCTTGATAGCGAATTAAGGCATAATTTGGGTTCGCGTTTGCCATAACTTCTTGATTTTCTATAAGATTTTCAATTAAATTAACTTGATCGGGTTCTGGCGCGATTGCCAAATTTCCTAATAATTCTGCAAGGTCTTCCGTTTTGAAAATTGGTAAAAATTATTATGAGACAAAATTTGTAAAAGTAATAAAATCAAAAATGGTTGAATCAAACACTTTAACACTAAAAAGGACTGAAAAAAAAAGGAAATGTACAAACGAACTTACAATGCTAAAATGATGATTTTCATTGACTTTTCTTATGTCTAGATCCAATAGGAAAAGCGATGCTTGTCTTCTCCCTGGGGCTACCTATAGAGTTTGGACGATGTTTGTTCCTCCCTCTGCACTCAGGATTCGACGATTTTTGTTCTCCTCCCTTAAGTCTTGGAGTAGATTGCACCCTCTCTTGAAACTGTGTCCGTTCACGTATTTTTTATTGACAGTTAATTGTTAAAACAAAAAGTTCGTTTTTTGATTGTCACTACCGGGTTTAAGCAAAGGCTAACTTAAATGTCCACGGTTTCCGCTTAGGCACAAGTTTTTCCGGATTTTTCGTAAAGGCTAGCGAAAAACTGGTTTTCCTCGAACTACGCGTTTCGAATCAAAAACTACCCTGTCAATCCTACCGACTGCGCCAATTACGTTACGGTCCAACGAAAAACTGTTTTTAAAAAACAATTTATTTGTGTAAGATACAAGTTTCGAGATGAATGGCTACAATACAACTGACTATGATTTGTTTCTTAGGTATATTTATAACATATCATGTGCTTATACTGCAAAAGATAATATATCGCTAAATAGGGACTCTTAGGTGAATATAACTCTCGTTAAAGTCAGACGCTGTATTTTTCGAAGTAAAATAAAATGTTTTTTAAAAATAGTTTTCTCTGTTTTTTAAACTTAACTCGCATACAAAATCCTGTTTAGATAAAATGCGAAAAAAAAATCCCAAAATAACTACTTCTCTAGCTACATGCATCGGCAGGTATTGAATAATACGGAATTAAATTTATCAGATTTTATCTTCTTAACATTTTGATTTGTATTATTCTACGGTATTAAACAATACGGGTGAATGTTTTGTTTTCTTGAAATACTACAATTTGATGAATCTATATTAAAAAATTTTTTTTTTAAATTTGAAATAGGGAACTGGTTAGTTTATTTAGTCTTTAATACTTTCTTAAATATAATAGATAGAGGTATGCAACAATAAAATTTAAAGAGAAAAAAAAATAATATATGGATTCTAATCTTTCTTTCGGGAGTTTAAGATAAAGTTTTTTTGAGAATGGCGTGAACATATTTTTTACATTATTATCTTATAAAAGCTTCTGAACACTTTCCTTTTAAAAATAATAATTTATATCCTAATTATTTATGGCATTATCTAATTAAATTATCGAGTTATAAACTTATTAAAATGCCATAAATAAATTTAAATTTCGTGTCAAAATTTTGAATAAAATTGTCAAAGGTGGATAGCGAATAGAACATTCTTGGCATTTCGAAAATAAACTATCTTTGTTCAATAGTGTCACACTGGTCAGCTGTAGCGTCTGTTTTTGTCCTATGTGTCTTTCTTTTCACGAGAATCATCTGAAGATCTATCTGAAGAAATAAGGGTCCTATTGCCAAAAACATTTATAATTCATGCTTGTAAACTAACTTTGTCAAAAATCTGTCTAAGTAGCATAACTGAAGAAAACAGACAAAAGAACTAATAACCTTTTACCACAATAAAACATGCCAGATCATCAAGGAAGGTTTAATGGCATTGAAAATTTTTTTTTATTAGCCCAACATTAAAAATGACCTATGCCCGAAGCATTTTTGTATCGAGCTTCCAGCAAGGGCGTCCGAAGGGGGGGGGCAAGGGGGTGCGCTTGCCCCCCCCCCCCTGGCCCAAGTAGATTTGAGATATTTTATTTAACTGGGATATACATAATTATTGAGATACAATTCAATTGACAAAATTGGTAAAACGAACTCTTGTTGCATAAAATGAAATGTGGAATTCAAAAATCTTCACTAAATAGCGAAGGCAAAATATTAGAATAGAATAAATAAAGCTGTATTTTAATTTACACAGCTAGTCATAATAGCAATATACAAATAGATATACAACCAACACATCTAATTCCCAATCCAAAAATGAATGACAAAAACAAAACACAAGGGGCAGATCAATAGATATGCTAGAAGTTAAAAAACATATCGACCTCCTAATAAATATGTTTCAAAAACATCGAAATGAACAAGTCGATTCAACATTTCATAAAATACTCTGCGAGGCAAAGGCTGTTGCTAAATAGTTTGACATAGATCTTAAAGTTCCAAAATTTGCTGGACGACAAATTCATCGTGATAATTACAATTCAATTTCGATCGAAGAATATTACAGAAGATCGATACCTATTTATTAACTATTTGGATTCTTTAATACAGTCGCTTTGTGATAGGTTCTCGGAAGACCCAGCTTTCATGCTTTACCAACTACATCCCCATAACTTAAAAAAAATTAAAACTGAGGAATTTGAAAAAATAATTCACAAAATTTATTGTCATTATAGCATAGACAATTTTAAAGAAGAAGCCCTTTCATGGTATTATCTTTGGACAAGTCAAAATAAAACTGCAGATATTACAGAAGATACATCCATGTTAGAATTACTGGAACATTGCAAGGTCTATCCAGCTATTGGTCAGGCAATTGCGATAGCAATTTGTTTACCTCCAACTACATGTACAATCGAAAGATCCTTCAGTACTCTCAGAAGAGTAAAAACCTGGATTCGCTCGACTATGACTGAGCACCGATTGGACGGTTTATGTATGATGAGTGTTCATCGCAAATTTGTAAAAGAAAAAAAAAATACATTTAATTGCAAAAATTATTGATGAATTTGCAAAAGATTCAAGAAAATTAACATTTCTTTTCTCCAATAAATCTGAATAACTTATAAGTTTTTTGATGTATTTTTTTTTTGTTATATTTGAACATTTTTAAATATTTTGTTTAGCTATTTTTTGTTATTTAATATAAGTATTAGGTGTTTTGCTCTATTCTTTTATTGAAGCTTTGTTGAAGTGCTAGAAACAAAAATAATTCCAATTATGATTTGCCCCCCCTTGAAAAAGTTCCTTCGGATGCCCTTGGCTTCCAGTAAGCCGCATTCGTGATGCTCGACCTCGGCACGTATCGAGCGTTCGGTACTACGACAACAGTCGGACTACCGTACGCTCGATTACGCTGAAATCTTGTTTTTTTTTTTTGGATTTTGAATTTTAAAAAAATGCTCTGGGTGACAACAAACAAACCGGTTGCCAATATACCTTTTAGACGGAATTTGTTCCTCTAGTTATCGTCTCCTTATAATCCTCTACTTATAAGAAAAAAGCTAAAAAAATTGACGCTTATCAGTCAAAAGTTGACAGTTGTCGTATGGTAGCTTGACAATCGACGATAGACAGACCTCGGTTAATGCGAAATTACCCGAATGCGGTGTACTGGACGCTCGATACAAAAATGCAACCCGGAAGTTCTTACCAAATGGGAAACTTTTTAATTATTAACTCGAAAAAAAGTGCCTCTTTCTAAAATGTCCTGCTTGGTGAGAAAATAAATTTGCACAAGAATATTTATACAGGGTGTTTCATTAAGGATGTCCACCGGCCATATCTCGGAAACTACTAAGCATAGAAACTTGGGGAAAAAAAATTATGATTAAAGCGGTCATGAGAAAATTCTGGAAATTATTTTTAAGTTTCTTATTTCGCCGCAAGAGGGTACAACTGAAAACAATTTTTTTAAATTCTAAATTTCTCCGAAAATTCCCATACTAAGGTATAACTCTGGCGTTTAGGTATAACCGATTGTTCAGGTATAACCGATTAACTTTTGGGGTTGCGTGCGCACCTGCCAAATTCCAAAAAATAATGGACTCTTTGTTTAGTTCAATGGAGGGGGTTGCGGTCTTTCAAGACGATATTTTAGTTACGGGCAACAACAAAAGAGAGCATATTATAAATTTGAAACGGGTTTTAAATGTATTAAAAGGGGCTGGGTTAAAGGTTAATTATGATAAATGCCAGTTTTTAAAAAAAAGCGTAGAATATTTGGGTTTCATTATTGACAAGGAGGGTTTGCATCCGTCTGGGGAAAAAACTAGGGCCATTGATGAAGCTCCTAGGCCAGAAAATGTTAAACAATTACAATCCTTTTTGGGAAGCATAAATTACTATGGTAGATTTATTAACAATATGTCAACAATTTTGAGTCCATTATATAATTTGCTAAAGGCAGGCATTAAGTGGAGTTGGACCAGTCAGTGTGAGCAAGCCTTTGAACTAATTAAAATGGCTTTAAAGTCGACAAAGGTATTAGTGCATTACAATCATAATCTGGAGCTAAGACTGACGGTTGATGCTTCCCCCGTGGGGGTTGGAGCTGTTTTAAGCCATAAGTTTCCCACGGGAGAGGAAAAACCAATAGCTTTTGCCTCCAGAACCCTCTCAGCTGCAGAAAAAAATTATTCGCAAATAGAGAAAGAAGCTTTGGCAATTATTTACGGCGTTTTAAAATTCAGTCAATACTTGTATGCAAACAAGTTTAAGCTTATAACGGACCATAAGCCCTTAGTAACTATTTTTGGTGAAAATAAGTCAATTCCGCAATTTGCGGCAAATAGGCTTAGACGCTGGGCTCTTATTTTGTCAGCATACAATTATAAAATTGAGTTTATAACTAGCACCAAAAATAGGGCCGATTGGCTTTCGCGTTTACCGTCTAAAAACGAAAAAGATTTTTTAAATGATGAGCATATAGATATAGATTATTGCTATTTTTTCTCTAATAGTCGTTTTAAATTAAACTTAGAAGCTGTTAGAGAAGCTTCAGTTGTTGATGAGATTTTGAACAAGGTTAAGGGTTTTGTTAACAATGGCTGGCCCAAAAAATGTAAAGATCCTCTGCTACGTCCATATTTTGTTAAAAGGTTTGAATTTTTGGTTAGGGATGATTGTGTATTTTGGAATCACAGGCTAGTTGTACCAACAGGTTTGCAAGGACAGGTATTAGAAGAGTTACATAGTAGTCATATGGGAGTTGTGCGAATGAAAAATTTTGCTCGCAGTTATTTTTGGTTTCCAAGTCTGGACAAGCAAATAGAGAAAGTAGTTAAAGGCTGCCAAGCATGTAATTTTCATTCAAACAATCCTCCCAAGGTACAGATATCGCCATGGCCAGTGCCAAATGGCCCATGGGAAAGGATTCACGTTGATTTTTGTGAATTAGGAAATAAGTTTTTCTTAATAGTTGTAGACGCTTTTTCAAAATGGCTTGAGGTTTTCGAAATGTCAAATATAAGCACGGTAGTAACGATCAAATCTTTGAGACGACTTTTTGCAACCTTTGGGCTACCACATGTACTTGTGTCAGATAATGGTCGATCGCTTGTATCTGACGATTTTGAAAGTTTTTTGTCAAGAAACAACGTAAAACACTTAACCAGTCCTCCGTATTCTCCCTCCTCAAATGGTGCTGCTGAGAATGGTGTTAAAACTTTTAAATATGCGTTGAAAAAGGCAATTTATAATAATAATTCAGGTGGTGCTGATTTAAATTTGGCCATATGTAGGTTTTTGTTTGATTATAGAAATACGCCACACACGTCTACTGGGGTTAGTCCAGCGGTTTTGATGTTTGGTAGGAACTTAAGAACGCGTTTTTCAACCCTTTCGCCTCCAAGGTTAGAAAATGTAAAAAGAAATGTTGACAGGGTAGATTTAAAGGTGCGTGAAAGGGTTAAAAAACAGCAACAGAATCAAGTACATTATAGTAAGGGTAGAAAGTTAGAAGGTTTTGAAATAAATGAAGAGGTGCTTGTAAAAAATTATAGTAATCCGAGTAAGCCTAGTTTTATCAGGGGTAAAATTGTGAGGAAAATAGGAAATAGAACATACTTGGTTGAAGTTCCAGAACTGACAAAAACCTGGAAGAGGCATTGTAATCAAATAAAAAAATATAAAATATTTACTCCTAAAGTCCAGTCGCGCCTTCCAGTTGTCAGCTCTGAAACTTTAACAACAGGTACTGGCACGCTTGAGCAGACAACGCCAAGCAGTTCACTAAATACTACAGCGCAAAATGTAGATTGCGAGTTAAGTACTAGTAGTTCCAGTAGTTATGATAGTTGTTCTGAACCGGAACAAGACATAATAAACCATAGGCCTAAAAGAATGGTTAAACCGGTTGATCGATTAATTTATAGATAATTTAAAACATTATTTTTTTTTGTATACAATCGATTTCTAAAGCTATTAGTTAAGTAGTATATTTTTTTTTTGTAAGGGAGGATGATGTAGTATATCAAGGTTTATTCTCTTTTCAGTTGGTAGATCAAGTCAAGTGCGCATGAGTTGGTTTATACATAAATAGATTTGTAACTGTGTGTTCCCCCCTTTTAACGGTCAGTTCGGCAATAGAGAAATATTCAGTATCTAACCTGTGTTTCATTTTAAACTTAAATACACCACAAGAAGTTACAGCGATTTTAATGTTTACACAAAATATGTTTCCCCACTCTTAGCAAGGTCGGTACGCTAATGAGCCTTAAACCAAAATGATGCAGAATTGTCTAACCACACTTAGCAAGGTCGGTACGCCAATGAGTCTTAAACCAAAATGGTGCAGAATTGTCTAAGCTTTCTAATGATGTAATCAGAGTTATACGTTAATATGGGAATTTTCGAAGAAATTTAGAATTAAAAAAAAATATTTTCAATTGTGCCCCCTTGCGGCGAAATGAGGAACTTAAAAATAATTTCCAGAATTTTCTCATGACCGTTTTAATTATAATTTTCTTCCCCAACTTTCTAGCTTGGTAGTTTCCGAGATATGGCCGGTGGCCACCGTTAATGAAACACCCTGTATAAATATTCTTGTGCAAATTAATTTTCTCACCAAGTAGGACTTTTTAGGAAGAGGCACTTTTTTTCGTAGAGTTCATAATTAAAAACTTTCCCATTTGGTAAGAACTTCCGAAGACACGCTTGTTTAAATAATTGCGATATATGTCGACAAGCTAAGTATAACAGACATCCACCTTCGATTAAATTCGCCCTTACGCCAACACCTACCCAACCCTTAGTATTTATATTCATATAGATAGACACATTGGAAAATTGTAATGTAAAATCCTTTCAGTTTTCGATATATTTTCACGGTTCGCCCAAGCTTACCCTCTAGAACCCGCATGCACAGCAGTTGTAGTTTTAGATAATTTGGCGACCTTCACAGCCATCATGGCCTACCTCAAAAAATAACATGCTATAATACCAAGCAACGGACGCATTATGCAATAATAGGATATAATTCTTCTACGTATTGCATAACTTAACCAATACCATTTGGCATCATAAACGGACGATCAAACTCATTAGACTCGTTTGACCTTACTGACGAAATAATATTAAATAAATATGTATCCTATAGGCGTGATAGTTTAAAAGTTATTTACCAACAAATTTACGAAACGTCACTAAGTACATAATGGCGACATTAAAATTTTTTGTAAATAAGGCTGTTTTTGGAGACGGATACTTCTTTATATTTATTTAAAGTGGCCAAAACTATAAATATTGTACGCTTTAGTTACATTCAAGTGGCCCATGAAACTAACTTGTCAACTTTCGGATCACTTGATAGTGGCAACAACGCTGCAGCCACCTTGATTAATCACTTTAAAGCTATTATCAACTCTGGGCCACGTTGTAGACACCTAGGTCCTACCTTGTTTCGCTACTTTAAGGTTAGAACCTCAAATTTTTTTCTTAAACGAGACGCCATTCTTTATCCATGCCATATTAGTATGTTTACCAAGTATGCATATCAAATAAAATTGTAATAAATAGTTGCAAAATAATATGTAAAACGTTTCAATAATAAGATTAAGTTTAGGTGTTAGAGTGTTGCAAACATATTTGAATATTGTTTTTTTTTTAAAACTTGCTTGCTTGCTTTTTCCAGGGCCATTCCCGAGGGGACCTACAGTTTAACGTGGGCTCCGAACCACGGTCCTCAGTCATTAGAAGCACCCCCCAAGGGCTATCAACCCTTGGTTTCGCGCTTTCTATGACCTACCGATTGGGGAGTGTGTTCCTTCCGCCTCCACTCCACGAGATATCCGATCTCATCCGGCCTGGTTACCGGCGTGAATGGGGTGGTTTTGGGGATGATACATTTTTCACTCTTCCCTAATTTTTTGCTCGACGCTGGACCCACGCCAAGACTTATACCACTAAAATCCACTGGGCTCGAACCAGTTTGCCGGCAGTGGGATACGAACCCACAAACTCTCGTCCTAGAGTTCTCAGCGACTACCGCGTTAACCACGGAGCCACCGATGCCGTTTTTTTTAAAACTTAATCTAATGAAAATCAGAAAATAACCCAACTTTACTATGAAAGAATTAAAAAAATTATTTGTAGTTTTTGGGAAAATGTTTATAAAAATTTAATTTAATGATTGCATGGCTCTTCTTTTTGCCGTTAAGGTCATATACGAAGCAGACCGCATTGAATAACGATTACTTCATAAGATATTTTGTATGTAATGGTTACTTTATAGTGACTTTAATCCCATGCGAAATGTGGAAGTTACTTATCGACGTATCAATAACGTGGCGATAACCAATAAAATTATATAATCAAATTCCTTGATATTAAGGTGGCATTATCAACGTCATTTAATTTATTGCCAACCTATAACCTATTTCGCCTTGTGTTTCTTAGTTTATTATTTTATTGACTAAGCTTTAAATAAAATCAATATCGTCTGCACCTTATTTATAGGTAATATCTGATATATTACAAAAATATCAATTTATTTCATTGCTTATTTTGGGAGAATTGTATAGTGAAAGAACAATGACATATTAATGTTAAAAAAAATCTTAACCGATATTTTTCGATATCTTCTTAAATAACCTATGAAATTCCTTGATATTTATTTAAAATGTTAATTATTACCTATAGAATATGAAGACGAGATTGATTTTATTTAATTTTTGTGTAAGAATTAGAAAAATTAAATAAATCAACGCGAAATAGGTTATAGGTTGGTAAGCATGTTGATACTCCCACCTTAAAGGCAACTAAAACTTTGTCAAAACTTAGGTTAAAGTTACTGCCACTACCAAGTTATATTAAATTTTGGTGGTATATTTTATTTATAGTGTAGTGGCCCAGCCATCTAAAATGATTTAGCATATTTTATTAGATAAAGGTAAAAGATAATAAAAATAAATATTTTATTTAAACAATCACGTTAATCGATAATTAAATATTTAAATAAATTTGAACTAGTAAATTCCCTTAAACTATGAACGCGACAGGTACAGCTTAAAAATGATTAGGTTCTATCTCATGAGAATGCAATTTTATTATAAAAGTCAAATTTGTTTATTAGTTTATTATTATTAAACGTATTTCTATAGGATAGATCGGACAGCAAAACTATTATTGAAAGATTATAATAATATGTTTTAATTGAATTAAAAAGAGAACAGTTCCAAGAGTATTAAAATATCAAAAGCACAAAGACTCGCCTTGCACTCGATGACGCACGGAAAAAGAAAGAGCCAAAGCGACCCAAGCTTGAATAAGCTCTCTGGGTTCAGACCGTCGAGTCCCCTCTCTCGACTTGTGTTTAACCAATCAAAACGCTTGAAACTCGTTCACGCCGGATTTATGCTGATCTAAGTGTCTGCGCATTATAATGGTCCTGAGAATCAGAACACCCAGGCGTGCAGTCGTACAACTGCCACTTAAAAAACGTTTAATTGCGGCTTTCTGAGAAGCATGCGCCATAATTCTTGGTATAACAACCTTGGGAAAGTAATGTACGGCTATTCGTGACATTAAAATGTAATTTATGACTCTAGTACTAGGAATCCCAGGTATTATGGTAACAATGTAGACGATTCACTGGAAGTCTAGTACATGAAAATATGTGGTGAGGACCACCTTAGCGTAGGTCTACGACCGTTTTATGTTATTATTATTGGTAATTCAAGTGTGAATAGCTTTTTTGTATTTACTGGTGTAGTTACTTAGGGAGTCACATTATCTAAGTGAAATTTAGCGACGTCCGCAAATTCAGTGGTTTTAAGAGTGATACTTAGAAACCAATGCTGATAAAAGAGAATTATAAGACAGTTTGGTCTCATAAAACTAGTTTTAATGGTAGTTTTAGCATAATTCTTAGGAAAAATTTATTTTCTGCATCAAATGGTAAAATTGCTGACAAAGGGGTCATTGGTAGGTCTGGGAACCTATAGCGCATAACGCTGGAAAAAAAGTGTCACTCAAGCTCTCAACAAGTGCAAGTCAGTGTTCGAATAAAAAGTTATCCATTTTTTATAAAAAGTTGTTAGATGTTAGAATCACGAGGTGTTACCCGATACTTAAGTGGTTTTTCTGAAACTCACATCACATAGGCAAGTGCCAAATAATTGTTAGTATCTAGACATTTTCTATTATTGACGATGATAAGAATTTCTAACCACTGCAATTTATGGATGTGAAACTTAGAACCTCTAAACATGAACATCGCTAGACAATTCTATTTTTAATAAATAAATTTAGTAACAATTCTGATATTTACTTTTGAAAAGACCCCCGGAAGGACAGAGCCGTCGTAGGTCATCATTGCAAGGAATATGATGACTTATCTGACAGTGATTATTTTTAATGGTGTTTATACATATAAGACATGGAACCTGCCAGGCAATTAATACCAGAGTCCACGAATCCACAAATAAATATTTTTTGTCGCTTATGTGTTTAAAAGTGATAATTAGGCCAACATAGAGTAACACCTAAGAAGGGTTACGTATCTAACTACTAGGGCTGGGCAAAAATTCGATTTATCGAATACCGATATTTAAAAAATAAAATAATATATCGATAATATCGATATTTATCGATATATCGACTATATCGATATTTTTTAAATATCGATATTCAATATTGGAATTTCAGTATCGCCCAGCCCTACGCCCGGCTACTATTTTAAAGCTTAATTCCGTGGTCCCGGGGCAGAAGGAGATAAGTCCAAATTTAGCCATAATGGGATATCATGGGGTATACGTTATAAATAGTTACATCTACCTTCGTGTACCAAATGAGATAAGTTAATTCATGTCAATAAGAGTAATAAAGCTATGTTCCTTTGGAGGTATGTTGTCAGTTGGCCCCGCAAAGTACTTAAAGGAATAAGTAAAGTTATTCCCTTTCGCACAAATATAAACCCGTAATTAAAAATTGTTCATAAAGAAATAAGTTTACATACTTACCCCCTAAATCCCTAACTTTATTTTTATTTACTTATACATATCCCTAATTGTACCAACTAGATTGTACTTTTTACTCCTTAGTAAATTTAATTTAATAAATACCAATTTCTAAGAAGAAAAAGGATAACCTAATGCAATTTCTTCCTTATATTTCGAATATATTTTAAGATTTTTACCAAAACCTTCCGACTCTAGAGGATACTAAGGAGACACATCCTGACTTGGTTTCGTCAGATAAAGAATATTAGTTTTCAACTTCATTTATTACGCCTAATTATTTATATTTCTTATTAGAATATTAAAGTTTTAGTTTTGACTGGCTATTACTATTTTCGCAATAGTAAATAAAATGTTACAAATTAGATAAGTATATTTTTTCTTAGTTCATAAAGGGAGCAATAATTCTAGTACAAAAATTTCAATTTTCTGAACTTTAACTCAATCTACTGAAAAACTATAAAAATTAATTTATCTCCTTCTTCCCCGGGACCACGGAATTAATATGATCCTAAGTTTTCTTTTACCGGTTTTTTAATTGGTGGTACCTGAAAGGTCACTCGCAGTGATTAGTTATAGCCGGTTTTTTACTACCTTCACGGAACTTTTTTGAAGTCAGCAGTGTTGTTCGACGAACTACCGCCCATATTCCCATAATATAGCATTCGAGTGAAAAACCGGTTTTTATCCGGTTTTCAAAATCACTTTTTTGTAGGTTATCTTATTCATGGAAACCTAAAGGAAACACAGCGCCATCTAACAGTACGTAGGCACATGAAATAAAGTAGAACTCAATTTACAACATATTGTGCCATCATAATTTATATTTTTTATTTCTTATTATCTATTTCTTATTGCATATTGCTTATTAATAATTTAGAGATCCCGAAAACCGTATTTAAAATTCCAGGCCTGTATTTAAAAAAATACTTGACAATGGTATCTAAAGAACGAAATGTTGCCTTTCGAAACTAATAACGTCATTTTGTAGAACACAAGAACAGCTATCAAAAGTGTTTTGTGTTCCCCCCACGTCAAAATTAAGACCCAAAATATTAAAAGCCAAAACTGCAAATTTCGGGGTTTTCCGGATAGCTTTGAAGGTATTCCCCAAATTATTAGCGCCAATTTAACCATCTTTGTATCTCTTACCGTCTTCGAGATCCACATGTGCGCACGCGGATTTATATCACACTATAGTAGTGAAGAGAGTGCAGGGTAAAGTCTTTTGTGAAATTTATACTCACAACTCATCAGTTTTATTGTTTGCAGGTTCTAGAAACGTCACAGCAAGAGGATGCGAACAGGCAGAGAAAAATACAAACATTGGCGTTTTAAATGTCTGTGACTACTATAATCGACTACTACCCGCCAGAATTGCTAATTTTAACTGTTCAGTTTGCACGAGCAATTTATGCAACGCAATAAGGGTGCCATCTCCAGGGAGCGGATCCAAACAAGCTTTATCTTTTAAATTGATTGCATTAATAATATTGGCTAAAGTCGCTATTTATTAGGCATTTTAAATTCGCATACTCAATTTCACCCTTTCAGTTCATATAGTTTCTTTGGTTTTATATGAGTAATCGGCCAACTACACTGAAAAAACGACTTCTTTCTATTAAATAACATTTCTTAATTATTTAAAAATGCCATGTCTAAATACCACCTAATAAATATTTCTTTATTACTAAGAAATAGTTTGTTATTTTGTTACGATTTGATAAATAAATATAATTTTAACCCTAACAAATTTTGTTATACCACCATAAAATAAAGTTAACAGTTATCCAGACGATTGTTTGTTATTAATAAGATTATAAAATATAATGCCTCATAAATTTCATTCAGGCAATAGCAATTGAAGAGTATAACTTTTGAAGCGTCTAAGTGTCATATTTTCAAAAATCTATATATTTTGCTTGAAAACGGTCGTAATTAACTGTCAACCCCAATGTATCTGAAAAGCGTCTATGCGCCATTCCTGTTTATTTCAATGTCATTGTCGTTAAGCAGACTTGCCCGTGGTACTATGATGGAAAAACGTGAAAATTCTGTAGAAAATTGTGGCAAAGATGGAAGAAAAAGGCGAAAAAGAAATGCTGAGAGTATCAAAAATTACAGAAATATTGATATTAATATTAACACTACATTGCTCGCGCCTATAGTGTGACATAGGTGCTCGCGTTTTATCTTGGAGATACATAAATGGCTTTAATAAAATAAAATATTTATTTTTATGGCAGGAGTAAAAAAGGATATTATGGACATTTCCAAAAAATATATATTTAAATACAAATACTTTAGAATAACAAACCTTAAACGCCTAAAGTATAAATTTAAAAGTCTAATATGTATTCGAAAAGTGAGAAAAAATTGAAGTTAAAATAAAAATACTTAAACGGCACTAACTTAATCGGTGCCTCTAGCTGGGCAAATAGCAGGAGGGAGTGACCAATCAATCCGCAAGAAATCGAAACACGACGAAAGTAATTCGGTGTGTATCCTTTAGATAAAGCGCGAGCAGTGGAGTGTGGAGTGTTAACATCCTGGAAAAGTATTTACTAAAACGACTTTTAGTAATTTGCAAGAGTGGACTGTGTGTGGCGTAAAAAGGTAGAAAATTAGAAGAGCTAAAGAATATGCCTCTTGAACAACTGAATTGCAGGAAAAAAGCATCCAAAGACAAACTCAAAAATCTGCAAGACATGCTCTACTGTAATATAGTATAGTTAAGAAAATTGTAAATTATTATTATTACGATCTATTTTAAATAATGCAAAATCTGTTAGTATTATAGGAAATTGTGTAATAGTTGAATAACCCATAAAAGAGGTTCATGTTTAACTATTTGCTTGTATATATTTTATAAAAGTGTTAACGTAGCAAAATGATGTATTGTTCGTGACACGGAATATTGATGATTGGAAAATAGAATAAGTTTACACATGAAACTAACAACTTGTTTCTTTGATGACGTCTTCTCCAAAATTACCCATAACATATTACATGGCGATCCTGCCTAAAGAACTGAATATGGAAAGTAATATTTAGGCAATACATACTATTTTATGGATTAATTGTAATGGAAATTAACTAATGAAACAATGGGGAAAACACAAAGCAAGGAAGAAGTAATAATAGCACAAGCAGGAAACAGTGGTGGACAAACCACATCCGAAAAATTTGGTTCCATCCAGGATGTTCTGAGTATTGTGTTAACTATTCTAGCTTTGACAGTAGTATTATGGATTGGTTATAGACATTGCAAAAAAACATTAATTAGGAAAATTAGAAGAGCAGTACTTGCAGCACAGAGTACTGAAACAATTTAAAAAGATGGTATATATGGTATAATATGGTATAATATGGTATGATGGATATGGTTAATATATATTAATGGATATTATTAAAAATAAAATTGGTATGGGAAAGAAATATGATATGGGATGCCGAAAGACGTTGACGAATTTAGATACTTACTGGAAGAAGTAAGAGTATTTAATAGGAACATTGGAAAAGATAATCAAGAACGAAGGAATAATTCTAAGGTACTAGGATATTATTTTAGGAAATTAGATAAATTTAAATTAAAATTTAATGAAATTAAGGATATATTTAATAGTAAATCATATGTAGGCGACTTAGTAGAGAAAGTTAAATTATGTGTAACCGAAATAAATAGATATTTAGGGAATATAGAAAAAAGTTTACAAGAAAGACTTACAGAGTCTCAGTTATTGGAATTACCATTTGTGGCAAACATTGATTCAAATTCTTCAGATAGTGAGACAGAAGTCAAAATGTCTGAAAAGTTCGAATTAAAAACCGCATCTGGCTTGGTTCCAGTAATGGACGGCTCCGAGGCTTCCACTAAACAACTTATAGATGCTATAGAGTTGTACGATTCTTTATTGGATAATGATGGGAAAAAACTTTTAACTACCTATGTGTTAAAAACTCGACTAAATGAAGGCGCAAAAATTAGACTTAAACAATCCTATGCGACTAATGCACTTTTAGTTACCGATTTAAAATCTTACTTCATTTCGAAAAAATCTGTTTCTGCATTGTCCTCAAAACTAAACAACTCGAAACAAAATTCAAAATCAATCGATGACTTTGGAAGGTCTCTGGAAAAATTACTAGTTGATCTAACCTTAACGCAAGCCGACGGGAATGAGCAAAATGTGAACATCTTAAGACCGATTAACGAAAAAATTGCAGTAAATTCATTTGCGAACGGACTTAATAATAATGACTTAAGAACGATTATAAAAGCACGAAATTATTTAAATCTAAATGACGCGATTAGGGGTGCTAAGGACGAAGAGTTGTCAATAAACAACTCAAGACCAATTTTTTCTATGCGCTCAAATGGCAACAACCGAGGCAATAACTCAAATAATAGAGGTGTAAATCGTGGACGGTATTTTAATAACAATTTTACAAGGGGTTCTTTCCGAAATTCATTTAGAGGAAACAATAGTAGACAGAATAACTTTAGCAACAATATTCCGCAACCTACTTATAGGCAAAACCCACGTTTTTCGAATTCAAATCATTTTAATAGTCGGGGGACAAATAATCGTTATGGCAATCGAGGATATTTTATGCAAAACATAACTACGGACAATGGAGGTACAAGTTCAACTTCCACTCAATCGCCGCCAAATAGAATGTTTTTTCGAGGCTCCTAATACACATTTTTTACTAAATGCCAACGGTTTAAATTTTGTGACCGTAAAGTATGAAGAAAATTATATTAATCTCTTATTAGACACAGGAGCGTCTGTTAGCGTAATTTTTAAGCAATATGTAAATAAATTTCAAAAAATAAATTTTTCAGAAAAGATAAAAATTAATGGAATATCTGGGTCAATAGTTTCACAAGGTTCATTAGACTTAACTTTACAAGTAAACAATATAAATGTAGTTCATACATTTTTGCTGATTGACAGTTTTGAAGAGAGTTGTCACGGTGTAATAGGATCAGACTTTTTCTATAAATATTTAGCAACAATAGACTTCGAAAAGTTTTGTTTTTCATTTTACTTTAATAATCAAAAAGTAGTAACACCTTTACATTCTAAACGAGAATTGTTTACGTTAATTCCTAAACGCAGCGAAATAATTAAATATTTTTATGTAGACACAGATAAAGATTGTGTTGTTTTTGCTGACGAAGTAGGAGAAGGTATCTTCACAGCTGGAGCGGTAGTCCGACCTACCTCAAATAATATGATACCTATAAAATTTCTTAATGTACGTGATCAGGATGTTAGTTTGAAAAATTTTCAGCCAAAAATTGATTTAGTAGATAATTACGAAATCTGTCATTTCGGCGCTACTAACAATAATTCAGTTACTAGGGTTGAAAAGCTATTAAACTTATTAGAATTTAATCATATGCACGATAAAGAAAAATTTTCTATACAAAAAATATGTGCCAAATATTCCGATATTTTTCTCTTAGATAACGATCCTTTAACAACAACTAATATTTATAAACAAAAAATTCATTTAAAACCCGATGCGTCTCCTGTTTATGTTAAGCAATATCGATTGCCTCATTCCCAAAAACACGAAATAAATAACCAGATTGATAAAATGCTACAAGATGGAATAATTGAGGAGGCCAGGTCTGAATGGTCTTCTCCACTTTTAGTAGTTCCAAAGCGGGCCGACAATAATGGTAATAAACGGTTTAGAGTAGTACTTGATTACAGATTTTTGAATTCTAGAATTATTTCAGACGATAAGTGGCCTTTACCCTGTATTACTGAAATTTTAGATTCGCTAGGTGGCGCAACTTATTTTTCACATTTAGATTTATCACAAAGCTATTATCAAATAGAACTGGAAAAGTCTAGCAGACCTATAACTGCCTTTACGGTAGGTAGCAAGGGACAATTTCAGATGACTCGCCTACCCATGGGCCTAAAAATAAGCCCAAATTCCTTTTCTAGAGCCATGACTATCGCAATGTCAGGTCTTAATTACGAAAATTGTTTTGTTTATTTAGATGATCTTATTGTGTTTGGTAGTAATCTCATTAATCATAATAAAAATTTAGTAAAAGTTTTTCAACGATTACGAGACGTTAACTTAAAATTAAACCCTAACAAGTGCGAATTTCTAAAAAGGGAACTCTTATATTTAGGGCATGTTGTATCAAGCGAGGGAGTTTTACCAGATCCTGATAAAATTAGGGCGGTTCAGGAGTATCCGGCGCCCAAGGATGCAAATGAAGTAAAAAGATTCGTTGCATTCGCTAATTACTACAGAAAATATATTAAAAATTTTGCCGAGATTGCAGCTCCATTAAACTACTTATCAAGAAAAAATATACAATTTCATTGGTCTTCAGAGTGTCAAAAAGCTTTTGAAACTTTAAAAACAGCTCTTATTAACCCACCTGTTCTACAATATCCAAATTTTTCACCCGGAAATAAATTTATTTTAAAAACTGATGCTGCACGTGATAGTGTAGGCGCTGTTCTATCAAATTTTGATGATAGGCCGATAGCTTATGCAAGTAGAGCATTAAATAGGGCGGAAAGGCGATATTCTACTATCGAGAAGGAACTTTTAGCTATTGTTTTTGGTATCAAACATTTTTCTTGTTATTTATACGGTAGAAAGTTTATTATTTATACTGATCATAAACCCTTAGTTTATTTGTTTGGTATGACGAATCCTTCAAGTAGGTTAACAAAGTTTAGATTACTTATTGAAGAATATGATTTTGATATAAGGTATATAAAAGGTAAGGATAATGTTACTGCAGATGCTCTTTCACGAATACCAATTTCTTCTGATGAGTTAAAAAATATGTCTAATACGATTGACCAAACTATTTTTGCTATAACTAGACAACAGAGCAAGGTCCTTAGAGAGCAAGCAGGAAATAAGGTAAGTTTTAATGACTCAGTGAATGACAGGATTGATCACCCTGGCGTTGTTGAATTATTAAAACGTCCAAAAAAACTCTTATGAACTTAATTCACTCTCTAAAATAGATTTTGAAAAATTAATACAAGGAAAACAATTCGATTTTACTATTGGTGATTTTCTTTACGTTGCAAATCAAAAAATTATTTTTATGAAACAGGATCCTCGATCAACGTTCGTACGAGATACATCGTTGAGAGACCTGGATTCAATATGTATTAAATACAATATTCCGGAATTAATTATTCTAAAAAATAAACAAAACGCGCGATTAATAAATGTTATAAGGAACAGTGAAATGAACGACATGTCGAATAAATACTTTAAAATTTCAATTGTTAAAGACGTGGAAAAAGTAACTGATTTAGAACGTCAAAGAATTATTCTTAATGATTTTCACATCCTGCCCACCGGAGGCCATGCGGGAATAAACCGAATGTATAATAATATCAAAAAATATTATTTTTGGTCAAACTTACATTTGGATGTCGAAAAGCTAGTCAAACATTGTGATGCATGTCAAAGGTATAAGCATTCTAGGCCTAATGTACAACCTATGTCCATCACTACGACTGCCTCTTCAGCATTCCAAAATGTTTATTTAGATTTGGTAGGGCCTTTAGAAGAGGACAAGGAAGGAAATAGATACGTTCTCACCTTGCAATGCGAGCTTTCAAAGTTTGTTGAATGCTATCCTTTACCAAATAAAGAATCTACAACCATAGCCACAAGTTTTGTAAATAATTTTATTTTGCGATACGGTATACCAAAGTGTATAATTTCAGATAGAGGTTCTGAATTTTTGTGTTCAACTTTAAAGGATACCTGTAAAATTTTAAAGATAAAACAGTTGTTTTCTACAGCGTATCACCATGAAACCTTAGGTTCTCTTGAAAATACACACAAACATTTAAATGCGTATTTAAGGATACAAACAACTAAAAATCCCGAAACTTGGAGTACTTGGCTTCAATTTTGGAGTTTTTCGTACAATAATAGCGTTCATACAGAAACACGATACACTCCGTATGAGTTAGTTTTTGGAATAACTTGTAATTTACCCTCTAATATTATTAATAAGGTCGATCCACTCTATAATTTTGATAATTATCCTACTGAGCTAAAATATCGCTTGCAAAATGCATGGGCTGATGCAAGAGATAATTTAGTGAAGTCAAAAGAGAAAAGAAAGACCAACTTTGACCAAAAAACAAAATTAATTATTTACAAACCAGGCGATAAAATTTTGGTAAAAAATGATGCTGGTAATAAAAGAGATGCTATTTATAACGGTCCTTATCTGGTAGTTGAGGATAAGGCTCCAAATGTTCTAATTAAAATAGGAAATAGGTTAGTTGAGATACATAAAAATAGGACAAAAATGTATTTTAATACATAGTACAACAAACATTTTTTTTTCTATTTTTTTTTAAATTTCGTAGGAGGTGTAATATAGTATAGTTAAGAAAATTGTAAATTATTATTATTACGATCTATTTTAAATAATGCAAAATCTGTTAGTATTATAGGAAATTGTGTAATAGTTGAATAACCCATAAAAGAGGTTCATGTTTAACTATTTGCTTGTATATATTTTATAAAAGTGTTAACGTAGCAAAATGATGTATTGTTCGTGACACGGAATATTGATGATTGGAAAATAGAATAAGTTTACACATGAAACTAACAACTTGTTTCTTTGATGACGTCTTCTCCAAAATTACCCATAACATATTACACTACTATATTGCTATCTGCCATTTAACGAAAACCTTATTAAGACCCAACGAGATTTAGCCAGCAACATGGCATCTACCAATATCCAACGAAAAGGCATAGGCACCGGACTTAGACCATTTTTGTGACAATGGCACCTTTAAGGAAATTCCATTTTTTTAAAAAGTAGGAAAGTTGTTATTTTTAATTTGGTAACATACTTTTCTATTTTGTTCGATAAAAATAAAACTTAAAAAAATATATGTCATTGGTTAAGTGTTGTGCCGATTTTCTTAACTTTTTTGGTTTTGGTACTTAGACCCTTAAGAAGATATACTCTTCAAATTGCAAATTTAACATAGTTACAATGTATTAATAAGCGATTATGCTCTTAACGACGTTGTATAACCGTTTTTGTATTTTGCCTCCTCCAACAATGTGAACTTTGTCATAGTAACAATTTTTTGATGTTTGTTAAAAAAACGTTAGAAAAAAAAATTCTTGCATTTTTTTTATATGGAATGCTTTAGTTATAGCTCTAAAAGTTGATAATTTAACTCCTCAAAACACCGTAAGAATACATAGATATGTTTAGAAACAGTTTACATCGAAATTATAGACTTTAAAAGGAACCGTAAAAGCACTCCGCTAAACTTAACTTTAACGGAAAAACAAATCTTTGAAAATGCAAGAAAGGCACGTGCAGCTCGTGTCAACCTCTGATGAATATACGCCAGACGGTTTGCAAAAAACTTTTTATCAACTGGTGTTTTGCTTAGTTGTTTATTTCAAAAAAGAATTCAACAATTTGGCCATCACACAGGACGTATTGAGTACAATATCATATTTTCAAAAACAGCACAAGGTAGAGAAAAATGCACCGCTGACAGGGGCGGCTCGTGGTATTTGAAAGTGGTGAGGCACCGTTGAAAATTTTTTTTTAGCAAGGTTAGATTTTAAAGTTTAGACAAGTTTTTTAAATCGATATAACCACATTTTGACCAAACTTTGTCGCTATTATTTGTGGCAAACAGAATACACGGCCAGCAAAATAATTTGTTTAACGTTACACTACCAGTAAGCCAGTCGTACTTTTCGTACCAAGTGTTTTGAAACTCCGATTTGATTTTCCCACCCCACCGATAGTAACAAGACGTTTACTCAAATCTGGAACAGGTCGCTTTACTTCTTTTACTATGTACAATTTATTTATCTTCATAGGAATTACTTGACACATTCTATTCATTTACTAAAAAATGAACAAGATCACAAGTAGGATTGCGAATGTTTACATTTACCTGGGGAAGTTGTGACGCTCTTCTAGGTCCCGCTGAATCCATTTTTCGCTAGTAAGCACAAAACAAATAAACTAATAAGTAATAAAAGTACTAATGTAATATTAATATTATAGAAAAGTCACTGCCCACTGTTGGAAAAAAAGCAAAACAAAAATCAGTACGGAAAACCACAAAACTATTTACCGAAAACTATAATAAAATACAATGCATATGCACTCTCTCTCTAAACTTTCAACTTTCAATGGACAACCTGTTAATCTAATAAGAGCATTTCTCCAAATACCGTGTCGCTGCGTTCATCTTTATAGATTAGATTAGTCCCCTCGCGTTCGCATTAAATTTACGTAGAGAGTTAAGGCTGGCCTCAGAAGAATGTTTTTATGCGCTACTTAAAGCTAGATTCGACTGGACTATTACGTGTATCATACATCATATTAGATATTTTACTAATACGCTCGCCCCCCGTTGTATTCCCGGTTTGCCGTACCGGTGGGGCTTGCGAGCTTCATTGACTCAGGGAGCTATGTCGGCGGTAGGTAACTACCAGAAGGGTCTCCCATGCCGAACAGGTCTCTGTGGGTAGAAGCCAGACTAAGAGGAATACAAACGCACAGTGGTGCCCACACACACGCACACGTACACTTTTACTCACACCCACATACAGAAGTACACCTTTCACAGGCTTAACCCCAAGGTGTTATGCGAACCGTGCTGAGGGGGTGGATGGTGTTGAGCCTGAACAAATCAACATCTTCTACGGAGCCTTCGAGATACCAGGCGATCTCTCGAAGTAACTTTGCCTTGCACCTGTACAGGAGGCACTGCAGGTGTTGACCTCTTATTTCCTTCATACTCGTGGGAACTTTATGGATGTAAACACAACAACAAAAGACGACCAACTGGTAAGCAGGGAACTTGAAGACGCCCTACTTAACAGTCCTGCATCAACCGACGTGGACGATAACAACACGACGTTGATCGCAGAATCGAAGGAAGATACGGTTAAGGCTAACGCGCCTGACCTAAATATCGACCTGAAAAAACTCAGCCTGAAGCGAATGTCTGGAGCACAGCGACGGAAATTGGCAATTCAGGCTGCGAGAGAAAGAGGTGAGCCGATTCGCTACAAGAACAAAAGACCGGCTCACAAACAACCGGATTCCTCCCTTAGAGAGGGCTCTTACGCCCACTCTAGATCCAAAGATTCCGCCAGTACCTCACGTGAAAGGAGCCCACACGCTTCTTCCAAAGGTACTACAAACAAAAGAACACGGTCTGACGGCAGCACCCCCGATGCTCAACAGGCCGCAAAGAAAAGAAGGGATGAAAAAGGCACGATAGCTTTTAGAGACAGCCATAAAACTAGCCGTTGTTCCTCAGGACTTCCCTGAGACACGCCTAACAGAGGAACAAGCGGATCAAGTGCAAATGGCACTATTGGATGTAATCGAACCCGGACCGGAAGGATCTGGGCCCACATTCAATAGCTGCTACTTTGACAAAGGAGCAGTCATCCTATCATGCATAGGCGAAGGGACTAAAACCTGGGTGCAAACCGAGGCCCCTAAGCTGAAGCTATGGGAGGGCGCAAGCTTAAAGGTAGGGATGGCTAAAGACCTACTACACACGTCTAAAGTCATCATGATGGCCCCAAAAAACCTACGGATGAAAACGCCGAAGGAAATCCTGCAACTGGTGAAAACCCAAAACGCAGGACTTAACACCGATGACTGGTATGTCTTGAACCATACCAAGGACGAAAACGGGGTCACGTTGGTTATGAACATCGACGAACCATCTCTGAAGAGCCTAACAAAGTCCAACATGAAGGCGTGTCTCGGACTTTGGAAGGCCTCGTTCAGAGTACTAACTGCAGCAAAGGGAAAGAAAGATGGCTCCAACACCGTCCGTCAACCTGAATCTGCTGCAGGTCAATCTACAACACAGTAGAGCTGGGTCTGCGGCTTTATGCCGCAGACTCATAAACGAGTCCACAGCGGTGGCACTGATCCAGGAGCCCTGGATCGTTGGAGGTCACGTTAGAGGACTCGGTCAAGCAGGTGGTAAGCTAATATATAATTTGTCATCTGGTAATGTGAGAGCTTGCATCTACGTCAGGAATGATGTAGACTGTGTGCCTCTGTTAAATTTCTGTTTTAGGGACCTAGCGACCGCAAAACTGAGGTACAAGGAGGATGGGAACGTGAAAGAGCTAATAATCTCCTCTGCCTACTTTCCTTACGACTCGGTCGGACCACCACCACCAGCAGAGTTCAAAACACTCGTGGAACACTGTGAGGCCAACCGCCTTCAGCTACTGGTAGGCTGCGATGCAAACTCGCATAACACTGCATGGGGGAGCACCAATGACAACCCACGCGGCAACAGCCTATTAGAATTCCTGGTAAGTAACAATTTATCTTTACTAAATCAGGGAAACGAACCGACTTTCGTAACCGCGAGGCGGAGAGAAGTAATCGACATAACCTTGGTCACAACGCGTTTATTAGACGCGGTTAAAGGCTGGCGAGTATCGAACGAACCGTCTGCGTCCGATCACAGACACATTGAGTTTGCACTTCAGAATTGCAGCGGGGAAATAACGCCCTACCGCAATCCGCGTAATACCGAATGGGAATCATACAGGGGTCAACTGAAACAGGGTCTGACTTCTGTTAAAACCAATCTGCAAAGTACCGTAGATATAGACTTATCTGTGGATCAACTTCAGGACGCCATTACAACAGCGTATGAAGAAAACTGCCCTCTAAAAGTACGGGGGAGAAAAAGGGAAGTACCATGGTGGAATCAACACCTGCAAGACCTGAGAAAAGAAACCAGGAAACTTTTCAACAAAGCTAAAATCACAGGCGACTGGGACAAATACGCCCGGTCTCTCACTGAGTACAACAAAGCCCTAAGAAAAGCCAAACGAGATTCATGGAGGAAATTCTGCGGGGAGGTGGAAACAACCTCCCAAACGGCCCGCATCCATCGAATTCTCGCTAAAGACACGTCAAACTCAGTTGGCACAATAATGAAACCAACAGGCGAATATACCACAAGCGGTAAAGACACCCTTGAAACTCTTCTCCAAGTGCACTTTCCGGGGTCGAAAGTTATACAACCGGAAACTCAACATCATGAAACGAACCTTGTGCACAGAGCCAAGAAAGCAGACTGGAAAACTGCAGTTACAACAGTCAGCTATGAAAGAATCAAATGGGCCATAGAGACATTCGAACCCTATAAGTCTCCAGGGCCGGATGGAATCTATCCCATTCTTCTGCAAGAAGGACTCGAATACTTACTACCACACCTAAGCAGAATCTACCGAGCTTGCATAGCCATGGGCTATGTTCCAGAGGCATGGAGAACAGCAAATGTCACCTTCATCCCTAAGCCCGGACGTGCAACATACACCGAAGCCAAGGCATATCGACCCATAAGTCTCTCCTCATTTTTACTAAAAGCGCTGGAGAAACTTATAGACAGGCATATTAGAGACGGGGCGCTCATGAAGGAACCCCTTCACGAACATCAACATGCTTATCAACCAGGCAAATCTTGTGAAACTGCCTTACACAACCTAATAACAAGGGTCGAAACAGCGCTATATCACAAAGAAATTGCCCTAGGCGTTTTCATTGACATACAGGGGGCTTTTGACAACGCCTCCTGTTTCGCAATGATGTCTGCCGCAAAAAGACATGGAGTCGACGATACCACACGAAGATGGATCCACAACATGCTTCAATACCGGCAAATCAAAACTAGCCTACATGGGGATACTCTAAAGGCCGATGTAACGCAAGGTTGTCCGCAGGGAGGGGTATTGTCACCTCTTCTATGGAACTTGGTGGTAGATGAGTTACTAGCATGTCTTAACGCAGAGGGCTTCTACGCCCAAGGCTATGCAGACGATGTGGTAATACTCATCATCGGTACACATGCCACTATATTAGCAGAGCTTATGCAAAGAGCACTAAACATCGTGCAACGCTGGTGTGAGAAGGTAAACCTCAAAGTCAACGCTGCTAAGACTGCAACATTGCCATTCACCAAACGAAGACAGGCAGGGAACTATAACAACCTAAAAATCTTTGGTGAACAGATAAAAACAGTCAGCGAAGTCAAATATCTAGGACTAACCCTGGATGCGAAACTGACATGGAACCGACATATCAACAATAACCTAAACAAGGCAAAAATGTGTCTAATGAGATGCAGAAGACTGTTTGGGAAAACCTGGGGACTCAAACCGCAGATGGTGCTGTGGTTATACGTCACAGTCATCAGACCCCTGATGACATATGGGTCTGTAGTTTGGTGGACAAAAACACAGCAAATCACGACAGCCACAAAACTTAACAGTGTACAGAGGCTGGCCTGCTTGTGTATCACCGGTGCAATGAGAAGCACCCCCACCGCAGCAATGGAAGTTATACTAGGACTAACACCACTAGATATACACATCAAAATGGAGGCCAACTGCAGCGCTTCTAGGATGAAAGCAAATGGGGAATGGAAACAACGCCCCGAGAAAATAGGGCACACAAGAGCCACGGACCTTATCAACGACGAGCTCTTGGAGATGCAAACCGATCGCATGAAAGCGAGATATAACTTTACAAAACCATTTAATGTCAGGTGCGACCCTGATATGTGGTCCAAAGGAAGATCTCCGTCACTAGACAATGGCCTAGTTTGGTACACTGATGGATCGAAAACGGCCAACGGAGTAGGCGCAGGTGTATTTGGGGAAAGACCCAGAATGGAAATCAGCATCCCTCTGGGAAACTACGCCACAGTATACCAAGCTGAAGTTCATGCGATACAAGCATGCGTACAAAAGAATATCGAAAAGGGCTACCACGACCAAAAGATACATATCCTGTCGGACAGCCAAGCTGCCCTAAAGGCTCTGAACTCCTTCCGATTTACATCAAAAATCACAATGGAGTGCCTGAACGACCTAAAAGACCTGGCAGCCAGAAACAACAGGGTTGAACTCCTATGGGTTCCTGGCCATTCAGGGATAAAAGGCAACGAAAAAGCAGATGAACTGGCAAGAACCGGATCTGCTCAAAATTTCAGGGGCCCAGAACCCGCCCTTGGAATATCAAAAAAGGCAACCAAAACAACATTAGACAGATGGGCACAAAAACAACATCTATCTCGATGGAATGGTACACCTGGCCAGGCACACGCACGGGCCGTCATCGACAGGCCCTCGAAGAAGCTATCAGCTGGAATGCTGCTCTTGACGCGTACCCAGCTAAAGCAAGTGACAGGCCTACTAACAGGCCATTGTCACTTAAGAAAGCACCTTCAACGAATGGGAGTCTATAATGGACCCATTGAATGTAGACTTTGCGGCGAAGAGGATGAAACCGCCTCCCATATCATATACAGCTGCGAAGCGCTAAACCGAAAAAGATTTAAAATCTTCGGAAACATTCGACGTGGCGATAACCTCCCGCACGACAAACTTGGAAGAAAACTACTGGACCTCATAGAAGGAACAAATCTTTTCTAACAAGACTGGGGCGCACAATAAGCCAGAAGGCTGCAGTGTAAGAAGCTTGGGCCATACGTCGAACCCGACCCCCGCCTTTAACCAACCAACCAACCAACCAATACGCTAGACAAGGAAGCGGGAGGCCGGGCCTCTAACCATATACGACCGCATGCAGAAATGAGATGGATGATATTAGAACAAAACACGCAAGGGATCCTAAAAGACAAGGAAGCGCGATACCGGCTTCTACCATATACGACCGCATGCAGAAATGAGATGGATGATAGATGATATTTCTAGGGAAGCGCGTTAAGATTGACGGATATATATTTATGCAAATAGTAAAGTAATATAAATTTGTAATTTATTTAATTTGCAAAATTATTGGTGAGGCACTGCCTCACCTGCCTCATAGGAGAAGCCGCCACTGACCACTGAATCTAAATTGTTGACACCGAATAAAAACTGTGATGGTCAATGCCCGTCCAGTACGTCTGTTGGAGAAAATGTTAAACAAAAAAGCGCCAACCATTAAAACCAATCGACTATTTTAACAACAAATATTTATTTGCAGAAAACAAAAATATGGTATAAAAACTGTCATGTAGGCGTTAATCAATTAAGTAAATGGACAAGTTTAGCAGCCGAATGTATTGGAATAGATACAAAGAAGTTGAAAATAACTAACCATTTGAATCGTTCTTCTGCCGTGAAGATCCTGGCGTAATCTGCAGCAAACTTGCAAGAAATTAACAAGATAACAGACAACTCCACATTTGAATCTCTCAAGCCGTATCTAAAGCTGACGAACACCATGAAAATATTCTTAAAAAAGTGAGAAACAAACATCTCCATTCTGTTATCTCTATTACCACCTGCAGTTCAAATTCAACTTCTAACGATAATACAACAAATATTTATTATAATAATTATACTTTTCATTTCATTAATTAACCATTAAAAAGTTAAAATACATTATGCTTAATTTGTTTATTTTTTATATAGTCACGGATTCACTCCAGTAAACGAAAATAAACATCAATCCCATGTACCTATCTCATTAAAATATCATTTCAGCTAATACTGTCGTTGTGTTTTTCAGAATACGTCTCGTGACTAGGCAGCTATAATGGAATATTTTCTTTGCTCTTGTGTGATTAGAACTGATTAAAATAATATGCAAGAAAATATTTTTTTAAACTCCTGAAAAAATCAATATACAATGAAGTTGTCTAATACAGTTAGAAGATACCAAAAGACTGATTCAGATTGCAAAATCCTATCGGTAAAATGTCACCAGTCCACCACCTGGCAGACAAGTTTCGATCTCCTTTGTTATCGTCGAGTACAGGTTAGTAGAGTGGGTTTTCATACCTTAACTCATTATCTAACTTTCGTACTAAAAGTTAAGATATCATGTTGGTTGTATGTAATTATTTTCGCCATCTCTTAGTACTCTCATACAATCTGGTTGTTGCAACGAAAATTTCTTAAATATTATTAATATTATTTATTAAATATACAGTACTGGCAAGCCTTTAACGTAAAGAAATGCATACAAAGTGGACTTAAACAAAAATTAACCTCAGTACACTCAAATACTGGGTTAAAAAATTCCTTGTAGCCTGCCAAATTGAGGGATATTTTTAAAATTTATTGTTGCAATATAGATTGCTCTACACTTACTAATTTAACTCGTCAATCCTAAAAGAATAGGGTCCTTGCACATTTTTTTTTTAAATTTAACTCATTATAGGCTCATATTACGCCCCCTATTTTTCTTTTTTTATAAAAATCAAAATATTACCAGATATCTTCAAATAGAATTGAAGGGCTTGGTGCAAAAACCGGTTAGCTCCATTTTTTAAAATTTTACAGTATTAACAAAAACCTTTTTTCTTAAACAATAAAAAATTGTGTGTGCTTAAGACCACACGACAGAAGTGAAAACTTCAACAAGGTGAAATTAACAATATCAAATACAATTTTTCAATTTTGTTTCTTTTAGGTTAGGTTCGTAAGCAATCATAAAAATAACATAAACTTGGAATACGGGATAATTTTACTGCATACAAAAAAAGATATTTCCTAAAATTGAACAACCCTTGAATTTTTACATCTTCAACAGAAGTCAGAAATCATAATAAATTAGGTCCACGGAATAAGCAATTACGGTAAACCTTACTTCACCCTACATAAATATATAATTTAAAAAATGCCAGAACATACCTGAGACGCAGACGAGTGTCTATACAACGCACACTGTTTGCGGCATGCTCTTGCATATAACGTTCATTCGGGTCAGGGTCAGTTCGGATTGAATATAGCAGTTGAATTCGAGCGTTACACAGCCGAGTGTGACGCGTGACGGCTCAGTTTAATTCAGTGCCCACAAAAAGTGCTAAACGCGCCTAAAGAAGTTTTCACTTCAAAAATGTGTATAAGTGTGACCTTTTTTATTATGGGAATCGTTACCGAAGACCATTATTTAAATAAAATTACTTGAAAAAATGCATACTTCTTTGTTAAACGTCATTTTTTCAATATGGAGCTGTCTGTTTTTTGACGAAAAATTTAATAAAAATGCGCATTATACGATAAAAACCTTATTTATTTAAGAAAAAACTAAAAAACATACAAACAAGTTTAAAATGTAATATAATACTTGAAAAAATGCATAGTTTTTTGTTAAACGGCATTTTTTCAATATGGAGCTGTCTGTTTTTTAACGAAAACTTTAATAAAAATCCTACATCTATGATTTGCAGGAAAAAACAGACAACTCCGGAGCTGGCCGGTTCTTGAGCAAAAATGATCTTAGTTCAACTCCATCGACAGTTAGAATTCCCATTATAATTCATGGAGCTGTTTGCTTTTTATTGCAAACGATGCAGCGTGCTAAGTACTCTTAAATTCATTTATAATGTAATTTTCGGTAAAAAGTGGAACTGACCGGTTTTTGCACCAAGCCCTTTAATTTCTCTTTTTTAAACACGCTCCAAAACGCTTCCTTATACGTGACGTCAATAACCAGTAATTAGCAATGTTGCCAAATACGTCGATGGTACAATTTGAATGTACAATACAATTATTTTAAATAAAATAAATGTACCGGAGTAATTCATAACCATACTTTTTATTGGTTATTTTTTCTATTGCATTTAAAATTATATGTAAAACGTAAAAGTACCTATTTCTGGTTAAATATCGGAAAACATATTTATTCAAGTTTCATCTGAAATGGTTCGTTGACTAAACCCACAGTCAGCAGCTAGTTGTTCTCTCAGGCTTTTTATCCTCAAGTTCTTTGATTTTGTCAGTATACATTAATTTATAAATCTGTTTCCATTTTTTGAAATAATTTACCAATAGGTATTGCTGTAGAATAATAAAAAATCAATTCAATTTAGAAATAATTGTTTTAGGTTAATTTGGCAGTAATGTATTCTTTAAAACGCAAATTGGAATCAAGCAATAGTCCCAAGCTCTTACATGTATTAAAGAAGGGTAAAGTTACGTTATTTACTTTTACATTCTGTTATGTCCGCTAGTGGAAGAAAGAATAAAAGGCACTTTTCCGGAAACGACGTTTATTCAGGTTTCAGGCAACTGCAAAAATATACTGATGTTTTATAAATGTCCCTTCTATCAGGAACCTTGCTTAAGAGCTAGGTTGCCAAACCTATAGCAAAATATATACCTCACCCCTTAAAAAAATTAACAATAATAAGTATTATTCTAAAAAAAAAAACGATAAACAAATAGCTTTAATGGGCTGGACCACATTTTAGTATAAATTAACCTGTTTACCTGTTTCCTCTCGCATGTAGGGCGTCCCATACTACTAACTTCACAGTCCACGTCACGATTTCCCGCGACTACATCACTATTTTTCGCGACATCACTATTTTCCGCGACACCACTATTTTCCGCGACCACATTATTGTTTCCCGTGACATTTTTCACATCCTTTGTGAGAACGTCACTAAACTTGTCCATTCGATTTGAATTAACTATATCGTTTTCTGCATTATTTTCAGTAGAATCGACGTCGCAACGTAAATTATTATCGTAAATTGATTCTGACGATTGAATTCTCTTAATTTGATTAAGATGTCTTTTCCATGTAGCATTACTAAGTTCCGGAATTTTAACAATGTACGTTGTCCTTCCTATCCTTTTGAAAATTTTGCCTTTAATTCAAGATTTTTTTGTACATTCCGAGAATCTCTAAGAATAACATTTTCATCAATATTAAATTCTATAAATCTATTACCCCTATAATATTACTTTTGTTTTTTTTTGTTCTTCCAAAACGCGATCTTTTAATTAAATCTACATCAGAGGCTGTGAAAATTTTATTGGGTCGCAATTTGCGATTAAACATTAACTATGCGGGAGTAGCGCCAGTAGGGCAGTGTTTTGTATTGCGATAGTCAAATAAAAAATTATTTAAGATTAAATGTAAATCAATTTTTTACCGAATGCATTTTTTAATGCATTTTTTATTGTGCGTACCGAGTTTTCAGCTGCACCATTTGATGATGGATGAAATGGAGGTGATGTTACATGATCAACGCCATTTTGAGATAAAAAGGTTTGAAACTCTTGCGAAGTAAAGGTAGAAGCATTATCAGTTACTATTGTGTGTACTAACCCAAATCTAAAGCAATGTCAATTGTAATTTTAGATGTTATTGAACTCATTGGAAATACCTCTATCCATTTAGAATACGCATCTAAAATTACTATAAACTACCTATTTAAGAAAGGCCCCATAAAATGTAAGTGTAGACGTGACCATGCTTCGGCTGGGTATGGCCAAGGATTTGAAACTGCCTTGTTGGGCGTTTTTTTATTAACAATACAATTTTCACAACTCGAACAAATGCTCTATACTGCTATCTAATCCTGGCCACCAAAAATATGATCTGGCTAGACTCTTCATTTTTACTATACCCATATGCGATAAATGCAATTGCTTCAAAATACTTTTTTTTTAATGTTTCTGGAATAGCAATTCGACTTTTTAGGCCACCCCTTAACAATGAATACCTTAATTTGTTGTAAATATTCATCTTTAAGTGTTTCTTCGCGCACCGAGTTAAATTTTATGGGAAAATGATTATTTTCTAAAACATAATGTATATAGTCAATATCCGATTCGTTGATATTATCGATTTCTGATTCTACCGGAAAACGCGAGAAAAAATCAGCACAATTTTGATGTGATTTTACAAATTGAATATTATAATCAAAATTTGAAAATATGATGGCCCATCGGCGCAAGCCTTTTGCGGGGTTGAAAATATATGTTAAGGGTTTATGGTCTGTACACAGTGTAAACTTATGCCCATACAAATATTGAAAAAACTTAGTCACTCCAAATAATATTGAAAGCCCTTGCTTTCCTATCTGGCTCAATTTTGTTGAGCCTCCGATAAAACACGATTCGCGTAGGCAATCGGCCGTTCAGATCCATCTGGCATGACGTGGCTTACAACGCCTCCGATGCCATAACTAGAGGAATCTGTGGTTAATTGAATAGGTTAAACCGGGTTAAAATGGACAAGGACTTTTGCTGACATTAAATGGATTTTAACATTGCTAAAAGCAGTGTTACACTCCTCAGACCATTTTCACTTGACATGCGTTTTAAGTAAGTTGTACAGAGGATATAAAATAGAAGCAATGTTAGGTATAAATTTACCATGGAAATTGACTAATCCTAAAAAATATTTGAGTTGGGTAATAGTTTGTGGTGGTACTGCATTTTTTATGGCTAAGATTTTATCCTTAGAAGTATGAATACCATCACAATTAATAGTCACCCCTATGTCAGTTATTTCGGACTTAAAAAAATTCGCATTTTTTAGAGAAAGTTTAAAACCCGTTTTCTTCAATCTATCCAAAACAAGTTTTAATCTTTCCATATGACTTTTCTTATTAGGGCCCATAACCAAAATATCATCCAAAAATACTACTGTACCGTCAATATCTTGCAAAAGGCACTCCATAATTTTTTTAAATTTTGCCGGTAAACTTGCAATTCCAAAAGGCGCTCCCGTATATCTGTACAGTCCTGTATGTGTAGAGATCGTTACTAGTTTCGTGAACTTCTTGTCTAAAAGTATTTGCTGATACTCCGAAGATAAATCTAATTTAGTGAAGTGGGACCACCCCGCAATTTAACTAAAAGATCTTCGATTTTTGGAAGTGGGTATTTATCAATTTCAATGTGGGGATTAAGTGTTAATTTAAAATCTCCACATATTCTGATAGCTACTCCCGGTTTTAGAACAGGAACAATGGGGGTACCCCATTCACTATAGTTAACCGGCTGAAGAACACCTAAATTCTGCATTCTTTGTAACTCCATATCTACTTTTTCCCTCAAAGCAAAAGGCAAAGGTTGCGCTTTTACAAATCTCGGTGCAACCATGTCCGTTTTTAGTTTAATTGAAATAAAACATTTAGTAAAAGTGTCCAGTCCAGGAATAAAAACGTCTTTATAATTATTTAGGAAGGTTTTCAATTCATCAGGTACTTGAATAAAATTTAAATTGGAAATACTTAATTCAAATAGATTGAAAAAATCGCGTCCTAGTAGAGGTGCATAACCTTTTATTACAAATATCTGCAACTTTTTCTGAATATTTTTAAAAGTAACTGTACATTCAAACGCACCTACTGGAAAAATTTTATTTCCATCATATTAATTAAAAAATGTGTTTGTTGCATTTAAAGGAATATTGTTAAAATTGTCCTTATAAAAAACGTCCGATATCACCGAATACGTTGACCCTGTATCCAATGTAAATACATATGATTTATTTTTAATAAATAATTTTATTTCAATAGGATTTATTTTAGCTTCTAAACTAAATAATGACGCTTCAGACGATTGCAAAAAGTGTTGATTGTTTACGTTTTTACGCGGACACATGGGTGCTAAGTGACCCTTTTTTTGGCAAATATGGCATATGCAGTCACGAAAAGAACAGCTGTCCTTGTCATGGTTTTTTTTTGCCGTACACAGTACATTTCATTCGCTGTTGAATCCCAGTGGAAGGAGACTGATACTGACCACCCGCTCTAGCGTTTACCTTGTTGCCGCTACTATAAGTTTCTCTTTCCGAGAAACTAGGTTTCCTGACAGACGTGGTTCCCGTATATTGTATTTCTGGTTCGTGTTTAATGGCACAGTCCGGACTTACCGAAGCAAGATGTGTTACCGATTTGGCTACTGCAATTTGCAGAGTTTAATCTAGTGTCGATGCAATGGTCTCTTTAAAAAGACGATCTTGTACGGGTCCTCCTTCATACCCAATGACAAACAAGTCTCGTAGAATCCACTGAAGGTTTCCCGCTTCAAGCTCACAGGCCGAAGCGAACTTGCGTAATCGAGCACACCATTCTTTTGCGGACTCACTTGAAACTTTGCGAGCCGTATAGAATTTATATCTTACCGCGAACACAGATAAACCAGGTTTGAAGTATTCCGAAAAGATTTTGAATAAATCACTACATATTTTTCCTTCGGGTTCCTCCGGTAAGCACAAATGTGCAACAATTTATATACCTCTTCCCCCAAAGCATTTAGAAATATTGCTCTTTTGCGGTCATTATTTTTAATTTCGTTCGCCACAAAATCATTTTCAAGCCGTCTTTTAAAAATTGGGCAGTCTGATTCTATCAGATTAAACTCGCGTAAATGGCCCACCAGCGGGCTAGAAGCGGTCGCGATCTCGACAGGATTTGTAGCCATTTGACAAAATGAAAAAAATTATTTTTAAGGCACGTGAATCACTAACTCGTTTGTTTTAAAACTAAATATGAATTCTATTTCACGATTCACTAACTTCCTCGTCGCCACTTTGTTATGTCCGCAAGTGGAAGGAAGAATAAAAGGCACTTTTCCAGAAACGACGTTCAGTTTTCAGGCAACTGCAAAAATATACTGATGTTTTAGAAATGTCCCTTCTATCAGGGACCCTGCTTAAGAGCTAGGTTGCCAAACCTATAGCAAAATATATTACAGATTCATATTTCTTTTAAGTAGGCTAACTTGATTTTCGTTTCCAAATAAAAGAACTGACGATTTTTCATGATTAAGTTTCAGATGATGATCCCCAGCTAGTTCATAGAAAGTACTTAATGTAAAGGGTGTTTTAGGGTGAACCAGTGATACACAAGAGTGGTCTTTATAAACTGTTTATTTCTATTTTAATCATTGTTCGTGAAGGCGTTGGTTTACAAAGTATACAAAAAACATTGTTTACTTTATTTTAATACCTGTCTGCTGGGTATTCCTACCTCAGGTTAACCTAAGGATAGTTAACCATTACACTTAAATCTTTGTTAATTAGATCCTTCGCTACATATAAGTCTTGTTCTTAAAATGATTAATATAAATTATATTACTCATGCTCAATGAGCATCGTCAGCGATAACGTGATAGCCGCAAGGCCGGAGGTAAATAAAAAAAGTTAAAGTATAGATGATGTACCACAAAGGTTCCAGGATACTACCCTGCAGAACTCCCAATCGAACATCTAAGAATGTTGAATGCTGTTGATCATACACAACCTGCTGGGTCCGTCCTGACACAAACTATGTTTAAAAAATTACAAGCGCTTTCCGAATAACCAACATAATGAAGTATTGCCAGAAGGATTTCATGGTTTAGCATATCAAAAGCCTTACTAAAATCCAGCAACACCTTATCCTTAGTCAGGTTTAAAATAGCTGTTTTTTTTTTAAATAGGACAATTCTTGCCCTAGGAAAAGAAATACCTAAATTGTCCCTGGATCATTAAATTAGGGTTGAGAACTACTGTGAAAATATAACATGAAAAACTCTACTAACAAAATGTAATTTACTTAAAATTTTTATTTTTTTCACCCCGTATAATATTATAGTACATTGATTACGTTATACGGTACCATACTATTAATCTGCAAGAAACGATCTTTCAAACTCTGATGCATTAAAACCCGTGATGTTTCAGAACTACATGCCTGTAATGTGAACAATATAAACAATCTAAAACGAAATAGGTATGCCAATTTTTTTTGGATAAATCTAGTTGTATAGCCGATATATTACATTGTCAGACAAATGGGCCATCCTGTATAGGTATTTTATTATTTTTTTTTAATTTTACGTCGGCCTATTTCCGCAACGAGGTCAATTACCGTATAAGTAATTTTTATTCTATAGAATTCTATATTATAATATTTTTGGTATTATTTATCCTGAACAATGCTGGGAGACCAATGACATTTTGAGAGAAAAAAAATATTAAAAAAGCAAAAACAATTAAAAAAAATGATATGGGTACCTATTAAAGCTTCTATTGGATAGTATAATATGGTACCCTCTGCCTTGTTTCGATAACGAATTTATAACAATTGAATTGCGCAAGCGGAGGCGCAGGTACCCGCTAGAGTAATACAGTGACACAGCATTTCTTTAACCCTTGAGCGCCCAGCCTACTAAAAGCAACGTAAATGCCCAACCGGGGTCCCCAAGGGACCCCATAGTAAATAAACATATGGATATGCATTAAAGTGTATTTTAATTATCAAACACAAGCTTAAGGTTATAGTGTTCAAAATATTTATTAAATATTTAAAAATTAACTTACAACACCTTCTGAAGAATATTAACAAAAGCAAAACAAATACTAATATGTAGGTATTATACTATTATCTCTGAGGGACCCCACCTACCTAATAGCGTTATAACCTGGCACTGTCGCGGCGTCGGCGGCTCAAACCAAACTAACACGTGCTAACACTATTTTCAAGCACATACCTAAAGGCGCAGTTGCCAGATTTTTTTTATTCCAGAAATACTAAGGAAAATACTGTACTGGGGTCCCGCAAGGACCCCGCTTAGGCATTCAAGGGTTAACTTTACTATCTATGTGGTTTTATTGCCAAACCACATAATTTGTATTATAACAACAACACAATGACATAATGTGTCTGTTAACGACGATAATGCGCGGCTCTCATTGTTACCTGTTAGTTTCCCAGTTAATACAAACTCTTGAAATAAAAATAATCCTACTTAAAAATCCAAGACTACTATAAAATGTACAACCATGATAAATATATGAATAAATTATAATTTTCCGCTTTTCACAATAAGCAACAAATTTTCACATCTTAAGCACAAATTTAAATAAGTCATTATCATTACGCAACTCGACATTGTAGGATTGGTGGTAGCAATTACCTACAGTCTTAGGTTTATTTTTTTTAATTAATAAAGGCAAAGAACAAAATTTTGTCAAATTTGTCCACATTTCTCCTCCTTTTATTACTTTATAAATCCAGAATTTTTTAAACTCGAAACTGTTGGTAATTTCGCTAAAAATATGGGCATTTGTCCGATTTTTGGATAAAACTAAAAGGCAAAGAAATACTGACTAAAAAACAAAATGGCGAATGCATCAATAGTCCAAACTCTAAAGTGGGCTTCTAAATAGTTATTATCATAAATAAAATTAAATGACACTAAATAGTAGTTTTAATGTTAAATTCAAGGTTAAATGTTACTATGTGTGTTACTAACACGTTACAAAAATGTGTAACTATTTTCAACATTCAACATTAAATTAACGTTAAAATTATTACCTTTATTTTTATTAACACCAAAACAACGTAACATGAAACGTTTAGTTCACATGATAGAAGCGTGGAATTAGATTTCAACGTTTTTAAAGGTAATGGGACACGCCCCCTCTCAAATTTAATTGTCACTGTGGTTTTTGGAGGATCGGCTGTAGGTAGAATAACCCCACGTTGCCAGATATCTTCACATTTGAATTTCCTTTCAGTTTTCCCGCTAAAAACGTTTACACAACAACACGAGTGTGTGCCGTGACTGCCGTGTGGTGGTCTGTGCTAAGCTAACGTCAGTAGCAGTAACCAATATTTATTTACCTTTTGCCTTTTGTGATTTTTTGGCTTTTGCAAAAACATGTTGGGTTTGTTCATGCGCCTGGTTTGTTCGGGTTGACCGTACCTTTCTCTGTCGCATTGTACTTAACATATTATCAAACTGGCGAACTTTTTTTATATAGGTCACTCGAATTATAACCGATTATGCATCCGGTTGTTGGAAAAAACGATTTTTTAATAATTACGGAACTGGCGACCTTTTTTTTTTAGAAGTCAAAATATTTCTCGGCAGCGTTGCTGAAAAACCGGTTATCATCAGGTTTTTAAAATCACTTGAATCTCGCTAAAGCATACATCTTACATTACATACATACTACATAACTTCAAATTTGAATGTTAACCTAGGGAGTGGATAGGTATGGATAGGATACAGATGTATTTTTTCTTTTTGGTTTTTCAATAAATATAAATAAAAAATATTTCAATAATTAAATTTAATTTCACTGCAAATAATATGATCAGAATTTAAAATAATACTTCACCGAATTTGAGCAGGCATGAGATTTTACATTATTATATAGGTTGCAGAACTTTTATATTTTTAACTCAATCTGAATGAAGTTACTTTATGTAATAAACTTGGTTGGGTTCAGTAAAAAAAAAACATTTATAGTTATTAAAAAAGAGTCCGATTTTAGTAAAATATTTTTGATCTTTTATTTCCTTAGTTCCCATTCCATTGCCTTATTTTTATTATTTAATCCAGAAATAGAAAAGTGACATTAAATTTAGGCATTCATAATTTTTTTTTGTTATTCAGGTCTTCGATCCGAAAGCAGCCCACCTATCGAGAATATGTAATGTTGGTTGCATATAAACCTGTCTCAATAAAATAATTCGGTATATGGCAACATCGGATTGTTCTACCCACAGCCGCTCCTGTTTTTGGTTGGTAAGGTTGACGTTTTGTTTTAAATTCTTCAGAAATCAATCGCGATTAAAACAAATTCCGAACTAATTAATTATTATAAAGCATTCGTACTACTACAATCTTAAATTAATTTAGTACTCGTTCTGAATCGGTTCGAAATCCTTACCGCGAACAAATCTATTGATTGATATTTTTCTGAGGAATGTATGAAATTACCATGGGTCCTACGGACCGCGAGTTGAAGACTCTTGCTCTAGATTATGAAGATTCTTAATTTAAAAAAAACGCTTATAACAGAAAATATATATTAATTTATCTTTTGGTCTATGGAAGCTAGAAAAGCGATTATTTCACTGTTTCCATAAACCTAACAATACTACTTCCTACAAAAAAAATTAAAAATGTTGCTTTTTAAATTTTCTTTTCTTCATCTTCTTAAACCATCATAACCAACACAAATCAAGGCAATCAACAGAAAGCATGTCCATTCAAGCGGATTGATTCGGTTAGAATAGTTGCACAGGTCGGTTTCACAAAAAGTGCAGTTTGCTTGTGATAAAGCCATCATTTTTATGATAGTACTGCCACCCCTATGTCCACACCCTCTAAAAGTTATACCTAAAAATAAAATAAAATAATTAGGTATCTACACTTCAAAATCATTTTAAAGTCTAACTAAAGTGAGTATTGTAATAGCGAAAATTTTCAATTTGCTTCCATTGGGAGAAAATAATTTTTAAATAGGCCCATTTTGTGTTCTATTTAAAAGATATTATTTTTATCGATCTGGTGTGTCACATTTATTTGACAAATCGAAGCCTATTTGATAAACAACTAAAATAAATAAGAGTCTCCAGAAAAGAAATTCGCTGGTATTTTAATATTATATTCCTTGCAAGAGGGAAATTATAGTAATCGCGAAGAAAATACATTTCGAGTTTTTATCAGATCTTGACGTATTAGATTCTTCACATTATTATGAATGGATGGATAGATGAACTTAGCAGACATTGTTGCATGTTTTAGATTGTCAATAAAAGTAATTACATTTTGGCAATCTTTATTCATCAAGATATGACACCTTGATAGGTGATATTTATAATAATTAAGACAGTTAAAAGAGTTTTGTACTGTTGCTTGAAAATACTTAAGATATATTCCAGTTTTTTCTGATATTTCTTGAGACTCGATATTGTTTATTTTTGCGATTAAGGTCCTTTTTTAACCAAATTTAATATCGCTACCGTAATATTTACCATCTTCAGCACATAACTTATCAAAAAGTTTTATTTATAATAGGAATTAAACTCCTTTTATTGCAAATAATGTGTGGATTGAGATTTTTGAGTTTTCCCTGCGTAGTATGAATAAGAAATTCGGTACGTACCGAAGAGAAGACTTTCTGATAAGCCATGATAAAAGATTGGATTTATGGATTTCTTATATATGTTATATTGATTTCTATTAAAAAAAGAATTTTGTTAATGTTTTATCGTTGCATTAAATTTGGGTGTACCTAAATCTTTACAGTGAGAAAGTGCGCATCATATGAGAACACTTTTTATCGTTAATTTTAGTAAATTTATTTTATTTAAGGAAAGTTCTGCAAATTCTCAAACCAAAATAACACCCATCAAATCCTGCAAAAGTCTTATGGTATACGAGAGACGTCAAAAATTGGAAATTCCGCGTGTGTAAGTAGATACCTCCATTTTTTATTTTGGACTTTTTTTATTGAGAATTATTGTTTTTATTTCAAAAATATATCCAAACATACAGTACTATATATATACGTAAATAGTATTTTCTGCAGACTTTGTTAGAGTTAACCGTAAATAATATGTCACATTAGTTTGTTTTAACAATATTGTGATCGTTCAAAATAAAAACATAAAAATATTAAATATTTTTGAGGAAATAATTTTACCTAACTAATACACTTCAGCTTAAAGAATTTTATACAAGATTTTGCGTGGCAAATAAAATCCGTACAAAATATATTTTTAATTTAAATTTTTTTTCTTACATAATATGAAAGTCACGATTCAAATCTAATTAAAAATTAATTAATATTTTTATTTTGAAAGGCCATAATATTGTTAAAATAAACTAATATGTCATATCATTTACGGTTATCTTTAACAAAGGCTGCAGAAAATACTATTTACGTACTGTGCGACTTACATTTTATATAGGCAAATTCTAAAAAATCGATCAAATAATTTTTTTGTTCAAAATAAGTGAAATTTGGTATTTGGGTATATAATTGAAATTAAAACAATAATTTTTAATAAAAAAATCTAAAATCAAAAATGGAGGTAGGTACTTTACTCTTAGCGAAATTTCCAATTATTGATCCTTCCTCATATACCATAAGACTTTTAAAGGATTTGATGGGTGTAATTTTGATTTTGAGAATATACTTTCTGCCGAACACTGTATAATGCAAAACGTATGTTTATTATAAATAATTTTTGCGTTCTCGCGTTGGACGGTTAAAATGTTTCTTATTGTTGTTAGTTTTGTACGTCTGTCTATTCACTGGGCTGGAAGTATCTGAAATAGTATAAAAATTAAAAAGTTTTAATATTTTTTAAACTCTTAGTTGTTTTGTTAATTCAGCAAGGTTTCTGATAAAACATCTACAGTAGTTAGGGTACTACGCTTATTCTAGTGGTTATGGTACGCACAAATCGGAACAAAACCTAAAAATATTTAATTTACTTTTGCGTAATTGTGATTTGAATTTTTTATAATAGTAGGGGAGCCCACGATGCTAAATTGGGATTTACTCGAGCGTCGTGGGGACCTATTGGATCTTGAAGATTGGATAGTAGAAAGGAAAATATGTCATATCATGTGTACCCTTTCACCGGTGGGGGGAGTTACTACAGGCTTTCAAAAATGTAAAAAAAAAACAGTCACATGGATATACTAGAGCGCGTCAGATATTAATAGTGTATATGCCCCACGTGACTCTCATGACGGAGGTACATTAATCTGCCGGTTTGGATGGTGGGGGCGGCGGTACGGAAGGGTTTAAAATGGGGAAAAAAAATTTACTCGAGCGTGTCAGATATTCAGAGGGGATGTTAAGGGATCCCTACTCCCATTCAATAGACTGACGATTCGGATGTGACGCAAGCTTGTGGCGACTTTTCGAAAATGCAAAAAAAACACGCTATTTTGACATACTCGAGCGCGTCAGATTTTCATACAGACGGTTCAGCTTGGTGTCCTGGTCGTGCTGATTAATAATCTGACGATTATTTTGAGGGATTTTGTTAATCTGACCGTTTAAAAAAAAATTTCATGACTTTTCTTCTTAAATCATACAAAACTTAATTCACTTACAAAAATATTTCGGTACAAAATTCGGAACGAGTAATAACAATAAGAGCGACAGACTGTGATATAAATAAAGACAAAATTCATAGCAACAAAAGGTTTCATAACTATCTTGATGCTTTTTAATAATATTATTTTTACATATTTTTGATGGAATTAAGGGAATAATGCATAAGTCTGTTATATTTTTGAAATCGGAAGAAAAGGAACCATCTAATGCACAGAGTGTCTTTAAAAAAATTAAATGTTTGGTTATAAATGTGACATGTGACACCTACTGTCATTTGTGACAAAACCCATAAATACTTGGCCAAAAGTACTACATCCTACTTTTTGAGTGAACGCGCTAACTCAAAAAACCAAAAAGTTACAGGCTTTTAAAAGTGGGACAAACTAAAATGTAAAATAATAACCCTGTACATATAATCCCACGAATGCTGTGATCAGCCTGTGATGGCGTGATGGCTGACGGAAAGTAGCGTGGGGACGGTGCGAGAGAGTGCGTGATAAAGAAAGAGACAGTGAGGCGCGGAATGCTTCACTGCAGCTGCACGCGCTAATAAACTTTATTGACGATTTTTGTTACTTCGGCTTGTGGTAATCGGCAGATTATATTTTTCCCGTTATCCTTGAATTATTTTCTTCAAATAAAAAAAAAAATTACCGCGCTTGAGAATGTCCATGTGACGTTTTTTTTTGCAAGTTTGTGACCCTCCCACTCCCTTACGTCACGCTCAAATCGTCAGATTATTGAAATGCAGACTCTTTAGCATGTAATTAACCCACCACACCTTAATCTGACGCGCTCGAGTAAATCCAGCTATCGATTTTTTTTTACTATTCTGATCAGCTGCCGTACACGCGCGGCACTATACAGGGTTCCCCATTTAAAACGAAACAGGCTAAATATCTGGTTTCAAGTTAATTTAAAAAAAAAACGCTCGGACCAGTCGACTTTTATTTCGAGGGGGACATCTTTAGCGTATATTGTCAATCTTGTTACTTCAAGCCCCTAGGAGGGAGGGGGGGTAAAATAAATACCCCTATTTTATATAATTTTTTTGGATTCTGCATAAAATTCTGAACATTTTTTAATAAAAGCATTATACGTCTATACTAAACAGTTTCCGAGATATTGACTTTTGAAAAATGAGATTTTAGAACAGCGTCTAGCTTTCTAACTGTACGTCTTAGAGTAAAACGGCTTACATGTCCCTATCTTCGATTTTTATTATCTTTCCAATAGTGTTAACTTTCGGTTAAACCGGTTATAAGAAATATGGTACTTCCGGTTTGACCGGAAGTTGACACAATTGGAAAGATAATAAAAATCGAAGATAGAGACATGTAAGCCGTTTTGCTCTAAGATGTACAGTTAGAAAGCTAGATGCTGTCAAAGGTCAAAAATGTCATTTTTCAAGAGTCAATATCTCGGAAACTGTTTAGTATAGACTAATAATGCTTTTATTAAAAAATGTTCAGAATTTTATGCAGAATCCAAAAAAATTATATAAAATAGGGATATCTATTTAAGATTTAGATCTTACCCCCCCCTCCCTCCTAGAGGCTTGAAGTAACAAGATTGACAATATACGCAAAATATGTCCCCCTCAAAATAAAAATCGACGGTGCCGAGCGTTTTTTTTTTAAATTAACGTGGAACCAGATATTTAGCCTGTTTCGTTTTAAATGGGGAACACTGTATAGAGTGCTTAGACATGGCAGAGGTACTCAACAGGGTGCAAGGTATCCCCCATATGTTAATCTGCCGCGCTTGAGTAAATCCCAAAATCCCCTGTTGGGCTCCCCTACTATAAGTGCCGTTCCACAAAGGACCGATGATCGGTCACAACCGATCATCTGCACACGCTACGGGCGGAACCGACGCCCGCGCTTTTTGTAACGGTCGACCGATGAAACGCTCATACAGGGTTAGGAAAAATTACAAGAACGGTCGATTATTTCAAAATATACAGGGGCTATCAAAAAACGTCTTATATAAAAAATGTAGGGCTGTTAAAAATCTACATATCGGTGATAAATTGAAATATACAGGGTCGCCCTCAAAGTTGTGGAAAATGATAGTTATATTTTTTTAAATAGAACACCCTGTATATTTTTACTTATTTTGATTGTCGACTCAATTTTAAACATTTTTTATTAACCATGTGTTATATCTAAATTCATTACTTTCCTAGAAATCGGCGTTTCAAATAATAACGTATAACGATGCGATTTTCGAACATAGTGAACAACAAATAAGGCACGACCATGCTTACTAATAAATAATTAATAGTTTGACATCTGAAACTCAAATTCTGACAGAAATAGACAAAACAGAAAATAGCATGGCATTTTTACTTACTGAAACAGAGAGAATTGATATTTTAATTTTAAAGGGGGTTTGGCGATAAACAGAGATCATATCAGGAGGTATGTAATATTTACAATAATTTGCATCCAGCAGGCACATTAAAAAAAATGCAGTTTTTCGAACTATTGAGCGTTACAGAATGACTGGTACTGTAAAAAATCGCCCGAGATCTGGTAGACCTAGGACTGCTACCTCCGAGGAAAAAAAGCTGGACATTCTGCTTGCGATAGAAGAAAATCCCAAACAATCCACCAATCAGCTTGCTTTGGATCATGAAATTAATCAAAAATCTGTACGAACCGTTCTTCATACTGAGAAAATGCATCCATACAAAAGTAATGTTGTACAAGAACTTTTTGACGTTGACTGTGATCGAAGGCTAGAATTTTGCGAAATAATGACTAGAAATATGGAAGAAAACCCGAATTTTTCAAACAATATTGTGTTTTCGGATGAAGCGACTTTTACACTACACGGAATGGTGAATAAGCAAAATTACCGATACTGGGCGCGAAATAACCCTAACTGGTATGAAGAGCTGCATACACAGTTCCCAAGAAAAGTTAATGTATGGGCTGGATTGTTTACGGGACATGTAATTGAATTGTGTTATGCAACAGGGAACCAACCTACAAAATGAAATTATAGGGGAAATAATCATTATTTAACATAGACCATGTAGAGACATCTAGTGGGCACGTTTTTAATCAATCCAGACTTTAAAAGAATATCTAGTAAGCATTTTATTAAAATACAGGTTTCTGCAAAGTCACTTTTTGAATCCCAATAAAGTTCCAAGCTGCATGGTTACCTTAAATCTCCTTTATGTACCAAATTTCTAAAATGCTATATAGCTCCAAGAGGCTTGGACTGCGTTACTTTTAGGCGGGACCGTTCATTGTAACTGCAATAGGGAACCACGCTGCCTGGATCCGTTTAATTTTAAAACAATTTTAATCGTAACAAAGTACCAGGATGCTTGGTTCTTTGTTGTAAAATGTGTAGCGATAAGATCCATTCCACTCATTTCCCAACAACAAGGAACCAGGCAGCTTAGAACTCTGTTGCGGTTGGTTAAAGGAAGGTATTGCCGCCAAATTTTGTGATTTGAGGTTATGTTCGATTAACAATACTGTTGTAGTAGTCTCTGTGCAATTGATTTGTTTTAATCGAATAATACTAAGTGTAATAAGCTAAAATTTGTGTTCACTATTTATTTAAACTCAAGCTTTAATAATTTACGTGTAAAAATGTCTTCAAGAGTGCTAGAATTGTTGCATTGGCGAAAAATTAGCTTTGTTTTAGCTGCTAGCAGTGTTGTTTATTTTTGTGTAATTATTTTTAACATGAACTTATGTTCTAATACATGTTATAAACATTGACTAAAACTGATTCTTTATTCTTGCCCTTTAACATACGCATTATAAAATAAAAAACCTTTTTATTTCAATTAAAAAATTATAAAATGTAAGAAATCATAACGAACCAAAACAATAATCCATTGGATTAAATTATGCAACAAGGAGCCAACCCACAAATTTGCAGGATTTATAAAAAATATTTGAAAAATATTGTTAGAAACTGATAGCTCAGTGCAAAATTAGTCATTCTAATTAAAAATTAAACTTCTAGATGTGGAAGTAACTCTGTGGTCATGAAGGAACCATAGAAATTTTTAAACGCTGATATCTCAAAATAGCCAGAGTGTGGGTTGGTTCCCTGTTGCATAACACCATTCAATTGGACTCTTTTTTATCGAGGGAAACTTGAACGGTGATCGATATCTCCGGCTTCTTCGGCAAGAAATAGTTCCAGCTATAAAAAATAATTTAAATGCTGATATTAACTTAACCTGGTATCAGCAAGATGGAGCTCCTCCGCATTTTACTCGCGAAGTTAGATAATTATTATATGTCACGTTCCCAAATCGATGGATAGGAAGAAGAGGGCCTATCGAAGGGCCTTCACGGTCCCCCGATCTTTCGCCATCAGATTTTTTTATTGGGGTCACCTGAAAAACATAGTCTGTCAAAATAAATCCAATAATTTAGAAGAATTAAGAATGAAAATTGTCAATGAAAGTGCGAGAATAACAAGGGAAATGGTTTTAAACACCCAAAGACATTTTTGCGATAATTTGTATCATTGTCAGTTAGTAAATGGGGGTCATTTTCAACACTTATTAAAAAATAGAGCCGTTTTGCCATGATTTGTTATAAGTTTTTATTTAAAGTTAACTTAATAAATTGTTTCTTGAAATTTATTTTGTGTTTTTTAGCTGATCAAATTATGTAGGAAAGTAATGAATTTAGGTATAACACATGGTTTATAAAAAATGTTTAAAATTGAGCCGACAATCAAAATAAATAAAAATATACAGGGTATTCCATTTAAAAAAATATAACTATCATTCTCCACAACTTTGTGGGCGACCCTGTATATTTCAATTTATCACCGATATGTAGATTTTTAACAGCCCTACATTTTTTATATAAGACGTTTTTGATAACCCCTGTATTGTCGTGAGTCAGATTACTCACTTATAGTTAAATGTTTAATATTTTATTTTATGAAATCAAAAGCCAAATCTATTTCAATTTAAATAAAACACGGAGCAAAGTGTTTAACAAATTTTCTCAATAAAAAGAGTCAAGAAAATTAAAGCGAGACAGAAAAAAGGCGTGTCCAAGTTTTACGCATAAAAAGTTAGAAGCATGACTGACCAATGAAACAACACTAGTAATTACTACTCATTTCCTGTAGTTGTTAATTTTATTCTCAGAACAAAAAATGAATAACCATAAAAGAAGCATACAGGAAGCTAAAAGCAATAAAGAAGCGGATACTGGTGTTATTAAAACCCGTTTAATTACCAAAATCCATTAACTTTGGAATTTTAATAGTATAATAAAAAATAATGTTCTTTTTTTACCTCTCGTTATGAGATCATAGAAATAGCGTTGCTATAGTAACCAGGAAATCAAAGAGGTGTAACTTTCTCACATCCGCTCTTTCAACCAATTACAATTAATAAGGAATATTCAAGTAGGCGGGGTTAAATAATTTTCCTACTATAAAAACTGGACGGAGCGTTTTAAATTTAGAGAATCATTACAATTATTAGACAACAATTAAATAAGTTCTTCTTGAATTGACTATCCGATGTAGTTTCTTAGTGACAGTGTTAATTTTCTTAAAATGCTCTCTTGTTTTATTAAGGGTCAAAGAAACCGGAATGACCAAGAATAATTAAAAGTATTTTAAAACAAATGAAAAGAATATTATCTTAAAACCAAAAAAAGGTTCAATCTAGTGTAAATAAATTCTCGCACCGAAAAGGCAAAGACCTTATGTTTACATAAGTGAGTTAATGTAGGGGACATGGAAGCCAAAACAGTTATCATTTTGATGGGATTATTATGTAAGTTAAAAGACAATTAGAACTTTGATTTTCTTGAACTCAGTGCAAACAATATGTTTATTAATCAATTTTATGTATTTTACTAATCAAGTCATGTGTACGACATAAAAGTAATGTAGGACGAAATTATTCTGATACTAATAATGTTAAAGATACGTACGCAGTACAACTAGTCTCCCCTAATTTATAAATGGTGAATTTTAATACTAACAGAGTATGCAGTACTCTTTAGTCAAACGGGAAATGAAAATGAATAGGTGTTTTCAGCTAAATAGAAACTGGTAAAATGTTAGGAAATGTATATTAGTAAAAATAAGTCTTGTAATTAGCTAAAGACAATTATTCGGAAGATTTATTCATACAAGATCCTGCAAGGGTCGAATAAACAGAAATTCTAGTAAATACATACATTTAAGTTAATTAGTTCTACCCGCAGGGGTATCGATATAAACAGTGCATATCATTTATTTTGATTAAAAGTATTCCGCAGGAAATTCAACAATTAAATTAAATCATTATAGGGGAGAACCAAGTTATACAATTGTGCATGTAATATTTTGTTTAGTTGATATAAGGTACTAACAAAAATGTGTTGTTGTAATTGTAACCGGATAATATGGTATAAAATGTATTTTATGAATTTGAGTATTACCAATTTTACATTAATGGAAATAAACGTATAGAAAAATCAATCTTAAGTGAATTATTATTTTCATCGACCAGAGAATAAAAAGGTGTAATAAACAGTTGATTAGGTTTTCAGAAAATTATTACATTCCAAATAGAGAATATTAAAAGAACCCAAATACAATTAAAAATAGTACGATACACCACGCCAAGTCTCCCTTTCGACATAACATCTTAATATTATAAAACCTTTAATTATTTAACTAATTAATAACATTATAATACAGTGGTGGTTCGTTACAATGGTGTCAGGATTTAGGGGTACTTTTTCTGAAATCAGAAAAATAAATTATTCTCTTAAAATAAGATAATTTTTTGAACAAATGTTAAGATTTAAAAATAATTTTTTTATTTAATTTTTTTTATTTTATATGGAAATCTAAAGAGAAAATAAGATATTTTAATTGTACTGGTCGAGAAAATATATTCACGTATTGATCTATTGAAAATTGAAAAAGTGTAAACCTTATAAGAAGTGGAACAAAAGTTAAAATTAAATAAAAATGAGTCTGGACGAAGCAAAAGCTAGTACTGCAAGTACCACCAGCGGCGCAATATTTGTAGGGATAGACGCGGTTCCTAATTTTGACGGTACTACAAAGGTAGAAGATTTTATAGAATATATAGAAACAACAGGGTTAATAGCAAAATGGGCTGATGAACAGAAAACCGCGGTAGCTAAATTGAAACTTAGAGGTTTAGCAAAATTATTTTTAAATGCGGATACAAATATTAAAACAACAAAAGATTGGAATAATTTTTCTACTATTTTACGCAAACAATTTAAAGAAAAAACTTTACCAGGGCAGGACTTAAAGAATTTTGTAGAATGTCGACAGCGACAAGGGGAAACTTGTAGGCAATTTTTAACAAGAATAAAAATAATAGGAAATAAAGTTAAGGTAACCAGTAATGAACCACAAGCGGCCGTGGAATTAGAAAAACAATTTGAAAAAGATTTATTAAAACAATTTGTGTTAGGACTATTACCACAAATCAGAGATAAGGTTTTATCAGCTCAATCAAAAACGATTCAAGATGCTTTGGATAAAGCGGAAATTGAAGAAATGATAGAAAATTTAAATAAAGTTAAATTCAAAAATGTTTATGAGGTCTCGAAATGCAGTTACTGTAAAATAAATGGGCATGAAGTGAAAAATTGTAGAAAATTACAAAATTTGGGAAACGAAAAGAGGTGTTTTTACTGTAATCAACCGGGACATTTTAAAAGAAATTGTATGAAGCTAAAAGGGCACAGCGACAATAATAGGCGCGAAAATAATTATAATAATAGATGGCAAACAGGGAATACACCCCGTGGTTCACGGCGTGCAAACGAGTACCCTCAGCAGGAAAGGCCCGGAAAATTCCAAAATAATTATTCACGAAATATAAATAGAGACAGCAGAAATTATACTGCTGGGTTTTCAAAAAATTTTGCAGATAGGCGTCCACAAAATAATTTTTCAAACGAAGATAATAGGCAAAACAGACCAATTAGCGGAGAAACGGCGAATTTAAATGCCAATGCAGTCACATACGTAACCCCGATGGTGGCTGCCGAAACAAGCCAATGGTAGTTTTAAAGAATAAGGAAGGGATACTGAATTGTAACGAGGAAAATAAACCTCCACGTAATATAATTTTTGTAGAAATAAGGAATAAACCAATACGAGCGTTTATTGATTCTGGGGCGGCAGTATCCCTTATAAAACCTGAAATTGCCCAGGGGTTTAAAATAAATACGGACAATACATTATGTTTAAGAGATATACAGGGTGAATACATCCCACAATATGGCAGTGTCGATATTTCTATTAGGATAGGAGCTCGGTTTTCCGTAATCCAAAAGTTTGTGGTTACCGAAAAGGTGAGTTTTGATGCAGACATACTATTGGGATTGGATTTTTTGTCTACGCACAGTGTAAAAATTGACTGGGGAGAAAATTTAATGTATATTTTTGAAGAAATAATACCCTTACAGGAGGAAGCAAATGGCATAAATACAGTAATGAATCAAGGTAAAATGCATACAAATGCAACAGAAAAGCACAAGGGTGTGGAAAATGGTAAGAAAGAGATAGAGATACTTCGAGGAGAAATAAAAGAATTAAAAGAAGTAGTTAGCACACTTTTGGGAAAAGTGGAAAGTTCCTTACAGGAAAAGAAAATTTTGATGGAAAATAATTGTACTGAAAGTTCTTCGTTACTACCAATAGCGACGAACTTGAAAAGTCAGATGGTTGGTAGCCATCTTGATTTTTGTTGTCAACCAAATCAGTGTAGGAAAATTCCAGATCAAGGAAGGGAAGCTGCAGATTCCCAATTTTTAGAAAAGGAACAAGGTGAAAGAATTATGTTCTCAGGAAAGAGAGAATCCGGATACAGGCCCGAAGAGAGAGTAAACTCTGGTATAAAGAAATCGTTGGCACAAGCGCCAGGAATGTTCTCAGGAAAGAGAGAAATTGGTTATAGACCGGAAGAGAGAGTAAACTCTAGTATGAAGAAATCAAATGCACAAATGCCAGATAATGCAAAGGATGATATGCTAAAAAGCGAACAGGTACATATACAGGGAAGCTTAAAAATACCTGCTAGGAGTCAAGTATGTTGCAGGGGATATTTGAAAAAAAGTAATAAATTAAGGGCGGAATCTATTGTAATAGAAGCCAATGATAATAATCAAAGCGGATTATTAGTTGCAAGAGTTTTATGCAGAAATGAAAATATAGTACCCATAAAGATTATAAATGTAAATCCATTTGAAGTGTGGATACCTAAGAATACGATAATAGCGTATGCTTTTGAGGCAGAGACGGACCGGCCCTCAAGTGAAAAAGATTCAAGGAAAATTGCACAAATTAGTAAGCAAGATTTTAATGAAATTTTAGAGCAGTTACAAGTAAGCAAGCCAGTTACAGCCGACGATTGGAAATTAAGAAAATTAATTGAAGAATATATTGATATTTTTAAGGCTCCAAATCAGAAATTAACTTGTACGACCCAAGTTAAGCACCGGATTATAACGGAAGATGTACCCCCTATTTGCAGGAAACCTTATAGAGTTCCTTATCATCGTAAGAAAATTTTACAAGAAGAAATTAAAAAATTGTTGGACGATGGTATAATTGAAGAGTCTCAGAGTCCTTGGGGATTTCCAGCTATATTAGTAGAGAAACGATTACACCCAGGGGAAAAACCACAGTTTCGACTAGTAATCGATTATAGGTTGCTTAATAAAATAAGTGTCACAGATTTTTTTCCATTACCTAGCATCCAAGAAACCTTGGACAGCCTAAACGGGTCTACTTTATTCTCCACAATGGATTTGGCCAGTGGATACTTCCAAATAGAATTAGATGAACGAGACAGGGAGAAAAGTGCTTTCGTTACACCTGATAATACGTATCAGTTTACGCGCATGAGCATGGGATTGAAAAATAGTCCAAGTACTTACCAAAGATTCGTAAATAGCATTTTCTCTGGATTAATTGGTACCGAAGTATTGGTATTTTTAGACGATATAATAGTATTTTCACCAAATTCAGTAGATGAACACCTTTTAAGATTAAGAAAAGTTTTTGATATAATGCGCAGAAGTAATCTAAAATTTAAGCCAACAAAATGCCACTTTTTGAAAACCGAAATCAAGTATTTAGGTCACATAATATCGGAAAAAGGATGTACTGCTGATCCAGATAAGACTAAGGTAGTAGATTCCTACCCTGTACCAAGAAAGGTGAAAGAGATAAAATCATTCATAGGTTTATGTAGTTACTATAGACGATTTGTACCTCGTTTTTCAGAAATAGCAAAACCACTTACAGCTTTAACGAAGAAGAATGTACCATTTATATGGACTAAACAACAAGAAGATGCATTTCAAACTTTAAAAACAGCGCTAGTTACTCCGCCTATACTTAAACACCCCGATTTTACTAGGCCATTTATTCTTTCAACGGATGCAAGTAATAAGAGCATATCTGCTATATTAAGCCAAAAATATGACAATTTGGAACACCCTATATATTATCACAGCCGTTCACTTTTAGACGCAGAGACGAGATATTCTACGATCGAGCGCGAAGCTTTAGCTGTTGTAGAAGGAGTAAAGAAATTCAAGTATTACTTAACAGGGACGCATTTTTATATATTTAGTGATCACAAGCCATTAAAATATATTATGAACTTAAAAGATAGCAGTTCACGACTAGCTAAATGGTCCATGTATCTTATGGAATACAGCTTTTCCATAGATTATAGACCGGGCAGTAAAAATGCAAATGCTGATGCTTTAACTAGACTTCGAGAAACCACAAATGAAAAAGAGACAGTAGAAAAAACGCATGGAATTGCTAAAGTACAAATACATAAAGAAGGTAGCCCGATGACGAGCGTAATATGGACGCGTGAAGAAATAAAAAGAAAGCAACAAAAAGACGAGAAATTGCAGGATATTATTAAAAATCTACCTGATGACTCAGGATTTTATTATTTAAATAACGACAATATTCTTTATGCTATGAGAAAAGATCACGAGCGAAATGACAAATTAGTAGCACCTCGTAGTATGATACCGGAAATATTGGATTTATACCATAATTCACCAATGGCATGTCATGGCGGACAACATAAAACTTTAGATTTAATAAAAAGAGATTTTATATGGGACGGAATGTCTACCGATGTAAAGCGTTATTGCCAACAATGTCATTCTTGTAGTATAAACAAGAATACGCATCAACCTCCAGCCCCATTACAAAAACTACCAGTACCACATTTAGTTTTTGGACGAATAAGTATAGACATAGTAGGCCCACTAAACAGAACAAGAAATGGAAATAAATATATTCTTACTTGTATGGATTACCTCACAAGATTTGCGGAAGCTATTCCTTTACCGGATATAACTGCCAGGACCGTAGCAAAGGCTTTTGTAGAAAATATTATAACAAGGTACGGCGTACCGCGACAGATACTATCAGACCGGGGAACGCAATTTGTTGGAGGCCTATTCACGGAAATATGTAAAATATTACAGATAGATAAGTTACATACTACACCTTATCACGCAAGTTGTAATGGAATGCTTGAAAGATCTCATGGAAGTTTAAAAACCATGCTAAAACATTATGTTTCTATAGACAATGAATCATGGGACGATTTTCTCCCATTCGCGTTATTAGCATACAGAAACAGTGTACATTCATCTACGGGAGAAACCCCATACTTCTTAATGTACGGACGAGACATTGAGTTACCACAACACTTAAGTTTAAAGTCAAAAGAATGCAAATACGATTTAGATACTAACTACGCCTCTGAGATGCTTATGAGAATACGTCACGCGCTTCAGCAAGCAAGAAATCAACTTGAAAATTCAGCAGAAAAGCAATGTAGAAAATACAACATTAAAACCAAAGATAAAAAATTTAAAGAAGGAGACAGGGTATATCTGTTTACCCCAGCGTTACCAGGAAAAAACCCATTAGCAAGAAAACTTCAGCCAAAATATACAGGTCCGTATCGAATAATTGAAGTAAAAGGCCCAGTAACCTTTAAAATTAAAGAAATTAATGGAAGAAAAGAGCAAGTTGTGCACTCAAATAGGTTAAAATATTGTCACTACCCTGAGAAAAAGTTAGATGAAATTGAGGATGAAAATTTATCGGAAAATGAAGAGGAAAATATTCTTGACAAACATAGTGAAAATGAAATGACTAATACAGCCCCTATGATGTATTATCTGCCAAATGCAGACCCAGTAATTGAAATAAATGAACATGAAGAGGAACAATTGTTGGAAGGAAATGAATCAGAAACTGAAAGCGAATTATACGAGGACGATCAATTTGATATTGATCTAGAAAGGTCTATAGATCAAATGGAACAGGAAATACCTGCTATTGATGAGGAATCCGGGAGCGATCAAGATGAAATTATACCTCCCCCTTCACCGGAAATGCCTGAAGACATTCCGGAGGAAAATGCGCAAAGGACTACCAGAAGTGGTCGAGTTGTGCGCAGGCCTGCATATTACGGAGAATTTTAGGAAAGAAAAAAATTTTAGGATTATTAATAATATATTTATACATAATTAATTTAATTACAATAAGAATAATTATAAATGACAGGAAGGAAAGCTAAAGAAAAAACTAAAAAGTATATATAAAAAGCCCAAATCTTGTCTGGTTCTAGCGAAAATAAAATAAGGGAAATTGGTATTTGGTTTATAATTAGCACACTCGTTTTTACAAAGAATTTATGGCTAATTTATATTATATTAGGGAATGGACATTGACATTTTTTAGATATAATTAGAATTTCGTTAAATAGAAGAAAAATTATCGTGGGAATAATTTTTTGTTTATGTTAGTTTATACACGAAATAAAGGGATAGGTACCCATTTTTTGTCTTGCAGCCTTATTAGGGTCATTAACGCTATATTATAAATAAACACCGTCCAAAAAGGGAAACCTCGGCAACTGCAAGTATGACGTCGAGCAGTCTGAAAGGCAAACTCAGACGGTGAGAACGCTGTAATAGCTAGAGATCCAGAGTACAGTACCGTATTACCAAATTAAGATTTTGTAAGGTGAATCTTATCAGGTTAAAAAAAAAATGTATTAGTAATAGAGAATAGTTTAATTAAATGGGAAAAATGTAATCTTTATGTAATTTAATTAGTATTAATGTATCAAGAAATGAAACGTGAAAAATGTATAATTGTACGAATTGTATTTTCAGTAAATACCGGGGTATGGACAAAAAGTACAGTTACCCTGTTTAAACAAATGTAGGGAAGGTAACCTATGATTTCGGTGGAAGACAATTTTAAAAGTAAAGTGATAGTGCGTATAGAATGGAACTATATTAAAACAGAATGTGGGGAAGTAAACGAACTTAAATGGTTAAGCATGAATACGTTTATAAAGGGAATTATAATATTACCAAAAGAAACTTCATATTTGCTTATTGTAAATTATGGGGAAGACTATTTAATTTTTATAAAAGCAAGAAACATTTTCGGATGAACATTATGAGATAATAAAAATGGAATAATTCACAGAATCAGTCTCAGTTCGTCTCTGTAATGTATAGTTTACACTAGTCTAAACACTGAAAAGACCCAAACAATGATCAACTGAAAAATAAACTATGTTAGTGTACAAAGGGTAAATTGTTTATTAAACAGCAATATAGAATTGAGATAATGATAACTACAAGAAGAACAATATACAAACTAATTTTACTTATATTTGTATAATACGAGAAGAACCAAACAAAACAAGAGCATAGTTATATTATGTATTTGGCGTGGGAACGAAACCATTAAGATTATGTTGTTATTATAGGAACCCTATAAAACCTCCAGGCAAACTGCTGAGAAATCAGTCAAGCCAAATTCATCAGTACCAGTTAATTGTCAGTTATAGTGCGTGTATAAAAAGAAAAATGATTCAAAAGTGCATGGATAATTTTATTGCCTATGTGAGTACCCTCTCACATTACGAGGAGGCATTACCTTTAATTGAAACCGCCCTTACGTCGATCTTAAACCAACACGAGCATTTGGGTGGTTCAGCTCCTGCAAGAAACGAAGCAGTAAAAAAATTGAGGGCAGTCAACATGCTAAATTTGCATCTGCTTCATTTTGAATTTCTGCAACGATTGGCACAACGTTCCGAAGAAAGACACCCAGAATGTCTTGAATTAAGATTTCCCTGCCATTGCAAGTTTTGCAAACGACTGGACATGATTACTTGGAAAACTACGCATCCAAATGAATTGACGCCAGGTGTACCCTTACCACGCCATACAGCGCATCAACCCCATTCACCTAGAGGTTCCCCTCCAAGAAGATTGGTACGTCAGCCAAGAAATTCCCCAACCAGGATAAATCCTGTTCAAGCTCATCAACCTGTGACCAGTTTAATGGAGTTGCAGAGAATGGTCAACACACTTCCCCAGGCGTAGGAAAAAGCCAAAAGTGTTAAAACTATATCATTTGAACCATAGTGCGCGAAATCTCCCGAAAAAAAAATCAATTCACAAGTGAGTAAAGATAAAAAAATGTAAAGTGAGTGAGTACATAATGTACTTAGAAGGTATATTGTATTAATATTATAAGAATATTTTTTTTTGTATCACAGATTCTAATCTAAGTTTAGAAATAATGTTTCTTTTTGTTGTTTGTAATCTTATGCTTACAATTATGTTTACTCGTAATTTTAGGATAATTAATTATTTTTAAATAAAATAATTTTTCACATATGTTGAGTTCACAATTTTCTTTTGATTTTATCATAAAATAAAAAATTTTTTTTTGCTAAAACAAAGTAGTTACTACTACTATGTTTTTTTTTTAAGGAGGGACGATTGTCGTGAGTCAGATTACTCACTTATAGTTAAATGTTTAATATTTTATTTTATGAAATCAAAAGCCAAATCTATTTCAATTTAAATAAAACACGGAGCAAAGTGTTTAACAAATTTTCTCAATAAAAAGAGTCAAGAAAATTAAAGCGAGACAGAAAAAAGGCGTGTCCAAGTTTTACGCATAAAAAGTTAGAAGCATGACTGACCAATGAAACAACACTAGTAATTACTACTCATTTCCTGTAGTTGTTAATTTTATTCTCAGAACAAAAAATGAATAACCATAAAAGAAGCATACAGGAAGCTAAAAGCAATAAAGAAGCGGATACTGGTGTTATTAAAACCCGTTTAATTACCAAAATCCATTAACTTTGGAATTTTAATAGTATAATAAAAAATAATGTTCTTTTTTTACCTCTCGTTATGAGATCATAGAAATAGCGTTGCTATAGTAACCAGGAAATCAAAGAGGTGTAACTTTCTCACATCCGCTCTTTCAACCAATTACAATTAATAAGGAATATTCAAGTAGGCGGGGTTAAATAATTTTCCTACTATAAAAACTGGACGGAGCGTTTTAAATTTAGAGAATCATTACAATTATTAGACAACAATTAAATAAGTTCTTCTTGAATTGACTATCCGATGTAGTTTCTTAGTGACAGTGTTAATTTTCTTAAAATGCTCTCTTGTTTTATTAAGGGTCAAAGAAACCGGAATGACCAAGAATAATTAAAAGTATTTTAAAACAAATGAAAAGAATATTATCTTAAAACCAAAAAAAGGTTCAATCTAGTGTAAATAAATTCTCGCACCGAAAAGGCAAAGACCTTATGTTTACATAAGTGAGTTAATGTAGGGGACATGGAAGCCAAAACAGTTATCATTTTGATGGGATTATTATGTAAGTTAAAAGACAATTAGAACTTTGATTTTCTTGAACTCAGTGCAAACAATATGTTTATTAATCAATTTTATGTATTTTACTAATCAAGTCATGTGTACGACATAAAAGTAATGTAGGACGAAATTATTCTGATACTAATAATGTTAAAGATACGTACGCAGTACAACTAGTCTCCCCTAATTTATAAATGGTGAATTTTAATACTAACAGAGTATGCAGTACTCTTTAGTCAAACGGGAAATGAAAATGAATAGGTGTTTTCAGCTAAATAGAAACTGGTAAAATGTTAGGAAATGTATATTAGTAAAAATAAGTCTTGTAATTAGCTAAAGACAATTATTCTGAAGATTTATTCATACAAGATCCTGCAAGGGTCGAATAAACAGAAATTCTAGTAAATACATACATTTAAGTTAATTAGTTCTACCCGCAGGGGTATCGATATAAACAGTGCATATCATTTATTTTGATTAAAAGTATTCCGCAGGAAATTCAACAATTAAATTAAATCATTATAGGGGAGAACCAAGTTATACAATTGTGCATGTAATATTTTGTTTAGTTGATATAAGGTACTAACAAAAATGTGTTGTTGTAATTGTAACCGGATAATATGGTATAAAATGTATTTTATGAATTTGAGTATTACCAATTTTACATTAATGGAAATAAACGTATAGAAAAATCAATCTTAAGTGAATTATTATTTTCATCGACCAGAGAATAAAAAGGTGTAATAAACAGTTGATTAGGTTTTCAGAAAATTATTACATTCCAAATAGAGAATATTAAAAGAACCCAAATACAATTAAAAATAGTACGATACACCACGCCAAGTCTCCCTTTCGACATAACATCTTAATATTATAAAACCTTTAATTATTTAACTAATTAATAACATTATAATACAGTGGTGGTTCGTTACAGTATATTTTGAAATAATCGACCGTTCTGGTAATTTTTCCTAACCTTGTATGTGAAAGACACGGTTTAACCAATGGGCCCGACCGATCATCAGCACTGATCATCGGTCCTTTGTGAAACGGCACTAATTATTTGGTTTTATTCCATTTGGTATAATCTGACCTAAAAGCTTAACTGCCTAACTAAGAAACTCGCACTCTAGCTGAATTTTAGGATAACTTCACATAACTTTGAAAATACTTATTTTAAATTTTGAAGATGTTCAATCCTACACTGAAAAAAATTATGTCTTCCATGAAGATTATATTTTGGAACTCTTTTATTACATCATCGATCACCCTCTGAAATGGCGAGGGGGCGTTTTTAAACAAAAAAAGGATTATTAGATATTTATTGTGGCCGTTACTAACAGTAAAAACGGGTTTTCTATAGAGTTTTTGTCCATTTTGATTTGACGGAATTCGCTTACTATGTCAAGCATGGTAAAATACTGTGCCTCAGTCTAATCGATCTAATATGTCACTTTATATTAATTTAGATTTAAATATCGATCGAAAATGGTTTTTTCATTCATTTTCCTAAGTTGCAAACTGAGCGCCATTTTTGTTTCTCCGACGCATTCGGGACGATACATAATAGGGATGATGACCACGGACTATATACCCTTTTTCTAGAATTTTATTAATTGGTCGTTTAACCTCCTCTTTGTGAATATAGGGGTACCTACCTATATGATTTGGTATGGATAGGGATTTCGCCATTTGTTTTATTTTTTAAGAAAACGCTCATTTTTCTCCTGGTTTTTGAAAATATCTGAGTAAGCATAACATAATTTTTTTAATGCTGATTATTCTTCTGCGTTTATATAATCGATGCGAATAATTATTTTGATTTTCGTAATATTATTATTACACTTAAAATCATTTTTTATTTTCCATTTTCCATACTAGAATAATAAAATAGATCTCGTATAAATTTGCTTCGAACATTATTTCTATAGAGATGGACCTAGATACTGTTAAAGAAATTGATATATCAGTAGAGTTTAATATTTTAAGGACTGCGAAGCCATTTTTTGAAATTATTAAAATTTCCGGAAGGTATACCTAAATCATTAATTTTCTAAACTTTTGTAAAAATTTCGCCGTAAGTATTTATTTAAATACCCACAGGTTTATTGTCTCATAAGAGTTTACTGTCTTCTGTGGTTCTCTTTATTGAAACGAAATTTGTGTGTTTCTTCCAATACATTTTTTGTTGCCTAAATCGATATTTAATTTCATTTTTGTCAAATCTTAGTCTAATCCTAAAATCAAATTACCCAAATAATATTAATTTTATGATTACTATAAAACTCTGCAAATGGTGGTATTGTGGCTTGAAATTACTGGTATTGCTTCCTAGGGCTCTTTTGATTATTTGAATCATAAATGCAATTTGGGTAGAATTTTTCTACTATTGATGCGCTACTGTATTGCGAATATGATAAAGGACGACATCGTGCAGGCGCAGGATATAAACAAAGCCATGGTTTTATTCCTCTTAAATTTTAGTAACGGATTCGATATACTTAAAACGTTATTCTTGCTATTTTAAAACATATAAAATGTAGTGCAACAATGTCCTCTCTCGTGTCTACGTTTTTATTGGGAATAAATTATTCGGGAAGGTAAACATTCTGACTCTTTTAGTATTAACACAAGAGTGCCTCGGGGCAGTAGCGTAACGTGCAGGGGGCAGGGGGGCAGAGGGCGACCGCCCCCCCCCCCGCCCTTTGAACTCTTTCCCAAACGACGCCCTTCCCACTCTCCCAGTTTAATTTCACATGACATGATAATAATTGATAATATTGTTTACCTATCGCAGCAAGAAAAAATTTTCCATGTTTATGAATATAGATAATATTTATATACCAAAACCCTCATCTTATCATTATTTTATTTTCACTACTTGATTTAATTTATAATTAAAATATGCCACGATCAATAATTTGTATTCTTTCAGTTATTTTGCTTTAACAATTAAAAATTTCTTGAAATCTCTAATTTACTAGAGACTAAATTTTATCTTTTTAAAAGTAGTGTCTTATTGTCGCCAATGAGAATAATATGCTCATATTATTATGTAATATGCATAAAATATTTTATAGAGTTTTAACAAAATTCCCCTTGTCGTAAACATGTTCTGTTTTCATGTGACCATTTTAGACATGACGAAACAAAAACTTTATTTCTCAGGCCAAAATTGACTAATAAACGAAATTATACATTAGCAGTGAGGCGCCCTCTGTACAAGGGCGTAGATAAGGGGGTAATTACTCCCCTCCCCCCAGAACCCATAATGAGCTATGAAAACGAAGCACTTTTTTTTTAATTAATCAATTTTTTTGTGATTTTCTTAAGGATCTCGTGTATTTTATATTTTTTCTACTTTAAAATCAGGCAACATCATCGAAAAAAGGGCGTGGCACCCAACATTTTTCGCCTGCGGCGCTATTTACCCCCCCCCTTCCCGTAAATAAATGTCTACGTTTCTACGTCCTTACCTGTGAAGCCTCCGCCCCCTGCGCCCCTTCAACCACGCTACGCCACTGCCTCGGGGTAGCTGCATTCTAGGCCCCCTTATATACAATTATTTATATCAAACTTTGTAAAAATAAACTTGAACACCGAAACTTGTTTAAAAAAATAATTTATTGATTTAAAAACACAATAAATCCATTAAATCTAAATTTAGTCAAAGAATTAATTTAATTTAACAAACGTGAGAACTTGGCTTATGGCGCATATAAGAAAAAAGATGTTGAGAAAGGGTGGTACGGTGTTTTGGCCCATTTAAAAACCCGTTGTAACGGATTGCACGCTTATGAGTAGAATTACTAAAATAAAGCTTTTTACATCGGTACTGATAAAAACAAGCAAAGTGAAGTTCTTGTCTATTTTAAGCCATTTTCTCGCAGGTAGTTTTTAGCTGACATGGTATCTTCCAAATAAAGCGCATGCAAGAGTTCTGAGCCCATTGTATACTTAATTGTAATAGTTAGAGTGAAAGAGAATAAGTGTTTCAGACATTGCTTTCGTTAGTTATCTTTAGGTATAAGGGGGGAATAATCATTTTCCAGGATTTTTTTGTGCAACACCGCATTGCGTTTTTAATTTCTTCGTGTTAAGTATAAATTTAACCACAAATCCGAACAAAACCAAAAACATATGTTTTGTGTAAGAATAGTAAGTTGCTTTAATAATAAGTGCAAAGATGTCACTCTAATAAAAATAAAAATGTATTTAAGCAACCAACTTTGACTATTTTTTAAAATTAATACACTCATGCAGCGTTTCTGAAATTACAATCTGATTATGACTTAGATCAATCAGTAATATTTTTCAAACCTAAATTACTACAACTCGAAACTCTTATCGAAGGACTTACTCAATAGGGTTCTTTATTTTTTTTTTAAAACGTTAATTACACTAATATCAATGTGTACACAAGCACTGTTCTCTGCGTTTGCATTATTACACTAACACAAAAAGTTTTATTCTCTTGAGTCTTCTGGTTTGGTTCATATTATCGAGGCGCTGGATGGCTTCGATGTTGACTTGTTGGAGAAGTCGCTGCTCATGACTCTTGGTAAATTTACTAATGGTCTGGCTAACGGTGTCCATTTCCATGTCCCTATGGAGGTCACTATTTCTGCAATACCAGGGGGACATTGACAATGCTTAGTAGTAGTTGTTACATTTGATTCTCGTTATAATGTCTGGAGTATTATTCCGTGCAGCTTGTTGGAGAGCTTTAATAAATAATTCCGCTTTATTATCCAGTTGTTTTTCATTTCTTAGAGCCATTGACAAATTGATACTTTTTTCAAGTTGTAGTCCGAAGCTTTTCCAATCCATCAGTTTATTTACCAATCTAGAAACTTATTAATTTTTTGTAATAATATTGTTGCTAAGCGTGAGTAAAATGGGTGAATGATCAGAGCCCATATCCCAAGCTTCTTCTACTTTCATATAGTTTACTAATACATTTCTAGTTATGAAGAAATCAATTAGATCTGGAATCTTATTGGAGTCTGTGGGCCAATATGTTGGCGTGCCAGTTGATAATGTTTCGCACTTAAGTTGGTTGACTGCTTTAAGAAGTTCTTTTCCTTTTGTATTTGTTAACCTAGATCCCCATTGGACATGTTTGGCATTGAAATCGCCACCCATGATAAATCTATATCCTTGACGATTTAGAAAATCTACATATTTTCTTTCATTTTTAAGAGCATGTCACAAATGATCTCACATGTTTCGGTTTTTAACTTTACAGAGGCAGCTTGAAACTGTTCGGTTTCATATCCCATTTCGTAATGATGCTTAATTGATTCCATAATTATGATGGCACTGCCACCTTTAGCTGCATTTTCTGGATGTAGAGTGTGATATACTTTATATCCCCTGAATTTAATAAATGATTCATTAGTAAAGTGAGTCCCAGAAATGAGGCATATGTCAATGTTGTCTATATCTAGGACTACTTGCAATTCTTGTTGGTGTTGCAAGAGTCCATTGGCATTCCATTCCATAATCCTAAGGTCAATTGACATTACGATTTTTTGGAATAGCTCCTTTAGCGCTACATTCCAGTCTGATGATACGTTCATCCATTTTTCTTAATTTCTCCAATATTTGTTGCAGAGTGTTTTTAATAGACACATTTTGGTCTTGTTGTTGAGTTTTATTTTTATTAATAATTAGTTCAGACTTACTAGTAACTGCCTGATTGTAGGATTTTTGTCTTACATCTATGTTAGTTATCAGTACTTATGAATTCCTATGTGGCTTCTTATGAGGGTCTGGTTTCTTGGTGAGTTTATCTTTTCGTTTTTTCATTTCTTTTGCAACTATACATCCTCTGTAGTTGGCTGGATGCCCTTCACCACAATGAGCACATTTGGATTTAACAGGTTTTGGTTTTTCACTCTCCATTGTTAGGTGTTTACCAGTATATCGGACACAGCGTGGTTCTATGGCATAGTATTTTTGCGTGTGTCCATATGCTTGTCATTTTTTGCACTGGCGTCTGAACTTTCTTAATGGGAGACTTATAATAATATATATTATCTACAATACATCAGTTATTCCATAAATCTTGTCAATGCTCTCGTCATGGCTAAATGAAAGCATGAACATGTTTAAAGGTTGTTTTGTTTTGTATTTTAATTTGGCAGTAGTCTCGTTCAGTTTGTAGCCACGTTTTCTCATTTCCTGGACTATTTTTTCTGGTTTGTTAGCCATAACTTTAATTGGCCTATTTTGCTTATTCTCATAGGAATGCCAAGAGTATTCTTTTTCAGTTAGTACTGCAGTAAGCATCTTATAGTTTCTCTCATCCTGTAATTTAATTTGAATATTTTTATCATGAATGACTTTAATCTTTGCGCCAGGAAATTGGCGCGAAGTTAATTAAAATTATCAATATTGTTCACTATGATAGGCGGAGGTGCTTGTATTTTCTTAGGCTTATCTACGTTATGCCTATTGGTTTGTTGTTGTGGTGGTGGCGTAAATGAAGTATCCATCTTTCTTTTCTTTCTATTTCTTGCGCTAGTTCCTCTTCATCGGTTTTGTATTTTTGTAAGCTGTCACTTTTTCTTCGGTGTTGTTAGTCATCTTCTTTTCCATCTCTGAATATTTTTTGTTCAGTTCTTCATACATTTTGTGTATTTGATCTAGTTAGAATTGTAGTTGGTTCACCGTTTATGTGGCATTTTTTTTTCTCTTGATCAGCTGATTTCCAACTGTTGTACAATATTTCTTCATTTTGTGAACGCTGATAACTCCTGAAATAATGCCGTTTCCTGCGACGTTACCGGTGGCTGGTAAAAAGCCATCCTTATTTATTTCATTCACTTAGGAATTTATTAAATGTATCTCGCGATAACTTAAACGACCTTCGCACGGTCGCCGGACATCACTCGCCGATCATGACAACTTTGACTAATCGCGCAATTTTTTCGAATCAAAATACGTTTGGGAAAATGCTTGTTCAACAATGTCTGGCGTTCTTTGTTACTTTCATCTAAAAATTGTAAGTCGTAGCGGGCTGAATTGATTTAAAAAAAAACCTTGACGTCGGCGCGGCCGGATGGCTAGTAATAACTACTGAACTGACTCATTCTCTTAAGTTTTATAATCACACTCCGTATTTTTAAAAATTTTAGAGTCTTTTGCTGGATTATCATAATATTTTTCAAGATACCCATCAAGCAACAATCCGACGTTGTTACAACGTGGCTTTAATCGACCCGACGTTGGAGCGCGACGTCAAATCGACGTCGCCACGACCCACCTTTGCACCAAATCGGTCACACAAGTTTGGGTCGCTACGACGTCGGGTCCGACTATATATAGTCCGATTAATTTGACCAACCTTGAAGTCGTGCCAACATTGGTATTATCGACTATGATTCACCTAGTTCATCAATCATTTATTTATTTTTGTCATCAACATTCGGTTCGTTTGCAAACATTGCAACGCGTCATTTTCAGAGTTGTTTTCTGTTAGCCACATTTCTGGATTACTATCGGTGTTGTAATCATCAGATGGGGTGTGCTGGCGAGATGTAGATGGACCGGCTTCACCTGATGTATGATAATGTGCTGTTACAGGTACTGCTTTTAAACTTTTTGTTTTTGTGCCTGTGTATTTTCAGTATTCTATCAAAAGTAGCTGAATAATTAAAGGGCCGACGAGGCGAAAGCTGTTTCTTTCTTCAAATCAAATTTACAAATAAGAAAACATAAGACTCCCCAACCTCACTTTCAGGTAAAACCTTTACGATCTTGTACTGACATCTGTCAAAGTATAAAGTAGTAAAAATATACCAATACCAACGTTGTGTTTTAGGACTATAGGCAACTTTTTAGGTAGTAGTCATCTTCGACGGCGGTACACGTTGTGCAAACACTCATCGTCAGGAAACAAAGTGAAAAGTAAAATGCTGATGTTTTTAGCAAAAGAGAAAATAATGGTGAGATTGAGCCGTAATGGAGCTTTTAATGGTGTACAAAAGATGTAAAATTGAAAAATCAGAAGGTCGACAATCAAGACTCCAGCATACTGAACAGTCGAGGTTTAAGTGTAGAAGCACACTGTGCCGTGCAGAAAATTATAGGGTAGTAAAAATTAGGGAGTTTTGAAAAACATATCTGTAAAAAGCATTATTAAATAACTGAAACATCCTGAGTTTTATTAAGCCCAGTCAGAAACATGTGAAAATGTTGGGGTGAGATGTAAAGAAAAGAAAAAGAAAAAATTTTCTTAAAACCTTTTTGCACCAAATGTGTCTGCTCTGACTCCGGCGGGGTAACTGGGCCGTAAAAAGCCTGGTACCCCAACTGTTTTTACTTTTTAACCAAAAGATGCTTTGACCCAAAAAACATCTTTTTTCTTTTTCTTTTCTTTACATCTCACCCCAACATTTTCACATGTTTCTGACTGGGCTTAATAAAACTCAGGATGTTTCAGTTATTTAATAATGCTTTTTACAGATATGTTTTTCAAAACTCCCTAATTTTTACTACCCTATAATTTTCTGCACGGCACAGTGTGCTTCTACACTTAAACCTCGACTGTTCAGTATGCTGGAGTCTTGATTGTCGACCTTCTGATTTTTCAATTTTACATCTTTTGTACACCATTAAAAGCTCCATTACGGCTCAATCTCACCATTATTTTCTCTTTTGCTAAAAACATCAGCATTTTACTTTTCACTTTGTGTCCTGACGATGAGTGTTTCTACACTCGAAACATGTCGATGTGATACTAGGTTCGCCTAGTTTTTCGATGAATAAAGATTGTGGAGAAAAACTTCGTGCTTTTCTTTTTCTGTATATTCATGTTTTCTTAATTTATCAACACTCTGTACATCTAATCTTAAATTTTTATATGGTAAATTTATTTTCTTGACAAGCAGAATTTTTTAAAAAGAATAACTTTTCGTCGTAAAATCAATAATAAAGATCTTTTTCCTCTTGTCAACTCCATCCGGGGACACACTGTATAATATGTACCTAATTGGTAATTTGGCGCCCTCAAAAAGAGCACCCGATTGCCCTGCGCGCCTTGCACCTCCGCTGGCCGCTACTCTGGTTGCATTGCAAAAGCTTGTCGCAGCTGTTGTTGTGGCTACGAACACTTTTATCCAGAACAATGTATTTTTAGAACAACCTATAACACTATAAAATTTAACCAACGTCCACTTTCCATAAGAGAAGTGCAAGGTCCTTGTAAAAACTCCTTGTGCGGAACAGAAAAAATTAAAGTTACTTACTTTCGTCGCCTCTCATACCAGTCAATACTACACACCCCAGGGTCGTGGCTTCAAGTTCTGATCGTTCGATCAGGCGCGTCGCCTCTGCATCCGCAGGGGGATCGGCATCGGCGTCGGCGTCGGCGTCGCTGCTGGCATCGGCGCTGTCGTCGGCGCTGTCGTCGGCGCCGGCGTCTGTGCTGGCGTTGTTCACTGTTGTGTCCATTTCCAACTCACCGTCGCCTTCTTTGTCCAATGCCTAATAATAAAAATGAATATTACTCCAGTAATGTTGGCACTAATAAAAGTTTCCTTGCGAAATGCGAGATCTAAAATCTCTGCACGTTCCAATATATTTACGGCTTTTTAATTTTTTAGTACTATGAAGCCAACCTACCCAACAAACAATTGAAGACATAAGTGGATAAAGGTGTCATGTCACATTTTTAAACTTCGAAGTTATGTAATAAAACGCGTTATGACCTAGAACTTTTTTAATTATTATTTAATTTTATTTACTAACACCGCTTAAATTAGGTAAAATTAACTAACTTTTTTTTTTTTTGGTGCAAAGCAAATTCATAGTTTTTTTTATAGTGTCATGTAAGAAAATTGTAACATGACACCTTTATTCACTACGACATGTTAGATGTTTGAGTGACTTAACACCTTTATCCTTAAAAAAAACTTTTATTATGAAGAAAGCTGCATTTAAGGTTTACCAATAGTAAGATCTATACCAGGGATGCTAAAAAGTAGAAAAAGTAGTTTTCAAAAAAAATGCGACATAACACCTTTATCCACTAATGTCTTCAATTATAGTCTAAAAAAGGTGACTTTTACCTAAGTTTTTTACTATAAAGCCCGACAGGCCGCTTTACATAGTCAGAAATTCGTAATTTATACCACTTTATCACCTAGTGGGGAATAAAACGAAAAGGTTATAAACTGATAAAAAACACCTGTCATTAGGATAATTGGGCTTTATAGACAAGGCCAAGTAGTCTACTTCCTGGTAGTAAAGAGGTGTTTTTTACCTGTATTTAACCTTTGTGGGCCTATATTGGGCCTGTTACGGGCTATAAAGTTGATAGAAAACCATAACCAAAATTTCAGAAAAAGATAAAAGTAGTATGTTGTTTTTATTTTTAGCAAAGCGCAGGAGGCAGGAGTTTTCTTAAATCAGAACATGTCATGTCAGCCGCTATTGATTTTTAAAATGGAGTGGTAGTATATAGATAGGTACTTATAAAATCATTATTTCATCGATGTGAGGTGCAAAATTAGGTGCGCGTAAAAAATGTTGCTGTAGATTTCAATTTTACCTTGAAAAACTAACCGCGCCCCAGAAAAAGAGGCATTTAATTAAAAAAATTCACAGATCTTGCACCTTACGCAAGCATCCTATGTATTGAAAATACCTGACACAGCTTTAAAATTTTAATGACCTATGTCATGTAATTAAAGCCCACATTCTAATTTGGATTTTGTCCCATTACGTTTGGGACACCCTGTATATTAATTAAAACATATTATAAATAATCCCAAAAAAACGAAAACAAAAATAAAAGTTTGACACCCTTTATCTTGGTTGTTATCAATTTTGGGATAATGCAAGTTTAAATAAATCGCGTTATTTCGCCTTAAGGAGCCTGCTGTTGCTCTGTGTCCCATTACGTTTGGGACACCCTGTATATTCACTAAAACATATTATATTAAATGTATGGTTTTATTTCTAAGAATAATTAATATAAATTTGTTTATAAACAATAATATTCACATAGCAGACCAACCGAGGTGAACTATAAATAATCCCAAAAAAACGAAAACAAAAAAAAAGTTTGACACCCTTTATCTTGGTTGTTATCAATTTTGGGATAATGCAAGTTTAAATAAATCGCATTATTTCGCCTTAAGGAGCCTGCTGTTGCTCTGTGTCCCATTACGTTTGGGACACCCTGTATATTAACTAAAACATATTATATTAAATGTATGGTTTTATTTCTAAGAATAATTAATATTAATTTGTTTATAAACAATAATATTCACATAGCAGACCAACCAAGGTGAACAATTGCCTTATATTCAATCGGTCATATTGTCTAAGCCTACTTATGCTATGTTTTTAAATTATACTTATTTACCCAAGCGTTCAAAATAGACCATGAAGATTTTCATGAGATAGGTAGGGGTGCAAAATATAACCAATCACCCGGTACAATAACATTTTCTGAGAAATCAATAATAAAAAAATTATCCCATTTGTTAACCAAATTTGGGCGGACCCTGTAATATGCAATTATTGTGCTCCAACTTTTTGCCTCCCGCTTTTTTTTTTCGATATAATATTCCGATTTAAATAACGTGAACTTACCTTAGTTATAACTTATCTCAATAAAACACTTTTTAACAAAGTTACTATGGCGTTCTTTAAAACACAAACTAAACTAAACATTATTCATTATTTACTTGCTGACTTTACGCTGATTCATATTTATATTTCTACCAAGTATTATCAGAGTATTATGTTACAAGACCGATCTAGATATTGCGCTGTTGGCCGCGACAGACGGCAGAGCGACATCGACATGAGCGACATCGACATGCAATGCAAAGTTTGCGTAAACACGATCCTAATAGTATTTTCAATACTAAAAAAAACAAGGTAAATTAAAATTAAATACACAAGAAATTTAAAATGTGTCCAATATTTTGTGCTTGGACGAATAAGTTAGCTTGTTTATGTGTTCGGTTTTTGTAATATATTTGTTGTTGTTTTAGTGTTACAAGTAATTTAACAAAAATAATTGAAAATAATGCACCATGTTAAAAAAATATCAGTCAGTAAAATATTTTTCCTAAAGGTCACGATTTCCTGTGGTTTGAGCCTTAAAAAAAATGTCAGCACCGTATTAGGTTATGCTAGGAAAAAGTTCCCTATTTTGGAACTTCTGTCTTGATAGGTCTAAATTAGGAGAAATATTCGTTGATATGGCATAAAGTTATAATAAGTGTGTATGAAGCTTAATTTGGGGTTTTAAAGAATACTGCAAGGCCTATGTTCGGCCTATTACTTCATACAATGTTTCTATCGGGGTCGCTGAAATGTCTCGCAATTGATTAATAGCCACTACCATTATAATCTAACTAACCTAATTTTTTAGCCGAGTTCGAATCTAAGCGCATAACATTTTTGAAGAGAAAACTTCTTTAGGCGCGTTTAGCACTTTTTGTGGGCACTGAATTGAACTGAGCCGTCACGCATCGCCGTCACGCGTCAGGCGTCAGACTCGGGTGTGCTACTCTCGAATTCAACTGCTATATTCAATCCGAACTGACCCTGACCCGAATGAACGTTATATGAAAGAGCATGCCGCCATCGGTCGCATTCAGTATCGACGTATCGACGTGGAAACAGTCAGTGTGCGTTGTCTAGACACTCGTGTATTTGATATTGTTAATTTCACCTTGTTGAAGTTTTCACTTCTGTCGTGTGGTCTTAAGCACACACAATTTTTTTTTGTTGTTCCGGCGTTTTGTATAGCTCCTACGTTTTGTATAGCTTCCACAGATTGCGGTAATATTTACTTGAAAATCGAAATAATTAATTTTTTTCATAATAACCTAAATTATTGCTTCGAGTTTACCACGAACGTCATAATCATCATTAAAGATTTTTAAGCCAGAATCTCGTTAAAGACCTAATTTTTGGAAGATACGGCTTTTTATCCGGTTAAAATAACTTTAAGGTTGCATTCTCAACGTCATTCAATCTATTGCCAACCTATAACCTATTTCGCGTTGATTTTTTGAATTTATTATTTTAATAACTAACATTTAAAGAAAATCAATATCGTCGGTACATTATTTAGGTAGTATCTGATATATTACAAAAATATCAATTTATTTCATTGCTAATTTTGGGAGAATTGTATAGTGAAAGAACAATGAGTGACAATGACATTATAATGTAAAAAAAAATCTTAACCGATATTTTTCGCGATACAATTCTCCTAAAATAAGTTATGAAATTCCTTGATATTTATTAAATATGTCAATTATTACCTATAAAATATAAAGTCGATACTGATTTTCTTTAAATTTTGTATAAAAGCTAGAAAACATAAATAAATATACGCGAAATAGGTTATAGGTTGGCAAGCATGTTGATACTCCCACCTTATGGACAAAATAAGAGGACTATTTGGTCATAACTATAACCTATGTTATACTTTAAAGCGTTCTGGGATTTAAAAACAAAATGTAAGTGGTAGTAGTGGGGTCTATTCTGTAAACTAGCCGCTAAATTTTAGAGGCCATTAAAAATTTAAATTTTAACAGCCCTCTAAAAATGTTTGGTAAAATTGATATTCTGTAAAGGCAAATTTTAGAGTTTGGTTAAAAAATATAAATTTTAGAGAAGTCCGTTAAAATGTGTGTTCAGAAATATGGCAACGTCACACTTTGAGTTGTTTGAACTACTGTCGCCGAAATTTGACATTATTATGACACTTTTATTGTGGAATTTTACGATTTAGTTCATTGATTTTAAAATGTCTCGCGCTCTGAGGACTACAAAATGCCAGAAAGAGTTTATTGTGCATTTCTTAGAAGAAAACCAAAAACTCCTAGGAGGAAAAATGAATCCAGTTCTCATTTATTCTATTCTTCTGTGCCAATTTTTATCAGGCATTATATAAATCTAAAATTTCTTCTGGAAGATCATCTTTGTAAAACCGTGATATAGGTATTGTGCAATATACCACAACTATTAATAATGTTCCCACCTTAATAGTATCGTAATTTAAAGTACTATGCTTTAATAAGCATCGAAATCTTTATTTTAGTGTTCTATTTAACTTTTCAATTATTTTTATATTTCTTACAAAGTGATAATTATAACTACTTTCGGGCGTATTTACCGCAGGGTTCTCAAAAAACGGTTGTAAAGGGTACCCAGAGTCTCCGATAAGAAAATAATAAGCACCATGAATACATAGATCTTGCATGATAGTTTTAATATTGGAAGCTTGCCAAATAGCCGCATCGTGGGTTGATCCAGGAAAACGAGCATTCATATTCAATATATTGTAGTCACTGTCGACAATTATTGGGCAATTAATACTATAATATCCCTTTCTACAAAAGTAAGGAAGTGCTGGATAATCTTCTGGTGGTGATATAATTGCTATGTGAGTATATACAATCTACAGCTCCCAAGAATTGCGGAAAATTATAATTATTTCTGAAACCATTCATAACTGTATTTCTCTTGTTCTCGTTATTGGGAAATATTATCCAATTCGGCATTAAGTTATAATAGATTATTTCAGTAACTTTATGAATGCAACGACTCATGCTGGGTTGACTTAAAGCAAAATTGTACCATTGTCTAGTGGATAATTGATAGCTATCAGTACTATAAAAGTTTAAGGTTGCAAGAATTTTTAGTTCTCTAGGAATTGCAGAAGTTCTTTGTCCTTCTTGCATATACGGGCTAATTAAATCGATTTTGATTCTTGCTACGTCCTAATTGCATCGAAATATTTTCTTAAACGTGGTATTAGGTAGCTGGAAAGGATTGCTGTTGTCTCGGAGTACCCTTTAATGGAATCTGAATTCAGCTTTACAAAAATTAACAGCCCTTAGCTCAAAGAAAGTTGTAGAAAGTATTTGCCAGAAGATATAAATCCTGGTCAAATAAGTGTTTCAGACATTTATGCTTTCGGTAATTTTAAATTGTGTGAAAACACTGAATAAAAAAATATATTCACCTTTCATGGTTAATTAATCCCTTAATCAAGGCCTCGATATAAACATCAGAAAATGCCATTGTTTAAAGGAATAAAATACTATCTTCGTCAATAATCCCAAATTACTAATAAAGTATCAAACCAAAAAATATAATATTAAAAGCTAACCTAAGAAAACTAGTTTCAACGGACTGCTAATAAATCAATGGAGATTTTTAATAGCCCTCTAAAAATTATTACTTTAGCCGGTAGTTTTAGAAGAATAGGTTATGATCTTGACATATTAGAAAGATACAGAATATGAACAAATTTATAACTGCCGCCAAAATTTTGACGACCTCTAAAATTTAACGGAAGTGCTACAGAATACACCCCGATAATGTAATACATCTCCTCAGAAAATTTTAAAATTATTATAACCTGACCTTGAACATATATTATCGACAAAACGAAGTAATTATTTCTTCTTCATTTATTGGCCTAAAAGATTTTTGGGCTTTAAGGCCCAATCTAAGTTAAAAAATAACCTGGCTGGGCGTTTATTACTGACTTTACTAAGACCTAACTATCAAGTCGATTTACAAGGTAAATATCTACTCTTTTGGACCAATTCTTGGGCCTCTTATATTTTCCTACTTTGAACACGTATTAATAAGTTCGAATCACTTTGTTTTGACCAAGCAGTTAGTCTCTTTGGTCGTTTCGTCCAAAAAGTCGATTTGGAGGTAAAAAATAGGCTATTTTTTACTTAAATAGGTCATTTTCTCCAAATTAGAGGTCGCCAAGACTTTAAATGTTTGTTGGGTATGGTTCCTTTCTTATTTTAAGGGTCAATGAAGAAATGGGGTGAAACTAGATATTCATTTTTAGTTCTTGACTTGGTCTTTATTCTAAGAGATTGGAATAATCCAATAAAAAAATTGTAATGCATATTATTGGTTTGGATATGTATATGACTTCCGGAAGTGGTCCATGGAGTCTCTAATGGCTTTACAATAGACGCCCAATGGACATTGTGGGCTGTTTGGGATGGTTAACCGAAAAACAACGGTGGTTTACCTAACCACCTGGGTAGTAGGTTAACCATCATGGTTCTTAAGTTATCCATCACCGTTCGTCGGATACCCATTATAGTTTCTAGGAAAACCATCATGATCATGGTTCTTAGGTTTACCGTCATGGTTCTTAGGTTAATCATTATGATTCGTAGTTTAAACAGAAATTCTTTTGTGTTGACTGGAAAAGTTTTTCATGTCACCTTGAAAGTAAGTTCATAAATGCACAATTTCCATCATTTTATAAAATATTTGTCTCCAGTTTTAATAATAATTTTATAAAACAATTCAGCAAGTTTAGTAGCTTCAGTTTCATAAACTAAGTACGTCTTAGGATAACCACACGATCCTTAAAATAACCATCATGGTTCTTAGGTTTACAAATATTATTTGTTAAGTTAAGTTAGTCATCATTGTTCAAAGGTTATCCTTTATAGCCCTACGGTAATAATCATCGATCGTGGTTTATCCTTTGTGGTACTTAGGTAAGCTATTATGGTTCTTATGTTAACCACCGATGCCAGCCCCATTTTACGTTGGTTCCGAACCACAATTTTACCGTACCATGTCTCCGTGGTGCGACTTGTAGGATGTGGCCGCAGAGCCCTCTAATCCATCGGGGTCCAGTATCAAAAGTGTCACTGCACGGGACACACCGTTTGTATTACCAAATCTTCTGATTCAGGGTGTCCCCTAATCCGTCCGGATCGGTATCAGATATGCGTCCCTTTCGTCGGTCATTATATATGCATTGAATCCGTCACTTGGTTCAGGAGTAGTTCACGTGTCGACAATATGCCGAAGAAATACCCTAATAATACCGAAGGAGCCCGAGAGCTCCAAAGCTGGATCGCATCGCTTCGCCTTTTACCTGGAGTGTTTTTTTTTGCCATTGAGAATGCCAGTGTGTTTTGCACAATGCAACACTACGAAGTACGGTGGCCTGGTCAAGAAAATTAAATAAGTCCGCCAAACATGCCTGGGATCGAACCAGGTACCTTCATAGAAAATTTACCTTTAGATACCTACAGCTTATCTCCTGCGCCAACAAAAGTTACGTTTTATGGGTGATAAAATACGTCCGAGCGCATGACTCGCCGGTCAGCTGCCTTCCTTCTGGACACCTTCGTGCATGCGCACAAACCTCCTGTTATCGGCCTGTCCTACTTTATCGACATGCTCACCATACTTTATTTCTCTGTGAAGATACTCTCCAGAACCGGCTCGGCCGCCATTTTTGTTGTTGTGCTTTAAGGTTTCTCTGTGGATTCTTTTTCCTTGTAGTTTTCTTAGCTGTCGTGAATTGTGGGTGTTTAATAATTACGGATTTCTAGTGTTTGTGTAGTTAATTGAATTGTGTTTGTGCTTTTAGTGACTGGGATTACTCGGATAGGAATAAAAACAATGACTAGTACTACTAGTAGCAGCCGTGGTATAGTTTTATTATGCACAAATAGGGGTATTTCGTATTTTCTGTAAGTTTGAGAAGAGTAAAATTGAGAAGAAATTCCAATTTTTTCGCAAGAATTTAAATTTTAAAGCCCGGACCAGTCTATTTTCCCATTCGTCAGACGATAATGTTGCAGTGCGCATGGCTAATAGTGTCTAGCTTTGTTTACATGCGCGAGGCCATAAAACTGCCACTGTGATTATTGTTTGCTTATCTAAAGGTAAATTGTCTAGGGGTACCTTCCGCTTGCGATGCTTCCTTTTGTATTGTTAAATGCGTTATTTTTTGCGTAATATGCAGGCGTCTAACAATTTTTCTTGATGTTTTTGCGTCTCACAGACTGATCAATATTATTTTGTTTCGAAAAATGCCCTTGTTCACGAATAAAAGTAAATATAATGGAAAATGTTTGATGGTTTAGACATCTTATACCAGGAAACTTCATTCCATATTCTCGAGCAGCGGCTCGTCCATTACCGTCGTAAAAATCATATACAAATATTATATCAGCGTATTCTTGGTTTGATAATTATTGGGGCATTTTAAACGAGAAGTAAATGTTTTTAATAGTATATTACATAACAAGAGTGGTAAGAAGCCTAATACACACTCGCTAACGCTCGTATCGTAAATTTCGAAATCGTGTGTAATAGGCTTGCCACTCGAGTTGTATACTATACTTTTTCTACGACTTCATATTATTTTTTTTATAAATTAGAGCAAGTGTTACCTATATAAACCTTAGAGAAAAAATACAATTAATAGGCTTTATTTTGCAAGAACGAAAAAACGAACAAACTTTATTGAAAATGTTATAATTTAAAATGTAGGTACAGATGGAAAATAAAAACTATTTATAATTAAAATTAATGGTAAAATTTTGACAATTTTTTATTATAATTGGAGCAACTGATTTTTTCATTAGATTGGTGTTCATTGTCATGATATTTGTTGGAATAAATTCTGTAGTTTCTTCCTGGTCTGGCAACTTATTAAATGTGGATGTAGATGCTGAATGATTTACGACGGAGTGCAAGATTCTGTTTGAAGTTATAGTTTTATTTAGAATGGATTTGTCTACATAGTTTTCCGCCACAGTGGAAGATTTCCAACCGCCATGTCTCTTTAAGACCATTAAGTCACCTCCAGCGTCGATAAAATTGTAGCGGAAGTTCTTCGGAAACAGTGACCTGTGTACAAAGCAGCATTGGGCAGTTTTAAATATTCTGCAATATTTTTTGGCACTGCTCCTAACTTATTAATACCGACTACCTGACGTGTTACTTTGCCTTTTTGAAAGTATAAGAAAAATTGTTGAATGTTGGTGTCCTTAATAAGGTTTCGAAGTTCTATATAGTTTTTACATATGCCATAAAATTTTCCGGAAATTATAAAGGAACGTGGTATTTTTGTCTTTGTATCAGGAATCTTGGTAATAAGAGTGTTTCCAGTGTTTTCTATATCAGTAATTTTTATATTCTTTAGCTCTTGTTTTCTGCAAGGTCTAGAAATTCCAAAAATTAAAACTACTTTCATAAATACAAAATCTTGATCCGGCGCTTCATTACGGAATTTATATTCATCGATTGCGGTGAGCATCTTGGATTATTTACTCTTATAGCCATCTGATTTTCTCTTTAAATAGGCTCGTAATTTATGATAATTTTTAATATTAATATTGTGCTTTATGCTTAAATTAGTGCGTATAGCACCGAATAAATCGCCCAAAGTGAAGAGGGTTTAAAGGTTTTTGTTAAATTATCGAAATATGCCAGTAAAACATTTTCTGAGTAGGTACTTATATGGTTATCAATACACTAGTCAATAAATTTTTGATATACTTTTTCGTACCTCTCCCTGGATTTTCGGGTAATAAATTATTTGCCGCGGCAGCAGCTTGTAATGCAATTTCTGGTGGCGTTCCCTCAATCTCAATATTGGAATCGCTCATACTACTAACTGCTAACCACTAACTATGTACTAACCAAAAATAATATAGACAGATTAAAAATTTTGACGTTTAAAATTCCCTCTGTTAATACAGACATTGACGTTGTCAAGGCAACGCATAAAAAATGTATTGAAAATTTTCAGGATTTTGACGCCTCATGGCCGATGGCGCAACTGTTACGTAATATATATATATCTGTACCCCAGAGGTAAAGTGTACTATGTCACATAAAGTAAATTTTTACAGGAAAGCGAAATAAAGAAACTAAACCATGAATTTAGTCTACTGCTGTTTTAAACAACTAGTTAGGGATAAGTAGTTTACACTGAGTCCATAAATATGTATTGTTTTATGTACAATAAGCTTAGTTTTCAAAAAAACCTTTTAGTTTTTTATCAAAAGGACTTGGTATATTTTACCACTGAAATTTTTGGTAACCAACGTGGACTTGGTACAGTTCAATTTATATAACGGAAGTTTTTTCGGATCAAAAGTCATAAAATAAATGTTAAAAAAAACGTTTATTAAACATATTTTATTTAACCCTTACTAAGGAACGAGACTAAACGTAGGATTAACAAAAATATTATACATAATATAAAAGTATAAAAAAATAAAACAGTACTAAGTCCATGGGTATTGGGCATATTATATGAGTGATACTATACTATGTCCAATTAGTATAGTCTGTGGTATAGTTTACCTCTAAGTGTTGTTGTGACTTGGTATTATTTAAAACTAACTAACTCCTCAACAGACGTAATAAGGTGTATTACGGACTTTTTTCTCGATAGAGCGTAAAAATCCAAGTGATATAGTACAGTTAACTAATTTTTAGCGCAAAGTGGACTTAGTACACTTTACCTCTCTGGGGTACAGATATATTACGTTACTGTCCTTACGCACAGCTTGGCTTATAACAATATAGTGTGTGTTATAAGAGTTTTACTGATACAGTAGACAGTGCGTAAGTAGGTTCTTACTAGTATATGAGTAGAAAAAAAAAATTTGATAACACTAATAAATTTGACAGGTTGAAACTGGCTTATTTATTAATGATTCGTTGCCCCTCAATATTTCGATAGTCTGAGTTACTATGGAGTCAAAAGAAGTAAAAACTAATACTTATTTAAAAACCATGCGGTATTGCCATTTAACCCTTTTTGATACCAACCAATTTATTAAATTAAGTTAATTGATTTTTTTACAAATTTTTATGAGCTGCTATAAATAATTAAATATTATTGTTGTTATTACTGTCGTCAAAAAAAATAAATTATTTTGTCTATGTTTTTCAATATCTAAAGATCAGCATGGGAATAAAACAAGGAATGTCCATTTTTACCCAAATTGAGAACACAAACGCAATCTGTTGGTAAATTATATAACTTTTATTGTACAAAATATAATTCGAATAAAACCAGCAGGGTCCTCAGAATTAAGCGACAAAATTTTGCCGTACTTGAATATAACAGGAGATGTCTATGTGTGACGCGAATAAAACTAGGAATGTCCCTGGTTGGTACGATCGGTCGATCGCTTTCGCTTCCACTTTTGGTTGATTTGTTGACTTAGTCAGTGCTTGCACTTGTTTAACTGTGGCAAATATTAGTAAGTTTATAATGAGTGAGAACATTGAAATAAAGCCAAAAAAAAAGGCCAAAAACTGGTAGAATGCAAAGATGTTATGAAAAAAACACGAATGTCTACTCACGAACAAGGGAGTCCATGCTATTGTAAGCGGCTTAAGTGTTTCGAGGTGCTAAGTTCTTTAGAGCGTAGCGATGTTTTGACCAAATTTAACAATATGGACTCAATTGGTGCACAAAAGAGCTATCTTTGTGGATTAATATTGGTAATACCAGTACAAAGACGCAGAAAGGCGACTGAAAATGAAAAAAAAGAGAAAAATAAAATAAAAATGAGGTCAAGTATGTAGACCTTACGAAATTAAAACGCTTTTGTGACTGATACAGCCAACTTTTTCGAGCAGATTCCTCACGAGGTCAAGAAAGTTAAGATTGTTAAGAATGTTAAAAATGTTAAAAATGTTAAGAATGTTAAGAATGTTAAGAATGTTAAGAATGTTAAGAATGTTAAGAATGTTAAGAATGTTAAAAATGTTAAAAATGTTAAGAATGTTAAGAATGTTAAGAACGTTAAGAATGTTAAGAAAGTTAAGAAAGTTAAGAAAGTTAAGAAAGTTAGGAAAGTTTAAGAAAATTAAGAAAGTTTTCCTATAAGGTGTACGGACAACTCTTGTTTTATTCGACAAAACTATGTATTTGGTCACCATTTTTGTTTTTTGTGTTTTTTATAAAATAGTTATTTTTGAATTAAAAATATATTTTTGTATTAGTATTTTATTGTCGATTATGTAAAATATATTTCGCCTGTTCAGTATAAAAGAATAAATGTTAAAAATCGCATTATTTCGAAACTTTGTTATTGCGACAAACCTTGTTTTATTCTTGTACCCTTCAGCTATTTATTATGGTTGAACGGTAAGTGCGGCCACATTGGTAAGTATGTCATTAGAATAATTATTTATGGCTTTTTAAACATACAAATGGTAATAAAATCATCTTTTTTCTTAACCCGACGGGCCACCATGTTGCCGTTTAAAAAAAAAAAATTTTTGCCTTGAGCGTAGCTCATTTAGCCACCGCAGAGTATATTCATTAAATAAATTATAGATTAAATAGTTTTTTACAATTTAATGATAGGGATATAGGCATGTAACATAGGGATCGGCACAGGGACACTCGTTTCACGCCACTGGGGCCTATCAGGGCGACTTGAATTTATACATAGGACAGTGAAGGCCACTAAAAATGGGAAACACATATGGTTAAATTAGGATAATTATGGAGGATAAGGAGTTTTAGATTTATTATATTTTAAAGTCGGTCAGTTTAAGATATTTTATAAATATTGACTCTATCGTTGGATTTATATTGGCGTTGACCATGAATGAGGTACAATTTGGGGGCAGTAAACTATGTTGGGCCAGTTCTGAGTAAAGAAATTTGGTTGCATTTCTGTTAAGGCCGCAACCAAACATTTTGTGGTCTAGATCATCTAAAGATTGATTGTCGCAGTTGCATACGGGAGTTTCACTTAATTTTAGTTTGTGTAGGTGTTTATTAATGTTGCCATGGCCAGTAACATATCTAAAATATGAGGTAAAGCAGTGTCTTGATAGTTGTAACCTTTTTATTATGAGTTTAGTTGGGAGATTAGGGTTTATGGATGTATAGATATTTTTATTGTTTAGTGTATAATTGTGATAAATATTCTGCCATGTTGTTCTTAATCTTGTTTTTATAAACGGGAACAAATCGCTTGCGGTAATTCCCCTCATAATTATTCCATCTTCCGCTGCTTGTTTTGCCGCCCTGTCAACTTCTTCATTTAATCCTGTGTATCCTTTAACACATAGAAATACTATTTGGACATTTTTTGAATACAGGTTGTTTATAATATTTAAAATTTTTGCAATAAGTGGATTTTTGTAATGGTATGTATTTTTTACTGCTTTTAGTACTGATTGAGAGTCGGATAAAATTACTATATTTTGGAATAATTCATGATTTGCTACGTATTCTAAGGCTTTTATAATGGCGAGGGCCTCCGCTGTAAATATGGATGCCTTGTCCTCGCATTTGTATTTACGTGTTATGTCACATTCGGGAATGATAAAAGCACTGCCCACTCCATTCAGACTTTTTGAGCCATCGGTGTATATTTTATAATAATTATGGAATTTACTTAGGTGTTGATTGAGGATTGATCGATTGAGACCTGGGAAATCTGTATATTTTGGAATTATGACATTAACTATAATTAGCGATATTTCATAAGGGTAGTTAAATATAAAATACTTATCGCTTTTTTCGATTGTTCCTTCAAATACATTTGTATTTGTAAACGCTTCCGCTAAGGGGGGGCTATTTTTGTTGACCCAGAACGAGCATATTAGATTGTCAATACCCAATTTTCCGATTTTATTTATAATGGAACTGTTTATAAATTGTAGGTGTTTAATAACAAATTTTTCTGCTAGCATTTGTCTTCTAAGTGATAGTAGGGGTTCGCTGCTTTCTGCTAACAGAGCTTGCGTAGGGGATGATCTGAATGCTCCCGTAACAAGCCGTAGCGCCTTATATTGGATTATATCTAACTTTTTGAGCCTAGTTTTTGTAGCTGAACCGTAAAAAATTGAGCCAACATCCAATATCGAACGAGTAAATGCTTTATAGAACATTAATGAGGTGGAGGGGTCAGAGCCCCAAGATCTTGATATAATAGCCCGAAGAGTGTTTAAACTTTTCTCAGCTTTAGCTGCTATAAAATTGATATGCTCCTCCCAGTTTAACTTTTGATTTAATATAACTCCGAGATATTTTGTGGAGTAAACCCATGGAATAATGCTACGATTGAGGCATATTGTGTCTTCCTTAACGACCCTATGTCTGAAAAATATTAGGACGGCTGATTTCTCTTTGGACCGAGTAAAGCCATTACTAGGAAAGTATGAATTACATATGTACATAATATGATTTAGTTTATCCCTCACGTGTCTAAGTGTTTTTTGTCTACAATATATACAAAAATCGTCAGCAAATTGTAAAACTGTAGCATTAAACCCAATGTCATGAATATCGGCTGTATATATATTAAATAGAAGAGGACTCAGTACCGATAAAAAAAAAAAAAATTATTTATACAACTTTAAAGATTAAATTTTACATAGCACACGCGCTAATAGAAACAAAATAAGATAAAGTACCCTATTAACAAATTCTACTTTTTTTTCAGTTAATAGAAAATTATAAGCATTCTGGCCAATTTTGTTTTTTATTTTGGTGAAATTTATACCTACCGGGTGTCCACGGAAGGTGGCTCGCCCCTCTAACTTTTTTGTTTTTCAAGATAATGAAATAAAATTTGGGGGATTTGTATACGACATAAAACTGCATTATTTGACAGGTGACTCAACATTATGGAACTTCCGGTTTAACCGGAAGGGACATAAACTTTCGATTTTTAAATGGGACACCTGGTATATTTTTCCTTTTTTTGACTCCATATGATATTCTAAATACAACGATGTGTCACTTGTCACTTTTTGTCACCAAGAAAATATTTTTTTTTCAAATTTATTGTTTTATCTAGAGGACTATGAATACCTTAAAATCACTTATTTCAGTTCTTTAATCTTGGGAAAAATACAATTTTACTATTTTTGGTCCAATGCTATGTGCTATGTAAAATTTAATCTTTAAAGTTGTATAACTATTTTTTTTAACGGCAACATGGTGGCTCGTCAGGTTAAGAAAAAAGAGGATTTTATTACAATTATTTTGATACCATACACTATTAGGTTTTAGAAAAGCTGCCATTAAAAAACTTTAAAAAGTTAACTTGGAACTTTCCTAAAACAAAGCATCCTTTGAGACCAAATTTAGATTTAAATGCATCAAGTAGCCTGTGACCCGCAAAACTGATAAAACAAAATCATGCCTTGAAGAAAATTGAAATAATAACAGCTTCTGCCAAAGTAGGTAAATTAGTTTGTTGTTTAAAAAACATGGAAAATACTAGTTTTGTAAGGAGTAAAAAAGTTGATATGTTGATATTGTCAGGCTTTCGCATTTTCAGGAACCAGTTTTGGGTACCTAATAGTGCTGGGTTGGATGACGCCGATTAAAATATCTTTGTGCGTAAAGTGGTGCAGCATCGGTTGAATTATTTCTATATTCTCCAAACACTAATAACATATCAACTTTTTCACTCCTTGTAAAACAATTATTTTCCATGTTTTTTGAACAACAAACTAATTTACTTTGGCAGAAGCTGTTGGCATTTCAATTTTCTTCAAGGCATGATTTTGTTTTATCAGTTTTGCTGGTCACAGGCTACTTGATGCATTTAAATATAAATTAATTCTCAAAAGATGCTTCATTTTAGGAAAGTTCTAAGTTAACTTTTTAATGTTTTTTAATGGCAGCTTTTCTAAAACCTAATAGTGTTATGGTATCAAAATAATCGTAATAAAATCCTTTTTTCTCTTAACCCGACGAGCCACCATGTTGCCATTTAAAAAAAATAAGTTATACAACTTTAAAGATTACATTTTACATAGTACATTGCATTGGACCAAAAATTGTAAAATTGTATTTTTCCCAAGATTAAAAAACTGAAATAAGTGATTTTAAGGTATTCATAGCCCTCTAGATAAAACAATAAATTTGGAAAAAAATATTTTTTTGGTGACAAAAAGTGACAAGTGACACATCGTTGTATTAAGAATGTTATATGGAGTCAAAAAAACTAAAAATATACCAGGTGTCTCACTTAAAAATCGAAAGTTTATGTCACTTCCGGTTAAACCGGAAGTTCCATAAAATTGAGTCACCTGTCAAATAATGCAGTTTTATGTCGTATACAAATCCCCCGAATTTTATTTCATTATCTTGAAAAACAAAAAGTTAGAGGGGCGAGCCACATTCCGTGGACACTCGGTATATATTTTTTTAAAATCTTAAAGTTTTAAAAAATAACAAAAACATTTTCATTATGAAAAATATTTTATTAACGACTTTTTTTATTTTATTACCGACCCATATCAAGTTGGTGATAGGAAGAGGTGAAATATTAACTCATATTAACGATTTAATTTTTCGACGTTTTTTTGTTTACCAGAAATAAAATTAAAAAAATATATAATTTATAGGTAAAATACACTATAAGATTATCCCTTTGTATTAAATTTCAGGTATGTTACAGGTGGATACGTAGTAAACTCGGTGTTTAATTAGTATACGTTAAGAGGCCTTGAGATAAAGCCGACCCCAGCCAGAGTCGTTAACGGTTTTAAACTCATTGATTTTAGTACATATTATTATTATTATACTTTGATAATAGGGACCAATTTTACATAGGTCGTTATTATATCTTTTATTTTATTAATTTTCACTTTTTTTTATACTTTTCACTAAACTTTACCCTTTACTTACGGATTTTCTCATTAAAAATATTTGAAATCGTATAATTTAAGCAGCAATACTGGCTCGCACTTGTTGACAAAGAAACGAAACGTGCACAAATGTTGAGTCAGCTTTGTTGCGGACTGGTACGTTTTAAAATGCATACTCACGCGTACATGTTTTTGAAAAAATACCCAGCATCAACTCGGCTATGACGTCACAATTGTTAGGTCGCGGTATAAATAATTAAAATATATTTCTAATTTCTGTACTTGAAAACATACCTGACTGCAACGTGATCTCTAACATCATGATCGTTTTATTAAGCTACATTATATTCCTCGGCAAGACAATATCGGCAACAATAAAAAGGTTCGTCACTCTCTTTAGATGGAAATAATCAGCTATAATAACCCTAGGACATTGATAATGGACGAGATAATTTTAGTCGAAAGCACGTTGCCTGGTAACAACCCGACGCTGAAGGCGGAGGGTTGTTACCTTGGTTACGTGCTTGAGATAAAATTATGAGGCATTGGTCAATGTCCGACGGATATTCGGTCAGAAAATTTTTTGATAAATTTTTGATAAAAAAATAAAATTTCTTGCAACCAAACAATTATTTATTTATTAAAAGAACAATTTGTAAAGGTGCAGTTATTAAAATTTAACGTAACATTTTATTGGCTATTTTTTTCTACTATAGAAGATCCATTACCACGCATAGTATTAATAATCTTATTGTGGTGTTCTTGGTCGATGTTTAAGTACCTATGGTTTTATAGAATTTGGATGGATGTTAGGACCAGTAATTTTCAGCAATTGTTGTTCTTGCACACCCTTTTTTGCCAATTCGCTAACAGCAGTTGACCTGTTTGAATGGTTTGTTATTTTTTTGTCCTTTACATTCAGGCCGATAGCTTTAGCAGACGATTTTGTCCATACATTAATAGTATTTTTTCCAACAGGAACATTATCGTACCAACTATCGGTTTTCGTTTTCCAGTGTCCTTTTGGTTTTAAGAACAGCCGTGGTGAGGTTATATGTACGCCTCGTTTTGATATCAATTTATGAAACAGGCGTACAAGGCATCTTTGACTTTCACTATTGACAATCAACCATTTACTACTTGTACAGCTTTTTGAACCGCCTTGGCAAGTTTTACTAAACACTGGATTATATTCAATACGATTTGTTGGAGAACCATCGTTATTTTTTTCGATTTTAAAAAAATCCAGTAGACATGCAACTGCTTCGCCTCCTCTCCACGCTAATTTTACTGCAGCAATATGGTAGAATTTACGCATAAGACCTTCAGGGGTATTTTTATTCCAGAACAATATTATTTGGTTTACTTTAGATAGACTTAACGAAACTGATCTGGTCTTACGTTTACATGGATCTGCTTGTATTTTCTTTCTGGTTGCATCGCGGGCATCTCGGGCTGGTTTAAATACTATGCTGTTAAACGGATCAATCATAATCTTATATTCATTATAGTACTTTCCTTGTAAAATTTTGCACAAAACGTTCCACATAGTCTTTACCGTTGCTTCTTTGAATTCAGTCCCATCTTTTTTTCTCATATTAACCGCCCAATCTTTCAGTATCGTTGCCAGCTCTTCTACACTTCTATGTTTATTTAACTCGTATTTGCGTTCACAGCAAAACTCCATAAATATTCCCCACGTGTATTTGTGACTGTTTCTGGTATTTTTTGGGATTGTTTCATTAACTAGCGCGTTAATGCAATGAAAATTTGCATTGCCAAAACGTGACATTTTGAAATTTATATAGTTGGAATATGAACTGTCAAAGTATTGGTGTCATAATAAATTATGCCTGGGTGTCATAGTGATTGAAAACCACCCGGAGTGTTGTTTTCATATATAATATCACAAGAGATAAAATTTTGTCGGCAAAATTTTCGAAAGGTATGAAAGTTTGTTGCTTAGCAATTTCGCGAATGACATTTTTGACAAAATCACGAGCCGTCAGGCTCGTGATTTTGTCGAAAATGTCATTCGCGAAATTGCTTAAAAGCAACAAACTTAAATAAATCCTTGAGAACAATTTTGCTTACACAATTTTTTCTCGAGTGGTATTCGACATGACTATTTAACTAGAAAAAAGACAAAGAACAATAAAATTAGAAAAGTTTTATTTAAGAATAAAACAAAAAAATTACAAATTTTGCCGCGGCAAAAATCACATGTGAATTTTGTCCAGGTAGGTGCAGGTAGTAATTTTGCCAGTAGAAGACCGGCCGTTGCTATGACATTTTGCCAGTGTAAAACACTCTAGTTAAATAGTCACTTAAATGTTGATATGATTGGTTGATTTATGTAAGATGATAAAAAAACAGAAAATTTAATTGGCTGTTGGGAGTGTCAAAAAATTTTCATCCTAAATAGTTTTATTTTAAGATAACCCTATAAAATGTTTCTTACATTCCCAATATATAGTATGAATTTATATATGAAAATACACAATATATTAAGTAATAGATGTGTGTTACTTTCAGTATTCACCTGAAGACGACTGGAGATACTTACCAGTTGAAACGTTGTGATATGAAAAACTAAAGGCAATGGAAGTCCAAAACACATATATTACTCAAGATACATCATTGTCTACAACCTTCAAACTATGGAGAACTATAGGGTAGGAGGCCGATCGACAATGGGAGCATTTTCAAATTCTGTCCCGGTTTTTTGGTTAGTTCGCTATTGGCCGATAGATGGCTCTCGCGTCCGAAGTGGGCTGATGTTGTCTTCTTCTTCGTTTTTAATATGGAAAACTAGATCCTCCATAGTTTTTAACTTTTACTTAAACCCTTTATTTTTCTGTGCTTCTACTTTGGACAATGGACATTTTATTTTTCGAAATAACAAAAAACGTTTGAAGGCAAGACAAGACAAATAACGTTGTATTGTAATTAATTTCCATATTTATAATGAATAATGGTACAATTTATAAAAGTAGAGTTTGCTTTGTGTCGGGGTGTAAGACAGGATCTTCTTCAAAGAGGAAACGAAGCCAAATAAGTCTCTTTCTAGCTCCAAAGGTAAAACCCTCTAGCTAGAATGTTCCTGTATTTTAAAAACGAAGCATCGTTGGAACTTTATACAGGACGAGTTTACTAATAAGTATAACAAAGTAAGTGTAAATTCATATAAAAGTCCTTATTTGTTCCTTAAAGAACTAATTTAAATAAAAATAGTTATTGCGTCCATAAGAAACCATTTATTTGATAGCCCACTTCGAACACGAGCGCCATCGTACGGCGACTCGTAAAGCTGAATTACCGATGCTAATTTGGGACCGAATCCAATGCATTGCGTTCGGCCTCCTACCTCAAGTCCTCCATACTTCAAACATACACAATATATAGTATGAATTTGTTAAATTAATACTTTTATTAGGTTCAATACCGTTAAACGATTACGCAACTGTGTACATTTTATTATTATTTAGAAAAACAAGGGATCGCAAATCGACAGGTTGTCGGATGTCGCAAAATTCATCACACAATGCTATTGACTCCCTATTACTAACTTTTCTCGATGTTCTCGTCAAACTAAGTGCTGAAAGCATAAATAGTTCAGTATACAGGAGACCCACTCACAGGGGGCATTACCTTAACCACGAATCAAATCATTTAAACTTCATAAAACAGGATATAATTAAAACTCATCTCACAGAGCATATAACATTTGCAACAATCCCGAAGACCTTAACATTAAAATTTCAAATATCAAAAAAGATTAAAAATAGAATGGTTACCCTGAAACCTTTGTAGCTAACACCATGTCAAAACTTAAAAATCGTGAAGTCAAAACTAGTACAGAAACTAAAAAGAAGCATGCATTTCGTACATTACCTTATGTTTAAGTGGATTAATGCAAAGATTATAAAGGTAACCAAAACTATAATATCAAAACAGCTTATTTACCTACTTACAGAAGCAAAATCTCAAAGTAACTGAACACACAAAAAGTTACATCTATCGAATCCCTTGCGAGTGTGGCGAATCGTACATTAGAGACACAAATAGACCTGGAGAACATCTGAAACATACTCAAATAGGTAATACTTCAAGATCAGGTATAACGAAACATGTATGGATCAACCAACATAATGTACAGAGTTCAAAAGCCAAAGTTTAGGACACAGAACAGCACTGGAAAAAACGCAAATTCATAGAAGCCGCTTTTATGACTCAAAATATTTATGAGTTTAGTAAAGCAAGCATAGATATCCCGAATATCCTCTTCTTGTCCAAAACAAACAGCTTAAACTTTACATTCAAATGAGCAAGTATTTGGAGTCATCAAGCTTCATTGCCCATGGATGGTATTAGTTTCGTTCGTATAGCGGTCAGAATATTTACAAAGCAAGCAATTTCCAGCCAGTTGGCAACCAGTTAGAAACCATGCGTGCGCAGAGAGAAATTGGAAACTGCTTGTACAAACGAAGCTATTAAGAAAATAGTCTTAACATTTTAATTTAGTTCACACATGAAAACTGTTAGAGATACTAACCAAAACGTTATGTTAAGTAACAAAATAAAGACAATGAAAGTCCGACAAGGTAATTTTATTTTAAAATATTTTTGACACAATGGTACATTTCGAAAATACAGTAAATTCACAAACTTCTAATCATCCATTGGCCCATAGCCCTAAAGCAACTGCTGTTTCTACTACAAGTACCTCATAAAAAACATTACTAGTACTTAGTCAACTATTTTAGGTACCTACACATCATCACCTTAATATAACACCTAATTGCATTGTAAAACCCAAGATACTACGGCATTGTCAAAGTGTAAAGTTGGTCGTTAACAAAATTGTAGGATACTTCCCCATAACCAAAGTCAATTAAACTTCATATCTAAGGAGTTGTGCAATATTTTGCAGCTACCCAAACCAAAAAAATGACATTTCCGTGTCTATTGTAAATAAAATATTATGTCATGATATAAAATTTATGGTTTCGGATGCTTTTAAAATAATTATACCATAAGAACTTTCAAAGAAGTATTTCATGCCTCGTTTTACCAAGTATTACGGGTAACGTGCCCTAAATTTAGAATGTTTATAAACTAGTGCAACCACCAACCTAAAAGTCAAAATAGTCTTTACAGCCAAAACTAGATAACTAAAACTTAGTTGTGAAGCCTAGTTTGCATCGACGTAGGCTACGTTTTCCTTATATTACTAAAATCTAATTACGGGGCAAACGAATTTGTTGACTTTTAATGAACATTTTTTCTCACAACGAACCAGTCAGTACAGGAATCAACAATGTACCCAAATTTCGTATAAATTTAATGCGATTTTTTTTTAATTTAAAGGAAAAAATTCATTTAAGGTGGGAGTGCTTGCCAACTTATAACCTATTTCGCGTAGATTTATTTATGTTTTTTAGCTTTTATACAAAATTTAAAGAAAATCAGTATCGACTTGATATTCTATTATAGGTAATAATTGACATTTAATAAATATCAAGGAATTTCATACCTTATTTTAGGAGAATTGTATAGCGAAAAATATCGGGTAAGATTTTTTTTAACATTATTATGTCATTGTCACTCATTGTTCTTTCACTATACAATTTTCCCAAAATAAGCAATGAACAATATTGATTTTATTTAAATGTTAGTTAATCAAATAATAAACTAAAAAAAGCAACGCGAAATAGGTTATAGGTTGGCAATAGATGGAATGACGTTGAGAATTCCACCTTATAGGTTATAGGTTGGCAATAGATGGAATGACGTTGAGAATTCCACCTTAAGGTGTGTAAGTTAAGGAATTCTCAACGTCATTCCATCTATTGCCAACCTATAACCTATTTCGCGTTGCTTTTTTTAGTTTATTATTTGATTAACTAACATTTAAATAAAATCAATATCGTCGAGACAATATTTAGGTAATATCTGACATATTACAAAAATATCAATTTATTCCATTGCTAATTTTGGGAGAATTGTATAGTGAAAGAAGATTGACATAATAATTTTTAAAAAAATCTTACCCGATATTTTTCGCTATAAATTCTCCTAAAATATTTAATGAAATTCCTTGATATTTTTTAATGTCAATTATTACCTATAAAATATGAAGACGATAATGATTTTGTTTAAATTTTGTATAAAAGCTACTATACGCGAAATAGGTTATAGGTTGGCAAGCAATGTTGATACTTCCAACTTAAAATAGATCCTTTCATAAAACACTGGTCAACATTTTTTTTGATTAATTTAAAAAATATATACCCACCCTATTACAATCCACCCTGTCTAATATATCTTCAAGTTCTCCCTTAAGTGGATCCTTACAATTTTCTGGTTCGTACTCTTTGCATTTGTAACAATTTAGGGCCGATATGGAACCTAAAAACAGAAGGTAATACCTACACTGACTAGTCTAGTTGTTTGTCAGATGTTACATTTTAACAAAAGATATTTAAAAGACAATTTACTTCAATTCAGTTTCCTTTTTTCGCATATACATCGTGCCCTATCTGACGTAACGACGTGACTGACAAAAATCGAAAAAGTAAGATACGTCGTCAAAAATATTCTTTCATATATGTATTCCTCTTCTCACAAAATAACGTAATTTCTTTGCATCACCGGCCAAGCTGATTGACGACGTATGTGCAAAAAAAAATCGAAGATTTAGTGTCTTTATGTTCCGGTAACACGCCTGTTATACGACAGCCAAAATGTCAACAGCTTTTTCATGCTTTACCGCACAAAACTGCCACAAATTATACTTAATTTGTTTTGCTACTTTTGTTACTTTTGCTTGTAAAATTCAGTATTTTACTCTGTTGAATCTGCTACTTGCCGTAATTTTTTGTAATAAAGGACCTAGCAAATGAATTGAGTGTTGTTTATAAGTTAATTTTTGGTTAAAAGGCAATTACTGACCTAAATCAATATAATTTATCTTCTTCGCACGAAAAATCGTCACTACATTTTGCAGTCAACCTTGTTTTGATATATTTAATAAAATTTCTTTGTGACCAACTATAAGCATTGCCATGGCCAAATTTCATGTTTGCTGGGTTACAAATACAACTTTTACAGTTAGTTTATTTATAATCTTTTCTTCTCTAAAATTTATAAAATGTCATTTACGTCGTTACGTGAGATAGGGGACATACAATAAATAATTAGTGCACAACAAATTATTATTTATCAAGAAAGGCCGATCTCAGCGCCAGCGTGGGGAAATATGAAACACAATACATGGGCGGCCAAATTTGATCATCAACAAACGAAAAACAATGTTCGCAATGTAACAAAGGGTTTATGTTCTTTACTTTAATAATTTCTTTGTACATTGTTTATTACAATAGGCCTGTTTGCTCATAAAGGATATATCCTCTCAAATGAAACAGCGCGTTTGCAGTAGATTTAGTTCGTTCAATTATTTTAGATGAATTTTTTTTTTAATTCAATCACTAAAAGAGATTCGTTCTTAAGTAATTAAGTTCAGTTCAGTAAGTTCTATTAAACAGGGACAGAAAGCGTTCGGAAAGCAAGATGAGAAGCGAATTAGCAAATGATTCCTGAATAGATAAGTTACTAAAGAATCGAGCCTTAAACGTGAATGAAATAGCACTTCGGACCAACAATTCTATAAATCGTTTCTACATTGGTGAATCAAGAAAGAATTGATTCTTTTTGTAACGAAGTTTTATGATTCAGTGAACTGAATCGTCCGTTTCGGACATTTTTTTTTGAATGACACCTCTAATCTGGGATTCCCAGTACCTTTATAAATGCGATCACTAAGCTCACACAAGCTCGGATAGCGTGAAAGTGTTTATATGGCAATGTCATATTATTAAATATAACACATTTTGTGATTTGAGGTTGAGTAGAAAGAAAGTGAAATTCGTAGTTAGATGCGATAAGTGTGACTGACAGGAATAAAGTTAGTGTTTTTATTATTTTGTGGTATTTCAACTTCAATAATAGGAAGTTAACTTTTCTGAACTGGTAGTGTATTTTAATCGGTCACGACGCCGTTTTGCGCGGTCTAATTTTGAGAAGTTCATTCATCAGTCAAAATAAAGATTTCAACATTGAAATGATAAGTCTTAATAATAAAGACTTTTTGGTTTAAATTAACAATAATTATTATTGTTAATTTAAACCAATCAGAGCAAGATTAGGTGATAATCATGCACTAGTGGGAGGCCGGTCTTTTATACCTGAAAATTAGCAACGCGGTTTGAAAGTAAACATAAGTTTATATTTGTCAAAATTTATAAAGATAACTATTTTTAGTTTTAATTATTACAATAAAACATACAATTATTATTATAAATATTAAAGATTGGCCCGCTTCCGCTCGGTCCGGAAACTATACTGCTGCTACTGCTTCTGATTGCAGTAAATTGAGAAATGACTACTTTTTTGCCCTCGCCATTCTCCCCTCGCATTGCAACAATGTTTTGATGAATGCCGATTTAATAAAGTTTACGTTACTGTGTCCGGTTAATTTTGTTAGCTGATTTTCATCCACTCCAGCTTTCGCTAAATTTGTCACTGTTGTACCTAGCTCTATATGAGTGGTTGGTAAATTTTACGTTATTTAAATCCAGGCCAACCTTTTCAATTGACACTCTTGTCCGCTTTGATTCGTCGTTTCTTCCAACTGGACTATTTTTGTACTATTTACCAGATGGTTTCCACTGAGAATTTGGAGTGAGGATCAAACGATTTCTAGTAATGTTGTTGCTACTGTTAGAGACCAGTTTCTCATACAATCTACAACAAAAAGAAAAACATAATTGTAGATGTTTTTGAAAATCACCTACCTTACTGGATAGAAATCCTCATTTTTAGTTATGGTTCTAATCAACCATTTGCTCTCATTCAGTAAGCAATTTCCCCTGGCTGGTTTTGAAAAAAATTGGATTGTACTCGATTGTATTAATTAACATTCCATTATTAAGCTTTTGGTCTTTAAAATATTTCACCAAACATTGTAAAGCCTTGTTCCCGCGAAATGCCAACTCATAGGACATTACATAAAATACTTTTCTGCAGTCCATTTGCAGTGTCTTTGTCGTATAAATTTACCATTATAAGCAACTCTTGGCATGTAAAAGCTGAGGAACTGACTATCCTTTTCTCTAGAACGCCTTGCAAGGTAAGTACGTCGCAAAGCATCTCTGACGTCTTTGGCCTGCTTAAATATTATTACTTAAGTAAAGGATTCAACTCATTTCTGGAATTTTTCTTAGACGAGCTTCGCCGCTACATTTTATAGCATTTTCACTACACTCTCCTTGTAAAGCGACCGATCTTATTTTTTCATATTGTTTCCCCAATTTTTTAAATTGAATTAAATCAAATCAAATCAAAATATATTACGGTTAAAAATTACATAAATTTTACCCATTTCAATAATAAGAATAAATTTTTACATTTAAGTAAATTTCAGTCTATATATTTAAATTAAATCCTTACATACAATAGGAAATTTTCTACAGTAAAAATTGTTAAAATAGTTTATAATACATTGTAGGCTCTAAGATATTCTAAATAAAATGTTCACTTGCACAACATTCTAAAATTTGGTGGTACAAAGACACAGAAACATCACAACACGTTAAAATAGCTCCACGGGAGCCCACTGCGCGTTGCCAACCAGGGAGGCACTCGGAGACTAATATGTGTGGTCAAGATATTCCTGAATGCTATAGAATGCATTCTGCAGTAAGATTTCTTTCACCTTGACCCTAAAAGATGTCGCAGGCAGCTCACGTATGTAAACTGGAAGGCTATTATAACATTTGGGGCCGTAGTAGTTAACAGAGATCCTGGACCTCTCCAGTCTATGATAATGGATTCTAATAAGATTGCCCGGTCTGATTTGATAGTTGTGATAATCTTTATTTAAATTAAATAAATCGATTTTTTTGTGGCAGTTCAAAAGACACTCACATCCTCTCTAAACTCAATACCCGCAATTATTCTTACCGTTCTTCTCTGCAATCAAAAGACACGCTCTGCATGTGTTGAGTGACACCAAACCAGCACTGTATAGCAGGCCACAGACTGGAACACCCCATGAAACGCTTGAAGAAGACAAGAGAATGGCAGCACTCTTTTCAGATTATTAAGTAGGTATATAGTCTTTGAAAGATGCTTGGCCATATGATCAATGTATCAAACCTGAGTTAGGGATCTAAATATACCCACAGAAACCTGACCTCCTCAGCATTCTCTTCTTCAATGTCCCTCAAACCAAATCTAATATTTTCAGTTTTTTCACCATTCAAAGCCAGTCCGTTAGACCTGAACCAGATCTTTAGATCACCCAAACAAGCACTCAGCCTCTCGCAAAGCTCATTCATAGACACATCAGTCTCAGCAATGAAGGTATCATCTGCAAACAGCATAACTAGCAGATTCGGCACGGAGGCAATAATTATGTCGTTAATAATATGAGGAAAAGTAACGGTCCCAGGAACGATCCCTGTGGTACTCTGTGCTTAAGTTCCGCCTCCCCAGATCGAGCTCCCCGGAAAGCTGTCACCTGCCTGCATTTTCCCAAGTAGCCATCAAGCAATCGTACACTATTTTCTCCTACTCCATACATCTTCAGCTTATCTAAAAGAATCTCGTGGAACAGACAATCAAAGGCCTATGAGAAGTCGCAAAAGGTCGCTCCCACATACTGGCCATTCTCAAACGCCTCCGCTATCAACTGCAGCAGTTCCAAAATAGCCTGTGTTGTCAACCTGCCTGATCTAAAGCCAAATTGGCTTGTTGTAAATAGTGCATTTGTCTCAAAATACTCATATAGTTGGTTTTTTAATAATCATTCATAGATCAGAATTGGGACCAATAAAATTGGTCGATTATTATTAATATAATTTCTATCTCCCTTCTTAAACACTGGAATGACCCTGGATCTCTTAAGAGAGACCGGAAAAGTGCCTGCTCGGATAAATAAATTAATTAACTTGGAGAGTGGAGAAATCAACAAATTTTTGAAAGTTTTTATCACAGTTAAATTGATGTCATAAATATCCCTACTTTTTTTATTTTTAAGTTAATTGATAGCATCCATGACCTATACAAATGTCACCTTTCTAAAGTTAAAGCTATTCCCTCGATTAATTCCACCCAAGTCATCCCTCAAATTATTTGTTGTTGGTTTAATGTTTTTAAGACTTTCGTCTGCAATGGTAGAAAAGAATTTATTAAAATCATGTGCGGTCAAGGTAATATCACTTTCAGGTTCCCTTTTATTACCCCTGATATAATTAATAATATTCCACGAGGCTCTAGCCATGTTTGAGGAGTTAATCAAGTGGTTGTGGTAAGCATTTTGCCTTTTGTTGCGGATAGTTGTTCGACAATTTTTTTTATAGTTTCTTGTGTGCTCTTTTAATGCATTTGATGGTCTGTTTAAGTGTAGTTCAGTTAAAAGCTTTAGATTTTCACGCATTTGCCTTAGTTGGTTATCATACCATAAAACATTTTTTTTTACTATTAGCAGGCACATGAGTAACCGGAAAAAAACGCTCCATTCCATTGGTTATTACCCCTAAAAACCAATTAAATCTCTTATTTATACACACATTCGGTTTATTAATAAAACTTCAATGTTGACGTTCCAAATATTCATACATACCATTCATACCTCGATTAGTAAAAGGTCTTCTGTATTGATGACATGTATCTTTCTTACTTCTCTGATAGCACACCACCTCCATTTCTATAGCAAGATGATCAGAAAGCAAAGGATCAAAGACTTGAGGGCCCCGATCAAAATCATTCTCAAAATTGACAAAAATATTATCTATACAGTTTATATGGTTTGTATTCTAAAAGACTTGCTGTGTAAAATTAAAACCCCTCATAAGATCCAGGAAATCACTTTTTCTCTGATAATTAGAATTAAAGATTTTGTTAAAATCACCCGTTATCACCACCTGCTTATACTTTCCCTGGTCGGCAACTCTCAGTACACTCTCCATGGTAGTAATGAAAACATCAAAGTCTCCCTAGGGGGGGGGGGAAATATATGGTCAGCACAGCCATGGAATAGTCATCCAATTATACAGCCGCTATCTCACAATGTGTCTCAACAGACAGGCCCACCAATGTCTCGATTGAACAACACTTCAGACCAGATTTTCCCATGATCAGAGCACCTCCGCACAACCAATCAGCCTTCTTGTAAAACCAGACGCCAGTGTAAAGTCCTCTAGCACTAGGGTATTGAAATTCATCCATTGTCATGTGATATTGATTAATGTACAGCACATCATTATTTTCTGTGGTGTGACTTAAGAAACACTTCTAGTTTTTCAAACTTGTTCCGAATTGATCTTATATTCAGATGAAAGATGTTAAGGATTTTATTAGCGGTGGATGGACCAGCACCAAGACTGATAGATAGAATTTTTAATTTCTATTCGCTTATGAGCGTTTCGAAAAATTTCGTTAGAAATCGCATATCGCTACTCCCATATTTCGATTCTAATAATAGAATTAGAGGTCGGAAGTCCTCGGCTTCTTCCTAATAACACTAGGGATTTTTGATTTTTATTGGTGCCAATGTCAACTTTAATAGTTATTAACCTATAAATCGCAAAAATCTAACGTCAACAAGTTTTCCTTTTTAAGGTTAAGGTACAATACTGTCAATAGACAGTTTTCATTGTATTGGCAAATTCAAACGGTTAACCATAACGGATACGAATACGAAGCCGCTATTTGACAGATCGTAAAAATAGTTTTCGTTCAATTCGCTTAACGTTAAATCGAATTCGACAGTAAACATAACAAATATAACATAACCTATCTTTAATGGTTTGTGTTTATATTTTCATATACGTTTTGTGCTTGGTTTTAATTTCCTAGTACCCAAAATTCTAAAACATCATGATAGACGAAAGGTTGCTTTTATTGGACTCATCCAGTGATTCGGATTTGGATGATGCCCTTCTCTTGGAGGTGCTTGATCGCCAGGACATTCAGTATCGAGCTCAGTTGTATGAAAATTTACTTGCCGATATACGTTTTCTTTTTCTTTTTTTTTCGAATTTATTTATGATGTAGGATATGTGTTCTTTAACCCCTCTCAATGATACTTCTTTTCCTGTGGTTTTTACAAAATTGGCTACTACCGAAGCCTATTTACATGCATCGCCATATGGGTTGTTGGCCAATATTTCCTCTAATAAAATGATATCGTCCTCATCCGTGAAACGATTTCTCGATCTTTTGAGGGAATTTACTGTTGAATCCATGAGGAAAACAAAAAAACAAAAAATACCAACCAAAAACTTTAAAAACAGACCTCAACAAAAATAGATTAAGTTGATTGCATCTGTCAAAAAAATGGTCATTACGCATGCGTTCCGTTTTCGCTATGGCTTGTCTTCCGTCGGTTAGCTCCCGCCACTTATCCGTAACGATAACGATAAATGACAGCTCAAATGTCAGAGTTGTCAAATAGCGGCTATCGGAATCGCTTTTAAAAGACAACGAAAACTTTCTAATATTGTCAATACGCGACGGGACGACTGACGGAGGGCATCTTTGTCTAGTCGTCGGTTGTCTTTTTTTTACATTATGGTGAATGTGATTCTGCTGCAATTTATTTTTGTTTCAATTCGATTCTATCGGGGCTGGAGGGGAAGGACGAAAACAATAGAAAAGAAAGAGAAAAAGCGATCGGAGTACCACATTTCTAAAATAACGTTACTTTGCGATTCGATAATGATTTTTCTATTCATCAGAGTCCGTGTGCTGCTATGCCGTTGTTACGCCTCTGGTTTTGGTATCCAGACGAGTATTGCGACTCTGTATATTCTGAAAATGGTTGAGCAATGTACCTTTCGGCCACAGGTCAGGGGACATGATTTCTTGTTCTTTATCCTGTGCGATACCCAACTTAAAGGAAGTCTTCCTGTGGTCGCTCTTTGTGACCATTTTATTGCAAACAGAGTTGGTTGCTTTGCAATAATTCGATTATATCCGTTTCCTTGGTTTTTGGATCAAAACCTGATGTGTAGAGCCATTTTTTGTTCACCATTTCAGCCATTCTAAGTGATGTATTTTTTGTGTTTGACCCTATTTTTGGTGTGGGTCGTGCGTTTAATGAAGACCGAGGGGCTCGGATCTTCTTTCTCCTGACTTTAATCGATGGTTCTGCATTATTACTCTGATCCCCTTTTTTATTGACAATTATTTCATTTTCTTTTATATCTCTAGCTAAATTAGGGTTTGGAATGTTAATATCAACATTCTCATCTTTGTCCCTGGGAACTTCTTCTTTTTTGGCTTTGGCTTCTGAATTTCTGTTGGGATTTTTCTTATTTTTCATTTGCCGTTCGAAACCGGATTTGATTCGACCCCTGTAGAGTGCCCTCTTGTGATGTTTTTTGTACCTCGGATGGATCGCCGCAGGCGGAGCCTAATTTGGCAGGAACTGAGTACTCTTTGTTGGTTATTTTGGCACATTTTAGCAATTTTTCTTCCAAAAAGTCGACCTTTCCTCGTAGCAGGGAGATATTATCCTCTAATATGTAATTTTTGCTTCTTAATTCATCCACTAACGCCTGCAGCAGACAAACCTGGTCGGCTATTGGTGTATCGGAAGAGGTAAAGGTATCACCATGCTCCAGACACACTAAACGAGATTTATCTATTATTGTGATTTTTTCAGCTAAGTCCCGAACGGCACAGGATCGATGGTAGACTTTTCCGAACACAATACACGTTATTGCACTAGTAAACTTCGTTTTACAACACGCAAAATTCAACTTATGGTCAGACGTACTCTTCCGCGCGTTTTTTTTTAAATCCTTTGTCCTATTTCGTTTAAAAACGTATCATTTTCAATAAAAAAACTTGAAACTGCCTCTATGATGATGCTTTAGATCTTCTAGTATATTCTGGAGTTAGCTTTTCTATGGATTGGTTAGTTTGTTTCAAAGTATATTGTCTGAATCACGACATATTTTTTAAGACACAAAAATGTTAAAAAATATTTTTTTTATCTGTAGCTGAGTCATGGAAACGACAATAGCTACCAAACAGATGTTTTTTTTTTAATTTGCCTGTACAATTTGTACCGGGTGGTCAAATAAGCAAGGACGTCGGCTTTATCTCGGAAACCATTAATCGTACAGCTTTCGGAAAGATTTTTTTATGAGTAAAGTGGTCAAGGGAAACTGCTGGAAATTACTTTTAAGTTCCTCATTTCGCCGCAAGGGAGCACAATTAAAAATTGTTTTTTTAAATTCTAAATTTCGCCGAAAATTCCCATATTAAGGTATAACTCTGATTACATCATTGGAAATCTTAGACAATTCTGCATCCTTTTGGTTTAAGGCTCATTAGCGTACCGACCTTGATAAAAGTGGGAGAAGCTATTGAAAGTGTAAACATTAAAATCGCTGTAACTTCTAAACGACTTATCCGATTTTACTAAATTTAAGCTTGTTTGGAAAGGGAAGATAAGCATCCTCAATTGCCGTATCCAACAGTCCACGATAGTGTTTAATAAAATTGCTAGAGGGCCCAATTTGTAATAATAACAGTTTTTTCGATTTTATCCCGAAAATTCAAATGGTATAACTAGGACATTATAATCGAAAAGTAGATGAAATTTGCAAGAAAAGATGTGAAGACCGCAGTTCGATATCTTTGTTCGTTTCAGAGTTATTGCCAAAACAATAATTTTTAATACAAATTGCGCCCTCTAGCAATTTTATTAGAAACTATCATATACCATTAGATACGGCAATTGAAGGTACTTCCAAACAAGCTTAAATTTAGTAAAATCGGATAAGTCGTATAGAAGTTACAGCGATTTTAATGTTTACACTTTCAATAGCTTCTCCCACTCTTATCAAGTGAAAGTGTAAACATTAAAATCGCTGTAACTTCTAAACGACTTAAGCGATTATACTAAATTTAAGCTTGTTTGGAAGAAAAAGGTAAGTACCTTCAATTATCGTATTGAATGGTACAGGGTTATCAAACCAAGACTAGACAAGGCGATTTTTTGACTTTTCCTGTACTTTTATAAAAAAAAACTGAAATAGCCATCTTAAGTCATTTTCTCCCGCGAATTCGAATATCTTCAGCAAAAAACAATTGAACATCAAACAAAAGTACTAGGGGCCACTTTGATATTTTTTTAAATGGAACACCCTGTATATTTTTACATTTTTAAATTCCACATAAAATTATAATTATTTTTTATTAAATGCACCATTAGTCTATACTTCATAGTTTCCGAGATATTGACTCTCGAAAAGTGACATTTTTGAACTTTGACAGCTTATAACTTTCTAACAGTACGTCTTAGAGCAAAACGGCTTACATGTCCCTATCTTCAATTTTTATTATCTTCTCAAAAAAATCAACTTCCAGTTAAACCGGAACAACTATATTTCCTTCTTTCGAGTTACATCCGGTTTAACCGGAAGTTGATTTTCTTGGGAATATAATAAAAATTGAAGATAGAGATATCTAAGCCGTTTTGCTCTAAGACGTACTGGTTGAAAGTTATAAGCTGTCAAAGTTCAAAAATGTCACTTTTCGAGAGTCAATATCTCGGAAACTATGAAGTATAGACTAATAGTGCATTTAATAAAAAATAATTATAATTTTATGTGGAATTTAAAAATGTAAAAATATACAGGGTGTTCCATTTAAAAAAATATCAAAGTGACCCCTAGTACTTTTGTTTGATGTTCAATTGTTTTTTGCTGAAGATATTCGAATTCGCGGGAGAAAATGACTTAAGATGGCTATTTCAGTTTTTTTTATAAAAGTACAGGAAAGTCAAAAAATCGCCTTGTCTAGTCTTGGTTGGATAACCCTGTACAAGATAGTTTCTAATAAAATTGCTAGAGGGCGCAACTTGTATTAAAGATTATTGTTTCGGCAATAACTCTGAAACGAACAAAGATATCGAACTGCGGTCTTCACATCATTTCTTGCAAATTTCATCTACTTTTCGATTGTGATGTCATAGTTATACCGTATGATTTGAATTTTCGGGATAAAATCGAAAAAACTGTTATTATTACAAATTGCGCCCTCTAGCAATTTAATTAAACACTATCGTGTACTCTTAGATACGGCAATTCAAGATAATTATTTTCCCCTTTCAAACAAGCTTAAATCTGGTAAAATCGGATAAGTCGTTTAGAAGTTACAGCGATTCTAATGTTTACACGTTCAATAGCTTCTCCCACTCTTGTCAAGGTCGGTACGCCAATGAGCCTTAAACCAAAATGACGCAAAATTGTCTAAGCTTTCCAATGATGTAATCAGAGTTATACCTTAACATGGGAATTTTCGGAGAAATTTAGAATTTAAGAAAACAATTTTTAATTGTGCCCCCTTGCGGCGAAATGAGGAACTTAAAAGTAATTTCCAGCAATTTCTCTTGACGACTTTACTCATAAGAAAATCTTTCCGAAAGTTGTACGATTAATGGTTTCCGAGATAAAGCCGACGTCCTCGCTTATTTGACCACCCGGTACAATTAGGTTTTTCTTTCTGTTGTAGATTATATAATAAACTGATCTATAAAGAGTAGCAAGAACAGTACCACAAATCGTTTGATCCTTACTCCAAATCCTCAGTGGAAATAATCCGGCAAATTGTGCAAAAATAGCCCATTTGGGAGAAACGAGGTATCAAAATGGACTAGAGCGTCAATAGAAAAATCTGGCCTTAATTTAAATAACTTAAAATTTACTAACCACACCCATAGAGCTGCTACAGTAACAAATGTAGCAAAAGAAGGAGTGGATGACAGTTAGCTAACAAAATTGACATGACATGATAACGTAAGTTCTATTTAATCATATTATTTACAAATGGAGGACAACGAAGTAGTCGTTTCTCAATTTACTGCCACCAGGAGCAGCAGCAGCACTATGTTTGCTTTTTTTCAATATTTACATTAATCAAATATTAACCTTAGTGGATGATGGTAGCGTCTTTCGTTTTGCTGATGACACTGCTATTATTATAAGCGGCCAATGCTGGAGGTCAACTTTTGAAAGAGCAATAGCCATGAACAAAATAAAGAAGTGGTTGGATTGTAGCCTGCTCTCTCTAAATATAGAGAAATACAAATTTATTACTTTTGCTTTATCCACAAGATCACTGGCAAATAGCCAGAACTTAAAACTGCATAATTCTGATTGCAGTCCAGACAGGAAAACTTGTAAATGCGATGAAACAATTGAAAGAAAATCATGTTTAAAGTACTTGGGAATCTTGCTTGATAAAGGTCTTACGTGGAGAGAACACATCAACTATGTGACCTCGAAAGTCAGGAAACTTATATTTAAATTTTATGAGCTACGTAATATTCTACCCGTGAAAACCTTAAAGATTGTTTATTTTGCACTTTACAAAGAGAGTGGACTGCTCACACTTGATCAGCTTTACATTAAGTCAGCTAAAAGATTGATGCTAAAAGTACCATATTACAAAGAAATCTTAAATCATGGTGTTAACACTCGAAACGCAGCGTTGCAAAATGTCCTGCTACGTAACCCCAAGCATACTGCCAGTCAAAAACATATATATACAGGGTGATTCACGGTGGATGGAACGTTAGACGTTTCTGACGAACCAGTAAAGCAATCGTTCTGAAAATTTGGTCGCGTACATAAACGGACATGCTCTACCAACCTAAAATATTTTTGACAATACAGTGATGCCGCTTCCACACAAAAATAATAGTTGCTTCGATTTTTTTAATGCAACACCATATATTTTATTTTATTTTCGAATCCCCCATTACTTTCCTTACAATTTTTATTAACTTTACTCTATACCTATCTCTTACCGTTTCTAATATATAAATTAATTTCCGTTTTTTTTGTACGAAAACGTCACTTTTAAAAATGCTGATAATTTTGAACTCTAAATCACTGAAACCCTGAAATTTGGTAAATAGTTAACTAATACCATAGGGCTCTTTGCCCTAGTCCCAAATCTTAGTTGAAATATACAGGGTGGTTGAAAAATACACTTATTCTGATAACTTGAAAAAGTGACCATAAGTCCTTTTTTTCAAACGTAACACCCTGTATGTTATTACGGATTTAAAAAGCTGCTAAAATTTCACTTCAATCTTGTATATCATACCTGTACCTAACTAACTGGTTTAACCATTTTTTAGATGTATTAAGCAAAATTTGTTAAATTTTTTATACAATTCAATTTTTATTCGGTTTATTAGTAAGTTAGCCATGACAAAAACTGATGTTTACGAATGTTACTATGGTTATCGTTTTGACATTTCATTAAGTTTAGATACAAGATAGAAATACACTTTAAAGTCATGGAAGAAAACTATACAAATACAAATGCAGTTCTTATGAATTTATTTATTTTATTTGGACAATGTGTGTTTGCAATAACATGCAAAAAACATTAAAACTAAATTTTTTTTGAAATCCATGCAGTCAACACCCGCATATTAAAGTGTTTGGATGTAAACGGCCAGCGTTTTGAATATCTGTTAAAATAGCATTTTATTAGTTATAATTTTAGTAGTATTTTATTAGTTGACTACCTATACCTAAATCAAAATAATTTCCGTTGCACGTCATCAATCAGTTGATAATTGAAAATCGGTCAGGAAACATAAGAAAATTAAATTTGGGCAAAAAATATATAAATTTTATGCGATATTGAATGTAAAAGAAACTTAATGTATTCTTCTTTGATACTAAGCCGCTTAAAGGAAATGTTTTTTAAAATTTACTGATACTCGAAGGTATGACGTGCAACGGAAATTGTTTTGACATAGGTATAGTTAACATTTAATAAAATTGTTTTGGATCCTTATGAATTTTCTAAGATTCCTTGGCGGTAAATTAGAGTACATTTCGTTAAACTTTATACATGTTCTGGCGATAATTCTATCACATTGTCCAAATAAAATAAATAAATTCATAAAAACTGCATTTGTATAGTTTTCTTGCAGGACTTTAAAGTGTATTTCTATCTTGTATCTAAACTTAATGAAATGTGAAAACGATAACCATAGTAACATACGTAAACATCAGTTTTTGTCATGGCTAACTTACTAATAACCGAATAAAAATTGAATTGTATAAAAAATTTAACAAATTATGCTTAATACGTCAGAAAAATGGTTAAACCAGTTAGTTAGGTACAGGTATGATATACAAGAATGAAGTGAAATTTTAGCAGCTTTTTAAATCCGTAATAATATACAGGGTGTTACATTTGAAAAAAAGGACTTATGGTCACTTTTTCAAGTTACCAGAATAAGTGTATTTTTCAACCACCCTGTATATTGCAACTAAGATTTTGGGACAAGGGCAAAGAGCCCTATGGTATTAGTTAACTATTTACCAAATTTCAGGGTTACAGTGTTTTAGAGTTCAAAATTATCAGCATTTTTAAAAGTGACGTTTTCGGACAAAAAAAACTGAAATTAATTTATATCTTAGAAACGGTATAAGAGATAAGTATAGAGTGGAGTTAATAAAAATTGTAAGGAAAGTGATGGGAGTTTTGAAAATAAAATAAAATATATGGTGTTGCATTTAAAAAATCGACGTTATTATTCCCAGCCAGCACAAATCATACCTTTTAACTACCTTAGGACTTCACAATAGGAACATTGTTACTTCCTAAGAAGAGCCTACAGGCTGCCTATAGGCTTGCCTAGATGATGCGAAATGTCCGCCCCGTTCGCAGTTTCTTAGAAAGGCTTTAGGAACTCCCATCTGACTCCTTCAAATAAATGCCTTTTAGAATTGCTTGGGGGCTACCACCGCAGCAGACCTAGCAATATCGATATGGTAATACCAAAGGCAATCTTAATAGGAAGCCTTACAGGTACAACATTTCGAGCACGTAGGATTTCTTAGATTACTCTTAAAGCATTCCCACATAGAAGTAAACAGGATGTTTATACGAGTGCTTAGAGCCTACTTTATGTGAGTTCTTAAGGCGGTTAGGACTAGGAGCGGTTTTAAATTTTGTGATAAATATTATCACGAAACTGCATTTTAAATTATTTATATAGGTACAAATTTTTCTCTATATTTTAAAATTTAACTTCAAAGATAATATAATTATTATTTTAGTGAAATTATTATGAAGAAAAAAAATGTTTTACTTTTATTGTCAGTTTGATTAGTTTTGGTAAATTAAGTTTTTTCGCAAATAAAACGTATAGGTACTTGTCCTGACGCGAAAAAATTTTGAAATTTTATCAGAACAAATCTGAAACTAACAATACAAGTAAAGCACTTTTTTAATACCAATTTCACTAAAATAATTATACTATCTTTGAAGTTAAATTTTAAAATAGGAGAAAATTGTACCTGTAAATAATTTAAAATGCAGTTTCGTCTTAATAAAATATATCACAAAATTTTTAAAAAATGCCAAATTGTTCCCAGGCCCATAATAAAGTGTACTGGTGTGGGTCCCATACGTCAGCTTTAAAATATAAAAACCTAGTTCTGCTCCAGGTCAGGGCCCTACAAAATTTTATTTTTAGCTTTTTATGTGATTGTTATAAATTCCTCAAATATAAAATAAAAACAGCTCTCGGAAGAGGCCAACAATTTACTTCTTTAAACAGTTCCTAAGTTACAATCCTTTAATAACGCGAAAAAAAATTATAGCATCACGAAAAGCTAAAAAATAAAACGGTGAATAATATAACGATTGAAAGGCGTGAGTAAACTTGGTAACAAAAAAAAATTGGTAGAAATACAACAGTGTGTTTTAAAATCGCCATTTTATTTGTATTTGTTACATTACCTTTGAGAATAAAATTTACATATTATGTATGAGATTCGAGTTGATATTTGATGTAGTTATTGAGACTCCAATGCTGAAACGGGAATTTGTGACACTGTATATGGGCAATTCTCTAATTCTTCTAACGTCTTCATCGGTGAAGAAAACTGTTGCTCTACTCATTCCAATGGGGCAGGTGTAGTATAGGTACTTCTTATTTATTATTTGAAAAAAATCCATCAATATTAAAATAAAATTTACCTTAAAGTTGTGTACATGAAGGTCACATTGCTTTATCTGAAATGAAAGAACATTTTGACTAGTTAAAAAATAGGATAAGGAAAGCCATAGGCTAGGTTGTCGATCTTTTAAAGCAATTTCTAACATATATTTAGAATTATGAAAGCATTTGTTTTCTTTATCGGAAAGCATTAATGAAATTTAAAAAAAAAACACAAAATTAAAAAAAAAATAGGCCGATAATTTTTAAATGGGTAGGTATAAATATTTAATTCTTGAAATTATTATTTACATATTTTTTATATACTTATAATATTTTTTATAATATACTAAACTTAAAACAACAAACTGTTAAATATAACCTTAAATACCTACCGTTAAATACCATTGCCAGAATAATAAAGATGGAATTAATTTAATACACTTATTGCTTTTTAAATAATTTTAACTGAAAAAACAATAAAATGTGGCTTTTCTTTGGATTTTGAACGGAAAAGAAGTTTACCTACCAATCTGTAAAAATTGAAAAATTCTGCGATGGAAAAATTAGTTTTACTTAATATCTGGAAAATAAAGCGTTTTCGCCAAAAATCGTTTTTAGACTGGTGAACTACGCCCCAAAATTCATTATCTCTGAAAAAAAACATCAAATTTGACGTGGCGAACGTATACCTACTTGATATTTACTTTACCAAATTTTCGCCGCCATTAATCGAGCCAGGCTAGAACATCCAGCCTGAGCAGGCTGTATTGCATCCTTAATTTTAATAAGTACCTTGCTAATTTAAATACAAATGCAAATATTGTTTCTTACCTTGCGTACTGCTTACAAAATCACTAATAAATACACTCATCGCTTCGCGTTTACTTTAATAAATGGCGGCGTAAAAGACAAAAAAGCACTAAAAAGCATGTGATCTGCAAGCCAAGCGGATCAGAAAGAGGACCGCGACCGCGACGCGAACTGCGAAGGAACATGGACGACTGATGCATGACGGGATGCTGTTGACGTATAAGGCGAACAAGTTAACCCAGAGACATCCTGAACTGAGAAGTTTGAAATTAAAATTCTATTTAGCCTATAAGAATACTTAAGGAGTACCTTTTTAAAATATGCCTAAAGAATGCCTGATAAGTTTTCCATGCAACAACCTAAAATAGGCTGAACGCTATTTAAAAAATGTCTACTTAAAAGAGAAATCCTTGGCACCTTCTAAGGTATTCATAAAAGGAATTCCCTATGGGCGTAAAATAAGCACTAAATAGGATACTCCTGACAATGCCTGGGAGCTCTTGTGCTGGCTGGGTTATTTTTGCGTGGAAGCGGCAACACTGTATTGTTAAAAATATTTTAGGTTGGTAGAGCATATCCGTTTATGTACGCGACCAAATTTTCAGAACGATTCCTTTACTGGTTCGTCAGAAATGTATAACGTTCCATCCACCGTGAATATGTATATGGTGCAGGCCCAAAAGTTTACAATTATATACCTCTGTACTTAAGAATAAAACCATATAATCAAGTAAAACATCAGATTACGCGGTGGATCCTCGACAATAGTTTCACCCTTGTGTATCTGGAATAGCAATAGTGGGATATTTGTACAAAAAGTACCTTAATTAAAATAAACCGAATTTAGCAATGTGATTAGTATTTTTTAGCAATGTTATTGATATTTTTATTGATAGTGAAATAATGTAATAATAAAAACCTCTACATGTACAATAGAAGATATTAATAGGTGCACACAAAGTATCTTCAGATACCATTGTGCAACCAACCTAGTAATGGCTATAAGAAGAAAATGCTAAATTGTAGTATTGTTGTAATTATATTGTTATATTGCTGTTGCTAAATAATTAAAAACAGTTTTTGGACCGAGCGGAAGCGGGCAAATCATTAATAATTATAATAATAATTGTGTGTTTTATTGTAATAAATTTAATAATTAAAACTAAAAATATGTATTTTTATAGATTTTGGCAAATAAAGATTATGTTTACTTTTAAATTGCGTTGTCAATTTTAATTAAGACTTGTCACTTTACTGTTGAAATTTTTATTTTGACCGATGAAAGAAATTCTCAAAGTGAGACCGCGCAAGACGGGCGCAGCCTCGCGTGTTGTCTATTTGCTAATAATTCTTAGAAACTTTAGTTGTATATAGGAATGATGATCGATTAAAATACACTACCAGTACAGAATCAGTTAACTTTCTTATATTGAAGTTAATGTACCACGAAACAATAAAAATAGTTTATTCCTGCCAGTCACACTTGTCGCATCTAACTACGAATTTCACTTTCTTTTCACTTAAACTCAAATAACAAAATGTGCTCTATTTAATAATATGACACTGCAATATAAACACTTCCACGCTATCCGAGCTTTTGTGAGCGTAGTGATCGCATTTATGAAGATATTGGAGAACCCAGATAATAGAGGCGTGTCGTTCACAAAAAAAAAAACGTTTAAAAAGGACGAATCAATTCAATGAATCCTATAACTTTGTTTCAAATAGAAGCAACTATTTCTTGATTCACCAATGTAGAAACGGTATAAAGAATTGTTGGTCCGAAGTAGCATTTTATTCCCACTTAAGGCTCGATTCTTATGCTCTAATATTGAACCCACGTTGTCCAAAGTTTTTATCATACGGGGCGTACAAAAAATTGGCATATTAGTGTCCCAGCCAGTCCGCCCCTGCAGCTGTGAGTAATTTGCAACACTTTCTGGGATAGTAATTTGAAGGGTTTTACCTGGTATACATCACATGAAAAAAATTAAAATATACCTGTTGGTTTAATAATTATGTGTCAAAAACTTAATTCCATTGGAGCTCTCTGTGAGCCCATATTATCTCCGAAGAGGAGGCCGATACTAAAGAAGTTTATATAAATTGTAGTATTCTTTTCACGTGTTCTGACATATGCGGGAGATTTCCTACATTTTTCCGGACACCCTGTATATTAAATGTCTGTGAGTTTAAGCATAGTGCGTAATCAAATAAGAAAATATGCAACCCTTAAAAAAAAGGTAGGTTAGGTTAGGTTAGGTTGAAGTGAGTGGGTTATAGCCACCGCGACCATGCGGTCTATTGTGGCTCACATCTTATTTATATTTCCCCCAATAAGTCCAGCCTTTTAATTAAGGTGATGAGGGTATTAGGGGAGACATTTTTCATGTCATCCGGCAGCAGAGTCATCTTGCCAAATAGGGTGAATCTGATTCTACCTGCTGCGGGGCAAGCGCACAATACGTGTTCTGCTGTTTCTGCATCTTCCATGCAAAGCCGGCATTCATCAGTTGGGGCTATTCCAATTTTATACATATGGTGTCGCAGTCTGCAGTGGCCGGTGTACAATCCCACTAGTGCTTTAAGGCATAACCTGTTGAGCTCTAGTAGTTTGTCAGTTAACTGTTGGTTTATGTGGTTGTTTATAAATGCTTTTGAGTGTGTTAGACCTGGTAGATGCAACCAGTGTCTTTCCCATTTGCTTTTTGCTTCAGCTAGTATTGCCCTTCTGGCCGTAGCATGAGATATACTTATTACCGGCTCGGGTCCTGTGAATTTTAGAGCTGCACCTCTCTTGGCGAGCTTGTCGGCAGCTTCATTGCCGTCCAGACCCATGTGTCCCGGTATCCATATTAAGGTTATTTTGTTGTTCAAACCTAGTTCGGACAGTATCTCGTGACAGCTCCACACCGTCCTTGAGGTACACCATCTCGATTCAAGAGCTTTTAATGCAGCTTGACTGTCGGAAAATATCTTGATTGATTTATGTGAAAAAAAAAGGTAGGTAGAAGGTGGGATAGTGCCACCTACGCTGTATCATATGATTCAAATTCGAAGGCGCGAATCGTGAAGGATACCTTTGTTTGTTCTCGTTTGAACTCGGTCTAGGTGACCTGGGCTGACCGAGCTTATAAACAGTGACGTGACTCAATCCAATTGCTTTTCTAGTCAATTAAGTAAGTTAATCTTGACTGAACTTAACTGAATCATTTTAGAACGGACCATTTTGAGTGAATGAATTAAAAGAAATGGTTCATCAAAAACAATCGAACGTACCACCTCTATTGCGATCGCGCTGGTACATACGGGATAATATACCAATTACGTGCAAACAGGCCTATTGTAATGAACAGTTGGTTATGCTCGATATTATTTACGTAAAGAACATACACCTTTTGTTATATTTATCTGTTTTTTTTAATCCAAACACATACTACTTTAGGTACATTATACAGGTTAGGTACATATGTACTTTAGGTACATTCAACGAACCCATGTTGTTATTTTAAATAAAAAATTACAATAAACTAGAATCTTTTTTGACTCTACAGAGTGGCTTAAAAAGCGAAACAAAAATATTTATTTTGGAAACATACTCTAGTTATGCCTCGCTAAAAGATGGGATGGAAATGTTTTCCATTGGCCACTCTGAGCAAGTGCCAAGGCACCGCGATCGATGGGACCGAATAGTTCTTGCCAGATCACCTCAGCTGTTACAGTCATGAAGGCCCAGTGGAGCACCGGGGGGGGGGGGGGGGGATTGTTAAAGTCAAAAAAACTTTACTGTTCTGGGTTACTCTACCCATGGGGTTAGCCCTTCTCCGAGAGGAAGATTCTCGGTGCGCCTACTAACTGAAGAGGCACCTGACTGACTGACACACTAATTAATTCATCAACGCCTAGTCTACACGCCTGATACTAAAATCATGAAATTTCGACAATGTCTTCTTATAATGTAGGCATCCACTAAAAAGGGATTTTTCGAAAATCACTCTAAGGGGCTAAAAACAGGAGTGGTAATTTTTATAAGAATTTCTGTATCTCAGAAACTAAAACTTGCGGAAGAAGTCTAAAAATTAGTAGATTATAAGTTCTTTAAATAAAATAATAATATACGTGCTGAGTTATTTTTTTGGAAATTCACTTAGGGGTTGAAAAAATAAGTAGAGCCCATTTTGAGGGGGGTACCTATACAGGGCGATTGATAGTGGATGGCCTATTAGACGATTTGGGTGAACTAACCAACGGATCACTTTGAAAATTTGGGTACATGCATAACTGGACGTGCTCTCTCCTTTAAAAATATTTTTAACTATGCAGTGTTGCCGGTTCTACTAAAAAGTACTAGCTACTTTCATATTTTAAATGGAACACCCTATATATTATTAAATTTTAAAATTCTACATAAAATTATAAATGTTTTTTAATAAAAGCATTATTAGTCTATGTATGCTTAATGGTTTCCGAAATATTGTCTCTTGAAAAATTACATTTTTGAAATTTGACAGCTTCTAGCTTTTTAACTGTACGTCTGAGAGCAAAACGGCATACATGTCCCTATCTTCCATTTTTATTATCTTTCCAAAAGTAACAACTTTCGGTCAAACCGGAAGTATTATATTTCCTACATCCGGTTTATCCGGATGTTGACACTTTTGGAAAGATAAAGAAATTTAAAGATAGGGACATGTAAGCCGTTTTGCTCTCAGAAGTACAGTTAAAAAGCTAGAAGCTGTCAAAGTTCAAAAATGTAATTTTTCAAGAGACAATATCTCGGAAACCATTAAGCATAGGCTAATAATGCTTTTATTAAAGAATAATTATAATTTTATGTAGAATTTAAAAATTTAATAATATATAGGGTGTTCCATTTAAAATATCAAAGTAGCTAGTACTTTTTAGTAGAACCGGCAACAGTGCATAGTTAAAAATATTTTTGAAGGAGAGAGCACGTCTACTTATGCATGCAACCAAATTTTCAAAGTGATCCGTTGGTTAGTTCGTCCAAAACGTCTAATAGGCAATCCACTATCAATTACCCTGTATTTTAAGCTATTTTGATGAAAATTAATACTGTGCTTACTTTATTAAAATAGGTACGTATGTATTTTGATGTTTGGGGAAATTTTGCTTCTAAGCCCTAGGGGGTAGAAAAAGAGAGGGTAAGTTTCCAACGTAACCGCTACAGAAAAAGAAATTAGTAAAACATTTATCGCTTGGAATAAATAAACAATTGTTTGGTCATTTATGAAAAATTTCCCACTAGAGAGGGGGGGGGGGCGAATTTTCTTGGTCCAAAATTCTTGAAAATCAACATAAATACTCTACACATATACACAAACACTTATTTTTTTTAACGTTTGCCTGGATAAAAAGGGGTTATAAAAGTTGCTATTGAACCAAATATTTTGACGAATTTTCTGGACGTATTATTAGGTGTTTATTAAGACCAAGCCTATGGAAAGGTACTGTGAACGGAACACTTATTTTTTTTAACGTTTGCCTGGATAAAAAGAGGTTATAAAAGTTGCTATTGAACCAAATATTTTGACGAATTTTCTGGACGTATTATTAGGTGTTTATTAAGACCAAGCCTATGGAAAGGTACTGTGAACGGAAATAACGACCTGTAATGAAACAGATGTAATTTTTTAATAATTAATATGGATTTTTATTTTTAGTATTATTTACATGAACAAAGCTAGAAGATAAATAAAAATTTTATTGAAAGAGAAAAAAATAAAGTAAGAAATAACCAAAATTTTTTTTTTAATATTATGGGTCCCTGTTAAAGGTTTGGGTAGTTTGTATAATTTGTTGGTTTGTTTCGATAGCAAATTTAAAATAATTGCGCAACATCAAACAGTTCAGTCTAAACCCTAAAATCATCGTTAGGAACAAAAATTAATTATAAAAGGTTACTCACCTAAAACTAATGTAACATAGAGAAATATAACAATTCTGCAATGGTTGCTTGAATGATACATTTATACTTTATTTAGAAATTGCTTAAGTAAAGCTGCATTAACTGTCTAATGACTGACAGCAAATGACATCATGGGTAATCAGATTTAAATTATTGTCATTAAAAATATTTTTAAATATTTGCTTTGTTACAATGCAGTAATTGCCAATCGCTCAACTACTAATATACTGAGGCAATAATGGATTACTACGTTCAATTTTTAATTAACAAATTTCTTGCTGGGTTTGAACAAACCTATTATTATAGTAAATATTGTTATAATATTCTTTATATTATTTTACTAGCGAGTACCCGCGCCATCGTTTGCGCAATTTAATTGTTATAAATTCGCTATCGAAACTAAGCTGCAGGTACCATACATACTACACAATAGAACGTTTAATAAGTTATCAATATAATTTTTTTAAATAAATATCTTTGGTGATTTCTTACATTATTTCTTTCTCTTTCAATAAAAATGTCATTTTCCTTTGTTTATGAAAATAATACCAAAGAAATAGATTCATTATTATTAAAAAAATACACTTTCTTTACACTTACTTACGTTTATAAACACCTTAGAGGTAGAATTTATTGAAATATTGAAATATGTCAAGAAAGTCCGTCAATAAATATTAATTTTATAACCACTTTTTATTCTTTTACGGACTGACGTTAAAAAAATGGGAAATATATATTTTTATACTTGTGGTTAGAGTATTTATGCCGAGTTTCAAGAAATTCCAACCAAAAATATTTTTACAATATAAACTTTTATACTTAGGTACCCTATTTTTTACCCCCTAGACGCAAAGTTCTCATCAACGTAACATTATTTGTCAACATTTTTTAATTATATCTTTTTCTCTGTCGGTTGCGTTGGAAACTTATCGTCTACATTTCTAACCCTGGGAGCGAAACTTCTCAAAATATCAAAACGCGTACTTACTTAATTTCACAAACTAAGCGTGTAACCAATTTTTATCAATATAGCTTAAAATTATAGACAATCAATGAATCAATCATTTATTAGCAACTTTAAGTAATATACAGATATAAATAGATGTAAGATTTTAACTACTTAGTGTTCTAAAAACTTGTTACAACATGCACCTAGATGACTAAACATCTGTATGTGCAAAGATACATAAACATGGTGGTATCCAAAACCTTAGAATTTAATAATTTTTTTATATCAAATACTCAAAGATGAAACAATCAAAAATAATAGAAAAAGATACAGTAGACCTAACCTAGAAAGAGAAACAACTAAGAAAGGTACAGGGAATTATCATGAACAAACATCAAAATAGTACCTCAAATTTAGACCAATTTGCCTCTATAAAGGCCCTACATTTTATGTTAAATTTTTTTATATTTGATATATTTTCGATTGCTGGTGTTAGGATGTTATATATTTTAGGAGCAAGATAATTAATGAAACTTAAGTTAATGATTTTATTACTATTTGGTATTCTTATGTGTTTATTTATTTTGATTTGAGTATCGCAGTAATCACAGCACAACAACAGCTTTACTTAAAGTTACTGATGACATTTTTACAGCCAATGACAAAAATCAGTGCAGTTGTCTCGTTTTGCTGGACTATAGTAAGGCTTTTGATACTATAGACCAGCTATACTCTAAGTGTGTTCCGCGGAACCCTAGGGTTCCGCGATACCTCTGTAGGGGTTCCTCAAGAATTTAGAAAAAAAATCAAAACACCTGTCTCTGGTCGAACGTTTTGACTCCGCGGCCGCGCGTAGGTATATTTATTTATTTATTTGTATTTGTATTTGTATAAACATGTGTTACAATAGCTGGTACAATATCTCATAAGTTTGGTATCAACATGTATACTTGTATACTTGTGAGCGCGCAGTCCCTTTGATAAAAGCCGCCTCTGAATTGTTTACAACGCAATTTTTATATTTCTCTTTTTATTTTTGCTTTTTGTTTATCAAAGGCGCCGACTCGAGTATTTTCGAGAATATTCGAGATCGAGTCTAGGACTAAGTATAAAAGCGGCGATCGCGCGTCGCGCCTCGTCAGTCAGTTGACGATTAGCGTTCGGAGCGATAAGTTCCTACCTACCTACTTACAAGCTCGCTAGCGAGAAACTAGTGTTCATTGTTCTACTGCCTGCTGTATTCTGTTGTCTCCGTTTTATACATTTCTTCATTGTACTAAACTTAGTCTCTTATACGCAGTAACGATTGTGCATTATTTAGACCCCACCATCCTGACGTTTAACATTATAAATAAAGAAGAATGGAACGTTGGCTTAAAGGTGTTAAACGTGTTGCAACAACATCTTCTAATGACGCTGAATGTTCAAAAGCAGTACGCGCGGAGAATATAGCAATCACCGATCCAGACGATGATGCCACGACGTCAAGCTCGACGGTTTCAAAGACGAAAAAAAGGAAGTATGATGAATCATATATCAGTTTCGGATTTGTTGATTCCAACGGCTCACCTCTTTGCATGCTATGTAGTAAACTGCTTCCTAATAGTTCCATGGCACCTGCCAAATTGCGCCGACATTTACAAACTGTACACCCCGAGTCTAAAGACAAGAATAAAGAATTTTTTGTTCGTAAAAAAAAATGGAAAGTCAAAAAAATATGATGCATGTAACAAAAACTATCAACGACAAGGCCACGGAGGCATCATATTTAGTTAGCTATCGCATTGCACAAGCAGGTGAAGCGCACACTATCGCTGAGAATTTAATAAAGCCATGTGTATTAGACATAACAAAATGTATGCTCGATGAAAACTCTGCAAAGCATCTTTCTACTGTGCCACTATCAAACGATACTGTTTCACGGCGAATCCATGATCTGGCAAGCTACGTCAAACAAGAACTAGTTACACGTCTACAAAAAACACGATTCGCCTTGCAAATGGACGAGTCAACTGATGTCGCTGGTTTGGCTATCTTGCTGGTTATCGTGAGATATCCATATGAAAGTTATTTTGAAGAAGACATGCTTATGTGTTCACCACTGCTCACAAACACTACCGGGGAAGAAATTTTTAATAAAATAAATATATTTTTTGAAGAAAATAATCTCAGTTGGAACAATTGCATTGACATTTGTACAGATGGGGCCAAGGCGATGACAGGTAAAACAGCAGGAGCAGTGTCACGAATAAAAAATAAAGCGCCTAATTGTAGTTCCAGCCATTGTATTCTGCATAGACAAGCACTTGCGATGAAGCAAATGCCGTCAAATCTAAAATTAGTTATGGATGAAGCGGTAAAAATAATTAATTTTATCCACTACAATCCCGATTGTTCTCATTATTGTGTGAAGATTATGGCAGCAAACATAAAACACTGCTGCTCCATACAGAAGTGCGATGGCTGTCTCGGGGTAAAACTTTAACAAGGCTATTTGAACTTAGAGCCGAGTTACAAATGTTTCTTTCAGCAGATACTTCTTTTAATTTGAAGGACCGTTTGTATGATAAAACTTGGTTGTTCCGATTGTCTTTTATGGCGGATATCTTTCAAAAACTGAACGAATTAAATTTATCATTGCAAGGTAAACAGACAACAGTGTTTTAGGCCTATAACGAAATAACTGCCTTCAAAAGAAAATTAGATTTTTGGATTATTTGCGTTGGTAAGAAAGAAATAGAAAGCTTTACGTCACTCAGTGAGTTTGTTAGCGATAACGACTCAGAAATGTTTCAAGATGATGTGTTTGAAGAATTGGTCCAATATCTCAGTTCGATGCGCGCATCTTTTGAAAAGTATTTTCCCGAAGAACAGAATACAAAAATGAAACTGAATTCATGGATTCATAATCCTTTTTTACCCAACTTGGAAAAGCCCGAAAGTATGTCAAACGAGATATATGAATCTCTTTTAGAAATGTCATCAGACACAAGGATGGAGTCACTGTTCAAAACGACGCCTCTCAACGATTTTTGGTGCAGAATCCGTGATGAATATCCAATGCTTGGCAAAATGGCTCTGAATATTCTTCTCCCGTTCCCAAGAACATATTTGTGCGAAACAGGATTCTCAACCTATGCAGCCACGAAAACAAAATATCGCAATAGACTGGACGCCGAACCTGATATGAGACTTCAACTGTCTTCTATCAAACCTGATATCAACCAATTGATGAAAAATAAAAAACAGTTTCATACCTCCCATTAGTTAGATTTTTTCTTTATTAATATCTTCTATTATTGTACTTGCCATGTGGTAAAGTAAGTAATAATTAGTAACTGTTACATTGTACTTTTATTATGCTTATTAATAAAGAATATACTTTTAAAAACTATTGTTTTATTGTAGGGTTCCATCAAGTATTTTGCTACCCAAAAGGGTTCCGTCACCAAAAAAGTTTGAGAACCGCTGCATAGACCATGAAATACTGCATAAAAAACTTAAATATTTTGGATTGGGAGATATGGCTCTACAGTTTTTCCAGGACTATTTTAGAAATAGACAACAGAGAGTTTTAACAAATCGCGAGGCTTCTGAGTTTGTACCAGTTAATAAAGGCGTTGCGCAGGGAAGTATCCTGGGACCCTTAATCTTTTCTATTTATACTGCTGATTTTTCCAAATTTTTAAAATTTTGTTTATCACACCAGTATGCAGATGATACGCAAATATATTTCTCTTTTTTTCTCTATCAACTTATTATATCAGTATACAAAATTAACAGTGACTTAGAGTTGGTTTCCCAGGTGTCTAAGGCGCATAAATTGGTTTTGAACGCAGTTAAGACTCAGCTTATGGTATTTGGCAAGGGTAAAGAAACTGTTATACATGATCCGTTATTTAAAATTTCTATAAACAAGGTTGACCTAAGGCCTTCTACTGACTGTCGAAACCTTGGGTTATTGTTAGATCCAGAGCTGAGTTTTTTTGTTCATGTCTCAAAATTACTGCAAAGGACCTATGCCAAAATTAAACTTCTCTATATGCACAAAGATGTATTCGATTCTGCGACAAAACTTAGGCTATGTAATTCTCTAATTTTATCTCAATTAAGTTATTGCGACGTAGTTTACTGGCCGGCGCTTCTACACGTAGATAAAAATAGTCTTCAAAAACTTCAAAATGCATGTTTAAGATTCAGCTATGGGATACGAAAATACGACCATATAACTCCTGCTCTCCAGGAATCTGGCTGGCTAAATATGCAAGAAAGATATATGCTGCACATTGCAAATTTAGTGTTCTCCATTGAAACGACCAGATCTCCTAAATATTTATATGAGAAACTTATCAGAGGCTCGGATATCCATGATAGGCAAACCCGTTTTCGAGACCTCTATAGCGTTCCAAAGCACAGTTCTGCCCTTTTTCAGCGATCATTTTCTTACAACGCCGTCAATATTTTTAATTCTCTTCCCAATGACACCAAAACAGCGTCTAGCTCAAATAAATTTCGTAAAGAATTAAAAAAATATATTATTACTAATCGAAACTAACATAAATATTTTTGTTTGTATTTAATTATATTCTCTATTTAAAGTCTCAGCACAGAAAGAATTTTTGAAAATTTTTTATTATAATATTTACTTTTGTTAAAATTATTATATACCTTACTTAATAATAAAATTATTAATACTTACTAATTTATATATAGAATTTATTTATTATTAATAACTGTTTATTTCTTTCTAATTTTTATTATTTTCAGCACTATATATTGTAAAATAATATTTTTGATATTTAATTCCAAGTAAGGTGGTTGTATGAGCAGCAGCGTTGGATACCGCCACCCTTCATCACAATTTTTGTAAATTGTATGTACATTGAAAATAAAGGCATTTATTATTATTATTATTATTATTGTATGTATGATCTACATAGTTTTTTAGTTTGTTAGTATTGTGCACAAAACAACAGGTACTCAAAACGTACAGCGAACGAACATTCATAATGTCTTCAGAATATAACTGTTGCGTGAGGAACCTCTTAGTTTTCTTAAAAATAATCTTTCAAATGTAATTTTGAACCACATTCAGTTGACCTAGAGACAAGTAGGTTACATACATTTTTTAAAACCCGAAGTGTATTTTGAAATAATGACAAAACATGTATTTATTTTATATATATACCAATTTTGAGATCTCCACCAGTTTTAGCTTCTGAGATACCTACCGAACTTCCTATAAAAATTTTAACCACCGTTCTTACCCCCTTAGGGGTTGCTTCTCGAAAAATCTCTTTTTAGCAAATGCGTATGTAAAGGCCGAGACACAATTAAAAAATAAGCACTATGCAATATGAAATGGGTAATAAAAAATAAAAAATATAAATTTGCTAACTGTCTATAAATCTTCTTTTAACTTTTCGTTTTGTCTACATTTCTTTACACTTTTCAAAAAATATGATTAATCTTATCGGTTTTATCACAAATACATAAACAAATTATTAAAATTATATTAAAAATACCGGTTATATCCATAAGAAAACGACGAACTGTACGATTCACAGGACAACCATTCGTAGAAGTTTTATCTCTTGATGACTCTAGTTTTATCGCAAATGTTAATGTAATAATTTTAATATTTTATTCTTTGGCTTGAGCTCGTTCGAATCAGACGCTGTATTGTCCGAACAAAAAAAAATTGAATAGGAAATAAAAACACAAAGTCTTCCTCCACAAAAACGTTCATTATTTTTTTTTCAAAAAAATATTCTATTTTAATACATGATACCTATAATATCTACCTAATTTCTATACATGAAATAATTTTTCCATATTTTAATTTGTCTTCAAGACATGTTTTTATTAAGAAAACCTTTTTGACATCTTCTTTTTAAAAGTGTTTTTCTACCACCACGTCCCCTTTTTTAATTGTCCTAGACCCTTTCAACTGACTTTTCCACATACTACCTATGTTTTAACTTATTTTCATTTCTAATGTCTTCACATAATGTAATTTTAATAATCCAATTTTGATGCCATAAAAGTTCCAAAAATGTTTTATGCCTACCACTTATCATTTTCTCTTTTGCTAAAAACATCACCAATATAATTTTCTGTCTCCTGATGATGAACGTTTCTGCGTTCGAAACATGTAGAGACCTTTTAACAGAGAATTTCTTATTCTATTACATTTTGTGGAGTATTTCTTCAAATTAAAAATAAAATTGTTTTTAAAAATAGTTTTTTCCGTTTTTTAAACATAACTGGCGCAGTCGGTAGGATAGTGCGTCAACGCGTTTAATCGAACGGATATCGATCGTACGCATCCATTGCGGTTTCAACCCTTAAGTGCTATCCAAAAAGAACCATCCCAGAGAAGCCACGTCTAACAGTCAGCCACCAAACAGACCTAGCAGACAACCAAGCAACCAGCCCAACTAAGAATCGGGGAAGGAAGACAGAGTGCCAATTTCCTTTTCGTCCCTTTTATTCTGTGTTTAAGGCATTTTAGGGATAACCATAGTTTCTGTTCATCGCGCATATCAGTCAGCTTAGGCAGTCTATTGGTGACGAAAAGTTATTTTAGGCAGCAGATACATTTTTTAGTAGCCCTATTACTGGCAAAATAGAATTATAGATAGTTTATTTAATTTAACATTTGAAATTCATTATTCTAAACCAAATGAGTAACCACAGGTACCAGCGACACAAGCGGCACCAGCAGTACAACCGGCACAAGTGTCAATTGGGACCTTTTTATCAAAAATCGAAAATATAAAATCCTTCGGTGGTAATAGTAATCATTTAAATAAGTTTTTTAAAAGGAAGCGACGACCTAGTCGCCAAATATAAACTATTTAGCGATGATGATTTAAATACTCATGTATTAGAGTGTATAACTGAAAAATTGACAGGTAGAGCAAGAACCATGATTGCTAATTGAATGGAATTAGACTAAGAAAGTTACGCTTAGTTTTAGTTCAAGAATTGACCCGTACTCCGTTTAAGGGAGAACATATCCTAAATTTTGGCAATAGACTACAACTACTGCGTAGTAATGTTGTTTAAAAAATAAGCAATAATAACCAGTTAGACGAATCCGAAAAATTGTGTCATATTAACCCATTTATTCCCAGTGTTGCGTTTACGCAACACTTTAATCAATATTTTTTTTTGCATTTTAAAATTTTTTTTTTTAACTTTTTAACATTTATTTAAAGAAAACAAGGGTAAATATTTAATAAAAGTCTAATACATTTTAAGTTTTACTAAAACAAACAAAAATACCGTGCCCTAAATTTCCAAAAAAAATAAGTTTTTTTTCTTATTTATTTAGAAAATTGTTTAAAAATATATACAATTTTATCAAAAAAAAAAGCTATATAATCTCTTAGTATGGACCTACTTCTTTACGATAAATAGGTTACATAATAAATTTTGAAGTAACGTTATATAAAAAAATACAATAAAATCTAGCGTTGCGAAAACGCATCACTGGGATAATACATAAACAAAACTCGGTCATTTTCGTGTTAAAACCCGTCAAAACCCAAGTAAAGATTAGAAACAAAATTCATTATTTCTGCAGTTTAGCTTGAGTTTGCGGTTTGTACTAAAGTTCTGTGGTACTAAGGCAGAACCCGATATGTCAAGAAAAAGCCATTTTCCGTTTTTAAAGCCAATATATGCAGTTAGTGGTGACGAATATGATGGCAAAACCCGATATGGTTCTGTTACTCCTATACAATGTGGGTTAATAAAATAAGATCCCGATATGTTTCATAAATGAAAATTGGTCGCTGGCAAAACCCAATATGCTAGACATATGGGGTTGTGGTGTCGTCGCGCACCGCCAAACATTTGTTTGTATATCCTGGTATGTCTGACATATCGGTTTATGCCACAGTTTCAACTTGTGGGAATTGGTTTTACCAGTCCAGTCGTTCGAATGTTTTAGGACCTTCTTAGTCTTCTTCCACTGATTTATTTTGAATGTCACACTTTTTATTCAAATCTGGAAACCAGCGCTAGGGTGTCAGAATTATTATCGGACGATTCCTCTGAGGAAAATGAATGACGATATTTTGTTGTTTTAATTTAAAGTAAAGAATAAAAAAGTTGTTTGTTTTTTCTTATATTTGCCTCCGCAGAGTGATGCCTAGTAATAAGTACCAGCTAGGTCCATGCATTTACAATGGTATTACTATTGTTCACGATCAGTTTCTTACAGACCATCAAAGGAATGAGGTAATAAGTCCAGTAAGCAAGACGGTAGAAAGTAGGCAAACACCGATATGGAATCGCAATACGCGACATGTCAATTTTATTGGCGAAACTAAAGAGGGAAAAACACGATATGTCCAAATAATCTGGATATATATATAAATATCTTCGTTATTTGGAAACATTTTACCTTGAAATGCCCCAAGCGAAAAGGATGTTTATTGTAAAATATTTTAATGGACTGGCCAAGTTACTGTAAATGCAATCTTAATTTCGGCGATATCGCGAACTTTAAAATTCGTTTTCTGCAAAATCAAGTATTTTGACATATCGGGTTCTGCCTTAGTACCACAGAGTTGAAAGTGTTTAAAATGTCTTTTAAACGATTTTTTACTCAAAAACAATTAGTAGAGGCCATGGAGGAGGCTATAGGTGAACTTGAAGTGGAGACACTTTAAAAATTTAAATATATTTTTATCACTTCCTTTTTTCGATATTTTTTTTATTTTAGTGCTAAATTAGGTTTAGTTTACTTATTATGTAGTTGTTTTTTTTTATAATAAAAGAGGTAAAAAAAAACACAAAAAAAAAATATTTTCATTTATTGTCTCAGTGATGCGTTTTCGCAACACCCAAGTTTTTAAAAACTAAAAGAAAAATAAAAAAAATTGCACTGAAATATCTTTCTAGAAGCTAAATTAATTAATAAAATAAACACAATTGTTAAATTTTTCTGATTTTTCTACCCTTGGGAATAAATGGGTTAAGTATCATGAAAGCACAATACAATACATTTATTGCAAGGTGCACCGGCATATTAAAAAATAACATGCATATAAAAAAACCAGAAACCCTTGAAGATGTTATGGCTTATGTAAGCAAATTTGAAAATTTTAAAAAACTATAATATGATAGCAATTCAGTTTATTTTTTCGCATATACATCGTCCCCTATCTCACGTAACGACGTGACTGACAAAAATCGAAAAAGTAAGATACGTCGTCAAAAATATTTCCTCATAATATGTATTATTTTTCTAACAAATTAACGCCATTCTTTGCATCACCGGCCAAACTGATTGACAACGTTTGTGCAAAAAAAAATCGAAGATTTATTGTCTTTATGTTCCGGTATCACGCCTGTTGTACGACAGCCAGAATGTCAACAGCTTTTTCATGCTTTACCGCACAAAACTGCCACAGATTATACTTAATTTGTTTTGCTACTTTTGTTAGTTTTGCTTGTAAAATTCAGTATTTTACTCTGTTAAATCTGCTACTTGCCGTAATTTTTTGTAATAAAGGACCTAGCAAATGAATTGAGTGTTGTTTATAAATAAATTTTTGGTTAAAAGGCAATTACTGACCTAAATCAATATAATGTATCTACTTCGCACAAAAAAAATCACACGAAAAATCGTAACTACTTTTTCAGTCAACCTTGTTTTGATATATTTAATGAAATTTCTTTGTGACCAACTATAATCATTGCCATGGCCAAATTTCATGTTTGCTGGGTTATAAATACAACTTTTACAGTTAGTTTATTTATAATCTTCTCTCCTCTAAAATTTATAAAATGTCATTTACGTCGTTACGTGAGATACAATAAATAATTAGTGCACAACAAATTATTGTTTATCAAGAAAGGCTGATCCCAGCGGGGGGAAATATGATGCACAATACATGGGCGGCCAAATTTGATCATCAACAAACGAAAAACAATGTGCGCAATTTAACAAAGAGTTTAGGTTCTTTACTTTAATAATTTCTTCGTACATAACCAACTGTTCATTACAATAGGCCTGTTTGCTGAGAATGGACATATCCCCTTCCAAATGAAACAGTGCGTTTGCAGTAGATTTAGTTCGTTCAATTATTTTTGATGATTTTTTTTTAATTCAATCACTAAAAGAGATTCGTTCTTAAATAATTAAGTTCAGTTCAGTAAGTTCTATTAAACAGAGGCAGAAAGCGTTCGGAAAGTTCAAGTAAGATGAGAAGCGAATTAGCAAATGATTCCTGAATAGATAAGTTACTAAAGAATCGAGCTTTAAACGTAAATGAAATAGCACTTCCGACCAACAATACTATAAATCGTTTCTACGTTGGTGAATCAAGAAAGAATTGAGTCTTTTTGAAACAAAGTTTTATGATTCAGTGAACTGATTCGTCCGTTTTGGGCGTTTTTTTTTTGTGAATATCTGGGATTCCCCAGTACCTTAATAAATGCGATCACTAAGCTCACACAAGCTCGGATAGCGTGGAAGTGTTTATATGGCAATGTCCAATGACCTGCTAGCTATAGATGAAGCAATAACAAACGAACCTCTTGACAAAATCGTATTCGATTCTGAAGTAACTCCTGTTGCATATTGCGCCCCTCCACTTTGTTTGCCAAACGTATGCTGTTAAAAGTAGGTATTAACACAATAATGGTAGTAATAATACTAAACGTCTTTTATTTTGAACAAATAATCTACAATTTCATAAATCTATGGGTTTTACCTTTTTCCAGAAGAGAAATAATATGACGTTACGTGGTAAATTTAACTCTTTGTCTAAAACACATAGAGATTTCCCTTAAAAATTATGCAGTTTGGCAACGCAGAAGAGGTAGCGTTCCTATTGGTCAGCGAGGAGAGGGGCGTTTTTCATTCATAATTTCATTGACGTTTGGTCCACAGAGAAATAAAGGGTTTAGTTTGGTCGTTCTTAAAAAGTTGTTTGAAATTTGTTTCGGTTTATCGGTTTTGTGTAATAATTGCTGTGTTTTTAGATATTTTTTTGAAGACTAATTAAAATGGGTCGCAGGTGTGCAAGAACGCGAAATCTAATAATTCTGCAGTTACTTTTCAGGTGAGTACATAAATGTTAGGTTATTTGTAGGTTAGGATTAGGATAGAGATAATATGTATATTGTAATTGTTTAACTTACGTATCGTGATATTGTCTTACTATCCCTGGGGGGGGGGGTCCAGACCCCCTGCCCCCCCCCCCCCCCATATCTAAGCCACTGTATATGATGATCCTTTGTCGATGTTATCTTGTTTCACGTGGTATCTATGCTGTCCATGCAGGATTTTCTTTGACCAGGTATTGATTTTATCTTGTTGTAATTGTGTATCATTGTATGTGTCTGCTAGATGGTTTGTTTGGGATAGGTTGAGGGACGTATAGTTTTATCTGCATTGCTTATCGCTGTGTGGAGACTGGTATGTTTACGTTTAGTATGAAAGAGTTTTTGGATTTGCCTTGTGTGCAGGGATGTTACGTCTATAATTCCTCTTCCTCCTATATTTCTTTAGATTGTTAGCCTTTCTTTACACGAATTGGGGTGTAGCTTTATGTGTTTAGTAAGTTCAGAGCGTATGAGGATGTTAATATTTTCTAAATCTGTTTGGGACCACTTGATAATACCGAATGAATATGTGAGAGTAGGTTTGGCATACGTATTTATGGCCTTAGTAAGGTTCTTGAAATTTAACTTGGTTTTTATCAGTTTGGTAAGTCTATTTTTGAATTGACTTATAAGCTCTGTTTTGATGTGGGTATCGTTTAGTTTGGTGCCTTGATGGAATCCTAGGTATTTGTATGTTTCGTCTCTGAGCATGTTGTCTAGTGTTTTATTATTGACTGCTTAAACCTCATGATGTTCTTTCCACTGGCCTTTGTTTATGTGGAGTACCTTGCATTTACTCATTCCAAACTCCATGCAGACGTCTGAGGTGAATGTTTCCGTGATTTTGAGAAGACCCTTCAACTGGGTTTCCGTGGCTGCGTAGAGTTTAATGTCGTCCATATATAATAAGTGGTTTATTTGTTGTTGTTTTCTTTGTTGTGCCTGAGATGAAAGTCATTCTTTGTACTATTAAGTATATTTGAGAGTGGGTTAAGACAGAGACAAAACCATAGGAGGCTAAGTGAGTCCCCCTGGAAAATACCACGCCTGATATGGAGTTCGTCTGTTTGGATATACTCGGTTTCTGTGTTTAATCGGATATTCGTTCTCCAGGTTTTCATGGTTTGTATAAGGAATTCTCTGATATTCTTGTTGATTTTGTAGATTTCAAGGACCTTTATTAACCAGCTATGAGGTACGGAGTCAAAGGCCTTTTTATAATCTATATACCCGATGTGGAGGTTTCTATGTTCTTTTCCAGTTTGTCCCATGATAACATTATCTATAACCAGTTGTTCCTTACAGCCCTGGCTGTTTTTTCTGCATCCTTTTTGTTCCTCTGTGAGTATGTTGTTGATCGATAGATGTTGTTCTATTTTATTGCAGATTGTGGCTGTGATGATCTTATATAAGGTTGGTAGGCAGGTGATAGGTCGATAGTTTGAGGGGCTTTTAGTGTCCGAGTTTTTGGGTTTTATGTAGGTTATTCCTTAAGTCAGGAAGCTGGGACGCGCCTGAGGTGCTGCGTAATTTTGTTAATTTGGCGTGTGTAGTAGTAAACTGTTTATACCAGAAGTTTTCAATGTTATCTATGCCAGTTCACTTCCAGTTTTGTGTGTATTTGATTGTGTCTGTGATTTCTTCTGTTTTAAGTATGATATCTTCTTGTTCGGTTATGTGTTTGTGTCTATCTTCTTCGGCTTTAATCCAGGTGTTGTTATTGTGTTGTTTTGATTCCGACCATATGCTTTTCCAATAATTGGTTAGTTCTTGTTTGTCTAGTGGTTCTGTTATTCTTATTTCCTGGTTGGCCACGGTTCTTTGGTAGAATTGCTTTTCATTTCTAAGGAAGAGGTTGTTGGTATCTTTTCTTTCGTTTGACTCTTTGTATCTTCGGAGTCTTGAAGCGTATACGGCTAGTTTTTGCTTAAGGGTATCAAGGATCTCTGACATTGTTTGGGTGGGATATTTGGATTTTATTTTTTCTGCTGTCTATGTTACATGTTTTGAGGTATTCCCTTTGGTGAACTGGGTGAGGTGTCCTAGACTTTTCCTGATTTCATTAATTCTGTTTTCTAATCTTATCTGCCATTTGAATTTGGGTTTTGTTTTGTTGAGATTTCCTTGTCGTTGTGGTGGTTTTTGATCATTCTGTACGATTGAGGTGATAGCTGCTGCTTAGATTATCGTATGGATATCTTCGATTGTACTTAGGTTTGTTATGTATTGTGGTATTATATCTTTGTTAATTGTATCAAGGATTTGTTGTGTGTTTTGCTTAAAGATCAGCCAAGGAATTGGGTTTCGCAGTGTAGGATCAGAGCCTAACCATTGGGTTAGATATTCATCCATTTTCGTTTTAAGTTTTTGTAAAAGAGGTGATTTCTATAAATGCCTTTTTCTTGCTACCTACCTATATTTTAATGAGATAATATCTCATGTCCTTAGTTTTTTTTTCCTATAATGGTGTATTATCTACATAGAGGATCTATTGCTGATACATTTTATCTATATGATTAGGTATTTTTTTTTTAATTTTTTATAGGGCTTCAACAGCACCTTTCATCGGGAGGGATGCTGCAAGCGAGCCTATTATTCCATTAATTGTAAATAGTACCTATACATGTATATACCTATATATGTATTTGTAATTAAGTTGTTTATTTTTGGAATAATAAATGTATTATTATTATTATTCTTCTTCTTCTTCTTCTTCTTTTTTTCTCACTTAATCTTAATCAAATGGTGTTTCTTTTCTGGGATGACGGGCTGTACCAAGTCGTCTCAGAGTCTATTGCTTGAATTGAGGAATGATCGCACTATATTGCACGTTTTAAGGATGACAGACTTTTGTATGTTTGTATGGATATTTGGGTCGAGACCGAGTTCCTCAAGATGTGTCTTAAAGATGTATGGGGTGATGCCTGTGGTTGAAATGGTGAATGGTATGATCGTTACTTTTTTCTGTTTCCAAAGTCTTTGAACTTCCATGGCTAATTCCGAATACTTTGCTATTTTCTCTCTATACTTTGTTTGAATGTTGGGGTCGTTAGGTATGGATATATCTATAAGATAGGTGATTTGTTCTTTTTTGTTTTGGAAAACGATGTCTGGTCTATTACATCTTATTGTCTTGTCTGTATGGATTTCTACGTCCCAGTACAGTTTGTATTCGCTGGTATCTATGATGGTGGTTGGAGAGTATTTGTAGTATGGTATTTCCTCTGTTATTAGTTTGTAGGTCTTTGCGAGTGCATGGTGAATCGGTATACTGTGTGCCTGCTAAGATTTTGCATCCACCAGTGATATGGTCTATGGTTTCTGTATATTGGTGGCATTTTCTACATGTATCAGTATGTAAGTTTGGATCTTTAATTATGTATTTCTGATAATTCCGAGTGGTTATGACCTGATCTTGTATTGCGAGAAGAAATCCTTCTGTCTCAGGGAAAAGTCTTCCATCTTTAAGCCATTTATAGGAAAGTTCTTATTATTATTATTATTATTATTATTATTATTATTATTATTATTATTATTATTATTATTATTATTATTATTATTATTATTATTATTATTATGATTATTATTATTATTATTATTATTATTATTATTATTATTATTATTATTATTATTATTATTATTATTATTATTATTATTATTATGAAGGTGTGAAGATTGGTTTATTGGTGTGTCTATGATGTTTTGTTGCTGTGGTCTCGCATTCTGTGTGTGAATGTTGGGGGTTGTGCTTTCATTGGAAAATGAGTGAATTGATGCTTCTTGTGTTTTATTCTGCAGGGTGTCTTCTGGATGTTCGTTAGTGTTTCTCATGTGGGGCTGATCTCTGTTAAGTTCGGCAGCTACTGTATCTTTGAGCATTTGTAATTCAAATGGCGTAAGGCGATTGTTCTTGGTGATGGTTCTTTTTTGATCTATTAGTCTTTGTTCTGTGCCATGTTGTTGGAGGTATGAATATTGAGCTAGAAAAGGTCTTCGTAATTCATGCCTGTAGCCTGATTTTATTGTTTCAAGTTTTGTGGCAGTGTAGTAACAGCGCATTACTGTTTTATTAATTTCAACTGTCCATTGTAGGCGCTGTCTTTGTTTGCCAGCATTGGTGGTTACAGGTTGTTCCTGCAAAACATCCGTAGCCGGGTTTGAATCTATATTTTGTGGGGTTAGGAGCTCAAAGTGTCCTGATGCTGGGTTGCCTGTCAGAAGCAGGTATATATTTTTGTCGTTTTTTATTTTACTTATAGTTGTTGGTTCGCTTACGACTGTAAAACTTCTTGTTCTTGTTCTTGTAGCCCGTGGTCTGGTGTAAATGTGAAAGTTCATGCTTAGAATTTCGGAGAGAGCAAGTATTTCAAGGCTAGTTCCATAAACATTTGTCTTCTTCATGTTATTATAGTAGATTTTAATATCTCTCATCCTATCATTTTCAATTAGGGCATGGTTTTGGAGTATGGGCCAATTCTCTTTTATATATTCTAGTGCGTTTAGTCTTAGCTGCTCGTGGCACATTTGGTGACCATATAGGTACAAGATTACTGCTCTAAATAGGCAGCTTCCATCGCCCACAATATCGGATATGGTAAAGGTGTTGATATTAGGATTATTTAGAAGTGTAGCCGGGTCGTCATATTTTTGATCGGGCTGAAAATTCCCGCGTCGCACCCGATCCTAACGACGCTCGTCCGAGGCTTTAATTTTTGCAAAGTTCTCCATTGAAAATGGGTATGCATTTTTAAGCTACTGCCAGCTTACAGGGTGAGAGGTCCTTCTTAGCAGAGCCCTGCCGTACCACTACTCATTTCATGGTAGTACTGAGATAAGGGGATTTTTACTTCCAGTGGTCCCCTGGCCCACTGTGTAGTGCTCGGGTCCGTGGGGTCGCAACACCCAAGTATACCTCGATATACCCCTGCGGTGGTATTATTATTATTATTATTATTATTATTATTATTATTATTATTTTTATATGCTAGTTTTATTTCGATGCATTACTTTTATAGGAATATGTAACCGTATTGGTAGTGTGTAAATATTAATTTTATAGCTTTTAATATTAGACCAACATTCTTAACGAACCACCGTGTTGGTTGAAAACATAACCTCTAACTTTTAATAGATTGATTATTTACAGGAATGCTAATACACTTACTTACCATTATTTTAAGATTGTTTTTCCGCATAAAAATAATAAATTACCAGTCAAACATTTTGAAAACAAATTCATACCAAAAAAAAAGTTCATAATGACAAGTGACAGGGAAACCAGTAACCCGGCTTCTAATACAAATGAGCATTTTGACACTTGAATGATCACATTTCAGAAAACCGTGGTCCGAAATTGACCATTTTTTCTGTTATCAATACCATTTTTGGGCCATACCCATAGTCAATAATAATTGCAAGTCAATAAATACTTTCCATTTGCTCCTTTTAAACAGCTAAGCAAAGTAAATATCTTTGCTGAGCTAAGTTGTTAAAGGAACTTCGCGAGCAACTTCGTATAGTTCGTATGGGAAATAGGGGCATCCTGGACTGCGACAAGGGGGAAGAAAAAAATCTTTGTTGTGCTTTGCTTCGCTATTTAAAAGTAACGTAAAAGGAACTTGGCTTTTGTAAACTCATTTCTTTTAAATTTCAATAAATTTTAAGAACCGTGTTTTAAGTAGTATAATTACTTTTTAGGTCAGTTCACCAAATGTTAAATTTATATAAATGAAAAATGTTATTCGGCGTGCAGACAAACTTTTTTTAATTTTAAAAACTTTGTCTGCATGTCGATTAACATTTTTCTCTTATATTTAATACAGACATTTAAAACTACCGTTAAATTTATAGCTATCCGCAGTTTCCCTTATAATAATTATTACAAGCAGTAATTAACTAAAATACATTGAATTTTACTGCTGCGCGGACCCTTTTTTCAATCATACATTAAACTTTACTGTTCTACCCTTTTTTTCACAAACGTTAAAAAATATTTGATTTCAGATAGGATAATTATATTTTATTGTGAACCCTGAAACGAGATGCCGCTGTGACAATATGATAGCTCATAGTAACGAGGTAAAATTCTAACGGCTGCAACGTAATCCCCACTTCCGGCCCACACCGAGCTCTTCACCTCCTCTCTGCTACAATCGATTTTGGCAGCAGATTTAAATAGCGTTTATGAATGGCGTGTGGCATCTATAGGTACCAGATCATTGGCAATGTCATATTACTAAATATAACACATTTTTTGATTTGAGGTTGAGTAGAAAGAAAGTGAAATTTGTAGTAAGATGCCATAAGTGTGACTGACAGGAATAAAGTTAATATTTTTATTTTTTTTGGTATTTCAACTTCAATAATAGGAAGTTAACTTTTCTGTACTGGAAGTGTATTTTCATCGGTCATCGGGTCATCATTCCTAAAATACGTGTACAACGCAGGGTGTCCCTAATATACGTGTACAACGTTTGATGACAGACTCCTGACGTCAAAATAGGTCGATCTAAGCCGACTTAGTTATATCCAAAATTGTCTCGTTTAGCTGGTAGACGGCGTCAAAAATTTGTAAAAATATTGGTTTTTCCTAAATTACGTAAAAACCTGCTAATCGATTTTAATGATTTTTAGTATGTAGACTAATACTATAAAATGACGTTTTCTAGTAGTATAGTCACCGGCTGTAAATAAGTGGAAGTGTTATAAAAGTGATATAATACGTCAACATTTCTCCTAATTTTTTATATGAACGGCGTTATGACAACCCAGATATTTTTGTAGAGTGACTGGATGTATTTGGAAGATATTTTACCTCTTTAATACTTTTCGTTGAATGAGCTGTTTTGCCAGAAGAAAATATTTACAATATTTTATAATATATATTAGTAATAATATTAAAATCAAATTGCATATGGCATTTAATAATTTGACAATAATTGACAAATTGTCACCAGTCTATGAAATTTACTCAAGTATACGATCAACATTCTTGAATTACAAGTTCATTTTACCATTAAAAATGGAAAATTATACGAACTCTGAGAAGGTTGACATGCTCCTGGTATACGGGTTTTGTCAAGGAAATGGGCGTCAGAGTGTTAGGGTTTACATGGAGAGGTTTCCTAACCGTCGAATACCAAACCACCAAACATTTCCAATATCGAGCGTCATCTTCGGGAAACGGGCAGCTTTGAGATAAACTTTGAAGGCAGGGGTCGTATGCGAACAACTCGAACTGTGGAAACAGAAGAGATGATTCTGGAAAGAGTCGTAGAAGAACCAAGTACCCGTCGCTTAGAACGTGAGTTACATGTTCCTAAAACGATTGTCAATGAGGTTTTAAAGGAACATTTGTTAAATCCTTATCACGTGCAAAAAGTCCAGGAACTTTTACCGACTGATCCCCCCATGCGGCTTACATTTTGTCAAATTATTAGAAACAAAAGAATCCGTGATACAAATTTTTGTAGAACAATTATGTTTATCGACGAGGCGTGCTTTAAGATCTGGAGTAACCAATCTGCACAACACACATATTTATTCCGATGAAAATCCACATGCCATTAAAGTTGCACATCATCAGCATCAATTTAAATTAAATATTTGGGCAGGTATTATCGATCGCTACCTTATTGTTATTTCAGACAGGTTAGATGGAAATATTTATTTAAATTTTTTGCAAGACACATTACCAATTCTTCTGGACAATTTGCCCCTTTTACTTCGGAGGGAAATGTGGTATATGCATGATGGTGCCCCGCCCCATTTTTCCGTTGCCGTTCGGCAATACTTACATCATCAATATTTGGAAGGGGCAATGATGCACCAGTAAAATAGCCACCACGTTCTCCTGAGTTAAATATGTGTGACTTCTTTTTGTGGGACGCTATTAAAACAGAAGTTTACAAGACTCCGGTAAACACACGCGATGATTTATTGCAGCGGATTTTAATTGCAGGCAACCATTTTAATACCCCGAGACATTAGATAGGGTCCAATATAATTTTTTAAGGAGTATATTCAGCAAGATGACGGTCATTTTACACATTTGCTTAAGTAATGTTTTTGTTTTACTTAGTTTACAATACATACTTTCAACTTTGTTGTACTTTGTTTTATTTTTATTGTTAATAATTGATGTATGCAGGTAATTGTAAATATTTTCTTCTGGCAAAACAGCTCATTCAACAAAAAATATTAAAGAGGTAATATAGCTTCCAAATACATCCAGTCACTCTACAAAAATATCTGGGTTGTCATAACGCCGTTCATATAAAAAATGAGGAGAAATGTTGACGTATTATATCAGTTTTATAACACTTCCACTTATTTACAGCCGGTGATTATACTGTGAAAACGTCATTTTATAGTATTAGTCTACATACTAAAAATCATTAAAATCGATTAGCAGGTTTTCACGTAATTTAGGAAAAACCAATATTTTTACAAATTTTTGACGCCCTCTACCGGCTAAACGAAACAATTTTGGATATAACTAAGTCGGCTTAGATCGACCTATTTTGACGTCAGGAGTCTGTCGTCAAACGTTGTACACGTATTTCCGGACACCCTGTATACAAATAAAGTTTCTAAAAAGTATTAGCAAAGAGACGCCACGCGAAGCTGCGCCCCGATTTGCGCGGTCTAACTTTGAGAAGTTCATTCATCAGTCAAAATTAAGATTTCAACATTGAAATGATACGTTTTAATTATTGTTAATTTAAACCAATCAGAGCAAGATTAGGTGATAATCATGCACTAGTGCAAATTTATCGAGTATATCAAAAATTACATAATTAAGGAGGCCGGTCTTTTATACCTGAAAATTAGCAACGCGGTTTGAAAGTAAACATAAGTTTACATTTTTCAAAATTTATAAAAATACATATTTTTAGTTTTAATTATTAACGTTATTACAATAAAACATACCATTATTATTATAAATATTAAAGATTGGACCGCTTCTGCTCGGTCCAGAAACTATACTGCTGCTGCTGCTCCTGGTTGCAGTAAATTGAGAAACAACTACTTTTTCTCCTCGCCATTATTCCCTCAATTTTGCAACAATGTTTTGGGGCTACTCCTGTAGAAATTAAACCACGGGAGGTGGAACTGCCATATTTACCAAAGATTACTTAGTGACGTGCAGTGTTGATTTTAATGATAACATAGATAAATGTATTGAATGTTGTTCTATATTTGATGAATCTTTAAATGTTTATGTTTTAACTGTTTACAGGTCTCCTACGGGATGTTTTACCACCTTTTTAGAGAAACTAGAGGGCACCAGAATGGGTCCAAACAAAAAAAATATTATTGACAGGTGATTTTAGGGTACATTTCAATACTCCTGATATATTAAACTTTTAACTTTGCGATTTATTAGATAGCTTTGACCTTAAGCAAATGATCCACGAGCCAACTACGGGGGATGCCTGTCTAGACAATGTGTTTGTAAGTTCCTTTCTGGAGACGTATGGGGCTGAAGTAACTGAACCTGGGATATTGGATCGCAGGGCCCAGCTGGTACGGTTTTGGATTGAGATAATGAAAGGGTTCACACAGACAAAAAAGGTATGCAGACCGATAACACAAAGGGGGCTATTTAAATTTCATGATAGGTTGGCCAACGAGTCCTGGAACTTTATTAGTACGAAAGACCACAGTATCGAACAGATAGTTTCCAAATTTATGGCTATTTTAGAGAATGCTTATCTGTACTATTTTCCAGAGAAAACGTTCACATTAAGATCTGACCGGAATGGTGTTGCGTGGTTTAATGATGAGTTGAGAGGTATGCGTGAGCGTCTCATATTTTTGAAGGAGGCGAGTAGACAGTATGGTGGTGCGAATGTTCGTCATTTCATTGACTACAAAAAACAGTATGAGAGTAAGATTAAGAAAGCAAAAATTCGAACGAATAATAACTTAATTCTTAATTCAAATAATCCGTCAGAAACCGTCTGGCAAATAATAAACTCACAAAGAGCCACCCCAAAAAACAACGTAGACAAAACCCACGTAATGCCTGATGATTTCAATAAATATTTTTCATCTATGGCGGAAAACTTAGCAAGGGATATTCCACTTGTAAATCGTGACCCCATAGACAGTCTCGGGCTTGCTGAGCCGACTGAAACCTTTCTTTTTCGGAAGTGAGCTTTATTGAAGTGAGAGAGGTAATTGATAGTAAAAAACAAAAGTAGTCGGGATTTGTTCGGACTAATTGTTAGAATGATTAAAGCCGTGAAAAATATAATTATAATACCTTTAACGAAGATCATAAATCTGTGCTTTAGAGAGAATAACTTCCCTTAAATCTTAAAAAAGGCATTGATTACCCCAATTTTTAAAAAAGGTGATCTCAACCGTCCTAAGAATTATAGGTCAATTTCTTAATTACCAATTATATCAAAAATATTTGAGAAGTGCATGGCTCTCAGGATAGTGCGCTTCTTTGAGGACAATGGGCTTTTCTCCGACTCTCAATTTGGTTTCCGGCAGGGCAAAAGTACCACAATGGGAATTCTAGATCTTACCACTAAAATTATTGAAGCCTTTCATAGCAAACAGTACAGCACCGTTTTGTTTTGTGACTTAAGCAAGGCATTTGATTGTGTTGATCACAACATTCTTCTACAACTTTGGCCAAAGCAGTATTGACCCCCCATTTGCATCGCCTAACCTTAGGTGAACCTTAGCCGCAATGTGTGACTTAAGGTGGGAGTATCAACATACTTGCCAACCTATAACCTATTTCGCGTAGATTTATTTATGTTTTCTAGCTTTTATACAAAATTTAAAAAAAAATCAGTATCAAGTCATAAACTGCCTTTGACTTTTTGGGAATTACTGATAATAGAGCATTACCTGCTGCCTCTTCAATATCGCTTGGTAGCTCTTCAGAACTTGAATGACTCATTTTTAAAAAATAAAACTAAAAATATATCAATCTCGCTAAAAACCTTCCGTCTAGACTTTTTTACAAAATGTCAAACTGACAACTAACATGAAGTCACAGCAACAATAGCTATTTATGCCATCAGTTATATGTCAAAATTAGAAAAACTAAATTTATGTTTTCCAAATTTTTATCAATTATATTAAATTTTATTTTTTTATTACTTTCTTCAAAATTAGAAAAAATCTTGTATGCAATACGTTACGAAATGAAATTTTGTGTAACTTGTGAGTTTTTGCGAAACTCACTTCGTTCGTTCCGCAAAAATCTTACGCGTTACACAAAATTAGGCATTTCGTAACTGATGGCATAAATAGCTATTTTAAAACTTATTTTAACATCAAAACATGACAGTAAAAAATGCAAACTCTTTAATGTAGGTATCCTAAAACCAAGAAACTATTACAGTTTTATACATTATCATAATTATGTGTAACTCATTTTCTCTTATTTTTATATCTAGCAACAGTTTCTTTTTTCTAATTCAAAAATTTCTTGTTCTCTTTGTCTTCGGAACTGCATATTTTTCTAACACAAAGCACTCCATTTTCACGTTTGCTAGTGCAAGATATTCCTCAGATAATTTCGATGATGAAAGCTGCTGTATTGCAGCTCTTCGTCGTTTGGTCCATGTATCTTTTAAACATTCTGAAGGACGCTTTTTTGAATTAGGTATAATTAGGTGTGTCTGGTACTAAAATAAAAAGATAATATTTTAAAGTTGACAACTTATCAGTGAAATGTAACTAACAACTATATATTGCTAACTTAAGATAACCATTCTTCCAGTTCGACAACTTTTACAAATAGTACAAATACCCACTTGGAGAGATCTTATAGTCAAAGCCAAAATGCCTGATGACCAGCATCATATTACTTACTTGTGAGGTGGACGGTGTATCATGAATATTTTGATTTTGTAAATAGTTGTGATCTTCTGAAGCTTTTGTTGTTTCTGTATTAAAAACATCGGATATATATTCGAAACTGCCACTGCTATTTTCTTTATCTAAGGTAATAGTTTCACTGTTAGATATCTGCATTTGACGGTCAGAGTCATAGTTGGACGGTGTTCTGCAACAATGGTCCAACCCACACTTTGTTTACATTCGAGATTTTCATATAGAATTATTTATCAGGAGCAACACTACGATAAGCCAAAATGATTTAAGCCACATTCTGTATTTTGGTGCCATCTGTGAACGAAGTTCTAAACCACAATTTTTCAATCCATTATAATATAAGAATCTGTAACAATGATCTAATCCACTCCATGTGGAATAGGCCATTATTGAATAATTCTGGGTATATACTAATAACAAAATTTATGGAAGTCGATAGTTTTGTTGTTGATAGGCAAAGTACATTGTTTGCCTTACAATCAAATCACAACCTTAATCTCCATATTGCAGAAGAGTTACGCAATCAAATGAAAGATGATCTAAAGGCTGCTTAAAATGACGAAACACTGGAAACGTTGATATTTGATCTTCAAAAAACTCACTCTATGCCGAAACTGCCCACTGGAATAATATATTACAAGAGACAATTAAATTTATTAAATCTTGGTATTTACCTCGGCAGTACCGGAAGAGGTGTTTTTAATGTATAGTTGGAATATGAAGCAGGAAGGGGAACACAAGGGGTTGGTTCTTGCTTACGCAAATATATAGTCGAAAACGTACGCGCCCCTATTAAAAAGCTTATCTTATGGTCTGATTCATGTGGGGGTCAGAATAGAAGTATTAAACTTGTCTTGATGCTTATTCACGTCTTGCAAAATCATTCCTCCCTTGAAGAAATATCATTAAATTTTTTACTTTCTGGACATAGTTTTTTGCCCAATGATTCGCATTTTGAAGACGTTGAATGTGCCCTTAAAGTTCAACAAAGATTGTATACAGACAGTGACTATATAGAAATTATGAAATCGTGTCAAAAAAAGAACAAATTTATCGTAAACCGTATCGTGTCTGATAATATAGTTTCAGTTAGGATGTTGGAGAAGTCGATAACAAATCGCAAGTATGATGCAGTAAATAAAAATAGTATAAGTTGGTTCAAAACACATGTTATAACAATAAAAAAAGAAGAACCTACAATTTTATACATAAAGAATCATGTTATAGATACTACTTCTTCAATAGTAAATAAGTATTGAAAAGGCTGGAAATGGAAGAAAACCTATATTAGGACAAATAGAACTACCTGTTCTGTGATAAGGAGATCTCCGAGGAAAAAATAAAAGACCTTAAGGATATCCTAACTTTAATTCCAAAAGATGCCAAGCCATTTTACAGTTTTTTAAGAAAAGTTGAAACTCAAAATTTTGAAGACGACTTGGAAAGGCTAGGACCTACACTAGATTTTGATATTGATGTAGAGCAGTTATTGCATGACACCACGAATGCATAGAAATCGTCATAAACTATATACGTACCTTTACTACATTATTTAGCACTAGTTTTCTCTTCTTTTGGTTAAAAGTTTTCATTATTTGGAGGGATAGTCGATTGTTGCAAAACAAGTACTTGTAACTTCTAATTTTGCAACAATCATCTAACCCGCTTTTTAATTTTTTTCTGTCAAAACATATGTATATTTTTTCAATATTTAAATATTTTCCGATTAGTTGTATGCATATTTAATAGAAAATAAATAAATAAAAACTTTTTGTAAAATGGGGTATTTTCTGAAGCAACGTACGACAATATGCTAATTATCTCGAAACAACAGGTGAGTGACTTAAACCATTGTTGCAGAATACCGTCCAGTTATTTTTTAAACCATAAACACTCTTTTCATTCATTAAAGCTAATGCCAATTCCTTTATAGGGTTAAATTTAATTTCTGCTGTTCCTCCCCCAGTTTTTGTTAATTTCTTTTTCTCCTCTGCAACTTCTTTCCGTATATTATTTTTTATATTATCATAATATTTTTTTAGGGTATCTTTTGACCTGTAATAATCTTCGGGTGTTTGTGAGTTGAAAGCATCGGTGATTTCTATCCAGGCTTCGTTTTTATCTCGCCATGTTTGGCTATTTGTTTTTTTATTTTCAATAATATGTTTAAAATTTGAAATAAGGATTAATAATGATGTTTTCTCTCTCAAGGAGAAATTTGGTGCTCTCTTCTTTTCACTCATTACAGATTAGCCAGTGATTGATATCGCAAAATCAAATCAATAAACGTTTTAAGAAGTCAAAAAATGATGTTAATTTTAGGTTATTTTACCTTTGCTTGTTCTTTCTACTATTAGTTTGCGACGTTGTCAAACGATTTAGTAACTTAGCTAAGAAATTAATGCCTGTATGCTCCGTTTTAACGTTAAGTTCAGCTTTATAAAGTCATACTTAAAGTTAAGATAATCTTTTTTATGCATCGCATCTAAACTAAGTTGTCTTTGTTAAGGAAACGATACATTTGGCAACGTTAAGAAAGTTAGTGATTTTCTTTATTTTAGTGTTTACCAACCTCACATTTTTACCGCGCCCTTGCGATTTGAACCGGCGAATTTGATTTTAGTTCCTAAAAAGTTTATTGTTGTTATTCCTTTCCTTTATATATTATTATGTAAAAGTATGCGTAAAGAACCATCGCTGTACTTACAAATCATTATTAAATTCTAATAAATGTTCAATTTCTTGTAACACTTGTAAAACCGTGTACTTTTGTAAGCGAAATCGACAAGAAAAAGATAAATTGTCCAGAGTATCGAAATACTCTTCTCTATCGTATTATCTGCGTGGCCCATTTCCATTATGTCGATAACATCAATCGTCGTGTTCCACGAAGATAGCGTCTTCCACTTCCATATTTTTTTAAAAAGTTGAAGCAAGACAGTTTAGTATTTTTATTCAAGCACAATATTTTGCAGAAATACAAAAATTCTTAAATGATAATGTTATTTCTTGTCAGATAATGACAGTATTAACATAAGTCATACAATAAGAACAACTTAATTTCTTAAGTCCAGGATTTTAATAACTTAAAATTAAGAACGACCTTTGCTTGTTTTGTTGTTCGTGCATAAGAATTTTGTGACTTAAGTCGAAAAGTTCCACTAAGTAAGAAATTATGCTAACGGTGCATACGGCCATAAAACTTTGAACTTGTGCAACGCAACTTTTCCTAAAGGTTGACCTTAACGTTAAGTTCCACTTAGTTAAGTTCTACAGTTATGGCCGTATGCACCGTTAGCATAATTTCTTACTTACTGGAACTTTTCGACTTAAGTTACAAAATTCTTATGCACGAACAACAAAACAAGCAAAAGTCGTTCTTAATTTTAAGTTATTAAAATCCTGGACTTAAGAAATTAAGTTGTTCTTATTGTATGACTTATGTTATTACTGTCATTATCGGACAAGAAATAACATTAACATTTAGGAATTTTTGTATTTCTGCAAAAGGTTGTGCTCGAATAAAAATACTAAACTGTTTTGTTTCAACCTTTAAAAAAAAGATGGAAGTGGAAGACGCTATCTTCTTGGAAGACGATTTTGATGTTATCGATATAATTGAAATCGGTTTCCCAGGCAGACAATACGATAGAGAAGAGTATTTTGATAGTCTGGACAATTTACCGTTTTTCCGTCGATTTCGCTTACGAAAGAACACGGTTTTACAAGTGCAATGTTACAAGAAATTGAACATTTATAAAAATTTAATAATGATTTGTAAGTACAGCGATAATTCTTTAGGCATGCTTTTACATAATACTATATTAAATAGCTAATTTCCGTTTGCGTTTTTTTCGTCATTTTCACCCATTTTGTTGAAATAAAAAGGAATAACAACAATAAACTTTTGATTTTAATCAAATTCGCCGGTTCAAATCGCAAGGGCGCGGTAAATGTGAGGTTAAGCAACAGAAAAATAAAGGGTATAAGCACAGAAAAGCTTCGTGACATATCAGTGCAGAAAACAGTAAAATAAAGAAAATCACTAAATTTCTCAACGTTGCCAAATGTATTGTTTCCTTTACAAAGACAACTTAATCTAGATGCGATGCATAAAAAAAAAAGATTATCTTAACTTTAAGTATGACTTTATAAAGATGAACTTAACATTAAAACGGAGCATACAGGCATTAGGGATAGGTGATGCAACTATGGAGGACTTGAGGTAGGAGGCCGATCGCAATGCATTGGATTCGGTCCCAAATTAGCATCGGTAATTCAGCTTTACGAGTTGCCATAAGATGGCGCTCGTGTTCGAAGTGGGCTATCAAATAAATGTTTTTTTATGGACGCGATAACTATTTTTCTTTAAATTAGTTCTTTAAGGAACAAATAAGGACTTTAATATGAATTTACACTTACTTTGATATACTAATTAGTAAACTCGGCCTGTATAAAGTTCCAACGATGCCTCGTTTTTAAAATACAGGAACATTCTAGCTAGAATGTTTTACCTTTGGAGCTAGAAAGAGACTTATTTGGCTGCGTTTCATCTCTGAAAAAGATCCTGTCTTACACCCCGACACAAAGCAAACTCTACTTTTATAAATTGTACCATTATTCATTGTAAATATGGAAATTAATTACAATACAACGTTATTTGTCTTGTTTTGCCTTCAAACGTTATTTGTTATTTCGAAAAATAAAATGTCAATTGTCAAAAATAAAAGCACAGAAAAATAAAGGGTTTAAGTAAAAGTTAAAAACTATGGAGGATCTAGTTTTCCATATTAAAAACGAAGAAGAAGAAGACAACATCAGCCCACTTCGGACGCGAGAGCCATCTATCGGCCAACTAGCGAACTAACCAAAAAACCGGGACAGAATTTGAAAATGCTGCCATTGTCGATCGGCCTCCTACCCTATAGTTCTCCATAGATGCAACTGACTTCATACTTGAGTGATAGATCTCAAATGGTTAGACATAATGGGGTTACGTCGGTTGAGAGGGTGATTGGCATGGGCGTCCCACAAGGTTCGATACTGGGTCCTATTCTATTTTTATTATATATTAATGACCTGCCTATGAGCGACGCTTCAGCGCGTTTCACTATTTTTGCCGATGACACCACAATCTCTTATGATGGTAGCACTGCGGTTGAATCGCATTCGGGATTAATGGCAGCAGAGGCTAAGGCGGAGGATTGTTTTTGCTCAAATAGGCTCCTGCTTAACATGGAAAAGACTAATAGAATAATCTTCACGATGAGAGATACGAATAAATGCAAGGACTGTATGACAAGCGCTAGTTTTTTTGGGTGTAATTGTGGATACAAAGTTACAGTGGGACCCACACATTAAGGCAGTTGCTAAATAGCTTACTAGTGGTGTGTAAGTCATCAGGAATCTCTCGAGATGTATTTCACCTTCAGTCCTTAGGACGGCCTATTTTGCAGTTTTCCATTCTCACGCATCTTATGCGATACTGGCCTGGGGACACTCCTCTTGAGCTCGTAGATTATTTGCAATCCAGAGAAGGGCAGTAAGGGTTATGGCAGGCCTGGCATTTAGGGATGATTGCAGAGAAGCATTTGCTTCTCTAGGAATACTTACATTACCATCACTGTATATTCTTCAGAATCTCATATTTGTTAAGAACAATATACATTTACAAACCCATGAAAGCGTCCATACTTACAATACCTGTGGTAAGAATAACATAGTGCTCCTCTACTGGCGTCTGAGAAGGTGCCAGGACGGTCCCGGATACTGGTCAATCAAATTTTGTAATGCCCTTCCTCAATATATTAAAGACCTACCACAAAAATCATTTTATAACAAGATGAAAGACCTATTAACAGGAAATGCATTTTATTCTTTTGAGGAATTTTTAAATTTTACATTTTAAATTAGATAATAATAATTATTGTATTGTATTTTAATCTTTATATTTATATAATGTTTTACTTTAAGGTGGAAGTATCAACATGCTTGCCAACGCATAGATTTATTTATGTTTTCTAGCTTTTATACAAAATTTTAAAAAAATCAGTATCGACTTGATATTCTATAGGTAATAAAGAGAATTGTATAGCGAAAAATATCGGATAAGATTTTTTTTAACATTATTATGTCATTGTCAGTCATTGTTCTTTCACTATACAATTCTCCCAAAATTAGCAATGAAATAAATTGATATTTTTGTAATATATCAGAGACTACCTAAATAATGTACCGACGATATTGATTTTCTTTAAATGTTAGTTATTAAAATAATAAACTCAAAAAATCAACGCGAAATAGGTTATAGGTTGGCAATAGATTGAATGACGTTGAGAATTCAACCTTAAGTATGAATGACGAATGTAAACTTTGTAATTAACATGAAATAAAGAGTATTGAGTATTGAGTATTGAGTATTGAGTATTGAGTATTGAGTATTGAGTATTGAGTATTGAGTATTGAGTATTGAGTATTGAGTATTGAGCATTGAGTATTGAGTATTGAGTATTGAGTATTGAGTATTGAGTATTGAGTATTGAGTATTGAGTATTGAGTATTGAGTATTGAGTATTGAGTATTGAGTATTGAGTATTGAGTATTGAGTATTGAGTATTGAGTATTGAGTATTGAGTATTGAGTATTGAGTATTAAGTATTGAGTATTGAGTATTGAGTATGGAGTATGGAGTATTGAGTATTGAGTATTGAGTATTGAGTATTGAGTATTGAGTATTGAGTATTGAGTATTGAGTATTGAGTATTGAGTATTGAGTATTGAGTATCGAGTATCGGGTATCGAGTATCGAGTATCGAGTATCGAGTATCGAGTATCGAGTATCGAGTATCGAGTATCGAGTATCGAGTATCGAGTATCGAGTATCGAGTATCGAGTATCGAGTATCGAGTATCGAGTATCGAGTATCGAGTATCGAGTATCGAGTATCGAGTATCGAGTATCGAGTATCGAGTATCGAGTATCGAGTATCGAGTATCGAGTATCGAGTATCGAGTATCGAGTATCGAGTATCGAGTATCGAGTATCGAGTATCGAGTATGGAGTATTGAGTATTGAGTATTGAGTATTGAGTATTGAGTATTGAGTATTGAGTATTGAGTATTGAGTATTGAGTATTGATGAATGCCGATTTAATAAAGTTTACGTTACTGTGTCCAGTTAATATTGTTAGCTGATTTTCATCCACTCCAGCTTTCGCTTAATTTGCCACTGTAGCAGCTCTATGTGAGTGGTTGGTAAATTTTACATTATTTAAATCCAGGCCAGCCTTCACCATTGACGCTCTTGTTTGCTTTGATTCGTCATTTCTCCCAACAGGGCTATTTTTGTACTATTTACCGGATGGTTTCCAATGAGAATTTGGAGTGAGGATCAAACGATTTGTAGTAATGTTGTTGTTACTGTTAGAGACCAGTTTCTCATACAATCTACAATAAAAAGAAAAACATAATTGTAGATGTTTTTGAAAATCACCTACCTTACTGGATAGAAGTCCTCATTTTTAGTTATGTTTCTAATCAACCATTTGCTCTCAGTCAGTTAGCGATTTCCCCTGGCAGGTTTTTAAAAAAATTGGATTGTACTTAATTGTATTAATTAAGCTTTTGGTCTTTAAATTATATCACCAAATATTATGAAGCCTTGTTCCCTCGAAATGCCAACTCATAGGACATTACATAAAATATTTTTCTGGAGTCCATTTGCAGTGTCTTTGTCGTATAAATTTACCATTATAAGCAACTCTTGGTATGTAAAAGCTAAGGAACTGGCTTTCTTTTTCTCTAAATCGCCTTGCAAGGTAGGTACGTCGCAAAGCATCTTTGACGTCTCTAGCCTGCTTAAATAGTATTACTTAAGTAAATTATTCAAGAGTCAACCGTCACACAAAAATCTTTTCGAGAATTTTTCTTAGACGAGCTTTGCCGCTACATTTTATAGCATTTTCACTATACTGTCTTTGTAAAGCGACCGATCTTATTTTTTCATATTGTTTCCCCAATCTTTCAAAATTAAAAATCCTTTGTCCTATTTCCTTTTAAAACGTATCATTTACATTAAAAAAACTTGAAACTGCCTTTATATTGATGCTTTAGATCTTCTAGTATAGTCTGGAGTTAGATTTTCTATGGATTGGTTAGCTTGTTTCAAAGTATATTGTCCGAATAACGGCATATTTTTAAAGACACAAAAATGTTAAAAAATATTTTTTTTGTAGCTTTTTACTTTTTTTGTTGCTTGTTACTTTGTATGTACAATTTGTACAATTATGTTTTTCTTTTTGTTGTTGATTATATAAGAAACTGATTTCTAAGAGTAGCAAGAACAGTACCACAAATCGTTTGATCCTCACTCCAAATCCTCAGTGGAAATAATCCGGCAAATTGTACAAATATAGTTCAGTTGGGAAAAACGAGGTATCAAAGCAAAGTGGATTAGAGCGTCAATAGAAAAAGCTGGCCTGGATTTAAATAAAGTCGCCACAGTGGATCTTTTCCCGTGCGTTTTCAATCAACGATCAGGACTCAACGTGGTTAATAACTCTGCATCTTTATTTATTACAGTAACAAGTTTGAATAAAAGCATAAAAGAACGTCTCCAAGATTCCGCAATAATATAACGTGCTAGACAAGAATAAAACTATAAACGTTAATTAATTACTTTTTTTATTTGTTTAGTTGACTACCGTTGTATTTTAGAACGGCATTGTCAACCTTGTTTTGATCTGCCAATCTAATTCGTATTTTGTAAATTTGTGTGCCTTATAAAACTGTTCCTTTTTCTAAAAATAGTTCTTTGTAGAGCTAATTATACCCACCATCTGTTTTGGCGGTAAGTATTTATGGATTTTTATAATCATTTATTTATTTTAAATATTCTAACCGTGAAAGTTCTTCGAAAAGTTTACGGCAGTGGCTAAATTCCCTTAAATGAAAGGATGTCAAAAATTTGACTTTTGCGATTTTAATAGTCAATAAAACAACAAACTATTCTAGATTTTAAGCTCTAAAAATAGTATTAAATGTATTAAAATTTGTTTGTCAATTTCGTTAGAGTACGAATAAACCCCGAGAGAAACTCGGAATTATAAATAATTTTTCGGAATATTATGTAGGTACGTCAAACGGTAGGCAAGCACGTCCATTTTATGAACTTGGACTTAGTTTTGACTTTTTTCGTCTCGTAATTTTGATTTGATTCGTACGATTTTGATGACGTGAAGGTGATGACGCACGGGAAAAGATCCACTGTGGCGACTGTAACTTAAAATTTACCAACCACTCACATAGAGCTGTAACAGTGACAAGTTTAGCAAAAGAAGGAGTGGATGACAGTTAACTAACAAAATTGACATGACATGATAACGTTAATTCTATTTAATCATATTATTTACAAATGGATCGACATTCATCAGAACCTTGTTGTAAAATTGAGTGAGAATGGCGTGGACAAGGAAGTAGTCGTTTTTCAATTTACTGCCACCAGAAGCAGCAGCAGCAGTATAGTTTCCGGACCGAGCGGAAGCAGGCCAATCATTAATAATTATTATAATAATAATTGTGTCTTTTATTGTAATACATTTATTACTTAAAACTAAAAATATGTATTTTTATAAATTTTTGCAAATAAAACTTAAGTTTACTTTCAAATTGCGTTGCAAATTTTCAGATATAAAAGACTTGCCTCCTTATTAAGTTATTTTGACATAATTAATAATCTTGCACCTGATTATCACGTAATCTTGCTCTGATTGGCTTAAATCAAAAGTAATTAAGACTTGTTGTTACTTCACTGTTGAAATTTTTATTTTTACCGATGAATTAAATTCTCAAAGTTAGACCGCGCTAAACAGGGCGCAGCTTCGCGTGGTGTCCATTTGCTAATAATTATATAATAGTAACTTTAGTTGTATATAAGAATGATGATCGATTAAAATACACTTCCAGTACAGAATTAGTTAACTTTATATTATTGAAGTTGGAGTATACCACAAAAAAATAAGAATACTTACTTTATTACTGCCAGTCACACTTGTCGCATCTAACAACGACTTTCACTTTCTTTCTACTTAAACTCAAATAACAAAATGTGTTCTATTTAATAATATGACATTGCCATATAAACACTTCCACGCTATCCGAGCTTTTGTGAGCGTTTTGATCGCATTTATGTAGATATTGGAGAACCCAGATAATAGAGGTATGTCGTTTACAAAAAAAAAACGTTTAATAAGGACGAATCAATTCAATGAATCAGATAACTTTGTTTTAAAAAGAAGCAACTATTTCTTGATTCACCAATGTAGAAACGGTATAAAGAATTGTTGGTCCGAAGTAGCATTTCATTCCCACTTAAGGCTCGATTCCTATGTTCTAATGTTGAACCCACTTATTACGGAGTTTTTAACTAAGCAGGTAAAGTTTATATTTATTTTTATTGACAAAGATGTATCTTTTATTAAAATACGCTAAATACATGATGTAAATATAATGACGAAGAGTACTTAATTTTTAGTCAATAGTTAAAGGTATGTAAAAACGTTGTCTAAAGTTTTTATCATACAGGGCGTAAAAAAAATTGGCATATTAGTGTCCCAGCCAGTCCGCCCCTGCAGCTGTGAGTTATTCGCAACACTTTCTCCGATAGTAATTTGAAGGGTTTTACCTGGTATACATCACATGAAAAAAAATTGAAATATACCTGTTGGTTTAATAATTATGTATCAAAAACTTAATTCCATTGGAGCTCTTTGTGAGCCCATATTATCTTCAAAGAGAAGGCCGATACGAAAGAAGTTTATATATATTGTAGTATTCTTCTTACGTGTTTTTGTCATATCCGGGAGATTTCCCACATTTTTCCGGTATATTAAATGTCTGTAAGTTTAAGCATAGTGCGTAATCAAATAAGAAAATATGCCACCCTTAAAAAAAAGGTAGGTAGAAGGTGGGATAGTGCCACCTACGTTGTATCATATGATTCCAATTCGAAGGCGCCAATCGTGAAGGATACCTTCATTTGTTCTCGTTTGAACCCGGTCTAGGTGATTCTGGCTGACCGAGTTTATAAACAGTGACGTGACTCAATCTGATTATTTTTCTAGTCAGTTAAGTAAGTTAATCTTGACTGAACTTAACTGAATCATTTTAGAACGGATCTCTTTGAGTGAATGAATTAAAAGAAATGGTTCATCAAAAACAATCGAACGTACCACCTCTATTAATTGCGATCGCGCTGTTACATACGGGAGAATATACCAATTACGTGCAAACAAGCCTATTGTAATGAACAGTTGGTTATTCTCGATATTATTTACGTAAAGAACATAAACCTTTTGTTATATTTATCTGTTTTTTTTTTTAATCATAACACAACATAACACATACCTTAATAGGTACTTTAGGTACATTCAACGAACCCATGTAGTTAACAGAGTTGTTATTTTAAATAAAAAATGACAACTCTGTTAACTACATGGGTAGGTACATGGGCAGTTGTTATTTTAAATAAAAAATGACAATAAACTAGAATCTTTTTTGACTCTACAGAGTGGCTTAAAAAGTGAAACAAAAATATTTATTTTGGTAACATACTCTAGTTATGCCTCGCTTAAAGATGGAATGGAAATGTTTTCCATTGGCCACTTTGAGCAAGGGGGTTAGCCCTTCTCCCAGAGGAAGATTCTCGGTGCGCTACTAACTGAAGAGGCACCTGACTGACTGACACACTAATTAATTCATCAACGCCCAGCCTAAACGCCTGATACTAAAATCATGAAATTTCGACAATGTCTTCTTATAATGTAGGCATTCACTAAGAAATGATTTTTCGAAAATCACTCTAAGGGGCTAAAAACAGGAGTGGTAATTTTTATAAAAATTTTTGTATCTCAGAAACTAAAACTTGCGGAAGTCTAAAAATTAGTATACCTAGTTCTTTAAATAAAATAATAATATACGTGCTGAGTAATTTTTTTGGAAATTCACTTAGGGGTTGAAAAAATAAGTATAGCCCATTTTGAGGGGGGTACCTATATTTTAAGCTATTTTGATGAAAATTAATACTGTGCTTACTCTATTAAAATAGGCACGTATGTATTTTAATGTTTGGGGAAATTTTGCTCCTAGGCCCTAGGGGGTAGAAATAGAGAAGGTAAGTTTCCAACGTAACCGCTAGAGAAAAAGAAATTGGTAAAACATTTGTCGCTTGGAATAAATAATCAATTGTTTCAGCATTTATGAAAATTTTGCCACTAAAGGGGGGGGGGGATTTTCTGGTTCCAAATTTCTTGAAAATCGACATAAATACTCTACACATATACACAAACACTTTTTTTTTTAACGTTTGCCTGGATGAAAAGGGGTTATGAAAGTTACTATTGAACCAAATATTTTGACGAATTTCCTTGACGTATTATTAGGTGTTTTTTAACTCCAAGCCTATGGAAAGGTACTGTGAATGGAATTAATGACCTGTAATGAAACAGATGTTTTATTTACATAAACGAAGCTAGAAGATAAATAAATTTTATTGAAAGAGAACAAAATAATGTAAGAAATCCCCAAAATTTCTGTTTTTTTTTAATATTATGGGTCCCTTCAAAAGCAAATTTATAATAAGTGAATTGCTTGAGCAATGTCACGATACCCGCTAGTTTCTATATAAGTATACTATGACTGCTTTAAAATAATTAAGATATTTATCCGTAACATCAGACAGTTTAGTCTAAACCCTAAAATTATCGTTAGGAACAAAAATTAATTATAAAAGGTTACTCACCTAAAACTAATGTAACATAGAGAAATATAACAATTCTGCAATGGTTGCTTGAATTATTCATTTACACTTTCTTTAGAAATTGCTTAAGTAAAGCTGCATTAACTGTCTACTGATTGACAGCAGATGACATCATGGGTTATCAGATTTAAATTATTGTCATTAAAAATATTTTTAAATATTTGCTTTGTTACAATGCAGCTAAAGATTCGTTCCTCATCGGTAATTGACAATCGCTCAACTACTAATATACCGAGATTACTACGTTCAATTTTTAATTAACGAATCTCTTGCTAAAGCTATTATTATAGTAAATATTGTTATAATATTCTTTATATTATTATACTAGCGAGTACCCGCGCCATCGCTTGCGCAATTTAATTGTTTTAAATTCGCTATCGAAACTAAGCTGCAGGTATCATACATACTACCCAATAGAACGTTTAAAAGCTTACCAATATTATGTTTTTAAATAAATGTCTTTGGTGATTTCTTACATTATTATTATTATTAAGGGTAACTCTGAATTGGTGGAGAATTATCGACCTATAGCCATTATAGTGATATTTTCCAAGGTTTTTGAGTCTCTGCTGAAGGATCGTCTGTATAATTATTTTGAGACTAATGGGTTGTTTCACCCTTCTCAGTATGGGTTTAGGAAAAAAAGATCAACACTGGGAGCAGTCTTACAGGTTGTGAGTGACATAGTCGAGGGCTTGGAGTCTGGAGAGCTCACGTCAATAACTTTGTGCGATCTAACAAAAGCTTTCGACTGTGTCTGTCACAAACTCCTGTTAAAAAAACTATGCCACTATGGCATAAGAGGTGTTCCCCTAAACCTTCTTGAGTCTTATTTGTCTGATCGGCAGCAGTTTGTGGAGATTGAAGGTGTCAAGTCTGATTTGGGCTATGTTAAATATGGAGTGCCACAGGGATCCGTCCTTGGGCCCCTCCTGTTTATAATTTATATTAATGATCTGTGTTATTACATGCAACGGATTTGCAATTTAACCATATTTGCAGACGACACTACTTTTATTACTTCTGCTTCTAGTCTGGAGAATTTGATTATGGCATCTCAACTGCTGCTGAAGGATGCAGAAAGCTGGTTTTCTTGCAATCTCTTGCAGCTTAATACGGGTAAGACTCAGGAACTGGTTGTCTCGAGTAATCGACTATTGAACAAAAACAATAAATGTAGATTACTGGGTATCACTCTGGATGGTTCCTTATCCTGGGAGGCCCACGTAACTGAACTGGGACGAAAATTGTCGAGTACGATATTCCTTCTTAGAAACTTGCGTAAATGTTTGACTTTGGACGTTTTGAAATCACTATATTTCGGCCTTTTTCATTCCCATATTGCGTATGGGGCAATGTTGTGGGGAAACAGTACAAATGCACAACAGATCTTTCGACTCCAAAAGAGAGCTGTAAGACTTTTGGCTAACGCAGGATATAGGGACCATTGTCAGCCTCTGTTCAAAAAATTTGGCATAATGCCGCTGCCCTGTGTTTATATTTTTCACTGTGCTGGAGCTACATTCCCGTAGAGATAAACTCACTAGGCATTCAAATATTCACAGCTACAACACTCGAGGCTCAGACAGGAGAGTGGCTCAGCGATTCAGACTTACCAAATCTAAAAACAATTCACTTAATTGCAATTTATATAATAAGATCCCGGGACGGTATCGGGCCCTCGATGATGTTCTGTTCAAAAAGTGTGTTAAAATGTATTTACTAAACCATTGCTTTTATACCTTAAATGAATACCTGTTGGCCTCCTGGTAATCACCGCCCGGATGCTGTGCATTGGTTGTGGGGTTGCCAGTTTTGTCTCTCTTAATTTTAAATTTTATTTTAATGTTTGTGCATTGTTTGTTTTACACACTAATTTATTGTTATTTATATACATTTGTACGTGTTAAATTATATTTACCTACATATATATTATTATTTATGACGTGCTATAAACTATTTATGTAAGTAGCAAATAAAAACTTTGACTTTGACTTTGACTTTGACTTATTTCTTTCTCTTTCAATAAAAATGTCATTTTGCTTTGTTTATGAAAATAATACCAAAAAAATAGATTCATCATTATTAAAAAAAATACACTTTCTTTACAGATCAATAATAACGCGCCACATAGCCTTTCGATGAACTTTTATAACCACCTTAGAGGTAGAATTTATTGAAATATGTCAGGAAAGTCCGTCAAAAAATATTAATTTTATAACCACTTTTTAATCTTTTAGGGATTGACGTTAAAAAAAAATAGGAAATGTATATTTTTAGACTTGTGGTTAGAGTATTTATGCTGAGTTTCGAGAAATTCCAACCAAAAATATTTTTTATAATATAAACTTTTATACCCTATTTTTCACCCCCTAGACGCAAAGTTCTCGTCAACGTAACAATATTGGTCAACATTTTTTAATTATATCTTTTTCTCTGTCGATTGCGTTGGAAACTTATCGTCTACATTTCTAACCCTGGGAGCGAAACTTCTCAAAATATCAAAACACGTAGTTACTTAATTTCACAAACCAAGCGTGGAACTAATTTTTATCAATATAGCTTAAAATTATAGACAATCAATCAATCAATAATTTATTAGCAACTTTAAAAAATAATATACAGATACAAATAGATGTAAGATTTTAACTACTTAGTGTTCTAAAAACTTGTTACAACATGCACCTAGATGACTAAACATCTGTATGTGCAAAGATACATAAACATGGTGGTATCCAAAACCTTAGAAGTTAATTGTTTTATATTAAATACTCGAGGATGAAACAATCAAAAATAATAGAAAAAGATACAGTAGACCTAACCTAGAAAGAGATACAACTAAAAAAGGTACAGGGCATTATCATGAACAAACATCAAAATAGTCCCGCAAATTTAGACCAATTTGCTGCTATAAAGGCCCGACATTTTATGTTAAATTTATTTATATTTGATATATTTTTTATTGCTGGTGTTAGGATGTTATATATTTTAGGAGCAAGATAATTAATGAAACTTAAGTTAATGTTTTTATTACTATTTGGTATTTTTATGTGTTTATTTATTTTGGTTCGAGTATTGTATGTATGATCTACATAGTTTTTTAGTTTGTTAGTATTGTGCACAAAACAACAGGTACTCAAAACGTAGAGCGAACGAACATGCATAATGTCTTTAGAATATGACTATGAATATGACACCTCTTAGTTTTTTTTTTAAATAATCTTTAAAATTTAATTTTCAACCACATTCAGTTGACCTAGAGGCAAGTAGGTTACATATATTTTTTCAAACCCGAAGTGAATTTTGAAAAAATTACAAAACACGTATTTATTTTGTATATAAATATATAATTTATTTTATATATATACAGTGACCGGCAAAGAGTTCGCAACATATGGGAAAAACTTTTATTAGCGGAATATTGAAAAATCTTTTTTGGGGGATTGGATGTGCATGTCCCATAACCTTAGAATCGATTTTGACATACGTCACGTGACCAATGGTATGGCGGGAAAGTTGAAAAAACCAATATGAAATCATCATAAATCAGATAAGTTGATGAGATATCGAAAAAATTCCAAGAATAAAAAGTGTTTAGAATTCCATTAGAACCTTAAATACAATGTTTGGGATATCTACTTAAAAAATATAAAATCGAATATTTTTGTAAATATTTTTTTACCGAATTAAAAATTTCCATATTTTTCCTTTCTTAAAGCTTCATTAAGGTAAAACTGACATCTGGTGACCACAACTAGAAATATTCTTTTGTTTTTCTGACAATTTGGAGCAATAATTCAAAAAATTCGTTTACACTTGGATACCAGCTGTTGCAATAGTCTATTTCTAATAACCTTATCGATATTTTTTATATCGAAATATTCTGTTATGTTAAGAAATCCTTAAATTCATTAATCCAAAGCAAATTTTATTTATAACCGTAAAAAATAATTTAAATTTTTATTAATTTTTAGATTTTTTTAAAGATTTCTGCGAAATTCAAAATTATTTTTTACGGTTATAAATAAAATTTTCTTTGGATTAATGAATTTAAGGATTTCTTAACATAATAGAATATTTCGATATAAAAAATATCGATAAGGTTATTAGAAATAGACTATTGCAACAGCTGGTATCCAAGTATAAACGAACTTTTTGAATTATTGCTCCAAATTGTCAGAAAAACAAAAGAATATTTCTAGTTGACAGTTGTGGTCACCAGATGTCAGTTTTACTTTAATGAAACTTTAGGAAAGGAAAAATATGGAAATTTTTAATTCGGTAAAAAAATATTTACAAAAATATTCGATTTTATGTTTTTTTAAGTAGATATCCCAAACATTGTATGTAAGGTTCTAATAGAATTCTAAACACTTTTTATTCTTGGAATTTTTTCGATATCTCATCAACTTATCTGATTTATGATGATTTCATATTGGTTTTTTCAACTTTCCCGCCATACCATTGGTCACGTGACGTATGTCAAAATCAATTTTAAGGATATGGGACATGCACATCCAATCCCCCAAAAAAGATTTTTCAATATTCCGCTAATAAAAATTTTTCCCATATGTTGCGAACTCTTTGCCGGTCACTGTATATATATACATATAAGAAACTAGGGAAATATTGGGTTTAGCAGCAAATGGAAGAGTACTCTTTTAAGTTGGTCCAAGCTTTCGGAAATGTTTATTTTCATCCTCAGGGATACTACAATAAATTAAGAAAAAATTCTATGCAACATGTGTTGGCGTTGTATTTTAATATTACTTACACTTAGGTGAGATTGTTCAAGCAGTTCTTAATCGATGAGGAAGACATTGAGTAGGTGGCTTGGAGTTCAAACCAATTTACAATAATATAAGGACTAAACAAACTACATATTAAAATTGTATAATAAAGTTAAACTTTAACGGTCGACATTTTGTAAAAGTTTTTAAAGATTGAAATTAAATATATTTATATATATTTTTTTAGTTATAATAAGGCCTTTCCGTTTAATAGGAAATCTAAAATAGTTTTCTTAGACTACGAATTCCTCTTATTTTGTTATTTTGTTACTAATTATATTTATCTTTCTTTTTATTTATGCTAAAATTATACAGTAAATACTGGGTTGAGTGTAAAAGCACTGCTCGCTGTTCAGACAGATGAGTGCAAACTCTGCCCTTGTGGGAAAATTGTATAATTCTGTACTTTTCTTTATTTGCCTTTATGATTTATTGTATTACTCTTTTCCACAATAAAAATTATTATTATTATTGATATTATCGATATGATTGATATATACATTATCTTTAAAGTAGCGCCATATTAAATGTGTGTTTTTCTACAAAATCAAAATTGGGCTATTAAAATTTGGTCGCAAGTTTATTTGTTTTTGACCCTGTATAAGGTAACTTTATACAATAAGTATTTTTAAAAACGTAGTTTGTTTCTGAAAGTAATACAGCTTAATATTAAGACAAAAAGAACACAGTGCCTTCAGTAAAGTGTTTTTAAGTGGAAAATAAATTTTAGTTTAACAAAGTAAAGTTTATCTATTTTCAACGATTTAATTTAAAACCCCTATATTATAATTTATTATTAAGCTATGCCATAATAACGTTTTTGTAGAAAAACACACATTTAATATGGCGCTACTCTAAAGAAAATGTATCTGAAATAAAGCCTTGTCAAAACTGAGAAGTTTTATGTAGGTTCCGTTGAGTCTTATTTTGCAAAAGTGGTGCAATTTATAAAATATAGGTAAAAAATCAAAATTATCTTATGCAGCTGAAATTTTGCATGTGGGCTAGAAACTGCATTTAGAAAAACTTTTTCTAATAACTTTGTGTGTATAAGTCTTTGGGATTTTCTGAAAGGAAAGTAGTTCAGTTATTTTGACTTAATATCGAAAAAGCAACCTAATTTTCAATCGAAAATTCGCACGTCAAAATATCTGCTTTTTTAAAAAAGTCGGTGGGCTTTTTGTTTGTTAAAATCTCTACTTTCAGATGGTGTAAAAAAATATACACGTAAATGTTCTCAAAAAATGCAAAAAACTCGAATCCGAAATTTTTTTTTTTATCATTATGTACAATTTTGAGCTATTTATTAAAATTTATACTTTAATTACTCGAAAAACGTAAGATTCCAAAAAATTACAAATCCATGAAACATAAAGATCGCAAAAAACATGCGTAAATAGTTGATCTAAATATAATTAAATAGTAGGTAATGTATATTTTTTGACACCATCAGAAAGTAAAGATTTCAACGAACAAAAAGCCCACCGACTTTTTTAAAAAAGCAGATATTTTGACGTGAGAATTTTCGATTGAAAATTAGGGTGCTTTTTCGATATTAAGTCAAAATAAGGTTAAAAAATAAATATTTTAAATCAAAAAATTACGGTGTATTTAAGACATAAAAAGGAAAGTTTTCACCAAATTTCGTGTATAAAAAAATTTTTTTGTAAAAGATAAAAATAAAAAACCAAAAACTTGGTTATTTGAATTTTTCACACAAATTTTGAGGTTATGTGAAAAAAGTACAAATACAAAAGTTTTAAATCTTTTTATTACCTACAACTTTGCCATTTAACATTTTTTCATAGGACTTGTAGTTTTGCCGGAAATCGAGATAAATGGTTTTCTACCCTTAAAAACTCCCTCCCCCGCCCCCTTTTCGACCTCGGATCGGGTTCCTTTTATTTTTGTTATACTCTCTTTCTTTTCCAATGGGTTTCATCCTACTATTATTTTTTTTCACTTTTTACCATTTTCAAAGGCCCTGGTCTAAATGTAGATTTAAATTTAATAAAAAAAAATGGATAGCCTGCAGTCAAATTCTGGGGATTATTAAGAAATATAAACATTTGTTTTCAGGTATTGGGTGTTTCGTCACTCCTTACCTTATAGAAATTGATGATAATCTAAAGCCAGTAATATACTCTATTAGAAAAGTCGCTTTACCCCTTCTGAAACCCCTTAAAGAAGCATTAGATCAGCTTGAAAAGCAAAAAATAATAGTTAAAGATCAAGGGGCTTCAGATTGGGTGAACCCCCTGGTTATTATTAAAAAACCTAATAATCAATTACGTATCGGCTTAGACACCAGAGATCTTAATTGTGCTGTGAAACATGAACACTATAAAATACCAACTTTGGACCAAATAACAAACAAATTGGCTAATGCAAAGTTTTTCAGCTCGCTCGATGCAACTCAATGGTTTTACCAAATACCGTAGATGACATAAATTCAGAGTTATGCACCTTTGGTACTCCACATGGAAGGTACAAATTTTTAAGGCTTCCTTACGGGATCAAGTCAGCACCTAAGGGTTTCCAAGCTCATTTTAAAGAAATGTTTGATATTAAAGGAGTTGATGTGTATATTGATGACCTCTTGGTCTGGGGATCCACAAAGAAAGAGCATGACAAGAGATTTAAAAAAGGGCCGAAGTTAGCTGAAAAACATAATGTTAGAATTAATTTTAAGAAGTGTAAGTTCGGTTAAACTCAAATCAAATATATGGGGCATATCATTTCTTCTCAGGGAATAAATCCGGATGATGAAAAAATTGTAGCGATTACAAAAATGCCCAAACCTGAAAACAAGCAAGGTGTGCAAAGGGTATTGGGACTATTAACTTATGTGGGTAAATTCATTAATAACTTTTCAGAAAAATCTTCGCCTTTGCTTAAAAAATATAGTCAATTTGAGTGGCAGCCAGAGCACCAGTCGGCTTTTGAGGAAATAAAAAAAATCTTAATAAGTAAGCCAGTCTTACAATTTTATAATGTAAATAAAGAAACTGTGCTGTTCTCCTTTAAAAGAACCTTGTGCTTATGCCTCAATGGCATTTTCTGAGACTCAATATCGCTATGCTCAAAAAGAAAAGAAAAATATTGGCTATTCTTTATGGACTTGATAAATTTTACCTTTGTATTTGAAAAAAAAGTTATTGTGGAAAACTCAGAAATATGACATTAAGGATAAGTACACAAGAGGCAGAGACTTAATCATTGCGGATGCACTATCACGTTCATACATAAAAGATGAACTAAACAGCAGTTATGACTCGTAAAATTCCTGACCATGTGTGTATGATTGTAGGTATCTGAAATTAACATTACAAAACAAAAATGGTCAGAATATCAGGAACATCCTAAAATAGATTCGGAACTACAAGCGCTTATGAAAATAATATTACAGGGTTGGCAAAAAAATACCTAATCCCGTTAAAAAGTTTACAGTACAGACACGATCTTACTGTTATTGATAATATTATATTCAAAGAAGTAGCTCTTATTGTTCCCAAGAAGTTACAAAAAGAGATGTTGTCAAAAATACAATATAATCATATAGGAATAAATAAATAAATGTACTTTGTTGGCTAAAGTATCGCTTCTTTGGATTGGCATGACTAATGATATTAAACAGAAAATTCTTAACTGCAATGTATGTACTAAATACTCAAACTCACAGCAACTGGAATCCCTAATTATTCATGAGATTCCAAAATCACCATGCAATAAAGTGGGTTGTGATTTGTTTGAGCTATATGGTCAAAAATACTTATAAGTTATAGATTATTACTCAAAATATATAGAAATAAAAGATTTAGTGTCGACGCGACTAGTCTTCATGTCAATGAGAAACTTAAAAGTATTTTTGCTCGACATGGCATTCCGTTGACGGTAATATCGTATGGGGGACCTCAATTCTCATCAATTTTATTTTAAGAAATTTTCCGGAAAATGGAAATTTAATCATACACCGAATTCTCCAACATTTGCGCAGTCCAACTTAATGGCGAAACTCAGTGTTTAAACAGCTAAATGTATTTTTTAAAAAACACTAGAGGACAATAATGACATACTTATGGCTTGACTTATGTTCAGGCATATGAAAATCGATGGTGACTATAGTCCTTTAGAAATACTTATGTCACACACTTTAAGAACAGTGTTACCTTTACAAAGTTCCAATTTAAAACCCAAGCAAATAAATTTTCAAAAATTTATTAAGGTTACAGTTAGAAAACAAAATACCTAATAATTGTGAAAAATATTACAATAGACATGCTAAAGATCTCAAACCTTTAGCAGTGGGCACAAAAGTAATGGTACAATTAAAACCAAAAAGCATATTATGGTCACTGGCTGTTATAATTGACAGATTCAGAAAGGGAACTTATAAAATAAAAATGAATAATGGTAATATTTTGATTCGGAACAGAAAATTCATTAAACTTTTTCAAATTCACTTCCAATGGTTTCAAAAGAAAACCATTTTTCATACGGATTCTCTGGGAAAGGGGGAGAAGAGAGTGTCAAAAGTTATTTAGATTTAGAAAATAATAATAGTTGTAGCGAAAATGATTTGCAGGAATATGACTCTGATGAAGATCCTTATTCAAGTTGCAGTGAGTCGAGTGAATACTCTGAGGAGGGTTTTGTGTTAAAGAATAAAACTTCTTCCTCGGGTAGATCTGTAAAACCACTTCAGAGGTTAGATCTTTATAAAGGAGGATGTGAGGGTAAGCAACCCATAATTCTGTAGCTGTATTGCTAAAGGGCATAACTCTATTTTAATCACTTTTCAGAAGAGCCAATAACAAACAGTGAATAAAATTTTTCGTAAACAAGCTTAAAAATCATTTTATACGTTGACAATCGTTACATTTTCTTTGTATAAAGTATTTATTTTTATTCTAGATTCTAGATCTAGATTTTTTTTAAAAATTATTACAAGTACCTGATTTATACTTAGCAGAGCAATCAGAGAAAAAGGTATAACTCAACATACAAATTATTTTTTTTATGGTTTAATAAGTCAAAAGACAATAATATGTCAAGTTATGACTTTGTATCTAAAAACAAATAGGGTGATCATCTTTTACTGATGCATTGCTTAACTTATATTTATTTGTAAGCAAGAATTTAAAACAGAAAAAGAAAAGCACGAAGTCTTTCTCCACAATCTTTATTAATCAAAAAACTAGGCGAATCTAGTATCACATCGACGACATGTTTCGAGTGTAGAAACACTCATCATCAGGAAACAAAGTGAAAATTAAAATGCTGATGTTTTTAGCAAGAGAAAATAATGGTGAGGTTGAGCCGTAATGGAGCTTTTAATGGTGTACAAGAGATGTAAAATTGAAAAATCAGAAGGTCAAAAATCAAGACTCCAGCATACTGAAGAGTCGAGGGTTAAGTGTAGAAGCACACTGTCGTGCAGAAAAAGATAGGGTAGTAAAAATTAGGGAGTTTTGAAAAACATATCTGTTAAAAGTATTAATAAATTACTGAAACATCCTGAGTTATATTGAGCACAGTCAGAAACATTTGAAAATGTTGGGGTGAGATGTAAAGAAAAGAAGAGAAAAAGAAAAAATTGTTTTTTTGTCAAAGCATCTGTAAAAAAAATATAGAAAGGGGAATGTAGTAAATGAAATTTAAGAAGTGTAGTAGATTAGCTTACCTTTTATTGTAAAAGTAAAAACAGTTGGGGTACCAGGCTTTTTACGGCCCAGTTACCCCGCCAGAGTCAAAGCAGACACATTGTGTGGAAAAAGTTTTTAAGGAATTTTTAGAAAAAAAAAATTATTGTGTTCCCGTTCTAGAGGTGCTACTGTAGCCAACACGTGTAGGATGGGAAATGAATCTAAACTTGACATTGTAAAAGAGGGGAACAAATGACAAGCGTTTTGGCGGTCAAAATGAAGAATCCTCAAGTATGCTAGGAGTTTATAAGAATTTTGTAAAAGTTATAAAGGAGAAAAGCTCAATTAAGGTTCAAAATTGCTTAAAATATTAAAAATCACTTAAAATACAAGATACAATTCCTATAAAATAGAAAGAAAATTACATTTAGAAATATGTTGCTGAGGTTTGAAAATAGGCATCATAAGTATTTGTGTGACGACCTCTGTTGGTAGGTTTATAATATTAGAAAAGTGTAACTCAGTATTTCGACAAAGTAAAAAGTGACTATCACAGAGCCATCTATGAGCAAGAGGTAATTATTAATATAAGACCTTTTGGTTTGTCGGTAAAGTAAATTAGATAAAGTAGAGATGTTAAAATTGGTGCTGAAAATCAATTAGTCGCGGATAAAAGCATACCAATTTACGATCACCCAAATTGTGCTAGCGAGTGGCCCTTACCGTAGCCAACGCCATAAAGAAGTGAACAAGAGTTAGTCACAGATGGCCCTGAAAATAGGTTATGTTATAATTATTGAAAATCAATTGAAATCGAAAAGATAAAGCAGAAAAAGGGGGGCAAAAGGATTCAGAGAAGGGTCAGTTGAGTCATGAAAAGTTGAGGGAATTAAAAAAGTTTGTGGAACTATGTTGAATTTGGTCATTTAGACAGATAATATTTAAATTATTTAAAGTTTTATTGATTTCCAGAATCTCCAAGAGATCGAGTTTGTTACCCTTAGTGCAAAAGTGTAGATATTTCGTGTGAGAGTCTGGTATAAAGTTGTGTTTATTTGAATGAATGTGTCTAGAAAAGTTGGATTTAATTTTAGAGGGAGAGAGGTCCTGATTCTGAGCTCTTTCTAATTCCCTGCAGTGCTCACGTATTCTTGTGGAGAACTTACGACCTGTTTGGCCGACATAAATCGCAGAACAGCCTTCTGTTGAACACGAAATGCTGTACACGCCTGACCTATCAGAAATGGGGACATGGTCTTTCGAACTTCCTAGGAACCTTTTTAAAGAGTGTTGTGTTTTGAATGCAATGTCAATATCAAATGATTTAAAGATTTTTTTAAGTTTATACGAGATGGGGCCCCAGAACGGTAATGAATAATATCTTTTTGAGGTTGTGTCTTTAGACAAAAGATTTTTGTTTAGAAATTTATTTAAGTGCTTATAATATATTTTATTGATCACGTTCAGAGGAAAGCCGTTATTAGTACCTATTTGTCTGATGAGACTCAGTTCTGTTTTAAATTCGTTATCTCCAAGGGGGATAGCAAAAAGTCTGGAGAAGAATGAGTGGAACGAGGCAAACTTCTGATTGTGTGGATGATTAGAGTGGTATGGGATGATCGAATCTGTACTAGTAGGTTTGTGATAGATAGAAAATGAAATTTTATTGTTCTTTTTGGTTAATTTCAGATCTAAGAAAGCAATAGAGTTGTCTACTTCCACTTCAGACGTGAATTTTATGGCAGGATGAATAGAATTCAGAAAAGTGATGAAAGACTGAAGGTCTTGTTCAGTACCGGTAAATATTGCAAAAATGTCATCTACGTATCTTCTTATGAAGAGTATATGTTTAAAAAGAGGATGAGTTTTTATTTTGTATTCAATGAAAGACATAAAGATTTCTGCGAGCAGTGCACCTATTTAAAGGTAAACAGGTAAATTTAAATGAATTTTTACTACGATAGCAAGTCAAGTGTCAATAAAAAATTAGTTTAGGTATAATTTTGAAAAACGGTGATCATGGTGCATTTAAATGAAACACAAAGAATCGAAATTTTAATTTTAATTGGATGTGGAGACAAAACAAGAAGTCAAGAAGAAGTTAGTAGAAGATGCGTCACTCTGGCGTATTCAGGTTTTGCGTCACTCTGGCGTACTTTTCCAAGAACTCCCGGAGGGCGTGGTTTCATGGCACCTGTCACCTGTCATCATCTGTTATGGGCGTTAGCTGCTTGGACCTTAGCTGCCGTTGGCACTAACTTCCATTGGCACTAGTTGCCATTGGCGCCAGCTTGCCTATCATTAATGCTAGTTACCGAGGGCACTATTGGTCAGACGTCATCTGGGATACGTCATCTATCACGTGTCACCCTAACCTCACCTACCAATGTATTACGTTCTGCGGGGGCCAGCTGTGATACGCCATCTATCATAATATGTTACTATAACCTCAACTACTTAGATATTCAATTTTGGGGGCCATGCCTACAAGTCGGTACTCCGCAAGCCCTATCCCCAAGAACCGGTACCCCAATAATTTCTAAACTCCATCACGCGGAGACACCTAGTGGTCGTCGGTAGAACTCGCGGGGCCTCAGGGTCAATGCCCCCTTACTAGAGTACTAGTATAGCTGTTGAAACGTCAGAGGGCGCCTGGTAATAGGGTTACGTCATCATGTTCTATTAATTTAATTTTCATTAGAAAAAAAGTTCCTTTATCCAGCGGGGTTCGATCCACCAACCATTAGTTTACTAACCAGTATCTCATACCACGGAGCTATTCGGGTTCTTACGAGACATTGTTATTATACTGTACTCTTACATCATCGCATTAGCATACTTGCTATAACAAAAGAATAATTATTACTCATAGATAGGTAATGCAATATTAATGAATTAAATTAGGCAGGCATACATTTGCAAGCTGCTATTTGTTGTATGTTTAGAAATGATTTACCACAGGGGTATAGAATACGTATAAGAACATCTAAAAGCACTTAGAAGTGTCCCTTAAACATATGAAAACGGCTGTTTAGCAGTCTATGAACGGGTAAAATGTCTACCACAGGAGCTCAAAACTATTGGGCGGTACGATAAAGACACCTTAATTGAGCTATTTTATGGTTTTACACTAAAAAACTGGTATAAATGGCCCCATTTAGCACCTTTTTACCATATCCCTAGCCCGCATTGTTAACAAATTATTTAATCCTATAACGAACAGTAGTACAACAATATAAGATAGACAAGGATAGTACTAACAACTATTTTGAATCGACACACTGCTGAAAACGTACAAGAATGGTAAAAAACGAAAGGTCAATCGCTTTATTTAGCATGTATTAACAATAAAATCGAAGATATTATGCAATACCTGACGTAAATATTCGTTTCCGATATGAATCATTAAAGTAGACAGAAAATTGTTTAGACCCTAATATTATTGAAAAATTGGAATAATATAAGAAAAATCAGTAATGTAAGGCCCAAATGCATTAAATAAAGTATGATTTATGCCTTAGTAGCACCTATACGAATTATTAAGGTAGACAGAAAATAGATGCTGTTTAGAGCCTAATATTACTGAGAAATTTGCTTAATATAAGAAAACTAGTAATTTAAGGTCCAAATGCCTTAAATAAAGCATGGTTTATGCTAGCCCCTTATATAGAAGGCTAGTCTCTTAAATCTTGCAATTTTAACACAAATGTTATACAAGGCGTTCAAAACCCTATAATTGCAACAAATATTGGCTTAATGTAGGTTGGTTAACCCTAAAAAATGATCATATTACTGTTAAGTTATGCTGCAATATGAAGCAATTTGGCGTCATTACACCTTAGAAGACGCTCCGAAACTTTCATAGGTTATTGTATTAGAACCTTGTAACTTGGCTGCAGGTATTCACGTATCTAAAAGGTAGGTAAAAAAATAGACCACAGTGTTAATTTTAATAAAAATATATTAAACAACCGCGCACCTAATGTAATTGGAACATTACTAAACGCCGCTAATAATATAGGAGGTAGTGGCAGATATACAGGGTATAGATGTACAGATCTTAAAAATAGAGAATTAAAAACAAGACCTTGTTGGTGTAATACTAATAATTTGTGATACGTGCCGAATAAACAATTGAAAAGACGCACTGAAAAATAGTCGGTGGTGTTACGTTCCAAGAATTACGAGTGAAGAACAATCCTAAATAGAAAATAACAACAAAATATGCCTATTATAGTTAACCAAATTAAGTCAGTCACTTGTTAAAATGATAGCCAAATAATTGAAAACGAGGGTATGTGTATAGGTTGACGTAACAAGTTAATATGAAAATACCGAGACCCGCAGGGGCGAGGTGTACTAAAGACATGCGGCTCGCTAAAGTTCTTAAGAATAATGTAACATGCGAAACGTATTTAGGATGAATAAGTTATTAGGAAAAATTCCGAGCCCTGCAGGGCGAGGTGCACTAAGGATATATGCTCGCATACATAATACCAACAAAATTGGGGCATATTGTAGGATAGGTAACCATATTAGGTCTGTTATATGGCATCAATTACGTACGATTGTAAATAAAAAACCTTGTTTTTCGCCAAAATATCTAATCCTATATACAGGGTAAGCTCGGAGTATCACTCGCCATAATAGCATAATATATATAGGACCAAGACTGATTTCGCACTAATCAGCATAGTAAACAAGGCCTTATACTAGATTGGTAGCATTGTCAAAGAGTTGGATAACATTAACCATATTATCACTAGGATGTATGGGTTCTTTATAGTCTAGATAACAAATTCTCAATATTACTAATATATATATATCTAACTTAAAGCAAATACCACCGTGTTAAGGTGAGATTACCGATGCCAAACAGTTGATACTCATGCACAAAGGCAAGCACCGACGTATTGATTATCTTATAATATCATACGTCACCTGAGGCTTATCAGGTATATATATATAAATGACTAAAAAATCATAGGTGTTTCGTTTAAATTATGGTAGGGTTCCTACGCCAAAAGGCCGTTTCAGTCACAAAACGAGAGAAAAATAGATAAAAATTAGCCCAAATATCACCTATAATTAATGTTAATGTTAAATGCCCATATAGTCATATGTATAGTAGGCAGGGCTTAAACACTTAATAAATTACTAAAGTATGGTCTCTGAAGCCGTAAAAGCATATTTAACAGTACCTACACACACTATGCAACAAAAAAACCTCTCCAATAGGGTAAAACACCTAATAATCCACCAAGTATGGCCGTTTTTCTAAAAAAAACTCCTATTTAACAGTGTGTATACGTGTCTCCAAAAAATAGCCAAAAGTAATACAAAAACAGTCTGTATGACAATATTCTGCTAACACATATTTAAGGTAGGTAAGACTGTCACCTATTATAGGTAGTGTTAATCCGACAAATAAACGTTGCAAACATTCACCACCTTAAACATTGAGGTTATGTTAAGTAAATAAATTAATAAATGTTTGGCTTATAGGCAACATTTTTATACATACAAAGTTAGCACAACAAGCAGAGGTGCAATTAAATAGACTTAAATAAAAATATAATGAATTACCGAGGATATACACATCTAATAGTCGTTGTATAACCCTGTCAGCTACGAAATATCCGCGAAATACCTAAAAAACATGAATAAATAGGAAAAATACCTATTTTAGGCCCTATTGCTTCAAAGACCCGATAAGATACATGTATTTATGTACCACTAAACACTCACTTAAACTTTTCGCCTGGATATAATTGTTTCGTAAAAACCACATACCTAATACGTTGTGTTTAAAATCTCGCTAAAATTACAAAGAAATGCTCGCACCGAAACGAGTAGAACGATACTTCATACGTTTTTTGCAGCGGTTTTGTTCTCGAGATTACCGAGAAAATTAAATATTGCAGCTTGGAGGAACCGTACATTCAATATTTTGTAGTGTTGTAACATTGTCAATTAGAAAATAATAAATGGAACTACAATATCACCTAATATTTAGAATCTAACATAGGCGTGTACTGCGGTAGTTTAATACTACAGGTTGGGCCAGTGGAGTAGGTTACTAAGTTCCATCAAAAATATCTAACACAATATTGGTTAACGTGTCTAGTTGATAAGTCGTTATAATATATAATCATAGTGTTAATCTGACAGCCGAAATATTGAGGTTATGTTAACTAATAAATTAAATCAATAAAATTACAGCTTATTGGTTGCACACACATAGTACAGCAAGTAAAAGTGTAATTAAATAGACTTAAATAGAAATATAATGAATTACTGAGGTAAACAGACAGAACAGCTGATGCCTAAACGAAAACCTAGCCTTTTATGCATATCAGACAGTACTGTTTAAATGTACATAATCAGCCGCTAAAAACATCTCTGAAAAAGGGAAAAACACCAAATAAACCATTAAAGTGCCTAAAAAATGACATTTGAACCTATACAAGTTCTGTTGTCTATTAGGGCCTATGCTCGACCAGGCCTTATACCATTTGAGCATATAAATATACCAATGTATGATAACCTATTTAACAGCCCCTTATACAAAATGTACAATCAACAGCCTTTCTGATGGAATAAAAACATCAAACAAAACATTAAAGTACATACTTAAAAAATTACATTTGAACATATATACTCCAGTATACCTATACAAGTTCTGACAGGTCTATATTGGCATATGGGTGTGCTTATTAGGGCCCTAAAACCATTCGCTGATTGGGTAAAAAACATCCAATAATTCATTAATGTGCATAAAAATTGTCTCTGAACCTATAAACCCCTATTTATACAAAATAAGCGATCAATAAATACTCCGATAAAACAGCCATTTATGGTGGATGCGCTGGAATTTTGTACATGACAATACAATTAAAGGTACATCATACGTTACACCGTCTTAAAGAAAGTTTTGCCCGTGGTATATTGCTGGCCTTGTTTTATGTATGTAAATGTATATCTTTCTATTTAGGTACAAGATGTGAAACGTAGGTAGCAAGGTTAGTTCAGAGGATTACTAAACTTGTTTATTATTGAAGTGTCTATAGCACGAATAAAAATTCAATTAGAACAAAGAACGACAGTATAGAATGTGGGGTGATGACCCGCAGCATCGTAAGGGGTGGCTCGATATATAATACAGGATGCACCGAACGTATCCAGCACAGTGGTAGAAAAAAGAGGTAGGCAGACGTCGTGTGCTATTACAGTTATACCAATGAGAAATTAAGAAATAACATCCGAACCAGGTACATACAACTACCTATGATAGCCCGCCTAGCATGAAAATACTGAAATTTTCCGCTTCAACAGTAAAAACAACTTAGGATCTGAAAAATTAATAGCTAAAGAACTCAATGAATACCCAGCTAAACACGACAAAAATTAGGATCGCCTACATCTAATTTGGATATCAGCAGAAATAATTAATAGGTGTTTAATTTAAATAGACTTAAATCGAAAGACATTACAGAGAACGAATAGCTGTGCGGTAGGTTCTTAGCCATCAAACATACCCTCCTTGGGGCTTTAAAAATAAGAATAAATAGGGAAAAATACCTAGAAATTCAGGTTAATTTTCCTTTTAAAATCAGTTAACTCCAGCAAGATTATTTATATAACACAAATGCACGACGAACCTAACCCAATTTCTTGGGTGTGGTTATTCTGTATAAAGACCGGCTAACACCAAAAAAAGGGTCAAAAAGTATATGCACGATCATCCTCTAATATTAGGAATACCGAAAATAACACTAGACAACCACTAACAAGGGTTACATTAACGTTAAAAGATAAGGATGTATACCATTTAAATTTCCGAATGATCAGCCAAATAAATAAAATTCCCGTTTAAAATGCTATATTAGTTATATGAGATGAGCGTTAAATGTGTAAATTTGAGAAATTCAGGGGTGACCGCCCCGATCTAATTAGCCTTACAACCACGAAAAATAAAAAGTAACTGGTTGGATAAAATGGCTTCTTAACGACTCGTCCTGCTAAACTAAAAAATAAAACAAAAACGGTTGTAAAAATTATTCATTAAACCATAAACTTAGAATAGGTCACACAATGGTATAAACGTCAACAGCAGATATTGGCTCACGGATCGTTATGACCATTAGGTAATACTTGTTGTTAGATACATGTGTAGCGAAACATTACAAGTCACCTAGAAAACCCAAAAACTTGATCACTCAATAGCTAACAGGTTATAGGTCCTTACGATTAGAGTTGTTATGGCGAGCGAGGTGGGGAGGGGAGGGGGTAAAGTAAACAGGCAGAGGCTAAAAAAGTTCCAACAACTAGTGAAATAATTATTTTTAAAACCCCCATAAACGTTAGTCTGTATAAAACCATTAACGACATAATGGCGGAGATAAGGATTATTTTTTGCAAAAGGTAGATAATGAAATAAATACCTATCGAAACGATTAAAGCTATTAAAATAATACAAGCAATAACAATGGGAGGTACATAAAATGCAGTTTAAAAGGGAAATTTAATTATATCATATAGCATCTAACGTGTTAAGTATCAAAAACGAGGATAGGATGTAAAATTTTAGCAAAAACTTGGGTAAATAGAGCAAATAATGCAACAAAATATCAAAAAAATGTTCCTAATTAATATTTGTTCATACAGCTAAGTAGAAAACTATCGAAACATTGGGGAAAAAAAGGGAGTGGTGACTACAGGTATAAAATTTAACAACCATGGGTAAAATATCAGGAAAAAATATCAAAATTACCATCAATCACACCAGAATACTTATCGTCAAAACCTACTATTTTCACTGGCTTGTTACCAATAAAATAGGTTTGAATCTACCATTCGAAACCCTTATTTAATATGTGGTGTTTCCAGAAAGGTGTATTTTATCCTACTCTCATACATTCTATAGCAGTGATGTTAAAAACTAAACCGGCTTTATTAACAAGTGCAACCATTTTATAGAGCATAGAGACCCATAGAGCTGTAACCAGTATTAAATAAAACAAGTCAATATTGCAGAACATTTTAAAATGTTTTTATCAACGCTTTATAGGAGTCGCAGTAAAGTCAAACAGTACTCTATATAAATTTAATATAAGGTACAGGTAACGATCATCAGGCTATTTTATATAGTCTAACTTGGGTATCCATTTAATAAGACGCAAGCTCATATTTTTTAAATTACTTTTTAATTATTTTCTTAGTATCTATAGTATGCAGGGCTATCTAACCATACTTCACATCTTGCATAATTAACGGCCTCTCGTATCTTAGGATCTTCACAATATACGTATTACCGCTCTACTTCTTCAAAATTCCCCAACTTGTTCATGTCGTATACAAATCTTAAGGCATCTGGTCCTTCAAAGTAGCGTTCACATATATCCAAAGCTCTAACTTTTTTTTAACCAACGGATGGATTCCCAATTCTTCTTTGCGTTTTGAAGTGTATTATATATATCCTGAATTACATGATGTGCATCATTATTTACTATATTCTGAGCCTTGTCCATAATATCCAATTGATTGCGAGTATTGCAAATAATTAGGACGGCATTCTGACTTAAAATAAGCCGCCGTGCTTCTGATGATAGTAAATATATCAACAGGCTTAATTACTCTGTGAAACCTGAATCTATTGAGGATTGTTCGGGTTTTCGGGGTTACTCGGGTTCATTAGGATTTTGAGAATGTATTTTGCTTGACGTAGTTTTTAAAAACACAGCCACGGCCTTCTCCCAAAATTTTGCAAATTTCGTGAGCCTTTGGCTTAATTAAATTTTATACCTGTAGTCACCACTCCCTTTTTTTCCCCAATGTTTCGATAGTTTTCTACTTAGCTGTATGAACAAATATTAATTAGGAACATTTTTTTGATATTTTGTTGCATTATTTGCTCTATTTACCCAAGTTTTTGCTAAAATTTTACATCCTATCCTCGTTTTTGATACTTAACACGTTAGATGCTATATGATATAATTAAATTTCCCTTTTAAACTGCATTTTATGTACCTCCCATTGTTATTGCTTGTATTATTTTAATAGCTTTAATCGTTTCGATAGGTATTTATTTCATTATCTACCTTTTGCAAAAAATAATCCTTATCTCCGCCATTATGTCGTTAATGGTTTTATACAGACTAACGTTTATGGGGGTTTTAAAAATAATTATTTCACTAGTTGTTGGAACTTTTTTAGCCTCTGCCTGTTTACTTTACCCCCTCCCCTCCCCACCTCGCTCGCCATAACAACTCTAATCGTAAGGACCTATAACCTGTTAGCTATTGAGTGATCAAGTTTTTGGGTTTTCTAGGTGACTTGTAATGTTTCGCTACACATGTATCTAACAACAAGTATTACCTAATGGTCATAACGATCCGTGAGCCAATATCTGCTGTTGACGTTTATACCATTGTGTGACCTATTCTAAGTTTATGGTTTAATGAATAATTTTTACAACCGTTTTTGTTTTATTTTTTAGTTTAGCAGGACGAGTCGTTAAGAAGCCATTTTATCCAACCAGTTACTTTTTATTTTTCGTGGTTGTAAGGCTAATTAGATCGGGGCGGTCACCCCTGAATTTCTCAAATTTACACATTTAACGCTCATCTCATATAACTAATATAGCATTTTAAACGGGAATTTTATTTATTTGGCTGATCATTCGGAAATTTAAATGGTATACATCCTTATCTTTTAACGTTAATGTAACCCTTGTTAGTGGTTGTCTAGTGTTATTTTCGGTATTCCTAATATTAGAGGATGATCGTGCATATACTTTTTGACCCTTTTTTTGGTGTTAGCCGGTCTTTATACAGAATAACCACACCCAAGAAATTGGGTTAGGTTCGTCGTGCATTTGTGTTATATAAATAATCTTGCTGGAGTTAACTGATTTTAAAAGGAAAATTAACCTGAATTTCTAGGTATTTTTCCCTATTTATTCTTATTTTTAAAGCCCCAAGGAGGGTATGTTTGATGGCTAAGAACCTACCGCACAGCTATTCGTTCTCTGTAATGTCTTTCGATTTAAGTCTATTTAAATTAAACACCTATTAATTATTTCTGCTGATATCCAAATTAGATGTAGGCGATCCTAATTTTTGTCGTGTTTAGCTGGGTATTCATTGAGTTCTTTAGCTATTAATTTTTCAGATCCTAAGTTGTTTTTACTGTTGAAGCGGAAAATTTCAGTATTTTCATGCTAGGCGGGCTATCATAGGTAGTTGTATGTACCTGGTTCGGATGTTATTTCTTAATTTCTCATTGGTATAACTGTAATAGCACACGACGTCTGCCTACCTCTTTTTTCTACCACTGTGCTGGATACGTTCGGTGCATCCTGTATTATATATCGAGCCACCCCTTACGATGCTGCGGGTCATCACCCCACATTCTATACTGTCGTTCTTTGTTCTAATTGAATTTTTATTCGTGCTATAGACACTTCAATAATAAACAAGTTTAGTAATCCTCTGAACTAACCTTGCTACCTACGTTTCACATCTTGTACCTAAATAGAAAGATATACATTTACATACATAAAACAAGGCCAGCAATATACCACGGGCAAAACTTTCTTTAAGACGGTGTAACGTATGATGTACCTTTAATTGTATTGTCATGTACAAAATTCCAGCGCATCCACCATAAATGGCTGTTTTATCGGAGTATTTATTGATCGCTTATTTTGTATAAATAGGGGTTTATAGGTTCAGAGACAATTTTTATGCACATTAATGAATTATTGGATGTTTTTTACCCAATCAGCGAATGGTTTTAGGGCCCTAATAAGCACACCCATATGCCAATATAGACCTGTCAGAACTTGTATAGGTATACTGGAGTATATATGTTCAAATGTAATTTTTTAAGTATGTACTTTAATGTTTTGTTTGATGTTTTTATTCCATCAGAAAGGCTGTTGATTGTACATTTTGTATAAGGGGCTGTTAAATAGGTTATCATACATTGGTATATTTATATGCTCAAATGGTATAAGGCCTGGTCGAGCATAGGCCCTAATAGACAACAGAACTTGTATAGGTTCAAATGTCATTTTTTAGGCACTTTAATGGTTTATTTGGTGTTTTTCCCTTTTTCAGAGATGTTTTTAGCGGCTGATTATGTACATTTAAACAGTACTGTCTGATATGCATAAAAGGCTAGGTTTTCGTTTAGGCATCAGCTGTTCTGTCTGTTTACCTCAGTAATTCATTATATTTCTATTTAAGTCTATTTAATTACACTTTTACTTGCTGTACTATGTGTGTGCAACCAATAAGCTGTAATTTTATTGATTTAATTTATTAGTTAACATAACCTCAATATTTCGGCTGTCAGATTAACACTATGATTATATATTATAACGACTTATCAACTAGACACGTTAACCAATATTGTGTTAGATATTTTTGATGGAACTTAGTAACCTACTCCACTGGCCCAACCTGTAGTATTAAACTACCGCAGTACACGCCTATGTTAGATTCTAAATATTAGGTGATATTGTAGTTCCATTTATTATTTTCTAATTGACAATGTTACAACACTACAAAATATTGAATGTACGGTTCCTCCAAGCTGCAATATTTAATTTTCTCGGTAATCTCGAGAACAAAACCGCTGCAAAAAACGTATGAAGTATCGTTCTACTCGTTTCGGTGCGAGCATTTCTTTGTAATTTTAGCGAGATTTTAAACACAACGTATTAGGTATGTGGTTTTTACGAAACAATTATATCCAGGCGAAAAGTTTAAGTGAGTGTTTAGTGGTACATAAATACATGTATCTTATCGGGTCTTTGAAGCAATAGGGCCTAAAATAGGTATTTTTCCTATTTATTCATGTTTTTTAGGTATTTCGCGGATATTTCGTAGCTGACAGGGTTATACAACGACTATTAGATGTGTATATCCTCGGTAATTCATTATATTTTTATTTAAGTCTATTTAATTGCACCTCTGCTTGTTGTGCTAACTTTGTATGTATAAAAATGTTGCCTATAAGCCAAACATTTATTAATTTATTTACTTAACATAACCTCAATGTTTAAGGTGGTGAATGTTTGCAACGTTTATTTGTCGGATTAACACTACCTATAATAGGTGACAGTCTTACCTACCTTAAATATGTGTTAGCAGAATATTGTCATACAGACTGTTTTTGTATTACTTTTGGCTATTTTTTGGAGACACGTATACACACTGTTAAATAGGAGTTTTTTTTAGAAAAACGGCCATACTTGGTGGATTATTAGGTGTTTTACCCTATTGGAGAGGTTTTTTTGTTGCATAGTGTGTGTAGGTACTGTTAAATATGCTTTTACGGCTTCAGAGACCATACTTTAGTAATTTATTAAGTGTTTAAGCCCTGCCTACTATACATATGACTATATGGGCATTTAACATTAACATTAATTATAGGTGATATTTGGGCTAATTTTTATCTATTTTTCTCTCGTTTTGTGACTGAAACGGCCTTTTGGCGTAGGAACCCTACCATAATTTAAACGAAACACCTATGATTTTTTAGTCATTTATATATATATATACCTGATAAGCCTCAGGTGACGTATGATATTATAAGATAATCAATACGTCGGTGCTTGCCTTTGTGCATGAGTATCAACTGTTTGGCATCGGTAATCTCACCTTAACACGGTGGTATTTGCTTTAAGTTAGATATATATATATTAGTAATATTGAGAATTTGTTATCTAGACTATAAAGAACCCATACATCCTAGTGATAATATGGTTAATGTTATCCAACTCTTTGACAATGCTACCAATCTAGTATAAGGCCTTGTTTACTATGCTGATTAGTGCGAAATCAGTCTTGGTCCTATATATATTATGCTATTATGGCGAGTGATACTCCGAGCTTACCCTGTATATAGGATTAGATATTTTGGCGAAAAACAAGGTTTTTTATTTACAATCGTACGTAATTGATGCCATATAACAGACCTAATATGGTTACCTATCCTACAATATGCCCCAATTTTGTTGGTATTATGTATGCGAGCATATATCCTTAGTGCACCTCGCCCTGCAGGGCTCGGAATTTTTCCTAATAACTTATTCATCCTAAATACGTTTCGCATGTTACATTATTCTTAAGAACTTTAGCGAGCCGCATGTCTTTAGTACACCTCGCCCCTGCGGGTCTCGGTATTTTCATATTAACTTGTTACGTCAACCTATACACATACCCTCGTTTTCAATTATTTGGCTATCATTTTAACAAGTGACTGACTTAATTTGGTTAACTATAATAGGCATATTTTGTTGTTATTTTCTATTTAGGATTGTTCTTCACTCGTAATTCTTGGAATGTAACACCACCGACTATTTTTCAGTGCGTCTTTTCAATTGTTTATTCGGCACGTATCACAAATTATTAGTATTACACCAACAAGGTCTTGTTTTTAATTCTCTATTTTTAAGATCTGTACATCTATACCCTGTATATCTGCCACTACCTCCTATATTATTAGCGGCGTTTAGTAATGTTCCAATTACATTAGGTGCGCGGTTGTTTAATATATTTTTATTAAAATTAACACTGTGGTCTATTTTTTTACCTACCTTTTAGATACGTGAATACCTGCAGCCAAGTTACAAGGTTCTAATACAATAACCTATGAAAGTTTCGGAGCGTCTTCTAAGGTGTAATGACGCCAAATTGCTTCATATTGCAGCATAACTTAACAGTAATATGATCATTTTTTAGGGTTAACCAACCTACATTAAGCCAATATTTGTTGCAATTATAGGGTTTTGAACGCCTTGTATAACATTTGTGTTAAAATTGCAAGATTTAAGAGACTAGCCTTCTATATAAGGGGCTAGCATAAACCATGCTTTATTTAAGGCATTTGGACCTTAAATTACTAGTTTTCTTATATTAAGCAAATTTCTCAGTAATATTAGGCTCTAAACAGCATCTATTTTCTGTCTACCTTAATAATTCGTATAGGTGCTACTAAGGCATAAATCATACTTTATTTAATGCATTTGGGCCTTACATTACTGATTTTTCTTATATTATTCCAATTTTTCAATAATATTAGGGTCTAAACAATTTTCTGTCTACTTTAATGATTCATATCGGAAACGAATATTTACGTCAGGTATTGCATAATATCTTCGATTTTATTGTTAATACATGCTAAATAAAGCGATTGACCTTTCGTTTTTTACCATTCTTGTACGTTTTCAGCAGTGTGTCGATTCAAAATAGTTGTTAGTACTATCCTTGTCTATCTTATATTGTTGTACTACTGTTCGTTATAGGATTAAATAATTTGTTAACAATGCGGGCTAGGGATATGGTAAAAAGGTGCTAAATGGGGCCATTTATACCAGTTTTTTAGTGTAAAACCATAAAATAGCTCAATTAAGGTGTCTTTATCGTACCGCCCAATAGTTTTGAGCTCCTGTGGTAGACATTTTACCCGTTCATAGACTGCTAAACAGCCGTTTTCATATGTTTAAGGGACACTTCTAAGTGCTTTTAGATGTTCTTATACGTATTCTATACCCCTGTGGTAAATCATTTCTAAACATACAACAAATAGCAGCTTGCAAATGTATGCCTGCCTAATTTAATTCATTAATATTGCATTACCTATCTATGAGTAATAATTATTCTTTTGTTATAGCAAGTATGCTAATGCGATGATGTAAGAGTACAGTATAATAACAATGTCTCGTAAGAACCCGAATAGCTCCGTGGTATGAGATACTGGTTAGTAAACTAATGGTTGGTGGATCGAACCCCGCTGGATAAAGGAACTTTTTTTCTAATGAAAATTAAATTAATAGAACATGATGACGTAACCCTATTACCAGGCGCCCTCTGACGTTTCAACAGCTATACTAGTACTCTAGTAAGGGGGCATTGACCCTGAGGCCCCGCGAGTTCTACCGACGACCACTAGGTGTCTCCGCGTGATGGAGTTTAGAAATTATTGGGGTACCGGTTCTTGGGGATAGGGCTTGCGGAGTACCGACTTGTAGGCATGGCCCCCAAAATTGAATATCTAAGTAGTTGAGGTTATAGTAACATATTATGATAGATGGCGTATCACAGCTGGCCCCCGCAGAACGTAATACATTGGTAGGTGAGGTTAGGGTGACACGTGATAGATGACGTATCCCAGATGACGTCTGACCAATAGTGCCCTCGGTAACTAGCATTAATGATAGGCAAGCTGGCGCCAATGGCAACTAGTGCCAATGGAAGTTAGTGCCAACGGCAGCTAAGGTCCAAGCAGCTAACGCCCATAACAGATGATGACAGGTGACAGGTGCCATGAAACCACGCCCTCCGGGAGTTCTTGGAAAAGTACGCCAGAGTGACGCAAAACCTGAATACGCCAGAGTGACGCATCTTCTACTGAAGTTTGTAACTTGTTTAACGCTAAGTATCCAGAACGGCCGATTACAAGATCTACAGTAAGTAAAATTAAGAAGAAATTCAGGGAAATAGGGAATGTAAAGGATCGTTTACGGCCAGGTCGTCCAAAAATTAGTTAAAACTCACAATTGAACATTTTGTTAGAGGTTGAAGATAATCCTCATAGTGCATCCACTAAAGTAGCCGTTAATAATGATGTTAGCCGACGATCTGTGTTGCGGGTATTGAAACAAGAAAAGTACCATTCGTACAAAATTAGGTTGCTGCACGAGCTAAACGTAGATGATCCCGACCGCCGACTACAGTTTTGTGAAACTATGATGGAAATTTGCAACTTAAATCTATTTTTCCATCGCAACATACTTTTTAGCGATGAAGCCACGTTTTGTTTGAATGATTCGGTAAACAGACAAAATTTTCGGTATTGGAGTACAAATAATCCCCGTTGGATGGGAGAACAGCAAACGCAATACCCACAAAAAGTAAATGTTTGGGCAGGGATATTAAATGATATAACTATTGGACGTTTTTTCTTCGATGGAAATCTTACAGGAGACCGGTATTTACAATTTCTTCAAAATTAATTAATTCCCACACTAGCAGCGGATTTTCCAAATCCGAATCAGCCTCATCTACCAGAAGCGTCTATTTGGTTTCAGCAGGATGGTGCTCCGCCTCATTTTGCTCGACAAGTACGAGAGTATTTGAATACTGTATTTCCCGAACGATGGATAGGTAGAAGAGGACCCATAGAATGGCCTGCAAGATCTCCCGATCTTACACCCATGGATTTCTTTCTTTGGGGTTATTTGAAATCAAAAGTGTATAAGGATAAACCACCAAATTTGGAAGACTTAAAATTTAAAATTAGATATGAAATTAGGCAAATTAATGAAAATACTCTAAATAATGTTTTAGAAGGGTTTTTAAGTAGATTAGCATATTGGATTGTAGTGGACTATATATTTCACAGGTCAGACTGGCTCTTTATTAAACCTCAGGGTGGTTCGTTCAATTATTTTTTGTATGGTAAATTAGTAAAAAAACAATGTAGAAATAAGAAATAGCAGTAGGTAAAGTAGTTAGGGATTAGGGACTCACCAGGGATCGCTAATCTGTAAAGGGCTCTGGTACCATTTTTCACTCTAACACGTGTATCGCGTTGTCTCGAGGTCGTACCGGTACTGCTTCCACCCGATCCTTCCGTAGCACTTTTCGTAGGAAGTAGGTAAAACAAGTGATAGCAAAAAGGATGGAGTGATATGACTTTTTGAAGGATGGTAAAGTAAGTAAACCACTATTCTTAAATTAATTGATACGCGTATTTAGAACCGTCGAATACGGGGGCATATCAAGACTTATACAAATTAAATGTAATAAATCAAAAAGTAAAATAAAAAACTAATATGTAGGTAACCAAAGTAAAAGAAATATAAACAAAAAGTAATTAAAGTGAAGACATAACATCCTCACCCCCCTGAAAATTCTCAGGGAATTTTAAGTAGGTAAATAAATTTAAGCATTATTAGGTAATGGACACAGTTTGACTAATGGACGTTTTAGTAATCCCTTAGCCGTTTTAACTATAGCAACTCTAGCTATCTTGTCCGCACCATAAATCACCTCCTGTACACGACCCAAAGGCCAATTTAGAGGGCTAATATCATCGCTTTTGATAATGACCATAATACCGGGAGTTATTGAAAAATTATCAGAAATATTCCACTTTCCTCTCTGTTGCCATGTATGTAAGTATTCACGATGCCATCGGCGCCAAAAATCAAAATGTATTCTTTGCAGCAGCTGCCAACGTGAAAGGCGATTCAATTTATAAGCATTAAAGTCCGGATCTGGAAGAGCCGTTAATGGTTCCAAGCTTAAAAAATGACCTGGTGTCAATGCAGAGAGATCGTTTGGATCGGAACTAATCGGACATAAAGGTCTTGAATTCAGTACGGCTTCAACCTGCGCAAGAACCGTATAAAATTCTTCATAACTTAAAATTTGGTTGCCTATTACTCTTAGTAAATGAGATTTCATACTCTTTATATTGGACTCCCAGATCCCTCCCATGTGCGGTGCACTGGGTGGATTAAAATGCCACTTAATGGCTTGGACATTCGCTGTATGTAAGTAAATTTCTTTTAGATATTTAGCCGCGCCTACGAAATTTGTGCCGTTGTCTGTATAGACATTAGAACATCGCCCCCTTCTCGCGATAAATCGACGAAATCCTGCTAGAAATGAGTCGGTTGAAAGTTCAGAAAGAAGCTCTAAATGTACGGCTTTAGTAGTACAGCAAATAAATAGGCAAACATACGCCTTTAAAGTTCTAGAGCCGCGTAGTCGGTTCATGGTAATTAAAAAATGACCGGTGAGATCGATTCCTACATTTTCGAATGCTTTAGCTTGCGATATACGAAATTTAGGTAAATCATTCATTTTGGGCTGATACGATTTAGGGTGCGTTCGCCAGCAAGCATGGCAACGAAAAATAATCTTCCGAAGCACCTTTTTTGCAGCGAGAATCCAAAAATTTTGACTAAGTAAGCAATGTGTGGTTTGTATACCAGCGTGACAAAATTTTTCATGTATCTCAGAAATAAGTAATTTAGTGAAAGTAGAATCGCTTGGTAATAAAATTGGAAACTTTTTGTCATACTTAAGTTCAGAGTTACGTAGTCTACCACCTACTCTTAAAACATTTTGATCATCCAGGAATGGATCTAATTTTCTTAAGTAGTTTGGAAGAAGTTCCTGATTTAATATTAAAGAAATGTATTTTTTGAAATGAATATTTTGGACGTGTTTTACCAAAACAAGTAACGCATTATGTAATTCATTATAAGAGAGATTAAAGCTATATCGATTATTTGTATTTTTAATATTATGTAAAAAACGTAATAGGTACGCCAGAACTCTTTTTATTTTAGAAAGTGAAGAAAATTTTTGATATAAATTATCAATGAAATGATTTTCTTGTACATTAGTAGATAAAACAATTTTACGACCTTCAGCCTCTGCTTCCGGTAGACTCGTATGTTGCACCTTAGTAAAGTTCCAATTTTCGATAGGCATTTTTAGAAAATCAGGCCCTTGCCACCAAAGATTAAATGCGGACAGTTCTTTAGGAGAGAGCCCACGAGAACCACAATCCGCGGGATGCAAGGCCGAAGGCACATAATGCCAGTATTCTGGAGCAAGATTTTCTTGGATGTAAGTGACACGATTACTAACGAAACTTTTCCAACAATGTGGTGAACTTTGAATCCAGGAAAGTGTGACTTTACTATCAGTAAAAGCAAGTACCTTTTCAAATTTCATAATTTTTTCGAATGTATTTAAAGTAAATTGTATAAGTTTGGACAGTAATACCGCAGCGCAAAGTTCCAGTCGCGGTAATGTAATTCTTTTTAAAGGTGCTACTTTGGATTTGGCACATACTAGAAATCTTTTAAGAGAACCGTTTTCATACAAAATCCTAAAATATACAACTGGTGCATAAGCCTTTTCAGAGGCATCGGAAAAGCCTATTAGTTGACAGCATTGCATATTAGTGATATCTATGTGTCGAGGTATCGTAAAGTTCGAGAAAATTTGTAACTCAGTTTTAAATTGCTTCCATTTAACTATCACGTCCTCTGGGGGAGTATCATCCCATCCTAGACCTAACGACCAAAGACGCTGCAAAATTAATTTGTTGAACAATACGACTGGAGTTAGATACCCTGCGGGGTCGAATATTCTCGCAAGTTCAGATAAGATATTTCTTTTAGTACATATTTTATCGACATTATCAAATGAATAGAAAAAATTATCCTTTCCAGGATTCCACCTTAAACCCAATATTTTCAGAGTAGTATCGTTTTCTAAATCTAGAGAAAAATCTTTTGTCTGTAAATATGATTCAGGCAAGTCAGACAGTAACTTGGGTTCATTGCTAGCCCACTTACGTAATTCAAAACCGCCCCTTTGTAGTAAAGCAATTAAATCATTTTTAAGTTTCAAAGCTTGATCAAAATTTTGATCGCCGGTAGCGATATCGTCGACGTATGTCGCGTTTAATATGACAGAGCTAGCCAAAGGTAGATCAGTATGATCATTAGCTAATTGTTTCAATGTACGAATAGCTAAATAAGGCGAAGAAGCAACTCCGAAAGTAACCGTATTTAATTGATATTCACGTACATCCTCATTAGGGGAAAACCGCCACAAAATTTTTTGATATTTCCTATGTTCTGGTTTTACAAGAATCATACGAAACATTTGCTTAATGTCACAAGTAAAGACATATTTAAAAATTCTGAAATTTAGTAAAATTTTAAGCAAATCTGCTTGTAACTTTGGCCCGGCATAAAGAGCTTCGTTTAATGACAATTTATTGGGCGCATGGCTAGAAGCATCAAAAACAACTCTTAAAGGAGTCGATGTAGAATCCTTTTTTTGTACGGCATGATGCGCAATGTAAAATTGATCCGAATCTAAAGACGAGTAATCTGAGACATTTTCCATATGTCCTAATTGTAAATATTCACGTAAGACATCAGAATATGCGCAATACATATTTTTATCTTGTAACAGACGTTTTTCTAAAGAATAAAACCTGCGTAACGCGATAGATTTAGTATCCCCAAAATCAGGTGCAGCAATTTTAAAAGGTAAGGCGACAACGTATTTCCCGTCAACATTTTGCGTAGTTGTATCAACAAAATATTTTTCACAATATTTGTCTTCGGGTGACTTAGAAACCACTTCTGGTACCTCCTCTATTTCCCAAAATCTTTTTATAGAACTGTCAAGCTCCTTTTGAGCAAAAGTAGTAAAAAAGGATTGTATATTTTTGGATATGACATTTGAATTACTTATAGGTAATTTTCCCATTAGAGTCCACCCAAAAACTGTATTTAAAAATGTTGGGGAATTTTGGCCCAACTGTATCTTACCATCGGCCAAGATGGAACCAAAAATATCAGCACCCAATAGCAAATTCACTTCTCCCTTCTGATTGAACCCAGGGTCACTTAACTTTAAATTTTTAACTAAGGGTAGTAAAGAACTGTCGAAGGAAGCACGTGGCATGGAATCACAAATTTTCTCAATCACAATTGCTTCGATGTCAAAGGAAATATTTTCATCAGAAAGTGACATAATAGTACAGCATACCCCAGAACGTGCAGAAGTGCACATTTTCTCAAGCCCTTGTAAATTTATTGTGACGTTATGTTTTGATAACCCCAGTTGGTTGGACAACTTTTTTGCAATAAAAGAGGCTTGAGCGCCAGTATCCAAAATTGCACGGGCTTGATGCCAATTGCCAAAAGTATCCCGTATTTTGAGTAAAATGGTAGAAAGCAGAACATCATGATCATTTAACATCATATAAACAGACTTTTCAACAGTATCTTTTGAGGTGCTAGGTAAGCTATGTTGCAGGGAGGAGTCATTTCGAGTATTTTGTATATTGCTATTTTGTACATTTGTATTAGGTGGAGGCGCCCGAAATACATTTTCATCTGGATTATTTCGAGGCTGCGCCCCATTATTCGAGGGTGCTAACTTGCTATTTTGAAAAGTAATTGCATTATTACTATTATTATTATGATAAGGCAAATGTAGTAGTGAGTGATGATTTTTATTACAAGTTTTACACCTCTTTAAAGAAGTACACTGAAGTATTGTATGCGCATTCGCTAAACAGTTAATGCATGCTTTATTATTTTTTATTATATTTATTCTTTCAAAAGCGGTTTTTGATAAAAAGGTAGGACAATTGTAAATAATATGAGGTTCTCTACATAGAAAGCATGTATTTGTTCTAAATTGTTGTTGTTGTTGGGTAAGCAAAAGAGCAGAAGTATTTCTCCGATAATTTCCACGAGTATTATTAGTATTATTATTTTGAGTAAGATTTTTAGTTCTATTTTGTATAGTATTAAGATCTAAAGATTCTAACGCGGTGCACTGCCTCGTTACAAATTTTATTATGTCATCATAGGTAGGCATATCGTTAGACGCATGATATTGTTCAAAGGCCTTTTGTGTAGCAGGGTCCAAACGATCCAACAGCATGTTGGCCAAAATGAAATCCCAATGTGAGGGTTCATAACCCATATTTTTTAATGAAGCTAAATTATCTTCAAAAGTATCCACTAAATTACGTAACAATGAGACGTTATCTCTATTTAAACAAGAAAAACCCCCAATGGCCTTCCAGCATGATACTGCCCGCAAACGTTTATTATCATACCGTTTTATTAAAGTGTTATAGGCAATATGATAATTGTCACCCACTAATTTAATATTTTTAATTAAAAGTAAAGGAGGTCCACTTAAAACCGAAAGTAAGTAATTAAATTTTTCTATATCAGATAGAGTATTGCTGTTATGAACCAAAGCATTAAATAATTCAGAAAAACCAGGAAAACTTTCAAAGTCCCCCGTAAAAGTAGGTAACTTAATTTTTGGAAGAATTGCATGGTCATTTCTAGCTGTTGTGGAAGTACTTTGATTTAAATGAGTCATGTCATTAATTTCTAATTCAAATAAATCATGATAAATTGTTTGAACATTTGAACATCGTTCCGAAAAATCAGTATGTATAAGGTTTTCAGAAGTTACAATTGTTTTGTCAGCAGCTACAAGAACAATAATTGCATTATGATTTTTTTCAAAATCTTTAACAATCTTTTTTAAATTTTTAAAAATTACTTTAAATTTACTATGTACAGAAGGATTATTTTTGGATTCATTTGCGATTCTTTCGATGCATTCTAACTGATTGACGGATATCTGTCTTAGTGCCGTAAAACGTAAATACTTTTGTTCCTCTGTGGGATTAGGCATTTTTTTTAGACGTATTTAATAATAATTGTAAGCAATATAAAGTAATTATGCCTGTTATAAAGCCTTTAGGTTTAAATATTTAAACAAAGAAAAGGTATGGTAGTAAACAACAAATATTCAAATTGCCTTATCGCAAAAGCTCCACTATGTAAAGTAAAAGCTTCGTACGAATTTACAGTAAATAAAGTCGATTTTATTGCCTTGCAACAACAGCCTTTTTTCTCTAAATCAGTATAAATGAGCAATTTTTATTTGCTGTTGGTACCTGGTCAAAATACAAAAACGATGTAAAAAACCCGTTTATAAATCGAACCAGGAATGCGATGATAAGGACAAGGTTTTATTAATGTATTTCACCAGAATATTTTTCTAGATAAAAATTAAATTTTAGCAGTTATGTATAACGGCTTATGACTTTGTAGGATGTAATACGTAAATTACAATTGATATGCCCTGTATTCGACGATTTAAAACCATCATAAGTAGGTATACGAGATGACGAAAAAAGGAGTAAATTTTTATTGATAATAATTGAGCGAACCAATCCTCAGAAAATTAATTATTATTAACTAATAATATCAATTAACAATATTAATAATCAATTCAATAATTTAAATGATGAATATTCGGCTCGAATGAGCAAAAATGGATTGTACTGGTAGTGGACTATATATTTCACAGGTCAGACTGGCTCTTTATTAAACCTCAGGGTGGTTCGTTCAATTATTTTTTGTATGGTAAATTAGTAAAAAAACAATGTAGAAATAAGAAATAGCAGTAGGTAAAGTAGTTAGGGATTAGGGACTCACCAGGGATCGCTAATCTGTAAAGGGCTCTGGTACCATTTTTCACTCTAACACGTGTATCGCGTTGTCTCGAGGTCGTACCGGTACTGCTTCCACCCGATCCTTCCGTAGCACTTTTCGTAGGAAGTAGGTAAAACAAGTGATAGCAAAAAGGATGGAGTGATAGGACTTTTTGAAGGATGGTAAAGTAAGTAAACCACTATTCTTAAATTAATTGATACGCGTATTTAGAACCGTCGAATACGGGGGCATATCAAGACTTATACAAATTAAATGTAATAAATCAAAAAGTAAAATAAAAAACTAATATGTAGGTAACCAAAGTAAAAGAAATATAAACAAAAAGTAATTAAAGTGAAGACATAACACATATTGTTAAGAAGTTAATGGTTTGCATTTTCAACACTTAATAAACTAATTTTTTAACCTTTTTTTAAAGAATTTTATTTTATGATGTAATTTTTCTCTAAAACCGTTAGAGATAAGGATACAGTATGCTACATGAATTATGCGCGGAATTTGACGTAGAATTAGGGTAATAAGTAAAAATAGGGGGGTTCCATTTAAAAAACAAAAAAAATTTGCTACATCTACTTTTTGACACACCCGGTATAATTTCTTTTTGAGGCAAAAATCCGGAAGAAAGAATTATAATCGACGTGTCCGAGAGTTTTTTCAAAAAATGAATACCTGATTTTTAAATGAATTTGTTTACGGTCCATACGATTATTAATATACCTACTTGTGGTGCTGTTTCGGGTGGGAGAAACACGGTTCGTCATCATAGACGACCGGCGTTCATTCGGCATTTTGATTTCAACTTATGATAACCGTTATGTGATATTATTGTGATGCATAGTGAAAATATTTTTTTCATTTGAAGAACTGTTAGATTCATGGGGCATGTCCAATCTAATTAACAATCAAGTAAGGGTAGTCTTTGAAAAACTTGGAAGTATTTTTAGGCAAGGAATATTGTTTAAGTTGAATATTTATAGGTCTATGTACCTGTTTTAGTTAATGTTTATATTAGACTGTTACGTACCTCATAACTGTCATAGGTAGTCTACACACCTAAAAATAATGATTAAATTTTAAATCAAAATGAACTCCGTACTGATTAAATCCAGGTCCACACCAGATTGATTAAAAACATTAACACTGCTTACTGATTAAACCAAAGAGTCCGTGATTAACCAGTCTTAATCAAAAATGATTGACCTAAAAATTATTAATGATTATGTTTTAATCAATTTTTATTAAATATTTTTAATTAATAATGATTAAATTGGCAATGATAGGTGATCATTTAATCATTTTTGATTTAATCTTTTTATCACTTTAGAGTATCCATTTTTTATTTTGGAATAATAAAATAGAAAAATTAAAAATTATTTAGTATGAAAATATTTCAATTTTCAATTCATATATCAATCTGGTGTGGACCTGGATTTAATCAGTACGGAGTTCATTTTGATTTAAAATTTAATCATTATTTTTAAGTGTGTAAGTGATGAATTTGGATCTCTTTTTCTAATGAATTTATTTAGTAAAAGACAAATAGATAAATCAGCACACAAGGGAAACACTGCACACTAACTGTGTTTTTCTCATTTTAAAGATCATACCTTAAAGGATGAAAATATATTCCGAGAGCACTTAATTTTAGTTAGTAGTAATTAATATTACAATGATGAAAAGTTTTTTTCTTTTAATCAATTTTGATTAGGGTTAATTTAGTTTCTCTTTTCTATGTTAACTATTGTTAACAGGAATATATGTAAACTTTGACAAAATGTACCTGCGCAATCAACCAACAACCACGAGATTTCAAAGCCAACTGCCAGCGCGACCCGTGACCTTTGTCAACCTGCCCGCCCGAAATGTGAAATTTTGGGGTTAAGTTATGGTAGGTACTCCAAAACTGATTAAGTCGTTGCATGCTACGCATGCCTCAGCACATTCTTAGGCATTTTAAATCCCCTTAAATCAGATTATGATTTAAAACGTTGACATATTTTACGCAATTGACCAGTATAGATTTAAAGTAATTCAAAATGATTATTTTGTGTCAATAACAGTGCAAATCATAAAAATGATTTAATAATTAATTAAAGACTAAATAAAAAAACTTAATCAAACAAATTAAATCAGACAGGGATCGCTGTTAATCAACTGATTTTTTACCGTGTACAAAATCTCGTAATAAATACATCCCTTATCCCTTGCTGTGCTTATTGCTGTGACTCTTTTATAAGTGTAAGTTTTCATTCTGTTTTTGTTTGTGTTTACTGTTTATTTCTTTTTATTTTCATCATTAAACTTGTTTTGAAAAAAATTGTGTTTGCTTTCATTCCATAGATACCTATATCTAGTACAAATTGGATACATCTTACGCATAATTATTGAGTCCATACAGTAGTAGAATAATCCTTTATTTTTTATAATGTACATTTTATATGTGCTATACAATAACTGAAATTCTTATTCTTACCTACTTACTTTCAGTATTACGCTTAGAATAGGTATATATTATATTATAGTATTTATACTTAGGTATGTACACTTATTGTACTAATCACTCAATTTACAATGTTGATTTAATGTATAAAATGGGCTTGCCCGTAAATAAATAAATAAATAAATAAATAAATAAATAAATAAATAAATAAATAAATAAATAAATAAATAAATAAATAAATAAATAAATAAATAAATAAATAAATAAATAAATAAATAAATAAATAAATAAATAAATAAATAAATAAATAAATAAATAAATAAATAAATAAATAAATAAATAAATAAATAAATAAATAAATAAATAAATAAATAAATAAATAAATAAATAAATAAATAAATAAATAAATAAATAAATAAATAAATAAATAAATAAATAAATAAATAAATAAATAAATAAATAAATAAATAAATAAATAAATAATAATGAATTTTTAAAATACTTTTTTTCATAATAAAAGGTCGATCAGGAGGCAAAACTTTTATTTTCCTGAAGTAGCTCGTAAAAAGTTGATTTATCCTGGACAGGGTGTATGCACGGGGCGACAGGGCTACAAATACACGGAATAGTATATTTATGTATGAATTGGGTGGGCCAAATGCCATGTGTAAGCAGAGTTTAAGTATAATACATGATCACTGTGCATCCGATAACACACTGTGGATCACATACTTTGTGTATATGTAAATGGTATACTGTGACTACAGTGTGAGGCGGACGTTTAACCTTTGTGCATACATGTGTGCCTACAATTTGTAAACGTAGCACATTTACATCATATAATTGTGTAACTCTGTGTCTGCATCCAGATGCATCGTCACAATGCGAGCATATCGTAATCGTGATTTGGTGTGCTGTTTGGGAAGCTGTCAAAGTTCAAAAATGTCACTTTTCGAGAGTCAATATCTCGGAAACTATGAAGTATAGACTAATAATGCATTTAATAAAAAATAGTTATAATTTTATGTGGAATTTAAAAATGTAAAAATATACAGGGTGTTCCATTTAAAAAAATATTCCAAAAGCGGACCCAGCTGTTATCTTGACATTTAAAGCTGTCATTGGTGTGTCAAAAAGTGCAAGACTTGCTCAAATATTATTGTTCAAAATTTCATTAAAATATGCCAAACGGTTTAGAAGTTAGAGGGGGGGGGCGGACTTTAGGTCCTCACTGTATAATCGTAAATGAGGAGGATTTTTATATCAAATCAAACTAGGTATTTTACAATGAAAGCGCAGTTAATTGGTATAATGGTAGCATTATTTATGTTAAAAGTAACCTAGTTTTACAAAACAGTGTAATATGTGTAGATAACTGCATGTTTTTATGTGTTGAAATTATCAAAAAAGATTTGAAAATTGGTATTAGAGCCCAATATAGGCTTTCTGCCCTGATTGCATGTATTTATGATAGACCTATTATGCTGTTTGTTGTTTTCACAGCGATATTTTTCTCCACACCATATAGAATTATTTATCGGTGAAACAAATGTTAACATATTAGATGGGACGAAAGAATATGTCGCCAATTATTTTAATTGTTTATCGAGTTTGAGTTACTTTCCATATATAAATATTGCCAGGAAAAATACAAATAAACGTGTTATCTCAAACAAACACAGATGTATTAAGCCCTGGATAACTCCCAACCTGGTTCGGTATATACGACACAGAAATATTTTTAAAAAAAATATTGTACTAGATCAAATAACAATCCAGACACTGTTAAGATCTTATTATAACTACAGAGACTGTCTGTCCAAGCTAATTAAAAAAACGAAATTTATTTATTAAAAAGAAAAGATTCAAGAAGATTTAAACGTTCTTAAAAAAATTCTATTATCCAAGAAGCTAGCAACATAATAAAATGTTTCTTTGAAGGTGGTAGACATTGAAGTAATATAAAAAAAATTACCTTGTTGGACTTTAATTGTCATTTTGATACTTAACACAACGTTTCGGTTAGTTAGTATCTCCAACCGTTTTCAAGTGTAAACTAAATTATAATTCTAAGGCTACTGTCTTAAATACTATCCGTGTGCAATGAAGCTTGATGACTCCGCCTACGTGTTTATTGGAGTGTGAAATATGAGCTGTTTTGGACAAGAAGAAGCTTCCAGATATTGGGGATAGCTACACTTGGTTTAATAAATACAGGGTGATTCAAAAGTACTTTGACAAACTTCGGGAGGTAATTGCTGGCAATATTTTAACATGAAAAGTTCTTATAAACAGTGGTTCTTGGCGACTTCGTTACGGATGTTGAAATGTTAAAAGAAATAGTAATAATTTTTAAATAACGTCTTATCGAGTTATTTTTTTTTATGAAATTTTGTGGAATAAATAAGCATCTAAGGACACTTATTTTCAAAGTACAACACGTTTGTAAATTTAACCAGTGGCGTCGGTACAAAATGTTACTATCATATTTTTTGTGAAAACTATGCTACACCACTGACTTATTTTGTTTTAACTTTTTTCTTGTAAATCCCCACTTATTAAAAAATGTGTTTTAAACTGATCAACCCACTCAAATATTTATTAAAGTATTTTAACGAATACCTATACATACTTACTAATAAACAAATATGTAAATGCTTAAGGAAGGTATCTGAGGATGCCTATTTTCTAGTATAACACGTTTTCAGTGGCATACATATTTATTTATTTGTATGTTATTTTTTAATATTTTGCGTTTTGACAAGGCGGCTTTGGAAATGCATGTTTTGTCGATAAATTAAAACATATTTGACAGTAAGTTACCATTGAAAATAACAAAACTGAAGAAATAAAACTCAATGGTAACTAACTGTCAAATATGTTTTAATTTATCGACAAATGCATTTCCAAAGCCGCCTTGTCAAAATACAAAATATTAAAAAATAACATACTAATAAATAAATATGTATGCCACTGAAAACGTGTTATACTAGAAAATAGGCATCCTCAGATACCTTCCTTTGGCATAAACATATTTGTTTATTAGTAAGTTTGTATGTAGGTATTCGTTAAAATACTTTAATAAATATTTGAGTGGTTGATCAGTTTAAAACACATTTTTTAATAATTGTGTATAGTCAAATAAAATAATAATTTACCCTTAAACCGTCCCTCGTATCAAAAAAACACACGTGATCTTTTTTGTTGTAAATGAAGGGGGGATTTATAGGGAGAAAGTTAAAATAAAATAAGTCAGTGGTGTAGCATAGTTTTCACAAAAAATATGAGAGTAACATTTTGTACCGACGCCACTGTTTAAATTTACAAACGTGTTGTACTTCGAAAATAAATGTCCTTAGATGCTTATTTAATTCACTAATTATTATTAAAAAAAAAATTACTCGTTAAGGAGTTATTTAAAAATTATTATTATTCCTTTTAACATTTCAACACCCTGTATCTTCGTAACGAAGTCGCCAAGGACCACTGTTTATAAGAACTTTTCATCTTAAAATATTGCCGGCAATTACCTCCTGAAGTTTGTCAAAGTACTTTTGAATCACCCTGTATATTGGTATTTTGATTTATAAAAGCTGCTTCTTTGAATTTTCGTTTTCTCCAGTGCTGTCCCGTCTCGAAAACCTTGGCTTCTGACCATTATTTTGGTTGGTCCATACATGTTCCGCTATACCTGGTCTCGAGGTTTAATTTCAGTAATTTTTTTAACATAATAAAAGTTTAATAAAACTAATAAAAAAAGACGATGGACCATCTCAACCGATCTGTCAATTAACATAACAGCTTTTTTAGTTGAATCGGATGAAAACTTGCGTAAAAGGCAAATACGATAGCACAAACGTACGAGACTGTATGTGCCAATTCGTTGTACCTCGAATCCGTTAAAGAAACAATTATAATTTCTGTAATTTCGGTTTTATTTCTGTGAAGAAAAAACAAAAAAAAATAGTGGAAATGATAGTTTAACAGCTAATTTCAGTGTATGATTGAAGGTAGCGAGTTTTGTGAAAATTTTTAAACATAAAAACACTGAAATAAACACCTGTTTTGATCGCATGCACGCGCGGCGTTGCCGCTTCATATTGATTGGACATGGAGAGTGATGTGTGCTGGGAATGCAAAGAAAAAGTGAAAGAAATATTTTTCTGTGGTGGATGTAAACAAGGTATATGTAAGGTATGTGGTGAATTAACCTCTTCGGAAGTTAGGGTGATGCAGCTCAAGGAACGCGTATTACTGTTTCATTGTGATAAATGCAAAAAGCACAACACATTTATGCTGCTTCAAAACACAATTAATGATAAGTCAAGCTTAATTGCTAGTAAAGACGAGATTATAGATTTACTAAAAAAACAAATTCTGGATTTGGAATAAAAAAAAAATAACCCAATACCTTCTATTCCTTTACTATCGTATAGTACCGTGGCCTCAAGTGCAGTACAAAAACATAATAGTGACAAGGGAAAAAATGTTATTAATAATATATCCAGTTTGGTGATCAAACCCAAACAACAGCAAAACCCAGAAAAAACAGAAAAAGATTTAAGAAGTAAAATAAACCCTTCTAGTATAATGGTTTCCATAAAGGGTACTCGTAGCACAACAAATGGTAATATTATAGTAAAATGTCACAATCGTAAAGACCTAGAAATCCTTAGAAAAGAAGCTGATGCAAAACTAATTGAATACGATGTTCAAATATCAAAACTAAGAAAACCTCAGGTTAAAATAATAGGATACAAAGGTGACCTGGATAAAAATAGTTTAGAAACAAGTATTAGGAAGCAAAATCAGTTTATTCAGCCAGATGATGAATTGGAGATAACATTTATACGGAGAAACCAAAAAACTCACTCGTACATAACATTTATGGAATGCTCTCCAACATTATATCATAAATTAATGGCGACAAAGAAGTTGTTTATTGGATGGGAAAGATATCCTGTCTACGAGGATCTGAGAATCTCCCGGTGTTTCAAATGTCAGGAACACTACCACAAATCTGAGGTATGTGAAAACACAGTTGTATGTGAATACTGTTCTCAAAATCATGACGTTCGGGATTGCCCAAAGACTTGTCGTAGTTGTGTTAATTGTGATAAAGCAAATAGGAAGTATAAGACTGATTACTGTACAAACCATACTGCAGGTGATCCTGGCTGTCCTTCCTATCAATATCTAATAAATGTGTTACGTAGTAAAATTGACTATGGTAATCAGAATTAATGGCTTTTACACAAGAAGAGGTCGAGATATTACGGGACCTTGAAGATACAAATGACAACATTGAGGAAGAGACTGTTGAGTGTGATGTGCTAAAATCAAAACTTAAACTGAGAACCAAACTTATTAATATTTTACACATAAACATACGCAGCATTCGTAAGAACTTTAATGAACTATTAGCATTTATAGAAGCATATGATGTAAAATATTGTGATGTAATTGTTCTTTCGGAGTCTTGGCAAATTGTCAATGACCAAATGTTTAATATTGCAGGGTACACTATGTTCTACAATAATGCAGACATAAATAAGAATGATGGTACAATTGTTTATGTTAGATCAAACTTAAGCTTTGAAGTTGATACTATTAAACTACAACACTCAAAGGTTACTGTGAGCAGGATCAAACTAAATATAAATAACATATTGTTTTCATTGTACTGTATATATAGGCCACCCTCATCTAGCATTCCATTGTTTGTTAGAGATGTTGAAACCTTGCTCTCTGTAAAAACAAAAAGTCAGATTGATATATTGATTGGTGACATAAATATTAATTTGTGTACGGATGGTGACAATGATGTCAATGATTATGTCTCTATGTTAAATCACTTTGGGTATTTGTCGGCAATTAACAGCCCTACTAGAGTTACAACTGAAACTAACTCAGTCCTTGATCATATATTTATAAAACGTAAATTACAATCAAATCTAGAATATTCCTCGTTCATATTAAAATCTTCTATCACTGATCACTATCCTGTTATGTTGAATATAAACTCCCGTGATAATAGTTCTCCGGGACTTACTCCAGAGACATATACGTCAATTAAAGTAGACTATCATACTTTTAATAATCTAATCTCAAGGGAAAACTGGGGTAATGTCTTAGAATCTGAAGACGCAGAAGTGGCTTCAGAAATTTTTTTAGACATTGTAAATAACATTTATAATAGATCTGTAACTAAAAAGACCTTACAGATTAATGGAAGAAAAAAAATCAAACCATGGATAACTGATGGTATTGTCTGTAGCATTAAAAAAAAAGGATAAGTTGAAAAAAAAACTACTTTTACATTACAACGACCATAATAAAAAAATATTTACTGATTATCGTAATAATCTAAACAAAATCATACAAAAACGAAAACATGAGTATTATAAGAGTAAGATAGAGGATAGTGGTGGGGACATAAAAAAAATTTACAAAGTAATTTCAGAGGCCTCGAATGAAAGTAAGATGAAACAAAATAATAATCCTGAAATTAGGAACAACAATGAAAGATATCAGAGCCTCAAAGCAATGGCCAATTTCTGTAATGACTTTTTTGTTAATGTCGGTATGGACATGTATAAAAGAATAGGGAAATCAATTCGTGCAATTAAAACTAACTATACTCCTTTCTCCTCAATGTTCTTAAAGCCAACTAACAAAAATGAGATAATTAAACAAATAAATTCTCTAAAAACTAATTCTGCTCCAGGTATCGATGGCATTGACTCAAAGATTATAAAGTACTGTCATTTGCATTTTGTGGTTCCATTGGTCCATATAATTAATCTTATCTTTCGTACTGGAAAGGTACCTAGTGCCTTTAAAGTTGCAGTTGTTACTCCGGTATATAAGGCTGGGAATAAGTCTGACATTAATAACTATCGCCCTATAAGTGTTATTAGTTCCTTTGCGAAGATTTTCGAAAAATGTCTAAAGGATAGACTGGTTGCTTTTCTGGAACAAAATAATATCTTATCAAAAAAGCAGTTCGGGTTTACAAAGGGACTAAGTACCACTGATGCGATATGTAAACTTACTGAATGTATTTCAAATGATTTGAATAATAATAACAAATGCTTGGCCGTCTTCTTGGACCTTGCGAAAGCATTTGACACGGTGCCTCACAAATCTCTTCTTAAGGTACTTCATCAATATGGAGTGAGGGGCAGCGTGTTGGATGTCTTTGGGAGTTACTTGAGGGATAGATCACAGGTTGTTAGAATAAACGATATAACCAGCAACACCTTAAATATCAAAATTGGAATTCCGCAGGGCACGGTGCTGGGCCCCATACTTTTTATAACCTATATAAATTCTCTAACTAGTATTGATATACATAATGGCTCAGTAATTTCTTATGCTGATGACACCGTGGTGCTGTTTTCTGGCGACTCCTGGACTGCAGTTGAAGGATATGCTATTGATGGTATAAATACAATTATGGACTGGTTGAATACATTTAAACTGACTTTAAACATCCCTAAAACTAAATATATTGCTTTTTCTCTAACAGCGGCTAATCGCCCTGATTTCCAAAATATTTTTATAAACAATCTGAATGAGGCCATAGTCGAAGTTGACTCCATCAGGTATTTGGGTGTAACAATTGATAAACATTTAAAGTGGGATTATCATGTAAATAGACTGACCAAAAATATTCGGAAATTAATATATAAATTTTATATTATAAGAGAAATCCTAAATACCCATCTTTTAACACTCATTTATAGGGCTCTGGTTGAGTCGCTGATAAGATATGGTTTGGTGGTGTGGGGTGGACTATATCGGAATTCCTTAAGACCTTTGTGCATTGTACAAAATTACATTGTTAAAGTTATGTTTAAACTTAATAGGGGCTTTTCCACTAGTCTTCTATACTCGCAGGAAATTCTTGATGTTCGTTCACTTTACTGTCTATCAACTTGCTCATACGTTCATAAAACTAACAAGAAAGCCTATATTAACCATAATTATGAGACTAGAAGTAATGTGAATAGACATTTGGAAACCCCAGTTAACAATAATGCAAAACATTTAAGATCATTTACTTATTTGGCACCTAAAATGTATAATCTTCTACCCCTTGGAATTAGGCAGTTGCTTAACCAGAAGAAATTTGTTTTGGGCTGCAGAACTTTTATTTTTCAAAATTTAAATGTATTTAAGGCCTTATTTTGAAATTATCAAGTATTATATATTAGATTGGGTAATATTCTTATTTATATTTTATGTATGAGTCGTATTCTTGATACATGTGGGTGTGTATAGGATAGTGTAGTATTGTAGGGATGTTATTATTATTTTAGTATAGCCTTTAGGGTGATTTTTGCATATTTCAGGATTAAAAATTGATTATAAATAATTGCACATACAGGTGTTAAGTCACTTAGGTGTAATTTTTAAATATCTGTGGTTTGTTAATTTAAGGGTTGTTCATGTAATAACTTATATGTACTTAATGCAATTTGAAATATATTTGATTTGATTTGATTTGATTTGAATAATAAATGTGATAGGATCTTTAAAGAATACAAACTCGTGCGGAGATGATGTACCTACCTCTAAAATAATAAAGGAAAACCAAACATATCTAGTTGAGCCTCTACTATAACTTGTTAATACTTACTATCTTTACAACAGTCCATTATCCAAAATTTTTTTTAAAACCAATCTTTGTACCAATTCATAAAGGCGGTAATAAAACAGATAAAAACAACTATAGACCAATGGCATTATGTGGTGATCTTAACAAAATTGTAGAAAAATGCATTAAAGAAAAACTTTGGAACTTTCTTAAAAAAACAATATTATCTCTTCGCTCCAGTACGGGTTTAGGCCCGAAGTAAGTACAGACAATGGTTTACAAGAAGTAAATTTCTTAAAACTTATACCGGTAGTCACATTGTTAGCTAAAAAAAAGCCTTTCACATAGTTGCTTATCCAATACTACTGGAACGACTAAAAAGTATTGGCATCAGAGGGGTTGTGTATAATCTATTTGAATCATAGTTGAAACATTGCGACGCACTTTCGTGTCTTTTAGTTACATTTTGAGATGTTGGTATTATGATGAATACCAACACAAGAACTTACCACTTGGACCTTTTTGTAAAATAAGAAAATCAGTAATTAAAAAAAAATCAATACGCAAAAAAGAGTTTAATCATCTGTGCGGAGAGCAGTGTAAGAAGTGGTTGTAGTGCGTGCAATTCACCGACTACTCAGGAGTAAAGGGTTCAAGCGCCACCAAGTTTAGAAGCGGACGCAACTTGCAAGTCCCCGCGGTCTTATGGGCACCACGCTACTCCAAGGCAGATAAACAAACCATAACAAAATAAGAAGCGGGCATGTGAGCTGAATAAAAGAAGCGCATTATAACACAACAAATTTATTAAAAATTTAAATTTCCAAACCCCTATAGTTGGGGTAATACTTTTAGCAACATTAAAGGAACCGTTTAAATAATACCTTTTACATGATAAACTAAAATAGATTAATAGATGTTAAGTGATCACGTGACCCAACTAATAACTAATAAAAAAAAAACTATTGTTATTGAACCCAAATATAGGGACGACCGAAAGTTATGTAACCAAAAATATATTACGGGGACATCGTAAAACCGATAAAAAAAGCAAGTAATCAACTATAACCTTGTGGTCTTCGAACCAGGGCAGATTAAAAAATCTTGTCGTGTTTTAATGTTTTAGCATAAATAGCCCAGGACTTATCTGTATGTCAGTAGGCAGAGGCCAGTAGTAAGTGGATCTGCAGCCAGCAAGTAGAGATGCCAGTAGATAAGGTTATCTGCAGTCAGTAAGTAGAGATGCCAGTAAGTAGGGCAGTAAGTAGGATTGCCGGTAAGTATGGCAGAAAGTAGGGTGATTGTTAAACCCCAACGGTAGAACCCTAAGAAAATAAACATGGCCTAGTATTTTGCTTTATCAAACACGATCAAGTTATGTAAGCAAGATTACTTATTTCAATAATAATCAAAGAATTAATATAATAACACTCAAAATTATTAATTTAAATTAATTTTAAATTACAAAAAAAAAATATTTGTACATCAGAAAAAAATTTATTTAAAAGCATAAGTCACGTTACTGATTTAATTTCTTAAAGAAATCTAAGCTTTAGAAATAAATACAATATCAAAAGAAAATTAACATCGATAATAAAAGGTAAAATGATTTTCAAACGATGGAATTAATCCAAGAAAACCAAAAATAATTTAAGTTATTTATGTGACGAATCACGAAATAAATATAGAAATTTACAATAAATATTCTTACTTAAGAAATAAGATAAGAAACGATAACTAAAAGGAAAGGTACATAAAAAGAAAATGAGCTACCAGCGCAGTGCGCATGCCCGAAACATTCAATAAAATTAAATAAACATCAAGCAGCAAACCCAGAAGCCGAAATAAAATAAAGTTAAAATAATAGTAAGTACGCATGTCAAAATGCAATCACTAAAGCTTGCATTGAAAATACTTTAAAATACGCGCGACACTGGGATTTGCTAGTGGATATTAAATAGTAGAATAATATAAAAATACAGAAAAATGTATGCACTGCCGCAATTATTAAATCTGAACGAATTAGCACAGGCCATCAAACTGTATAAAATATAAAAGACAAGTTTGATTGGCTAGTAATTAAGGTTGCAATAATTTATTACATAAGCTAAATGGCAAAGAAAAATAATAAAATAAATTGAACCTGTTATTATAGTTAAACTTTAAATTGCTAGACTCACACATAACCATAGGAAATGTTTTATAAAAATAAAAGGCATAAGGCAGCTATGAAAGAGAATATTTTCTACAAAATTTTAATCATTGCACACTTTTGTGTACAATGTACACGTGTGCTGTACAAATGTACAACTGTACACAGCCCTGCCATATACTCAGGCCATCACTGAATTAAAAATATTAATTAAATAAATCGATTTAAAAATATTTAAAATCCCTGCTAGCAATAGAATAAAAGAAAAAATCATTAAATGTACGATAATAACAATTAAAGTACCATGAACCAACAAATAAAATATCAGAAAGATATAGACATAAAAGCTGATCTCCAAAGCTATAGTTTACTCTTTTAAATACAACAAAATTTCAGCTTGTTCAATTAACTTAGTATTAAATTCGCTAATGAGACAACTTTAAGCTTAAATTACTTAATAGGATAAACAGTAGGTTGTTAATGAGGCAACAACGCGCTTATTCAATGTAAGAAACAAACAAAAAAGTTAATTAATATTTCTGCATTTAGCCAGTCAGAAAAGGAGGAGACCACAGGTTCTTAAAATTTCTTTGTGCTTGCTTGGTTGAGGCATAAATGCATGAACGAAGCTCGGACCGCCAGAGTTATTTTACATGTAGCGTTTTCCATTGGCATAACTTATACTCAAAAATAAATGGTTAAAATATGAAGTTTCAAAAGTAATAATCAATTATCATTGCTAAATTGTACCGGGTGTCCCACTAAGAATGGCTCTCGGCCGTATCTCAGAAAGGGTTAGTCATATGGCTTGCGGAATTTTTTTTTTAGTAAAAGTGGCCATGAGAAATTGCTGGAAATATTTTTTAAGTTTCTCAGTCAAGCGCTAGAGGGCGTAACCGTAAAGGTAAATCAGTTAAAGTCAGTATTTTTAAAATTTGCCTATTTCAGGTGTATTGAAAGTACCACTTTCGTATACTTTGAAGCTCTCTGAACAAAATTCATTCATAAAACGTCTTTGTCAGTTTTAAAATAAAATGGTGGGGGAAGGTTTAACATTATTTTAAACAAATGTTCATAACTCCGGGTTAGCTCAACAGAATTCAGTAAACTTAGTCTTGTTAAAAGTAGTTTCTCATACTCTATATTACACAATATAAACCATGACAATATGACTTTTAAATAGGCGCTAGAGAGAGCTATCTTACAACTTAACAAACATTGCGCATTTTTTCAAAAATTTTACATACAATAGTATATTTAATTTTACCTTTCTACAAAGACGAATAAAGGCCTAAAAAACTGGCAAAAACCACAATTGATATCTTTTTTCAAACCGGAGATATTAACAAAACCAAAAATAAACACGGAAAAATATGATTATATTTAATTTTTAACGGTACTTAAAAGTTTTTTAAAGTCAAATAGGCCTTGGAAAAACAAAGTACGATTTAAAAATTACATGCTTTTACGTCAAATTATTAATACCTACGTCAAAAGGTATATCGAACCGTTCAAATTGTCGTTCATCATGTTCAATACACGACTCCAACCTTTCCCTGGTTGACAATACAGCAGTTTCCAACTCTGCCACAGAAATACTGCGGCTGTTGTCCATTATTCTTTAAATCAATTCTTCCCTTGTGATAAAGACAAAATCTTTTAACCTCCCCCATAAATAAAAACCTAAGGTCAGGTGATCTATAATAGGATATACCGCATTTATTAGAATTTTTATATTATAACCTATGCATTGTAACAATACCTCGCAAGCCGTGGAAATATACTCCCTCTTCCTATCCACCTCGCAGGAAATGCCTCGTCAAGAAATTAACGAACAGTTGCTGCAAAATGTGCAAATTTTGACTTAAGAGCTACTATATTGGCATATTTCTAAATTATTTGAAAGGTGATAGTTTATTACTTACCTTTCTTCTAGCAACATTATATTTACAGTAGTGCAAGCAACTCCCAATTCTTCCACAATTACCCTAGTACAAAAAGTTTATTATATTCTCTTCGGTTCGACTTCGACTTCGTCTGCGATATACAGGGCGAAGAATACTTCCTGTAGTACGAAAACGTGGCTAAACGGTTAAACATTTTAATCTCCTATCCGTGCCATTGGGGGTATCGCATTGCATAAAGTGCAGCTATATAACTTGCAGCAATAATAATAACTTGCATTGCTCAAACATTTAAAATACACCGCGATGATGTCCACCGCTTCCTCAAGTAAAAAAGGCATATTAAAAAATTAATACAACGGCACAACAATAAATACAACGGCCAATGCTGTGGTCACGATGAAAACTTTGACGTCATAATAATATGAAAAGTATGTAATTTTAAATCAAGGCCTATTTGACTTTTGAAAACCCTTTACCGTTGAAACTTAAATATAATCATATTTTTACGTGTTGATTTTTGTTCTTGTTAATATCTCCGGTTTGAAAAAAGATATCAAGTTGGGGTTTTCGCCAGTTTTTAGGCTAATATTTATCTTTGTAATGAGATGAAATTAAATATACTATTGTATTTAAAACTTTTGAAAAAATGCGCAATGTTTGTTAAGTTGTAAGATAGCTCTCTCTAGCGCCTATTTAAAAGTCATTTTGTCATGGTTTATATTGTGTAATATAGAGTATGGGAAACTCTTTTTAACAAGACTAAGTTTACTGAATTCTGTTGAGCTAACCCGGAGTTATGAGCATTTGTTTAAAATAATGTTTAACCTTCCCCACAACTGTATTTTAAAACTGACAAAGACGTTTCATGAATGAATTTTTTTCAGAAAGCCTCAAAGTATACGAAAATGGTACTTTCAATACACCTTAAATAGGCAACTTTTGAAAATACTGAGTTTTACTGATTTACCGTTACGGTTACGCCCTCTAGCGCTCGACTGAGAAACTTAACAATTATTTCCAGCAATTCCTCATGGCAAGACTCAAGAGCTTAAATTTGTACTGTCTAGGGTGGCAGCTTTAAAAAAAAGATAACCTAGCTAATGGATAATGCGCAACATTTGCGAAAAATCAAATAAAACAAGAAAAATACATTTTTTTTTAAATTAATATGCCAATGTTTAATGCTGATGCTATGTAGGTACAGATAGTTGCATGTTTTATGTTTTATGGGTTAAAATAGGATCGTATCATAACCTCAAAAATTATATTAATTAAAATCATTCCTTTATTTTAATGTTAAAGTGGATTAAAGTAGAGTTTCCGAAATGACTCACGTTACCGAAATGATGATTATTTTTTACGAGGGAAAATAAACATGCCTTAAGTAAAACAAAACTTTATTATACATAAACAGCTGGTATCATTAATGAAACTATTGAAAAAACTGATACCTACTCACTAATTTTTCTTCAATGAACATGATTTACAACTAAAACCGGCCAAAGATGAGTAAGTGCTTATCTTATTTTTTATAATACATTTTATATGGAATGGCTTCCGTCACACCTAAAGTTTGGTAAATTGTTAACGGATGACGTTTCCTTTTGCGAACACGATGGCTGAAGTAGCACGTTACCGAGAATAGTCATTTTTCCCATTTCTGATACTATATTTGGATTAAGGAAACCATTTGTACACAATTTGGATAAAGTGTTATTTTATATAAAATAATACGTTATTTTGTTACTGCCACGTTTTTGTTTTAGTTAATTGTGGCAGAACAATTTTATTTTGTCTGCTTTCTGATTTTAAGTTTTTAAAGTTAGGAAAATGAGGCATGGTATTAAAAGGTGGTTAAAAACAAAAACAAAGGATACGATCTTTACTGGCAGCACTATTCACTTCATCAGCAGCAGCTATATTCATTGTTAGTGATGTCGTACGTTTATTATTATCTATAATTTAAGTGATTAGGGAAGTTTATAATGACCACACAAATAAATTCTTTTGTAAAAATATGGTTTCCAGTATAAAAAGGATACAAGTTTTTACAAATTTAAACTTTATACTAAATGAATTTAGTTGGTGGTTAGAAGCGGCACCACCAAATTCACAAGAGAAACAAGACAGCTGTCGTAGAAATATAAAAGCAGGCTGTTTTCGTGTCCAAGTTATTTGATGTTGTGTCATAATATTTGGTATACTTGGTATTATATGGTTATGTAATTTATTTTTAAAATTAACCATATCATTTTCTGACACCTCCCAAATAATCACTGATGAATCATCTTGCAACTTAACAAAATCTGATGCAGATGTTATATCAGTACCTCCCAAAACTTTTCGATCTGCTGATCGTTTAAGGGCACCACCTACTCCGTCCATTGGCCCCTTTCCATGACCACTTTCACTATAATTCCATGAAATCTGCTGCACATTTGGGAACAAAGATGGTATGATATCTAGTAAGTAATAAATATTTGACTTATTTTTATATTGGGAAGATGGTCCATCTGAGAAAAAATTAATGGTACGAATATTTGTTATGTCAGAAGAAATTTGTCGTAGTAGTAGATTTAAATGTGCCCAAACTGCATACGCCTTGTGATCTAAACTATCACTAACGGAACAAAATGATTTTGTGGATTCGCTTGTATAGTAAACTCCTGTATGTAGGGATATTTGCTTTTTTGACGCGCCAAAGTGCATCGCTTGAATTTCTGTAGCATACTTTGCTACATAGTTTTCAGCAAAGTCTACGTGCAAAATAAGTTCATCCGACTTGATTAATTGCTTTCTTTGTCGGAGTTCCTTAAGTTGATGGCGCATAACAAAAGCGTGTTTCTTATAGTCAATTAATTTTGAATACAGTAATTGGATCAGATTTTCAACAGTGCAAAACATAATTTTTTTAACTGTTCTTCTTATTGTCACTTGCTTGTTTTTTATTTCTCTTTCTTCTTTTATGTTAGTCCATTGTTCATAATCTATCTGTTGATTCATATTTACATTATTATTTATTACCTTCTCTTCGTACTGCTTCTTGCATTTACATTCCTTGCAAGCTCCAAAGATGCACTCTTTAGAATCCTGATTACATACGATATTTTTAATAATTTCATCGGGCGTTACGAAGTTAATGCATTTATTAAAGTACAACTTTTTCGCCATCAGGGACACATTAGCATGTTTTACACAAGCACAAGTTTCTCTATCTTTACTTTTAGGATGTACAATCCAAAATGGTTTTAAGCGACAAAATGTGACGTAGGATATTCCTGCATTTTTTTCTTCCAAAAAATTTTTGTGTAGATTTTTCAGAGAACTCAACAAAATTCTTTTCTGCCTTTTTAACTTATTTTTCGTAACAAAATCCTTTTTACCTGGACACATCTTTGAATATTTATCTCTTTCCAAAAATTCTTTAATTCTTTTAGCTGTTATCATACTGCTTGCTTTATTGCGTATTTTTCTCTCATACTGGGACAATTTTTTTTTTTTGGGAGTATTTTTTTTCTAATCGGAAGGGCACCAAACTTCTTACTTCTGAAACCAATTTGTATTTTCGAAAGAACTTCCCGCTTACCATTTTAGCAAACATATGATTTTCCTTTTGTGTCTTCACTTTCTCCTTATTTGTTCAAAAAGTGTCTCCCCTAGGAGAAGCTTCCTTTTAACCTGCGGTGTTATGGACAATCCCCTTGTTATTTCTTCGACCTTAGAAAAAGGCGATGTAGAGCTTTTTGGTGTACTTAATCGGTAGCATCTCTTCCTATACTTTTCAACAGATCGCCTAAGCTGTATATTTTCCTTTTCAGTATTAACTAAGTTTCTATACATTTTTGACCTGTTGGCTTTAACGGTTTTCCTACCGCTAGTTTTTCTGTTATTATCATTAATTTCCACTTCTTCATTTTCCTCTAAACGGGGAGATGCTGGTGGTGTAGTGTTTTAAAGAAATTCGGATGTTTTTCTTTTTAAAACTTTATTTTGCTGGTACCTTTTGCTATTTTGTTTCCAAATCTTCCTTTTTGTTTTTTGATCTCGTTTGGTTAAATCTTTTATATTTTTTATAAGGCCTTTTTCTTTTTTTTCCCTGTATCTCTCACAATCTTTTTGCCTCTTTTCTTCAAGTTTTTCTTTTGTTAAATTAGCCCTATGCTTTCTTACCCTATCTCTTATTTTTTCCTTTTCTTAGCTAACACCTGTTTTTTTTTATTTTTTTGAATAACGGTTATGCCACATTTCTTTGGCATTTGAAGATCAATTGGCTTTGCAGCGTCCGATTTTAAAATACTTAATTTAGAGACTTTCACAGGACTCGCGGTGTGCTGAATGTTAAAACTTTTTTTTAGCTGCCTCATTACTATTTTCGACTAAGGTCTTATCTATATTAATTCCGCTATCGTTTTTACTTGCTTCACTTTCCTGAATTATTTTTATTTTATTTTCAAGTTCCTCCTTCTGCTTCAATAATTGTAATAATTCCGAATTGGATCTCGCTGGTGTTACATTGCAAGTAACTAATAAATTCTTTCTCTGCTCATACTTTTTACTGCGTATTTTATTCTTGTTTGCTGCGCGAACAAGCGCGGCATTCTCGCGATCAGCTTTTAAACGTTCTTTAAGGTCTTTAAATCGTTGTTTCATTGTATTTTACCTAAAAAAATATTTACCATCATTTCGGTAACAAATCATCATTTCGGTAACAAACACATATGTTACCGAAATGGCTGTTACCGAAATGACGAAACTTAAAATAAACTGGTCTGGTAAATTTAAATTTTCCGCCACGATTCTAAAAATTTGAGGTTAGGTTACTCTCGCCGGCTTTATTGATACGTAATTTATAGTTTATTTAATTTGATAAAAAAATACGATATTGAAGGCATTACCGAAATGATTATTAATAAAGGTACGCACCAGATTTCTAAGATTCCACCTTTTTTGCAAAAAATAGATAAGAATAATTGCAAACTTACCGTTATAACTCGACGAACACACACTACCACTCAAATAATACAATAAGACTGTTGCTATTTGGTGCCAGTAGGAGGCGCTAATGTCAAATATCATAGCTGTTACCGAAATGATGGTTGAACGTTGGGACAATATTTTAATATTAATAGATAATACAAGATGCACGAAAACGTGGCTTTCAATGTTTAAACTTTATTCTCTAAACATAAATAATTGTCAAAAATGAAAAGTTCGGAGTTATTTTGAAGATATTTCAGAGTTATTCGTCGATGACTGTCGTAAAATTCTATTTGGGACAGTTACCGAAATGACGATCTTATAGTTTGAGCTGGAATAAAAAACTGAAGTTTCCGTTTTTTGGCGAGTTAGCTTTATTTTTAAATTAAGTTTATTTAATAGTATGCACTTTTCAGATTCCTTATTTTTTTGATTTTTTTACTAAATATTGCTTTGGGACCAAGATCGAACACTTATATGAAATTCACCCTTATAGCTTTTATAAAACAGACTGGACCTGCCTCGAAACTCATACCAATGTGAATGTGGCCGTTACTGATTTCTACAATAAAATATGCAACATATTCAACGAGCATATTCCTAAAACTAAACAGTGCTCAAAAAGATACCCCACATGGTTTAACATATCGATTAAAAACAAACCTAAATTTAAAGACAAATTAAGAAAATAAATACAATAAAAATAAAAATCATACAATTTTTATACAGTTTAAAAAAGTCCGGGCAGAACTGAAACGTGATATTAGAGCTGCGGAATTGAGCTATTTGAACACAATACCAAATAACATTGGTATGGATTCAAGGTCGTTTTGGTCCTTTATTAACAGTAAGAAGGGTTCTCTTCATATCCCCAATAAAATGTATCTAAATGGTAATGAATATCACGGTGGTAACGATATTTGCAATGCGTTTGCTAAGTATTTCAATAGTACATATACACAAAATCAACAAAATAATCCAAACATTAAAGAAAACGTTAACTCTATGCCGGTAGTACTAAATAATATTACAAAAGAAGACGTTTTGGAATCAATAAATAAACTAAAAAACGGTAAAGCAATTGGACCAGACGGTATTCCTTCATTTATATTCAAAGGTTTTCAAGAAATCATATCATATCCGTTATTAATTATATTCAATCTAAGTCTTAAAACGAACACATTTCCAGACCAATGGAAAAATGCTAAAATATGTCCAGTCTTTAAAAAAGGAGATAAATCGGATATTACTAATTACCGTCCAATTGCTGTACTGTCGACACCAGCTAAAATATTCGAATCAATTATCTTTAGATATACTTACTCATCTGTACAACATAGCATATCAATATATCAACATGGTTTTATGAAACAAAGATCAACCACAAGTAATCTATTATCAATAACACAGAATGTATCTGATGTCTTAAACAAACGCGGCCAGGTGGATGTTGTCTACACAGACTTTGAAAAAGCTTTTGATAGGGTATCCTTTGTGATGTTACTTGATAAATTGAAAAAATAATTCGGCTTCCATCCAAATTTAACTAAACTTTTAAAATCTTATCTTTGCAATCGTCAGCGTGTTGTATCTATGAAAGGATATACATCACATCCGTTCAAGCCAACCTCAGGCATACCACAGGGATCTAATCTGGGTCCGCTGTTGTTTCTCATGTACATTAACAGTATTGCTGGGGTTATAAAATATGCTTTATACTTATTGTTTGCGGATGATTTGAAAATATATTATGAAATTAGAAGCCTGCAAGATTGCATAACCTTACAGTCTGATTTAGACAACATTGCCAGATGGTCATTAGAAAATATGCTTAATTTTAATGTTACCAAATGTGTTGTCCTTACCAATACCAAAAAACAAAGTCCTATACAATTCAACTACTCCATATATAATGTTATCCTTTCTCGAGTCAGGCAAGTAAAAGGTTTAGGTGTTATCTTTGATTCCAAATTATCCTTCAACACACATGTGGCTGATGTAGCAAATAGGGCGTACGGACTGTATGGCTTTATAGTAAGGAATACCAAAGATTTTAAAAATCTCCAGGCCATGAAACAGTTGTATTTTTCGTTTGTAAGAACCATGTTAGAGTATGCATGTATAGTTTGGAGCCCATATTACAAATGTCATAAGTACTCAATTGAAAAGGTACAAAATAAAATGGCTCGTTACCTTTACTTCAAAGAAGTGGGCATCTATGAATTTTCTATATCATCACTTTGTTTCAGATATGGTTTCGAATCTTTAACCAAACGTAGGGTATCGTTCATGCTCTATTTGTATAAGACAGTGAATGGCCCCACAAATGATACTTCGTTTCTGGAAAGTTTAAATTTTAATATTCCTGTCCGTAACACCAGGAACGCAGTATCATTTTACATACCGGATGTGGCCCACAGCAATTATCAGCTGGGGTCACCATTGCATAATATATGTAGAATTTATAATAGCATACAGCAGTACAATGTTGATTTATTCTGTGTGAAGTATAGTGAATTTAGAACAGTGATTGGGAGAATACTTTGAGTGCTCTGTAACTATTTGCTGTAGTACTTTATAATAGGATTTATTCGTGTAGTAGATCTGTTAAGTACACAAATAAATAAATAAATAAATAAATCTAGGCGAACATTTAGGATTTCGACCAAAGGTAACGAATAAATTCATTATAACAAGTAGTAGAGAGCAAAGCAAAAGTTAATTATTAGGTCGAGGTAACGAAATTTAAGGGAAAAATCAAGTAAGTACTCAGTGGCTAAAGTGAACCGTTACAACATAGAGTACAAAGAGTAAAGATTAATAATGTATAGAGCGATTTCCAGACTGTAGAGTGTGAGTACAACAGCGTACAGTGTTTGGTAAAATTTTGTTTTTAATCCCTGTTAATAGCCTGTTAAAAATTAAAGTAAATGGTAGAATAGTATGTTATGCAGATGACAGCGCACTACTGGTCACTTGAAATTCGTGGAATAGGGCATTCAGGAAAGCAGAATTGGACCAGCACAAAATTAAATGTTGGTTGGACTCTAATTAGTTAACTTTAAAATTGATAAAACTAAGTTTGTCTTGTTTTCTATGACTAAGCGCGGAATGGTAAATAAGGATTTCTTAACGCTACATAATTCGACTCTTTACCTGGCAATTGCAATTTAAAAATTTAGTCTTGCAACTCTATTAAATACCTGGCTGTATTTTTTGACAAATTCAACAAATGGGATGTTCATTTGGATTATGTTAGCAAAAAAAATTAGAAAGCTTTTATACAGGTTTTCACAAATAAGACATATTTTGAGTAATAGATGTGTTTTGGACTTCCATTGCCTTCAGTTTGACGGATGACGTAAACGGATAACGTAAGCAGATGAATAATCATGGTGACGTAAGCAGATGACTCACGACTGCACCCGACCATACGTCACTAGCTCCGCCCCCTTAGGTAGTATAAATAGGCTCGTAGCTTTGTAACTTGTTTAGTATTCACCTGAATACGACTGCAGATACTTACCAGTTGAAACGTTGTGATATCAAAAACTAAAGGCAATGGAAGTCCAAAACACATCTCTATTACTCAAGATACATCATTGTCTACAACCTTCAAACAAACACAAGACATATTTTATCATTAAAATTAACAGAAATGATTTACTCAGCCGTGGCTGAATTAATTTTAAATTATGCTATTATGGCTGGGGTTCCACATGCGACTTTGCTTTGTTACCTTTAAAGATGGCACAAAAATGTTATTAAAGCTTGACAATTATATTGTATATTATGAGTTATTCAAATTCTCGCTTCAACAAAAAATATTTAACACTCCATTACTCGCGCAGCAATTTGCAACGACTTTGCTCGCGTGGGGTAATTTAAACCCCATGAAAATATTTACGTTCTATACATGACTTAGAGAAGTAAGGTAAATGTTTTTAAATAAAAGAACGTTTACTTATCTTAAGTACAATATATTAAAGAACCAAAACAAAAAAAAAAGGTAATAAAAGCTTTAAACATAAGTATTATTTCAATAAGGCGTGTTAGCAAACTACAAACTACACCTTCGCTATCATCTTGGTCTGATACATTTGGTTCCCTCTCTATTTCCTCTAACCACTTCATCCATTGGTCCGGATTCCTGCTAGCCATTTTGAAATAAAATACAAACAATATACTAAGAAATGCGTACATTTTTTAATACTTTTACTGACTTACCAATCAATATTTTCATATACAAATTAGGTCGCGTGGGGTCCAAAACACGCCAGACAATCTTCTGAAGCGCGTTATGAGCACAATTTGCGGCATACGATGCTGCAGTATGGCTTAAGTTATAAAGCAGACTGTCAGTAAGGATTAGCGAGAGCGTTGAGAATCAACGCTCCCCTCCCCACCACCGGAAAAATCGACTAGTTAATATAGCGTGGGGTCTAAAATACCCCACGCGAGTAACAGAGTGTTAAATACGTTGCGACTTACCCAGTCCAAACAAAGGCTTTCACCAATTTAAATTATTGCACATTCATTCAGTATTTTTCCTCTACACAAAGAAATATTTACTTTACTGGACCACAATTACTCAATCTTTTACCATTAAATCTCAGAAATATATCATTAAATAAATCAAATAAAAATAAAATAAAAGATTGGGTAAAACATAATTACAAATGTATAATGAATATAATAGTCTGATTTCCATAAACGAGTATTACTGAAATAAGTTTCTGAAAATTATGGACGGTTTATTCTATATTTTAGTTAGGGATAGCTAAGGGCACACACCAATTTCCTAAAATCCTCGTGTTCCTACTTAACACTATTGTTTTATTGAAATATTATGTAATTTGTTTACTATTAAATAAATAAATATCTCTTCTTGGGGACACAAAATATGTTGGTTTTTAATACTTTCAATTATCTTTTGAAGAAAATTCTTTAGATGCCTATATCCTGAAGATATGCTGGGGAATTCTTTGTGGGAAAATTCAAAAGTTGGTTTAAAGAAGTACCTTTTAGGTAGGTACACTACAAAATATAAAAGTTTAACCCCAAAGTTTAAATTTAAAACATACTTATCTGAATCCATCGTTGGTCGTTGATACAAAAATACTTTAAAGAACGTACCCTTATACGTTAAATATGTTTTAAATTGCTGTTAACGAGTTCTGTTGACAATTTACATTACATTTCACAAAAAAAAGTCTAGCGACAAGCTACGAGCTTTCACGATGAATTCCAAAGCCCATTGTTTATGATTGGTTGGCATAAGGCGATTTTTAAAAATATTAATGAATTGTGTAAGTGATTAAAAATTTGTGCGACTTCATTGATTTTAATTAATTTTATTTATTGATTCGGTTTGGAAGCATAAACTATCACTAGTAGTACAGTACCAATATAGTTGCGTGATTTAATTTTATTTTGTATGTATAGGTATGTCTGTACACAACATTGTAAACCGTGGGTGCCAAGCCTGGGCCATTGGCCTGTTGGCATCTTATTTGTGCAAATAAATAAATAAATAAAATAAATAAATAAATAAATCATAGACGAAAAATAAATAATGTTAGAAAATGTAGTTATTGCAAAGAAGAAAAATCTTATGAGGAATTTCATAAAAGAAAAGATGATTGGTGCAAAAGTTGTAGAGCTAAAATGTACCTTTTAAAAAAAAATTCTGAAATTACACTTTCTTAATAAAAATTCGTTTTTATAAAAAGATATAAAATTATAAGTTTTTAAAAAAATTGTTTTGTATAAATTTTTTCCTAATAAATAGAAATGTCTGTGAGCTATTGTGACACTTGTAATAAAGATATTTTAAATCGTAATTGGTTTAAACATATTCATAGTGCAAGTCATCAAAATAAAATAAAACGTTATTGTAATGTTTGTGACAATGATATACTAGAAAGATTATGGGATAAGCATAAATCAACAAAATCGCATAATAAAAATGATAGAAAATATATTCGAGAAAATACATTTAGACCCCAAAAAAATATTCCACAAAAATATTGTGGTGCTTGTAAAAAGGATATTCAAAAATCATATTATAAAGAACATATTAAAACTAAAATACATAATGCTAATATATTAAATACTTTTGATAACTCTATTTTTGAAAAACCAAAAGAAATAGTAATTCCAATCGATATAGATACATCTTTTTATTCTAGAAGACAAACTTTATATATTGAAAATGAAAATGATATTGATCCTACTATATTTTTAGATAATAATAAAAATCGTGTATTGGGAAAAATTATACAAAACGTAAAAAGAAATAACATTAAAATAAATATATTTGTGACCGCAATATATTCTAGGGGTAAAAGAGATAATTATGAAGAGAGTCAATTTAATTTTAAAACTGAAAATGAAATTATAACACAAACAACAAATTTAAATGAATATTATTCAAATGCATCTAACAAAATTATCAGAGAAATGTGAGAATTTGAAGCAAAAGGATCAAATTGGAAATTAAATAGAATTGAAGGTCTAGAACTTAGAATTAATAGATATATACCATTAGGAGGTGTATCTTATATAGAACTTCCAAAAAATATAGCTAATAAAAAAGCATGTATTAATTTTAAAAATAATGATAATAAATGTTTTCTATGGTCAATTTTATCAGCTTTACATATTCCTAAAAAACACCCTTAAAGAATTTCAAAATATAAAGATTTTGAACATCAATTTGACAATCAATTTATAGATATTGAATTTCCAATGAAAATAAAAGATATTGAAAAATTTGAGAAACGAGTTTATTTCTCTATAAATGTATATTGTTATGATTCAAATAATATTTGTCCATTAAAAATAACTAATAATGAAAAAGAAAAACATATTGATTTATTATTTTTAACTATTTTATGAAACTAATAATTATTGTTGGATAAAAGATTTATGGAAATTAGTTGGCTTCAATATTACAAAACACCAAAGAACATTATGTAAAAGATGTTTGTGTAATTTTCCAAATAAAGAAAAACTAAATGAACATAGAATATATTGCAATATGATTAAGGCTGTAAAAATTGAAATACCAGAAAAATATGATAGTATAATTGAATTTGAAAATTATAATAGATCATTAAAAGTTCCATTTTCAATCTATGCTGACTTTGAAACTCTTTTACAAAAAATAAATACTTGTCAACCTAATCCTGATAAATCTTATACAACAAAATATCAAAAACATTTACCAAATAATTTCACATATTATATTGAATATCAAAATGGAGATTATAAAGAGCCAATTAATTACAATGGTAATGATGCCACTAAAGTATTTTGCGAAAATGTAACTAGAGAAGCAATAGAAATTGATAAGATTTATAGTAGAAATATTACATATAAATTATCTGATGAGTACAAAATAATATATAAAAATTTAAAAATATGTCATATTTAAGAACGCGATCTAAATGAAATACCTCGAACAATTGAAAGATGTATAAGAATTTTAAATAATAATATTGAATATTTTAAAAACAATGACGCTATAAGGTTTGAATATCAATATGAATTAGATATGTTAGATGATGGTAAAACAAAAGTTATCGAGCATGATCATTTAACTGGAAAATTTAGGGGTGAAGCACATTCTGATTGTAATTTAAAATATCAAAATCCAAAATTTATTCCAGTATTCTTTCATAATTTAGCTGGTTATGATTTACATTTATTCATAAAAGAACTTGGTGGAGATATAAAATTAATTCCAAAAACTGATGAAAATTATATTTCATTATCAAAGAAAATAAAATATGATACAGGAAATCTTGATTAAAAGGTAAACCAATAATGAGAACTATCGAATTAAGATTTATTGATTCATTTAATTTTTTATCAAGCAGTATAGAAAAATTAGAAAAAAATTTAACCAAAGATCAACTTAAAGAAATGAAAAAATTTATTCCAAAAGATTTAATCGATTTAGCAATTAAAAAGGTGTTTATCCATACAAATATATGGATTCAGAAGATAAACTGAACGAAACAAAATTACCACCCAAAAGTAAATTTTATAGTAAACTTAATAATGAGAATATTTCTGATAAGGATTATAAGCATGCTAAAGATATTTGGAATAAATTTAATATTAAAAATTTAAGAGAATATACTCAGTTATATAATAAAATAGATGTTTTATCATTAGCAGATATTGTTGAAAATTTTAGAGAAATATCATTAAAAACTTATAAATTAGATCCAGCATGGTATTTTAGTTTACCAGGATATGCTTGAGACGTAATGTTGCGAAAAACTAATCAAAAGCTAGAATTATTAACAGATTATGATATGTTATTGATGGTTGTAAAAGGAATAAGAGGTGGAATTTCACAATGTTGCAATAGATATGCTAAAGCAAATAATAAATATATGAAATCCTATGATCCTAAAAAACAATCAGAATATATTTGTTATTTAGACGCAAACAATGAATATGGTTGGAGTATGTCTAAATATTTACCCTATAAAGACTTGGGTTGGGAAAACATCGATGAAATAGATTGGGAAACAAAAATATTGAATACTTGTGATGATTCCAGCACTGGATATATTTTAGAAGTAGATTTAGAATATCCAAAAGAATTATATGATTATCATTCAGATTTTCCATTAGCTCCAGAAAATATTATTGACAATAATAAATTACCAAAATTGATGACATTATATAATAAAAATAAATATGTTATTCATTATATGACATTAAAAAAATATTTACAATTAGGACTGAAATTGAAAAAAGTTCATAGAGTTATTTCATTTTAACAATCAGATTGGTTAAAATCATATATTGAATTGCATACAAAACTAAGAACAAATGCTAAAAATAATTTCGAGAAAGACTTTTTTAAACTATTAAACAATGCAGTATTCGGCAAAACCATGGAAAATATAAGAAATCGTGTTGATATAAAATTATGCACAAACAGTAAACAATTTGAAAAGTTAGTTGCGAAACCAAATTTTAAAGACAGAAAAATATTTTCAGAAGATTTAGTCGCAGTACATATGAAGAAAACGAAAATACTATTTAATAAACCAATATATATTGGAATGAGTATTTTAGATACTTCAAAAATATGTGTATATGGATTTTATTATGATATTTTAAAAAATAAATATAATAATAATATTAATCTTTTATATGAAGATACAGATTCATTAATTTGTTCAATCAAAACTGAAGATTTTTATAAAGATATGAATGACTATATAAATGAGCTTGATACATCAGAGTATCCTGAAAAAAATATTTATAATCTACCAAGAGTAAATAAAAAAGTCTTGGGAAAATTTAAAGATGAAATGAATGGTGAAATTATAAAAGAACTTGTAGGATTGAGATCAAAATTATATGCAATAAAATCTAATGATGATGGTGAAATAATTAAAAAAGCAAAAGGAATTAAAAGATGTGTTGTTAAAAAAGAAATACAATTTAATGACTTTACAAATTGTTTAGAGAATAGAAAACCAATATATAAAAAACAAAATTTAATTAGTAGCAATAAGCACGACATATATACTATAGAAATTAATAAGAAAGCGTTAAGCGCATATGATGATAAAAGATATATTTTAGAAGATGGAAAAAATACATTAGCTTGGGGTCACTATAAAATAAATATTGAAAAAGAAAATTTTATAAATCATTTGAAACATATCAAAAAAGAATATGAAAAATGGGAAAATAATTTATAATTTAGGTAATTGTAATTCTTCTTCATAAATACCTTCTTCTACATCATTTACTTTATAATAATTTACATTAGGTTGATAAATTTTATTAATTGTAAATATTTCTTTAGTACAAGTAGTTTTTAATTTATTTCTGAATTGATCTACAGCAGATGATAATCTAACTCTATCATCAACATCAAATTTTGGAACACATTTCGAAATAGGAAATTTATATACAGTTGATAATAATTCATTTTCATTTTTCTTATTTGCATCGATGGGTTTCATTTTAATAGTTCTATGATAAGTGTTATTATATGTTTTAATAATATTTGGTAATACATTAAGCCATCTCAAATTTTTATAAATAATTGGTTTCAATTTATCTCCTAATGTTCTATTAAATCTTTCAACGATTGAAGCTTTATTATCAGTTCCAGTACTATACATTTTTATATTATATTTTTCTAAAATTTGTTTAATATCTTTATTATAGAATTCTTTCCCTTTGTCTACATGTAATAATTTAGGTTTTCTATCTTTTAAAAATTTTTCAAACGAATTGGAAACTTCTAATCCTGTTTTTGTTTTTAATGGAATAGCCCATACAAATTTAGAGAATGTATCAATCACATTTAAAATATATTTATATCCATCATTAGCTCTTAATAATTGTTTATAGTCATTATCTATTGGTTGGTGTTTAGTTCTCAAATTATAAGAATTATCTTCTATTTTCCTTTTGGTCTATAAAAAGAATATAAATCAGCTTGCCAAGTATTATCATATCCTTTTTGAACAAAATATCTTGTTACAAAATTTTTTCTAACTGGTTTAAATAATTCTTGTATTTCAATATCTTCAGGAGACTTGGAAATATTATTTTTTTCAAAATTACAAATTTTACAAATTGATAATCTTCTCCAACGTTTGTCCTTTTTAATAAATTTTGGAACACCTATAATTTTAGTTTGTTTTTTACATGTTCTACAATAATCCATTTAATATCAAATTTTTAATTATATTTCTTTTTCTTTGCTGGAGGATTATTATCATCAAAATTTTCTCTTTTTGTTTTAGGACTATCTTCTAATTTTTCATCACAATATAATAAATCTTCTATTGTTAATTTATTTAATAATTCATGAAGTTTGATTGAGTTTTCACAGAAACAGAAAAACATATTACAAATATAACAAGGTTGTGTATCTTCCATGTATATAGAATTATTTTATAAAAGAAGTTTTATTAGTTCCACAAATTTTACATTTTGATTTTAAAATATTTCTTTTATTTTTAGTTTTTTCTTTATGTGGATTAACATTATCAATTTTCTTTTTACATTTAACACAATACGATTTTGATTCCATTTATATAGGAAAAATTTATTAATTAAATTCAATTTTTTTATATCTTCAATTAATTCAATTTCTGAATAATCATTCAATCTATCAAAATAATTTCTAGAAAATTCAATTTTATTATGTAATTGCTCTTTCATTCTGTTATATAAATTTATAGAATTTGGATTATATTCTACACTATATATAATTTCAGCATTTAAATGTCTATCTTAAATAATATTTAGTTGTTTTCTATAATTTCTTTGTTGACATTAAATAACATAGTATTCAAATGATTCTAAATCAAATAATTTTAATAAAATAAATTTTGATAATAATTGAGTATTTTGAGTTTTTGGCGCAATATTTGGTTTCATAGTTTGAATTGTATTTACTAAGGTTAAAATACGCTCACATTGTTTATTAATGCAATTAATATATTTTTGTTCAATTTTATATTCACCAATTTTTCTAATTGCTGGTAAAATATCTTTTGTAACCCAAGTTGTAAATTGTTCCACTAGTGGTAATTTTGATCTAAATATTAACTTATATACGGCTGATTCATTGATAAATATGGTTGTTGGTTGCATATTCAAAGGTGTCGGTATTTGACCGACGCCTAATTCTCTATACTTTCTAACATCAATATTATTAACATTGTTATAAAGAGCATCTCTTGGTCTTCTATATCCTAAAATTCGAGCAATATCAACACCTTTAAACCATGGCTGATTTTTTTCATCCAAAATATAAAAGATGTTTTGATTATTTTTCTTAAACTTAAATATTTTATTTTCAATATCTATAAGAGAATCCATTTTTTTATTTATATAGAAAAAATTTGTGTCTTTATTAAAAACTAATTTTTATTAAGAAATGCTTATTTCCAAAAATGTATTTTCTAATATAAAAATAAACCATCATTTCATACGTATTTAGTAAAATTCATTTAATTTTTTAATATAAAAATAAATCATCATTTCATACACATTTAGTAAATTCATTTAATTTTTTCTATATAAATAAAAAAATTCTGAAATTACACTTTCTTAATAAAAAATCGTTTTTTTAAAAAGTAATAAAAACTGAATATAAATTATTTAATAAACATTTATTCTAAAAATGAATATTAATTATTTAATAAATAATTATCTTATATATTCTATTCTCTCAAAATATTTAAATACAAAAGATACCATTACCTATCATGTTACAAAAGATAAAAATTTATTTTCTAATTATTCAAATTCAGATTGGCTTAAGATCTCTTATAATCAAATATTATCAAAAGAATTCATTAGAGAATTCCAAAATAAAGTTTATTGGAATCGTATCTCTCGACATCAAATATTATCTGAAGAATTCATTAGAGAATTTCAAGATAAAGTTGATATTGAGAATATCTCTCAATATCAAAAATTATCAAATGAATTAATTAGAGAATTTCAAGATAAAGTTTGTTGGTATGATATCTCCCAATATCAAATATTATCAGAAGAATTCATTAGAGAATTTCAAGATAAGGTTCATTGGCTTAATATTTCTTGTGAGCAATCATTATCAGAAGAATTTATTAGATAATTTAAAGATAAAGTTGATTGGGAAGGTATCTCTGGTAATTAAATATTATTAGAAGAATTTCTTAGAGATTTTTAAGATAATATTTATTGGGATAATATTTCTCAATATAATATATTATCTGAAGAATTTATTTAAGCAACACTATTTAATTTCTAAAATAACAGTAATATCAGCTCCACCAAAATCTATTAGTTTATTATCTTGATCACAAATTTTAATTTCTATTTTATTTAAAGAAGAATATTTCGTTAGATCAAGACCAAAAAATATTTCTTGTATATATTTAAGTCAAAATTATAGTTTGGTTGATTTACAAGTTATCAGAACAAATTTAAATTATTTAATTATGTTTGAACAAGGTTCCCATTATATTAAGAAAGTTTGGGAAGATCTTATTGGTGGTGATAAAACATTAAAAGAATTTCAAGAATTGTGTAATAAATGTTGGAAAAAGAAATATGGATTTTGATCGATTGATTTAAAAAATAGACGTTATTTTAACATGTTCGATGTATAATGTGATGTATGTCTAATGAACGTTATAATAAAAAATATTCCTAAGAAATGATCGTTATAATAAAAAATATTCCTAGTAAATGGACATTGACAAAATTCGAAAAAACTTAAAAAATGAGATTGAAAAGGCTCAAAAAATGAAGAAAGATTCACAAGAAAAAGTTATTAAAAAAGTGGATGTTAATAAAATTGAAAAATCTAAAAAGGAGATTGAAAAGAGTCAAAAAATAAAGAAAGATTTACAAAAAACATTCGCAAATGCAAATAAAAAAATTCCAGATAATGATTTAGAAAAAATAATTGAGAAAGATGTTGTTAAAAATAATTATACAAAAAAAAAGAGAATTTACTAATGAAGAACTTCAAAATTTAAAAAATATTAAAAAACTAATGAATAATGATTTTAAAAGATCAATAATGAGTGAAATTTCAGGTGAGGATAGTAGAGAAATGCCATTTAAACCAATTACAGACGCTTTAAAACATGTCGAATCTGCATTTAAAGAAGGTCAAGAAAAAAATAATATTAATGCTATAGTTCCTTTTTCAACTAGAAAATCTAAATTTCCTATTGGTTTATCTCCATTAGTAATAGATTCTACATCAAACACTCAAGAATCCGGAACTCAAACATCACCAGTTATTAGTTTTGGAGAGATTGCTGCTGCATTTTTACATAGACCACATGAAAAATCTTTCGGTATCTATTATGATAAAGAAAAAAAAACAATATAAGATTGGGAAAGAATTTATAAAAATTTAGGATAATGATATACTTATAAAAGATAAATGGATACCTGGAACAACAGGTTTATGGAATTTATTAACTTCATCAGCTTCAGATCCTCCTCAAAGAAATTATTATACAGATGAAGATTTGGAAACCTATAAAAATATTTTACTTGAAACTGATGCAATTTATCAAAATAATGATAAAAGTACTGGGAAACCAAAATCAAGCGCTGGTAATAAATATACAATTTTAATAAAACCTATATGGAATGGAATTAAATTTGAATCTAATTCTACTAGTGCAATTAATCGAAGAATTTCAGATATTCAACAACAATCAACTCCTGATAAAACTCTAGAATGGGATACAGGATATTTAGCACCATATTCTCCACTATTTGATACTCCAAAGCGTGGTAGTGGAATAAAAAAATATACAGAAAATCCTGTAGAATATATATATATATATATATAGACAATTTTAATGTATTAATGAATAGATTATATTTTCTTGCTGCAGAAGAAAAAGCTGGTAATAATAATTTTCATAATGAAAAACTTGGTATTTTACATTTTAATACAAACCAATTAGAAAATCTTTTAGATACTCCAAATGAAATAGAATATTTAATTTCATTTATATCTAGATTACCTAAAAAAGTTGTTGGATCTGGATTAATGAATGATTTTATAAATAAATTACCTTTTGAAATGCATTGGCCCGGCTATAATTATTTAGGACCCGGTAGAAAATTAGATAAAATAATAAAACGAGGAGATAAACTATAAATAAATTAGATGAAGCTACTCAAGAACATGATATATTTTATAAAAATCATAAAGATGCAAAAACTAGAAATAAAGCTGATGAAGTTTTAGAATATAAAGCTTGGGATAGTTTTAGCTTTAGGAACTGTGATAAGTGGAGCTAGTGCTATCGCTAATTCAGTTATCAATAAAAAATAAAAAGATAAAGAATTATAAGAACAAAAAAGACATAATAAAGCTATTGAAGAAAAAGATAAAGTTATTGAAGGAAAAGGGTTAAAAAAAAGTCGAAAACCAAAATAATAATTCCACTAACTAACTATGATATTGAAAAATTTTGTAAAAAAATTAAAAATTTTAGAGGATGTTTTATGAAAGATGAATTACCTAATAAACCTCATGAAAATGAATCAGGAGTGTTAAATTTAGAAAATTCTTATCAAAATGGTTCTCATTGGGTTTGTTGGATTAAACAAAATAATTTAAAATTTTATTTTGATTCTTATGGGGATGCTAAACCACCCAAAGAATTAGTAAAATATTTAGAGAAATATATTCTTAATTTTAATGAAGATAGGATTCAAAATTATAACGATCCACCTATATGCGGTCATTTGTGTGTAAAACTTTTAAAAAATGTAGATAAAATTAAGAAAACAGATAAATTTTTACCTTCTATAAAAAAAATAATCGAAAAATTAAGTGTTTAATAAATTTTTTTCTACTAAATGGAGAAAGTTTTTGAGAAATACTCAAATTCGATTGTAAGATCTAAGTATCATAATTATTTGCCACTTTCTACTCTCAATTTTAATAATGTTCTTAAAAAACTGTTTTTAAAATTGATGAAGGGGATGGCTTTTTAACTGTGAGAAATGCTAAATTCGACATCTCTGTCTCTATACATGTGCATGAAACTGATGGGCAAAATTTTGGTGCTAATGCTAATATAAAATTAGTAGACAATTTTGTAGCTCATTTGTTTACACATATTGAAATTAAAAAACATAATAAACTTTTAGATAAAATTGAATATCCTGGTCAATCTAGCACTGTAAAAGGTACTGTTCGTTTTTCTTTAGATAATAATGGACCAACAATGAATTCAGGATTTCAATCTAGATTTACAGGAGGTGGTAATTTTCAAGTTTTGGGTAATTTATCTAATCTCGGTTTGGGATTTTTTAAAGATGTTAAAATTCCAATATATAGGGGTGGATTTGAAATTACTTTTACTAGAAATGGAGACAATGATGCGCTGTATAGATGGGCTACAAAGAAAGATGATGGCACTTTTGATGATCCTACGAGACCAAATAAGGAAAAAATTATAATTGAGGACTTCTTAATCAGAATTCCGATAATTGTATACGATGATATCAGTAAAGTTCAGTTAATAAATGAATTAAAAACTCTATCTCAACAAAATCATTATAATTTTATTTTTAAATCGTGGCAATGTATCCAACACAAAAATATATCGGGAAAACTTTAAGTTTGGATATTACTAATAATTAAAGAAATATTAGAAATCCTTTATTTGGTATGGTTGCTTTTCAGACAAATAGATCACATGATCAAGATATGTAAACAAGCGTATTTGATCATTGTAATGTGAAAAATATTTGGTTTGAAATTATTGGAAAAAGATACCCTGAAGAATTGCAAAATTTCGATTGGGATAATGAAAAGTTTTCAGTTGCTTACGACATGTATATGGATTTGGAATTGCCTTTAATATATTTGAATCCTAATCAATTTAAAAATAGTAGACCTATTTATGTAATCGATCTATCTAGACAACCAGAAAATATCTCAGAATCAAAAAATAATATTATTTTACGTGTACATTTTAACAAAAATATTATTCCCCCTAGTGGAAATGAAGGAACTATTGCCTATATTTGTATGGTTTCTTTGCCAGAATTTTCTTATGACATTTTAAATAACACTATTAAAGAAAATATTTAAAGAAATATTGAAATTATTTTTATTTTAATTGTTTAAAAGATACAAGTATATCCCTCTATACTATAAGAGATTAATTAAAATTAAACATATTTTTAAACAATTCACCATTCAAGATTCCCATTTATGCAAATACAGGAATTGCATAGATAAGCAAAGGATGTCGCCGCAATCAGTTTATTATCAATATGTACACTATGATCACAATATCCAATACATGCTCTACTGGTCGACTGGGTTAAGAAGTTGTACTTGTAATCCAAAGTAATAGAAATAGTACTGGTTCGAAACAAAGTGTAAGAGAAACTTTTTTTAATAATAATTTAAATTCGTTATGTTACTATTATTGTAAAAAAATATTGACAGATACGGAACAGCACTTCTGTGTGATTCATAATGAAAAAGAGAAGAGATTGACAGAACCAAAACTGCAGTTCTGTGTGACTAATAATGAAAAAAAATAAGAGATTGCTAGATACAGAATAGCACTTCTGTGTGACTAATAATAATGTAGATTGACAGTAACAGAACTGCAGTTCTGTGTGATTAATTGTTGAAAATATCCCTGAAATAGTAAAAAATAATGATGAGGATGCTTCTAAAAATAGAGGTGATATCATTAGAAATATGCCTTATATCTAACTTTTTTTCTATCTATCTATATTTTTATTAAATTTTTACTTATAAAATCTCTTTTTTTCTCTAATTTTTACTAGTAGAAGTAATGTGTACGTTTTGAAGTATTCAGAGAAAAAAAATCAGAGGACTCCTAAATATTTTAATATTTATCATGATTTTTGTGAAATGGTTGTGTAAAATGTAGGGTAAAGAGGGTTGAAGCCTAAAATTTTTTAAATTTTTGTGATTTTCTCTATTTTGAGGGTTATTTTGGTAAAAAAGCGCCTATTTTTTATGAAAGTGTTAGAATATTTAGGGTTTTTATCACTTTTCTCTCTTAGTGGGCCAGAACGTACATAACACTTCTACTAATATTTCACACAAGTGATGGATGCATCGATGTTGTTCCAGAAAATTAGCGCAAAGGAGAATAATGGAATAACGACGCATCTACCATCTACCGGTCAAATTTAGTAAGTACTATAGTTGTGGCAATTTTTAACCAAATAAAATGGAGTTCTATTTATGTCTTGGTGAAGTTAACTCGTTTTGAGAAAAAACTGCAGTCGATATTGTTCTGGATCAGCGATATTATAATAAGGATGTGGATATCATGTAGTGATGGACTTTTAAACCAGCATGAGGACTCATTGGAAAATATTGTTTATTATTATTAAAATGACTCAAATTTTACAGGCAATTAGTACTTACCACAAAGAGTATACATCCATTGACGGCGCTCCTTATCTCTCCTGTGGGAAGCTGCCACTAATGTAATTTCAATATTAAAAAGCGGAATCTCAAAAACGTTACAGCGAAAAAACTTTCACTGTGATATTGACAAACATAATTTACTTAGGAATAAAACTGGCTCGATTAGCTGTTGATTAATTTTAGTAGAAGTTTGGACAAGTTTGCACGTACTGTTACAAGGTTTTCAAGTTTATACAAATAGACCAGGGTCGATAATTTTTGAAACAAAAAAAAAAAAAATAGTAGGATGAAACCCATTGGAAAAGGAAGATAATATAACAAAAATAATTTACGGGCGATCCGAGGTCGGGAAGTGGAAGGGGGTGAGTTTTTAAGGGTAGAAAACGATTTATCTGGATTTCCGGCAAAACTACAACGTCGGTTCAATGCCACACCCACGAATGTGAAAAATTTTCGTTTTTCACCTAAGTACACCACTAATAATATCCCAGTCATTGCTTTACTCTGCCACGACCACGAATGTGATTAAAGGCTTGAAATGGTGGGGAGGAGAAGTGCACTTTCACGAATGTCAGTCTGCATTGTTTACTGGCAACGCGTGCATCGCGAATGTTCCATATTCGTGTTTGTATAAGTGTGGTGATTGAGTTAACCTGCGACGTGCATATCGCGAAAGTGACACTTTCGTGTTTAGTGGCGGTGTGGCTATTGCATTTGTTTTACATTCGTTATCTTGTTTCTACTAAACATTTCTCAGTTTTGTATGTAAAAATGTGTTAAGTGTTTTATTATATTATTATTTTTATTTTTGTAGTTTTCAATTAGAAAGTTCTTTTGTTTCACTTTTACAATAATAAAGGTTGATATTATAATTTAACGTATATGCATATTATTAAAAAAAACTACAATGCCATAATCGCGAATGTAACTTTTTTCGATTTCGACGAAAATTGATGGATATTTTCGGAAATCCCTGATGATATTTTTCAAATATAACTTTAACATCTGTTAATAAAATTACAAAAAAAAATGTCGCATTAAATACTGATTTTTAGCATCTAATTGAAAGTTTAAAAGTCGAATTACGTAAATAAATCATTTAATTTATACCGTTTAAATCTATTAAGTTTTCCGCCGCGAAATACCGGGAAAATACTTTTCATCATTTCCCGGCCACGTCCGTTAGTACTGCTGAGCACGCCGTCAAGTCAAAACGCGAACAATACCGCCGGATGCTTCCGCGCGAGATCGAAGCGCGTACGGTACTCTGCTTCCGCGACCGTCACGTGATTTCGCGGAGTCAATTTATACTCGGGAGGTCCCTATTTTCAGGCAGAACTCGCGAATTAAATCACAAGACCGACAAAGCTCCTTTTAAAAAACGTTTTATTTCTACAAAAAGGGCTTTAACAAAATACATATATCTTAAATCTACGATGAACGATTAATATGAACAGCAGTTTGCTTTGACACTATATTAATGTTAATGATTTCTAATGTTAATTGGTTTTATATAAAGTAGTTTGTTTATTCAGCAGTTATGCTGCAATTGTGCTGGTCTACGGATATTACTCCTCCACCCTGAGTTCTTTCAACGTCCTCGTTGATAATTTTTTGAAGGGTTTTTATGGGGATGGTTTTTAAATACTTGTGCTTTCTCCAGTGGTATATAGCTATGCTCAGGATACACATAAGGACAATGCAAATTGTCGAAAAAATAAAATAATGTGTTTGTTTTTGCGGGGTAAGGCTTTCGAGCCTAACGGGCTCTAGAAGATCTTCATGAATTTTTATAGGGTCTTCTAAGTGCCTAATTTGTAGGTTTAGGGTGAAATTTGTCGGCTGAAGGATTATCGCCTCTGGATATGTAGTGGATATGTTATTAATAGCTAAGGAATATTTGTTATGGTTGATGATGACGTCACATTGACCTTGTAATAGGGAACAGTCTTGAAGGGTTACTTTTTTGAATTGAAAACAGTCTTCATAGGCTATTTCTGAAGTTTTTGTACAAAACAGTAAAGAATTTTTGTGGGTCATGGCGTGTACTTGGTAGTTGTTTTGGACAGTAGCATACTGACAGTTTTGGGTTAAGAAACAGCTGTTGACAAGTGGATTGGAGCACACCCATTTTGAGTTGATTTCTTTGCAGTTTTTGTACCATAGTTCGTTGCAATAGTATTTGCTGGGGCTTATTAATATTTTGGATTCGTTGTTCGGTATAGGATATACAAATTTTAGGTTACAAACATCTTTATCAAAGATGGGTATTTTAATTGCGAGAATTGCCATTTCGTTGAGAATTAAAAGACCGGTTTTACAAATAAGACTAAGTTCTGATACATGTTTAATGGACCATAGGGTATTTTTTGGATAATGTACATTTAGATATTGCCAAATTTCGTCTATCTGACTTAAGCTTAAAATTTCAAGATCTAGAGTTTCCAAATATGCAAAAGAGAAAATTCGTAAAAGTTTTTCTAAGTACTGGTTTAGATTGTTTATTTGAATGTATTGATCTTGTATTGATAATAATATGTTTAATTCATTGTTTAATTTTGAAAGTTCGGTTTTAATGGTTTTCGAGTTTTCATTAATAGTTTTTATATTTTCCTCGAAATTGTTCATAATATTGCCTGCAAATGAACTAAAGTCGTTAATCTTACGCATGGTGTTTAGTTGATTATGCTTGAGTGTTTCTAAATTCTGAGTAATTGTCTCTAGGTCATTATTGTCTAGGTTGCCGGTGACAAACTTAATACCGCTTCCTAGAAAGTTCATTAGCCCGCGTTTCTTGCGATTGTTTTCATAAATGTTCAACTTTGCATATGTGTCGAAAGTGTTATTTAATGCCTTAAATACATGAAAAATTTGTGTTTTTGTAAAGTTATTGTTTTGCCTGTTCACCATAGATTCTAAAATTAAAACATTGCTTAATAATTGCCCTAATGTAAACTTAATACTAGATATGTTAAATGGTATATACGTTGTATGATAATGATTGATAATTAAGGAAGAGGATATTTCCTCTGCGTAGTATCCATTATTAGGGAGTTTGTAAACTTGAAGGGCCTGGCCGGGGTTCACTTGAAGTAGCAGGGTCAGGATCGGGAGGCTGAAAAGAATTTGGAATTTTTCTGATTCTTTTAATTTTTCTAATATGTGTGGTTATGGGTTTTTTCTTTGACATACCTGTTATTTTATTTTTATTTACTGCTGTCACTTTTATAGGGAGATATTGGGGGTTCATTTTGTTTCTAAGGGTATTTTTCTTGTATATCGTTTGGTTATTTTGTACGGTAGGGGGTTCATCGGTATTTTTATTTTGTTTTTGGGTATTTTGATGTTGTTTTTGATATGTTGTTTTATAAATATGTTCATAAAAGGGTTGTAATTCATTTTTTCGTTTTTCGTTGTACTGATCGAAGAGTGTCAGGTCATTATTTAAGTTTGGTTCGTTAAGGTATGGGCCATATAATATAGAGAAGGGGGAATGTCCAGTGGTGGAATGTATACTTTGGTTGTAGATAAGTATGGCAGATATTAAGAGGTTTTGGGGTGTTTCGTCGGGATTTTTTAATTTGAGTATCCTTAGTTTTTCAAGTAGCGTAGAGTGTAGTCTTTCTACGGGACTGTTTGAGGATGAATTACCGGGAGTTGTATAGTGAACTTCTATACCAAATAACTGACAGAATTCCTTAAAGAGGTTATTCTGGAACTCCTTACCTTGGTCTGCAACGATTCTCTGTGGGGTGTTATGATGGGAGAAATAGTGCCTTAATTTGTTTAAGACGGTAACTGCGTTTTTATCAGGTATGAAATATGCTTGGGCGTATTTTGAAAATGAATCTATGACTGTTAAAAATTGACAATTCAAGAATTGAAAAATGTCTATGTGAAGGGTTTTAAAGGGTTTTTCTGCAAGTAGGGGGCCTTCGTAGGCAATTTTGTAGGGGTGTCTTTCATATTTACTTTGTAGGCATATTTCGCATTTATTAATGAGGTTTGTGATTGAGTCTCTTAGTTTTGGCCAGTAGTATTTTTGTTTAATATTATTATACGTTTCGATTATGCCGTTGTGATTAGTTTGGTGGTAGTTTGTAATTATTTCTAGTTGTTGTTCTGTATTGGTCACGTCTATTAAATAAATGTTAGATAGTACGAGCTTTGCTGTAGTATTTAGAGTACTGGATATTAATCTTTGGAATTCGATTTTTAATTCTTGGTTTGGGATATAAACAGTGAAGGTTATGTCAGGTCTTACTATTTCTTTAAGTATTTTCAAAATGTGTTGTTGGCGGTTTTCTTTAGAAATTCGTACGAAATGATGATTTTTCTGGAATGGTTTTGTATATGTGTGTTTAAAATCGTCGCCATAGTCTATCACCAGGCGGTTTGTTGCTTGGTTTAGGGGTAGTTCGGAGATGGGTAGAAATTTGCCTTGGGTATCATTGTTTGAATGAACTGTGACGTCAGATGAGTTATCGTTTGCGTTGGGGTTTATAGATGGCGTAATTTGTTCTTCAGGTTGTTGTGTTGGTATATCTTCGTTTAGTACGTCATTATATCTTTCATTAAGGACAAAGTCAGCAAGGTCAAAGTCAGCAAGGTTAGCGACTGTGTTATCGGCGTTAGGGGCATTAGATTGGGCGTCATTTTGGTTTGTGTCTTCTGTTTCGTTGGCGTTAAGTTCGATACGTGACAGGGCGTCGGCTACAACGTTTTCTTTGCCTTTTTTGTATTTAATTTCGAAATTGAATTCCTCTAGTTTTAGTTTCCAGCGAATTAGTCGGGAATTGGGTTCTTTAATTTTTGAGAGCCATACGAGGGGGTTATGATCGGTTTCTATTAGAAATTTGACGCCATACAGGTAGCATCGAAAATGTTTTGTTGCGTCAACTATAGAAAGAAGTTCTTTCTCTATAGTGGAATAGTTTTTCTCGGCAGAGTTTAGAGTGCGAGAATAGTAAGCTATGGGGTGGTCGTTTTGTGATAAGACGCTGCCAATAGCAATATTGGAGGCATCGGTGGTTAGTTTAAAAGGTTTACTGAAGTCTGGGTATTGGAGAATAGGGGAATTGCTGATAAGTTCTTTGCATTTTAAAAATGCTTCTACGAAGTCTTGGTTTCCTATGCTTTTTTCACTATTTTTTCGAAGACATTTTGTTATAGGGAAGGTGACCTTTGAGAAGTTTTTTATAAACCTGCGGTAGTAGCCTATAAGTCCTAGAAAGGCTTTTATTTCTTTTTGTGTTTTTGGTATGGGGTATCTTTGAATAGCTTCGATCTTTAAGGGATTGGGCTTTATTCCTTCGGGAGTTACGATATGGCCTAAAAATGCAACTTCTTTGCACAAGAATTCGGATTTATCGGGTTGGATTTTAAGGTTTACTTCTTTTAACCTTTTGAATATTTGTCGAATGTGGTCAATATGTTCGGACAAGGACTTAGAGAATATGACAACGTCATCCATGTAGACAAAGCAGAATTTGTAGAGGTAATCGCGCAGGATTTCGTCCATCATTCTCTGGAAAGTTGAGGGAGCCGCCTTAAGGCCGAAGGGCATGCGCAGATACTCGTAGTGACCGTGATTCACAGAAAAAGCAGTTTTCTCGATGGAACTCGGGTCCATTTCGATTTGGTGGAAGCCTTGGGCTAAATCTAGGGTAGTAAGGTATGTGCACTTTCCAAGGTTATCCAGGATTTCTTCTATCCTAGGCAAGGGGTATTTTTCTTCTATCGTGACGTCATTAAGGCGCCTATAGTCGATTACCATGCGGAATTTGCGTTTCCCGGAAGCATCGGGTTTCTTTGGAACTATCCATACTGGTGCAGAGTAGGGAGAGATTGAAGGACGAATAATTTTATTATCGAGCAACTTTTGAATTTGGGACTGAATTTCTTGATTCATGCTAGGAGGGTGTCTAAAAGATTTGACATAAACGGGTCTGTCGTCAATTGTTCGAATGACGTGTTTGGTCTGGCTTGTAAATGTCAGGTCGCAGTCTTCATGGTACATAATGTTCTTAAACTCATGACATAGTGGTAAAATTTTAGATTTTTCGAGGGGGGTCAGATGGTCAAGTCGTAATTGCTTTTCAGGGTTAAATTTGGTTGGGGTAGTAGCCGAAGGGTTGAGTAGTTCGAACTGGTCTTGTGGTATGACTTTAATTCTTTGATGAAAGTTGACATTTACGGTAGGGGTTGGATTGGGAATCTTGCAAAGGCCTTTATTCACTGGCAGTACCGTTTTCGTAATTTACTGGTATTATAAGAAAATTATTGTTAAAGTTTTTAACAGGTTGATTTAGTGGTTTATTATAAGCAAGCGAAAAAGGTATGGTAATGTTTTTCAATGTCAATGTTTTGTTTTCATAATTTATAAGGGCATTTAAATTTTTAAGGTCTTTGGTACCTATAAGTGCGTCGAAATCGTTGTGCCAGTTAAGAATTCGTAATTTAAAATCTTGGTCTATGCCTAGTTCTTGAAGTAAGGGTATTTTTAAATTTTGGGTTTCTTTATACGTCTGTTTACAGGCAGTCACCTCGAAAGGTTCAAAAAATATATTTTTTGGGAATAATTCTGCAATTTTTGGAGTTATAATGGAATCTGAAGCACCAGAGTCGATAAGTACTGTCATATGCTTTTGGGGAAGATAGAAGTATGGTAATTCAATTTTTTGTGCTATATTGTTTAAGTTAATTTTTGATTCGAGGCTAGGTTCGGAAAATTTTCGTCAGTATTGTCAATGGTATGTTCAAGGTCGAAATTTTCGGTTGAGTAGTTTGGAGTTGATGTGTCGGGTTCTTGTGGGTAATACTGTTCTTCGGGGTAAAGAGCATGTGTTGGATCTGGGGTATATTCTAAGGGTTGAATTTCTGAATAGGGGTTGTTATTTGAGGGTTCTTGTACTTCAACATTATATAGCTCTTGGGACACCCAATTTGCGGGTCCGGTCGATCGGAAGAAGTTTGGGTATCTAGTAGAGGGTTGTCTTTGTTGTTGAATGCGAGAAGGTCCTATTGTGGAAGTGGTCATTGGAATAGGCGCCTCTTGCCGAGGGGCTCTATTTTGTTGGAAAGTAGGTCTATTTTGTGGGAAAGTAGGTCTATTTTGATTGCCGAAAACTTGGGCATTAGTTGGAAAATGTCTTTGAATTGGTCGGGGCTGTGTAAAAATGGGTTGACTTGGAAAATAAGGTGGTATCGCTGACTGCGGTACTTGTGTGTTAAAAGGTCTATTTATTATTCTGTTATTATGATTGCTATTGTTTTGTCTCTGCGTAGGATTTTGCAAAGTTGAACAACTGTTCGCGAGGTTGACTTGCGATTCAACCATATTGTAATTGACAACGTGCGCAAGCGCGTCATTAAGTGTGCTAGGGCGTTGTATCATGAGCATCGTTTTTAAGGTTTGTGGCGAATTTGCTGTCAAAATTAAAACTGAAGTACTTTCTGTTTGACTTATTAAAAGTGCTTTGGAATTATTGTCTGCAACTTCGCACTGTACCTTAGAAATGATCCTTTGTACAAATGTTTTTAACCTATCAACAAATTGTAAAATATTTTCACCTTTATTTATTTTTAAATATTGCAGTTTCTGCATTAGAATGATATACGTTATAGGGTCACCGAATTTTTGTCTTAGTGCGTCTCTAATGGAAGGCCAGTTATCTAAATCTGGTCTAGAAAGTAAGAAATTTCGTGCATCATCAACTAGTTTTGACTTAATGGCAGCTAGGACTACCGTCTTTTGTTCATTTGAATTATTAAAATAAAGTGTATGAAATTCGTTTATAGATAAAATAAAACTTTCTAAATGGTCCTGTTTGCCTGAGAAAGTTGGCAGGAGGGACGTATGGAATTTTAAATTTTCCATTATGGTTTCTTTATTTAAGGTTAAGTTATCAAATAAATTAACTAATTCGTTTTGAATTTCTGGAGTTAAAGTCTTATCTAAAGTTTCTAAATCACTATCAGAATTATTTTCTGTTTCGTGTTCTGGTACACTTAATCCTAAAGCAACCCTATTTCGTAGCAAAATATTTTGTAAACGTTTAGACGGAGTTGACATTAAATGGCAATTCAGCAATTACTTACAATATAATCAAGGATGAATCCATAAAGCCTATATTGCAGTAGTACACATCCACATAAATCCTTGTAAGAGTGTAGCTGGAGAGCTCAAATGCCTGGGCGTCGATCTGGGTCGGAGAGGAACACTAACTGGGTCAACAGGTCACTAGCAACACGGCAGCCGATTTGTTTCACCAATTCTTCCTTCAACACACACTTCTGGAATTCGCACTGAGTTTTTTGGGTACACAGTTTTTTTTGGATATTCCGGAAGGTCTTTAGTTCAAATAGTGCACAAAGATTTAAAAATCACTCTCGTACAACGGGAACCGATAAAGGGCGAGATTGCACTATCCTGTTCGCAGCGCCAATTAAATCACAAGACCGACAAAGCTCCTTTTAAAAAACGTTTTATTTCTACAAAAAGGGCTTTAACAAAATACATACAGGGTGTTCCGATGATCATGTTACAAAATTCTAGGGTAGATAAAACACACGAAAATAAGAAAAAAAGTTCATGTGAACATGGGTCCGGAAACGCTTCTTCAGGGAGCTAGGGCCCTTCGAAGATGACCTTCAAAAACTACTTTTCGTTTTATAGCTTCGGTACTACTGCAGCTATCGCAACCAATTTTGGGACATGAAATCTAGTTCGTAGGTTCATCAATTTGAGCCTTCCGGATTTTGTCACCTTTAACCAGGGGCGTACAAACCAAGGGGGTATTTGAGTAAATTTGACCCTACTCCTCTTAGGCTTTAATTTCTTACCATTTTTATATCTGATTATGATTCTCCAATGCCTTTTACATAAAAAATGTACTCTTAGTAAAAATCGCTATCTGTCACAGTTTCCTCCGAAAATGGCTAAATCCAATCAATAATAAATTATTGGTCTTAAACCAATTATTACGTTGAAATATGAAAATGAGGTTCAGTACAGATAGTGAGCATTATAAGTTAGTCAAATCTTTTTCTTTAATGAAAATAAATTAGATTAGAGAGATTTATTGCCTTTTCGAAATTGGGGGTATAAAAAGTAAAAGGGAACGTATACAAAATATTTCAAAAAAAAAACAATTAAACAGGTTTAACGAGTGAGTCAAGGATAAGGCAGAGTAAATTTTTGTCTTGAAGATGAATTTACTAACGCTGTCGTTGACTGACCCTGTACGTACCAAAATAAATTCAAAATAACAATTGTTGAAAATGCCTGCCACCACGTTCAATACATGTATTACACCTACGTAGCATATTTAAATTGACGTCAGTAAGAACATCAGGCATGGTTTGGATCATTTCAGCCGCAACAGAAATCCTAGCCACCAAATCTTCCTCCGACTGAACTGGAGTTTCATATACAAGGCTTTTCATATGTCCCCAAAGAAAGAAATCCATAGGAGTTAAATCTGGGGACCGGGCTGGCCAGTTGACATCGCTTCCACGTCCAATCCAACGTCCTCTAAAACGATCATCGAGGTGCTCACGTACGACATGTGCAAAATGAGCGGGTGCTCCATCATGCTGGAACCATAGATTCCGACGTATGTCGAGGGACAGCTCATCCAATAACTCAGGTAAGGTGTATCTTAAAAAATTGAGGTACACCGTCCCAGTTAGTCGAGGAGGCAACATGATTGGTCCAATTAGACGTTCTCCAACAATTCCAGCCCACATGTTCACCGAGAATCGATGTTGGTACCCTCTTATTTGAAGAGCATGAGGGTTTTCCTCCGCCCACACATGGCTATTCCGTGAATTAAAAATACCTTCTCTCGTAAAAACAGCCTCATCAGAGAAAAGCACAAATTTCGGAAATTGGGGTTCTTGTGTACACTGTTGAAGAAACCACTCGCAAAACTCTACGCGGGGTGCATAATCATTTGGTCTCAATTCCTGTACTTTTTGGCGATGGTAAGGATGAAGAAGTTGTTCGTTAACAATCTCCCATACACGTACATGACTTACATTCATGGATTCTGCAACAGCTCGGGTACTAACACTAGGATTTTCCTCGAATTGTCGGAGTACCTCTTCCTCAAATTCTGGAGTTCGTACAGTTCTTTGAGCGCCATTATCTGGCCTCGTTATTTTCACGGAGCCAGTTTCCCTTATGCGCTGATTTACCCTCTCGAATAGCGTGTGAGCAGGTACACGCCTCTCAGGAAACCGCTCCTGATACAATCTTGAAGCGGCTCTTCCATTGCAATGAACTTCGCCATAAATTAATAGCATATCGGCATATTCGGCGAAAGTATAATCCATGATTCACTGGCGACACAATATTTTATTGACAGATTTTTGACAACTATCTGTACTGAACCTCATTTTCATATTTCAACGTAATAATTGGTTTAAGACCAATAATTTATTATTGATTGGATTTAGCCATTTTCGGAGGAAACTGTGACAGATAGCGATTTTTACTAAGAGTACCTTTTTTATGTAAAAGGCATTGGAGAATCATAATCAGATATAAAAATGGTAAGAAATTAAAGCCTAAGAGGAGTAGGGTCAAATTTACTCAAATACCCCCTTGGTTTGTACGCCCCTGGTTAAAGGTGACAAAATCCGGAAGGCTCAAATTGATGAACCTACGAACTAGATTTCATGTCCCAAAATTGGTTGCGATAGCTGCAGTAGTACCGAAGCTATAAAACGAAAAGTAGTTTTTGAAGGTCATCTTCGAAGGGCCCTAGCTCCCTGAAGAAGCGTTTCCGGACCCATGTTCACATGAACTTTTTTTCTTATTTTCGTGTGTTTTATCTACCCTAGAATTTTGTAACATGATCATCGGAACACCCTGTATATCTTAAATCTACGATGAACGATTAATATGAACAGCAGTTTGCTTTGACACTATATTAATGTTAATGATTTCTAATGTTAATTGGTTTTATATAAAGTAGTTTGTTTATTCAGCAGTTATGCTGCAATTGTGCTGGTCTACGGATATTACTCGCGTTCTCAATGTTTCAGCGGGTCACCGGCCCGGCCAGTACCGCAGCGAGACGACCAGCGACCCGACCATCAGCGAAGCCATTCGAACCTCTCCAAGCCACTACCGCCGGTAAGGATCCACTACAGGGATGCAAGCCCGCCGTCACCCCTCGACGCAGTCATCTGCATTTGCCGTTTAAGAGCAGTAACCCCCTTTACCACAATGAAAATTGCCGAACGTTTTGCTGGTCAAACGAAAAGAAAAACTTAAAATTGATATTTAGGAAATAAATTTTACTTTAAATACCCCATCCAGAAAAGTAAATGACGATCGAAAATATTCCCAAAATTTTTTTTAGAAATTTTTTTTATTTTTAGTAATTTTGTAATATCTTAAACAATTCTTTATTGGTCGAAAGCAAAATGACTTTCCCGGGTGTAGAATGTTGTACCAAATAATTTTTCTTAAAGTTATTTTTCAATATCGGCCTTACTTTTTTCTCAAAAACTTTGGGCGCGTAAACCCACTTTACACGCTTAAATTCACTTTACGCGCCAAAAGTTTTTGAGAAAAAGTAAGGCCGATATTGAAAAATGGCTTTAAGAAAAATTGTTTGGTACAACATTCTACACCCGGGAAAGTTATTTTGCTTTTGACCAATAAAGAATTGTTGTAAAATATTACAAAATTACTAAAAATAAAAAAAATTTATAAAAAAAATTTTGGGAATATTTTCGATCGTCATTTACTTTTCTGGATGGGGTATTTAAAGCAGAATATATTTTCTAAATACCAATTTTTATTTTTTCTTTTCGTTTGACCAGCAAAACGTTCGGCAATTTTCATTGTGGTAAAGGGGTTACTTCCTCTTAATTTGTTTTCTCTCACATTTACTATATACGTTCTGGTTTAATTACACACCGATACACATACCTGCAATTGCTGCTCTCTCTCTCTCTCTCTCTCTCTCTCTCTCTCTTACACATACACCGGGTTGTTTATCAGATGTCATTTATATACACACTGAGAAAATAGCTCCAAGTAAACTGTGGTAGCTGGGAAAAGTTTACTTACACCGGCTAATATTTCATTTAATATAGAAATTTAGTTTATTTAAAGCAAGTAAAACAAAATAGCTACAATCGGTTAAGTTGGATCTAATAAATTAGTAAACAATGTTTATTTGTTTTTAGTAAACATATAATTTTTAAGTATACTGTACACCTAATTTAAACTTGTGTTCACTTGTTTTGGATAAATAAGACATGTAAAAAAGTTTACTTTAAATAAGTAAACCAAAATATTCTCCTAAGTAAACTTGGTTGCTTAAATAAAGTGTCCAGTTCACTTGTTTGGCCTTTCGTCAATGTTCGGTTCGCTTTTAGCCGCTCCCGCTTCACTTCGGCAGGATGAAACTCGAAACTCGTGGCGTCGCACGCAATACGATTTATCATTTTCTTTTCGTCCTAGGCGAAGTCGGTCGGATTGTTTGGTGCTCTGTTGCTGTGATATTTGTGTTGCCGTATTGGATATTTCGGTGTACTATAATATTATGGAGTGTTCTAATATGGAGTATTTGTTAATAAATTGGAATTTAGATGATCATATTTCTGCTTTTCAGGGTATCCCTTATCCTTATCCCTTTCACTAATTCTAACTAAACAATTTGTCTATTTTAAATAAATGGTTTATTGGTTAAAGGTACATATTTTAATAAATGGGTTACTTATTCCAAGTAAACAGTTCGTTTAGATCAGATAACGAATTTCTAAGCACACCTGTTTATTTATGTCTACTAGTTCTAGGTAAACTATTTCAGCATTTTCCTTTTACTTAGGCCAAGTGAACCCTTCACTAGTCACTATATGTAGTGAACTTTTTAATTAAAGTAAGTGTATTTTCACCTAGATCTAATAAACTTTTTTCTCAGTGCAAGATCGAGCTGCATCGAGAAATAGCCGAGTAGCTCTGTCTCGTTCTGGTCAATAACGAACACCTCTTTTTCTTGCATATTTGAGATCAGACTACATCGAGAAATAGCCGGGTAGTTCTGTCTCATACACTGAGAAAATAGCTCCAAGTAAACTGTGGTAGCTGGGAAAAGTTTACTTACACCGGCTAATATTTCATTTAATATAGAAATTTAGTTTATTTAAAGCAAGTAAAACAAATTAGCTACAATCGGTTTAGTTGGATCTAATAAATTAGTAAACAATGTTTATTTGTTTTTAGTAAACATATAATTTTTAAGTATCCTGTACACCTAATTTAAACTTGTGTTCACTTGTTTTGGATAAATTAAGACATGTAAGAAAGTTTACTTTAAATAAGTAAACCAAAATATTCTCCTAAGTAAACTTGGTTGCTTAAATAAAGTGTCCAGTTCACTTGTTTGGCCTTTCGTCAATGTTCGGTTCGCTTTTAGTCGCTCCCGCTTCACTTCGGCAGGATGAAACTCGAAACTCGTGGCGTCGCACGCAATACGATTTATCATTTTCTTTTCGTCCTAGGCGAAGTCGGTCGGATTGTTTGGTGCTCTGTTGCTGTATATTATATATATATTTTTGTTGCCGTATTGGACATAGCGGTGACTGTGCTATTATGGAGTGTTCTAATATGGAGTATTTGTTAATGAATTGGAATTTAGAAGATCATATTTCCGCTTTTACGGGTATCCTTTATCCTTATCCCTTTCACTAATTCTAACTAAACAATTTGTGTATTTTAAATAAATGGTTTATTGGTTAAAGGTACATAATAAATGGGTTACTTATTCCAAGTAAACAGTTCATTTAGATCAGATAACGAATTTCTAAGCACACTTGTATATTTGTGTTTACTAGTTCTAGGTAAACTATTTCAGCATTTGCTATTTACTTAGGCCAAGTGAACCCTTCACTAGTCACTATATGTGGTGAACTTTTTAATTAAAGTAAGTGTATTTTCTCCTAGATCTAATAAAGTTTTTCTCAGTGTATTAATTACAACGCCAACTCTAACTTGCCACCTTAAACACACACAATATAAGCAAACCGCTATCTCTGTCTCACTGGGGAAAAATACAAGATCGGACTACATTGAGAAATAGCCGTGTAGTTCTGTCTCGTACTAATAAATCAACATCTGGTAACTTCGGTGTAAATAAATTTTTACATGCCGGATTAGGCTACAGCGAGAAATAGCCGTGTAGCACTGTCTGGTATTCTATGATTCGGGATTCACTTTCTCTCTCGCACCCATATACACATACCATATCGCTATCTCACACACACTCACACATAACGCTTTCACTTACTCTGTCTTACACACTGTGTTAATACCAGCACGTGTATGTCCGCATATTTAACCAATACCCGCGCATGCGGAGGGAAACCGACGTTCTACAAAACCGCTACGAACGGCTGGTCGTACTCTCGCTTGCATTAACTGTTGTCTACCGCCTTATTAAGTTAATTACCCGCGCTCGTGATCGCAAGAAGTTTACCGCACCTATGTCCACGGATAGTATAAATAAGTCGCGATCAATACAGCGTTTCCGCAAGTCCACGGGTCGCGTTACCTTTCCTTTTACTGACCGCATCTAATAAAGTTAACCGCCAACTTTCCTTGCTGCCCGCTGCCATCACTGCACCGCTGATTAAACTGTTATTGTTTCGAAAATAAATTATGTTTTGACACCGTTTGTTTCATTTTCCTTCCAAACTTACTACTTTCAGGACGTTTAAAAATAGTCGCTTACTGCGTAGTTGAACGCCTGGTTTCATTTTCTCCACTGTAACAAGCTACCTGGTGCATCGTGGGCCCCTTACCACATTAATCCAAGGGGTGGCGCCCGAGATACCGTTGGAAAAACATTTTCCATCCGTCCAATATATCGAAAGAAAAAGCTTAATTCACATATTAATACTGTTCGCTAAATGGGCAGATATTGATAGTGAAACTAAAAGCGACAAAACGATATTTTCAAACTGATATTCTATTTCTCCAAATAATTAATTTTCTTTTTCGCCATTACAATCTTTAAGACCATCACCGTCTTTGTCTTCAATATTATTTACAATCTGCATTGGTTCTTTATCCACAATTTCATCTGAATCATTAACTTCCTCGTAGCTTTTTTCTTCCACATTGGAGCATTTTTCAGAACCATGACAATTTGAGCATAAATTTTAAACCATGTTTTCGGCAGTTACATTTTAATCTGTTACATCCAGTTTCACAGCTGTAGCAAATAGTTTTGCCCAATATTTCCGGAATTAATTCCTTTTCTGTAAATTTGGGCATAATGCCACGTTGATGTTGCTTCCAGCCCCAATCTGTTGGTGTCAGTTCGTTACCCAGCCAAGTTTGAAGCTGATAATATGCCCTGTAACAATCTTGTTCTGCTGCACCTTCTGTGGGTAGGAGATTTGCCAATATGAAAGATGGTTTAATTTTTGCCAATTGATATTTTCGAAATCTTAATTGATTAATTTTCCGTAGGTCACTAAGGTATAGTTATCTTTAAATAGCAATAAATATGCATCTACGCATATATTTTAAAGAAGATTCCACAACTTTCTCAAAATATTGTAGATGTCTTATTAAATATTAACTTTATTAACTTATTTGGTTGTTAATACTGGTATATTTCGACTTGCAATTTTTTGTTTATTATTGTAACATGAAATCTTATGCTTTTCGAGTAATTAAAGTATAAATTTTAATAAATAGCTGTATATGATTTAGAAAAAAAAATTCGGATTCGAGTTTTTTTCGTTTCTTTGCATTTTTTTAGAACATTTACCATAGTAATGTATATTTTTTTACACCATCAGAAAGTAGAGATTTCAACGAACAAAAAGCCCACCGACTTTTAAAAAAAAGCAGATATTTTGACATGAGAATTTTAGATTGAAAATTAGGGTGCTTTTTCGATATTAATTTAAAATAAGGTAAAAAAATAAATATTTTAAATCAAAAAAATTAAAGTGTGTTTGGGGCATAAAAAGGTAAGTTTTCACCAAGTTTCGTGAAAAAAAAAATTTTTTTGTAAAAGATAAAAATAAAAAACCAACAACTTGGTTGTTTGAATTTTTCACATATATTTTGAGGTTATGTGAAAAAAGTGTAAATACAAAAGTTGTAGATCTTTTTATTACCTACAACTTTGCTATTTAACGTTTTTCCAGGACTTGTAGTTTTGCCGGAAATCGAGATAAATCGTTTTCTACCCTTAAAAACTCACCCCTTTCCACTTCCCGACATCGGATCGCCCGCAAATTATTTTTCCTTTCATTTTTGTTATTTTCTTATCCTTTTCCAATCGGTTTCATCCTACTATTATTTTTTTATTTACAACCATACATGTAATGTTGACATTACTGACTTTATTGAAGGTTGGGAAGTGTCACATTACCTACCTCTACTTCCCGCCCTGACTTCCCACCCTGTTTCCCCGCCCTCATTTTCAGTACACTAAAATGTGATATTTTAACTTAAATGTTGTCCCTATTACTAAACGTAAGTAGAATTTTTTTTAAATAAAGACTTTTTGTCAATTTCATATTTATTGAAAAACTTAAGAAACATCAATAACAAGAATAAAGGCTCACAGAGAATTATTTATTAAAATTGTATCGATCGCAAAAGATCAGACTTGAACTGACATTTATTGTTTTAATTTCAAACAAACGTTTCCTTGACAACCGTCGCCTAATTTAAAAATATGCCTACTTGTAAATTTATTTGATTTTTTTAATATATATTTTCTATAATACTACGTCAAAATTACATTTTTCTTTTAATAATATTTTTAGTTAAAAATTATAAGAAGTGGTTGTAAATAAAATAGTATACAAACCTCGGTGAAAAGTTTCATTACTGTCTCCGAGATTTAGTTTACCTCGACGCCGACAGTAATAAAACACTTTCCACCTCGGTACGTAATATACTATTTCACTTTTTACAATTTTCAAAGGCTTTAGCCCTGGTCTAAAATAGATACAAGTTTGTACAAGCGTGTACAATTTGAACAAGTTTGTATAAGTCTGCACACGTTTATACGCACTTTTTCACATTTATACAAGTTTATTCAGATATGTACAGGGTGGCCCATTAATAAGGGACGCCGGCTATATCTCGGAAACCATTAATCGTACAGCTTTCGGAAAAAAATTTTTATGAGTAAAGTGGTCATGAGAAAATTCTGGAAATTACTTTCAAGTTCCTCATTTCGCCGCAAGGGGGCACAATTGAAAGTTAGTTTTTTAAATTTTAAATTTCTCCGAAAATTCCCATATTAAGGTATAACTCTGATTATATCATTGGAAAGCTTTGACAATTCTGCATCATTTTGGTTTAAGGCTCGTTGGCGTACCGACCTTGATAAGAGTGGGGAAAGCTATTGAATGTGTAAACATTAAAATCGCCGTAATTCTTAAACGACTTATCCGATTTTACTAAATTTAAGCTTGTTTGGAAGGGAAAGATAAGTACCTTCAATCGTCGTATCCAATGGTACACGATCATTTCTAATAAAATTACTAGAGGGCGCAATTTGTTATAATAATAGTTTTTTTGATTTTATCCCGAAAATTCAAGCCATACGGTATACCTATGACATCATAATCGGAAAGTAGATGGAATTTACAAGAAAAGATGTGAAAACCGCAGTTCGATATCTTTGTTCGTTTCAGAGTTATTGCCAGAACAATAATTTTTAATACAAATTGCGCCATCTAGCAATTTTATTAGAAACTATTGTGTACCACTAGATACGATAATTGAAGGTACTTCCAAACAAGCTTAAATTTAGTAAAATCGGATAAGTCGTTTAGAAGTTACAGCGATTTTAATGTTTACACTTTCAATAGCTTCTCCCACTCTTTTCAAGTAAAAGTGTAAACATTAAAATCGCTGTAACTTCTAAACAACTTATCCGGTTTTACTAAATTAAAGCTTTTTTTAGAAGTAAAAGGTAAGTACCTTTAATTGTCATATCCAATGGTACACAATAGTTTCTAATAAAATTGCTAGAGGGCGCAATTTGAATTAAAAGTTATTGTTTTGGCAATAATTCTGAAACGAACAACAATATCGAACTGCGGTCTTTACATTTTTTCTTGCAAATTTAATCTACTTTCCGAATATGATGTCATAGTTATACCGTATGATTTGAATTTTCTGGTTAAAATCAAAAAAACTGTTATTATTACAAATTGCGCCCTCTAGCAATTTTATTAAACACTATCGTGTACTGGTGGATAAGACGATTGAAGGTACTTACCTTTCCCTTCCAAACAAGCTTAAATTTAGTAAAATCGGGTAAGTCGTTTAGAAGTTACAGCGATTTTAATGTTTACACATTCAATAGCTTCCCCCACTCTTATCAAGGTCGGTACGCCAACAAGCCTTAAACCAAAATGATGCAGAATTGTCTAAGCTTTCTAATGATATAATCAGAGTTATACCTTAATATGGGAATTTTCGGAGAAATTTAAAATTTAAAAAACTAATTTTCAACTGTGCCCCCTTGCGGCGAAATGCGAAACTTGAAAGTAATTTCCAGAATTTTCTCATGACCGCTTTACTTATAAAAATTTTTTTCCGAAAGCTGTACGATTAATAGTTTCCGAGATAAAGCCGGCCTCCCTTATTAATGGGCCACCCTGTACAAACATGTAAGAACTTGTAAAACCTTGTACAAACTTATACAAACCAGTTCAAACTTGTACAAACTTATTCAAGACTTGTACAAAAGCTAACCGGGCCACTTTGATTGTGAGTAAACTATGTTTGTCAATATCACTGTCAAAGTGACCTGATTAGGTAATTATTGTTAAAAACCTTGACATATGACAATTGATCACCATATACAGGCAAATAAGCATTATATTACAGAAACAAATCAATTGCGACTCAGTAAGGTTTTAAGGAAGAAGCAACATATGTATTTTCTATTTCTTATTACCTATTTCTTATTGCATATTGCTTATTTTTTAATTGGGGCTCGGCCTTTTTAGGAGCACGTTTTAAAATTATTTTGAATTATTTGATTTGAAAAAGTTACAGACCAAAGTTGTAAAAAATTTAATGGATTACCCTGTATATCATTAATAATATATCTTTTGATAGCGCGGAATAAATAATAGAGAGTTACTGCATTGAATATCAAACTATAAGAAGGCCATATAAGCAGATTTCCTAAATCTGCTACGTTAAATTCATAGATGACACCAATGAGACATCAAAAATAAAGCGTATTGATGCAGCCACTAACTATAACTACTACCCCGGAGTAATCAGCGTACCTACATATTATTATAAAAACATACATTCGGCTGGAATTAAGAACCTCCTATTTTATTGTCTGTTAAAAATGCTTTTAGCATTAAAAATTTCAATAAAATACGATATGCGGCAACACCACGACATCACATCAGTGAATTTGAGACATCTGTTGTCGAGGCGCTGCATTATAACGACAGATTTAAGGTTAGAGTTACGATCAACTCCACAATGGCGGCCAAACCACCTCCAATATGTCTAAAACTTTTCTCGGACATCCACCATTCTTATAATTTAATATTCAATGGTTACTGTTATAATACTTATACCTAAGTCATGTTGTTTCTGAGATATTTAGTTTTTTTGACAATGTAGATAATATTTCAAGATGCCTACTTGCCGTACATATTTGGGATGGGTGTTTTAAACTGCATTGATAATTTAGCAAAAAAAGTAGATTATTTTAAAACAGATACCTTTTCAAAAAAGTTCATGGTGTGTGAAATCAACTTTTGAGTTTCTTAACTATCTTATTTTAAATAGGACACCCTATTTTTATTATCGTAATTCGATTCTAATTCTAATAACTTACTATTTAAACCGTATTATGGTTCCATAACCTATATCTTGTCGTTTATTAGTAAATTCCAGTTTTCTGTTTAATTTTGCCATTTTCGGCCACAAATTTTAATTAAATCAAGGAAGCGTTAATATGATGAAATGACTGTCATTATTATGAATAAAACTTTGTATGCGAAACTAACAGTTATTGATGCTTGTGATAATGTGTTGGTTGCTTTCAAATTTTTTATTTTTATAAGTAAAACACAAATTTCGATTTAACCAACAAATTACAAGAGATAGGTTATGGAATCCTACAATAAAAACTTTTCAAAATAATTGTATGGCTTTTCGTAAGTAGACCGGCTTACATTAAATTGCATTAAAAATTAAACTTTTTATTATTTTAATGTGAAAAGACAAAATATTAAGTTTTTTATCATTAATACTATTATTTCTATCATTATTATTATCATTATTTAATGTTAAAAACTAAACACGACATTTCTATTTTAAATCAGATTTTTATTAAATTTTCTTCCAGGGCTAGTAATTCTCGAAACCAGTAAAAATGACGGCTACCATCAGCAAGATCGTCCATTTGATTGGTCGGGTTCGAGAGGACGAATTGCACAAATCCTTTTTGCAAAAGTGGCACGTGCCGTTTGGGTTAATGAACTGCTTGGAAGCTAGGCACCCGTCGGCACCGCATCCTCGGTGAATGACAGCTGCAAGAATAAAAGTAGTTATTAAATGCAGCTAAGCATTTAAACAAATCGTTAACAGAAAAATGAAAAACAAATTTAGATAAAACTCTGTTCATTGTTGACGTTGCTACGGTGCAGGGTAACAAGCAGAGAATGTGTTTCGAACTGACATGAGACCAGATTGTAATATAATTAAAGTAAGTTTGTATGTTTCTAAATAAAATAAGTTTATCAAATAAAAATTGTGAGATTTTACCAACAATCGATACCATTCTAACATACTTTCTCTATAAAACCGTAATAGGTATTTATGTAACAAGGGTACTAATAAGATGATTATGCCCTGAGGGCGACAGTCTTACAAAGCCGAGGGCCTCTGGCCCGAGGGTTCGTAAGTCGCCCGAGGGTATATACAGTGTGTCCGCGGATGGGGTCCCCAAGGAGGGAAAAATCTTTATTATTCATTTTACGACCAAAAGTCATTCTTTATAAAAAGTTCTGCTTGTTGAGAAAATTAATTTACGATGAAAAAAATATTAGATCAGATGTACAGGGTGTTAATAAATTAGGAAAATTCGAAAATGCTTCAAGAGAAAAGTACCATTATTTATCATTTTTAACAAAAATTTTATAAAACAAAGTTGTTCATAAACTGGCATTAAGACTAAATACAAGTTTTAAAATAAAAATTCGAATATTTTAAAATAAAATTTTATTTTATTAAAAGATAATTTTGAGTTTTCCTAAACTGACCCTATTACTCATAATGTAGCTGCGTCATTTTCCACATATTTTTTCTTTAATTTCTTCACATTCATCACCGACCCAGTTTCATTAAATTTTTTAAATAATTTTCTCAATTCTCTTTTTAACACAGGCGTATTAGGAAATTTTTCATGATAAACATCTATAGCGTATTTATAAGGCACATTTCCAATACCGTAACATTATATTAAAAAAGACATTTTCGAAAATGCCTTTATGAAAACAGAATACTGACAGATATAAATAAAATGCTGACATAAACATGAACGTATACAAAATCGGTTATATTGATTTTTTGTAAAATGCAAATAATTAAACTAGACTGGGTACATATCGCTAATCGTCAGCCGAGAGTGCATCTAATATTAGTACTAAAAAAAAATTTACAATAAAAAAATATTTTTCTTTTCTTTTTTTCTATTTACTATTGCTTTTTTTGCCTCACCTTCCTGCGGAACGAGAAGGGGAAACATATCGCCAAATTGTCATTATAAAAACTGACCAAAACTAGACAATGGTGCAAAATTTCCATTTTCTCGTATAGATAGGTAGTTTTCGGAGGCGGTGCCGTATAGTGCTCGACGTCCCGTTTCCAATGCCGCCTGGCTCGGACTTTTCGTTACGGAGATATATGATATTTAATATTATGATATTGATATTTATAGGTGCTCTTTAAACTCGCACGCCTTTGTGCAATGTGAGATATACTTTCCATATTTGCTATATAAAAATATGTAAGTATTCAATCGATTAAAACATAAGCAAAAAATTATTATTATATTGAAGCTATAGAAGAAATATAAGCTATATAAGAAATATTATTGTGCCGAGCCCTTCGGGCACGGCACTGTTCTAGTTCGATCGTTTAATTATACGACAGCTGTCACTTTCACAGGTAAGTGTCATTTTTTTTTAGCTTTTTCGTAGCGAGGGTTATAGCTGTAAGAATCCGAAATTTAAAAAATGTTCAGTTACCTAAATAAGAAAATTTTATACGAAAGCTGTCAAATTTTTGACAGGTAAGTGTCAATTTGTTTTAGCTTTGTCGTAGCGAGGGTTATAGATGTAAAACTCCTATATTGAAAAATTTTTCACTACGTAAATAACAAAGTTTTATACGACAGCTGTCAAATTTTGACAGGTAAGTGTAATTTTTTTTTAGCTTTTTCGTAGCGAGGGTTATAGCTGTAAGAATCTGAAATTAAAAAAAAATTCAGTACCTACCTAAATAACAAAGTTCTATACGACAGCTGTGAAATTATGACAGGCGAATGTAAATTTTTTTAAGCTTTTTTCATATGGAGGATTATAGCTGTACGAATCCGAAATTTAAAAATTTTTCAGTACCTAAATAACAAACTTTTATACGACAGCTGTCAAATTTTGACAGGTAAGTGTCAATTTATTTAAACTTTTTTCGTAGCGAGGGTTAAAGCTGTAATAATCCTAAATTAAAAAATTTTTCAGTACCAAAATAACAAAGTTCTATACGACAGCTGTCAAATTGTGACAGGCGGGTATAAATTTTTTAAAGCTTTTTTCATATAGAGGATTATAGCTGTACGAATCCGAAATTTAAAAATTTTTCAGTGATTAAATAATAAAGTTCTATACGACAGCTGTCAAATTATGACAGGCGGGTGTAAATTTTTTTAAGCTTTTTCATATAGAGGATTATAGCTGTACGAATCCGAAATTTAAAAATTTTTCAGTACCTAAATAACAAACTTTTATACGACAGCTGTCAAATTTTGACAAGTAAGTGTCAATTTTTTTAAAGTTTTTTCGTAACGAGGATTATAGCTGTAAAAATCCCAAATTGAAACATTTTTTAGTACCTAAATAACAAAGTTCTATACGACAGCTGTCAAATTCTGACAGGTAGGTGTATATTTTTTTAAACTTTTTTCGTAGCGAGTGTTATAGCTGTAAGAATCCTAAATTGAAAAAATTTTCAGTACCTAAATAACAAAGTTCTATACGATAGCTGTCAAATTTTGACAGTTAAGTGTCAATTTTTTTTTAGCTTTTTCGTAGCGAGAGTTATAGCTGTAAGAGTCCGAAATTATAAAATTATCAGGTCCCTAAATAACAAAGTTCTATACGATAGCTGTCAAATTTTGACAGGTAAGTGTCAATTTTTTTTTAGATTTTTTGTAACGAGGGTTATAGCTGTAAGAGTCCTAAATTTAAAAATTTGTCAATACCTAAATAACACAGTTTTATACGACAGCTGTCAAATTGTGACAGGTAAGTGTCAATTTTTTTTTAGATTTTTTGTAATGAGGGTTATAGCGTTGCCTACGTTAGATGAGCCGCGAAAAAGGCAATGCGACAACATGGCAGTCGTGTTTATGAGTCACGTGACTGCAGTAATATTACCGGCCGGTAGTTGATTGTTTAAGCTCCGCAACCCTCCTTTTAAATTCGTTTAAAATTACTCAACAAGCATTTTTTTATTAAAAAGTAGTATAAGCTCAGTAACAATACATATTAAACGTCTTGTAATAAATCAGTGATAATAAACATTCATTTTAACCCGATTTTGAGTGAGTTTTTGGTTTTGTGTCGGTACCGCGTTTCCACATTCCGCGCTGTCAATAAACGTACAATCGCCATCGAAATAGTGTTTTAAGTGATAAATATTAATTAAAACCCGATGCAAAACGTTATTTGTGCTGTGAAAATTTATTAATCAATAGTAATAAAATTATTTAAAAAGTGTAATTGTAGTTTTAGATGTGTGCGCGTAGTGAAAAGTGATTTGTTTAATTATAATTTTATTACCTGGTATTTGGATTCTTTGGAACAACTGCTGGATTGATAAAATAGCTTAATTTAATACTAGTACTAGTAGGGAACTGTTTTTAGTTATCCTGGTAAGTTTTTCATTATATTAAGGTTAATATTAACAATGCCTAGAACTTGTTGTATTCCTGGATGCAAATCCAATTATAATAGTGTTTTTAAACAAGGTGGACTGCTTTGCTCGGCTTTTCTCTTTCCTAAAGATAAAATTTTAAAAAACAAATGGGCAATCCCAAGAGCTGATTGGGCTCCTAATCCAAAATATTCTGTAGTTTGTTCGTTGCACTTTTTAGAAACTGATATTATTCGAGATGATATTTACTTGCAACCGGATGAAACTTTAACCAAAATTCCTGTTAAAGCTAAACTTAAACCAAACGCATGCCCTTGTATTTTTCCAAATTTACCCAAATATTTATCAAAAACAGTTCCAACCCCAAGAAAATCTCCTGCAGAAAGAAGACAAGAACAAATTGATCCTACCGATAAGATAATCGAATTCTTTGAGAATGCGGATAATATTGAAAAGAACCCCGCACTTCTCTTATGGAAAATGGCCCTCGGTTAAATTTTCTAAATTTTTAGTATGTTGTAGAGAATGCCATTCTGATCAAAAGTGTTTATGGCCACAACAATATCTATCGACCAGTTTTTGAGATACAGAGTGTCCAAGTTGCAAAATATGAATTCCCAATACATTATATTTTCGTAGTTAATAATATTAATTCGTTCTGTTTTTCTAAATTTTTGTTGGCCCTGTCGTAGATAGGATAGAATACTATAAAAAATATTAAAATTTTTTTATTATATACCAGGTGAGTGACGAAAATTATTTAATATTTTTTGTTAAATCATTGTATTTTCGGCATTAAATAAAATGTTAACAAAGTAATACTGTTGATGACATTAGCTTGGAGGAAGATATCAGAATTTATGTTATTTATGTTTATACAGGGTAACTCAAAAAAATTAATATTTTTTTTATTAGTTTTGAAAGAAATTTTGTAGATATTTCTTTATGTACTACTTGTCGCTTATCGTATGCTTCCAAATATATATAATTATTAAGGTTATACAGGGTGTTTTCGATGATAAGCGATAGAAAAATAAAATAAAAATGCATGTATTTATAAATCATCCGGTATATTAAAAATGGATCGGTTAAATTTCGTTATTTTTTAATATTTTTTGCTTGAAGTGTCTTACTTACATGTTTGCTATTGATTTCCCTTTTCCTATGACCAGTTCTGGAGATATACAGCGTCGAGCAGACTCAAAACTCAAAAAATAAGCAAATAAAATAACATTTTTTTTTTAATTTCAATAAAATTTGTTATGTAAGTTCATTTTATAGTTAAATTTAAATATATTTAATGCTATACAGGGTGTTTCGAATAATTAGGGGCCTACTTATTATTGTTGGATAAAATAATTTGGATATAATAAATTGTTCATAGTTTTTATATATATATTTCTTATTTGCAATACATTCAAAACACCCTGTATAGCATTAAATATATTTATTTTTAACCAAAAAATAAACTTGCATAACAAATTTTATTGAAATTTAAAAAAAAGTTGTTATTTTATTTACTTATTTTTTGAGTTTTGAGTCTGCTCGACGATGTATATCTCCAGAACTGGTCATAGGAAAAGGGAAATCAATAGCAAACATGTCAGTTAGCAAAAAATATTAAAAAATAACGAAATTTAACAGATCAATTTTTATTATACCGGGTAATTTATAAATACATGCATTTTTATTTTATTTTTCTATCGCTTATCATCGAAAACACCCTGTATAACCTTGATAATTATATATATTTGAAAGCATACGATAAGCGACAAGTAGTACATAAAGAAATATCTAGAAAATTTTTTTCAAAACTAATTAAAAAAATATTAACTTTTTTGAGTTACCCTGTATAAACATAAATAACATAAATTCTGATAGCTTCCTCCTAGCTAATGTCATCTAGAGTATTACTTTGTTAACATTTTATTTAATGCCGAAAATACAATGATTTAACAAAAAATATTAAATAATTTTCGTCACTCACCTGGTATATAATAAAAAAATTTAAATAGTTTTTATGGTATTCTATCCTATCTACGACAGGGCCAACAAAAATTCAGAAAAACAAAACGAATTAATATTATTAACAACGAAAATATAATGTATTTGGAATTCATATTTTGCAACTTGGATTTCAAAAACTGGTCGGCAGATATTGTTGTGGCCATGATCACTTTTGATCAGAATGGCATTCTCAACAACAAACTTAAAATTGAGAAAATTTAACCGAGGGCCATTTTCCATAAGAGAAGTGCGGGGTTCTTTTGAGAGTTTAATTTTAAATTATAATACCAAAATTAATATTTCCACTGATTGGTCAATTCAAATTGCAAAAAATAATTCTAAAATTTCATTTTTTACACTAAATTTGGACAATGAATGTTTAAGAATCGAAAACCAAATATCTGTTGATTCTAGAATGGCAATAAAAGTCTTCGTTAACTCAAATGAGCTCAATTTTAATGACTTAAAGTGGATTTTACCTTTCGACATGGAAAGTAACTAGGTGGTCACAATTAGAAAATTTTGAAAAGTCATTTTAAGTCCCCCTATTTCTTTAAGGAACAGTCAGCTGGGTTACTTACCAAGGATTTAATTGAAAAGAGCTTAGACTATTTAAAAAAGGCTTTAAATAAAAGTGACTTTAGAGAACGCCGAGGAGAATCCTGTCGGCTTAGAAGGGTTTGCTAATCTAAGCATTTTAGTCGATCAAATTAATTTGCTACTAATGAAAAAGAAAAAATATTTAACTTCTACAATTATAATGGCCTTTATGCTATATACAATGTCACCTTGTGCTTACAATTTGATGAAAATGATTTTTTAAAAACTGATGGTCAAAAAACTATTTTGTAGGACTTAACTTTAATTAGTGTAAAACAGGATCCCTCTTTAAAAGAATTTCTCTTTCAATGCATCTGTGGAAGAAAAAATCAAGATATCTTGAACATGCTTTGTTCCATTTTTTCAAATATATTGCTAAATGATTATGTAAAAAAGAAAAACAGCCAGCTTGCAACAAACAAAGCTGAAAATAAAAACAAGAAAAGGAAACTTAATACATTTAAATAGACAGCTAGCTAAGTACATATTTATAGGTAGGTACCTGCTTAGATAAATATTGTCTCTCCTCTATATTACTTACCATCGAGTTTTTTTTAGCTATTTACTTACTATTAAATGTAATAACTTTTTGGGACAAAAATATTATAGGGGGAATATTAAAAGTGACATAATATCCCGATAGTGACATAATATCCTGATAGTGACAAAATATCCAGATAGTGACATAATATCCCGATAGTGACAAAATATCCAGATAGTGACATAATATCCCGATAGTGACTTTTTTTACAATTTATAGTGTCATAATATACATACATCTAATGGCAAGTTCAAAGAAACGATCACAAACACCAAAAATTTCCTATGATGAATATTGCATATAATTATATACCTACTTACTAGGTATATATTTTTCACTTATATGTTATCATTATGCTATCTGAGGGGACCAAAAAACCAATTGCAAAGACCTATCGATTATATTATTTCTTTTTTAACAGTCTGTACAAATAAGTTTAAAGAAAAATGTTTTTTGGCAGTTTACTAAATAATACTATCAACTAACTCATCATTATTTCTTTACCAAGCCTAGATGTGATAACATCATTCGATAGCACAAACGTATGCAACGGCACAATACTATATTACTTTTAATTTGTTATAACTTATAACGTAATTAACGGAATGAATCGAACCCGCTCGCTTAAAATCCATGGACCCGTTGCTCTGACGTAGCGCAGTGTTGTCATTTACTCTTCGCGGCTCGATCTAACGTAGGCAACGGTTATAGCTGTAAGAATCCTAAATTAAAAAATTTCTCAGTTCCTAAATAACAAAGTTCTATACGACAGCTGTCATTTTGACAGGTAAATGTCAAGTTTTTTTTAAGCTTTTCTTGTATCTAGGATTATAGCTGTAAGAATCCGAAATTTAAAAAAATGTCAGTACCTAAATAACAAAGTTCTATACTACAGCTGTCAGATTGTGACAGGTAAGTGTAATTTTTTTTTAGCTTTTTCGTAGCGAGAGTTACAGCTGTAAGAATCCTAAATTAAAAAAAAAATCAGTTAGTAAATAACAAAGTTCTATACGCTAGCTGTCAGATTTTGACAGGTAAGTGTCAATTTTTTTAGCTTTTTTCGTATAGATTATTATAGCTAAAAGAATCCAAAATTTAAAAAATTTTCAGTACCTAAATAACGACATTAAAAAAAAAGAAAGAAAAAGAAAAAAAAACACTGGGGTTTGAACCCCCGACCTTCGTCTCCAAAATCAACAGTCTTTACTACTACGCTACCGAAGCTTAGGGAGTGATTTGTGGTAAATAGGATATTAATGCCATAATGGATATTATACACAACTTTAAGGACATATTAAAAATACTTACTAATACACTTTTTTCAATTATTTTTGGTCAACCGCAAAGAAAAAGGTCCAAGACAGGTGTTTCATACATTAAATACTCTCCAAATATTATAAAAACTATAAACATTGAAGTTAATATGCCTCCTGCAAGCCATTTTTTTTATTACAAGTACAGATATAAATGCGATATTTTCCCCCTTATTTTTGGTCAAACGAAAAAGATAAAGGTTCAAGGTAGGTATTTCCCACAAAAGACGTGGTCTAAATGGTCTTATTCCTCTAAAAAATCAATTTGGAAATCGCATTTTTCACCTATTTTTGACAGATGGTATAAAAGTTGTTCACGCCCACCGACCCACGTGTCGATTGCAAAGCCATCTTTCCAAAAGTTAATGATATTAGAATTTGTAAAGGTTGCCTGTTTCCGTACCCAAAAACTTGATTTTTCTTAAACTTACGAATATATTTTAATAATTTTGGATATGTAGAGGTGTTAAGAAGTAATCAGCGCATTTTTTGAGAAAAAAATAAAACGGTTTTGTTAAAAATTGAATAAGCTACAGTCGATATAGTAAAACTTCAGCTTCTTGATGTCTTGATAATTCCTAAATTAATTTTTTTGAGCTACAAAATATGTTTTCCCAGAGCGCGTTTATTATGCAAACTAAAGCTTGTTTATCGGTCGATATGGTGGACCAAGAAAAATTTAAAAAGTTATATATAGACACTTGCAGAAGTATTTAAGCAAACCAGTGCGACGCCACGGGACTTCAAATTAATAAGCTGCCGTTTTTTCCGTATTAAAGATAAAGAAACGAAAAAATATCTCTTAAATACAATTTGACGGCTCTATCCGCTAAAGTATACAACGTTTCGATTAAAAGTCGTTTTCCGTACGAAAAAAAATAAAAACTGCGAAAAAAATCACGCCTTACTCTGTGGTTTCCACTTTCTTACAATTTTCGGCAATTTCCATTCCAGTTAGGTATAGAACAATATATTGGAAAAAGGTAGATTTTGAGATGGCCTAACCGATTATCCAAACCGAATGTCGATTGGATGCACCCAATTCGACTTATTAGCGATCCAAGAGGTACCATTTTCGACCAAATTTTGGCTTTTAAAAAATAAAAAAAAATTACTTCCAAACTTTCGATCGCGCTCACAAACAATAGGCTTCTGTAGCCGACGGTCGTCTACGCGTCGAAAAAGTTTAAATCGAAAAAACTAATTTTTGTGGCCTCTATCGAATAAACATGAGAATCCGATATTCTTCGACTTTAAAAATTAATAACTTTTTTCCGGTACACCCTGTATATTCGAAATTTTCACACAACGTATCCACTATTCCTCTCTAAACCCAAAAAGTTTCAATCGTCCCACTTTAGCAGTTTCCGAGAAAAAAAATCGCCAATGTGAAAATAGCAAAAGCCACGACGACGACGACTACGACTACAACAACGCCGACAACATACATACATTATTTTCACCGAAGCGCCGTATAACATATCGCGGTGTAGCGCGATATGTAATGAAAACGATAATAAATTATTAAAATTTAATTTTAAAATATTCGAATTTTTATTTTAAAACTTGTATTATTTAGTCTTTATGCTAGTTTATAAACAACTTTGTTTTACAAAATTTTTGTTAAAAATAATAAATAATGGTACTTCTCTCTTGAAGCATTTTCATATTTTCCTAATTTATTAACACCCTGTACATCTGATCTAACATTTTGTTATCGTAAATTCGCTTTTTCGACAAGCAGAACTTTTTATAAAGAATGACTTTTGGTCGTAAAATGAATAATAAAGATTTTTTCCCCCTTGGGGACCCCATCTGCGGACACACTGTTTCTATTCTGCCATCCTAGTGGAGAACGCAGTAACTTCCAAATTTTCGATTTTGAGATTTTTACATATTATTGTGTAGAATGCAATTATATATCTTTAAAAAAATTATTGTTGAAAAAAAATTAAAAATTAAGACAAAAAAACGCCTAATAAATATGCAGTTTCTGCAAAACGTAACGCTTTTTTAAAGAAAATCGCAGCATCTGATTTTTCTAGTCAAGAATACAGCATTTTACCGATTCCCATTAAATGCTGCGTTTTTTCTTAGTAGCAAAGCACATTGCGGCTCATGGTTTTCTAGTGGAAAGCGCAGTATATTTTACAATAGTAAATATGGCATACTTCGTTTTTGTTAAGCAACGCTAATGCAAAGCTCTAAGAAATACTAAACAAAAACGCAGTATGCTCTTATGCTCAATAAAAAAATTATTTACGGTCCAAATTCATTGAAACCTATATTAAAAAATTTGTTTTATATTTTTTTATCAATCTGGTAAAAGAAAAAAATTAAAAATATTCATTTATAAAAAAATACTAGCGAAAAAACGTTTTTCTCAAAACTAACGTTCAGGAAATTGCTGCGCTTTTCACTAGGAGGGCAGTATTAGTACCCGTGGTGCATACTAAATTTTATGTCATACCAGTTCGTTTTGAATAATAATTTTTTTTTTAATTTAATTTGATTTACCAATTTTTTATTTTTACCTGCGACATTACCTTGACATTATTAAAATGTTTAATGTGTTAAAGTCAAAAATCAAAAATGGAATAAGATGCACACTTCACCTAAATGAAACACTTAATGCCCGCGCGGGCCATAATGTGTACTTTATGCCCGCACGGGCATAAAGTAATCCATTATGTAGATGGTATCTAAGGTATAAAAACACAATAATGTACTGGTATGACATAAAATATTATTATATTAAGTATACTATAGTAGGCTACTTTCCTCTAATAGTAGGAGAGCCCGACCTGAAGAATCCACCATAATAAGATAGGGGTATATACAGTGTTTATAAAATAGAAATTGAACGCGTACTTATCTCACAAGAAAATTATTATATTTTTTTTAAGTGTGGCCCATTTTCGAGAAAAATACAAAAAAAAGTTCACAGAAAAAGTAATTTCCTGACATGAACAGTAGGGTTAACTAAAATGTGGCGCTTGAAAAGGCCATATTAATCAAAGGTACTGCACTGATGACAGGGTACACTACCTAAGAAGCTCGGTTCTGATTATTATTTACACATGCGAAGCGCAAAAATTTCCTCCTTTAAATAAACTAAAGTTGGCGGTTCTTATTTTCCCATAAGATAAAGGTACACAAATTCATAGAAGTTGTCCATTTTCTCTAAGAGACCTGAATAAATTAACAAAAACAACAAAATACCCAAAGTCAGGGTATTACAAATTTCTTGTCCTTTATTAAAAGGTAGGTGACATGTTTCGCTCTTATGAGAGCATCATTAGACCTATAATGATATTCTATGTTAGTCATAAACGAGAAACCTAAGAACTAAAATTTTACCTAAAGTGAAAACAATTAAAAGTAATCCAAAAACGATTAAAAACAATTAAAACTAACACCTACATACTGTATAATTACACATTCACATAAAAAATACAAGGTCTTGATAAAATCAACAGTGGGAGTAACGCGATGCCACAGACCGAACCAAGAAAGCCCACGAGGTAAGTGCCTGATTTTTAGCACAGAAAACGTAGAGACGTCAAACGGCTTTAGAAAAGAAGAAGAAACAGGAGGTTATGTTGTTAAGAAAAATAAATTAATTGTTTATATTGTTGAATATCAAATGGGGCTCGAAATATATTATAATTCCATCCATATAATTTTTTATTACTACTAGGAATTTGAATAGGTCTTTGGGTTTTTGATCTAGTTTCATGTTGATGACTGATATATTTTTTCTATACTTTTCGCAGTGAATGTTGACGACGACATGCTGACAATATATATGTTGGGAGCAAAGCTCGAAAACGACCAATGGTCGATATTTTTGCTCCATCTTAGGATTGACCGTTTAAAGCGACCAAAGTCCGAAGTTTAATTCTATTTTGGGCTTTGGCCATCTCCAAACAGCCAAACCTGGAATTGTGCAATTACGAAACGACCAAAGCTATACAGCCACATTATACAATTTAAAAAAAGTAAGTTGGAACAATGTGTTATATTATTTATTTTAGGTTAAGCTAGGTTAGGTTAAGCTAGGAGGTTCTGCCTCAACTTCGCCTTTTGTAACTTATTTACAATAAAGTCTTTTATTATTATTATTATTATTATTTAAATTTGTAGTTAGTTTAATCAATCATAAACACATTTAAACGTATTTGTGTCATTTTGTTCGAATTAACTTTTGATAAATCATAATTTAATTCTAAGAATTTTAACATGAATTAATAAAACAATAAAGTATAAAATAATTTTTATTTAGGAAGGAACACATAATACATTAATAACTGCAATGGTTTAATATAACAACATTAATATAGGTATAAAATACTATAAAACAAACAAAGTAAGACTACTGATTACTGTTATAAATAAAATAGGTAGAAAACGTAATATGAAATAAACAGCATAATATATGTCAAGATAATTTTATACAACTTGACGATAAGTGACATTTTGAGCTGTATTTTACTACTTTAAAAAAAAAAATTGCAAAAGTTACATTTTTGTTTACGAACGAATACATAATACATAAATAACTGAAGTGGGTTAATATAATAATAATAATAATAATAATAATAATATAATAAAATATTATAAGACAAACAAAATAAGATTATTAATTATTACAATAAAATAGACAGAAAACATAAAATAAAATAAAAAGCATAATATACGTTAAAACAGTTTAATATCACGCTCCCAAATGAGGCATTTAATGGGAAAAAAGATATATTGATAATTATTTATTTCTGCAACTTGACGATGAGTGGCATTTTGAGATGCATTTCACTTCTTTTTTTAAACAATTGCAGCTCTTGTTTACGCAGTTCTTTCTACGACCACATCTCACAAAACAGGAATGTATTATTTGATTCACTTTTCTGGATATAAGCATCCAACTTCAACCTGAATTCATGTTCACTAACAGCAGACATTCTTAACGAGACAGACAATACGTGTAAACTCCCTCAATGCAAGGCTTAGACTGACTGACACCTGACACCACACTAAATAATACACTGGTCCGCCCACATTACGCTCGCGACAAATTTTATCTGTTTATGCTTATCGAGTAACGAACCGAAATTATTTTAAGTATTGGTCGTTTTGTAATTGCACAATTCCAGGTTTGGCTGTTTGGAGGTGGCCAAAGCCCAAAATTGATTTAAACTTCGGAATTTGGTCGCTTTCAAACGGCCAATCCTAAGATTGAGCAAAAATATCGACCATTGGCCGTTTTCGAGCTTTGCTCCCAACATATACATATACAGTGTGTCCACGGATGGACCTAACTATACTTGTAAAAAACTTTATTTTCAATTTCTCGAAAAAAAGTCATACTTCATAATTTCTTTTGCTTATTAAATAAATATAATTCACATAAGAAAATTTCCATTTTTTTATACAGGGTGCACAAAAAATGTAAAAATGTAGATTTGCAAAATTAAAAATTTTTGATCCAACTTTTTTGAATGATCAAAATAAAAGAGATTGGAAAGATAATTCGAAAAGCCGAATAAAGTTTTGAGATATGACCTGTGGTAACTACGATATTATATATTGCCAATGGTAGATGCTGGCCCACCCGGCATCGCCCGGTGAGATACCATTGCATCGGCTTAGGCGGCGTGAAGTTGCTCTTGAGTTATTCTTCGAGTCAACGTTTCGTCGCTGTGCCGATGTTCCCGGTTTCCAGGGTGGGAAGAAAAAGCATGATGGAAGCTCCAGGACCAAAATACTCCGGAGGTAAACTCGCCCCCCGATCGGATCTCCGGGTGGGGGCTGATCCTGTGGCCTCATCAAGCGATATTAACCGAACATCCACTGTCTCCGACAATATATTGGGTTCCCCTAACAACACTCAACGGAGAAATAGTGTGGCACCTACAGTTGCTGACACACCCAAAAACAGCGGCTTCAAAATTGATTTCTGCAATATCAGAGGGCTTAATACCAACATCAATTCAGTCCACCAGCACTTACAATCATCCAAGCCCCATGTGCTCGCACTGACCGAGACAAAGGTCAGATCGTCAACGAACACCGTCAACTATTTATATCCTGGATACGATTTTCATTTCCGATTTAGACGCAACTTTGGGGTCTGTCTCTTTATCCGAGATGATCTTTGCTGCCAACGAGAGGACACACTTGAACCAGCAGAGTTTGATGTAATGTGGTTTAAAATATCAACGCAGAAAATCACCAAGTTTATCTGCTGCCTTTACCGTCCTCCAAGTGACACCCATTACAGAGCACTTTTCTCGTCACTAGCAAACACAATTGACTTCTTGCAAACCAACCATCCTAATGCCGAAGTCGCTATCTTTGGTGACTTTAACGTCCACAATATCAACTGGCTCAAATTCTCAAATACCAACGATGAACAGGGTCGTGAGGCGGAATCTTTTGCGATCAGTTCTGGTCTAACTCAACTCGTGGAAGAACCAACGCGAATTCCAGACCGAGATGGAGATTTTGCTAGTCTTTTAGATCTCTTTTTGACATCCAACCCTGACCTATACACAATCACCGTTCATCCTCCATTAGGATCTTCCGATCACAAACTTATTTCAACACTAAGCGAGCTGCCAATTTGTTCTGAACAACCTCCTAAACCTCGTAAAATTTGGCACTACACATCAGCTAGTTGGGAAGACCTAAGGGACCATTTTCGCACTTTTCCTTGGCTGGAAGTATGCTTCTCTTCAGATGATCCATCCGCTTGTGCTCAAGAGGTCTCCGATGTCATTCTTACTGGCATGGAAGCATTTATTCCTTTCTCCAAGAAGCGCCCTTCTAATGGCAAGGCCTGGTTTAGCAAGAACTGCGAGCGTGCTGTCAGAGCTAAAAATCTAGCTTACCGACAATGGCGTAAAAATCCTACCGATGTGAATCGCACCATCTTTGTTACCGCTCGAAACCAGTGCAAGCAAACGATAGATCAAAACAAAGAGGCTCACAACATGAGGATCAAAAATAAACTTCTCGCCAGTCCTAACGGATCTAGGTCCTTTTGGTCAGTCGCTAAGGCCGTCAGTCAAAATTTTACCAAATCAAATATTCCACCGCTAACACGTTCTGACGGCACAATAGCAACCGCGGCTGAAGATAAAGCGAACGTACTCGCAGAACTCTTTGCTTCACACTCCACGGTAGACTTTCAGGGAAAAACACCCCCGAACATTCCAGCAGTTCGATCGGAAATGACTGATATCGTATTCCGTCAGCGTCCTGTCAAGCGAATTCTGAAGGGGCTCGATGCCAAAAAAGCTACTGGTCCAGATGAAATTCCTATTATAGTGCTCAAGAAATGCGCCGATGAACTCACACCAGTATTTTGTAGACTTTTTAACCTATCCTACAAAAAAGGAATATTTCCATCTTGCTGGAAAAAGGCGCGAGTCCAGCCTATACCAAAGAAAGGCAAGAAAACCCTGCCAAACAACTATCGACCAGTCGCATTGCTTTCAGTTATATCAAAGGTGATAGAGAAAGCTATTAACCAACAACTTATAAAATACCTGGAAGGCCTTAAAATTATCAGCGACCATCAGTATGGTTTTCGTAAGTCCAGATCAACAGGAGACCTGCTAGCCTATGTCACTCATCTTTGGAGCAACGCAATCGAACATCATGGGGAGTCCCGGGCGATTGCACTGGACATCTCTAAAGCCTTTGACAGTGTCTGGCACGAGGGGCTCCTAAGTAAACTGCGTTCTTATGGTATGCCCGGTCGATTTTGTTCATGGTTGTCTAGCTTCCTCAAGGACCGTTCTCTGCAAGTGGCGATTGACGGGTTTCTCTCAGACACATTCACCATCAATGGTGGTGTTCCTCAAGGGTCCATATTATCTCCAACTCTCTTCTTACTGTACATTAACGACCTTCTAGCGAAAACAGAAAATCCATTATATTGCTTTGCTGACGACAGCACACTTATCTCATCTTTTACTTTGAAACCTCAAACATCGGCTACTGACGCACATCTTCGCAGACAACATGAGGTATCACGCCTCAATAAAGACCTGGAAGAAATTTTGTCTTGGGGTGACAGTAACCAAGTCGAATTTAACGCTCAAAAAACCCAGGCTGCAGTTTTCTCTAAGAAAGTCAACATTGCAGAACCCGATATCGTTATGGCAGGACACGCAATTCCACTGACTTCGTCTATTAATTTGCTGGGTGTCAACCTGGGAGGAAATATGTCTTGGCATAATCACGTAGTGGCAATCGCCAGGGCAGCTTCTCAGAAGCTCGGTATACTTTTCCGTACCAAAAAGTTGTATACACCTCAACAACTTTTGACACTCTATAAAGCCCAGATTCGACCATCACTGGAATACTGCTCTCATATCTGGAGTTCTGCACCGAAGCATACCCTTCGGTTGTTGGATTCCATCCAAAGGAGAGCCGTTCGTCTAATCGGCGACCACGAGCTGACTAAGAACCTCGACAGCTTAGAACATCGAAGACAGGTTGGTGATTTGACTCTCTTCTACAGATATTTTCATGGCAAGTGTTCGACAGATATTGCCCGCTCGATTCCACCTAGAGTAATGCATAGCAGAAACACACGACGAACCACTGCCGCCCATCCCTATGTGGTTCAACTTAGTTCACCCCGAACATCATTGTTTCAGAACTCTTTTATTTGGAGGACGTCATCTTTGTGGAACGGCCTTTCTGAGACCGTGTTTCCAACCGAATATAACCTCCAACGATTCAAGAAAAACGTGAATCGCTTTCTTCGCACACGCACCGCTCCCAGAGCGCCTTAAAGGATTTTTCCTATAGTGCTTGTGCTCGATCATAAAAAAAAAAAAAAAAAAAAAAAAAAAAAATTAAATTTAAATAAATTATTGATATTTTCCTTCAGATTAAAGTTTTAATATAAAATATCGTAGTTACCATAGGTCATATCTCAAAACTTTATTCGGCTTTTCGAATTCTCTTTCCAATCTCTTTTATTTTGATCATTCAAAAAAGTTGGATCAAAAATTTTTAATTTTGCAAATCTACATTTTTACATTTTTTGTGCACCCTGTATAAAAAAATGGAAATTTTCTTACGTGAATTGCATTTATTTAATAAGCAAAAGAAATGATGAAGAATGACTTTTTTTCGAAAAATTGAAAATAAAGTTTTTTACAAGTATAGTTAGGTCCATCCGTGGACACACTGTATTTTTGTTTAACTGACAAACTAATCTGTTTCTATTTTAGCGTAATATTTTGTTACCTAGAAGCTACAAACTGTTATAAACTCGTAAACGAACCATCTGTGTGTTAATGAACTATAAAAGTACTTTTTAGCAATGTAAAGTTGTGGCGTTTCCTTATGATTTTTGATAATAATTTATTGATTTTATTTCAGTTTCTTGAATAATGACCTGTACTCTGGTGGTACGACTGTCCATCGTTTAAATTTTATTGCGATATTACAATGTACATGCAGTAATTTTTTTTTCCTTCACAGGTCCGATTGTAATCAGTTCTGATCTGATATTATGAACGGAGTGCAGCGTATTTTATTAAGGTACATTTTTCTTTTCAGGTATTTTTTTTTCTTTCAGGATGTACACTGATCATATAAGGTTATTGTTATTGTCTTTGTTTGTTGTTTAATTGGAATTTGGTTTTGTTGATATAATTATTGGATTTCGTTTTTTTTTTGAAAAGGGTATAAAAACTTTGCGGTACAAAGGTAAGAGGCATGGAAATATTTATTTGCATTATACTGTAGTAGCATTAAAAGTAGATTTTTTGAGAATCAGTACTCTACTCTATACCCTCATTTAAATAAAATTGAATTTGCACAAGGTATTTTATTATGCGAACGTAGTTTCAGCTCATCAAGGTGTTTATGACTAAAGGGTACCTACCCTATTTTTATTGTTTGGGGTTACGGATATAACCGATTGATGATATTGTTTAGTTAACTATTCTTTTAAACTGGCGCGTCACAAAATATGATAGTCTGGGGTCGGGTGCTTTGCATAATAATAGTTTTACGATCGATCGGTATTTTGAAAGCTGTTTGCGATTAAAAAGGTTTATTATTTAACGTGTACGAAAATCACCTTTCCGGTAAAATACTATTTTTTCTTTAACAATGAATTAACATCCGGACTAACTCATATATTAAGGTATTATTTTTTTTTTATTATTGTTTTTTTAAAGGTGGTTTGTTACCTTTCGTCTACATATTGTTATTTTAAGGAATATTCGGTAAAGGTTGCTTTGTGGAATTTTGTAAAATGAGTGAATTTAGAAGTATTATTGGTAATGTGCTGTCTTACGTCAAAAATTGGCGGATAGTTGAGTATTCCCGGAGAAAAGAAGATATATCCAGAAAACACAGATCCATTTACGAATACTTAGTTGATGAATACTTTTGATAGTTGTGGTGTTGATAATGAAACGACCTCATACCTGTATGAGTCTTGCATAAAGATGGAAGATCAAATGACCTTTATGGATCAATTTAAGTCTATAATAGAAGACTAGAAAAATCTAAAAAAATGGTGCTGTGTGGATATAACTTGATATTGCAAATGGTTATCCAGAACGACTCTACCTCGTTGAAAATCACATCATCGATGCGATGGAACTAGCGTATTTACACAGATTGGCGAGTGTTATCTGTATGCTTCAGAAGTGCAGGCGAGACACTTCAAGGGATCGACAAGCGAGAAGAATGAAATTGAATTTACTGGCATATGGCCAGGGAGCATGGAGCGTGTACAAGGGATACATAGCTCAGGGGAGTGCTGGGCGCAAAGGAGCGTGTAAGAGAGATACATAGCTCAGGTTGTGCCGGGAAGATGGTACCTAACCTTGAATATGAAGCATGCATGTCTAGTTCTGTTGGTTCACCAATAAATAGTAATAAAAATCTTGCTGTAAATCTTAAGGATGGAGTCCCGATGATGCACAGAAGATTTTTCCAGATGAATAATAGACCAGAAGAAAAGGACAACAACCTGATTAACAATAGTATTAAACTTCAACAGTCGAACCCTAAGGACTGATCACCCCTAGTAACAAGACTGCATGAAGACTTAAAAGTACCGGTTTTTCACGGCTGCAATTTCGTAGTTTCGTAAGACGTCCGTACTATGATTTGCGAGTCAACAAATCACACGTGTCGGAATTTGTATGGCGACTGAAATAGTAAACACTGAAAACCACGAACAAACAAAATAGAAAATTGTTGTCCGATTTCTAAATACTGCCTCACCTCAGACCATAAATAATCCCCCCACCCCTGTTAAAAAAATTGGTGATGTAGATAGTTTGGATAGGACAGATTCTCTCCACAGTTCTGTGTTGGAAAAGTAAGTGATGTTGGGCTCCGCGGTGAGCGTAGAATAAATTTAAAGCCAATTGCAAGATCCCGGAAGAAGATAGTAGCAGGAGGAGCCTAAGAAGAAGAGCAGGAGTAATAGTAGTGTGCCTAACTAGATAGTAGCAGGAGAAGTAATAGCGTGCATAATAGGAAGTAGTAGCAGGAGAAGTTGTAGCAGGAGAGTAGTAGCAGGAGGAGTTGTAGCGAGCCTAAGAAGATAGTAGCAGGAGTAGATGTTGCGTTCACAACAAGGAGACAATAGCAGGGGAGCTGTAAAGTATCATATCAGGAAAGTATCATAACAGGAAGGTATCAAGAAGCTCTACAGCGAGCATAGCAGGAAAAATCAGGATGTTCTGTAGTAAGTATATTAGGAGGCTCTTCAGTGAACGTAGCAGTTCATCATCTTCTTCATCAGGATACTCGGTAGTGAACATAGCAGTAATTTAGGATTCCGTAAGAAAACCAAGAGTTTTTGTAGTTTTGGGAAGTTACCGAAATATCTTTTTACAAGAAGAAAGAGGACTACGGGTAGAAATGTAAAAGGCGTTACGGATTTTCAGAGCATGCGCCGAACAGGAAAGCACCTTTTCGAATTCTTTATCGAATTCCTTATCGAATATCTTACTAAATTCCTTGTGTTCTACAAGAAGAAATGTAGATAGGAATAGAAGAAATATTAAAAAAAAATGATATAGAAAATGGAAAATCTGGCTTTGGGTAAGACAAAAATGGTAAGACATATTTAGGTATCAGTTTAAAAAAAATCGTGAGTCTAGAGTAAAAAATAGGTAAGATAAAATGGAAGAAGTTTTAAAGGAACGATTAGAAAATCGTGAACGAGTTTGGAAAAAGGGTAAGTGGAAGATCGAAGAAGTTTATTGAAATTAATAGTCGAACGAATTTCAAGGAGAAATTGTTTTACAACTTTAATTAATTTTTTTTAGAGCAAGCCTAGCCAGGAAAGTGTAATATAGAAGAGGAAGTACAGCCTATTGACTTCTCGTACAGTCAATGTACCTACATATTATAAGGTTTTATTACTTAAGAGTGCAGCATAGTATATAGATAGGTCTAGGTTGTAAGAGTAGTTAAATAAAAATGTTTTTTTTTATTATTCGTTTTTTTTATGTTGTAGGTACTGTGTATATAACCCGTTGTGAGCAAAAGTAATGTCTTGATGTTTTAGAAGGAAAATAACTATGATACCACGAATCTTTTTACTAGTGTCCTTAGCCCATATGTTTTAACCAGAAGTACTAGCGTATGATTGTGCGGACAAGACCATCAGAGAGCTAAAAAAAAAAGGTGTCCCTATTATCCGAGAAGCCTTGCCAGGACCCGAGAAGCTATGTGGAGATCAAACCAAAGAATAAAAGTAGACCAGAAGAGAGAGTACGTACCGGAACATGAGTTTACGTGCCAAGTAAATGATGAACAAGTAATTGGACATTTGGACAGCCATCGTAGTACAGTACCAGGAGGTTATGTCCATCATGAAGAGATGCCAACTGAGAGAAAATATTCCTAAAAATAGATTAGCATTAGACAAACAATCGCCAGATGTCGTACGAAACCTTGTAAAGTAGACTTCAGGTTCCATGAGTAGAGTATTGGGAGAAGTACTCTACACTGTACGGTGCTGTACAAAACTGAAAACTGTTCCGTACCGCTATCACACATATATTGGTGGAACGTGGAACAGAAGTGGAATGGCAACCACTAGTCCCAGCTAACTATTGGATAGAAGTTAGCCAAGAATGGAGAGGGACCACTGATGTATTTGAATTAGACGCCAATGAGGAGGAAGACAGAATTTCAATGCGCGGACTTTCCATTTCCCCAATAAGTTCCAATGGAATATATACGCAGGAAGACATGTATAGAGTTAAACAGACACTGTTATACCCGACACTAGGAAGCGGTAACTATCCAGGTTACCAGGAGGATAGTGGGCATTGACAACGCCGACTCCTAGTATATGCCCAATTGATTCTCCCAACACGAATTTTCCAGCATGGCACACTCTGCAGCGGAGGAGGTATGAGGCTTTTGTTCAAGATGAAAATCCATTTTCCATTTGTGACGTTCGAGATAGATAAGCTTGCATAGTTAGTTATTTGTTGAGCTATTAATAACTACTATATAGTTAAGGAAGCAAGCTGATGAAACAACCTAGCCCATACATACCTGTATCAGACGAATTGGCAATTCACTAGAGGTGAGACAATCCCATGAAATGAAGATGTAGAGCTGAATCGAGTGATGGTGGAGCCCATTGTACCATTGGGAATGATATACCCAAAACATCCCGGACCAGGAAGCGGCATGCAAGCCAGCCAATTGTCGTGGCAAGACAGAACAGAAGTAAGAAGTTAGAAAAGGTGAATTATAGACTTAGTGTAACGAATTTGGACAGAATCGGAACTAATACATCGCGGAAGAACAGAAGTGTGTGCTAAAAATTTGTGGGTTCGTGTCGGTAAGTGTGAGAATCGCCCCGTAAAGACTGCATTTAGCAGAATGATTATCAGTGCTTTGTTGATAGTAATTTTGATTTGGTTTATTTTTTTTTAATTAGTAGATTTTGTATTGAGTTTCGAATGTACAAAATGCAAACCAGTGGCGTAGATATAATTTTCCTACTTTTTTTTATTCAATATATGATTCATTCTAAGGAGGGGGCAATGTAATAGAACGCAAAAATCTATATTTTTATTTAAAAATATTTTTATTTAAAGTGCGAAACAAGGGGACTCCGTGGGTGGTCCATTATAATGAGATGATATGAACCATATATTGAGAATAAAATGGAGAATATAGGTAGAACCTGGATTTGTATTTTGACCATTCTATGTATGTAAAAGTCGGATCAGATTTATTCTTTTATTTTCCCTGGAACAGCTTAAAAGGTTTTTTTTTAAGTAAATCTGATTGCTGTACTTTAAATATAAGGTTATTTAGGAATGTTATTTGTAAGACCGTTTTTACGGTTATTTTATAAATATACGATATATTGTTTATCTGTAGATATGATTTTTAAGTTGAAATGTTCATAAAGAGAAAAAAAGGTTTAATTAAATATCGAGAGGGTATAACTAGAGTCACCTAGCGGTAATGTCTACAATCATATATTGGGACGACCCTGTTTTATGATCTAAGGCAGAGTTTTAGAGAGAAATTACTTCTGATTGGTTGCATAGAATAAACTATCACTTGGTACCGAGGGATAATATTGATTTTAGTACTTTCTATAGGGTGGAATATCTAAATATTTAAAGTAGCGTAATTTAAGGGGTGTATTTAGTTTAGTATTAGTTTTATAGTCTTTCCTTTTCTTGTTCAGTAACTTTTCTTTCTATCTTTCTTTATAATTGTTGTTAATAGATTTATACGTTGTTGTTTAAAACGGGGTGTTGTTTTATTGTGACAATCAATATAAAGGGTTTCATTAAAAAAGGTTTAACGGTTCGCTCTCGCGCCCTAAAGACGCGTCGCTGCGACGTTATTGTTAACATCATCACCTGGATATTGCTGTTTGGTCGACATTGGTAAGTCGTTTGGTATTAAATGGGTAGGGACCGGTCTGGTATTCTCGGTCAGAAACGCTACCAGTGATAATGAATAATGTTCATTATAGTCAGAACGCTACCGCATTTGTAATTAACTAATAATTAGTGATATACCAGATCAATCCTGTCACATTGTTTGGGGTGGTAGTACGAAGATTTGAAGAGTTTTATAGGCTATGTTAATAATCTACACTCAAAAATAAACTTTACACTTGAAATTGAAAACAATGGCCAGTTACCTTTTCTAGATGTTCTTCTTATAAGAGATAATAATAAAATTAATTTTGAAATTTACAGAAAACCGTCATCAACAGATAACGTAATACAATTTAACTCGAACTCACCTTATTCTCATAAATTTGCAACTTTTAACTCTTTTTTCTATAGGCTATTCAATCTACCTTTATCTAGAAATGTTTTTATTAAAGAACTGGAAACAATAAAACAAATAGCTTTTAACAATGGATTTCCATTGAGATTAAGTAATAAAGTTTATGATAAATTCGTCAACAAATACAAATTATCCTATAATATTTTACATTCCAACACGAAAGACAAAAACAATTATAGATCGTTGACATACTTCGGTAACATCTCCTTAAGATTATCTAAACTCTTCAAGTCAAACAACATTTCACTGGCGTTTTAAACTACAAATACTGTCAAACAACATCTCGTCAAAATTAAAGATAAAGTTTACCCCCTTTCAAGGTCTGGGGTTTATTCCTTACAGTGTGAGGAGTGTCCCGCAGTATATGTAGGACAGTCGAGCCGGAAAATATCTACCAGGATAAAAGAACATCTTAGTTTTGTTGAGAGGTACCAGAATACTAATGTTGCAAACACTCAATCCGCTTTCGCGAACCACCTTTTAGAATCAAAACATCAATTCTCAATACCTGAAAATGTAAATATTCTTCACGAATGTCATAAGAGCAAAAGGCTGGATTTGCTTGAAAAAATGGAGATAACCAAAGCCAAAAAGAGTCCAATCCTTGCCTGTGTGAATGAGGTTTTCAATTTCGAGCCCCATTTCATATTCAACAATATAAACAATTAATTTATTTTTCTAAACAACATAACCTCCTGTTTCTTCTTCTTTTCTAAAGCCGTTTGACGTCTCTACGTTTTCTGTGCTAAAAATCAGGCACTTACCTCGTGGGCTTATTTCTTGGTTCGGTCTGTGGCATCGCGTTATGTAGCCGAATCCCCCCTTTTCTTCTATGTAAACCGCATTTGTTTCCCCTTGACTTGTTAATATTTTTTGAATAGTTAAATTACTGTTGTCCCCATGATTGGATTCTAATCCTGCGGATCCAGAATCCCCACCCGGTATGTTTAAATTGGATGTGGCCGCCTGCGGCAGCCAATCATCTATCGAAGCCGGCGGCTCACGCTCGAAGCGTCGCGACGCCCGGCTTGTTCAAAAGTTTCAAAGTCGTGTAGAAAGCTGAATTCAGGAAAAGGCCCTAAATACGCGTTACTACCTTCGCTTGACATGTTGTTCTATTGTTTTATTTTTCTGTAGAAAAATCAGGGATGCCAAACCGCATGTGGCGGTCGTTTCAAAAAACGAAAAATTTATTTAAAAAACAAATTTTTTGTTAGAAGTGGTCCCACCAACCTTATACCCCGTCAACTGAAAGTGTTGACAGTCCACTCAGGCGCAAAGATAAAAAGGGGCATTTTTAGAGATTCAAAAATTTAAGGGAAGTTTTATTTTAATGCTCAAAGACCGGACCAGAATTTTCAGGGCAAAGCCTATTTTTTTTTTTGATCCGACTCGGCGTTTAAAGTTTGTTGATCGGCACGGGCACGTTCGATCTAGAAATAAATACCAATTCAAAATACTTATTTCGATCGAGGAGATGGCAAAAAGTTTTGTCTATATACCTTTTTTCCGTGTCAGAATTTAAGTTTTCAGTGTTCTGAGTTTGTCCTTTTGTGTCTTCTAGGGCGACGTCACGAGGTTTTTTCTTCCGGTCAATTTTCTTCCGGGCGTGGAGACAAGTTGAAAGTCCCATTCCAACTGTCATTTTTTAAACGAAAACCTGCCTTGCCAAATTGACAAGTGGGCGGAGCTTGTTCAGATGGTCGTTGAGAAATTTCCAGAACTGTACCACTTATAATGTAGTCTGTGCTTATTTGTAAAAGCCATTTCTTCGTGGTCAGAAAGATGGTTTTACGACAGTTACTCCCACTGTTGATTTTATCAAGACCTTGTATTTTTTATGTGAATGTGTAATTATACAATGTAGGTGTTAGTTTTAATTGTTTTTAATCGTTTTTGGATTACTTTTAATTGTTTTCACTTAAGGTAAAATTTCAGTTCTTAGGTTTCTCGTTTATGACTAACATAGAATATCATTATAGGTCTGATGATGCTCTCATAAGAGCGAAACATGTCACCTACCTTTTAATAAAGGACAAGAAATTTGTGAGACACTGACTTTGAGTATTTTGTTGTTTTTGTTAAAGGTACACAACTTTATTTGAATTTGAAGAAATAGTCCATGCTTAAATTGGAGTTGAAAGTATGGGAAAGAAAGAAAAACTCAAAGTCTTCCTGCACAAAGTTTAATAGAATAAAAATATTCAACAAAAGTCTCTACATGTTTCGAACGTAGAAACGTTCATCATCAGGAGACAGAATTTATATTTGGTGCTGATGGTTTTAGCAAAGGAGAAAATGGCGTAGAACCTTAATGGAGCTTTTATTTAATTAAAACTTGATGTTTATAGTAGACATGATATAAAGAAAATTGAATAAAGTTTAACCATATTGAGTATGTGAAAGGTCAGTAAATGGGGTCTAAGCCAAACAAATAAACTGGTGCTACTCTTTTCGTGGGAAAGTTGGGATGAGGTGAAGAGACAAACTGAGAAAGGACTGGTTAATGTAAAAAAGTGGTTAGATTAGGTACTATAAATTAACTCTTAATGTAAATAAAACAAATTACATCGCTTTTTCGCCATCATCGGTTGGCCGTCCTGATTTCTCAACAATTTCTGTTCAGAGTTTCGAAAGCGATATAAAAGAGGTTTCTAGCACTGAATATTTGGGCATAGTGATAGATAAACAAATAAAATGGGAAAACCATATTATTAATAAATTGAAAAATAGTATAAGAAAATTAATTATAACAAAAAAGATACCCCACAAACATGTTATATCCTATACAAATTTTTAATGTTAGATCATTGTATATATTGTCAGCATGTCGTCGTCAACATTCACTGCGAAAAGTATACAAAAAAATATATCAGTCATCAACATGAAACTAGATCAAAAACCCAAAGAACTATTCAAATTCCTAGTAGTAATAAAAAATTAAATCAAAGATTTTTTTCTGATTTGGGACTAAACTTTTATAACATGCTGCCAATGGATATTAGACAATTAAAAAATAAAAAAAGATTTATTGATCATTGTAGAACCTATATTTTTGAAAATAATATGTACTTTACAAATTTTTTGTGATATTAAAGCAAACTAAGTGTTTTTAAGCATACCTAGTTGTAAGTAGTTTTAGGCCGTGGATTATATTTAAAGTTTCGGAAAAACAAATAAGTTATTTTAGACAGATAACATATTATGCAATAGGGCACATACAGCTGTTAAATCAGTTAGGTACCAAACATCAGAATATGGATTAAGTATACCATTTTATAATATTTATATTGTATCTATATTTATAAAATATTTTGAATACATTTGTATTTAAAAAAATTAATTTGGCGCTTTCATTGGAGTCCACGCACGATAGTCTACGACGAACAGTTCAGACACGTTGGGAGGCGTCAACCCTAGTACATTTACCTTTGGCTTATGGGTCTTTTTTATGTGGCACATTTTAAATGACTCTACTGTTCATGTAACTTTTTTGCGAACTATTTTTTTTGTATTTCTTTCGAAAATAGACGACATTTAAAAAATAATTATTAAAAATAATAATAAATATTGGGGAAAAGTTACTTATCGGCACGATTTATCGTGCGGAAAGTACCACTTTTCGGCACGATTTTACTTTCCCGCACAATTTTTACTTTACCACACTATTTTTGAAATTGTGACAGAATTTATATAAAATGTTCTAATTTGACACCCCTGGTACATATTACAATAATGAGGTGCAGGTTGTGATTAAAATGTCAAATACACATCACCTCGTTCTGGAGCAGGTGGAAATATTGTTTTATGCATTAGCAACTGTCAAACAATCGAACATTGACAATCAACAACTATAGCCTTTTTCCAGTTTCATCATTTTTGCAAGTTTTTGTGGTAAAATGGAGAGCGAAGAACAGTTCGAAGGAGAAGGTTTTTCAGAAGACATCATAGAGGCTATCAACACAGCAAATAGCACTATATTAATAATATACTTAATTTGTTCTCAGTTCTCTATTCTCCTAGACTAAAATAAAGATTTTTGTAATATTTATATGTAAATCGTGCGGAAAAGTCACTTTTCAGGACTACTAGCACTAGTAACTTTTCCGCACGATTTATTAAATTAATGAATACCTTATCTAAAATACTCAATAAAGTGAAATACTTGCAAAATAAATATTTTTTTTGGCCAGAAGCTCAATAATTTTTGTAATTACAGTATATTATTACGAACCTAATTGACGTTTATCTGAGAACTATATGGATCGTAGGAAAACTTTTGTACCTAACACATGCGGAAAGTGTCTTTTCCGCCCTTATGACGGCTTGCCCGACCTCCGCTTCGCGTCGTTCGTGCAACTGCCGTCGCGTGCGGAAAAGTACCACTTTCCGCACTTGTTAGGTAAATAACTATTTTAACTTTCTATTTTATAAACAGTGTACCCCGCACCTTTCCATGGTGAATTTTTCGGATGGAATTTAAGACTATTTATTACTTTTTCCGTTTTCTTGATAAATAAACTTAATGCAGCCGATGCCGCTCTCGACGTCAAATGGGTCGGGGATGCCTGCCTCGTCGCCCGCACTTTCATCGCGTCGTTCGACAAGATCCTGCATCTGCTGACGGCCGTCGCCTTCGGCGGCAGCGTCACCTTCGGCTGCAGCGTCACCTTCGGCAGCAGGGTCACCTTTGCCGACAAGGTCACTATTTGCAGCAGGGGCTTCCGATGAGTTTGATACTGTGACTGCATTGTTCTCTGTAGTACCAGATCCCTAATAACATAGGTTTTTAATTATTTATTTTTTCATATAATTGTTGTTTTTTTAAACTAATTTTTATATCGTATAATAACCCATTACTACTTATGCTATAGTATTTTTCGGATGCAAAGAAATTTTTAAGTAAATCTTTCTACGAGCGTGTGAAAAGTTAGACTTTTCACACCCATTTCAGTGTGAAAAGTTTTACTTTAACGCACTAGTGTGAAAAGTAAATTACTTTTCACGCGCCGGGTAAAAAGTTAGACTTTTCACATCCATTTCAGTGTGAAAAGTTTTACCTTAACGCGCTAGTGCGAAAAGTAAATTACTTTTCACACGCCGGGTAAAAAACTCTAACTTTTCACACGCTCGTTGAAAAAATCTTGTATGCTATACGTAAGAAAATATCTCGTTTAAGGCACTCATATGAATTGCGAAACTCGCTGCGCTCGTTCCGCAAATTCTCATATTATTCGTGCCTTCAACGAGTTATTTTCACACTTATATCATAAATAGCTATTATCTTAAAAACGCATCCAATCAAGTCTTACTAACAGTACCATTTTTTGTAAAATATGTCAGGCTTTTCTAATTTGACCTAAAAAAGTATAAATGCTAGCGTAAAAAAAAATATGTCTATTTATATCTTAAATATTGATATTTTTAAGACCACAGTTCTATTCAGCGTACAGATTTTACCAAAATATCTAAATTTAAAATTTGTATCTACAATTTTTTGAAAATATTTAGAAAAAACCATCTTCAGAGTACTCCCTTTAGGGCATAATTTTATATGAACTCTATTTTTAACGAATTTACTCAGTACCAAAATATTGCCATACCTTTTAGGACACAACTAGGACGCATTCGCCATTTAATTTTCTTATCAATTGAGGCTGCCCGACCCCTGGTGTGTTCATCACATGCAGAAATCCGTCACTCTAGCTGCAATCGTCAAATACCGTGGTACGACCCTGTCTACGTTGTGTTTATATCCAGGTTCTTTTAAAGTTTGGTACAACGGTTAAAGTTTGTCAGATTTTAAGATTTTTGAGCTTTAATCTTGTTCTGACTGTTTCCCCATGATGCGGTATTCCGCTGACAGTAAATGAAAATTAAAGAGGTTTTAAAAACAATTTATGTATTATAAAAGCATTTTGGTCATATACAATTGTTGAACAATTCAATCAGATATCCCTTAAATAACATACAGAATAAAAACCCTAATTATTACAGTTCATAAAACTTGTTGTAAGATGGTCTGTATCCAATAATTTAGCCCGTTTGCACCAACACCTGTCTGCGACAGAATGGTGACAGACACGTTTCTCTGATATTACGTATTATGTCTGCGATAATAATAAGCAATGTTGTTTTACTTGTTGTTACCAATTACGTCGAACGTACGAACCCGACTGTAATGGTGACACTGTACCTCCCGAAAATACCCCCTTTTTCCTAATAATTACCGTTACACTCTGTTTTAATTGGTTCCCCGTTAATGTACCCTTAGTTCTCGAGTACCACAAAATAAAAAAACCCAATAAACAAAAAGGTCTGTATCAACGACTTGACCATATTTTACTATAAAAGCAAAAGTGTAACGATTTTGTTACAGTTACAAATAGTCCCGTTTACCGTACCTTTTTATTTTAAAACAATTAAAAAAAATGTCTTACAGCCTTGTTGTCCAAACTTTATTTGTAGTTTAGACCCCTCATTTATTTCGGTCTTGATAATTTTCTAATTAGCACTTTGGATAGAAATATTTGTAAGAATAAAATTAAAGTAAAAGAATATTTTAATTTTTTTTTATATGTTGCGGTCTTTAAATAATTATGAATTTAAGATTGTTGCTGTCTTGGTTTATTAACTGCTATCGTTGGGTTTTTCTACTGCATTTTGGCGACACAAAAGCGCACCACGGGGTATGCCCGGATTAGTGAACCGTAAACGTAGCTCGGCGCCAATGTTGTCTGATAAATGTGCAGTTGTACCCAACAAATTGTTGTTAATACCCCAATTCAGCGTTTGGATTTAATTCCGTTCTCAAATATTTTTAGTGCACCGGGTGTCGACTTCGGATTGGTGAACTGTGCAATTGATCGGCGTTGGAAGATATCTAGGATAAGTAGAAAAAAATTCAATTATTTGTAATAAAGAATAGATTACAGGCACCAATGAAAAAACTGGCAGCGTAACGACCTTAACTTGTGATTGGGAAAATATCGAGTTCCTTTAGGCATCGTTTTGTCTGCTTTTATATGCTCGCCCCCGCTTTTGGCTTAGTAATGCGTTGCGTACGTGGCCATATGTTTTTCTAACCAAAAAAATCTGACCTGGCCTGAACCGTTTTGTCGATAAAAGGATCAAAATTTTTACACATTTTGTGGCTTTAAGCTCTTGTAAAACGAGGGTTTCTCTGCACATATTACCGAACTTAAAAATAGTAGTTATTTTACCCTTAAGAAATTTTGTTGGACTTTTTATGCGAAAAACAGCCCCAGGTCTGGGGCGTTTCACAATATTTCGCTTATTTTCCGTTTTCTCAAAAAAGCGACAAAAATATCTGTGTTTGGGTAGCCTACAGTCTTAAAAAAATATGAATTAATTGTTTAATTAATAAAAGCATAAAATGTGGTCAAATTGGTGCTTATTTCTTTTTCTGCTCTTATTAACTTGTAAATGTAACCTTTTTAACGTAAAACTGTAAGTAGTTTTAATGTACTTCAAAAAGGGGTCTTTGTCTGATTTTTGTATAAAACGAAGAAGTAACGAAATAATTATTAAAAATAAAATGGCGAAGGCGTCACTAGTGTTACCTCTTAAACCCGTAAATTCTGAAAGAAAAACAAAATGCATTAAACTATTTTTAGCGCATAAAATATTTTTTTTAGTGTCGTGCTTGGAGAGCATTATAAGTAAATACATTTTGGCCCAACCCGTAATTCGATATTTTAATTCTTTCTTGAGTTATTTATAAATAACACTTTTATTAAAAGGAGCTACTTTGCTCTAATCACTATATCCGTGGAAACAAATTTTAGCCATCACTGCTGGTTGCTTTTGTGGATTTAAAGCTTTGTTTATTATTTTAACAATTTTTGAGATTTTCACTAATAATACTACAAGAGGTTAAATTATTCCCGAAAGTTTATGCGAGATCGTGAATATTTTAAAAACAATTGGAGATAGATACAAGATCTGGGTGAAGCAAGGGCAGAGGTAAACTCGGCCGCTTAAGATATTTGAATCCTCGCGGTCAAAATAAGGTCTTAAGCTGTACAGGTAAACTCGGCCTGGTCGCCCAGGTATATAAGTTGTGGCCATTAGCACACGTATCTAAAGCGGCCGAGATTACTTAAACTGTACTAATTGTGTTAAATAAAGAAGGGTCATTGGCAACCGGTTTGTTCGTTGTTACCCAGAGCATTTTTTTTAAATTTAATTTAAAATTTATTTTTATAAAATAATAATAATTAAAAAAATTGAATTAAAAAAAAAATGCTTTGGGTAACAACGAACAAACCGGTTGCCAATATACCTTTAATATATTTTTATATATAATGGTATATAATAGAAATATTTTTTACTAAGTGTAAAGAAAAGGGTCATCTAGCGGCCGCGTTTACCTATGAAGATTAAGGCATAAAATTTCTAGCAGGCCGAGTTTACCTGTGGGATTAGTACGTAATCTCTTAAAGCGGCCGGGTTTACCATCGCCCGTGAAGCAAAGCAATGTATTAAAATATCCACGGTTTTTAAAAACAATGTCATTTCCTTGGATCAGTTATATCGATCAAGTTTTAAGAAATTTTGAAATGGAAAATTGGAAAACGGTTAATACTAAAACTTAGACTAAGGGGAATGCTGAAGAAGTTCTCTCGATTTAGCCAATTTGTCTTATCGAAAGCTTATACGCAATTTAATATATTATGTGGAGGTGCTAACCAGACCAGACATACCATTTGCTTTTAATTATTTCAGCCAATATAATTATTATTATTTAGAATATAATTGGCATTGTGCAAAAAGAATACTTAGGTACCTAAAATGTACAGATCATTATTAATTAAGATTTTTAAAGGGTACTGATACTAATATTGATTGAGAAGGTTTGGTAGACTCTGATTGGGGTACTGGTCATGTCAGAAAATCATAATATACTGGGTATGTATTCAAATTAAGTGAGGGTATAATTTCTTGGCAAATTTGTAAACAGAAAACTACTGAAGTAAGTAGTACTGTGGCTGAATATATTGGTTTTAGGAAGCCGTTTACCTAAAAACATTCTGGGAGAATTTATTGAATTTAAAGATAGTGTCATAATGTAGGTATAATGATAACTAAAGTGCAGAAAAACTAGCTTCGAACCCAATAGTTCATAAAATGTCACAACATATTAATGTCAGATACCATTTTGTTAGAGAATGTGTTTTAAACAATTTAATAACCATTCATTCACCAGTGAAATGTTAGTAGACATTATGACTAAGGGGTTGGCGAAAGTCCAGCATTTTTATTTTGTTAAAAATTGGGATTCAATATTTGAGATAAAGAAGGTGTTTAATATATCGCTGGCTCAGAATTATACGGTTCTATGATACAAAAAGACAATTTTGAGAAAAACGTGTTTGAAGTTTCAGTTATCAGAATATCCTAGTAGAAAATTCACAACCAAGGAATTATTTTAGCAAACCTTCGTAGAGATAAGTATAAAGGGGTATTATTGTTTTTTGAATAAATAAATAATCAATTTTTCATATAAAACATTTTTTTAAAATTACATAGGACTTTGTAGCTTAAGACTAGTAAACTGAAATAACAGTTAGTAATGTGACATAGGACTATTATATATTTTGAAACCTTGAAAAAATCAGTTTCGGATTTCGCTCTATCCGAAAATCAAAAGAATAACTACAGGAGCTAATAAGATCTATTAAAATATAAAACATTATAACAATAATATTATTTGTTTAACGTGGTTAACGTGTTACATACAACCTCTAACTAAATTCTCAGCTTCTCACGACATAGAACTTTGTAACACTCCACATAGAACTTGTATTTATTGTGTTAGATGAACTAAAGATGTCACTGAAAGTTGTAAGTTACACATAGAACCTTGTGACACAGATAAGTATAAAAGTGATAAAATTGTAACATAGAACCTTATAATTCTGAGCCAGCGATATCTTAAAGTAATGTAGTGGCAACACTGTTATGCTATAAGTATTGTAACCTAAAATAATAAAGTAGTTATTGCTGAAACTTTAAAGAGAAATGGTCCTTTTTAATTTACTCCTCCCGCGCAAACTCCGCGCAATTTTCCACCGTGTAACCAATTTATACATCTAATAATAATTTTTATATCTAAGTAACAGTGTTTTCGGGTTAGGTGTATTTGTGTGAACTTTATTGCCGAACCATCCAATCAATTATTGTTCATCTAACGTTATAAAGTAGTAGGTAAAGTATGTTCAATGACCGCTGACCGTTACGTCATATTCTCCATATTTGCGGTACGTCGGAAATTAATTTAGTTAGTTTGACTTACCGGTGGTAAAGGTTATGATTTTTCTTACGTTTGGTCTACATAAAGACGGATGCATGTAAACAAGTAAAATACAAGCGCGTTTTTTATATTTTTAATTATTATTTTTGTACTGTCAGTGAAGTCAGCAATAAATAATTTATTCAGAGTTAAAGGTATCATTATACAGGGTGATTCACGGTGGCTGGAACGTTAGACGTTTCTGACAAACCAGTAAAGGAATCGTTCTGAAAATTTGGTCGCATACATAAACGGACATGCTCTACCAACCTAAAATATTTTTAACAATACAGTGTTGCCGCTTCCACACAAAAATAATAGTAACTTCGATTTTTTAAATGCAATACCATATATTTTATTTTATTTTCGAAGTCCCCATTACTTTCCTTACAATTTTTATTAATTGTACTCTATACTTATCTCTTACCATTTCTCAGATATAAATTAATTTCCGTCTTTTTTGTCCGAAAACGTCACTTTTAAAAATGCTGATAATTTTGAACTCTAAAACAGTGAAATCCTGAAATTTCGTAAATAGTTAACTAATACCATAGGGCTCTTTGCCATAGTCCCAAATCTTAGTTGCAATATACAGGGTGGTTGAAAAATACACTTATTCTGGTAACTTAAAAAAGTGACCATAAGTCCTTTTTTTCAAACGTAACATCCTGTATATTATAACGGATTTGAAAAGCTGCTAAAATTTCACTCCATTCTTGTATATCATACCTGTACCTAACTAACCAGTTTAAGCATTTTTTTGACGTATTAAGCATGATTTGTAAAATTTTTTATACAATTCAATTTTTATTCGGTTATTAGTAAGTTAGCCATGACAAAAACTGATGTTTACGTATGTTACTATGGTTATCGTTTTGACATTTCATTAAGTTTAGATACAAGATAAAAATATAGTTTAAAGTCATGGAAGAAAACTATACAAATGCAGTTTTTATGAATTTATTTATTTTATTTGGACAATGTTATAGAATTATCGCCAGGACATGTACTCTAATTTACCGCCAATGAATCTTCGAAAATTCATAAGGATCCAGAACAATTTTATTAAATGTTAACTATAGGTAGTTAAATAATAAAAGACTACTAAAATTATAACTAAAAAAATGCTATTTTAACAGATGTTCAAAACGCTGGCCGTTTACATCCAAACACTTTAATATGCGGGTGTTGACTGCATGGATTTCAAGAAAAAATTAGTTTTAATGTTTTTTGCATGTTAATGGAATCACACATTGTCCAAATAAAATAAATAAATTCATAAGAACTGCATTTGTATTTGTATAGTTTTCTTTCATGACTTTAAAGTGTATTTCTACCTTGTATCTAAACTTAAATAAGGGTTACAGAGCCGGAAAACTGTTTTTAAAAAACTTTATTTTATTACAGTATGAACCAAGATTCGAGAAATAATGAATAACAATGCAATTTGACCTATATTTATAACGTTGCATAAAAGTGCAGTGTTAACGGTTTCTTCTGAATCATCGTGGATCGTCTTCACATAACTACTTAATGAAATGTCAAAACGATAACCATAGTAACATACGAAAACATCAGTTTTTGTAATAATAACCGAATTAAAATTGAATTGTATAGAAAATTTAACAAATTAATTCTTAATTCGTCAAAAAAATGGTTAAACCAGTTAGTAAGGTACAGGTATGATATATAAGAATGAAGTGAAATTTTAGCAGCTTTTCAAATCCGTAATAATATACAGTGTGTTACATTAAAAAAAAGACGTATGGTCATTTTTTAAGTTACCAGAATAAGTGTATTTTTCAACCACCCTGTATATTGCAACTAAGATTTGGGACTAGGGCAAAGAGCCCTATGGTATTAGTTAACTATTTATCAAATTTCAGGGTTTCAGTGTTTTAGAGTTCAAAATTATCAGCATTTTTAAAAGTGACGTTTTCGGACAAAAAAAAACGGAAATTAATTTATATCTTAGAAACGGTAAGAGATAAGTATAGAGTAGAGTTAATAAAAATTGTAAGGAAAGTAATGGGGGATTTAAAAATAAAATAAAATTTATGGTATTGCATTTAAAAAATCGAAGTTACTATTATTTTTGCATGGAAGCGGCAACACTGTATTGTTAAAAATATTTTAGGTTGGTAGAGCATATCCGTTTATGTACGGGACCTGATTTTCAGAACGATTCCTTTACTGGATCGTCAGAAACGTCTAACTTTCCATCCACCGTAAATCACCATGTATATTATTTGTCTAGTGCATCAGTCGATAAATTTCGTTTCAAATATTTTCATCTTATTTATTAAATCATAAAGAATAAAATATAAAAAAAAATGACAACACAAGAAAATACAGTATTATAATAATTAAAAAGTCATCTCCGCACTGATCATCATTATCAGATTTGTCCAAGTTAATAATAAGGGGAAGAGTATCTAAAGCATCGATAAATCTTTCCCGTTCCCACACATCAATAATAATTTTTTCCTACAGACGTGTGGAAAAACCAATTTTCCGCACGGATATCAGTGGGGAAAATTCATTTTTCCACACGTCTGTAGGAAAAAATTATTATTGATGTGTGGGAACGGGAAAGATTTATCGATGCTTTAGATACTCTTCCCCTTATTATTAACTTGGACGAATCTGATCAGTGCGGAGATGACTTTTTAATTATTATAATACTGTATTTTCTTGTGTTGTCATTTTTTATTATATTTTATTCTTTATGATTTAATAAATAAGATAAAAATATTTGAAACGAAACTTATCGACTGATGCACTAGACAAATAATATACATGGTGATTCACGGTGGATGGAAAGTTAGACGTTTCTGACGATCCAGTAAAGGAATCGTTCTGAAAATCAGGTCCCGTACATAAACGGATATGCTCTACCAACCTAACATATTTTTAACAATACAGTGTTGCCGCTTCCACGCAAAAATAATAGTAATTTCGATTTTTTAAATGCAATACCATAAATTTTATTTTATTTTTAAATCCCCCATTACTTTCCTTACAATTTTTATTAACTCTACTCTATACTTATCTCTTACCGTTTCTAAGATATAAATTAATTTCCGTTTTTTTTTTGTCCGAAAACGTCACTTTCAAAAATGCTGATAATTTTGAACTGTAAAACACTGAAACCCTGAAATTTGGTAAATAGTTAACTAATACCATAGGGCTCTTTGCCCTAGTCCCAAATCTTAGTTGCAATATACAGGGTGGTTGAAAAATACACTTATTCTGGTAACTTAAAAAATGACCATACGTCTTTTTTTTTAATGTAACACACTGTATATTATTACGGATTTGAAAAGCTGCTAAAATTTCACTTCATTCTTGTATATCATGCCTGTACCTTACTAACTGGTTTAACCATTTTTTTGACGAATTAAGAATTAATTTGTTAAATTTTCTATACAATTCAATTTTTATTCGGTCATTATTACAAAAACTGATGTTTACGCATGTTACTATGGTTATCGTTTTGACATTTCATTAAGTAGTTATGTGAAGACGATCCACGATGATTCAGAAGAAACCGTCAACACTGCACTTTTATGCAACGTTATAAATATAGGTCAAATTGCATTGTTATTCATTCTTTCTAGAATCTTGGTTCATACTGTAATAAAATAAAGTTTTTTTAAAAACAATTTTCCGGCTCTGCGACCCTTATTTGGCGCAGTCGTATCTGTAGGATAAGTGCAGTTTTTTCGATTCGAATAATTCACTGCATCGGGTCCGGTTCGGTCGCATAGAACGTGGATTTTAATCCTTTGGCATTCATCAAGAACCCGCAAGAGCTACCCAAAACGACAGAAGAATCACCCCCGAAGACAGGAAGTCATATTTGGTAAGCCAAGTGCCTTATCCTGTTTTTTCACTTTTTCCCTGAATAGGAAACCTCATAATTTTAGGTCAGGAAATTTCTCTGAATAAGAAATATCCTGTAGGTTTAAGAATTTGAATTTTTGATTTTGTTGCAAAATTGCAAAAAGAATTTTGTTTTGTTTAAAACTTACACGTTTACTATTTACAATTATTTAAGTGTGCTGAAAATACTACACTTTGAATTTAACGAAAAGAAACAGTTTCGTTCATTTTATTTACTTTACTTCGAGAGTAGGAAAAAAAGCCGCATGCTTAAATTTATTTCAGTATATGACTGAAAATAACGATTTTGATATAGACGACTTTGTTAGTGATCTTTTTTGAAGGTTGAATATAGCAACAGAGCCTAAAGAAAAGATGGCCAATCCACAAGAACCGCAGGTTCAAGGTCCAAACCTAAATATGTTAAAAATGTATGTTGATATAATCCCAAATTTTGATGGTGATGCAATCACCCTATCAAGCTTTATATCTGCATGTAACTTCATAGACTCAAATTATGGTCAAACCAATGACACAATATTAAAAAAATATCTAATTCGCGTAACTCAAAACAAACTTATAGGCAGAGCTAGATTATTAGTAGGCTGTCGAAACGAATTAGATACTTGGAGTAAAATCAAAGGTGCCTTTAAGATTGCTTTGGAGACAATAGAAATTTAGAGTGTCTCGAACAAGATTTGTTTGTAGCCAGACCCAATAAAGGCGAAAGGACCTTAGATTTTGCCAAAAGACTGCAAATATTGCGCAGTCAACTAGCCCAAAAATTTACATCAATATCCGAAACTACTATTCCAAATGCTACAAAAATTATTTACTTAAACCAATACTAACAAATTACCTTGCGAACATTTATTCGAAGTCTTTACGGAAGCATACAAAATACTAGTGCGGAAAAAATTTTCGGCACGATTATGTCAAAAATCCGTTCGGAAAAGTGTTTTTTCCACACTAGTGCGGAAAAATTTTTCGGCATGATTATGTCAAAATCAATAATTTATCAATTATAACTTGTAGTTATTACTTTTTTCTCAGAATTAGTGACTGTTACATAATGTATGTAATTGTTATAGGTAATTAAAAATTATTAAATTTCTTTGAAATATGTGTTACTTATTTCCGCACGTCTATAGAAAAACTATTGTACCTGACACGTGTTGATAATGTTTTCCCTGCACTCGGCTGCTTAACCGAACTCCGCTACGCGTCACTCGGTGAACGGCAGACTCGTACGGAAAAATTCATTTTCCGCACTTGTTAGGTAAATAGCTATTCCACACTAGTGCGGAAAAATGTTTCGGCACGGTTATGTCAAAATCAATACTATATCAATTATAACTTGTAGTTATTACTTTTTTTCTCATAATTAGTTAATGTTACATATGTATGTGATTGTTATAGTTAATTAAAAATTATTAAATTTCTTTGAAATATGTGTTACTTATTTTCACACGTCTGTAGAAAAACTATTGTACCTGACACGTGCGAAAAATGTTTTCCCTGCACTCGGCTGCTTCACCGAATTCCGCTACGCGTCGTTCGGTGAACGGCAGGCTCGTGCGGAAAAATTCATTTTCCGCACTTGTTAGGTATATAGTTATTATAAATGTTTGTTGCATAATTTTTTCATTTTTCCAGTGTCACATTTTCTATGGCTTCATTCCACAGACCCAAAACTACGTCATTTGTTACAGGATGCATATAACTTATTTTTGCATCATAATATCGCTTACATTCCGACCAAACCATTTTAATAGGATTAAAGTGGCAATGATATGAAGGAAGTCTCAAAACTCGATGTCCATGTTGCAATAAATAAAATTAAAAAAAAATAATTAAAAAATAAAATAAACAGGGCTTTCCAGATTACTTGTAACGTTTGGGTGGAATATGCTGCTTCACTGTTATCCGGATCTAATCCTTTATTGTAAATGATAAAACCGAAATTTGCCTTTGCTCTAACCATGCAATAAGTAATCTTTTTGACCAACTTGTATCTGGAATTTTTCAATTAGCCCAAAAAAATAGTTGGCGTTGATAATAAGCGACGGTTCTTCCAAGTTTGGAAACAATTTTTCTTTTAATTATTTCTCAAAGTTTTTACGGTTTATCGAATCATGATAATCACCAGATTACCGGCCACACTTGAATATCAAACGGTCTGGTCAATCTAGACATTCGAATTTACATAAAGTTACAACAAGCTGAAAATCAGTAAAATTATCTATAAAAAATGTATCTTATCTCTATACTTTTTTCCTACGAGCAACTATTCAAAATGTTGTAAAAGTTGTTATTATCATAATACACACACGTTTCCCCGCCACCTATGAGGTAGTGTACTTAGCGCGTTTTTTTTAACGTGGTTTCCCCAGTAGGCTTACTCAGCATACAGGGCTGGTCAAAAGTCACGATGCATACAGTGTGGCCATACCGTTTTGCATTCTCTAATGCACAAAGTAAAGTCGTATAGATAGTATTATAGTTACTAGCTGGTTGGTGAATAAATGGTAAAATGAAATTTGAGATTTAGGATAATTCATATGATTATTTGTTAAACGTTCAATAAAACCTTTTTAACAGAGTAAAGACGCATTTTTTCATTTCCCATAAAACCATACTACATCAGCTTTTTTGAGGAAAAATACCATTGTTATTAAGGTATATAAAATAAAGAAGTCGCAAGTTATAATTAAAATTTTATTATATCTAGCAACGATACTATTATTAATCTAAAACTAACCATAATAATAGGTTAATAACAGATCATCATTAAATTACATAAGGATTGTAAACAATAGTTAACCCTCAGCTATCATCTCATCTGCCAGACCGATCCCCCTTTTTAGCCCCAATCATGACACGCCATTGCGTCGGTGGCCGTGCGGTTTACTCAGCGTTACCTGCACTTTTACGCAGGGGCATGTAAGTGGCATTCGGCAACCTGCAATATTTATCATCCAATATGGCGCCAGGTAGCAGCCGTTAAACGTATGTCCAAAAATATTAAGGAGGTATACGTGCGATTAAAGTTTAACATTGTTTGTGGACCTTTTGTATTCCTGGTTTTTTCAACCTCGTGAAAAGGCATACCTAATTATTCTTTTATATTAAAAATCTAACTGAATAGCTTAGGTACTACTTTTCTTGATATAAGGTAGGTGCGCCTATTAAGGCCCACTTAACTTAAGCTGTCCTAAAAAAATATGATAAAAAATATTTTTTACTTTTTTAGGTTATTATACCATTGTCTTGGATCTGATCTGTTGCCAAGTCACATTAAAATGTGAATATATTCATCAAACCGCCTAAAAAAAATTGAAAAAAAAAAGTTGCAAAGGGCCTTATTTGGAGCCAGTATTCCAAACAAGGCCCATCGCTGTTCCAAATAAGGCCCTTATTGGGAAATGCGTATTCTCATTAAGATAAGTAATGAAAAATGCAACAAGTTAGTTTGAAAAGTTTATTGTATCCGAAATAAGCCATATAACAAAAGTAATTCTTACGTTTTAACAACTGAAAATGCGTTTTTACTTATAAACAAGATAGGCATAAAAATCCTGGCTCTACGTCTTGTTTGATTAGGCCTATGCATTTCTTATGTACATATCTAAGGCACATTGAACTAAGTCTCATATCCATTACTATATCCTGGTCGCATAAATAACAATACCACTTTTCAACCACCTTCCTATTTTGAACAACTTTTTTTTATTTTTTCTGTTGTTGCTGCTCCCTTTTTGGTCGCTCCCTTTTTTGCCGCTCCTTTTTTGTGCTGCTTCCTTTTTATCTTGTTCTTTAAACAAATCTTTTAAAACTATAATTTAAAGACTTTTTCCTTGGAGTTATCTTTTTTTCTTCCATGTCAGGCGTTGGTAGGATTTCTTTCAAGTTCCCTTTTAAAACTTTCGGCATTTTCCCGCTCTTGTAAAAAAAGCTTTCCTCAACTTCCGACGAAGAAGTATTGTGAAGTGAATAGTAGGTGTCGTCTGACGAAAAGCTGGAAATTTGGTGTTTACGTTTGTTACTGCCCAGACCACTTGGTCCAGGCTGACTTTAGGACATGACCGTGGTATTAGCTTTATTCGTTACCAAGGTTTTCTTAACAATTTTTTGTTTTGAGGTAAATAGTTAGAAACATCATTTTGGTTAGATATTATCTGATAATCGAAAATTTCTTGCCCTCCTGCATTTTCATTATGTTTGTTTTCAACTGTATGTCTGGCTGATATTTGTGATGGGGCAAATGCCAATTTTTTTTTCAGTGCTCCCAGTAATTAAATGGTATGCAGTGCTCGCTGTCCTTACCGCCATACCATTTCGAACTGCTTCCATTGCTTCTTTCAATTGAGCATCAGTCCATAAAGCCCTCTTTCTTGGCATTTTATTTAATTTGAAAGATAGCAAAAATACAGATTAGATCTAAATTATCCAAATAAGTCCCGGGCCTTTTTTTGAACATTTAAGAGGGCCTTCTTTAAACTCCCAAGTGAGACAGGTTTTCAAGGTTAGTGTTATTTGTATTGTCGTTGTCTTTACTTTGGTAAAATATCTATTTATCCTACATAAATCTACATACTTTAAGAACTAAATTTCAACATAACACTTACTTTTTGTTTATTCGCTGACACTATAAACTTAAAATTCACGAATTTCTCAATCTTACAACAGCCGCTAAAAATATGACAAGTTGAAATAACTGCTCTCGGACGCGAAGATACGCCACTGCAAGCCGTGTATTGTTGGTGGCGTGCACTACGAGGGTAGTATTCTGTATAATGATGTAGCAAGTTTGCCGATTAAAATTAAGCGCTGTTTATAATAAACAATGGGCCTTCTTTGGACCCGGGCCTTAATAGGCGCACCTACCTTATACTAAATATTTATTTTAACTATTTTCGAAATAGTAGAGCAAAAAAAAATGCAATGCACATTTTTGCTATTTTATTTCTAAAAATGAGTAATTTCAAAATTCGGTATTGAATTTTATTTCTTAATCATCAAAAATTTATTTTTCGTGAACAACACGAGGAAAAACTGAGTGATCCCAGTAATAAAAATTTTCACGTTCTTATAATATGTAAAACTAATTTAGGTAACAAATTTGTATACGTAATTTTATTATAATAGGAATTTTACTAGTAAATAAGATGATTCGATCAGTTTTTTTTCATATGCGAGACAAGCTCTATATTAACGGTTAACGTTCGCCATAGACGTGCCCTTTAAGAAGATCTGTTTTTGATAATGACTAGCTCAGATGAAGACATTTGCTATACCTAATTAAAACTTTCGACCAGTTTTTTTTTCATATGCGAGACAAGCTTTATATTAACGGTTAACATTCGCCAGAGACTTGCCCTGTAAGAAGATCTGTTTTTGATAATAACTAGCTCAGATGAAGACATTTGCTATAATTAAAACTTTTCTAATTTTGGCTTAATCTATGCCAAAGGTAAAACATAGGCAAGAAGCCTTAAAACATCCTCAAGTTAAGCTGCACGTCACTAACCCATGATACTAACAAGGGTGGCATACGAATCGCTCGATGACGCTTTGGAGACTTTCTTGTAATGTTGTATAGGCCAATGAAGCTGCAATTAGACCACTCTGCATACCGCCCTTAGCAGAGCCGCCGCTAAGGTGTTGACCGATCATTTGCAACTGAATATTTGCCACCCCCTCCCCATCTAGGTACTAATATTTAACGAAATGTATGAAAGTTGCATTGTTACACTTTTTAAATATTATTATTATTATTATTATTATTATGTATCAATAGTAATCAGTACATAGGTAAATACTTACTCAAAAACTTAAAGTAATATCCAACATTCAACACTGCCACATCTAGGAAGTCTCCAAATTAAATTACAAACGTCCATTAAAACAAAATGTAACTAAATAACATAAAAACTAATTAAAAACGAACTTTTGTAGGACACCACTGGACTGGGATTAGGCCCAAACCGTGAAGGTTTCCATAAACACTCATAAAATATGTTATTTGATATGGGTGTGATTTGTTTAGGCTAGGACTGTAAAGTGTTTTAAATAAGATTTGAGAAGTTAGTTAGAAAAGAGCCGAGAAGGAAACGACGCGTTTTGGCTTTCGTAATATTAAGTTTTATTAATTAAACCACGTTTTGATAAGTCCGTGTTTGATTTCTGTACAACCCACCTACCAATGTGTCAGAAGTGGTAAAATCGCGTTTTCCTTGTATAGTTAGTGAAATTGAACTCTTTTCGAGTGTCTTACCGAGTGTTTTACCTTGTTGATTTTTATTGCTGTGCGCATAGTGCTTCATAACACAATGGCCAACAAGGAAATCATGCCTTTTGGAGAGTTTGCCGCTGGAACGTCAAGCTCACAGATGGGGACCAGCGATCGTTCAACTACTCCACCCCTAACGATTAAACAGCAGTTGGTAAACTTATATGATCCAAAAAAAATATGGAAACTATGCAAACTCTGTATCTTGCTTTAGTCCTCATCTGGTTACAATTTTGTAACATAATATGCCATTAGCAATATAGATACCGGTTACATAATAATACACAGGGTGTCCGGTAAGTATACTCTCGGGAGCGTATAGGGGAAGTCAAAATAACCCCACTTTGTCATATAAAAATACCTGAAGTGCCCTTTACGGAGATACAGGGCCCCAAAGAGGTGCCCAGCGACTTACCTTTTCGGCTCTAACTTTTGAACCGACACGTATAATTTAATGAAATTTTAGTATTTTGTGTAGGCCATAGAGACTCATAAAAACGTACTATAATAGATGTTTTACATCGTCAGGAAAGTCAGGAACGGACTTGCCACCACACTCGTTGGGCCAAAATTGTGGTCATTTGGTCATTTTACATAGCTAATAGCTGATTTTTTAAATACTTTAGGTATTTTTATTTAAAAAGGGTACTTTACATATTTTGCCCTGATGGTATATGCGATTTTCGAGAAAAATAAGGTTTTTGTATATCACGGTAATAAAATAATAAATCATACTATTACAGTTCAGTTTTAACGTTCGTCGAGTGAAGACGTGCCGATCGGTCGGTCAAGTGCCATAAAAATAAAATACCTTCCACCCGAAAATGTTTAAAATATAACAGATGGTCAACAAGTGCTGCACAGCCCAATAAACAATGGAGTGCTTTATGTGTAGGGTAATAAACCAACCGAGAAATGCAAAATCCCATGCTATGCTTGCGACTCATGCAGAAGATTGGTATGTTTAGAATGTTCAGATCTATTGCCAACAGAACAAAAATGCATGCCTTTGCAAAAGCGCGTCCTAAAATTCCACTGTACAAAATGTAGAAGTAATGAGTTTACAGAAAGCTTACAATATATCATTAAAGATAAGGAAACCATAATTAATGATAAGAATGAGATTATCAAGATACAACAGGAAAAAATTAATGAACTCGAAAAAATATACCATCACGGATCACTTAAACAGACATTTGCTGAGACTCTTAAAATGCCAGGACCTCCTCCACCAATATTGATAAATGAACCGGACATAATAATTACACCTAAAAATAATCAAGACATGCAACAAACCAAAGCGGATATTATGAAAAATATAAATCCTGCTCAACTAAAAATTGGCATCAAAACTGTAAAAACCGCTAAATCTGGAGCAGTTATAATTAAGTGCAAAAGTAAGGAAGAAACCGTAACCCTAGAAAAGATGGCAAAAGGAAAATTAAAGGACTGTTACACCATTGAGTGTTCAAATATGAAAAATCCCAGAGTAAAAATAACTAATTTTAATCAAACGTTAACAAAAGAAGAAATTGAAGAGAAAATCTTACAACAGAATGATACGTTAAAAGATTTTAAAGTAACATTTATAAAAAAATGGAAGGAATGGTAGTCCTAATACTATATTTGGAGAATGCTCAGCATACACCTTTCGATAATTAATAAATACAAAAAATATATTCATCGGATGGAAACGCTATCCAGTTTTCGAAGACTTATCTGTTTCAAGATGCTTCCAATGTCAAGGATTTTACCACAAAAAACAAAACTGTACAAAAAAACTAACATGTCCTCTTTGTAGTGAAGAGCATGAACAAAAATACTGTCCAAAGCAAAGTAAAGCTTGTGTTAATTGTGTTGGTGCCAATAGACAGTACAAATAAATAATAAGACTGATCACTATGCAACTGACTCACAGTGTCCCATCCTACTCTTCCATGTCAAAATACTTTAAAGCAAAATTAATTACTCTGATTAATGATAATAATTGATCAAGATGTTATCTTAGAAAATCTAAATCAACTAGAAAACAATCACCGTGGGGACTACCTAGACCCGGTCAATTATAAATTTCTAGGTGCAACAGATGATAAAATCTTAACAGTTATTCATCTTAACATACGAAATGCAAACAAAAACTTTGACGGATTCTTGGCATTGATTGAAACATATGCTTTAAACTCCTGTGACATTTTAATCTTAAGTGAATGTTTTCAAAACGTTTCAACCAGTAACCTTAATATTCCAGGTTATAAAACTATTCATAATAAGGGTGATTTTAACAAAAATGATGGTGTTTTAATTTTCGTTAAATCGCATCTTAATTTTAATGCATCTAACAAAAAACTAAATATCTGTGGTGTATCTTATTGTGTCATAAATTTATCAATTAACCCTTGAGCGCCCAGCCTACTAAAAGCAACGTAAATGCCCAACCGGGGTCCCCAAGGGACCCCATAGTAAATAAACATATGGATATGCATTAAAGTGTATTTTAATTATCAAACACAAGCTTAAGGTTATAGTGTTCAAAATATTTATTAAATATTTAAAAATTAACTTACAACACCTTCTGAAGAATATTAACAAAAGCAAAACAAATACTAATATGTAGGTATTATACTATTATCTCTGAGGGACCCCACCTACCTAATAGCGTTATAACCTGGCACTCACAGAAAAATAAAGGGTTTAAGAAATGTCGCGTCAATGCATTTGTGTCGAATCATAGGCCATCTATGAGCCACCTGGCATTACTAATTTTGTCGGTACCATCGGTACAATAGCAACTGACTTTACCGACTTAGCAGGTGACAGTATCGGTAAAAAAGATAGCTTTGTTATCGAATGATACTGGCGGGAATATTTAAAAAGATTAGTTTGTAATATCATAATTATTGCATTTTCAAAAATATTTCTTTAAGTAATTGTTTCAAAATAAGAAATAGGCACGCCACAAAATTAAATGTTATTTAATTTTTTTTCTTCTTTAAAACATGTATAGGCGTGTCTATTTCTTATTTTGAAACAATTTTACTTAAAGAAATATTTTTCAAAATGCAATAATTATGATATTACAAACAAAACCTATTTTACCCAGTATTATGACTATAAATTACTTAAATATATTTACAAACATCCTAAACAAAACAAAGATTATATACAAAAAACATTTATTAAAATGTTAAAAACAAGTACTATGCATATTATAAATTCCATTCGTAAAGTGTAATCTGAGATCAAAAATTGCGTATGCCAAACCATGCAGTTCTGTTGACTGCAGCAGCCACCAGACACCAAATGGTCCCCTGACCAGCAGCAGCGGCAGGCACTCCGGGTAGTGGGACTGCAGCAGCCACCAGACACCAAATGGTCCCCTGGCCAGCAGCAGCGGCAGGCACTCCGGGCAGTGGAAGTATCCTGAAAAAAAGGGAAAACAAAAGCAGTATCTATTCGTTAAAATGTGGAGTTATTACCAAGTTCAAGCTTTAAGATATCATATTGTTTTAATTTTTTTCTATAGTTGGCACGCAGATTCCTTTCAGGACGCCTTAAAGGCTTGTCTTGTCCATTATACAAAAGGACAAGCTAAGGAAGCCTCCAAGGTGTCCTAAAGCGACTTGATACCACCCTAGAAATAACCTTATAAATAGGTTAAAGGAAGCTAATCATGCATAGTAGAATATATACAAAATATTTACAAGGGTAATCATAGGACCTAAAGCAACATGAATAGTAGAATATATACAAAATATTTACAAGGGTAATCATAGGACCTAAAGCAACATGAATAGTAGAATATATACAAAATATTTACAAGGGTAATCATAGGACCTAAAGCAACATGAATAGTAGAATATATACAAAATATTTACAAGGGTAATCATAGGACCTAAAGCAACATGAATAGTAGAATATATACAAAATATTTACAAGGGTAATGACGCACCCAAAGCATAAAGATAAGGAGGGGGCAAAGCATTCGGTTAAAGTACTAAAGAGAAACTCTTTAAGCTTGAAATAGAAAAAATTAATTTACTGTAAAAGTATTGTAAGTATAATAAAAGCATGTTTCTCCAAAGTGCAGGAAGCAATAATGTAGTTTTTATTCAAGGCATTGTCACAAAAAATACAAAAATAATACAAAAATTTTTTCAGCTGTTGTAAGAAAACGAAATTTTGGAAAAATGAGAGCAACGAGGACTATATAGGCAAAATTTATAGAAAATTGAGAAAAATGCAAATAATGCTAGTTTTGTGTTTGTTGTAGAGGCAACTTAATTTAACTTTTACTCCTCAAGTCAAAAGTCATGGGCGCGCCAGATAGCATAATTCAAATTCAATTCAAATTCAAATTCCGTAATACATAATATATACAAGTTAGAGGCAGTGCAAGGTTAATTTTCATACCCTGAGGACATGTAGCTTATAACAGCCCTAAAATTATAACAAACAAAACATAACATAACATAAACTTTATCAAAACTAAATAACTTAAGAAATAGTTCTTATTTAAAAACAAAACATAACTAAAAAAAAACAATATCACAAAATATATGTGCAAATATCACATACAGAAAACAAAATCACATAAGAAGTATAGTCAAAATCAAGTAAAGTTTTAACGCGTTTAGGTTAGGTTCTGTCATATTTGACATATATTGCACACAATTTATGTCAAATATGACAGAACCTAACCTAAACGCGTTAAAACTTTACTTGATTTTGACTATAGTTAACAGCAAGCAGTTGGTACATAATAAGTAGATTTATTTGAACATGTCAGAATAAAAGGAGGCTACATTATCAGGTAATATAATACAATCGGGTAATATGTCACTATCAGGTAATATGTCACTATCAGGTATTGGCATGTTTATCACAGTCGTCTCAAAATCTGAGGAAGTAGTCTCAAAAGGTAATATCACAGTGCTGTCATAATCGGGTAAACATATATCGCTGTCAGGTATTGGCATGTTTATCACAGTCGTCTCAAAATCTGAGGAAGTAGTCTCAAAAGGTAATATCACAGTGCTGTCATAATCGGGTAAACATATATCGCTGTTAGGTATTGGCATGTTTATCACAGTCGTCTCAAAATCTGAGGAAGTAATCTCAAAAGGTAATATCACAGTGCTGTCAGAATCGGGTCAACATATGTCGCTCTCAGGTATTGGCATGTTTATCACAGTCGTCTCAAAATCTGAGGAAGTAGTCTCAAAAGGTAATATCACAGTGCTGTCAGAATCGGGTAAACATATGTCGCTGTCAGGTATTGGCATGTACATCATAGCCGTCTCAAAAGCCAAAGAAGTAGTCCCAAAATTATCCACTATAGGATCCATATCAGAATCAGATATATGGTCAAAATCGGGTATAGGGTCAACATAAGGTAAATTGTTAAAATCTGATAACTTTACTGTCTCATTAACAGTCGGTGTACTTGTATCAGGACATAATTTTTGCTTCTTAAATTTACTCATTTTTTGAACGTGACCTTTTGAAAAATTTGGTGCTTTTTTATTGTCTTTACAGTATTTAAATATTGATAATCGAATGCATTTATTAATGATACCATTGTAAATTTGTGCATGTTCTTGGCAAAATACAAATGATTGAAAAACGGATCTGTAACAGGATTTTATCTTTATTTCTATATCGCTTTCATGCCCTCGAGTTTTAAGAAATGATTCAACCATTTGAAAAATTTTATCACTCATTTCAATTAAACCTGGATTGGCGTACTTTAAACGGGTTTTATCGTCATATTCCTTAAATTGCACATATAAATGTTCGGTTGCAACATAAGAAGCAAAAATGTTGTCCTTACAGTTTGAACAATCAGGTATTACAACTTTAGAAATCAAATAACCAGCTGTGTAAGCTGTTCCAAAATTGTCTTCAACTTTTTCAAAGTCAAAGTCTTGATCTTGCTCTTCAGACCCTTCTTCTAAGGTATTATTTCCTAATTCATTGTTAGCCTGAGACTCAGTTGGTGTGTAGATAAGGGATGACAAATTGGAGATGTTTTCACAATAATCCACCTCTACATTTCCACCTGTGATTGGTACAGATAGGCCATTGAGCACTGTTGTTTTTAGTGCAGCGGTGAATTGTTTACAGGTAGGATTTGTATTACATACTCCATGTTGACGAACTTGGCCAAAGGTATTCTCTAATGGATCTTGATTAAAGGATCTCATTGGTAAATATATAAATTTGTCTTTCAGTTTATTCCATAAGTGAATTATCGATCTTATTGTTATTTGCCACCCGGTAATAAACTGCTGTTTATTTGTTATGTCTTTGAACTTTTTTGGATTTTTCGGGTCATTGGTGTCTGGTTCGTACAACTTCCAATTAGCAAGTTTTGGAAGCAACTCGGAAAAAATTTTAAATGAGGAGACTCTGCTGAAAAGGCACATCTATGATTTTTACCATTCAAAGGAAATTGAGTATTGGAATTTAAAAGGTCAAATAGCTTGTCGATAAGCTCAGCAAATTCTGCAGTATATATGGCCTCTGCATCTAGCTTACCAACAGACACATTTGTCTCAATGGAAGCTGCCACTGGGTGACTTAGTTGCCTCGCTGCAGTTTTAACTTTCATTTTTACATAAGTGTCTTTGAAATTAAAGTGCTCTTTCCTTAAATAGGGCAACTGAGTAAAACTGCGCGTTTTCTTGTCAATATTAAATGTTGATTCAATATGCTCAAATTTTGCATACTTCCCTTTCTCAAACTCCAGAACTCCTCGTAGAAGAGCATTTCTGGTATTTTTAAGTAAATGAGGAACATCAAAGATTATGCATATTTCCTCACTATTTACATTGAAAGTATAAGGTGTAGGATTACTATCATTCAGGGAACTAAGTTTTCTCAGGGCAGCCTGGTTAGTAGCACCTTGATCACAAACTGTGGCGACAACACGTAATCCAATTTCTTGCAATTTACTTACTATATAAGGTAGTAAAACTCCTAAAGAATCAGTGGAAATAGTTGATGCAGTAAAATAATATGCAATCACCTGCTTCCACTGCTTACGAACGCCACGGATCATGAAGGCAAGTGCATGATTTGCTGGTTTAATTGATCTTCCAAGATGGCCTAAATCTTGATAACCAACAATAGACTGTTTATGTGGATCATAATGTAAACCGGAGTCTAAAGATATTTCATCAAAGAGGAGTGCACAATACTTATCATTGTCATCCATTTTATTAATTTCCATTTTTAAATGTTCTAGTATTTTCTCATTGAAACCAGGATTGAATGGTAACTTTGATAAAACTCTTTTTAAGGTTCTGACAGATGGTAGCTCAAAAAAGTGAAGTAGGTATCTGTATAATCGTGGACTTCTTTTGTACATTGACAAAGCAAAGACCTTATCTTCTATTGACCACCTTTTTCCTGCAGGTACTTTACCTACATTACGTAATTGAGAATTTAAAAAATTTTTAGTAACTTCATTAAGACTTTCTTCAATAAGTAAAAATTTTCCCTCATCATACAAGTTCTTCAAAAGACTACCCTTATGCCGCTCTTTAGTTAAGCTAGATTTTAATTTTGAAAGTTTAGAACACACATTGCGATGTATTCTATACATACCCTGTTCTCGATCGGTCATATTTTTAGTTGATATATCTGGCTGACCCATGATACCCTGCTTATCATGACATTCTTCTTGAAGAAAATTAAACGTTGGGCAATTTGTAGAGCTAGCTGAAGCTATTAAAACTCTATCTGAGTTATTAGGCGATGTTAAAGATCCCAAACTTTTTAAAGAAGTGTCAATAGAGGGTAAAAGGTCAGGAATTTCCTCAAGGTCATTAGTGATAGTCTGAATTGGGGGAGCACTGTAACTGTGATCATTAACGGATGGGGACTGTAAATCAGATGCTATGTGCTTTGGAAATGTACCATAAATTAATTTTACTTTAGAAGAGCTGTAAAAATCAGATGGTAAAAAGTGGTCTTCGCAAACATACCACTTTGCACAGTTTACATCATAATCAATCTTACAGATATCTTTCCAGGCTTTACACAGGTCTTTATTTTTTTCAGGGAAAGAAAAAAAATGTTTATTAACGTAGTTTTCAATAAAAATTGGAGAATAATACTTACTCAGACAATTTGGGAATTTGCACGAATACTTTGTTCTACCTACCTTCGCCATAATTTTAAAACTTTTTTGATTTTAGATCTGTGTGCCTTTTATGCAAAATGTAAGTTAACATAGCCCGAAAGTAAATGCATAAGTTTGATGAAACCAAAATCAATGCTAGTTCAGAGTATTTAAGATTCTGCTTAAAAGGTACACAAATATCTTATTACTATACAACCTATCCCGCTTCAACCCATGCAACCATACCTATAAAGTCAGTGAGAAAATTATTATTATAAATGTAACAGCTTAATAAGAGCACAGGTGCCATGCGAAAAAATGTAAAATGTAACATAAAAATTAAAGAATTTGTAAGTTTAGTACAAAGGGGTACATTCAGATCAAAACACTTTGTCAACTACGGGATAAATATAAAAGATTTTGAAATGTTATATAACATATTACATAATAAATATAACTGACCTCTTTTGCTTGATGAAATAATAATAATAATAATAATAATAAACTTTATTTTTCATATCGTGTTAATACATCATAAAAATTACCTACCCAACACAAAAGAAATGGCGTCAAAAAAAGAAATAAATACCACAAATCACAACAATTATCCTAGCCTATACCTGCTCAGTCTACCTTGGCCTAATTATTTAAAAAATCATCAATGGAATATGGTTCCAGTTCAATTAACAATTTCCTTAAATACTTTTTAAACATTTTCTGACATGTAATGATTTTTACATTGTTTGGTAATATTTATGGAAAAATCTCAGGCACATGTAATAGGGACTCTTCTCAGTCAATGTTAAGCAGTGAATTGGGTAATCAACATTGTGTGTTCTTGTATTATACACATGTACACATGAAATACCTGCAGTTCAAAACTTGCTCGGTTTTTAAAAAAGAAAATTATTGCTTCATAAATATACAAAGCAGATGCAGTTAAAATACCTTCGGCTTTAAACACGCCTCGACAGCTTTCTCTGAAATGCATTTTTTTTATACAAGGGAGAATACGCTTCTGAACCACAAATACTTTTCGTGTCTGGCTTGTCCTGTCTTGCCTTCAAGGAAAACACCTCTAAGGAATACCATTTCGATATTTCCTCATAGATAGATATTTAGATAGATATTTATTCGTGCTATCAATTCATACAAATTTTACACATGTCAACTAAACTTACAGAAGAAATAATGGCAATAATTAAAATGATAAAATCAACTGCCCAATACAACAATAAAAAGTCAATACCAATACAAAAATAATAATAAAAAAACAACAAAATCATTACGCACCAATACTCAGTACACATCACATCAACACACTAACAACGGCTCAAGTCTGCCCTTAAAAATTCATCGATCGAATAGAAACATTCATTTATTAACATATACTTTATTTTAGCCTTGAATTGCAAGGGTGATAAGCTCTTTAGATTCAAAGGTAACTTGTTGAAAAATCGGGGGGCGTAATAATTAACTGAGTATCTACTTCTTGTTAGTCGTAAAAAATCAGGCTCTATAAGAGAGGCATGCCTTGCAACAATGGGGTGCCCCAGACAATACATTGTTCGACTGTATACTACGAACACACATACACCCACACCTTTCATATAGGTAAAATATTTAATTGCCAAATGTAAATGTGACAAACCCAAGTATATAAAGGTCATTGGTAAATAATTCCAATGTTCCTGCCAAACACAAGAAAATATAATGACTAAAAACATAAGTACAGTTGGACAGTTAGGAACATAGAAACTCAGGCACTAATTTGTTGGGGTTTGTTATTATTATCATAAATATTATTATGTGATTTTTCCATAAAGATTATAAAAGATCAGTGAAATAAGAAGTTACTGCCCAGATTGTTATAACCATAAAGTACCTTAGTGTATATTTTATTTATACTGGTAAACCCAGCAGTTTTGATACTATAGGATATTCATTTTAGTAGCCTTGCCTGACTGGTACCCCCAAATGAATTATAAAAAACACTAATTAAAATAATTTCAAATTACTTGTTATTGTGCAAATGAATTGATGTATATGAGTATAAATTGCAATAATAATAACAACCACTATGATGTATACCATCGATAAATCAGCCCTCAGTTTGTCCATGTCTATACTGAAGTTACTATTCTTATGAGAATAATCTGGTACCCAGTGTACCTTCGGTCAAAAATTGTATGAATAATTTATAGATTGTGAAGGAACCTTTATTGAAAAATTATTAATTAGATTGTGATGATATAGATGATATTATGTAGTTAAAGAAAGCCTGAGGTATACCTGTTATGTATTTTGAAACTTTGACCCACTGACCTTGAAGGTTTAATAAGCAATTTTGTGGAAAAGTAGTAAAGAAAACCCTTAAAAATTAATAAATACAAGGTATACTTACATTACATGTCCAAGAAAATATCCAAACTACCAAAAACTAGACCCAGGATGGCGTGGCGTGGCGTAGCGTCTTCTGGCGTCTTCCATAAAAATTCCATTTAACATTGAACTACAACAGATAAACTTCAATTACCAAAAAGTAATTTAAAAAAAATTGTCACCTTAACTTACGTAAAAACATAACACTTCCTTCCATTGAAAACAGTCTACTTTCCAACAAAAACGCGATAAGCCTTTGACGATAAGCGGACATAAACACCATAAAAAAACTAAGAAAATGGCTGAATGAATTCAATGAATGGCATTTTTTGGCTGGCAAGGCGATCGATAAGGCGATGCTAAAAACAGTGTGACCAACCAACACCTTTGTCACTAAGAAGTTGAGATTTTAATAAAATTTACAACAGAAATCTTGTAAATTCGCTAAAAAGAATTAATTATAATTTCTAATAACGTGAATAATAATAATTTTACAAAAAGTTGCATAAACAACGAGAATTATTAATAAAACTAAACTTTTAGTGTAAAAAGACAAGTCCCTAGTTGATACGTATTCCCCCTTCGCCCCACTGATTCGTCCTGGCCAGGTCTTGTCGTGGCCTCCTATATCAGTGACACCCCCCTGCTGGCACTGTCGCGGCGTCGGCGGCTCAAACCAAACTAACACGTGCTAACACTATTTTCAAGCACATACCTAAAGGCGCAGTTGCCAGATTTTTTTTATTCCAGAAATACTAAGGAAAATACTGTACTGGGGTCCCGCAAGGACCCCGCTTAGGCATTCAAGGGTTAATAATGTTTCCTTTAGAGTATTAGCTTTGTACAGACCCAACCCGAGTAACTTGGTTGAATTCATAGAGGAGCTTGATGCATATCTAGACGATACTTATCAAAATAGCTTAATTAGTTTATTAATCGGTGACATCAACATCAATATAACTAACGCAAACGACCTAAACGTAAGTAAATATCTTTCAGTACTAGCTAAACACGGCTACATACCTTACATCCTTAATCCCACCCGTATTACGGCGGAAAGTGAGACATGCCTTGATTTATTTTTTTGAAAAAATCATGTAATAACAATCAAAATTTTAAGTTTACTTCTTAAATCCTAAATTGTCATATTACAGGCCATTGTCCTGTTCTATTAACTGACAATCACAATTAAAAAAAAACCCGAAACACAAATATCGCTGAACACACTATTCCTAAAATCAAATTCAAAAAATTAAAAAGCTGCATTAAATCTCAATAATGGGACTGTGTTTTATATTTAGACGATCCTCAGGCTGCCACAGATCTTTCTATGAATATTTACAACAGCTGTCTGGAAAAATCGAAGACATATAAGACAGTTATAGAAAAAGTCCAAAAAATAAAACCTTGGATCACACAAGGCCTAATTACATCAATAAAATATAGGGATAAACTTAAAAAAAGGTTAAATAAACAATTTACACCAGAATCTGAACGAGAAAACAAGGATTATAGAAATAGTCTTAACAAATTATTAAATAAATAAAAAAACAATCACTATCTAACGCAAATTGAACAAAACAAAAATAATTTAAAAAAAGTATATTAGTTAATCTCCGAAGCTACCAATGAACAAACCAATTTCAATGACAAGTTTAAGATTGCTGATGATGAAGGAAATATATTTTGATAATAAGGAAATGTCTAACTTTTGCAACGCTTACTTTACCAAAGTGGGATTAAATATGGTTAAAGGTATAAATACAGCTGTACCACTTAGTGAAAATATACCTATAAATTCTAGTTCTATGTACACTAATGATGTAACAGAAAGCGAATTGATAGAGCACATATCTACATTAAAAAATAATAGTTCTCCCGGCATAGACGGAATATTTGCCCAAATGATAAAACAAAGTCACTTGCACCTTCTAAAACCTCTAAAGCACATAATTAATTTAATTTTTGAAAATAAACTTATTCCATCTCAGTTTAAAACGACCAACCATAAAGCTGGGGATATATCAAAAATACACAATTATAGACTAATCAGTGTTATTAATAACTTTGGAAAGATATTCGAAAAATGCCCAAAAACTCGACTAGTAGAATTTTTTAATCAAAATAATATTTTACGCGAGTACCAATTTGGTTTGCGGGCTGGTAAGGCGACAACTGATGCCATGTATACAGTAATTAAAAATATTACGGAAGGCTTGGATTCAAACACTGTTAACCAGAAAAAGCTCCTTGCCGTCTTGGAACAGTGTGGAGTTCGTGGTAGGGTTTTAGATATCTTTGAAAGCTACTTGGCAAATAGGGAACAACGGGTAAAAATCAATGGTACACTCAGCGAACCCAGATTAGTTAAAATCGGGGTTCCTTAGGGAACTGTCCTTGGCCCGATACTTTCTCTAGCTTATATAAACTCACTTTTATCTATAAAGGCCCGGGCGAAAATTGTGTCATATATGCTGATGATACAGTAGCTATATTTTGCGAAAACTCCTGGAATGAAACAAAAATTGCCTGCCAACAGGGTATGGAAAAGATAAAAAAATTGGCTAGATATGTATCAGCAGCTCTCCTTGAAAAATTCATTATATATCCTTTACCTTAACAGGAATTAACAAACCTCATTTTGCTAGTATTAAAATAAATAATATGGTTGATGAAATCAAAGAAACAAATGAAATAAAATACCTGGGCGTAATTATTGACGAAAACTTAAAATGGAGTAATCATATAAATTATTTAACAAAGAAACTACGAAAACTTATTTACAAATTTTATCAACTGCGTAAAACACTGTCTCGAAAATTATTAGTAACTATATACAAAACTCTAGCCGAATTGAAGACCTCGGTGCAAAAACCAGGTAAGTCCAATTTCTATGAAAATTACTTTTTTGGATATTCTAAGTATTTAGATTACTGCGGATCGTTTGGTTCTTAAATCAGGTAAGTGCAACGCTTCTAATGTAAAATAGCATTGAATTTTACTTGCCTGATCAAGTGTTGGCAGCATAAACCAGGCAAGTCCAGAAAATACCTGGTTGTTGCACCGAATTCATGTTTAATTTGGTTTGGACTTGTCTGGTTCCTATATATTAGTATATGCATTTAACTCTAGTAGAGTATTGTTCGCGCTGCAACCAGTCATCTTTGGCGCGAAAATGTCGTCAAAAGAAGAACCTTTTCAATCGTCAGGGAGCGACTATATACCGAGTGATGGAAATATTCCGGGTCCTAGCCGTGCTAATCCGCGCCTTTTATTGAAACATACCGAATTTTACAGTAGGTATCACAAAGGATTTAAATATGTGGAATGCAGTATTGCAACAGCCTTCCCAAATTTTACAAGGTTTTATGTTGAAAAGGAAAATGTGGCATTGTGCTTTCCAAGTTCGCATGATACAACCATATCATTTACCGCTCAATGAAAAAAAGGCTGCTGATGTTAAAGTTCTATCAACAAAATATGTAGCGGCTGCCGATCTATGGTACTATCGAATGATCTTCGGAGAACCCAAAAATATTGAAGTTCCACAAGAAGTAGTTGTTACAGGTGATGATGCGTTTGATTCTGATTCTTCATTTATGTAAATGTAGACTTATTTTTGTCTCCTCTTTGTTAAGTAGTACTCTTTTTTGGTCCGTTTGATTAATAGAACTGTTTAAACCATTTTTTGTATTATTTCATTACTATGTTTGGGGCAAAAACCAGGTAAGTCCAAATTTTTAACAAAAAAAATAAAAAATGTGCGTTGATGTTTTTATGGAATTTCATATTAGTCGTATTTTTAATTACCTTCCCTACACAATAAAATAAATTGGTTTTGTGTTTCCTATTTTTAAAAAAAAATATTTTTTTTTAATTTCTCAAAACTTTTTATAATGTGACTTGCCTGGTTTTTACACCGTGGTCTTCAATTACTCTTCCGCTATGCTATTCTAGTATGGGGGGGAATGTATAAGAACTCACTACAAAAATTAAATATTACGCAAAATTACATATTAAAAATAATATTTAAAAAGACTAGGCTCTTCCCTACTGACCTACTGTATACAGAAGAAATTTGTAATATAAGAACAGTGTACTTTCATAGCTTCTCTATATACGCCTTTAAAAACAATTGTTTACAAAATTATACACTTTCCTCATACGACACACGTAGTAATAAACTTAGGCTTTTACCTACTCTTAGATTTAACAGGAATATTAGCCATAGATTTATAAATTACATTTTACCTAAATCCTGCAATATCTTACCATTATACAGGGTGTTTCAGAATAAGATGCTGATCCTTAACGGTGTGAATCTTTAGGTGATTTTAAGAAGAAAAGTTCATATTAATATATATCCTTAACCTATCAACTTTCGAACTACAGGGCGTTAAAGTTTTTAGAAAAAAATCGTTTTTCTATCATAACTTTAAAAACTTTCTAGCTATTTTTAGGAATTTTTCACACATGCCCTCTAAGCATCAATAGCCATTTTTTGGTGTAGAAAAATTTTAAAATTTTTTAACCAGTGGCGTCCTGAAAGGGTTTGGACTATACATTTTGGAAAAATATTATGTACGCCACTGCTTTTTCTCAAGATAAAAATTATTTTTAAAATACTCATTTATTTTAGGCCAAATTTAATATTTTGCCTTTTCATCGTCCGATAAACAGTTTCTGACAAAAAAAAATAAAAAGCATTAAATGCCCATTCGCTATGTGCCTATGGTTTATTTTTTAACAATAAATTAAAACAGCTAACTTTAAATAACGTGTGAACAAAAACGAAAATAATTTAGATTAGCTATTAAAAGTGGCCACCACTTGCAAGAATGCATGTTTCAGCTCTTCTCTTCATTGAGTCTCGTACCCTTTGAAAAATTCCTGGAGTATTCCTGATAGTGTCAAAACAAACCATAGGCACATAGCTAATGCGCATTTAATGTTTTTATTTATTTTGTCGGAAACTGTTTGTCAAACGATAAAAAGGCAAGATATTAAATTTGGCCTAAAATGAATGAGTATTTAAAAAATAATTTTTATCTTGAGAACAAGCAGTGGCGTACATAATATTTTTCCAAAATGTCTAGTCCAAACCCTTTCAGGACGCCACTGGTTAAAAATTTTTAAAATTTTTCTACACCAAAAAATGGCTATTGATGCTTAGAGGGCATGTGTGAAAAATTCCTAAAAATAGCTAGAAAGTTTTTAAAGTTATGATAGAAAAACGATTTTTTTCTTAAAACTTTAACGCCCTGTAGTTCGAAAGTTGATAGGTTAAGGATATATATTAATATGAACTTTTCTTCTTAAAATCACCTAAGGATTCACACCGTTAAGGATTAGTATCTTATTCTGAAACACCCTGTATATTAAACACATTAATTACCTAAAAGTATTCTCAATACTGTCAAAAAAATTTATCATTGAAAATTACCGTAAATTTGTTAAAATAATAGAAAATTGACCGTTTCATTTATTAGATATGCATATAATAATATCTTTATAATTTTTTTTCAGTTAGTTTATTCTTTCACTCTTAGATTTAGTTTAGTAATTGCCTTCTTACTAAGGTATAGCACAACACAAGTGTTTAATCACTTAGGTGCTACTTATAATAATATAATGCATTTAAATTGAATTAATAATTAAAATAACTAGGTATTTGACTTATAAATGTAGTATTTAGAATATAAATTTAATGTATCAAATCGTATAAATGTATTGATAAGTAAATAAATAAATAAATAAATAAATAAAAAATACTACTACAATATACCTAACACCAGCCGTTTTTATATCGATGACAATGTGTAAATGACAATAGTTTTCAAAATTGTGTCATTGAGTGAGTATGGAAAACTTAAGTTATGGAGAATTATTCCTATAGCAAATATGTATCTAAATTATGGACAAACATTCGATAATTGTGTGGAAGCAAGAAGAATTTATTCTGGTACATTTCCAAATCGGCTTTTACCGCACCGAAGAACTTTTAAAAGGGTTGATCGTAGCTTAAGAGAACCAGGTAAAAAGTCAAGTAAAATTTAAAAAAATGCTAAAAGTAACTAATCTTCTACAAAACTAGTTTAGGAAGCTTCTTGCCGCGTAAAAGTAGAGAAGGGCCTTCAAGAAGAGTAAGGAACCCTTAATTAGAGCAAAAAATTCTGGATGAGATTGCCGAAAATCCCTCTAATAGTATAAAGAAGCTGTCGGTCCAAGTCCATGCTTTAAAGTGAGTTATTCATGAGACCCTTCGAGAACAACTGCTACACCCTTATCACGTTCAAACGGTACATGCCATTTTTCCCGCTGATTATCCTGCAAGACTCAATTACGCACATTGGTTTTTGGGACAATTTAGACAGAATCCAAATTTTGTTAGAACATATGCCCTTACAAATTATAAATTAGATGTGTTTTATGCACGAAGGTGCACCGACCCATTTTAGCATTTTAGTTCGTCAGCATTTATCAAATACTTTTGGTTATCGATGGATAGGTCGAGGTGGGCTTAATTTATGGCTATCAAGGACGCCTGACATAATTCCAGTGGATTTTTTATGTAGGGAAATTTAAAGAGGCTTGTATATTCGACGCCAGTTGACACAAGGGAATACCTGATAGAAAGAATAACATACCATTGCAACGAAATTCAAGATAACCCTGGAATGTTGTCTAGAGCAGTGTTTCCCAATTAAAATGGACGGCGGAACACTTACAAGTTGACACAAGAATGCCGGAACACTACATTTTATTTTTCTACATACCTACTTAAAATGACTGGATTTATTTACTTAAAATATTTAATATTTATTACGATATTCCATTCTTATAAAAATGAAGTGAAAATAATAAAAGCAATAAAAAACAAGTCATATATAATACATTTTGTTTACAAATTTAAAATAATGAAAAAGTATCTAATACGTAAGATATTTGGCGGAACACCAAGCACGTCATCGCGGTACACTAGTGTGCCGCGGAACACCATTTGGGAAACACTGGTTTAAAGTACAACAAGAAAATATTCGTCGGATAAGAAAATGTATAGAGTTATAGGGCGCCCCTTTCAAAAATCTGCTCGAGTAAATAAGAAGCAAATCTTTTACATTTTTAACATTCTTGCGTTTAAGTAATTTCCTTAATGTCAAAAAGTTCAGTTTTAAGTGGTTTTTATAATTTAACTTTTACCTGTTTCTCTTAAGCTACGATCGACCCTTTTAAAAGTTTTTCGATGCGGTAAACGCCGGTTTGTAAATGTATCAGAATAAGTTCTTCTTGCCTCCACACAATTACTGAGTGCTTGTCCATAAGTTAGATACATGTGAACATTAATAAGATGTAATAATGTATTTAATAATTTTAGTGCGTAGTATTAAACTTAAAGTTATGTATTTGATTAGATATTGTGTTCAAATAGCTTATGTTAATAAACTTGATTAGTAAACAAATTTCGAATCAATGCTTAAACGTGATAATACAAAAACCGTATTTTTCTCGAAAACCGCTAATTCCATCGAGACAAATGTAGAGTACCTACCTCTTTTAAATAAAAATAACTGAAATAATAAGTTTTTAGCTCTGTAAAATGACACCTGTCAAAATTTTGACTCAACGAGTGTAGTGGCCAGTCCGTTCCTGACTTCCCTGACGCTATAAAACATCTATTAAATATAGTACGGTTTTATGGCCCACACAAAATACTAAAATTTCATTAAATTATGTGTCGGTTCAAAAGTTAGAACCGAAAAGGTAAGTCGCTGGGTACTTCTTTGGGGCCCTTTATCTTCGTTAAGGGGCACTTTAGGATTTTTTAATTATATGACAAAGTGGATTTATTTTGACCTCCCCAATACGCTCCCGAGAGTAGGTATTCGATATACTTACCGAATACCCTGTATTATGTGGTCGGTATCCATGAGGTCTGTCGACTTGCAGTGAAGTCACTTCCTAATATTTTATTTTTTCCTAGCTTTCTTTCAGACTTTACGAAAAATCAATTTTTTATAAATATTTAGACAGGTCGACAGGTAAAACCGAACTACAATAATTTGTAAAAAGAAAGATTTTTCTAAAAAGAAACGAGGGAAGAGTTAAAAAAGTCATTGCTAATTATATTTGTGTATGTAATTTAAGTAAAAAATATGTATCAAATTAAAGTTTACGTTCAGAAAGTAAGCTTAGTCTCCGCCTTAAACCATCATAAGAATCAACAAGCAACCTTAATTTGTATGTAACAAAATCTAATAAATTTTTCTCCTGCCTTTTCGATGTTTTCAATATTATATATTAAATACGGCGGTGGCCAAACACAAGAAAAGCATTCCAAACATGACCTAACAAAAGTTTTCTAAATCGTATTGAAGCTGACAATATTTTGGAAATCTATAATATTTTTACACCTAAACCCTAATAACTTTAATGATTTTTTAACCATGTATTTATAGTAAATATGGAAGCCTCATTTTAACATTTAAGTAAAACACCAAAGTCACACACGGTGGTATCTCTTTCAAAAATACCATCATTCAATTTTAAATAATACGTGCAGTGTGCAATGAAAATTAATTGTTTCACATTTTTAGTGTTTAAGACCATTTTATTTCTAATACACCACACAAACAGTCTGTTTAAGCCCTCTTAAAGTATCATAAACTGACTTTACTATAGCTAGCAATCTTAAAGTTATGCAGCAAATAACAAGCGCTGTGTAAATAAGATTTCCAACTTTACTACTCAACTCAACTCAAGATTTTATAAATAGGCAGGAACCCAAATGGTTGCCCTGTGGCACACCAGATGTAACAGATAATTTCTTGTGAAACAAAACCCTTTACTTTAACAAACTGTTTTTTATTACAGATATATAGCTAATATATTAGCCACTTAAGTCAAGTTCCAGAAAACCCAAACACTTCAATTTATTTGCCAGAATATGATTATTTACAGAGGGAAATGCCTCGCTAAAATTTGTATAGACAGCATCAATTTGGTATTTACTTTTCAATGCATCTAACACCGTTTGAGACTGGCAAGAAAATATTTGTCTTAGTATTCCGCTTTTGCAGGGTAAAACTACGACTCAATTCAGTCGCCTGTTCTCAATCCCAGGATCACGTATCTTAGCTGGGAGTATGCCACAGCCCATTAAACCATCTGCTGTGTCTTGGAAACCGTTTACCGTACGGCTTACCGAAAAAAATATTTATTACAAAAGTGATCAAGAGAAATTGCTGGATATCATTTTTTAATTTCTGGGTTGGCCGATAGAGGGCGTAAATATTTTTTACCAAAGTGATCAAGGGAAATTACTGGATATCATTTTTAAATTTCTAGGTTTCTTAGGCGGAATTTTCTCGAAACTCCTCATAGTAAACATGTATCAAAAGTAGCATTTTTTTATTCTAATGAAAATTCTGGATAACTTTTGTATTTGAGTTTTTGCTCTATCTTTTTATTTAAGGCTAGGAGGGGACAAATATTGCTTGGCAAAAATAATACCAACAGTTTTTCGGCATATTGAAATTTGACAAATTTGAACTTGCTAAATAGTGATTTTTTTGTTTTATTAATTTATTAAAAAAGTAAACCGTTCTGAATTCTGTTGAGACAGCTAGTGGGCGCTGCTATTTAGCAGAATCAACAATTTCCTCATTTTTTTTTTTTTAATTTTAAATAGAACGATATATATTTTTTAAGGTGAGTAAAAAGAAGACAAAATAAGAAGAATAATTGTGAAAACCACCAGCCAATATCTTTTTTTAAACCGGGGATATGGAAAATACAATATAAAAATGAGCTCCATAAGAATAAACTAACGTTCTAATACGGTATTTGTAGGCAAGAAGAAACAAATACCATACCATTGCGACCTCTTCATAGCTTTAGTCAACACAATACTAACTTCTCCAAATGAATGTCCGTTAAATTCAAATTATTTATAACAAAAATAATAGAGGACGTCCAAAATAAATAAGGCTTTAATTTTAAATATGAAATAGTACCTGTCAAGTTTAAATGTGTAAAATTTTCATTTATTTCCTTAAAATTTTAAGCTCGTCAAACGCCTCTTCAGTCTGTCAGCACAAATTTCAACAAAAGAAATCCAAATTTAACTTATTAAAACTTTGGCACGTACTATTTCATACTTCATATCAAAGCATTTTTTCCATTTTTGTTTCACAGCCCAGTTAAAGTTTTACTGCAATTTGTTCCATTAAATAAATAAGGCATTTATTTCCATTGTTATACAAAACTAAAACAATTGTTTGTTATACAATATGCATTATACCTAATGGAAAGCGTCGAAAGTCAGCTGGAAGTATAAAATCTGGAGGTAAGACACTTCCTCTAAGTCTGTAGTGATAGGCAATAGCAAGAAGAAATAAATAGAGCGTGTACAAATAGCAAGAAATGCAACAATCCTCTATTCTTTTTGTTGTACATAAATGTAATTTAAAGAACATTAATTTAAAGAAGGGTTTTGTTGAATATGGCTGTTCTCGAACTGTTGTGGACTGTATAATTTGATATTACCGAAAAAACACTTCCGCTGGATACTATAAAATGCAATTTATTTAATGGTTTAACAAGATGTAATTTATCTATTAAAACTGTAAAGAAACTTGACAACAACTGTATTTTCTCTTCTGTTAGTCGACTTCCTGGTCCCGTTCATTGCATTGTTATGTACAGGTACTGTACAGGGCTAGACATACCGCCCGCCTTGAAATATACAATTTTTCAAAATAATCAAAATTTTTACACAAACAAAGATTTTACATTGAAAAACTAAATCAGATTTAAGATTAACCTGATTAGGCATTTTAGTCTTCAGATATTTCTGTGCTGTTCAATGGTAACGAACACACTTTATTTAAAGCACGTTTCGCGCAACTTCCATCGCTAAATCGCACATTTATCACTCGCGTTACTTTGTCTTTTTCAGGAAAAAGTTCAGTGACACGAGCTAATTTCCATCTAAGTGGAGGTAAATTGTCGTCCTTGATGACAACTAAATCTCCGATCTTGATAATATTAGGACCGTCTCGTTTCCATTTTTGACGATTTTGTAATTCGGAAATATACTCCTTATTCCAACGTTTCCAGAAGTGTTGGGTCATTTGTTGAAGGCGTTGATATTTACTTATACGATTTTCCTTGACTTCAGTTATATCGAGATCGGGGATAGAAACTAAGGGTCTGCCAATCAAGAAGTGACCTGGCGTCAATGGAGAGACGTCGTCTGGACTTAAAGATAGAGGACTCAGTGGCCTTGAGTTTAGTATGGCTTCGATTTGCTGTAGTACAGTCGTAAAGTCTTCAAAGTCTAAGTTAGTGTTTCCGACCACGCGTTTCAAATGTTGCTTAAAACTCTTGACTCCGGCTTCCCAGAGACCACCAAAATATTGTATAAAATGCCAATTTACACCTTCATTCGCTAACTGGTGTTTTATTGAACTACCATTTAATTTCAAAAACTGTTGCATTTCAGAGTTTGCGCCTACAAAATTAGTTCCATTATCGGAAAACATATTGATAGGTTTACCTCTTCTAGCTATAAAACGTCTTAAAGTGGCCAAAAAAGCTGGACTGGTTAGACTAGTGACTGGTTCTAAGTGAATTGCTTTTGTTTCCATACAAACAAAGATACAGACATAGGTCTTTATTAATTTATGCCCACGGGTTTTTCGATCCTTTAACATGAAATAACCTGCATAATCGCAACCTGTATTTAAAAATGGGGAACATTGATTATCTCGTTCAGCCGGTAAGTTTCCCATTATATAATTGAACGGTTTTGGGTTTACCTTAACACAAACTATACATTTTCGAATTATTTGCCTGGCCAGATTTCTGCCTGAAATCGGCCAAAATTGTTCACGAATAGAATACAGCACTTGTTGAGGACCGCAGTGTAATAATCTTACGTGTTCATTCGTCAAAATTAATTTATGTTTATTGTGTAAAAGAGTAGGATGTTTTTTAGAGTATGGAGCGTCGGCGTTTTGAATTCTTCCCCCAACTCTAATTATATTGTTTTCTAAAAAAGGGTGTAACGATAATACATGACTAGAATTACTAATCGAACCTTTAATTTTCAAATCAGATAATTCTGATCCGAAAGACTGTACTTGAGAAATTTTTACCAACGTGATAAGCGCATCGTTAATCTCTTTTGGTTCTAACTCTCCTGTTATACGTTCCTATTTTCTATGTCTAGTATTGAATAAAAATCTTTGGCAATATGCCATTACCCGTTGTAGTGTATTTAAATTCGAAAATTGATTAAACATATTGAAATCATTTTTTTCGACTACTAAATTAACCTGAATTCGTTCTTCGGGTAATTCCTGATCTAATATTGTTTCACTTTGAGGCCAGAGTGACGTATCAAGTTTTAACCAGTGTGGGCCTTCAAACCACATAGAACTGTTAATTAATGATTCCGCTGAAACTCCACGGGAAATCAAATCTGCTGGGTTATCACCCGACCTAACATGAAACCAATCATTTATATTTGTTTTATTTTGTATTGTACCTACTCTGTTAGCCACAAACGTTTTCCAGCGCTCAGGCAGACCTTTAATCCAACATAGAGTGATAGTAGAGTCACTACAATAATAACACCTGTTAAAATTTATGGTGAATGAGGTTTTTACCTTGTCTGCTAGTCACTGCGCCTAATAGTTCTAACCTAGGTACTGTAACTGGGCGCACCGGAGCTACTTTACTTTTAGCAGTTAATAGCTTACAGGAATATTGAAATTCATTTATTTTGCACCGTATATATACGCATGCCCCATACGCCATCTCAGAGGCATCTGAAAATGTATGCAATTCAACGTAACTAGGGCTGCTGCACAGCACATGTCTTGGAATTTTTATTTTGTTAATATGTAATAAATCTTTGCAAAATAAAATCCAACTGTCTCGAAGATCACCTAATATCTCTTCGTCCCAAGAACATTTATTTTTCCACAACTTTTGTAGTATTATTTTTGCTTGTATTGCAATGGGCCCCAATAAACCTAGAATGTCGTATATTTGGCCGATTATAGATAGTATTGATCTTTTAGTTATCTGGGAAAAATCAGAAAAATTTTGAACACGGTATTCAATAGTATCGTTATGAGCATTCCAATAAACTCCCAAAGTTTATTACTCTCATCTTCCCCAAGCTGTAAAATACTTGCTTCTAATGAAGTATTGACATCAAATTGCTTAAATAATTCCGGTTTATTTGACAAGTATTTTCTTAACTCAAACCCTGCGCTTTTTAGGATATTACTAACTTCCCTTTGTATCTGTAATAATTCAATCTCGGAATCGGATCCCGTAAGGAGGTCATCCACATAAAAACAATTTTTTATGACATCGCTAGCTAACGGGTGTGATTCTTCACTGTCTAAAGATAGTTGCAACAAACATCTTGTTGCTAGGTAAGGGGATGACGCTAAGCCGTAAGTTACTACATTAAGTTCATAACATTGCAAACTTTCTGAGGGATTGCTCCTCCAAAATATGCGCTGATATTTCCTATCTGATTTATCTATGATTATTTGTCGGTACATCTTTGAAATATCGGCATTTAAAACATAAGCATATTTCCGAAAATTTAAAGTGATAGATAATAAATCGTGTTGTATTGTAGGTCCCGCATATTGAATATCATTCAACGATAAACCACTGTCGGTGGGTGCGGATCCATTAAAAACAACACGACAACGAGTAGTAATGCTATTAGTCTTAATAACCGCGTGATGGCTTAAATATTAAGTATCGACATTATCCTCGGGAAGTAGCTCAATATTATTAGTTAATAAGGACATGTGCCCTAATGCTTCGTATTCCTCCATAAATGAGGTATACTGTTGCATTAGTTCACTATTTTTTGAGAGGCGTCGCTCTAAATATTCAAAACATTTTATTGCCTTTTGTTTAGAATTTCCTAACATATTTTTATTTTCTTTAAAAGGAATTTTTACAACAAATCGTCCATCTGATTTTCGCGTATAGTTTTCCTTAAAATGCGTTCCACAAATATCGTCCTATTTGTCAACACTATCGCATTCTTCGATTTCCCAAAAATGCGAAAGATTTTTATTAATTTCAACTTCTTCGTCAATTAGTTGCGAACAATTTAATGAATTTTAAATTAAATAATTTATTATTACTCAAAGAAAAATTATCTATTTCACCCGCCAATATCCAACCTAACATAGTCGATTGTAACCCTAAATTTTTATTTAACTTAATTTGGTTTATTAAAAGAACGTCATAGAATAATTTGACGCCTACTAACATATCTATTTCTCCTTTAATATTAAATTCTGGATCGGCGAGTTTAATATCACTCGGTATATTAATAAAACTAGGATCGAAACTATACATTGGCATTGGTTGAGTTATTTTAGGTAAAATAACACAACTAATATTACTTGAAAACCTGCCATTACATGATTTTATTTGTACATTAGTTTTATAATTAGTCAAAACAGTTTCATTTCCTACGCCCGTAATAGAAATATTCACTCTTTGCTTTGCCGAGCCAATTTTATTAGCAAATTCCTCTGTTACAAAATTAGATTGCGACCCAGGATCTAATAAAATTCTTGCTTTAAACCCTTCATTACGTTTATTTATAACAAAAACTTCAGCAGTGGACAATAATGCATATTTATTTCCCTGGCCTACCAAGGAGGATTGCGAGGACGATGCTATTACCAATTCTTCCTTTTCTACTTGACTGTTAAAGAGATTTTTACTCTCTTGCTGCCCCGTGCTGACCGCATGTCCTTTTGGAACGTCAACAGTGTCGCCAGCTTTTGACGCATCCTTTTGGGATGATGATGGAGGCCTCCTATACTGATTATCGTCTGTCGAATATTTATCAAAATATAAAAGCGAATTGATATGCCTCGAACATTTTTTGCAAGGAGCTTTTGGACATTCATTCGCTAAATGATTGGGATTCAGACAGGTCAAGCATAACGTTAATCTTTTGGCTTCACTATTCCTTTTACTGATATCTAATTTTGCAAATGAAATACATTTAAAAATCGAATGATAATTTTTACCTTAAAAGCAGGAAAATTTGCTGTTTTGAGACGAAACCAATGCATGAACAGGTTTATTTTTATAACGGGACCACTGAGGCTTAGTGGCACCGCTGTCACCTTTGGCGAACTCAAGCTTTTCTAATAATACGCATTTTTCTTTTAAAAATTCATTAATATTTTGCAAAGTAGGCAATTTCCTATTAAGTTTATATGCTTCCCAATCACGTCTGGTACGGCTATCGAATTTACTAGTAATTAGATAAATTAGCATGATTGACCATTCATCCGTGGCTTGACCTAAAACCTGCAGACTACGCGAGTTTTTATTAAAGGTATCGAAAAGGTTACGTAAATCAACATACGATTCCCTTGTTACTGCTGGGGCTTCAAACAATGCCTTTACATATTTAACGATTATTAGACGATTATTCTCGTATCTTTGTTTGAGTAGCGAAAAAGCCACTTCATAATTTTGAGCTGTAACCGTGATTGATTCTATTATTTGCGCAGCTTCACCCTCAAGATGAGCCCGCAAGTAATAGAATTTTTGTATAGCATCTAAGGATTCATTATTATTTATCATGGAATTGAACGCATCCCTAAATTCTAACCATTTATCATACGAACCTGAAAATTTTGGTAATTTCATCTCGGGAAGCCTTATTGAAATATTACATCTTTGAGCATTTGAAGAGCCACTACTTACAGCGACTGAAATATTATCATCTTTATTTTGCTTCGACTCTAAATCTGAAATTACAACTGAAGCTTTCGATATTAAATCAAAATAATTATTTTCAAAATTGACCAACTCTGAATTATCCTCGGTACTTTGTTCAGAAATATCTTTATCAGATTGACTAAGCACCTCAATTTCATTTTGACAAAGTAAAAATTCGTCAAATATTGGATGAATTCTCTCCAATCTCGCACTAACTTGTGCAATTTTACTTTGATCAATATTTGCGGAGTCAAGATTATCAAGAAACGTTTTAAAAAGCGTTAAAGTGCCTTTTATCTGGCCTCTTTTTAATTTAAGTTTGCTTAAATTTGTCGACATATTTCTAGCAATTCAATAAATTAACAAAATAAATAAAAGAACCGTGTCAGGTCTTAGTCTAATAAGTCTAGCAAATCAAATCAAAATTGGAATAACTCACTGATCCTGGATGTCACCAAGATATTTTTTACAGGTGATCGCCGTCACTTTTCACTTGACAATGTCGAGGCTTGACACCGGCAAGGTATGGCTGCCAAAATTTGTTCACTTTTTTGAAATAATTCACATTCGGGTCGATTGGACCATGTTCTCGATCTGTTGTGGACTGTATAATTTGATATTACCGAAAAAACACTTCCGCTGGATACTATAAAATGCAATTTATTTAATGATTTAACAAGATGTAATTTATCTATTAACACTGTAAAGAAACTTGACAACAACTGTATTTTCTCTTCTGTCAGTCGACTTCCTGGTCCCGTTCATTGCATTGTTATGTACAGGTACTGTACAGGGCTAAACAATGGCTTTGTAGAAGACACATTGGTATGGTATTTGTGAATTCTTGCCTACAAATACTGTGTTAAAACGTTGTTTTCGTGGATCTCATCTTTATATTATATTTTCCATATCTCGGGTTTAAAAAAATATATTGACTTGCGGTTTTCACAGATATTTATCTTATTTATTCTTCTTAGTTAAAAAACGACATATCGTTGCATTTAAGGTTTTTATAAAAAATGAAGAAATTGTTGATTTTGCCAAACAGCGCCATCTAGATATAGTAACGGAGTTCAGAACGACTTCGTTTTTAATGGAATTAATCAACCAAAAGATTCCCTATTTAGCGAGATCAAATTTGTCAAATTTTGATAAGCCAAACCAAAATTGAATATTTTTGCATAATAATGTTTGTTCCCTCCTCACCCATTAAACAAAAAAGTATAGCAAGAACTCGAAAATCAAAGTTATTCAGAATTTTCATTAGATTAGAAAAATGCTACCTTTTATATATTTTTACAATGAGGATTTTTGAGAACCGCTTTTTGTTTGGCCACTATAGTTAGCCCCTCTAGCGGCAAACCAAGAACCTTAAAGATAATTTCCAGCAATTTATCTTCGTCACTTTTATAATAAATATTTTTTCAAACCGTACAGTAAACGGTTTCCAAGATACAGCCGGCGTTCCTTTTTGGTTGTACACCCGGTACATTACATAACATTAAGTAATTGCTTTGTAGTCAAGATATTTTTCAGGTTACGATAGACTGCGTGAGCTTCGCATCCAGGTGAAAAAAAGATACTTGCCCAATATACAGTGTTAAAGAAAATAATTCTAAAAACCCTTTATTTTTTCTGTGGTGTAGGGTGGGTCTAAAAATGTCATCCTTCATGTTTCAGTTTTTTGAGTGATAATAAAATAATTAAAAAGGCCGAGTGTTGTTCCGTTTTTCTAATCTAAAAACGCTAACAGTAAAAGTAAAAACAATCATCCTGAAGGTTATGGGCCCATGATATTCTGAGTAACAGTAAAATCCGTAATAAACAAGTAAAACCGTAATAAATAACATTGTGTTGGTGTAAGCAAAAAAAACTAAAAAACAAACAAAATGGCAGGAAGTATTAGCGTAGAAGAAACAGCCCAAATAGAAAAGTTGGAAAATGCAGAGTCCTTTCAAATGTGGAATTTTCAGATAACGATTTTATTTAAAGCTAGTGGATTACATGAAATAGTCAGTTTAGAACCAGAACTAGAAAGTTTAACTAAAGAGGATGAAAAACAGGCATGGAAAAGGAAAGATGCAAAGGCCCAGAAAATAATAATAACAACAATAGGTAGAAAAGTTCTTATGCATGTTATGAATTGTTCAACAGCCGCTGAGATGTACAGTAAATTATGTACAATTTACCGTAAGGATAATGAGCAGCAGAAATGTGCCTTACTGCAAGAGTTTTTCAATTTAAGTTATGAAAAAGGTAGCGATATTTCATTGCACATAAGCAAACTGGAAAATTTGGCCTATCGACTAAAAGCTCTTAATCAGACAATAGATGATGAGATGTTAGTATCAAAAATTTTAAGCACTTTGCCTGAAAACTATAAAAACTTTCGAACAGCCTGGGAGTCTACACCAATGAAGGATCGGACTTTAACAAGTTTGACATCAAGACTGATAGTGGAAGAATATATGAACAAGGACAATGAAAGTGAAAAATCATTAGCGTTTAATGCTGTAACAAGAGTATGCTACAAGTGTAGAAAACCTGGGCATATTGAACGATTTTGCAGAGTAAAAGGAACTGGAAAAATAAATCGTGAAGTAAAATGTTATGGTTGTGGCAAAACTGGACATTTGTTAATAAATTGTGGAAAAAATAATGGACAGAATAGGGAAAGAGAGACGTGCAAGATTTGTAGGAAAAATAATCACCAAGAAAAAGACTGTTTTTTCAGAAAAACTGAAGCCAGTGGCAGCAGATCAATAGAAGAAAGTAAAAAACTGACTTTTCAACCTGAGGAATGTAAAAAACCCAAAGAAAATTAGAAAGTGACATATTTATAGTGGACTCAGGTTCAACGTCCCATATGATTAATGATAAGACTTTATTTAGTAGCGTTGAAAATGTAGAGTCAGAGATTTGTGTAGCTAAAAAACATGCAAGTATGAAAGCTGAGGCTAAAGGAGAAGTAGAGAATGATATTTGTATTTTAAAAAATGTTTTATATGTACCAGAACTCAGTAAAAATTTGTTATCAGTGAGTCAAATAATCAAAAATGATGGTCAAGTTGTGTTTGAAGAAGACAAAGTATATATTATAAAGAATAACCAGAATGTTATGGTAGAAAACTGGGGCATATGAATTTAAGAAGCATGAAAAAGTTAGCAGAAAGTGAGATAGTTACAGGTTTTGACATAAAGAAAAAGGACTGTGACAGGTTAGAGGCTTTGTGTGAAATTTGTCTAAAAGCCAAACAAACTAGATTACCATTCGATAGTCAAAGAAGCAGAGCTAAAAGACCCTTAGAACTTATTCACACAGATATAGCAGGTCCTATCGATCCCTTAACATGGGACAATAAAAAGTATATTTTAACAGTGCTCGATGATTTTTACTCACTATACTGTTGTTTATTTGTTAGAAAATAAAAATGACGCATTGGAATTTTTAAAAGAGTATACCGAAGAAATGGAAGCTTAAGCACCTAAAAGTGTCAAAAATTAGAAGTGATAATGGTGGAGAGTTCGTCAATGCAGAAACAAAAGCATGGTGTAAAAGAAAAGGAATAGTTATGGATGTAACAGTTCCGTATAGCCCACAACTGAATAGCAAGGCAGAGCGCCTTAACAGAACCTTGTTAGAAAAAGCTCGTTCACTAATTTTTGATTCTGAATCATCAAAAAAGTTTTGGGGTGAAGCTGTAAGAGTAGCAACATATATTTTAAACAGAAGCCCGACTGAAGCTGTAGAGAAAACACCTAGTGAGATATGGACAGGAAAAAAACCAAACTTGTCAAGAATGCAGTTGTTTGGAAGTGAAGCTTATGCAAAAGTACTTGGCTATTTAAAGAAGCTTGATGAGAGAAGTAAAAAGTATTTGTTTGTTGGTTATGCACCTAATGGATACAGATTATGGGATAAACAAAAACAAAAAATTGTAGTCTACAGAGATGTAATATTTAAAAAACCTAAAGGTCAGAAAATTAAAAATAAAGAACAGGAACCTATACAAATAAAATTAAATTTAGACGAAGGTCAAGAAGTTACAAGATATGAAGTGCAAGAAAACATAAATGAAATAGAGAACAGAGATAATGAGACAAATAGTGAATACGTTGGCAGTGAGAATAAGGAAGAAGAAAATAAAGTGTTAAACTTAGGAGAAGGCAGACAAGATAGAAGGGGAAGAAAGATACAGTTACCGACGAAATTTGACGATTATGTACTACTTATATATAATGAGGCAGAGACAGGACCAGAAAAAGATTTGTGGAAGGAAGCAATAGAAGATGAAAAAAAATCATTAGACAAAAATGAAACATGGGATTATGTAGATATAGAAGAAACAAAAGGGAAGAAAACTCTGACAAGTAGATGGGTATTCAAAAAAAAGACGATGGAAAACATAAAGCAAGGCTAGTTGTACGAGGGTGTCAACAACAAAATGATTTTGATTATATAGAAATTTTTAGTCCTGTTGTAAATGCAAGCTCATTACGTTTACTCTTGGCTCTTTCTACACAGAACTATATTCTTAAAAAGTTTTATATAAAAACTGCATTTTTGTATGGTCTTTTACATGATGAAGTATACATGTCAATACCAGAAGGATATGATCGACAAGAAAGCAAAGTATGTTTTTTAAAAAAGGCATTGTATGGTTTAAGACAAGCTCCACGAAGATGGAACGAACATTTTACAAATTTCTTAAAAGAACAGGGAATGAATCCTTTAAATATTGAAAGATGTATATTTAGAAACAAAGAAGGTACTATGTTTTTGGCAATTTATGTCGATGATGGTCTGATATTTGGGAAAAGTGAAACAGAAATTGACAATTTATTGAAGAACTTGGAAGAATAGTTTGAAATGACAAAATTTGACAAGGTAGAATTATTCTTGGGTATTAATATTACACAAACATTAAACTGTGTAAAGCTTGATCAAAAAACTTATATTGAAGTCATGCTAGAAAAATATGGAATGAAAGATGCAAAACCAGCTGTGATTCCAATGGTGACATATAATACTGGAAGCGAAACCAAGACACATAGCAGTTATCCATATCGAGAAGCTATAGGAAGCCTACTGTATGTTTCCAATAAAACTAGACCCGATATAGCCTTTTCTGAAGGTTATGGCAGCAGAAATCTGGAGAATCCTACTGAAACTGATATTAGCAATGTAAAAAGAACAATGAGGTACCTATCATCAACAAAAGAAGATGGGTTAGTGTACAAGAAGTGTGCAAGTAACAGTGACTATCATCTAATTGGTTACACTGATGCAGATTTTGCTGGAGATATTTTTACTAGAAAAAGTACAACGGGGTTTGTTATTTACTTTTGTAACGGCCCTATAAGTTGGTGTTCAAGAAAGCAGCCTATTGTTGCTTTGTCAAGCACGGAAGCAGAATATATAGCAGCAGCAGATTGTGCTAAGGAACTTTTATTTTTAAAAGCGTTGTTAGAAGAACTGATTCAAAGTGAAGTAAAGGTGAACTTGAAAATAGACAATCAGAGTGCTATGGCTTTAATAAGAAATGGACAGTTCAACCGAAGAAGCAAGCATATTGATTTAAGATTTAATTTTTTAAACGAAAAAATAAAAGAAGGACTAATAGACATTGATTATTTGTGTTCGGAAGAAATGATAGCAGACATTTTGACTAAACCATTAAATAATGTAAAATTTTTAAAACATAAAAATGTACTTGTAAATTAAGACTTTAAAAATTAAGTTAGTTTTCTGTGTATTGGTAGCATAGATTAACGTTTCTTTGTTTTAAAATGTTAAAATAATTATGTATCTTGTTTAAAATGGAAAAACATTTTTAAAGGGATTTTTTGAAATTATTGGAGAAGGTGTTAAAGAAAATAATTCTAAAAACCCTTTATTTTTTCTGTGGTGTAGGGTGGGTCTAAAAATGTCATCCTTCATGTTCCAGTTTTTTGAGTGATAATAAAATAATTAAAAAGGCCGAGTGCTGTTCCGTTTTTCTAATCTAAAAACGCTAACAGTAAAAGTAAAAACAATCATCCTGAACATACAGTGTGACCAGTACCTAAAGTAAGCATTATATGAGTTTTTTTTTATTAACAGCTTTATTTAAAAATTGACTTTGGCATCAAGTTCTACTTCAATCGAGATGAAAATTAAGCAAAAAAAATAGTAGTCACGTGATTTGCATTATCTGTCAAGTTTTAATTTTTTCCAACATTTTTTCAAAAGTGGGGTTATTTCTGAAAATATCGAGAAAAGTTATAAGAAAAAGTTTTTTAAGTGCTACTTCTATAGCTGTAAAATTTCAGCTGCATAAGATAATTTTGATTTTTTATCCATATTTTATAAATAGCACCACTTTTGCAAAATAAGACTCAACCAACCTACATAAAACTTCTTAGTTTTGACATCGCTTTATTTCAGATACATTTTTTTTAAAGTAACGCCTTATTAAATGTATGTTTTTCTATTCAAATTTGCATGTGACGCAAAGCTAATTTGTTTTTGACCCTGGATAAGGTAACTTAATAAAATAAGTATTTTTGAAAACGTAGTTTGTGTCTAAAAGTAAAAAATTAAAAATAAAATAAAGGGGTTTCAAATTAAATCGTTGAAAATAGATGAACTTTATGTTAAGTTAAACTAAAATTAATTTTCCACCAAATGAACACTTTATTGATGACACTGCGTTATTTTTTGGCTTAATATAAAGGTTCTTTCAGGTACTTTCAGACACAAACGACGTTTTCAAAAATACTTATTTTGTGTAAGATACCTTATCCAGGGTCCAAAACGAATAAACTTTGCATCACATGCGACGAAATTTTAATAGCACAATTTTGATTTTGTTGAAAAACACACATTTTATATGGCGCTGCTTTAAAGAAAATTTATCTAAAATAAAGCATTGTCAAAACTAATAAGTCATAATATGTACGTTGCGTTGAGTCTTATTTTGCAAAAGTAGTGCAATTTACAAAATATGGGTAAAAAATCAAAATTATCTTATGCAGCTAAAATTTTGCATGTGGGCTAAAAACTGCATTTAAAAAAACTTTTTCCAATAACATTTTTTCTATTTTTTCACAAATAACCCCACTTTTGAATTATTTTTTTGAAAAAATTAAAATTTGACAGAAGTTGGATCAAAATTATCTAATTTTGCAAATCTACATTGTGCACCCTGTATAAAAAAATAGAAATTTTCTTACGTGAATTATATTTATTTAATAAGCAAGAGAAATGATTAAGAATGACTTTTTTTCGAAAAATTGAAAATAAAGTTTTTTACAAGTGGGGCTTCATTTATTGTAGTATTCCTGAGGATGGAAATAAACATTTCCGAAAGCTTGGACCAACTTAAAAGAGTACTCTTTCATTTGCTGCTAAACCCAATATTTCCCTAGTTTTTTTTATAGATATATATATGTATATTTCCCTAGTTTCTTATATGTATATATATATAATTGAAAGGGTAGTCGTTGCTGACTAGTTAGGTAAGAAACTAGGGAAATATTGGGTTTAGCAGCAAGTGAAAGAGTACTCTTTTAAGTTGGTCCAAGCTTTCGGAAATGTTTATTTCCATCCTCAGGGATACTACAATAAATTAAGAAAAAATTCTGTGCAACATGTGTTGGCGTTGTATTTAGATATTACTTACACTTAGGTGAGATTGTTCATGTAGTTCTTAATTGATGAGGAAGACATTTAGTAAGTGGCTTGGAGTTTAAACCAATTTACAATAGTATAAGGACTAAACAAACTACATATTAAAATTGTATAATAAAATTAAACTTTAACGGTCGACATTTTGTAAAAGTTTTTTTAAAGATTGAAATGAAGTCGGGTTAGGATGCCAACTGTCAAAAGTTATGTCAGGCTGCTCTTTTTTCTTGTTTGTTTTGCGTGTTCAAATGTTAGAATGCAGTGATATGAAACTACTGTATAAACATTCTTGTAATAAGCCAATCAGGTGGAAGTATTCTGCACCGAAAGATTGGGTTCGAAATTTTTGTCTATTTTTAAAAGATATGAATAGATTTCGCTGAGATGTTGAATGTCGGTTCTCTTGTTCATCGCGTTTGGTTCTTGAGCTATGAATGTCATTTCTAGGAAGAGCCTTTTAACGTAGTTCTTTTGTGAAGTTAGAATTTTAACAGAGTCATAGTTTATGTTGTGTTTAAATTTTTGAAAATATATATATATTGATAAAGGGTACGTTAGCGCCTCCAAAGTGATACTGAAGAGACATTGTCGCCTCATATATAACGTTGTCACCTCCGATTTCGGAGGCGACAACGTTTTCCCATATTTTTATTGGTTCTGACCTCAGGAGCCCTCTACCATCTTAAAACTAAAATTTTGGTCGGAGGCGATAAATTAGCCTCCGTATCCCCAAAAAAACTTTTTAGTTCCGGTATATACCACCGGCGCCAGTGTAGCATTAACTGTTAATGGAAAGCACGTTGTCGCCTCTGATCATATAAATCTCATGTTTCTATTAGATACGATTGACAGACGGTACTTTACCGCCTCCGCTAATTGGCAACGTCGAAGAGGAGGCCGTAACAGTTTTTTCGCATCATTTCATACCATATTGGCAGCTCGCAAATTAAGGACGTGCTTGGTGGTAGTGTATGAATTTTAATAATGATGTCATCCAGAACTCAACTACTTTTAAAACTGTGCACTAAGTACCAAAAAGCCTTTAAGTATTATGAGTCTACAATTGGACATGTGTATTTTATGTATACTAGGGTTGCCATCCGCCCGGGTTTCCCCGGATTTGTCCGAGTTTAGGAGGCGTCCGGGGAGCGTCCAGGCGGGGTTTAAAAGTTCAAAACAAAAATTCTGTTGTTTCTTAAAAAGACTACGTAAATTTAGTTTAAAATTGTACAAAAGTAAATTAAAGTCGATTTATATTAAAGCTATTTTTTATTTTACTAAGTAAACTAACAAAAAACACTGTTGACATGTCCGGTTTCTAAGCATTAAAATCCGGGGTTTTTATGGTCCTTGTCCTGTTTGTCAGATTTTAGAGATGGCAACCCTATATATACAGGGTAGGGTGTCTACCAAAAATTAAATTGTTTAATTATGGAAAAACTATAATCGGGAAAAATATAAAAATTTCGTAGTTTATTAATGTCTTTATCAAAATAATAACACAAAACGTGTATGGTATTTGCAGGAAAAATAAAAGTAACTAATTTGAGGAAAAATGTTGTTTGGCGCATAGTCTCAATACAGTACATTATTCCTAGTAGTTTCGCCCAAAAATGGTACTTTAAAAACTGAAGCCTAACAAAAAAAAACAAATTAAAAAAAAAATGGTCACATTAAACTACTTACCTAAAGTTGTATTACCTTAATACAGTACCTTATGCTAAGAAGTTGCGTCCGAATATTTTACTGTAAAAACAGAGATTTGACAAGGCAAAAACAATTTTTTTTTTAATTATTTTATGTCACTTTCAATTATCTAGTGGAAAATAAGTTGTTTTGGTAATAATCTCAATAGAGTACATTATTCTTAGTAGTTTTGCAAAAAAATTTTAATTTTAAAACTGAAGCTTACAACACAAATTTTATTTTATGCCACTTTAAAGTATTTAAGTGCCTGCGCTAATAATCGAGAATACTACTAAGCGACCGACTATTTATTTTTGTGGTTTTAGAGCAAAATAATAAAAGTGAACGTGGAAATATGAGAGAAACAAGCTTATCTTGGAAAATATTTCGGAAAAGTGCCAATTTGTTTGCACCATATCGATGTTTAATGTTTTACATTAAAATACCTTTTCAATTTTTGATATATTTTTTTTTAGAAATGTGCTATTTCATATAAATAAATAATTATTCTATAACTTTTTTGTTTTTATGTTTAAGATTTAGAAAAGGTGAAAAGGGGTAAGTTGGGAATATAAAAAAATTGCCTTCGAAACCATGAAACTTTACGAAAAATCGAGATATAGAGATGCGCTTTAGACAAGGAGTACTTGGTTAAATATACAATATTATATTCTAAGATTGTTTAATTAATTACCCAAGAAATTCAATGGAAAAAAAGTTTTTCGTTAAAATGTACCCATATTACTCACTTGCCCCAGGTACTGGGTTTTTAATTTATAAAATGCGTTTGAGCAACGTTGTTCTCAGCTAGATTAAGTAGGTTGATCTATACGGCGTCATCCACAAAAAGATTTTTTCAGTTATAAAAAATTTCTTAAAATACATTAGTTATGAAGCTTTTGGTATAAGGATTAAAAAAAAAATAAAACAATAAATTGCCAAAAGTGCTTTTTATTGTTAAAAATAGGAACAATTTAAATGTATATCCCAAACAAAGAAAAATTAGGTTAATTTAGAGTTATCAAAATCAACAAAAATATAAGCTTGGTCTATATTTATTTTTGTGTATTGTTTTAACTTTTATACGTTTTCTTTGCAGAATTTACAAATTATCACTATTTTTCTTCTTTGCATTAACAATGGCAAGTGGGAACTAGTCCCCACTTTTGCCTGAAACAGTAGTCCCCACTTACTCTACAAGCAGAAAACGCTGGGCAAGTGCGGACTATGGACTTAAAACTGAAATATTAGAATGTTAAAAAATATAAGGGATAACATAGGTCATTACATCGTTCAGGATGTAAAAAATTTAATCACGGTACTGAATTAGTGTAGACATATTTTTTTTCTGTAACTTTAAATAATAGATAGAGTATAGACAGATTTTAAATGACAGATTTACCTAAAAAACTAACAATTGAAGAATTATTAACAAAATATGTTGGGTCCATAAAGGCCCGAAAGCCATTTTACTGTAATTTAAGTAATTTTTAAATATTGCCAAAACATCCACGTTCCACGGATCCCCACTTACCCCATTTTACCTTATTACATTTATGCCGAAATAGAATAAGCGCCTTTCAATTTGCAAAAATAAGGTACAAACTGTTCGCCTATATAAATATTCTAATTAAACACCCAGCGTGTGGATACAGAGGTGTCTTTATGACCTCCGATAATGTGGCAACACTGTTGGAGGCAACAACGATCACACGATACACGCACCCCAACTAACATATTAAATAACATAGACCAGAACGGAAGGAAAATAATCCTAAATTGGCAAATATTTACTTATTTTTGCCTTAAATGTTTTCTTAAAAGTCACAAAAGGTTCGAACTCCAAAACCTTAGTCAAAGTTTGGATATCTACAACTTAAATAATTTGTTATAGGGAAATCAACTTTTAGTTTAATTTACCTAGTTAAAAACTAGAAATAAATTACCTCTTTGAGACATTAAAATTAATCCTAATAGGGCATATGATTAAGTCATAATTTACTTTATTGTAACTTAATATATGTCTTCATGATTAAGGATTTTTTAGCTATCACGATAGGTAAAATATTACCTAATTACAACCTAAAAAAAAATCCTAATAAGTTACTGACCATGGAGTTATAGAAACAAGTAATATTTTGGTTAATTTTGCCTTATAATTATTCCCAAAGTTATAAACGTTTTGAGGTTACAAATTGAGCTACTTTTTAATTTTCTGATTAACCTTAAAGGACAAAATTGCTTGTAAAATTGACCTGTTGGAAAAGTTGTGCTGATTGAGGTCGTAGATTACATATTAAAATTACCGTCAAGTTACATTTTTCCTTAGCGACATTTGTTTATATTTTCACTTTTCAGTTCAGTCTGTATTTTCTTTTTAAAAATAAAGTGCTTATATAGTGTTAACATTGGCAATGCCAAAACAAAATTCGAATAGGAAAATAAAAGAATATACACATACTACACAATACAGGCTTTAATTTACACTGCAAAAATTCTACGATGTAGGTATATCGTGAAAAACTCCAAAAAATGGCCTTTATGGGGATGTCTCAGTTGTCATTGTCAAGAAAACGTGCCGATGCCAACCTAAAATCCGCGCTGCCAACTGTAAATTTAGAACGGAATCAAATCGTTTAACGTTTAAAATATTATTAGAAAGAGACAATAACAACGAATCAGGTTCATGTCAGACAAAGACTGCAATGGTCTACACTAGTCCGGACGATATTACACTACCTACTCGAAATTTTAAACGAATAGATAGTTTCCTGTATCGGTTAGCGCAGATCCTACAAATTGCCCTTTATTTAACTTTGACTTATTACTAGAAATGTCTTATTTAGGGACGATTTAACTTTAAATTCGATAAATATTTCCAATTTGACCTCGGACCAGCAAAACATGTTCTCAAAGTTAATAATGAAGGGAAAAATAACTTTAAGGTTAAAAATATAAAAACGGCCATATTTAGTAATTAGTTTTCCTGTTTATCGACAACTATAAAAAAACAATATTTAAAATTTTAAGAACTAAATGAGTTAAGTGGAAAAATCCATTAGACTACGATATCTTTCGTCAACGGAAGTATTTTTAAAACTATAGGTACATATTAAGACGCTTCTGTTTTTAGGTTAAGAGTAAAAATATTTAAAATTATTCCAATAATACTTAGAAAAATCGCATATTTTAAGGGCGCGTTTTGTTTCACGAAGTATCATCACCAGTATTCACAAACAACTTTCTTTCGCATCAAAATTTCGGTCAAAATGATAAAACTTAATAATGTAATAAGTAGGTACATCGCTTTATTATTAAATTTAATAAGCGGCCATTCCAAAATATTTGCTTAAGTCAAACTCCATGTTATAATTTATTATTTATCTTGTTGGCATAAGTTATTGCCTTTTCTTTTCTAACGCCAGATAAATATAATGTTTTCTCTGTTGCGTTTTTGTATAGTGTCTTATTGCTCTTATTTAGGTTGTATTTAGGTCAAAAGGTTGGTAATACTTTCCACATTTAGAGGTAAAATAGGTCTATATTTATTTCACCTCGATTTACCTTATTGGACAGAAAAACCCTATCAACCTATTTTCGACTTTTAATTTACTTTAGTTTCTTTCCCCACATTGGGCAATAGGAAAACAAATGTAGGTAAATTATCCCTACATATAATTGGTCATGCAAAATATTCGACCTGTTTAGAGGTCGAATAAAGGTAAATTTAACTTAACATGTTTGTTGGGACATCTACAATTTTCGGAGGTCACATCGTACTTTCTGTGATCCCCATATATGACCCCTTAAAAATTAAAAAATCTTTTCCCCTCTCAAGGAATCCTGATTGGTTATCATTTCAACACCCCATATATAAAAAAATGTTTGATGTAGACCAATGGGAAGACCTGGAGGCCAGGTCGCCTTATCTATGTACCGGTGGCGACAAGATACGGTGCACCATATATATATATATATATATTCTTACCACCAGTTCTTGACAGTTGTCTTCCTCCAAGTGATACGTCTCTTTGCCAGCCTCGATAGGATCGAGGCACTTATCCTCTTGCTTTTCTATGCATCTATAACATCTTATAGCCGATGCGATTCCTGTAAAAAAAACAAAATGGGCTTAAGCGTGAGTCTAGCTCCTGTGATAAATAAAAAGTTATGGGAGAGAAGGCAGAGGAGAGAGATAAAAAATATCATCTTTTAGCGGTCTTTGGTTTCTTCTGAATTCGAGTGTCTAAATTTGTAACTACAAAAGTACTGTGTGTGTGTGTGTGTTAGTTTCAATGGCACTGGAAAAGATTCCAACAGGCCAGACTTTTACAAAAGTACTGTAGAGTCAATTTATTTATAGGTTTCTGTTTAAACCATAGACAAAAACCTATACCTCAGTAAACAATAATCACGAAAAGGGCCAATACGATATATAACTCACAATATGAGGCCCCCTCCCACCTTAACTATAACCTCTTTAGACCATTTATCACAATATGATGCTGATGCATAATTATTATTTTAATGCCAAATAACTATTTATGGACGAATCATTTTAAATAAAATAATTGGTTATTTGCGGCAATGCCCAAAATCGAAGCTTGTAAAAGGAGTGGCAATTATACTTTTTGCAACATTTCATTGCAAAAAGTATAAAATGGTCAGAAGTGCTTTCTGTTCGGATGTGTTTTTATTATTAAGTAATCTCAAATCTGTGCAATTAACGAATAATCGACAACTGGAGGGCTCAGAAGCCAATCAGTGTAAGTTAATAAAAGTTAAAATTGAGATTTAATTACTTTTGCAAAAATTATCTGCGAAAAAATACGAAGAGTAGAAAGGTTCCCAAAAAATATTTTTACTTAAAGAACAACGTATAAAAAACATTAATTTACTCCAGAACAACAATCTACACTGGTATTTTTTTTAAACTAAGTTAAAAATAAAATAAAAAAATGACTTAAGTGAAATTACCACTCAAAGGTTGGAATAATTTAGTCTATGTATTCCTCCGAATCACTTATGTTTCCTTTAACGCTATATAAGTTTTATTCGTCTTTGAAGTAGAGGCTCGAGTTTTCTGGTTTATGGTAGGCAAATTTTTGTAAAAGCGATGATAGTGTGGCGGAATGAAGGGAAGTAAATCCATCATGTGTTTTTTCTTAATATCTCTCACTGGCCATCTTTCCAAATACAGTGGATTTTGAACTACATTACACAAACTTGCAGGTCTTTCTTTGGATGCTGGTTTTGTAATGTTGATCTCGAAGAAACTAACTTCCTGCGAAGTTCCCTTGTAGAATATAGAATTTGGTTTATTCTTACTTGTTTTTTACTTTGCCGCCTTCGGTATTTATTTTGCTCTTACAAATACAGTCTTATAATTCTTTTGTTGATAAAAACTCCGCTTTATACTGGGTGTCCACGGGAGGTGGTTCGCCCCTCTAATTTTTTTGTTTTTCAAAATAATGGAATAAAATTTGGGGGAATTGTATACGACATAAAACTGCATTTTTTGACAGGTGACTCAAGATTATAAAAGTTCCGGTTTAACCGGAAGTTATATAAACTTTTTATTTTTAAATGGGACACCTGGTATATTTTTTATTTTTTTTTACTCTATATGACATTCTAAATATAACGATGTGTCACTCGTTACTTGGTCACCAAGAAAATATTTTTTTCCAAATTTATTGTTTTATCTAGAGGGCTATAACGTAGGTAACGGCTATGAATACCTTGAAATCACTTATTTCAGTTCTTTAAGCTTAGAAAAAATAAAATTTTACTATTTTGGGTCCAATGCTATATGTGCTGTGTAAAATTTAATCTTTAAAGTTGTATAACTCGTTTTTTTTTAAACGGCAACATGCTGGGTCGTCAGGTTAAAAAAAAAGAGATTATTTTGATATCACACACTAGGTATTAGGTTTTAGAAAAGCTGCCATTAAAAAACTTTATAACTAAGAACTTTTCCAAAATTAAGCATATTTTGAGATTAAATTTAGATTTAAATGCATATCAAGTAGCATGTAACCAGCAAAACTGATAAAACAAAAAAATGAAGGTGTGATCCAACTTTTTGGAACTTTCGGTTAAACCGGAAGTTCCATAATATTGAGTCACCTGTCAAAAAATGCAGTTTTATGTCGTATTCAAATCCCCCAAATTTTATTCCATTATTTTGAAAAACAAAAATGTTAGAGGGGCGAACCACCTTCCGTGGACACCCGGTATGTGTTACAATAAATGGATTTATTTTCATTAGTATTTTGCCCCAATTATTCTTTTAACTTACAAAAACCACCGAGATGTACCTTTAAACCTGTTAATACTGAGTCACAATCGACTTACACTGTTTGGCGCCCGAAAAATTTTGCAACCTATTCTGTTGCCAAAACAGGTGTCGTTATCTATGAGGGTAATATCAAAGTAGTGACTTAAATCTTTCGTGAGCAGAAAGTTTAATCTAAATATTCTTTAACTGCCTAAGTCAATTTCAGTAAATTGTTGACTTACACTGTTTGGCTTCTGACCCCTCCATAATAATTTGTTTGTGAGTTCGTGTAAGGAACATTTTAGATAAATTTATATATTTATAATATATAAACGAAACAATATCTGATAGAATATTGCTAATTTAACTCCATGCTAAACCTATAAATATTAACATCATACAAGTGTACGCCCCTACAGCAGACAAAAGCGAAAATGAAGTGAAAGAACTCTACCAACAAATCAGCGACACACTGAAAGACACAAAAAAACAGGACATCACTATCATAATGGGAGACTTCAATGCTAAGGTTGGAGCAGAGGAGACAGATGGAGTGACAGGACAATTTGGGTTAGGAGAAAGGAATGACAGGGGTAGAAGACTTGTGGAGTTTTGTCAAGAACATAACCTTGTAATAATGAACACCTGGTTTAAGCTCCCGAAACGCCGGTTTATTCACATGGAAATCACTACAAGATGGGAAACAAAATAGAATAATACGCAATCAAATTGATTTTATAATGATCAATCAACGATTTAAAAATAGTATCCAAGCTGTCAAAACTTATCCGGGAGCAGACATAAACTCAAATCATAATCTGCTCTGTGCTACCTTTTGCAGATGCTACGAGACCAGAACCTACACAGTTCTATGATAATCACGATGAAGAAAATGAAAAACTTCCAATCCTTAAATCTGAGGTCGTGAGAGCAATAAGGCAATCAAAATCGAATAAAGCATCCGGACCAGACCAAATCGTAAGTGAATTATTAAAGCTATTGGACAACGACAGCATTACCCATCTAACGAGGTTCTTCAATCAGATTTATATTCAAGGCAACATACCGGAAGACTGGCTCGAATCTCTTTTCATTACACTACCGAAGAAAAATGGAGCAAACAGATGCGGTGATTTTAGACTCATTAGCTTAATGAGCCACACCCTCAAGATAATGTTAAAAATAATACAAAACCGTGTATACAAACGCTGCGAGAATGAGTTATGTGTTGAACAGTTTGGTTTTCGAGACGAACTAGGAACAAGAGAAGCTCTTTTCTGTATACGACTTCTAATACAGAAAATATGTGAATTTAAGAAAAACGTGTTTATTTGCTTTATGGATTTCGAAAAGACTTTCGACCAAGTCAAAGTATCTCTATTATAATCAGGTAGCTAACATTACAGTAGATGAGATGTTTACAAGGAAGATTCCAATTGAACGTGGTGTGCGCCAGGGTCTGTTTTGTCACCAACACTTTTTAATGTTTATTCCGAGGAGATATTCAAAGAATCGATAATGAATAGGAAGGAGGGTGTGAAGATTGGAGGAGAAATAATTACCAACATAAGGTACGCCGATGACACTGCCATATTAGCTGAAACACTGGAAGATCTACAGGCGCTGCTCAACTTAGTGCACGAGGCGAGCAAAACAAAGGGCCCCAAGATAAATGTTGGTAAGACAAAATGGATGGTTGCAGGAAAAGGGGATGTGGGACAAGGTCAACCTTAATTAGGTGGTAGACATCTCGAAAGAGTTAGCCATTTTAAGTACTTATGTAGTTGGATTAACGAAACTGGAAGCTCTGACGAAGAAATGCTTACACGCATTGCACTTGCTCGACATGCATTTACATCCTGGAAACCTATACTATGCAACCGAAACCTCTCCATGCACCTCCGGACACGAGTCCTCAAATGTTATGTCTGGTCCGTATTACTTTATGGCATCAAAGCATGGACCTTAAAGACAACAACGACAAATAAGCTTGAAGCATTTGAACTATGGTGCTATCGCCGAATGCTGAAAATCTCCTGGACTATCCACATTTCCAACGAGGAAGTACTTCTTATGATGAATACCAACAGGGAACTCATAAACACAATAAAGAAGAGAAAAAACAAATATTTCGGGCATATCATCAGAGGACCCAAGAACTCTCTACTCCGCCTTATTGTCCAAGGAAAAGTGGAAGGCATACGTTGAATTGGACGTAAGAGACTGTCATGGCTACGAAACATAAGACAATGGACAGGATTGCAAAATGAAAAACTCTTTAGAGCAGCCGCTGACCGTAATACTTTTCAAAATGTTATCACCACGATTATCGCCAATGTCTGAAGACAGACAGGGCACCGAAAGAAGAAGAAGAGTTTATACTTATATGTCTATTAAAAAAAATAGGGGCTGCTTTATGGAAAAGACAAAAACCTTAAATATTCAAAGCTTGTTCTTGCAAACCTAAATTTGGCGCACGTAAATAATTTCACCCTCTGGCCACAGCCCATTCTGCAAAAATGTTTCATTGCATCATTAAGGTATGATAGGTATCTTTGCTTGGATCGCAAGGGACCACATTTGTTTTAGAGTAGTGGTATTAAGGATGGGAACGAATATAAGCGCATGTTACCCAAACTAATCGCCGAAAGTCCGAAACGTTTAAGGGACAAACTTTTTTTTAATAATATACATAATGAAAATAAAAAATCTGTTATCGAAGTATATATCCGCCCCGATACACCTTCTAGAGCCGATCAGCGGTAATTTTGCAATAATATTTAAAAATAAAATATGTTAACGAAGTATACAAATTTAGTTTGTAAATTAAACAAATCACTGTATGGTCTTAAGCAAGCCCCCAAGAGCGTGGAATGAACGTTTAGGTAAAGTCTATACGAAGTCAGTTGAGACAACATAAATATTGGGGGTACGATCAATTTACTGCATCACACATTGAAACTACAATACAAATATAACCAAATTTGTATTGATCGCTCCCTGTACAGATGCTCGAAGATAGTCAACGTGGACTTGACGAGTCTGTCATTAAAAATTGTGGGCGGAGTTATATTCCGCAAATTTGATTTGTCAGTTGCGAATTTGGTTGGTTAGAAATACTTTAGTTCGATATTTAGATCATTTCCATGGAATGCGTATCGTATGATTTTTAATACAGTGCTGTGTCGAATGGGGAAAATTGTTGTTGATGTTTTCTTAAATTTGCATTAGTGATTAGTGATTAGTGATAATTTTGTGTGTGTGTGTTGTAGTGTATTTTAGTATCGAGTTTTAATTAGACAATTACAATGGCATTTTGGCGGCCTTTTGATACTAGTGATAACGAAACGGACAATTTGGGTATTTTTAATTTTTATTTTGCATACGCACGGAATACCTATTAGGTGCATCACAAAAATTATGCCAGTCTTCTCACATACGGATTCCGTACAAAATTTCAAAATTGTTTTTACATTTTTCAGTCAACCTCCATATTTGTATGCGAAAATATGGGAGGGTTTTAAAATCAACTGAGTATGGACTCGAGCCATACGAGCGTTTAAAACCAATAATGTGTTAATAGGCTATCCAGCCCGAAACCACATATCACTGAACGCGGGGAGTTTAGTCGGTCGGCAGTTGCCCCCTCAGGATAAATGTCAACCCGACACTACGTCTGTGCTTCCTCCGGTGGGGGCCCTTTGCTCTGGCTGTACCCGGAAAGTGGAGTACACATGTGTCTGTAAGTAGATTCTCCTCGTTAGCCGCAAAAAAAGCACGCCTGTGCAGAGCGGAAACACCAAACCGAGTGGTCTGAAGGTTTATACGCCTATAATGCGGAAACCGCAGGAACACGGTGAGTTTAGTCGGTAGGCGGCCCCACCACAGGGGGTTGAATCTGACACTTCTCTGTTAGTATTACCACAGGGGGTCAGTCTTTTGAAGATTCTCATCGACAAAAAAAACAATTAAATTGTCACTGCATTTTAAATCAATAATGTTTGTTTAAAACGTGTTACGTATTAAAGTTGCTTTATTTATAATATTATTATCATATTAACAATTTAAAACAATACCCTGCATTTTAATTATTTGTTTGGGGCGCCTATTAGGAGTTTCATACATTTTTATGTCATTAAATTGACCTGAGAAACACTTTACCTATTGCATAAACACTGTGTATAAACCCTAAATACCTACCTATTTTCCTATTTATATATGAATTTATAATGACATAAATTATAAAGAAAACCATAAAAATCAAAAAAATTAACCGTCATCTTATATTCAGTTTATAAATACATCAGATAGTTTATATTTGGAATTGATTAAAATTGTGATAAATTTCTTTAAAAATACAATATATAAGTTAGTAAAACATTTTTAAATTTCTACCGCCGCCCATGTTTCCCAAAGGAGATGCCGATTTTAGCCAAATTTAATTTTTTTTGTTTGTCTCAACTGACATCGTATAGACTTTATACTTGTCAAATCAATTAGCTTTCAACAAAATGAGAGTAATTAATGCTTGTACTCTCAGTCAAATGATGATGGTGCGAAGAGTTAATGTTAACGATATCTTACTTGGTTAAAATAATATCATCCAAATAAACATACATATGGATGAATGCATTTGAAATGAAGGACTTGGATGAACTTCACTGTTATCTCAGGATTAAAATTAAACGAAGTTATAATGTTAAGTCAACCTGCATACCTCAGAAAAAGTCTCGAATTGATATGAAAAATTGTAAACTGAAAAAGACTCCTTTGGAATTAAAAATTTCTGATGGTGGCGAAGTTTAGAAACCAAAAGAATGTATTGTAGATAAAACATCTTATAGGAAACTTATAGGGACTTTGATGTATGTTAATTCAAATTCAAATTTCTTTATTCATCATAAAAAATGTAGATTATACAATTTATAAGACCAGCCACAAAAATAGATAATATGAGGAATATAAATAACAAACAAACACAGCAGTTATATAGAGTTAATCACAATAATTATATAAATGATGCCTACATGCCTAAGAGCTGGGAGTCAGGTTTATATTCGACGTATTCCTGAACGGAATAAAATACTTGACTATATAAAAATGTTTGTGCTTTATTTATAAACATCCTTGTGTTTAATTCACCCGTTATAACACATTTCATTTTATTTAAACACTTAACGCCCGTATACCAGGGTGAATTTTGACCAACAGACAGTTTAAAATACGGCATAATATGCCTATCCTGAGCCCCTCTTGTAAAGTGTGCATGAAAATCACAGTTTTGTTCCAGTGGCTTATTATTACTGGTGGTATGGCTAGTTAGCTGTAAAATATATAGACTAATTAAAGTAAGAAACTTATAAATGATTTAAACATATTTTTGCAAGATGTATTCGGAGGCACATTTTTAATAAATCTCAAAATATTTTTTGTACTATTAATGCTTTAATAAAATGAACAGATAAGTCCCAGAATAGCAGCCCATACTGCAAGACCGACTGCACTAGTCCATAATAGACAAGCCTCATTATCCGCTCATCCACATTCACCCGTAACTGCCTAACCAAATAAATATAGTTAAAAAAAAGCAAAAAAACACGCTTTAATAATTAATCAAACTAAAAAGCGAAAAATAAATATAGTTTAAAATAATTCTTGAAATTTTTAATATAGGCAGAAAATAATAATGAACCATAAACATTAGTATTATTGTGAAAAAAGTGCGGGGTGCTCGATATAGGAAAAATATAGCACAAAGCGCCCCAAGCTTTTTTCACAATAATACTAATGTTTATCGTTTATTATTATTTTCTGCCTATATTAAGAATTTCAAAAATTATTTTAAACTATATTTATTTTCCGCTTTTTAGTTTGATTAATTATTATTAAAGCGTGTTTTTTAGTTTTTTTAAACTATATTTATTTTTTAGTTTGAATTATTGTTAAGAAAACATTTTTTATTTGAGTAGAGATAGTCGTAGAGAGCCGAGCGCCTCGCCGCATAATATGTCCTCAGGGCTTCCTTATGGGCAAAACGTATAAAAAGACTGTTTGAAGGTTGGAGACAATGATGTTTCTTGAAAGAGTTTTGGACTTCCATTGTCTTTATTTGTTTTAAATCACAACGTTTCAACTGGTAAGTATCTCCAGTCGTCTTCAGGTTAATACTAAATAAGTAATGTAACTACAAGACTATTTATACTAGCTAGGTGCACCGAAGCATAACTGAGGTGGGAGCAGTCATGCGTTCAGTTGGCACGCGATCTTATCCTAAGATTACATCTATCTAACAAAGGTTTCCAGATATTTCTTATGTCTAATGATGGTTTACTAAAGCAGCCTGGATTCTGGTGAATAGCAGCAGCTTCCTTAAACTTTCTTTTCCTCCAGTGTGGTTCCTTATGTAGGATTTCAGCTTCTGACCACATAATGTGGTGACCATGTTTCCAGGCATGGTCAGCTGCACCTGACTTTTCGGTCTCTCCTTTTAACATATTGTTTTTATGTTCTTTAATCCTTGTTTCGAGTGATCTTAATGTCTCAACTATATAAGATTGGCCGCACTCGCAGGGGATCTGGTAGACGCAGTTTTTCCTATCTTTTTGACTTATAGGCTTTGTCTTCGTCAGGTGGCTTCTTAGGGTGTCCCTCGAGTTGAATACGGTGTTGATCTTATATCGTTGTCCTAGTCTTCTTATTTTCTCAGATACTCCTTTGACATAATATGGAATATTTAGTGTTGGTTGTGCCTCTCTGTCTGCTTCTTTCGCGGTTGGTCGATTCTTACGATTTTCCAATATTGTGTCAACTAATCTTGTGGGGTAGCCATTTTTGTTAAGGTCGGTCTTGATGTGGTGAGCTTCTTTTTTAAGTGCTTCTTCCGAGCTACAGATTGTAATTGCTCTATCCACGAGGGTTTTAACTATGCCATGTTTCGTGTTGTTTGAGTGGTTTGATGTAAAATTGAGATACTGACCTGTATGCGTAGGTTTTCTGTATACTGAAGTTTGGATGCTGTTGCCATTTTTCCTCACGTTGACATCTAGAAACGGTTCTAGTCCAAAACTCTTTCATCATTCAGGTATAAAAAGGTATATCGGCAATCGGTTTGTTCGTTGTTACCCAGATCATTTTTTTAAAATTTAATTAACATTTTATGAAATATTATGAAACGAATTGGATTTAAAAAAAAATGCTCTTCTAACAAAGAACAAACCGATTGCCGATATACCTTTTTATACCTTTTGCCCATAAGGAAGCCAAGAGGACATATGCGGCGAGACGCTCGTATAGTGAGGTCCGGAGTAGAGATGGAATACTGTCACTACTTTAACAATAACCTTTTGAAATGGCTAGATTTAAAGTAGTGGATCCATTTTTTTTTAAATGGCTAGATTCAAAGCATTGGATCCACAAACCCGCTCGGCCAACGGACCAACTGATAGCAAAAGAATGTACCAACACTATTAAGCAGAGTGATCGAGCCGGAAAGTAGGTAGATAGTACGCATGCGCATACGGTGTAATAACTAGATTTCGTGCCGAAGAAATGTATAACATATCGCGGTTTTCCGCGATATGTTAATAATAAGATAAACTTATCAAATTATTGTATTGTCAGCGGTTCTTGATAAGTCTACATAATTTAAATTAAATCTGACCGTTTAAAGTGGGTCAAAATCGGGTTCAAAGAAGTCGGTTATAAACATACAGGTGAAGCTAATATAGGCGTGTTAATAAAAAAAATATTTTATATCACTGCTGTCAACTTTTGACAGGTCGAATATGTCAAATATTTTAAATTTTTTTGTCCAGGATCGTAGCTGCAAGAATCCGAAATCAAAAATATAAAGAAAAAAAATTTATACCTAAGCTGTCAAATTTTGACAGGTAAACGTCAAATATTTTTAAAAATTTTCTTGTCTAGGATCGTAGCTACAATATTGCCAAATGAAAAATTTTAATAAAAAGAAGTTTAAATCACTCCTGTCAAATTTTGACAGCTGTCAATGTCAAATCTTTATCGACTATTTATTTACCGAGGATAGTAACTGCAAGAATTCGAAATCAAATTTTTTTTATCTCTTCAAATAAGAAAGTTACATATTATGAGTGACAAATTATGACATATGTTTTTTTTTATCAAATTATTGTATTGTCAGCGGTTCTTGATAAGTATACAAAATTTAAATTAAATCTGACCGTTTAAAGTGGGTCAAAATCGGGTTCAAAAAAGTCGGTTACAAACATACATACATACAAACAAACAAACAAACATACAGGTTGGTGAAGCTAATAAAAGCGTGTTAAAAACACATCGAACGATCACACAGTATCTCTATATGCCTCTCCCAGGTGAGTTTCTGATCTATGTAAAGTCCCAGGGATTTACCTAGAAGATGTACTATTTATTGATTTTCCATTAACCCCAATAAGACGATTATAGTCTACTGTTGCATTTTTGTGAACAAACTGCCGAAACTATGTTTTATCTGCATTTAATATAAGGTCATTTTTCAGACAATAGACAATACTCGCTAAAACACTGGGAAACGCGATTTGCCATAATTAAACAAGTTATCCAAACAGTCATTTTAAAGTAAAAAGTTGGTATCGTCTGCATATAAGACAGCACGACCCAGACCCAGACGTTATTCATAAATATGCAAAAAAATAATGGCCCCAATATAGACCTTGGCGGCACCCCTAAGTAACTTAGCCCCGTATAAGACTTCACACCATCAGGTACCACGATCTGTTTTCTGCCTCTGAGTACTCTGAGATATGAGGCTACCCAAAATTTTCGAGATTTGGCTCTGCACAAAATAGATCAATAATTTCCCTTTTTTTTACCTTTTATTCTAGAAATACATTTAGACTCTTTAATGAGTTGAGGAAATTCCCCGCTGTTAAGTGACTTATTTTATAAGATAAGAAATCAGATCTTTGATTGCTCTCAAGGCCATACCATGAATTTCGTCAATACCAGCTGCCAGTGGCGGCTCGTGACTAGCGGGTCAGGGGGGGCGCTGGCTTTAAATAAAAAGAAATTTAATCTAGGTATTATTGTCAAAAGTACGTGACTGTTTTTTCTAACTTTCTTGTTGTGAATTTTAATTTCATCAGCATAAGCACTACTTAAACATGTTAAAATATTAGTTTGTCCTAACATCTCAAAACTTATCACATTATGACGATGTTTTGCACTATTTTCATGTTTTTTTATTTTCTCTGAAAGATGTTTTTAGTCCTGCATCACATTTATAGTCCAATTATCATTCCCGTCAAAAAGAAGACACACGAAACAAAAAAAAAAAGAATTTTTGTCCTCACAACCGCATATCCAGGATTTTTTATTATATATTTCTTTGTCAAACTTACGCGTAAACTGTGCCTTACTTTTACATTTTGATTGCACTTGTACAACTATGTTCAATTTCTAGTGGCCGCCCTGCATTTTTTAAATCAAGTTTTTCACTTAAGGTGGGAGTATCAACATGCTTGCCAACCTATAACCTATTTCGCGTAGATTTATTTATGTTTTCTAGCTTTTATACAAAATTTAAAGAAAATCAGTATCGACTTGATATTCTATAGGTAATAATTGACATATTTAATAAATATCAAGGAATTTCATAACTTATTTTAGGAGAATTGTATAGCGAAAAATATCGGGTAAGATTTTTTTTAACATTATTATGTCATTGTCACTCATTGTTCTTTCACTATACAATTCTCCCAAAATTAGCAATGAAATAAATTGATATTTTTGTAATATATCAGATACTACCTAAATAATGTACCGACGATATTAATTTTCTTTAAATGTTAGTTTTTAAAATAATAAACTTAAAAAATCAACGCGAAATAGGTTATAGGTTGGCAATAGATTGAATGACGTTGAGAATTCAACCTTAAGCTCAGAGAACTAAACACAAGCTTTTGTAAATCACTGACCTTCATATTACACGACATTTTCCAACTTTATAACGTAACTAGTAAATCAAATCAAAACAAATAAACAAAACATTAGCACCTAGCGGCATCGACAGGTCGCCTCGTCAGAATACATAGTATATATATATATATATATATATATATATATCGATTATTCTACCGAAGCATCGCGAACAGCTGTTGTTGGGCGCGGAAAATTGGAACCCATCCATGGCCGCTAGTTGTGCGATGCCTCTGTCGTCATGGCAACTCATCGAGAAGCCGCGTTGAATCGCGACGGATAAAGGAGTACACGCATTGAATCGACTCGGACCGGTCGACTCGGAAAAGAGCAGTCGGAAAAGAGCAGTCGGAAAAGAGCAGTCGGAATATCAACGCGCATTGAATCGACTCGGACCGGTCGACTCGGAAAAGAGCTGTCGGAATGACAACGTCAGCCGCATATTGAATTCGCTTTGCCGGCAGTCGTCCACTAGTAGTCGGGTATAGCGGAGCAGGAGAAGATAAAAATGACATAATTTCAATAAGAAAATGTATAAAGCATTAGGTAAAAATAATTTAATTATATAAAATTATTTATAAAATTCCATTACCTTTTATGTTATATTTCGTGAGATTTTTAAAAAGCAATGTTATATTCAATAAAAATTTAAGCGTTTTTATTATTAGCCCTTAAAATTTTATTAAACATTAATCTTTATGAAATATTTCGTTAACTTAACTATGAAAAATACTAGGGTTTGTAGTGACATTAAGTAGTAGATGTAAAAATAATGAAAGGAAATATTTTTACGGTGTGTTAGCATGAAAAATCCTTTAATATTTATAATTTTCATAAAAATAAATTAAATTTTTTTGTAAGCTGTAAATTTAAATTGTATGTCTTAATTTTCCATAACTTTCCTAAAATTTACTTATATGAAGTTGTTTATTCATCACTGTCAAAAATATCTTGTTTTATTGTAAAATTAAAATAAAATTTAATATTACAAAAACATTAATGTATCCTTATCTACCACATGAAAGTATGTGTACAATTTATATTTTTATATTTTTTAAGGAACTATCACGTAAAATTCAACCCACTTTTTATAGTGTGCAATAAAAAAGTTACACTCAAGTTTGTTTTACTAAAACTAAGGCTCGAGAATTTCGATATCAAGGTAAATTAATATGTTGACATTTAAACTTTTTTTTAAAGTCACGGCGGCATCGATCAAATAGCACAATTATAACGTTTCTCTTTATTGGTGTTTTTCCGCTACACTAAATTTCATACAAAAATCGTAGTTCGACGTCAGAGCATTCGGCAGTTTTTGCCCCTGCATGCAATTCCGGGCCGAGTCGACCGATCCGAGTCGACCGGTCCGACTCAGTGCGCGGGGTCTAATTTAATTACATGAATATCAAAAATTTCCGACTGCTCTTTTCCGAGTCGACCGGTCCGAGTCGATTCAATGCGTGTACTCCTTAATCGGTCACCCGCCCGTGCTTAGTATAACATTGAGAGCGCGCAACTAGCTTATCTATGAGTATAACCTGCCCGTTGGAATAGGGCTATGTTTGGTTTATGCCCACGCTTAGTATAACCTACCCGCTGGAATAGGGCTATGTTTGGTTTGAGTTATTTTAATGGATTGCTTACATATATTGCTTTATTGGTTTTTTAAGTAGAGTATTTTTGGATTCGGTTTAAAATAATTGCAGGGAGGGCGGCGCCCCAGAGCCCTTCATTAACGAGCCGCCACTGCCAGCTGCCGACTTACTTGTAGTTTTTTTATTTACATTTCGTAGGTACTTCTCCTGGCGGAACATCTCGAAAAAAAAACCTAGTTGGAGTAATTGTGTAATTTTATCAAAAAATCTAGGTTGTGGACAATTTTTTGAAATGTCCAAAAAAAACTATTAAAAATATTACACACTTTTGGAAGGTCCGTTATCTTGCTTCCCAATTCATCATTTATACTTACAGGCATATTCCTATTTTCCCTGATTCTATTTTCATTTATAATTTTCCAGCTTTCCTTTCATAAGCTTGCTGCACCAGCCAATCGAATATTATTTTTTTGCTTTTAACATTGGAAATGTTTATGTTAGTATATATGGGGGCCAAGTTACGAGTTTTTCGTTCAAGGTCAAAAGACAATTATGTCGCGCGCCTTGTTGCCGTGTGTTGTTTTTGTTAGAATTTTTATTTTTGGGGTGTTTCTGATTGCGATGGGAAATGGTACATATTTTCTAAGAAGAGGTGCATCGCGATTTAGAAAAAGTCCCTACATATTTTAAGATAATTTTAAAAAAATTTTATTTAATTAATTTCAATTCAAGGTAAATATTTTTTTTAAGAAATCATCCGCTTTGGGCAAGCCGGCAATATCGCGCCAAATGCATTTCATTGGTAATATGTGGTTGCATAAGATGTAGTATTCATTTAATTCAATTTCTTAAAAAATGTTGGAAAATAAAAAAAATTAAGGTATTTTTAAAAAATATTTGTTTTAGCTGTTTATTAGTTAGTTATTTATTAGTTGATTTTAGGTCGTTAACAAATAAAAAGCTAAAAAATCATTTTTTTTTTAATTTTACGGAAGTAGTCCATTATCTCAGAGTGGAGCCGTGAAGATATGGGGAAAAACACACATAAAAGATTTATTTGTGGAGACGACTGTGTGTTTTTCCCCATATCAATATTTTTATGTTATTTACATAACTTTATTAGCTAGTTAATATGTGGAGTTCCATAAGGATCAATATTAGGTCCTTTATTATTCTTAATTTACATTAATTCCGTATCCAAATTGAACTTAAAGGGCAATATAAAGCTATTTGCAGATGATACAACAATTATTTATTTTGCTGAAACTCTTGCAGAAATGTATCTTGATATTAATAATGATTTAAAAATACTTCTTTCTTGGCTTCAATCAAATAAACTTACGTTAAATTTTACAAAATCTTCTTTTATGTTTATAACTAAAAATAAAATAAATTCCATCATTAACCCCTTAAAATTTAATAATGAAAATATTCAATATTTAAAAACGACAAAATGTTTAGGATTAGTTTTAGACGAAAATTTAAATTGAAAATGCCATATCCAGTATATTATCAACTCGATATCTCCTTTGGTATCTGTTTTGTACAGAGCTAGATATTTCATTCCTTTGAGATACTTAAAAAATATATATTTTTCATTAATATTTTCAAAATTACAATACTTAGCTTCTGCAAGGGGATCTGCTTGTTTATCAAACTTAAAACCATTACAAAAATTGCAAAATAAAGTTATTAAATGTATACACAAATTACCACATTTAGAACCAACTGTTAATCTATATAGACCGAAAGGGTATTTACATGTTCAAAACATTTATAAATTAAAAATTTGTATTCTAATTCACTCCATCATTTTAAAAGAAAAAAAGTCAAACATAACACTTTAGGAGAATAAGACATTACATGATCATAACACCAGACATTGTATAAATTATCAAACTATACCAGTAAAAAGTAATTTCAGAAAAAAATCGCTTTTATATGACAGAATAATAAAATATAACAATCTTCCAAAAAATATCAGAAAAATTAAAAAATTGGCAACTTTTAAAAAACAATTAAAGAGATATTTACTAAATTAAATTATTTATACTATTTTTTTTTTATTAATGAATCAAATTGGATTAACTTCAATTATTTTTATTGTTTTTTTTTTTTTTTAATGGTTATTATTTTCTACATTATGTTGTCACTTTCCATGTAATGAACTGTAAAAGTTGGTTTGGAATAAAGACATTTTGAAAGTTAAGTTAGTTGTTGAGAATAATAATAAAATTATGTTTTATATATGATTCAATCATTTCCAATGTCTCCGCTGGTTGCAAGCATTGCGAAATCTGTGAATTTTAAAATTTTATGACATAAATTTAATACAAGCTTAGAATATCTTTATATTTCTGAGAATGGGTAGTAATGTTTAAGCGTCGTTTAACTGCCTTTATTTTACAAGAAAAAGTTATGCATTTCTTTAATTTGTGGTGAATACCAGTTTTCAGTTTTTATTTTTTCCTTTTTAGTAGGAAAGTTACAATTGTTGTGATAAATAAATGTTTTATAGAATGATGCAAACTTGTTCTGAGAACCACTTGCATTATACATATCTTGCCATCTCTCATTATTAATGGGATTATAAAACAATTCCAGGTTTACGCTATTCAAATTTCTTCTATAATTATATTATTTTTTTTTATACCAACAAACTTAAATTTACATAGTTGAACATGTGGAGGTAGACTAACTCACTCTGGTTGGTTCAGAAACATGTGAGTTCATGTCGTACCCAACAGAAGATTCAGTAAATAAGTGTCTGAGTTACTATTTTCAAGAAGATTTATGTTTATTTATCACCACATAATATGTAGTTATCCTCAGTGTTACAAAATTTAAATTAGGACTTGCCCAGTTCTAGTAAAAATTCCCTTACAAAACTGTTAGGAGTACGATATGCAGAAAGGATATACAAGTTATTTTTCATAACCATATTCTTTACTACAACTACGCAAGCTTCAAAAATTTTCTCAATACATCTTTCGTAGGACACTGTCTTAAAACCTAAACTAGTATTATATTTGCACGTACCGGGTGAGTCAACGATTGCGCGGAATAATTTTAGGCCTTGAAGATTTGTCGATAATAAGCTTGTGTATGAAGGTATGGTTTTATATCTAGCACATTTTCAAAATATTTTGAATTATACAGGGTGCGCCCAAAAAGTAGGGTGTAAAAAAGTTACATTTTTTTAAACGAGACACCCTATATTTGAATACATTTATGAATTCTGCGTGTTATTTCATACTTTTTTGTTAGTGGTTTAATGTACGAAAAAGTTATAGTTTTTTAGATAATTCGACTTATAATGAAAATTTTGCATTTGCAAGCATCTCGTTGTTGTGAAAATGCTACTTAAATTCTGACACTAGCGATTCATAATAGTTTTTGTACTTACTAAATAAAGTAAAAAATACATATTTACTATGAAATATTTTACGTCTCATTTATTTAGTAAATATAAAAATTATGAATCGCTTAGTGTCAAAATTTAAGTAGCATTTTCACAACAACGAGATGCTTGTAAATGCAAAATTTTCATTATAAGTCGAATTATCTAAAAAACTATAACTTTTTCGTACATTAAACCATTAACAAAAATGTATGAAATAACACGTAGAATTAATAAATGTATTCAAATATAGGGTGTCCCATTTAAAAAAAAATTAACTTTATGACACCCTACTTTTTAGGCGCACCCTGTATAATTCAAAATATTTTTAAAATGTGCCAGATATCCAGCCATACCTTTATACAAAAGCTCATTATCGACAAATCTTATCTTCAAGTCCTAAAAGTACTCCGCGCAATCGTTGACTTACCCGGTACGTGCAAATAATAGAATATGCATGTTATGCTTTGTATTCGTCCTGATCTAAGTTTTTCTGTAAATTATTTTCCTAGATTTAAAGATTATGCTATGAACAAAGAATGGCAAGGGACAAACCGTATCTTAAGGTACATAAAAGGAACTTTTGATTATGGACTATTTTTTCCTAAAACCAATAATATAAAGTTGGTACAATATAAGCCCAAATTTGTCGGTCCTTTTATAGGTAGTATTAAAACAAAAGAGTAATGGTATGTGTATTATGCTTATAAAAATTTTTTTATTTTTATAAAAAAATTAAAATATTTTACAACAGCAGTTTCACATTTATTTAAATATTTTTATTATTTTATATTCTTTGTATACTACTTAATTTAGTCCTAAAATGACTCAATACTTTTTTATAATACGTTACCTTGGTTTAACCGACGCGTGCTTCGACCAGGCAGGGATATGGTATAATACGAGACATGCGTGATCGTATCTGTTTTGTTTTTCTTTTTATAGACAAACAAGGATAAGACAGGTACTATAGACAATGTTCGGTTGCTGTAAAATTTGGTGATATTCCGAGAGAGCTGATTAGAAAAGCGTCTAGGTACACCCCGATGATATCGATTAATGTGATTCGCGCACGAGTAGTTTGTTCGGTTTTGGCCACGCCATCTTTATTGGGCTAGCTATGACGCGCGAATCACGTAAATCGATATCATCGGGGTGTACCTAAACGCTTCTGCTGATTAGTAGAGTGTTGCGGTCACATCGTAACTTTAGTGCGATTTATCCAGTTGTGAGAAGTAAGGTTACTTGGAAAATCATAATTTGACTACTGGGATATAAAAGAAACAGTGTTAGTTAACGTGAACTTTTAGAGTACTATTTCTGGAATTTTATTTTGAAAACTATCATCTGTATGAACCTACTAAAAATGTTGCAACAAAAAATCTCGTAATTAAATAAAAAAATTACTATTAAATTATAGAGCTACTTCTTTTTATCCATTTGTAAGAAAAATACTTTTATTAAAACCACAAATAACATATTTTAAAATACACTTCTCTACTGTCAGTAATCTCATTATTTGCAGGAAAACCAGACGAGTATTACAAATAATGAATTAAAGTTTATATAAACCAAAAGGAGTGGTATCAATGCTTTATTTACCATAATTACATATAAAAACACCGACAAATTTTGCTCCTAAATATGTTGTATGTTACGGGCATTTTCAAAAAGTTCCTAATAAATCACGGCGAAAAGCAGACATCTCAAAATTTGACCAAAAAACATCAATCCCTTACAAGAGAATTGCAATGTATGTTTTCAACATTTTATAGCAAATAAGCTAATTATGAATACACTGAATACACTCCTGTGCAATATTTGCAGATGGCAGTTTCGGCTCCTTTATTAAATTTTTTGCATGTTGTTTTTGTGAGGGAGACTTTTTCCAAAATTTTGCGTTTATATTGTACGTACTTTACCTTTGGTGGTTTATAAAGATGCAGACTGTGCAAATAATAAATCAAGAAAACTAATATCTGCATTTATAAAATTATTATACAAGTCTATGGCTCAACTGTTTATTGGGGTACCAGAAAACAAATAACAGTCGCACTTTCTTGAACAGAGGCGGAGTATATTGCGGTACCTTTTACTACAGCTGAAGTATTGTGGATCAAATTTGTATAAAAAAACAGCAGATTCAGAACAAAATAATGTCATAATATATGAAGACACTCAATCCTGTATTCAAAGTCTTACTCGATGGGAACACGAAAGGCTCAAGCCTATTGATGTCAAATATTATAAATTTAAATTGAATAAGAATTTGTAAAGTTTCGTAAATATATGGGATTATAAGATATAAAATTGAGGCGGAGTGTTGAATAGAAGAAATTAATTTTATATACCAGCTACCCGCTTTTACCTATTATACTGGTTGATTGTTGTTAGTTATCAATATAACTAATTTTTGTCAAAAAAAATAAAGGAAAATGTAATATAAAAGTATTGATATGTTTTGTGAAAGGCAGAAAGATAACATTATTATTAGAGTCGATCAGCAGTGATGACAACACTGTAATTTATCAACAGGCTGATTATGAATGATGAAAGAGTTTTGAACTTCCATTGTCTTTATTTGTTTTAAATCACAACGTTTCAACTGGTAAGTATCTCCAGTCGTCTTCAGGTGAATACTAAATAAATAAAGTAACTACAGGACTATTTATACTAGCTAGGTGCACTAAAGCATAACTGAGGTGGGTGCAGTCATGCGTTCAGTTGGCACGCGATCTTATCCTAAGATTACATCTATCTAACAAAGGTTTCCAGATATTTCTTATGTCTAAGGGTGGTTTACTAAAGCAGCCTGGGTTCTGGTGAATAGCAGCCGCTTCCTTGAACTTTATTTTCCTCCAGTGTGGTTCCTTATGTAGGATTTCAGCTTCTGACCACATGATATGGTGACCATGTTTCCAGGCATGGTCAGCTGCACCTGACTTTTCGGTCTCTTCTTTTAACGTATTGTTTTTGTGTTCTTTAATCCTTGTTTCTAATGGTCTTAATGTCTCACCTATATAGGATTGGCCGCATTCGCAGGGGATCTGGTAGACGCAGTTTTTCCTATCTTTTTGACTTGTGGGCTTCGTCTCCGTCAGGTGGCTTCTTAGGGTGTCTCTCGAGTTGAATACGGTGTTGATGTTATATCGTTGTCCTAGTCTTCTTATTTTCTCAGATACTCCTTTGACATACGGAATATTGAGTGTTGGTTGTGCCTCTCTGTTGGCTTCTTGCGCGTTGGGTCGATTCTTACGATTTTCCAATATTGTGTCGACTAAACTTGTGGGGTAGCCATTTTTGTTGAGATCGGTCTTGATGTGGTCAGTTTCTTTTTTAAGTGCTTCTTCCGAGTTACAGATTGTAATTGCTCTATCTACGAGGGTTTTAACTATGCCATGTTTCGTACTGTTTGAGTGATTTGATCTAAAATTGAGATACTGACCTGTATGTGTGGGTTTTCTGTATACTGACGTTTGGATGCTGTTGCCATTTTTCTTCATGTTGACATCTAGGAACGGTAATTGGTTATTTTCTTCTTTCTCCATGGTGAATTTGATTGTTGGTGTTAAGCTATTAAGGTGATTTAGAAAATCTCTTAGTTCCTCATCGGTTCCATTCCAAATAATGAAGGTGTCATCCACATGTCTCAGCCACATTTTTGGTTTCTTCTTTGCCCGTTCCATTGCTTTGGATGCAAACTGCGAATGCGGCCAATCCTATATAGGTGAGACATTAAGACCATTAGAAACAAGGATTAAAGAACACAAAAACAATACGTTACAAGGAGAGACCGAAAAGTCAGATGCAGCTGACCATGCCTGGAAACATGGTCACCATATCATGTGGTCAGAAGCTGAAATCCCACATAAGGAACCACACTGGAGGAAAAGAAAGTTCAAGGAAGCGGCTGCTATTCACCAGAACCCAGGCTGCTTTAGTAAACCATCCTTAGACATAAGAAATATCTGGAAACCTTTGTTAGATAGATGTAATCTTAGGATAAGATCGCGTGCCAACTGAACGCATGACTGCACCCACCTCAGTTATGCTTTAGTGCACCTAGCTAGTATAAATAGTCCTGTAGTTACTTTACTTATTTAGTATTCACCTGAAGACGACTGGAGATACTTACTAGTTGAAATGTTGTGATTTAAAACAAATAAAGACAATGGAAGTCCAAAACTCTTTCATCATTCAAGAAACATCATTGTCTCCAACCTTCAAACAGTCAGGCTGATTATGTTTGGCGTATGTCAATTTTGTCGCTGTCATTGTGTATGAATGAATAAATTCCTTTTGGAAATATTCAATTTATGATAAAATATCAAAAGTAACTAGTATTTTTTAAAGTATGAGTAAACAAAGTAAAATCTTGTGTCTCTTAAGGTAGAATTCTTAACAACCTATTTCGCCTTATTTTTATTTAATTTATTATTTTATTAACTTTGGCCGATCCATACCTATGCATGTTTACCCTGCATTTTTAACCAAGGGCGTCCGAAGGGGGTGCTCTTGCAAATCCATATGCGATTTTGTCAAAATTCCCTAGAAATTTCTGTTTGTGGAACTGATTTAGAAATAAAGCTTCGCTCTTTTGACAAAAAAATTAACAAGACATCTGTCAATTTTCAGTTTTAGCCATATAATTAGTGCGTTCGGTTTTGAAAAGGTCGAGCAGAGCGAGCAGATGCAGATTTAATGTCACGTGATATTCGGGCTAAACGAGCGCGTAGCATTTACCGAACCCTTATAGAGTTTGTCGAGTTCCATCTGACATAAAATATAAAATTAACCTCACTGTATGTTGGTGGTTTGAAGAGACGAAAATGGAAAATATTCCAGCACTTAGGGGAGCACAAATGATGATGTTTGATGATGATAGCGACGAGGAAGAAAGCTGTTCGATTACAAAAGTTGATGGCTATGCCGAAAATATTGTCCCAGCCTTCTCTGACAAACAATTTCAATATAATTTTCGTATAACACCGGAAACTTTTGAAGTTCTATTGCAAAAAGTGCACAGTATTTTGCCTCCCGAAGCAACTCACAAAGGACATCCATCAATACCGTTGGAAAAAGAACGTTTAGTTATGATCTGGTGTTTGTCCAATTTGGAATGATTTCGGTACGGGAATTATGTTTGATTTTGTATGTTAGGTTTAGAGATGGGTCCGACCCGCTATTTTTGTTTAGCAGCTGCTTCTGCTATTGCTAAACAAAAATAGCAGTTATAAATAGCTGCTATTTTAATACCAGTTGCTATTCGTGAAATGAATGTATCGATTGATGGCGTACTGAATAGCAGTTGGAAATAGCATGGCATAGCACTGATAACCAAAATCACCTACATCCACAGTGCTGACTTCTAAAAAAAAAAAAAAAAAAAAAAGGTCGCCCCTTCCGTGAACTACTTATCCCAGCACTACTGACAACCGCTTTATACCGAATCAAATAGCACTTAAAAAAAAAACAAAAAACAAGCTGCTATTTAGCAACCCATCTCTACTTCGCAGTAAGTAAATCGGAATAGCACTTCGAAATAGCATAGCAGATAACCAAAATTACCTAACCTGACAACCGCTCATTTCGCTCTATCACCGCCAGTTCACGGTCAAAAGTAAAGATTAGCTGCTAAAAAATTAGCAGCTAATTTTAAAGCTCGTAGCATTTAGCATTATACCGAATCAAATAGCAGTTAAAAAAAAGCAGGCTGCTATTTAGCAACCCACCTCTAGTTAGGTTAGGTAAAAGAAATTTCCAAATGTCAAAACACAAATTCAATTAGTTTGCTCCGTTAGCTCCATATTTTTAGGTGAGGCGATACGAGGTAACTCCGAGTGCTCGATTTTTCAAATATCGAACGCCGAGCAGTTACACCCGAGGTCATAGATCTAATAAACGAACGCAACGCTGCACCAATGAGCAGACCGAGGAGACAGATTTGCATTAACCGAACGCACTAATTGTAGTTTTAAGGTTGAATTCTCAACGTCATTCAATCTATTGCCAACCTATAACCTATTTCGCGTTGATTTTTTGAGTTTATTATTTTAATAACTAACATTTAAAGAAAATCAATATCGTCGGTACATTATTTAGGTAGTATCTGATATATTACAAAAATATCAATTTATTTCATTGCTAATTTTGGGAGAATTGTATAGTGAAAGAACAATGAGTGACAATGACATAATAATGTTAAAAAAAATCTTACCCGATATTTTTCGCTATACAATTCTCCTAAATGAAGTTATGAAATTCCTTGATATTTATTAATAATGTCAATTATTACCTATAGAATATCAAGTCGATACTAATTTTCTTTAAATTTTGTATAAAAGCTAGAAAACATAAATAAATCTACGCGAAATAGGTTATAGGTTGGCAAGCATGTTGATACTTCCACCTTAAGGTGGAATTCTTAATGTCATTCATTCTATTGCCAACCTGTAACCTATTTCGCGTTGTTTTTTTTAGTTTATTATTTTATTTACTAACTTTTAAATAAAATCGATATCGTCGGCCTATTATTTAGGTAATATCTGATTTATATTACAAAAGTATCAATTTATTTCATTGCTAATTTTGGGAGAATTGTATGGTGAAAGAACAATGACATAATAATATTTAAAAAAATCTTACTCGATATTTTTCGTTACACAATTTTTCTAAAATAATTTATGAAATTCCTTGATATTTATTTAATATGTCAATTATTACCTATAGAATAGGCAGTCGATATTGATTTTATTTAAATTTTGTGTAAAAGCTAGAAAAAATAATAAAATCTATGTAAAATAGGTTATAGGTTGGCAAGCATGTTGATACTCCCACCTTAACATAATTTTTCGCCTGTTTTTTGGGTTTGGAGATTTATCTGGAGCCAAAACTCCATCATTACACTTATCATCACAACTGTATCAAAATCAACCGATTTTGTATTCTGCCCAATTACACAAATATTAAAACAAAAATTTACCAACAACCAAGCTTGAAATTAAAAATATCATTAATGTGGACATATTACGACTTTAATGCATACTTATGCGTTAAAAAATCATAAAATCAGCTGCTGCAACCGTGATTCAAAAATGCAGGGTAAAATAAATAAAATAAATGTTAGTTTTGGTAGAATTGTATAGCAAAAGGACAATGACATAATAGTTTCGGGATACAATTCTACTAAAATAATTTATGAAATTCCTTGATATTTATTTAATATCTCAGTTATTACCTAGAATATAGAGTTGATATTGATTCTATTTAAATTTTGTGTAAAAGATAGAAACAACAAATAAATCTACGTGAAATAGGTTGGCAAACATGTTGATACTCTAACATTAAATTTTATTAAACCAATGCAACGCCACCATTAGGAATATTTCAGAAAATAAACATAAACGGCGTTCATATTTTTTTTGATACATCTTTGTTGAAAAAGTCTTCAATTTTGGCGTCATGTAACTATATCAGAAAATTACTAAACAAAACTACAAGAATATTTAACTGAACTCACCTGCTAACAATAATACTACACACAGCCATACTATGATGCCAAAATAAGTCTTCATTACTTTAAGGCAGTTTCAAACTTTTATATTACAATGTTTAAAACTTGCACTTTAATAAACACTTAGTTTTAACACAGCTTCAGAGTAAAAACTTTTCTTCTGCTGATATGCAACTTACGAAAAAAGTTGGCAAATTTGAGCAGCTGTCAAAATATTTACAAAAGTTACCATAGATATCTATATTTTTAAAATCTACTTACCTTTCGGGAAAGTAACATCTCACCTTATTTTTCGTGTACTATTGTTACTTGTCACCTTCGATTATTGACTCCTGTATAGATACAGGGTGGCCCTTTAGTGTGGCAAAGTACAATAGCTCCGTTACTATTTCAAATACATTAAAAATATTAATACAAAAGTTGAAGGGCAGTAAGTGACTTATAACGTAAAATTATTTTTAACTCTATAGGGTGGCTCAAAAAAGCGGAACAAGAAAAAATGTACTTTTTTCAAATGGAACACCCTGTATATTTTTACATTTTTAAATTCCACATAAAATTACAATTATTTTTTATTAAATACATTATTAGTCTATACTTTATATTTTCCGAGATATTGACTCTCGAAAAGTGACATTTTTGAACTTTGACAGCTTCTAACTTTCTAACACTACGTCTTAGAGCAAAACGGCTTACATGTCCCTATCTTTAATTTTTATTATCTTCCCAAAAAAATCAAATTCCAGTTAAACCGGAACAACTATATTTCCTGCTTTCGAGTAACATCCGGTTTAACCGGAAGTTGATTTTTTTGGGAAGATAATGAAAATTGAAGATAAGGACATGTAAGCCGTTTTGCTCTAAGACGTACTGTTAGAAAGTTAGAAGCTGTCAAAGTTCAAAAATGTCACTTTTCAAGAGTCAATATCTCGAAAACTATAAAGTATAGACTAATAATGTATTTAATAAAAAAGAATTATAATTTTATGTGTAATTTAAAAATGAAAAAATATACAGGGTGTTCCATTTGAAAAAAGTACCATTTTTATTGTTCCGCTTTTTTGAGCCACCCTATAGAGTTAAAAATAATTTTACGTTATAAGTCACTTACTGCCCTTCAACTTTTGTATTCATATTTTTAATGTATTTGAAATAGTAACGGAGCTATTGTACTTTGCCACACTAAAGGGCCACCCTGTATAAAAATAAAACGACTAAAGGTGGAATTCTCAACGTCATTTAATCTATTGACAACCTTTAACCTATTTCGTATTGTTTTTTATTGCACAGGAAGTAAAAATAACTGCTTGTTATGTTTCACAAATTTATTCAGTGTCCAGATACGTGTTTCGGCCCGTAAGGCCCGTTGCACACTTAAGCAGGACGCGCACTAAATCGACTTGACCGGTAGACTCGGAATAGAGCGGTCGGAATATCAACATCAACCGCGCATTGAATTCGCTTTGCCGGCAGTCGTCCGCTAGTAGTCGAGTATCGAGGAGCAGGAGAAGATAAAAATTACAGATTCTTCATATTCTGATTATGTTATCGTGGTAGTGCCGGCTCTGGGGATCATACAATATAATGTTTTCTCGAAAACATTCAATTAAAACTTCGTCTGACATCACGATATCAACGAAAATCAACATTATCCACAGTACAAATAAACCGAAACTTCCCAAACGCTACGCTACACTAAATTTCATACAAAAATCGTCCTTCGCCGTCAGAACATTTGGCAGTTTTTGCCCCTCCAAGCAATCTCCGTTGTTGCCTGGTCGAGTCGACCGAGCCGAGTCGATGAGTCAGACGCAGTGCGCGGGGCCTAATTTAATTTCATGAATATCAAAAACTGCCGACTGCTCTTTGCCGAATTGACCGGTCCGAGTCGATTCAGTGCGCATCCTCCTTTACAAGGCCACCGTCCTAACGGCACCGTTTATTCGGTTAAGGGATTAAGGTGGATTCTCATGCATCCGTTATCCGACGGTACGACGATACGAAATTACTCCTATTGGCAGAAATATTTTGGCGGCAAATTTCACCCGAATGTTTTTAAAAATTATCCGACGTCGGACAAGTTAAAATAATTTTAACTTTTTCCGATATCGGGAGCTTTCTAACCTAACTTTTGTTTACTTTTAAAGAGTTATTAAGATGAAAACTAATTTATATCAACTTCAAAAACGAAAATTGATAAATAAAGTATTGCTTTTATCTCTTCTCTTAATAGTTAGAGCAAAGAAAAGAAAACCTAGAAGATTTTGGGTTCGAGAAATTTTTAAAAACCGAAAAATGCAAGGGGCTTATCATAATTTATTACAAGAGATGCGGTTGACCGATAATGAAAAATATTTTAATTATCTAAGGATGTCCAATGATACTTTCCATAATTTACTAAATATTGTGGGACCAAGAATAAATAAATTTTATTGTGTACGAGAACCAATTTCAGCTGGAGAAAGGCTAGCACTAACATTAAGGTAAAATTAATAATGTTTAACATTTATTATCTGTAATGAAATCGTAACAAAAGTTTATGAGCAATTTTTTTTTTTTTTAGATACCTTGCTAGTGGAGACAGCCAATCCTCAATAAGTTATGCTTTTCGTATTGCACCAAGCACAGTGTCAACTATTATTGAGGAAACATGCAGTGCAATTTGGGATGCTTTAAATCAAAGCGTTTTACTTCAGCCAAATGAAGATTCTTGGTTGAAGATTGCTCAGGATTTTGAAAATAGATGGCAGCTTCCTCATTGTGTTGGTGCAATAGATGGGAAGCATGTGATAATTCAGGTAAAGATATAGATGGTAAATTGGATTTCTATTTTATGGCAGTATTTACCTCTACATTTTTTATAGATTGTTTTAATTATAGTTATATATAAATAGGTTACTGATGTGTACTATAATTAAGATTGTTTAGTTCAAAGAATTTATTAACTCCTGATGTTTTCAATGTTCACTTGTGAATGTATTTTATGACAATAAAGATTTATAATTATTAATACCATTTTTTAGGCACCTCCAAAATCGGGATCAACCTTTCATAATTATAAAGGAAGCCACAGTATTGTTTTAATGGCAATGTGTGATTACTATTATAAATTTACATTGGTAGATATTGGTTCTGAAGGAAGGCACAGTGATGGCGGTATATTTAAAAATTCAAATATAGGAAAACTATTAATAACAAATAATATGAATCTTCCGACACCTTCCCCTCTACAAGATGAAGATGATCCAATCAATTACTATATTACTGCTGATGAAGCTTTTCCCCTTTCAACTTGTATTATGCGTCCTTATGCTGGTCGCTTCTTACCACAAATGAAGCGTATTTTTAATTACAGATTATGTAGAGGACGTAGAGTAATTGAGAATTTCTTTGGGATTTTGGCAGCAAGGTGGCATATTTACAGAAAACCCATAATAGCATCAGATTCTACTGTACAAGCAGTAGTAAAAGCTACTGTATGCTTACATAATTATCTTATGAACATAAATACAAAAGTAACTGTGGCTGAAAAGAGGTATTTTACTCCTGCTAGTGTTGACAGAGAAAATGAAAATGGTCAAATAATTGAAGGAGATTGGAGAAATAACAGGATTCTCAATCTTGTTCCTGTACAAAGAACAAGTACCAACATGTATGGAAGAAGTGCAGAAAGAATGAGGGAAAAATTAACAAATTATTTTGTAAATGAAGGAGCAGTTCCCTTTCAGTGGAATAAATAATTATTTGTACTGTAAATAATTTCTTTAAATATACATATAGTATTAGGTAAAAGTTTTTATTTTTTCTGATATACCCAGTTGTTTTTATTCGGTTTTTTGGTTAAGATTAATTAAAAATCCATTGGACATTTCGGTTTATTTATTTTAAACAATCGTTAGAAAATGTAAAGCTACATTTTTTCTTCTTCCTTATGTTTTTATATTTAAACTAAAGTAAGAGTAGACACATATATACCTTATTGTTCACACCGTAACTAGGTATGGGTATAAACTATTTTCAACACTAACATTTTCGGGATTTCTAAAAACTAAATATAGGTAGGTAGGTATATTTTATAAGTATTGCCAGTTTTTATTCTTTGGTTACCTACCTAAAAGATTCTTTAGGAAAACACTAATTATTTACAATCCAAAACTACCTATAATACATAAAATATATTGTGGTAAATTAACTATAACAAAATTATTTTAAATAGTCTTTCGCTCCATCATACACTACTTGGAGTAATTTTATTTCTAACATTCTAACTTCGATTTTTTTTTCTGTTTTTTGTTTTCTCTCTTGACCATTCGATACTGGTGATAACATTGGGGACGAAGAACTGCTTGTACTAGGAGTTGGGGATTGTAGGTTCGATACAGTATTTCGAAAACTTATAGTATCATTTAGAAACAACATCATATCAAAGAACTCCCATTTTTTCTTTTTTGTCGCAGATGACCCACTGGGCGTGTACTCCCCTTTTAATCTGACATATGTATCTCGAAGGTTACGCCATTTTTTCATCAGGTATTCAACTGAAAAATCTGGGTTTTCCCCAAACTCTTGATAAATTTCCAACCAAAGCTGGTCTCTAACTGTTTTAGAACGTTCTTGAATAGGAAGTCTGGAATCCCATAAAGGGGGTCAAGCCATTACACAGTTTATTAACAACTCTTCTATAGTTAATTGCTGTGTTTCATTATCCTGCAATTATTAACAAACTTTAAATAAATAGATTACAGCAAATCATAAGAAACTATTACCTCCACACATATTTGAATTTCTTCGTATGAATTTGATGTCATATTTCAGTTCTTCAATTTTAAAAAAGCCAAAGAAAACCAAATTAAATTTGCATCAATATCAAAATTCCATCAATTTTTAGGCTAAGTTGACTATTGTGATATTCTTCTTTTCTTGACTTAACACTCTTCTTTTATTTGCAAATTTTGATAGATATTCGGACACATGTAAATTACAAAATTTTAACGTATACAATTTATAAAATTTCGGACATCGTACCGTCGGATAACGGATGCATGAGAATCCACCTTTAGGCAGCATATTATGTGACCATTCACACGCACCGGCACCGTGTACACGGTTCCGTTCCATCGCGATGTCACCGTGAGCCCCCACTACAATTCACGGCGACCGTTACCGTGCTGACGGAGGGACATGCCCAGTAGAGTTAAAGATTTAGTTGATGTACCGCGTTTAAGACATTTTCTTCGTTCATTGGCGGAACAATATTTTATTTAGTATATTTTATCATAATCATATTTTTCGCAATGGCAGTAGATACACTGAGAAAATAGCTCCAAGTAAACTGTGGTAGCTGGAAAAAGTTTACTTACACCGGCTAATATTTCATTTATTATAGAAATTTAGTTTATTTAAAGCAAGTAAAACAAATTAGCTACAATCCGTTTAGTTGGATCTAATAAATTAGTAAACAATGTTTATTTGTTTTTAGTAAACATATAATTTTTAAGTATACTGTACACCTAATTTAAACTTGTGTTCACTTGTTTTGGATAAATTAAGACATGTAAAAAAGTTTACTTTAAATAAGTAAACCAAAATATTCTCCTAAGTAAACTGGGTTGCTTAGATAAAGTGTCCAGTTCACTTGTTTGGCCTTTCGTCAACGTTCGGTTCGCTTTTAGCCGCTCCCGCTTAACTTCGGCAGGATGAAACTCGAAACTCGTGGCGTCGCACGCAATACGATTTATCATTTTCTTTTCGTCCTAGGCGAAGTCGGTCGGATTGTTTGGTGCTCTGTTGCTGTGATATTTGTGTTGCCGTATTGGACATCGCGGTGTACTATAATATTATGGAGTGTTCTAATATGGAGTATTTGTTAATAAATTGGAATTTAGAAGATCATATTTCTACTTTTCAGGGTATCCCTTATCCTTATCCCTTTCACTAATTCTAATTAAACAATTTGTCTATTTTAAATAAATGGTTTATTGGTTAAAGGTACATAATTTAATAAATGGGTTACTTATTCCAAGTAAACAGTTCATTCAGATCAGATAACGAATTTCTAAGTACACCTGTTTATTTGTGTTTACTAGTTCTAGGTAAACTATTTCAGCATTTTCCATTTACTTAGGCCAAGTGAACCCTTCACTAGTCACTATATGTGGTGAACTTTTTAATTAAAGTAAGTGTATTTTCAACTAGATCAAATAAACTTTTTTCTCAGTGTATAGATATGGATATGCTTTTATATCTTTGGTGGAATCAAGGCCGGTTATTTGGGACAAAATAAGTTCTATATATAAGTGCCTTTCTTCGTTTTTTGATACGCCTGTAAGACATTAAAATCGCCACAGCACGTCTATGATCCATACTCGAATCAAAATAGAATCAAACTGATGAAAACCGTGCATATTATGAGCAAGGATAACATGAACGCGATAACTCGTGTAAACGGTGCCATTAGGACTGGCGCCGTATAAGTCTGCAATAAGCCTAAGGGTCATTTTCAAAGGAGTACAAGAAAATACTAAAATCTGCTTTTTATTAACGAGGAGAATCTTCTAAAGACTTACACTCTGTAAAGCAGAGTAGTGTCGGATTCAATCCTGAAGGGGCCCGCCTACCGACTAAACTCCCCGTGTTCCTGTGGTTTCCGCGCCTACGGCGTATAAACCTTCAGACCGCTCGATTAGTATCTTCGCTCTGCATGCCTAATGAGTGCTTTGCTTCGTATTTCACGTAGCCTAGATACCGTTGTATCTAGGTTAGGTTTAGTCTTCTACACCGAGAAAAAAGTTTATTAGATCTAGGTGAAAATACACTTACTTTAAGTAAAAATTTCACTACATATAGTGACTAGTGAAGGGTTCACTTGGCCTAAGTAAATGGAAAATGCTGAAATAGTTTACCTAGAGCTAGTAAACACAAATAAACAGGTGTGCTTAGAAATTCGTTATCTGATCTAAACGAACTGTTTACTTGGAATAAGTAACCCATTTATTAAATTATGAACCTTTAACCAATAAAACATTTATTTAAAATAGACAAATTGTTTAGTTAGAATTAGTGAAAGGGATACGTGGATAATGAAATATGATCTTCTAAATTCCAATTTATTAACAAATACTCCATATTAGAACACTCCATACTATTATAGTACACCGCGATGTCCAATACCTCAACACAAATATCACAGCAACAGAGCACAAAATAATCCGACCGACTTCGCCTAGGACGAAAAGAAAATGATAAATCGTATTGCGTGCGATGCCACGAGTTTCGAGTTTCATCCTGCCGAAGTGAAGCGGGAGCGGCTAAAAGCGAACCGAACGTTGACGAAAGGCCAAACAAGTGAACTGGGCACTTTATTTAAGTGACCAAGTTTACTTGTTTAAAGTAAACTTTTTTACATGTCTTAATTTATCCAAAACAGGTGAACACAAGTTTAAATTAGGTGTACAGTATACTTAAAAATTATGTTTACTAAAAACAAATAAACATTGTTTACCAATTTATTAGATCCAACTAAACCGATTGAAGCTAATTTGTTTTACTTGCTTTAAATAAACCAAATTTCTATAATAAATTAAATATTAGCCGGTGTAAGTAAACTTTTCCCAGCTACCACAGTTTACTTGGAGCTATTTTCTCAGTGTAGCTACTTTACTATACTACTATACTACATCTTACTGTGAGGGTGTTTGTATATGTGCATGGTTTTGGTGTAGTGTATGTTTTTGTACTTAAAAAGAGGTACACGTGCCCACGCTTCTCAGCTGTGAGGACCCCACTGTTTCAGGGAGAGCACTTGCAATGCAAAATTGAAGCAGTAGTAAGCTGTTGTGAGTAAGGTGTTTTTTTTTTAGTTAAGAAGTTACTGGTGTTAGTGTAGGTGTCTGTATGGGTGTAGTATTTTTGTGTAGTAAGTTCTTGTAGTTTATAATGTTTTGTAGGCTTTTTATGTTTTTTTTTGTTTACTACTAACTATTATACAGGGTTAAGAAAAATTACCAGAACGGTCGATTATTTCAAAATATACAGGGGTTATCAAAAAACGTCTTATATAAAAATGTAGGGCTGTTAAAAATCTACATATCGGTGATAAATTGAAATATACAGGGTTGCCCACAAAGTTGTGGAGAATGATAGTTATATTTTATTAAATGGAACACCCTGTATATGTTTACTTATTTTGATTGTCGACTCAATTTTAAACATTTTTTATTAACCATATGTTATACCAAATGCATTACTTTCCTAGAAATCGGCGTTTCAAATAATAACGTATAACGATGCGATTTTCGAACATAGTGAACAACAAATACGGCACGACCATGGTTACTAATAAATAATTAATAGTTTGACATCTGAAACTCAAATTCTGACAGAAATAGACAAAAAAGAAAATAGCATGGCATGTTTACTTACTGAAACAGAGAGAATTGATATTTTAATTTTAAGGGGGTTTGGCGATAAACAGAGATCATATCAGGAGGTATGTAATGTAATATTTACAATAATTTGCACCCAGACAGGCACATTAAAAAAAATGCAGTTTTCAAACTATTGAGCGTTACAGAATGACTGGTACTGTAAAAACCGCCCAAGATCTGGAAGACCTAGGACTGCTATCTCCGAGGAAAAAAAGCTGGACATTCTGTTTTCGATAGAAGAAAATCCCAAACAATCCACCAATCAGCTTGCTTTGGATCATGAAATTGATCAAAAATCTGTACGAACCGTTCTTCATACTGAGAAAATGCATCCATACAAAATTAATGTTGTACAAGAACTTTTTGACGTTGACTGTGATCGAAGGCTAGAATTTTGCGAAATAATAACTAGAAATATGGAAGAAAACCCGAATTTTTCAAACAATATTGTGTTTTCTGGTGAAGCGACTTTTACACTACACGGAATGATGAATAAGCAAAATTACCGTTACTAGGCGCGAAATAACCCTAACTGGTATGAAGAGCTGCATACACAGTTCCCAAGAAAAGTTAATGTCTGGGCTGGATTGTTTGCGGGACATGTAATTATTGGACCCTTTTTTATTGAGGGAAATTTGAACGGTGATCGATATCTCCGGCTTCGTCGGCAAGAAATAGTTTCAGCTATAAACAATTTAAATGCTGCTATTAACTTAACCTGGTATCAGCAAGATGGAGCCCCTCTGCATTTTACTCGCGAAGTTAGAGAATTTTTGGATGTCACGTTCCCAAATCGATGGATATAAAAAGAGGGCCTATCGAATGGCCTTCACGGTCTCCCGATCTTTCGCCATTAGATTTTTTTTATTGGGGTCACCTGAAAAACATAGTTTATCAAAATAAATCCAATAATTTAGAAGAATTAAGAATGAAAATTGTCAATGAAAGTGCGAGAATAACAAGGGAAATGATTTTAAACACCCAAAGACATTTTTGCGATAATTTGTATCATTGTCAGTTAGTAAATGGGGGTCATTTTCAACACTTATTAAAAAATAGAGCCGTTTTGCAATGATTTGTTATACGGTTTTGTTTAAAGTTAACTTAATAAATTGTTTCTTGAAATTTATTTTGTGTGTTGTAGCTGATCAATTTATGTAGGAAAGTAATGAATTTAGGTATAACACATGGTTAATAAAAAATATTTAAAATTGAGACGGCAATCAAAATAAGTAAAAATATATAGGGTATTCCATTTAAAAAAATATAACTATCATTCTCCACAACTTTGTGGGCGACCCTGTATATTTTAATTTATCACCGATATGTAGATTTTTAACAGCCCTACATTTTTTATATAAGACGTTTTTTGATAACCCCTGTATATTTTTAAATAATCGACCGTTCTGGTAATTTTTCCTAACCCTGTATAAACTAGGTATGGAATCGTGTAGTTTATATGCTAGCTAGGCCTGTCGCTTCTAGTTCTCCCTCTTCTTCTTCTGCAGTAAACTTCCTTCAATTAGCTGATTCCTATGGCGCTTATAGTATACCCTCATTCTTGCGGCGTCCTGTACTGGATCATAGTCCACTAATCTTCTTAATTCTTCATTGGGATGAGTTCCTGCTTTATCAAACAATGTTGCTGCTTTCCTTTTCATAAAGGCTGATATCGTTTTTCATTCGAGATCTCTATGGATTTGTGCATTTCTAATAAACCATGGTGCCGCTACTGCTTTTCTTACATAATTATTTTCTGTGGCTTTAAGCTGTTTTATGTATGTATTAGCTGTATAGCTCCATACTTCTGATCCATAAGTCTAGCTACTGCTTTTATCATTGTCAGCTTTGTTTTTAGCCCCATAGAGCTTTTTGGGCCTATCAGTGGGTACAATCTGACCATAACTGCTTTTATCTTATTAATTGCTTTCTTGATATGTTTATTCCATGTTAGACCAGTTATACCTAGGTTATTTGCTTTTTTGGTCCATGCGACCTCCTCTTCATCTATGGTTATATTATTCCTTGGTGGAGTTGATCTTTTTCTTTGAAGCATTATGGCTTGACTTTTTTGTCCATTTATTTTAAGTTTAAATCTTGCATGGATAATTTTACTTTTTTGAGTTTTGTCTTCTTTCAAATTTATTTTTATGTCGTCGTTGATGCTTATCTATGGCTTTGTCCGTTATTTTGACATTTTTCTTCTCTTCTCGTTTTTCTGTTCTTTTGCTTTCGCTTGCTTTTTTATATTTTTAATTTCCTCTGTGAGGATGGTCATCTGGTTTCTCTCGTTCGCGTCTTCTAAAAGCCTTTTTTAGCTTTTTTTCTTTTTTGGACGGCCCTCCGCGGCCATTCTCTTCATTTTTACCGTTATGCGGCTCCTTACCTTTTTGTGTTTCTCCTCTTTTCGCCTTTCCATAACCTCATGTTTATATAGTTTATCTACATTAATAATTTGTTCAAACACTTACCATTAACTTCTAGGCGGCTGCTGTTCCAAAAGAATCTGCTCGTTATTAATAACTGGCTAACTTCACTGTGACGAATAAAAAATCTGCGTGACATTATCTTATTATGGGTATTTTAAATTAGGATTGAAATCTTTTAATGGTCAACTGTGGGTTTTCGTAATTTTAAAATACAGATGCATATTTTGTTCTAAATAAGTGTGCTATTAAGAATTAGGAAAGCACATAGTTATGCTTAAAAAACAGAAAAAAGCTATTTTTAAAAAACAATTTTATTTTAGTTCGGAGAATACAGCGTCTGATTTGAACGAGCTTAAGCCAAAGAATGATTTATTTAAATTATTACATTAATATTTGTGATAAAACTAGAGTCATCAAGATATAAGGCTTCCTAGAAAGTTTGGCCTGGGAATTGTCTAGTTCATCGTTTTGTCATGAATGTAACTCCTTCCTCCTTAAGCTGAGAAGATACTGGAGGTATACTAAGTGACATAGAAACCCGAACACCCAGCAAAAATGATTTAATTTTAATAATATTTTGTATACTAGTTTATCATCACAAAAGGAAGGTATGATTAAATTTTTAGCTTTATCAGTTTCACATTCATTTTTCTTTGTATTCCGATTTTTTTTCTATATATGTGGTTGCTAGTACATCGGTTTTGAAGTTAAATCGTTTTTGCTAGGTGTTCGGGTTTCTATATCACGTAGTATATTATGCAAGGTATTGGTATTTTCGGTTCTGGCATCGATTTCTTGCAATTTGGTATTGATTTTAGTTTTGTATAAATTTTAGAAAATAGTCTAGGATGATTTCTATATTTCAATAGCAGGTGAACTGCTAGGAATCTTATTAAGTAGTATATAATATTCGATAATTGTTCTTTTTCTTCGATTGGGGTGATTGGAGATAATTGGTTGGAGTGGTTCGAAATATTTGATGCAAAAAACAGACTATTCATGAATGTATTGGTCTATTCTATCAGAGGTCTTTGGGTAATACCTAGCTTGGAATTTCTCATTTTGTGGTTGGTTCAATTCCATATACTTTTAACATACATATGTTTTTATTATTCTTTACATTATACATATCAGCCACTTGGTTACCGATAAAAGTATGCCCAAAAACAATTATTAAGAAGTACTTTTGACTTGTCTTTCAACACTTTCCCCTCCTCACCTCTACCGTCTCGGATAAAAGTTTGAATTTCTATTTTCTGCATTTTTTTTATGCTAAAAATGTAACTAGTAGAAGAAAGCATCAAGAAAAGTTTTTACAGCCGTTTGCTATAATATATAGCGCCAAACAGATCAAGTACTGAAACTGAAATACAAAAATATTTATTAAAAAATGATATTTATTTTGAATTTAGTTACACAAAGAAACAACTTTTAGAAGAATACACTTAACTTTAAAAACAATTCGTATGTGATAACTTGGCGGAACAGATGGGTCATAGTGTCTTACGTCTTCCATCAAATATGTGGCACCAAGTACAATCAAAAGTGAGAGCAAAAAATGGTTCCCCTACACTGAGTGCGAGTGTCATAAAGTAAATTAAAATTGACATAAAAAATATACCGGCCGAAAACTGGAAAAAATCAGTAAAGTATATTTTAAAAGTAGAAGATTTGTATATTTATAAACAAACTTATATACAACCAACCCATTGTTAATAACCTAAATGACGACTCTTACAGTAAAACAAAACTAGGTTTGGATTAAACAAATTTATTAATTATGAATTATTTTATTTGTTAGTGTTGTGAAATTAGTTAGGACACAATACATGTTATTAGTAAATATTTAAGACCTTGTGAATTAAAAGTAGAGTTAAAAAAAATTTAATCCTTCATCTCTTCTCTTAAAATACCTGTTAGCCTATTGTAAATAATAAATTTTAGCTAGAAATTTGCAATTTGTTAAATGATGTCAAAAAGGCAATACGATATAGTTTAGGATATACTTTACTTATCTAGATATTGTATTATAGTGATGGATTTTGTTGGCTTGGAAGAATCTTTTAAATATTTACAAAAAGTTAAGTTTTGTAAGTAACATGACATAGGTACTTTAATGATCCCATTAACAAAAGATTTAAAACCAAGTAAACTATTTTCAGGTATATTTAAAACTAATTTTCCCACTTGACATATTTTAAGAATAAACGTTATTTTAACGCAAATTGCGTGTGGGTTGGATCTAATTTATATAATTTTATGATAAAAAAATATTTTAGTGTATAAGGTGATAAACTCTGCTCATATTTTCTTTTCATATCAAGCATGCACAACTATTTGTTGTGGACGAAGACCTGATAATGATGACCAGCTACAGATTGGGACTTTTTCTTTGGTTAAGACTACTGATTTTTATTAAATGTGTGATCTCCATCTGTATGAAATAACACTAGTTTTTGTTTTCATTAAAAAATAAAGCATTGAACAAGAAGCTTTTAATAGACACTTAAAGCCAACACACAACGTAAACGTATCTCAACCACGTATACCGTAAGAAATCGGGGTTACGTTTTAGAAAACTTGGTCGGCTAAAAGGACTTAAAGCAGCGCTTCCCTTAAAACCGTAAACGCAATGTCAATTTTGCAGTGGTTTATAACCAAACTTTTTTGTTGCTGTGCTTTCATAACATGGATGTAACAATTTATGATTTCATTTTTGATAATAATGATGATTTTAAAAATAACGATTTGGATGACCTGATTTTAAATCATATTTTGCATGATGAAGCACTCCTGGGCAACAGAGCGGCCTTATACGGGGCTTTTGACCTCGATGCCCTAAATGACACCCAGTGCTTATCGTTATTTCGCTTTAAAAAGGAACATTTACAGCCGTTGAGAATACTCCTGGGGTTGCCCGAACAAATTGGTTTCCATAAAATTAATTTGTCTGGTAAGTAAGTAACCTGTACCAGGTCTAAATTTGTTAATTTTTTTAAAATAAAATTATTAGAAATATAGGTACTGAATTTTTATAAATCCCATATTTTGTGGTTGCACAAGACGAATCTGAAGTTATTTTTTGGAGTCTCGAATAAAGCACAGTATATTATGTGCTTTACCTATAACATAAATCTTAAGACTACATAATTATATTTTTTTTAGGCTTTGGTGGAAAAAGATTCACCAGTGCCTAATTGCTTCGGCTTCATTGATGGAACAGCAAGAGCTTTTTGTAGACCATCGATAAACCAGGAAGCCTACTATTCCGGTCATAAAAAAGTACATTGCCTAAAGTACCAGTCGCTTATAATCCCTGATGGAATTATTGTAAGCTTAAAGGGAGCGAGGGGCGGCGTCATGATGCTGCAATGTTAAGAGATAGTGGATTGTATGGAGAATTGAAAGCCAATGTACATGGGAATCAGAGATTCTTGATTTATGGCAATCAAGGATATAGACTGAGGGAATTACTTTTAAGGCCCTATACACAAAATGAAATTGGAATTGATCCAGCCAGGCAATTATTTAATAATGCAATGAGATCATTAAGAATATCGGTAGAGTGGGGATTTAATAAAATTATACAAATATTTGCATTTTTGGATTTTAAAAAGAATCAAAAATTACTTGTGCAGGACCTACAAAAAATGTATAGAGTGGGCACAATATTAACAAATTGCCATACCTGTCTTTATGGAGGTGAAACATCACAATATTTTCAAGTTGAACCTCCGACCTCACAAGAGTATTTGGGCTAAACGTAGCTGTTGATGTTACTTCTTTTCTGTTAGCACAATGGACTGGACATTAGTATAAGAATTAATTTTTTGTTAATTTATGTTTTTTGCATTAGGTACCTGTTGGTACATTTTTATAAAAAGTTTACAGAAAATCAATGTTAACAGATTCAGTACTATATACAGTGTCACCAGTAAAGTCCGCATCATATGGAATTTTTTTTATTAATAGCTTTATTCAAAATTTGACTTTGGCATCAAGTTCTGCTTCGATCGAGATGAAAATTAAGCAAAAAAATAGTAGTCACATGATTCGCATTATCTGTCAAATTTTAATTTTTTCAAAAAAATAATTCAAAAGTGGGGTTATTTCTGAAAATATCGAAAAAAGTTATTGGAAAAAGTTTTTTAAATGCAGTTTCTAGCCCACATGCAAAATTTCAGCTGCATAAGATACTTTTGATTTTTTACCTATATTTTGTAAATTGCACCACTTTTGCAAAATAAGACTCAACGCAACCTATATAAAACTTCTTAGTTTTGACAATGCTTTATTTCAGATAATTTTTTTTTAAAGTAGCGCTATATTAAATGTGTGTTTTTCTACAAAATCAAAATTGGGCTATTAAAATTTCGTCGCATGTGATGCCAAGTTTATTTATTTTTGACCCTGTATAAGGTAACTGCATAAAATAAGTATTTTTGAAAACGTAGTTTGTGTCTGAAAGTAAAAAAATAAAGTAAAGGGATTTTTAATTAAATCACTGAAAATAGATAAACTTTACGTTAAGTTAAACTAAAATTTATTTTCCAATTAATGAACACTTTACTGATGACACTGTTCTTTTTTGTCTTAATATTAAGGTATATTACTTTTAGACACAAACTACGTTTTCAAAAATACTTATTTTATGAAGTTACCTTATACAGGGTCAAAAACAAATAAACTTTGCATCACATGCGACCAAATTTTAATAGCCCAATTTTGATTTTGTAGATAAACACACATTTAATATGGCGCTACTTTAAAGAAAATGTATCTGAAATAAAGCATTGTCAAAACTAAGAAGTTTTATGTAGGCTGCGTTGAGTCTTGTTTTGCAAAAGTGGTGCAATTTACAAAATATATGTAAAAAATCAAAATTATCCTAGGTAGCTGAAATTTCGCATGTGGGCTAGAAACTGTATTTAAAAAAACTTTTTCTAATAACTTTTTTCGATATTTTCAGAAATAACCCCACCTTTGAATTATTTTTTGGAAAAAATTAAAATTTGACAGATAATGCGAATTACGTGACTACTATTTTTTTGCTTAATTTTCATCTCGATCGAAGCAGAACTTGATGCCAAAGTCAAATTTTAAATAAAGTTATTAATAAAAAAAAATCCCATATGATGCGGACTTTACTGGTGACACTGTATATCTATAATACCTATATAAATTTATTTAAATAAATCTTTAGTAACTTAAAACTACTTTATTCTACCTACAAAATTACATCAAAAGTAAAAAATTACTTCCCCCAACTCCTTTATAGCTTAAAATATAGATATAGTATGTAACAAAATAATTATTCTATTTCTATATAATATATATCGAGGGCTGAGAACCAGAGGGTTCTAAGTCGCAAAAACAAAATTTTACAGGAAACGAATTTAAATGTTTAAAAGACATCAAAGTTAAAATAAATTGTTTTCTTTTGATTTTACAATTTTTTTGTTCTAGTATATAGTATATTTAATACAATATCAAAAACATTTTTCAATTTTTGGATGTACTTTTAATTATACTTAGACATTAATAAAAAAATGTACCCTGTACTTAGAACCCTAGGGCTTTCTAAAGGAAAAATAATAATGTTATTATGAAAGTGGTTATTAATAAATTCGTAAGTTCCTATTTTTTTATTATAATGTGAAGCTATATGCATTGCCATGTACAAATACCTTTTAGACGAAGAAAACTGAAATGTGTATGTTATCCAAGGAAAAGCAAAAACAATGAATATTCTGAGATTAAGCACAAAATTCGATCAAAATTTAAGTATTTAATTTCAGTTTCTGGAAAATACTCTGACCCAGAGTTTTGAAAATCACTAAAATCTGAAGAAATATCACTACAAGAACTCATGTTTACCAATAATTTGTTGCTTAGAACTCTATGACTCTCAACGATTACCGCGATGTGTACTTAGAACCAACCATCTTTCTCTAACATTTGTGGCGCCATCTATGAAGTAATAGAAACACATTTAATATCATTTTGTAGAGACTTCTTTACTCTATTCAAAACAGTTAAAATTGCCATTTCGTCAAAAATGTTACTTAGAACCCTCTGGTTCTCAGCCCACGATATATTTGAAACAGCCTTTCTTAGGAACTCACAAGGATTTCTTTATAATTTCTCTCTTTACTTTTCCTTATTACAAGATTTAAAAGCCATCTCCATTAAGTTTTGTTGGTTTTTATATATACTAAGTTCATTTCTTAGTTTTAGTGCTTCCATTTCCAGCCTCTTTTCATCCATTGCTAACCTCCTTTCATCAATTTCTGGTCTCTTCTTTATTTCATAACTCTCCAATTCGAACTGCTTTTCTTGTAGTGCCAGTTCACGACACCTAACTTCATACCAGCGATCATTTTTCTTCTCCAAAAACTTAATAGAAGATTGTTTCAGACCACCACTTCTTATTCTTCAATGACCTTAAAGAACATTAGTAATAATTAAACATCTCTGTTTCATTTCTTACACTCATTAAGAAAAGGGTAAATCTTATTATTAGGCAATATTTTAATTCGCTTTGGCTAGTAGAATGCATTTAAGAAGGCCTAATATGTTGTCTTGGTTCTTAAATTTATAAAACACTTACTCATGATATTATTCCCTGCTGTTGCTTTTCCCCTACTTCTTACACTTTTGCTGGGTGTACTGTGTTTATTCAAATTGTGTAGTTGAATATTTTCCTGGTAAGCCGAACTGGTCTCAATAGTAGGTACTGCCAGTATAGGCATGATTTGATAGTCAAAACTCATGCCAGGATTGGAATGAATAAGAATATTTGTATAGTCAGATCTGGTCTTAAGGTTGAATTCTCAACGTCATTCAATCTATTGCCAACCTATAACCTATTTCGCGTTGATTTTTTGAGTTTATTATTTTAATAACTAACATTTAAAGAAAATCAATATCGTCGGTACATTATTTAGGTAGTATCTGATATATTACAAAAATATCAATTTATTTCATTGCTAATTTTGAGAGAATTGTATAGTGAAAGAACAATAAGTGACAATGACATAATAATGTTAAAAAAAATCTTAGCCGATATTTTTCGCTATACTATTCTCCTAAAATAAGTTATGAAATTCCTTGATATTTATTAAATATGTCAATTATTACCTATAGAATATCAAGTCGATACTGATTTTCTTTAAATTTTGTATAAAAGCTAGAAAACACAAATAAATCTACGCGAAATAGGTTATAGGTTGGCAAGCATGTTGATACTCCCACCTTAACGTACGCGTCCAAAGGTCACTGATCATATGCGTCAAATCAGACAACACAGAGGCTATCAAAATGTTGTGAGATTATTTACAAATATACCGAAGAAAGGAAAAATAGTTTCATTATTTTAGCTATCGCGAAGATAGCCACATACACCTAATATTATTAGTTTTGTAAAAATTATGTACGGGGGAGTTGAAAAAGTTACAAAAAATGATATAATCGTTAATAATTGTATACCTACTGTACCCTTTAATTAAAAACGACAATAATAAACAGTGCAATTTATTTTAACAATTTTACTACTAAAACCTAAAAATACAATGGCATTTAGTCTGATAAACTATTTCCATAATGAAAGAAAAAGTGGAAATTCGCAAACCAATATGCAGGAAACCGTAATGAAAACACTCGGAATTAGTTTAAGGACTATGCAGAATAATGAGCATGAAAAAAAAGCATAATATAATACCCAAGAATACTAAAAAATGTAAACGAAAAACACCGTTTATAATTATAGCCTAAAAACTCTCATCGTCACTTATAAAATCTGAAAAGTCCTCGTCGTCTTCGAATGGAGCAATTATCATTGGCGCTACTTTTTACATCTAGTACTTGTTCTCGATCCCACCAATCCCTTATTAATATTTCTGTATGTTCCACCGATTTCTTCCAGTACTCTTGTGTAATATGATCTAATGAATCTTGCCAAACTATTTGTACTTGGTCGGATTTAAGACCATCACTTACATGTTTTTCATAATAAGACTTTGCACCAGCCCATATTAATTCTATTGCATTAAACTGGCAATGATATGGCGGCAGTCGTAGAACCTCATGACCATATTCACGCAGTATTTCATCTACCGCGTATATTTTGAGTTTTTTAAGAGACTTTGCTATTGATAGGAGTTCCGATTTAAGCATATTTGGTAAAGGATTTTGGTTGTGTTTTTCCAGCCACTCATAAATATCACTTTTCCTCCAAGATGAAGTAGGCTGTTTATTTAAAATTCTTGAATGATATGATGCATTATCTAATACAATTAAAGACGGAGCATCCACATTTGGTATCAATTGAACTTTTAACCATTTTTCAAACATTTCGCAATTCATATTATCATGATAGTCAGCACTTTTTGATGTTGAAGAAAAAATTAAACTCGCACCTGCAACATATCCTGTTGCAGAACCGGCATGCAAAATAATAAAACGCTTTCCCGTACCGCACATCTTTTTCGTTTTAACACTTTTTACAGACTCATCTTGCCAAGATTTTGAACCACTTCCATTCGAAAATATCCACGTTTCGTCTCCTACCACTTTTCTAAATTTCGATTTGTAATTGTCCGTATATTTTTTTAAAAACTGATCACGCTGACTCACTATCTGTGGCTGCTCACATAAAAATCTTCGGTTGCAGTCTTTTTTATAGCGAAAACCTAAATTTTTTATTAATTTTAATTTAATTTCAAGTCAATTTCCAAAACACCCCGAATTTTTAATGTTTTTTGTAAAACTGGAAGAGTTACATTGGTTTTTGATTTGTATAAATCGTAAATCACATTTCGAACTCCCATTTTAATATTTTCGCTTAAATCCTCAGTCTTTGGCTTTCTTCGTTTACACTTTTTAGTATTCTTGGGTATTATGTTATGTTTTGTTTCATGCACAATTTTCTGCACAGTCCTTGAACTAATTCCCAGTGCTTTGGCTACTGTTTCCTGAATATTGGTTAACGAATATCCACTTTTTCTTTCATTTTCGAAATAGTTTATCAGATTAAGTACCATTTTTTTTGATTGGGGATGCAAAAACCCAGAAAATTGTTTCATTTTATCACAAACTGTCAAAGTCACAAAACTGGCATATTTAAAGTAAAACATAGCTGGTGCTATTATAAGCTTTTTTAGAATCGCTGGAAAGTAAATACATATCTTTTTTTTTCATGTCAAAATGGAATAAGTCTGTCCCATTATCTTATTTATTTTTTATTAATTTTTAGATTTTTTTAAAGATTTCTGCGAAATTCAAAATTATTTTTTACAGTTATAAATAAAATTTTCTTTGGATTAATGAATTTAAGGATTTCTTAACATAATAGAATATTTCGATATAAAAAATATCGATAAGGTTATTAGAAATAGACTATTGCAACAGCTGGTATCCAGTGTAAACGAATTTTTTGAAATATTGCTCCAAATTATCAGAAAAACAAAAGAATCTTTCTAGTTGTGGTCACCAGATGTCAGTTTTACTTTAATGAAGCTTTAAGAAAGGAAAAATATGGAAATTTTTAATTCGGTAAAAAAATATTTACAAAAATATTCGTTTTTTTAAGTAGATATCCCAAACATTGTATTTAAGGTTCTAATGGAATTCTAAACACTTTTTATTCTTGGAATTTTTCGATATCTCATCAACTTATCTGATTTATGATGATTTCGTATTGGTTTTTTCAACTTTCCCGCCATACCATTGGTCACGTGACGTATGTCAAAATCGATTTTAAGGTTATGGGACATGCACATCCAATCCCCCAAAAAAGATTTTTCAATATTATGCTAATAAAAATTTTTCCCATATGTTGCGAACTCTTTGCCGGTCACTGTATAAAATTATTTTTATTGCAGTAAAATGTTAAAATCCGTGCTTTTATAAATGCAATAAAAAGTGGTTATAGCATTTATGTAAGTTTTATTACTATTAAAAAAGAATGATTATTATGAAAACTGATTGGGTATAAATAATAGCTTACCAAATGAGAAATTTTCTTGACCAATATTTGAAGAGAATTTTAGAGTTTCTGTTGCTTCCTCTCTTTTATTAAGTCCTTTTTGGTTAGAGGAATCAGTAGCAGTCCTTTTTTGCTTCGATTTCATATTTTTAAATTCATTCCCTAATGACAAAATTGTGTGAAGTAGATCATCAGTTTCTGTGGTAGGTTCCTCCACTCCAGATCTAGAATAAAAGATAATAGGTAGTCCCGCATAAATACACCAAAACTTATTTATTAACAACTACTATACATACATGTACTTACTTGAACTCGTCTTTTCTATCTTTTCTACAAATTTCGCCAGTAGATTTTGGACCCTGTTTTTTATGGATCTTTCTGTAATACATTTTCCCGTAACTTGGGATATAATTCTTTGAATTAACCCCCATCTAGAGAGCTCTTCATAGGGGTTTTGTCCCACAACTTCTCTTAATAGGTGTAAATCGTCGTCGTTAGTAAAATGTACTATTTTTTTTATAGTAAACAATTTTGGTTTGAGGTTATGTATCTCCATCATGCAACCAAATTTCGACATTTCAAATAATGCGTACTGATGCGTCTTGCTTGCTTTATAAGAGATACCTGAACGCAAGATCCCGTTCGACGTATCACGTATACCTATCCGCATCATTTGTGCGCAGTCGCAGATCGATACGGATAGGGATACGTATTCTGAACTGGACGTGCTTTAAGTGTCTAATAGACACTTTAAGCAAACCGTATTTTTTTTCCGTATCCATATCCGCATTCGTAACGCATTGAGTTACGTTGACCGCAAAAAAAACTGTTTAAGCATCAACAACCATACGTATACGAAACCAAACGCATCCAGCAGTAAAGTAAAACGTCACATGTCAGATTTTCTATTTCTAACCTTAAAAATTGTGATTTTTTCATTTGAATAATTTTGAATTATTTAGAATTAAATATTTTAAATTATGGATGAAATACTTCATCCCATCCTTATTGATGAGGATGATGAAGATGACGACGATTTGGGCGATCTGGTGATCAGACACATTTTGCATGATGACGACCTCCTAGGCAACCGGGCAGCCCTCTATGGACATTTTGATCTTGCATTTAAGGGTTTTGTCCCGCCACCTCTCTTAACAAGTGAAGGTCATCTTCGGGATTGTAAAAAAGTATTTTTTTTTTAGGAACTTCAAACATATTTGTAAAATTCAGTTCAGAAAAATAACAAAATAATAATAAAAAAATTAGGTTAAGTGACAACTGACAAAATCATAGAAACCAGAGATCGGTCGATTGGTTGGAATGCGTTTACGGATAGGGATACGATGGCAGGCCCGTAACGATGCGGGCAACGTAACGTATTGAGTCCAACGCATCTATTCTGCACATGCGCAGATCGATGCGGATACGGATACGGTTGAAATTTAGGATATGCCTAAAGTGTCTAGTATGTCCTCGAGCGACACCGCATGTCTTTTTAACGTACAATACTAATAATAACGCCTTATGCTGGTATGCACCATTGCATTTAAGTATGACTTAAAGCTAAGTCAGTCTTAAGTTCAGATATTTGTTAGCACAGTCACCTTAAGAAGCACTTAATTTTTTTAAGCGGATCTTGTTTTAAGATCCCGATTTTCTCTACTTAGCCGTGCTCAAAATTTAAGTTTTGATTCCGCCCTTGCCCCTTGCACTAAAAATGGCTAAAATAATAATACAACGTGGACATTCGATCGTGGTTAAAACTTGTTTTCCGTAAATTTGTGCGTGTATTTTTTAATCGAGGTTTTCGCTGCTTTGGAATCATATTATGGATTCAATAAATTTCTTGGATTTTTTGGACCACGAAGGAAACAATTTTTTGGATAATAATAATGAGTTTTTTGAAGATGACTTTGAAATCCAGGATGTGGTTAACTATGGTTTCCCTAAAAGAGTATATAACAGGGCAGATTTTTATGATGAGTTGGATGATTTGACATTCTTTAGGCGATTTAGGCTTTCTAGAGCAACAGTTTATCGACTGTTATTAAGAATTGAAGATCAATAAGAAAGGTTAAAAATACATCAACACCAGAAGAATTTAGACCAATAAATACACTTGTAGCTGTCGAAAATTTTTTAGAACGAATAGTCTGTTATCAGTTACTAGATTTTGTAGAGGAAAATAAAATATTATAAAAATTTCAATCAGAATTTAGGAAGAAATATAGTTGTGAAACTGCTGTACAATATGTTTTAAATGATTGGAAACTTAAAATTGATAAGGGTGATATGGTGGCCGTTATTTTTTTAGATTTGAAATGTGCATTTGAAACAATTGATAGAAAAAAATTATTAGAAAAATTACGACATTACGGAATTTGTGGACAGGCACATAAATGGTTACATGACTATTTAATGAATAGATGATAGGTAGATAAATGTAACGAGTATGTGTCAAATAAAAAAGGTATAAATGTTGGTGTTCCTCAAAGCAGTATACTTGGTCCTTTATTATTCATAATTTATATTAATGATTTGGCCTACAATCTATACTCAAATCCCAATATTATAGGCAGTGACGTATTATTCGAAACCATGGAAACTAATGCAAACCGCCAATGACCATACAGTATTTTGGTCGTTTCTATGGTTATGAGAGCTATGTCACTGCCTATATTTTTGGTAATAAAATATAGACATTTGTAAATATCATTTTTTTGCTGATGATACAGTAATTTATATTTCAGATTGTAATTTAATATCTCTAATAAGTAATATGAACAATATACTAGAACATATATAAATGGATGTGTGGAAATAAATTAAAAATAAATATTGATAAAACAAAATGTTTGTTACTAAGGTATGATAAACAGTATAATGAGTTTCAAAATCAAAATCTTTCTTTTAAAATAAATAACGAAGCTATTGAAATTGTTACTAAAGTTAAATATTTAGGAGTTATTATCGACAAAAATTTAAAATTTCATGATCATATGGATTACATTTGTAAACAAATTTCAAAAAAATAGGAGTACTAAATGGATTAAGCGGATACTTAAGCATTTATAGTAAAAAAATGATTTTTAGTTGTATTATTTTACCTCATTTTGTTTTTTGTAGTTCAATTTTATATATATTATGTTCACAACAAGATAAAAACAGATTACAGATTTTACAAAATAGAGCAATGAGAATAATATTGGGATGTAATAAATACACTAAAATAACGAAAATGCTAAATTGTTTACAATGGATGAATATAGAAAATTTTTTAATATTTCGAATTTTGATTTTTATTCATAAAATAAATTTAAATATAACAGCACCATATTATGAAAATTTCTTGACAAAATTTAATAAAGTTTATATTCATGAAACAAGAGGAAAAAATAACTTTATTTTGGATTATTCAAATTTGAAATCGACTCAAAAATCAATATTTTTTAGTGGTGCTATAGAATATAACAAGTTAGAAAATTAAATTAAAAGGTGTAATTTAAAACTATTTGTAAAAAAATTAAAGAATTAAATTTTATGTAAAAAAGTTTAATAAAATAGTCTTTCTAGATTGTAATTATCTATCAGGAGAGAAGAAAAAATTTACTTTTATATTATTAATTAGAGTATGAACATGACTTGTAAGTATTTTTTATATTTTTAGTCGATATGAACCAAGTAGAAAGTGAGGAAGCTAATAAATAAATTATCCATCGATTTTTAGAAATAGTGGATCACCCATCAACCAGCTATTGACAGTGCTGCGCTTTTATGCTTCGGCTGGACATCTTTCCAGTATTGGCGATTTTGTAGGAATGCACACATCAACTGCATCAAGAATATTGGCCAAAGTATCCCGTGTAATTGCTACTCTTGCGCCTGAATACATAAGAAGTCCAAACCTTAATGAAAGTCTTCAAATCCAAAATGAATTTTTTGACATGGCAGGATTTCCCCGTGTTATTGGCTGCATAGATGGAACACACATTAGAATTCAATCTCCAGGTTTGATCATATTTCCTTTATTTTATATATTGTGTTGTCTGGAGCTTAGCGGAAATCAAACACACCCTGCCGAAAATGTCTGGTCAAAAACAAAATTAAAAAAATGCTAGTATTGACGAGGCGTGATATGTGTATTTGCAACCGTAATTCCAAAAGAATTCTTGTCAAAGTACAAAATGGTTTTAACAAAAAGCCACCAGAAGCTCGAGACTTAAAGAGTTTTCAAATGTAGCTGGATTTTAACAGTTTAAATAAGAATGAACATGTCATGGCATTTGCAAGATTTCACGAGTATATACAAAGCAGAGTTGACAAGAACACAAGGTTATTTTTAAGCGCATATTTAGGTTTTAAGAAGTATTCAGGTGTTTGAAGAGTATTTATGAGAACGGCTAAGCGTCAGTTGTGAGTTTTAAACAATAAATCAAGAGTTTTAATGAGCACATGAAGGAGATTTCAAGAGTATTTATGTGAATTTGGAACCTTGACTTTCCGGTTTTGGCGAGTAAACAGATGTTATGACGACCACACGAAGAAGGTTGAAGAGTTCTTATGAGGAATTAAAAGTCCAGTTTTCCGTTTTTCAGCAGTGAATAAGAGTTTTGAGGAGCACACGAAACGGGTTGAAGAGTTCTTATGAGGAATCAAAAGTCCAGTTTTCTGTTTTTTAGCAGTGAACAGGAGTTTTGAGGAGCACACGAAACGGGTTGAAGAGTTCTTATGAGGAATAAAAAGTCCTGTTTTCTGTTTTTGAGCAGTAAACAGGAGTTTTGAGGAGCACACAAAACGGGTTGAAGAGTTCTTATAAGGAATCAAAAAGTCCAGTTTTCTGTTTTTGAACAGTAAACAGGAGTTTTGAAGAGCACACGAAACGGGTTGAAGAGTTCTTATGAGAAATCAAAAGTCCAGTTTTCTGTTTTTGAGCAGTGAACAGGAGTTTTGAGGAGCACACGAAACGGGTTGAAGAGTTTTTATGAGGAATGAAAAGTTCTGTTTTCTGTTTTTGAGCAGTAAACAGGAGTTTTGAAGAGCACACGAAACGGGTTGAAGAGTTCTTATGAGGAATGAAAAGTCCAGTTATCCGTTTTTCAGCAGTGAACAGGAGTTTTGAGGAGCACACGAAACGGGTTGAAGAATTCTTATGAGAAATCAAAAGTCCTGTTTTCTGTTTTTGAGCAGTAAACAGGAGTTTTGAAGAGCACACGAAACGGGTTAAAGAGTTCTTATGAGGAATGAAAAGTCCAGTTATCCGTTTTTCAGCAGTGAACAGGAGTTTTGAGGAGCACACGAAACGGGTTGAAGAGTTCTTATGAGAAATCAAAAGTCCTGTTTTCTGTTTTTGAGCAGTGAACATGAGTTTTGAGGAGCACACGAAACGGGTTGAAGAGTTCTTATGAGGAATGAAAAGTTCTGTTTTCTGTTTTTCAGCAGTGAATAGGAGTTTTGAGGAGCACACGAAACGGGTTAAAGACTTCTTATGAGAAATCAAAAGTCCGGTTTTCTGTTTTTGAGCAGTAAACAGGAGTTTTAAGGAGCACATGAAACGGGTTGAGGAATGAAAAGTTCTGTTTTCTGTTTTTGAGCAGTAAACAGGAGTTTTGAGGAGCACACGAAACGGGTTAAAGAGTTCTTATGAGGAATCAAAAAGTCCAGTTTTCTGTTTTTGAGCAGTGAACAGGAGTTTTGAGGAGCACACGAAACGGGTTGAAGAGTTCTTATGAGAAACCAAAAGTCCAGTTTTCTGTTTTTGAGCAGTAAACAGGAGTTTTGAGGAGCACACGAAACGGGTTGAAGAGTTCTTATGAGGAATCAAAAGTCCAGTTTTCTGTTTTTGAGCAGTAAACAGGAGTTTTGAGGAGCACACGAAACGGGTTGAAGAGTTCTTATGAGGAATCAAAAGTCCAGTTTTCTGTTTTTGAGCAGTGAACAGGAGTTTTAAGGAGCACACGAAACGGATTGAAGAGGTCTTATGGGAAATCAAAAGTCCTGTTTTCTGCTTTTGAGCAGTGGACATGAGTTTTGAGGAGCACACGAAACGGGTTGAAGAGTTCTTATGAGGAATTAAAAGTCCTTTTTTTGAGCAGTAAACGGGAGTTTTGAGCAGCACATCAAGCGGATTGAAGAGTTCTTATAAGAAATCAAAAGTCCTGGTTTTCTGTTGGGTAGTGAACAACCACTAAACAAAATTTTGTAACCTCAATATTGTAATTATATAACATTGTAATAATGTTACATTACATTGAATATCACAAGATATTGCACTTATATTACAACATTGCCTCAATATTTTCTTTCGATATGGTAGTTATTTTATTCAACAAATATCTAAGTGATTTTTTGCCACAATAAAATCACATGTATGTAATATTTTTTCCGAGACATTAGAATAATATTTCTTATATCATATTGCTGCAAATTCCGACCATTTTACAATGACATGGAGGAAACATGTTTCAGTTATAACGGTTATATTACTAGCATATTACTTTAGTAATGTTAAATAGATATGACTTAATACATCTGCGCCATATTACCTAATATTGGTGCATCATTATTATCAAATAATGAAGTACCAATAAGTGAAAATAGCAACAAAAAAATTCTACTGAACGGTTTAATTTCTATGCGTCTTACTTATAATGCAATAAAATAAGGATAGAAGATTAAAGCGATCGTTTTTAAACTAATGCAGTTAATTGCTGTTTTAACAGTTAAAAACAAAAAGGTGTGAAAATTGACTATTGTTTATAGATTATAGTACTTATCTGAATTTTAAATTACGTTAATTTCTACATGTGCTATTTAAATAATAAAATAATATTATAGGTGAGATATGTTAGGAAAGTTAACAGAAAAGGGTTTATTAAAAAAATCATAAAAAGTAAGAAGCATGATTGTATTGAACAAAGAAAAACATAATATTCCTATGTAAAAACAATAAATTGCACCAAAATAACTTAAACTAAATTTGTACAGGGTGTCCCAAATCCGATTCTCATCATGGGGTTCTAGGAAACTGTAAGATATATACAGCATCGGTCAAATTATCGCAAAGTTGCGGAATTTTGTGCTAAATAATATCTTAAAAAAAATCTGAGCTTTTATAGTTTTTGAAATTTTTTAAAAAACTATAAAATTTTGAGTTTTTGTTTTTTTTAAATTGCCCGACCTATTTTATCCGCTACAGAAAAACAAACACACAAACAATATTAACGCAACTTTTTTCGCTGCATATTGTAATGTTTTTAGAATTTCGGTATCTACAACGTTTCGATTTTGTGAAAGTTCTATCAACTTAAATTTTTTGAATGCGAGTTATATGTCGGGCCGAGGGTTTTGGGTTTTTAAAAAACACTGCTTTTTACAAAAACACAACTTTTAACCCTCACACATAAAACAAATTTATTTGAGAGATTTGGAGAAGCACAAGTTTTACAAATGACAGTAACAATAGAAGTAGTGAACAAAAAGATCTTATCTCTATTTATAACATTTCTTATCTGAATTACTAGGAGTGGTCTTATCTACTTAGATAAGCATTATAAGTACAATATAAAGAATGTAACTCCTCCACCCTTAGAGGGAAATATAAACTTTTTAAAGTTTCTATGACCTAAATAATAATTGAATCATCCTTAACATTTTTAGTTTTTACATAAATGGGCCATAGATACTTCCAAATAAAAAATAGTATCAAAGTACAAAGAACAATATATAGTAAAACTGTCCAAATACTTGTTTTATCATAATATATAGGTGTATGCAATAATTTTGAATTCTCGTATTTTTGTAAGTTAATCTCTTCTTGTAATTTATTTAATTTATTAAAATTGATATTATTTAAATTGAGCAGTTTTACCTTTTTGTATAATATTTTATGCGTTATAAGTTAGTATTAATATTTGGTAAGGGTATATTTTGAAAAGTATGTTTAATATTTTTATAAGCTTGTATAACAATGTCTCCTAATTTTAGGTTACAAGGAAAACTTAATTCTAATAAATATGTTCCATTAAATAATACATTCTTTTGCGAATTTTCGCATGTCTCAATACCTACAATATCTTTGTGGGTTACTAAAATCCATTTATTTGTGTCAATGTTTTGCAGTTGCATATTATCGATATCAATATACAGGGTGTTACAGTTAGAAATATTATATTCATATCGTAATAACTGTACCTCACAAGGGGTGTTTTTATAAAAGTTTTCAGAATGTATATGAGTACATAAATGCTCATTAATAGAAATGCGTTTACAAGGTTGATTAGAATATCCAAAATTCTTATCATTTATTAACAAATATTCGAAGTTAGGTACAATTATTTTAAAATGGTTTTCATACACAGTGGGTAAAGGAAATAATTGAAACAAATCATAATTTTCTTTTTCTACCAACGGAATCTCAATTACAAAGTTTACCTTTTCATTTTTAATATAACTCTTAAGTTCTAAGGTATTTTCTAATTTTAATACATTTTCTGTTGTTGGTTCAAACGGCAATTTTTCAAAATTTAATTTTGTATTCAGTAATTTTAATTCATTTAAAAACTCATTTATATTAATAATAGTATTATGAAAAGTATTTAATTTTGCAAATGTTATTGCAGTTTCAATATTTTCTAATATATCGTAAATGTTTTGATAAAAGGTTGTTATTCGCGAAAAGACCATATGAATACGAAAAAACTCAAAAAGATTTGTTTCGTCGATTTCGACTTTATTAATTATTTCAATTATTTGGTTAACTCGTAATTTTAGTGTTTCTTGATTATGAGAAACATTTTTAATCGTCTCTTGGAAATTATTTATCGAATTATCGAGAAGAGTCATTTGTTTGTCTAGAGCAGTTTTTACATTGTTTTGGTTTTGTCTTAGTATGTTTATGTTATTGTCAATACGTTCCGCATCGTCTTGATCTAGGTTTCCCGTGATGCTTTTTATTATACTACCTAGAGCATTTATTAGAGCTCGTCTTTTGCGATTTTTACTTGGAAGGATTTGATTCAACTGATTATTAATTTTTTGTTTAAGGTTATCAATAATAACATACGAGTTGTGAAATTCCTTTTTATAGTTGGGAAAGTTATTAATATTTTCTTTAAGTATATCGTATTTGTTGTTAATTTCGGAAAATTCGGTAATTAAGTTTTTCATATCAAAAATTTGTATAAAGGTCCAATGATTAGTTACCTTTTGGGCATTACCTATTTTATACGGTAATATTCCTGGGTTGTCATTTAAGTTGTGGTACTTTGGTTCGGTTCCTTGGACGAAGGGCCATCTGTAACAAGTGGCTTTTTTAATTCTTTAATATGAATTATTTCTTGTTTATCCGGGTATTTAACGTTTTTTATTTTAACGCGATTGTGTTCTAGTATTTCGGTTATTAAGTAAGGTCCGCCAAATTTGGGTTTATTTTTATTTCTCTGTGAGAGTTTTTTATATACCGTTTGGTTTAACTTAAAATCTGAAGCTTCGTTTCCTTTAACGTTTCTCTTTGCTAAAACTCTTTCCTTACTACTGTCAGTTTTAGTTGTAACATTTTCGTATACTGCGTCGATTTTTTCTTTATGCGATGATACATAATCGGAATAAAATGTCGTAGGGATAAGATCTAGGGGATCTCTAGAATTTGTATGACCTAGGACAAGTTCATGGGGTGTGTATTTTGTAACACTATGAACAGTGCTATTATACGCAATTATTGCATATGGCATTAGTTCGATAACAGATTTATTTTTATCTCTTTCTTTTAATATTCTTAAGTGTTCAATAATCGTTGAGTGGAAACGTTCGACTGGCGAATTCGATTCGTGGTGTTTTGGGGTTGTAAAATGAACAGTAATTTTTTGGGCTTTAAGCAATTCTTTTAAAAGGTCGTTGCTAAATTCTCCGCCATTATCACATGTAATAGATTCGGGGCATCCGTAAAATGAGAAAAAGTTTATTAATTTATCGCACACAGATTTCGCATTTTTATCATAGGGATAAGCCTGTCCGAATTTTGAAAATTTATCAAAAATTGTTAGAAAGTTCTGCGTTTCAAAAGTAAACGTATCTATATGTAAAATTTGAAAAGGTTTACAGGGTGTGTCCGTTTTCACCATCGGTACATAGGATTTTAATCTGCTATACTTTGCTGTTTGACAAATATTACAATCATTTATGAATTGATTTATGTCGTTTTTCATTTTAGGCCAAAAATAAAGTTCTTTAAGGCGTTCGTATGTTTCTAAAATACCTCTATGATTAGTTTTTCCTTGATGCTGATGAGTTATTAGCATAATTTTTTCTTCCATATCAGTGATATTAGTGACTAATTTTGTACAGCGAATAATTTTTGGATTTTGAAAATTTTTAATATAGACATCGTTAAAAATTGGAATTAGATCTTTATCATGAAAATATACGTAACACGTTTTTTCAGGGTTCATATATTCTTTAATAAATGTTTTAATGACGTCAGGGTTTTTTTGTAATTCCACGTGGTTAATTTTATATTTATCAAAATTTTCAGTTCGTATTTTTATTTCAGGATGTGGAGCCTTCTTAATTAAAAATTGTAACATTTTATTGTTTATTGTTTCGTCCAAGATAGTCAGGTTATTATTATCGTTATCAGCTCGATTGCTGTGCACGGTTGAGTCAAGGTTTTCAGGTCTAGGTTGCACGAGTTGTACATTAGAGATAACATTTATTTTTTGCTTGCTAGTGCCAGGTTTATTTAACAAAGGATTTTCTGTTTCAGCATTTTCATTGTCTTGAATAGGATTCTCAGCAAGGTCTCTTAGAAAATCAACAATATTTTCGTTAGAATCACCAGGGTTGTTATTTATGGATTCATTTTCATAAATATTTAATTGAATGCGTGAAAGTGCGTCTGCATTAGTATTTAGGGAACCTTTTTTATAGCTTATTTTATAATCATATTCTTCTAAGCGTAACCTCCATCTGACTAATTTTGAATTGGGTTCTTTTAAATTAAAAAGCCATACGAGGGGTCTATGATCAGTATAGATTTGAAATTTACGTCCGTATAAGTAGGGTCGAAAATATTTACATGCCCATACTATGGCCAATAGTTCTTTTTCAATGGTTGAATATTTTGTTTCAGTTTCGTTAAGGGTACGAGAGGCGTATGCTACAGGTCTGTCATTAGGAATAGTTCCTTGGGATAAAATTGCGCCTAAAGCAAAGTTACTTGCATCTGTGATTAATATAAATTGTTTTGAAAAGTCTGGGTATTGCAAAATTGGGGCGTTAATTAAAAGTTGTTTACAATGTTCAAAAGCGTTTACAAAATCGGGGGTATGAATTATTTTTACGTCTTTCTTTAAACATCGAGTCATAGGCTTTGTGATTTTTGCAAAATCTTTTATAAAACGTCTATAGTAGCCTACTAAGCCTATAAATGATTTTATATCTTTAGTTGTTTTTGGAATTGGAAAATTTTTTACTGAGCTTATTTTTTCAGGGTTTGGTTTTATACCATCTGCAGTTATTATGTGTCCTAAATATTGTACTTTTTTTCTTAAAAATTCTGATTTATCGAGTTGTATTTTAAATTTTGATTGGCGTAATCTGTCAAATACCTTTCTTAATTTTACAATATGTTCTTGGAGACTTGTACTGAAAATAATTATGTCGTCAAGATAAGCGAGACATGTTTCATCTTGTAATCCGCGTAAAATGTTTGAAACTACACGAGTAAATGTTGCGGGTGCCGTCTTAAGTCCGAAGGGCATTCTTAAATATTCGAAATGTCCTGTATCCGTACTAAAAGCTGTTTTTGGTATATCTTTTTCTTGCATTTGAATTTGATAAAATCCGTTTGCCAAATCTAAAGCCGTAAAGTATTGTGTATTACCTAGCTTGTCTAAAATGTCAGTTATATTCGGTAATGGTATTTTGTCATCGATCGTTTTTTTATTAATATTTCTAAAATCTACGCACATGCGCCATTTTTGTTTACCTGATTGGTCTAATTTTTTAGGTACTATCCATATTCGAGATGACCACGGTGAATTTGATTCTGTTACAGATAGACATATTGGTCAATTTCTTTTCTTTTTGGTTAGCAAAGATGACAAATAAGTTTTCTTTTAAAATATGTTATTTTAGTCTTTTAAGTAATTATTCATAAGTGAACTGTACACTTCTTATTAAAATTTAAATAATATCACATTTCCCGCAAATTGTAAAGATGTTCGCCTGCTAATGGAAGCATGCGCAGCAACAGAGAAGTACGGCTGTCGCACCCAGCAGCAGTACTGGACAACCGACTCCGGTAAAAATCGGTCACCGCATCATAAAACGTTAAAAATATACTCCCAAAAATAATAATTAATATCGTGATAAAATAAGAGTGAAACCCAAAGAAGAGGACGATTGTTCCCGGGGCGCCCCAATCTGCACTTGAACATCAGTCATCCTTTCCATAGAAGGAACATCAGCCAGGGACTAAAAAGGTAGGCGAACATGTGCGTGTTACAAGTTAAAAATAATTCAGTATGAACCAACCCGAAATATTATAAGTAATACAGTCCACTTCTATTTCTTTTTATAACATAATTTCTTGGTCCTTCGAGCCGGATATTGGATATTATTTAAATTATTATCAAAGTTTGATTTCTTGAATTTAAATTTCAAAAAATACATTTTTCTCGGTAGCCATATTGCCTTTATTTCCTGTAGCGTTCATGTTCGTGCCTTTAACGCATCGCGCATCTATCGGTACGTAGTGTACTTGTTGTCTTTGTCAAACAACTTTTTCAGACCCTTTTTTTGTTGATTGGCCGAAACCCGGCTCCATTTGTTTACATTATCCTGCAATATTCAGGACCGCAATTAAAACGATTTTACCTTTCAATTTCATTAATTCATAAGAATGTCTACAGAAGAAAAAATTAAAAAAGCAAAAAATCTTAGAACAATTGAATATAACCGCATTACTGAATTATATAACTATGCGTTAAGTGCACGAACCGATAATTCTAAACATACAGAGTTTCAACAACGCTTTGATGTTATAGAGGATATTCATGCTTCTTTTTACAAGCATCATAATAATATCTTTAGTTTGATGCCAGATGATGATGAAACTATAAAAACAGAAGATAAAATAAGAACAGATTTTGACAAAAAATTTTATTCAATTAAATCAACTTATTTTGAACTCTTTGATAACCAATTAAACAATACGTCAAATGAAGACCATTTACCGAGGGCCAAGCTACCTGAATTAAAATTATTTAAATTTACAGGAGAAGTTAAAAACTTCGTTTCTTTTATTGACATCTATGATGCTCTCATTCATAACAATTCACAGCTCAGTAACATTGAAAAATTTTCGCATCTGCTTGCCTCGGTAGAAGGTCCACCTAAATCATTGTTACAGTGTTATCCTTTAGCTTCTGCAAATTATTTAGTAGCTTATAATGCGTTGAAAAATAGATATTCAAATAAACGCTTACTTGCTACATTTCATTGGAACGAGATTGATCAGGCGCCATTTTTAAATAGTGAAAATCCTCAATTATTACGAAAGTTATTAGACACGTTTAACGAAAATATTTCCGCACTAAAAAATTTAAATTATCCGATCTTACAATGGGATTTTATTTTAACTCAAATGTTAATTAAAAGAATGGATACAAATTTAATGACCCGCTTTGAATCCGTACACGCAAAAAAAGATATGCCTACTTATCAAGAAGTTTCTGATTTTCTGACCGCGCAATGTACCGCATATGAAACGATCGCTTCTACCTCCGCTATTACTAAAATAAGAGCTTTTAAACCGCATCAAAAATTACAAAATACGGGACGTCACGCAAATCACTATACTAATCAATTTTTATCCAATAGTTCCGATAATGAGAACAGTAAAAAAGATAATAGTACCCGCACTTGCATATTTTGTAAGAATCAACACCATTTACTTTACAGGTGTCCGTTTTTTCTTAATAAAACCCCTACAGAACGCTATAATTTAGCGCAACAAAACCGCTTATGTAAGAATTGCCTCAGTTCCACTCATTTTACAAAAAACTGTAATTCAAATATAAATTGTCAACAATGTCAATCTAGACACCACACATTGCTACATGATAATGATTTTAAAACCCGCTTTAATAATCCAGAAGTAAATCGAAATTTACTTTCTCAAATTAAACCCGCTAAACATCCATCCGCAGACCATTCTTTGCCATCGAGTTCAACATCTACTAATTGTGGACTCACCTTAGACCCTCAAGCCGATCCTGTTCAAAATAAACTTTGCAACTTGGCAAGTAATAATGGAGTTTTGTTATCAACAATTAAATTACAGATTAAAGATAGTTTGCTAAATTATCATACGGTCCGTGCCCTGTTGGATTCTGGAAGTGAATCTTGTTATATTTCAAAGAAATGGGCTAAACGACTATGCTTACCCACACATAAATTATCCATAAATATTTTTGGTTTGGGTGGTATGAAAACCTTTAGTAACCACGGAGGCATTAACATAGAAATTAAACCGCTTAATAAAAAGTCTCCTTCTTATGAGATTGAAGCTATAATTCTTGAAAATATTTGTTCAAATATGCCAAACACTAACATTGATATAAGCACATGGACTTATATAAATAATCTTGCCTTAGCAGATCCAGATTTTTATAAATCAGGTCCCATTGATATGATTCTAGGTGCAAGTATTTTTCATAAAATTTTGCTTGATGGAAGAATTTCTTTGGAAAACAATAACTTACCCACAGCTATAAATACAACCTTTGGCTACGTTTTAATGGGTGACATAACCCCGAATAGCTCTTGTGATAAAATAAATGCCTTTTTTACGACAAGTCAATTAAATTCACTCGATGATACTTTGAAAAAATTTTGGAGTTTGGAAGAAATTTCTCAAAAACCTTTAATATCTGCTGAAGATAAAAAATGTGAAGACGCTTATTCACAAACAACCTATCGAACCGACTCGGGAAGATATATAGTCTCTCTACCCTTTAAGGATAACAATGTTAAATTTTCGAATTCTAAGTTGCCCGCAATGCGTCGATTTTTTTCTATGGAACGGCGCTTAAATCTAAACTTAGAACTAAAAAAAGAGTATTGTAATTTTATGCAAGATTATTTAGATAATGGTCACATGCAACTGTGCTCAAAAGAAAATAATGATAACGAAAAAGTTTATTTTTTGCCACATCACTGCATTTTAAAACCAGACGCTGTCACTACACAACTGCGCGTAGTATTTGATGCCTCTCAGAAGGATTCAAATAATTTATCTTTAAACGATTCTCTATATATCGGTCCTAAACTACAAAAAGATATTTCCACTATATTACTAAATTTTCGTCGTCACCCCATAGTCATGACTGCAGACATAAAGGGTATGTACAGACAAATATTAATTAACCCCTTGCATAAACCATATCAAAAAATTCTTTGGAGATTCTCCCAATCCGAACCTTTAAAGGAATATGTTTTAAACACTACTTCGGTGTTTCTTCATCCCCTTTTTTAGCCCTTAGAACAATTATTCAACTAGCTCACGATGAGAGACCGCATCACGAATCAGCATCAGATATTCTTTTATCGGATATCTTTGTTGATGATGTTGTTACAGGTTTTCAAACTTTTGATGAATCCCTTATTGCCCAAAAACAATTAATCTCTATACTAGGAAAAGGAGGTTTTGAGTTGCGAAAATGGGCGAGTAATAGTAAAGAATTTCTCTCTAATTTACCGGAGTATGCTTCTCATGAAACTACATATTGTTTTGATCTTGAATCAAGTTCCACTGTAAAAGTGTTAGGTCTTAAATGGAACCCCTCCGCTGATTATTTGTTTTATTCCGTAAACACATTAGAAAGACCTTGCACTAAGAGAAATATTTTATCTGAATTAGCAAGGATCTATGACCCCCAAGGGCTACTGTCTCCAGTAACATTGGTTTCTAAAATATTAATTCAAACCTTATGGTCTTTAAAAATTAATTTCGATGAAGCACCGCCACAAAAAATTGTCTCAGAATGGCAACTTTATAAATCACAATTAAAAGACTTAAGTTCCTTAAAAATACCGCGTCAAATATATTTTAATAATGCAAGTTCGGTAGATCTATGTGGCTTTTGTGATGGCTCACAGAAGGCTTACTCCGCATGCGCATATATCCGCCTTACGTTTTACGACACAGTTCAATCTTATCTCCTATGTGCAAAATCAAAGGTTGCACCGATAAAGCGCATATCGATACCCCGTATTGAATTATCTGGAGCTCTGCTTCTTTCTAAATTACTTCTTTTTATATTAGAATCTTATAACGAAAAAATATATTTTAAAAATATTTTTGCTTTCACTGATTCTATGGTAGTCTTGCACTGGTTAAATTCCTCACCGCATAAATGGAAACCGTTTGTTGGAAATAGAATATCGATGATTCAAGAAAAAATACCAACAGCACGCTGGAAACATGTACCATCAAAAGAAAATATAGCAGACTGCGCTTCTCGTGGCTTGCTTCCTCACGATTTTCTTAAAAACTCCTTATGGTGGGTAGGACCCCCATTTTTAAAATTACCCTATTCAGAATGGCCTGTTGAAAACACGCCCATAAACCTTACCGTGGATATTAGTAGCGAACAAAGAAAAACCGCACTCATAACCTACATGTTTGCTTCTGCATCCCATAAGGAACATTTCCTTACTCTCATACTAGACAAACACTCGTCTTTAGATAAAATATTACGCATTTTAGCCTATATTCAACGTTTCTTGTATAACATAAAAAATAAAAATAAACGGGAAACCTCTTATTTTACTATTCACGAGTTAAGAGCTGCCATGCTACTGTTAATTAGGCATGTACAAGATATTTATTTCCACGATGAAATCATAAATTTAAAAACTAATCGCTTACTTTCTAAACCTTTTCGAAAGTTAGGAGCTTTTCTTGACAAAAATTATGTTCTGAGAGTGGGCGGACGACTTAAAAATTCTACATTAACGTACGATACAAAATTTCCAATTATTTTGCCTCGATCTAGCAAATTAACTGATTTAATAATACAAGATACTCATTACAAATTTTGTCATCCCAGCTTACAAACCTTACATTTTTTACTTTTGCAAAATTATTGGATTCTTTCCCCGCGACGAGCGATTCGAAAAATTATCTCAAAATGCGTTGTTTGTTGGCGACCCAATCCTCTTCCTTATCAACCTCCTATGGGAGATTTGCCCGCGAACCGCATAAATCAGGTAAAGCCCTTTTCTGTTGTAGGCATCGACTTCGGCGGACCATTTTATATTACTCTTGGAAAACTTAGAAAATCACCAATAGTAAAAGCCTACATATGTGTCTTCGTCTGCTTTGCTACAAAGGCAATACATATAGAATTAGCATCCGACTTATCTACTGAAAATTTTTTATGCGCATTGCGCCGATTTATTGCTCGCCGTGGACGATGCTCCGAAATTGTGTCCGACAACGGCAAAGGTTTTGTTGGATCCTATAAATATTTAAAAAACATTTTTCAAAACGCCGTAGAACAAGAAAAAATTAAATGGACCTTTAACCCCCCTTATGGATCTCATTTTGGTGGTTTATATGAGGCGGGCATTAAGTCCGTAAAATCTCACTTATCTAGAGTCATAGGGACTCAAACTCTTACTTACGAGGAACTTAACACCATTCTGATTCAGATTGAAGCGTTACTTAACTCGCGACCTTTATATGCAATGATCCGCACGATTATTCGGTTTTAACACCCGGTCATTTTTTGACGTTAGAGCCATTGACATGTTTGCCCGACCCAGATTTATCTCACCTAAATATGAATCGGCTAGATCGTTATCAACTGCTTTTGCGTTTACATCGTGACTTTTGGGCCCGTTGGCATCAAGAATATCTTCATACCCTGCACCAACGGTCCAAATGGACTTTGCCTAATCCTCCTCTGCAAGAGGGTGTTCTAGTTTTAGAAAAACAAGACAATCTCCCTCCAATGAAATGGAAGTTAGCCCGCGTAAGTAAATTTTTTAAAGGCAAAGATGGTATTGCCCGCGTAGCTGAAATACGCACTAGCCAGGGCGTTTATACGCGACCTCTGGTAAAACTGTGTCCTTTGCCAATTGATTAATTTGGGGCAAAGGTTCTTTCTTTTAAAAATAGAATTTTTATTTTATTTTCATTTTTTTTTTTTAACCTTTTTGCCAAATTTCTACTTGACAAAAAGGGTGGGTAGTTATGTTACAGATAGACATATTGGTCAATTTCTTTTCTTTTTGGTTAGCAAAGATGACAAATAAGTTTTCTTTTAAAATATGTTATTTTAGTCTTTTAAGTAATTATTCATAAGTGAACTGTACACTTCTTATTAAAATTTAAATAATATCACATTTCCCGCAAATTGTAAAGATGTTCGCCTGCTAATGGAAGCATGCGCAGCAACAGAGAAGTACGGCTGTCGCACCCAGCAGCAGTACTGGACAACCGACTCCGGTAAAAATCGGTCACCGCATCATAAAACGTTAAAAATATACTCCCAAAAATAATAATTAATATCGTGATAAAATAAGAGTGAAACCCAAAGAAGAGGACGATTGTTCCCGGGGCGCCCCAATCTGCACTTGAACATCAGTCATCCTTTCCATAGAAGGAACATCAGCCAGGGACTAAAAAGGTAGGCGAACATGTGCGTGTTACAAGTTAAAAATAATTCAGTATGAACCAACCCGAAATATTATAAGTAATACAGTCCACTTCTATTTCTTTTTATAACAGATTCTCTTATTATATTTTGAGCTAATAATTTTGAAATTTGACTTTTTACTTCCTCACGGTGTATTTCAGGGTATCTGTAACTTTTTGTATAGATAGGGGTTTCGTCCGTTAATCTTATCTCGTGTTTTATAGCGTTAGTAAAGCTTAATGGTATGTCTTCACAATGAAAAATATCACGATATTCAAAACAAAGTTTACGTATTTCTTGTTTTTCTTCGTAATTACAGTGATCGAGTCTTATATTTTTTAAATTAGCCTTCAGCTTATTATCAATTTCTTTTTCTGGTTTTTCATGATGTACAGGGTGATCAATAAAATTCATTTCATTTAAGTTTACAGGTTCTACTTCAAAAGTTTCGAAAAATTTTATTTCTACTGGATTTTCTTTAGGGTTTAAAATTTTAGTAGAGGCGAAATTGTTTTCGATTTTTATAAGACATTCTGGTATTTCAAGGGTTCCTAATTGTTGGTAAGGCAATATACCGTATCCATTTCTCAAATTAACTGGAATTTGTATTTTTTGGATTGTTCTAGGGTCAATAATATAGGTTAAATTCGTTTTGATATTTTTTTGATTCGATTCGAAATTATTATTTTCTTGCCGAATAGGTATTTTCGTATTTGTTAAATTTAATGTGAAAGTATTAAAGTCTAAATTGGCATTTAATTGTTTTATAGGGTCTAAGCCTATTAATCCATCAACTTTATCTGAAAAATTAAAAAGATAAAATTTATGTATACCGGGTGTATTAAAAGTAGGAAAAATTGGTAATGTAGCGACTTCATTATGGAAAGATGTAGCGTGTGCAGTTTGCACTTGAAAAATTTCTTCTTGAATATAATCTGGGAAATTTTCGTAAGCAATTTTTGGACTTATAAAACTTCTTGTACTACCTGTATCTAATAAAAATTTTGCGTTAAGTTCGGGTATTAAAATAAATGGTAATTGGATATTATAATTATTAAGATAGACTACGTCATATCGGTTTCCTGGCTCGTTGGGGTAAAATTTTGATTTTCTAGTTCGTTATTTTGCGAAGTTTCAGGATTAGCTGAATAATCCAAATTAATATCGTATTCGTTTTGTTCTTGTAATTGATTAGTGTCATATTCGGTATAGTCAAAATACTCATTATTATAATCATAACTTTCGTAGTTTCCAGGTTCGTTATTTTTTGATTGACTCGGTTGATCAGGTGATCTCTGCAAGACTTCCTGATTGTAAAGTTCTTGAACAGTAAATTTTTTATTTTGATTATTATTATTATTAACAATAGTATTTCAAGAACTAACTTCCATCGGTTCGACTCTCGTTCTTCGCGACATTGGGTTAAATGGTTGATTATTAAATGATGGTCTTTGTTGTGAAAATCTCGGAAAATTATTATGTTGTGGAAAACTGTTGAATGGTCTTGAAAAATTATTATTTTGTGGAAAACTGTTAAATGGTCTTGAAAAATTATTGTTTTGTGGAAAACTCGAAAATGGTCTTGTAAAATGATTATTTTGTGGAAAACTTGAAAAATTATTATTTTGAGAAAAATTTGACATAGGGAAAGTTGGTCTATATGGTGTATAATTTTGAACTGGGTTATACGTTTGTGGTTTATAAGTTGTATTATGCAACATAGGAGAATTATTCGGTTTTTGATTTTTAATAAATAGTTGGGGTTGTTTAAAATTAGACATTTGCGAATTTTTGTAATAAATAAAATTTTCTTCTTCTCTAACGCAAGCCATTGCGCATTCTAAAGAAGTTGGTTTCTTTAGTCTAGTCACAAGTTGTAAATTATAAGGTAATCCGTTTAAAAATGTTTTTAAAGCAAATTCGTCATAATGTTGAATTTTAATTAATTTTGTTGCTGCGTCATCAGCTCCAGCATTTAATTTTGAAAATAGTAAGCTACGAGAATCTTGTATTCTCATACCGAAAATTAGTGGATTTTCGTTTTTATATGGTTTTAAATTTAATAAGTCTTGTATTAAACAATCGATCGATCTTTGATCGGAAAAACTTGTTGTCAATACATCTTTAATTAAATCCCACGAATTTAATTCGATTCGAGAAACAACTAATTCTGCTGCTCTACCAGTAAGTTTACTTAATATAGTATCGAAAAGACAAATATTTATTGTTGCGTTACGGTCATTTTTATTTTGGAAAGCTTTTAACAGATTTTCAACTGCGCTGATAAATCTGCTGAGTAATTTTGGATTTCCATCGAAATGTGGAACATTATCAGATTGATATTTTAAAAGTTGGTAATTTATTTCAGGCATTGTATTTTCGTCAGTTGAGTTTAATATCAAAGAATTTAAAATACCTGTAATGTGATCTATTTCGGAATCAATTTTGAAAAATCGTTTTGAGACACTCTATACACACAAAAGTAATAACACTTATAAAACTAAAAATGCTTAACACTACAAAATGAAATGCAATCTTTGCAAGGACAATAATGTTTATAATATGAATGCAAAATAGAATACAAAAGTATTGTCTGTGCAAAAATTAAAAATAAAAATATACGTTTCAAAAGTTCAAAAAAAAATGGTTCAAAAATTCAATTTTCACTTACAAAAGTAAAATGATGAAAATCGTCATTGGTCCTTATTCTAACTGGATTGGCGATGTTTGTCCTTTCCAGGTCCTTAAGCTAAGCTGGTTTGGCGATTTTTGTCCCCCCCAGGTTGGTCACGTCCAGCGATGTTTGTCCGTCGGTGAACCACAGGAAAATCCGTTGATATGCCTTCAATTGATTTTTCCCGGACTTCTAAAGTTCTGCGATGTTCTTGCTTTGTCCAAGTGATGTCCAGTTGCCACCTTAGATCGGTACTATCTGCTTCCGGAACACTTTTGGATTTTTTTTCTCCGTTTCTCTGTAGGTTTTTTAACCCTCACACATAAAACAAATTTATTTGAGAGATTTGGAGAAGCACAAGTTTTACAAATGACAGTAACAATAGAAGTAGTGAACAAAAAGATCTTATCTCTATTTATAACATTTCTTATCTGAATTACTAGGAGTGGTCTTATCTGCTTAGAGAAGCATTATAAGTACAATATAGAGAATGTAACTTGCGGACCTGCATTTTTTAAAACCTTTTTAAGCCCTGAATTCAACCATATATTATATAAAACTTAATTATATTAAGAAGTTTTGTTGTCACTAATACATCATCAGGAATGTGATAATTATTTTTATAAAGTTGATAGTGTTTCCCAAAAAATAAACGTTGCAGCGCAAAAAATTGCCTTAATAATGTTGTGTTTGTTTTTCTGTGGTAAAATAAGTCGAGCAATTTAAAAAAACAATAACTAATAATTTTAGTTTTTTTAAAAATCTCAAAAATTAAAAAAGATAGCTCAGATTTTTTAACGATATTACCTACTTAGCATAAATTTGACCAATGCAGATCTCTTATGGTTTCCTAGATCCCCATGATGAGGTTCGAATTTGGGACACCCTGTACTGTAAACTATTAAGGTAAATGCAGTGACATAATACTATTAACTTATTAATTTTCTTGGGCTTTCCTTTATTTGCAATAGCGAAGCCATTTTGCTACAACTAACTCGTATTCTCTGTCAGTAATCAGAGAAAATTCCTTTTTCACGGCTTCTAGAAAAATAGTAAACTTCCAATTTTAGCTACGCTTCAAAATATATTAAAAACTTTATTAGCTTTAAACTTTAAAATAAAAAAGTTTGGAAATACAGTATTATAGGCTTCCTTGAGTAGACCAGTTTGGGACATAAAAAGGTAAGTTTTCACCAAATTTCGTAAAAATTTTTTTTTGTAAAAGATGAAAATAAAAAACCAAAAACTTGGTTATTTGAATTTTTCACATAAATTTTGAGGTTATGTGAAAAAAGTGTTAATAGAAAAGTTGTAGATCTTTTTATTACCTAAAACTTTGCCATTGAACGTTTTTCCATAGGACTTGTAGTTTTTCCGAAAATCGAGATAAATCGTTTTCTACCCTGAAAAACTCACCCCCTTCCACTTCCCGACCTCGGATCCGTAAATTATTTTTCCTTTCATTTTTGTTATATTCTCTTCCTTTTCCGATTGGTTTCATTCTACTATTATTTTTTTTTTTGGTTTTAAAAATTATCGACCCTCTCGAGATGCTAACATGAAAAAAAATACTTTACCAATAAATTTATAAGTAATCAACTTTTGTTCTTTCGACAGTAAAATGTATAATATATTATATATAATATATGGATTTACATTTTACTCATCGATTAAGACTACCTATCCAATATTAATATATACCTACTTATATATCGTGCGAGCAAAAATTGTTTGCATCAAAAAGGGCTTATATTAAAAAACGTAGGGCTTGGTTTAGATAAAATTGCTTGTAACGGCTGTCAAAGATGATGGACTAACTGATTGATTGATACTGCTAAGCATTACGTCCTCAGATGCAAGGCCCTCTTTGATGCAAATAATATTTGCTTGCACGGTATTAATATTGAAATTATCTAAGTTGGTACTTACTTTTTCACAATTACCATGGTAGTAAAGTCGCCAATTTTTAAATTATCTTTCTGCCCCGTCCAAGAGATCAGCATTCCTAAGTCATTAGAAAATAATACTGCCATAATGCGTTTTACATTGTGTTTGAAATCCGAGCCTCCAACCTCCAACAGATGAGATCTTTTGCAACTAAAATTAAGAAAGAAAAATCTATTAACAGACTTAACAGCATGAAATTATATATGGCAAAGTAAATGTTAACTTAGGACTTCTTAGCATGTTTCCCAATAAAATCTGACCTTTCAAACAATTTCTTGATTTTTCCCCATTTCTAGATTTAAAAAAAAAGAAATACTGGTCATATGGAAAAACAACTTACCACAGCCAAAGAAAAGTGTTCGTCCTCTTTAATTCTTTTTTAAAAATCTAACATACTACTTATTTACATTCTGTAAAGGCAACAGGCTCGGCAACAGGTGACTGACATAATTATAGAGTGTTTCTTCGGCCTCAATTTTAGTAGTTGTCTGTTCCTGTTTTATTTTCTCCTGGAATATTAACCGATTAACATGGCGAATAGAGTACTGGAATCCTCGTTTTCGACTCTGGAACAAAATTTAATTTGAACAAAGCTAGAAAGCTAGGTATATGTATTTTGAAACGTTTTTAGTTCAAAAGGGCAGAAGTCGGCCTGCTTGTTTCTAGGGAGCTCATTTGTAACACAACACAAATATCTGGTCAGAAATAACACAATATTGCCCCGTGCCGGAAATTTTTTGATGTTCAAATAAACCAAACCAAACAGCAAAACAGTTAGGTTAAGAAAGCCACGCCACGCCGCAACCGCAACAGTCAACCAACACGCTGATGTTTGGTGACACGTCCGAACCAAAAATCACCAGAAAATGGCGCGCAATTCGATCACAGACCAGGATTTAGTTTGAATTCCGGTTCGAGGCACGGCTTATATACGAAATGATCAATGTCGCGTTCCATTTACAGGAAATATATGGATAATTTTCAAGATTTTGGGCAGTGAACAGGAGTCTTAAAGAGCACATGAAGAGTGTTGATAAATTTTTATGGGGAAACAAAAATCTCTTCTGTTTATGGGCAGTCAACAAGAGTTTTAAGAAGCACACGAAACGGGTTGAAGAGTTCTTATAAGGAGTCAAAAGTCCAGTTTTCCGTTTTTCAGTAGTGAACAGGAGTTTTGAGCCGCATATGAAGCGGCTTGAAGAGTTCTTATAAAAAAACAAAAGTCCTGTTTTCTGATTTTTTGCAGTGAACAGGAGTTTTAAAGAGCACATGAAGAGTGTTGATGAGTTTTTATGGAAAAACAAAAATCTGGTTTTCTGTTTATGGGCAGTGAACAAGAGTTTTGAGGAGCACACGAAACGGGGGTTGAAGAGTTCCTATGTTTTCCGTGTATCAAAAGGAGTTTTGAGCAGCACATATATATGAAGCGGTTTGAGGAGTTCTTATAAGGAATCAAAAGTCTTGGTTTTCTGTTTTTGGGTATATTAGTGAACAGGAGTTTTGAGGAGCACACGAAACGGGTTGAAGAGTTCTTATGAGGAATCAAAAGTCCTGTTTTGGAGCAGTGAACAGGAGTTTTGAGCAGCACATCAAGCGGTTTGAAGAGTTCTTATGAGAAATCAAAAGTCCTGGTTTTCTGTTTTTGGGTAGTAAACAGAAGTTTTAATAAGGAGCACAATCCTCATTAAGTACTTGATTGATATCCATTTGAAACCAGAGTAAAACACCTGAAATACTTTTACGGTAAAATATCTTCGGTACTCTCTATTTCTAATTAAAATACTCCACTAGTAGTCTCCTATAGTTTCGTATAAAAATACCAGTTACCATAAAATCTGATGAAAACTCGACCCAATTGCTTAGCCAGGTCAGTAGGTACTTGTAAATTCTAAACACGGTGAAATATTTTCTGCAATCCTCATAAAAACTCTTGATTGACATCCATGCATTTGCAAACCAGAATAAAACGCCTGAAAACTTTTACAGTAAAATCTCTTCAGTACTCTCCATTTCTGATCAAATTATTCCACTAATTGCCTCCTGGTTTTGTGTATGGAAATAACAGTTTTACCATAAAATCAGATGAAAACTCGCAATTGCTTATCCAGGTCAGTATTTGTAAATTCTAAACACTGTGAAATATTTTCAATCCTCATAAAAACTCTTGATTGACATCCATTTGAAACCAGACTAAAACTCCTGAAATACTTTTACGGTAAAATCTCTTCAGTACTTTCCATTCCTGATCAAATTATTCCACTAATTTTGCTTCCTGGTTTTGTGTATGGAAATACCAGTTACCATAAAATTTGATAAAAACTCGCAATTGCTTAGCCAGGTCAGTACTTGTAAGTTCTCCATAAGGTGAAATATTATCAATCCCCATAAAAACTTTTGATTGACAATTATTTGAAACCAGAGTAAAACGCCTGAAATACTTTTACGGTAATATATCTTCAGTCCTCTTCATTTCGGATCAAAATACTCCACTAATAGCCTCCTGGTTTCGAATGGAAATACCAGTTACCATAAAATTTGATAAAAACTCGCAATTGCTTAGCCAGGTCAGTACTTGTAAGTTCTCCATACGGTGAAATATTATCAATCCTCATAAAAACTTTTGATTGACAATTATTTGAAACCAGAGTAAAACGCCTGAAATACTTTTACGGTAATATATCTTCAGTCCTCTTCATTTCGGATCAAAATACTCCACTAATAGCCTCCTGGTTTCTTATGGAAATACTATTATCATAAAATCTGTTGAAATCTCGCATTTGCTTAGCCAGGCCAGTACTTGTAAATTCTCCACAGGGTGAAATATTTTCAATCCTTATAAAAACTCTTGATTGACATCCATTTGAAACCAGATTAAAACGCCAGAAATACTTTTACGGTAAAATCTCTTCAGTACTTTCCATTTGTGATCAAAATACTCCACTAATAGCCTCTTAGTTTCGTATGGAAATACCAGTTACCATAAAATCTGATGAAAACTCGCAATTCCTTAGCCAGGTCAGTACTTGTAAGTTCTCCATACGGTGAAATATTTTCAATCCTCATAAACAGTTTTGATTGACATCCATTTGAAACCAGAGTAAAACGCCTAAAATACTTTTACGGTAAAATATCTTCAGTCCTCTTCATTTCGGATCAAAATACTCCACTAATAGCCTCCTGGTTTCGTATGGAAATACCAGTTACCATAAAATCTGATGAAAACTCGCATTTGCTTAGCCAGGTCAGTACTTGTAAATTCTCCACATTTTGACATAATAACCTTATTTTTTACTAAAGTTATAATTACTGAATGCGTATTATAACTAAACACTACTCTTAGGTACTAATTGCACATACAATTTTGTTAAAAAATACAAAAATATAGGCAAAAAATCAGAAAAATAGAGCGTTACCTTAATGACGAAATGTTACCGAAATGATTTTAATATTTTACAAATGGAAATTTTAAATAACTAACAAAATAAAATTGATATTTTAAAGAACAGTTTATAAATCTGTAAACTTTGCTTAAAGGTTCTTGATAAAAATAATACTAATAAATTAAATAATTAAGTTTTATTCATTATATTTAATTTTTTTATCCAAGCAGACTTTACATCGAAAAACCTCATTATCATTGCTTGCCAGCTTATTCTTTAAAATACATCTTATATGATAAATTCTTCTGCAATCCATACACTTAACTCCAGGGGAGTTTCCATTCATTTTAAAGGTACAGATAAAGCATAGGCTGCCATTTTCGATTCTGGTATTGTGACAAAATGGTAGTAATATTGTAATAACGGAGATTATGTTTATTTTGGAAGTTGACTGTAGTGGCTCATCTTCGTTTGATTGTAGTCGTAATTTATCTGTACTATTACTTAATTGGTGGAATTCGTCTAGTGTTATTTTAAATGTCCGTAATTCAAATGGCAAATCGTTTGTTGTTGGTCTATTTCTTACAGGAGTTGATTTTTTGATTTCTGGCAAAGTTAAGAAAATTTTACAAAATGAAAAAAAAGATATATTTAAATATTTTACAGGTAATAAAGAAACCATCAAATATTCCCGTACATAGCTTTGAATCCGTACGAAAAGTTGAAAAAAGAAAAGGCCATGTAAAAATGATCAAAAAGGATGCTGTTAGTGATATTCACAAGCGATACATCTGAAGGTTTTAAACTGTAGTGTATGCATGGTTTGCCGAAATTGCAATTAAAACAGGAAAGACTTCGTAGGAATAGTTTGGTATTGGTATTTTTGTCCCAAGTAACTCGATGAACAGACATAATATTTGGAACTTTTGGCACATTTTGAGGCAATTGTTTTTCATTTCTTCAATTTTTTTGTTTGGAACTTCCCAAATTATTATTGAACTCTGGCCAAGTTTAGTAACAAATTCGCTGGCACATGTAATATCGGATCCTTGAAGTACAAGTCGATCAGCCTTTCGTTTTAAGGCTCCCCCAACGCCGTCCATTGGTCCTTTACCATGACCGCTCTCGCTCAAGTTCCACGAGATCATTTCTATATTAGTAAAATATTCCGGGATCTTTTTCAATAAATAAAAACAGTTGTTTTGATTTTTGTATTGTGAAGTAGGGCCATCCGAAAAAAAAAATTAATCGAGTAGTGTCTGGAAAAGTGTTCGCCAGTTTTAATAAGATTTCGTCCAAATGAGCCCAAATGGCATGCGATTGGTGGTCTAAGTTATCACTAACCGAACAAAAGCATTGACTTTTAACAGAATCATCTTCTTCACTGCGATAGTAATATAGTCCGGTATGCAGTGATATTTGTTTCTTGGAGGCCCCAAAATGCATCGATTGAATTTCAGTATTATATTTTGCAAAATAGTTTTCTGAAAAGTCTATTTGTATTATTATTTCGTTATGTTCTATATCTTTTTTTTTTTTTGAATTTCTCGTTATTGGTGCCTCATGAAAAATAAGTGTTTTAAATATTCTACTGCCTGTTTGTTCAATATTTTTAGTAACTCTCTCACTGTCACTTTTTTTTTAATTTTTGATGTTCTTCTTATTATTTTTGACTCGCCTTTAATTGTTCGATTTTCTGCTTTTGACTCCCACTGCCTAAATACGATTTCGCCAACTTCATTTACACCTCCAGTTTTTAAATTATAAACATTTTCTTTGCATTTTGGGCAGCGTCTAAGCATGCAATTTATATTTTTTTCGTCGCAAACTAATTCTTTCAGAAGATTATCTGGACGTTTGGCAGATATTAATTTAGCATGAAACATTTTTGAAACGATCAGTTCCATATTTGCATGCTTAATACATGCACAAGTTTGCCCTATCGCTACATTTTGGTAAAACAACCCAAAAAGGTCGATATCTCCAAAAAGTCGTCATTGAAATTCTGTGTCTTGGTTCAGTTGCCAAGTACTTTTTATGTAAATTTTTAAACGAATCAAGTAAAATTCTCTTCTGTCTTTTTACTTTTCCCTTCGCAACAAAATCCTTTTTTCCTGGGCACATTTTCGTGTTTTCGTCCTTCTCCAAAAACTCATGCACAGATTTCCTTATATCAATGCTAATTTCACTACTGTGTGTTTTCCTTTCATATTGCCATAATTTCAGATTATTAATCTGCTTTTTGTGCATTTTTAAACGAAATTATTTTACTTGCCTGTCCAACCATCCTGTATCTTCTTATTATTTTGCCGCTAATTACTTTCGAAAAAATATCTTTGTCTTTTTGAGTCCCCAGCTGTTTAGCATTTTCCGAAAGTTGATTTCTCAAAACTTCACCAAATATAAGGCGTTTCTTTATAGCTGGTGGTACATTTATTTCAGTGGTCAATTTATTTACCTTTGTCTCAGGCGAGTCCATATCTGTAATTTTTTGAGTAGCTGGTTTGATTTTTTTAAAATTAAGTCTTTGAATCTGCTTTTTATACTTCGCCAACGATTTTTTAAGTTCTGATATCTGTTTTTCTGATTCTTTTAGTTTTCGGTAACAACTGGTTCTACTTTTTTTTTAACTTTCTGTTTTCCAACATTTCTTTTTATTGAACTTTTTTTGACTCTTTTCGAATAGCTTCGTTTTCTTCTCGCACAGTTATCTTCATTACTGTTTATTTATTTGTTTATTTATTTTACACCATTTCACAGTTACAATGAACCAATTAACAAATGGGTATTTAGGCTATTTAAAATAAAATAGGTAATAATATAACAATAATTCAAAAATTTTAGATAACAATTTAGACTTAAATTATTATATTGATACGAAATAATTATGCCCAAAAAGACACTAACACGCTGATTTAGATTTATACTGGATAAACCACAGCTAAAAATGTCAAATCTATTTTGGTGCAGATTGTATGTGTTGCACAATCGATAAATAGGGGAGTACAGATATTGGTACGCGCGGTTGGTACATAAAAAGTGTGGGAATGATGTGTTCTAGGGACGAGGAATTGTAGGTTTTCTAATATATCACTGCATTCAACTCTATTATGCAAGATGTTGTGAAGAAATTTAAGTTGGGAAACTGTACGTCGATCTTCTAAGGAGCAAAACGAGTGCCTTTGCAATAGAGCTTCTTCTAGAATACCGATTTCAGGATACTGACCATCAATTTTAAAACTTAGATATTTTAGAAAACGTCGTTGGACCCTTTCAATGCGATTAAGGTGCACTTGATAATATGGAGACCATACAACCGAAGCGTACTCCAATTTAGATCTTACAAATGCATAAAAAAGTATTTTTAGTGTATGACAATTTAAAACATCACGAGAATGTCTTATTATAAATCCTAGGGATCTATGACAGGAGGCAACAAAATCATTTATGTGGGGAACAAAAGATAGTTTACTGTCAAATAATACACCCAAATCGCGAAAAGTCTCAGCTCTGTCAACTGTAATGTTATTAATTTTGTAATCATACACAATGGTATGTCGTTTTAATGAAAAGGTCATTATGTTACACTTACTGATATTTAACGGCAATTTATTTTGAACACACCATCTATATACCATGTCAATGGACAATTGAAGTTTTTCACAGTCTGCCAGGGTACGAATGCGAGCATAGATTTTCTTGTCATCGGCATAAAGAAGACCATCACTGTCAAGATTATTAACTATATCATTAATAAATATTATAAACATTGAAGGACCCAAAATGGACCCCTGTGGTACACCCGATGTAGCATCCAATGGAACATACGATTGGCCACCGCACTCCACTATTTGTTGTCGTTCATTTAGATAGGAATGGAAAAACTTTATAAGATTATCTGAGATACCAAACGAGCTGAGTTTATTAAGTAAAATTCTATGGTCCAATCTATCGAATGCCTTAGAAAAATCTGTAAAAATAACATCAACCTGACAGTTCTGATCAAAGGCTTCAGCCACAAATTGTGTAAAACAAACTAAGTTGGATGTTGTAGACTTGCCCTTAACAAAACCGTGTTGTTTATCCGACAGCTTACTCTTAACTTGGAAGTACAAATTTTTATGAAGAAACATTTCAAAACATTTGGAAAAATTATTGATGATACTTATTGGTCTGTAGTTCTCGATTTTGGTTTTATCACCTTTTTTATACACAGGAGTTATTTTGGATTTTTTCCAAGTATCAGGATAGCATGAGGTTTTTAGGGCCAAATTAAATATTTTACAAAGAGGTTTTGCAAAGACGTATGCACAATCACGTAAGAGGAAAGACGGTATTTTATCAGGACCCACAGTTGCTTTAGGCTTCATCTTTTTCAAGCAACGCAGAACATCATCCTCAGTAGCACTGTTAATTGAGAGAGAATCAGTGGAATTAAAAGTTACCCCATCGGCGACCGAAGTTGGTAAAACATATGAATTCTGAAAGAATTCGGCGAAAGCATTTGCAATTTCACTATGATCTTTAAAGTTATTATCACCCATTGTCATTACTCCTGGAAGTTGTTTATTATGCTTCTTATTGTTTATTAATTGCCAAAAGTTGGATGGGTCAGACGAGATACGATATTCCATATTTTCGCAATATTGTTTATATGCATATCTTATATTATGTTTAATTTGTCGCCTTAGCTGCCTGAAATCTAACAAATCCGTACGAGCCTTCGTTAGTTTATACCTTTTCCAAGCTTTGAACTTATTTTTAATTAATTTGATAATGGGAGAATTAAACCAAGGAGGATAATTTTTCCTACGTCTAACAGTTTTAGGTACAAAAATATGAAGGGTTTTATAGATTTCGGAGTACAATAAATTACAAGCTGAATTCACGTCGTCAACCTGGTCTAGGAAGTCCCAGTTAACATTACCAAACTGAATGTAGAGATCCACAAAATTCGCCCGCCTAAAGTTGTAGTAAATATTACTAATTTTCTGTTTATTACATTTTTTATCAAGTTCCAAATCGCAACACAAGATTAGGGAAGGATGATGACTATCCTCAGGAAGGAGAACATCCTCAGCCCTTTCAACCCTACATGGAAATAACGTTGGATTACACAATACCAGATTCAGCAAACGATTGTTATTATTGGTTACAGAGTTAAATTGTGTAAGGTTAAAAAATTGCATACTGTTGTCCAAAGCTGGTTGAATTTGATCTTGTTCATCATCAGTTGAGGGAGGGGAATTTTGTTCAAGATACATATCCGTTTCTTTCAGCAACTTCTTTTTGTCTCTATGTCTTTGACTATTTGCTTTCCATTCTTTTCGTTTCGTTGATTGTTTTTTTGGCGACAGTTCTCTTATCGTCGGTTAAGATTGTTAACCTGCTATCTCCACTTTTGACTAATTTTGTTTTATTCAACTATTTAAATATAGATGGCGTTCTGCATCACCCAGAAATACTTCTAACTCTAAATTGTAAACACAGCGTCCGTAAATCTAGTATGCGTAAACCCTCTAACTCCACAGTAAAACCGTATAACTGCTATCTCCAATGTTTTTCTGTGTAACGGGCAGCACAATGGTAATACGCTCTAGTAAGGAAATATCGTTTTTCTTTGTTCCTGTACAATTGTGTATTTTTGAGTTAGCAGGTTAACACTCTTAACCGACGTTATGCTTTTAATTAAACCAATTTGTTTACTTTTTCTGTATCTTTCTCTATCCTTTTTTCGCTTTTCGTTAAGTTGGTCTTCTGACAATAAAAGTCTATGCTTTTGAACCCTCATTTTTATTTTTTCTCTTTTTTCTTTTAACGATTGTTCTGAGTTCGAATTAACTTTCTTTTTTACACTTTTAGGTTTGCTGGCCTTAGAAGTTTCTTTACCAGTAGTAGTATTAGTCTTTGTTTTTTTGGTAGCATTAGAACTTTTTAGTGTTCGCGTTCGTAATTGGTTGGTTATCATAAACTTCAGATTGTAGTAGAATATTATGATCAATTTTTTTTTTAAAGTTGAAACAACTTCACTATCAATTCTCAGATCTTAATTTGTTTTTCGGCCTTTAGACTCTTTTTTCCGTTTCTTTTCTTCCTTTTTAAATTGTTTTTTAAATTTATTTAATTTTAAGGCTTTCTCTCTATCATTCCTTAACTTCTCCTTTAGAATTTTAAATCTTTCATCCATTGTGCTAGAGAAAACAAAACATAGTTAGTCATCTCGGTAACGAAATCATCATATCGGTAACTATTTATTTGTTACAGAGATGACGAAATCATGTTACCGAAATGACGAAAATACGTTAAATGTCAGATATCGCCCTCTATGGGTGCAATAGGAATATAAAAATTTTAGGTTATATTTAGGGCCGCTAGATCAACAAAATTAAATATGCAAGTCTCGTCAAAAACCATGTAAAAATGAATTTTACCTCGTTACCGAAATGTGTCATAATAAGTATACGCAAGTAAAATCTATCATTCAATAATTAATTTTAAAAAACTCACCTTAAACAGCAAAAACTTAAGCACTTACTTAAACACGTACAATAACTTGCTATTATTTTCACACATGCTGGACTTGCCACACTCGATCGGTAATATAGATCGCGGGTGGTTTTTAACGTGTTACCGATATGATGCGAGCAGTGCCGGACAACTTAATTTTATGACTGGCTTTTATCAACTGGACAACAGTACACTAAAAGCTCTATAAAATCATAATAAATACTTTTATATGATCACTTAATATTAAAATATGTGTTTTTTCTGGTAAAATTATTTTAATACACAATTTCAAAGTTAAAAAATCGTAAAAGGGACAGTTACAGAAATGACGTTTTAGTATTAATAATATTTAAAACAAAAAGAAAACCTAAACAAAAACGAGTTTAGGAAAAACTGCATCTTGAAAACATCCTTTTCTTTCATATAGCTTTTACAGAAGCCATTTTAAATTTTTTGACCTACAGTGCCAGACATACAATTGTCCGGTTATATGAAATACACCCAGAAACAGGTGATATTCCAGCTATTGAAAATAATGTAAATGATGTAATAAACTTTAGAATGTTAAGAACAAGAAATAATTTAATTAATTATTTTAATAACCGATAATAATAATTATACAAATATTTAAAACATAAAAATCCTCGTAAAAATCTTGTGATTTTTTTTAGTTGTTCTTATTGTAACCATTTTGGTAATGAAAATACAGTTGAACTTATTATAAACATGTTATTCATAAGAATTTTAACAACATAACATTAATAGCTGAAAATAAACCTAAGGAAAAATTGCACAAACTTTCTTAAATTACTGCTAGAAAACTGAAATCCGCAGTTCTCAATAATTCTAATTACACCTATTAAAAATGAAACAAAGAGTGTGGCAAAATTCAAGTGTGTACAGTGTGATTCACTTATCGTGTCACTATTTTAAATTCATATTCTAACGTTGCCTTAAGAGTTACAGAAAAAAGTTGAATAGATAAATTTCGTGCATTGAGGTAAACTTTTTATTTGTTCATTTTTTATATATTCAGGGTGTTTCGTTTTCCCGTCCAGGCAACTTTCTTATTTTAAATGGAACACCCTGTATATTAATAGGTATTTAGATTCCCTTTAAAATTGTATGTGAATTTTGTTTAACCTTTAATATGCCTATTTTTTATCGTTTAGCTAATATTTAATTTTTTTTTAGGTAAAACAATATGCAAAAATACTATTTTTTTTTAGTTTTTTAGGGTTAAATTGTCTTACGTCAATATTCCTTTGTTGTCAAAATCACAATAAACCTTTATGAAGAACAGAGGTTCCTAAAAAACTTATAAAATAGCATTTGGGGTGCATATTCTTTTACCTAAAAAAATTTAATATTTTCTCTTAACGATAAGAAATATGCATATAAAAGGTTATACAATTTTAAAAGGAATCTAAATACCTATCAATATACAGGGTATTCCATTTAAAATAAGAAAGTTGATACCTGGACGGGAAAAACGAAACACCCTATATACTATTTAAAAAATGAACAGATAAAAATTTTATCTCGATGCAAGAAATTTATATATTTAACTTTTTTCTTTAAGGCTGGTGGCCCACAGGACGGTAACGGCACGATTTGTCGCGCGCGATAAATCGTACGCGATATCGCAAAGACCAAAATTCACAAATTTGTCACACAATTAAATACAGTGTTCGCCAACTGGCCGCGAAAATATCTAATACCGTCGCGGCAGGACGTTGCCGCACAAACTCGCGATTTGGCGGTCAAAAAACGCGCGAATTTGTGTCGCCTGACTTTTGAACGCCAATAGGATTAAATGATTTCTAGCCCACACGACGATAGTCCAACGATATTTTTAGTGCTGTGTTGTCATTCAGTGAGTGCAGTCTATAAAAGTACAGGTTGTGTTTGCATCAAACATATGCCACCGAAGAGCACTCTCTAATTTTTGCAAATAATGTATAAAACGCTCCTTCCACAAATCTGAGCCTCAAAATGGGATGGACCCAATATTGCCTTTGTCTTTTGATAGCCTTCCTCGGCGCCTACGTGAAACCATCGCTAATAAAATTAATTTTCTTCGATCCTTCACTTCTAAGCTCATAGCAACAACTGACCAGAATTGATCTGGCAACAGGCAACACGGAATATTAATCAAAATAAGTTTCGCACGATATACCGTGTAGTGGGCGAGCACTCAGCAGATGCGGCGCGATATACCGCGCGCGACAAATCGTGCCGTTACCGTCCTGTGGGCAACCAGCCTAACTCTTAAGGCAACGTTATAATATCAGTTTAAAATGGGGACATGATAAGTGGATCACACTACTTGTAAAAAAAATTCTTAATGTAAATAATGCTCAGATCTAGAGAAAAAAGAAAACCTAGCACAAAATACATTACATTACAATACATTTGTATTATTTCGATCTTCACAAACACATTTGAATTTATCACCCTGTAACAGTAAGATAATAATTATGATACTAATAATACCTACTAGGTAAGGTAGGTAGGTAAATGTCACTTCAATTTAAATAACCATCTTAAATTTTAAAATGCACTGCAAAACTAATTAAATACAGTTATTTATTCAAGTCATTTTCCAATTTTTTTTCTGAGTTGAATTTCTTGATTCAAAAGAATCATTCGGAGCTCATATTCTTTTTCACCATCAGCCAGTTCTATTTTTTTTTTGTTTACAAGCTCTTCATATCTTTCAGCTAATACTGAAGAGGTAAATATTCTTCCGGTTTGTGGTCTGCGTCGTGACACTTTATTTGTTACAACATGGTTACCCTAAAACAATTTGATTAATAAAATTGTATAATGATGTTATTAATTTAACAAACCTCTAACTTTCCCTTTAATGAAGGATCTACCTCCTCTTGCAAATCTCCAGGCTTTTATTTATTCCACTTGTTATTGTTTATGTTTACTTCCTCCAAAGCTTCATCCAAAACTTGATCCTAAACAAAATAATTTTTTTAACAAATTGTCTTTAACTTTTTGCATAAGTACCAAAATTTAAATTACTGAATGGGACTCTATGCCAGAAGTAAGAAAATTTTGTTCGGCTCATATATTTTTGAATTGATTTCAGCTGACAAAATTGTTTATTTCTAGGTATATCAATGTAAGCTCAATGATAGTGGTAGGTGGTAGGTATGCCATTTTTAGATGTACATTTCCAAAAAAAATACTTACTGCATTATTAGGTTTAAGATTAGAAGATTTTGTACTTTCCTCGAATACAAATTCAAATTGTCCATAAATATTTTTTTTGTTTACTATGTCCAGCAGAATTTCACTACTTTTTTGAATAGGCTTTGGTGAAGGGCCCATACCTGTTAAGTATATTTGCTTTTTTTCTTCCCCGACTGCTTTTCAGACGTCCCTTTTAGAATTCGCGTAAAATTTTCGTATAGACTCCATTGACCTAGAAGTAAAACTTGGCGATTGTGCGTTAAATTTTACAGTAACATCGTTCCACACCTTTCCTTTGTCTCTACATGTTAGCGCATCTGTTTTTTTGTTTTCAATTATTAATGATTTTCTACATTCGACTAATGAAAATAAAAGTTCCTTCTCTTCGAGGGTAAAGTTGTTACTTCTTATTCTTTTTCCAGTTCCAGTCTCCATTTTATTTTTATTTTTAAAGAAAACCAAACCAAAACGATTTAAAAATATTATGATTAACAATATTTTTAGGTTAATTGTCCCATTTTTCTTCTTTTCCATTAAAAAGACAGCTTAAATGCAATGTTGCCAGTGTTAATTCGAACTTTGTTAAGTTTTAAATAAAGTTCTATCGGTGCAACGCAAAGAAAAATAAGTCAGACATAAAAATGTAAGCAAACTTTGCTAAGATTGACTTAAAATGGAAATGGTGCAAACCAGCATAAAGGGGACCATAGATGCAACGGTTTATCTGACAGGTATACCTGTTCAAGTCGTCTGTACAGGCAAACAGGACCGTGTATGTGCCAGTAGCGGCAGGTGTCCCCACCTGGGCAGGCGACCTGACAACAATGGAAAATTGATATATTTTACCTGTTGGAAAGTGTTACCTTCAGGCAAACCTGCGCGTGTGTGATCACAATCCCTAAATGACACCAAATATGGATACAAACTTAAACTTAAACTTAACCACTATGCATAAAATAAGCCATCTTCTTTATATGGATGACATAAAACTATATGCTCCAACACCTGCACACATGCAAGGACTACTAAAAACAACCGAAATCATACCAAATGACATCAACATGGAGTTTGGAATTAAAAAGTGCACACACACACACACTACACATAGAACGAGGAAAATGGAGAGATAATCAAACAGAGAACACACTAAATAATAAAACAGTAGAACAAATGAACATTCACGAGATTTATAAATACCTAGGCTTCGAACAGAATTAAAAGTTAGACCACTCTTCTAATAAACAAAAACTCCAGAAAAACTACAAGAAAAGACTAAACCTACTCCTTAAAACCCATCTTAACTCAAGAAACTTGTTTAAAGCTATTAACGCCTTTGCAATACCTATTCTTACCTTCTCATTTGGTATAATAAAATGGAAGACTTGGAAAATATACAAATCCTAACAAGATCGCAATTAACAAAACACAGAAAAATGCATCCAAACTCCTGCAAGGAAAGGATAACATTAAGACGAGATCAAGGAGGTAGAGGAACGGTCGATCTTCATGAAGTGCATGCCAAACAGATTTACGCATTGAGTAGATATTTTCATAACAAAGAACATCCACTACACAAATCTATAGTTAAAACCGACAAAAACTATACACCCCTAAATTTAGCAGCAGAAGAGCAAACTGAAAGGCACTATACAATCAAGGAAAAGCTACAAAAATGGTCAAGTAAACCGCTCCATGGCAGATATTATAACAGCGTAAATCAGGATAACATCGATAAAATCATTAACATATAACTTTCTAAAGAAAGGTCAGCTCCACCCTGAGACAGAGGGATTCATACTGACAATACAAGACCAGGTTATGGCCACGCAAAACTACAGAAAATACATTATAAAATATGGCTCTGTGAAGGACGACAAGTGCATAAAATGTCATCTACTCCCTGAAACGATAAACCATGTAATATCTGGATGTAAAATCTTAGCAGGCATTGAATACACCAATAGACATAACACCGGCGCAAAAATAATTCATCAAGCAATATCACTAAAGTATAAATTGCATAAGGACAACCAACCTTACTATATACCTACACTCCCTCGTCAATTACAGAAAATGAAGACTACAACCTATACGATGGCGATTCACACGGATAAAACAGTTATGCACAACAGACCATATATAACTTTCCAGGATAAAATTTTAAAAAAATACCTACCTAATAGACATCGCAGTACCGGCTGACCATAACGTTGCCAAAAAATATTCCGAAAAGAAACAGAAGTACCAAAAACTAGCAATAGAAATGGAAAGAATATGGAAACAACAACAAATACATATTCTCCAGTTTATTATCTCAGTAACAGGGATCACACCGAACTCATTCATAAAACATCTTGATCAACTGGATCTTAAAGAATGCATACACGCGCAAGCTCAAAAAGCCTTATACTTTACACTTGCAATATCACAACATCTTTCCTAAACCATAAGTGACCTTCTGATGAACTTGGCATGCGCCCGTCTATTGGAAGTGTATACCAGACTAAGAGTCTGTGAAAATTTTAGATAATAATAATAATAATAATAATAATAATAATAATAATAATAATAATAATAATAACAATAATAATAATAATAATAATAATAATAATATTAATAATAATAATAATTATAATAATAATAATAATAATAATAATAATAATAATAATAATAATAATAATAATAATAAGACGTTTATTAGTCCTTTTAGCATTACAGAGAAGTTGTTATATAACAAACCCGAACAAACCCGAAAATAACAAATAAAAAGTAACAGTTATAGCAACTTTAGATTATACGGACTAATAGGCCGTTGTGTCAGCTTTCCCAACAGGTTGTTGGGGGGCTGTTGCGGCCTTTGCTACCTAAATCTATAAAATATCTAAAACTAGTATTTAGAATGGAAACATAGAAATATAATAAAAAAAAACATAAAAGACATGAAAAAATTTAATAGGCAACGTGTACTATCCATCACTAAAAATAAGAGACAGCAAAATTATAGATAGTTACATACTATTGCATTAAAATAAAAAGAAAAGTCTGCAAGCAAAGAAAAGTGATAAAAGAAAGATAGGTTGTTAGATGAAAAAAAAAAGAGAATAAGAAAAACCAGGCAACTCTCAAGACACATGATCAAAAAAAACAAGAAAGTGAAAAAAAATCACACTTGAGCAGATAACAATTTGAGTTTTGTTTTCTTCTTGTAAGTCTGACAGCTCAGCGAGAGGTTGGTTGGGATATTGGTGTTTATTAGGTTGGCAGCGAAATACGAGAAAGATCGCTTAAATAGCTCTTTGTGATGCAGGGGAATAACAAGAAGAGTCTTAGGTCTAATGTTTAGTCTATGGACGTCGGTTTGGAAAGTTAATTTTCGATATAAATATAATTAATTTTTTTAATAATATTAAATACAAAACAGGAGCCATGCAGCACCCGTCGATTATACATGTTAAGCCAGTCAAGCTCCGCAAGTTTATAAGTAATGCTCTCACGGCGCCTTATTCCAAATATATACCTAAGGCAGGAATTTTGTAACTTTTCAATTCTTTGAATATCCAAACTATCCAGGCAAGGACCGTATACAGTATCACAAAAATTAAGCTGCGACAGTATAAGTGATTCGCATAGTTGGGCCTTAACATTAGAATCGAGGGTGTAAGATCGTAATTTATTTATTTATTTTTTTATTTATTTATTTATTTACGGGCAAGCCCATTTTACACATTAAATCAGCATTGTAAATTGAGTGATTAGTACAATAAGTGTACATAAGTATAAAAACTATAATATATACCTATCCTAAGCGTAATACTAAAAGTAAGTAGGTAAGAATAAGAATTGAGAAGTAATAACAAAAATGAAAAAACAAAAGAAATAAAGTTATTAAAAGAGTCTAAGTTAAATTCACAGATCTGAGTTGCCTATCAAAAGAAGTGTAGCTATTGCTAAAGAAATGAATATTGTGGTTTAGGTTGGCCATTTTTGAAGCCCTTGTGATAAAGTTGTTAAGTTCGTAATTTGTCCTATGGAATGGTTGAGCAAATGTCACCGTTGATCTGGTGTTCCCTGTAGAAGCCTGTAATCCTATTCGCGATAGCAGTTCACTACAATCAACCAGGGAATTAACGATCTTGAAAAAAAGTCTTTCTGCCTGCGTCTACTGATCATTGGTTCGATGTTAAACAAAAAATATAAATTATTATAGTCGTACACGTAATCTGCGGGTGGGGGAATATTGACTTTATATGCCAAATATCTCGCAAATTTTCGTTGTACCTGATCAATAGTGTGAATATGTCTAGCATAGAAAGGACTCCATACAGACGAGCAATATTCCAAATATGGCCTAACGAGTGCACAGTAAAGAAGTCTTATTAAGGAGATAGAAACGTCTTTATTTTTAACTCGGCGAAGGGCAGCATGGCTGTTTACTTAACCGAGTATATAAAATACAATATAGTAAATTTACAATAATAAAAATAATAATAATGAAAATTACAAATTCTAATTACAATAATTACTGATAGGTATTAAGAGTATTGGCAGTTAGCTAGGTTATATCAAGTTGCGAATTAACTAAAGATTTCTTAAATGTATTAAAATTAAACAATAATTGTAGGAATTTCTACTGAACTTATAATGTTATACGAATTTATAAGTTTTATAGTTGTTCGAGCGTTAGGTTTTCATAATGTTTATTAAATAAGTAGGCTTTAAACTTTCTTTTAAAAGATATATAACTAATGTTCGAGAACCTGTTTCGAACCTCAGAGTTAAATAATTTGGGGATCACATAGGAAAAGCAACATTCGTATAGAGCTGTTCGGTGACGCGGTATATTAAGTTGGTCGTTGTGGCGAGTTTCGCGTTGGTGGGTTGTAGAGCGAAATGTCAGCTTCTCCCGCAAGTATCGAGGAGTCCCGGTCTCAAGCAATTTGTGCAAAAAACAAGCCAGATGCAGTTTTAGTCTATCTGCTATATTTAGCCATTTTAAGTCACGCAATTTGTAAGTTACATGGTCTCTTAGTTTAAGGTTATAAATAAAAGGAATACAGGAGTTTTGAATTCTTTGCAATCTGCGTTTAGACTGAAAATCAAGGCATGGGCCATAAACAATATCTGCATAGTTGCAATGCGAGAGAACAAGAGACTCGCACAATTGCCGCTTAAGAGACGGACTCAAAATTTCTTTATCTTAACATAGTATAATACAAAGTCGCTACCGCCCGTCCTGTCCCTATATGTGCTTAAATCTTTAAAACTACGCAACGGATTTTGAAGCGTTTTTTTTTAATAGATAGAGAGATTCAAGAGGAAGGTTTTTATGTATAATACATGCATAATATTGTAGAGAAACACTGATAAATTAAAGTAGGGAGAACGAACGACCCAACCTTACCGGTCCCCGGTCCGTTCAACGATCGATCCGAAGCCGGGATAGACGAAGACAGACTATGTTTTATGCATGGATGTGAATTGTGGACGGGCCGGCAAACGGTTGAGTTTGAGGTTTGTTCGCCTTATTATCTCACGTCGTATAATGCCGGGCTGCAACGCAGGCCGGGTACACGCTAGTTTTTGTATAAATTTGGAAGAGAAATAATTGACTTGTAAACTACCTTGGAGACCTGACCTGTAAATCTAATATTGCTGTCCAGAAGGACTCCCAAGTTTTTGTATTCTTTTACTGTGGGGATAGTGACATCTAACATTTAAGGGTTTAAATTTTCGTTTGCCCATTCCCTATTTGGTCCAAAGAATATAACAGCTGATTTAGACGGGCTATTTTTAGACCATTTTTAGTAGAGTATTCGCAGACACTATCAAGACATCGGTTCATTCTTTCAGCAACCGTGGCTGCTTCAGTGGGGGCAAAGCTAATTCGCAGCTGTGTATCATCAGCGTATCTCTGCATGATGTAGTATGTTGCAACATTCTCCATATCAAAAGTATAAATTAGAAATAACAAAGGCCCCAAAATTGACCCTTGGGGTACGCCCTTGCTGAGTACCAAGGGTTCGGACAATTTACTGTTTATTTTATTTATCATTAAATAAATTAAAACTAATAATTTCAAAATTAAATTCAAATAACAACTATGGAGAAATATTGAATAAAAAGGTGTTAAAAGAAACATTTGGCAGCATTGGTTACCCATTATTAAATTTAATAAATTCTTGTTTAAAATATGGAAATATGCCTGATGAGTTAAAATGTTCTTACATTACACCAGTGCCAAAAGTAAAAAACACTAAAAGATGGGATGAGATGAGGCCAGTAAATGTTTTATGGGATATTGAGAAATTATTGGAAGAAGTCGTATATGAACAGTTATTGGAATTCATTGATGCCAACAAAATTTTACTTTCCGTTCAAGCTGGTTTTCGACAAGGGTACTCGACAGAGACAGCCATTCAATGTGTGATTGAGACGTGGAAGAGAACCGTTGATCAAGGGGAAAATGTTATAGCTGTATTTTTGGATTTTAAGCGGGCATTCGAAACAATTGACAGGGCTAGAATATTGAGTAAATTGTATCAGTATGGTATTCGCAGAAACGTTTATGAATGGTTTAAAAATTATTTAAGTAACAGGTCACAAAAAACAAAAATTTCAAAAACATATTCAAATAAAAAAATAAATAATATAGGAGTTTCTCAAGGAAGTAAACTAGGTCCAATATTATTTATTTTATACATCAACGATATGCCTTTAGTTTTAAAAATGTGTAAGTTACAAATGTTTGCTAATGACACCTTAATTTACATTAACACATTAACGCCCAAATAATTTTTTTCTTTCCAAATTCGAAAATATTCTTAGAGGTAACTCGTATGGTATTGTAGTTAAGGTCTAAGTGGTTATATAATTTTTTTTTACCCAGTTTTGATTTTAAGGTCCGTCCTCCGTCCTTGTATGATAAATTTGGTAAACTAATGAAAAACATTTTTTATGATATTAATAGTATAAAAAGTACTTTATTACGAAAAACAAATGTAAAAATTTTAAAATAAAACTAAAAATGTCAAAATTAGGGATAGAAAGATTGTTGTGGAATTTTGGAAAACATGGAATCCACAGAGTCGGATCACATTTTGTGCAAAAAGTACGCGGTTTTCCTTTACACGAAACTAACTGGCATCGACGTTGATTGTCTCTTTTACCCATATTATCAATCATCAAACCTTCCCTCTCAATTGTGGTTTTTCTTCGTTTTTGAGCGGATTCTTCTTTTCTATTGTCTAATAAATGCGATGACTTTTACTGATGGGACTTCATCGGACGGTAAACTTATTTCCATTCGTTCTCCAACAGGTACATCTGGGTTTTCATCATTGATATTGTCTTCACGTGTAATTTTCCTATCGCCCAAGGAATTCGACTGCAGTTGACGTGAAAGTGACGGTGCTCGCCTGGCACAGCTTGATAAGAGAATGTCATCATCATCGGATGGCAAGTCTATTTCCAATAATTGTCCTGCAACATCTAATCCAATTGGTATATCCAGGAACTTCCGGTGGTAAAGCTACTAGATCAGCTTTGATTTGTTCCGAATACAAGAAATCAACAGCCTCTTCAAGCGTTTTAAAAACTTATCTTGATGTACTTATATTGGCTAGTACTGAAAAATAAAATATCACAATTAGCCCAGCGTCCTCATTTGAGGACGCTATAATTTTTCAATGATTTTTTAAAATTTTAAAGCAAATTATTAAAGCGCAATATAATACTACAAAAGATATGTGTTTTCAGTGTCTAATGAAAAAAAATCTATCGCTTACCTCCAAATATTATATTAGATATGACCACAAACTTCACTTATTGACAAAGCACTAAAAATAAAAGATTTTCAAAAAATAAAATGACTGACTCTATAAAACTTACGTCGTAACTAAACCTTTTCAGGCAAAGCTAAATTGATGCACTTGCACTCAGGCTAAAAATAAATTTGATATATTGTCTTTTAGTAATACAACAACAAATAATTTTAGGTGTCCTCAAACGATGACGCTGGGCGCTAATGGGTTAATGTTTTAAATATTTTTGATGGTGTAAATACTTTAAATTCTGAGATAAATATATTATTAAATTGGCTAAAAGCAAATAAATTAAAATTAAATATTTTAAAAACTAAATGTATGGTTATGGGTAATAATTTAAATTGTCAAAATATAAATGTTGTAATTGATAGTGAAAAATTGGAATTAGTAAACAGTTTTAAATATTTAGGGATAATCATTGATTCAAAATTAAAATTTTTAAATTATTTTGAAAGTATTATATCGAAGATTGCGGGAAAAGTAGGCTATTTTAAAAGAATTAGTTCTAATTTAAGTTTGTTTTCTAAAAAAACTGTATTTAATACTATTATATTACCACATTTTCTTTATTGTTCTTCCATTTTATATTGTGCTAGTGAGGAAATATTTGATAAATTACAAATTTTACAAAATAAGGCAATGCGGATTATTTTAAATTGTGACAAATATACAAAAATTAATTTTTTGTTGAAAAATTTAGATTGGTTGAATGTAAAAAATTTAATTTTTTATTTAGTATGTATCTTTATACATAAAACTAAAAATAATTTATTGCCTGATTGTTTAAAAAAAAATTGTTCTTTTAATTATGACCATCATAATTATAAAACAAGAAATAATCAAAATTTTTATATGAATAGAGTGTCTAAAACATTAGCTTATAAATCTATTTTTTATAAAGGTTTGATAGAATATAATAATTTGGAAAATTCTATTAAATCTCAAAAATCATTAAAACCGTTTAAAAAATTTTTAAAATTATATTTAATTAAAAAACAAAATGATACGTAATATTTGATACAATTTGCAAAATGTTTAACTTTTCTGTCTGTTTTTGTTAAAAGAAGGTTATGTTTTAAAATTTAAAAATACGTCTATGAAAATGTGTTAAAAAAAATGTATTAAAAAATATTTAATTGTAGCTTTTTGCTAAATAAATCATGTTACTACTAAAAAAAAAAAAAAAAAAAAAAACACGCTGTGAAAGATAATTTTTAAAAAATGTTATAGTATTATTGGTAAACCCGTAGTAATGCAGTTTAGCACATAAAAGACGATGGTCTAGAGTGTCGAATGCCTTACTATAGTCCAGCATTACCAGGGCGGATGTCTCACCGCGATCTGCTGCTTGAATAATATCGTCTAATACTTTAAGCAATACGGAGGATGTACTGTAGTGTCTGCGAAACCCAGACTGAGAATCAGGCATTAGATTGTTAAAAAGTAGATAGTTAACGGTTTGGAAATATATTATTTTTTTCAAACAGCTTAGACACCACGGATAATAAACTAATTGGTCTTAAACCACACACTTTGCCAACATGAGGTACCTTAGGAAGGGGCAAAACTATAGCAGTTTTCCAATGCTGAGGAAATATAGAATACTCTATACAGAAATTAAAGATGTGCGTTAGAAAAGGAACGATTACGGGACTGCACAATTTAATCGTTTCAAGAGATATGCCGTCAGATCCGAATGCATTAGACCTTAACTGACCGACTGCATTAAAAACGTCCATGTCCTCTACTAGTTGCAGGGAGAAATTATTAACACTTATGCATCTGTTAAGATAATTGTCTATTGTGTTCTCGTCAACTGGAGGTGTAAGTTCTTTCACTGAGTCAACAAAAAATTTGTTAACATTTTGGGGGTTCTTTAAGGAGTTAGGTATGTCATAATTATTTTTGGACTTGTTGTATATGTTCATATGTGCGAGGGTTTGCCAAAAAAGCTTCGGCTGCTTGGTTTGGACAATAAAGTTAATGTAGGCTTTTTTTTTCATTTCGTACCGCCTGCGTAAAAAGATTTTTCATCTCTTGTAGGCTAACCAATCATTCGCGCTACCCGACTTTTTATATCTGGATAGTAACCTATTACGGTGTTTTTTCATAATCTTTAATGTTTCTGTAAACTAGGGTAAAATTGGCCGTGTTACGCGAGCACACTTTAGCGGAGTATGCACGTCAAAGAGTGAAACTGTTTTATTAGTCAGCAAAGCAACTTTTTCTGAGAGTGTGGGGGCATCTAATATTGAGGCCCAATTCATATTTACTAGATCAGACTAAAATGCCACGTTATCAAAATTCTTAAAATTTCTATACTTTACAATCTTAGGAGACCTTGGAGGCAATTTGCAATTTTAATGTACAGTATATGAGTTGATGGTCAGTGATTTCATGCATGTCATGGTGCAAAACCTCACCTTTAAGTAGTTCTTTATTAGTTATAGTGATAATGCCTATTAGACTGTGTGAGGGACCCACAGTCCGGGTAGGGAGAGTTACAATTTGCGTGAGATTATACGAAAAGAAGAGATTGTCAAGTAAATCAACACTATTATTTTGATTTAATAAATTAATATTCAGATCATCCATTAACAGAAATTCGTCGGTTAGAGGAATTAATTTGGCAATCGAATTTTCTAAGCAGTTAATTGTATTTAAGATATTACTTTTGGTGGTCTATATAAAATGCCCAGGCCCAGACGAACCCTATCAATCTTGCAAGATGTTAGAAAAACTGCAAGTGCAGCGCTTTAAGAAACCCAGCATTTTTAGTGATTTCGAAACTATATTAGTTATATGGGGAATAAATGACAGTGTTGAGTTAAAGGCAACACTCAAGTCCCTAATCTCAGTTACTGAAGACAATTGGATATCGTTGATAAGATAGTTCCCGACGAGTGGATTGCGGCCCCTTGAGAAGCAGATTACCTTACCTTTTGAAGCATTATGCTCCATAGCATTAGCTCTACACCAGTCGACCAACCTGTTTAGGTCCGCTTGAATGTTAAGACAGTCATCAAGCCCCGAAACCCTTGCAAAAAATTTAAGATCATCAGCAAAACACAAAAATTTACTGAACAGAAAGCACGAAAATATGTCGTTAATAAAAATATTAAATAATAGAGGTCCCAAGTGGGAGCCTTGGGGCACCCCTTAAGGTACTTTGATATTTACAGAGATAATTGTTCGCTTTCACGATCTGAGATCGATCAGTCAAGTAGCTTTTGACCCAGGCCAAAAGAGTACCCGTCACTCCAAGCTTCTGTAGTTTCGATATAAGAAAAATATGATTTACTTTATGAAAGGCTTCGGAAAAGTCGGTATATATACAGAATAAACCACATTGCCTCCCTCAAGAGCAACCGATAGAAAATCTGAATAGGTGAGCAGGTTTAAATCAGTAGAACGTTTTGAACGGAAACCAAATTGCTGATCAATTATACAAGGATTCTGTTGGCAAGTGAGAATTCTGGTTACTAAGTTTTCTAAGAGTTTCGGAATGACACTAAGGTTGCAGATAGGCCTTTAGTTAGATATGTTGGCTTTGTCACCCTGTTTTAGGATTGGAATAATATACCCGACCTTCCAATAACTTGGAAATGTACCAATTGTGAGCGATTCATTAAAGATTTTGTACAGTGGACGTGACAAAACAAAACTGCAGGACTTAAGAAGGTAGGGAGGCACGCCATCAGATCCTGGTCCCTTGTTGGTTTCTAATTTACAAATCTCCTCATAGATAGAAGATATTGATATATGGCATTCAGATATATTTAAGTTACTTGTAGAAGTTACAGGCTCGACTTTAATTTCCTGGTCTGAATAACCAGTCTTAAAAATCTCTGCAAACAAGTTTGCCAGATCAGGACCGTTTTGAATAAAGACATCATTATAAAACATTTGCAGCAACTCATTCTGATTTCGCTTAGAATTTACAAAATTCCAAAAAGCCTGATTATTATTGAATGTGACCAAGGACATTTCGGAATCATGCACAAAGTCATCGTAAGAATTTTTAGACACATTTTTACACTGCACTCTCAGCCTAGAGAACTCTGCATAATCCTTTGGTGATCCAGAACGCTTCCAAGTTTTGTGTGCTTTCTTCTTGACAAAAATCAGAGTCCTTAGTTCATGGGAGAACCATCTGGGAAACTTTCGTGTACTCAGTTTCTTTACAGGAACAAAGCAGTGGATTGCAGCATAGAGAACATCATAAAAAATATTAATAATTTCTTCGACACACTTAGACTGTAAAAGGAAGTCTCAGTTTACTAAACCAAGATGGTGATTGAGAGACTCATAATCGGCAGATTTGAAATCATAATAATAAATGTCAGTGTTATGAAGGGTTACGGTTAATGGAGGGTGAAAGGAGTCAGGATCAGTGATGGCTTCTTCCGCTACATTGACAGTAGTGTTTATATTGGTTGATAATACTAAGTCAAGCATTGACCCATGGTTATTTCTTATGTTGTTTACTTGAAACATATTTTGGTAAGCACACATATTGAAGATTACTTCAATGCACTCAGATACCTGCACTTGAGTAAATAACCTAGAAGTAGCAGTGGAACCCAATTGATCGGTTTGATACCAAACAGCATTAGGTAAGTTAAAGTCACCAAGAAGGCACAGTTCACAGCCGGGATATAGATCAGATAATCTATCCACATTATCACAGAAAAATATGTATCTATCACAGATTGACCTAGGAGAAAGGTAGATTGTTCCTATAATTATTTTACCTGCTGAAGAACCAACACGAACAAATAACTGTTCAATATCAGGTGATGAGTGGCAAACACAGCTAATTATATTTTTGTGTACTGCTATTAAAACACCTCCACTACGAGATGCATTACTGGTAAGCTTATGTGATGCGTTCTTTATATCTTAATTTGTTGTCAAGTATAAGTTCCAAATTTCTAGCATTTTCAATAATTGGGATTTTTAGGTCGGATATTTTTATATTAAGACTGTTCATAATATCAATTCTTGACGGCTCACTGCAAAACAGAATAGCCAACGATTTGTTCGGATTAAGTTTAAGTAAATATTTTTTGGAGATCGACTGCAATCGTTCAAGATCATCATTGATCATTTCATTAGCCAGTAGACTCTCAGAAAGTTTAAATGATAAATACAGTTGTGTATCGTCCGCATATATGTGATGGTTACAGTATTTTAATTGTTTTGGAAGAATAGGTGAATTAAGTATACGATTGGGCCCAAAATACTGCCCTGAAGAACACTGTGATAAACGTTTAATACAGCAAATTGTTTACCATTTATGTCTACATGCTGTACCCTATAGTAGTGATTGCTGGTATGTTCTGAATCCTCCATTTCATTCGCGGCTCTGCGCATTTTTGTATCGAGCGTCCAGTACACCGCATTCGGGTAATTTCGCATTAACCGAGGTCTGTCTATCGTCGATTGTCAAGCTACCATACGACAACTATCAACTTTTGACTGATAAGCGTACATTTTTTTAGCTTTTTTCTTATAAGTAGAGGATTATAAGAAGGCGATAACTAGAGGAACAAATTCCGTCTAAAAGGTATATTGGCAACCAGTTTGTTTGTTGTTACCCAGAGCATTTTTTTTAATTCAAAAACTTATAAATTATTAAATCGACATGCGTCTATTTTTTAAATTGTAATCCGACTTTCCATTACCGAGAAACAAACAGTGCTTTTTCTAGTAACTAGACTTCTATAAGGGAATATTGATTAACAAGTTGAGTTACTAACATATTTTTTTATTTTAATGATTACTTCCTTACTTTTTAACTATAAAATATAGCAAAACGAGCTACAACCTGTGCTTTTAATTTAATTCAAAATAAAAGTATTTTAAGTGGACTTACTATTTTGTCAAGTTAAAAAAAACCAACAAAAACCTAGTTACTTGTTTTACATTATTTAATTTATTGTTATTTTCTAGACAATTATATTTAAGTGTTTTTACTGACATGTTTTCTAAAAAAAAGACAATTTAAAAACCTAGTAACTCTACATAAAATTAAATATGTGATCATTATTGGAACCCAATGTATTATAAGTAGAGTTATTATTTTAGAAAGGTGGTAGTGGGGTTAGGTAACTTGATCTACGCTTCACATCGCTCGGCTCGCATTGGTCTAGTATATAGGCGGCCATGTTTCTAAATTATAAAAGCACATATTATAGATTCTTATCATCCACAGGTGTCGCATTACAGTATAATTACAGTATAAAACATGCTCCCCATTGAAGATACTTACCACCGGATCTTACTGTACGTATAAGACTTAAAGAAAACATAAGGCAAGTTTTATTTTGGGCAGACAACTGTATTGCTCAAAACAAAAATTGGAACCTCATTACCGCTTTGTAAATGAAAATTGGGGACCTGAAACTATTACATTTAGATATTTTGAGCCAGGCCACTCAACTATAAAAGCCGATTCCATTCATGGAAACATTGCCAAAAAATGAAATAAACAGAAAAAATTTTGGATTTTGAAGATTTAGAAAAGCTCATAAAGGAGTCAAACAAATTTAATAAAGTTATTTTATTACTCTGCCAAAGATTTAAAAAATATTGATAATGGCTGCATGCAGAGAAAAAGAAACGGTATTCTATACCAAAATTAAACGATATTAGAATCGTGCAGTTTAGAAAAGGCTCTCGAAAATTGTACTATAAACTCTCATTGGAGGGAGTAAGTAACATTTTTACATCCTAAATTAAAATTTTCTTTGCCTGAATCACATGGCATACATTATGTTATTAAAATTTAAATTTTTCATCTTAGATACCTAGTTTTGGTATAAATTTTTTTAAGTAGGTATTATGTTTTTTGTTGTCACGTTATCTTTAGAGTAATTTTCATAGATATAATAATATTATGTTGAAATATATAATGTTTTTGAGTTTGTTGTTTGTTTATAACGTTTAATAAACATTTAATTTAAATTTAAATTTAACTTACGATTTGCAAAGAAGACCTATCTTTATAAACCAAAATTGGTATATTAAAATACGTTTATGTTTAATTACTAGAATTTTAAATGGGATTTTTACGATAATACGCTACTACAACTAGACTTTGGGTGAGATTTTTTAGCAATAATTTACTATAACAGGACTTAATAGGTTTTAGGGTGAATTAGTTGAAAATGATTTAATATAACCGAATTTACTGGGTTTTTGAGTTGGATATTTAGCAGTGATTTACTGTAAGTTCACTTACTAGGTTTTTATTTGGCCAAGCACAGGCATTTTATAAAACTATTAAATACAAACACATGCATATCTTGGGTTCTGTTCGTAGTATTGAAAATCGATTGTGATAGTTTTATATACCTGTAATTTTTATTAAAGTATGTAAAATTTCATTTAATTATCTCTTTAATGAAAAACACTGCAACGAAAATAATTTTATAAAACTTAAAACTGTTTTATTCAAAAATAGACTTTTTCGAGTTACTAGGTTCTTCGATTGCACGGCAGCGTTGAGCAGCTGAAACCAGGACGGAAACCACATTGCTTTTCGGGAATTATATCATTAACATGCAGGAATAATTGTATTTGTTTTTCCAATACCTTAAAATTGCTTTCTATGGTTGGTCCTTTTATTGCAAAGAAGGTGTATTAAGAAATTGCATTTCACCTCATCAGAGATTAAGTGTAACTTTAAGATTCCACAGGAAGAAGTTATGAAGACATGAACTACTCTGCAATTATTTCATCTCAAGCGCTTCAAGCTTCAGTACTTAACGCCATTTTATAACAAAAGCTATGTACAAACACGTACTTTCAGTACAAAATTATGATAGAGAACTGAGACCTGTGCAGGCTTGTCGGCACACACATTCCGGTCCAACGTACGATAGCGGTCTGGCGTAGGTCGACCGAATCGATTTTCAATACTGCTCCAGTTGCCTGCACAGGTCCTTTGAATTGGACAGGTTTGCTCACTAGTGATGTTAAAGAGCAGGTAAATTGCTGAACAGGTTCGAACAGTTCGGTTCTCACTCGGGAACCTGTTCCGTAAACCTGTTCTTTTGATCATAAATTATTGTCACTCAGTCACTTGTTAAAAAAAGGTGAAAGGTCGCCAAAGTAGTAAAAAAACTTCAATAATCAACCACATATTCCTAAAAAAAAGAAAAAAGGTCGCCAGTTCCGTAAACTAACAGAGAACACCGCTGCATCATCTCCGCGTGTGTGCTCTTACTGCTCCCTGTTCCCTGCCTGCTCCAAAGAAAGAACAGCCTGTTTTTTTTTCTCAAACGACCCGCATGCCATCATTCGCCAGTTTCAGAGAACCAGAGAACAGCTGTTCTTTCCTTGGAGCAGACAGGGGAAGGGAGCAGTGAGAGCACACACGCGGAGATGCAGCGGTGTTCTCTGTTAGTTTACGGAACTGGCGACCTTTTCACTCTATCTCTAACCTGTTCGGTTCTTTTCTTAACAACTCTATTGCTCACACACGCGTTGCGATATACCTGCACAGGTCTACATGTACAGGTCTACCTCACAGGTCTACCGGAACGTGAATGGCCGGCTTTGACGACTCTGCTTACCGTCCTTGGAACCTTGAGGAACTTTAATTTTTATTTTTGATGGTACAATGTTTCGGAATTAGTTTATACCAGGTTCCAAACAATTATCAAAAACTGTTTACTCATGTGATTGTGTTTGACTGAGTTATTATTTCTTCCTCATTTAGATCATTCTTTGATGTAATATTGAAATAAATTATTAAACAAAAAATTATTGTTTTACTTGTAAAAAGTCCTTTATTATTTTGTATTGTTGATGGTTAACTTTGCTATTTTAAATATAAATTCCATTTATTTTCTAAATTACAACAAAGTAAAAAAAAATCAAAAAATTTAATTGTTAATTTAACTTTACAATTTAAATTATTTAATATTCCGATCCTCTGCCCTCCATCTCTGAGAGGTGAAGTCCAGCTGAGACGACGCCTTTCAGTCCACGGTACGGAGTTTAACTAAATAATTTGAGGGTAGTTTGGCTTCTCAAACCTTGACAAGGTGTTAATATCCGTTTGTTTAGTGCAAGACATTCTGGAATTTATAGAGATGTAAAAGAAACGCAATACAGACCTGTTCACTAAAAAAAAACAGGTGAAAGTTTGACGTTCAACTCATGGATTACGTAGATCACAGCCATAGACTTCTCATAAAATAGACTAAATTGCTTACGTTTTAAAGAAATTAAAGATTCCAGCATTCACAATTTATCTGGTTAGCTACATGGTTCACATATGACCGACTCTACTTACTACGTGCATCACAAAAAGCTTTTTTAATATAATGAAAAACAAGTTATTACTTTATTGGTTTAAATAAAAATCAATATGAGGTATTTCAGGCCTTTCTATTTAGTACCTACTTATTTTAGTTCCGTGGTGACAAAATCTAGAATGATAGTGGTAACCTCGTTTTCCTTGTCCACGGGTCGTCCATTCATACGTAGACAGTAATAAAAACAGCTATAGTAATCGAGCAAACCCTTCTCCATTTCTGTGAGTAACCGTAGTATTTGTTTTTGCGATGTCGTATTTAGTCGTCGGAATACTCGTATTTGTATGTGTTTTGTGCAGGTTTGTGTTTTTTTTTGTTTTTGTAAAGGATTTTTCATTTTATTGTTATAAGCAGTTAACAAAATGATGCTTCAGTGTCAGAATAGTGGAAAATTACATTCTTTTAATCCTGAATTATCTTTTCATAAGTGCGGTTGTAATCTATTGTATGTGCCCATTCAGTGGTGTAGTAATCAGGAAAAGAGATAATAAATATAATTAAAAGTTACTATGGCTAAGATTATTATTAGGTTCTTGTTAACATTTTTAACTGTGAAATAACTTCTAAGGCCTTTTCCACACACTCATGGCGACCGTCCTAACGGCACCGTTTACGCGATCTACTGCGTTCGTGTTATCCTTACGCACATGCACGGTTTTCGTCAGTTTGATTCTATTTTGATTCGAATATGGATCATAGATGTCCCAAGCAACAATCTGACGTTGTTACAACTTCGCTTTACTCGACCCGACGTTTGAGCGCGACGTCAAATCGACTTCGCCATGACCAACATTTGCACCAAATCGGTCACACAAGTTTGGGTAGCTACGACGTCGGGTCCGACTATATATAGTCCGATTAAATTGACCAACCTTGGAGTCGTGATAACGTTGGTATTATCGACTATGATTCACGTAGGTAGGGCAAATCTGGTAGGATATGCGCCAATTGTTTACACTAAACTTTCTTGTTGTAGATAGTTGGGTGAAAATAAAATATCTATTATTGTAGTACCTCTGTACTGTGGAAGTAAACCTTTAAACAGATGATAAATATGGCTTACAAGAATGGCGCAAACTTGATAAATGGAGTGTATATCTCTTTGATAACTAGATATTTCGAAATTAGTTTTCGGGCCATCTCTGGGTCTAAATGAAAAACGCAATTCAGTTTTTTGATAAACGTGCATATGAGAGCTTTAAAAATAAATGGGGCCACATAAATAATAAGCTAATAAAAAAATATTAGTTTTTATTCATCATACCAATTTTTTTTTATTATTAATATATTTTGTCGTAAAAATACGTAACATACATACCGGGTGTCAACGGAAGGTGGCTCGCCCCTCTAACTTTTTTGTTTTTCAAGATATTGAAATAAAATTCGGGGGATTTGTATACGACATAAAACTGGATTTTTTGACACATGACTCAACAATATGGAACTTCCCGTTTAACCTGAAGTGACGTAAACATTCGATTTTTAAATGGGACACCTGGTATATTTTTACTTTTTTTGACTCCATATGACATTTTAAATACAACGATGTGTCACTTGTCACTTTTTGTCACCAAGAAAATATTTTTTTTCAACTTTTTCACTCCTTGTAAAACTATTATTTTCCATGTTTTTTAAACAACAAACTTATTTACTTTGGCAAAAGCTGTTGGCATTTCAATTTTCTTCAAGGCATGATTTTGTTTTATCAGTTTTGTTGGTCACAGGCTACTTGATGCATTTAAATCTAAATTTATTCTCAAAAGATGCTTCAATTTAGGAAAGTTCTAAGTTAACTTTTCAAAGTTTTTTAATGGCAGCTTTTCTAAAACCTAATAGTGTATGGTATCAAAATAATCGCAATAAAATCCTCTTTTTTCTTAACCCGACGAGCCACCATGTTGCCATTAAAAAAAAATGAGTTATACAACTTTAAAGATTAAATTTTACATAGCACATAGCATTGGATCAAAAATAGTAAAGTTGTATTTTTCCCAAGATTAGAGAACTGAAATAAGTGATTTTAAGGTATTCATAGCCCTCTAGATAAAACAATAAATTTGGAAAAAAAATATTTTCTTGGTGACAAAAAGTGACAAGTGATACATCGTTGTATTTAGAATGTCATATGGAGTCAAAAAAAGGAAGAATATGCCAGGTGTCCCATTTAAAAATCGACAGTTTGTCACTTCCGGTTAAACCGGAAGTTCCATAATGTTGAGTCACCTGTCAAATGATGCAGTTTTATGTCGTATACAAATACCCCCAATTTTATTTCATTATCTTGAAAAACAAAAAAGTTAGAGGGGCGAGCCACCCACCGTGGACACCCGGTATATTTGTTTTAAAAAATTATTGTAGGGTATTTTATTGTGTTTTTGCAAAAAAAAACAAGTAAATCGTAACGAAAAAGGAATTGCAGCAAAATGGATGCCCTATTGAAAAGTGCTAAAAATGAAGGCGTCAGAAAAATGACTAAAACACTCCTTTTTTGCCATAAAATTGCAACTAGTTTAAATAAATGTACTACTTCTGTCCACACCTTACAAAAATTTTACCCACATTTTACTCTTTACAAGTTCGGTTGGGGATACTACGTATTTATACCATCTCCGACCAGTTGTCGAAAAGAATGCACTGTTTTATATCGCAACCGTCTTTCCGATCGGTAAAACAGTTGCCTACGCTGTCATTTTTCGACAGCTTCGCGAGTTCTCTGTCTCTTACACCTGTCATTTAATTATTTTTGTGATCAACATTCGGTTCGTTTGCAAACGTTGCAACGCGTCATTTTCAGAGTTGTTTTCTATTAGCCACATTTCTGGATCACTATCGGTGAATCGGTGTTGTAATCATCAGATGGGGTGTGCTGGCGAGATGTAGATGGACCGACTTCATCTGATGTATTGTATGATAGTGTGCTGTTACAAGTACTGCTTTTAAACTTTTTATTTTTGTGCCTTTGTATTTTCAGTCTTCTATAAAAAGTAGCTGAATATTTTAAGTCCGACGAGACGCTAACGACTCCTTAAAGTCAGCTTCAGGTAAAACCTTAACGATCTAGTACTGACATCTGTCAAGTAGTAAAAAAATACCAATACCGACGTCATACCAACGTTGTGTTTTAGGACTGTAGGCAACTTTTAGATAGTAGTCATCTCCGACGGCGGTACAACGTTGTACATGCACCCAATATCAAACTTGTTGCACTCGATGAGTTGTGACATCGTCGATCTGCCTCCAGATTTCTGGTAACAGCTAAACAACGGTTTACATCCTGTATAAATACTGACTTATATGGACACATTGCAACGTCGGGGTTGGTAAAAAATTAGTTGGAAGTCAGAAAAATGCTGCTTGGGGTGTTGTGGCGATTTTAATGTCTTACATGCATATCAAAAAACGAAGAAAGGCACGAAACATAATTTTGTGGGTTCATCCCATCAATATGGGAAGGAAACAATTCGGTGCATTCTTTGTACTATTTGGTCAATTGAGGGAATACGAAAAATAAAACTTTTTCAACTATTTTAGGATGTCCATATCCAGCATTGATGACCTACACGAACGATTAAAATATTCGCTTCAACGTCAAGATACATTTATGAGTGAGTGCATACAGCCTGTTGGCTGTTACAATCAAAATCAGGATTGACCTCCAAAAATATTTCCTTCCAGGTACTTCTTGTGCAGTTTCTGTCCTTATACAGTGACCGGCAAAGAGTTCGCAACATATGGAAAAAAATTTTTTTAGCGGAATATTGAAAAATCTTTTTTGGGGGATTGGATGTGCATGTCCCATAACCTTAAAATCGATTTTGACATACGTCACGTGACCAATGGTATGGCGGGAAAGTTGAAAAAATCAATATGAAATCATCATAAATCAGATAAGTTGATGAGATATTGAAAAAATTCCAAGAATAAAAAGTGTTTAGAATTCCATTAGAACCTTAAATACAATGTTTGGGATATCTACTTAAAAAAACATAAAATCGAATATTTTTGTAATTTTTTTTTTACCGAATTAAAAATTTCCATATTTTTCCTTTCTTAAAGCTTCATTAAAGTAAGACTGACATCTGGTGACCACAACTAGAAATATTCTTTTGTTTTTCTGACAATTTTGAGCAATAATTCAAAAAATTCGTTTACACTTGGATACCAGCTGTTGCAATAGTCTATTTCTAATAACCTTATCGATATTTTTTATATCGAAATATTCTATTATGTTAAGAAGTCCTTAAATTCATTAATCCAAAGAAAATTTTATTTATAACTGTAAAAAATAATTTTGAATTTCGCAGAAATCTTTAAAAAAATCTAAAAATTAATAAAAATTTAAATTATTTTTTACGGTTATAAATAAAATTTGCACTCATTTCCTGTGGAATTTAAAACAGTCAAGTGTAAAATAACATACCTATAGTGCTCCCTTATAAAAGCAGAAAGCAAAAAATTATACTTCTATTTATATCCCGGCATGTCAAAAATATACAAAGTGTCCCGAAATTAGCGTGCAATATTTCTAGGGCGTAAACAATATCCAAAAATATGACAAAAATGTCCCATAAACATACGACGAAAAATGCTCCTTTAGGGGGCTAGAGCCCCTCAAAGAGGGTCGGGAAGGAAGCCTTTTTTTATAATAGTATGGAAACCCTTAAAGATAATGACATGAAAATTGGTACGTGCCTTACAACCGATAAGTTGTACATAACAGTTAATTTAGAGTAAACATATTTCTTCCAGTGGCGTCGCACGGAGTGGGGCTGAGGGTAAATATTATCCTATATTTTTTATTTCTAGGATTTTTTAATTTTAAGTATAATATTTTAAGAACCTCGAGTTTTTTCTTTAAAAAAGTACCCCTTGTTTTATTTCCATAGCAGGCACCGTTTTCAAGTAAAATTAATTTTAAAATAAAACGTATTTTTCAAAATCTATGAAAAGATCGTGTCAAGCGGTTTAAAGCATTTTTTTTATTGGCAGGCCATGGAAACAAAAGTAAGTAAATTCTTTGTAGGTGTCACATTTATTATTTTTGCCATTTGATGTTATCGTTCAATAGTTCAGTAGCTGTTTGTTATTTCTCGTAACAAAAATGGCAAATTATTCAAACAGAGAACTCACAGATATTTATTTTGTGTATGGACTTTGTAATGGTAGTTCTACTGCCGCTGTAATAGAGTACAGGAGGCGGTTTTCACATAGAAGAATACCTAGCCGTAGAACATTTGCTACGGTCTATCAAAATTTAATAGAAAATGGTTCATTTCAAAGACTTCGAGGACAAGGTCGGCCAATGGGAGATTATAACTGGGAAAATGCGTTAAATATTTTAGAAGAAAATCCGCAAATCGCTACTAGATCATTAGCTCGGGACACAAACATACCCAAATCAATTGTAATTATTAATAACATTGGTGAGCAACTAGTGTACAGAAATTACCGTTAATTAATTTTATTTTAGATAGAAAGAATGACATATATACAAGGGCTTCAGCCATTTCATTATCAAAGGGTTCAAGACTTAAGGCCTGAAGATTTTCCAGCTAGAGTTGAATTCTCTCAATGGGTTTTAAATAACCAGAATATTTTAAATAAAAGTTTGTGGTCCGATGAATCCCAACACAGATTTTCAATTAATTTGTGGGCTGGTAGTATTGATAGCCAATTAATTGGACCTATCAAAATTCCGCAAAATGTAAATTCGGAAAATTATTTGAATCGCTTATTGTTGATAGGAGGCAAGCGACATTTTGTAAGTTCTGAGAAAAACGCAAAAAACTATTTTAAGCTATACTGTATTATTTTTAATTAATTTTTTTGTTTGAACCTAAACAAATATTTATAAATAGGTACATTAGTGCAAAACAAAGTAATTTTTTCTTGTTTCTTTTTTAACTAATTGGTTTTTTTTAAATGTCACTTAGCCCCTTTCAACAACTTATAAAGAAATAAAACATTTTTTTTTTAAGAATAATTTTTTATTAAGAAAAAACTCACAACAAATGGAAGAATACAACTTAATGTTTATTTTTAGTCGGCCAGTTAACCATCTCATCGTAAAATGGTCTATGGTTTTCCGAAATATATTTTAACGTGAGTTTGATATGCTTTATTTTGGTTTCTTTTATCGGAATCTTGCTTGAATATGCCTTATTTGACGGCCATGTTACGGTACCGGCATTGGGCATTTTTAAGTGAAAAGTGTTTATATTAAAGGGACTGTTAATAAAAGGGGAAGCAGTAACATATTATCCGGGTTTAGATGCATCATGCTTAAAGTGGTAAAACTGTGAAACCGAAAAATTTTGTTTTTCATTTCGTGGTATGCTTTTTTTGCTTGTCTCTAGGGAAACGATGTTCTTCTTATAAAATTTGGTCCACCAGTTTTTAAAATTCCAGATGTCACTGGTTTCTACTTCCATAGCCCGGTCGTAGCTCAGTGGTAGAGATACCGCTTACGGCCGTGGCGATCCGGGTTCAATTCCCGGAGTTGGCATACGCATAATTAAAAAAGTATGACCGAATTTTAGTCGGTTGGCGTAAGATCGTCTTTCGGAGGAGACGTAAAGCTGTCGGTCCCGGCCATCTACGGTCGTTAAGTCACGCTAGAGGCGCTTGCGCGACCTGAAAACTCTAGCACCAGACTTGAGCACCACAAGTTACACGAACTTTACTTTACTTTTTTTCTACTTCCATTACAGTAAATTTTCTATTCGCACTTGACGTAATTATCAATTTAGTGAACTCGTGCACAGAAAAAATTCTGTCGAACCGCCTCAAAAGTTTTTTTACAGTGCCAAAATCCCTATCGCACGGCAAAAACGAGTGCCCTCTAATGGGATAAATCTGTTCTACTTTTTTGAATCTTGTTTCAATTAATGCTATACACATCCTTACCACTATTGTTTTTATTTCGTAAGTTGTTGAAAGGGGGCAAGCAACGTCGCTTACCTCCTTTCTACACTAATCGCAGTCTCGCGCGTAATAATTATGTCTATATAACGCATCAGCGCTTGCAGCCTTTCAACACCAAACGACGCGGATGTAGACAGAAAGGAGAATTTCTGCAATAACTCGAACCACTAGAAAATGTCGCTTGCCTCCTTTCAACAATAAGCGATTCATTTAAATTTTTTGGAAAATCAGCTTGGCGATTTGTTAGATGATGTCCCATTAGAAATAAGATTGAACCATTACTTTCAACATGATGGGGCCCCAGCTCATTTTGGGATACAAGTAAGGAATTGGTTAAACAATAATTATCCAAATCGATGACAGACATATGAGTGCTATGGTATATGCGACGGAAATAAATTCTCGAGAAGAATTAGCACACAGAATAAGCCGGAAACGAACTTAAGGAAAATCATTTTCAGATTCGGCGAGCTTCCCAACATATTAGACGAAGAGCTGGATTGTGCATCCAGCAAAACGGAAATTATTTTGATAACCTGATATAAGTTCACCCAATGCATTTTTAAAAATAAAAATTATAAAATTTGTTTCAAAAATTTTTTACTGATTTTAAATAATATTGTTTTTAAATTATTTTATACTGTGTATGTTCAATAAGTTTATAAAACACCCTACTATTTATTTATTTTTAATAGATAAAAATTTAAAAAAGTGAATTTACAATTAAGTCTTGGAAATTAAAAATATAGGATCAGCCCCACTCCGTGCGACGCCACTGGAAGAAATATTTTCACTCTAATTTAACTGTTATGTACAACTTATCGGTTGTAAGGCACGTACCAATTTTCATGTCATTATCTTTAAGGGTTTCCATACTATTATAAAAAAATACTTCCTTCCCGACCCTCTTTGAGGGGCTCTAGCCCCCTAAAGGAGCATTTCTCGTGGTATGTTTATAGGACATTTTTGTCATATTTTTGGATATAGTTTACGCCCTAGAAATATTGCACGCTAATTTCGGGACACCCTGTATATATATATTCTTATTTAGAGGTTCAATGAGCCTCCGGTCTATGAACAGGTCACCAAAGCTCCGCTTGAATACAACATGTATACAAGACGTTACTTTAAGCTAGTAACTGCGCTTCCAATAGTTTCGTAGGTTAACTTGGACTCCGTGATGTATATTTTTTATTTGATTTTCGTTGTTTATGTAACCAGACCTCAAACTAACGATACTATGGATTTACTGAGACTTCGGGCGGCATTGTCACATTTATTATACAGATGACCGTAACTGACCTTCAGAAATTCTTGGGTTTCACCTATTGTACAGTTCCGTCAAAACTGATTTATTTACATAGCATAATATTTTGTTATGAAAATGCCAAAAAACTTTTTTAATGGATCGAAAATTAAAAACAATTTTTTTACCGGTGTGCACGAACTAATATTTATAAAAGCTATTTTTTTATATTGATATTTAGCGTCAAATTTAGTCAGAGGCGTTTCTACATAAAAAGGGAATATTGTAAAAATGAGTAGGCTAGAGAATATGTATTTATTTAAAACATTAGATAAACTATTATCAAATTGTATGTAAAAACTCTTGGACGGCCATAGCTTTCTAATAAGACATTTAAGGACCTACAGTCATATAAACATTTTTCATATGGTAATATTGTAAAATCATCCCCTTGAAATATACGACTCAGTATTATGAATATCCAATATATTGTCGCTGGTTATATTTTAACAAAGTTCAGCTTAATATATAACTTTAAAACAACTTTTCCAATTGAAAAATTTAGATACGTTCGTTTCTAATCCCATTTTAACCTTATTTTAAAATTTTTATTCTTAAATTTAAATCTCGATTGTTGTTATTTTCCCTGAGTGTAGGTTTTGTTTTATTACCCAACTTTAAAAACAAGAAGAATGCAAAAATTATGTTAAACAGTATAAACCGACATTTTAAACAGCAAGGCTCTTTACAATGTAGGCCTAGTTTTATGTTGTTAGCTTGTTTTATAAAATTTCGGTCATTTACTCGTATTATACAGTGTGTCTACTTAAGTTGGAACCATATGGAAAACTTTTGCTTTATGGAAAAAAGTTAGTCTCAATAAAAAGTTCTGCATGGTCTAAAACTTAATATATAACCTTCAGTTATCAAAATTTCCCAATCATATACGAGGTATATCAGAAATTACGAATTTTGCTCAAGAGTAAAGTAACTTTATTTTTGACAATACAGAAAAATGTTATAAAGAAAAGTTATTTTGAATTAAAAGTTATATTCAAATATGCAATTACAGTTATTTACCAAGAAAATTTAGGTTTTGTGATTATTTACGTTTTATAAATTATTTGTATTTTATCTCTCTTATCTGTTAAAAAAGTGATAACCTTTCCATGTGTTTGTGTTTTTAAAGAACCTTGCAATTTAAATACGTTATGAATATATAATAAATATTTATTTTAGGAAAGGTTATAATTTTTTAACAGATAATAGAGGTAAATACAAATAATTTATAATGTAAAACGTAAATAATTACAAAACCAAAATTTTCATGCTAAATAACTGTAATTGCATATTTGAATATAACTTTTAATTCAAAATAACTTTTCTTCATAACGTTCTTCTGTATTGTCAAAAATAAAGTTACTTTACTCTTGAGCAAAATTCGTAATTTCTGATATACCTCGTATATGACTGGGAAATTTTGATAACTGAAGGTTATATATTAAGTTTTAGACCATGCAGAACTTTTTATAAAGACTAACTTTTTTCCATAAAATCAATAATAAAAAAGTTTTCCATATGGTTCCAACTTAACTAGACACACTGTATATTGATAATGGGTCAAATCTCTGGGGATGCATAATATTGTTTAAAAACATTTCTCCATTTTTTTTTGAAGGTAGGTACCTAGGTCTAATGAATTTTATTACCAACATTTAAAAGAACTGAATATTGGGTAAACATCTCCGTCTAAAAAACGCATCTTTTTATTTTCTTTATTAAATGAGGGCGTTACCAGCAATTTTATACCAGAGCAATTGCGCCCCCTAGCGTTCAGTTGGAAACTTAAAAATATTTTACGTCAATTTTTCTTAGTCGATTTAGTAAATAATTTTTTCCACGAATACATTTATAACATTGTATCTCGCCAACCTTAGTGGGACACCCCGGTATAGTATACATAAACAAAAATAGTCAAACCCTTCCATTTAATACCTATACCAAGGAGGTTGTACAGAAAAAATTAATCCGCCATATTAAGTATAGAATAACGGTAAATAGTTTATCGTATTCTACTCGTCAAACTATTTAATTTGATTCTCATATTAAGGGAATCGTACAGAAAAAGGTGATCCTCCATTTTGGAAAGTCCGCCATATTGGATTTGGAACGATACCTATATTACTAATTAGAATAACAAGCTAATTTTTTGATTGTATTTGACCTAAACATTCTGACCCACTAAATAGTATCTGTGTGTAAAGGTAAATAACTTAAAACATTAGAACATTTACCATAGTAATGTATATATTTTTTACACCATCAGAAAGTAGAGATTTCAACGAACAAAAAGCCCACCCACTATTTTAAAAAAGCAGATATTTTGACGTGAGAATTTTCGATTGGAATTAGCGTGCTTTTTCGATATTAAGTCAAAATAAGGTGAAAAAATAAATATTTTGAATCAAAAAAATTAGTGTGTTTGGGATTTGAATTTTTTACATAAATTTTGAGGTTATGTGAAAAAAGTGTAACTACAAAAGTTGTAGATCTTTTTATTATCTACAACTTTGCCATTTAACGTTTTTCCATAGGACTTGTAGTTTTGACGGAAATCGAGATAAATCGTTTTCTACCCGTAAAAACTCACCCCTTTCCACTTCCCGAATTCCGATCGCCCGTAAATTATTTTTCCTTTCATTTTTGTTATATTCTCTTCCTTTTCCAATGGGTTTCATCCTACTATTATTTTTTTGGTTTCAAAAATTATCGACCCTGGTCTAATAATCATATAAAAAATACATTTAAAGCGTAAAAACAAAGAATTTTGTCAATCATAATATGTTGCGGCGATGCCAATTAGTGGGAATCCCACTAAACCCCTAAAAGTACCTCGTATACACAGATGTATACGTTTGCGGCGCGATGTAGCGGAAGAAGGCTGAACTAAATTTTATACATGGATATAAACTCAGGTAAGTTGACCTCCGAATAAATTTGGCGGCGACATATCGGCAACCATTAATACAATGTTTTGAGACAATTTATTAGGGAGGGTAACTGATTCTCCGTATATCGGACGCTCAGTAGGCCCGGAGTCTCGGTGAACCGAAAATTTTACATGGGTGGAAGCCCACTTCTACCATAAAGAAATATATTTCTATTAATAATATGTATATATTATATATATTATATTTCTTATTGTGTCTCGCCTAAAATTTCATTCATTTCATTTATTAATAATAACACTATACATTCACAGCCTAGACTTTTTCGAAGGCTTCTTTTAATCTTCACTTATATAAAAATTGATTGATATTTTAATGAAAACTTTTTAATTATAACTTATTTATTGTATTAAAAATCCACACCCTACGCCGCTGGTGTTGACTAATGGCTCCGAATCTTTTAGCCATTACAATTTCATGCAGGGTCGGAAATTTAACGCGCTCTCTCTCTTCTGTCTTTGTTCAACGCGTACGAATGTTTGATGTGAACAATCAGGCTATTCATGAATGAATGGTTTAGTCTGTTCTGTGATAAGTGTGTGGTCACAGCCTTCTACTACATTGAAATGCAATCATATAACGATGATATATTTAGTGACAATGGAGGGAAAGCTTCTACACGAGTGATAAACAATGGGCATATCGAGGATGGTACTATTCTTACGAGTAACAGAAAAGTCAGTACCAGAGAAAATGACAAGGATAAACGTAAACGTGACAATGATATAGACTTGAATAAATCTTATAGTGACAAGGATAATAATAAAAAACCTAGAGTGCCGTCGCTTAACTTAAACCTAAGATCGAATGTTAAAAATTAGTAGGTCGTGTGTGCAATCAGTCCGCGCCCTACATTGGTATAAATATTAAAACTAAAAAAAAGGGATTTCATTTCTATTGCTTATTGATAGTTTATTATAAGGAATCTAATCTACATTTAAGTATATTTTTGTAATTTATTTAATCTCTTAAAATTATATACAAATAAAAAATTGTATTTAAATTATTTAGCATAATATGATAGGTAATGGGTTATTTACCGTGGGGCATTTAAATGTACGTTCACTATTTCCAAAGTTTATCGATGTTAGGGATCTTTTATTATCAGGCAATTTTGATATATTTTGTATTTCAGAGACGTGGCTTAACTCTACCATTTTAGATCAACATTTACTTATTCCAGGATATAATCTTATTAGAAGGGACCGTGTTAAAGGGCGGAGTACTCATTTATATAAAAAATGCGTTCACTTATAAAATTATCGCTGTTAGTAAAAATATTGAACAACTTTGGTTGGAAATTAAAATAAAGAATAAAGTATTCGCTGTTGGAGTAGTGTATCGTCCCCCTGATTTTAATATAAAAAACTTTTATGACATTTTTGAATCTGATATTTCTACCATTATTGCATCAAGTGATGAATGTATTTGTTTGGGCGATTTTAATATTGATTTACTGAAACCAGATTATCCTTGTGCATCCCAGTTTATTAACTTGATAGAATCCTTAAATCTGTCACAAATTGTAAATAGTCCAACACGTATTACATTTACAAGTGCAACTCTAATTGATTTAATTTTGACCACTAATTTGGAACTGATCAGTGATGTCCAGGTTCTGCCGGTGTACAATTTATCCGATCATGATCTAACTAAATGCAGTCTCAAACTAATTTGTGCAAATAAAACACCAGATTTCAAAATTATTAGGGATTTTAAACACTTTGACGGTGATGCTTTTACGACGAATTTACATGCCGCGTCTCTCGATCATGTTTTTCTGCTTAAAAATATTAATGAAAAAATTGAATTTCTAAACAATACTCTATTACATCTGTTCGATATGCACGCCCCTTTAAGAAAAATTCGTACAACTAAGAAATATGCCCCATGGTTAACAGATAATATACGTTTTCTAATGTGCCTAAGAAATAAGGCATATTCAAAATGGCGCAAAACAAAAAATGCCGCTCATCATGGTTACTACAAATCTCTCAGGAATTACACAACCCTGGCTTGCCGTAAAGAAAAAAAAGCATATTTTTTACAAAAAGCATCCACTGTTGGTATCAATAAAATTTGCAATGATCTCAGAATGCTCCATATCAAAAACAAGAATAATAGTATTCCTCCTTCCCTTGCCAAGCCGAATGAAATGAATAATTATTACATAAATGGCATTACTAAAGTAAAACCCAATCATACTAAAATACACTGGTATGGTAATAATCGGAAACCTGGAGTTGATGTATTTAATTTTCAGTTAGTGGATAATGATGAGGTGGAGAAGATACTGTCTTCTATAAAGTCTACCGCCACAGGGGATGATGGGTTGAATATTAATTTGTTGTTATTGGCGGCTCCTTATATAATACCTTTTATCACTCACATTGTCAACTGCTGTCTGGAGAAGGGTGTATTCCCGGACAGCTGGAAGCGTGCAATTGTTACACCCCTACCGAAAACTCCAAACCCCACTGAATTTAAAGATTTGAGACCGGTTAGTGTACTTCCTACTTTATCCAAGGTTCTGGAAAGAATTATGGAGACGCAGTTGCGCGGCCATGTAGAAAAATTTTCAATTTTACCGGAATTCCAATCTGGTTTCAGGCCAAAACATGGTTGCGAGACTGCCCTCCTGGAGGTCACCGATGATATTTTAAGGGGTATAGATCAGGGTCGTCTTGTTGTATTAACGCTGATTGACTTCTCGAAAGCCTTTGACACTATAAGTCATCAGTTGCTATGTTCCATATTAAAATTCATAGGTGTTGGTAATGAAGGTTTAAAATTACTACAAAGCTTTTTAAACGGTAGAAGTCAGTCGGTCCGTGTTGCGGGTATTAGTTCGGTGTCTCTTCCTGTATCATGTGGTGTCCCTCAAGGTTCTATTTTGGGTCCCCTCTTGTTTTCAATTTATACGTCACAGCTTATCAATCAGATCAAATATTGTAAGGTACACCTATACGCGGACGATACGCAGATTTATCTAATTTTCGAACCTGGCCAAACCGACATTTCACTGCAAAGAATAAATGATGATCTATCCAGATTGGTATCAGAGGCTTATGATCATTCATTATTAATTAACTCAAATAAAAGCTCGGTTATGGTGTTTGGTCCTACTAGGAAACGAGAAAGTCTCTTACCCTTTATTACAGTTAAAATAAATAACGTCGAACTGCCAATAGTCGATAGCTGCCGAAATTTGGGTCTTACGATAGATTTTAATTTAAAATACAGTTCCCATGTTAGCAATTGCATTCGAAAGGCGTATTATAATTTAAAGTTGATCTTTAATTCTAAGGATTATTTATGTCAAAAGATAAGGGTTCTCTTGTGTGAGGCTTTGGTTTTGTCAGGACTGAATTTCTGTGATAGTGTTTACGGGTTTTCAATAAACAGATCAGATAAACGACGTATTCAAGTTCTGCAAAATTTGTGTCTTCGCCTAATATTTGGTATCCGTCGAAGAAACCATGTTTCGCATAAACTAAAAGATCTTCGCTGGCTAAATATGGGTAACAGACGTTTACTACACGCAGCTTGTTTATTTCATCGGGTGGTTCTAACCAAATCCCCTTCCTATTTGAGCAAAAAAATAAAAGTAAGATCAGACGTTCATGCTGTAAATGTTAGATTTGGAAATCGACTTACACCCCCCACCCATTGAACTGAACAATTTAAAAAATCATTCTCTTATCAAATTTCAAAAGTTTATAATGAAATTCCTGAAATATTTAAATCCAAAAATCCCAGGAAATTTAAATTTACTTACAAGAATTTTTTGTTAAGCCATCAGTAAATAATGAATTTTTTTTTTCTTTTCTCTTTTTATAAATGATATACGAATACATTGATTTATGCCCCACCAACATTTAACCAATATTTATCGAACATTTAAGGTTATTTATGGTTGTTAATTTATATTTATCTGCACGGAAAAAGGTAGCTGATTTCTGTCTCTACCAGTTTTCTTTATTTTTTTTTGTTTCTTCTCTTTAGGTGTAGTGAGTTGCTTAAGGTAAAGATTTGGTTTTCACTCCCAGCTGACCTTCGGCGTTTTTCATTTCGGATATACTTTTTTTTTCTTTTTGTGTTCTCGCTTGCTTTATCATTATTTTTTTTTGCTATGTATTATCTCGAAATGAAAATAAAGACCTTATTTATTTATTTATTTATTTATTTATTTACATGGCTAGTAAATATTCAAACTAATTATGGTATAGCCGAGAAAAAAACTAAAATGGCAGTTAATTTGTGATATTATGTCGTCTTGTCATGTTTTAACAAATAAACCTAAGCTGAAAATATTAAAGTGCGAAAAACCGAAGTCACCGTTTTGACGTATTGTCATACTTTAAGCAAGCTAAATAATCCTAAAATTCTTTAGTTGAACTCCGTGCCGCTGACTTTAAGACGACGCATGTCTTGGTGGACCTCACCCCTAGGAGACGCGCTCTCCCCTGGATCCGAAAAAGTGCCATTGTAAAGAGGTTAGTATAATATGTTGTCTGTCACTTCCTTAAATTCGGAAATAGTATGCATTGGCCGCCGGCTTTATTCGGACTAACGGCAGTTTACTCGCAGTAGTAGTGTGTATTTAGGGTAAAGTCGGGTAATGGCGGACTAGCGGCTAAATCCGGACATGTTATATTTTGGCTGTAGTAACTCTCTAATGTTCGAGTTGCCGCGGAAAGTGTGGCAACACGCGAGCTCAGTCATCTGACAGCTTTTGAGTAGAGTAGTGTAACGCTCATAAATTTTATAAGGTAAAAGTGGTTTATTGAGTGTTCGTTATAACAAACTATATTTTTTAAAGGTATGTGCAAATTTTGTAATAATGAAATATTTATCTCTTCGGTTCAGGTATTTAAGTTTGATCCCTTAGCAACTAATTGAACACAAATGTTTTCATTAATTCTTTGTGAAATCGCCATTTTACCTAACATTTTTAACCATGCGTTTCGGCTAATGCCAGACACGTGATGTCGGTCGGACAAGCGGGTAATGGCAGACTGGCCCCTTTAAATTCATTTATCGTGCTATCAATAACTTATTTTGTAGTTTTATGAATTATATGTTTGTTTTCTAGATGGGAAAATACAAACGTAAAACAAACAAAGCGTCAGAGAAAAAAAGATAAAGTGAACTATGCGGAAGAAAAAGACCAGGAAGAAAATTCCTCGGACAGTGAACAAGACAAAGAAGTTAATGAAGATATTAGATATAGATTATTATAAGGGGAATTCGGCAAGAATAGAGAGGTGTGGATTAGATGCACATTAATGTGCGCTTTGGGCTCATAAGGCATGTGCTGACTACAAAAAAAAATTTTGTGTGCGACTTTGGCCAATAAAACTAGGGGGCTGCTAATACCGGCCATCTGACGCCATTACCCGGCAGGTACGCTAAAACCTGACATTAGAGCATTTTTTAAAAATTTGTATAATGTTGATTTCGTTCTTTTTATATGTTATTTTCTTAATTAAGTATCATTAAGCAGCCTTTTTCGTTTAATTTGTACATGTATTAAAAATATAGAGTGACAATTGACAGTTTTATAATTAAAACACCTTAAGCGTACGTCATTACCCGACTTTACCCTACGAGTTTTTCCGTCGAACAAAAAATGAAACAACAAACATTTTTGTATGTTTATTTTTAGAAAGATCGTAGTATAATGTAAACACAGAGAATTCAAACACTAACATTATCTGAAAGGATAAACTACCGATCCCACTCCTAGGTTGCCAAATTTACTTATAAGTATTTTACAACAGAGAAATTTCTTAAATTTACGTAGTGCTGTAAATTTACCGCTTAAACGTCTTGTGCTTATAAAACATGCCTTAAGTAAGTAAGTTCTTAGTCCTGCAACAGCACAGCCTAATAAAATGAACACCACTATCAAATCGCTACCTCAATACCATAACTAGACAGATGTCTCCAAATTTGAAGTAATATTAGTAGGGATATATTCTGACCAAAGATTCACTTTAAGTACAAGTGAGGGTTTTCATTAAATATGAATGTAGTATTTTTCCTTCTAATATTACTAAAATAATATTTTGACAAAAGTAAAATTTAATTTTTAGTTTTATTCTATGTACAACTAGATATCTAATCTCAAACTTATATCTACTTAACTTATAATAGCATTTTCTATTTACTTTTTTAGATTTGCATGTTAAAGTTTTAAAAAAGAGAGTGATCTCACTCGAAGTAACACGTGTGAGTTAGACATTTTGGTTACTCTAAACTCGTTAGCCAGTGTACTACATCGATATAAAAAAAAATTAAGAAGGAAGGAGCAGCGCATATGTTAACACAAAATATCTCGTTTTCTTACTACTTTCGGGGCTACGACAGATCTCGAGCAGATCTATGCTGTCCTAGGGCGTTAAAGTATTCTCGGAGTGGTTTAAACCGAACACGCTATATTAAATGAATGTAACAGTGCACTATTTACTAGTTTTGACATATACATGCAATTGTACCAATTCCAGGTAGCTCTAGAGATGGGTGCAGAAATGAAATGATATGTCCATCAAATCGTACGACAATAATATAATCGCGTACAGCAGAAATAAAAAAAAATGTCCCAACAACAACAAACCTTTTTTTGATATAATTAATTTAAAACTACCATTCATGAATATAATATTTGTTTTTTGCATTGACCCATTCAAATACGTGGTTATCTCGTTGTTGCAATTATTTACCGGGTGACAACGAATGTACCTACTACCTAGAAGTACCCAGTGTCACATCATAGAACATTATTAGGAAATTTTGGTAGGTTATATGGTTGTACTGTCCGCACATTGTCACTATTCAAAAGTCTGACTGTCACTTCCGATTGAACCAGAAGTGCACACAAGTTTGTCCTTTTAAATAGAACACCCTGAAATTTTTTTAAAATATGCATTCTACGAAGAATTCTTAGCCTAAAACATGTATCATATCGTCTACTTATTTAATACAGTTTTCGAGAAAACGGCGTTGGAAATTGTCAAATTAGCCACACATTTTATTGCTTTCACAAAAAACAAAGGAATAAGTAAAAAAATTAATATTAGTTTTTTACTTATTTTTGAGGATTCCGTATGACACAACTATTTTACTTCCGCTTTAACCGGAACTTCTACAAAATTTGAAATCAAACACAAATTTCTCCAATAATTTTAATGGCACTACCCATTTTAAATCTAATTTTCAAAATTATATAATATGCTTCCCAATGTCAACCTTAGTTTCGTTTAGTTTTAGTTTTTAACATAAATATAATTTATATTATATTTATATTATATATATAATTAAAAATTTAATTATATTATCCGACAAGCAATAATTATTGATGTTAATTTATTCATAGTTTTATCTAAGGTAGCTATGGATCCCGCATAATATCTGCTTACTAACTTCAACTGTTTGACAACAATATCTCCATATTATTTTTTAATTCAATCCTTACTTTCTCATTTTAAGTGACTAATTGCTAAGCAAAGGTAAAAATATGCCTTTTTTTGCGCGTAAAGATGCATCAACTTAATATGTGACAAGTGACCTTGAATTATGAATAATCAATAATTGCTGCTTTTTGGACAATGTGACTAAATTTTGAATTGCAGGTATGAACTAATTAATTTAGACATAGGGACATAAATAAAAATTATTATTATATAATAGATTTTAAAGGGGGAGTGCCATTAAAATTATTAAAGAAATTTTTTCGGTTAAACCGAAAGTAAAATAGTTGTGACTTAATCATACAAAATACCTAAACATAATTAAAAAATATTATTAAGTTTTAATTATTTATTTGTTTTTTGTAAAAACAATAATATATTTGGCCATGTTGACAATTTCCGACGCCATTTTCTTAAAAACTTCCTTATATAATAATATGTAGGTATAGGATATTATAATATATTATGTTTTATACGTAGAATTCTTCATGGAATGCATATTTTTATAAATATTCAGCGTATTCTATTTGAAATAACAAAGTTGTGTGTACTTCTGGTTCAACCGGAAGTGACAATTATCACAGATTCAAGTTTAAAAGTTTGGGAAAAATTATTTATAAAATTGATTAAAAATTATTATTGTTCTCATTCTTAGAATAGATAGGGCGGTGGCGCAGAATTCCATTAGCTGTAGCTCTGAGATTGGACCTAATTTTAATAATTGAATTGTATTGAATAGTAGGTACTTAATGGTAGATGGTGGAATTGTGTCAGTCTTTCAGAATTCCTTCCGTGGCTGCACCACAGGTGACCGGCAGATAGTGCGCAGCATACGGGACATTTTTTACCTTTAATAAATGTATTTTAATTTAGGAAAGTTCTGCATATTCTCAAACTAAAATAACACTCAACAAATCCGGTAAAAGTATTATGGTGAACTAGGGAGGATCAAAAATTGAAATTTCACCTAAGAGTAAAGTACCTCCACTTTGCATTTGAGAATTTTTTTTTTATTGAGAATTATTGTTTTAACTTCAAGGATATACCCAAATACCAAAGTTTTCTTATTTTGGACAAAAAAATATTTAATGCTTTTTTTTTAATTATCCTGTATAAAAAGTAAATTACAACCATACAGTACATAAATAGTTGGTTGTGATAAGTGACAACGGTCTCGTGGCGTTATGTGGCAAAGATGAAAGTTTTCCGTAATTCCTCTCTTACCACTGCATTATCCATCAGCATGTGTAAATTTTTTAAAACTAAACAACGTTATGAAATTGTTAGTAAAAGTTGTAAACAAGATTAGAGCTCAAGCATTACAAAGAAGATTATTCAAAACCTTGGCCGATGATATTCACTGTCCATATCGTCGCCTTAAGATGCAAATGGCCTAACTCGCAAAAGGCAAATTGTTAAGGAGACACGAAAAACTACTTACTTGAAACAAGCGACAGTCTATTATCATGCACACATTAGTTGCACACAATTATTGGGAGTTAGGCCAGTATTATAGAATGAACCGGAGATAGGCCAGTTTCAAGTTACTGTTTTTGTCGCGAAGGTTGATGTTCTGGTCTTAAAGCGTTTTCCAGTCGGTGTGGTTAATTTTCGCGAACACAACCAATACAAAATGTCAATTTTGACAAAAAGTGGAGTTAGGCCATTTGCATCTTAAGCCGATGATATGGGGAATTACTTTTTCACTCTAAAGTTCGATGGTTCAGTAGGGGACGAGTGCTAACACGTTTTAATGATGTTTTACCTGCTATAATTTTAAACAACGCTATAAACCAACACCAGAACTTGAAAATTTAACCCGGCTTAGAGATTTTGGTTTTCTTGTAGATATTACAGAAAAATTAAATGAACTTAATTTGCAGCTTAAAGCCTCGTTCTCAGAGCTACGAAAGTCGCTGGCGACACATCCCCACTCTTATCAATTGGGTGTCGCGGCGACCGTGAAGCAGAAACACTGACTGTCGCTATGCTATCTGTCACATTAAAACGTAACCCTAATTATTGATTTGTTTATTGTTTGTAATATAATATTATAAACTTGTTTTGAATAATTTATAACGTAACTTATTAATAGCGTATTACCTTTGGCGAAAAGCCAAACGCTTTAGTACTAAGGAAAACCAGATAAGAGGAGGAGGTACAGGTATTTCCCAAAATTAAATTTTACTTTAAATAGGTATAGCGGGAATAAGGGCAGGCAATGAAATGACAATTGTATTTCTCCCAACGTTTCGTTTTATATTAAAACTTTTTCAAGGGTCAATAAAAATGTCTTTAAGCCTGTATATTCATGCTCTGTAGAATATGACAACACATTTTGTATATACCCGAACTGTCAGTACCAATATGGGGCATTATAAATTTTAAGATCAAACTGAAAATTCACAAAACAATATTCAAATCACAAACAAAATCCAAAAATAGCTGCTGCAAATAAACGGCACGCCGTTGAAGTTGAAATAATTGAGCGACAACGACACCGATCTTGCGACACTTAGGTGGGGGTTAGGGGTAATGACGTAAGGTGGTCCTGATTGGTCAAGATGATGTCGCTGGCGACACAACGTAGCTCTGAGAACGAGGCTTAAGGGTAAATACAAAAACTAGCGGAAATAATTTCTGATATAAACGCATTTATATTATAAGTAAGCTTGAATTTTGGGAACAAAACCTAATCAACTGCAATACCAAGCATTTTCCTATTCTTTCAGAAAATATATCTCGAAATCCATTAGAACTTTATGACAGTAAATATCATGTAGAAATAATTTCAAACTTGAAAGAAAACTTCAAAAATCGTTTTGAGGATTTTAACGAAATTGCTTTAGTGACGTAATTTGTCGTTTTTCCATTCATGAAAATTGATATCCAACAGTTTGCAACTTGTGTTATGTAGAACTTTGGCGAAGACATCGCTGCGACAGAAATTGAACTGATTGCATTTCAAAATGATTTAGCTTACAATCGTTATACTTAAATACAAAATGTATCTGTATCTTTAGTAAGCAAAAAAAATATCAAGTCTTATGTCGTGTTGCCTTAAAAGTGAAACCGTTATTTAGTTCAACATATTTGTGTAAATCCTGTTTTTCCAATATGAAGTAAATTAAAAACAAATACCGCAATCGACTTATAGCTGAATATTTGAATAATTTGTATTCGAATGGCTGTATCAAACTATACTGCAAACATTTAAAAAAATTATGAATGAGTCTGAGTGTCAGCCCTCTCATTGAACCTGCATTAAAATAGTGTATTACTCTTTTTGTTACTTTTATAGTTTTTTAGTTTTATTAAATCGTATCGTAACCGTAAATAGCATAGACATTTTGTTTATTTTTCACCTGTAGTTATTTTTTATGAGTACTTAGTTAACTAAAATTTCCTAAAATATAGTATTCGTTTATTTTTATTAGTATAATAATATTTTAGTATGTAAACATAATAAATCTGTGTCGAATACAACTGTGCATTATTTTATTGAGGTTGGCTTAAGTTGCTTACGGGCTACGTAGCTCACTGTCTTCCAAAACTATCGAAGTAGATCGACACATTGAGATATTGGCGAACACTGGCTTAAAGCATCTTCCAAATGATGTATTTATACATTATATTGCGTGGCAAATAAATTTCAAAAAAAATATATTTTTAATTTTAAATTTATTTCTCAAATATTATGAAAAATAAAGAAAAACGTTGTACTTCTATGTGTAAATATATCAATTGGGAAAAATTTTAAGTTAAAGTGTATCACAAAATATTAGTTGGGTGAAATTAATAATTTCTTTCCTCAAAAAAAAATAATTTGTGGGGCAAATAATATATTTATATTTTTATATTTTTATTTTAAAAGGCCATAACATCGTTAAAACAAACTAATCTGACATATATAATATAACTTATGGATATCCCTAACAAAGTCTGCAGAAAATGCTATTTACTTACTGTATGGTTGCGATTTACTTTTTATACGGGGTAATACAGAAAAAACGATCAAATAATTTTTTGTTGTCCAAAATAGGCGAAATTTGGTATTTGGGTTTGTTCTGGTTCTGTAGGTTATATTATATCTTTGAAATTAAAACCATAATTCTTGATGAAAAAAAAACTGTAAAATGACAAATGAAGATACTTTACTCTTAGCCGAATTTCCAATTTTTGATCCTCCTTCGAATAGCATAAGACTTTTACCTTATTTATTTGATGGGTGTTATTTTGGTTTGAGAATATGCAGAAATAAAATAAATTTATTAAAATCAAAGATACAAAATTTACGCATTTTCTACCGGTCACTGTATTATTAAAACTTCGACATGAGGCGTTATTAAATCTAAACCGTTTTTAGAAATAATATGATTTAAGGGCAATCTGCACAGAACTATAGAGCCCACTATAAATATCTGCTACTACTAGTTGACCGCCCTTGGAGATAACATTTTTTTTAACAAAACCCTTAGAAAAACTATGGGTTTATAGAAATATTCGGAATTCTTTCAAAGAGTTTGAAAAAATATGTTTCTTATCTCCAAAGATGGGCAACTATTTAATAGCCGCAGAGATTGATGGTAAATGAATTTAAAATTTACCACCCTTATTACTCATAACGTGTCTGCAATTTCCGTGTTTGGGACATAGTGTACTTACATAAACATAAACTTTTTATGCCACCCGATATTATCTCTAATGGCATTGGGTTTGGGATTTTCTGGTTGGCAATCAAGCCGCGACGCGCTCAAAAATAGGGATCACACATTCTCCCTAATCATCTGAATCAAAAGGAAGTGAAATTCCTTAAAATCTTGATTATTTATAATTTCGTATTGTTGGTCATGTATTTACTATCGTCTTTACATTTCACATAGAAAATGAATTCGCGATTCACATTCGGCGTCTTCATTCCGCCATACTGGAAGATAAGGCCAACTTTAATTTTTTTTAACCAAAGCTTACTTAAGATTCATAATATTATTTCTTATTTTTCCTATATGAATATTTTCCATTTTAAAACGTGTAATTATTGCCCTTTGATAAGCTGTATCATCCTAGGGTGCATTATATAAAAAATAACCTGCAATTAATAACTTTTAACCCATTTCTGGCCACAAAATAATAATAATCGGACGTTAATTAGAAGGGTATTCTTGGGTAAATAATTAAAAAGCACGACTATAAAGAACCGTTAAGACGTTAAGGCTTGTCAACACATAATAAATGTATTTTTTAAAAATATTTAGGGGAATATTGTTATACAAAATATATTTGAAATCTTGACTGACATAAGCATTGTCTTATTTCAATTTAAATAGAAAAGTATACGTTAAGTTCCGGTATGACCGCCAGTCCAGTTGAAACACAATTTTACAAAGTTTAGAGAAACTTATTTCCAACGCCATAGTACAGTTATTGTTTTTGATAATAGGTTCATCGTGCGGGTATTACGAAAGTAAAGCCTAATTTAAACGGACATTTTGGTTGACGTGTCATTTTCTTTCTTTGAAAATGTCGTGTTTCCCTGCAGCTAGACTAAAGGAGCCCACATACTGCGGCTTTGTTGGCTGTTCTGCTCGTCGAGTCATTCGACGAATATCCTATTCGAACAAAAATAACTCACGTGACAATGTTTTACAGTATAGGTAGCAGTTGTGTGGTAGCCCACAGACCGCAGGTTGAAACTAGATGGCATATCTCTAGTTGGTACCCGAGGGTACCTTAAATAATATTATTACCTACCTAAAAATTAACCGTTTTTTTGTAATGGTTATTTGTTTATTATTATCGTTACACTTATTAAAATGCCATGCCCTTTTCCTATCTTTATTTCTATATTTTATTCCCTCTATTGGAAGGGCAAAAATATTGCAGACTTAAAAGGCGAACTGGGTAGGTCTAAGAGTACTAACTATCAGTGAAACATCGTTGTTCTGATGATTAAATGTATATTATGAATTTTAAAAAATATTGATGTATAACATGCCCGTTTCTAATAGTTTTTAAAACAATCAAAAGTTGCTACATTTAATGCACATACGGAAAATATTTAAAAATACAATCTTCATTCCAAATTTTATGTTACACTTCTGTAAAATATAGTTTTCAATATTATTTATAAAATCTTTTAGAAAAATTATCATTAAGGTTGACACTAACATATTAGTTTTATTAATATAGCATTAACTGTTTTTGAATCATTTTCCATATAACTAATTTATAATCTTCAAAAAGAGCAATTTATGTTTCTAAATTTTTAGTCTCAATGAAGTATGTAAGTAATCTATTGATAAATAATTTTCTTTCAAAGAAAGCATAACTGTTTCCAAATAACATTTAACAATTCCAAGGTAGTTTTTTTAATCGTAAAATTCGTTGATTTCGGTGGCACAAACATGACTAATAATCACAATTATTATTATCGCTTGCTATTGCTTTACTGCGCAAGATACCACATACGTTCGCACATCTACACGTGACTTGAAGATCTTTACAAGTCTAATACCTATTGTTATAAGGACCAGGGTTAAAAATAGTAGTGATGGGAAAAATCGAGTTATTTCAATAACCGATTACCGAGAATTCGAGTGATTTAAAAAACCGAATGATAATCGATTGTTCACTCAAATGCTATATGAGGGGCAATTTAAAAAAAAACATTTTTTTAATCACTTAAATAATAATGAAGCACATATATTTTTAGACTTCTAAAAAAAAAAAAAAAAAGGTCGCCGGTTCCATAAACTAACTACTTTGTATAGCCCCGCAATGAGTGATCGGTTATTTTTTTTTAACTCGAGTGATCCCATCACTATCAAAAACCATTATGTTCATCACTCATTTCGTCACTCGAATGATTTCCGAAGAGATAATCGAATTATTCGAGTGATTGAAAAAACCGAGTGATCGGTTATTTTTCATTCGAGTTATCCCATCACTAAAAAATAGTTCTTACTATTATACAATATACTAAATATACAAGAAATTGAACACTCATATTTTTTCATCCTTAATCTATATATAAATTATATTTCCTAATGGTCATTAAAATCATATATAGCGGCAGGGATAGGATAGATAAGGAACAAGTAAACTTTTTTTTTATTCATTTAAACCAGCTACCTGGATCCCTTGGCTTCTTTAACTACAAATTTACCTATATTTTTCCTATGATCTAAAATATTATGAACTATAACTGTCTATTTATTTTTAAATTTTTCAGGTGAAACTGAAATTAGAATAGAATCGAAGCTAATTTTTTTTAAATTTGCATTTATTTCAAATATTAGCTAGGTCAACTGAGCCAGAAACAAGTCCTAGTTCAACTAAGCAAGAAAATTGCATGTAAGTATCTATATATAAAATTAATGATTGCCGAAAAAACCACACGGATTTTATTGATATTAAATTTTACTCTTGTAAAAATCGTTGATCAATTTTATTGACTATTTAACAGCAGTTTAACGTTTTTGGCAGCACGTAGGTCCGAATGTACAAATATATATGACAACACGTGCAACATTGCATCGGGCCAGAAATAATTTTCTCATTTATGACCATTTTACTTGGTTTTTAAAATAATTTGGCTTTTTGTTTGTATTATTTCGATTATGTGTTCCTTGCCCTATCTAGCGCTGTTATTAAACCACTATGATGCTGCTACACGCATTTTGGTGCTTATTGCTGCCTGCCGCGGAACCAAAGATGGAAAGGGATAATTATTGAAGAATACGACATGATATATGGTAGATCTTATTTAATTAGAATTTTAAAAAATATGCGTAGGTGACAGTGGGCACATACAGCGATTTGTGGCGATTTGGCTGCTGCCACGACCGTCGGGTCCGCATATATATGTATGGGTAATTAAATGATGCAAAACACATACATATTTGTGCCGATTGCAGTAGAAACCGCCATAAAGAGCTTTACCTACCGATAAATAATACTAATAAGTAGACTTGGCAATTTCGGAGTTAGATCGTTGAGTAAGTAACTACAATTATTATTGTTATAATGAGTTAATAAAATGGCAGCATTTTAAAATATAGGCTTGTCCCACTCCAATACAAAACAAATTATGTGAATTAGACAGATCATAATTCCTCCAATTGTATTGATTGCCACTGATGAATTGCACAAGTTTTCTTTACAATCATAACATGACGGATTATTAAGGAGCGACGTCTCTCTTGCAGCGCATCCCCCTACAGAACATCCTCTAAAAGTCACCCCTAAAAACAATATTACCAATCATAAAACATTCTCGTGTGAAAGGAAATTGTCATTCTTTGGTGAAGAATGAATGAATATTTATAAACTAAAGGAGGATGCTCATTGACTCGGCTTAGTCGACTCGGTACGTTTTGTTCGGAATGCCGACAGTCAATGCTCATTAAATAATCGGCCGGCGATCCGTATCGCTTCATTAAATAAAACCATTTTGACTTTTATTGTGGTGTATAGCCGTAGAATTGTATCAGAACGGAAACGTAAACAAAAATATACTTTCGTTCAAGGAAAGTATAAAATAAACTAAAAGCACCATATAGCGGCATAGCGGACAAGTGCGCAACTGTATTTTGTATTGGAATGCACAGGGATCCGAGCATAATGGATACACTAGGGCGGGTAGACCACAACGGCCATTTCGTCCTTATTAGGACTTTAATAAGTTGTTCTACCCGCCCCAAGGTATCCATTATGCTTGAATCCCTGTGTATTACAATACAAAAAAAGTTAAACACTACTTGTCCGCTATGCCTATATGTTGCTTTTAATTATTTTTCAAGGACACAATAAATATTATCGAGTATATAATAAAATTACTAGTTTATCTAATGGGTTAATAGGTTAACTATAACATCAAAACAGTCCTTAAATCCGGAAATACGCTTAGACATTTTTTTTTTTAAGTAAAACCCCGCAGTAATAAAAACACAATAAATAGCATAATATATATCGAATCCCTTGCGAGGGTGGCGAATCGTACATTGGAGAAACAAAAAGGAAGATAAAACTTTGAGACCAGGTATAGCGGAACATGTTTGAATCAACCAACATTATAAACAGTGGTCAGAAGCCAAGATTTTGAACAAGGAACAGCTCTGACGAACACGCAAATTCAAAGAAGCAGCTATTATGAACCAAAAACTCATATATTTAGTAAACCATTGATATCCCCAACAATAAACAGCTGAAAGCCTCTCCTTGTCTAAGAAAAACAACTCGAAATTCATACTTCAGTAAGCACGTATAGGCGGAGTCATCGAGCTTCATATCACATGAATAGTATTTAAGACAGTAGCCTTAGAATTATAATTTAGTTTACACTTGAAAACGGTTAGAGATACTAACTAACCGAAACGTTGTGTTAAGTAACAAAATAAAGACAATGAAAGTCCAACCAAGTAATTTTTTAATAATACTACATTGTCTACCACCTTCAAACAAATACTCAGGTAATGGACCCTGCCATGGGGGACGTAGCAAGGTGTCAACTCTAGAGCATTACATTTGGCTAATGCGTCTATTTTATGGGGCACATTTCCGAGAACTCTACTGTCCATATGTAAAAATCACTTCATCTGTGAATCTTTTTTGTGTTTTTCTCGAAAATAGGCAAAATTAAGAAAAATATTAATAATTGCATGCACACGTTTAATTTCTATTTTATTATTAATAAACGACTTTATGGAAAGCCCAATGAGACTTGCCTTCCATAGAGTCCTTCAAACAACTGCATGGGCCAAAGCCTTACATTTTAAAAATACTCAACAATTTCTTATGACCATTGAAAAATTCTTCAAAATAATAAGGTACCTATTTGAAATCAGGCAACTATGATTGTGAGTAAATTATGTTTGCCAATGTCATTAATGTCATAGTCAAAGTTGCCTGGCTAGTTAATTATTGTTAAAAACTTTGGTGCAACCCAACATAAAACAACCAAAAACCTCTAAAAATTTAAGTAAATTACTTAAAAATGCATAAAGAACCATGAATAACCTCCTCACAATAATAGAACGTCACACCCGCTCATTCTTGCGCGTTGTCATTACCCTTTTTTAATGTATCACTACTGACTTACGTTCATTGGTGCTTGCATCTATGCCGCTAGTTATTATGCAAAACTTGAACTCGGTGGCCGGCTGGTCGAGTTCCACCAGAGATTCCGTTAGCTGCGTTTCATTACTCGTAGCACCGTCGCCGGAGCCCGCCGGCGGCGCAACCGTCGGCGTCGATTGGTTACAGGTGTCCACAGCCAAATATGATAAGTTTTCCACTTTGACGTGGCATTTATTGAGGAATTCGGTCTTGCACTTGTAGCATTCCGACACCGCCATACAGAACTTGACCCCTAATAAAAAAAAGTAAGCTACAATGAATTTTGTCAGTATTTTTGAACCTACTTCTTTAACCAAATCTTTAATTTATTTTCCTACGCCCTTACTACTTCTTTATTAACCAGCATCAGTTATACACCTACTTTGAAAGACTTCTTTCATAGTTAGTACCTCAAAGTAGTAAAGTACCTCAATTTGAATTATTTTTGAGCAGTGGCGGCTCGTGACATGAATGTCTGGGGGTTCACAAATACGGGAAACGCGGCAGGGGGTACGGGGGGCGGTAGTTTTTTTTTGGAAGTTCAAGGTCATGTTGTTTTGTAAAGCAGTCTTTACACCTATGAAGTTCTTCGTGAATTTATTCATGAATTTATTCGTGAATTTCTCCGTGAAGTCGGTAGCATTTAGTACACTGTGCATCAGCTGATTATTTTGCATGTTAAATTTTCGTGAATAATTTTACGAAGAAATTCACGAATTTATTTGACGTCCAAGTTGACCATTTACATTATCAAAGTTAGCCCTAAAGTGACTTCATGAATAAATTCACGAGGAACTTCACAGATGTAAAGATCGCTTAATATGAACTTAAATGAGCCTAATTAGGTACATACCTACCTATAATATAGGTAGGTACTGAAATGTATGTGTAATTTTTTTATTAAACATCAAAATATTGTGCATTTGTATCCTGGCCGATATTTTTAACAACCCTTCCTTAAAAAGATTCCAATAAAATAAATAAATAGCTTACCAATACGATTAACACCACTTTTAACCCAACACGGTTCTGCCTTTTCGCCGGCAAATAACAAAGACGGGAAACAAAATAGACTATTCTGCTTTTTACATCCGCACAGCCACTCATGTTTTTCATACAATGCACTCCTAAAGTCTTAAAAACTCTTTTAAAGTCCCGTTTTTGACCTTTGTTTAGTTGCGTTATTTGGAGGTTAGGCACTGGTTTTCCCACATTCTTTACAATAATCTTATCAACGAAACTTAACCCTGAGAATGACTTTTTTTAAAAACTCACTGTATTTTTGCAATTATTTAAATATTGCACCGAGACCGTTGCCGTCATTTTTATATTATTTATTATTTTTTAAAGAAGCCGTAAAATAAAACCGCGGACATACTATTACATAAATCACTAAAAGGCTCAGCCAGCTGGCGCAGCACAACAGCAGAGTAAACATTGATTTAGAAAACATAATTCAGAACAAACGAGCACTTTCGCTTAAAGTTGACTAATCATAACGTGCCTAAACCTCATGATCACCAGAAATTTGTGCCATAAAGATAGAATGAGATCGAAAATAAAACTAGCTATAAAACAATGATAGAGCTATCGTGCTCCTCGACTCGTAAAAAGATTGCGGCCGTTCTGAACATTAAAAACGTCTGGCACCGGCGGCACAATGATACAAAGAAAGAATTTATTGTATCATGCGGCGGCACCGTATTCTGCCGGTCGTTATGCCGTTCAAGCGCATGAGTCACCGCGGTTTAAGCGAAATTTTTTGTTCGACGCAACATCTAACAATAGGGAAAGTAAAGATATCGCAATTTAACGTTACGTAAAAGATAGGGTGATGATAATTCACAAAACGGTAACTAGTACCTATAGATTTTTTTTATTTTGAATTTTAACAATTTAAATTTTAACTAGGGGGGCACGTGCTCATGTGCTCTTATGCACAAGCCGCCACTGTTTTTGAGATACATTTAGGAAACGAAGAATAGGTTGAAATTATATTAATTCTTGAAAATATACACCGCACTATATGTAAAGCTGCTGGATAATTCAACTTAAATCATCTCGAATTACCAGATATTTCCCACCAATAGACTAGTCACTTTCAATAAACAAAAGGATAAACATAAAACTAACAATTATTAAACATTAATTAAAAATAAGAGTTTTCGGAATTGGAATAATATTCCCAACAACAATAAAGAAGCCATCTTAGAATATACTCTCGATAACTGCAGAATGCATTTATTGCTCCCATTAGGTATACCAAAAGTTTTTAGTCAGTTATATACAGGATGTCCGGAAAATGCTTTAGGAAATTTTAAGGGGTGATTCTACACGCAAAAATAATGCTAGTAGATCATTTGGCAAAATGTCGAAATCTCCATGGTTACCAAGATACCTACAGGGGTTTAAATTTGATCTTTTAGTTTAAGTTTTTCGTCATACTACACTGAAAAAAGAATTTATTTGATCTAAACAAAAATGGAGTTCGCCGAAACAAATATTTGTTCCCTATGGCCTGAACAAATAATTATTTGAAATTATGTCCAAAATTATTTGACTTTTGAGAGCGAAATATATGATATTCAAATTAATATTATTTAAATAAAATAATTCCGTTATTTAGCATGAAGTAATATAGGTAACCAACAAATATGTATTTATTTCTATTAAATAAATATTTATTCTGTTCAAATAATTATTTATTTAAATCGGCAACACATTTATTGAATCCAAATCACGAATTGTTTATTATCCTTTATATTTATTTCTATTAAATAAATATTTGTTCTCTCCAAATAATAATTTATTTAAATCGGCCACACATTTATTTAATACAAATCACAAATTGTTTATTATACTTTATATTTATTTCTATTAAATAAATATTTATTCTGTTCAAATAATTTCGAAATTAGGATATGTGCTTTTTGGCATTTAATTTAAATAACTTATTGTTTCCTATAAATAAATAATTATTTACTATTGAACATAATAATATATAATATAATTATTATTAAATATTTTTTGGTAAAAACTATATTTGTAATAAACAATAAGGTATTTAAATTAAATAATTAAAATAGGGTATAATCTCCCAAACTATTTAGAAGAGGAGCTGCAAAAAGAAATAAATCATACCACAGTTTTTATATATATTCTGTTTATTGTTACGAAAAATAACATAACTATATAAGAAAAGAAAACAAAACTGTAATTAATATGACAGTTATTAAACTCGGTCTGTGCCTACGAGAGCCTTATTCTCCAACATCCATATTTACTGCAATAACTAAATGTTCCTGTAAAATAACATCTTGTTTGGGGGAAATAAATTAAATTTATCACAAACAATCGAAAATGGTTATAAATAAATAATTGTTTCCCCGAAATATTTATTTATTTAAAGCAAATAAATATTTATTTGCTTTAAATTTTATTTATTTCACGCAAATAAATGTTTAAGGCAAATGAATAATTTTACACAAAGCCGCTGCAAGAGACGCTTTCGCGGCCATCTTGATAGTATACAACATGAATATTAATAATTATATAGAAAACAAAAATCAAAACAATAACGATATGCATATTTATAAAATAATATAATAATATGGCAAAGACAAATTTGTTAACTTTTTCTATTATATACAAAAATAATTGAAACGTTTTTAAATGGGCATTTCTCCATGGCATGCATGATTTAGTAATTATTATTGTGTATAATATGTTTTATCTGTCTTTTTTAAGTAATAAACATTAAAATTAAAATCTTACCTTCGAAGGAGGGCCACAGATGTCCCATGTTATGGCCAACTAGCCAATCGCGAACATCCATTGCCACACAAAATTATATATCACCTTGTCGAAAGACGCTCACTAAACGACTAAAAAAACTCTCCAGTCTCTACCTGCGTAGATCTCGACGCCAACCCTTCCCTTTGTCTTGTTCGCTTAGCGGAATCCGATTAAAAAGCAGTGGCGAAATAAAAAGTTATTTGCAGCAAATAATATTTTGTTTGAAATGTAGATGTTTAAAGGCAGAGGTGTAGCAAACAATTTTTTGTTTGGCGCGAATAAGTTTTATTTCACATAAATAAACAAAAACCAAACAAATATGAAATAAAAGTCAAATAATTCAATTAATTTGTTGCAAACAATATTTGTTTAAGCTAAATAAAGATTATTTGTGGCTAACAAAAATAAAGCAAATACATCATTTATTTGGGATGAAACAGACTTTTTTTCAGTGTACATTTATTTTTGAACCAAATCATTTGATGTTCGGCACACATATTAATCTCGAGCGACTATACAATTTAAACATAAGAGTGCTTTTTTTAAACCGCTAGAGGGCACTTTACCTGAAACATAAATATTATTTCCATTATAACATTTTTCTTTTGGTAGCTGCAGCAAAACCGAACGTGCCATTTTACACTGAGGGAAAAGTATGATTACAGTTAACAAACGGATTTATTTGGGCAAGATTTCTTTGGAATAAAGTTATCAAATTAATATCTAATAAGGCCCCTTGCATATAAAGATATCGATTTTTTATTCTTAAAGAAAATATTTGTTAACAAAATTTATTTTGATAGTTAAGAAATAATTATAATATTTAAAGATGCCGATTAAATAATAAGATAAGAATTTAACATTAAATTATTGTTCTTAATATTAAAAAAATTGTCGTTGCCCGGAACTGGCCGCGTCATACCGACCCGCAGTAGTTAATAGTTGCCGTTGGTGGTCGCGTCGCGTCTTGTTTATTAACAAAAAAGGGTGCGACTGTCAGGTAAGTTATTAGTTTGATATTTTTTATGTAATAAAATTAGGAAAATTTTTTTTTTGACCCATCCTATAGTACTGCTAATGCAATTCTAAATAATATTCTTGCAGATAGGACGCTTTATTATAGCATACACGGTAGAATATCACACGCATAATTGCATATTAAGTAAATTCTAATATGTAAAACTTACAAGCATGAGCCCTTAAGTAAAGCATTTCATTATTTTTTTTTTATTTGATATTTCAATGCTAAGTTTGAGCAAACCTGTTCAACCAGCACTGCAGAAAAAATTGTGTTGTTTTCTCCAGCAGCTTCAGCCGCCATACTAGGTCTTCTGAGCGAATTAAAATGTGTATGTATTAGAATGTGTTTCAGATATATTCTGGTTTGGGACAACATTTTTTAACAAATTATTTTCGTTACAATTTTACAACAAAGTTTTAATATTATTACTTCAAATGTCAAATGCCAATGTTTACAGTAAAATTTTTAACCACTATGACTACACTGAGAAAACGATTTCTTTACATTAAATAAAAATTATTAACTATTAAGAAATTTCATATTTAAATATCAGCAAACAAATATTTCTTTATTCTTAAGACATAATTTGTTATTTGTTATGGATTGGTAAATAAATATAAATATAATAATAGCAAATAATTGTTTACCATCCTAAAATGGAGGTAACATAGAGCATTAATTATTAATAATATTTATTATTTGGTAAGATATAATGCTTTACGCTTTACTGTTATAATGACAAAGTTTAGATAAACAAGTTGTTTGTTAATTGTTAAGACACGTATGTTTCACATAAATATACTCAACTAACGTTAAATTTATATCACTTTATGATAAAAATATCACACTTTAACCAATATACATATTTTTTATTGGTTAAAGTGTGATATTTTTATCATAAAGTGATATAAATTTAACGTTAGTTGAGTATATTTATGTGAAATATACGTGTCTTAATAATTAAAAAACAACTTGTTTATCTAAACTTTGTCATTAAAACAGTAAAGAAATATATCTTACCAAATAATAAATCTTATTAATAATTAATGCTCTATGTTACCTCCATTTTAGGAGGGTAAACAATTATTTGCAGTGGCGGCTCGTGACATGAATGTCTGGGGGTTCACAAATACGGGAAACGCGGCAGGGGGTACGGGGGGCGGTAGTTTTTTTTTGGAAGTTCAAGGTCATGTTGTTTTGTAAAGCAGTCTTTACACCTATGAAGTTCTTCGTGAATTTATTCATGAATTTATTCGTGAATTTCTCCGTGAAGTCGGTAGCATTTAGTACACTGTGCATCAGCTGATTATTTTGCATGTTAAATTTTCGTGAATAATTTTACGAAGAAATTCACGAATTTATTTGACGTCCAAGTTGACCATTTACATTATCAAAGTTAGCCCTAAAGTGACTTCATGAATAAATTCACGAGGAACTTCACAGATGTAAAGATCGCTTAATATGAACTTAAATGAGCCTAATTAGGTACATACCTACCTATAATATAGGTAGGTACTGAAATGTATGTGTAATTTTTTTATTAAACATCAAAATATTGTGCATTTGTATCCTGGCCGATATTTTTAACAACCCTTCCTTAAAAAGATTCCAATAAAATAAATAAATAGCTTACCAATACGATTAACACCACTTTTAACCCAACACGGTTCTGCCTTTTCGCCGGCAAATAACAAAGACGGGAAACAAAATAGACTATTCTGCTTTTTACATCCGCACAGCCACTCATGTTTTTCATACAATGCACTCCTAAAGTCTTAAAAACTCTTTTAAAGTCCCGTTTTTGACCTTTGTTTAGTTGCGTTATTTGGAGGTTAGGCACTGGTTTTCCCACATTCTTTACAATAATCTTATCATCGAAACTTAACCCTGAGAATGACTTTTTTTAAAAACTCACTGTATTTTTGCAATTATTTAAATATTGCACCGAGACCGTTGCCGTCATTTTTATATTATTTATTATTTTTTAAAGAAGCCGTAAAATAAAACCGCGGACATACTATTACATAAATCACTAAAAGGCTCAGCCAGCTGGCGCAGCACAACAGCAGAGTAAAAATTGATTTAGAAAACATAATTCAGAACAAACGAGCACTTTCGCTTAAAGTTGACTAATCATAACGTGCCTAAACCTCATGATCACCAGAAATTTGTGCCATAAAGATAGAATGAGATCGAAAATAAAACTAGCTATAAAACAAAGATAGAGCTATCGTGCTCCTCGACTCGTAAAAGGATTGCGGCCGTTCTGAACATTAAAAACGTCTGGCACCGGCGGCACAATGATACAAAGAAAGAATTTATTGTATCATGCGGCGGCACCGTATTCTGCCGGTCGTTATGCCGTTCAAGCGCATGAGTCACCGCGGTTTAAGCGAAATTTTTTGTTCGACGCAACATCTAACAATAGGGAAAGTAAAGATATCGCAATTTAACGTTACGTAAAAGATAGGGTGATGATAATTCACAAAACGGTAACTAGTACCTATAGATTTTTTTTATTTTGAATTTTAACAATTTAAATTTTAACTAGGGGGGCACGTGCTCATGTGCTCTTATGCACAAGCCGCCACTGATTATTTGTTATTATTATAGTTATATTTATTTACCAATTCATAACAATTTATGTCTTAAGAATAAAGAAATATTTGTTTGCTGATATTTAAACATGAAATTTCTTAATAGTTAATAAATTTTATTTAATGTAAAGAAATCGTTTTCTCAGTGTAGTCACAATTAAGAACACAAAAAATAAGTTATTCTTGATCAAGGTCGATAAACCCCACCGTTTAGTCACTAATCGATGTCAAAACTTTCATTGCTCTTAACCAAATGCCTACGTACATAAATGGAATCGCGTCGAAGCAAGTGCGTATTTTGACAACTAAATAATTTGATTACTGTCAAGTTTAGATAGGGAGAGTTTTTTGGTACTCAACATTTAAATATTCTCGTTCCATTTTAACTTTGTCTTTTTATGACAAAAAACTCTCCCTATCTAAACTTGACAGTAATCAAATTATTTAGTTGTCAAATTTCGCATAATTTGAAACAAGGCCACTTGATTTGACGCGATTTAATTTATGTACGTAGATTTGGATGAGAGCAATGAAAGCTTTGATATCGATTAGTGGCTAAACGGTGGGGTTTATCGACCTTGATCAAGAGTAACTTATTTTTTACGTTCTTAATTGTCACTAAAACGGCACCGTCGGTTTTGCTCCAGCTACCAAAAGAAAAAAGTTATGACGGAAATAATATTTATGTTTCAGGTAAAGTGCCCTCTAGCGGTTTAAAAAACAAGGACTTTTATGTTTAAATTGTATTGTCGCCCGAGATTAGTATGTGTGCCAAATATCAAACGATTTGGTTCGAAAATAAATTTAGTATGACGAAAAACTTAAACTAAAAGATCAAATTTAAACCCCTGTATCTTGGTAACCATCAGGGAGATTTCGACATTTTGCCAAATGATCTACTAGCATTATTTTTGCATGTAGAATCACCACTTAAAATTTCCTAACGCATTTTCCGAACACCCTGTATAATATTTTTATCAGTAATACACTTGAGAAAGGCCTATGATTATGTTTGTTGTCTTTGTAAAGTCACAACCGAAGGACCGTCTAGAAAAAAAAACTCAAAAATTGTACTAACACGGAACATTTATTTTCACACAAAAAAATAGTCGGTAATCTTATCAAGAACGGGGGCCGCTAACTTTCTCGACGGATATCGCGATACGCGTAATTGGAATTCCATGCGTTTTCTGCGACTTCCACATCGCCCAAAGTTTCTATCTCGACTACTTCCGCTTTCTAGAGTTGTGTAGTTCGCGAACGAACTAGTTCAAAAGATCGAATCTGACAACTGAACTAAAAGATTCAATCAGTAATTACTGAGAGATTGAAACAAGGCGAACTAAAGTCTAAACGGAATGTACTACGCAAGCGAGAGTGAGACGACCGAGATTATAGGTTTTGTCACCTGACCGACCGATGCATGATTTCGGACTATTTCAATATTGAAATGAATAAAAAATATTGTCGGTGTCTACTGTATTTTTTGTTAATTTAATAATATAATTTAAATTTTAAAATATTTCTTTTACTTCTCTATGCCAGTATAAATCAGTGAACTAAATGAACTAAACGAACTAGTCTTTTGAACTATTCACTTTATTGAACGAGAACGAAAGATTGAAATCGGCAAAGTGAACTAAACTTCCCAGCACTACCGCTTTCCACGCGCCGCTCTGTCTCTCCCTCGATCGATGGCGGCGTTTAGGCGAATACAAAGGGTTCGCCAATCACATGTTTTACCTCGAGGTCACTTGTTTGTCTAAACATATTAACACTGTTCAGCGCGGTTTTCCGAATTGGTTTTAAGTCTGCGAAATTATAAAATATTGTTTTGTAATTTGATTAAAGACTTAACAGTCTTTGTGTGTGTATTTTTTTAAAGTTACTATTTGGATGGTTCTTCCATAAGACGCCACTCACATTAGAAGCAGTAAAAGCTACCCTAACGTTTTATTTTCTATAGACATGAAAAAAAAATGAAAAAGTAGCGACATTTGATTATTGATAAAAGCTTTGAAAGTGTTGGATGTAGGTCATGTGGGTCGGGTTGCAGACCTATAAATATCTGTTGTTTCAGCTGAACAAATATATGTTATTGTCATTGATAACACTGATGTCCTAATACTCATGTGTTTCTAAGTTAACGTTTCTATCAATTTATCAATTTATTTTGTGTACAAAGTATCACTGATTGAGGTAACCTATACCACAAATAGACTTAATTTTTAATTTCTTGACAAAAAGTAATTCTTTATAAAAAAGTTTACTTGTAAAAAAATTAAGATTTACAATAAAAAATGTATTTCTTGTATAAAGGAAGGTAAAAATATTAAAAAACATTAATTTTCCCTAAGAACTTAGTTAAAAACGTGTGACAAACACAAGAAAACTATTGGATATAATTTGTTAAAATTTTGAATTTAGCTTCTGTAGAAAAATTGTATGGCCTTTCTAAGAATATCAAAGATTTGGCCAACTTAATTAATAATTGGCCATAGAAACAAAATTACTATATTTCCACAGTGTGATTCAAGATAAATAAAACAAAGGTTTAAAAAATGGGTTTTGGCTGAAGGCCAAGCTAAATTAACGGGAAAACAACAAAGGTACATGGTATAGTGCGTTTGCAGTTAAGCTTCCAGTAAAGTGTCTTATACACTCAATCTAGGGGTAATTATAAATGTGGGTAAGTTCGTAAGCGGACAAGACAAAAAGCGTGACGAAAACTGAACTACAAACGTAAATTTACTATGACCGGTGTGATTAAAATATTATTATTAGTTACTTAAACATCACAATATCATAGACCCAGTCCCAGTGTATACGTAAATATTGCTACACAACGAATTAAAAGTTTTAGTCAAAGAATGATTAAAATTGAGTTCAACGATGAATTTAATTTAGAGTTTTAAATAACAGTCTGTGTCATCATTATGACGATTGTCAACAAATTTTGTGGCTCACAGCCGATTTGTTTTTGATGATGCAAGGGATACTTTATACCTTCATTAGTGTGTGTTGCTTAGATGCCATAGTATGCTGGCACGTTGGACAGCTCTGGATTTGCTGCTTCACGTACGTTTACTGATTTATTAGACAAGAAGATATTGTAACATTGAAAATGTTTATATTATCGCACGAGCATGTATGGGTACACAATTCGAAATTATTGCGGCGAATATTTATCCCTGACGTCACACAAACGGAACTACGTGCGCGATGCTATGACAGCGAAGAGGAGGGAGAATGTACAACGGATGATGCGCGTCCCGCCTAGACCAACTGGAGAGGTACAGCCACGAAATTAAAAATAGATTTGTTTGTTTGTTTGACTGACAGTATTTTTATTGTAACTGTTATAATGGTGAAGTCGGTTAAAAGTAGCTATAGTGTAAATGTTTAAGTTTTTCGCCTAGTTAAGGATTTATTTACTCTTATACACTTTGTCAGAAAAGTATGGAATATTGCAATAAATATGGTTCAAACCGCTTATATTTTGTCGTCAAAATTTTGCCCACAAATATAGTTTTGAAAAACGAATAAGACAAAACTAATGGGAGTCAAATGCCATGAATAAATTTTGTATTTTAAATGGAATACCCCGTATATTTTTATGGATATATAGATCTCTTTGAGAAAATTTCTGTGGTTTATGGTTTTATGTGTGTTGGGATCCTAGATGGTTCTTGCAAAATAACACACACAAGCCGCACTTTTGGTTTTTTAAAGTATTTATTAACTGATTACATTGAAAAGGTTAAATGCAATGAAAGTACTGTAAAGTTGAAAAATAGTGAGCTACACGAATGTATTCAAGATAATGATTCTTCTTGCTTTGGATCAAACAGTTTTATAATAACGCAAGAACGTGACAATTAGCCGTTTGTACGTGACATGAACTGTTCGTATGTTGGAACAAAACATCGTTAAGACGAAATTTTAGAAAGGTGCTATTAAGGAAAAATGTGTATTTGAATTAATAAATAGGTTCTAAGTTCATTTAATATTCGATACTGAAAATAAGAGTGATCAAGGAAACCAAGAGTAATATAGACAAAACGTGAGGCGTTTATTACCTTCACAGATATTTATTACTTTAGTTTTACCTTTAATATTAAGAATAAAGTGAAACATATTTGGTGGATATAACAATCCTCCCTCGTTAAGTGTTTTGATAAGGATTTTATGAAGTTATCAAAACTTAAAACTGTTTATCCTTGCAAAGGAAAATGAAGATCATATCATAATATAAAATATACGTAACATAAAAGAATAATCAAATCTACACAGATATTATTCAAATCTCGAACTAAATAATTTTATATAATATATATATAACTAAATATTTCAAAGTATATGTAATAAACAATAATTATAGAAATGTAATAATTATAACGATAGATAATTATATTATAGTAATTACAAAGTTAAAAATATTTGAATCATCTTAATTAACCTTTAAAAGCTAATTATTTCAAAAATTTAAAAATATAATATATAATTATATTATTACGCAATAATAAATGGGATTAATATTAATTATATTAATATGTAGTGACGAATTATAATAATGAAAATAAACAAAAGCAAATTTTATTTTGCACAATTAAATTTTAAAAAGTCTTTTTTCCTTTCGTCTTTCCTTAGGGTTGATCACTTCGGTGTAGAGGGGTTCATTTGCGTCACGTAGGGGTCTTTCTTCCAGCACTAATTCGTCAGAGGCGAGACTTCGTAGACTTCTGCGGGTTTCCCATTGACTAAGGTCGCTGTGACTAACAGTGTTGTGGCTGTTGATGCAAACCAAATATTTACAATTGTCAGGGTCGAAAAATCTTCTTAACCAAGAAAGCGGTCTCCAACGGCAACATCTACAGCATCCGCAGCATATTGCGATGACCATTATTGAGGTGGCAATGATTCCAAGTAGGACATTATACCATTTGGAATGTTGTACAATAAATGGTCGATTTAAATTTTGTTGTAATTCATCGTCGAATTGTTGTAGCTTGTGTTGGACATGACGAAGGTCGTTGAGGTTCAAATTATTTAACTTGATCGTGTCCATCTCTTCATTCTGCAAAAATTCTTGTTCGCGCTGGCAGCAGTTATCATTTACAATGTCGACTGATGGAATATAATTACTGTAGTTTGCAGATATGTTGGATGTGGCAACCAATAGCGTGGACAATGTATAGCACTTGCATTTTGCTTTTAGTGTGAAAATACCAGTGCCTTGGAGTGAAAAGTCAACAACGGGTGCATTTTCGTTTTCGCAACTGATCGTGCCTGCAATGGGTTGTGTCAGGATGTATAACCATTGATTTGGAGACAGAGGATGCCATACTTCTATCTCTGATTTAATTGTTCTGGTTATGCAGCTTTCGGGAATGGTTTTCGGTTGTCGAACCTTCAAATCCGTCTCACAGGTGGGCCTCTCTTTGATCAAATGAATAGCGGTACGTGAGCAGATGTAATCTGAGGGCGGCGACCATTTACAAGTTGATAGGTCTTTTAGTTCCCCATAAAATGTACGTGTCGTACTTAACAATAGGTAAGGAAAAGTTGGATTTATGAATGAATAAATAGATGTGGAATTTAAGGATTTTGTAGGTAAAGGAACGAGATTATACAATTGATAAAGTTCCTTAGTAACTAATGGAATTTTAATAGCATAAATTAAATTTTTATTAGAATAAATTACTGAAAGTTGGCAAATTTGAAAATATTTATGTACATTATCAATATTATCATTATTGATAGGAAATTCAAAATTTGTACTAGTTTTAACTTTTAATAATTCGTTATAGAGACGCCTTGGTGTAATTACCGAAGGGTGTAGAACATTTTGTTTTGAAAATAAAATCGAAGAAATTGTAACATCTAGATCTTCGTTTAGTTCGCTAATTAGTTGAGAGAGTAAATTTAAATGATTAGTAATTGTTTGGAAGTATGTAAGAGAATTTATTCTTTTTGCTGTGCCATTTGAAAATTTATTAAATTTTAAAATATTATAATTTAGTTTTTCTTCGTTTAAATAAAGAGCTTGAGCTGTTTTATTATAGTCGGAAATAGCGTCGGACATTATATGAATTTGTTGCTTCATAAGACTTTGCATATCATGATTTTGTTGAGCAATCGATTGGATAGCTTCCGTATAATATTTTGCATCTTCGGCATCAGGTGTGCCAAAAAGCCATTTAAAAGCGTAAGAAACACCATCAAATAAACCTCTTTTAAAACGTTTAATTGTTAAATCAATTATTTCGTGACTTGTGAGATGAGATAATGAATCAAATTTTTCATTTAACATTTTAATTCGATTTTGTAATAATTCTAGGCGTTCTTTGCAAAGGAATTCTTCGTGAAAAGTTGTTAAATTAAGGTGATTTGGTGTGTTTCGCGTTTGACATAACGGTTCAGATTGTCGATAAGTATCATGAATAAGTTTTAATTTTTGTTCAAAAATGCTAATGTTTGTATACGATAAAAGTGTAAAGTAATCATGAGAGATTTTAGCTTTACCTATTTGATGAAAGAAAATACCTGCTTGGGTATCGATCTTTTGAATATGATAAGGTTGGTCAATGGATAGTACGGAAACAGAAAAAAGAAGGACACTAAGGAGCGTCGCAAGGGGCATACTTTTATTGTTGATCTTCGTCACCATCTGAAAAGAATGGTTTCAATAAATTATGGTGGTAAACAGCCGATTTATTATTTTTTATTTGAACTTTAATAGTTTGATTTGGGAATATTTTAATTATTTTATATGGACCCTTGTAATTAGGTTGTAACTTTTTACTTATTCCAGGTTTGAAGTTTTTATTTTGAACTAGAACTTTATCTCCTACTTTATACTTGTGAATACTTATCTTTTTGTCATAACTAACTTTTGAATTTTCTTTGGATTTTAGAATATTTTCTCTCGCGATTTCAAATGATTTTTGTAATTTTAATTTTAGATTGGAATAGTAGTCGTCGTAAGTGTATTTAAATTCTGGTTTAGCATTTAAAGTATTAGGTATAACGGTTTTATGTCCAAATAATAATTCATAAGGTGTAAAGTTTGTAGATTTATGAAAGTGTGTATTATAGGTGAACATTGCTAGTGGGACATATTCATCCCAATCAGTATGTTTTTCATTAATGTAATGTTTTAAATATTCTTTCAAAGTAAGGTGTGATCTTTCTAAAGATCCGTTTGTTTGTGGGTGGTAAGGACTTGAAAGGATGTGTTTAATTTTAAAAAGTTTGTTAAGTTCTTTAATAGTATTGGACGTAAAATCGGTACCTTGATCAGATAAAATACATTCTGGAATTCCGAAAATAGTTATAAACTTCAATAATTCGTTGGCAATTGTTTTTGCTTCGTGATTATGAACAGGGACTGCATAAGAATATTTTGTTAGGTCATCTTGCATAGTAATTATGAATTTATTACCGTTTTCGGTCAAATCTAAAGGACCTACAACATCTATTGCTAACCTTTGAAAAGGACGTTCGCTCGTTGTGGTAATTTCCATAGGAGCTCGTGCGGTTTTATTTTCATGTTTATTCGTTTGACAAGATTTACATAATTTTAAAAGATGTTTTATGTCACCTTTCATATTAGGCCATTTATAATTTTCTTTAATACGTTTATAAGTTCGTAAAAAACCTGCATGTCCGGCTAAAGAGGATTCATGATTTTCTTTAAATAATTGTTTTATTTCTTCCCGAGTTTTGGGAGTAAAACGTGGTCTATTCACTAATGTAATATTAATATTTGATTTTGAAAATAAAAATTGTAACATTTCGTTGAACATGTCTTGTTTTATATTTGAATTCTCCTCTACAGGATTTTTTATATAAATATCAGTAATTTTATTTTTGCTTAAAGAGTTTCTTAAATTCTGCAAAGAGTAAAATAAGTCATTGTATGTCAGTTTTTCAAAATGATTTAGTTTTGCAATTAAGAGAAAGGTTGTTTTATTATCAGAATTTAACATAAGAGAGTCGTATTGTTCTACGTCACTGTCTTGTAATTTTGAAAGGTCATATGTTATAGCTAGGTTTTCAGAATACGTATTACTATCATCAAAATCTTTTGAATAAATTAAGGCATTAGGGAATTTTGAAAATAGATTTTCTTTTATAATTTTTATATCAGGAATGTTTTGGTTTTCGTAGTGATACTTAATAAATTCACTATAGAGTTCTGATTTATTTTGATTTTTAATTAGAGAATTTAACTGTACTGGGTTTCTAGAGAGAGCATCGACATTCGAATTAACTCTGCCTGGTTTATAACGAATTTCGTACGAAAATTCTTCAAGTTTTAATCTCCAACGCATTAAACGACTAGTAGGATCTTTACAATTAAAAAGCCAAGTAAGGGGTCGATGATCTGTCAGAATAATAAATTTCCTGCCATAAAGGTAAGGACGGAAATGTTGAACGGCCCAAACGATAGCTAATAATTCTCTTTCAATAGTAGAATAATTACATTCTGCTTTATTTAAAGTGCGCGAGGCATATGAAATAGGAAGATCTTTGCCAATATCTCCTTGTGAAAGGATTGCGCCAATTGCATAATTAGATGCATCTGTTGTCAACAGAAAATCTTTGGAAAAGTCAGGATATTGAAGAATTGGTTCTTTTGTAAGTATATCTTTAAAATACTCGAAAGACGTAATTTGTTCATTAGTCCAGATATAAGGTGTATCCTTTTTTAATAAGGAAGTAAGTGGTTTTGCAAACTTGGAAAAATCTTTAATGAAACGACGATAGTAGCCTATGAGGCCTAGGAACTGTTTAATTTGCTTTGGGTTTTGTGGAGTTGGGTAATTTTTTATCGCTTTTATTTTATCTGGGTTGGGTGAAATACCTTTGTCACTTATGACATGTCCCAAATATGCTACTTCTTTATGCATAAATTCACATTTATCGGGTTGCAAGAGAAGGTTATTAGTTTTAAGACGATCAAAAACATTACGGAGTTTATCAGAATGTTCCTGAACTGAACTTGCAAAAATAACAATATCGTCAAGATATGTGAAACATTGAAGACCTTGAAGACCTGATAGAGCAATGGACATCATCCGTTGAAAAGTACTTACACCATTTTTTACGCCAAAAGGCATTCTCAGGTATTCAAAATGACCTGAAGGGGTTGAAAAAGCAGTCTTACAGATATCTTCGTCTTTCATTTGAATTTGATGAAATCCTGATGCAAGATCTAGGGTGGTGAAATATTGCGAATGACCTAATTGGTCGAGGATATCCTCAATATTCGGAAGCGGAAATGAATCTCCGACCGAAATTTCGTTTAATTTACGAAAATCTACAACTATACGCCATTTTTGTTCTCCTGAAGCATCCTGCTTCTTTGGAACAATCCAGAGAGGGCTATTATAAGGTGAAACCGAATTTCTAATAATACCTTGTTTAAGCATTTTATCGATTTGTTTGTCTAACTCTTTTTTATGTACTTCTGGAAAGCGGTATATTTTAGAAGAAATTGGTTTACTATCGGTTACTTTAATTTCATGTTTAAGGACTTCTGTACAAGTTAATTTATCATTCGGTAAGAAAAATATATCATTATATTCATCACAAATATTAAGAATAGACCTTTTTTCTTCAGGGTTTAAATGACTCAAACGTAAAGTATCATGTAAAATTTTTAGCCTGTCTTGAATATTAATCGAAGAATTTTGATGTTTATTTGCATACAATATATAAGAAGTGTTTGTTTCAAAAGGTTCTAAACATAATTGAATTTTATTAATTTTTAATCTTTTATTTGCAGTATTTAGAATAGTGGTAAGAGCTTTTCCGTTGTTTACTTTTACAATAGCTTTTGCGAGAAATACGCCTTCAGCGATTTTTATCTCTGGACAGATACCTTCAAAAAGATCTGTATTTAAAATATCTACTTGAATAACTGTCTCTGATCTAGGTTCGATAAAGAAAGGTTGATTTTGGTCATTTGGCTGGCATACGATTTTAATGGGATTTTCGAAAGATCTAAGATATAGTTCAGAGTTATCTAAATTTATTACTGCTCCATAAGAAGAGAGAAAATCGTTGCCTATAATACCATCATGGGGTAAATTATGATTATCTTTGACTAAATGAAATTTTACAGGTATATGATATGAATTCATAATGAGATTTAACACACAGCTACCTGCGGTTTCAACTGGTGAATTCGCACTGAGACCAGTCAAAGTGATTTTTTCTTGAAAATTTATATTTATATTATTACTGTTTAATTTTTCTTGATAGTTTAATAATGAAACTGATGCGCCTGTGTCAATTAGAAATTTAAATGTTTGATTTTGACACACGCATTCAATATAAGGATTTTTAACCATATTATTTAAAAATATTTTATAGTCTTTTAAAGAATTCTGACGATCATTAATTAAGTTTTGTGGTCTACGGCAAGAGTTACTATGACCCATTAATTTATTTGGAACCGGATGACAACCATCAAAACTAACTTGTGATTCGATTGATAAGGTTTGCGGTCTACGGCAAGAGTTACTATGACCCATAAAATTATTAGAAACCGGATAGCAACCATCAAACCTAAATTTATTTTTTTGATTAAAATTAGAAGTTAATTTGTCGGTATTTGCGATAGAACAATTATTATTCGTATAGAGGTTTTGTGCGCCGTTTTCACTTAAGCCCATTCCGTGGAAACGACGTGATTCCCGGAAGTTGACGCGTTTAAATGAACACTATTGTTCTGATTAGTTTGTTGCGGACTAACATTATTAGGATTATTATTTCTTTCGTTATTTTTTTTTCTTTTAAAACACTCTGCAATGAGATGCCCTGATTTTTTACAATAATTACAAAATTTGCTTGTACTTTGGTAATTTTGACGCGGTTTATTTTGTGGTGTATTTATGTTAACCGATGCTTCTCTGGAGCGTTGTCTTTTGAAACAATCTCTTGTATTATGCGTTTTCGTCTTGCAATTAGAGCAATATTTGTTATTATTGCCTGAAAAATTTGATTTTGAAATTTGAAGAGCACGCTCTTCTTCTACAGCTGCATTAAAAGCGTCTGACAAAGTTTTGGGATCTTTACTTCTTAAAAATCTAGAAATATCTGGTAAACTATGCAAAATAAATCTTTGTAATGAAAGTTCTTTAATGGTTTCTACTCTACCAAGGCGTTCCCTTTCGTCTTGGCAAGACAATGAATTTAAAATTCTGGTGCAAATTTTATCAATACGGTTATAAAAGGATTGAACTGGTTCATTTTGATTTTGCCTTATAGTGTTAAGTTCTTCCATTAATTGAGTATAATGTTTTTTATCAGAATATAAACGTAAAAGTAAAGCCTTTAATTGTTGCCAATTATCAATACATTTATCTCTAAGTTGAGCTTTAGCACTACCCGTAATTTTGGAAATAACAAAAGCCATTAATGCACTTGTTTGTTCTAGTGTTGCAAAACGAAAGGCATTATTACAGTTTGAAATAAATTCATGTAATTCGCCACGATTACCGTCAAATGGTTTAGCAATTAAAGAACACAGAAAAGATAATTTATAAACAATTTCAGCTGGGGTAATAGGGCTTGAAGTGCTGCTTGCACTATTATTTTCATTAGTGGGCGAATTTGAATTTACTTCTGGAGGTGCCATTACGAAAAATTAAAAATTTTAATATATACGAATTATTTGCAATAAAATAAAAATTAAATGTAATATGAGATGAGTAACGAAAGAAAGTAAAAAAAATATAAATATAAAAGAACTTTATCAATGTAAAGGGTAAAATTTAATAGGATTGGAAATAAAGGAAAAGTACGACTTACTCTCGTGGTTTTTCTTGCAACGTTCGTCGCCTCGGTTTTTCAATCTTCACCTCAGTCAAAGATCTTCTCCGTGGTGCGAAGTGGTCCCGAAGTCTAAGGAGTTGAAACTCGCCGATTTGATTGGTCTTCGATTTTCTTCCCGACACAAACCGTGACTTGTTGCAGAATTTTCTCTTGCTTGGTTGTCGAAATCTTCCCGTCACAAGAATGCGAATTTTCTGCAAATCCTTCCGAACTGCGCCAAATTATGTTGGGATCCTAGATGGTTCTTGCAAAATAACACACACAAGCCGCACTTTTGGTTTTTTAAAGTATTTATTAACTGATTACATTGAAAAGGTTAAATGCAATGAAAGTACTGTAAAGTTGAAAAATAGTGAGCTACACGAATGTATTCAAGATAATGATTCTTCTTGCTTTGGATCAAACAGTTTTATAATAACGCAAGAACGTGACAATTAGCCGTTTGTACGTGACATGAACTGTTCGTATGTTGGAACAAAACATCGTTAAGACGAAATTTTAGAAAGGTGCTATTAAGGAAAAATGTGTATTTGAATTAATAAATAGGTTCTAAGTTCATTTAATATTCGATACTGAAAATAAGAGTGATCAAGGAAACCAAGAGTAATATAGACAAAACGTGAGGCGTTTATTACCTTCACAGATATTTATTACTTTAGTTTTACCTTTAATATTAAGAATAAAGTGAAACATATTTGGTGGATATAACATGTGTTTATCTATCAAAATGCCAGAGATAATAATATATCAATTTGCAATTTAAAAAAGGAGCAAGTGCTTAATTTTGTAAATCATAGCTATTTTAAAATAAGTTAAATTATTCCCAAATTTCCATTTTTTAGGGTAGGTACCTATATATTTCCAATAAAATGGATTTTTTTACACATAATGACAAATCTGATTTTAATTTTACATTAAAAAGTAGTAAATTCTTCATGGAAGATACACACATCTTAATTGAAAACATTAAATTGAAATATCTCTCGTCATTTTGATAGATAAATATCTACACAAAACCATATACTTGGGTGTTTATATTAGGTAACAGAGCAGTTGTCTCAAATGGATCTATTAAACTCCATAAAGCTATACAGGAACATGTTGCATGACCATTTAAAATAAAAAAATAAGAATGTTTTTTGACCCTCCCTGTATACTTTCAAAAACAAAATTAATCTTGATTATTTTTTTTTTAATTATGTACGTAAGCGAATTTTTGGCGAAATAATACGAGCGGTTTGAAAGATATTTGAAATATTCCAGACTTTTTTGACACTCTGTATTAGGTACGTATTATAATTTATATTTAGGAGGTTATTTGTTCCATTAAATATTTTTCTATGTGTTGTACGACTGACAGTTATAACTTTGTATTTACTTTATAACATGGTTGGTAGGATATATTAAGTAAGTACGGAAACTTTAAGGAATTAATTTATGAGTGATTTTAAGACCAAAAGCTAATATCATTATAGATCCGCAAGAGCTCCGTTTTCGAGATACAACTTTTAAAAATTCCCTTTTTTATTATAATATTGAATGGTATCAGCTATTTCATTGAAACTTGCTACATACTAATGGATATTTAGGAGCTAGTTTTTGCAAGTATTAAGATATATTTAATTTAACCATGAGCGTAGATATGGGTAACCTGTTTTAATCTTTTAAAGCATTATCTAGTAAGCCAAGTAAAAGGTACACAAAAAGTGTATCTTTATAATTTTTGATTAGATTAGCCCTTTTCGAGAAAATTTACTTATTAGGTTTTTATGTACGCCTATGGACAAATTTAAATGCGAATCATTGCTGAAAAATTAACTAAAAAGAAAATACTTAGTTTCTAGCCAATTTTAAGAAATATTTTAGTTTTCATATGTTAAAATTATTAATAAAATAATTTAAAAAAGAAAATAATGTTCTTTTATTCTGGAAATCAAACGGTTCCCGAAAAGATTTCATAAGTTAATAAATTTATTTTTATAAGATGCATCTGGTACTTTATTTTTGTTGAGATCTGAGCAATTTTGATTCACAATTAAATTTCTCCAGAGGCGTGCATGAAAATCTAATAAGGAAATTTTCTTGACAAAGATACGCCCAATCAAAAATTATCAAGAGACACTTTTTATGCCTGGCTTACTAGATAATGCTTTAAAAGTTTAAAACAATCAGTGGCGTGCCATTTTTGCTTGAAAGTCTTAATACCGTTACCCATATCTACGCTCGCGGTTGAATTAAAAATATATTAATACTTGCAAAATGTAGCCTCTAAATATCTATTTGTGTGTCACAAGCTTCAATGAAGTAGCTGTTACCATTCAATAATATTTTAGAAAAAAGTAAATATTTAAAAAAAGTTGAACACTTTGTATCTACAAAACGGAGCTCTTTAGGAACTATAATTATAATATGAACTTTTGGTCTTAGAATCGATCAAGGATTAATTCCTTAAAGTTTACGAACTTAGTTAATTAACACCCTGTATAATATCAGTGATAAATACCCTGATATACAGGATGTTCCATAACTTATGGGCCATAGAGTAACTGGAGATACTAGACAGCAAACTAGATCAATTACGTTATTTAAGTTTTTAGAAATGTTACTCGTTCTAGATATATAGGGTGTTAAAAGTGAACGTTTGTTTTCAAAAAAAAAACCTAATTTGAAAACGGTTCGATTTATTAAATTTTGAAAGTTGGATTTATAAAAATTTGATCAACTAAATATTACATTCAAATCTATATTCGGGCCAACCATTACTCAGACTGATTAAAACCTGGGATAAACTTACTTGTTCCCAGCCAGCCTTTTCTACGCGTTTTATAGTTTTATGTTAGGAATAATATTTTAGTTTTCTTTTGGCTGTTGTTCCGTTCTCAATTTTTATTTTTAGTTGAATCATAGTTAAATGCAAAAATATACGATGTGTTCATATTCATAAACTACTATTTTTTACCTACATTTTACATTCCTATTCAAGGTATTAATAGAACTTAATATTGTAATAGCAACTATCAGTGGCGCCGGAACTTCGGAATTGCTCAGGGTCCTAATTCTTGAAACTGGGGAACACTGTTCTCAGGAGAAATGAGGGCGGAGTTCTCACGCAACGCATGAAACGGTATTCTTGATCACATGGAACCATTCACATCACCGATTTACAGGAGAACGCGCTTCTCCTACTATTTTTGGTGGAAACAACCGATCCCATGCAATTCTAACCCCAGTATTATATTTACGTCGTAATAATATTTGACATTGACAAGTTTCATAATCTTACCTTTCACAATAAAGAAAAATCCGCACTAACAATCTCCACCTCAATTTACCTTTAGATTTCTTTAATATTTTCGTAAAAAGTGGCGGCCCTTGCCTTGAAAATGGTTGGCAACACTGTCTTATCACCTCCCCGCACGGAACATATCGTCTGCGTTCGAGAATACCAAATTTTACTAACTTATGTTCATAGGAGAACTGCCGCGGAAGGGAATGCTCCTTTGCGTGATGTGATCGTTCACGTTCTCTTACGCACGAGAATTAGGACCCTGGGGGCTTGGAGCCCGGATCTCAACTAGGGTTGCCAGATATGTTGAAAAAAAAAAGTGACAAAAGGATTTGCGTCGCAGGCGAAAATTTTTTGGGGCCACGCCCTTTTTTGGGTAAAATAACCGTAAAGCTTGATGCGCAGGTCTGACATCACAGCTGAAAACGTGTAGAAATATAGATCGAGCGGATAATTAAAAATAGCCGTGTTTTTGAAAAAAATATTTTTAAAATATTGCATTTTTGTATTGTATTTTAGACGACTTTGTCTTATTTGCTACAAAAACCGAAAAATGACTAAAACTGGGGTATTTAACGAAAGTTTTCATTAAATCACTTTGGATTGGTTTCGAAATCATTAAATCTAGTGAAATTTCACCAGACCTGGCAACCTTGAGACCAGGGACTTTCCAAAGACTCTACGTGCTCTCAGTAAAGTGGCAGACCAGAGTTGCCAGATCTAGCAAAATTTAATTTTCAAAGACAAAATAATTTTTTCCTAAATATGATAACCTGCTAAATTAAAAAAGGAAACGACAACTGCAGATAAATTTTATAGAAAAAAATTAAATTATCAAATCTCAAGTAACGCACGTTAGCAAACGAATTGCTATTAGTATCAATATTATGTAAACGTACTGTGGGGGTTAGGCTATGTGGGCTACGCCCACAAAGAAATATGGCTCTGGGGGCCCTTGGGCCCCCAAAAGCCCCCACGGAATCGGCGCCTATGGCAACTATAATTAAATAGAATAAAATTAAAATACAAATTTAAATGTTGATAACTTATTAAATTAAGTAATTTTGAATATTAAAATTATATCAAATTTTTTAAGTACAAAACAGATAAAATAGTTGAAAAATATAAATAAATATCCAAATTTGATATATTTATTTCCGGCATATGTAGGTATAGATACCGGATATTTGAATATTTATATAAACATGATATGTACCATCCCTGTTTTATACCCTCTATTTTACTATTTTTTATATTATAAATCAATAAAACTTTGATCAACTAAATATTACATTCAAATCTATGAGTTTCGGCATTTTCAATGTCCTCCCCGGTTGCATCTTTGTAAAGGACCGTGAATTTTTTTAATACAACACAAACTATCCGCTATAAAAGACGGGGCATTACAATTTAAAGCACCATTTGTACCTACATAAACCTAAGCTTTGCGAAAAATAAGGCAATATCACATCACACGTGAATTTCTAACCGCAGAGGGTAAAAAAACAGTTTTGCCAAAAAATGCCTTAAATTCAAAAGAAAAGATGGAATTGACTCTCCAAGAGAAGTTAAAAGAAAGTGTACTTTGCTGAAGAATGGTGTTATTGTTCTTTATTTTTGAAATTTTAATAATTCTTACTTTACAGCATTGTATTAAATGCTATTGTATAGGAAACAATTTCTATCGACTTGCGATTTAACTCTTCGACGAAAAATATCCAGCTGTTTAAATAAGTCGATAGAGTTTAAAAACTAATTAGAAAGTTTGATCTTATGGGAGATGTAAAAAAACAAAAAAAAAACTTAAGAAAACACACAATGATCATGATGTAGCCATAATGCTAGTTTTGGACATCCAAAACACCTAAAAACATCGTTGAGAAACAGATCCTTGGAATTTAACATATTATAAACAAATCTAAAACCCAAAGAGTTTTGAATGGAAATAACTTTAAATTATTCTAACCTAAAAAAAATCTTACTCTAGAAGAAGATAATGATGAAAAACGTTTAGATTTTTGTTTAGATATTGGGGAACGAATTGTGTAAGACAGACACTTTTACTAAAATATTATTGTTTTCAGACAAAATACATTCAACACAAATAGTTCGTATCATCCCAAAATTACCGCTTTTGGGCGCAAGACAATCCGAATTATACGCACTACAGGCATTTAAAAATACAAGAAAGTAAATGTATATGGTGCGCTATTACAATAAATAGAATTACTGGGCCATCTACTATTTTTGGGAAACCCCTAATAAAAATCCTTACTTGCAAATGTCAAATACTTACTTTTAGACAGAATTTTTAGAATTTAGAATACAGACGCAAAGCCTATTTTCGACAAGATGAATGTTCGGCGCAGTCGACACTGCAAGTTCAAAACTGGCTTAATAGACATTTTCCTCAAAAATGCCTGGGTAGGTTTAGGCCCATACACTGGCCGTCTTGGTTCCCTAATCTAACGTCATGCGATTACTTTCTTTGAGGATTTTTAAAAATAAAGATTTATAAACATAATTTAGATCATATCGTTGAAATTGTTAAACACAGAGTAAGTAAAGCTATCGCTGAAATAAATCAACACGTGATTTATTTTATTTACGCAGTAAGTTTAAAAGAAGACTAGAAATGTGTGGGGAAGTTGAGGACTTTCACGCCGAATCATTTTTTTTTTAAATAAAATGCTTGTTTAATTAATACTTCTTAGAATTTATGATTTAAAAACAAAATTTTCTAATGACATATTAAAAACTTTTTAAAAGCCACATTTTTATGAAGAAATCAAAAATTTGGTCCATTTGTGGTATATTTAACCTCATCCAGGGACACCCCCAACAAACAAAATAAATTTTATAAAGATTATTTAAACTACTATACAATAAATTTTATAGGAGCTCAACATTCCTATAAAGTGGGTAAATACCCTTATACAATATTTATAGAATCAAAAAAGGCTTACTTTTATAAACCATTTTGGTACTGTAAGAGTTCTATAGAAAGTGTATACAATACTTTTAAAACAATTTTATAGAGCAACTGAGGAGCTTGCGTTCAAAAGCGGCTATCTCCATTTAGGAAAAATGTTCAGGAATCGACAAAAACTTCTCATCGGTTCGCCTTAATATATAGAGATAGCAAAAAAAGTTTATTTATAGTGTTTTAGGGAAGTAGATTGATGCAATTTGAAATTTTTTGTCAAATCTCAATAGTTCTTGAGAAAAAATGAAAATTAATCTGGATATAGATGGTTTTGATCGCAAAGCCTTAAATAATCTCAACAAAAAACAATTAAAACGCTAGGAAACATATTTTTATTATAAGACTGGAACACAAAACATGTTTTTATTATGAAAACTCAACATACATAACAAAAAAAAAAACAAAAGAAACATAAAATATTTATATATGAAGAGCAGCTTCTTCATAAGGATATAACCACTTTTGATCGCAAAAAGAGGATATAGCCAGTTTTGATGCAAAAGGCCGACTTTACATGCGATTTTAACATACAAATAGCCCGTTTTGAACACAAATAATCGTGCCAGTTGTTAGAGCTTGTGGAACTTAACAGAAAATCGCAAAAAAAACATATAAGCAAAGAAAGTAATATAAGTAGCCGCTTTTGAACGCAAGCTCCTGAACTATAAAATTATATAGAAAAAAGAAAGCACAAAGTCTACTCCACAATTTTTATTTGAAAAACTAGATGAACCTAGAATAATTCATAACAAATTTAATCGACATGTTTTGAGTGTAGAAACACTCATCATCAGGAAAACGAAGGAAATGGTACAATGCTGATGTTGTAAGCAGTAGAGAAAATAACAAGTGAAACTAAGCCATAATGGAGCTTTTAATGATACATACAAGGAGTGAAAAATTTGAATAGTCAAAAAACAGAAAAGATTTCAGCATACTGAAAAGTCAAATACCATTGCCAAGCCACTGTCTTGGGTAGGAAATGAAGAGAAAAAAGAAAAATTAGGGAACTTTAAAAATACTTCAGTCACAAGTCAGCTGTGTCGGAGACATGTGAAAGTGGAAAAATAAGAGGGAAAGAAAAAAGAAAAAATTGTTTTTCGTCAAAATCATGTAGATAAAATACCGTTGGGGTACCAGGCTTGTTACGGCCCAGCAGCCTGGTACCCCAACGGTATTTTATTACAAGCTAAATGGTAATAGACCAGGGTCGATAATTATTGAAACCAAAAAAAATAATAGTAGGATGAAACCCATTGGAAAAGGAAGAGAATACAATAAAAATGAAAGGAAAAAAAAATTACGGGCGAGTAGGGAAGTGGGGGGCGGTGAGTTTTTAAGGTTAGAAAACGATTTATCTCGATTTTCGGCAAAACTACAAGTCCTATGGAAAAACGTTAAATCGCAAAGTTGTAGGTAATAAAAAGATCTACAACTTTGTATTAACACTTTTTTCACATGACCTCAAAATTTATGTGAAAAATTCAAATAACCAAGTTTCTAGTTTTTTATTTTTATTTTTTACAAAAAAAATTAGGTTATACACGAAATTTGGTGAAAACTTACATTTTTATGTCCCAAATACACTGTAATTTTTTTGATTTAAAATATTTATTTTTTAACCTTATTTTGACTTAATATCGAAAAAGCACCCTAATTTTCAATCGAAAATTCTCACGTCAAAGTATCTTCTTTTTTAAAAAAGTATGTGGGCTTTTTGTTCGTTGAAATCTCTACTTTCTGATGGTGTTAAAAATATATACAATACTATGGTAAATATTCTCAAAAAATGCAAACAAACGAAAAAAAATCGAATCCGAAATTTTTTTTTTAATCATTATGTACAATTTTGAGCTAGTTATTAAAATTTATACTTTAATTACTCGAAAAACGTAAGATGCCATGTTACATTGATAAACAAAAAAATTACAAATCCATAAAACATAAAGATCACAAAAAAGATGCGAAAATAGTTGTTCTAAATATAATTGAAGGTAGGATTTAAAGGGGATTTCATCACAGTTACCATAGTAATGTATATTTTTTTACACCATCAGAAAGTAGAGATTTCAACGAACAAAAAGCCCACCAACTTTTTTAAAAAAGCAGATATTTTGACGTGAGAATTTTCGATTGAAAATTAGGGTGCTTTTTGATATTAAGTCAAAATAAGGTAAAAAAATAAATATTTTAAATCAAAAAAATTACAGTGTCTTTGGGACATAAAAAGGTAAGTTTTCACCAAATTTCGTGAAAAAAAAAAATTTCTTGTAAAAGATAAAAATAAAAAACCAAAAACTTGGATATTTGAATTTTTCACATAAATTTTGAGGTTATGTGAAAATACAAAAGTTGTAGATCTTTTTACCACCTACAACTTCATTAAATGTTTTTCCATAGGACTTGTAGTTTTGCTGAAAATCGAGATAAATCGTTTTCTAACCTTAAAAACTCACTTCCCGACCTCGGATCGCCCGTAATTTATTTTTCCTTTCATTTTTGTTATATTCTCTTCCTTTTCCAATGGGTTTCATTCTACTATTATTTTTTTTTCACTTTTTACCATTTGCAAAGGCTTCAGCCCTGGTCTCTAAGCCAATCTACCTTTTTATTATATTTTATTTATTACATTTCCTGTTTTTTATCTTTTACAGAAAGCATCTACATGATTTTCACGAAAAAAAATTTTTCTTTTTTCTTTCCCTATTATTTTTCCACTTCCACATGTCTCCGACACAGCTGAATTGAACTAAAGATTTTTCACTACTTACACTTAAATGATTTCTACAAAGTCTTTTTAAAATTCTCTAATTTTTCTTTTCTCTCTTTATTTCCCACCCAAGACAGTGGCTTGGCAGTAATGGTCCTTGACTTTTCAGTATGCTGAAATCTTTTCACTCCTTGTATGTACCATTTAAAGCTTCATTACGGCTTAGTTTCACTTGTTATTTTCTCTACTGCTAACAACATCAGCATTGTACCATTTCCTTCGTTTTCCTGATGATGAGTGTTTCTACACGCGAAACATGTCGATTAAAATTTATTATGAATTATTCTAGGTTCGCCTAGTTTTTCAAATAAAAATTGTGGCGAAAGACTTTGTGCTTTTCTTTTTTCTATATCATTTAACTCCACTTTGAGTATAGACTACTTCTTTAAAACTATAAAATTGTTTTGTAGTGTATATTTGCTGATATTTCTATAGAACTTTATTATATCAACATTTTAAAATTCTTACAAAATTATAGTATAGTGATTGTATACTGCATTATAAATATAGTATAAGCATTTAAGGGAACATTATCCACGTGCTTTTCACCACACATCATGTGATCACAGACGTCATCACAAAATACTTTCATAAAACGTAATAAGACGGCGCCACCGTTCCGATTTGCAATAAATTTTTACTTGTCTAAAATATTGAATGGAGTTGTAAAATATAGTATAATTCTATGATCTCATTTAAGGCTACTTCTCCAATAATAAAGCTGTGTGATTTTCCTTACAAAGCTAGGATGTTGCCAAACCTTGCGCTTATTATGAATTTAATCAGCGGTTTGTAATACATGGCGCTGTACCGAGCCGCGAACGTAATTTATAATGGCAACATAGCGCATTTTATGAACACAATGCAACAGCTAGTTGACAAATTATTCTTTACTCGACGATGGTCCCTTTTTAATATACTGTAATTTACTGGTCTATTGGAATCGCAGTCAGTTCAAGATTTCGGAGAATTGTACTCCTAAAATAGAATGCCAATTTTAAAATAATTTTTGATGGACTTTTATTTTATAGGTATTTTGCTATTTTTCTGTCTCCAAAAGCAGTGCAATGTTGCCGTTTTAAATAAATATTCTCATATTTGCGTAATAATAATAATAATAATAATAATAATAATACCACTTGAGTAATATAGATGTGTTTTGGACTTCCATTGCCTTTAGTTTTTCATATCACAAACGTTTCAACTTTCAACTGGTAAGTATCTTCAGTTGAAACGTTGTAATATGAAAAACTAAAGGCAATGGAAGTCCAAAACACATCTATTACTCAAGATACATCATTGTCTACAACCTTCAAACAAACAATAATACCACTGTTTTAAAATCTCTGAAATTGCCTGCAATTATTTATTGTGTAATTAATTAAATACTATTTTTTTGATTTGATTCCCCATTCACTTACCTAAAGCGTATTTGTATTTTTTGTAAATATACAATTTATGTAGGTAACTGACTAAATGATAAAATAATAAGTCCTGAATATTGTTTAAAATAAGGATTTTTGCATCCATACTTGCGAAATTAGGTACTTATTAACCATATTTTAAAAAATAATCGCAGAAATAAACTCTGAAAGTATAAACTGCCACTGCAGAACATTCTGGCAACATTGCACTTTGTAGGGTAAAATTTAAATTTTACTTCTTCCAGAATTCTTTTTACGCTATTTGGTAAAAAGTTTTATTGGATGTGATTTTTTTGTAAACAGTGACAAGCGTGACAAGGTGAAAATAAGGGTATGGTCCGAAAGTAACTAGTGTCGTGGTTTAGCGTTCCGTAATTAACCAAATTATAGCAGTAACCAAAAAATAGGTTTATTTTGGAACACGGTTTTCGGATATCACGTCACCCAAATGTCAAAATGCTCACCGGCTTAAACGCCCGGTTACAAGCGGTTCCTCCTGTCACTTGTCATTATTATGAAATATTTTGTTTTGTTATGAATTATTTCAAAATGTTTGGCCGTTGGTTGGTAATTTATTAAGTTTTTCAGAGAATCAATCTCAATCAAATTATAAGAAGTAAGTGTATTTAGCATTCCTGTAAATTATCACTCTGTCATGGACTTTTCAAAATTAAAGGTTATGCTTTTAACGAACATGGTGATTTTTCGTCCCGAATATAACCGGATTTTTATGGTTGATCTGTCATTTGTCGCGGTTAACAGTGGTTACTGGTGGTGATATTCGGACCATACCCTAGGATTGGCGGAATGGAAGCACATGTTGTGACGTCAGAGCCAGACTTCTGCCGCTAGTAGGCGCCCTACGTTTACCGTCCCCATCATGTATGACTTAATATAACTCCTACGTCGTTATTTGTAAAAACTGAACATCTTTACTAAGCAAGGAGACCTATCTTCGTTCGAGCTATATATGTCTCTCTTTATATGTAGCGAAGGTAATTTAATGCAGACGGAGACAAATATAGGCTACGAAGGGCCCGAGCATTATTTTGCATTGTTCAGAGTCTTCTTGGATTGGACTCGGCCACAATAATGCCACAAAAATGGAATCGCCCAGCCCTAAGCTAAGTGATAATGGCTGACAGAGTTTGTTTATCTTTTCTACTAATATTGTTTATGAACACGAGCCTTTTTACATTTTGTTCTGCTAAAGGTAGGTTTGTTAAATTTGATTAATTATTTTTATGATTATACAAGTCATCCCATACTTATAACTCAATATTAACCAAAATGTGCCAACACTTGTTTGATTATTTTTTCCTAAGTTTTGGTAAATGTATAAATACCTACGCATATTTTAATTACTAAACCCTACGATACTAATTTAAATCTTGCTGATTCTTGCTTACTATGTATATTATACGATCTATTTTTTTGATCTTTTTAAACCTTGTCAATTCTCTGCTAAACTCAAGTGGAAATAATTTTATTTGAACCCAATCTAAAGTGTTTTTTGCATTGTGGTATTTTTGTTTTAGATCAGCTGTTCGTTATGTGATGTGAAAGAATGAATTTTGAAGACAAGATTTTGTTGTCACCTTTAGGTTAGCTATTTTACCCAGGCCTTTCCACTTTTCCAGGCTGACAATGGAAGTAGATATTTTTATTGAAAATTCACACATTGCTGAGAAAGCTTCAAGTAGAGAATGAATGAAAATATAGAGTATTTTATTTTAACGTGATATTTAGTCGAAAAGGTTATTCAGAGTCCTGCTATTTGATTTTTACTACATATAAAATCAACTAAAGGGATTTTGAATAGTTTTTTTTGGCTTAAATAGGTAGGTATTACCTATTTGAGGAATTTTTCAAAGAATAGAAATACTTGTGCTTGTGCCTGTAAAATTTACATCAATTATCTGAAAATGGTGATGATTTACTTTGCTCTCGAGGAGGTATCCAGTGAAAAAAAAAGTCTTAAAGTACTTTATAATTCTGTCCCACGTCCTGTACAGCATAGGTATTTCTTGTAAATTTATACATATTTTGTCAAGAATTAATGACTTTGTTGACACATGAATCAATGTTTTATACATTTTGTTTTACTTATTCTCAACAAACTATTAAAATATTAAAGGGCAGCAATGTGTGATTGGCTATACGTATTTTTTACCTATATTTAAAACATGCCTATATTTTTCTAGGATCAGTTACAGAAACACATATCTACATGCTGATGGTTTAAAAACTCATACGACTGACAGAGGCAAAACAAAATGGATGAGAGAATAATAATTACAGAAGAATGAAGATAACATAACAAAAAATATATCTAGTGTAATTATTATCGTAAAATAAAATATTAAAGTACACTTTTACTCTATAGTTTTAATTTTTTTATTTAAAAAAAAATAAATTAGCTTATTTTCACATAACTAAAACCGAGATAACAAGCTTAGTGGTAAATGCATGTTCTACCATCGTTTTACCAATTAAAAGCGACAAAAACGCCATAAATTTTAAATTATCGTAAGTTCAATTCTATAGTTGCTTATTATTTGACCAGTTGTCTTGGCTGAGCTGACTAAAAGAAATTTCTTGACTAAATTGCAAATAAAACAACCATTGACAAGTTGACAGTGTTGACACATAAATCAGCCAAAAGGAACGATCTCAGTCACAAATCCGGTAACCTTAGCGTAGGTAAGGGGGGAGGAAATTTGACTGAGATAATCTGACTTACTTGGTCAAATAAAACGGCAAGGTAGTCAGTTTAGGTCAGCTCAGCCAAGACAAGTGGTCAAATAATAAGCAACTTGTTCCAGTTACATCGACTTGGGTCAATATAGAAAATTGCGTTATTATGGTGTAAAGCCGACATAACGGATTTTTATGAATGAAATAATAGAATGGGACAATCGCGGTGCCGACACCTAGCGGAGACCCCTCAAACCGATTAAATGGTAGGTTTCTGTAGATTTTATATTGGTGAAAACCAAATATCCCTAAAAGTTACTAACAGCTGACTGCCTAAAAGTAAACCAGGTTCTGAGCAAGTTTTTTTATATTTATCGAAATTGTGCGAACATTTAAAAAAAAAATAAGTTTTTAGGGGAACAGAAAGTTGTAGTGAATATTAAGAAGTATATTGAATTTGTGTTTTTTATGTGGACTTCTGTATATAAGTGATTTTCTTGTCGAGGTCATGAAAAGCAAAAACATGATTTTTCAAGTGTAATTTCTTTATTATTTATACCTTTTTTCGAAAAGCGATTTACTTCATGATAATCCACCAACCTTCTGTGACACCTCACCAAAATTTTAGGTATGTAAACCCCATAGTTTAAGAGAAATGTTGAACAGCAAGTACCCCTGTTTTGCATGCTATTTTATACCTATTTTCAATAGGGGCGGGGCCTGTTCTCTGGCCTTAAAGAAAATATTTTATAATTTGTACTATAATCAACCAATATAGTAGTTATTTTATTAGATATTTCATTTTTTAGTGTAGAATATTTAAACCAAATTATTTTGAAAGGGGTGCATATAAATAATAAAGATTTGTAAAATTTAAAATGGATCTGCCTAAACTTAATAATGGCGCTTGTTCGTTAAAATGGTAGATATTCTATTTAATTTATCATTGAGTCTCGGTTTATCGATATAATCCCGCAAATTTCATCGCGCCGCAAATTTTATTGATAAACTGCGTATAATAATATGTTTGTGTCAAAAAAAAGGTAGACCTTAGTATTGGCCACATTTTCTTCAAAGTTATTTATTATTTATTTATTTATTTTCTTTGGGGGTACACACAGGATACGCTCCCATAAAGGTACCTGCCGCGCCATTTACAATTATAATTAAATCATACATAATCATATACAATACTCTCTAATCTATGATCTAAAATAAGATAAAAAAAATTAAAACAATAGCATAATTAACTTACTTTATATACTACTGGCTAAACGTTTGGAAGAAATTTTTTGACTTTATTTTTAAAAGTACCTGAAGAGTCGGAGAAAAAATCTACTTCGTTGTGTATAAGATTCGAATATTTAAACATTCTGGAAAACGGTGAGTTTAAAGAACTGTTTGTTCGAGAAAAGCGTGATTTAAATAAATGTGTGTGCCGAAACATTCTCTGGGGCACATCAAAGGTAACCAGTTCTAAGAGATCAGGACAACCAATTCTTGAATTTATTATTTTATGAAGATTGAGCACGTCGTTAACCGATCTCCGATGCTCCAGGGACATAATTTTAAAATTAGTGCGTAGTACCTCAAAATTGTCGTACAATATATTTTCCCTAAAGGCCAAACATTTTAAGAATTTATTTTGAACAGATTCTATACGTGATTAAAATTTTTTTTTTTTAATTTTGATGTTTTTTATTTGACCTATAAAGTTATTATTTTATTTTAAGAACGTCGCGTTAGGCAATAATAGTATTTCAAAACGAATACAAAAGCGTTATAGCGTTTTCTCTGTTTCAGAAAGAGATTGCATAATTCCTTCTTCATCTGTACTATTGTATTCGTCGGAAGTGTCCATAAATTCCAATTTTTCAGCATCTGTACCATTGTCTTCTTTACTATATGTGGCACACAAAACATCCCCTGTGGTTTTAGTAGAAATTATGCCCCTTAGGTCTGCATTAGACCCCCCATTTGAAGGATGTGAACTAGTACAACACTCTAGAGGGTTACTAGAAGAACGTCCAAGAATAATCTGATACTTTTTTTAACTGCCCTTTTGAAATGTCCACTATTTTTCAGTTTTTTCCACGGAGAAATCATTGGCCCCAACCCCAACAACTAAGGAGACTTTAGATTTAAAAATAAGGTTTGGTTAGGTTTTATTTGGAATTTTTTAACGCATAATATAAAGTAACTTTGTGTTGTCAAACTACAATTTCGTCCTATAACATGTTTAGAAAAGAGGAAGTAAATTTCTAGATTAATTGTATCTATAAAACTATTTTATAAATAGGAGCATAACAACGCTAAAAATTAATTCTATTTTTTCCACTATACAACTCTAAGAAAACAAGTTTATAGAACCATTGTATAAGGTTATAAAAAAAACCTTTGCCCATGTATACGACTCTATCACAATATGTTTACAATACTTATGGACACAGTTTTTTAAAAGTTGTATATCATATTATAATGGTTTTATAAAATTCTTAAAGTAACAGGAATCATTTTATTCTATAGTACAAGTTGTAAAAGTCATTATAATACGAATTTATACATGTATTTTACTTTAAAAATAAACTTATCAAAACGATAGGCGCTACAAAACAAGACTGTTCTTCAGAGAAAAGCTACATGACAAATATAAAATAATTTACTTCCTTTAAAGCTCCACTTTGCTAGTTGGGCTATATAATATTTAAAGTTAATAGGAGCAATAAATGCATTTAATCTACGACAGTGCCATTATGGCGTATATAGGATTATCATTTAGATGTCATTATGACCTTCATAACAGCACTCTGTGCCATTATGAATTCATAATAACATCCAAATGTTAAGATACAAAAACAAAAAGAAAGTCGGTGCAAACTATTTATTTGTTATTATTACTTACTTAGAAAAACTGATTGCATTTATTTATTGTAAACATCCGAAGGAACACTTTCGGATTCAGAATCTCCCATATTTAAGTTATTTTTGGCCAACACTTTGCATACAATAGAAAATTAGCGGTGCTGGTAAATTCGGGATTTAATCTTTTTAGGATAGGTAAATTGGGGCCAAGCGAAGGATTGAAATTGTCGCAGGTAAACTGGGGATAATGTATAAAGATAGGTAGGTAGAATTCAAAAGGGCTCTATTACAAGTAATTTTATTAATATTTACCCTCCACCTCTCCAATCGGTTCTAAAAGGTGTATTGGCAACCGGTTTGTTCGTTGTTATCAGAGCATTTTTTTAAATTTTAAATATTTGTTTTTAATAAGTAGAACAATATATTTTTTTACTATAAAATCTACTTTTATTTAAATATCTAAGTTCTGAATAGTAAATAGAATATTGCCTAAGTACCTATTTGTTCTCCCCAATTTACCTGCTACATGATGAGATGTTTCTCCCCAATTTACCTGTACCTTTTTTGACCATCAATTATTTTATTGTGTAATATAGTGAGACCACAATGTATTAACTTTTGGTGGATCACTATGTATATTAGGTTTATAATTAATTAAATTAGAAATAAGCAATTTTAAGTAGGTTACAAAACAAATTGATCAATGACCCGAGGATGGAAGAAAAAGTAGACTAAGTTAGATGGTAGATTGGTGACATGGATGTATATTAAAGGGTTAGAAATAAAGCACTATATATATTCAGAATGGTTGCCTGATTTCCAATGTAGTAAGGAATTATGGAATACAAGAAATATAATAAATTTATTACATGGCGATCCTGCCACTTACTACAAAAAAAATGGGAGGTAAAAATTGAAAAGAAGAAGCGATAATAGCCCAAAGGCAAGCGGTGATGCCGACACAAAACAAGGGATTGGTCATGGGTTCACATTGTCCGAATGGTTACTAATGGTTTTGGTAGCAGCTGCGATTATTTGTGGTTTACATATGGTACAAAAAATATACAAAAGGGCTACGAAAATCAATAAGAAAAGAAATTCACAAAAATAAACTTAGAAGATCCCGAAATAATGTAGTGGAAGAAGAGGAAGTACAGATTTAAATTTTTTTTTTTAGCATTTTAGCAATAATGGAAAAATGGATATTATAATGGAAAACCAAGGAGCAAAATATTTTCTTAAATTATGAAAATTGAGGTCAAAACAATAGCCATATGGGAGTGCCAATGAACTATCAAAGTAAAGTGATGACACGGCAAATGGTTGTTACTTAACTATAATAATTGTTTAATATTAGTACATTGGATAAGGTAATATTCTAGTTAATAGTTAGACGTAGCATAAAAAACTTATTTTGTTTTAAAATTATAATTTATAAATAGTGGGTCTAATACCCTAGGTGAATTTTATAGAAAAAAAAAAATAGTTTTTTTAAATTCAAATTTCATAATTAATGGGATTTCAAGAATTACAAAAAATTTTGCAGACTCTAACAACATTAAAAGTTAATCTTTTCAAAACAAATTATCAAAAAAGAACGCCACAATTTTTAGAATCAAAACGAAATGAAGCTAAATTATGTTTTTCAAAATTAAGCAATGAAATTTCTCTACTTAATCAAAGAATCGAGGCTTCTGAATTAAGCGAAGCAGAAATTGAATCTGCGAAACAATTAATTAGTGATATTAAGTACCTTTATAAAGAAATTTAAGACTTTTGTGGCAAAACTTACACGTTTACGGACAATACAGATAATCAAGTAGACAATCTAAATATCCTTGGAAACACCAATATGGCATCTATTGATATAAAAACAGCGGCTAGTTTAATTCCTGTAATGGATGACTCTGAGGATGTAACAAGTAAAATGATAGACGCTATAGAACTCTATGAGACTATGCTTAGCAATAATGGTAGGGTTGTGCTCATAAATTTTGTGTTAAAGACTAGACTCTCTAAAAGCGCCAAATTAAGATTACTTCCAGCGTATAATGAAGTAAATTTATTAGTAGCCGACATGAAAAAACATTTGCTTACTAGCAAATTAGATACAGCTCTTCAAATTAAATTAATGCGGGCTAGACAAGGAGAAAAGTCAATAGAGCAATTTTGTAAGGAACTCGAAGAAATTTTTGTTAATTTGACTATCACACAGGCTAATAGCAGTACTGGTGCTTACGCCGTTTTAAAACCTACACAGAAAAAAAAGGATTTTTGAATCAAAGAGTTAGAAATGTTTGATTGACAATTATTTCAGCCAAGACATTATATTTTGATTCAACATCGGGTTCTTTGTATCAAAGAAATGCACTTATTTGAATAATAAAAGGAATGTATTTGACTACAATTTGGTTCATCGAAAGAAATGAATTCTTCAATGAAGAAATTATAAATGTTTGAATGACAGTTATTTAAGTCAAGAAATTATGTTTTAAATAAATGCAGAGGGTTATTTGAATGAAAAGAAAGCAGTTTTTTTATTGGAAAGAATCTATTTTACTATTATAGTGTGGTTAAAGGTATTCTTGAAACATGAAATTTTTTTTAAGCAAATGCCGAATCCCTGAACAGAAATTTTTGTGAGGCACACATTTGTTTAACAAGTCACTATAAAATTATTATAAACAAAATTTAAAAAACGTTTATATAATCTGAAAAAAAAATACCAAGAATAAGTAATGCAAAAAATGATGATGATAACATCAGATTATTTTTTCTCTCTTTCTATCTCACTTGCATGTCATCTCCACTGTGGACTAAGGGTAGGTCAGTCAAATTACACATTGGTAACTTATTCACAAAATAAACATATTTTTTTGCTTTACGTAATTTATTGCAAGTATATAACCAATCAAATAATATTCTATTTTGGACTCAGCTGATTAAAATTTATGTCTGCTCGAGTTTTGATTGGTTCTTCCCGACTGTAAAAGCGTATTTATGTTAAAAAACGCATCTGGTGACTTTTAATTTTGACCGTTTATATTTTTATTGGGTTGGCAGTCGGCGTGGCAACGTGTGCTGTTCGGCATTTCCGGACCGGTGTTTCTTCTTATTTCTAACCTAACCTAACTTATTAGCGTCTCGTAGTCGTCTCGTGTGTCGTGCTATGCCTAAGTTTTTTAAGCAATATTGTGTTTGTGTGTGAACTGAAAAGAATAATAATGCATTTTCTAAAAAACATAGAATTTGCAATAATGCATTTGTGGCCAGTTTTTGAAGGTAAGAAAGCATCGTAATCTGTGTATCATTTTTTTCAGCTAAGTCAAGGTCGGCAAGCGACGTTTTGCATAGTTAGTTATGTAAACTAATATAATAATATGTATTAATAGATATAAATTCTTAATTAAGATTTAGTAAAACGATGCAACCGAAGCCGCTGTTGCTAATTTCATATCAAATGTTTATTTGCACTTGCTATTGGGCAAAATGTTTATATTCGTAAAATTAAACAGCCAATAGTTTAATTACTGATAAAAGAAGTTTTTATAAACTCGACCAATGTTGGGTTGCACAAAGATTTTTAATAATTAACCAATCAGTTACCTTCAGTTACTTTAACATAACTGACATTGGCAAGCTTTATTAACTCACAATGTGATACACTGTGTATATATATTAAGAGATAACTAGGAGAAGCTATACAAATAGGGCATCTAGATATAAAATCACAATTATTTATGTTTTTAAGCCTATATTACACGGGATATCTTTCGTCAATTTCTTGGCCAAGAAATTGTGCAATTTATTCGTCAAGAAATTGCCAAATTGTCGATCGTTTTACACGAGAATTTTCTTTGTGAAATAAATTGTCGGAAACTTCAGGAACACCAACCGAAATGCCACACTTGTCATTTTTCAGCCTTTATAGATGGTATGTCTGTTTGAACGAATGATTTGAGGTTATGATAAAAACGTTTAGGTATCTCCTGTGTTTACTGCGTTTTTAGTTTTTTTATCAAATGTTTGTTTGTTCTGGGTCTTTTTTTGGGAATTGTTCATGAACTAGGCGTAAATTGCCTTAACCCTTTTGAAGCCAGGGGCGAACCCACCAACGTCTACGAACGCGCGCAAGCAGCCTCTCTTCTTTTCCTTATTAAAAGTAATGAAATAACAATAACTTTTAAAGCATTCAATCGCTTTCTATTTCCAAGGAACTTGATATATACATTGCAGGCGAGGTCTTAAACTCTTTATTTAAAATTTTTCCACAAATAACAATAAAAATAATTATAACCTCGAAATTGGCAGTTGGCAGAACCGAAAAAATTAAATATAACTAGAACATTACCAAAGTTGGTCAATAAATTTGAGCAAAACCTATCTCGTCAATTTCTTGTTAAATAAATTGCCGCAAAATTTTGGTGCTTTACACAGCAAAATTTGACCTTGAAGATATTGTTCAATTTATTGCCCAATAAATTGACGATTAAATGGTCCGTGTAAAACCGGCTTTAGAAATTAGTCTTATTTTTGCTAGCACCTGTCAGTTTTAAAGGAGTGCGTTTTTTTTTTAACTTTATAAAAGGTTTAAATAATTAAACGTTTTAATACTTAAGTAATATGTGATGTTTTTCTTTCATCAATGATACGTAAAATCTGATTATTTGTTTGGAACATTAATTGCTTCTTCTTTTTCCTACCTTTTCAAAACACATGCCTTTAACTTTTTTACTAATAGTTTATTAGTTTTCGTTTTATCCAAATTGTGTCCAAATCGCCTAACTTTTTCACCAGACCAACCAAAACTTTTAACTTTGGCAAGGTACCTGATTACGCGATTTGGACTAAATTTCGACAAAATGAAATGGCGAATGCGGTAGTATTTTGGGTTTTTATTTATCGTTATCCAAAGAAACTATAGCTTTGCAACAAAGAAATATTTGTTTGAGTCCGAAATATAAAATGTTTGCTTAAACCAACTTTTTTTGATCCCAATGTTTGTAGATTTCAGTCAAAACTTATTAGTTTTGAATGAATAAGCATGTGTATTTAGGTGAAACGATCGGATAGTTACAAATATCTAAGCGGTTTGTTTCAAGAAGTTATTTATTTTACTTAAACATGTCGCTTTATTGGATTAACCATGTCAGATAATTACAAACATATAAGTTCCTTAATTCAAGAAACTGTTTGATTGACCCAACATACCTTTTAAGTAGAAATTCAAGAAACTAAGAAAAGAAATTCAAATAAATATTTGGTTGGCCCTATTCAAAACACTGATTTATTTGGATGAAATTATATTTTTTTTGATTCAATGATTTCGTTTTTTCTGTGTATAAATGAAAAAATGGCGATAAAAAGGTTTTCTGATGGCTTAAGAAATCAGAAGCTTAGTACAATCATAGCCTCTAGGAATTATGCATTCTTAAAAGACGCTATTCGAGCAGCTCAGGACGAGGAGGTAAACGCTCAAGGTACCCCTCAAGTATTTAATTTAATGCGAGGTAGAAGCAGAGGAAATTTTCAAAGGGGAAATTTTAGGGGCAGATCATATACCGCGCATAATAGTAATTTTTCTAGGACACACTATAATGGGAATAATTATAATAATAACAATTTTAGCAACAGTAGACAAATTCCGAATAACGATAGTAGACGACACACTATACGAGGTAATTCTAACAATAACCGAGGCAATTATAACAATTATCGGAGAGGTTCAAGGCCATATAGACATAACGTAAATATAGCACAAGTGAATAATGGTAGAATAGGTCAGGAATAAAAAAATCGCGGCGTGGGGGAACTTACTGAACGGGTTTTTCGTCTCTAATAGGGCTTATGAACCGTGTGAAAAAATGTTCACTTACTCGAACGGAAACTCTAGTTGTGCAAAATTTGGTATAAATAATACCTAGATGTTTGGATTTTTTAATTGACACAGGAGCTTCCATTTGTGCTATAAAAAATAGTGTAACAGATTCAAATTTGCTTATACATAAAGAAAAAATAGAAATAAGAGGAATAGGAGGTATAATAGCATCAAAAGGATATAGTTGTTTAAAATTAAGAGTAGGTAAGGTAATTTTTAATCAAAAATTTTATATTTTTGAGAATCTGCCATGCTCATGTGATGGGATTATTGGTGAAAATTTTTTGAGGAAGTATGGAGGAGTAATTAATTTTGAATTTAATACTTTAACGTTGGAACACGCTGAAAATATAGTTGTTTAAATTTAAGTGTTTCAGAGAACAGTAACATTTTAACTATTCCACCGCGAAGTGAAGTTATACAATTATTAGATACTGGTATGAATGAGGAATGCGTTGTAGTGCCAAGAGAATTATGTGAGGGTGTGTTTAAGGCGGGAGTAATAGCTACTCCAAAAGAGGGAAAAATTCCAGTTAAAATTCTTAATACTAGAGAAAAAGAGGTTTTACTAAAAAACTGTTTTCCAAAAGCAGAAAAATCATCTGACTATAATATTTGTAAATTTGACAATACAAGTGTGGGAATATATAGAGTGAAGGAATTGTTTGGGTTGTTAAAGTTAAATTATTTAAAAGGGGAAGAACAAGATTGCATCGCGCAAATATGTGCAAAATTTGCTGATATATTTCATTTACCCGAAGATAAATTAACTGTAACAAATATTTGTGAACATACTATTAAATTAAAAGAAAATAGTACACCGGCATATGTCAAACCATACAGAATTCCTCAATCACAAAAATCCGAGATAAATAAAGAAATATCTGAAATGTGCAAGCAAGGGATTATAGAGAGTGCGAGAAGTGAGTGGTCTTCGCCGATTTTGCTTGTTCCTAAAAAGACAAATGCACGTGGTGATAGAAAGAGCAGAGTGGTGATCGATTTTAGGTTATTGAATCAAAAAATTCAGGACGAGAAATTCCCACTTCCTAACATTACAGAAATTCTTGACTCGCTGTCAGGAGCGATTTATTTCTCACATTTAGACCTAAGTCAGGGATATTATCAGGTAAAACTTTCGAAAGAGTGTAGAAAGTACACTGCTTTTTTAACGGATAGAGGTCAGTGGCATATGAAAAGATTACCAATGGGCTTAAAGTCAAGTCGAAATTTTTTTTCTAAAGTTATGACAATTGCTATGTCAGGACTTAATTATGACAGCTGTTTTGTCTATTTGGACGATTTAATTGTCTTTGGACGGAATTTACAACAACATAACAAAAATCTTCTTAATGTCTTTTCGAGACTGAGGGAAGTAAATCTAAAATTAAATCCTTCGAAATGCCAATTTCTTAAAAAACAAATACTTTATTTAGGACCCCTCATTTCCGACAAAGGTATTTTACCTGATCCGGAAAAAGTTAACGTTTTAAAAAATTACCCTAGACCAACAAGCGCTGACGAGGTAAACCGTATGGTAGCATTCGGTAACTACTATAGGAAATTTATTCCGCGATATTCCGAAAAAACAATACCACTCAATAAATTGTGCAGAAAGTACGCAAGATTCGAATGGACAGAAGAGTGTGAGAATGCATTTAATTTAATTAAAAAGGCACTAGCTGAACCACCAGTCTTAGATTATCCAGATTTTTCCGGCAGCAACGAGTTTATTTTACAGACAGACGCATCTAATATAGCTCTAGGGGCAATTTTACAAAATCAAAATAATAAACCGATAGCTTTTGCTAGTAGACCTTTAAATAAAGCCGAATTGTCATACCCTACTATACAAAAAGAGTTATTAGCCATTTACTGGGGCGTAAGACACTTTAGGCCATATTTATTCGGCCGACATTTTAAAATAAAAACCGATCATAAACCCCTGTTGTATTTATTTAGTCTGACAGATCCGTCAAGTAGATTAATTAAATTTCGTTTAGGACTGGAAGAATATGACTTTCATGTCGAGTATGTAAAAGGAAGTCAAAATAGCTCAGCGGATGCCTTATCAAGAGTGATTGTGACGTCAGAGGAACTGAAAAGTATGAATGAGAGTGTGATTGCTGTGATAACTCGAGCTCAAACGAAATATATCGAAAACAAAAGTAATAGAAGTAGTGAAATTTCTATACCAATTCGGAGTGATCAACCGAATATTGTAAAAATTCTCACACCACCAAAAAATAGTGTTGAAATTACAACTACCACTACGGAACAGTTAAATAAAATGTTACATTGCAAATAGGTAATTTTTATTTTGTTCCACAAAACTCTACACTATATGTAAACAAAAACGCTCGATGATCGTTGGCGCAAGACGAAACAGTGAGAGATTTGTTATACGTTAGTAAGAAACTTATCATTAAGGAAGTTTTTATTATCAAGAGTGAGGAAAATGCGCATTTAATAAAATTGCTAGGAAAATCAATAAAAGATAACTCCGACTGGAAGGGCCCAAAAATTTGTATAATTAAAGGAGTTAAGAAAGTAGTGAACGATGAAAATAAAAAAATTAATTTTGAACGATTTCCATTTATTACCAACTAGTGGTCCCGCAGGTATTAATAGAATGGCAAACACAATTAAAAAATATTATTTTTGGCAGGGTATCGACAGTGATGTTAAAAATTTTGTAAATAAATGCAAAATGTGTCAAAAACAAAAGCATTCCAATAAGTACATTAAAGAGCCTATGAGTATTACCACAACGGCTAATACTGCTTTTCAAAAAATGTATCTAGACATTGTTGGACCTTTACCCAAAGACATAAATGATTTTAGTTATATTTTAACGATCCAATGTAAGCTTACAAAATTCGTCGAAGCATTTGCACTAAAGAATAAAGATACTGTATCGGTGGCAAGGTCCCTTGTGGATAACTTTATCTTACGATATGGCATACCACAGGAAATTGAAACAGATAGGGGGTCTAAATTTATTTCAGAAACAATGGCAGAAGTTTGTAAGTTACTTAATATAAAACAAACAATGAGCACCGCATATCATCATGAAAGCATAGGTGCGTTAGAAAACTCTCATAAGGTTCTTCGTGTTTATCTCCGAATACAGATACAGAGCCATGATGCTGCATGGAGCACATGGATTCCTTACTGGTGTTTTACGTACAACACGACTGTACATTCAGAGACTAAGTACAGGGTTTTTCCGTATATTTTGGAGCACCCCTGGAGCTTTTATTTGAAGACCTAGAAAAAACTTTAAATTACCAAAGTTGCATAATTTCTTCTGAACTGCCAGAATTTGTTATCGGACAAAACAAATGAACATCGTAAATTTGTTTAATAATGCCAATGTTGATTTTTTAAATGGAACACCCTGTATATTAATTTTTTTTTACTCCTCGCTCTTTTCTGATTCCAAATATGTATATAAGGTAATTCCGGGAGAGATGCCATACTTAAGGCAAAAATTGAAACATAGACTCAAACTATCTTTTTTTATTCTGAAAAAATACACATCATATTGAATATAAAATAAACTAACATAAACTCTGATATCAAACAGAAATGTTATTCATAAATCAGTAAAAAAAACAAAAACTTGAAACTCTGCATATGGCCATCTCACCCGGATCGTCCGGGTGAGTTGCCTCGCCAAAACGGGAGAGACGCCCTAGGTTTGAAAAGTGTAACTCAAATTGGTTTTCACGTTTTTGCCTTCCAATAACCCTTGTGGACCCAAGGGCAACTCTTTAAGTGCCCCTGTACGCCTTCTTCGCCACAAAGTTCGAGATGGGATCCCATAAACGCGTGGAGCTTTATTTACTCCTATTTCTCCTTTATTTAATCTTCTAAGTGTAATTTCCAAATTTTCCTGCGTCCATTGCCGCCTTGGTCGAGCAGTAATTCCGGGTATACCTTGTAGGCATTGAACTACTGCAAAAAAAAACATTATGTAATATTGTGTTATGTTCGTTGTGGGGCAACTATACTTTTGTTCGGGTTAGACGCCCTAAGGCATCTCTCCTTTTTGTCCGGTATAGATGCCCCATCTGTTGTCTTGGAACAGCCAAACCGAAATCAGTGTCCCTATACATAACCTTAATTTAGAACTATTTTGACCCGTATTACAACGTAATTACGTTACAAATTTATGCCAATAACAGCTCAATAACATTCGTTTATATTATATAGACACTTAAAAATAAGATATCTTACCTTTTGTCTTGTTTGCAAGCAAAAATACGATTATTGCGGTTGAAATGTGGCACGCACTCGATGCTACGGCTTGTAAACAATATTTAAATCCAGGCACTCACGCTACCTACCGATATTTTGACCAATTTCTACATAGTGGGGCGTCTATACCGGTGGGGCAGCTCTCCCGAAATTACCTTATGTTATATGTTTACTTTAGTCGTTTAGGCAAAATTGAACATAATGCTTATTCAGTAACAATAATTAATATAAATAATGATAATAATTTATGAAACAAACATATAACATATATATATATATTTGGAATCAGAAAAGAGTGAGGAGTTAAAAAAAAAATTAATTTACCATTTAAAAAAATCGACATTGGCATTATTAAACAAATTTACAATGTTCATTTGTTTTGTCCGATAACAAATTCTGGCAGTTCAGGAGAAATAATGCAACTTTGGTATGGTACGTACAATATAAGCGCAAAATTTGTCGGTCCTTTGATAAGTAGTATTAAAACACAAAGTTATGGTATAGGTGTTTTTGCCCATAAAAACTATCTAAAACCGTATATTTTTACAAGAAAATTTAAAACATTTTACTACCAAAATTTTCACAATTAAGTATTTAAATATTTTTCGATGTTTTAATTTATTTTTATACTATTTAATTTAGTGCTAAAATGACTCAATACTTTGTAATATTACTTTACCTTGAATTATCCACCGTCTCCTGTCGACTAGAAGCAATTCATGGCACGTGGTCTATGGTACAATATGCGATATACGTTATCGATCAGAAACGATTCTTCTTATAGACAAACAAGGATAAGACAGGTAATTATGGACAATTATTGCTGCTGTGAAATTTGGTGATTTTGACGAGAGGGCTGATTAGTTGGATGTTGCGGTAAGAACGTAGTGTTATCGTGGTTTAACCAATCAGTTTTGAAAAGTGAGGTTATTTGGCCAATGGGATTTTAAGTACGGGATTATAAAATAAATAGTGCTAGTCAACGTGGACTTCCAGAGTGGTATTTAAGTATTTTTATGTTGTTGCCTTTTTAGTTAGTAAAAAGTGACGTTAATTCGTGTAACTTTTTTTATATTTAAAAAATTATCTGTTTGGTTTTGATTTTGTCTGTTAAACCGTTGACCTTTTTTTATTTTATACAGTGCAGTGCAATGATGGCAAATATCTGGAGACCTTTTGAGTCTTCAGAACAGTCCCAAATTTGGCGACCATTTAGTGACAATTTTAAACTTTGGAGACCTTTTATTTGCCCCAATGAACTGATTAAAGACGTAAATAGTGGCGAAGAAAATAAAGTGAATGAACATGGTTTACCAACTTGTACTCTATATAGGAAACATTTGCCATGTGAAGCTCAACAAATAATATTAAACGTTTATGAAACGTTAAAAAATGAGGCCGACATTTTGGGAAATAAAAATATTAGTCTAATGAGGCGGGTTAGTGAGCTAACGAAAGTAAATTTTGCTACAATCTATAAAGTTATATCCCGAGGTGTTTCAACTCAGCCAAAAATTAGATCCAAGAAAATGTTGAAATGGGCTTCAGCAGGCACCCAAATGGAAAATTAAAAATATTGTATACGAATTTTATAAAAAAAATATTTCACCGACCTTAGAGGATATTCAAAAGTAGATCCGTGAAAAACAACTAAATTTTCCCTACAAGTCACAATCAACACTTAAGTTTTTATTAAATAAACTGAAATTTACATACCGCAAATTAGACCGACGACAGCGAATAATGAATTCTAAAAGGTTAGTAAAAGAGCGAATAAGATACCTAAATCAAATTTCTGAATATCGGGAAAAGGGCAGATCCATCGTATGGTTAGACGAGACGTGGTACGATACACACGATGTTAAATCCAGGGGGTGGTCAGACGAATCGGAGCATACAGCTATGGATGTAACTGCATTACGTGGTAAAAGAATAATTATAATACATGCGGGTAACGAAAACGGGTTTGTAAAAGACTGTTTAAAACTATCGGCCAAAAATATAGCAAGCTGTAGCGCCGATTATCATCAGGATATGAACTCGGATTTATTTGAAAATTGGTTTGAAGAGAACTTGTTGCCCAATTTAAAAGAAAATAGTGTAATCGTATTAGATAATGCCTCATATCACAGCAGACAAATTCGAAAAATTCCAAATAAAGCATGGAGGAAAGCAGAAATAATAAAATTTATTGAATCCTATATCGGTCCTTTACCAACAAACTGTAAGAATAAAAATGATATGCTTGAATTAGTTAAAACAAAAAATTTCCAGAAATTATATTATACGGATTGGGTTGCGGAACAAAAAGGACATAAGGTGTTACGGCTTCCGCCTTATTATTGCGTATTCAACCCTATTGAACAAATTTGGCATTTTATGAAAGACTATGTGAGGAAAAAAAATACAGAACCAAAGTTTAGTGAACGCGTTATTAATTTGATCCGAGAAAGTGAAAAAGAAGTACAAAAATACTGGCCTCGTTGTGTTGAACATGTTATAAAAAAAGAAAACGATTTTAGAAAATTAAGTCAAAATGTTCAGCCGTTGGTTATACAGGTTGGGGATGACACCTCTGATTCCGAAAATGAATAGGTAAGTTTTTTATCTACCAACTGTATCCTGTATGTATCTATTAAAAATATGCATTAAGTATTATATTGGTTATTAAAATTAACAAGCTTCCTTACTTACTTTTGTCATAAAGGAAACAACAATTATTGGTATTATTACTTTATTTACCAAAGGTTCACATACATCAGTCCCTTGCCAAAAAATTGTAAATTTTTAAGAAATAATGGTTTTCACCATTTTACAGCAAATGAAATAAACTATTAATAAATATACTGAATACAATCCTGTGCAACACTTGCAGGTGGCATTTTCGGCTCCTTTATTATATTTTTTGCATGATGTTTTTGTGAGGAAGACTTTTTCAATAATTTTGCGTTTATATTGTACGTACTTTAATTTAAAGTATTTTCTAGGTCTTCAAATAAAAGCTGCAGGGGTGCTCCAAAATATACGGAAAAACCCTGTACACTCCATTCGAGTTAGTTTTCGGTAAAACGTGTAACATACCAAGTAACTTATCAGAAAACCTCGACCCAATATTAAATTTTGACGATTGCCCTAACGAACTTAAATATAGACTACAAAAAGCTCAAAATGACGCACGGATAAATTTAATTCAATCAAAAACAAGACGGAAGGAAACTTACGACAAAAACGTGCACTCGATTTCTTATAATAAAGGGGACAAAATATTATTAAAAAATTAAACAGGAAACAAACTATCTAAGTAGTTCATGTTTTGCGGGTCCTTATATAGTAATAGAGGACTTGTCTCCGAACGTTAAAATATCAAAAAAATAATAAAGAACTTATTGTACATAAAAATAGGAAAAAGCTTTTTAAATCTTAGGTTAGCGTAAATTAGAGGATCCTCTGGTATTAGTATTAAGTGTTGTTAAATAAAATATGAAGTAGGACATTTTAAAAAGGGCTGTAACCCGCGGTTTTGGTAAAAATTTGCTCCCCTCTAAGTTAGCAAATTTTTGAAAAAATCGCCGGGGAGGTGTAATATAGTGAGACCACCATGTATTAAATTTAGGTGGATCACTATCTATATTAGGTTTATAATTAATTAAATTAGAAATAAGCAATTTTAAGTAGGTTACAAAACAAATTGATCAATGACCCGAAGATGGAAGAAAGAGTAGACTAAGTTAGATGGTAGATTGGTGACATGGATGTATATTAAAGGGTTAAAAATAAAGCACAATATATATTCAGAATGGTTGCCAGATTTCCAATGTAGTAAGGAATTATGGAATACAAGAAATAGAATAAATTTATTACAATTGCTCTTTCTCCCCAATTTACCTTCCACCAAAATTAGACGGCAATAATGACATTGTCAAAATCGAAATTGAAACAATCAAAAATGCGGTTATCATGATATCGACTAATATGGACACCGGAAAATTTTAAAAATTGCGAAAACGTTATCTGATATCAATGAAATTTAGACGAATAAAATCTATTTGCACTGTCGTAGCTTAAATTTTGAACGATACACGTTCGATATGAACTTTGTTAATGAAACTGGTGCAGTTAAACCACTCGGCTAATGCCTTGTGGTTTAACGTTGCACACGTTTCATTATAGTGTTCATATCGAACCAGTATCATTAAAAACAGTAACTATTATGGATTTAGAGAGTGATTCTATGATGCCTGGTTAGTTAATTATTATTGTTAAAAACATTTTTGCATCGCAACAGAAATATTTTACCCAAGAAAATATAAAAATCCTTCCTCTTACCCCCCCTCTCTTCTCTAAAACGTTGTTTACCAAAGATGCCGTCTAATAACTATTAGATTTCCAAACGACTTTCTAAAAAATATCCTGAAAAATCGCATTCTGTAACGTTATCGTTACGAAAATTCGGTATATATTTGTAAAATCATTATACACAAATAATATTGCAAGACACACGTTTACATTAAGATCAAATTGTAAAAGTTTTGCTGTTCCGACTATGTTTGTCCTATTTTATCTTACAGTAATAAAGGAAATAAAATAAGTAACTGTGCCAATTCAGTGTTAAAATCGAAAATACGAATAATCAGCACTAACCTCAACCTTTACTTGTTAGTTGTTCTACGGCTAGTTTTGAGTTTGACAATGAAAACCACCAAAACCACTAGATAGTTCAGTAGTAGAGCAATTTAGGCCCAGTTAGAGTGAAAGGCATATAAGTTTATAAAAAATTCTCGAACTGCGTGAGAAAACTACAAATTTTTGCGGCAGTCTCGGGAACCTGCTGAAAGGCAAACTGAAAGGGATCGCTGGTATTTCGTATAACTGCCGATAAAAGTATGTTTTGCATTCTGCAATTGACAAAAACCAGCAAAAAGTGAAAAAGGACGAAGTTCTGTTGATGAATACCTTTATTTTAACTATTCTAGAATAACTAGTAATATTTGTCGGCACATTTGTGTTGTTTCCAATTTTTATAAAATATTGCCGAACAAACCCAAAAAAAGGTAAAACAATACCAAAAATTCAAAGGTCATGTCGTATTAACGACTGCTTTTGGGTAGTTGCTAACGGACTACATTTGACCGACTTGTTACCATCCAAATTTTACAGAACACCTTTTTTTTAAATTTATCGTCATTTTTACTCTGGTTGGTTTTGTGAAAGCCTAAATATTTTTATGTTTTGTCCACATTTTGTAGTCAAAGATTTTCTTCGGTTTTTCTTCTTAAGACATTCAGGATTGCGCATGGATCTAATCCAAATGACATTTTATAACGAAGCTAAATGTCTTAGTTACTTAAATTAGCGACTGTAAATTAGTTTTGCTTTCGGCGTACCTACAAAGAAGGTTTCGAAAATTATTATTTTTATTATACTTTTGGTCTTTTTGGCCATCTCTTGCCCCTTTCGGGCGCCTATGGACATACACTGTTTAATACTATTTAAATTGATCCACAAATTGTTTCTAATTAACTTTCCCCGAAAATCCAGCACAAAATTCTTTGAAGCATCCGATGACAACGTTTACATCACTACAAAACCATTGGCAAAATACCTAATTTCCGATACCGAACCCAACTTTAAATATTTTTCGTCGGAAATATTTAGCTTTTACATTTTCTTGGCCATTTGCTTAACTATTAAGTCAACGAACTGTCACTCGACAATACATCGAAATGTTGTTGTTATAGTAACGAAATCATGGTAGCTTGTATTATCAAACAGCGATTGGAAAAACAAAAAACACGGACCGGAAAAATCTTCTCCGGTCTCTAACGTCACTTTTCCGGTCTTGCGATCAGAAAAAGGTTATTTTCTAGACGAAAAATTGTCCAGAAAGTGTATATTTTCTGGTCGGATTTAAAAAAAGTAAATTTTTTGCACTTAGGGTGTATGGTACAACTTTGAGAAAAACCGCTTGTTAGTCTCGTGCCGTAACGATATGTAACGATGTCGTCAGGGGTTAGTAAAAGGAATTTCATAAATTATTTTAGGAGAATTGTATTGCGAAAAATATTAAAAAAACAAGGCGAACTAGGTTATAGGTTGGCAATAGATTGAATAACGTTGAGAATTCCACCTTAACCCTTTCGCTGCGGGCTGAAAAAGCAAGCAATACGTCTGGGCGGAGAAAAGCAATAGTTATTTGTTTCACTAGGCATTAAATCTGCTTTTCTGCCTAGTAAAACATATAATTTTTTCTCCAAATTTGTTCCAATTTCACGCAAAATTGTATTTTTTATATTTATGTATGTTATTTATGACATTTATTGAATTGTTGTGTTTACTTGTCATTTTAAATTTTAATTTTTAATGACACCTTTTGAGCCTGTCAGGTGTCATTAAAAGACCGCTTTTAATGTCATTTGGAGAAAAAAATATTATTAACAAATACATATTTTCTAAATTGATTTTATAAAGTAAAATCATACTTTGGTATTTTTTTTGAAGACGCGCATGAGCGCTTTCCTCCTATTCTCATGGAGTTCCATTATTATTATAATTTTTTATGACAAAAAACTACAAAATTTAAAATAAAATTTTTATTATACGTATATAATATATACAGGAGAGCGCACATGTGCGTCCGCCGCCCCAAGAGAAGATAGGCTTGGACGTACAAGCACGCTTGCAATTGTATCATATTCGTACACTAATATTATTGTAATGGATTTTGTAGTACCAGGAGAACTGCAAAATTTGACGTAGCAGTTTTGGTTATCGGCTGCCTTCATTTAATCGCACTAACTAAACTAAAACAACATCAAAACTTATGGAAGTTTCTGATTCGCAGGCAGCTAACGTCGCGGGCAGCCAATGGTTTGGAGCTGCGGTTTTCTAGTAAATTCCCCACAGCATCCGATTAACCCAACTAGCATCAAAGTTATAGAAACCCTCACTGATTGACACTGTTACTATGTTTAGGTAAAAAAATAGTAATTGATACCAAATAACTTACTATGAAGTTTAAGCCTCTAGTAAGTCAGAAAAATTAGTGGAATTTGCGTAACACCTACCTGATTTTGTGACCATATGCCATTACTTTGTGGTAAGTTTCAGGGTTGCTAGAACCGTGTCGCGTCAAGGTTTAGCTACTTGTATAACACCAAAACTTTAAAGTAAAAAATAATTGTCGCCATAACGACAAAAATATGACTTTAAAGTCGGCGTGACTACAAAGTGTTTTTAAAGGTACCCACAACCACATAGGGACAATAAAAATACCATACAGTTAGCCACTTCTATGTAACATTGTAAAGTAACAGATTCGTAAGAGTTTCTGTGTTTTCTTACTATAAAGTAATATTGACCTTTTAAACTATTAAAAAATTACCTTATAAATATAAATTACTTTAAAGTAACTTTTACCGTAAATCTTATACAGGACACATTTCCTTTTCAATATAAATTCAGTTCTTAGCAGTACGCGTGTAGTATGTTGAAGCAGTAAAAAAGTGCACGATAATGGAAGCTAGACGAAAAATAATTGGAGAACGAAAATATCGTCATTCTTCTACATTTTATAGAAAAGTGAGAACTTAATAAATAACACTGCTGGCATCTTGCCTTAAGAGTTCCCTCTGAGATTGGGCGAGATGTTCTGGCCAGAAAATAGTTTTGTTTTTTCCCCATTGGTGTGAGTAGTGTGGGACAGCGGTAAAATATACCCCCCGCTTTTCCTTCGTTGCCACAATTTTAAAACAAGCCATGTTGACTCACACAGACAACACACAATTAATTTTAAGGTTAGTTTCGAGCGGACCTTTAAAGAGGCGCGGCTAAAAACCCGACAGGGCTCCTGTCAAGTGCACGTACTCTGGTTCGGCATAATTTAAAGAAGTAACGGAAATAACTACGAAGTTCCAAAACTGACGAATTATTACTTTAAAGTTCCAAATAGGAACTTTAATGTAACGATAACTTCAAAGGATAATTTCTAGGTAGCGCCTCCGGGTTTGTTACCACAGAGTAACAAAAATTTAAATTTTTAGGTAACAAATTCTACTATAGAGTAAAATAAACTTTAAAGTAGAATTTTTTGTGAACTCGCTACTTATGCATAAGTAAATTCTACTTTAACGAATTAGAGGTAATATTCCGCCATGTTTTATAGAAAAATTGGGACGCCATTTGTGGAAACATTTTAATTTGCGTAAAAGTACACAATATACGTCCTATATTATCTGTTTAATAACAAAAACCTTTATTTTTTATGGTTTCTAATCATTAGAGACCTTTTAAAACTGCGAACTCTTTAAAATACCTAAATATTTTTATATTTTAGCATTTCTTCTATTTTAAGTATTTTTTTCTTCATGCGGCTTTATTTTGAGTGGGCGTTGTTATTTTTAGATTTATCATAATTAATTTTCACAGAAAAATTTTATGCGTTTTTGTTTTACGAAAAATTAAAGCCTAAATATTGATATATTATTTTAAATGATTAGGTAAACAAAAAAATATAAATTGACATATTGTGAAGTTGATAAAATATATTATTTAGAGACGCAAACACAAGATACATTATTTTAGTTGAAAGAAAGAGAGACCAAATAAATATCTTCAAGGTTTAAAAGGCATGATGGGTAAAAGTCCCATTTTGGTTGAAATTACCATACATTTACGGGTTCGCGACGTTCCTGAAACGGTCTCGCAACGTAAATTTTACAGTTCCGGTAACGATACAGGCACGTAAACGTTACTGCAAAATCGTTCCCCATTTTGGTAACAACGTGGTGAAGCAACGGTGCCTAAACGGTTCCCGATACTAGTAACACTAACTTTAAAGTTCTTTATGTAGTCGAGGTTACGTAGCGGCGACTAAAATTGCTAGTTGGGAAGTGGATCCGACCGCGCTAAAATTTGCCATGTTAAATTGCTGTTCTTTTTGGCCCGAATTAAAAAAAAACTAAGAAAATTATTAGAAAAAAAAATTACCAATGGAAAGGTAGGATCTATGTGGGTGTGCGAAAGTTATTTTTATGCAAAAAAAAAATTAGAAGAAAAAGATATTAGCCAATGAAAACCCGGAAAATAAATACTTAAGTTCATTGGATGGTTAAAAATATTGAAAATTTTTTTTGTTTAATGAAAATAACTTTCTCACATTCTGCAATATCTGTAGAGTCCAAATTTAAAAAGTTTTTAAAAATCCAATAATAAACATGGCCAGGATTCGGGCCAAGAGAACGCAATGTTTTTGGTCTCTGAAATCAAATGAAAAGATTTTGTCTTTGTTGAAAATCGACATTTGGTTTTTGCTACACGTTGTGTACATGGGATGGTACGTCTAAACATTATTTTCTAAGCACTAGTAGACTATATCCTACGCTTCGCTTGCGATGATTATGAAAAAATCAGCAAGTAGGGTGGTCGACGTTTAGAATATATTTAACTTATCACAGTTTTCAGCACGCAGTGTTATGCTAACGTGTTAAACGTTTACTCATATATTATTATGATGTTTTTAAATGTGTGGACATTTCTATAGGGTGTTCAAAAAAATATTTTGTAAGTTTTAATTTGCATTTATTTTATAAATAATTAATTTTAGATTTAGAAATAATATAACATAATTCCTCACAGTTAATTAATAATAATCTCTTATTGGAAACAAAATATTATAATAAAAAGTTGATATAATTACATCATTATAGGCCCTTTCACATTGGGGTTCTTAGTTTTTTACTTTAATTTTAGTTTTCTGAACGCTTTTTAATCTTAAATAATACCTATGTAGGTATAGTATATCTACCCAAATTATGTAAATAAGCAACTAAAAGGGGTTTATTTCTTTCTAAAATGACCATCCAAATTTTATTTTGGTATTTAGCGAGGTATTTAGTTAAATCTAAATAAAGTTAAGTTCTTAGGGTCCTAATATTAATAATTAAATTGGACAAAACCCCTTTTCTTAAACTTATTTCAAGCCCCGCACAGTATATTCTCACTATAGCACACGTATTTTACATTACATTTTATACGAATAAACTGTGTATAATGATGTATGACACTATTAGTAGTTTAAAATGCCAAATTGTAATTGTATTATAGGCATCCATAATAATTTATGTAGGAGCAGGCTCTCACAGTCCTATTCTAAATTTGAATTTTTTCCTTAAAAAATTAATTTCCGATAAACTTTCGGATGTCCAGTTAAACTAGGGGTTATAATTATTGGAATGCGTAGACAATGAAAAACCAACATACTCATGTAAAAGCCGTTTTTCTCTAGGTTATGCCTATATAAGATACCATAGCCTGACGTCAATTGCCTAGAAGTGTAGTTTTTTAAATGCCAAAATTTCAAGAATTATTTAGTTTAGACGTATACTATACTGTTATACAACACTAAAAATATTAAATATAGGTTTCAAAAAATATGAATTTGCAATGTTTGAAGAAAATATTTTCAGTAGTTTTCTAATTCTAATTATAGATATTATAGATATTTACATATCTATAATACAACAAAAACAATATAAAAATATCTATTGTTAATGAATCCTAATTGGCATAAGCAAATCACAATCAGCCAGCTAATATTTATTATTTTCATGTCTCCATTGTCAGCAATAAACAAATTTTAACAAATTCAAACAAGCCAAAAACCAACTATATCATACTGTATGCAAAGTGCCCCCCGTTCTTTGTATTAATAAAACGTATTTTCATTTTATTATTTCATCTACAATTTCTTTAATAAAATAGGGAGGTAATTTTCAAAATAAAATTTATGTAATTTAATAACCATTGTGTTGCAAAAATTTTCATCAAGTTTGATACGTTAATATAATACCTTTTGGAGTCTATATTGCAAAGTAACAGAATTTTTTTCCTGAAACAAACAGTTGTTCCTGAACCTGATAATAATATGGATGATTGCGGTTAAGTGTAAATTTTAATGTTGTATTGTTTATTGTGCCATATTTTAATGGCCTCCTGTGGTGACATATTTCTAGCTGCATAAGGACATTTTACTTCGGCTATCATATTTTTGCCTGTAAGACCATCTGGAGAGGCAGCTAAAAAATGATATTGCGGATGTATAAAAAGACCCGATTCCAGGATGTCTGTTTCAAGAATATGGCCAAGTTCTATTAAGGCAATCTGCTCATTTTCAACGCCATATTTTGTGCATGTATTTCCAAAAAACTGTTTGAAAATTAAGTCATGAGCAACTTTGTCTTTGTTGGTGGTGGCTTTAAGTTTAGCTATTCTTCCAAAGTTGGAAGCAGTTAGACGTTTTCTTGTTTCTGAAAACCATTTATCGCAAGACCGTTGATTACCTACCCGTTGCCTGGAACACTTGTTCAATTTCTTCTTCATTTTTAATAAGGTTCTGAAGGAAATTGTCTTTTATTTCTTGGTATTGCAGTGGGTCAATTTCTAGATTTTTGTCTGCATTAGGACCATAATTTTCATCAGATTCAATATATGCATGCTTGTTTTTTTGTGGGAAAAATAATCTTTTTCTTGACTTTAGATATCTCTTTTTAATTGCTAGACTTTTTGATACAAATGTTTTCGTATATTATGTATTCCAGGACTTCTGCCAGTTACGTTTTTGGGGACATATTTATGGAAATTTCCCTTGGTATTAAAATATATAGCTGCAGCATTGCACCTTAATTGATAGCATCCTCTGGAGGCAAAGTTTATACGTTTTCCGCCGACAAATTTGGCCACAATTCTGTTATATTGTTCACAGAAATTATTGTTTAAATATTTTAAAAGACTTTTTGCGTGATATTTGAGGCGCAGAGTGCATGCTTCTATATCTCTTTTTAAATTTTAAATGATTAATAACACTGGACAACAGCTAAAATGTTGCAGAAATAAAATCAACTAAATTTTACTATTTTAGGTGTGCTTAAATCGAAAATAAACTTTTTTTTTAAATATTAGTTCACGTTTAAGAGATACGTGACGTCATGTTCCCCTAATATATTAACACTGTAACCGCGAGAACGCACGTAGTATATTTGTATTGTAATAACAATATATGGATTTTATATTGCCAAATCTACATTTTCACCAAGTTAAGGAATGGTGGATTCTTAGGTACGATCCCCTATATTCGAAATCCTAACCCCGTATTGCTTAAAATAAGAGCGATAGCCATTGAAACCCATGTAAATCCACTTTCATGTCTGCCTTGTACTGAACAGTCCCTATACAGGGTCCCGCAATAGTGCGTCAGGCTTCCATAGCTCCTATACGAATGGGGTTAGGAATTTTATTAATATGCCGACTTAAACCGCATAGTACGGGGTACTTCCGGAAAATATTTTCTCATATACAGGGTGGCCCAAAAAAGTGTGGTCACATAAAGTTGTGATTTTTTAAATGTAATACCCTGTATATTATTAAATTTTCACAATCTACATAAAATTGTAATAATTTTTTAAAAATGCATTACTGGTCTATACTTAATAGTTTCCGAGATATCGATATTTGAAAAATGACGTTTTTGAACTTTGACAGCTTTTAGCTTTCTAACTGTACGTCTTAGAGCAAAACGGCTTACATGTTCCTATCTTCGATTTTTATTATCTTTCCAATAGTGTCAACTTCCGGTCAAACCGGATGTAACTCGAAAGCAGAAAATATAGTACTTTCGGTTTGACCGGAAGTTAAAATTTTTGGAAAGATAACAGAAATCGAAGATAGGAACATGTAAGCCGTTTTGCTCTAAGACGTACAGTTAGAAAGCTAGAAGCTGTCAAAGTTCAAAAACGTCATTTTTCAAATATCGATATCTCGGAAACTATTAAGTATAGACCAGTCATGCATTTATAAAAAAGTTATTATAATTTTATGTAGAATGTGAAAATTTAATAATATACAGGGTATTCCATTTAAAAAATCACAACTTTATGTGACCACACTTTTTTGGGCCACCCTGTATATGGGAAAATATTTTCCGGAAGTACCCCGTACTATGCGGTTTAAGTCGGCATATTAATAAAATTTGTAACCCCATTCGTATAGGAGCTATGGAAGCCTGACGCACTATTGCAGGACCCTGTATAATAAAAATCTGTTTACAAAAATAAGAGAGCGAACGAAATGAGTTTTACATAAATTTACCTAAATAGGGATATTAACACAATGGCGACTTAGCCGGGACCACCCTAAAACAGGGATAACATTGAAATATTTAATTAAGCGGCAAATAAATAATGCTTTACTACCCGATTTTAAATAAATAAACGACTAAACGGATAAAAGGACCCTTGTTTATCCTTATTTCTATGGTTTACCTGAGCACAGTACTATAATGTAGGCCAATAAATCCATTAGTACCTGCTCAGTCGCATTGTGTCCTTTATCCCTATTTAGGTAATAACAAATAAAAAACTCATTATGTTTGTTTCTTAAAATTGTATATAGACTACTTATAAGTATAATTATAATGAAATGTATTTAAAAATCTATAATCCATATTTGGGGATATAAACAGGTATAGGTAAGCGGAGAGGTTAGTCAGTCGAAGTTAGTAATTCAAGTCGAATAGTTAAGATTGTAAAATGCCTCGAAAGTGTGTAAACAATCCAGATCACTTCTGTTATGTTTGTGGTGAAGTGACTTTTGCGTCTCAGAAGCGATCTATGACTCCATTGATGAAAAAAGCATATCATCTTTATTTGGGTTGCAGAATAGGAGATCAAGACAAACAGTGGGCGCCACATATATGGTGTAATGCATGCGCTTCAAGTTTGACAAGCTGGTTAAATCGTAAAAACCGATCTATGCGGTTTGCTGTTCCAATGGTCTGGAGAGAGCCTACAAATCATGTTAATGATTTCTATTTCTGCATGATACCTCCTGTTGGGCAAGGCACCGGTATATCCAAGAGGAAAAAGTCTGTTATTAACTATCCAAATATACCATCTGCCATCAGACCTGTACCACATAGTGACGACCTTCCTATTCCAGAACCCCCAGAAACAGTCACTTAAGAATCAGACAGCGATACAGCGTTGTGCCAAGAAGAAGATATGCCATCAACTTCAAAAGATCCCGATTTCGCACCCAGCACATCATACCGCCAACCGCACAAAATAACCCAGTCAGAATTAAACGATCTTGTGAGAGATCTAGAACTTCCAAAAAGTAAGGCTGAGTTACTAGGATCAAGATTGCAGCAGTGGAACCTGTAAGAAGAAGATGTCTCTGTAAGTGTTTTTCGTAAACGCCATAAAGATCTAGCGCCATTTTTTGACATGGAAAATAACTTAGTTTTCTGCAATAATATTGGCGGTTTATTGGAGGCTTTAAATATAAACTACAAACCAGTGGAATGGAGATTGTTTATAGACAGTTCAAAATTAAGTTTAAAGGCAGTACTATTACATATTGGCAATATTCTTCTGTCCATTCCTGTCGGATATGCAGTTCACATGAAAGAATCATACGACAATATGAAGTTCCTATTGACAACCATAAAATATGATGAGCACCAATGGCCGATCTGTAGTGACTTAAAGGTTATTGCACTTTTACTTGGGTTGCAGCTAGGCTACACCAAGTTTTGCTGTTTTTTGTGTGAATGGGACAGTCGGGCAAGGTCACTTCATTACAATAGACGACACTGGCCCGTTCGACAATCATTAGAGCCAGGGCAAAAAAATGTACAACACATGCCATTGGTAGACTCCAAAAAGGTTTTGTTACCACCACTGCATATCAAATTGGGCCTAATGAAAAACTTTGTTAAGGCACTGAATCGAGATGGGCCAGCATTTCAGTACCTACGTCAGAAATTCCCGAGGCTAAGTGAGGCAAAAATTAAAGAAGGTATTTTTATTGGGCCACAAATTCGAAATATTCTGAAAGACGAACACTTTGACAGCACTCTAACAGATATTGAAAAAAACGCCTGGAAAGACTTTCGCCTCGTGGTAACTAATTTCTTGGGAAATAAAAAAGCTGACAATTACGTTACTCTGGTTGAAAATATGCTGTCGTCGTATCAAAAAATGGGCTGCAATATGTCTCTAAAGATCCATTTCCTACACTCTCACCTGGACTTTTTTCCTGACAACTGCGGAGCTGTAAGTGATGAGCACGGCGAACGCTTTCATCAGGACATATCAACCATGGAAAACAGATACCAGGGACACTGGAATGCTTCCATGCTTGCCGACTACTGTTGGACTCTTGTTAGAGATGCTCCAGAAACAGTTCACAAAAGAGTAGCAAAGCGACAGCGCATTTAGTGACTCTAAAGTGTAAAATTATGTAGTTTTTATTATTTTATCAAAAATAAAATATAACCACTTTTTTTTTAAAACGGCAACTAAGTTTTTAATTTCATTATCATTTTTGTATTCAGCATCCCAAAGTTAACAAAAAAAATGCATTTTGATACACGATACAACCAATAACCTAAAATTTGTTGTCCAGTGTAATTAGGAATCCATTACATATTCCGTTCGGGTATAGTATATAGTAGGTAAATATAATGGACGACCTTTGTATTCTCTCGTTTGGATAGACCTACTATGGTAATGAAATGTCGTATTTCTAAATTTTATTATGTAGAGGATGTCCGCGAATTGATGGTAAATTTTTCACTTTTCGCAAAAAATATTAATAGGCTATAAAGAAATAAAATTTGCATCTAGTAATTTTCTCTCAGATGACCAAAAAATATGAAAGTACGTATAAAAATATATAAAAAATAAAAAAAAACGAAGATAGTATTTAAATTTTTTTAAATTCACTCAAAATCTTAAATTCGAAATTCTGAACTAAAACCTGAGGGGGTTTAGATCCCTTTAAATATGCAAGCGATGACATGCATCATGATTGTACTTTTTCAATAAATGTGCATTCTCAAACAGTGACGTAGCAAGGGGGGGGGGCGAATAGGGCGACCGCCCGGGGCGCCATATTAACAGGGTGCCAAAATGGTCATTAGAAATACGGGAATTTAAAAATTTATTATGCAATTACGGCTGGAATGCTTTTGACATTTGGCAACGCCGATATTTGAAGAAAAGGCGCCGCGATTCGATTGCGTCACTATGCTACGTGAGTTGTGAGTTGCCACGACATAAGTCACACAAGTCCGAACAAGCAATTTTTCTTTTCACGAATGTTAAGTTCAAGTCTGTTAATCAGTGGCGGTTTCTCCATTGGAGCACAGGAGCACGTGCACCCCCATACTCCATAAAGAATTACCCCATAAAGAAAAAATAATGTTCAATTAAATTTATCTTCTTTATATTTTTACCGTAATAAAAGTTAGAACCCTTCCATTTTAACGTACCGTCAAACAATCGAACGAAACATGGTGTAATAGCTCTCGCCAAGCCGGTTGTCAAGAGCAACCGTATGGCGCGTAGGAATTAATAAGTCGCACACATGCGTTACGTAGGCGGAGTTTCTACTGTTTCTCTATGCATCTTGTACAAGAAGGTGTGGTGGGGGAAAGCGCCATTCTAACAGGAAAACTCGCACAAATTAAATGTGCCCCGTTGAGTTCATTGCTGTATGAATTTATTATTTGGAGTTTACCTTTATATTTTTGTTATTATTTTGGGGTAGTAAAGACTTATTTTAATAAAAATAAACAGCTTTAATGCCAAAACGACTATGAATGTGGAATATTTGAGAAACAATACATTACAGTTATTCCAAACTTATTAAAGTTTCATTAGAAGCTGTTATTGATAAGTTTGCTGCAAATAAAAACAAAAGAAGTGACTTTACTTTTAAACAATGTACCCACTAATGAAAAATAAATTGGCCTTTTTTATTTTTTTTTATCTTATTTAATTTTCAATAAAATAAGTAGGTAATCATAAATTTTTAAAGTATTTACTAAAAATTGTTGAACAAATTTGGGCGTCTTTGGGTGGCTTTTAGTACACCCCCAAGTTTACAAATCACGAGTCGCCACTGCTGTTAATGTCTTTTTTTAAACTTAAATTTATAGATGTATAATTATAGTTTTAGGATTGTCTGGTAGGGCGCGGAACTACTATTCGCCCGGGGCCCCAAAATTCCTAGCTACGTCCCTGTTCTCAAATAATAAACTTCTTCGGTCTAAAATTTCTGCCAACCATTTTAATTTAGTTTTTACCTGCATAAATTGAAACCTACCCAGAATTTCAAAAATATTTTTGTTAAGAATGTTAGTGCAGATTTTACCTTTTAACAAAATTTATGTAATTTTTGTTATAAACAAAAAAATAATTTTTGGGCCAATTTTCTATTTTTTGTATTTTTATTTTTCACTCTTCGCATATTAGAACCCATTATCAGAAAATCGTTTAGCTCAAGCTGATAAATACACTGATGTTAATTGACTGATGCACTATGCACTAACCCACTAACGAATAAACCTCAGACCAAGCACTATAGACGAAGCATGCCACTCATTGCCATTCATGAAAGAGGGGTTGTTGTGTTGACAAATTTCAAGTCACATTGCGATGCAACAGCGATACAAGTAAGTCCCCCACCACTATAAGGGCTGATCAATCGTGGCGCGCGGAGAACCAGACGAAATGGAGGGGATACGTCTTGTAAAGCGCTTCGACAAGGAGTGTCGAACGTCGAACGGCGATCACAGCCGTATTGCTACTACAGTGCGTAAATTCTTATACTGTGAACATAAAACTGTTTTTATTGCCAAATGTAAATAGCTTTGTCTATAGTGCTTGGTCTGAGGAATAAACCAATATTTTTTATACAAATGATTTGCTACCTGGAAATGTCGGCGTCTTTGATTTCTGTGAAACCCAGAACACCGCGCCGCCGACTGGTTTCTTGCGATCTTCAGTAATCCGTCATCGTTCGCGTGCATTTGTTTGGTAATACCACGATATTATGTAGTAAGCGGAGGAATATGCGAAATTGCGGCTCGAGCTGGTTTTACGAAGGCGTAAATACACATAATTTTTTTTAAAATATAGGATAGCATTTACGACAAAATTTAGACGATTTTTATAACTAAGCCCTCGATTTAAAAAAAATACCAATATAAGCTTGAACTAAGTATTTTTATTCGCATTTTTTGATTTAAAATATTAGCTACATAATGGCCATACTTTTTGGTCTCAAAATAATCTTTATACCGATATATTAAGGAATACTCTTTTGTTTGCAAACATATTTAAAGTAATATTAAAAAGATTAAGGATCAAAAGGGCTATTTGCTTTGAAAATACTAAGCGTAATATATCATATTATGTAGTACCGCTCCGACAGTGAAGAGAAAGATCGCTGTTTAATATCTAAATGCGCTAAAAAAGTTAACGACGATAACCAGCAGGCTGACGAAGAAAATTTCGGATATTTTCTCGCCCCGTCGCGGCTCGTATGGCGACCTTGGAATAAGATTTCAGAAATATCGGTCGGATGCTCTTAAACAGTCGCAAATTCGGAAGAGCGTGGAGTATTTACAACAAGTACGAAAAATATAGATTTACCCTAATCTTGGCGGTGTAGTGAAATAGTAAAGTAAAATAAAACTTACCTAATGCAATTATTGCTACACAAAGGAAAAAAACTATTCTCAGTTTAATCTTCATATCCTTGAAACGGTTTAAAACTAAGTATTTGGTTTATTCTAGAAGCTAAAAACTTTATACTGACAATTCAAGGAAAAGAAGTGACAAATTATACAACTGTCAAAGCTATTTCACAAGTCGTTTTTAATTTAACTAGTAAATCCAGCAATATGCAACAATGGGGACTTTAAACCTGTTAGTCTTGGGTTAGAGGCATCCAACCTATACGGGTACGAGAATATAGCGATATGCGGCATTGTTTTTTTTTCTTAAATTATTAAAAGGTGGAATGCTCAACGTCATTCAATCTAAAGCCAACCTATAGCCTATTTCGCCTTATTTTTCTTTTAGTTTGTTACTTCATTACCTAGTTTTAAATAAAATCAATATCGTCAGCACATTATTTAGGTAATATCTGACATAATAATATTACATAAATATCAATTTATTTAATTGCTAGTTTTGGGAGAATTGTATAGTGAAAAAGCGATGACAATAATTTCTAAAATCTAACCTGATATTTTTCGATATACAACTCTCCTAAAATAATTTATGAAATTTCTTGATAAGTATTTATTTAATATTTATCAATTATTACTACTATAATTATGTCGAATGAACCATGCAAAATTTGCAGCAAATGGTTTTGCCATAAAACGTCGGGCATTCAATGTCATGGTTTTTGTAATTGTTTTTTTCATGGGAAGTGTTTAAATTTATCATCAACCCAGCTCAATGTTTTGCTCGCCGATGGTGCGTCATGAAAGTGTGTAGACTGCAGGCCTGTACTGGGCAAATAATTAGTTAAAGGACATTGACTGCGATATACGATTTACTGTGTTTAATTATATTGTTTAACATATGCAGCAATAATTTATTTAACTAATAAAACACCCAGCACAGCTTTCTTGGCAATTAGAAATAGAATGTGTATATATTGAAAACTCGTCGAGTTGCATCTTTGTAATAATGTGAATAGATCCAGGGTATTAATAAAAGAATAGTTAATCACCGACTTTCGCGTTATTCATTTAACTACAAAAATCCCCTAGTTCCTAGGAGATTACATGGCGACCCTGCCAGTCGTCGAAAAAAAAATTACGTGTGTGTTTGAAAGAAAAATACATGTGTGCTGTGCTATTAGGTTGTGCTATTAAATTTACAAATATGGGAAAAAATCAATCAATAGAAGAGATTATAATAGCTCAAGCTGACAATAGTGGCGGATCAACAAATGCACAAAACAACAATGAAGGTGTTTCCCGTCTGGAAGTTTTTGGGTTGTTAATTCGTACCATAATAATAGTTGGAGTAGTCGCTTACTGCTACAATAAAGTAAGAAAAAATGTGGAGAAGAAAATCAGGTGTGAGATAAGAAGAAGCCAAGAACTTGTATAGTCAAAAAGTTTTGCATAGATCTTTAACCAGTTGTACCACACCGGGACTGGAATCGTGGGAACGGGCTGGTTGTAGGCGCTGTTCAAAATTAAATTTCTCCACGTAGTTTTTAGAGTTTGTTTTGTAGTTTAAGTTATAGAAATTAAAATATTATAAACTTTTTGTTGTAAAATTTAATTGCCTTCGGCATGGGATAGTTTTATGGTAGGTCCGTACTTTCCCATGACCAGTTATTTTAGGTACAAGACAGAGGGACAAAAATTCACCCGAACGGTCGGGAAACCAGTGCAACCTTTTCTCTCGAAAAATACTGTCGACTTAGTCCTAAAAAAGCGTACAGCTTTCGGTTTCGCCCTGTACTACGGGTTATATTTTATTGTTGTACTCACTGTACAATTAAAGGAACTATTTTTTTTGTGGTAATTTTCAGCAGATACTCTTGTCACTTAACATCATAATATAATCATTTTAGTGTATTATATCCCACACAGCCAAATTATATACATATAATATCCATAGTATATTTCTTTATGGCATATGTATGTCCATAGAATGTCCATGAATGTGAAAAATATCTACAATGAATATCCATAGGATGTCCATTTCGCCACAGATTGTATGTACATTACATATGATATGCTTAACCAAGTATATGCACGAACTCAGATGATATGTCAATACATGTCTGCATATGCACTGGATGTTCCGAATGCCCATGAAAACTACAAATGTATTTAATAATATTACGAATAGCCAGATACAAAAAATGTCTCATACAAAATATATACAGTGTGTCTACTTAAGTTGGAACCATATTATGGAAAACTTTTTTATTATTGGTTTTATGAAAAAAAGTTATTCTTCATAAAAACTTCTGCATGGTCTGAAACTCAAAATACAATCTTCAGTTATCAAAATTTCTCAGTTGTGTACGAGGTATATCAAAAATAAAGGTACTTTACTCTTGGAAAAAATTCGTAACTTCTGATATACCTCGTATATGATCGGAAATTTTGATAACTGAAGGTTGCATTTTGAGTTTTAGACCATGCAAAACTTTTTATGAAGAATAACTTTTTTCCATAAATCCAAAATAAAAAAGTTTTCCATATGGTTCCAACTTAAGCAGACACACTGTATATATGTCGTGGTACACATTTTAAAAATATTTTTAATTATACAGAGTGATGTATATTATTGCATTTTTGGACTCTTCAGAGATAACTAGATATTTTTTATGTATAATGTTCTTTATACCTATGTTCCAGCGGTTTACGAAATATAGGTAGGTAGAACATTTATACATGAAAAATATCTAGTTGTCTCTGGAGAGTCCAAAATTGCAATAATGTACTGGGTGTCCCATTTAAAAACTATAAAAAAAAGAATACCAGGCTTTTATAATTGAAAATATTTTTTAAATATGCACTACGACATATCTTACAACTCTTGTATCAAACATTTTTTGTATCTCTGTAAAGAAGGGAGATACTGGACTCTGCTACACTAATATGCCATCCTGTATAATTGGGCCATGCATCCTGTAAAATTGGCCGACGGCTTTGAACGGTCCAGAACTATTGTCTTTTGGAACAAAGTCAAAAAATGATACAAGATGGATACTAAATTCTTCACATATATAATGCATTTTGTGTATATACATATCCAACATATATATATTAAACATTCTAGATCTAGATCATTAATATGGTTATTCAGTTAGACTCTGCTCTAGTTGTCTCTTGATGTGACTCACCCCTTTTGCTAAAATAAAAACTTCGTGTTAAGTTATAATAATTGCGGTTTTGTGTGTTATGTAAACCAGCCTGTTTAATACCTACTTTACTTACTTACTTTAATTTCTTTAAGCTGTTATTAAGGTGATCCTATGCCTTTACTAGCCAAGCCTTTATGGTTCTAATAATTTCATCATTTTGCGTCCTTGAATTTAATCGAACTGCTTCTAAAAAGAGTTTTATTATTGTTTTATTATTATATAGGTACCTACCTATATATATATATTGATAAAGGGTACGTTAGCGCCTCCAAAGTAGATACTGAAAAGACCTTGTCGCCTCATATATGACGTTGTCACCTCCGATTTCGGAGGCGACAACGTTTTCCCATATTTTCATTGGTTCTGACCTCAGGAGCCCTCTACCATCTTAAAACTAAAATTTTGGTCGGAGGCGATAAAGTAGCCTCCGTATCCCCAAAAAAACTTTTTAGTTCCGGTATATACCACCGGCGCCAGTGTAGCATCAACTGTTAATGGAAAGCACGTTGTCGCCTCTGATCATATAAATCTCATGTTTCTATTACATACGATTGACAGACGGTACTTTACCGCCTCCGCTAATTGGCAACGTCGAAGAGGAGGCCGTAACGGTTTTTTCGCATCATTTCATACCATATTGGCAGCGCGAATTAAGGACGTGCTTGGTGGTAGTGTTGCAGACTATCTAGCAATTAAGTTTTGGTTATGGAAAAACCAGCTTTTGCAGTTGCATGAAACAAAAAATATTGTACTTTTCTTCTTTAGAAAAATATGACTGAAAACCTATTTGACATTTTCTGGGCGTTTTTTCCCTAACTATGTACAAAGTGTTTCCTATAAGCTGGCATTATCACTAATGGGTCTAAAATTATAAATTTCGCAAACTGTCGTCATGTTTCATGAAAAAAAAATCTGTAAAAAAGCGACCATTTTACAGGCTGACACACCCAAAGAGTTCTCAGTGGTAAATGATATATACCAATTATATTTTGACTCAAAACCTATATTGTTAAGTATGTACCTAATTTAAAAAATGTCTGTACTTAGAGAACTTAGAAACAGAATACATTCAAAATAAAAATACCAATATTTTACCCAGATGTCAACATTTGGATGCTGATTCATATTTATTAACCAGAGGTTGACACCCCTTACCCCTTTATAAAAGACAAATCTTAGCAATAAACAAATCTTTTTATTAATAAAATAATAACAACACTTATTTTGTCATCCTATTGGAAAAACACACAAGGAGTCCGGTTTGGTTGTGCAATCTACTCACAGATAGCACAATCTATATCTCAGGCCCAATATAGATACCAGTTGTAGGGAGAAACAAGCTTATCTTGGAAAATATTTCGGAAAAGTGCCAATTTGTTTGCACCATATCGATGTTTAATGTTTTACATTAAAACACCTTTTCACTTTTTGATATATTTTTTTTTTAGAAATGTGCTATTTCATATAAATAAATAATTCCGTGGTCCCGGGGAAGAAGGAGATAAGTCCAAATTTAGCCATAATGGGATATCATGGGGTATACGTTATAAATAGTTACATCTACCTTCGTACCAAATGAGATAAGTTAATTCATGTTAATAAGAGTAATAAAGCGATGTTCTTTTGGAGGCATGTTGTAAGTTGGCCCCGCAAAGTACTTAAAGGAATAAGTAAACTTATTCCCTTTCGCACAAATATAAACCCGTAATTAAAAATTGTTCATAAAGAAATAAGTTTACATACTTACCCCCTTAAATCCCTAACTTTATTTTTATTTACTTATACATATCCCCAATTGTACCAACTAGGTTGTACTTTTTACTCCTTAGTAAATTTAAATTAATAAATACCAATTTTTAAGAAGAAAAAGAATAACCTAATGCAATTTCTTCCTTATATTTCGAAGTTTTAGTTTTGACTGGCTATTTTTATTTTTGCAATAGTAAATAAAATGTTACAAATGAGATAAGTATATTTTTTCTTAGTTCATAAAGGGATAAGTGCATCTAACTTCTCAAATAACACAAAACCATAATTTTGTTCTAGATATTATTAAATACAAGGTAGCAATAATTCTAGTACAAAAATTTCAATTTTCTAAACCCTTCCCCTGATTGGCACTACTAAGGTGAACTTTAACTCAATCTACTGAAAAACTATAAATATGAACTTATCTCCTTCTTCCCCGGGACCACGGAATTATTCTATAACTTTTTTGTTTTTATGTTTAAGATTTAGAAAAGGTGAAAAGGGGTAAGTTGGGAATATAAAAAAATTGCCTTTGAAACCATAAAACTTTACGAAAAATCGAGATATGGAGATGCGCTTTAGACAAGAAGTACTCGGTTAAATATACAATATTATATTCTAATATTGTTTAATTAATTACCCAAGAAATTCAACGGAAAAAAAGTTTTTCGTTAAAATGTACCCATATTACTCACTTGCCCCAGGTACTGGGTTTTTAATTTATAAAATGCGTTTGAGCAGCGTTGTTCTCAGCTAGATTAAGTAGGTTGATCTATACGGCGTCATCCACAAAAAGATTTTTTCAGTTATAAAAAATTTCTTAAAATACATTAGCATCATCAACAAAAATATAGGCTTGGTCTATATTTATTTTTGTCTTTTATACAGTTTTTGTGTATTGTTTTAACTTTTAAACGTTTTCTTTGCAGAATTTACAAATTATCACTATTTTTCTTCTTTGCATTAACAATGGCAAGTGGGAACTAGTCCCCACTTTTGCCTGAAACAGTAGTCCCCACTTACTCTACAAGCAGAAAACGCTGGGCAAATGCGGACTATGGACTTAAAACTGAAATATTAGAATGTTAAAAAATATAAGGGATAACATAGGTCATTACATCATTAAGGATGTAAAAAATTTAATCACGGTACTGAATTAGTGTAGACACATTTTTTTTCTGTAACTTTAAATAATAGATACAGTATAGACACGTTTTAAATAAAGCAGATTTACCTAAAAAACTAAAAATTGAAGAATTATTAACAAAATATGTTGGGTCCATAAAGGCCCGAAAGCAATTTTACTGTAATTTAAGTAATTTTTAAATATTGCCAAAACACCCACGTTCCACGGATCCCCACTTACCCCATTTTACCTTATTACATTTGATGCCGAAATAGAAGAAGCGCTTTTCAATTTGCAAAAATAAGGTACAAACTGTTCGCCTATATAAATATTCTAATTAAATACCCAGCGTGTGGATACAGAGGTGTCTTTATAACCTCCGGTAATGTGGCAACACTGTCGGAGGCAACAACGATCACACAATACACGCACATCTACAATTTTCGGAGGTCACATCGTACTTTCTGTGATCCCCATATATGACCCCTTAAAAATTAAAAAATCTTTTCCCCTCTCAAGGAATCCTGATTGGTTATTATTTCAACACCCCATATATAAAAAAAATTTTGATGTAGACCAATGGGAAGACCCGGAGGCCAGGTCGCCTTATCTATGTACCGGAGGCGACAAAATACGGTGCACCAATATATATATATATATATATATATAAATTAATATATCAAGATCCCCTTTCTTTCCTCCTATAAATAAATAAATAAATTTAAAAATTAAATATCTGAAAACTTTTATAATTACCTATTATTCCTTTACCTTATGAGAGAAATCCATCTATCCCTCTCAGCCTTGGTTTTCGGAAACCGAAAAACGTGCATGCGTGCTTTGAACTATAATGCTTGCAATCAGGGACAAAGCACATTTCCATTGTGAAGCAGTTGTTTGTAGAAGCCTAAAAACCAATTCAATTACACTTTAAAACAATTAAAAACCTAACCTCAAAAAGTTTTGAAGCCGAATTATTACATCAAATTAACTCACCTGGTCAAAAACGAATATAACTCCCTTAAATACCACGTTCATTTAACTAAATATCAAAAATAAAAACCTTATTCTCTTCTGGAACACGAGGAAACACCACCACCAAATGAAAAATTCCTTATGAGATTTTGATTTTACCGTTATAAACGAATTTGTTTGGAGTCAGTAGAGGCACCGCCCATTTCTATGACGTCATGACTTAGGCTGTCTATTCGGGTAGATCAGATACATAAGGTTTTATCACTTTTTATCCGGATTATTTTATGAAAGGAAAACTGGAATTAGCTCACTCGGGTCCCCTTTTCCCAATTATTTTCTGCTAAAAAATTATCTTTTATTTTTTTATGGATCTTGTGACCTTTATGTTTTATTTTCAAATCAGACGAGGCTTTCTTATAAAAAAATTATTCACTATAAAAAAACGGGTAAAAAATAAAAAAGAGAAAATAAAAAAATTGTTTGCGATTAAAATCAATAATATGCATCAGTGATTCTACATAGCATATTTTATGTATATGCACTAATACATATTCCACATTGCATATGATATGGTTATACCTAAAGGTATATACAAAATACAATGTATAATGTATGTGATATGGATATTCAACATTTTCAATGTACATCGGAATGGACATTTGTCATATTCTATGTATATACATATCCATGGTTGGCTATGTGGGATTGTGTAATATCTGTCATTTACCATATTTGTATTCATGTTACCGAACTAAAGTGTTTTTCATCACCCCATATCCTATGGTGATACAATTCGCAATCGAAATAGTTGCTGGTCCTTCGAGATTGAACACTGCTGCTGGGCATTCCAAAACATTTGGCCCTAGACGAGCCGGATTTGCAAGAATCAACCAAGGTGGTGAGAAATAAGTGATTTTTCCACACACACGGAAACAGGAACAGCTTACTGATGCACTGGATATTCGTTTACTGATAAACATTATAAGGTCAGACCGTTTCAATTTTATTATTTCCACTGAACTTGACTTTGGTGTTACCAATCACCCCTTATTAATTAAAGACAATAGGTACTCAATTTTTAGATATTTTTTGTCCCATTTTTAACACATTATATTTTGTGCACAAGACATTTTGTTATTAAATAACTATTCTTAACAGAGTCACAAAACTTGTTAGTTAGTTAACGTCTTAATTTAAAAACCACTTATTTTTACTTAAACAAACATACTGTTTGCTTAACATTTATAGATCAAACTACAGGTTTTATAATAATTAACCGAGTCACAGAACTCAAATATTTAAATGGTTTTTATATAATTATTGGTAATATAATATTTTGGTTTAAACTGAATAGAGCATATTTGCTTATAATTTATAAGCCTTTCTTTAGGTTTAGACTGAGTCACAGAGCTCACACTATTTATAAAAATTACATTTTGTTAATTTTCTTTGAACTTTTACTTGTACGGACATCAACATAACTTTGCATAATTTTTTAAATATTTACCACAGCATAGTGCTTATAAACGTAGTGAGAATAGTAGGTAGTTTTCAGTGAAAGTGCGGTATTATTGTGAATAATTTAACTAACTATTGTGTATACATTATCACAGGTTATTTTGATTGTTTGGTAGTTTTTTCATTGATTGTTTTATTATTTTATAAAAAAGAATAACTGACTGTGTTTTTGGTACTAAACAAACATATTATACAAACTTGTTTATCGTTATTTTTTACATACATATTTACATTTTGTCTCCTTAATTACCTACTTATCTTCAAAATGGAGGCTTTAATTGCTTTACGTGGTCGACATAAATAAGAGCGCGATAACTCACATGGAGAAGTGGTATTCCACTAATAAAGAGCATAATGATATCACACAGTTTGTTTTGCGTTCCGAATGTTTAATTAAGGCCTTCCAAGAATACAATCTTGTCCAAGACAAAAGTGAAATTGAAGATGAGGAACAGAAAAGTGACAGAGAATCTACCGAAAATCGATATTTTGAAATTTTGGGCGCGATTAAAAATACGATTACGTCTTTAGAACAAGCTACGGTCGCACAGACTTCAAGCACAAATCAAACGCAAATGTCATTTGTTAAGCTACCGGACTTACAGATTCCGCAATTTACAGGTGAAATTATACAGTGGAAAAATTTTATTCTATTATTTGACAGGGCTGTTACTCAAAATCCAACCTTATCAGGTGCGCAAAAATTAATATATTTAAAATCATATTTAAAAAACGAACCTTTAAACTTAATTAATACTTTAGTGATAGAAGATTTCAATTTTCAGATAGCGCTAGACACTTTAAAGGATCGGTATGACGATCAGCTTGCTATAATATATGCCCACATTAAAAATCTATTAGAATCGCTTTCATTAAGTAAATCATTCACTTTACGACATTTTATAACATTCATTAAACAAAACAGCGAGTCCTTAAAAAACCTCAATGCTTACAGTTTGGAGTTGTTTTCAGTTTATATTTTTGCTCAAAAATTAGACAGTGGCACTAAAAAAGCTTTTGAATTTGGATGTGATTCAAAAACTTACCCAAGGCTCGATGATTTTATAAAATTCTTAGAGGACAGATGTAAAATTCTCGAACGAAAAATTCCTGAGTCAACAACTGACCATAAAAAATCACAGCTATCGAGAGTTTCACACTATGTACATTTTTCACAAGATGTGCAGTCAAATTTATCAAATACAATAAATTGTGTATATTGTAATCTTTCAGGGCACAGAATTTTAAGGTGTTCTAGTTATCTTAACTTGCCATATTCAGACAAACAAGACTATATAAAAAGAAACTTTCTTTGTTCAAACTGTTTAGGTAACAATCACCGTTTTACTGACTGTCGCTCACGTGGATGTACGATATATCAAAACAAACATCATTCTAATTTAAATATTAACAGACTCAACAATACATTTAACGGGAATCGTAACTTATACCCGAGAAATCCATCATCAGGCAACCTTCCACAATATACTCCTCAATTTTTTGCTCACTCAAGCACTAAACAATTTCAGCCGCGAAGCCAAGTAAACACACAAAAAAATTTTCAAAATTCAAATCGATATTTAAGAAATAAAGTCAGCCACACACTATCAACTCAAACAATTTAACTACAAATTCTACAGCTACACACATACCTAGTTCGTCAAATTCAATAAATGTACAAGCTCCACGTACACAAATTCAACCTTCGACACAAGACGTTGTAAATCAACATACACACACCGAGCAAGTTCTTTCCACTCTTTTAGCGAGTGGAAAATCTTTCTTAGCCACAGCTCAAGTTACCTTGTATACGGCAGAACAAATCCCAATTACAGTCAAGGCAGTTTTTGACACCTGTTCTACTACCTCGCTAATGACAGAAGCATTAGTAGAAAGGCTTAAACTTAAAACTAAGCATGCCCAAGTTAGCATTAACGCTGTTGATGACATTGCAACAACTTCAAATAAAATTTCTAATAATGTCGAAATTTACTCAAATATAAATAATAATAACTACAAATTTACAATAAACTCTACAGTTGTCAACAAATTACTACAAAATAACCATAATTTAACTCACAAAATAATAAAATACCTATACCTCCACACACACTACATTGGCTGACCCTAAATTTTACACACTCTGTAGCATAGACAGTTTGCTTGGGGCCGATATTTATTATTCACTTAAAAGGAGGAATTATAGGAATACAAAAAAATCTTCTTGACACTTTTAGATATCCATTTAGGATTCAATGTAGGAGCGCGCCTCCATATGCAAGTTATTTCGCGTAACACATGGGAAACAAACACTGAACACACAGTAGACACTTGTCTCTTTTTACAGAATTCTGATGATCATGTTTTACAAAAATAAAATTGAGCAGTTCTATATAAATTTTAAAAATTACGTGTTGCAGTTGAAACGTATTGATGGTACTCCTATTTTAGAATCAAACAGAAAAACCGGTTTTCTAGGTTTTTTTATTGGCCTTAAAACTTTATTAGGAATGTTGTCTGAACTTGTAGAAAAAAATAATTTTTTAGCATATACAGGGTTTTTCACTTAAAACTCCCCACGCCAATATCTCGAAAACGAATAGAAATATTTAATTTCTGTAAAAAGTAGTCAATATATGGGGTCAAGTAGATATTTTTCAAAGTTTAAAAAATTCGACGCCTACTAAGAGCTAAGCGTCGCGACGCGTCGAAAATATAAATCGATTGCATTGACTTTAAAATTACGCGCATACGAAAGTACAGGGTGTCCAGTTTTCGTGTGTTTTCATATACCAGCTCCCTTATTATAAAAGATAGAAAGATGGGGTTTGCGGCTTACTGTTCTATTTTTTTATGAAACTTTCATTGCCGTAAACAACATTTTCATAGCCCTCTCAGTTTCTGACATACAGGCACATTTTCAAATTTTGTCATTTTTGACGCTCCCCTGTATCTCGATTATTTGATAACTTATCAATAAGGTAAAAATGGATTGTTATATAGTTGTTTATGTTGAATTCAGTGGCGTAGTTAGTTTTTTTCTAAAAAGGTTTGTTTATGAGTTATGACCCAAACTTATATTTTTTTTAATGGGACACCCTATATATTATTTATTTTTCTTGTTCCTATTTTTAAGAGCTTTTCAAAAATATATAATAGTCCATATTTTTTTCTTTTAAAAAGGGACAATTTTAACTTTTTTTGTAAAATTAATCATTTTTCGAATAGAGGGCTATGCCCGCAAATAAAAAAAAATTAACAACTGGATATCTACGAAAAATTTAAATATGTATCAAAAAGCTAATAATCGATAAAAATAATTATGATTAAAACTTTTTTATTTTTATTATAAACATAATGGTATCTAAATAACAAATGGTTTTGAAACTTACCTATTAAAATACACTTCCGAGGCTGCGTTCGCGTCTTCATTAGCTCGGATAAAACAAACATACATATCGTGTTTTTCATAATTTTCATAATATCTATTTTTTTTTGCCATGTTAAATAATTAAATGATTTTTCACAGAAATATCAAATAAACTAACAAAATCAAACAAATACCTTTAATATTTGACAATAATCCGTAATGGCGCATTTACAAACCATTGTTTTCTGTCATGTCTATCCATGATTGATCATGGCCTTCTGGATTCTAGATAAAAAATGGTTAATTTTACAAAAAAAGTTAAAATTGTCCCTTTTTAAAAGAAATAAATATGGACTATTATATATTTTTGAAAAGCCCTTAAAAAGAGGAACAAGAAAAATAAATAATATATAGGGTGTCCCATTAAAAAAATATAAGTTTGGGTCATTACTCATAAACAAAACTTTTTAGAAAAAACTAACTACGCCACTGAATTCAACATAAAAAACTATATAACAATCCATTTTTACCTTATTGATAAGTTATCAAATAATCGAGATACAGGAGAGCGTCAAAAATGACAAAATTTGAAAATTACCCTGTATGTCAGAAACTGAGAGGGCTATGAAAATTTCGTTTACGCTAATGAAAGTTTCATAAAAAAATAGAAAAGTAAGCCGCAAACCCCATCTTTCTATCTTTTATAATAAGGGAGCTGGTATATGAAAACACACGAAAACTGGACACCCTGTACATGTTATTTATAGACTTTTTTGTTACTTACTTGAACTTATTTATTTTACTCATTTCTGAGTTAAAGTATTAAACAAAAATTATTATTGCAATTAACTACTTACATGATCCTGAGTTTATAATAAACAAAATTATTATTGCAATTAACATGATGAAACAAATTAAAAATTTAGTTCAAAATTATATCCATCTGCTCGAATACACATAACAAAAACTTTCAACAGATGAGCTTGGGTCACTTCTAGGAGTGTCCTTCTTGTAATAGCAGCACACGCGGCACTAATTTTGTTAATAAGATCAGCCATATCTTCGATAGGTTCTTCATAGACAACGTCCTTTAGGTGATCCCAAAGAAAATAATCTGGTGGTGTAATGTCCGGGGACCTCGCCGGCCACCTTATCGGTCCATTAGTACCGAACCATCTATTGGAGTATTCTCTGTCTAAATACCTCGTAACAATTACGGCAATATGTGCAGGCGCTCCATCCTGCTGTAGCCACATATTCATTCTAGTCTCAAAGGACACTTCTTCTAACCGTTTTGAAAGTGTAGTTTGAAGAAATCCGATCTGCATTTAAAGTGCCTTCGTAAAAGTGAGGTCCAATAAGGAATCCGTTTAATATACCGCACCAAACATTGATGCCAAAAATTCGCTGACTACCTCTTTCTTTAATCAAACGAGGATGTTTTTCGGACCAAAAACGACAGTTGTTTCTGTTCAAGATTCTATTATTATGGAATCGACTTTCGTCGCTCCATAGAATTTTCGAGAGAAAATTTGCATCTTGGCTATACAAATCGGCAAATCTTGCTAAGAAATCCATTCTTCTAGCGGGATCACCTGGTTCTAATTTATGCACTAGTTTAATTTTATAAGGGCGAAAAGAGTTTCTATTTAGAATTCTCGACGATGAACTTATGGAAACACCGGTATTTTCTTTTATAATTTTGATAGGGATATTTTGGGGTTATTATCAACCTGCTGAATTACAGCAGCAGTATTTTCATCATTTGTAGTAGTCTTTTCTCTATTTCGTTTAGGTTTTACGAAACTGCCATATTCTCTTAAGTTTTTACATAGACCTGGAAATGTTTTTGCATCGGGGACTCTTCTATGCGGATAACGCTGTGCGTAAACTCTTTTTGCTTCTCTACATTTGGACCTGCATTCTCCAAACACTAGTAGCATGTCTACTTTTTTCTCATTGCTAAATTGAACCATTTTCATATTGTAACGGAATAAAAGTTATCCCGTTACAGGGTTTTATTAGGAGCATCAATATTAAAATATATTTCTCCTAAATAAATTTAATATAAGTATTTGATTTAGTTTTAAGGTTGCCTATGTAAGCTGAATGCTAGTAGTGCGCCATCTATGGATATTGCTACGTACCGTAGTCATTATCGATTTTTCAGACCTTGTGTAAACTAGATTCCCACGATAAATTTATAGGATTTCTATATTAAAGAATAACGATATTCTATAAAAGTCAGAAAGCTGTACAGTTAATTTAGTTTATATTTTTCCCGTGAACAGAAGTGACTTTTGGAGTCGAACGAAAAAGGTCAGCCCCTTCGGCGACTGACAATCGGTAGTGATGGTTCGTTAATTTTTGTGGTTCCTAACTTTTAGTAAAATAACCTTCTTATAATGTTTAATAATTAACTAAATTCCAATTTCTTTTGCAGGATTTTTCAACATGACCTTTTATTATTAAATTCTCAGTTTCTATTCAATTTTCAGACTTTTAAATAAAATAATGTGAATTTGATGTCAGCCATGACATGACTATCTTTAAGAAATATTTTACATCTTAATTTATTTTCGTCATCTTCGATGATTTTTGGGTTTTTAATATCCTAATAACATCGCAATGGCATTTAGTAACTAATTATTGATATATTTTGGAGAAATGAGAAAAATAATGTTAATTCGTTGCCGGTCATAAACATCTAAAAAAAAAGATATCTAACAATCAACAATCTTGATTTATTTTGGCCATCTCTCTGGATTTTGGGGTTTTTAATATTTAAACAAGGTGACAATAATGTTCAATGGTTAATTACAACTATATTTCGTAAAAACAAATAAAATTCAGTCGCGATGACTTAAAAATCTATCAGGTTATGTCTCTCGTACATTTTTCTTTTTGGTAATAATTGATTTGCTATAAATTCTATTTTTTCTAAATAACTGATGTCATTTCCCTCAATTTAAATAAAATCCAGTCACGATGATTAAAAATCTATCAGGTTATGTATTTCTTACCTTTTATTCAATAATAATTTGCCATAGATCTCATTCGCTAGTAAATAACTCAGGTCATGTTTCTCAATTCTATCTTAAATTTCACTTAAAGTATTCGGGTCTCTGTCGTTTTTTTATGTTTTAGCATATGTTGTTGGGCAGTTGATTGTTTATTTGAAGTTCCTTGTGAACCTTGGGAAATCCAAATATAGTGTAAACCGAACTGTTCCATCCACGAGGAGACTGGCAGAACCAGGCTCGAACAGAGTTGAGGAATGACAGAAATGCAGCTGGGAATGAATCTTGGGCAAGACAGGTGAGTTTTCTATTATTATTATTTTACACGTTAATTAACGTTTGGGAAAACTCACCCTTGTCTTTCTTTTGATTTCTGTCATAACTCAACACTGCTGTAATTTCCATTTTATCAGTTTAAGTTTGGAACCACATTAAGAAATCAGTCATACTCGGTCAAGTCATTTCTTATGTAAAATTTTCTCATTATCTCATATCTTACCTTTTAAACTTACCTTACCTTATCCTGGTTACCATCAGACATTGATTGTCAGGTAGACCAATATTATCTTATATAACGGTTGCCTTTCGCTCGTTATATAAAATTCTCTTTATCTCAGACATTCTATCTTACCTTTTAAAGTTACCTTATCTTACCTTGGTTACCATCAGACAGTGATTGTCAGGTAGACCAATATTATCTTATGTATATATATCGTTTGCTTTAGATATACATATATATTTCTTTATCGGTATAACGACTGCCTTTGGCTCGTTATGCACGTGCTTTCTTCTCTGTTTCATAACTTTTGCAATTAGCTTGTTATACAGAGGAATACCCTCATTAAGAGTACGTTTACTCTTAAAGTGCTCTCCAGTGTTCTGGAGTATACTGTCAAACTTTACGTTGACAGTGTTTATATTTTTGACTCATTTTAAAAATAATATCAAGGCAATAACTGTCTTGGTATTGTTCTAGGGACATATTGTACCTTATCTCTACTTTTGTATAATTATTTGAACTTAATATTTCAATATCTTCATTAATGTAAATCAAAATTCATACTGTACCGTATTTCTATTTTTGTATAACCATCTAGGTTCAATATTTGAATATCTTTATCAATACCAGTAAAAATTTAACTTCACCATTTTGTTATAAATTTAGTTAATGTAAAAGAAGGTTAATCTCTCTCGATTACTATTACTGTCTTAAAATTTGACAATTTAAGATTTATTAATTTGACTTCAAGCCTTATGCATAATATTTTTACCACTTGAGTAACAGTAAATTTCATTATTTTGTAACTATACCTTTTAATCTAGAAATAGTTTTTAACTAATTTAGTTATTAATTCGAAAAAGTTTTGTCTGTTTCCTTCCGCCAAACCCATCCCCAGACGCGTTTCGCCGTTATTACGGCTCATCAGTGAGGCTCAGTTTGGCAGAAGGAAACAGGGCTCAAAGACAAATCACTTGTCAGGATCGATCATCAACGGGATTTATAAATCCCGTTGATAATTTAGTTATTTCACTTTCACTTTCATTCACCCTAACAACAATAGGTTATTATTATTATCTGGTCTAATGCCTTGTTTTCATAATTACATGTAATCAATACTGAGACTGGAACGAGTGCTTCTGATGTCACAAACAACAACACAAGAGTTCAAGTCTGACCAAGTCCTGACGTACAACTTAGGCTGGCAATACTGAAGTTCTGGACAGTAGTCTGATAAGCCAATGACTTCCGGTGAAGAGGACTGAACCTTGGATCACTTCTGTTGACGATAATACGAGCTAAGTACACAGTTACCAGTCAAAAACTTTGTAAAGACCAGTTGTAATAACCTAGTTCATTTTTGTATTTTCACATTCATACTGTATTTAAAACTTTTGCACATTATTGTATGTAAACACCATATTTTCACATCTTTCTGTAATACTACTTACTTAATACATAGTTAAGTGTTTTTAGAAATTATCTTGTTTTATTTCTGGTAGGATGACGCCCTAAATAAATTTGTTAATTAATAAGACAAACATACTCCTGAGAATACCTTTAGCCGAGGCAATAATATTTAAATACCAATGTTTAAATTTCATTACAATATATTTATTGTTAGTATTGTTTAAACCGAACAAAATTAAATATTTCTTGTCACAAAATGTGACAATATCTTTTTCTATTTCACGTTCATAATGAGTTCAGTACGACCCTCATTTGCGGATCGTAATGAAGCTATTTCGATACGCGTTTTTTCTTTATTTAATGTTGGTAACATTTAAATGTTTTATTTCATTGACTTGCACGGCCTTTGTGATTTACGAGAAAACCCATTTTTCGCAGAGGAAAACTAGCTTGATAACTTACTTTTTTATTCTGTGTGGATAACAGTCATGTATGTTGGTTGCATAAATCTATAAATCAATCTTTTGTTGATGCTTCAAGCTATCATTTTCTGCCAAATCCTATCCAAAATTCAATCTACTAACCTTCTAATGTCGATTTTAACTTCAACTTTATTTGAATTTTCCATCTTCCCTATACTAAATTGCAATGCCGTGACGTAAAATCACGTCTTTTGAAATTCGAAAAAAAGTAGCAAAATCTCCCGAATTTCCGAACGCTCTGTATATGTACCGCATGTACAAGGATCACACAACGTATTCCGTCCAATTTCAAATCTCATATCGCTAAAATAACTTTAGAATCTCGTGGTGAAAATGGGTCAATAAATCAAAAAATGACAGTTTGCAAAATAATTTTTGTTGTCCAGAGGCTCCTATGATAAAAAATAGTATTACCAACATAAAATTTAGACATAAAAATTTACAAAATTTGAAGGATTTATTTTCTTTTTAAAATGTATTTTTCTTGATTATAAAAGGTGAAATAGAAAAAAATGTATAAAGCACATGTTTCATAAGGCGTTTTAGCGCCCGTGTCAATAAAAAAACTCGCCACCTCGTGGCTCGTTTTTTAATATAGACGCGGGCGCTAAAACCGCTTCTTATGAAACTCGTACTTTAATATACTATTAACACAGCAATGACAACATATCTGTCGCTTGTAATTGCACTTAAAACAACTGCTATAACAATGGTTGCCATAGTAACTAATATTCATGGCATTCTTTTAAAAATCATCCGTAATTGCATTTTTTGTAAATCAAAAAATGTTTACTAAAAACCGGTATAACTCAGAAATGAGTAAAATAAATAAGTTCGAGTAAGAAACAAAAAAGTTTATAAATAACATGTAGTTTCGTATGCGCGTAATTTTAAAGTCAATGCTTATATTTTCGACGCGTCGCGACGCTTAGCTCTTAGTAGGCGTCGAATTTTTTAAACTTTGAAAAATATCTAATTGATCCCATACATTGACTACTTTTTACAGAAAATAAATATTTCTATTCGTTTTCGAGATATTGGCGTGGGGAGTTTTAAGTGAAAAACCCTGTATACCAATGTATAAGTGTAGTCAAGACCATCTAGAATTATTTTTTTCATCTGTCAGATCACAAGGGGGCTATAATAACAACCCTACTTGTAGGCAGTTTACATCTGCCTATAAAAAACTTGTGATTCATAAGAGAAGGAGGAGCTGGAAATTGCATTCCTTTGAAACAAATTCACATTTTAAATGAAAGTTCTCTAAAACCACCAGAAGAAATTATTATTAATGAAACTTTGCCCAATCAAAAACTAATAGCAGAAATGACAGAACCTGAGTTTGATACCAGTGGCGCACCCAGGGGGGGGGCCAAGGGGGCCTTGGCCCCCCCCAAAACCCCCAATGAAATGAAAAATTATGAAAGTGGATAAGTATTTTAAAAAGTCAATTTTCTTAGATTTACCTCACGGGCCTCGTTTGAGGGGGGCCAGGTGGGGCATTTGCCCCCCCCCCCCTCCCCCTGGAAGTTGACTTATTGACAAAAGTTGACTTATTGAGGTTTAATATGGTTTGATTGAATGTATGAATTTATTATTTCGAGTTTTCCTTTCTATTTTTGTTATTATTTTGGGGTAGTAAAGCCTTATTTTAATAAAAATAAACAGTTTTAATGCCAAAACGACTATGAATGTCTGAGAAACAATTTTAGCTCATTAAGTATTGAGCAAAAAATTGAAATTAAAATTAATGGAAGACCTAAACTCTCGAAATTAACTTGATACATACCGCAAAGTGTAAATCTAGGGACTTTATTGTTATTGATAAGTTTGCTGCAAATAAAAACAGATGAATAAACTTTACTGTTAAACAATGTACCCACTAATGAAAAATAAATTAGCCTTTTATTTTTTATCTTATTTCATTTTCAATAGAATAAGAAGGTAATCATAAATTTTTAAAATATTTACTATAATAATTATTGATCAAATTTGGGCGTGGTCTTAAAAAAATTTCGCCTGCATTTCGCCTACAGCAGGCTTTTAGTACACCCCCAAGTTAACAAGTCACAAGCCGCCAATGCCCCCCCCCCCTAAGAAACCGTTTAACGACTCCCATGACTAGGCTATTGCGATCTTCCCTGCAAGAGTACCTGTTAAAAAAGCTCCAAAGTTCTAGAAAAATGCGTAGCTTAAAAGTTTATTAAAAAATTTGCTTCCAGCACTGGTTTGCGGGCCCCCCCTAACATAAAATCCTGGGTGCGCCGCTGTTTGATACAAATACATTTTTAAATGATCATACTTACGCATTTCACTGTGATAGTTTGTCAATATAATATAGTGCAGAAGTAGTAACTTATATTGCAGGATTTGTTAGTTATAAATTAAGTAAGAAGTTAAAGTGTGAGCAATGTATTTTACAGCTTCTTGGTGATAAAGAAAATTTTTTAAATTCACTAATTTCTATTAAATCCTACGGCGGTCTAAAATATCCAAGTATGGACGTAGTAGATATATGCAAAAAAAGCAGAAAAAACTGTTAAGGATTGAAAAAAATAAAAGTATAAAAATAAACAAAAATAAAATTATTATAAAGTAAATGTTTTGGCCCAATATCAACATAAGGACATTTTTAAAAACCACGATAAAGATTCAACAAATAATCCTTATGGGTTGCTCATTAAAAGCATTGCTAACATTTATTTAGATACTAGGATTCACTTCATTTGTAGAAGTCAGCAGTCACACAAATGTTGAAAAAATTAGGAGTCAAATGACAAAACTCATTCTTTTCAAAGGACAATAATAGTATATTCTATAACAAGTATGGAATGGATATATTCCGCACGAGCGAAAAGTTTGTAGGCCGAGCCGCAGGCGAGGTCTACGGTTTCGCGAGTGTAGGAATGCCATTCCATACTTGTTATAGAGTACACGTTACTAAAATAAAAAATATGGTGTTTCATTTGCAAAAATTGACTTATGCACATTTATCTAAATGGCCACATTGGCACACTTTAAAAAAACCCCTGTATGGAAAACATGAAACTTAAGTAATGTAGTCTAAAGATCTATGCTTTAGTTAAAAGCCTACAAAATTTTAAATGTTTAGCTTTATTAATTTCAAAATTACTTATTTTTCATCTCGGTAAGGTTTTTACATAAAAAATGCATTTTATAATTCATATCTCAAAAACGGTTAGAGATAGGTATAGATCATTCTTAATAAAAGTTACTTATGTTTCAATAAGGTATACAAAAATGCTAAAATATACAGGGTATTCTATTTGAAATATTAAAGTTGGCCATAACTTCCGGTATAACCGGAAGTGATACAAACGTCAAAATATAATATTTTAAAAGTTTAAAGCCAATCATGCCCGCTACCAAATTTTTAGAAATATAACTTTGCTCGTTTCCGAGATCTTCTAATAGGCCACTCAACGTGAATCACCCTGTATAGTCCATCATTCTGAGCTTGAGATTCATAACATTATTTCTTACAAAATCGATTTTTTCTTATACAGTGACCGGCAGAAAGTGCGCAGCATATGGGAAAGTTTTTTGTCTTTATAAGTTTAGAAAATTATTTTATTTTAGATAGGTTCTGCATGTTCTTAAACCAAAATAACACCCATTAAATCCAGTAAAAGTCTTATGGTATACGAGGTAGGATCAAAAATTTGAAATTCCGCTAAGAGTAAAGTACCTCCATCTTTCATTTTAGAATATTTTTTTACTAAGAATTATTGTTTTAATTTGAAAGATACGCAAATTCAAAATTTCGCTTATTTTGGACAAAAAAATGGATTTAATCGTGTTTTCTGAATAACCCTGTATAAAAAATAAATGGCAACCGAACACTATAAAAATACGATTTTCTGCAGACTTTGTTAGAGATTACCGTCGATCATAAATCCGATTAGTTTGTTTTCATAATATTATGGCTTTTTAAAATAAAAACATAAAAATATTAAATATTTTTGCTGCACACCGTATTTTATTTTCTGAGGGAACAAGTTAATTTTATCTAACTGATATTTTTTGATTTACGTTGACTTAAAACATCTCCTAAATAGTTTTTTATACATTGAATAAAAATAGAAAGTTTCCTATTGTTTTATAAAAAAAAAATTGAATTAAAAATATATTTTGAACGGATTTTATTCGTCACGCAAAATAAGGAAACTTTCTATGCATACTTCAATGAATAAAAACTATTTAGGAGATGTTTTAAGTCAATGTAAATCAAAAAATATCAGTTAGATAAAATTAACTTGTTCCCTCAGAAAATAAAATACGGCGTGCAGCAAAAATATTTAATATTTTTATGTTTTTATTTTAAAAGGCTATAATATTATGAAAACAAACTAATCGGACTTATGATCGACGGTAATCTCTAACAAAGTCTTACTGTTCGGTTGCCATTTATTTTTTACAGGGTTATTCAGAAAACACGATTAAATCCATTTTTTTGTCCAAAATAAGCGAAACTTGCAATTTGGGTATAACTTTCAAATTAAAACAATAATTCTTAGTAAAAAAATATTCTAAAATGAAAGATGGAGGTACCATTGCGATCAAAAAAAAGTAGTACAACAAAATATAATTTAACCTGCTGGTCTATTATAAAATATTTTCTTTCAAACTCATAACTCAGTGTCACCAGAATTCTTGTGTCAGTGTAACCTTTATTACAATACTGTCACAAGAATTCTTCATGGTAACGCCTAAAAAGTTAGGTGACATGATTATATTGTTTTCATAGTGACGACGATATCCACTTCTCGATATCCTTATAGACCAAGAGTTCTATCTGGAACTACTAATTCTTGTACTACTTTTTTTTTATCGCAATGGTACTTTACTCTTAGCGGAATTTCAAACTTTTGATCCTACCTCGTATACCATAAGACTTTTACCGAATTTAATCGGTGTTATTTTGGTTTGAGAATATGCAGAACCTATCTAAAATAAAATTAATTAAAGATATAAAACTTTCCCATATGCTGCGCACTTTCTGCCGGTCACTGTATGAATAGATTCCATTTTAAAACGGGTAATTATTGCCCTTTGACAAGCTGTATCATCCTAGGGTGCATTATATAAAAAAAACCCTGCAATTAATAACTTTTAAAAAGCACGACTATAAAGAACCGTTAAGACGTTAGGGCTTGTCAACACGTCATAAATGCAATTTTTTTAAATATTTAATGGACTTGTTATACAAAATAAATTAGAAATCTTGACTGACATAACCTTTGTCTTATTTCACTTATTTCATTAAAACACAATTTTACAAAGTTTAGAAAAACTTATTTCCAACGCCATAGTACAGATATTTTTTTTTTAATATGTTCATTATTAGGAAGTCGCGCGGGTTTTACGAAAGTAAATCCTAATATAAACGGACATTTTTGTTGACGTGTCATTTTCTTTCTTTAAAAATGTCGTGTTTCCATTCAGCTAGACTAATGGAGCCCACATATTGCAGCTTTGTTGGCTGCTTTGCTCGTCGAGTCATTCGACGAACATCTTATTCGAACAAAAATAACACACGTGACGTGTTTTACAGTATAGGTAGCAGTTGTGTGGTAGCCCACAGACCGCAGGTTAAAACTAGATGACATATCTCTAATTGTTACCCGAGGGTACCTCTAATAATATTATTACCTACCTAAAAATTAACCGTTTTTTTTAAAATTGTTATTTGTTTATTTTCGTTTTATGGTCTTTCTTTGTATTACACTTTTATTATTTTCATTCCACCTATTGAAATGCCATGCCCTTTTCCTATCTTATTTCTATATTTTATTCCCTCTATTGGAAGGGCAAAAATTTTGCAGACTTAAAAGGCGAACTGGGTAGGTCTAAGCGTACTAACTATCAGTAAAACATCGTTGTTCTGGTGATTAAATGTATATTATGAATTTAAAAAATATTGATGTATAGCAAGCCCGTTTCCAATAATTTTTAAAACAAACAAATGCACATACCTACCTACGAAAAATATTTGAAAATACAATCTTCATTCCAAATTTTATGTTAAACTTCTGTAAAATACAGGTTTCAATAATATGTATAAAATTTTTAGAAAAACTATCATCTAAGGTGGGCACTAACATATTAGTTTTATTAATAGGGCATCAACTGCTTTTGAATCATTTTCCATATAACTAATTTATAATCTTCAAAAAGAGCAATCTATGTTTCTAAATTTTTAGTCTGAATGAAGTATATAAGGTAAAACCGAGGGATATGACGCGGTCGGAGATATGCCGCAATCGCGATATCTTCTTTATGTGGGTATCTATGAACCTTAATCGTCGAATATCCTTTAGTTCCATTGGCGAACACCTCATCGACAGCACGCCATTCAGGTTGAATCAGTTGCCTTCAAGAGTACACGCATTTTCGTCATCTAAATCAGGTGAGCAACTCCAAAAATTTTATAGCGTTATTTTTAAAGCTCTGTATTAGGTCTCCTTCTAGATTTTTAATTGTTTTTATAAATTCTATAGCATACTACGACTTCTAAAATTGATAGTATGCAGCCGACTTAGTCATCTTTGTCTTTGTTATGATTTTTTTATTTTTGTAAATAAAATCGCGGATAACTAGTGATATGACGCGCGTCATATCCCTAGTTTTAGTACAGTTGTACTACATTGGTATTGTTACGAAATGTGAAAAACAAGAAGTAACTGTTAATTTTATGAAGAGGGGAAAATTGCAGTTTATTTTCCCGCAAGCAAAAGATGAATCAGTCATTTAAATGGAAATAATCAAAAAATTTAAAATTTTAAAAATTACATATAAACTGCCATAAGCAATATCCCTAGCCCCCCTAAAGTCATATCCCCACCCCCGTCGGTGATATGACGCAAAATTCAATTTTCATAAACAATTTAATTAATAATAGTTAGCACAATTAAGAATCACCAACACTTCCTGTTTATCATACATTAGGGTTGCAGGTAGATAGAAATTCAAACTATATGGGAAATTTGTGAATGATAACTGAGAAATTAAAACATTTCAAAACGTGCGTCATATCCCTCGGTTTTACCTTAAGTAATCTATTGATAAATAATTTTCTTTCAAAGAAAGCACAACTGTTTCAAATAACATTTAACAATTTCAAGGTAGGACACTTTTTTATTAATCGTAAAATTCGTTGATTTCGGTGGCACAAAACATGATTAATAATCAGAATTATTATCGCTTGCTATTGCTTAACTGCGCAAGATACCACATCATCACACATCTATACGTGACTTGGAGGTCTTTGCAAGTCTAATTTTGTTGTAAGGACCAGGGTTAAAAATAGTTCTAAAAATATACAAAAAATTGAACAGTCATATTTTTTCATTCTTAAACTAAAAATACTCATACACACTGTAATCACTCGAAATTTTTTAATTTGCATTTATTTCTAATATTAGCTAGGTTAACTAAGCCAGAAACAAGTCCTAGTTCAACTAAGCAACAAAATTGCATGTAAGTAGCTATACATACAATCAAGGGCGTCCGAAGGAACTTTTCCAAGGGGGGGCAAATCATAATTGGAATTATTTTTGTTTCTAGCACTTTAACAAACCTCCAATAAAAGAATAGAGCAAAACACCCAATACAATAAATAAGTAACAAAAAATAGCTAAACAAAATATTTAAAAATGTTCAAATATAACAAAAAAAAATACAACAAGAAACTTATAAGTTATTCAGATTTATGGAGAAAAGAAATGTTAATTTTCTTGAATCTTTTGCAAATTCATCAATAATTTTTTCAATTAAATGTCTTTTTTCTCTTTTACAAATTTGCGCTGAACACTCATCTTACATAAACCGTCCAATCGGTGCTCAGTCATAGTCGAGCGAATCCAGGTTTTTACTCTTCTGAGAGTACTGAATGATCTTTCGACTGTACATGTAGTTAGAGGTAAACAAATTGCTATCGCAATTGCCTGACCAATAGTATATCTATTTGTATATTGCTATTATGACTAGCTGTGTAAATTAAAATAAAGCTTTATTTATTCTATTCTAATATTTTTCCTTCGCTACTTAGTGAAGATTTTTGAATTCCACATTTCCTTTTATGCAACAAGAGTTCGTTTTACCAATTTTGTAAATTGAATTGTATCTCAATAAATATGTACATCCCAGTTAAATAAAATATCTCAAATCTACTTGAGCCAGGGGGGGGGCAAGCTCACCCCCTTGCCCCCCCCCCTTCGGACGCCCTTGCATACAATGAATGATTGCTGAAAAAACCACACGGATTTTATTGATATTGAATTTTACTGTTTTAAAAATCGTTGATCAGTTTTATTGACTATTTAACAGCAGTTTAACGTTTTGACAGCATAAGTAAGTTAAGCCGTAGGTCCAAATGTACAAATATATATGACAACACCGGCAACATTGCATCGGGCCAGAAATTTTTTTTTCATTTATGACCACTTAACTTGGTTTTTTAAATTAATTTGGTTTTTTAACAATGTTTTGTATATTATTTCGATTGTGTGTTTCTTGTTGGCGTCGAGTGATGAAGAATTGTCGCGTCAAAAAAATGTAAATATTGCAAAAGCAATGTGCATGGAAAAAATCATAGCAAAGTGTGCAACTTGTTCAGTAGTTTACCACCAATCATGTGCCCTAAGAATGACCGGGTTAGAAGTTGTTTGCGGCAGCAGATGTGTTATCTCATGCCCCGGGTGTGCAAAAAACTCTCCTGATGATGAAATAAGCAAATCAATAAGCCAAGCGATGTGTGAAAAGGACGAAGAAATTCTGAAATTAAAAGAGATGATCACCGAATTGCAGGGTCAAACTCTGGACGATCGTTTTGAAAAAGTGCTAAAAAAATGGATTTCATGGAAAAATCCCTTAATAACAGAATGCAATATATATGGAAAAAACAATAACAAAGCTGACAAGGCTGGCACAGAAAACGATTCTGGCTCCACTGTCGCATATCGGAATTCTAAACATCAAGACATCGAATACAGTGCCACACAGTGTAACGTCAGCGGCCACCGCAAGTGAACTAGCCACTGGACCCGAACAACAGAAAAATATTAGCACTATACGATCGAGTGATCAAACGCCAAGTGTTTGAAGTGAAGAAGAAGACAAGTCGAATCTACCTAACCAACGAAACAAACGTCAACAACAAAAAAAAAACATAAACACAAACACGGCTAACAGTGATGAGACTACTACCAGATTCAATGAAGTGGATTCGGAGGGTTTCGTACTAGTTACGCGAAAAAAGCGTTTGAACAACGAAAGCAATTGCCCAAAGCCATTCGTCGGTACAAACGAATCTGACCGTGCTCTTAAGGCAGCTCCTAGACTCTCTTTGATATTCTTGTCAGGATTTGAGGCAGAACTGGGGCCCGGAAAACTTATTAAATATTTAAAAAATCTTAAGCTTGCTGAAGGATGCAACTGTGAAAAAATGAGAACAAGAAAGGATAAGTATCAGAGTTCTTTTAAATTAACAGTCCCGCAAACCTTAAAGGATGAAATAATGTCTCTAAATCTGTGGCCAAAGGGCATTATTATAAACCATTTTCGCAATCTCCAGAGCCGGGGCTACCACATCAACTCTCAGACAACAAGCATGAGGGTTCCCGGGGAACACAAGAAACAACAATAAGGGTGCTGCATTATAATATACGCTCTGCACGAAACAAATTTTCAGGATAGAAACTGCTATTCTCCTGGAAGATGCAAGTGTGTTCTGTATGACTGAACATTGGCTTCGGGAAGATGAAGTCTAGGGTTTCAACATCAAAGGTAACAAAACGGCTGCATACTCTACCAGAGCCAGCATGTGTGTTGGTGGTACTGCCATACTAGTCAAGGAATACATTATCTTCAATGTATTAATAGTGTTAAGGATTTTAATATTGATGGTTGCGTGGAGATGAGCAGTATTGGTTTATCTTTATTAAATATTATAATACTAGCAGTTTACAGAGCACCCTCTGGAGACTTTGATGCTTTCTTGGACGCAGTAGGGGAAGCTCTGGATTGTGTTGGAGTTGGTAGGAACATTATTCTGGCGGGCGATTTTAATGTCAAATTTGGAACGGATTGCAAAAATTGTCTACAGATGTGCGATCTTTTTGGTACCTATGGTCTGAGGTCCATGAACCAACACGGGTAATGGCCTGTCTGGATAATGTTTTTATTAACTTTGACCCGCGGGGATTGGCCACTGAGGTATTTAATTTTAATTTATGGGATCACTTGGGTCAGGGATTACAGTTTGCTGTGCAGTCGAGTGCAGATCTAACCAGAGCAAAAACCTTCCGTCCCATAACCCAGCATTGGCTGGCTAATTTATTTAATATTGTACGGGAATGCTCATGGAACTTTGTCTACGACAATATTGATATAGAAGGCAAATTTGACATGTCCTTGAGCAGGCCTGTCACCAGTCATTTCCTCAGAAAACCTATATAGTTCGGGCAGGGCAAACAACTAAAATAAACTGGTTCGATGAAAATTTAAGAACTATTAGGGAACACCTCAACACACTACATGAAGTAAGCAACCAATTTAATAGAACAGCTGATAAAAAGGCTTATAAGGAATATAAATATCATTATAGGTCTGCTATTAAGGCAGCTAAAAGACAAACAAATGACAGAATGATCAATTCATCTAACAATCCTGCTAGAAGTGCTTGGGATATGGTGAATAGCCAGAGAGGTAAGCATAGGAGTACACTGAATAGTCCCACCATCTCACCGGATGAGTTTAATGACTTTTTTGTTAGTATTGCCCATACTGTTATCCATAGAATACCGCTCACTGAGTATGACCCTTTAGGGACACTAAAAGCCACAACTTTTAATCATGAAAAATTTAATTTTAAAGAATTAAGTTATAATCAGATTAGGGACATAATAAACAACATTAAAAACAAACATAGCTCAGACACAATGCCATATGGTTTAAACATTAAAACTATAAAACATATAAAAAAAATTTCTAATTTCACCTTTAACAAAACTAATAAATGAATGCCTTAACAAGAATGTATTTCTTTCTGCATTAAAAAAAAACAATCATTATTCCAGTTCATAAAAAGGGGGATATCAATGACACATCTAATTATCGTCCACTAGCTCTACTGCCTATCCTGTCAAAAGTCTTTGAAAAATGCATTACAATGCAAATGATTGAATTTCTAGAGAAAAATAATTGGCTTTCTTGTTGCCAATTTGGCTATAGGAAAGGGAAAAACACGGTCATGGGGATACTTGACCTTCTTACTGGTGTAATGGATTCTTTCGAGAATCTTGAATATAACGCTGTCCTCTTTTGTGATTTAAGTAAGGCTTTCGATTGCGTCTCTCATGACCTCTTACTTAAAAAACTAACACATTACAAATTTAGTAATAATAGTATACAACTTATAAAATCCTATCTTACAGATCGCATACAGAAGGTTAGAATTGGTGGTGTGTCCTCCATGGAGAGAGTGGTGGATATTGGCGTGCCACAAGGCTCAGTATTAGGTCCTCTATTATTCCTGATATTTATAAATGACTTACCATCTGCAGCACCCAATGACCATTTCACTCTCTTCGCGGACGACACAACTGTCTCCGTATCGGGAAAGGATATCGATTAGGTGGAACAAAGACTGGGTGAGGCACAGAAGATAGCTTCTAACTGGTTTAGTGCAAATGGACCACTACTCAACCAGGACAAAACAAATAAAATTATATTTGCACTCCGGGGGGGTATAAATGCCGAGGAAAATTTAAAGAGGGTTCGCATCCTGGGTGTGCAACTTGACTATAAACTAAAATGGGATCTTCATGTAGAAAATCTGGTTAGCAGGCTTCGGGGGAGTGTGTTTGTCCCGAGGAGTCTGTATGGGTGTGTGTCAGAGGCCACAATGAGAATGGTTTATTTTGCCATCTTTCATTCGGTGATGTCCTATGCTGTCCTGTCGTGGGGACGTGCTAGCCAGGCAGGGCGTGTTTTTAGTCTGCAGAGGAGGGCAGTACGAATGATTGCGGGACTTGGCTGGAGAAATGACTGCAGACAGATTTTCATACAATTACAAATTCTCACATTTCCATCTCAGTACATATTGGAATGCTTGTTGCATGTCAAAAAGAAGTAACAATCTCTTACCACTCATAGGGACGTGCATGAGCATGAAACAAGGGGCAGAGATGCTCTGGTTCCAACGTATTGCAGACTGGGGAGGTGTCAGAGTTGACAGGATTTTATTGCAATCAAACTTTTTAACAAGTTGCCTATTAATATAAAACAACTGCCATTTATCGCTTTAAAAATAGGATTATATCGCTGCTCATTTTAAGCGCATTCTATAGTGTGGAAGATTTTTTAAACTTTGCATTTTAACCTGTCTCTGTTCTGTTAATTAAGATCAATTGGCTTTGTATTTTGGCCAATGATCAATTTTAGTCAAATTAAGTGTAATATGTTTCATTATTATTGTTACTATTGTATTGCTGTGTGCTGTGGGTATTCCTAATTTTAATATTTTATTATAGTGACTTATTGTTCTCGAGAACTATGTAAGACGGAATTTTACTTGTTTATATAATATACCTGACTTGTGTAAATACTTGTGTACATTGACACCAATAAATTAATTTTGAATTTTAAATTTTGAATTTGCCCTATCTAGCGCTGTTATGAAACCACTATGATGCTGCTACACCATAGACAATTTACCTTTAGATAAACAAACAATAATCACGAAAGTGGCAGTTTTATGGCCTCGCGCATGTAAACAAAACTGGAAACTATTAGACATGCGCACTGCAACATTATCGTTTGACGAATGGGAAAATAGACAGGTCCGGGCTTTAAAATTTAAATTCTTGCTCATATGCCACCATATTGGGCATAATACAATTATACAACGGCTGCAACTAGTACTACTCATTGTTTATATTACAATCCGAGTCTATAAAAGCACAAACACAATTCACTAACTAAACTACACAAAAACCAGAAATCCATAAATATTAAACACCAGTCCCACAATCCACGATAGCCGATCCGATAGCTGAAAACTTTAGAAAACTACAAGGAATCCGCAGAGAAGAGAAACCTTAAAACACAACAACAAAAATGGCGGCCGAGCCGGTTCTGGAGAGTATTCTTGAGCGGGTCGATAAAGTAGGACGGCCGATAACACGAGGTTTGTGCGCATGCACGAAGGTTCCCCGAATGAAGACAGCTGACCGACGAGTCATGCGCTCGGACGTATTTTTTCACCCATAAAACGTAACTTTTGTTTGCGCAGGAGATAAGCTGTAGGTATCTAAAGGTAAATTGTCTATGTGCTACACGCATTTTGGTGCTTATTTGCTGCCTGCCGCGGAACCAAAGGTCGGAAAGGATAATTATTGAAGAGTTCGACATGATAGATTGTAGATCTTATTTGATTAGAATTTTTTAAAAATATGCTTAGAAAGCGTAGGTGACAGTGGGCACATACAGCGATTTGTGACGATTTGGCTGCTGCCACGACCGTCGGGTTCGCATATATGTATGGGTTATTAAATGATGCAAAACACATACATATGCAGTAGAAATCGCCATAAAGAGCTTTACCTACCGATAAATACTGATTTGTAGACTTGGCAATTTCGGAGTTAGATCGTTGAGTAAGTAACTACAATTATTATTATTATTATTATTATTATTATTATTATTATAATAAGTTATTAAAATGGCAGCATTTTAAACTATAGGCTTGTCCCACTACAATACAAAACAAATTATGTGAATTAGACAGATCAATATTCCTCCAAATGCATTGATTGCCACTGATGAATTGCACAATTCGGTAGTACATTGTTCACAGTTCAGATCACTAAGGAGCTTCATCGCCTGTTTTTTTTCAGCGCATGTCTCTTCAGAACATTCTCTAATAGTCATCTCTAAAAACAATATTACCAATCATGAAACATTCTCGTGTGAGAGGAAATTGTCATTCTTTGGTAAAGAATGAATAAATATTTATAAACTAAAGGAGGATGCTCATTAACTCGGCTTCGTCGACTCGGTACGTTTTGTTTGGAATGCCGACAGTTAATGCTCATTAAATAATCGGCCGGGGATCCGTATCGCTTCATTAAATAAAACCATTTTGACTTTTATTGTGGTGTATAGCCGTAGAATTGTATCAGAACGAAAACGTAAACAAAAATATACTTTCGTTCAAGGAAAGTATAAAATAAACTTAAAGCAACATATAGCGGCATAGCGGACAAGTGTGTAACTGTCTTTTGTATTGGAATACACAGGGATCCAAGCACAATGGATACACTGGGGCGAGTAGACCCCAACGGCCATTTCGTCCTTATTAGGACTCTAATAAGGTGGTCTACCCGTCCCAAGGTATCCATTATGCTTGAATCCCTGTGTATTCCAATACACTATACGCTATGCCTATGTTGCTTTTAATTATTTTTTAAGGACACAATAAATATTTTCTAGTATTGTAATGGGGAAAAAGAAACTAAACTGGTCAACAAAAAGATCGTACCATTCAATTTTTAAACCTATTTTCAAATTGCTGTAACTTTTTTAAAAATTGACATTTTTGAATGTAGTTTCCAAATTTGGAAAGCGCGATTTTTCTACTTTAACCTGTATTTCATTTATTTTTGGTAGAATTAATATTATTATGATACACAGGGCGATCAAGAGAGCGCTGCAAAAAATCACAAAATTTTAGTGTGTGCCATTTCAGTGGTGATTTTTTTTGGTCGTTACAATATGGGTTTTTACCAAGGTAGGATCAATATCTCTAGACGTTTTTGCCAGTTTTTGGATTAAGTACCTCTGGCTTTAGATACGCCAATAAACGTCAAATTTTGGTAATCATTGCTTTAAAACGCTATAACTGGAAAACGGATTGATGGATTTTAACGAGTTTTTCACATTCAAAAGGCCCATTTCATGGAGATGTTCTATGACCTACGTATTTTACGAAAGGTGAGAATTTTATTAATATACGGGGTAATCAACAAAGTCATTAAAAAATTAAATGTTTATTTGCTCGCCATTTGGCCAGCAAAGTGTTTCACTTATAAACAATATTAACAACATTAATGGTAGCAAATAAAATTGATTAAATTTTAACAAAAATAAATAATAACAAATAAAATTAATAGTGAGTAGGTCCACCGTGAACCCTTAGAATTTTCATTACTCTTCTTGGCATGCTACTCACCAAGTTTGCAAGGAAGTACTGGGGAATAGCGTTCCATTCCTCTCTTATTGCATTTGCCAATTCGTTCAAGTTGTTAAAATTATGCTCTCCGTCATTCAATCATAGTTGCATCCAACTCCATACATGTTCTATCCAAATGGCGCAAAAATAAACATTTAATTTTTTTTTAATTACTTTGTTGATTACCCCGTATATTAATAAAATTCTCACGTTTCGTAAAATACGTAGATCATAGAACGTCTCCATAAAATGGGCTTTTTGAATGTGAAAAGCTCGTTGAAATCCATCAATCCGTTTTCCAGTTATAGCGTTTTAAAGCAATTATTACCAAAATTTGACGTTTATTGGCCTATCTAAAGCCAGAGGTCCTCAATCCAAAAACTGGCAAAAACGTCTAGAGATATTGATCCTACCTTGCTAAAAACCCATATTGTAACGACCAAAAAAAATCACCACTGAAATGGCACACACTAAAATTTTGTGTTTTTTTGCAGCGCTCTATTGATCGCCCTGTGTATCATAATAATATTGATTCTACCAAAAATAAATAAAATACAGGTTAAAGTAGAAAAATCGCGCTTTCCAAATTTGGAAACTACATTTAAAAATGTAAATTTTAAAAAAAGTTACAGCAATTTGAAAATAGGTCTAAAAATTGAATGGTACGATCTTTTTGTTGACCAGTTTATTAAAAATATATGGGGAATACAGTATTAGTTTGAAAATATCATTTTGTCGCTTTTAGTTTCACTATCAATATCTGCCCATTTAGCGAACAGTATTAATATGTTAATAAAGCTTTTTCTTTCGATATAAGCAGTCACGTGCGGTAGCTGACAGCAAGAAAGGTCCGCGGTTAGCTTTATCAGATTCGGTCAGTAGAAAGGTAACGCGGTACGTGGGCATGCGACAATGCTTTAATAAACGCGGTCTGTTTATGCTATCTGCGGACGGTTGTGCAGTAAACCACCTGCGATCACGGGCGCGTATAATGTAACGATAATGAGTCGGTAGAAAATAGTTAGAACGAGCGAGAGCACGACCAGCCATTCGTAGCGGTTCGGTAAAACGCCAGTTCCCCTCCGCATGCGCGTGTTTTGATTAAATTTGCGGACATACACGTTCTTGTAGTAACATCGTGTGTAAGACAGAGTAAGTGATCAGTTTTCATATTAACCAGAACGTGTAGCAAATATACGACAAAATAAATTAAACAATGCAATTCCTGATAAAGGCGTCGAGGGGAAACGGCGGGCTTGTAGTCTATGCATGGGCCCTTATGATGGCTTGGCCTCGGAGATGGTCGCTCGGCTTCGGGGCTGGTCGGCTTGCTGTGGGGTCCTGGCTGGAGAGTCGACCTGTAACAAAGATAAGAACGCGAGTTCTTCTGAAAATAGGTGGCTCCCTGTTACGGAATCGCCAGTTCATAAGAAGACGCCAGATGGCGTAGGTGATAATAATTGTCGCCGAGATATTATAATATTTCTTTTTATGAAAGCTAATTTTATTTAGTCTTCAGTGCGACATTCAGGCCTTCATCGGCCGCTAACTTCAAACAATAAGAAACGGGGTTTTCGATCGGTTTAAAGTTTAGTATTGTCTTCGGCTCCTCAGGCTGATCGCAAAGTAGTAATTTTTCGCGGGGCGGATTTTTTTACTTTGGATACCTGAGACTTGGATGTTGAAAAATAGAATCAAAAGTTTTAATTATTGAACGAGATTTACGAACAGAGTACGCTGGCGGAAAATCTTCTGCCGCTGCTCGCTTGAAGAGAAAAAAGGTTATTTCGCAATAGGTTTTGCTGGCGGCCGCTGAGTTAGGCTGGCTGCCGCAAAGTATACAGAGGAAAAGATTATACAGCGTGTGCGTGGATTTGCTTGCCAAATGCAAAACTTCTTTATTATCAATTTTTCGAAAAAAAGTTATTCTTTATAAAAAGTTTTGCTTTTAAAATTATTAAGATTCGCATAAGAATTTCTTTTTAACGTTGTACATGGTGTCTCAAAAAACGAAAAACTTTAATTCTAAATGTGAAAAAACTTTATACCATTATTTATTAACCGGCAAATTGGAAAGCGCGAAAAGCGCATTAAATCGTCAACTAATTTGTAGTATACAGAGGGCAATGATAAAGTTATTTTTGAATATATAGTTACTTTATATTTTTGATAAACAATATGGATAAATACCATCGCAATATTTATTATTAAGCCATCAATGTACTATTTGCAGGTTAATTTAGTATACAGAGTGATTAAAATATTTAGATAATTTACAACCTAATTGAAAATTTATTAAACAATCATATAAACATATTTACACATAACAAGTTTTTTAATTACTAGTAATTACACAGTAAACACGAACAAATATACATAGAAAATTAAATTTCAATAAGCCCCCCGTTGTTCATCATACACCTGATAATTTTTATCGAAAATGTTAATTACCTCTTAACTATTAAAAAAAAACGTTATCATTGCCCTGTCCTGTATAATACAAATTTGTTGACGATTTAATGCGCTTTTCGCGCTTTCCAATTTGCCGGTTAATAAATATTGGTATAAAGTTTTTTCACATTTAGAATTAAAGTTTTTCGTTTTTTGAGACACCATGTACAACATTAATAAGAAATTCTTATGCCAATCTTAATAATTTTAAAAGCAAAACTTTTTATAAAGAATAACTTTTTTTCGAAAAATTGATAATAAAGAAGTTTTCCATTTGGCAAGCAAATCCACGCACACGCTGTATAGAAAAAAAAAAGGAAGAAAAATCGCCGGCAGCAATTGGAGGATTCCGAAAGGGGAATTTTACTGGAAAATCTACTGGAAATAGAAAATCTAAGTGAACCGCTGGCCAATTTTTTCACGATTTTTGGACTTAGAAAATTTTTTGGAAAAAATGTATTAATTTTTTATAACGGAACCGGAATTTCCTGTACCAAAAGTGCGCAGAGGCACACTAGCTACCACCTCCCGAAAGAACGGTGTCAATCGGAGGTTGGTGAAGAAAGTTGAAATTTTGAAGTGGAAAATTTTGGAAAAATTTTCGCGGGACTAAAAAGTTTCTACTAATCAAATAACTCATTTACCCAAGTTCCGGAACCTCGAGAGACGTTCCCTAAGGATTTTATAGCCATTCTAAGAAGTTAAGCGACTTAATAATTTCGCTCAATTTGGACCTGTATAAAAAGTGTTCAGGGACGTATTACCTACATTCTGGTGAGAGAAAAATTCCAGTAAGTGGTTGGTGAAGAAAGTTGGCTTTTTGAAAGTGGAAAAATTTTAAAGTCAAATTTTTTGGGAAAATCAACCTGGATTTAAGTGAGACTTATTCCAGAGGTACAAAACGGATTCTGAGAGAGTCCTGGCGCCCATTTTGAGTATTGAGATTAAGAAGACGAAATGTTTTACGAATAGAGAGATCACCTGTACGCCGTAGTACAGGCAGTATAATGGCCGAAGCTTACGCTCCCGAAGTGCAACAGCTTTGAAGGCCCGGTACTTCCGCTGATGACGCCGGCATTAGGGATTTACCGAGTGTTCCTGCTACCATCGCTACCAACGATATCGTCAACGGAGATATGAGTCAAATGCCAGATAACGAAAATTTAAATGAGCTAGCCCGAAATACAAAAGACGATATCACCTCCCGAAAGAATAGAGAAAAAGGAGGTAGTTTGGCACCGAGATTAAATGTAGGTGAAAGCGTTCGAGTACCCGGGAACATCCCGCGTATAAATTGACTTCGCGGAGCCTCGCGAAACCACGTGACGGTCGTAGATGCAGAGGTATCGTACGCACTTCGGTTTCGCGCGGAGGTATCTGGGGATACTGTTCGCGCTTCGACCTGACGGTGCGCTCAGCAGTACTAACGGACGTGACCGGGAAATGATGAAAAGTATTTTCCCGGTGTTTCGCGATGGAAAATTAAATAGTTTCAAACAGTATAAATTAAATGAATTATTTATGAACAAGAATAAACTCTGTAGCACGAAAAATAAGAAAATAAACTTTGTACACGCATACTAATCTTTTAAAATTATTCAAACAATGCAGTAAAAATACTAAAAACCCCAGAAGAATATAGTAACTTCGTTACAGTATATAATAAAATTACTACTTTATCTGATGGGTTAATAGGTTAACTATAACAACAACGTTTCAACTGGTAAGTATCTCCAGTCGTCTTCAGTTGAATACTAAACAAGTTATAAAGCTACGAGCCTATTTATACTACCTAGGGGGGGGGGGCGGAGCTAGTGACGTCACTAGCTCCGCCCCCCTTAGGTAGTATAAATAGGCTCGTAGCTTTGTAACTTGTTTAGTATTCACCTGAAGACGACTGGAGATACTTACCAGTTGAAACGTTGTGATATGAAAAACTAAAGGCAATGGAAGTCCAAAACACATCTATTACTCATGAATAGTATTTAAGACAGTAGCCTTAGAATTATAATTTAGTTTACACTTGAAAACGATCAGATATTCTAACTAACCGAAACGTTAAATTTACATTACATTTGGCTAATGGGTCTATTTCATGGGGCACATTTCCGAGAACTCTACTGTCCATGTGTAAAAATTACTTTTTTTTTGGCTTTGGCTTTGGCAGGTCTGCCATTCAGCCAGCCGCTAAGTAAAAATCACTTCATTTGTGAACCTTTTTTGCATTTTTCTCGAAAATAGGCAAAATTAAAAAAAAATATTAATAATTGCACACGTTTAATTTCTATTTTATTATTATTAGACGACTTTATGGAAAGCCCAATGAGACGTGCCTTTCATAGAGTCCTCCAAACAACTGCATGGGCCAAAGCCTTACATTTTAAAGATACTCAACAATTTCTTATGACCAATGAAAAATTCTTCAAAATAATAAGGTACCTATTTCAAATCAGGCAACTTTGTGAGTAAACTATGTTTGCCAATGTCGTTATTGTCATAGTCAAATTTGCCTGGTTAGTTAAATATTGTTAAAAACCTTGGTGCAACCCAACATAAAACGACCAAAAACCGCTAAAAATTTAAATAAATTACTTAAAAATGCATAAAAAACCTACTCAAAATAGAACGTCACACCCACTCATTCTTGCGCGTTTTCATTGCCCTTTTTTAATGTACCTATCACTACTAACTTACTTTTATTGGTGATGTTATCTTTGCCGCTAATAATTATGCAAAAATTGTACTCGGGGGCCTGCTTGTCGAGTTCCACCAGAGATTCCTGTGGCGGCGCTTCCTTAGCACCGTCGCCGTCGCCGGAGCCCGTCAAGTTAGGTAGCGGCACAAACGTCGGCATCCAAGCTCCACAGATATCCTTATCCAAATATGATATGTCTTCCACTGGGCTGTGGCATTTATCGGCCATTCCGTTCTTGCACCTGTAGCATTGCGACACCGCCATACAGAACTTGACCCCTAATAAAAAAAAAGTAAGCTGCAATAATGAATTTTGGCAGTATTTTTGAACCTATTTCTTTGACCAAATCTCTAATTTATCTTCCTACGCCCTTACTACTTCTTTATTAACCAGCACCAGTTATATACTTTGAAAGTCTTTTTTCATAGTTAGTACCTCAAAGTAGTAAAGTACCTCATTTTGAATTATTTTTAAAATGCATTTATGAAACGAAGAATAGGTTGAAATTATATTAATTCTTGAAAATATACACCGCACTATATGTAAAGCTGCTGGATAATTCAACTTAAATCATCTCGAATCACTAGATATTTCCCACCAATAGACTAGTCACTTTCAATAAACAAAAGGATAAACATAAAACTAACAATTATTAAACAATAATTGAAATAAGGATTTTCGGAATTGGAATAATATTCCCAACAACAGTATGAAAAGAAGCCATCTTAGATTTACTCTCGATATCTGCAAAATGCATTTATTGCTCCCATTAGGTATACCAAAAGATTTTAGTCAGTTATATATAATATTTTTATCAGTAATAAACTTGAGAAAGGCCTTTGATTATGTTTGTTGTCTTTGTGTGTGTGTTTTTTTAAAGTTAGTATTTGGATGGTTCTTCCATTAAAGACGCCACTCACATTAGAAGCAGTAAGACCTACCCTAACGTTTTATTTTCTATGGACATGAAAAAAAAATGAAAAAGTAGCGACATTTTATTATTGATAAAAGCTTTAAAAGTGTTGGATGTCGGACATGTGTGTCGAGTTGCAGAACTTTAGACATCAGTTGTTTCAGCTGAACAAATATTTGTTATTGTCATTGATGACACTGATGTCCTAATACTCATGTGTTTTTAAGTTAAAGTTTCCATCAATTTATTTGGTATACAAGAAGTATCCCTGATTGAGGTCACTTATACCACAAATGGACTTAATTTTTAATTTCTTGACAAAAAGTAATTCTTTATAAAAAAGTTTACTTGTAAAAAAAATTAGGATTTATAATAAGAAATTTATTTCTTGTATAAAGGAAGGTAAAAATATTAAAAAAACTTTAATTTTCCCTAAGAGCCGTTAACACTTGCCGCACTTAGGTAAAAAGGTGTGACAAACACAAGAAAACTATTGGACAGAATTTGTTAAAATTTTGAATTTAGCTTCTGTAAAAAAAATGTATGGCCTTTCTAACAATATCAAAGATTTAGCCAACTTAACTAATAATTGGCCACAGAAACAAAATTACTATATTTCCACAGTGTGATTCAAGATAAATAAAACAAAGGTTTAAAAAATTGGTTTTTAGTTAGGGATTAATAATGGCTAGAGGCCAAGCTAAATTAACGGGAAAACAACAAAGGTACATGGTATAGTGCGTTTGCAGTTAAGCTTCCAGCAAAGTGTCTTATACACTCAATCTAGGGGTAATTATAAATGTGGGTAAGTTCGTAAGCGGACAAGACAAAAGGCTTGACGAAAACTGAACTACAAAGGTAAATTTACTATGACCGGTGTGATTAAAATATTATTATTAGTTACTTAAACATCACAACATTACAGACCCAGTCCCAGTGTATACGTAAATATTGCTACACAATAAATTAAAAGTTTTAGTCAAAGAATGATTAAAATTTAGTTCAAAAATTAATTGAATGTAGAATTTTAAATAACAGTCTGTGTCATCAGTACTGTTGTATTACGACCACTGTCAACAAATTTTGTGGCTCACAGCCAATGTGTTTTTGATGATACTAGGGATACTTTGTACGTGTTATATGTGTTGCTTAGATACCATAGTATGCTGGCACGTTGGACAGCTCTGGATTTGCTGCTTCACGTACGTTTACTGATTTATTAGACAAGAAGATATTTTTTTTTACAGCACAAACTATCCGCTTTAAAAGACGGGGCTTTACAATTTAAAGGATCATTTGTACCTACGTAAACCTAAGCTTTGCGAAAAATAAGGCAATATCACATCACACGTGAATTCTAACAGCAGAGGGTAAAAAAAACAATTTTGCCAAAGAATGGCTTAAATTCAAAAGAAAAGATGGAATGGCCTCCCCAAGAGAAGTTAAAAGAGAGTGTACTTTGCTGAAGAATAGCGATTAAGTTTCACAAAACGAAAAAGGATTCACATAAAAAAGGTATCTAACAAAAAGGACTCGACTGTCTGCCACGCGTTTAGAAAGATCAGTGAGGCTCTGAAGCGGCGGGAAAGCCTGGTCCACGCGTCGTCGTTTGCCATCTGTGCCGACGCTATATAACCAATCACCAGCTTTCTAGTAAGCAAGCCCAGCAACAACGATGGCGGGAGAAGACGTTACAGGGCGGTGTGCACGACGGTATCGAGACATAGGCGCAGCAAATTATAATTATAGTAATTAAAAACATTAGAAAAAAAAAATTACCCAGGTTGGCGCTGGTTCCCCACAGCTTCGAAATTTGATACTACATTATTGAATTTTTTTTTTCAAAATTGATAAAATAAAAGTAAAACAGTCATGTAGTATCAAATTTCGAAGCCAAATTTCAAATTTTAATAAATTATATTCAATGGTATTCTTGTTATTTGTCACACCTTTTTAATCTGCTACTTAAAATGAAGTTTCAGTTACAAAATAGTCAGTGTTATTGTTCTTTAGTTTTGAAATTGCAATAATGCTTACTTTACAGCAATGTTGTTATTTAGTTAAATGCTATTGTATAGGAAACAATTTCTATCGACTTGCGATTGAACTGTTCGACGAAAAATATCCAGCTGTTTAAATAAGTCGATAGAGTTTAAAAACTAATTAGAAAGTTTGATCTTACAGGAGATGGAAGAAAACATAAAAAAAAGCTTAAGAAAATACACAATGATCATGATGTAGCCACAATGCTAGTTTTGGACATTCAAAACACCTAAAAACATCAGATTCTTGAAAAATAACATATTATAAACAAATCTAAAACCCAACGAATTTTGAATGGAAATAACTTTAAATTATTCTAACCTCAAAAAATCTGACTCTAAAAGAAGATAATGATGAAAAACGTTTAGATTTTTGCTAAGATATTGGGGAAAGAATTGTGTAAGATGGACACATTTACTAACATATTATTTTTATCAGACAAAATACATTCAACACAAATAGATTCGTATCATCCCAAAATTACCGCTTTTGAGCGCAAGACAATCCGAATTCTATACTCACCACAGGCATTTATATAGGTTATATCATCCATCAAAGTCAATTCAAAATTGTCATTTTTATAAAGTAAAAATACGAAGATTATCTACAAAAAAATAATATCAAGTTGTGAAAAGAAAGTATATACATTCTAAAGCCCTTGAAGCAATAGATGGATGAAAGATTACTAATCGCTTTTAGAGAAAAAAATGGTTAACAAAAAAACTAGAAAAACGTCGATGTCAAAGTCAACTTCAGACAATACAAATACAATATCAAATGAAATTATTGAAAATTCTGATGAAGAAAGTTTTTATTTGGCAACAAAATATCCTAGTGATCAAAAATATATTGAATTTGTTAAAAATTTTAAAATAAGTTCACAAGACAATAGAGAAGCTGGGTCATCAATTCAAAAAGAAGAGGAAATTGATGCCCAAAAATGTAAGAAATGTTCCGTTAAATTTACAAAAAAAACATTTTTTATCAGGTGTTCTAATTGTATTCAATATTTTTGTCTAAATTGTTCAGTATTAACAAAAAAAGAAGCATCAGATATAAAAACAAATAAAAATGAATGGAATTGTCAATTATGTTCAAACATTTCAGATTTTGAAATGAAAAAATTAAAAGAAGAAAATAACTTTTTAAAAATACATATTACTCAAATGTACAACAAAATTGAGTATTTAATCAAAACAGTAGAAAGCCTTAAAAGTTTGGAACTCACCAAAAAAATAAATAAACTAGAATCAAATATTGAAAAAATACTTGAAATTTTTACGGAAAAGCAAGTATATCCAGTTACACCTAAAACATCCTATTCGGCAGCTTTAAAATCTATAAAAAATGATTTCAAAGAAAAAAAGAATTTACCTGTAGTAATTATTAAACCAAAAAATAATCAGAACAGTAAGCGAACCATCGCAGAAGTACAAAGAAGTGTAAATCCAATAAGTGTAAAAGCAACTGTAACAGATGTTAGGGAGATAAAAAACGGTGGAATAATTATTAAAACAAATACTAAAGAAGAATTAGAAAAATTAAAGGTAATATCCGAAAAAAAGTTAAATAAAAATTATACAATAGAAATTTCAAAAATGAAATCACCCAGACTAGTATTAATAGGATCAAAAAAAAAATATGAAACAGAAGAGTTATTAAATGAGCTGAGAGAAATAGAATATTTAAATGAAGAAGACGATTTACAAATAAAATATACAAGGCAATCAAGATATACAAAAAAATATATTATGTACATTGAATGTAACGGAAACTGTTTAAAAAAAAAAAAAAAAAAAAAATTAGTTAACCAGGAGGTGAGTCTTGGATGGAACAAATGCCAAATAAAAGAAGATTTTAATATATTTATTTGTTATAAATGCTGTGGATATGGACATAAAGCCACTGAGTGTACTAAAACACAAGTTTGCTCTTTTTGTTCTGGAAGTCATGTTTTTTGGAAGTGTGAAAAAAAAATCCCTTGTTGTAACAATTGCAAAATTTATAGTGAAAAACAAAAAATAAATATAAATTGTTCTCACGAAGCAATTAATAATGATTGTCCAATTCATCAAAGAAAAATTAAGGATACCAAAGAACGAACAAATTACCTGCAGTAATGAATCAAAATTCAAGTAAAAAGAATGATACACTAAGAATTCTTTATATCAATGCACGTTCAGTTAAAAATAAAATGGATGAATTGCAGATACTAATTTTTAAAGAAAATGCTGATATTATTGTTATTACTGAAACATGGGTAAAAAAGGAAGAACAAAAATATCACAATTTTAAAGATTTTAATTCAATTTATGCCTCAAGAGAAAAATCCGGTGGAGGATTGGGAATTTTCGTAAAAAATAATATTAATTTTGAAATTATAAACAAAACCGAAAATGAGTTATCATATATTACTATCCAGATAGCAACATATAATTTAATGTTATGTGCAGCTTATAAGCCCCTTCTGTAAACAATAAAGAATTTATGAACTTTTTGGATGAACAACTTGAAAATTTAGCAAAATCAAAACTAAGATGCATTTTTATTGGAGATGTAAATATTAATATTTTAGAAGACAGCAATGATGCAAAATCACTAATGGAAATTTATTCTTCAAATAATTTAAAATTGTGTAACAAAAGTATTTCAACTAGAGATGCAGGAGTTAGTAGTACTCTTATAGACCACGTTACTACAAATGAAAAAGAAGCAGTTACAATACATTTTTTGGACAGCCCGCTAAGTGATCACAAAATTCAAGTTATAGACTTTTTTATTAAATCAAATATAAGAGAGTCAAGATATGAAAATATTTCCATCAAAAGATTTCATTTAGAAAAATTAAAAAGTAATTTAACCACCTTAAATGAAAATAAATACAAATTTCAAAATGTTAATGAATATTACAATTCGATTGTTCATGTTTTTGAAACATGTATGTATCAAATTCATGTTAAAATGAAAACAAATTCCAAACCATGGTTTTCAGAAAAACTATCAAGACTAATGAAGACCAGGGATAATTTTTTTAAAAAGAAGAAAAAGTATCCTGAAAACTCGAACTATACAGAAACATTCAATTTTTATAACAAATTAATGAAAAAACAAATGAGGTTAGATAAGCAGGAATACTATAAAGAAAAATTTAAAAGTAGTAATGCAAAACAAATATGGGAAAATATAAACTTTTTAATTAGGTCGAAATCAAAAAAAAAAAAACTTCTATAGAACATCTTGTGGTCAATAACAAAGAAATCAGAAACCAACAAATAATTTGTGAAGAAATGAATACCTACCCATTTTACAAGTATTGGTCCAAAATTAGCTAAGAAGATCTCATTAAAAGAAAGAATGGAAGAAGAGGTAAATTCAAAATCCATGTTTTTAGATGAAAACGATATTGACGAGGATGAAATTAAGAATATAATTGAAAATTTAAATATACATAAAGCTACTGGTTATGACAATATTTCAGTAAAAATAGTAAAGGCAGTTAAAATTGAAATAATTCCTATTTTAAAATACCTGGTACAATTATCTTTACAAAAATCAACATTTCCTGAAAAAATGAAATTTGCTCAAGTGACACCAGTTTTTAAAAACGATAAAACTAATAATCCTAATAATTACCGTCCAATATCTGTTTTGCCTGTTCTATCAAAAATTTTGGAAAAAATTATAAATATAAAATTAACGAATTTTTTAGAAAGACAAAATTTACTTTTCGAGAATCAGTACGGGTTTCGCAAATCTAGAGATACTGAAGTTGCAGCTATGGATGTTATTACTAACATTCAATTAAATCTAGATACCAAAAAAAAATGCGGCATTTTATCTTTAGACTTGTGTAAAGCCTTTGATACTGTAAACCATGATATATTATTAGTTAAATTATTTGATATAGGAATAAGAGGAAAAATTTATCGTTGGTTTGAAAGTTATATAAAAGATAGAAAACAATGCGTTAAAATAGGAAGTAATATTAGTTCCTATCAAACAATTAGATGTGGAGTACCACAAGGTTCTATTCTAGGACCCACATTGTTTCTTATTTATATCAATTCTGTTTCAAAATTAAAATTATATGGACAAATTAAACTTTTCGCCGACGACACAACAATTATTTATTATGCTAAAAATATTAGGGACATCAAATTAAATATCAAAAAAGATTTTAAAATTATATTTGACTGGTTGCAATCTTATAAATTAACTTTAAATTTTAATAAATCATCATTTATGTACATTGACAAACAAAGACTAGATATGGAAAAGCAACCAATAATATTTAATGGGGAAAATATTAATTACAAAGATAACATAAAGTTTTAAGGATTATATATTGATCAAAATTTAAGCTGGAGAAAACACGTAGAACATATTCGAACTTACATTTCTCCGTTAATTGGGATATTCTTTAAAATTCGTCACTGTATATCTTTAAATTGTTTAAAAAATATTTATCATGCATTAGTACATTCAAAAATTCAGTATCTTATTTCTATTTGGGGTTCAGCCAATTCAATAGTACTAAACCCTTTAAAGAAATTACAAAATAAAATTATTAAATGTATTCATAGATTGCCGCACTTAGAACCAACAACAAATTTATACAAACCGAATAAATACCTAGATATAAATAATTTATATAATTTAAAAATTTGCATATTTATTCATTCTCTACTTTTAAAACAAAAAATGTCTAACATAACGTTTACAAAAGTTCATGATATTCATAGACATGATACTAGACAAACTAATTTTTTAAAAACTATTAAAATAAACAGTAACTTTGGAAAACGGTCATTGTTATATAATGGATTAATATTATATAATATTTTACCGGAAAATATTAAAACATTAAAAAAACTACCATTATTTAAATTTCATTTAAAAAAATATTTCCTAGTATAAATTTTTTTCTTAACGTGTTAATCATACATTTATAATATAAAACGAATTATTTTTTTTAACTGCCTTTTTTATATATATATATATATCTACCTATTAAGTTAGAGTAATAATTGTTAGTTTTTTGTATCCCTGTAATAAACTTGTAAAGTTGGTTGGGAATAAAGTAAAATTAATTAATTAATTTAAAAATACAAGAAAGTAAATATATGGTGCGCTATTACAATAAATAGAATTACTAGGCCGTTCTACTACTTTTAGGAAAAATTCTAACTTGCAAATGTCAAATACTTACTTTTGGACAGAATTTAAAGAAGAAAATTTAAAATACAGACGCAAAGCCTATTTTTGACAAGATGAATGTTCGGCGCATTCGAAACTGCAAGTTTAAAACTGGCTTAATAGACATTTTCCTCAAAAATGTCTGGGTATAGGTTTAGGCTCATACACTGGCCGTCTTGGTTCCCTGATCTAACGTCATGCGATTACTTTCTTTGAGGATTTTTAAAAGGAAATATTTATAAACATAATTTAGATCATATTGTTGAAATTTTTAAACACAGAATACGTAAAGGTATCGCTGAAATAAGTCAACAGATGATTTATTTTATTGACAGAAAGTTTAGAAGAAGACTAGAAAAGTGTGGAGAAGTTAAGGGCTTTCACGCCGAATAAAATTTTTTACTAAAATGTTTGTTTAATTATTAATACTTCTTAGAATTTATGATTTAAAAACAAAATTTTGTAATGACGTATTAAAAAAATTTAAAAGCAACATTTTTATAAAGAATGGTTTTCTTGTCGAGAAATTAAAAGTTAGGTTCATTTGTAGTATATTTAAATCCATCCAGAGACACCCTATACCGGGTGTTTCTCAAACGACGTTCACCCCTATAACTTTTCTGTATTTATAGATATTAAAATGAAATTTTGAGATTATGCATAAGAGATGAGTCTGCATTTATTGGCATAATTTTCAATTTGTTAGCACTTCCAGTTTGACCGAAAGTGACCTTGACTTTGATATTTTAAATGGGACATCTTGTATATTTTACTTATTTGGGTTCAGCATAACATTATGAGTGAAATGACACCTCACTTGTCATTTTTTGACGTGTTATAACATTTTTAATAATCGGTGGTCGGCGCAGCGGCCTCGCAGATCGTAGGCCCGGGTTCCATTCCCGGTGCCAGCAACGTCGATGTTAAATTTGGAATTTGGTTTATTAGGTGCGCCGTCTTTCGGAAGAGACGTTAAACTGTTGGCCCCGTGTCATGGATGTTGGCACGTTAAAGAACCTTACCCTCGACAAAGAGGGATTCGGCAAAATTACCAGATAGTGTGTGACAAATTCCCTGGCGTCGGTGATTGGCCTCGTTGCGGAAAAAGGCCGACGTAAAATAAATAAATAAAAAAAAAAACATTTTTATGATTATTTTTTATTTTCAATCTAGAGTGCTACAATAAAATTTAATTAAATCCGTTAACTTATAAACGAGTAGAGGAGCGGCGAGTATTATGGAATAGAATTTTGTTTTTTCAGTCTAAAATGGAAATTAATAGAAAATATTAAATACAAAATACGGTAAACGGTTACTATGGGTTTTGTTTCTAAGATACCTTGAGGTGGTATTGATATATTTAATACTTTTTTTAAATATGTCATTTTTTCAACAACACTTTTTTTTCGGGTAATATGGAATAGTCGGGTAATATGGAATTTTAAGTTTTTAAAACTATTTAAAGGATTTAAAAAACTTTTACTAATATATTTCTTAAGATTTATAACTTTTAGTGGAACTGAACATAAAATACATAAAAATGAATAAATATAATTTGTTTGAACATAATTTATTTGCAAAACTCACAAAGATAAATAGCACCATCAATGGCTTATTTCATGCTACCCTTGTCCCATTGCTTGCGTTGTTTATGGTCACTACTGTTTTTTTTTGTCATTTTGTAAATATTATAAAATAATAATAATGTGGGTAATGTGGAATAGTACGCCAATACTATTCCATAATACCCGATATTGCCATTTTCAATTTGGTGGCAAAAATATGGTGAAAAAAAAACATTAGTAACCACTTAAGTTAATTTAACTAAAGGTTGAATAAAGCTTTATCCGTATTATAAGAGAAATCGATAAAAAAATATCACACTACATCACAAACTAATTAATATTTCCTACCTTACACAAAGTTTTGATGCATTAAAATCAATTAAAATAACGTAGTTTTATTTTGAATGCCCTTAACATACTGATTCCTGTGCCTGCTTCTTATTAAATGGTTTCTGTATGGTAAGGACAGTATTGCCGTTGTGTAACATTACGTTACTGAAGAAATATAAAGGTATTCCGAATTACCCGAATATTCCATAATACCCGCCGCTCCTCTAGTATATGAAAATTAAAATTATGTCATAATAATTATTGACTTTCTAAGTTTCACAAGCGTTTAAAAACTGAAATTTTGTTTTCTTGACGTTTACTCCATTTTTCCAAATGAAACGATGATGGTTCACTAGGATATTTAAAATGATACCATACACTCCTATGCTATTTTAAAATTGACACTGAAAAATTTGCCTTAAATCCCAATTGCAAATTTAAAAGCGTTTTGTATTATTGCCGGCCCTGTCTTTTCTAAAGAAATATAAAGGCGGCTTTGAAAAACAATGGAATGGTTTGAAAAACCAATACGGTTTTTAATTAAAATTGTAATGTCATTCGTTTATTAAACTTACATTGTAAATCAGATAAAATGGTTAGTTTTACTAGAAATGAACATATTGATATGCTCCTAATTTTTGGAGTGACCAGAAAAATTCTTCTGAAGCCGCAAGATTGTATATATTGTATGTTTTATAAACTAATGACATTACAACTTTAAATTAAAGCCATATTGGTTTTCAAAACCATTCCATTGTTTTTCAAAGCAGCCTTTATATTTCTTTAGAAAAGAGGGGGCGGCACTAATGCATAACGCTTTTAAATTTGCGATTAGGATTTAAGGCAAATTTTTCAGTATCAATTTTAAAATAGCAAATATGGTCATTTTAAATATCCTTTTTCTTTCTTTCTTAATCTCTTTATTTGTTTTATAGATACATCTTTAAACTTCACATCTACAGTATTTGCATGCGTGTAATCTAGGTTTTTGCTCACAGATGTGAGCTACCACCTAGAGAAGACAGCCAGACTAAACCAGCTGGGGCTGTTGTTGACCCTTGGTAGCAGTAAGGTCTTTCAGTGTCAGCAATCGGTCCTTTCCAGCTGTAACTTTACAAGGCCTTTAGTGTTCAAGTCGTAATCGAAAAGTTTTTGGTGGATATTTGGTGTAGGAAAAGTGGAATCTTTTTGATTGGAAAAAATAATACAAAAAACCAACCTTTAATTGTTAGGAACTAGCGGTGTATAATGATCGTGATCCGGGTTTTGTTTGTAATGTTGTGTGCTTTCATACGTTCTTCCATTCTCTCTCCATTCGCTCGCTCATTCATACTGGACATTAAAGTGATTTACAAGGTTGGCATATTTATTATAATCTAGTTTGAGATCTTTATAGGTGTAGTGGCTGTAGTTAGTGACGCCTAATACTGTCATGTGCATCGTTAGTCTGTCGGGTCAGGTTAGGAGTTTTGCGAGAATTTTAAGGGTTTAGGGGTCCTCAAAATAAATCGGAAGCCGCGAATACACAGGCTTATGTTTTACTGCGTGTGTGTGGCGTGTTTGGGTTAAGTTTGTTGTCAGGGTAGATAACTGCGGTTTTGTACGGTAAAATTTGTCTGATTGTTCGTAGATGTATTGGTTGAAGTAAGGCATATTTGTGGTATCGTGTAGTTCATCTATTCTTGTATATCTTCCAGAAGACGTAACGCACCTTAAGATTTTGTTTTGATAACGTTGTAGCCTGTGCATTTGCGTGTCGGACATGCTACACCACACGGGGGCAGCATATCCGAGCACCGGTCTGATGATCTGTTTATAGATAATTAGTTTATTCTGAGGGGATAGTGGGGACCGGGGAGATAACAGGGTATATAGGTTTTGCATAGCGCCAAAGGCTTTACGCAGTGTATTGGATGTGTGTAAGTGGAATTTAAGTCGACTGTCCAAGGTAACACCGAGGTATTTAATTTTATTGGTAGGGATGATTGGCTTACCATTAATTTTAAGGGGAATATGAATCTTATTGTTTGTAAATTTTTTAGTAAAAATAAGACATTCACACTTGTTATTATTAATTGCCAGTTTCCAGGTTTTAAACCAGGGAAGTAGGGTATGAAGATGATTTTGGATATGGGCTTTGGCCACATTTGCGTAAAACGAGCTGGCATAAATCAACATATCGTCCGCAAATATGGCCAAGTGTGTTGATGGGAAATGTGGAGGATCGGCAATGAAAAGGTTAAAAAGTCGGGGGGATAGGGCAGTGCCTTGTGGAAGGCCGGAATGAATGAGTTGGGGGTTAGAGAGGTTACCCTCTACTCTAACTCTGAATTTATTTATATGGTCATTTTAAATATCCTAGTGAACCATCATCATTTCATTTGGAAAAATGAAGTAAACATCAAGAAAACAAAATTACATTTTTTAAACGCTTGTAAAACTTAGAAAGTCAATTAATATGACATAATTTTAATTTTCATATACTACTTGTCTATAAGTTAACGGATTTAATTAAATTGTAGCACACTAGATTAAAAATAAAAAATAAACATAAAAATGTTATAACACGTCAAAAAATGACAAGTGGGGTGTTATTTCACTCATAATGTTATGCTGAATCCAAATAAGTAAAAATATACAAGATGTCCCATTTAAAATATCAAAATCAAGGTCACTTCCGTTCAAACCGGAAGTGCTAACAAATTGAAAATGATGCCAATAAATGCAGACTCATCTCTTATGCATAATCTCAAAATTTCATTTTAATAGCTATAAATACAAAAAAGTTATAGGGGTCAACGTGTTTTGAGAAACACCAGGTATATACAGAGTGGTTGTTTAGTGCGACAGGATGTCGCCATATTACGTATAGAAAAATATGGTGAACGTCACCTGTCAATTAAGACAGCTCGAGGCTACCTGCCACTTGTCAAATGTCTAAATTAAAATCTAACACGCGGGATATATTTAGAATAATATCATATTACATATAGAAAAAGATGGCGAACGTCACCTGTCAATTTAGACAGCTCGAGGCTACCTGCCACTTGTCAAATGTCTAAATTAAAATCTAACACGCGGGATATATTTAGGATGATATCATATTACATATAGAAAAAGATGGCGAACGTCACCTGTCAATTTAGACAGCTCGAGGCTACCTGCCACTTGTCAAATGTCTAAATTAAAATCTAACACGCGGGATATATTTAGGATGATATCATATTACATATAGAAAAAGATGGCGAACGTCACCTGTCAATTTAGACAGCTCAAGGCTACCTGCCACTTGTCAAATGTCTAAATTAAAATCTAACACGCGGGATATATTTAGGATGATATCATATTACATATAGAAAAAGATGGCGAACGTCACCTGTCAATTTAGACAGCTCGAGGCTACCTGCCAGTTGTCAAATGTCTAAATTAAAATCTAACATGCGGGATATATTTAGGATGATATCATATTACATATAGAAAAAGATGGCGAACGTCACCTGTCAATTTAGACAGCTCGAGGCTACCTGCCACTTGTCAAATGTCTAAATTAAAATCTAACACGCGGGATATATTAAGGATGATATCATATTACATATAGAAAAAGATGGCGAACGTCACCTGTCAATTTAGACAGCTCGAGGCTACCTGCCACTTGTCAAATGTCTAAATTAAAATCTAACACGCGGGATATATTTAGGATGATATCATATTACATATAGAAAAAGATGGCGAACGACAGCTCGAGGCTACCCATCACACGTTGTAACGATTTATTTTCGCTACTAGGAAAGTAGCTTTGGTCGTGACATTGATTGGTTATTTTAACTTATAAATTCACCTTTGTCAGGAATTCGCTGGAGTTGGTTTAATGCGTGCGTCGATCAGCTTAGCAGCAGTTGACGCTCGATTGTCGGTTTGCCGGCCCTCGTTCTCACGCTGGTACGGAAATGTCTGGCTGGTGATTTTATTTTTATCGACGCGACGACGGGAGCCGAATTTGGTTAATTTCTTGTATTTGGATTGGATCTTATTGGTATTTTTATTATTAAGTTGTTAGCGGTTATTTAATGGTGTCTTACTGTAACTGAGGAATCACTTTTCTGTTTGTGTTTTTGTCGATGTCATTTTTCCCTTTCGGGAAGGTTTGAATTCCGCGCGATTTGATTTAGTTTTATTATTACGTTGGTATTACTTCCGTTATCGCCTTCCGGGGTTCGGCCATCTTTGGTCTGAACCTTCTTGCTTGGTAGAAGGTTGCGCAGTGATTCATTCTCTCGTAGCGTGGTGGTGAAAATGCACTTAACACCCAATTTGTTAAGCCACGTGCCGTGACCCCAAAGTCCTTATGGGTGAGTTGCTTTAAATATTGTTAATTTGAATTTTATCTATGCATCGACGAAATTATAAACGTTTTTATAGCTTTTCATTAAATTTTTATCAAAATTTCAAAATTCTTTAACCTAACCTAACTTTTTTTTATCACACGTGCAAATCTCTATCACTATAATTAGTCACAGTCAGATTGATAGTTTAGCCTTAGTATTTTGTTTTACTTAGTTGATTTTATATACTAGCGCTGCATTCACCTACCTACCTACCTTTTGGTTGAGTAATCAGGGTGGAATTTTTCATGCTTCGTGTACCGAACGGACCATGCAATATTCATTGTTTCACGGATATATCATTTATATTTTGCTGTATTATTGCTAAACTGTGCCAGCAGAGCTGAAGTAATTTTTAGCCAACTGCTCAGATCGTTATAAGTCACTAGCTTTGTGCGAGTAAAATTAAGCTCGTGTACCTTTTATTCGACATTATGTTTTTTCTTAATTGAGTGTGTTCGCTCTGTATAAATCTTAATATAAAGTGTATTGCCTTTTTAAATTGGGGCATGTCAGAGAACAGCTGACGCTGGGTACAGCCTCTAGTCAGAAATTTGTTCGTATCATTACTCAAAAACCTAATGAATATGCATGTAATCTGTTTCGGTGGCCGAATATTACTCAGACTGATGTTACGTACTAATTACACCTGTTTTCTTGTATTTACCATTTTATTAAAACGATATCTTTATTTTTGATGCCCATCTCTATGTCTGATTTGTATAAATTATGTTTGATAGTTTAAGGGTAGTTAGGCGCTTTCCTTCCCCTACCTTTTAAAAAAAAAATAGTTTGTCACAAAGTAAAAATTGGTTAACTGTCACTCTCGAGTTTTGGCAGAAAGTACCCAGATTGGGATTGATTTTTAATTACAGGGATAGTGACGTAATTTTATTTTCTTCCAATTAGCAATAAATTAACATTATTTAATAAACTAATTAACAACTTATTTTCTATACTTATTTTTACTTATTGTCGTTTATCTAATGCTTATGTTTGATGATTCTACATAGTATTGGCCTCATTAACCTTTTTCTGTGTAGAATCGATACGTGATATTCTATAAATATTAAAATATTTAGTTATTCTAAGACACAGCTCTTTAGTCAAAATAGTTTTAATTGCATTACGTCACTGTTCTAGGAACATTCCAATTCGGCTCAATGGTCTTTCAACATTAATTTTTGGTATTTGATTATTTTGGTTTATTCTAAAAATTGTGACTTAATTAATTGTTTAATAATAATTGATATCATCCTTTTTAATTAGTAATTAATTATAGAGCTGGGTTCATTAAGTAGGGATGTGCTTTCTTTTAAATAAAATAATCTCTTATAATCTTTTTCGTTTGTAATCAAGTAGTCAACTGTTGCCATTCCTCTAATTTTAATTAATGATTTTTACATACTTGAAATTAACTAACTTGTTCGATAATTTTATTTTGTTAATTATTGCTGTCTGCTAATTTGAGACTTAAGTGTTTAATTGATTATGTTCATTAATATTTAGTTTTATTTATTTTTTTTTTATTTGTAAATTATTAATAAACAATTTTGTGCTCATGCGCGTCACGCATGCGCAGTAAACATTTCCTATAATTTTGGCTAATTGGCTTTTACGGGTTTACTACTTGATTGCAATGATGCTAATTTTGTTTTATTGAATTTATTGATTATTCTAGCCGCATACTTTTGTTTAATTGAGGTTTATTACTTGATTATTTTTATAAATTATTTTTCTGCATACCCATTGATGAGTTTTAGCGATACTGCGCGCATGTGCGTCGCGCATGCGCAGTAACCATTTCTACCAATTTCAGTGATTTAGCTCATTAAAAGTTCACTGCTTGTTTGCAACCTCATTTATTTGATTATTGTGTATTTTGGAGTGCTCCAGTAGCGTATTTTATCTTATTGAGTTTCAATTTAAATATTTTCATTCGTTAGACATTTTTACTTACAGTTATTGATGATTTTAAGAGGTTTTGCACGCATGTGCGTGGCGCATGCGCAGAATCAATTTTCGAATATTTTATTATAAATCGATTTAGATTGTAGTACCGATTATTTTTAAGGGTATGCAGTACGTTTTTATGATATTTTGCGCCTGGTAATAATTTGTATTTGCGGTTAGGTAGGTTTTGGTGGTGCAACGCTGGTTTTTATTAATTTAATTTGGTTTTTATTGTTTAGGCCTTCAGCCATATTTTATTTTAGAAATAATTTCTTTTTCATATCTACGAAGTTAAATTTTCAATATTGTTATTATTATGGTACTGACGCGTACTGTTTTATTCTTAGGGTCCTCCGAATACCAACCCTAAATGTCAGTTTAAGCACCAGCCTTAAAGGCCACTCTAGGGGCCAGCTATACGTACCAATGCTGAGTGCCAGAACATCATCTTTAAGTACCAGTTCTCTATACCAGCTCTGAGGACCAATTCTGAGTGCGGGATTAAGTATTTATTGCTTAAAAATTTATATTGAAGCATAAGTCAAGTACCAATGCTTCTATTGTTTTTGGGGTTTAATGGTGTTGAATTAATGACACTTATGCTTTTATTTTTGTCAAAGGTTTTTTTTTTTTCCTTTAATTTTACTGAATTTGCGATATAACATATAACGCGCACGTGATATTATTGTTTACCTATGACAATACCTGTATATTAAAAGGTTTAAATCTTTTATTTTATATTACTAAATGCGCGGTACGACCCGCAACGGACTTTGTAACTTTCCCCAACAATTGTAGCATTGACAGAATAAAATGTCTGTATGATTTTATATATATTTGTTTTATTTGAGTCACCCTATTAGGCAACACACCCCTAAGTTTAATTTCAGCTAGCTTAGCTTACTTTTCCTGTTATCTATTTAACCGAGCTAGAGGACCCAAAACTACCTTGGTAGGTTTTCTGTTTTTGCCTGGCCCAAAAACAGTGGCGCCTTAAATTTGATTATTTTTTTTATTACCCCTCCCTAATCTCCGGCTTATGAGCTAGGGCACTTTGCTCGCTGACGGTAGGCCCCTCTAACTCGGCTAAATTTGATTGGTTTGTTTCATTTAACTTCAGTCGTTTAAATTTTTGATTTTTTTTTGTAGTATTTAATATTTCATAATGATTTTTAAATAATTTTTAACTTTTAAAAATACTTAAATTAATTTAAATTCTCTGTAAGGCGATTATCAGCGTAGCAACGTCAAATGTCTAAATTAAAATCTAACAAGTTGAATATATTTAGGATGATGTCATATTACGAATAGAAAAATAAGGTGAACGTCACCTGTCAATTAAGACAGCTCAAGGCTACCTGTCACACGTCAAATGTCTGAATTAAAATCTTACTAGCAGAATGTATTCAGGATGACATCATATTACATATAGAAAAAGATGGCGAACGTCACCTGTCAATTTAGACAGCTCAAGGCTACCTGCCACTTGTCAAATGTCTAAATTAAAATCTAACAAGCGGAATATATTTAGGATGATATCATATTACATGTAGAAAAAGATGGCGAACATCACCTGTCAATTAAGACAGCTCGAGGCTACCTGCCACTTGTCAAATGTCTAAATTAAAATCTAACACGCGGAATATATTTAGGCTGATATCATATTACATATAGAAAAAGATGACGAACGTCACCTGTCAATTTAGACAGCTCGAGGCTACCTGCCACTTGTCAAATGTCTAAATTAAAATCTAACACGCGGAATATATTTAGGATGACATCATATTACATATAGAAAAAGATGGCGAACGTCACCTGTCAATTAAGACAGCTCGAGGCTACCTGCCACATGTCAAATGTCTAAATTAAAATCTAACACGCGGAATATATTTAGGATGACATCATATTACTTATAGAAAAAGATGGCGAACGTCACCTGTCAATTTAGACAGCTCGAGGCTACCTGCCACTTGTCAAATGTCTAAATTAAAATCTAACACGTAGAATATATTTAGGATGACATTATATTACGTATAGAAAAATATGGCGAACATCACCAATCAATTAAGACAGCTCAAGGCTACCTGCCACTTGTCAAATGTCTAAATTAAAATCTAACACGCGGAATATATTTAGGATGATATCATATTACATATAGAAAAATATGGCGAACGTCACCTGCCAATTTAGACAGCTCGAGGCTACCTGCCACATGTCAAATGTCTAAATTAAAATCTAACACGTAGAATATATTTAGGATGATATCATATTACATATAGAAAAAGATTGCGAACGTCACCTGTCAATTAAGACAGCTCGAGGCTACCTGCCACTTGTCAAATGTCTAAATTAAAATCTAACACGCGGAATATATTTAGGATGATATCATATTACGTATAGAAAAATATGGCGAACATCACCAATCAATTAAGACAGCTCAAGGCTACCTGCCACTTGTCAAATGTCTAAATTAAAATCTAACACGCGGAATATATTTAGGATGATATCATATTACATATAGAGAAAAATATGGCGAACATCACCTGTCAATTAAGACAGCTCGAGGCTACCTGCCACTTGTCAAATGTCTAAATTAAAATCTAACACGCGGAATATATTTAGGATGATATCATATTACATATAGAAAAAGATTGCGAACGTCACCTGTCAATTAAGACAGCTCGAGGCTACCTGCCACATGTCAAATGTCTAAATTAAAATCTAACACGCGGAATATATTTAGGATGATATCATATTACATATAGAAAAATATGGCGAACATCACCTGTCAATTAAGACAGCTCGAGGCTACCTGCCACTTGTCAAATGTCTAAATTAAAATCTAACACGCGGAATATATTTAGGATGATATCATATTACATATAGAAAAAGATTGCGAACGTCACCTGTCAATTAAGACAGCTCGAGGCTACCTGCCACATGTCAAATGTCTAAATTAAAATCTAACACGCGGAATATATTTAGGATGACATCATATTACATATAGAAAAAGATGGCGAACGTCACCTGTCAATTTAGACAGCTCGAGGCTACCTGCCACATGTCAAATGTCTAGATTAAAATCTAACACGTAGAATGTATTCAGGATGACAACATATTACATATAGAAAAAGATGGTGAACATCACCTGTCAATTAAGACAGCTCGAGGCTACCTGCCACTTGTCAAATGTCTAAATTAAAATCTAACACGTAGAATATATTTAGGATGACATTATATTACGTATAGAAAAATATGGCGAACATCACCTGTTAATTAAGACAGCTCGAGGCTACCTGCCACTTGTCAAATGTCTAAATTAAAATCTAACACGCGGAATATATTTAGGATGATATCATATTACATATAGAAAAAGATGGCGAACGTCACCTGTCAATTAAGACAGCTCGAGGCTACCTGCCACATGTCAAATGTCTAAATTAAAATCTAACACGTAGAATATATTTAGGATGACATTATATTACGTATAGAAAAATATGGCGAACATCACCTGTCAATTAAGACAGCTCGAGGCTACCTGTCACTTGTCAAATGTCTAAATTAACATCTAACTCGCAGAATGTATTCAGGATGACGTCATATTATATATAGAAAAAGGTGGCGACCGCCACCTGTCAATTAAGACAGCTTGAAAATACGTACCACATGTCAAATGTCTAAATAAAAATCTAACACGTGGAATATATGTAGGATGATGTCATATTACGAATAGAAAAAAATGGTGGATGTCACCTGTCAATTAAGGCAGCTCGAGGTTACCTGTCACATGTCAAATGTCTAAATTAAAATCTAACACGTAGGATATATTCAGGATGACGTCATAAGTCGATTAGAATAAACCCGAAGTCGATCGGTCAACTGGTTCAGGAGATATAGTTTTCTACCATTAGAACTCTTATGCCTAAAGGTAGAGAAGAGAAATTTGGTAAACGGGATAGACGATGGAAAGACCTATCAGTCAACCGAAAAATGTTTTTAAAATCTTGAGTAATAACGGTGCTAGATGCCTAAGACCATGAAGGGCTTATTCGTAATCATTACCACATATTAAGTCTAAATTATTATCCTTATGGTTGAAGATCGTTCACTCGCCTACGACTCAGTGATCCTATCATCGGTAGAATGCTCGACATAAGTCGCTAGAAAAATCCTCTGAACAACAGCTTAAAATAGGATCTAAAACGAAATGTTTGACCCACCAGGTATAACTTACCACTACATATACGTAAAATAAAGGAAAAAAAGAAACGTTGTCATATATTAGAACTAAATAATAATTATATCTCCTGTGCTAAGTGAATATTACTGTTTCGTTGTTATACATGCGGGTTAAATGGTTTCTTTACACAAAGGACAGCCTTCCTATAACATGCGAGTATTGCATCACAAAATTTCTAGTCATAAAAAAATCGAAAGTGTAACACACAAATATGCCCCTGCGCTAAATGCGTATCGCTGTTTTGTTGTTATACATTCAGGATGCAGGCAAACTAGTTTCTATACATAATAACACAAGGGTGGTCTTCCTATGACATGTGGGTATTGCATCACAAAATATCTATTATTTCCGAGAAAGCATCTTAAGAAAAGGATATAAATAGAATATTCCCACATAAATGCTTATTTAATCATCATCATCCAAACAGTTAAAGATCAAATCGTATTAACAGTGAACAGCCGAAAATATGATATGTAAGTACCTATTTAATTTTTATGTGCTTCAATTGATTTAATTTTTGGTAAAAATTAAGTGTTAAATAAATAGAAAGCACGTTCCTTAGGCGCTAAATTTATTTTATTAACTATGTATGTCTACCAATTATTTATTGAAAAATACTAAAAAAGGGGTGCAACCTAATATTTATACTATTTTTAAAGTGAATATTGTTCATTAAACGGTTTATATCTATACATCAAGTACTAAAATAAAGTAAATATCAGGAGATTATACAGGTGTAATGCGGGAAGCAACCCGACATGATGGTCTATATGTTTTAAATTTATTGTCTATGCTTGTACGCACATCTGACAATAATTTAAAGATAATACAGAAATAAAGGTTTAAACCGGTATTATTTTTAAAGCGAATATTATATACTATATACCGAAGAGCTATTTAGCTGTGTAGTAGATATTAGGTGTTAATGTACTGTATTATGCTGTGATGTGTAAGCAAATTATTAAAGTTATTTAAATATTGCACAATCATCTTCTACAGAAAATGTTTGTTTGCGAACACTGTGAGTACTCATACACCAGAAAAACTGACCTCAAGCGCCATGGGGACTGCAGACTTTTAGTTCATGTTTGCCAAACCTGTTAAGAAGCGTTTGCTTCAAGATGGGCTCTACTACAACAGCATCAAAAGGAGAAACACCGAGCCCTTAAAAGACAAGCGACGCCTTTGCAAGTGACCATGGCTAAGAGAGCTAGACTCGTTTCGCCCGATGGTAAGTTACATAACAAGCGTTAGAGATAATAAGACATAAGTGTTAATAAGAGCATAAAAAGTGTTATTCAAAGTGTTAATAAATTTTTATTTTATTTCAGAACCATCAAGTTCTGCGCAACAGAAATACTGCAGTGCATGCAAGAAGGATGTGCCTGTTTCCCGGTGGTTCAGCCATCTGCGGATCTTATACCATCGAGAAAACTGTTGTGTGGTACAAAGGAGTGGAACTTGTAAAAACAGGGTTCCGAAGCCGAATTGTTACCTACCGACTTTCTACAAGCCAAGATACCGCCAACGTGCGTGAGTTCCTGAACCATCTAAGAAGCAAATTTTTAGGGCTGATGGGAGATATAGTCACAAAATATGAACAACTGAAAGTAGGCGTGGAGCTTTTCGGACGATTCCTTCTACAAACGAGTGAATCAGCTGAGGTTAAGTCCTTCAACAGCAAGTATGTGATGGTATACAAAGGAACATACCTGGAGGAGCTGTTTGAACAGTTTACTGGCACCCTGAACCGAAAATATTCAGAGTTTTCGGAAAAGGGTAGTGGTGAGTAATATCACGGATGTTTAAAAAAAAGTTTAACTAATATATAATATATTTTACATGTCCAAATTTCCTTATTCTATTCTCCCGATAATGAATGCTACTGCATTCGAAACATGCAGAGAATTTATCCTGTATTATTAAACCTTAAACTTTTAATATACCAGTAAAGGAAAGCTTAAAGTATCTTATTTCTTTCCCTTTAAACATACACTCTACATAAAGTATAGACTATTTCTTCAAATTTAACTAATATATTTTTAAATCATAATTCTACATAATATTTCCATTGTTACAGGATGGGCTCTTCAGAAGCTCCTGCACCTAGAATTAGGAATCAACAAGATCAAACCCATACATCCCACAACCTAAGAGATTAATGCATAGAATTACGTTTAAATTATGGTCGGATTCCCATGGTTAAAGGTCTCTTAATAATCGACAAACTATACCAAAACGTCGCTTCCGCAACTAAACAAGAGAACAAAAGATAAAAATTAACCCAAGAACCTCTCTGAACTAGTCATGATAGGGTAAAACGTATAATTAACAAGGGTAGGCATCCCCTTTCATCCCCTACATATACACCTTTTGATATCAAATTAAAGAGAAAAATATAACTAACCCCAATATACCACTATGATTTATTAATCTAAAATCGCAAAGACATTGCAGATAATATTTTTAATTTCACTTTATTTTCAGAATTAAGGTCGACCTACATTTACACTATAAATATACTTGCATAATTGAAAAACAATAAAGTGCACAATGATAGACATGTAAAAACGATTTAAGTATCTATACGCAATATGGAGGATCTGGGTATAGTTGGCACCATTAAAAACAACTGTACGTTTTATTTGTTTAAATATATTTTTGAATGAAATAAAAGTATAAACCATGCATTTTTAGGTATATAAAAACCTCAATTTAAAGAGGATGTGTATTTAGGCACTGTAATTATTTTTTGGTATATACACAAAAACAATTTTGGTTAAGCGCGGTTAATGATATGATAATATTTCATCAACGCTTATTTTTAAGTAAGACCACCATCTATTATAGTGCTAACCCGATAAATACATGCTGGGAACATTCAACAGCCCAAACATTGAGGCTATGTTAAGTTAATAAAATAAATCAATAAATGTATGGCTTATAGTTTGCATTTTTATACAAGACAGTACAACAAGCAAAGGGTATTTAAATAGACTTTAATAGAAATATAATGAATTACAGGAGATGCTCTCCTCATCTTCGAAATATCAGTAAAATACTAAAAAACATGAATAAATAGGAAAAATACCCACTAATTTCGGGTCCTACTGCTTCAAAAACCTAATAAGGCACCCATATTTATGTATCGCTAAACACACTTAAACTTACGTCTGATAACGATTTTTTTGATTAAATAAACCATCTAACAACAAATATAAAAACTATAAATATATAATAACAAGACCTTAAGTATTAGGTATGTGTTTATAGACATAGCGATACAAGACAGAGACTATTTACAACAATAACAAAAACAAGTACAATAAAAAAAACACAGAGTGTTGTCTTCATTAAATCCTAATTCAGCACACCCTATTATCCCTAGTACCACAGACTCTTGATATTAAATGACAGGGGTAAATTATCACTTAGTGTAAATCAACAAGGAAAATCAGCCTTGTTTAATTCTATAATTACGATTACCAAGCTTATATAAAGGGTAGTAGGACACAAGCAGATATGTGGTTAAAAGATATAACTACAAAGAACCTTTTAGTCTTTTTGGCGAATGCGCTGGAATGGTCGTTACGGGGCTGAAGCGCTGGTGTCGCAGCCCTGATTTATGTATGGAAATGTATATCTATCTTTTTAGGTGCAAGGTGTAGAACGTAGGTAGTAAGGTTAGTTCAGAGGGTTACTATACTTATTTATTATTGAAGTGTCTGTAGAACGACTAAAATTCAATTAGAACAAACTACGATTGTATAGAATGTGGTGTGATGGCCGGAGCCTCGTAAGGGTGGCTCGATATATAATACAGGATGTGCCGAAAGTATCCATCACAGTGATAGAAAAAAGAGGTATGCAGACGTCGTATGCTATTACAGTTATACCAAGGAGAAATCAAGAAATATCATCCGAACCAGTTACATACAAACACCTATGATAACCCATGAAAATACTGAAATTATCCGCTTCAACAGTAAAAAACAACTTAAGATCTGAAAAAATTAATAGCTTAAGAACTCAATAAAGAACAGCTAAACACGACAAAAATAAGGATTAACTACCTACATCTAATTTGGATATCAGCAAGAAATAATAGGCATTTAATATAAATAGACTTAAATCGAAAGACATTACACAGAACGAATAGCTGTTGGGTAGGTTCTTAAACATTAAAAATACCCTCCGAGATGCTTAAAAATAGGAATAAATAGGGAACAATACCTATAAATTCCTGGCAATATCCCTAGTTAACTCCTGCAAGATTATTAATGTGACACGAGCGCAAGACAAAATAACCGAACTTCTCGGGTGTGGGTGTTTTCTATAAAGACCCGCTAACACCAAAAAAGAGACATGTACGCTCAAAAAGCATTTACGATCAACCTTTAATATTAGGTATACCGAAGGATAGTACTATACAACTACTAACAGGGATTAAATTAACGTTAAAAGATAAGGATATACCGGGTGTCCACGGAAGGTGGCTCGCCCTTCTAACTTTTTTGTATTTCAAGATAAGAAAATAAAATTCAGGGGATTTGTATACGACATAAAACTGCATTTTTTGACAGGTGACTCAACATTATGGAACTTCCGGTTTAACCGGAAGTGACAAACTTTCGATTTTTAAATGGGACACCTGGTATATTTTTACTTTTTTTAACTCCATATAACATTCTAAATACAACGATGTGTCACTTGTCACTTTTTGTCACCAAGATAATATTTTTTTTCCAAGTTTATTGTTTTATCTAGAGGGCTATGAATACCTTAAAATCACTTATTTCAGTTCTATAATCTTAGGAATAATACAATTTTAATATTTTTGGTCCAATGCTATGTGCTATGTAAAATTTACTTTTTAAAGTTGTATAACTAATTTTTTTTAAATGGCAACATGGTGGCTCGTCGTGTTAAGAAAAAAGAGGATTTCATTACGATTATTTTGATACCATACACTATTAGGTTTTAAAAAAGCTGCCATTAAAAAACTTTAAAAAGCTAACTTAGAACTTTCCTATAATGAATCATCTTTTGAGAATAAATTTGGATTTAAATGCATCAAGTAGCCTGTGACCAGCAAAACTGATAAAACAAAATCATGCCTTGAAGAAAATTGGCATGCCAACAGTTTCTGCCAAAGTAAATTAGTTTGTTGTTTAAAAAACATGGAAAATACTAGTTTTACAAGAAGTGAAAAAGTTGATATGTTATTATTGTCAGGCTCATTTCGCATTTTCGGAACCAGTTTTGGGTACCTAATATTGCCGGGTTGGATGACGCCGATTAAAATATCTTTCTGCGTAAAGTCGTGCAGCATCGGTTGAATTATTTCTACATTCTCCAAACACTAATAACATATCAACTTTTTCACTCCTTGTAAAACTATTATTTTCCATGTTTCTTAAACAACAAACTAATTTACTATGGCAGAAGCTGTTGACATTTCAATTTTCTTCAAGGCATGATTTTGTTTTATCAGTTTTGCTGGTCACAGGCTACTTGGTGCATTTAAATCTAAATTTATTCTCAAAAGATGCTTCATTTTAGGAAAGTTCTAAGTTAACTTTTTAAAGTTTTTTAAATGGCAGCTTTTCTAAAACCTAATAGTGTATGGTATCAAAATAATCGTAATGAAATCCTCTTTTTTCTTAACCCGACGAGCCACCATGTTGCCATTTAAAAAAAAATGAGTTATACAACTTTAAAAAGTAAATTTTACATAGCACATAGCATTGGACCAAAAATAGTAAACTTGTATTTTTCCCAAGATTAGCGAACTGAAATAAGTGATTTTAAGGTATTTATAGCCCTCTAGATAAAACAATAAATTTGGAAAAAAAATATTTTCTTGGTGACAAAAAGTGACAAGTGACACAGCGTTGTATTTAGAATGTCATATAGAGTCAAAAAAAGTAAAAATATACCAGGTGTCCCATTAATAAAATTAAATTATGAATTACGAAAACATCGAATTAAGTGACGAAGATGAGGACTTGCTGGATTTTTTTGATTATGAGAGAAGGCCTTATATAGTTACAGAAAGCGATATTATTTTAAGTAGTTCAATTTCCTCCTCAGTTTTAGGTGGTGGGGGAGGCTTAAATTGTCCTCCTCCGGTCCCTTTAATTTATTTTAAATTTGAAGAATGTCTCTTTTTAAGATCTTTTTTTATAGATTCATATTTATTTTTAAGCTGCTTGGCATTTCGTGGCTAAAAATAAAAGTTTTTTTAATTATGCTACCTACCTAGGTAGGTATTATGTGTAATAATTAATACTTATCATTTTATTAAGTTAAAAATTAGGTTAAATTTAATATTAAAAAAAAGTATTTATATATTGTCAGGGACTGTAGGAATCATCATTTTAAAATATTTTGTTGTACTTTTACCTCACCACTCGAATAAGAATTAAATTCTTTTTCGATTTTGTTCCATTCGTCGTCCTTTTGACGCCAGGTTATGGCATCAGTCTTTTTATTTTTGATTACGGCTTTTTTCTTTACGGCAATTTTAACAGACAGAGCTTTAAGAAACTGAAATTTGACGATCTCATTATTTTGTCTCCTCTTTTTGCCATAAATTTAATATAATAAATATAAAATATAATCACAAAATCACATCAAACATCAAACAAACGCCAAATTTTTGAATTATGGGTAAGAATTTATAAACTTTGCGTTGTTGCCTATTTACAAATACTTATTTCTTTCGGTGATTATCACGCCTAATTAAAATTTTTTTTTGTTATGTTAATTCAATAACATGTTTCTACCTACAAAAAATAGTTGCCCCGAATGTTATTTTTACCTTTTGAAATCAATTTCTGGAAAAAAAAATAAGGAACAAAGCATAGAACCAGGAGAATAATTTTTAATTTACCTCAAAAATAATCATTCCGGCAACATTGCTTACATCCCATCTGATTGGAACTATGTTGCCAAATTGTCATTTTAACTGGCTAACAGGGGTCTTCAACCTTTTTCATAGAAGGGCCATATTTAGGCTACCCATCGATTGCCGGGCCAGAACAAATAGAAAGTTAGAAGTTTAATATAGCTGAAATATAGTAAACTCAAGACAATATTTATACAAACACATTTATAGTTAATGGGTCAGGCTATATTAATTTTATTAATAAATTTGTATGCGGGCCACAAAAAAGTTAAGGGCGGGCCGCAAGCGGCCCGCGGGCCGCCGGTTGAAGACCCCTGGGCTAGCAGCTTTGTAACTGCCTGTTAGTTATTGGCGAATAAACACTTTTTGATTTAGCAGCAAATTTACCTTCCAGTTATAGTTGGCTAGCAGCTATAAAGCCGATACATTTAGCTGTGCACTGATAAACCCACCCTTAGATTAGGTTCACTATAGTGTTCAAAATAATAGGATTATAGCAGCTGAACCTGTTACATCATATTTAGTTATTTATTCAAGCGCAACACAGACTCGCCAAGCACGCTACAAGTACCCTCCAAGCACGCTCCAAGCATAGACCAAGCATAGACCAAGCATAGACTAGTAACCAACCCTAAACCAACCACCAACCAATCACTAACCCAACACTGACACGGCACTACACGCCACTGACACGAAACAGGGGGAATAAACACTAAAAAACATTAAAACCCGCTATTAAACGGTTTTGAGCGTCTTTTTGATTCGCTATGAACGTCTATGGACCTCTAAAGAACGCATAATGATTACCTATGAACTCCTATCGTTTTAGGTTCTTTTGAACCCCGAAATAAACGAAGTGATCACGAAAGAAACTAATTAGTACAACTCGCCGTTATCTAGCCATACATTACGTCTTGCATAATTAATTGCTTCTCGTATCTCAGGATCTTCAAAATATCCATATCGCCGATGAATTTCTTCAGAGTTCCCCAACTTGTTCATATCGCATACAAATCTTTAGTTTTTTGGTTCTTCAAAGTACCTTCCACATACATCCAAAGCTCTATCTATCTATATTTTTAGTCATCGGACGGATGCTGTATCCATGGCATCCAAGTGATTGCAGATATAGCAAGTAATTAGGACAGCGTTCTAACTTAGACTCAGTGCTTCTGTCTATAGTAAATATATCAACAGTCTTAATTACTCAGGGAATCTATAGCGAGTTATTCGGGATTTTCGGGACCACTCGATTTATTCGGGTTCTAAATATTTATTTTGTTTGATGTAACATTTTAAACACAGCCACGCCGTCCTTCTACCAAAATTCTGCAAATTTCGTAAGCCTTTGGCTTGACGAGCCAGAAATTTTGTGATGCAATACTCGCATGTTATAGGAAGGCTGTCCTTTGTGTAAAGAAACCATTTAACCCGCATGTATAACAACAAAACAGTAATATTCACTTAGCACAGGAGATGTATGATGACTGTAAATATTAACCCAATTAGCACACATTTGTGCATTATACTTTCGATTTCTTACGCAATACCTACTATAGAAATAAATTCATATATACAGAGTGGACACATAATAATTTATGTGTATAATTATTACTTAGTTCTAATATATAACAATGTTTCTTTTTTTCTTTTATTTTACGTATATGTAGTGGTAAGTTATACCTGGTGGGTCAAACATTTCGTTTTAGATCCTATTTTAAGCCGTTGTTCAGAGGATTTTTTTAGCGACTTATGTCGAGCATTCTACCGATGATAGGATCACTGAGTCGTAGGAGAGTGAACGATCTTCAACCACAAGGATCATAATTTAGACTTAATATGTGTTAATGATTACGAATAAGCCCTTCATGGTTTTAGGCATCTAGCACCGTTATTACTCAAGATTTTAAAAATATTTTTTGGTTGATTGATAGGTCTTTCCATCGTCTATCCCGTTTACCAAATTTCTCTTCTCTACCTTAAGGCCTAAGAGTTCTAATGGTAAAAAACTCTATCTCCTGAAACAGTTGACCGATCGACTTCGGGTTTTTTCTAATCGACTTATGACGTCATCCTGAATATATCCTACGTGTTAGATTTTAATTTAGACATTTGACATGTGACAGGTAACCTCGAGCTGCCTTAATTGACAGGTGACATCCACCATTTTTTTCTATTCGTAATATGACATCATCCTAAATATATCCCGCGTATTAGATTTTAATTTAGACATTTGACATGTGGCAGGTAGCCTCGAGCTGTCTTAATTGACAGGTGACGTTCGCCATCTTTTTCTATATTATGTAATATTATATCATCCTAAATATATCCCGTGTGTTAGATTTTAATTTAGACATTTGACAAATGGCAGGTAGCCTCGAGCTGTCTAAATTGACAGGTGACGTTCGCCATCTTTTTCTATATGTAATATGATGTCATCCTGAATACATTCTGCGAGTTAGATTTTAATTCAGACATTTGACAAGTGACAGGTAGCCTCGAGCTGTCTTAATTAACAGGTGACATTCACCTTATTTTTCTATTCGTAATATGACATCATCCTAAATATATTTCACGTGTTAGATTTTAATTTAGACATTTGACGTGTGACGGGTAGCCTCGAGCTGTCTTAATTGACAGGTGACGCTCGCCATATATTTCTATACGTAATATGGCGACATCCTGGCCACGCTACATATATTAAATATTATTGCCCAAAGTACCTACCGCCTAAGTAGCTAAGGCCCAAGTAGCTGGCGCCAAAATATGACATTTGACAGTTGACAGATGAAGTATGACAGGTGACAGATGATATTTGACATGCGCATGCTCAGTAGAAGCGCGCCATAGGCTGTGACGTCAGAGGTAGAGGAGTGGGGGGTGGCTCAAGCGCAGGTGCCTACTGTTATAAGATAATTTTATATACCAACATTGCAACCTAAACTGATAAATGAGGCCGCTAGTTGTAAACTTCTTTTATCAACAGAATTTCCATAAATTTTTTTTTGTTTATTTAAATTTTAAAATGGAATGGAATAACAAAATTACAATTTTTCAATACTCGTTCTTTAGCTTGCTTATATTATCTGCAAAATTATCCCTTTTTGCAGATTATATCTTTTGATGGGCCACCACCTGTTCCAGAAATATATTTTTTATTGTCTGCAAATTTTTGTTTGGTTCGTTTTTTTATGTTTTCATATTTATTTTTTAACATTTGATGACTTCGATAAGCATCCCCAGAAATACAGTTGAATTATTCCCCTATTTTTTTCCATGATTGGGCTTTAATTTTATTGGTGTTTGTATCTGATTTTTTTTTATTCTAATTGGTGTTTGTATTTTTTACTAGGTTTATTAAAATATTTTTTTCTTATACGGAAAAATTACTTGTTCTTGAAATTTTTTTCTCCGTAGTTATGAGTTTCTTTGTTTTAAAAAAACAATTTCGCTTTTATGAACCATCAAAAATTAAAATACAATCTCACTTATTTCAGAAAAAACAATATAGAAAATTGGGTTATGTTGATAACTGAAAGAATCTCTTCCTATAATGCAAATGACTTTAAAAATCACAGATCAAGCGAACCTGCCCAAGTAGCATGGCGACGAGAACCACATAATACACCAAAATAAACGTTGGATCTAGTGTAAAAAATAGTCACATATGAAACGACGCCCCCGAAACCAGCGGACAACGTCGTCTCAATATTGGGCATGACTTTGGTTAAACTGCGACGTTGTTACAACCTTTACCCAACCGATTGCAAATCAAATACAAGTAGTAAATATTAAGGTGATGGAAACAACGTTGTAAAAACGTTAAAGTGACAACTTAAGTTGTGTTCAACGTTTTCCTGGCGGAGAACCGAACTATATAATACAGTGGGCAATTTTTTAGTTAAATTGAAAACGTTTTCGCGAAGTCATACCTTAACCTTCAACTATTTAATAAGGGACAACCTAACCTAAAAAAATATTTACTCTCGATTTATGCGTTTGTTTCCTTTATAATCTTGAAATAAAAATGAAGCGGGCGTTTAATTACTCTGCCACCTAGTATAGGCAAAAAAATAGATTATGTCGTGAAGAAATGTTGGGACGAGTTATAGAGGAAAATGTTAGCTAAGGTGAAGAACAGGTGCCAGATTCACCATCTGTGGGAAGTGATGAGGATGAGATCAGTGATGACAGAACTTTTGATGTGTTTTTGGCAGCTGGAAAGGCGCGTTCAGTTTGTTTTTGGTCGGATAGGCAACTTCAGTCGTGCCAGCCGTAAAATGTTGGTTACCTGGCTGCCTATGGTTAAAAATTAGTAATATTATTTGTTACCTGATAACATAAGTCGCATTGACGCCTATAATGCGTCTACGCCATATTAATGTCATAAAAAGTCGTGGTCGGCCATTAAAATTTGATATACAAGGAAATAATGACAAGGCGTATAATAAGCCCTATTTAGATTTCTAAATACAATACATGCCTATTTATATTGGGTTTTAATTAATTATAAGTTTAAATACACTTTATGCAAATTTTTTAATTATTATATACATTTGAATTATGAGAAATTCTTAACAGATTTAAGGCGCGCGTGTTTTTTCGCATAAAGTAATAGTATATTTCACAGTTAATTAAAATGCGTTACTAATTTCTGCCTAGCAATCGGCTTTTTAGCAATATACGCAGGTTATCTTGTAGCCATTTTCATTATTAATACACGGTAATGGTTAATTTTCAAAAAGTTGTTCTTAAGTGTCCATTTTATCCATCAGTAAATTATTTAGTTTAGTTAAGAAAATTACCATTTTTTAAACATTAATCAATCATCGCCGCACAAGAGGGCGCAGGTGATGAGTCGTTGTTTCAAAGTAAATTTCGCAACGTTTAGCAAACGACAAATCGTTAACTACAGTCAAAATGCAAACGTTTTAAAAACTCAAAAATGATTGACCATTTTGGTGTAGCAGAGGGTTGGGACGACGTTGTTTTAAGGTAAGTGACGCAACTTATGTTTGTTTGGTTGCGCAACCTTTTTAAACTCGTCGTCCCAACGTTAAATTGCTACTTGGGTGTTGTTCTTTTTGGTGGTACAACCCGTAACTTTTTAAACTAAGATCAACATTAATCTACGGTTCAGAAAAACTTATGGTGAACGACGACTTGTACAACTGGGCCTAAGTATTTATATGTTTTGTCCTCATTTAGTAGTCAAAGGTTTTCTTCGATTTCTTTGCCTCTTAAGACCCTCAGGATTGCGCATTTGTCTAATCCAAATGACATTTCACGACGACGCTAAATGTCTTAGTTACTTTATCCAACACATGACAGTTATGACTATCATTATCAATGTCATTTTTGACAAGTAGGTAAACTATCAAATAACACACTAGTGAGTTATGGATTATAAGTCACGTTCATATTTAAAGTAGTATTCTATTTATTTATATTACAATTACAAGCAGAATTCACATTGATATTGAAATTAAAGGAAACGCTAACGGTTTATTCGAATTTGAAGTCATTGTAAAATTTGTTGGTTCATTAGAACTAAATGCTCCCATATCGGTACAGCTGATGATGTGCTAGAAGACGCCGACAAATTAGAACCTAGTATTTTTTCTGCAATTTTTATTTGTTATGCACCGATTCTTATAGGTATCCTTCTGCCACCGTCGAGGACTTCCATCCTCCGTGACGCTTCAGTGTAGTCATGTTAGCCTCTGCATTGGCCAAAAGAGTCGTCAAAGACCTTCTCAAACAGTGACCGGTGTAGAGCGCTGGTTCCTCCAATTTCAGAAACATTGTAATTAAGTTATCTTCGACAATGTATTTATTTCCACACACTGGCTGGTACACATCCCATTTTTGTAAAAAACAAAAAAGCGGCTAGAACTAGTATTCTTTGGTCTCAAAGACATGTATTTTTTACACAAATTGATCGGGTTGAGTGGAAATCGTTCTTCAAGTATGGTGAAACTACTCGATTTCTTGGTTTTAGTGTCTGGCAAAACTACGTAAAAATATTTCCCTTTGTCTTGAATATTTTCTATTTTCAATTTGATCAATTCATCGCATCTATCAGCACCGCTAATCCCCATTATCAAAGCCACTTTCATCAGCAAGTACTCGTCATCGGGAGCTTCGTTCAAAAAATTCTCTATTTCAGGTCGTTCTAGTCTTGGACTTCTTTGGTTTGTATCCCTGTGATTTGCTTTTTAAAAAGCTCGTTAGTTTGCCATATTTTGAAATGTCGATTTTTTTATAAAGCTGAAGAGTCGATGTATTTGGTCCATAGTGACGATGGGGGTAATTTTTTTTTCAAATGTAAAAAATAAGCCAATAGAACATTTTCATCGATACCTTTTATTTCCGTGAATTCATCCAAGCCTCAAACATTTTAAACTCCTTGTCGTAAGCATCTCGGGACTTTTCTGGCAAAATCTACATCGCTGCTTCTTCCGCTTCCGTAGGGATATCCTCAGGAACGTAATTTTCATCGGTGTCCTCCATTTTCTATAGGTTTTTTTCTTCAAAAAAGCTTCCCTTTTGTGCAGGGATAACTGACGAGTGTCAAAATTTATTTAAACATTTGCCAACAATGTATCATGCCCGTGACAACCAAACAATCAACCAACTTTGACCAAAATGTAAAAAATCACTGTCAAGTCATTCTTACATTTATAGGCTACTGAGACGCAAGTAGCTTTGATTATTTTTATTTTGATTATTTTGATTATTAATTATTATCTCATAAAAACGATTTCTTCCACTTGTTGGATAGAACATTGTATGCCACTCATGTGTTATGTTTCCTAAGTCACTTGAGAATTTATACCACTCGGCCTGACGGCCTCGGGGTATAAATCTGTGCGTGACTTGTTTTCAACATAACACACTAGTATCATAAATAAATAAATTATCGACTGTAAATTAGTTTTGCTGTCGCCGTACCTACAAAGACGGTTTCGAAAATTATAATTTTTATTATACTTTTGGTCTTTTTGGCTATCTCTTGTCCCCTTTCGGGCGCCTAGGGACATACACTGTTTAATACTATTTAAATTGATCAACAAATTGTTTCTAATTAACTTTCCCCGAAAATCCAGCACACAATTCTTTGAAGCCTCCGATGACAACGTTTACATCTCTTCTTATGAAGTTCAGCACCCACTAAGAGTCGTAGCACCAAAGCGAAGTACGAGATGAGTAATCCATCCTTAAGGATACCAATCCATATCCAACAATATAACTGAGCTTTTTTACTCCCTCCACCAATATATTATCTATAAATGATTAAGTACCCACTGCTCACTTTTTTTTGATATTACAAAATTTTACCAAGCCCCAAAAAAAAAATTAAAACTCCCTTCATTACAAATTTAAATTTTTTCCACAGTCGAAAATTTCAAGTAGGACAAAAAGAATTTTACGTATTTCGGTTGGCTAAAAAGAAATTTTAAAATGGTTGATTACCATACTCAATTATCCAATTTTTCTTTACTTTGCCTTTTCTGTCAACCGAGGAAAATCATGACAAAAGACCTAATTTCCAATATCGAACCCAACTTAATATTTTTAATTTTATTTTAAATATTTTTCGTCGGAAATATTATTTAGCTCTTACCTTTTTTTGGTCATTTGCTCAACTATTGCGTTCGTTTTATTAGTGCAGTCAATATGGTGTAAAAATTCCCTTGGCCTGAGCAAAATTGCAACAGAAATGATTCTTTTTGCATTCTATTGTGTAAAGTGTCTATTTTAACATATTTAAAATCCCCATTAATCCTGGCCCCGAAAATCAGTCAAAATCCAAGATGGCGGCTGAACTTGGTATTTTTATTTACAAAATTTAGAACTTTGCATTTATAAGGTGTAACTTTAACTTAAATCCGAAAATGAAAGACTGAAAAGCGAATTATCTAACCTTAGGAGTAAGGTGAATAATTTAGACCAAATGGCCAGAGGGAATAATATCGAGAGTTCCGGTGTCCCCGAGAGTACTAACGAAATTCTTATTAAAATTGTACAGAACATAGGCTGTTTTGTAGGATATTAGGTCGAAGATGACATGGTCGATTTTGTTCCCACAGTACCCACACGTAATAACAATAAGATGCCAAAGAATATTATATTAAATCTAACGTCAAAACGTTTTAGGGACAATATAATTGCAGCAGCCAAGATTAAAGCGCGTGAACACCCTAAACAGAATTTACTCCTACCAGGCGCTACTGCACCCATATATCTGAACGAACATTTAATACCTCAAAACAAAATCCTCTTTAAAGAAACCAGTAATGCTGCTAAGCAGAAAGGCTATAAATTCGTTTGGGTTCATAATGGCACCATTTTCGTACGCAAGAGTGACCAATCTAGGGTCATCCATATTACTAGCGTCGAGGCCCTTCACGACTTGGCCTAATCCTTTTCTTTCTCTTAACAACAATATTAGATATAAATTTAGCAATGGAGACTAATTTGAGTGCTGTGTATCAAAATACCCGAGGTTTAAGAACCAAATTAATTGACTTTAAAACAAGTCTTTACGCGGGTGACTTCGATATCGTTTTTATTACTGAATCGTGGCTTAAAGCTGGTGTACTTGATAGAGAGGTTGTTGGCCAAAACTATGGCATCTTTCGAAGGGACTGAAGCACATCTGCATCCCTTAAGGCTGATGGCGGGGGTGTCTTTATTGCTATCCGCAAAGGGCTCGAAGCCTCGAGGGTCACCGACTTTCAAAGTGACGCAGAGGACGTGTGGGTGAAATGACAAACAAAAAAAGTTGCACTCTATTTGTGTTGTGTCTACCTACCTCCGAGTGATGATGGGCGCTCCTCAGTTTTTTATCCAAGTTAAATTGGATTAGCCAACAGGTAAACGATAAAATTATTATCTTCGGTGACTTTAATTGTTCATCTCTTAATTGGGTTTATAAAAATAATCAAAATTTTTTAACAAGTCTCACTTTCGATCAAAGATCGGCCTTACTACTTGATGCGATCTCCTTCTGTGGGCTGGTCCAACTAAACTATTTAAGAAATCACAGAGGTAATATACTTGACTTGGTGTTGTGCAATGATAATACCTCGATTTGCTCCCTGGCTCATTGCTTCTCGCCGCTGGTTGGTGAAGACGTTTATCACCCGTGTGTCGAGTTTGATGGGTCACAAGTCTTATTGGACACGCTCGACACACCTAGCTACCAATTTCTTAACTTTCGAAAGGCTAAATATACTGCAATAAATATAATCTTTTGGAAATATCATGGGCGGACGTTTTTCAAGGAAATACTCTGGAAAACAATACTTGACAAAACAATAAGTTGAATAACGAGATTTCCGAAAATGTTCCGCGCGGTTATCGTAACACTAGATACACAGTGTATTTTTCTAGTTCAACCATTAAAGTTATAAAAGAAAAAAATAAATTTCATAAAAAGTGGAAAGTTTACGGTAACTTACAAGACTTTAATACGTTTAGACTGTTGAGAAATCGCTCTAAGCACTTTATTAAATAGGACCATTTTAATTATATAGCCCACATTGAAGCAGAAATACCTAATAATAGCAAGAAATTCTGGCACTTTGTTGATGCGAAAAATCGCAATAATCTACCTTCTTCTATGTCGTTTAATAACAGTATTGTTAATAACAATAAGGATATTTGTAACGCTTTTGCAGAATACTTTAAAAGCGTTTTTGAACCTAAATCGAACAACAACGATGTTAAAAACCACACAAATGGCGAGGCCCTACTCACTCACCTTCATTTTGAAGTCTCAGATATACATTTATTTGTGTTCTTGACGTTTACTCCATTTTTCCAAATGGAACGATGGTTGTTCACTAGGATATTTAAAACGAGCATTTTTTCCAACAATTTGATACCATACACTCCTATTCTTTTTTAAAATTGACACAAAAAAATGTGCCTTAAGTCCCAATCGCAAATTTAAAAGCGTTAGGTATGTATCATTGCCGCCCTGTATTTTCTAAAGAAATATAAAGGCGGCTTTGAAAAACAATGGAATGATTTTAAAAAGCAATATGGCTTTACATTAAAATTTTTAATGTCATTAGTTTATAAAATATACAATACATATAATCAAGCAGTTTCAGAAGAATTTTTCTGGTCACTCCAAAAATTTGGAGCATATCAATTTTTTTCATTTCTAGCAAAACTAACCATTTTATCTGATTTACAAAGTAAGTTTAATAAACGAATGACATTACAATTTTAATTTAAAACCATATTGGTTTTCAAAACCATTCCATTGTTTTTCAAAGCCGCCTTTATATTTCTTTAGAAAAGACAGGGCGGCAATAATGTATAACGCTTTTAAATTTGCTATTGGGATTTAAGGCAAATTTTTCAGTGTACAATTTTAAAATAGCATAGAAGCGTATGGTATCAAATTTTTGTTGAATATCCTAGCGAACTACCATCGTACCATTTGGAACAATGGAGTAAACATCATGAAAACAAAATTTCATTTTTTAAACGCTTGTGAAACTTAGAAAGTCAATTATTATGACATAATTTTAATTTTCATATACTACTTGACTATAAATTAACAGATTTAATTAATTTGTAGCAGCCTAGATTGAAAATAAAAAATAAACATAAAAAAGTTATAACAGGTCAAAAAATGACAAGTTTAGTGACGTATCATTTTACTCAGAATGTTATGCTGAATCTCAAGAAGTAAAAATATACAAGATGTCCCATTTAAAATACTAAAGTCAAGATCACTTCCGGTTTTACCGGCTAACAAATTTAAAGTTATGCCAATAAATACAGACTCGTCTTTTATGCATAGTTTCAAAATTTCATTTTAATATCTATAAATACAGAAAAGTTTAGGGGTGAACGTCTTTCGAGAAACACCCGGTATTTATTATTTTTTATTTTATTATTTTTATTATATTATATTTAGTGAAAACCTAAACACCACTGATGGTATAAATTACTTGCCAAACTCACTCAAATTTCTGCTTTTAAATACTTTTGTTGGTAAGGATATAAATCTGAAAGTAAGCTCAATTGGTCAGTGTATAATGCAGTGTGCTCGGCCCAGGTCAATACTAGCACCTTTTCAAATAGGACTAACTATTCAACTACATCATCATTTTCGTTCAATATACCTCCTACACACGCTTCACGCTCTGGGATTTTCAGCATCATACAATGAAGCTCACCAATTTAAGAGGAATGCGGCACTTGTTGCGTCCACTTCATTACCACTTAAAAACAACTCACATGTTATGGTTGGAGACAACGTTGATCATAATTTATGCACACTGGATGGAAAGAACACAGTTCATGTAATGGGCATGATTGCAGCAGTTTCACCATATTCACAAACGTCCACTGCAGTAATCAAACCCGAAAAATTAAAAATTCCGAGCTTCTCTAGCTAGGAAAAATCGACATACAAGAGTACAGAGCATCATCACATATTTTTAAAAGTTCAGTCTTTGTTAATCTATCTCTCATTACACCAAAGAATTGTCTTTTAGATCGCGTTTGGCTAATTTCTGGGTATTTAAAATCATGTAGAGCACAATGGTCTGGTACGATGCAAGTTGTCTACGGCAATGAAGATATAACTCATACAGGAAAGGCGGCTGTTAAATTTTTACCAATAATTGATTTGAATCCGACTAACATGACGTGCATTCTGTCTACGTTGAAATTCTAGTTTGAACCCGCTAATAAGAACCACATTCCAGCTATTTTAACTTTTGATCAGCCATTGTTCGGAAAAGCTTCCATAATTAAGCTGGAATATGATGAGCTTTTCGATGGTTATACATCCAAAATCGCCGAACAAATAGAATTTTCCCCGCCGTGAACTTTACACCAGATATGACATTAACAGGAAGTAAGGAAATGTTACTTACTAATAGGGAAAACAAGCAGAAAATAATTAATCTAATCGCTGAAGAAATACGACAACATGGTTGTTCAGTAATTCATTCAGTTGACGATGCTGATGTAGAAATTGTTAAAACTGCAGTGGAATCTTCAAAAATTAAAAAAAAAACAGTAATAGAAGAAGACATTGACCTATTGGTATTGCTGATTTATTGGTGTAATCAAGAATACTACATGCTGTTCTTTAGAAGTGATAAAAAATCTCTCAAACAGAATAACATTTATGATATCAATGCCATTAGATATTCGCTCGGAAATGACTTAGCGAACACTCTATTCTTTATACAATATAGCAGTTTTAGTTATCGGCTGCCTTCATTTAATCGCACTAACTAAACTAAGACTTATGGGAGTTTCTGATTTGCAGGCAGCTAACGTCGCGGACAGCCAATGGTTTGGAGCTGCGGTTATCTAGTAAATTCCCAACAGCATCCAATTGAAGGGTCGAGTGGATAAAGGAGCTAACTAGCAAAATTATAAAACTGAGAAAATTAGCTTTAAAGTTTTTTTACTAGAACAAAGAATATTTTTAATATAATAAGTTATTCTTAAAAGTAAGTCATCTTTTAACACCAAATATTGATTTACTGTAGCATTCATACACTAAAAGTTTTACATAACTTCTAATTTTTCAAAAAACTGAAGTTACCTCCTTCATTCACAAAAATGATATAAAAAATAGAAGTTAAGAATAGAAGAAGGTTACTAAAAGTGAATATTTTTATCTTAAAATTAATATTTTCTTCACTTACCATTATAATATGTCAACCTAACTATTTTCTTGGTTCCTAATTATTTCCTCGTACTACCAACTGCATGATTCCTTTACAAAAGGTACTTGAGTTTTCAAACATTTATTACCCTGGAAAACATTTATGGATAAAGGAGGTATATACTTAAATAAGTGGATAAAGGAGGTAAGTTTTGTTACTTACCTCCTTCATGCATAAATAATTAAAAAAACAAGTTGATTTACCTCCTTCATCCATTGCTATTTTTCAAGTTTATGCGATATTTTAGATTCCTTTGATTGCATGTGAAAGAACGTCAGTTATAACCTTTATCCATAACAGTAACTAATTTTTTAACAAAATGTTAGTTACCCCCTTGATCCACTTGACCCTTCAATTATGACAGAGATACAGTCGCAAATTCGGAAGAGCGTGGAGTATTTACAACAAGCATGAAAAATATAGGTTTACCCTAATCTTGGCGGTGTAGTGAAATAGTAAAGTAAAATAAAACTTACCTAATGTAATTATTGCTACACAGATGAAAAAAACTATTCTCAATTTAATCTTCATATTCTTGAAACGGTTTAAAACTTAGTATTTGGTTTATTCTAGAAACTATAGATACAGTTTGCACATGCAAAAAACTTTATACTGACAATTCAAGGAAAATAAGTGACAGATTAGACAACTGTCAAAGTTATTTCACCTGTCGTTTTTAATTTAACTATTCAATCCAGCAATATGCAATAATGGGGGCTTTAAACCTGTTAGTCTTGGATTAGAGGCATCCAACCTATACGGATACGAGAATATAGCGACATGCGGCATTGTTTTTTATTCCTTACATTATTAAAAGGTGAAATGCTCAACGTCATTCAATCTAAAGCCAACCAATAGCCTAATATCAATATCGCCAGCACATTATTTAGGTAATATCTGACATAATAATATTACATAAATATCAATTTATTTTATTGCTAATTTTAGGAGAATCGTATAGTGAGAAAGCGATGACATAATAATGTCTAAAATCTTACCCGATATTTTTCGATATACAACTCTCCTAAAATAATTTATGAAATTTCTTGATATTTATTTAATATTTATCAATTATTACTACTATAATTTTGCCGGGTTTGCCGTAAAATACCGGGCATTCAATGTCATGGTTTTTGTGAGTGTTTTTTTCATAGGAATTGTTTAAATTTATCATTAACCCAGTTCGACGTTTTACTCGCAGATGGTGCGTCATGGAAGTGTGTAGACTGCAGGCCTGCCAATAGACGAGTATCGCAAAGCGTTACACCGGCACCGCTATCACAACAGGGAATGACCCGAGCGGTACAGCGACCGCTGTTCTATGGGGAAACCAGCCTTGAGGAGGTTCATTTTGCGATTAATGATATGCGGGAAGAAATGCGTTTACTACGGGAATCTGTAACGTTTTGTAGCAACAAAATTATGGATTTCCAGGATGAAATCTCAAAGCTAAACACAAACACATCAAAAAGGTGAATAAATTGGAAACTGAAATTACACAATTAAAAGCAAATATAGAAGATCTAAATATCGTCACGGCTAGGAATTTAGAAATACATGGAATTCCTGCAAAGGAAAATGAAAGTATTTCAGAAATATTATCAAAAATTGGCACTCCCATTAACTACCCTATGAACGATGATGTCATTAAATTTGTCATCGTGTACCAAATAACTATAATTATTAAAACAAAAATTTACGAAAACCAATGATCGTCGGCTTGACCTCAAAAAGGCACTGGGATGCAACTTTTCTATCCAAATAAACGGTTGGAACGGGGCACCCGAGATTTAAGCCTAAACATTCCTGATGTTTCGGACAAAATTTACATAAATGAACACCCTACAATAGCAAACAAACTCTTGTACAAAAATACCAGTGAAGCTGCAAAAACTAAAGGCTACTAATTTATGTGGGCCATGCATGGTAAAATTTTTTAAGAAAAACAGAAACCTTTCCAATACTGCAGGTTAGAGACGGCGAAGCGCTGGCCAAATTGTAAGTGTTGTGTGATAGCCGTAGCCTCGTAAGGGTGGCTCGAACTCATGTTACATGGGGCGAACAGGAAAACGGTGTTGCTTATTTTAAGTGTTTCTTTATTCTCTAGCTATTCTACATTCATTATATCAAAAACCGATTCTGACCTGGGTTGCCCCCGTTGGTCAGCACAAATATAATATTGCTTATGTATTATTAATTATTATAACAATTAACTTAAAATATAAACTTATGGGGAAATGCTGAGTTGGTTACTTTTGTAATGTCCGGCTTTATGAATAAATTAAAAATACAGGATGTGTCGAAAGTATCCATCACAGTTATACCATCCATTCTACAAAATATTTTTAGTTAACAAATTATATAAAAATGGCTCAGAATCTTCAAATTTATTATCAAAACTGTAGAGCACTGCGTTCAAAAACTGCGGACTTTTACCATAATGCTCTTGATACAAAGTACGACATGCTCTGTCTGACGGAAACCTGGTTCAATCAAAGTGTTTTTAATAGTGAATTGTTTGACCAAAAGTACCAGGTTATAAGGCGTGAAAGACATGAAAGTGCCTCAGAAAAAACCGAGGGGGGCGGTGTCCTTATCGCGGCCAGCCGTGACCTTCGAATTGTGCATCATCCCGACATGCAATCAAATGCAGAAGACTTATGGATATCACTAGAAGCTGAAAAGTGTGACACAATTTATATCCGTTGCGTATACTTACCCCCAGGTGACTCTATTTCATATATATATTACACTTTTTTATCTAAAATGCAAGCCAATCAAAATTGATTTGACAAAAATACGGTGATACTTTTGGGAGATTAGATTTTGGGAGGGGTTTTTTATGGGACTTATGCAATATATTGGTATTTATAATACAAATCATAGAATGCTTGATTTAATAATAATTTGTAATAAAAATAGCATAGAGACTGTCGGTCATTGTGGCTATCCCCTGATTAATGAAAAGCATCACCACCCTGCTCTGTTTGTTGTTTTTAAGTACCTACATTAACTTCAAAAGACTTAAACCACAACACCAACAGTTTTTTTTAATTTTAACCACAAACTACAATACTATAAACAATAAAAATGAGTGCGGAATCTTGGTCGGGATGTTTGGTCGGGATGTTTAGAAACAAATAATATAGATCAGGCATCACGTAACTTTTATAATACACTAGACAAGTTAATAAATGAAAACGTTCCTTCGTTTAGAGTGCGAGGCGATTACCCTATATATTTTAAACAAGATACTATAAATGTTTTAAAAGATAAAAATAAAGCTGATAAAATGTATAAAATTAATCAAGACCCTCTTTATTATCGAACATTTCCACTACTGAGAAGAACCCCTAAGCAACTGATGCATAGGGAGTATGAAGATTACCTCAATAATATTGTAACCGAAATTAATTCAAATTCAAAAATGTTCTGGAAATTTATAAAAATTAAAAAAAAAATGTTTTTAAAAAAAATATAATAATAATAATAATAATAAGAATAATAATAATAATCTGGTGGAATTTACAGATTTTATTTTAAGAAACACGGATGATCAAAAGCAGGTCGACGTTGTGTACACGGACTTCAGTAAGGCGTTTGACAAAATTTGTTATTCCATACTGATTGAGCGCCTTGCTGATGTCGGTGTGCATGGGAGCTTACTGATATCGATTTGGTCCTATCTCAGTGATATACGACAGATAGCTTCCATTGGGGGTTTTACTCTAAGCCTTTTAACGTGCCGTCTGGTGTACCTCAAAGCAGTCACCTCGGTCCCTTGTTTTTTATTATATACATTAACAACATTCGACAATGCTTTAAATTCTCTAAATTTTTGATATACGCAGGTGACCCAAAATTTTTTTCAAATAATCAGGGTACCGGGGGATTGCAATTTGCTGCAGGACGATCTTAATGCCTTGGTAAGATTCTGTGAAAGTCAGAGTTTATTTCTCAATCTAGACAAGTGTGTATTGATAACATTTACCAGAAACAAAAATGTTTATAATTTTCGTTTTTCGTTATACTATTTATAATAGTGATATTAAATCGGTTAATGAAATACGTGATTTAGGTGTATAAGGTGATCGTAGGTTAATATTTAGCTCTCACGTGGAGCAGGTTGTCAATAAGTGTAATCGATTTTTAGGATTTATTATAAGAAACAGTTTAAATTTTAATAATGATCAAACAGTTCTAAACTTGTATTACGCTTTTATATTTAGTAAACTTAATTTTGCATCAGTTGTTTGGACCCTCAGTACATGCGAAGTACCAGGGACGGCTGGAAAGTATGCAATACTTTATACAATACAATACAAATACAGACATAGCTATAGTTAATAGCAATTATAAACCTATTATGAAAAAATATTCAATAATGACCCTTACTGAAAGACGGATGGTTTCCGATGTTGTTAGGATTTACAAATTGGTGAACTGTCATGTTGATTTACCAACACGCAAATCAGAGTTAAGCTTTAAGAGAAAGTAACCCCTTTTCCACAATGAAAATTGCCGAACGTTTTGCTGGTCAAACGAAAATAAAAAATAAAAATTGGTATTTAGAAAATGTGTTCTACTTTAAATACCCCAGCCAGAAAAGTAAATGACGATTAAAAATATTCCCAAAATTTTTTTTAGAAATTTTTTTTATTTTTAGTAATTTTGTAATATCTTAAACAATTCTTTATTGGTCAAAAGCAAAATGACTTTTTCGGGTGTAGAATATTGTACCAAACAATTTTTCTTAAAGCCATTTTTCAATATCGGCCTTGCTTTTTTTTCAAAAACGTTGGGCGCGTAAATCCACTTTACACGCTTAAATTCACTTTACGCGCCCAACGTTTTTGAGAAAAAGTAAGGCCGATATTGAAAAATGGCTTTAAGAAAAATTGTTTGGTACAAAATTCTACACCCGGGAAAGTCATTTTGCTTTTGACCAATAAAGAATTGTTTAAGATATTACAAAATTATAAAAAAAATATCTAAAAAAAAATTTGGGAATATTTTTGATTGTCATTTACTTTTCTGGATGGGGTATTTAAAGTAGAATTTATTTTCTAAATACCAATTTTTATTTTTTTTTTTCGTTTGACCAGCAAAACGTTTGGCAATTTTCATTGTGGTAAAAGGGGTTACTGCTCTTAATGTACCGATTAAAGACTTCATAATACTTTTAATATTCCACTTAGAAGTACTAATTCTGAAAAGAAATCTTCTCTCTGTAGAGCGACTCGCGCATGGAAATGCGCGAATAATTAGATTTAAAATATATGCAAAATCACTGCTGTGATTTTTTTTTACAATTTTTATATTAACATAAATTAATGACCTTACTTAAGTTAAATATTATTAATTTCCACAAGCTAATACCACAACGTGGATGCTATATTGGGCTCAGGGTCTGTTGTATCCCTATTTGTAATAAATAAATAAATTACCTTTAGAATATGCAGTCGATATTGATTTTATTAAATTTTTGTGTAAAAGCTATAAAAAATAAATAAATCTACGCGAAATAGGTTATAGGTTGAGAAACACGTTGATATAGTATTTGTAGAATTATACCGTTGATCTTTTGACTGCAATAAACCCTCATTATCCCTTTGACCATAAAATAAATAATGAAATCCCAAATTTTAAAACCTTTTCGAGCAGAGCCGGAACAGGTACAAATTCAATTTATACCTATGCCTAATTCATATATGAATACAAACTGATTTTTAATAATTTTAGTCTTTAGTGGTTTTCCGGCGAGTAATTTTTAGTTAGGCTTATTAATGGTTAAATGTGGCTGCCTTGGAATTGTGCTGATAGGGGGGCATCTTCAAGTGTCATTTTTAAAAGAAATCATTTATCTACCGATAATAACTAATAATTAAAAATGTGTATCGATCTTTGTTAAGTAGAAATTTTAATTCGATGGATGCTTTAGCAGAGACGTCTACTTTGACAAAAACTCCTTTATCTTCGGTAAGAGACATAATACTTAAACCTGTTAATCCCAGAAAAAATAGGAGTGATTCTGGCAGATTTAGAAGCATTGACAAAAATGACATGGATTTATTAAGAAGAAAGATTTACCAAATGTATGAGGCACAAACTGTACCCACTTTGATTTCCCTCAAAGAGCGGCTGATTAAAGACGAAACAAATATCCCTTGTTGCCTGTCAGGCCTTAGGAAAATATTGCGTAAAATGGGGTTTAAATACCGAAGCATTAATAAAAGACAAACATTAATGGAATCTCAACGTTTACGGGAATGGAGACTTAAATATTTAACAGCTGTTAAACAATTTAGGAGAAGAAATTCGTCCAATTATTTACCTTGACGATTCATGGTTCGATACCCATGACACTCCAAGAAAAGGTTGAATGATTCTTCAAAAAAATATCGAACCAAGGCACCATCAAATAAAGGCAAAACAATCACAATATTACTTGCTGGTTCAGAAAACGAGTTTGTTCCAAATTGTCTGTTGCTTTCAGTTAAAAACATTCTTCAGATTCTTCTTTAGATTACCATCAAGATACCGACGCACAACTTTTTGAAGATTGGTTTAAACATAAACTCCTTAAAAATATACCTGAAAATAGCGTCATTGTAATGGACAATACTAGTTATCATAGTCGGCAAGCAAAAATCATTCCAAATTCTAGTAATACAAAAGCAGAAATTCAAAATTTTATGATTGAAAATGATTTATATTTTAAAGAAACTTACTGGACATACAGTGTTGCGTCTTCCTCCATACTAATGTTTATTCAATCCAATTGAGCTAATAGGGCACCAATTAAAATCCAATATTAGGAGAAATAATATTTCTCCTACATTAAATGCATCTGTAGTAGAATTAATTAAGAACGAAGTAAGAAAAATTTCTGCAGACAGCTGAAAAAACATTGTACAGCATGTACTTAAGGTGGACAATTCTTACAATTGTATGATTACAAATGTTCAACCCTGAATTATAATTTTCCTTCGTTTTTCTTCTTCGATAATTACACAAAGTAGTATCGTCGGTCGTCACCCGTCGAGGTACGTGTTTTTAAAGTAAACAAACAAAAAACCCTCTTGGTCCTATGAGTAATCCTAGCAGGTAGTAGAATCACTTCGTTTTTCGTACCCGTCGAGTATACAAGCGACGGAATTTGCATGAATCCGAGATAATAATAGTGTTTTTTTTATACAGTACGTTGTGAATATTTACGGTGCAAGTGCTTTAAAAATGCCAAAAAGGGGTGTTAGTGATCAACACAACTTAATTACAAGTGATAAAAATAAAGATATAAAGTCCTAAAAACCTAAAACGAGATATTTGAGTCGTACCAGATAATCGTTCCGGTAAAATTAGGGGGTTAGAGGTTATTATGGACGCAATATACCGGGTGTTTCCGGAGGTACGCTCGCCCCTATAACTTTTTTGTTGTTTCAATTACAGATTTAAAATTTTGTGTGTTTATATGTGATATTCTTTTGCTTTTGATGATATAGCGGATGCCATTTTGTCACTTCCGGTTTAACCGGAAATGATCTCAACCTTAGATTTTTAAATGGAACACCCTGTATATTTTTGGCTATATCGATTCAGAACACCATTCCAAATTCAACGACACTCCATACGTCACTTTTTGATACCTACTTTAAATTATTTTTAATTTTATTTTTATTTTTTCGTCTAGATTGCTATGAACTCTCTAAAATTGTTTACTTCTAAACCAAAATCTTGATAAAAATGCAATTTTCAAGTTTTATTGTGTTTTAAATTTTTTACATAAGGTACTGTCGGGTCGTAAAGCCGGGCAGGTTATAAGGCCATGTCGTCAAAAATCCCACAAAAATTAATTATTTTATACGCTTAGCGCCATTTATACTTGGGATGACTTCAACTGAGCGAAATAACACGTGGCTGGAGGGCGACAGTCACTCAGCTTGGCAACAGTGCGCTGCCAGCAAAATCCGTTGAATTTTAAGTACTGTGGTGTAAAATTTCTGGATAAAAGGTATGTGATATTTTCATTATAGTTCAATATAGTTGTGTCTATATTTTGGAGCATATGTTTATGAGGATGTCAACAACACTTGCAGACTGTTTATTTAAATTATTTGTTTATTTTCTGAATTTATATAACCTCAAAAAGTATATACGTACCAGACAGGTAATAAGGCCTTGGCCTTGGCATGTTGTTTATCCATATTTAGCCTGATATCCTACCTAGCTTGGTAATCAGGCCAAAATTCATTTTTTTCTTGTTCTAGTTTTTAGGCGTTAATATATGTTTTTTAAGTTCCTGTTCCTAAATATTTTTGGAAAATAAAGAATTAAGTAACGTTTTTTATATGCACAAAGTCGAAATTGTTTATGTGTTTTTAAATAAAAAATAAATAACGTTAACCCGGCCTTATTACCCGACAGTACCTTACTTTTTAACTTTTTAAAAAGGCTTTTTCCAAGAGAACTCAATTTTTCCAAATGGAAACATATTGGCTCACTCGGGCAAAAAGATAGAGCACTTTTTTTCCAACAATTTTATATCACACATCCTAATGTCAAGTTAAAAGAGCAGCAATAATTTATAAAAAATAACATTTTATGAGAAAAAATAAAACACGAAGCGCAAACGGCTTTGCATTTATCTAGGTACCCATGACGCCATAATGCTCATAAACAAATTAACATTATTACAAATTAAATATAATCATTGAAACAATAAAAACAGTCTTGCAAACATTCGCCATAAATTAGTACCATATCGATTTTTTCGTTTCTGTTATAGGTTTCCATTTTAATATTTTATTACAAAATTAGAACTAATACACACTGGCCGAAAAATCAAACGATAAAATAGCAAACTACTGTTGTCATGTCAAACTTATTTCAATGATAGCGGATCTTAAATTTGTAATTATGTTAATTTGTTTATGAGCATTATGGCGTCATGGGTACCTAGATAAATGCAAAGCCGTTTGTTTGCGTTTCGTGTTTATTTTTTTTCATAAAATGTTTTTTTTATAAATTATCGCTGCTCTTTTGACTTGACATGTGTGATATAAAATTGTTGGAAAAAAAGTGCTCTATCTTTTTGCCCGAGTGAGCCAATATGTTTCCATTTGGAAAAATTGAGTTCTCTTGGAAAAAGCCTTTTTAAAAAGTTAAAAAGTATGTAAAAAATTTAAAACACAATAAAACTTGAAAATTGCATTTTTATCAAGATTTTTATTTAGAAGTAAACAATTTTAGAGAGTTCATAGCAATCTAGACGAAAAAATAAAAATAAAATTAAAAGCAATTTAAAGTAGCAAAAAGTGACGTATGGAGTGTCGTTGAATTTGGAATGGTGCCAAAAATATACAGGGTGTTCCATTTAAAAATCTAAGGTTAAGATCATTTCCGGTTAAACCGGAAGTGATAAAATGGCATCCGCTATGTCATCAAAAGCAAAAGAATATCACATATAAACACACAAAATTTTAAATCTGTAATTTAAACAACAAAAAAGTTATAGGGGCGAGCGTACCTCCTGAAACACCTGGTATATCAGGTTTAATATATTAATTTTATTATATAAACTAAACTTATAAGGGTAAGGAATAATAAAGTGTAAACCAAGCGGTCAAATATAAGAAATAGCTAACTGGGGAACACAGGGTTCAAAGTTTCTGCATACAAAACATTGAAGGTAGACATAGAGCCCGCAACACCTTGTAAAATTAATTCCAATCAGGTATACATGGTTGTTTATTTATCAATGAGGCTATCAACAGCGAAACACTTAGGTCCATACTAAATTAGGGGCTAAAATTCTTAAAAAGCAATTTCGTTGGTCCGAAATTATGTGTTTTGTTGATGAGTAGGCTTATTAAAGATCATATTATATAAAATAAACTATTAAAGGTAAAGAATGGGAAAGTGTCAATAAATAATATAAAAACACTTGGCAGTTTCTAGGTTAAAAAACTACCCATTAATCTGAAATATATCAAGTTCATCGGCGATCCTTAACAGCTAATATAAAATGCCGTTATACTGTGATTAGCGAGGATTCGATTGTGATCGGGTAATTACGTCAAAAGGCGCAGGTCGAAAGATTCAACTAGATAAAATTTAACGAAGAAATACGGATATAATATGTTGGGTACTAAAATTTAACTATTAATATCAAAAACACAAGCTATATAAAATTTGTATTTAATTATTATTAGTTAAATGATTAAAAGTAGTGCAACGGTTCAAAATATTTTGTAAAATATATTAAAAATATAGGTAATTTAAGATGGGCAGTAATGGGCACAACACCAAAACTATGCATTAGAAATATATATTATTAGAGTGTATGGAACTATAAAAAATTCTACTAAAAAAAACTGCCTTTGCACAGAATGTGACATAAAATTAAGTAGTGTCTATTCTTATGATTATAATGACTTGAGAAATCAAGAACTAACATCTGAATCAGTTGCATACAACCACCTATGATAGCCCCTTGCATGAAAAGAAAATTATCCGCTTTCAAAAAACACCTTATGATCTGGAAAAATTAATAGCTAAAATATGCGATGAAGACGAACAGAGAACCATAAATTAGAGTACAAGAAAAACAACTAAACAAAACAATAAAAATGTGTGATATCTACATTTGGGATATGAATTTGCAAATAAGCAAGAAATAATGTATTTATTTAAACAGACTTAAACACGTGAGCTTACAGAGAATAAATAGCTGTTGGGTAGGTCATTATTCGCCAAAAAACCCCGCGATGCGCAAAACACAAGAAAAGGCCAGAAAAAACTAGTAGAGTCGATTCACTCAGTAAACCTGCAAGATGGCTGACATGTCATATGACAAAAGTCATATTCCAGCTAAATAAAATACATTTTTGCATTTTCAATGACTTTTGTCATATGACATGTCGGCCATCTTGCAGGATTAGTGAGTGAATTGACTTTAGTTTAAGACTCTTTCGTATTAAGAGATCAGCTTGAATAAACAAGAATATCTATGTGCGATCAACCTCTAGTTTTAGGTAAACATAAGGGTATATAACTAATTTCTGGTAACAAATTTAAGCCTAAAAAATAAAGGCATATAAGGTTTAAATAACTAAATAAATAAAATTATCGTTTAAATAATTTCATCGTAAAAGGTTAGAATGGTATGGTAGTTACATAGGGCTTCCAATAGGCTAGCGACTAGATCCATCTAGACCACACAAGGGTTCTAAAAAATAATTTACTTATCCATAAATTTGGAAAATGCCGTATGTGAGGGATTCTTATATCATTTCGTGAATGTTCGAATGCAATTGTATAGTTGTAAAAAGTAGATACCTATTTCTCTACGGCTTGTTACGGTTATTCGGTAATACTTCTTGTTGCTAGGTGCATGTGTAGCGTAACATCATAAGTCACCTAGAAAAATCCTAAAAATTGATCAGTCAACTGGATGGCGAGTTATAGGTTTCTACGATTGGAGCCGTTATGGCTAGAGGTGGGAAGGGGAGGAGATTTAGTAAACGAATAAAAAATAAAACAAACTGTAATGATTAGTAAAAAATTATTTAAAAACTCAAGTCATAAATGTGTTAGATGTATAAAACCATTAATGCCTCAATGGCAGAGAATGTGGAAATTTTGCAATAGGTAAATATTAAAAAAAATACCTATGGCAACTATTAAAGCTATTAAAATATTGCAAAAAATAACAATGCGAGGTGTATAAAATACAGTTTTAAACAGGGAAATATACATATAGAAACTAGCGTGTTAAGTGTCAAAAACGTCATTCAACTAAGCTGTTTAAATAATATAAACGTGGCAATATGAGGACTTTTAAGATGTTCAAACAACGGGATAGGATCGAGGGTTGGATAGAAATTTACAGCAAAAATATGGGCGAATAAAATAAATAATGTAGCAGAGCAAAGAAGTTGTAATCCAACTAGGCATCAGAGGCATATAAGGCATTATATTTTTCAGGTAAAATATTTGTTTTAACACCCAAGTGGAACTATTACCTAAATTAATTTCTTCATATTATTCTGCCATGTAAAAGGCAAGTTGTTCATTTGTTTTTAGTTTGTCATTGCCTACTATTATATGCAAAATGATTTTGTTGTTTTGCAGGAACCAAGGGTTATATTTTCTTTATTTTATTTTTAGCTCCCCAGAAGAAAAATCAAGGAAAAAAGTATCAAACTGTAACAGAAACCAAACCTTTAAAAACAGGCACTTTAAGAATAAATATTTCAAAATCTAAGCGTTTTCGACAAAAATCATTTATACAATCGTAATCTATGTGGTCAAACACACCATTTCTAAAAAACTTATTAATTCTGGCGTGGTATAGTAATAACTGATAATAATAATTATTCGTTTTTTTATTTTTATAATTAAATTTTAATATTACAAACAAACCTGACAAAATACACACAAAGATAAAAGCTGCTACCTTGAAATAAAATTAATTATTATTGGCTACAATTATTTCTATAGAACGAACATTTAACACTCTTCTCTTTAACTAAAAATTTAATTTTAACACATGTCACGAATGCAAATGTCATGTTGCGTCATAAAATCGAATGGACAAAATAGGTCGTGGCATATTCGTGTAAAAATGGACGAGATCGATTTTTTATCGTCGTATTAATAATAATTGCACTATTTGACTCATGGAACTAAAAATACAAAGGAAGGAAGGTATTGTAGATGGACAGTGCTGTCTGGGATGGGGGGCAGTATTTGAAGCAAGCGCACACGACTTTTTGCGGTCCACCTGCGGCGTACCATTAAACTGATGGTAATAATAAAATGATTAATGAAATTTTATTTGATGAAGAAAATAAAAAATATATATATTTAGATTCATATATACCGTGCGAGCAAAAATTATTTGCATCAAAGAGGGCCTTGTATCTAAGGACGTAATGCTTAGCCGTAGAGCTTAATATCTGTTGGGTGTCAGTAACAACATGAATTAACAATCAATCAGTTATTCCGTCATCTTTGACAATCGTTACAAGTAATTTGATTTATCGCTCATTCTTCCAATTTCTTGAACAATTTACACAATGGGCTTTACGGAACAGCACAAAACATTCATGGTGGAAGCGTATTTTTGAAACGGGGTTAGAGTAAATGGTGAGTGGCAATACAATCCGGGTTTGTTCATGGATGATTTTCACGAACATTTTCCTAACATTGCTTTTATTGCTGGGAATTTTTATCATTGACTGAAAATAACCGTGGTTGTGTTTAGGGAAACAGATTCTATACAATACAAAAAAGGAGCAGGAAAACCATCTGTAAGAACAGAAGAGCTTGTTGCAAACGTTCGTGAAATAATGCAAAATACTCCAACAAATTGTATAAGACGACTGTCCCAAGAAGTGGGAATATCTTATGGAACATGCAGGACTATTCTTAAGAAGCAGCTAAATTTATTTCCTTATAAAATGCAAGTATTTCAAGAAATAAATTTGTATTTGTCTACTTATTTTATTACTCATAAGTTTGGCATATCATGTCATAATTTATAAATTTGACAAAATTTTAACCTAGATTTGGTTAGATATATCGTGGCCATATCATTGTGATCTAACCCAAGACCAACGTTTTTTACTCCAAGCCCTCTTTGATGCAAATAATTTTTGCTCGCACGGTATAAGATACATTAAGGTTGGTGTAATAAAACAATACGAATACTTATTTCTTTTAATTATTTATTTAAATAAGGTAACGGTGGCCTTAATGTAAATATCTGGTTAAATAACTAAAAAACACCTGTTATTATACAGGGTGTCCAGGTATCTCGGTTATTAGTAAAGATAGAAGGATACGGTTTTTGCGGCACTGTGCTACTTTTTTATGAAACAAAAGATGCCCTAATCAGAATTTTTCTAGTCCTCCTTGTTTTTGATATACGGGATGTTTTTGATAATTTTACATTTTGGGACACCCCCCATATTTAGGTTACTCTGTAGCTTATCAAAGAGAAAACAAATGTTATTTGTGTAGTTTTTTACGTAGAATCCAGTGACGTACTCAGATTTTGTCTACGTTTAATAGTTTTCGAGAAAAATACCAAAGTTTTTTTTTTAAATGGGACACCCTATATATTTTTAAATAATATAATTCAGTTCATAACAAGCTTCTCAAAAATATATAATACCCTATTTTTATTTTTAATATTAAGCACGAAATTTACGTTTTATTAAAAAATATATAATTTTAGTTATTGGGCCATGACGGGTATTGAAAAAAAGAAAAGAACACAGTTGTTTATGTCATATTAATAACTTCTTTAGTTTCTGTCAGAATATTCAGGTTCTCTAAGTTGTTTAAAATACCTATCTAATTAATAGCAAAGGATCAGTTTGTCCTAATTATGGCAGAATATGTGAAATTTGAAAATAATGAAAAATACGACATGCTCGTTTGTTATGTTCATTGTAATGAAAATGCAGATGTAGCATTAGAAGAGTATTTCAATAAGTAAATACTCGCCTTTGTGTAGTATCTCTATGAAGATTTAGTAATTTTTTTAAATTACTTGTAGATATCCCGAAAGACGACAGCCGAATAAAATATTTTTTTTAAGGATGAAATGAAATTTAATTGAACACGGTCCATTTATTAAACCTCGTCCTAAAATCTACAACAAGGAAAACCGCGAGACTAATGAAATAAATGTTTTAGCTTCGATTGAAACAAATCCAACTAGTTCTTGCAGAACGGTTGAAGGTTCGGTCGGAGTAATTAAATCAAGAGTTCAAACAATCCTAAAAAAACACAATTTCAAGCCATATAAATTTCACCTAGTACAAAATTTACATCCTGGTGATGCACAACGCCGTACAGAATTATGTAATTGGTATTTACAAAATATCAACAGGGGAAATAATTTTGAAAAAACCGTTGTATGGTCCAATGAAGCTCATTTTACCAGTGCTGGTATATTTAATCGACACAATACGAGGTTTTGGTCTCAGGAAAATCAGCATCTAATATTTCCACACGAACGGCAAGGAAGGCGTTTTGTACTAGGAAGCAAAATAATTTATAATATATTTGAAGGTAGCCTTAATGCCAATAAATATTTGGAAATTCTGGAAAACGCTGTGCCGGAAATAATAGAAGACGTGCCCTTAGCGGGTATCAATAACTTATATCTGCAACAAGATGGAGCACCCGCTCACAATGCGCTAATTATCAGGGCCTACTTAAATAATAATTTTCCAGGCCACTAGATTGGAACTAATGGACCTGTAAGATGGCCACCAAGGTCACTCGACTTGTCGGTTTTGGATTTCTTCTTGTGGGGATACCTTGAAAATAAAATTTATTCTATTCAATACCAAACAATTGCAGAATTAAGAAGTGCTACTGAAAGAGCATTTAGGGAGTTACGGACACGGCCTCTTATTAATTTAAATTCATTAAGGCGGATAAGAACTATGTGTGAAACATGTCTAAGGCATAATGGAGAACAATTTGAGCAATATTTATGAGAAAGTTCTATTAATATTCAGCTTTTCTTTGTAATGTTTTGCGTAGTAAAATACAACTCGATTTGTGCATTGTTATTATTTTCACTGCTAATTAGATTAAGGAGTCCAAAATATATTTTTCCTGCAGTAATTATCATACCAGTAATAGTTTTTTTTCAATACCCGTCATGGCCTACTAACTAAAATTATATATTTTTTAATAAAACGTAAATTTCGTGCTTAATATTAAAAATAAAAATAGGGTATTATATATTTTTGAGAAGCTTGTTATGAACTGAATTATATTATTTAAAAATATATAGGGTGTCCTGTTTAAAAAAAAAAGTTTGGTATTTTTCTAGGAAACTATTGAATGTAGAAAAAATCTGAGTACGTCGCTGGATTCTACGTAAAAACTACACAAATAACATTTGTTTTCTCTTTGATAAGCTACAGGGTAACCTAAATATGGGGGGTGTCCCAAAGTGTAAAATTATCAAAAACATCCCGTATATCAAAAACAAGGAGGACTAGAAAAATTCTGATTAGGGCATCTTTTGTTTCATAAAAAAGTAGCACAGTGCCGCGAAAACCGTATCCTTCTATCTTTACTAATAACCGAGATACCCCGTAAAACCATCGAAAACTGGACACCCTGTACATTAAAAAAAATTTCCAGAAGACAAATTATTTCAGATAATAAATACTGAAGGCAAAATTATTGCCGAAACGTCTATGTTAAAAAATAAAATTTTAAGAAAACCTTACTCTTTCTTCATAAACCAAATCTCTAAATCTATCATTCTAAAAACATCATTGTCTTCAACCTTTAAATATGAATTTCTTTGTTTATCGTACACGGTGATCATTTATAATGTCCCCCCCTCTTAACTTTTTTGTTTTTTGCATTAGATAAAAATGTCAAATATAAAAGTTGTACAGAATCATGTAAGCTTTTTGCAGAATACTATAAATATATACAGGGTATTGCAGAAATGAGTCACAGGTTAACATTTTTTTTTTAAATGGTACAGACTATATATTTTTAGCTTTTTAGAATCTTCTAAAACTTCTGAATATTTTTCTTATAATATCCTACCTAAATATAATAGTTTTCGAAATAATCGCATTTTACCTAAGCAGCTACATTCAAATAAACTGAGAAAAATTTGTTTCTGGTGGCAATTAAGCGATTTTTAACATTTCTAGTATTGGTTTTTTAATTGGATAAATAAGATTATAGTTCACTACACTAAATTACTTTTGACATAATTTTGTAAAATATTTTTGATTAATTCGGGCAACTAAAAAATCGAATTGTAATATATATGGTTAAATTAACAAAAGTTTAATGCAATCAATTACAGTTTACTAATATTATTTACTTTCAATTTTCTTAATAAATATTGTTGAATATTCAATATATTCACGACGCCACTGGTTCTCGACGCACCTTTCAATTACACAGTCAGCGCAGAACCTACCCGCGCGTCATCGGTCGCCGTCGATTTTAATCAAATTGCTCCCGCGACAACCTTTTCGCCGCGGCATGCCACGATAAGTTTATTTTTTATGGTTACCGGAGTAACAGAAATGGTTTGTCTGTGATGTCAACAAAAGTCAGAGAAAAAAGAATTGTACTTTTTCTTAAGGAAGCTTTTTCTCAATAAAACTACTAAAATTGATACACTGGTGTTTAAATTGAAGTAGTAGAAAGAAAACAAGAAGATACAGTCCACTGAAGGGGCCAATGGCTGTTTGAAGCAGGAACGAGGGAAGAAAATCAGAGGTTTCTGCCAAGCTGCCACATCATGGTCGTCATCGAACCGGATAAATAAGGTTTTATGTTTTCATTATTGACTATTGAGTAAAGTTTTAAAAGTTTTAACAGGCTTAACAATGTTTTAGCAATTAGGTTATTGGTTTTAAATACCAAATTAATGACTGAAGGTCTCTTGCATGAGAAAATAAAAGCTTTAGGTCTCTTGTATGAGAAAAATAACTTAAGGACTCTTGTATGAGAAAAATGTACTTTCGCGCTTCTTGTATGAAAAAATTTGTTTGTTAAGGTATTTTTTAGAAGAAGTTCAAGGTCTCTTGTATGAGAAAAATTCATTTTAGATACTATAAGTTTTGGTTTCTTGTATGAAAAAGTAAATGTGTCTTAAATGACAAAAATCAATGTTTAAAGAGCTGTATAAGTACAGAGTTGTGTTGTTGCAAAAAATTAAGGGTGTCTTTCTGACAGAAAAATAAGGTTCTGTGCAGCAAAGTAACAATTTTGTGAAAAAAAACAAACTATTTTTGCAGTATTTAAAAGTGACTTTTGCGACGAACATTAAAAAAAATACTTTTTATGATAAAAGTGCAGTGACATTTAAATATTAGACGGGCTTTTAGACAAACGAAGTATTCGTATAAAAGTTGTGCCGTATAAAAAATAAACAAGGCGTTTTGTATAACAAAAAAAAATAATAAGGTTTATAGATTAGGTTAGGTTATCCTAATAAGTGTTTGTTACAGATACTTTATTGTAAAATTGTATTACCTTACTGAACAGACAAAACATGGACGCGCTTAAGCGAAAACGTGCGCGTGTTAAGGGCGAGTTAACGCGAATTCAAAATTACTTAAAAAATTTCAATGCAGATTCAGTAATTGAAGTCAATGACTAAGTAATCAGGGAGAGTTTGTTGATAAAAACTTATAATGAGTTTGGAAAGGTTCAGGATGATATTGAAGATCTGTTAGAGAATGATGCAGAGGTAGAGGCGCAGGCTGTGGAGCGGGAAGATGCTGAAAATAGATACATTGGTTGTCACAGTGAAATAAGAACACTTATTCAAGCACAGCTAAATCGTCAAGCGGTATCTTCACCTGCCGTTGGTGGCGCAATATCTGGTAATACTAATAGGCATGTTCAGCAACCTCACATCCCAGCTGTCAAAGTTAATCTACCTAGTATGAAAATTCCAATTTTTACAGGAAATTATGGTGATTGGCGCACATTTATTGATTTATTTAATGCATCCGTTCATAATGATACAGGTTTAGCCAATTCACAAAAGTTTCTTTATTTGAAATCGTTTTTAAAAAATGAACCTTTGGCATTAATTAACGAATTAAATATTTCAGATAGTAACTATGAAAAAGCGTTAGATATTTTAAAGGCAAGGTATGATAAAAAAATGCCAGTTGTTAGTCATCACATCAATGGGCTTATGCAAGCAAACGTTGTAAAGGGCACTAACGGGTTAAGGGACTTTTTAAGTCAAATAAAACAACATATAAACGCGCTTGAAGCACTTAATGTGCAGGTAATGGGAAACTGGGATTTACTGTTGATTAATATTTTCTCCAGTAAAATTGATAGAAACTTAAGAAACGAGTTTGAATTATCTAGAGACCAAACAGAGTTGCCAAATTTAACAGAATTTTTTAAGTTTTTGGATAAAAGGATAATTGCTTGGGAGTCTTCTTCTTCATCTCAAAACATGACTTTAAGGAATGACCCCAAAGTAAGATTTTTTAACTCAGGTGGTAACTCAAGTGGACACTCAGGTGGTTACTCGGGTGGTAGCTCGGGTGGATACTCAGGTGGTTATTCGGGTGGTAGGTCGAGTAGTAATTTGTCAAGTTATTCAGCTATTAATAAATCGGTTGAATGTATTTTTTGTAAAATCAAAGAGCATAACATATTTAGGTGCACAAAATTTAAATCATTGGATATTGTGCAAAAAAGGAATTTTATATCAAAAAATAACCTGTTTTAATTGTTTTGGTAAAGGTCATGGGGTATATCAGTGTTATAAAGAAAAATGCAAATTATGTTTAGGTAAACATCATTATTTACTTCATGACAATCAGAGGATAAAATCACCAAATCAAAATATTGGTCGGTCGGAAAATACCAATCTTACTATCAATAATGAAGATAGTGATGTTTCTCAAGCAATAACGTGTACATTATCTGAACCGAAAACAGAAAATGCAGACGTAATAGAAAGCAATGCACTAACATCGTGTGCCAAAAGGCAAGTACTATTGGCTACGGCCAAATTTATTTTAATATCCGAAAATGGAAACAGGTTAGAAGTTCGAGGTTTGCTAGACTCCCCGTCACAAACTTCCTTTGTTACAAATGCGACAGTAAATAAGTTAAACGCAAAACCCTTTGCAGCAAATTTACAATTGATTTGCAAATTGAATCAAAGCGCGCCAGTAAAGAAAGATTCAAAGTTACTTGTGGAATTTTGCAAAAAATTACGTGCAATCTCCCACAACAAAAAATTGATATCTCTCAATTTGTCATTCCTCCAAACATTGATTTGGCTGACAATGATTATTACGTGCCGGAAAAAATAGACATGCTCATTGGAGCTGATTTGTATTTTGAGTTAATAGATCCAGGTTTAATAAGGCTAGGTTTACACTTACCAGTTTTACAAAATAGTAAATTAGGGTGGGTTTTAGGGGGTTCATTGAATTCTGAACCCATAAATGCAGTTTCTAATCTGAATGTAGTTCTTTTCACACAGGTTGATAATAATATTAATCAGTTAATACCCAAGTTTTGGCAATTGGAAGAAATTTCTAATAAACGTATACCATCACCTGAAGATAAAATTGTTGAAAATATTTATTCAACTACCACTAAACGTGATCTTGAAGGAAAATTTATAGTAAATCTCCCTTTTAAAAAAGATGTTAACAGTTTATCTTTAGGCGAGTCATTTGAGCAAGCAAAACGTAGATTTCTATCTTTAGAAAAAAGACTACATAAGGATAAAAGTTTATTTAATGAGTATAAGGCTTTTATTGATGAATATGTTTATATAAAGCATGGTTCTTTTACAGAATTATCGTTAGAAACAAAAGATTCTTTGAAAAAATATTTTCTGCCACACCACTGCGTAATCAGAGAGGAAGCAGTAAGTACGAAATTACGAGTTGTATTCGATGCTAGCATGAAAACTTCTTCGGGTAACTCACTTAACGACGTCATGTATAAAGGGCCTACTGTCCAGGCTGATTTATTTGACATCGTATGTAGATTTAGAACTTTTAGGTTCGTCTTTACAACCGACATTATTAAAATGTATCGTCAGATTTTTATAAACCCTGATCAAAGACATCTCCAAAATATTTTATGGAGAAATAATCCAAATCAAGAACTTCAATGTATTCAGTTAAATACGATTACATATGGGACAAATTGTGCCCCATTTTTAGCGACTAGGTGCTTAATTGAATTGGCGAATAAAAATATTTCTTCACATCCGTTAGCATCGCAATGTTTAGTTAAACAAACATATGTAGACGATATTCTGGGCGGTTCAAATAACCTTTTAGAATTTCGTGATCTTCAAAAGGAACTGAATAAATTATTTGGTTCAGCTGGGTTTTCACTTCATAAATGGGTATTTAATATACCAGGTATTGGGACTGATGAAGTCCAGTGCATGGATAATCAAGAATTTGATATTCATGTAGATGAAAAATTAAATAAGGTATTAGGCATTTCATGGAAGTCTCGATCTGACAATTTTTGTATTCAAGGTTTTCCCCATGAAGAAAATGTTATTCCTACAGAAAGGAATGTTCTCTCTCATATAGCCAGGTTGTTCGATCCGTTAGGTTTTATAGGGCCGGTAGTTATTCTAGGAAAAATATTAATGCAAAAAATATGGGCTGAAAAACTGGACTGGGATACTAGAATAACTGAAAATCTTGTTAATGAATGGAATAATTTTGCTACAAACATTTCTAACCTTAAAGATTTGCTGGTGCCAAGATTGCTATATGAGTCAATTAATGAGGTAAAATCATTTGAGATGCATGGCTTTTCGGATGCTTCAATGAAAGCATACGGAGCTTGTGTTTATCTACGAACTATTTATACTAATAATCAAGTTACATGCAGACTTATATGTTCAAAATCCAGAGTAGCGCCGCTTAAAGTGGTCACATTGCCAAGGTTGGAATTATGTGGATTCCTATTACTTTCCCGATTATGTCATAAGTTAGTTTCGGTATTCGATCCTACATTTTCGAGAATTGTTCTTTGGACTGATTCCAGTATAGTTTTGTGTTGGTTAAACAGTAATCCAGATAGGTGGACAACATTTGTGTCCAATCGTGTTTCAGAAATTCAAGAACTAACCACTAATTTTCAATGGAATCATGTATCATCTGCTGATAATCCAGCAGACCATATCTCACGTGGTTTAGATCCAGTTTCCTTAGCACGCTGTGAACAATGGTGGAATGGTCCTCAGTTCTTGTATAATTCAGAGTTAGACTTTAGTAAAAATAAGTCATGCTCAGATGAAATTGCTTTACCAGAGCAAAAAATTGTCACTCATATTTCTGCAGAAACGTTTTCAGCTGCAATGGACATTTTTGCAAGATTTTCGAGATTTCGTCGTCTTCAAAGAACAATTGCTTATTGTCTTCGATTTGTCAATAACTGTTCAAAAAATAAAGAAAAATTTAAAGGTCCTTTGTCAGTTGACGAACTGTTGTCATCGTCAAATGTTATTGTTAAATGTATTCAAGGTCATTATTATGCAAAGGAAATCAAAAATATTAAGTCTGGTGTTTTAATTACGTCAGGATCTTTGGCACAGTTAGCGCCATTTATCGATGAAAATAATATTCTTAGAGTAAGAGGTCGTTTATCTCATTCAGAGTTATCATTTTCACAGAGGTTTCCTATAATTTTACCTCCAAAAGATCATGTTGTTAAATTACTTTACGTGCAAGAACATGCTAATTTACAACATGCAGGCCCCAAACGGTATTGGCTCATCTTCGAATGAGATTTTGGCCAATTAATGGCCTACGATCAATAAAAAGGGAAATAAAAAATTGTTTAGTTTGTTATAGATTTCGTGCTGTTAATGCCAAGCAAATCATGGCTCCATTACCAGCAGATCGTACTTCAATAGTTCGACCCTTCCTTAAAGTGGGAATAGATTTTGGTGGTCCCATACTTATTAAAGAATCAAAGCTTCGCAAAGCGAGAACTTTTAAATCATACATCGCTTCATTTATTTGTATGGTGACGAAAGCTGTTCATCTAGAATTGGTCACAAGTTTATCATCAGACGCGTTTCTGTCAACACTGAAACGATTTATTTCTAGACGAGGTCATCCTCAAACAATTTTCAGTGACAACGGAACCAATCTTCAGGGTGCCAATAATATTTTAAAGGATATTTATATGTTTTTTAAGGAATCTAATACTCAGGTAGAAGATTTTTTATCTTCAAAAGAGATACGGTGGCAGTTTATTCCACCCAATAGTCCTCATTGGGGCGGCTTATGGGAAGCCGGTATTAAATCAACGAAATTTCATTTAAAAAGAGTCATTGGCAATCATCTTTTGACTTACGAACAACTTTCAACAGTGCTTTGTCAAATTGAAGCACTTCTAAATTCAAGGCCTTTAACAGCGTTGTCGTCCGATCCTTCAGACTACACGTGCCTTTCTCCGAGCCATTTCTTAATAGGTGAAATGTTAACTTCGTTTCCTGAAAAGGATTATAGTACCATACCAGATAACCGACTTGATTTCTGGAACCATTGCGAAAAAATGCGACAAATATTCTGGAAACGATGGTCGACAGAATATTTAAACAGGTTACAACATCGTCCTAAATGGACAATAACTCACGATAATATTAAAGTAAATGATTTAGTTTTGTTGCGTGAGGACAATACTCCTCCATTAGAGTGGCGATTAGCCCGAATAATTGAAACCTTTTCTGGTAAAGACGGTAATGTAAGAGTAGCCAAAATCCGTAATCAGCAGGGTACATTTACAAGGCCAATCACCAAATTATGTCCTTTGCCATTTTGTTAACTTATCAGCTGGGGGGAGGATGTTGAATATTCAATATATTCACGACGCCACTGGTTCTCGACGCACCTTTCAATTACACAGTCAGCGCAGAACCTACCCGCGCGTCATCGGTCGCCGTCGATTTTAATCAAATTGCTCCCGCGACAACCTTTTCGCCGCGGCATGCCACGATAAGTTTATTTTTTATGGTTACCGGAGTAACAGAAATGGTTTGTCTGTGATGTCAACAAAAGTCAGAGAGAAAAGAATTGTACTTTTTCTTAAGGAAGCTTTTTCTCAATAAAACTACTAAAATTGATACACTGGTGTTTAAATTGAAGTAGTAGAAAGAAAACAAGAAGATACAGTCCACTGAAGGGGCCAATGGCTGTTTGAAGCAGGAACGAGGGAAGAAAATCAGAGGTTTCTGCCAAGCTGCCACAAATATTTTATTCAAGGAATTTAAATATTTGATAGCATAGTATGCTATAAGAAATCTAGAGATTATAATTTAATACTGCAAATAAAACAGATATTCCAAAATAAATTTATTTTGCCAGAGTTCCGCGAACTAAATTTTACTATAGGCAAGTTAGTTGGTGATTCCCAGAATTACGGCTCGAGTCTCAACGTGAAGACGACCGCGACGCGAAGCATTTAATTCAAAGCGGGTTGGTGTCGGGTGTTGGTATTTTCTTTTGTTTGTCTTCAAGTGGTCCAATTATAATAATATAGTTATGGATGAAATGGAGGAAATATTAAAAACCTGGCGGTTACCCATGTTAGTACCTGTGTTTGTCGGTAAATCATCAATTATTATACCTACCATTTTATTATCTAATATTTTAGTTGTTATCTACTAGGTAGGTTTATGGTTCTAGAATTGCCGCGCCAGGCCAGGAAGATGGCGTACATTATTATATGTATGTGTTGCGAATTGCGCTACAAAAATCCAACAATTTGACTAAATTTTCCAATGCGCACGCTGTATAACCGTACCAATTTTTCTACAAATAACATTTATTAATGCATTTATAAATATTCAATGGAATTTAAACCAAATTATTTTCAATAAGAACCTATGTAGTTTGAGAAATCCTGTCTTAAATAATTGTATATAAAATATGGCTGCCAAAATAAATATCATAATAATTGTTTTAAACTTGACGATTATTTAAAATTTAATTTTTTAACCAATTAATCAGAAAATGGTAAAAATAAAATAAATATGAACATAGTAATTTAAGTAAGTGCATTATACAGGGTGTTTCACAATAAATGGAACGTTAGAAGATTATAGAAAACGGGTCAATATCTCGGAAACTATTAAATAAATATACTATAATAATATGCATTTTTATTAAAAAATAAATATAATTTTCGGTATAGAATCGTAAATCCAACCTCGGAGCAGAAAATATTGTTTTAACCAAAATTGTTTCAAGTGAACCTATATTGAAATTTTTCTTTTGTAACCTACTGAAAATATCAAAACTTTTTTGTATTTACGTTTTTTCCCTACCTTGTCAAATAAAGGGTGAGGAAGGGGTAAACGTTGGTTTGAAAAAAAGTCAATAACTTTTTTTTGGAATAACCGATTTCAAATAACTTTTTTTAATTTTAAAGCACTTTTATGGGCGCTCTACTAGAATAATAACATTTTGAGTTTAGTTATTTTTCGTGTCAGTAGGTGGCGCTTTATGACAAGGTCGCAGATTTTTATGATTTTCTCGAAAATTTGAAATGGTATTTTTATTTTTCTCTAGAAAGAAGAGCTTCAAAATATTACAGTTACTGGTGAAAACCGCTGTCCGAAATGTTTATTCCTTATACAGTTACCGGCAAGAAGTTGGACCCATATGGGAAACTTTTTTATTATTAATTTTACGAAAAACAGTTACATATTCTTCATAAAAAGTTCCGCTTGGTCTAAAACCTATGCAACTATCAAATAATATTAAATTTTTCCAGGCGTATACGAGGTTTGTTCGGGTTTGTTCGGGTGTGTTAAAAAAAAAAGATTATTTCTAAAACATATTGTTTATTTCTTACAATCTGATATAATTGCGCCAATAAAATAATATTATTCTCAAATGCATGCAATAGTTGACTATATAAAATCAACATATTGTTACAATTATAAATTAGTTTTAAAAAATATCTTGAGGGTTTAAAATGAATCTCTAAATAATTGTTACAATTAAATTAACTTATTTTAGCACAATAATACATTATTTCTAAAACATATTGTTCTACTTCTTACAATCTGATATAATTGCGCCAATAAAATGATATTATTTTTGGAATAACGCATTACTTTGGAGCAAAATTGATTTCGTTCTTGCAAACTATAGTATAGTTGCCACAAGAATATTAAAATCTGTTCAAAATAAAATATAATTACTAGAAAGAATTATTATTCATTACATGAATTAAATCGTCATTGTGACAACAAAATTTTAATTTTGCTAAATATGCACTATCCAAAAATCAAATAAATTATAATTTACGCAATTTAACCTCTATTAAACATTTTTGGTATAGTTGTGGATCAATTACCTTTATTAAAATTCCAATTAATTTATGTAATTCTTTGAATTCGGTGATTTAGTTGCTCGTTACCAACTCGATTATTTAGTTGGATGAAATATATCTGGGTATCGGGAATTAATCCTTTTTCTCAGTGTATAAATATTCTAGATTTCAGTAAAGTTCTTAGGTGGCCGTGAATTAGGCGATCGCGGAGAAACCAAAACTATGTTTATAATGCAGAATTATTTGTATTCATATTCTTAAGTACCTACCTACATATTTTCCAATATATTATGTAATGACCCGATACAATAGTTTCAAAACTTACATTTTTTAACCTGGTTACTTCAAAAATAGGCAGTGCAGTTGGGACCAATCTAACTTTTAATCTTGATATTCTGTCAAAGCAATCTTTAGAAAAAAGCTTCGAGCTAAGAACGCTATTTCGTGTAGGATCCCAATCACTTCGGTTTACAATTTTCAACCATGCCTTTTTTCTTAGGTAATTATTTGGAAAACCAAAAACAAATAAGTATTTTTAATTTGCTTTCCTCACAAAGATTTTACTCCCAAGGGTTCTGAAAATGAGACCAAATATTGTTAAATAATCTGTGATATTTTAAATTTTATGTAATTTTTTAAATTTGTTGCACATTTTTTTCCGTTTGCTAAAAAATATTGCTGAACTTGTGATATTAAATTTACATAGGTAATTAGGTAAATATTTTTGTTGTTATTTAAATTTTTCTGTAGAAATGGGGTAACCCAGTCGATTAATAAATAAATAATATTTTTCTGGTTTTATAAGACGAACGCCCATAAATGACATGCGAGGTTATGTGTATTTTGATATTAAATTAAAATAACATTTTTTTCTACGAGCGTGTGATAAGTTAGACTTTTCACACCCAATTCAGTGTAAAAAGTTGTACTTTAACGCAGTAGTGTGAAAAGTAAATTACTTTTCACACGCTCGTAGAAAAAATTCATTTCGCTTTACATTTCAGTTTGTTCAATAACTGACTAAAATAACGTATACTCTTTAATAAAGGATTGAAATTATTTCACTTATCTTTAGAAGTAACAATAATTGTGCTCGATGTGCCGCCCTGTCTTATAATGCATTGCATCTAAATGAACAGTTGTCTCATATTTACGTGCTACCATTAGTGGCAAAATTTCGTTCGTGAAACAGGATCGGTGCTAAACAAAAAAAAAAGGATTGTGGAAAATCCTGTAGAAAATAAAGCTGTAGAAGTTGCAGTTTTGGGTCATATTGCCATCGATCCCACACTTAGCACGAGGAAAATGTCAGATGTATCGGGTGTTTTGATTAGAATGATTCAGCGTACTTTAAAAACGCATAAGTTACATCCCTATAAAATAAAACTGGTTCATGAACTTAATGAAGACGATGATGATTGCCGTTTGAAATTTTACGAGTTATTTAGTGAAAGAATAATTCGCAATCCACAATTTATTTTTAACATTTGTTTCTCCGATGAATGCAATTTTTTTCTTCACGGTACTGTCAATCGACAGAATTGCAGGTATTGGTCGGATTCCAACTCTAGAATTTTTAGAGAAGTGCATACTCAACATCCCGAAAAATTAAATGTGTGGGCTGGAATTTTTGGGGACCGTATTATTGGGCCGTATTTTATACATGTAAATTTAATAGGTGAAATTTACCCAAACCCGATGGAAACCACTATTAACCCTGCTTTAACGAATGTCATAGAAGAAAATGACCGTTATCGGCCAGAAAATATTTACTTTATACGTTCCCTGTTAGACAGTTTCTGGAAGAAAATGGATTGGAAGAAGAGATCCTATGAATGGCCTGCAAGATATCCTGATTTGACGCCACTGGACTGGTTTTTGTAGGGACATTTAAAGTCTAAAATTTATGCAACCCAACCTAATTCTTTTGAAGACTTGCGACAACGAATAGTGTACGAGTGCGGACAAATAACTCCTGCAATGCTCCATACTGTTCGCGAACATTTTGAACAGTGCCTTTACAATTGCATGTAGGTTGGAGGTGGATGACATTTTCAACATTTACTTGGTTGATACAAGCGGTATTGAATTTTATTACTTTTAAATTTTCTTTTTCGCCCTATATCTCAGGAACTATTCACTCGATTTAAACGAGCTAGGTCGCGTTTGCAAGGCAATTCAATTCCCTTTAAAATAAGGTATCAGAACCCCTTTCCATTTTTAAGATTTTAAGGGTGGAAGCCGTCGTAGGAATTCTAGCAGGGGGGGGGGGTTGAAAATAGCAAAAAAATAGGTCGCCCTGAGAACTAAGGTTCCCGTGTTTGAGCGAATTTTGATTTACTTATTAACAAGAAAATAAACCTGGGTGGAAAATTTTTGGTGCGCCACCCTGTATACAGTGACCGGCAGTATTATTATTGCTCTATATTGAAAACTAAAAATCGCCCATTAAAATAGAAAAAAACTGTAGAGCATACAAAAATTCATTTTTTTTAATAGTTGATTGCTTCTATTCATAAAACGAAAATTTTTTTTTATTTTGTGTCTGACCTTGCATTGAAGAGAGAGATTAAAGAGATAAAATCATTTTTAAAAGCTCTTTTTAATGATTACTTTTAGAATATTAGTCAAACTTTAAATTTCTCGTTAAGTATATTTAATTTTTTTAAAACGATTAAAAAAAATTATATCAAAATTCGTTCATTTTTGGAGCAATTAGGTTTAAACCAAGGTTGCAACATAAAAAAATCACTAATGATTAAATTACTTTTTATAATTGGGAAGACCAGACATTTTTATAGTCATTTAAGAAGATCCAAAGCGTACTGTCTAAACCACCTTTCAAGTTATTACTGCAGCTAATAAAATAAAATTTAAGCATCACAAAATTTAATAACTATATCTTACAAGATACTGTTTAATACAGTATACATTAATGAACCAAAATAAAAATAAATATTTTAATATTTCCGTATGATTCTGTAAAAATGTGAAGTTCTACGCTATTATTTTATATTATGCGGTATCTCTTCAATAATCTTATAAAAATATTTAAATGACGTATCTGCAAAATTAAACCAATTTCTAAATCATGAAGCGGAATATGCATGTGACTCAATTAAACGTGGCATGTGTTTTGCACGAAATGCGCACACGGCATTTTTAATCAAGTAAAAACCGTAAGTGCTTTTTAAAATAAAATAAAAATAGTAAAACACAAAAAAATAGCATTTAGTACATGTTTCTAATTATTTAATTACATCGTTCACACAAATAAATAGAAAAAAAGGAAAGGTCTCGGCATTAAACTTTACAAACATTTTTTCCACATTTATGTTGTCTGCAAATACGGCCTTTTAATTAAGACGGCAGTAATACGTTATAATATCTTTAGAAATATGTTCCAACGTTTACCGAAAATGTTACATTACATTTTTGGCTTGTAGGTCATGTTATGTCTAAATTAAATACTTTTTACAATAATAGATAGTCATTTGAACAGTGACATTTACATTCCAGTATATGGTGCTACAAATTCCTAGCACATGCACATTCCTATCTTGATATTTCATTTTTTACTGAAAGTTTTATGTTCCGTTAACTTAAGAATTTAAGGATAAACTAAACTGTTTTTACATCTAGTAAAATGTCGCAAGTCGCTATCTGCAGCTTGTCAAAGTACAATAAATTTGTTATTTCTCAAATAATGTTCATGACTCAAAACTTATTCATTTTAGAAAATTTGTTTTACAAAATGCTAGACCCTGCAATAAACAAGTTATTCCATTGAAGACATAATAAAAGTTGACCTTAACTTCCGGTATAACCAGAACTTAAAGGATATTTATAGTTGTTAATGATACTAGTTTGATATGAACACTATAATGAGACGTCTGCAACGTTTCAGTTTAATTGCACAAGTTTCAATAACAAAGTTTATATTGAACGTGTATCATTCAAAATTTAATCTACGACAGTGCAAATAGATTTTATTTGTCTAAATTTTATTGATATCAGATAACGTTTTCGTAATTTTTAAAATTTTCAAGTGTCCATATTAGTCGATATCATGCTAACCGCATTTTTGATTGTTTCAATTTCTATTTTGACAACGTCATTATTGCCGTCTAATTTTCTATTGTATGCAAAGTGTTGGCCAAAAATAATTTAAATATGGGAGATTCTGAATCTGAAACTGTCCCTTCGGATGTCGAAATGTTTACAATAAATAAATGCAATCCGTTTTTCTTAGTAATAATAACAAATATATAGTTTGCAACGACTTTCTTTTTATTTTTGTATCTGAACATTTGGATGTTATTATGAATTCATAATGGCACTGAGTGCTATTATGAAGGTTATAATGACATCTAAATGATAATGCTAAATACGTCAGAATGGCACTGTCGTAGATTAAATAATTAAAAGTTCCCACAGAACCTACCCAATAAAACTTCCAAAGGTTCATATATTCTACCTAAAGAATAGTATAAAACCTTTAGTGTAAAAGTTTATGTAAAACTCGAAAATGTCATGAAGTTTATCGTCGGCTTAATTCGCAAAATGCGTAACTCCACATTTGGGTGAAATAAAAAATTTGATGTCATTCGATTTATATAAATATAGCGCATATGAAAGAATAGTTCGGATCTCCGAAATTGTATTGCCTTTTTTAATATCCGCACAACAGAAAACTTCGTAATTCCATCCCTACCAGTTCCGCGATAGCAGAGTGCGTAACTCCAGTAGTCCGCATACTGTATAGAGCGCACATTGTGCTCCTCAAGTTTATGTGATTATTGCAGTCATTGTTTTTAGCGTTTCCTGGACATTTTTAAGAATCGAAGTTGCGCATTTTGCCAATTAAGCCGACGTTATGCTGTTCCTCTAAAAAATTTCGGAATTTTTTTTAATTCGGCTTTCCACATTCAAATTGACCGTAGATTGCCAACAGTTTTTATTTTAAAATTTTTTCAACCTTACAACATGTCATATACACAAATGGTCTCACTTGTCTAAACTGTCTAAACTAAGAAGCGCATGTAGAAGTAGTTATTTATGTTTTTATTACCATCATGGAAATGTTATTATATAAATCGTAATATTGCACAAGCACAATTCGATGCAATACTAGACTATTCCCATATGGGTCAGCAGAAGATAAAGATAACCATGTAATTAAATATTATGCATTTATAACTTGATACTTTAATAAACGCCTGCATCCTTTACAGATAAGCGAATAATAATTCTTTATTATATAGGATTTTTGCGATATAACAGCTCTCCATTATATAAATAAAGTTAATGCTATACAGTGCAGTAGCTTTTGTTAAAATAATAAGTAAAATTATAATGCAAATAATGAAGTAAACCTAATTTAGTAAATGAAAATTCAATTTTTGGATAGTTTTCAAAATTCTTCAATAATTTTGAAATTTTCCCCTGCATCGATAGGTTCACCTAGATGAATGATTCAATGTCTTCGCAGTAAGATTCTAGTAATTCGTTTTCCTAGTAATGATATTTTCAGTTTCGAAAAGGATGGATGTGGAGGGTTAGATTGATTAATCCTGATTCCAATCGTTCGCCTACGTCTTTGACATTTTCGAAAAATAGAAACAATTATAACAAGTAATATTAATGTTACAGAAGCTAGTAAAGCATAGCGTATATTATTTTTGAATGAAAGGTCTACTAATTAAATCATCAATAGAATATTGATCCAATTTGTGTGTTTGCCAATCTTAAGCCGCTTTAAATCTAAATTCTTATGAGCGTTATTTGGCAGGTGATAGCAAAAGGTATTTGAATTGTTTTAGGATAATTATAGCGCCATTCTAAGACTTTTATAATTAAAGCTTGTACTCTCGTATTTCCTATAAATGCCAAGCAGCTGTTTGAAACGTCATGATAGGGTACGTTTGTATTGATTATTTCTGATATTGGATCAATATTATCACATTTAATCGTTATTGAAGTTTAATCAGCAATTGCTAATAACCAAATATTATATCAATCAATTGGATATGAATATAAGCTTTTACAGAGTTTAATATTAATCATAATTTTTTTGATTTTAATTGAATGTGCAATATTAGATAATGGAATGAACTGATCCGAATCATCACCATTCGCTATATATTTTTGATTAATCGGTAATATATAATGAAGCACTGTACGAATATCCTTGGTAGGGATAGGATTGAACTGATAAATTGAATAGAGTTCAGGTTTGACTAGTAGGATAAATTGACATGTAAACATATCGAAATAATAAAGACCTTTAAAAAGTAAAAAGTAAAGTAAAGGTTTGACTAGAGGAATATCTAATACAAAATTAATTTATGTCATTGTTTGGTATACTGCTAACTGTATGATATCTAAATAAGTAGCAACTTTTACGTCTCTAGAGGAAAGGGGTAAATTATTCTTTTGAATACTTTGAGCAACCTTTTCTAATGCGTATACTAGGCCTTTTGGGGTACTATTAGATGTATGAATTACGTTGAGTCTGGCGAAAGTAACGGCGTTTAAGAAGTCAATTAATTGTTCTTCTATAAAAGAGTAAGTTTCCATTAATTGTTGGCAGGTTTTAGAATGATTTCTGCGCCGTTAATTAATCCGCGTGTTCTTCTTGGTCTTGTAGAGACGTCCAATTCTAGTTCCTTGTTGTAACGAAATAAAAGTTATCTCGTTACAGGGTTTTCTTTAGAGCATGAATAGAAATTATCTTGCATCTAAATATAAATATTTAATATTGTATTAAAGGTTGCCTATGTTGTACTATAGTGTGCCACCTATTGATATTGCTACGTACCGTAGCCATTATCGATTTTTCAAACCTTGTGTAAACTAGATTCCCACTATAAATTTATAGGATTTCTATAATAAAGAATAGCGATATTCTATAAAAGTCAGAGAACTGTACAGTTAAATTAGTTTATACTTTTCCCGTGTAAAAGAAGTGACTTTCGAGGTTGAACTCGGAAAGATCGCCCCTCTCGGCGCTTGACAATCAACAGGTATGGTTCGTTAATTCTTGTGGTTCCTAACTTTGATTAAAATTACCTTTTTATAATGTTTGATAATATCTTCAATTTTTATTATCTTCCCAGAAAAATCAACTTCCAGTTAAACCGGAACAACTATATTTCCTGCTTTCGAGTAACATCCGGTTTAACCGGAAGTTGATTTTTTTGGGAAGATAATAAAAATTAAAGATAGGGACATGTAAGCCGTTTTGCTCTAAGACGTACTGTTAGAAAGCTAGAAGCTGTCAAAGTTCAAAAATGTCACTTTTCAAGAGTCAATATCTCGGAAACTATAAAGTATAGACTAATAATGTATTTAATAAAAAATAATTATAATTTAATGTGGAATTTAAAAATGAAAAAATATACAGGGTATTCCATTTAAAAAAAGTACATTTTTTATTGTTCCGCTTTTTTGAGCCACCCTATAGAGTTAAAAATAATTTTACGTTATAAGTCACTTACTGCCCTTCAACTTTTGTATTAATATTTTTAATGTATTTGAAATAGTAACGGAGCTATTGTACTTTGCCACACTAAAGGGCCACCCTGTATATCCCAAGTAACATTTATAGTGGCAGGAACGTAACAGTCACTATGAAAGTGACTCTAAAGGTGGCTGCCACATTCGGCGGCCACGTCGCAGCCACGTAGCAGCTACGTAACGGCCACCAAAATGGGGAACACTTTTGCGGTAGCCGCGTAGTCCCCGGGTAGGCCCTGGAACTAATTTAGTAACTATCTTAATATCCTTTTTAGTCGCAGAACAGTAGCGAGAACTACTTTGCCACGTAGCTGCCTAGTAGCCGCCACTCTCAAATACTTATCCTTTTCCCATTACAACTTGCATGGCGTTTTATTGGCATTTGTTGTTTACTAATATAATTGTTCCTCTGTTTTAAATGAATGTGAATGGATGATTGCCACTTTAAAGTATTTATATGGACAAACTTTAAACGCGTTTTTATCCACTACTGGAAGGTAATTTTAGAAACGAAATTTTTTTTCTCGACTAAGTGTGGCCATTTTATGGGAAAATTTTGCTTGGCCCTCGAAACAATTATAGGTATATAAAAAAAAATAGACAAAAAAAATTAACAAAAAATCAAAAAAAATGCTGCTACTGGAATATATCATTTAACTTATTTGGGCTCTTAAAGAACTGTAAAAATAAATAAATGTAAGTTGATTTGTTTTATTTATGCCGAAAATATTTCAAAAAAAAAATTAAAGTTTTGTAATGGCGACGATTTATTCCAATTAAAAATGCCGGCTAGAAGGTAGTTACTTTAAAGTGGCATATTTATTATTAAAAGTGGCTGCAACTATATCATCGAGGCATATACTACCCGTTTGTAACATATTAGAATCTGTGACAATAAAAGGTATTATTGGAACTACCTAAAAGTTACTTATTAGTAGCAATTACTACCATACGACTATTAAGGTTTAAAAATATAAGTAACGTTTTTGGTAGAAAAAGTTATTTTTCAAATACAGTCCCGTATGCCTATAACTGGCGACTTATCGGTCACGCTTGTCACTACACGTACCCAAAGGCCACTGATGCTGTCGGCATAAGCTACTATAAAGTAACGCATGTCACTAATAAGTAACTCGCGCCACTATAAAGTTACACCTTCCACCTAACCTTAAATTAATTCGTCAGGTTTTAACTGTGGGCAGATTTGTGATTTGTGTGTATTTATTCTGTTAAAAACGAGCTTTAAAGGTATGTATTTACAATTTATTTATATTAAAAAGAATAATCTGATTTTAATAATTAAAATACATCTATATTCTGGATTTACAAATTAAATAACAACTCCGACGTTTATATACTTAGTTTTTTTTTTTAAAAATAAGGCATAACATTATTATATTTTATTGGCAATTTCAGTTGTTCTATTTTGAAATTACATGTTTTGGTGATTCTTTACTGCTTAGATTTTTAAAATACTATGATACGATGCTACATGGCAGCACAGCTCAAAAACCGCTGGGTAAACATTTATTATAGTGATTACCATTTTTAACTACATTTTTCATGTGTACAAAACTAGTAAGCTATGGTTACACTGAAAAAAAAATTAAATATAAAGGAGACACAATATATATTTTAATGTATATAATATAATAATTTATATTTTACATAATATTTGGTTTTGGTGTGCAGGTTTCAATTTCGCTTCCTATTTATCAGCCTACCTAGGTATAGGTATACTTTTTCTTCTACTAATAATTTTTTTTTTACAGGTCAAGGTCTAGCAAGGTGATGGAGACCTTTAAGGTTGTTGCTACCAAAGAAAAGCGGGGCATTTATTTTATGGCTATACCACATCAATGGGAAAAAAATAAACTTCTTTTTTGGCCCGAGCACCTTAATAACTCGCAGCGGGAAGCCCTGCGAGCCAATGCCGCATCACATCCGGAATTTAATTGGGAAGAGTACCCTTGTATTCTTAAAGCAAAAAATATTGAGTCATTTAAAGAAGCTTTAAAATTAGAGAAGCAACTAACCGAGTGCGCGGACACCGATGCTGAGGACGAAGTTTTTTCTTCTATTAGTAAACATAAATCTTCAGAGTTTGTCAATAGAAATAATTTATTTTCTGTATGTAATCTTGTGGAGGAGACGCCAATACCTACACCGTGTCAGCCGCAAACACAAATATATACTTTAAGTGATATTCCTATTCAGGTAATTGAACAATCTGAAGCAAATAATTCACCAATTAGTGTTCATTCCGAAATTCTTGAACTAAGGAAAGACTTTAAAGAACTTAAGAATGACTTTCAGAATTTGCAAAGGGATGTAAAAGAGGGATATGCCAAAACATGCATATTGTTCGATAAAATATGTGCTAAAATTGATGAAATTAAAGTTACCACAATCAATGGTAGTTTGTCTAACCAGGAAGTAATGGCGCCATCGGCAGATTTATTTAAAAAATACAAATTCCCCATGAAAACCATTTATGAAGTGGCAGAATTAGACACTGATATCAAAAATAATAAAGAATACAAACGTCAACTTGTAGATTTTCTTTCGACACTTGGGGGAACCACAGGTCAGCTTGATGCAAATAAAATAGTTTATAAGGTGACAGATTGTCTTTTTGAACCTGAAACTTTGACACACTATTCTTGGACAGGCATATCAAGAAAAAAAACTGATGTAGAAAAAAAGTCTTTTATTGCTTTGGAAGGGATTTTGGACATTTTATTTGAGGTACTTCGTAAGGCCGATAATAGGCATACCAAGGAGAAAAATTACAAAATGATTAGAGATGGAGTATTAAAACATGCTACAAAACGCTATGAAAGAAAATTAAAATTGAATTTAAAAAAAAAATGACAAACAACAATCTTTAGTAACCGCTGAAGATGAAGACGTTTTGTCTGATAAAGAAGTCAATGACAACAAGACAAATGAAAAGCAAAAAGAAGATGGAAATAAAAAAACTGACGGTTTTGAATCAGACGACAGTGAGATAAAATATTGATTTTTGTTTCAATGTGATAATATTGAACACTAAAGTAATTTTCCATAGTTTTCAGTTATACTATTTTTTTAGTTATCACAAAATGGTATTTTGTTTAAGTTTTCATTTTTTTTTTGTTTACATCGATATACGATGACTTTAAGATTTAGAATGGCTAAAAGTGACTTAAGTAATCTTTTGATTTTTTGATGTTCTAAATAAAACTTTAAAAAATAAATAATTTTTCCTTTATTTAAAACTGTAACTAATAAAAAACTTTCAAGTACACGTCAAAGACAGAAAACTATTAAATTAAAAAAAAACTAAACGCCTAAAAAATTATTCAGTATAATATACAAAATTTGTTTAAGTTATAAATTATTGTTACTCGTACCTAAAGTATGCAGCAAGGGAAAAAATACAATACTGTCATTATACTCTATGGCAAAAAGTTTACACTTAATATCACTTAAAGGATATAGTGCTGGTTTATTGAAATTACTTTTATTTTTGTGGTGGCACTGATAGATATTTATATAAGACGATTTTATAGGTAAATCAAAAAAATCTTTTTTATTATTTAGAGAAGATCCATAAATATGTATTTTTCCTTTATAATAGGTCGCATTTATCATCTCTACTATATCATTTTTTATGGACAAAAACCATTTATTTTTTATATTGTTTGATAAAATATAATTCGAAAAGCTTAGATTATTGTAAACTTTACTACATTCTGGCAATTCGTGTATCTTATTATTATTTTCATAGGCAACAAAAGGAGATAATGACTTTGGTTTCGTCCTAAAATTATTTATGTTTAAGTTTTCTAACTCTATAACCCTTTTAGCTATTTGTGACAAGGGATGTTTACCTGTACGAACTAAAGATTTTATCTGAAAAAGGAAATTCTCAAATGGATATGCACTTATATCAACTAAACAACCAAATTTCTTTACGTCATTTACAACATGGCAAAGATTATGAACATTGCTACTGATAGCATCTGAACCATAAATACTTCCAAAAGTCATGATAAAATCTCTTAATAATATATCAGCTATTTCAATATATTTTAAATATGTTGAGCATGATAAAATCGTAACACCACAGAACAAAAGTAAGTAATTGTGATATACAGGTGGAGATAAGAAATCTTTTAGAACCACTGGACCTAGGTAAAGAAGAAATGTTCTATATTCAGACCCTTTCCAAAATTTTAGACACTTAAGCGGTCTTATTGCTCTATGAATTTCAGTAGGTTTTCTGTTATTACATCGCAACAGCATTTCTGAAATTAAGTTTATATCTCTTGTAGAAAACTTTGTTTTAAAATTGTAGTTTCCATATACCCATCCGTATAAACATTTTCTCATAACACCTAAAAATAAAAATAAAGTTTATAAATTAAATATATATTAGTTACCTATTTTGTAAATATACCTAAATGAAAAAGATGTAAAGAGTCCGCTATGATTATATCTTCAATCATGTTTATTGGAAGTTTTAACAATGGAGACACTTCTTTATGATGATCTTCATCTGTTTGATTGCGAAAACTGTAATCTGTTCTTAACGGGCTGTCGATTTTGGGAAAACCCATGTGTCTTCCACCCCTATCATATTCCCCAGATACAGTGCATTTTATGCAGCCATTGGTTGCGTTAAATCCTACTGTACCTAAAAAGATATTTACTTAAAACATACATTTTCTCTCGTTTTTACATTTTAAACTTAATTTCCAGAGTAAATTGCTTGGAATAACTTTCTATAAAAGATAGAAATCTATGTACCTATAAGTAAACTTACCTTTTATAAAACTTCTGGCTGGTGTATCACATACAAAATACTTTATCACTATCTTGACCATTTCATCATTTAATTTAAGTCCACTAACTAACATTTCATTTAGTTCAGTCACAAATTCATCTAAGAATTCTTTTAACGGTGGTTTCATCTCGCCACAATAAACTGCTACTACAAGCGGGTTTAAAAAAGGAAATTCTTCAATTTTATATAGTATAGGCCAGAACTGTAAGGGTGAGCTTTTGAATGGTGGTAGACCGTCAATATTAAAAACAAGTGACATCGTTTTTATATTCAAAGCTGAATTGAAATTTGAGAAACAAGCTAATAAACTGTTTCTCAGCCCTCTGTACCAAAACTGCCCATTTGCCATAGCGATAATGCTTACTGAGCTCGGTGTCCCCATTAATATTCTACTGTCGCAAGGTACTTGCATTTGATGATTTTTTAATATTTTTAATAAATCATTAACGGCACTATGGGTTATTCTGTGACTTAAAGCCCATATTTTAATATCCTGATTTAGAGAAGTTGCTGATTGTTCCAACTCTACTTCTTTTGGATTGCTTATCTCTTTAGCTAAGTGTGGGATATATGTATCGTTTGTATTGTCCAAGTAACTTTCTTCCATCTCAGGCACACACTGTTTATGTTTGAAATCATTAAGTTTTTGTTCTTCTGAAATAACATGTTTAGCACTAACACTACTACTAAGGTCATGTTTAAGTTTCCTATAAAAGGTACTCGAGTGTCTAAAAAACTTTTTTCTATGTTCTTTCGGCATATTTGGACACAACAAAATAAGTACTAAAACCTACTAACAGGAAGGTTAAACGATAACAACTATGTGCCTTTTAGCAAACCACTATAATTAACCTTAAAAAATAGAAATAAAACTGTAACGTGGTCGCCACTATAAAGTTATATATTTAAGTAACTGCGACTCTTTAGTGGCTTTGGAATAGTAACAGTCGCTTAATAGTGACTTTTAAAGGTTTCGGGAACTATCCGGCAACTATCAATGCCTCTTAATGGCCACTTAACTTTATAGTTCCCGACAATGGTCCCGAAAACGTAGCTGTTACCAAGTAAGTTACTCTATGGTAACCGCTACCTTGAAAAGGCATTACGGTAAAATTGGTACCTGCCACTATTACCTTATTACTATAAAGTTACTGTTACTTTTAAGTAACATATATTAGTAAATGGGTAGTTCCATTTACTATGATAAATGTATAGTTGCCACCATTTCAAATGGGTATTATAATTCCAAATTTATAGTGACATTTTCGTAACGGTGACTATTGAAATAGGGTTTATGGTAGCTTTTACTAAAAAGTGGCGATTATAAGTAGCAAGCACTAGGCAAATACTATTTCTTAGTCGCCAGTCCTGCAACGAAGGTATTTGTGACTTCCTTTGCTACTTGGGATACCTACCTTTCTTATCGGTATAACGATTGCCTTTCGCTTGTTATGCATATATTTCCTTACCGGTATAACGATTGTCTTTAGCTCGTTATGCACATGTCTTTCTCTGCTTGGTAACGTTTGCAGTTAGCTCGTTACACATGGAAATATCTTCATTGCGAGTCCATATACTCTTGAAGATAATATTTCCATTGTCTTAGACAATACTGTCAATTGTATTTTTTGCAGTGCTTGTATTTAAACTTATTTTAAGAATAATATCAAGGCAATAGTTGTCTTGGTATTGTTCTATTGACATATTGTGCTTTATCTCTATTCTTGTATAATTATCTAAATTTAATACTTGAATATCTCCATTAATGTAAGTCAATATTTATATTGTACCTTATCTCCATTTTTATATAGTTGTCTAAATTTGATATTGGAATATCTTTACTAATGTAAATCAAGATTCAATTTTACCATTTTGTCATAAATTTATTTAATGTAAAAGAAAGTTACTTTCTCTCGATTACTATTACTGTCTTAAAATTTGAACATTTAAGATTTATTAATTTAACTCTAAGCCTTATGCATAACATTTTTGTCACTTGAGTAACAGTAAATTTCATCATTTTGTAACTATACCTTTTAATCTAAAAATAGTTGTCAACTAATCTAGTTATTTCACTTTTACTTTCATTCACCCTAACAACAATAGGTTTTTATTACTATCTGGTCTAATGCCTTGTTTCTACAATTACATGTAACCAAAACTGAGACTGGCACAAATGCTTCTGACGTCACAACCAACAATCATCAGAGTTCAAGTCTGACCAAGTCCTGACGTACAACCTAAGCTTGCAATACTGAAGTTCTGGACAGTAAAATGATAAGCCAATGACTTCCAGGTGAAGAGGACTGAACCTTGGATCACTTTTGTTGACGACAATACGAGCTAAGAATACAGTTGTCAGCCAAAAACTTTGTAAAGGCCAGTTGTAATAACCCAGTATATTTATTCATTTCCACATTTAATTTATAATGTATTAAATACATTTGCAGATTATTTTATATAAATAGCATCTTTTCATACCATTTCATAGTATTACTTACGTAACAAACAGTTGTAACCTATTACAATTTTTTTGTATTTTTACATTTATACTATATTGAATACATTTGCAGATCATTTTATATAAATAGCATCTTTTTTACCATTTCGTAATATTTCTTATGTAATAGATAGTTGTAACCTATTACAATTTTTTATATTTTCACATTGATACTGTATTTAATACATTTGCACATCATTTTCTGTAAATACCATATTTTTATACCATTCTATATTATTACTTACGTAATAGACATTTAAGTGTTTTTAAAAAAAAACATTATGTTTTATTTCTGGTAGGATGGCGCCTTAAAACAATTTGTTAATTAATAAGACAAACCTTTAGCCGAGGCAATAATTAAAATAACAACGTTTATATATATTATTGTACTGTTCAAGTAGGCAGATATGCGTTTTTAAATCAACGTGCACATTTTTTATAGGGTTATTTTTATTATTAGTTTAATTTAACCTATGTAAAACGTTGTTATACATTTCTTTTCGTCTCCTCGTATTTTTATAAACTAAGAGAGGAAATTTTAAGTTTGGTTTCTCTTTGTAATGTGTAACAATAATTATCTTTTCTTTGCCTTGATAGTGCGATTGTGTAAGAGAGCATTAATAATAATAACCTTAGACGAAAAAATTGTAATCTTTCTTTTGTAGCAGTTTTATCGTCTGGTTAAATTATTAATATCTCTTACTTTTTCTTATATTCGTCGAATCTTGCTTTAGCTTTTTCTTTTGATAATATTGTACTTTTTCTGACAAGATTATGGTTCTAAAAGGGTGACATGGAATCGTTCCAGTAAGCCATTTTATTGGTGGTGATTTACACTGGAAAATGTTAATTTTATGTTATAGACAGACTATTATAGAGATTAGACAAATCTTTTATTAATTGGTTGTTAAATTTTTTTTTTTAAATCACAATGTATCCTTAAAGGTATTCCATAGTGCTGAAAATAGAGAAGTGAAGTACTTACCACGGATTTTGAAGTCCTGTCCAATTCTATTTTTCATTAATTACTCTTATTGTTCCGATAACTCCTCTATGACAGTTTATTTTTCTCAAATGGTGTTGATCCATTATTATTGAAATTTTGTCTTGCTGTGGAATCCCTTTAATGTTTTGACATAATATGACAATTTTTAAGTCTTTATCAGCAAAAATAAAGCATACCAGTTCTAGAAATGGCCCCTTGACGTTATTTTTAACATAATAGGTTTTTGATTCACCTATCCCGAGTTGTGAACTCACTAAGGCTTTAAATAGTACAGCTATAGCATCTTCTAATATAAAAGGCTTAATATATAACATAGTACTTTCTTTTATTTAAAGTTTTGGAGTTCAAAATATTTTTGTCATCTTGGAAGGTCGTGTGTTTTTCATGGAGATCTTCTATGATTTTGTAGTGTATGTTAGTTAATTTATCCTTCTGAAAAATGATTTTGTTATTCTTATGGTTTTTGTTAAGAAGTTAATCGTTTGAATATTTGATTTTTGAATAATCAATTAAAGATTTTGTTTGATATAGTTCCCTAAATCTTTTGAATTCATTTTTCATAGTTTGAGGTGACATTAATTGGGTTTTATTTTTATTTATCTCTGTAGAGGATAATTATTCTGGTTCTTCTTGCGTTTTTATTTGTTGTATGCTGCTACTTCTTTAAGGTGATTAATTTTATTTCTGCTTAAGGCACCAGCATTCGTATTTAATCTTCCGGGTATGTACAGGGTGAGTCAACCATAGAGTAAAGTTCATTATCTCATTTGTTTCGGGAATTACCAAAAAACATTGAATACAATAGTTTAAGAGATTATTAAGGGGCACAATTTGAAATTATTTTTAATTATACAGGGTTGTTTAAAAAGCGTGACGAATATACCATAAGTTTTTTTAAAACAGAAGCCCTATTTTTAAAATTATTTTTAGATTCTACATGAAATTCTATAACTTTATTGTTGATAATGTTATATACAGGGTTTTTCCGTATATTTTGGAGCACCCCTGGAGCTTTTATTGGAAGACACAGAAAAAACTTTAAATTACCAAAGTTGCATGATTTCTCCTGAACTGCCAGAATTTGTTATCGGACAAAACAAATGAACATCGTAAATTTGTTTAATAATGCCAATGTCGATTGTTTTAAATGGAACAGCCTGTATATTAATTTTTTTTTAACTCCTCACTCTTTTCTGATTCCAAATATGTATAGATGTTATATGTTTACTTTAGTATTATTATCATTATTTATATTAATTATTATTACTGAATAAGCATTATGTTCTAGCATGTTTTCCTCACACCAATATAGATTCTCTAATCCGCAATATTTTGAAATAAAATTTTGCCTAAACGACTAAAGTAAACATATAACATATATACATATTTGGAATCAGAAAAGAGTGAGGAGTTAAAGAAAAAATTAATATATAGGGTGTTCCATTTAAAAAAATCGACATTGGCATTATTAAACAAATTTACGATGTTCATTTGTTTTGTCCGATAACAAATTCTGGTAGTTCAGGAGAAATCATGCAACTTTGGTAATTTAAAGTTTTTTCTAGGTCTTTAAATAAAAGCTCCAGGGGTGCTCCAAAATATACGGAAAAACCCTGTACTTAAACCTAGTAGTCTTTCTAATATTTGAATTTTTTTAGAAAATTATTAGTTTTACTCTTATAAAAAATTGACAGTTCCGCCATTGTTTTTGAAGGTGGAATACTCATATTTGGTACAAACGTTCTACTGGGATGACAAAATAAAAATATGTAACAAAATTTGAGTTAGATGCTACAGGGTGTTCAAAATAAATTTATGCATTTCGACTATTTTAAATTGAAAAATATCAACTTTCTTAAATGGAACATCCTTGTATATTATTATTTTTTCTGATAGATTTTACAAAACTTTTCATCTTTCATTGAGTATGTCCTATACCTATTTTTAATAGTTTGCGATTTATTTTGATTTTTTAAATTTTTAACTAGTTTTATTACATTAACGGGACTAACCCTATAAAATAAGTTGGCCATATATTCTCTTAAACTCTTGTATTCAATGTTTTTTGGTAATTCCCGAAACAAATGAGATAATGAATGAACTTTATATACTCTATGGTTGACTCACCCTGTACATAATTTTGTAGTCGTACTTCTCTAATTTGAGTCTCTATCTGGCAAGTCGTGATCCTGGATCTTTTACTGAATATTACCATGTTAATGGTCAGTTACATGTTTGAACTTCCTTCCATAGGTCTGAAATGCTTCACTGTCCAGACAATTGCTACTACTCTTTCGATAACGCTGTATTTCGTCTCGGCTGGACATAGTGTTCTCGATGCGAAAGCTATTGGTAAGTTTTTTCCAATTAGGCCTTGGGATAAAATTGCTTCTGTAGCAAATATAGATGCATCCGTTGTTAGTACAAAGGGTTCTTCGAAGTTTGGATAGATTAGGATATGTTCTCTTGTCAGATAGTGTTTCAGTGTATTGCCTTTTAATACAATATGTGTCAGAAATGAAGGAAACATCCTTTTAAATAACGTTGTCAACGGTTTTGACACTTTGGCCCAGAAAAAATTTAATTTCTTCTGCATTGGTTGGGATTGGGAATTCATTGATTGTCGTGTTATTGTTTGGATTTGGATTGACTACATCTTTTGTTCTCAGATGTCCGCGATAAGCTACTTTTGTTCTTAAAAAATTGTTTATCTGGCTGTATTTATAGGTTAGCTCTCCGGAGTTTGGTAAATACTTCTCGAAGTCTGGCTACGTGTTAGTGGATGGTACTGCTATAAACTATGATGTCGTCCATATAGGCTGCACATCTTTCGTTCTGAATACTCATTAGAATATTGTCCATTACTGTCTAGAACGTAGAGGGTGCGTTTTTCAGTCTGAATGGTATTCTCAGTAATTCATAGTGTCCATTATCAACAGAAAATGCTGATTTTTTTCCTACATCATTTTGGTCGGTTTCTATTAGGTGATACTAAATCCAATGTTGTAAAGTAATGACAGTGTCCTAACTGATTTAGGGGATCTGATATATTTGGTAATGAATGTACAGGTATTAGGTATTCCGGTAAGGAAGACCTGTTATGGGTACATGCCAAGTTGACATGGAGGGATTATTAAAAGTATAGATATAAAAGTTATACCATCTATTATTTTATAAAAATAGTAGTTCCTTATATGGTGTCAGATTAAAATTAATCCAAAATGATTAAAGGAAAACGAAAGAGTCGAGAAGCCAACAAACATGTGGAAAATAATATTAAACAGAAAAATGCAAGGGACGATATAGAATATTTAAAAGTACAAGTAAGAAGTCTGCAAGAATTATTGGTTCAACAGCAATTAGCAGGTGAAGCCAATCAAAACCAATCTCAGTCAACCCAACATAATAGGGAAATAATGGAGAAGGAAATAAAAATGTATTACATCCAGATAAGTTTTCATTTAAAGATAGCGAGTGGGAGAAGTGGTTGCAGCATTATGAAAGATACCGATCCGCTATAAATTTGAAAAAATGCTCAGAAAAAACACAAATCAACAATATTTTGTTATATAGGGGACAAGATGTGGGAAAAATTTTTGATCGGTTAAAAAAAAAGATTATTTCCTGACATAATAGTCTTATTGCCGATTTTAATGAGTATTTTAAAAAGACTATTAATATTTTATATGAACGTGCCAAATTTAATTTGAGGAATCAACTAGAAGGTGAAACTTCCCAAGAGTACATTGAAACAATTATTTTAATGGGATTTATAAAACCCAGTGCGACATCTTGCGTCCCAGTACGGTACCTTAGAAAAGGTCAGTCGTAAAGGGTTATTCTGTAAAAACAGAAAATTATGCAAGATGCCCTCAAAACCGGTATAAGTGCCGGACCACAGATATTAATTCGAAAAACCTTTTTCGAATTATTTTAATGGCTAAAAATTGTAAATATGGTAAAATAAAAAATGAATTGATCAGAGATCGACGTGTAGTAGGAATTTTAGATAGAAATATTTCCGAAGCTTTACAGATGGATGCATCTTTAACGCTAGAAACAACAACAACAAAAATTAATCAAGCTGAATGTGTAAAAAAACAAAATTTGGAACTCACGCGACATCTTTCAATTCATTAAGACATATTTTGAATACAAAATAAGATTAAATCACAATGCTCAACCTTTCAGTGTAAGTGTACCTAGGCGAGTGCCCATGCCTTTAATGGAAAAAGTACGGCAAGAAATAAATAAATTAGTGAATGATGAAATTATCCAAAAAGTTGATCAACCTACAGACTGGTGTTCGCCCATTGTAGTTGCAAAAAAGAAGGCTGATGGAGTTCGAATTTATGTTGATTACACACACCTTAATAAATTTGTCAAACGAGAACTTTATCAATTACCATCAGTCGAGGAGACTTTGGCAAAAATTGAAGATGGAATTTTTTTTTTCAAAATTGGACTGTTCAAAAGGTTTTCATCAGTTGAGAATTTCGGAATCGTCAAAGTTATTGACGACGTTTATAAGTCCTTTTGGCAGATTTGCCTATAAAATCTGTCCGTTTGGCATTTGTTCACTTCCAGAAGTTTTTTAGAAAACTCTAAATCAAATTATAGATACATGTGGAGTTAATTCAGTTCTTGTTCATGCAGATGATATTTTAATCAGTGGGAAAAGTAAAGACGAACACGATAAAAATTTATTAACAATATTAAAAGACTTTCAGATTACGGACTAACTTTAAACATGGAAAAAGGTACTTTTGGTGCCAGTAAAATTAATTATCTTGGATATATTGTGAGTGATAAAGGTATTGAACCGAATAAAGAATATATAGAATCAATACTAAAGTTCCCAAGACCAAAATCAGTGACTGAAGTTAGAAGATTTTTAGGATTAACAACTTATATAACTAAATTTTTAAGTCATTATGCTGACAAAACATTACATTTAAGAAATTTGCTACAAAAAGATAACGAATTCATATGGTGACCCGATCAAGAAAAATGCTTCGCTGATATAAAAAAAACTTTTAACTGAAGCACCAGTAATAGCAGCTTATAATGTAAAATACAGTACTAGAATTTCTGCAGATACATCTATGGTGGGGATAGGTGGAATTATTGAACAAAAACAGCTAGATGGAACTTGGAGACCAGTATCTTATTGTTCAAAATCATTAAGCAGAGCAGAACAAGGATATAGTCAAATAGAAGAGGAGACGCTAGGAATAACCCACACAGTTAATCGTTTCAGACAATTTTTACTTGGAAAACGATTTGAAGTTAGAACCGATCATAAGCCACTGGTTGAAATTTTAGTAAACAAACCACTTAATGTGAGACTGCAAAATTTTAGAATAAAATTACTTATTTTCGATTATTTTGTTACCTATATACCTGGCAAAGAACTTACCGGGCCAGACGCCCTTAGCAGAGCTCCATTACCGATTGAAACAGATGATATAGATATTTTGGAGGATCATTTTAAAACTATTACAAGTGTGACGTTGGAGCAAGAATCCGAGTTACTTCAAGCTCAACAAGAAGATGGATCACTGAAGAAATTAAAAGAATTTGTATACCAGGGATGGCCAGAACACAGAAATACCTGTGAGAATGACGTGCTACCATATTATAAATACAGAAATGAAATTTCAGTTTCAGAAAACATACAAACATACAATGGTCGACCTATCATCCCTATAAAATTAAGAAGAAAATATTTAAAATTTATACATACCGGTCATTTAGGAATTAACACATGTCCTTCAAGAGCAAAGAAAATGGTTTGGTGGCCAGAAATAACCAATCAAATTCGAGATCTGGTAGAAAATTGTGAAATTTGTATTAGGGATAAACCACTTGTCACAGAACCACTTTTAAATTTAGAAGTTCCTAGTTTACCTTGGTGGATAGTTGGGTCAGACCTGTTCCAATTTAAAAACAAGATGTACATGGTTGTCCAATATTACTTTAGTTTATTTTTGGCAATCGTCGAACTGAAAAATACAAGAAGTGAAACTATTGTTGAAGAATTAAAAAAAATATTTTGTAGATTCGGAATCCCAAAAATATTACGCACGGACAATGGACCACAATATAATTGTCTACATTTTAAGGAGTTCGCTAAATTGTACAATTTTGAGTGGCGATCTAGCAGCCCGTACCAAGCACCATCCAATGGTTTAGCTGAAAGCGCCGTAAAAACAGCGAAAAAAATATCGAAGAGGTCAGAATTTATTTTATTTATTTATTTTTTTTTTTTTTCGGAACATCTCGATAAATGTCTGGGCTGGATACCACCAAAGGCTGCTAACTATCAAAGGTTTGTGGGAGCCGTAATCAGTGCTGCTAAGAAATCCATACCTCGGGGATATCGAAAGGAGTATATCCCGGGGTGGAGCAACACTAGCGAAAACCTCTATCAGGAATTCCTGGAAAGTGGCGATAGGGAAATTGCTGATGAGCTCCTCCATAGTCTTGACGCTGCACGCCGAGAAAAATGGACACATACGGTTGAGTCAATGGATTTTAGCAAATCGAGCAGAAAAGCTTGGTCGCTTCTAAGAAAACTAGGGGCCAGCAGTACACCCGTGCAGAAAGGGAGCTCTATAACACCTAACGCTGTGGCAGCTCATATAATTAACACCTCCAGAGCACCAAATGACCGAGTCCATACGACGCAAATAAAACGCGAGCTTAAAAACCTCAAATCAAATTGTACCCCTGACAACGACTTGTCCCGTTCATTCTCTGTCGATGACATAACTAAGGCATTTGAGGACACAAAGCCAGGAAAGGCCCCGGGTCCTGATGGTCTGCACCCCGAGTTCTTGCTGCACTCTGGAAGGTTTGCACGGGTGTGGCTATCAAGATTCTTCACGGATGTATTACGAACTGGATATATCCCAGCCTCTTTAAAGAAAACAAAAGTTGTGGCCATATTGAAACCAGGGAAAGATGCTAATGCGCCACAGAGTTATAGACCAATTGCCTTGCTGAGCGTCGTATACAAACTCCTGGAAAGATTAATTTATAACAGGATAGGCCCAAAAATACTGAACGCTATCCCCATAGAACAAGCTGGGTTTCGCCCAGGGCGAAGCTGTACTGATCAGGTGCTCTCCTTAACCACCCACATAGAAGCAGGATTCCAAAACAAACTAAAAACCTCCGCAGTCTTTATAGATCTCACGGCTGCCTATGATACGGTGTGGAGACAGGGCGTTATATACAAACTAATCCAGAAAGTGCCTTGCAAGAAAACCATTGGGCTTATTGACGCAATGCTCTCCAATAGAACTTTTAATGTTGTGATGGGAGGAAAAATCAGCGGTTTAAAAAAGCTTAGCAACGGACTGCCGCAAGGCTCAGTGCTGGCCCCATTACTGTTCAGCTTGTATATCTCAGACATGCCTGAAACACGATCCAGGAAGTTTGGCTATGCGGACGACTGGGCGATGGCCACGCAACATAGATCCTTGACGAGAACGGAGGAAGTCCTAACCCGGGACTTGGCTGATATGGGACGCTATTTTAGAAAATGGAGACTCATTCCCAGCGCAGCCAAGACCGAAGTATCATGCTTCCACCTGACAAACTCACTGGCTAACACAGAACTCGACGTCCAATTCGAAAACAAGCGACTGGCCCATAACAAAAAGCCTAAATATTTAGGCGTTACTCTGGACCGGACTCTGTCCTTTAAAGACCATTTAACAAATACTGCATCTAAATTGAAAAGCAGAAACAACATTCTTCATAAACTGTGCGGAACTTCATGGGGCTCCTCAGCTAGCACTCTCCGAGCATCTGCCCTGGGACTGGTCTACTCCGCTGCCGAGTACTGCTCACCGGTGTGGCTGAACAGCGCACATACAAAGCTAGTCGACGTACAACTAAATAACTCAATGCGGCTCATAACCGGGACAGTTAAATCAACTCCTAGCCACTGGCTACCCACATTGAGCCATATACCCCCACCACATCTAAGGAGAAAAGATGCCCTTCGAAGGGAGTACAAGAAAATCTGTAGGAATCCTGAACTGCCAGTACACCTAGACATTGAGGACCTTGAAATAGGCAGACTTCGATCTAGACACCCACCAATGCGTAGCTCCCTGATCCCAGACGACAATTTTAACATGCAAAACGAATGGATGAGCGAGTGGCTGGAAGAATCGTCCGCACAATCTCAAAGCATGCCATGCATCAACACAAAGCCTCCGGGTTTTGACAAGCCAAGAAAAATTTGGAGTGGCTTGAACAGGATCCGAACAAATCATGGAAGACAGATGGGGGAGACTGGACAGCCCTGAATGCGACTGCGGAGAAGAGTGGCAGACCATCCGCCATATTGTCGAGGAATGCCCTAGACGAGCTTATGGGGGAAACATGGTCGACTTCCTGCTGGCAACCGAGTCCACGACTGAATATATAGATAGTTTGGATGTTTGCTTGTAATATGTTTTATATTGTGTTACCTACTTACATCTTATGTATTTTTGTGTGTTGTATGTTGTATTGCCATACGCTAAATAAATGTGTAGCAAGCCCTTGTCAGCTATCAATGGGAAGAAATTTAAGAGAGCAGATGGAAATTCCAAGATCCTTTTATGAAATGCGATGCATTGGGCTAATAAGATTAAGAAAGTTTTTTTCATCATATTTTCCGTTGTAATAATTTTGGTCATTGGTGTCATCAATCGCGTCGTAATTTGGGTTTTTGGTAAAATCATTATATTCGTTTATGTTTATATGATGTATTTTTTGTTGGTTGAGCCTTTGTTGGTAATTTGAAAATCTTGTTTGATTTTGATTTAATGATGAGGGTTGGAAATTTGGCCTTGAGATACCATAGGGGTTTGCGGACTGTGTCCTTTGTTGGTTGTTTTGGGGGTGTGAAGACTGCGTCCCGAATATATTATTTTGGGGGAAGGAGGACCATGTTCTAAATGGTTATTTTGTGAAAATGCGGACTGCGTCCTTTGAGTTTGTCTCGGCCTACATTCGTTTAAATTGTATCTGTTTATTTTACAAAAGGAAAAGAATTTTGAATTCAAAGGTTGGGGTTTTTGAATTTTTTGAATAGGTTAAAGTTTGTTTCGCGATGGCAGAATGCATTTTTGCATTGTGCGTTTGTATACAAGCAGCCAAGATTAGAGGGTTTTCGTTTGATACGTGATGCATACGTTGCAAGTCTTGAATTAAAAATGTTAGATCTCTTAGATCTCCAAAGTGTACAGTTAAAAGTTGGGAGCTGTCATTTCTCGTATTTAGATCTCTAGAGTTAATTGGGCCCTGTTATGCAAAAAGCAGCCAAACCTCAATATGTAAATTTGAAGTAAATTAGCATTTAATCATTTTCCTAACTATTTAATTTTCGGTAATTTTTTTCAAAACTATAACTTAACTATCCAGTAGTTGAAATTTAATGTAGTTTTATTATCGTAACATCAAAAAAATCATATATATTTGCACCAAAAAAAAATAGATACATTGATGGTTGGTTTTTTTCTCTGTTCAAGAAATTACAAAAAAATAGGCTGTTTTTTAAAAATGTTTAAACTTAAATTATATTGTTGATATAGATTTACAAAATCGTCATTAGGAATCCTAGATAAATGGTGGAACACATCGATTCTGTTATTGATGCATTTCACAAATTTTCATCTCCTTCAATATCAAAATCAAGCAATTCGATGTCAAAACCATCTACATCCTCGACGAACCCTTATTCAGCACAATAATACCAACCCGTTTGGTTTGTAATCTTTGAGAATTAAATTAACAAATATTGATCACACAACAATCCAAGTGGTATGCCTGTTTTATGCGAAATCTGAGAAGTCCTGTTAACGAACAGGAGATAAATGGGGACGCCTTTTTCAAGGTTAAAATGTATGAGATGGCTTGGTAGCTTTCTGCAAAATGTAGTATGGGCATTTCTAGACTAGAATATGATAAAATCTCGTTTTTTAAAAATGTGTGGGTTGGTTTCTTTTTGCATAACAGGGCCCAATTAATCGAGCAGCTTTTCAGCGCAATTGATTTTTTATATTAATAACTAACACAATTTCCTGGTTATTGAAACACATAGCATGGGCTCGATTGCACGCATTGATAAAAGGGAGAAATTTGATCTCCGTCATATTCTGCTACGAGAGAGAACATTTTAGATAATTTATATAGTTTAATTTCGTCATTTTGATTTTGAATTTGATTTCGTCTTGTATTTCGGTAACGTTATCGTTATTTTTGGCCATGACTAGTATTGAATGATAAATAAGTAAGTTTAGAAATTTAAAAATTGTTTAAGGTTGCGAGAATGATTCAAATTGATACAATAATAGTTTATAAACTAAACAGTAAAAATTAGAATCAACAATATGACAAACAATCAATTAACGACTTACATCAATTGAAAAAACATTCTTGTTTCCGATGAGAAAGGTGATTCAGTTGTCCAACGTGTAAGGGGTTCCACTAAGGGTTTTTAAGCAACACGTGGTATTGGTGCTGCGATGTGCCAGGGGTTCCACTGGGTACTGCTAATCCACACACCGTTTGGTTAGGTCTACGTCAGGGTCAATTCCAACTGGAAATTCGATGACCACTAAGTAGGTCTTGGCCGTAGGCTACTTGTTCTCCGAAGCAGTTCGTCGATCAGGGTCACTTCTTTTTTGTTTTTGGTCTCTTGGAACCTTGGAAAAATTCCTGATTGTGTGTCGTTGCAAAAACTCTTCACACGTATCTGGGATGTTTTGTAAGGTTTTTGTGTCACTTTCTTGTTTGGGGAGTAGATTTTGTTCTGCAAAGAATTGGAAATCACTCGTGTTTTAACATATCGCTTTCCGATTGACTCCTAAAAATTTTGCACTATATCGTCTGCTTCATTACATATCGCGCTACACCGCGATATGTTATACGGCGCTTCGGTAAAAATAATGTATGTATGTTGGCGTCGTAGTCGTGGCTTTTGCTATTTTCACATTTGCGATTTTTTTTCTCGGAAACGGTTAGAGTGGGACGATTGAAACTTTTTGGGTTTATAGAGGAATAGTGGGGGTACGTTGTGTGAAAATTTCGAATATACAGGGTGTGCCGGAAAAAAGTTATTAAACGTCAAAGTCGAAAAAAGTCGGGTTTCACGCGGCCCACACCGTGGTCCCAGGAATGAACTTGATCGATTGAAACTTTTTGGACGTGTAGAGGACCGCAAGTTACAGAAGCCTATTGTTTGTGAGCACGATCGAGAGATTGGAAGTAATTTTTTTGATTTTTTCAAAGTCAAAATTTGGTCGAAAATGGTACCTCTTGGATCGCTAATAAGTCGAATTGATTACATCCAATCGACATGCGGTTTGGATAATCGGTTAGGCCATCTCAAAATCTACCTTTTTCCAATATATCGTTCTATACCTAACTGGAATGGAAATTGCCGAAAATTGTAAGAAAGTGGAAATCATAAAGTTAGGCCTGATTTTTTCACGGTTTTTATTTTTTTTCGTACTGAAAACGACTTTTGATCGAAACGTTGTGAACTTTAGCGGATAGAGCTCGTCAAATTGTATTTAAGAGATATCTTTTCGTTTCTTTATCTTTAATACGGAAAAAACGGCAGCTTTTTTTTTTACTATATCGACTGTAGCTTATTCAATTTTTAACAAAACCGTTTTATTTTTTTCTCAAAAAATGCGCTGATTACTTCGCAACACCTCTACATATTCAAAATCATTAAAATATATTCGCAAAATTGAGAAAAGTCGCTTTTTTGGGTGCGGAAACAGGCGAAATTTTCAAATTCTAACACCATTCGATTTAGAAAAAGTTGGCCATGGTTTTACCACGTGCGTTTTCCTGAACTTTAACTTTTATACCATCTGTCAAAAATAGGTGAAAAATGCGATTTCCAAATTGATTTTTTAGAGGAATAAGAACATTTAGACTACGTCTTTTGTGGGAAATACCTACCTTGAACCTTTATCTTTTTCGTTTGACCAAAAATAAGGGGGAAAATATCGCATTTATACGCGTACTTGTAATAATAAAAATGGCTTGCAGGAGGCATATTAACTTCAATTTTTATACTTTTTATAATATTCGGAGAGTATTTAATGTATGAAATACCTGTCTTGGACCTTTTTCTTTGCGGTTGACCAAAAATAATTGAAAAAAGTGTATTATTTGTGTGTATCTTCAATACTCAACGTTCTATGTAATATCGAATACGTCATTAATATCCTATTTACCACAAATCAATCTGCAAGCTTCGGTGGCGTAGTACTAAAAACTGTTGATTTTGGAGACGAAGGTCGAGGGTTCGAGCCCCAGTGTTTTTTTTTCTTTTTTTTTCTTTTTTTTTTAATGTCGTTATTTTAGGTACTGAAAATTTTTTAAATTTTGGATTCTTACAGCTATAATAATCTATACGAAAAAGCTAAAAAAAAATTACACTTACCTGTCAAAATCTGACAGCTGTAGTATAGAACTTTGTTATTTAGGTACTGAAATTTTTTCAAATTTCGGATTCTTACAGCTATAATCCTAGGTACAAGAAAAGCTTAAAAAAAACTTGATATTTACCTGTCAAAATGACAGCTGTCGTATAGAACTTTGTTATTTAGGAACTGAGAAATTTTTTAATTTAGGATTCTTACAGCTATAACCCTCGTTACAAAAAATCTAAAAAAAAAATTGACACTTACCTGTAAAAATTTGACAGCTATCGTATAAAACTGTGTTATTTAGGTACTGACAAATTTTTAAATTTAGGACTCTTACAGCTATAACCCTCGTTACAAAAAATCAAAAAAAAAATGGACACTTACCTGTCAAAATTTGACAGCTATCGTATAGAACTTTGTTATTTAGGGACCTGATAATTTTATAATCTCGGACTCTTACAGTTATAACTCTCGCTACGAAAAAGCTAAAAAAAAATTGACAATTAACTGTCAAAATTTGACAGCTATCGTATAGAACTTTGTTATTTAGGTACTGAAAATTTTTTCAATTTGGGATTCTTACAGCTAAAATCCTCGTTAGGAAAAAACTTAAAAAAATTGACACTTACCTGTCAAAATTTGACAGCTGTCGTATGGAACTTTGTTATTTAATCACTGAAAAAATTTTAAATTTCGGATTTGTACAGCTATAATCCTCTATATGAAAAAAGATTAAAAAAATTTACACCCGCCTGTCATAATTTGACAGCTGTCGTATAGAACTTTGTTATTTTGGTACTGAAATTTTTTTTAATTTAGGATTATTACAGCTATAACCCTCGCTACGAAAAAGCTAAAAAATAATTGACAATTACCTTTCAAAATTTGACAGCTGTCGTAAAAAACTTTGTTATTTAGGTACTGAATTTTTTTTTTAATTTAAGATTTTTACATCTATAATGCTAGATACAAGATAAGCTTTAAAAAAAATTACATTTACCTGTCAAAATGACAGCTGTCATATAAAACTTTGTTATTTAGGAATTCAAAAATTTTTTTATTTAGGATTCTTACAGCTGTAATCCTAGATACAAGAAAAGGGTTAAAAAAATTGACACTTACCTGTCAAAATTTGACAGCTGTTGTATTCAACTTTGTTATTTAGGTACTGAAAATTTTTTAAATTTTGGGATCTTACAGCTATAATCCTAGATACATGAAACGCTTAAAATAAACTTGACATTTACCTGTCAAAATAACAGCTGTCGTATAGAACTTTGTTATTTACGTACTGAAAATTTTTGAATTTCAGATTCTTACAGCGTCAATCCTCAGTACGAAAAAAACGAACTTGGGTAGTGAAAAATACACATTATTGCCACCTGGGTTGTGAAGAAACCACAATTTTTTTTTATCGCGAATCGAAATTCTTTACAATTAGGGCTTGCTAACAAATGGTTTTGTGAAAAGAATAAAATAAAACGAACGAACTTAAACAGTGCCGTGCCCGAAGGGCTCGGCACAATAATATTTCCACAAATTTATTAGCTGATAATGTGATTATGATAATGAAATATGGAACGTATATCCCACATTGCACAAAGGTGTGTGAGTTTAAAAAGCACCTATAAATGTCAATATCATAATATTAAATATCATATATTTCCGCAACGAAAGGTCGTAGCGAATCGAGCGAGACGGCATTGGAAATAGGACGTCGGCCACTATACGATGCCGTCTCCAAAAACTACCTATCTATACGAAAAAATGGAAATTTTGCACCATTTTCTGGTTTTGGTCAGTTGTTATAATGACAATTTGGCGATATGTTTTTCCTTCACGTTCGGCAGGAAGGTGAGGCAAAAAAAGCAATAGTAAATAGAGAAAAAGAAAAGAAAAGTATTTTTTTATTGTAAATTTTTTTTTAGTACTAATATTAGATGCACTCTCGGCTGACGATTAGCGATATGTACCCAGTCTAGTTTGAAATATGTGCGTATGTTGTCCGTGTCGGCGGCGGCGTCGTCGTCGTCGTCGTCGTCAGTTTCGACATTTTCACATTTGCGATTTTTTTTCTCGGAAACGGTTAATGTGGGACAATTGAAACTTTTTGGGTTTACAAAGAAATAGTGGGGGTACGTTGTGTGAAAATTTCGAATATACAGGGTGTGCCGGAAAAAAGTTATTAATTTTTAAAGTCGAGAAATATCGGGATCTCGTTGGCATTCGATACAGGCAACAAAAATTAGTTTTTTCGATTTAAACTTTTTCGACGCGTAGACGACCGTGGGCTACAGAACCCTATTGTTTGTGAGCGCGATCGAAAGTTTGGAAGTAATTTTTTTGATTTTTTCAAAGTCAAAATTTGGTCGAAAATGGTACCTCTTGGATCGCTAATAAGTCGAATTGGGTGCATCCAATCGACATTCGGTTTGGATAATCGGTTAGGCCATCTCAAAATCTACCTTTTTTCAATATATCGTTCTATACCTAACTGGAATGGAAATTGCCGAAAATTGTAAGAAAGTGGAAATCATAAAGTTAGGCCTGATTTTTTCACGGTTTTTATTTTTTTTCGTACTGAAAACGACTTTTGATCGAAACGTTGTAAACTTTAGCGGATAGAGCTCATAAGATTGTATTTAAGAGATATTTTTTCGTTTCTTTATCTTTAATACGGAAAAAACGGCAGTTTTTTTACTATATCGACTGTAGCTTATTCAATTTTCAACAAAACCGTTTTATTTTTTTCTCAAAAAATGCGCTGATTACTTCGCAACACCTCTACATATTCAAAATCATTAAAATATATTCGCAAAATTGAGAAAAGTCGCTTTTTTGGGTGCGGAAACAGGCAATCTTTACAAATTCTAACACCATTCACTTTTGACTAAGAGTGCCTTGATATTGATGTATCTAAATTAATTATTAATTCTAAAAATCCGGCTGTCAAAAATGGCGAAAAATGGGTGTTTTCAGCGTGACTTGCTAGAATAATAAGAACATTTCCAGATTTTAAATCGGGTGGAATATCTACCTTGAACCTTCTTCTAATTTTACTGACCAAAATATTTGCCCAAAATGTTTCAGAAATGGTTGTAAGCTCGATTTTAAAGATGGCGTTTCGACATTGATAATCCGTCGCCACGTGGTAGAAGGTTATTCGACATTTCGATATTCGCGAATTTTTTTTTCGGAAACGGTTAGAGCAAAACGATTCAAACTTTCTGGACGTAGAGAGGAATAGTCGGGGCACGTTCTGGGAATAATTTCAAATATACAGGGTGTACCGGAAAAAAGTTATTAATGTCAAAGTTAAAAAATATGTTTTTTTTTCGTTGTAGGGCGATACAGGTGGCAAAAATCATTTTAATCGATTTAAACTTTTTCGACATGTAGACGACGTTGTGCTACAAAACACTGTTGTTTGCGAACGCGATCGAAAGTTGGGAAGTAATTTTTTTGATTTTTTTAAAATCAAAGTAGGGTCATATTGGATCGTTAATAAATCGAATTGGGTGCGTCCGATATACTTTTGGTTTGGATATTCGTTTAGGTCATCTCAAATACTACTTTTTTCAAATATATTGTTCTATACCTAAATAGCATAGAAATGGTAGCAAATTATAAAAAATAATAATTACTATTTAAGTATATGTAATTTGACAGCTGTCGTATAGAACTTTGTTATTTTGGTACTGAAAATTTTTTTAATTTAGTTTTATTACAGCTTTAACCCTCGCTACGAAAAAAGTTAAAATAAATTGACACTTACCTCTCAAAATCTGACAGGTATCGTATAAAACTCTGTTATCTAGGTACTGAATTTTTTTTAAATTTGGGATTCTTACAGCTATAACCGTCGCTACGAAAAAGCTAAAAAAAAATTGACACTTACCTGTCAAAATCTGACAGCTGTCGTATAGAACTTTGTTATTTAGGTACTGAATTTTTTTTAAATTTCGAATTCTTACAGCTATAATCCTAGATACAAGAAAAGCTTAAAAAAAACTTGCAATTTACCTGTCAAAATGACGGCTGTCGTATATAACTTTGTTATTTAGGAACTGAAAAATTTTTCATTTAGGATTCTTTCAGCTATAAATCTCGCTACGAAAAATCTAAAAAAAAAAATTTTAACTTACCTGTCAAAATCTGACAGCTGTCGTATAGAACTTTGTTATTTAGGTACTGAATTTTTTTTAAATTTCGAATTCTTACAGCTATAATCCTAGATACAAGAAAAGCTTAAAAAAAACTTGCAATTTACCTGTCAAAATGACAGCTGTCGTATATAACTTCGTTATTTAGGAACTGAAAAATTTTTCATTTAGGATTCTTACAGCTATAAATCTCGCTACGAAAAATCTAAAAAAAAAATTTTAACTTACCTGTCAAAATTTGACAGCTGTCGTATAGAACTTTGTTATTTAGGTACTGAATTTTTTTAAAATTTCGAATTCTTACAGCTATAATCCTAGATACAAGAAAAGCTTAAAAAAAACTTGCAATTTACCTGTCAAAATGACAGCTGTCGTATATAACTTTGTTATTTAGGAACTGAAAAATTTTTCATTTAGGATTCTTACAGCTATAAATCTCGCTACGAAAAATCTAAAAAAAAATTTAAACTTACCTGTCAAAATTTGACAGCTGTCGTATAGAACTTTGTTATTTAACTACTGAATTTTTTTTAAATTTTGGATTCTTACAGCTTTAATCCTAGATACAAGAAAAGCTTTAAAAAAATTGACATTTACCTGTCAAAATGACAGCTGTCGTATAGAACTTTGTTATTTAGGATCTGAAAAATTTTTCACTTTAGGATTTTTACAGCGATAACCCTCGCTACGAAAAGGATAAAAAAAACTGACTCCTACCTGTCAAAATTTGACAGCTATCGTATAAAACATTCTTATTTAGGTACCAGAAATTTTTTTAATTTCGAATTCTTACAGCTTTAACCCTCGCTACGAAAAAGCTAAAAAAAAATGACACTTACCTGTCAAAGTGACAGCTCTCGTATAATTAAACGAACGAACTAGAACAGTGCTGTGCCCGAAGGGCTCGGCACAATAATATTTCTACAAATTTATTAGCTGATAATTGATAGCTTCCATGTAAGAATAATTTTTTGCTTATGTTTTAATCGATTGAATACTTACATATTTTTATAGAGCAAATATGGAAAGTATATCCCACATTGCACAAAGGTGTGCGAGTTTAAAGAGCACCTATACGGCGCCGTCTCAGAAAACTACCTATCTATACGAGAAAACGGAAATTTTGCACCATTGTGTAGTTTTGGTCAGTTGTTATAATGACAATTTGGCGATATGTTTTCCCTTCACGTTCCGCAGGAAGGTGAGGCAAAAAAAGCAATAGTAAATAGAAAAAAAGAAAAGAAAATTATTTTTTTATTGTAAATTTTTGTAAATCTTTTTAGTACTAATATTAGATGCACTCTCGGCTGACGATTAGCGATATGTACCCAGTCTAGTTTTGCGATCAGAACATTCGAACGACTGCGCCGAAATGTTATATCGTGGCCGATTAAAAACACTTTTTAAAAAAGTACTTTATCTTATTAACACGACTAACAATTACAAAAGGTAGTTTTAACTTAACAACGAATGGTCTTACTTGTCTAAACTCTCTAAACTGAGAAGAGCATGTAGAGGTATTTATATGTTTTTATTATTATCATAAAAAAGTTCTAGAAATATAAAGATATTGCACAATTCGATGCAATACTGGACCGTTTCCATATGGGTCAGCAGATGATAACGATAACCTTGTAATTAAATATTATGCCGAATTAACTCAATACTTTGATAAACAACTGCATCCTTTACGGATAAGCGACAATAATAATTCTTTATAATATAATATAGGATTTTTCGGATATATCATGTACCTATATTACCCTATATTTTTAAAATTTGTAAACACACTAATTAAGAATAGTATATACAGATGTTGTTATTAAGTTAAATTTATTCTTAAGTACAAACATCATCCGATATGTCGGTGTTGCCAAATGCGTTCGAATTTTCCCTAAAAATGTTATTTTTTAGATATTTTGGGGTTATACATATACATTTTTAATTTATAATAGTATTTAGTATCATACTATAGGAAAAAATAAGTACTTTTCAATAAATAAAAAATCCACTATGGCGGTCATAAGAAAAAAAATTGATAATGGTTCCAGGAAACCAAAACGTTTGAAGTAAAATATTACCCAGTAGGCATGTTCTATGTGAAAAGTTGCCATAAAAATGTGTTAACAGATTTTAAAAATATTGGGCATTAACTTAGTTACAATCGATCTAAGGAAACGCAACATTTTAGTTTATTCAAAATCTCTTAAAAAACAAAAAAACCAGAATCGATCCGCAAGCACCAAGTAAACTACTCACTGAATTGCCTAAAAGTTTTTCTATTTAACCGTTTTTCTATCTCTTACTTATAGTTTCTAAGATCGCAATACTGTCACCACCAATTTCTGGCATCATACCGTGCGAGCAAAAATTATTTGCAATAAAGAGGACGTAATGCTTAGCCGTACAGCTTAATACCTGTTGGATGTCAGTAACTACCTAAATTAACAATTAATCAGTTATTCCGTCATCTTTGACAGTCGTTACAAGTAATTTGATTCATCGCTAATTTTTCCAATTTCTTGAACAATTCACACAATGGGCTTTACGGAACAGCACAAAACATTTATGGTTGAAGCGTATTTTCGAAACGGGGTTGGAGTAAATGGTGAGTGGCAATACAATCCGGGTTTGTTTATGGACGATTTTCACGAACATTTTCCTAACTTTGCTTTTATTGCTGGGGATTTTTATCATTGCCTGAAAAAAACCATGGCTGTGTTTAGGGAAACAGGTTCTATACAACACAAAAATGGAGCAGGAAGACCATCTGTAAGAACGGAAGAACTTGTTGCAAACGTTCGTGAAATAATGCAAAATACGCCAACAATTGTTTAAGACGCCTGTCCCAAGAAATGGGAAGATTTTATGGAACATGCAGGACCAGAGATGCTGGTCAACAGTTTCAAAAATATGATGAGATGTATGAATTTATGCTTGGAGCATGGCGGTGGCCAATTTCAGCAATTTCAGCAATTTACGTAATTATTTTTTTTTCTTTCTGTGTTGTTGTTATTATTGTTAGTATCTCGCGGCGTGTACACGTTAGTTTTATACTCCGTATTAAAACCACTTCTAAGACTTTAAAACAATGTAACATAATTTTTGCTACGACTGAATGAAAGTCAGTGTTGGCTATAAAGTAGTATTTTTGCAAGTTTTTTTTCTTCCTTTGTGCAATACAATTTAATTATAAACAATTTAAAAAACATGATCAGTGAGTGCAGTAATTGTGATAAAAATATAAATCGGAACCATCCTGGCCTTCAATATCAGGGTTTTTGCTCAAGTTTTTTTCACGCTAACAAAGTTTGCAGTGACCTGAATTGAGACCAGGCTGAAACGTTTCGAACGGTGCCCGGCGCAACATGGATATGTACGTCATGTCGCAGCCGCAATACGGCCAGCATACACCGTCGTAGATCAATCTTCCTATTCCTTTTAGTCAAGCGGAAAATACCGATATTCCTGGCTTAATGACCCTTAGTGAAGAACTTAAGCTTCTTAGAGAGTCTGTGACGTTCTGTAGTAATAAGGTCTTTGATTTTGAAGTCACAATGCGAAAGCTAAGAGATCACATAAAAATAACCGAAAAATTGAGGCTAGAGAATGAAAACTTGAGATCTGATGTGTCAACCCTATGGAGGGCTTTAGGTTAGGAGACCGATCGCAATACATTGGTTTTGGGCAAAGTTTTGGATCGGTAAAGCAGCTTTAAAAATGGCCGTCAGGGGCGCATGTGTTGCTTTAAATCTGTAAAATGCATGGGTTCTTATGGGATAATCAACTGTTTTATTGAATTTAGTTAACTAAAACCCTCTACAGGCTGAGATATGTATACATTATATCTAATAAAGCTTATTTTATTAATTATTGGATAAAAATACCGCTGACGTCTATCAAAACCTGTAAAAAGTCAAACACTTGACGATCACCGGGGCGACCGGGAAACAGCGAACTAACTACTAAACAGGGACGTAAATTTAAAGAACAACCATTTTCGATTGGACTCCTTCCTAAAGCCCTCCATAGTCAACCCTAACCACGAAAATTAACGCATTAGAACAAATCAGCCGATCCAATAATATTGAAATATCTGGAGTTCCAGAGCGTAACAACGAAAACCTGGTAAAGGTTATTCAAAATATCGGATGCTATCTAGATTACAATATTGATGAGCAGATGATTGACTGTGTTCATCGAATTCCTACTCGAAACTTAGAAACCAGCCGAAAAATATAATCTTAAAGCTTACGTCGAAACGTTATAGAGATGATATTGTCTCAGCTGCCAAAACCAAAGCCTACGTTCCAGTCCCCATAAGAGTATTTTACTGGATGGCGCATTCCATCCAATTTACCTCAATGAACATTTGACTCAAACCAACAAAGCCATTTATAAGCTGGCTAGGGTCATTGCTAAGCAGAAACAATTTAAATTTGTCTGGGTACGAAATGGAAACAATTTCTTACGTAAGGATGACCGGTCCAGGATCATCCACGTGAATGACATTGAGATGTTAGCTGACATCTATAATAGCAATTCAGTTTTTCCTTTTACAAATACAAACATAAAAGCCTATATAAACAAATAATGACCAGTTACAACTTAAATGTATTGAGTGCTCTATATCAAAATGTTAGAGGACTTAGAACTAAACTTACTGATTTTTAAACCAGCGCGCAGCGTTCATGCGAGCAATTTTGACATTATTTTTATTACGGAATCCTGGCTTAACAGCTCAGTATACAATAGTGAGGTGATCGATTTAAGTAAGTTCGACCTATTTCGTAGAGATCGCGAAACCTCTGGGTCACTGAAGTCGAAGGGCGGAGGTGTTTTTATTGCCACGCGTACCGCCCTTAGGGCTTCTCTAGTACCAGACTTTCAAAGTGATGCTGAAGGTGTGTGGGTGCATTTTAAAGTAAATAAGCGTGATGGAGTGTACTTGTGTTGTGTTTACCTGCCACCAGGCGATGACGTTGCGCAAACTAGTTTATATCAAAATTGAACTGGTTTACGCAGAAGGTGGGTAACAATAAAATTATTATTTGTGGGGATTCTAATTGCCATACTTAAGCTGGGCTTATGCCAACAATTATAACTATTTACTTTCTGACAACACGGATGTAAAATCCGCAGAGCTTGTTGACAACCTGTCTTTTTGTTGATTGGTCCAGTTCAATTATGCAGTGTCACCACTAAATTCCGCATCATATGGAATTTTTTTTTATTAATAGCGTTATTCGAAATTTGACTTTGGCATCAAGTTCTGCTTCGATCGAGATGAAAATTAAGCAAAAAAATAGTAGTCTCAAATTCTATTTTTTTCCAAAAAATAATTTAAAAGGGTTATTTCTGAAACTATCGAAAAAAGTTATTGAAAAAAGTTTTTTAAAATGCAGTTTCTAGCCCACGTGCAAAATTTCAGCTGCATAAGATAATTTTGATTTTTTTACCTATATTTTGTAAATTGCACCACTTTTGCAAAATAAGACTCAACGCAACCTACATAAAACGTATGTAGGTTGCGTTGACTTTTGCAAAATAAGACTCAACGCAACCTACATAAAACGTATGTAGGTTGCGTTGAGTCTTATTTTGCAAAAGTGGTGCAATTTACAAAATATAGGTAAAAAATCAAAATTATTTTATGCAGCTGAAATTTTGCATGTGGGCTAGAAACTGCATTTTAAAAAACCTTTTCTAATAACTTCTTTCGATATCTTCTGAAATAACCTCACTTTTGAATTATTTTTTGGAAAAAATTAAAATTTGACAGATAATGCGAATCACGTATTTTTTTGCTTAATTTTCATCTCGATCGAAGCAGAACTTGATGCCAAAGTCAAATTTTGAATAAAGCTATTAATAAAAAAAAAATCCCATATGATGCGGACTTTACTAGTGACAATGTATAAAAAATAGATTAGGGCGAACTTTGGACCTAATTTTATTTAATGCTGATGATGTAATCACTTCGCTTTCTCAGTGTGCATTGCCGATGATGACCGAGGATCATCATCCTACTTTGGAATTTCTTCTTTCGTGGGATCTGTCAAGGCTTTTACAATACCTAACTACGAATTCTTAAATTTCCATAAGGCTAATTACGTTCAAATCAATAATGTACTGTCAAAAACCCCGTGGAATGAATTATTTAGTAGCACTAATTTAGACGTAAATATTGTAAAATTTTATAGTACTCTAAGAAACCTTATATCCGAGCTTATATCACAATTTGTTCCTTTGGGATTCCGAAATAATAAGTTTCCTGTATATTTTACCAGTTCTACTATAAAAGTTATTAAAGAAAAAAATAAATTTCACAATATGGAAAATCTATAAAAATATGAGCGACTTTAACACTTTTAAACTCCTTCGTAATAGATCTAAAAGACTATTTAACGAAGATATTCAAAATTATTTACAACACATAGAAGCAGAAATTCTAAACAATTATAAAAAATTCCGGCATTTTGTATCAACCAATCGCCGCGATTCCATCTCCACTATTTCTTCGGATATGTTCTACGAAAATACCAATGTAAACGATAACCCAAATATTTGCAACGCATTCGCAAAATATTTTCAAAGTGCCACCAAGAAATGCCGTTCCGCAGGGTTCTTCAATCTCTGGGAGCGCAAACTGCAGTCGACTCCGGCTTAGCGAAACCGAAATCATTTCAGTGATGCGCGAGCTAGATCCCAAAAAAGGGGCTGGCACTGATGATATTCCAGCGGTTTTTGTCAAGCGGTGTGCCACTAGTCTGGGTCCTCCGCTCCTTAAGTTAGTTAACTATCTCTATCGAATCACTATCACTATCTCTAGGCGAATTTTCGACCATTTGGAAAAATGCAATCATTGTGTCTGTCTTTAAATCTGGTGACAAAAAGAATATTAAGAACTACAGACCCATTTACAAACTTTGTATATTCGCGAAAGTATTCGAAAAAGTTATAAACAAATATTTATTTTCTTTAGTAAAATGGGAAATGGAAAAATTTCAATGGAAAATTTTTCATTTATTAATCATTTGTTTAATATATAATATATACAATATTGTAAAGTGTTTTTTTTAATTAAAATGGAATATCCCGGAATATAGACGGACATTTAGATGTCCATATGAGGACATTTAGATGTCCATAGGATGGCCAGCGATATCCAAGAGATATGATGGATATCTACCAGGGATGACTATTAGATATTTTGCCGTTATCCATAGGATATCTCAAATTCAAAATTCAAATTCAAATATATTACATAATGGCATGTACATTGTAACAATTAATATAACATTTATAACACTTTACAATTAGAAAAACTGTTTTAACTATACCTATGCTTTTTTTTCCACAATTGCTTTATATAACAAACTGTAGCACCCTAAGTCACAAGTGACTTGTCGGGACTAAGTAATCTATTAAAAGTTATACTTATATTTATTTTACGCATAATTTATAGATAATTGTTAGTACAATATATTATATCAATTCTAAAGTAATTCATAAACGATTTAATTATAGTACAATATTTAGCATATTACATCACAGTAAGAAAAATGGTCTCAGTCCTACATACTACTACTCGAAATGTTTTATTTTAATTACCGCATTAGGTTTATTGCCAATTTGAAATAGCAAGTCCTACAATAATCAAAGTCAAGGTACAACGTTAGTGATGACACTCGGGAAAGTTTAATATCTTTTTAATCGTTTAACTTAAAATAGGTATTTTTTGTGAAATAATCCTTCCACTTCCTTATCCACTCAACTATGGCTGAAGTAAACACCTTTTTACTTTTAATGGTCTTGTAATGGAGTGGCAATAGATTAAAAATTCTCGGTCCTACAAATGAAATATGGCGTTGGCAGGCTGTGAAGTCTACTTTGTTCGCGTAACGTAAACAAGGTCATGCGTTACAGATCTTGTGTTATGGAAACGCACTGGTAGAATTTTATAAGTATTGTTTTTTTGCATGTAATTCAGTACGTTTCTTAGATAGAGTTCCTTATTGTTAAGGCACCACTTTCAGAAAACAAATTGATGGAAGGGTATCCCTTTGGTTTTTTATTTATTATTTTTAGAATAAACTTTTGTGTAATCACTAGGTTAGATAGATTTGTGCTGCATGCACTACCCCAGATTCTGTTACCATAGCTTAAAACAGATTCTACCAGAGCTTGATAAACTACTCTAAGAAGTTCACGAGGCATGAATTCGCGAAGTTGATAAAACTTATAAATAGTTTTTCTAATTTTTTACTTATGTAATCAATATGCTCATTGTACTTCAAATTCTTATCAATATAAACTCCCAGATACTTCAAACAAGTGACGGACGAAATTGTGGTATTACATTTACAATTTACCATTCCCTCTGTAAAGCAGACATAATTATGAATTGTTAATTTGGAAGGTCCATCCTGATTCACATTGTACCGGGTGGTCAAATAGGCGAGGACGTCGGCTTTATCTCGGAAACCATTAATCGTACAACTTTTGGAAAGATTTTTTTATGAGTAAAGTGGTCAAGAGAAGTTGCTGGAAATTACTTTTAAGTTCCTTATTTCGCCGCAAGGGGGCACAATTAAAAATAGTTTTTTTTAATTCTAAATTTCTCTGAAAATTCCCATATTAAGGTATAACTCTGATTACATCATTGGAAAGCTTAGACAATTCTGCATCATTTTGTTTTAAGGCTTATTGGCGTACCGACCTTGAGAAGAGTGGGAGAAGCTATTGAAAGTCTAAACATTAAAATCGCTGTAACTTCTAAACGACTTATCCGATTTTACTAAATTTAAATTTGTTTGGAAGAGAAAAATAAGTATCTTTAATTGCCGTATCCAAAAGTACACGATAGTGTTTAATAAAATTGCTAGAGGGCGCAATTTATTATGATAACAGTTTTTTCGATTTTATCCCAAAAATTCAAATCATACGGTATAACTATGACATTATAATCGAAAAGTAGATGGAATTTGCAAGAAAAGATGTGGAGACCGCAGTTCGATATCTTTGTTCGGTTCAAAGTAATTGCCAAAAAAATTATTTTTAATACAAATTGCGCCCTCTAGCAATTTTATTAGAAACTATCTTGTACCATTGGATACGACAATAATTGAAGGTACTTACCTTTTTCTTCCAAACAAGCTTAAATTTAGTAAAATCGGTTAAGTCGTTTAGAACTTACAGCGATTTTAATGTTTACCCTTTCACTTGATAAGAGTGGAAGAAGCTATTGAAAGTGTAAACATTAAAATCGCTGTAACTTCTAAACGACTGTTCCGATTTTACTAAATTTAAGCTTGTTTGGAAGTACCTTCAATTGTGGTATCTATTAATACACTATAGTTTCTAATAAAATTGCTAGAGGGCGCAATTTGCATTAAAAATTATTGTTTTGACAATAACTCTGAAACGAACAAAGATATCGAACTGCGGTGTTAACGTCTTTTCTTGAAAATTTCATCTAATTTTCGATTATGATGTCATAATTATACCATATGATTTAAATTTTTGGGATAAAATCGAAAAAACTGTTATTACAAATTGCGCCCTCTAGCACTTTTATTAAACACTATCGTGTACTGTTGGATACGGCAATTGAAGATACTTATTTTCCCCTTCCAAACAAGCTTAAATTTAGTGAAATCGGATTAGTCGTTTAAAAGTTACAGCGATTTTAATGTTTACACTTTCAATAGCTTCTCCCACTCTTATCAAGGTCGGTACGCCAATGAGCCTTAAACCAAAATGATGCAGAATTGTCTAAGCTTTCCAATGATGTAATCAGAGTTATACCTTAATATGGGACTTTTCGGAGAAATTTAGAATTTAAAAAAACAATTTTTAATTGTGCCCACTTGCGACGAAATGAGGAACTTAAAAGTAATTTCCAGCAATTTCTCTTGACCACTTAACACATAAAAAAATCTTCCCGAAAGTTATACGATTAATGGTTTTCGAGATAAAGCCGACGTCCTCGCTTATTTGACCACCCGGTACATAGAAAAATTTATAAAATGCGTTTTACTATTATTTAGCGTTAAGAGATGCTGATCCATCCATAACTTAACCAAAGTGATATATCTCTCAGAAAGCATACGCGCTTCTGACCATGTTTTGGCCCTCACTAAAATTACTGAGTCATCAGCATAGCAAATAACAGAGCCATCCATTTCTGGTAAAATTCTTGCGAGATTATTAATATAGATTACAAATAATAGAGGTCCAAGTACTGTACCTTGCGACACACCACATGTCACATTTCCTTTCTTTCCAATAAGGTTTTTAATTTTTACTTGTTGTGTTCGATGACTAATATATGACCGGAATAGTGCTAGCTCAGTTCCTCTTATGCCTATTTCACTTAGTATTTGTAACATAATATGATGAGCCACAGTATCGAAAGCCCTCGCTAGGTCGATAAAAATGCCTATGGTTTTGTATCCTTGATCAAAGTTGTTTATTATCTTTTTTGTTAATAGTTGTATGGCATCCTCTGTGCTTTTCTTACTTCGGAAACCAAATTGGTTATCTGACAAATATTTATTATTTTGTAGATGTTCTTCCAGTTTAATTTTAATACACTTTTCAAATAATTTATTTATCGTACTAGTTATGGCAATAGGTCGAAAATTTTCCACTTTCTGTCTATCACCGGCCTTGAATACAGGGGTTATAATAGAGTTTTTAAGAATACTGGGATAGATGCCCGTCCTAAGGACCAAATTTATAGTATATTTAGCAAAGCCATATGGTTGTCTTTGATAATTAACGCAGATATATCATCATTTGCACTTGAGGCTTTATTTTTAAGAGAATTTATTTGTATTATTAATTCATTTACTGTTACCTCTGTGAAACTTGCAGGATTGTACAGGGCAGACTTTTCGAAAACGTAATTATTATTTACTATTTTTTCACTTAGGTTTTTTCCGATATTGCAATAATAATCGAGAAACTTTTGTGATATTATATCACTCTCGGTAATCTCCATATCATTGTCTATTATAGAATTTATATCTACATTTTTACTTAGAGTTTCATTTGTTGCCTCCCTGATAGTTTCCGATATTTTTTTGACATTGTTTAAGTTATTATTTAATTTGTTTTAATAAAATAAGTATTTTGCTCTCTTAATTGTTTTAGTGAGCATATTTCTATATTGCCTAAAACGTTCTTGTGCTTGTAAATCTAAGGGTTCCTTAAGGACTTTTTTTCTTAATTTGTCGCGATTTTTAATCGAATTAATGATTCCAGGGGTAATCCATTCCTTTTTCTTGGGACTAAATTTTACCATTTTTAGAGTGGTAGCATTTTTAATTATAGTTGTTACATTATTGAGAAAAATATTCATGCAAATTTCTGGGTCGTTATAATCTAGTAGCTCAGTCCGGTTTAAGCGGTTGAGTGAGTTTGGTATTTCTTGAAAATTAATTATTCGTTTGGTAGTGTTAGATTGTTGATTCTTTAGGTTATTGCTTCTATTCAAAAACTGCAAGTTTAGAAAAATGGAAAAGTGATCAGTTAGGCCGCTTGCGATAATACATGGTTTAGCAATAATTGTGTCTATGGTGCTATTTTTTAAAAATAAATGGTCTATGCAACTTTTTGCATTTCCGGCCACCCGAGTGAAATCATTAATCTGACTTACATAACTCACATGACTCAAGCAGTTTAAATATTCCGTGGAGTATTGTGTTACTTTATTTTCCATAATATTAATATTCGTGTCTCCACAAAAGATCTCCACTGCGTGCTTCTGAAAATCCATCTCTAATAAAAGTTTAATATTATTGACAAAATCAGCCTTGTTCAAACTAGGAGAGTTATATATTGATATTAGCCCTATCTTAATATTGTTTTTTATAAGTGAGACTCTCAGAAATTTAGAAAAATTTACTGTTATTATTTCAGCCTTAGGGAATAAAGAAGTTCTAACATAAACCATCGTGCCATCACATTTGTTGATTTGACTTCCATTATAAAAGACCTCAAACTGATCTGTTTTAAAATTGTTTAGATCACTTATTCTATGTGTCTCTGAAAGTATTATTACATCAAATTGTATGTTACTTGAATCAAGGTAAGCCATAAGGTCATCAAAATGGGCATTAATACTTGAGATATTAAAATGAATCAAATTAAGACAATCTAAATTAGCTGGAATTTTTACATCACCAACACAATTATAAACCCCTGTCTCAAAAGTCTGATAGTCATCGAAAAGATCATTATAATTTAAGTTATTTGATGAGAAGCTTAATTGATTATTAGTTATAGAATTGTTCATATTAAATTTTTTTTTCCTAACACCCTTATTTTCCTAGCTGTAGTATTCCAGTTTGCATTGACAATTAATAAAGATTTCTTATGTCGTCCCCACTTACTATTTTTATTCTTTCACTATGTTCAGTTTTTTTTGCAAATACATTTCCTCCTTTAGCCCACACAAACGTAAAGCCTTTTAGTCTTAGTACTCTCGCCTCTTTGAAAAGCTCTCTTTGGTCCTTCCCCATGTCTTCATTAATAAAAATAGGATCATTTTCACTTAACTTACATTTGTCAGATGTTATTTTTCCTATCTCCTTCGTTTTTGCTAGAAAAGTTCCAAAAGAGACAATTATCGGAGAGTTTTCTATTGTGCTATTTGCTATCTTTATTTTAATATTCTCTAGTGCCATACTTGGCTCGATAAAGTTTATTACTTTACCGGCCGTATCAATGATTTCCCTTGGTTTAGTTTTATATTCATTTACCGTACTTTTTAATCCCTGGATAACTACATTGTTTTTTCTGTTTTCATTTTCTTTTAAATTAGCTTTTCCTTTTAGTTTCTCGATTTCTATGTTACTTTTCTTAAGCTCTTTCTTCATGTTTTCGATTTCTTCAGATAGCGACGTATTGACCAAAACTTGTTCATCATATTTTTTGGCATAGAATTTAACATAATTTTTTAGGTCATGGACCTCCAGTTTTAGGTCTTTTAATTGCTGCAAAATGTCTGTCACTGATAACTCGTTTATCCCAGAGACATCCCTTTTAGGGCTGCTCAGTTGAGTATGATTTGCATTCAATGATTTTCTAGCCTCTTTTTCAGCATGCTTTTTGCAGGCTTCGCAAAACCATTTACTTTGTAGTTCCTTCATTACTACCGTTATAATTCCTGAACAATATGTTTTTTTTGCGAATAGGGGACTAGATTATAATCTTGTAAATTACTGCCAATATAATCTTGATAGTCTCGACAGGCGCATTTAGGTTGACTCTGTCTATACCGATTTCAGCAAAGCTTTCGATAAAATTGATCATGGTTTACTCTTAGTTAAATTATCTGAGGTCCGGGTCAGTGGGTTTATGCTGGATTGGTTGGGGTCCTATTTATCAAACAGAGAAAACAATATTTCAGCCGTTGGCTTTACCTCAGATCCATTTGTGTCAACGTCTGAAGTACCCCAAGGAAGTCATCTGGGGCTCCTTCTATTTATAATTTTCATTAATGATATAAGTACTTGCTTTAAATATTGTAAATATTTATTTTACGCCGACGACCTTAAGGTTTTTTTTAAATATTAGCAATTACAGCGACTGCCTTAAATTATAACAAGATCTCAATAGGTTTAAAAATTATTGCGATAACAATAATTTATTTATAAATGTTGACAAGTATTTTGCGCTTAGCTTTACGCGTAATCATAACAAAATAAATTTTAACTACGCTATATAGGAGTAAATACACTAAAAAGAGAGCGGAGGGCTAGGGATCTTGTCGTACTCTTTGATGAGAAAATGATTTTTGATCGGCACATCGAGACTGCCGTTAATAGCGCTAATCGCATGCTTGGCTTTATCAACAGGCAAACTAAACTGCTGCGCAGTAGCAGTACTCTATTAACTGTGCTATGCCTACGTATTTAGTCGCCTGAATTTTGCGTCCTCAGTCTGGAAATCGATATACAATATCTATATACAGACGCTTGAACGTGTGCAAAATAAATTTCTGAAAACTTTTGTCTATAGAAATAACATAGAGGTAAACTATAATGTATTACGCAAAACGTTCAAAGTATTAAGCTTAGAAAATCGTAGGGCCCTAAATGATATACTATTTCTTTATAAAATCATAAATTCAAATATTGACTCTATAAACCTTTATCGTCAATACCAGTGACTGCCGCCAAGGACTTGAAGATTCGCGAGAACATTTATTGTACTATTTAGCCATACTCATTGTAATGCTAATTCACCTTTAAATAGGATGTTAAAGCTCGCAAATTTATACTGTTATTGTTTAGTTTTATAAGTTAAATATAGTTGACTCACTCTGTATAATTGGAGAAATTCCACGATGGGATAGTGTTTTTTCGGTCCGTCTATATTGCGCGACTTACATCGCCACCGCCAGCACCATCGCCGCCGAGAAAAAGTTTCTATTTTACCAGTCAGTCACCATCTCGGTGAAACTTTAAATGGACGATTTTGCAACACAGTAGAAAGAGAAAGAAGAGAGAGAGGGGTGCTAGTGTGCCCGCCGGCCATCAGAGTCAAATTGACGCTGTTGTCAGTGTTGTCGCTTGAAGATTCTCCAGCTGGCCGAGTAACAGGGTTCTGTTGCATATTTTTGACGTATAGAATAGAAGGACAGTTATATTCTGACCTACTATAACGCTTCCAAACTGCGCCAGGTGCTAATTGGAACAAACCAGCCAGCCCCGCCATGTCAAAAATGTCAATTTTTCTTGTCCACGTTGTTTTCTCAGCAAATTAAATAATTTTTTTATTATCATTTTAATATTTAATACAATTCTATTAGTTTCTATTCTAGAAAACTTCGCCGATGTATGTAATTTTTTAGTTATTATTCCAGCCTACTATGCAGGTAATTATTTTTTATTGTTTTTCAAATTTATTTTAGACTTATACCAATTTTTTATATAGGAAATGTAAGTTTACAATAAATAAATTAACATGAAATGTTTCACAAACGTAAGGTGTTGGTTAACAAGCCAATCTTAACAAAATATAATATCACTGAGTAGCCTGCAGATAACTGCAACACATTTGTGCGCGAGGTAATACCTAACAATCTATCAGTTACGAATAGATAAGTTTAGTCTCTTGAAATGATAATTTTAACATTTTTGTTTTACTGAGTAGATTAGAAGTATAACATAATGACACAAAGATAATGGTTTGAGCTAACTCGATAAGTAGATACTTGGCCATTGGCCATATATTACAGAGAAATTTAATGTTTACCCGATACTCTTTCTTTTGTTTCAAAGAATGCTGTAAGAATCACCTGATGGATGTTTTAGTACGTGTCTCGTTGCATCCTAGTGCTTGTGTTTTATACAGTATTTGTGATATATTATATGAATTGAGGCAATTCCTGATGAGTGAGACCTGTGAGACGTAACCTAAGGACATTAGTTTATTATAAACAGTTATTTTTTGTTATGGTTGTCAGTGCAGTTTTTATTTATAAATAAACGTAGAAAAAATTACTTACGATAAAATGCTTCCATCTTTATTTTCCAAATCTTGGTTGATATTAAAACGTGCATTATTTATTCCATAAAATAAATACTTTTGTGCGTCTTTTTGTTGATTTAATTTGTGATTTAATAATACTTATATTATTGAATCACAAATTAAATCAATAGAAACTCGTTCAAAAGTTAATAATTAAATTGAACAGTCCCAAAACCGCTGTTCAAATTTCCCGCCATTGCGCCTCTGATGGCCGGCGGGCACACTAACACCCCTCTCTCTCTCTTCTTTCTCGCTCTACTGTGTTGCGATTTTTTAACAAGGAGTTAACATTTCTAACCCTATACATTTTCTTTGTCAGTCACGTCCAGGGAATTCAAGGTGTAGTACCGGCAGTTCGCAGCTCTTGAAAGCTCGTCCTCGCGGCACAAGGTTGCCGGTCAGGCGGTCATTTATAATACTTACATATGGGAAGTTTTAGTTTTTTTCTTATATTTTATTTTGCAGTGATTTCAATATACCGTCACAAATAGTCAATATAATCGTTCAACGAAACTGCGGGTGTTTGTTTTATTTCAACAAACCCAGCGACCACAGGGGCAAACGGCGCAGTAATAATATAGATTTATTTTCTATGTCCCTGAATACTGTTAAAAAGTAACTTAAAACTTGTTTATTACAAGGATAGTTCTTTTGTTGTTTTCCTTTATGTCGCTTAATTAATTGATTGATAGAATGTTCTTACATAGTATATAATTTTTGATTGTAAATTGCGGACACTTTTTTTGGGTTTATCCTGTATGGGTTCCAAAGAGATATAAAATAATAAAAAAAATAAAAATAAAATATATTCTTACTTTGTTAATTTTGTAAACAACAAAAATAAATTTGTATTTGTCTATTTATTCTATTACTCATTAGTTTGGCATATCATGTCATAATATGAAGTTGACAGAATTTTAACCTATAGATTTGGTTAGATATATCGTTCCCATATCATTGTGATCTAAACCAAGCCACACGTTTTTGAATCCAAGCCCTCTATGATGCAAATAATTTTTGCTCGCACGGTATTTCACAACAGCATTACGCTTGGTAGCGATTTTATGAACTATTCCCCATGGCTGCATTAGTTCTCATAATTCTTATTAACTATTATTATTTATTAGATAATTATGTGCGTTAATTTCTTTCTAAATTATTTAAGGTAATTTTTTTAAACTTTCGTCATCCACAAAGTAAAACGCAAAAACTTGATTGATGATGTTGTCTAATTCAGTATTTTCATTTTTCTCATTAGGCAAGCGTTTCAAGATTTAGAATAATGTAGGGAAATGCCGACTATAACGTCATGCAGTCTGTTTCTTTTAGCATGTTTTTATTAGGTGCAGTCAATGCAATTGCAATAAAAAATTGCCTCTAGGCATGCGCTTTGGTGACTCGGTGAACCAACCCAAAAAAAAAAGTAAAATAAATATAACTACGAAAGTATTTTGTTAGTTTTTTGAGGATTCTTGTGAAAATTAGGATTAGTAAGAAAATTTCCCTATATATATGTATATAAAATGTCATAAGAGGTGTGCAATTTCCACTGAATTACAGTGGAAATTGCATCCACTTATTTATTTTGTTCGCCTAGCTTGGCAGGAGAAAAATTTCCGAAAAATTTGAAGGTTGTCATTGGTAACTGTCGAAATGAAAGTGAGTGATTGGCTTAGAATGACAGGTGTGAAATTTTCTACCGAATACCATTCGTGCATAAAAATTTTCAGAAAATTCTGAAAAATGAAATGTTTTTTGGAAACCGCATTCCAAAAATAGCCCTTCTCCTTCGGAGTCGGGCAATTTATAGTTTGAAACAACGATGAAAATAAACTCATGCAGTTATCAATATAAAAACATTTAATTTTCCAAAATTTTCGGAAATTTTTATGCACTTATGGTATTATCTCCGATAACTTCACGGCCTCGTCACTTCTGTATCCATGGTTTTAATTAACAGAAACACACTTTTACAATAAAATCAGCTGATATTGGATAGATTTTAAAAGTTGGTTGCATCTGTACAAGATACTTGCATTAAACCAATTGCTTCATATTTTATGAAAACGGTCATGCCATGTAATTAATTACCTCGCTATAACTTACATGCAATGATTACACCTAATGCAAGCAGGCGAGGTCTAAGCTAAAATGATGGCGGTTTTTAAATAGTATTTAAACTTTGATAGTGACATAAATCACAATCAAAATCTGAGTGACCCAGTTAGCATATTCTTCATTTAATAATTGGGCAACTTACATTTTGAAGAAATAAATTTTGTCAATGTCATATATACAGTGTGACCAGTAAAGTCCTCATCATATGGGATTTTTTTTATTATTAGCTTTATTCGAAATTTGACTTTGGCATCAAGTTCTGCTTTGATCGAGATGAAAATTAAGCAAAAAAAATAGTAGTCACGTGATTGGCATTACCTGTCGAATTTTAATTTTTTCCAAAAAAAGAATTCCAAAGTTCTGAAAATATCGAAGAAAGTTATAAAAAAAAGTTTTTTTTAATACAATTTCTAGCCCACATACAAGGTTTCAGCTGCTTAAGACAATTTTGATTTTTTACCTGTATTTTGTAAATTGCACCACTTTGGCAAAATAAGACTCAACGCAACCTACATAAAACTTCTTAGTTTTGACAATGCTTTGTTTCAGATACATTTTCTTTAAAGTAGCGCCATATTAAATGTATGTTTTTCTACAAAATCAAAATTGGGCTATTAAAATTTGGTCGCATGTGATGCAAAGTTTTTTTAACCCTTCATAAGGTAACTTCCTTAAATAAGTATTTTGAAAAACGTAGTTTTTGTCAGAAAGTAATACACCTTAACATTAAGACAAAAAATAACACAGTGTCATCAGGAACGTATTCATTAAGTGGAAAATAAAATTTAGTTTAACTTAACGTAAATTTTATCTATTTTTAACGATTCAATTTAAAACCCCTTTATTAAAATTTGTCCCATATGACGGACTTTACTGGTCACACTGTATAACGTCACAGTCAATGACTAAGTGTACACGAGTGCTTAATGCGGATTTGCGGATTAACTAAAAATGCGATTTAGTGAAATTTCGCTTTAAATTGTGTTTATACAACGAGTCCCAAAAAGGATTATTACGATAACGTTAAACAGCTTTTGACCGTTTCCTACCTAAGGGAGTCAATTTACTCCAAATTGATCCTTTTATTTTCCATTTACACTCAATATTAATTTTCAACAAATTCCAAAAATCCACAGAACACAAACAAGAAAAGTTTGCCAAAAACATACAAAAAACTGACTCGAAAATAGTGAGGTTAACTTTAAAATGTCACATACATGTTGGTAGCCCTGAGACATAATGCGTATTCACGTTTAAACGCGGGTTAAATCCGGTTTTAATTCGGATAATACACATATTTAATACATTTTAAATTAATCCAAAATATGTTGTTTAAAACGTTTTAAGCGTGTTTAATACAAGCGTTTTAATAAAATTCGCATTCGGTTAACGCACATTACATACGTTCGTGTAAATTAGGTAAATGTTGCTTGGTTAGTTTATTCTTGTTCAAAGCCTTAGTGCAACCCAACATGTTCTATAAAAAAAAGGACATCCTTACACACTTTAAGAAAAAAAATTCAATTTATAGGACTATATTATGCATATTTTTTTATTTTTTTGTACAAGTTGTATTTCTTAACATTTTAACTATTTTTCTTACCTTACATTCTAGAAAATTTCTAATCCTTGTTTTATCTTTAAGTAATGACTTAAGAACTTGAAATTTTGAAAAAAAAGATAGGTTTACATGCAAGCTTAAAAGCTCGAACTATAAAGACCGAGACACAATTAAAAAATAAGCATTAAGGGATAAGCGATAAGCAATAAGCCACAGAAATAATTTTATGCGTAGAAACAAATTAATAGCTACACAATTAGGTTTTAAGTAACAAGCAACATAAAAGTTTTATTTCTTATTGCATATTGCTTATTTTTTTTAATTGTGTCTCGGCCTTGACCGACTTTAGTTTCAAGTGCAGGAATATAATCAACCATGGTGGAATAATATTATAGAAAACCTATTTGGCCTTAAATATGATATAATGTACTTTGTTATAGGTGGTAATTGGTCGTATTCTGGACAAGAGATAGATAATTCAATTCGTTAGGTCAAATGAATGTTTAGAGCTAGTTTACTTTATTTTACTCATGGGCCTTAAATACTTATACATTCTTGAGAAAAATACTGAGACAACATTATAAAATTCGCTATTTTTTTATTTCTGCGACAATTTCAAAAGTACATAGAAATGAGATCGGTAGGTAATTAACATTAAAATAATTGAAAAATCGTGCTTTGCCAAAAAGTAATTGATTTAATCATTGTATTTCGAATACTTTTTAAAAATAGTCATTGTTGTTGATTTTTTAATTACTAACTTAAAGTAATAATTGTAATAAGTGGTAATTGGGTTTTATAAAACCAAATGATAATTTAATTGCTCAAAAATCTTTTCGACTAATTGAATTACTTTTTGAGTACTTTATTGAATTACTTGCAAAAAGTCAATAGTCCGGTCAATCTAGACATTCGAAGATACATAAATTTACAACAAGCTGAAAATCAGTAAACTTGTTCAAAATATAATTATAAATAAAATGTATAAGTTATCCATCATTCCCGTGTATGGAAAAAATTTTACTTGAGGTCAAAGGTCAAAAAATGAGTTTTTCGCGATTTTCAGCAAAACGGTAAGTTTTATCATAAAAATACCCCAAACAAATTGTAGACCATAAAATTATCTATAAAAATGTATCAATACTTTTTTCCTACGAGCTACCATTTCTGAGATATAACGATTCAAAAAGCCAGTAACTATAATACTATCTATACGACTTTACTTTGTGCATTAGAAAATGCAAAACTGTATGGCAATACTGTATGCATCGTGACTTTCGACCAGCCTCTGTATGCTGAAGCTCGAGAAATGGTATCAGCCGCACCTGAGAGCTCTGAAGTATCAAAAATCATCATCAGACTAGGAGGATTTCATCTACTGATGTCTTTTCTGGGAGCAAAACTGGTCATATTATGCAAGGAAGCGGCATGAAAGAAGTACTCGCAGAGATCTATGCGGTAAAATCATTAGAAAAAATGCTTAATTCGCAAGAGCTGTTCGAGCTCATACAGGGCAGGCAGATGGAGGTATTGCTCGAGGGAGAAGTACAAAAGAGAGCGTCATAAGTAAATGGGTTTATAGTATGCATGCTATGAATACAGTTTGTGAAAAATTAGAAGATATCGCTAATGTTAGGACGGATACGACCGAGCAGCATGTTGATGCAAGTGATTCACGAATAAAAAAGATGCTAAAGACATACGAAAACTTTTAGAGTGGTTCTCAACGCATCATCCTTTTCCAGAGGTTAACAAAATTGTTTTTATTGCTAGTGGTGTCGTTGGTGATGATACAATTAATTGTTATAAAGCTCGTGAAGTTGGAATGGCTTCTATGGCAAAAATGACATAACTGACATTCAATAATATTATATTAAAACGCGCTGACAAAGTTGTTCCTCTTTTAGCTATGACTAATACCATAAAAGTTTATAATTGAAATCACGTGGAAACAAGTGCATATTATGACGATAAAAACTTTTTGAATCGTTATATCTCAGAAACGGTGGCTCGTAGGAAAAAAGTATTGATACTTTTTTAAAAATAATTTTAAGATCTACAATTTGTCTGAGGTATTTTTATGATAAAACTTACCGTTTTGCTGAAAATCGCGAAAAACTCATTTTTTTGACCTTTGACCTCGAGTAAAATTTTTTCCATACTCGGGAATGATGGGGAACTTAAACATTTTATTTATAATTATATTTTAAACAATTTTACTGATTTTCAGCTTGTTGAAAATTTATGTACCTTCACTATCATTTTTTGGTCTAGATTGACCGGACAACAAGTACGTTTTTATATTTATTTTAACAAATAAATCGCATTAACCCATAATATTATGTAGATGTAGTAGTAGGTAATTGTTATTGTTGTTATTGAAATGGCCATATTGAAGTCAAGAGTTTTTAAGTTATAACGGGATCTTAAAATTAAGTAATTGAATTATACTCGGTTTACTACTTACTTTTAATGGGTAATTATAATTTTTTTTTTTTTTTTTGAAACGTAACTGGTAATTATAATTATTAAATTACTTTTTAGGAGTAATTGCGACAGCTCAGACAGTAGTCTGTAGGAGTAATTGCGGCAGCTCTGATAGTAGTCTTTAGGAGTATTATGACAGAACTTATTACACGTAACAAAAAGTAGCAAAACACCTTTTCCTAAACCATCCCTAGCCTGGGTATGGAGATCGGCACCGGCAGTTTGATATATAACAATTATTGTATATCTTGTATGATTAATATGAATGATTGGAATGATGTAGATATGTCCTCGTCTCTTGCACTGCTAGGGAATTTCCTTATTTATAAATGGATATATTTCGACACCAACCAATCTTATAATGGGATTTAAAAAAAAACGATGCCTTCTATCAGTGTTATCTGGACGTGAATATAAAAATACCTCTGAATGAGGTAATCTTATTATAGTTGACTGACAATCTTTAGTTTTAAACAACTTATTAGAAATACACTGCCCGGCACACAATTTAACCACCATTAAAATTTTTTGTAAGTTTGATGTTTAATAACATTTTTATTTAAATCCGATTTTAATAATTTTTACCCAGTTTGTAATTACATTTATGGAAATTATTTTGTATTATTTAATTAATTAACATTTATTATATGATTTATTACTTTTTTATATCTATTCATTCGATGTCAAGAAGACTGCGAGCTAGTATTGTAGCGAAAGGTAGGACGCTGATTAAAAAAAATTATGTTGTCGTTAATTTCATTTATTGGTCTTTTTGTTGCCAATAAAATATAAAACCAGAATATTTATTTATTTAAAATTGTGCAGCTTTTACAAGAATTAAAATAATGACATAACTCAAAGAACAAAATGTTACAAATACATCTAACAGTATAAGAGTTTTTAAATAAAATAATATACCTTAATTTTTCCACTGGGTGTTCTCAAATTATGTTCAAAAACAGCAAGCGAATTTAACGGTGCATAACATCAATTATGCAAAAAATTATAATTTATTATTAAAATAATACAAAATAATCTCAATAAACGTATTTACAAACAGGTTAAATAATCATGAAAATGTGATGATTTAAAATAAAAAATTTATTAAACATTGAACTTACGGACTATTTAGGGGGTGGCAGAATTTTATGCCGTGGAATGTATATTACATTCCTCCAAAGTCGGTTATATTATGATTAAGGATAGAAACTAAACTGTAATTATTAGAATCAAAATAATATTCTATATTATTATAAATCGCCATGAGTGTTCTGCTACCAGATTAGCAAGCATGTAAAGCCCCCCACGGAGTCTCCACTTGTGTCACGTCCGCAAAAAATATGTATTTTTCTTTGAATTTATAGGCCGTGTTATCCAACTTCGCTTTTGTTAACATTAGCTTAACTCAACCCTGACAGTTAGTACTTTTTATAACCTTCACAATTTTTTTGTTAAATTGCCTTTCAGTAATTCTATGACCTTTTTACGTAAAGAATTTTATTATCATCTTGAACAGAATACTAGCAATATAAGAGAATACTTTGCTAAGATCGGACATGAAGTCTTCTTTTGCCCGAAGATTCCACATAAAAATATCATTAGATCCCTAGCGGTTCTAGATTGAGCAATTTGATGCCAAACAACAGAATGGTGATCGACATCAGGATCGAATCCATTAAATAGATTCGAGCAGATATATTGCAATTGTTTTCATCGTCACATTGATAACAATTATATTCGTTGAGGTACTTGTGTGGTTCCGTTGCGCAACCTCCGGCCATGCAGGTTCTTGCAACCATAACTAAAAAAACATAATTTTACAGTGGTTTTTAGACAATATAGAATGTCACCAGTGTGAGAGCCATATTTGTTATTAAGATTCGTTTAACTGAAATAAAGGCTATCGTTTTTGCTTTAAAATAGACTAAAAATAATGTATTCAAATTATCAGCATCTGTCATTCGGTACCTGTCAAAAATGACATTTTTCTGATAAAATGCTAAGAAATGGCTTTTCTTTACCGAATTCCTAAAAATGTTATTAGAAAATAGCTATTTACCTAACAAGTGCGGAAAATGAATTTTTCCGCACGAGTCTGCCGTTCACCGAACGACGCGTAGCGGAGTTCGGTTAAGCAGCCGAGTGCAGGGAAAACATTTTCCGCACGTGTCAGGTACAATAGTTTTTCTACAGACGTGTGGAAATAAGTAACACATATATCAAAGAAATTTAATAATTTTTAATTAACTATAACAATTACATACATATGTAACAGTAACTAATTCTGAGAAAAAAAGTAATAACTACAAGTTATAATTGATATATTATTGATTTTGACATAATCGTGCCGAAAAATTTTTCCGCGCTAGTGTGGAAAAACCGATTTTCCGCACGGATTGTTGCCATAATTGTGCCGAAAAAAATTTCCACACGTCTGTAGGAAATAGCTATTTACCGTTCACCGAACGACGCGTAGCGGAATTCGGTGTAGCAGCCGAGTGCATGGAAAACATTTTTCGCACGTGTCAGGTACAATGGTTTTTCTACAGAAATGTGGAAATAACACAAATTTCAAAGAAATTTAATAATTTCTAATTAACTATAACAATCACATACATATGTAACAGTAACTAATTCTGAGAAAAAAAGTAATATCTACAAGTTATAATTGATATAATATTGATTTTGACATAATCGTGCCGAAAAATTTTTCCGCACTAGTGTGGAAAAAGTTGTTTCCAGTGTATGTTCAGGGTTATATGTATTTGTATAGGTACAGTTTCACATGTCTAGAACGAAGTTAAATTTTTTGCTATATAACAAATTTGTTTTTATAACGTAAGTTGATTGTATGGATATCAATATAATACTCTTTATTTTATTTTAAAGCTTATTTTTTTAATGCGCTATCTATTAAATTCGATTTTTGATTTTATTAAGGGGTACCTAATATAAAGAAATCGTCATAAGCATTTAAATTGTGAACTAATCAATTCTCTGCTGATTTTATTACAAAGTATTTTCAACTTATTAGATGTATTTGTCATTTAAAAACGAATCATGTGACGTATATCGGATTAAATTGTTAAATTTACTTTGTACCACCTTTGTAATAATTTTTTACCTTTAGTTTAATATTTCTGAAAATTCCGCTCCAGTACTTTTTAACCAATCAAGATGGAGTTTTTTACAGGTTTAAATGACAACATATTATGTATTTTATCGGAAATATTTTCATTGTGGGTAACCAACAGCGAATTATAGTTTTTTAACATATTCACAAAATAATTTTGCTAGACTTAAAACTAGTTTCAATTTTTTTATTTAAACGTGTTTACATTTTGCAAAAACGCAGTTAAACAAAATTAGATCTTAATTTTTTATAAACTAAATTTTTTATACGTATCCCTTACATAATGCACTGGAATCGAAAATATTGCTTTATTAATTTAATTAATATCTGTCAGATAAAATATTTATATTTGGACACCATTTTAATTGCTAATTTTCCATTTAATAGGTTCAATTTTGAATAATTTAGAAACAAATTTTCTTTCTTCAAAAGGCAACCGCAATCTTCTATTAGTTTGGTCAAATATGACATAGTACCATCGTACGTCGGCCAATTTTTTTTTAATGGATACAGCATGCCTTTCAAAACGATTCATTTTAAAAACAAAAAAGCATTGTTTGTTTTTGACTGCAAAATATTGTGTTTACTACAAAACACGATTTTTTAGTGACAATTTGTACTGTCAAAATATGATGAGCAATGACCGGTTTGCTGCCGCTGAATATGCCAGCCATAAAATGTACGTATAAAAAAATTAAATAAAAACTAAGAAGAGCCGTCTTCTACAAGTTGTAGGAAATTAAAATTTATGTGAAATTAAAGAAATACTATGTTAAGTCTTAAAATTGTATTCCAGTGTAACTAGAATAAGTAAAAATCAATATAATATTATTGCTACCGAAAGCTAATCAAAGCTGCGGAGCAAACTAACTCTGTTCATGTAACTACCTGTATGAAAAGAAAATTAAATTTTAATTTTCTAACAATTGTAGTAAAACAAATCTTACATAATATGAAATAACAAGCTATGTTACATAGTGAAATAATATTTTTGCCAAACTACAATTGATATTTAAAAAAAGATGCCTCTCAATTTTAACTTATTATAGCATCATAATGCGTTTAGTGGAACTTTAGAAAAATTGAAAATAAAACCTTCTACTAAATGTTGTAAACCAAAATTACTTAAAACTAAAAAAAATATACTATGCTAAGACCTAAACTTGTATTTACGTGTACCTAACTAAAGTTAGTGGAAATCGTATAGGTGGTATAATAGAAAATTCTACACCAAACTGTTAATCTATATAGACCAAAGGGGTATTTACACATTCAAATCATTTAGAAATTAAAAATTTGTATTCTAATTTATTTATTCACTTATTTAAAAAAAAATTAAACTTCAGGAGACATGATCATAACACCAGACGTTGTATAAATTATCAAACTATACCAGTAAAAAGTAATTGCGGAAAAAAATTGTTTTATATGACGGAATAATAAAATATAACATTCTTCCAAAAAATTTCAGAAAAATTAAAAAATTGGTAACTTTTAAAAAACAATTAAAGAGATATGTATTTACTACTAAATTAAATTATTAATACAATTTTTTTTTGATTGATTTTATTAATGAATTAAATTGGATTAACTTCCATTTCTTATTGTTTTCTTTATGGTTATTATTTCTATATTATGTTGTCACTTTCCATGTAATAAACTGTAAAAGTGAGTTTGGAATAAAGGATTTTGAAAGTTAATTTTCTTACCGAATACCGCGAAAGGTTAATTTAAATACGGAAATTCTATGTCGCTCATAAATATTAAAAAAAAAATTATTAATTCGAGAATATAGTAAAAAATTCAACTTTGTTCTAGACAATTTTTTAAGTGTCTCACTCATTTAGCGATTTTTCCACACACATTGTATTTGTCAAATAAAATATTTCCCCTATTTAACTCTGCCACATTTCTTTACCTCGCATTGCAGATTAATATTAACTATGCAAGGTAGCATTATTACGGCGTAATAACGTACAGCTTTTGTGCTCAAGTATTCCATAATAAAAATACACCCAGGGAGACAAACTAACATCTATTATAATAAAAAGAACTGTGTCAAGCAGTTACATCCGCGAAACACCAAATCAGCGTTCTAATTTTGTTGCCAACCCAGCGATAAATTATATATAAATAGTAGGTTTTAGATTAGAATAATCAGTTCTAAGTTTATACTGTTACAATACTATTATTGTTAAGTGTTATAAATAAAGGTGGTTTTAAAATGTAACTGTGACGTAATCAACCCTTATAGGCGCAGTCGGTAAGATAGTGGAAAAGTCCTTAAGGATCCTCGTCGTTTTTGAACGTTTATCCACTAAACGAACCAATCTTCCGGGAAACCATAAAAAATTCGCCTACATTTTTTTTAAGTAGTGTAGTGCAGTCTGTTAGTGCTCGTGTTTAGTAAAGTGATATGCTTTTAAGCATCATCTTAATAGTGTAAGCATTTAATGTCTACAGAACAAGACTTACTTACTGCCCTCAGTGCCCTTAGCATTTCCAACCTACTACCTAATTTACCACAAACTTAACAATCTAATGCCCTGACCATGGCAACCACACCAAACTTCGATATTAAAAATCTCAGTATTGTTCCAGAATATGATGGCAACCCTAACGAACTGTATAACTTCATCCATGTGACAACATTAACATTACTGCTATACCACTACTATAAAACCCACGACAGTACCGGCTTTCACAACCATATAGTCACACAAGGTATTATGAGCAAACTGAAAGACCGAGCAAAAAAAGTAATTTCAATTTTTGGATGTAGCGAGTGGCCCCAAATAAAAAATGCCCTTATACAAAACTTTGCCGACCAACGTAATGAAAATTCACTGACCGAGACCTACTAAATTTACGCCAGACCCCTAACGAAGCTCCACAACAATTTTACGAAAAAGTTATGTCCCTACTGAACATCATATCGAACAACGTAGAATTGCACACAGGAGACGCAAACATCAAAATAAGCAAAAAGGTATTTTTCCACCAACAGGCTTTTACCACTGTCCCGACAGGACTGAGAGAACCTTTGGGATCAACAATATGAGCAATGCGGCCCAAAGATCTAGCAAGTGCTATTCAATTCATCCAAGAGGAAAACAACATCAGATACCTCCAAAAAAGCATCCCGCAACCGCCAGCTTCATCCAACTTTAAAGCTGTACCTCCAAGACAATCAGCACCCCATGCTGCTCCAAGCATTACACCTCCTCAATAGCAACCATTCGGGCATACACAGCAACAACCCTCACAGTGGTCTCAGCAGCCATTGAGAACAAGGCCACAATTTAACTTTGCTCCACAACAACGCTTCAAACCATCAAGACCTATTCTCCAACCGCCAAGATTTCAATCCTGTCAGCCATCAGCGAGGTTCCAAAACAGCCTACCCCCTAAATCAAACGTTTGAACCAATAGACCCGGACCATGCCAGTTCCAAAAAACGACACCAATGGACACAGATTCCGTAAACAAGGCTCAAATGTTCAGACCTCCCCAACAATCTGCCCCTAAATTCACCGTTGAAGAATTGTTCAACATAGAACAACGAGACGAAGCTATCACCTACGACCCCTATGGCGACTTTGACGAAAGGCACCACCAACAAGATCCCCAAAATTACTATAACCAAGAAGAAAAGAACACTATCGTTACGAAGAAGAAGAAAATTTTCACGGCGACCCAAGTGCAAACAAAAAAATATAATATAGCTTCACAACTACACCGATAAAAAAAGAACTTCCTTACATATCCATATCGAATCCTCCTCTTAAACTTCTTATTGACACCGGCGCGCAGCGCTACTAAATCTTTTCTTTATCCAGACATTGCATTTAAAGATTACCGAAATAACATCCAACATGAACCCTTTATTGTTACTTCTATTTTCCAGAATCATTCGCAAAATTATTTGCTCAACAATTCCCATATTCCCTGAATTCAACTCCAATAATAATTTTAAATCTTATGTTTTCACCAAACTTTTGACGGTCTCATAGGCCTCGACAACCTTAAACTTTTAAAAGCCAAGATAGACCTACCAGCCTCCCTACTTAGTACCGAAAATTCTGTGCTCCCTATCGAATATTACGAAACCAACAAAACCCAGTTCTACTGCATCCAACCTCACACGATAACCGAAGTGCAACTTCCAGACAAAGAAACCGAAGGCTACATTATCTTACCTTAACAAAAAGTTCAAAGAGCTGTCCTGCGAACAAACCCGAACAAACCCTCAACGTATTATGTAACCAACTAGCCTGGATAGAACTGATTATTAATACAGACAACCAACTTTAAATTGCCCTCACAAGACCAGTAAAAAGCTGCAAGATTGACCTACAAAACTTCAATTTTTACTCCGCAGATATTCTGCCTTTACAAGATTTCGAACCAAATATGGAACCTTAAATTCGAACCGACCATTTAAACCCAGAAGAAAAATCCGTAAAAAGACTATGCAAAAAATATGTTGACATCTTTCATCATCCAGATTCTCCACTTACCTTAACCAACCAGATTAAACACGAAATATAAACCAAAGATAAAGTTCCAGTATTTACAATCAAATCAAATCAAATCAAATCTGTGGATATTTGCCAAAAGCTGACATGTCAGTTTTTTTCAATATAAGGATTTCATCGCCTTGATATGTCATAAAGTTTAAAGTTTTATATGGCCAAACATGATATCTCAATCTTTTAAACTGAGCATGCGCCGGATCGAGTACTAATATGATATGTTTCTGAACTCCACTTCTGTTTTTGCCAAAACCTGTTATGTCTGTGACATATCATGTTCAGTCAGTTTTAATCGAAAGGTAGACAAAGACATGTCAAGTTTTGACCCTTAGAATATTAAAGGTTTTGTTGTTTATTAAGCCGTTACAGACAGTTGATGTTTATATTTTAAAGTAAAGTTTGGCTTGTTTTTTACATAATAAAGAAAATTAAAATATCGCAGCGGACAAGTTTTTTTAATGACAATTTTTATTAAAAAATAAAAAGGTGGAATGTAATGTTGTGTAAATCTTGTTTTTTTTTTTATACCTACTTTTGTAATAAAGATATTGAGTCATAAGCCACTTCCCCAATTATTGATATGTCAACCCCCATATTTGGCAAAAGTTGGTATGTCATTCAAACTCTATTTTCTCTCAATTTTTTAATAAAACATTAACTTTTCTCTAAAAACTGGATATTTTTAAATAATAATGAAATTTAATCAAAAACATTATGTGGAAAAAGTTTTCATGTAAAAATCGATTTGTCAATAACACAAAAACTTTAAAATGGTTTCCCTTAAAACTATTAAAAATGACATGTCGGCTTTTGGCAAATATCCACAGAAATATAATCAAATCAAATATATTTCGAGCCATTAAAATTTTTATATTCTAACTAAATGACAAACCTTACATATCACTCACGTACCAAACAGACAAGACATAAATCTCACTTTAAGATACACATTAAAATAATCAATCCAATTTAATTTCTCCCAATCCAGGACCTAGACCCCAACGAAATTCCATTGCAGAAATTCGTCGATGCTATAGAAGGCACTCTCAAGTAAAAATTTTTTGATTGCAGTCCTAAACCCCTGTTCGGGCATATCTCTATATTGGCAGTCTATTAAATAGAATAGGTACATAGTAATTTAAGGAGAACCTTGTCCTCTGCAGACGTAGATACACGGGCCTGATGTCACCCTGTCTCGTTGGATAGCTATGAAAGAAATTATTTGGTGTATATCGTTGTTGATTTTTGTAACAATATAGGAGGCACTCATAAATATATCTAAAGTCGCCACAGTGGTTCTTTTCCCGTGCGTCATCACTTTTACGTCATCAAAATCGTATGAATCAAATCAAAATTACGAGACGAAAAAAGTCAAAACTAAGTTAAGTTCATAAAATGGACGTGCCTGCCTACCGTTTGACGTACCTGCATAATATCCCGAAAAATTATTATTTATTTTAAGTTTTGCCCGGCATTCTCTATTATCTAAAAGAAATTGACAAACAAATGTTAATTCATTTAATACTATTTTTAAAGCTTAAAATCTAGAAAAGTTTGGTGTTTTATTGACTATTAAAATCGCAAAAGTCAAATTTTTAACATCCTTTCATTTAAGGGAATTTAGCCACTGCCGTAAACTTTTCAAAGAACTTTCACGGTTAGAATATTTAAAATAAATAAACTAGGTATTATAAAAATCCATAAATACTTACCGCCAAAATAGATGGTGGGTATAATTAGCTCTAAAAAGAACTATTTTTAGAAAAAGGAACAGTTTTAAGGCACACAGATTTACAAAATACGAATTAGATTGACAGATCAAAATAAGGTTAACAATGACGTTCTAAAATACAACGGTTGTCAACTAAACAATTAAAAAAAGTAATTAATTGACGTTTATAGTTTTATTCTTGTCTAGCACATTATATTATTGCGGAATCTTGGAGACGTTCTTTTATGCTTTTATTCAAACTTGTTACTGTAATAAATAAGGATGCAGAGTTATTAACCACGTTGAGTCCTGATCGTTGATTGATGACGCACGGGCAAGGATCCACTGTGGCGACTTTACATGGCATGGTCAATATACCCAAATCGCTAAATGTTTGTCGGACATCATCCCTGTATCCAAGTCCCGCCACAATACGCACCGCTCTCCTCTGAAGTGCAAATATACGCTTTGCCTGGCTAGAATGACCCCATGCCAGAACAGCATACACACTCACCGACTGGAATATCGCGTGGAAAGTACTCAGCAGCGAGGTCCTCGGGAGTATTCGCGCCAGGCTCTTTAACAAAAAAATGCTCTTTAGCAGGCGTTGCGCCAGGTGGTCTATATGAGCCTTGAAAGTCAGTGTTGGATTCATATACACCCCAAGGAACCTCACCCCCTCGGACCCCCGCTTCATCCCACGTAGGCTAAAACACATACTCTCTGTCTTATTAACATTCAGGTTTAGTTTATTACTTTTAAACCATTCAGTAAGGTCTCCCACACTAGACGACACCCTTTCACTCAGCACATCAGCATCTTCATCTGTCTCAAGTAGTGAAGTATCATCAGCGAAAAGTAAAATTTTTGAGTTTGTGCAAGCTTTATTTATATCGTTGATGTAGATAAGAAAGAGCAGTGGCCCAATGACTGATCCCTGCGGCACACCATTCTTAACTTCCTCCCAAGCATTTGAAGAACTGCCATTATAAAAAGCCTATTGTTTTCTATTCTTTAAGTAGGTGCCCAATAGACCCACACTCCCCCGGTCCAGGCCATAGAATTTAAGTTTGGCCAGCAGGATATTATGGGATACACAGTCAAACGCCTTTGACAGGTCACAGAAGGTGGCACCGACATGTCTCCCCTCCTCAAAGGCGTCAACTATGTACTCCACGAGCTCCAGTGCAGCATCCGTGGTAGAGTGTCCAACCCTAAAACCGAACTGTCTTTTGGAGAATAGATGATTTGCCTCAAAGTAATCACAAAGTTGCTTTTTCAGAACATACTCAAAGATTTTTGCAAATACGGGGATTAATGAAATAGGGCGGTAATTATTAATATCGTCTTTCGCACCCTTCTTGTGAACCGGGATTACTTTAGACAACTTCAGACAGTCTGGAAAGATGCCCTCCCGGATGCTCGAGTTTATCAATTTTGTTAGTGGGATAATGAGGACATCCTTCAGAGACTGTACTAATGGAACACTCAGGTCATATATATCCCTGCTCGATTTTGTCTTTAGTGCATTTATTGCATCCCGGCACTGAACAAAAGATATTTCCCTAAATTTAAAATTAAGATTGTTATTTTTGCTTCCATTTAAGTATGCCATCGGCTGTCGTCCTGTAGCAGATATCTCTGATAGGGTTTTTTCAGCTATGCCAGCAAAAAATGCATTAAAGTCGTCAGCTGTTAAGGACTTATCTAAAGAGCGCTTTTTATTTATTCCCCTTACCGAATTTACTACCTCCCAGGAGGTCCTCAGGACATTGTTTGATGTTAAGATATAGTTATTATAAGCATTTCCTTTACTAACTCTAATAGAGTGCCTGTAGGCGCTTCTAAATTCACTTATTTGAACTTTTAGATTTTTAGATGGTCTATTCACATACAATTCGTTCAAGAAATTGAGAGTATCTCTCATATTTTTAAGATCTTCATTAAACCAATTTATGTTAGAAGCACGATTTCCTCTTTTACACTGGGTCAAGGGCATGCATTCAATCAAAGCAGTCACAAAAACGTTCACAAAACCATCAAACCTCTCGTTTACACTCAAATTTCCCGTGGTAATCTGTTCCCAATTTCTCTTCTCAATTATACGATACACGTTAAAAAAGCCCATTTTGGTGGATCTTCGCTGCATACATTATTCAGGCACAGGGTCTTTAAGCCCTATTTTAACTGAGATATTGACCGCTTTATGGTCTGACAAAAAAGGGTCAAACACATTAGTGTGAAAGTCCAACGTTTCCTGAAAATTGACAAATATGTTATCAATACAATGTCCTACAGATAATAATAATAATAATAATAATATAATAATAATAACAAATTTTCATTAGTTCCTTGAACTATTTAAGTACATTTCAAATTGTAAATTTTTCTTCTCTCGTGATAGATAATTACAATCTAGAAAGACTATTTTATTAAACTTTTTTACATAAAATTTGATTCTTTAATTTTTTTACAAATATTTTAAATTACACCTTTTAATTTTATTTCTAACTTTTTATATTCTATAGCACCACTAAAAAATATTGATTTTTAAGTCGATTTCAAATTTGTATGATCCAAAATAAAGTTATTTTTTCCTCTTGTTTCATGAATAACTTCATTAAATTTTGGCAAGAAATTTTCATAATATGGTGCTGTTATATTTAAATTTATTTTATGAATAAAAATCAAAATACGAAATAATAAAAAAAATTCTATATTCATCCATTGTAAACAATTTAGCATTTCCGTTATTTTGGTGTATTTATTACATCCCAATATTATTCTCATTGCTCTATTTTGTAAAATCTGTAATCTGTTTTTATCTTGTTGTGAACATATTATATATAAAATTCAACTACAAAAAACAAAATGAGGTAAAATAATACAATTGAAAATAATTTTTTTTACTATAAATGCTTAAGTATCCGCTTAATCTATTTAGTACTCCTATTTTTTGAAATTCTTTAAAAATATAATCCATATGATCATGAAATTTTAAATTTTGGTCGATAATAACTTCTAAATATTTAACTTTAGTAACAATTTCAATAGCTTTGTTATTTATTTAAAAAAAAAAATTTTGATTTTAAAACTCATTATACTGTTTATCAGACCTTATAGTCAGATCTGGTCTTAACATGCGGGTCCAAAGGTCACTGATCATATGCGTCAAATCAGACAACACAGATGCTATCAAAATGTTGTGACATTATTTACAAATATACCGAAGGAAGGAAAAATAGTTTCATTATTTTAGCTTTCGCGAAGATAGCCACATATACCTAATATGTCAAGTTTTGTAAAAATTATATACATGGGAGTTGAAAAAGTTACAAAAAAAATATATAATTGTTAATTATATACCTACTGTACCCTTTAATTAAAAACGACAATAATAAACAGTGCAATTTATTTTAACAATTTTACTACTAAAACCTAAAAACACAATGGCATTTAGTCTGATAAACTATTTCGATAATGAAAGAAAAAGTGGAAATTCGAAACCAATATGCAGGAAACAGTAATGAAAACACTGGGAATTAGTTTAAGGACTATGCAGAATAATGTGCATGAAAAAAAAGCATAATATAATACCCAAGAATACTAAAAAATGTAAACGAAAAACACCGTTTATAATTATAGCCTAAAAACTCTCATCGTCACTTATAAAATCTGAAAAGTCCTCGTCGTCTGAGTCGCCTTCGAATGGAGCAATTATCATTGGCGCTACTTCGACATCTAGTACTTGTTCTCGATTCCACCAATCCCTTATTAATATTTCTGTATGTTCCACCGATTTCTTCCAGTACTCTTGTGTAATATGATCTAACAAATCTTGCCAAACTATTTATACTTGGTCGGATTTAAGACCATCACCTACATGTTTTTCAGAATCGCTGAAAAGTAAATACATATCCTTTTTTTTTATGTCAAAATGGAATAAGTCTGTCTCATTTATCTTACGTATTTTATTTTGAGGGTAAAATTAAAAAAGTAAAGAAAACAGAAACTGAGAGTATGTCTTTCTTGAATAGTATGAACCGCACGATAAGACCAGATCCGACTATATTCTAAATTTAAAAATTCACTACATATAGTGTGCAGTAAAGTGTACATTTGGCCTACGAAAACGCAAAATGCTGAAATAGTTTACTTAAAACTAATAAATTTTATTTAAAAAGTGGTTACCTTAATTTATTAAATTATGCACCCAGAACAGATTAAAACCAGGTTAACTATTTAGCTACAACTAGTAAAAGGGTTATGTACATCTTTTAAACTACTTACCTAAATTAAGAAACCGTTTTTTTACCTGTCAGGTTTCTTATAATACCAAACATTTTGTTTTATCAATATTTATTTTTAATTTATTTTCACACATTCATTTATATACAGGGATGAGATAAATTAAGGAAACAATTTAATATCTCGAAAATTGAAAAAGCAACCTTAAAACCCTCGGACACCTAAATTTAATTTTACTTTTGCGCAGACTATAAAATTATTTTGAATTATACAGGACCACTCACAAAAGCAAATTTAATACATTAAAGAAATGTAAAATAAAATGACTTAAGTAAAGGAAAAGTTTTATATTCTACCTTATATTTTAATGAAGTAAAATTAGACATTTGAAATGTCAAATTTATCAAACAATTGAGAAATATATTAATTCAAGCAACATCGCAAAACAGAACAAAATATTAAACAGAACTACTACTTTAGGATCTGTTGAAAATGGCCACCATTTACAGCTCTGCAGTGCCATAGTCCGTCAACAAATTCCTGTTGCACATTATTAACTACATCTGGTTGAATACTTCTTATCACATTACGAATTCTATCTTTAAGAATTTCGACTGTATCGGGCTTATTTTTGTACACGATGCATTTAATATATCCCCAAAGAAAAAAATCTAAGGGATTTAAGTCCGGCGACCTTGGTGGCCACTCTATTGCGCCACGTCTCCCTATCCATCATCCTTGCAAAGTATTATCTAAATATCTTCTGACGTTAGCCGCATAATGGGGCGGTGCGCCGTCTTGTTGATACCACAGATGTTCAATTGGGAGGTCAGGATCGTTTGGATTAGGATATAAAGTAGCCAATGCTGGGATTAGACCATCTTCTAAAAACTCGAGGTACAGCTGCCCTGTTAGTGATGCATTAAAAAATATGGACCTATAACTTTATTATCAACAATACCAGCCCAAAAGTTCACACTTTGACGATACTGTGAATGCCTTTTCCTGTACCAGTGAGGGTTTTCTCTCGCCCAATATCTAAAATTTTGTTTATTGACTTCACCGCTGAGACAAAATGTGGCTTCATCCGAGAAACAGATCCTTTTAACAAAAAATCTATTATTATTACATATGTCCGTCATTATTTCGCAGAATTCATTTCTGTGATGTGGATCATCATCCAATAACTCTTGAACGAATTGTAATTTATAAGGGTAAAACTTTTCTTTTTTCAAAATCATTGCCACCGTTGTTCTGTGTACATCGTTATCACATGCCGCTTGGGTCGTCGAAGAATGTGGATTTTCCTCATAGGTTAACAGAAGATCTAACTTTTCTTCATCTGAAAACGTAAGGCGACATTTTCCAGTAAGATCCTTCACACTGCCAGTATCCCTCCATTTTCTTTCAATTTTGCTTACTGCTGATTTACTTATGTGTTCCCTATGGGATATTTATTATTAAACATTTCACGAACTTCCTGTTGTGTCCTAGTCTTATCACCAGTACCAAGCATTATTAAAATTTCCATTCTTTCCTTCTCGGTTAAACGCATAGCCAATATTTGTATCCAAAAGAATAGCAATATTTTATTGGCCACTATTGACAGTGACACAACTCATTAGAACTAGGTGTTGATACCTCCTAACACAATTGCGTAAAGGTATGTGTTTATAATCAAATTATTAAGGCGATATGGCAAAGGTTATTATGTTTTATAAATATTTAAATATCTCTAAAACTGTCAATTTTAGTCATATTTTATGTTATACGAAATTTGGCTAGAATTGTGCAGAAAAGCCAAAACAGCCAAAAAAACTGGGGTGTTCCATTAAAAAAAAACAAATTTGACAGTTGTAGAGCTTTTGTGAGTGGTCCTGTATAATTCAAAATAATTTTATAGTCTGCGCAAAAGTAAAATTAAAATTAGGTGCCCGAGAGTTTTAAGGTTGTTTTTCAATTTTCGAGATATTGAATTGTTTCCTTAATTTATCTCATCCCTGTATATGTTTTAGTATATTGTTTATATTATTTATTAGAGATATTAAATTACAATCTGAAATATAAATTACTGTATCATCAGCGAAAAAATGATATTTACAAATGTCTAGATTGTAGGCCAAATCATTAATAATTTAAATTATGAATAATAAAGGGCCAAGTATACTGCCTAGAGGTACACCAACATTTATACCTTTTTTATTTGACACATACTCGTTACATTCAACTACCTGATATCCCCATATACTCAAAGAAGAGGTGAAAAAGCAAATCTTGTCAACGCCTATATGGGCGGTAGCAAAGAAAACTGACGCCCTTAGAAAAATAAAATATCGAATTGTGGTCGACACCGAAAAGTTAATGAGAAAACGATCGATGACCAATACGCCATTCCTAATATTAGCGACATTTTCAACAAACTTGGAAGGTGTCAATACTTTACTACGCTAGACTTAGCAAGAGGATTCCACCAAATAAAAATTGCAACACAAGACATCCAGAAAATAGCATTTGACGTAGAAAATGGCTACTACGAATACCTAAAATGCCCTTTGGCTTAAAAAATGCACCAGCAACCTTCCAGCGAGTCATGGACAATGTTTCAAGGATAAATCTGCCCAGTGTACATGGACAACATTATTGTCTTTAGTACATAGGTACAAGAACATCTAGTTAATCTGTCAAAGATCTTCCAACGACTAATGGTCGTTTGCATCGCCTTGCTTAAAGTTAAAGATTAGCTAGGGCGACATTATACTTAAGCTCACCTTAAATTAAAATGGAATGCACCGAGTCAATACCCGTAAAACTTAGCTAGGGTTTCAAGAAGTTTGACAACGGCGTCAATCTGGTAATTTTTTTAGTAACTTTTGCACCAAGTCTTTTCTCCCCTAATTGTTTTGTCTTTTCATTTTCATTCGTCATCCAAATAAAAACGGTTTTTGGTCAAAACTGTTAAAATAATCAGCCCTGTTGTACACTTTTCTAGGCAAACCAAAAATAATCAAATTAATTTCGTCGACTTCATCGTCATTAGCAATGAGTTCTAATAATAAATCCATTTTTCCTGTTCAGGTTGACTTGGACTTGACTGACGTTTAGGTTATATTATTTTTTCAATGGTTTAATGTTAGATTTCCAAGATAAGCCGAATAATTCTGGGGCTTGGCTTTGTTCGACTGGAAGCCAAGCTTTAGGCAAAAAGTCAACGCGTGCAAACCAAATTCTGGAGATAAGGTGAACCTTAGATTAGGTAGCATCTAATCTAAGTGATGCAAACGGCCATGAGAGAAACCGGCTTTAAAATACAAGTCGATAAATGCGAGGTGTTGAAATATGAAGTGAGATTTTTAGGTCATATCGTCACACCTGATGGTATAAGACCAAACCCAAGTAAAATCAAAGCTATTCTAAAATACCCTATACTAAGAACAACTAAAGAAATCAGATGACTCCTTGGCCTACTTGGGCATTATAGAAAATTTAATAAAGACTTTGCCAAGATTACCAAACAACTCACTTATTGTCTTAATAAAGACGTAAAAATCGAACACACCCCACAATTCCCCAATTGTGTTAAAACGTGTCAAAACCTCCTGACAAACGAACCACTCTTGCAATGTCCCGATTTTTAAAACCGTTTAATCTCACAACAGACGCTAGCAACTTTGCAGTCGGAGCTGTGCTTTCACAAGGACCTATTGGCAACGACAAACCGTTACAACTGTCACATTTTTAAGGTAATTTTAAGTTCTATTGTATATATGTTTAAAATACGTCATCTTTATACGTTGTCAGGATAGTTTTGTTTTGTTAAAACAATAATCTGTCAAATAAAATTGAAAGAAGAAGTTTTATTTTTCATCCACAAAAAACGAGTCCATTCGACCCGATCTAACATATTACTTTTAGGTAACTATAAACCAACAAATGGTCCATCGTAGCCTTTAGAACTAATCTATGGTAATGTCGCTAAATCTGAATGTTAGTCGTAGCGAACGCTTGCGAGAAAAGGCTGGTGCAAAGACTGATCCTCGTCCTATTCATATGGGTCCAAGTAAAGGTGTCGATATGTATGCAATGAATTGTCCTGAACCAATGAATCCACATGGTTCAAAATGTAGCGAATCGAACATATCCAAGGGAAAAACGAGGGCATTTAGTAAAGAATCCAGACGATGTCAGGAAGAGCTAGAAAATGAACTCAAGAAAAAAGAAATCGAACAAGAACTTCTTCAGAAGAAACATGAAATGCTAGATTTGGAGCTTAAATTGAAACTGGTAGAATTGGATACAGAATCGGATGAATCCAGGAAAAGTGAGTTTAGTCGACATATCCAGATGTTGAAGAATGGGTTAATTGAAGAAATCCTTGGGAAAAGAGATGTCAGCGTTGTTTCGGTAAAGATGAAATTGAAAGTAAAAATAATTCAGAATTAATAGGTAATAAAACTACTAAAAAGGTTAGTAATAACAATTCTTTAACCTTGAAATCTGATCCAAATCAACTTATAGATCCCGGTCAATTAACTAAAATTTTAACCAGGCAATCTATGCCTAAAGATTTGCCCATTTTTACTGGAAATCCATTAGATTGGCCAAATTGGTTTTTTCAGTATAAAAATTCAACAAATGAAGAGTGGTCAAGCGAAGTGATCTAAGTGCCATAATCGAAAACTACCAGAAAATGTAAAAAACTGTTTTAAAGCTAAGAATAATACAATAGTATATTTTTTTATTGATATTGTGTTAATAAACATACACAAAAACATTCGTAGGAGAAAATTTTAATATCAGTTAATTGAAAAAACGTTTGTACATAAATTGAACAAAAAAATATAGAAAAGATCTAAGGCTCCTTTTATACTGGGATTCTGTATGCGAGATACTGTATCTGGGATTCAGATTCTCGCCATCTATGAATGCTTTTTATAACGAATATGATGAAATTGGCACTTAGATATTCTAGTAGGATACTGGCATAGGTACATAGATCATATAAATAGAAAAAATATTTTTTTTGAATTTTGGCACATAGATCACTTAGCTTGACCACTCTTCAAATATTTGTGGATTTTCCCAGGAGGAAAATCATTGGAGATTACAGAAATGTTTAAAAGGGAATGCTTTAAAAATTGTCGAAAGTCTGATAATAATGCCCCAAAATGTAGAGAAAATTATTCGCATTTTAGAAAGTAGATTTGGACAGACCCAACATATTATTTTTATGCTTCTCGAAAGGTGAAAAGTTTTCCTTTCGTCAAGCAAGAACGTTTAGACCTGCTTATAAAGTTTTCTGATGAAGTTAAAAATCTTCTGGGAACATTGGAGTCACTAAATGACGAAGATAATTTAAGAAATCTACATTACTTCATGATTTATTAAATAGACTTCCAAATTCCTATAAGATGATGTGGGTAGAATACATTTCTAATAAAAATACCAGAAGTCCTAAACTTGTCGAATTTAATTTATGGTTAGATACAAAATCAATGACAGCTTGTCAAAATGAAATGCCAAAATGTGATTACTCACCTGTTAGTCGACCAAACCACCAGAAGTCAATTTTAGCCACATCAGAAAAGAAATGTATATCTTGCCACAAGGAAATACATTATTTAAACACCGGTCCTACCTTTAAGAACCTTTCTTTAAACGAAAAATGGGATTTTATTACTGTCAATCACATTTGTATATCTTGTTTGGTACCATATCATTCTATAAGGGAGTGTAAGAGAAAACGGATATGTGGTATAAACAATTGCCAAAAATATCAAAATAGATTATTACATAAAACCGAAAATTTTAATATACAGTCCACACAACAAACACAAATTAATCCTATCGAAGACAAATCTATTAAGACTTCAACTATTTCACAAAAAAAATTAAATTGAGCAGAAAAGAACTGTCATATTTCCACAAATAAATGTACTCTACTTAAAATTTTGCCTGTTAATATTATTTATAATGATAAAAATATTAGCACATACGCTTTTTTAGATGATGCATCTACTGTTACCTTAATAGATGAAGAATTAGCTGACTGCTTAGATTTGCAAGGACCAACTCATCCCTTATGTATGCAATGGACAAATGAAAGTCAAGTTCAAGAACAAAATAATTCAAAAGTTGTAAGTTTCTCTATAAAGGCAGAAGGCGAGGGAAAAGTATTTCAAATTAGGCATGCCCGAACAGTTAAAGGACTCTCACTTTTAGTCCAAACAGTGAATTTAGGTGAGCTGTCAAAAAAATATACGAATATAAACAATAGAGGTCATTCATTTATAGACGGTAGGCCCCAAATCATCATTGGGCAGGATAATTGGCCTTTACTTGTTAGTAGGAAAATAATATCAGGACCGTGGGACGGACCCGCACTAATACTCCAGTCATATTAGGCCGGGAAAAGCAGCATATGCCAAAAAAATGCAAGTGAGCCTAAATTTTGTTTACACCTTTATTTTGACTTTGTAAGCAATGTATAAAAAGTCCCCATCCATATCGATCTTGCGTTTTTAGTTATTTAAGGTGAAAGACCATAAAACTCTTATTGTCTTAAACATCTCGCTTTCCGTAAGTCGTAGGAATTTTTGGGTAATTACAAAAAATAAAGTACAGGGAATTTTCTACAAAAAAGGTTATATAAGTTTTTTCCGTAAAACTAATAACATACGGCTAAATTATGCTGCAAGAAGCGCAACGCAGTTATGTCTACAACCGTGTAATATGGCAAAAAGATGATACTTTTGAGTGTATAATTAAAAGATATATTGATTAGCTACAAAAACATTTTGGCTCTGACATTACGGTTGTCTTTGACGGATACAGTGACAATAGCAAGAATATAAAAGCAATGGAACAACTTCGACGAAGTGCTTTAACTTCAGGAACCGTAGAGGTCATTTTTGACGAAGCAAAATACAAGTGACACTTGGCCAAGAAAAGTTCCTATCCAATCACGCAAACAAAACTGGATTAATATCAATGCTAATGTATATACTACAATCTATCAACATAACTGTAAAATAAGCTAGAGACGACGCCGACGTTTTAATAGTAGAGACGGCACTTGGGAAATCACAACACAACATCACTATTATCGTTGGGGAAGATGTGGATCTCTTATAGTTCTTCTAATAGGACGTGCTCCTTTAAACCAGAATGTTTTCTTGTTTAAACCAGGGAAAGGGAAAATAAAATCAAAACCATATATACTCTTCTTCCAGCCTAAATAAGTATCCAAATTGTAAAAAGCATCTGTTGTTACTACATGCAATTACTGGCTGCGACACAACCTCTGCGCTTTTTAATAAAGGAAAAATAAAAATTTTTTAAATGTTCGAGAGGCACCTCGAGGTGCATCAATTTGCGGAAGTTTTTAAACAGGAAAATTGCACAGTAAAGACGATTATGGAAAATTGATTACGCATTCTCTGGCAATCTATGGAGCCCCTAAAACAGAATTATCCATTGAAAACTATTGATACATGACATTTGCGAAGTCAACAAGACAACACCGAAGTGAAATTGTCGTCACTCCCTCCTACTGCCGCAGCTGCATGCCAACATCCAAGTCGAATGTATTACCAAGTACAGATTTGGCTTGGTAATGATTTAAATCCTGAACAATGGGGATGGACGATAAATAATAATATTTTGGAGCCCATTAGGACTTTATTGCCACCTGCACCAGATGTACTTTTAAATACTATATTTTGCAACTCTACTAAAGGATGTAACACAAATTGCGGGTACAGAAAAGTTGGGATGTCCTGTTCAGTACTTTGCGGCCATTGTCACAGTCAGTTATGTCTCAACGCAAATGTCGATAGCGTTACCGAAGAAAACATTCAGGATGAAGAAGATCATCAGTTTGAACCTGTTGATCTATTGACACAAAATATAGCAGAAGTAAAAGAAAATGTTGGGAAAGACGACGAAAATCTGGAGGAGGGGACAAAGGACGACAACCTGGAGGAGATAACAAAGGACGAAGACAGACGTGGAAGAGGGGACAGATTATGAGAATTAGGATGAGCTGTAGAAGTTACAAAAACAAGTAAAATTATGGATTAGGCCTACTGGGGAAACCATGTAAAAAAGCGCCTTAGGGGTGGTATGGAAACGGATGTACCGCTACCCAGTGTTTTCCTGGCGTATAGTGTGAATAAGGTTAGTTTTAAGTAAAATATATATATAACACTTTTTGAAGAGAATTTTTTAGTCTCTATTATTTGTAATAATCAAAAAAGTCATAGGGCATACACGAAACGAAATATTTGCGAAAACCCAATTTATGTGATATTTGAGCTTGAATAACTTGAAACGCAAACAAAATATCGCTGGGGACTTTTGAGACATTATTAGCATAATAAAAGTAAAGGTGTATGTAAAATTTCAGCTCACTTGGATTTTTCTCGTAGATGAATCCTTATATTATTGGAGTATAAGTAAAACCTTACTAGGGTGGGTAATACATGGGAATATTATTTATGGTTCTAATTCCAATAATCAAATACATTCTAAATTAGTTTGTTATATTAATAACGACGAAAAAGGTGATTTCGATTTACTTCATAATCTCGTAAAAGAGCAGTGGCGCATTGAATCTATTGGGATAGACAATCTTTCGAAATCTATGTCAAAGGAGGATATTAGGGCTCAAAATATATTAGAAAATACTATGAAAAGAATAGGAAATAAATTCGAAGCAGGGTTACTTTGGAAAAATGATGATATATTATTTCCAGATAGTAAAATTAAAGCGTTAAGAAGATTAAATTTGATAGAAAATAAAATGCATAAAAATCCTGATTATGGGAAGGATATTGCGAAAAAATGGATGATCTTTTAAAAAAGGAATATATTCGAAAGAAATCTGAAAAAGAGAAACAAGAATCAAATTCAAAAGTTTGGTATTTACCTCATTTTAGCGTAGTAAATCCAAACAAACCAAATAAATTACGTATAGTATTTGATGCAGCAAGTCGTACTAACGGAGTTTGTTAAAACGACTTTCTATTAATAGGTCCCGATTTATCTAATAGTTTGGTGACAATATTACTGAATTTTCGCATTAAAAAATTTGCTTTTACAGCAGACATAAAAGAAATGTTTCTTCAAGTTCAAGTACAAAATCAAGATTGTAAGGCACAGCGTTTTTTATGGAGAGGATTAGAGAGAAGCGAACCACCGCCGGTTTATGAAATTAATGTGATATTTTTCAAAAAATGGACCTTGTTTGGCACAAGAGGCGAAAAATACAAACGCCAGAGAATTTGAAAAGGATTATCCTTTAGCAGTTGATGCCATTATTAAGGACCACTACATAGACGACTACTGGGTAATTCAGACACAATAGAAGAGGGTAAAACTTTAATTAATGATATTATTTACATTCACGCTCAAGGAGGTTTTAACATAATATGTAATTGGATTTCAAATTCTCAAGAAATTTTAAATAATATTGAACCTTGTCTGAGGGCTTATCCAGGAAATGATCATAATAAGGATCGTGAAAATTCAACAGAAAGAGTTTTAGGGGTCTATTGGAACCATATTAAAGATAATTTTATTTTTAAAACGAAATTTCATAAAATCAATAAATATGTTTTTGAAACTACTAGGCGACCTACTAAAAGAGAAATTCTAAAAGTTGTAATGTCAGTTTTCGATCCTTATGGATTTTTGTCAAATTTTATAATACAGGGAAAAATACTTTTCAAGGACTTCTGGAGAAGTCAACTTGGTTGGGATGACGAAATTACAGAAACTTTATTTGAAAAATGGCAAGTTTGGCTACACGATTTGAAATGTATAAACAAGTTTACAATTCCTCGAATGTATTTTACTCTTTCTAGAGAAAAATCTGATTTACAATTACATATATTTTGCGATGCATCAGAAAGAGCATACGCTTCAGTAGCATATTTGCGATGTGAAGAGAATACTACAGTACAAACAGCCTTTGTAATGTCAAAGATTAGAGTCAGCCCATTAAAACCTACTTCAATACCACGCTTAGAACTACAAGCATCTCTTATGGGTGCACGATTGGGTTGTTACCTGAAAAAAAATCTAAGAATTTATATTAATAATGTAATTTATTGGACTGATTCCAAAACTGTTTTGTACTGGCTAAGGTCAGAAGCACTTCGCTTTAAAGTATTTGTTGCTCAACGGATAGGTAAAATACAATCTCTTACGAATCTTGCAAACTGGCATTATATTAATACAACTGAGAATGTTGCCGATGAAGCAATAAAAAGAAAACACTATTTAGATTTTTCGGAGAATAGTAGATGGTTGTTTGGTCCTAAATTTTTACATTTATCTCCAGAAAACTGGCCTTTAGAAAAGAACGATAATCTAAATTTAGATACAGACATTCTAGAGGAGAGAAAATAATTCGTTTACTTATCTGTAGAAAAACCAAATATACCGATACCGTCTCCAGAAAATATATAAAAATGGACTATACTTTTGCGATCAACCGCCTGGATAAAGAAGTTTATAATAAACTGTCAAAAATCAGTTTCTAGCAAGAAAAAGAAGGAATTTGAGGTAGAGAGAGGGAGAAAAACTATTGTACAGAAAAATTCAGCAGGATAGTTTTCACGACGAAATACGTTGTCTGCAAAAGAATATTCTAATTAAAAAAGAAAGCAGGCTTTATACTTTATCACCGATGCTGGATCAAGATGGTATAATACGTTTGAATGGTCGCTTACAAAGTTTACCAAAGGACTGCGAAAATATTAAATTACCAATTATTTTAGATCCAACTCACAAAATTACTTTTCTTATTATAAAACATTATCACGAACAAGTACATCATCATGGTCAGGAAACAGTAATCAATAATTTAAGACAGAAATTTTGGATTCTAAGAATGAGACTAGCAGTAAAAACAATTTGGGCAAAATGTCAAATATGTAAAAATAGAACTACAGTACCTACAGTTCCAATAATGGGTCAGTTACCCACCTGTAGATTTGAACCAACTGTTCGACCTTTTATTAAAACTGGTGTCGATTATTTTGGACCCATTTTAGTTACGGTAAAAAAATCACGGGAAACGTTATGGAGTAATATTTACCTGCATGGTAACACGAGCGGTTCATTTAGAAATTGGTAATGATCTAAGCACGGATGGATTTATTTATGTGCTGAGGCAGTTTTCATGTAGAAGAGGTAATCCAGAAGAAAATAAAGAACTTCGTATAGCATTACTAGAATTAAAACAAACAGATATTATAAAATGGTGCTCATTAAGAAATATTAAATGGCATTTTAATCCACCATCAGCCCCTTTCATGGGAGGAGTATGGGAAAGACTTATTCAAATAATTAAAAAGGTTATGAAGGAAATTTCAGAAATCAGATATCCTCAAGAATACGTCCTTAGAACTGTATTTGCCGAAGCAGAAAACATTCTAAATAGTCGACCACTCATGTATCCTGTGATTCAGACGACATGGAAGCGCTAACCCCCAATCATTTTTTAATTGGACCTTATGCTGCTCTTCCGTGCATTAAATCAACTGAAAAAGATTTAAATTTATTAAATAAATGGAAGGCAGCACAAAAAATTACCGACATTTTTTGGAGACGTTGGACACAAGAATATATGCCTTTCCTAATTAAAAGGTCAAAATGGCACGACGAAGCACAAACGCTAGAAGTAGGCAACATAGTACTAATTATAGATCCTAATGGACCAAGGAACACGTGGCCAAAAGAAAGAATAGTCCAAATCTTTCCAACACGAGATGGAAAAATTCGGACTGTCGATGTCAAACTAGCTAATGGCATGGTGTTAAGAAGACCCACTTCAAAACTTTGTGTCTTAGATGTGACAAATCAGAAGTAATTGTTCTTCAAAACAATACGGCGGGGAAGAAATGTCACGTTTTTAAGTTAATATTAAGTTCTATTGTATATATTTTTAAAATACGTCATCTTTATACGTTGTCAGGACAGTTTTGTTTTGTTAAAATAATAATCTGTCAAATAAAATTGAAAGAAGAAGTTTTATTTTTCATCCACAAAAAACGAGTCCATTAGACCCGATCTAACATATTACTTTTAGGTAACTATAAACCAACAACAACCCAGCAAGAACAGTAAAATAAGAAGCATTTGGCAACAAAAGAAAGTTATATGTCCAACTTGTGAAAAACAACATTAAAAATGAAATCATTCGATTCTTCAAAGAGTACATTGATCCAAAAAAGAAATATGCATTACTTTTTGAATATGATACACTTTATCAATTTATGTGTAACACAATTCGAGAAATCTGCATTTGACCTTGTAAACTGCAACACTTTATTAGAAGACATCAACTGCGAAGAAAGACAAAAGGAAATCATTTTAAACTACCATTAAAGCAAGACCAATCATCGAGGCATCCATGAAACGGAAACCCAGACTCGAAAAAAATACTTTTGGCCTAACCTAAAAAGAGATATTGAGGACATGATTAACGTTTGCAACATCTCTCCAGCCAATAAATATGACAGAAACCCGGCAAAGCCTAAATTTATGCTGACACCAACACCATCCAAACCACTCCAAATTAATCATCTAGATACTTTCCAAGCAGAAGTCCAGAAATTCTTAACAATCATAGACGCATTTTCCGAATATGAACAGGCATATCCAATAGATGGCTCAAATGCAATCAACGTGCTCAATGCCCTTCTAATATTCATGACTCACCATGGAGTACTCCATATGATAGTTGCCGACAGTGGAACAGAATTTAAAAATGGTCTTATGCAAGAATTTATAGATACTAACAAAATTTTCACTCCCTTATACCACCGCAGATAACCCACCATCCAATGGAATGATTTCACTCAACCCTCGTCGAACATCTAAGAATCCTACGAGAAAAGAAAAAAATCTAAATATTAAAGAACAAATGCCGTATGCCATCCTCGGCTACAACAACTGTATTCACTCCATGACCAATATGAGACCAATTGACATTCTAACTGGCCAATTAGACGTCCAAGATCCATTTGATATTGACATTAGAAAAACCCTTATCAACAATTACACCCAACAGCATAGAGAAAAAACAAAGACAATTTATAAAGAACTAAAAGAAAAACTTCAAGAGGCCAAAGCAAAGTACATAGAAAAAAGAAACTCCAAGAGACAAATTCCAATAACATATAAACCCAGTACCAAAATATATACAAGAAAAACAATAAAACGCAACAAACTACTACCAAGATTCTCTCCAAAAATAGTAAAAACCGACAATATCGTCACTATTGATACACAAAATACGACAGTTCCTAAAAAATATATCAAAAATCAACCAAGTAAAGGCACTTCGCAAATGTACTTCAACGTCCGCCCGGAAAGTTCTAATCCAAGACCTGAAAGAAAACCCTGGGAAACTCCCCCTGAAACTAGGACAATCAAGGATTCAGACCAGTACCCATGACTTGATATACTACCTTAACCTACAACATAGAACAATTATTCCACCAGCTTTTTATTTAACCTCCAACAATGAACTTTACCAGTATATGGATCTACCCCAGAGAACAATCTAATTGTATCCTGAGAAATTCATTTAATAGCACCCAAGAAGTTCTCATATTCACAATTTACAAGGCTAAACAGTACTGGACCAAAAACAATCAAATTCAGGACGAAGGTGAACCTGCATTAACCCACAAAACCAAGCAGTTACATCAGCGAAACACCAAATCAGCGTTCTAATTTTATTGCCAACCCAGCGATACATTGTATATAAATAGTAGGTTTTTGATTAGAAGAATCAGTTCTAAGTTTATACTGTTAGAATACTGAATAAAATACCGATAGTATAACCGCGACTCTACTATCTATTCTCGAAGCGAAGTCAAGAGCTAGTACCTATGCAGTCAGGTGGCTTTGGGTTGCACCGTTTCCATAGTTACGTGACGTCAAAGATTTTTTTATTGAGTTGAATTGCAATTTAAAAGTAGATTAGTCGTATGTATCTTTATTTCGGCATCCCGTCGCGCAAAGATTATTATTTTCAATATTTTGATCGGAAAATTTAGTTTCTGTTAACCAAATTTTAGTTCATTTTATAGTTTATTACATTTTTGTTGTTGGTTCTTAATTTTATTAGTGTCAACATTTTTGTTTCAAAAACTTATCCGATTAATGGCAATTCGTTGGTAAATTTTAGAGACCGACCGAAGGTTCCGTTTCGGCTAGTTGTCGCGCACCGTTCTGCTAACTTTGGGTGGGTTCCGTAGGCTGTGTTGTCTATATAAATAGATTTTTTTCGACCTTTTTTTTATTTTGTAGGGGAAAGAGTTCAATCCGTTCTCAAGATCGATCTCGTCCTATATAAAATAAATTAATTTCAGCATACAATAAAATTTTTAACATGTATAAATAAGGCTTCGACCGAAACTGAGACCAAGGCAAAAGATTCGGTTTCGGCCGAAACTGAAAATCGTGTTACGGTCGGACACTAGTAATTTTATTTAGACGTTGGATAGATGAAGATTAGAGGGACGTTTTATCTACTACTAATTTAAACGGTTTAAAACCCTTCGTCATTTTAGTAGTCGTAACTGGTATCGTCGGGTCAATTCTGAGCCGACATTTTTTTTTTAAATATAAAAAAAGGACTAAATCAAGTTCTTATATATTTATTATTATATCCTTATGTAAGAGCATTTTTTAAACAAAGAGCTGTCTGCAAAAGTTTAACATAAAAATGTATCATGGAAAAGTAAAAAAAGCTGTATATTCCTTATACAGGATGTCTCACGGTCGATGGTACCTTAGACGTTTCTGACGAACCAGTAAAGGAATCGTTCTGAAAATTTGGTCGCGTACATAAACGTACACGCTCTACCTATCTAAAATATTTGTAACAATACAGTGTTGCCGCTTCCACCCAAAAATAATAGTAACTTCGATTTTTTAAATGCAACACCATATATTTTATTTTATTTTATTTTCGAAACCCCCATTACTTACCTTACAATTTTTATTTACTCTACTCCATACTTATCTCTTACCGTTTCTAAGATATAAATTAATTTCCGTGTTTTTTGTCCGAAAACGTCACTTTTAAAAATGCTGATAATATTGAACTCTAAAAAACTGAAACCCTGAAATTTGGTAAATAGTTAACTAATACCATAGGGCTCTTTGCCCTAGTCTCAAATCTTAGTTGCAATATACAGGGTGGTTGAAAAATACACTTATTCTGGTAACTTGAAAAAGTGACCATAAATTCTTTTTTTCAAATGTAACACCATGTATATTATTACGGATTTGAAAAGCTGCTAAAATTTCACTTAACTCTTGTATATCATAGCTGTACCTAACTAACTAGTTTAACCATTTTTGTGACGTATTAAGCATAATTTGTAAAATTTTCTATACAATTCAATTTTTATTCGGTTATTAGTAAGTTAGCGATGACAAAAACTGATGTTTACGTATGTTACTATGGTTATCGTTTTGACATTTCATTAAGTTTAGATACAAAATAGAAGTACACTTTAAAGTCATGAAAGAAAACTATACAAATGCAGTTCTTATGAATATATTTATTTTATTTGGACAATGTGTGTTTGCATTAACATGCAAAAAACATTAAAACTAAATTTTTCTTAAAATCCATGCAGTCAACACCCGAATATTAAAGTGCTTGGTTGTAAACGGCCAGCGTTTTGAACATCTGTTAAAATAGCATTTTAATAGTTATAACTTTAGTAGTCTTTTATTATTTGACTACCTAGTTAACGTTTAATAAAATTGTCCTGGATCCTTACGAATTTTCTAAGATTCATTGGCGGTAAACTAGAGTACATATTTCGTTAAACTTTATACATGTCCGGGCGATAATTCTATCACATTGTCCAAATAAAATAAATAAATTCATAAGATCTGCATTTGTATAGTTTTCTTTCATGACTTTAAAGTGTATTTCTATCTTGTATCTAAACTTAATAAAATGTCAAAACGATAACCATAGTCCCAAACGTAAACATCAGTTTTTGTCATGGCTAACTTACTAATAACCGAATAAAAATTGAATTGTATAGAACATTTTACAAATTAGTTAGGTACAGCTATGATATACAAGAATTAAGTAAAATTTTAGCAGCTTTTCAAATCCGTAATAATATACATGGTGTTACATTTATTTTGAAGAAAAGGACTTATGGTCACTTTTTCAAGTTACCACAATAAGTGTATTTTTCAACCACCCTGTATATTGCAACTAAGATTTGGGACTAGGGCAAAGAGCCCTATGGTATTAGTTAACTATTTACCAAATGTGTTTCAGTGCTTTAGAGTTCAAAATTATCAGCATTTTTAAAAGTGACGTTTTCGGACAAAAAAACTGAAATTAATTTATATCTTAGAAATGGTAAGAGTTAAGTATAGAGTAGAGTTAATAAAAATTGTAAGAAAAGTAATGGGGGTTTCAAAAATAAAATAAAATATATAGTGTTGCATTTAAAAAATCGAAGTTACTATTATTTTTGTGTGGAAGCGGCCACACTTTATCGTTAAAAATATTTTAGATTGGTAGAGCATGTCCGTTTATGTACGCAATCAAATTTTTAGAACGATTCCTTTACTGGTTCGTCAGAAACGTCTAAGGTACCATCGACCGTGAGACACCCTGTATAAAAATGTACTGATCTATAATAATATACCAAAACTAAAAATGTAAATTATTCAAGAATTTTTTTTTCTTAGTTCAAAGAAAGTGCTGTTCTTTCAAATAGTTATAGACGTTCTCAAACTTTTTTGGTGACGGAACCCCTTTGGGAAGCAAAATACTTGATGGAACCCTATAATAAAACAATAGTTTTTAAAAGTGTATTCTTTATTAATAAGCATAATAAAAGTACAATGTAACAGTTACTTATTATTACTTACTTTACCACATGGCAAGTACAATAATAGAAGATATTAAAAAAGAAAAAATCTAACTAATGGGAGTTATGAAACTGTTTTTTATTTTTCATCAATTGGTTGATATCAGGTTTGATAGAAGACAGTTGAAGTCTCATATCAGGTTCGGCGTCCAGTCTATTGCGATATTTTGTTTTCGTGGCTGCATAGGTTGAGAATCCTGTTTCGCACAAATATGTTGTTGGGAACGGGAGAAGAATATTCAGAGCCATTTTGCCAAGCATTGGATATTCATCACGGATTCTGCACCAAAACTCGTTGAGACGCGTCGTTTTGAACAGTGACTCCATACTTGTGTCTCATGACATTTCTAAAAGAGATTCATATATCTCGTTTGACATACTTTCGGGCTTTTCCAAGTTGGGTAAAAAAGGATTATGAATCCATGAATTCAGTTTCATTTTTGTATTCTGTTCTTCGAGAAAATACTTTTCAAAAGATGCGCGCATCGAACTGAGATATTGGACCAATTCTTCAAACACATCATCTTGAAACATTTCTGAGTCGTTATCGCTAACAAACTCACTGAGTGACGTAAAGCTTTCTATTTCTTTCTTACCAACGCAAATAATCCAAAAATCTAATTTTCTTTTGAAGGCAGTAATTTTGTTATAGGCCTGAAACATTGTTGTCTGTTTACCTTGCAATGATAAATTCAATTCGTTCAGTTTTTGAAAGATATCCGCCATAAAAGACAATCGGAACAACCAAGTTTTATCATACAAACGGTCCTTCAAATTAAAAGAAGTATCTGCTGAAAGAAACATTTGTAACTCGGCTTTAAGTTCAAATAGCCTTGTTAAAGTTTTACCCCGAGACAGCCATCGCACTTCTGTATGGAGCAGCAGTGTTTTATGTTTGCTGCCATAATCTTCACACAATAATGAGAACAATCGGGATTGTAGTGGTCGTGATTTGATAAAATTAATTATTTTTACCGCTTCATCCATAACTAATTTTAGATTTGACGGCATTTGCTTCATCGCAAGTGCTTGTCTATGCAGAATACAATGGCTGGAACTACAATTAGGCGCTTTATTTTTTATTCGTGACACTGCTCCTGCTGTTTTACCTGTCATCGCCTTGGCCCCATCTGTACAAATGTCAATGCAATTGTTCCAACTGAGATTATTTTCTTCAAAAAATATATTTATTTTATTAAAAATTTCTTCCCCGGTAGTGTTTGTGAGCAGCGGTGAACACATAAGCATGTCTTCTTCAAAAGGACTTTCATATGGATATCTCACGATAACCAGCAAGATAGCCAAACCAGCGACATCAGTTGACTCGTCCATTTGCAAGGCGAATCGTGTTTTTTGTAGACGTGTAACTAGTTCTTGTTTGACGTAGCTTGCCAGATCATGGATTCGCCGTGAAACAGTATCGTTTGATAGCGGCACAGTAGAAAGATGCTTTGCAGATTTTTCATCGAGCATACATTTTGTTATGTCTAATACACATGGCTTTATTAAATTCTCAGCGATAGTGTGCGCTTCACCTGCTTGTGCAATGCGATAGCTAACTAAATATGATGCCTCCGTGGCCTTTTCGTTGATAGTTTTTGTTACATGCATCATATTTTTTTGACATTCCAATAACTGATCTTTTTTACTAACAAAAAATTCTTTATTCTTGTCTTTAGACTCGGGGTGTACAGTTTGTAAATGTCGGCGCAATTGGGCAGGTGCCATGGAACTATTAGGAAGCAGTTTACTACATAGCATGCAGAGAGGTGAACCGTTGGAATCAACAAATCCGAAACTGATATATGATTTATCATACTTCCTTTTTTTCGTCTTTGAACCCGTCGAGCTTGACGTCGTGGCATCATCGTCTGGATCGGTGATTGCTATATTCTCCGCGCGTACTGCTTTTGAACATTCAGCGTCATTAGAAGATGTTGTTGCAACACGTTTAACACCTTTAAGCCACCGTTCCATTCTTCTTTATTTATAATGTTACACGTCAGGATGGTGGGGTCTAAATAATGCACAATCGTTACTGCGTATAAGAGACTAAGTTTAGTACAATGAAGAAATGTATAAAACTGAGACAACAGAATACAGCAGGCAGTAGAACAATGAACACTAGTTTCTCGCTAGCGAGCTTGTAAGTAGGTAGGTAGGAACTTATCGCTCCGAACGCTAATCGTCAACTGACTGACGAGGCGCGACGCGCGATCGCCGCTTTTATACTTAGTCCTAGACTCGATCTCGAATATTCTCGAAAATACTCGAGTCGGCGCCTTTGATAAACAAAAAGCAAAAATAAAAAGAGAAATATAAAAGTTCGTTGTAAACAATTCAGAGGCGGCTTTTATCAAAGGGACTGCGCGCTCACAAGTATACAAGTATACATGTTGATACCAAACTTATGAGATATTGTACCAGCTATTGTAACACATGTTTATACAAATACAACTAAATAAATAAATATACCTACGCGCGGCCGCGGAGTCAAAACGTTCGACCAGAGAGAGATGTTTTGATTTTTTTTCTAAATTCTTGAGGAACCCCTACAGAGGTATCACGGAACCCTAGGGTTCCGCGGAACACACTTAGAGTATAGCTGTAATAGACTTATTGATATAAAACCAAAAACAGAGACACTAGAACCGCCGACTTAGAGTGCTATTAATCGACTGCCACTCAACAGGCTAACGCATCTGCGTATTTTAGGAGAACTCCCGATAGCTGTGATTATTTCGCGCTTATTTGGAAAAAATATGATGGAAAATTTATCAGCTCGGGTCCAAAGTGACCCGACGATACCAGTTAAGGGTTAAGAAACTTATGTAAGTAATATAAATAAGTCAATGTTGATTTAAAGAGCTTTTGAAATCGAGAGCTGGAATAATCATTTTCGACAAAAAACTATTTTTTACTTAACAAAAATGATATATTATAGTTATTTATGTATCAAGGGAATTATAAGGATCCTTATTACCGAGGGCCTCTGGCCCGAGGGACAGCAATTGACCAAGGTAATTGAGACTCTTATAATTCCCGTGGTACATAGATAATTTTATTTCTGACCGATTTAAATATTTGTTCATTTTTAAACCGGAATAACTGTTTCAATTTGTTACCTTTCCGGTATATTTAAATCAGGTACCGTCAATAATGACATTGACGTTGTAAAGACATGAATAAAAAATAGTTATTTTAGCATTTCTTGTTTTATTTTACCTGTTAAAGGTAGAGGGAATTAGAGAATCTTTAATATCCCAAGGGAGTTATAACCCTCTTTATTGATAGCATAACGATGATGATATAAACTTATAATATCCCGGTCCGAAATAATAGTATATTAACGTACACGTTTTATAAAGCATTATTTTATAGCACGCGTCCATGTTAAAAAACGAGCCGATTGCGGCGAGTTTTATAACGGGACAAGTGCTTATAATATAACACGTACGTTATACTATTTTTTCTAATTTGTAGTTTTATCAATAAAAAACACATATTTAAAAAGAAAATAAATCCTTCAAATTTTGTAAATTTTTATGTCTAAATTATGTTGGTAATACTATTTTTTATCATAGTAGCCTCTGGACAACAAAAATTATTTTGCGAACTGTCATTTTTTTGATTTATTGACCCATTTTCACCACCAGATTCTAAAGTTATTTTAGCGATATGAGATTTAAAATTGGACGGAATACGTTGTGTGATCCGTGTACATTCGGTACATATACAGAGCGTTCGAAAATTCGGGCGATTTTGCTACTTTTTTTCGAATTTCAAAAGACGTGATTTTACGTCACGGCATTGCAATTTAGTATAGGGAAGATGGAAAATTCAAATAAAGTTGAAGTTAAAATCGACGTTAGAAGGTTAGTAGATTGAATTTTGGATAGGATTTGGCAGAAAATGATAGCTTGAAGCATCTACAAAAGATTGATTTATAGATTTATGCAACCAACATACATGACTATTATCCACACAGAATAAAAATGTAGGTTATCAAGCTATTTTTCCTCTGCGAAAAATGGGTTTTCTCGTAAATAACAAAGGCCGCGCAAGTCAATGAAATAAAACATATTAATGTTACCAACATCAAATAAAGAAAAAACGCGTATTGAAATAGCTTCATTACGATACGCAAATGCGTATCATATTTAAGGCCGTTGACCTTAAAAACATAGAAATATTTCGCCGGCGGCGCTAATATTATTTTTTCATAAATCTTTTTACCATTTTTTTAAATTTATTGACCTCCGATCAATCCTCATGATTTATGGTAATATTTGTAATAATAAAATTAAAATATTAGAAGACAATGATTGTTTCTGTGAAAATAAGTAAAAGGGAAAAAGTAGTGGCATAGCGAACAACTGAGTAACTGTAATTTGTATTGGAATACACAGGGATTTAAGGATAATGGATACCCGGAGGGTAGACAAATTTGCAAACTGTGTTGGTAAAACGCGAAAGCGTGCCCTATACTGGAGTGTGTTGTACTTCGTGGTTTTATTTAGTTGTCTACCTTTCGTTTTATTACCAGTAAAACTGTATTAAACTTGATTCTATTTAGATGGCGCTAAGGTGTATTCATAGCCTCTGGACTATTGCAAAGTCGGTTTTAATACGTTGTGTTGCTTTCTGTGGAGTCGTCTGGGTTATGGCTTCCAGTAGAGTCCTAATAACGACGAAACGACCGCCGTTGTCCACCCGCTCCAGGTTATCCATTATATTTGGATCTCTGTGTATTTCAATACAAAATACAGTAACACGTTTGTACGCTATTCCACTACTTTTTCACTTTTAATGAAAATAAACTAAAACAATATTTAGATTTTTATATGGTTTGGGATTTTCGAAAATTTAAGAATAAATTTCCGACACATAAAACTAACTGGCAGCGTAACGACCTTATCTTATGATTGGTAAAAGTTAAAGTTATCTTGTTGTTAGCGTCGTTTCGGCCACTTTTATGAACTCACCGAAGGCAGGCTTCGGGAGTTTTAGTCGTTTTAGTGGAGATAACTAAAACTCTAAAACTAACGAATTTGATCTGCTCGTACCGTTTTGCTAATAAGCGGGTACAATTTTACATTATTTGTGGCTTTTGTGCTTTTTTAAAACGAGAGTTCCTATATTTATACATATTACTGAACTTAAAACTATTAGGTTCTTGGTTTACCGGGTCGCATCTAGACATTCCGCTATAGGATTCGGCACCCGTCTCTACTCTGATTGGATGATTTCAAACGAAGGTATATTGGCAACTGGTTTGTTCGTTGTTACCAAGGGCATTTTTTTTTAATTTAATTAAAATTTTATAAAATAATATTAGTTGAAAATATTGAATAAAAAAATGCTTTGGGTAACAACGAACAAACCGGTTGCCAATGTACCTTTTGGACGGAACGTTTGAAATCATCCAATCAGAATAGAGACGGTGCCGAATCCTATAGCGGAATGTCTAGATGCTACCGGGTCTGGGCCGTTTCAATAACCAATAGTTTATACGAATATGTTGATGCATGAAAAATAAACTTCTAACCGCCTGAAAATTCCTTATACCCAGTGGCGGCTCTTCCATAAGGTCAATTGGTCCATGGCCTTCCTTAATTATTATTCTCTTTTTATGTAACTTAATCGTAATTAAGTTTAAATTATTTTTATTTTTATTTTTTTCGGTTTAATTACTATCACCCCTATTACATCCCTCGTATTTCACAAGAATTTTATGATTACAACCCCGCTCTGCTAAGCAAACTACACGTAACGGTACTTATCGTATGCCCGCACAATTTTAATGCGCAAGCGTGCAAGAGAGAAATAAATGCATGCCACTACTGAAATGAGGAATAAAGAAAAATAATCTGTTGGGGCTAAAAGCCAAATAAAATTTCGATAAGGTTCAGAAGAACGTTGTCATTTTGCAAAACGTGTGAGAAGAAGAGCGGACTTACATTACGGGAGCAGTTCTTAATTTATTTCCTAGTAAAAATTTTTGGCTTAAGTGCTCGACCATTTTTGCAGTAAGGAGGATTGTATAATGTATATTAAAATATTCATTGTCAGTTTGTAATTCTTTGCAATTCATTTTTAATTATGGAATTTACGTACTGGTGCCGACCGGGCTTGATAATTTGTAGATTTCTTTTATTTACAGTACTAAGAGTATTATGTTAGATAGTTGTTTGTGTAAAATGTCGGTTTAGCAAAATATTAAAGAATTGAAAACAGTAATACCTAAATTGAATTGTGATAAATGTTTTATGTTCAGAATATAAAATAACCACGAGCCGCCACTGCTTGTACAATAAGGCCGTATTTCGTTCAACATTATAAGATATGAAAATATTAGTTTATATTACATGGTAGGTACTACCAAGAGAAAGCAGATTTTTTTCCATTAGTAGTATGTAACCAGTCCTATATACCGGGTTTGAACTATTTTGTTGGCACCAGTATAGAGAAGGTAGGCATTTAATAATTAAGTTAGTTTTTTTAAGTTGCAAGAAACTCACCTGTCGTTTTATTCTGTATCCACTTAATTTTAATACACTGGAAGGCTGTCTCCTCATCCTCCTCTCGTTCCACCAGTGTCTCCTCGTTTGGCGGCGTTGACGACTCTACAGTGTCTGCAGTAGAGATTTCCGTTTCATTGTAGCTTGTTTCAGGCATTACAGGCATTGCAGGCAATTCAGGCGGCAATTGTGCGCATGTCTGTGTTTGGGGCGAAAGAAAAGTTTTTAAAACATCTCTAATAGTCCAGGAGCCAGCGTAAAAAAGATGCAAGAGTTTTTTTAAAGCTAATATTTTCAAGACGGGTTCAACTTTAGTGACTAAAAGCTAGTGTACAATCAGCAGTTACAGTTCCGGGACATCTGGCGGCGCGACGCGCGCAAAGGTGCAATTGTAAATAGTATCTCCAAACTGTTTTCTGAAGGCTCAAAACTTGTACAAAACGACCAAATATAATATAAAACAGGAATCTAATAGTCAGACAGCGGAACATGGGGACACATAGAGTCAGAGGTACTCCATACTTGTCAAAAAAATGTCCTGACCAAAAGTGTTTTCTGAAGGCTCAAACTTTTTTAAATAATAATAACACCTATAAAGTTAATAAAAAAAATACAGTCAAACTCCTCTGCGATAGAACCACTTTAGTCAGCAGTCGATAGAAATGTGAGTGGGCACTGCGCGCATCAGTTTGTCTAGCCTCTATGGAACTGTTAGGTCGAAATTAGGGGAAGAGATGCGGCAGTTGTGAGTTAGCCATCAAAAAATGCGCATTAGTTTCTAGTCTTTCAGTTGTGAATAGTGTGTATATTGTGACGCATCGAAAAAATATTATTGATAAATCGAGTGAGATTTGCGTATTTTGCATGAAAAAGGGGGCAGTATTATTTCGTTTGTGGACAATACTCTTTCAAAATGCCAAGCGATATGTAAAATTCGTAACGAGAACAATTTAAGTTATAAGAACACAGTGCTACCATCAGTTTGTGATCAAATTCACGGCTACCATGTGGCGTGCTACAGAAAATATACTGCGTTGGGAAAGACATTTTTTTAAAATTTTGTTTTGCTTATAAGACAATTGAAATTTTTTTTCTTTAATAAATTAACTGATATTTATAAAAATACTGTTTATAAAAATGATTCCTCGAAATAAAAAGGAAAAGATTCGCCAACCGTAATAAAAATATAACTTTGTTAGCTTATATATATTTGTGAAACTACCCAAATCATAAATATGTAACACGGTAAAATCGAAATGAATATAATGAATTCTGAAATAAAGACAAAACTAAAATAAATATTATTATTATATATTATTACAGGACTGTTGATCACAAACGGTGAAGTATTATTGATACACGAGAAAGAGTAACTGAAACAATGACATTTAATTATAAAATAATTAGAATCGTAGCGATATTACTTTTTCTTTATTCCTCGGCTAATGAAAGTTAATTTGATTTTACTATTTTTTTTTAATCAACCTCTTGTACGTATTTGAGAATTAAAAAAATCATAGCTTAATCACTAGGAGAAATTTATAATATTTATAATATTATTTTATCATTTGTCGTTCTAAACAACTAAAATTATCAAAAAATTATGAATTTATTTTTTATGAAACGTTATTGACAGATTTTGAGGCTAGACATACTGATGCGCGCATTGCCCACTCACACATCTATCGACTGCTGACTGAAGTGGTTCTATCCCAGAGGAGTCTGACTGTATTTTTTATACTTTATAGTTGTTATTATTATTTAAAAAAGTTTGATCCTTCAGAAAACACTTTTGGTCAGGACATTTGTTTGACAAGTGCGGAGTAGCGCTGACTCTGTGTCCCCATGTTCCGCTGTCTGACTATTAGATTCCTGTTTTATGTTACTATTGCTCGTTTTGTAAAAATTTTGAGCCTTTAGAAAACAGTTTGGAGATACTATTTAAAATTGCACCTTTGCGCGCGTCCCGCCGCCAGATGTCCCGGAACTGTAACTGCTGATTGTACACCAGCTTTTAATCACTAAAGTTGAACCCGTCTTTAAAATATTAGCGAGCAATAGTAATATAAAACAGGAATCTAATAGTCAGACAGCGGAACATGGGGACACAGAGTCAGCGCTACTCCATACTTGTCAAAAAAATGTCCTGACCAAAAGTGTTTTCTGAAGGATCAAACTTTTTTAAATAATATTAACAACTATAAAGTTTGAAAAATACAGTCAGACTCCTCTGCGATAGAACCACTTCAGTCAGCAGTCGATAGAATTGTGAGTGGGCAATGCGCTCATCAGTATGTCTAGCCTCAATATCTGTCAATAACGTTTCATAAAAAATAAATTCATAATTGTTTGATAATTTTAGTTGTTTAGAACGACAAATGATAAAATAAGATAGAATAGATAAATTTCTTCTAGTGATTAAGGTATGATTTTTTTTTAAATTCTCAAATACGTATAAGAGGTTGATTAAAAAAAATAGTAAAATCAAATTAACTTTCATTAGCTGAGGAATAAAAAAAAGTAATATCGCTACGATTCTAATTAATTTACAATTAAATGTCATTGTTTCAGTTTCTCTTTCTCGTGTATCAATAATACTTCACCGTTTGTGATCAACAGTCCTGTAATAATATATAATAATAATATTTATTTCAGTTTTGTCTTTATTTCAGATTTCATTATATTCATTTCGATTTTACCGTGTTACATATTTACGATTTGGGTAGTTTCACAAATATATATAAGCTAACAAAGTTATATTTTTATTACGGTTGGCGAATCTTTTCCTTTTTATTTTGAGGAATCATTTTTATAAACAGTATTTTTATAAATATCAGTTAATTTATCAAAGAAAAAAATGTCAATTGTCTAATAAAGCAAAAAAAAAAATGAAAAAAAAATTTCTTTCCCAACGCAGTATATTTTCTGTAGCACGCCACATGGTAGCCGTGAATTTCATCACAAACTGATGGTATCACTGTGATCTTATAACTTAAATTGTTCTCGTTACGAATTTTATATATCGCTTGGCATTTTGAAAGAGTATTATCTACAAACGAAATAATACTGCCTCCTTTTTTCATGCGAAATACGGAAATCTCATTCGGTTTATCCATAATATTTTTTCGATGCGTCACAATATACACACTATTAAATAAATAAATAAATAAATAAATAAGGTCTTTATTTCCATTTTAATTTATAATACAACCTAAAAGTAAAGTACACCTAATGGAAAATGCCGAAGGTCAGATGGGAGTGTAAAAACCTGAAGGCAAGACACTCCCCCTGTTCTTTACCTTAAGCATGCACAGCAGATAGGCTATAGCAAGGAAAAAAACAAAACTATGATTTAAGTGAAAAAAGTTACTCTTTTAGGAGCAAATAACCGTGGGGCGTGGATAAAATTAATATTATATTATTGAAATAAAAATATATTATAAGGAATGGACCATTAAAGTATTATATAAATTAATATTTTTTCCAATAGTGGCAAAATTTATAAAATTCATTGTTGACTTAATAAAAGCTTTTTGTAGGCAAACTTAAATGATATGGGACTTTTGGACTTAAAACTTTCGGGAATTTCGTTATAAATTTTGGCTATTTGGTAAGAAAATGATTTTTTGAATTGTTCGGTTCTATAGGCGGGAGGTGTTAAACGATCCCTAAATCTGATATTCAGGGAATGAACATCTGACCTAAATTTTATTTTTTTGCTTAAATAAGAAGGTGATTTAGTTAAAACTATTCGATGAAACAGACAAGCTGCATGAAGTAAACGCCTATTGCCCATGTTCAACCAGCTAAGATTTTTCAGTTTATGCAAAATATGATTTCTACGGCGAATACCAAATATTAGACGAAGACATGAATTTTGTAATACCTGAATGCGGCGTTTATCCGACGAGTCTATCGAAAAACCATAAACACTGTCGCAGAAATTAAATCTGGACAAAACCAATGCCTCACACAAGATAACCCTTAGCTTTTGATTCAAGTAGTTTCTACAATTGAAAATCATTTTTAAATTAAAATAAGCTGCTCTAATACAGTTGCTCACGTGAGCTCTATATTTTAGGTTGGAGTCTATTGTAAGACCTAGATTTCTACAACTGTCAAGTATGGGCAATTCATCATTATTAATTTTTACTTTAATCGATGGTAAAAGAACCTCTCGTATCCTTGCGGGACCAAAGAGCATGACAGAGCTTTTTTTTGAGTTAATGGATAGTGAGTGATCAGAAGCTTCCGAGACTAACCTGGATAGATCATCATTTATCTCTTGCAGAGATGCGCCTGTATCACAAGGATCGAAGATAAGGTAAACCTGCGTGTCATCGGCATATAGATGTACCTTACAATGTCTTACCTGATTTATAAGTTGTGAGGAATATATAGAGAATAAGAGGGGTCCCAGGATCGAGCCCTGGGGAACACCACAAGAGATGGGAAGTGACCCCGATTGAACACCAGCAACAAGAACAGACTGACTCCTTGCGTTCAAAAAACTTTGCAGTAATTTTAAACCTTCCTCACCGATACCAATAAATTTCAATATGGAACAAAGGAGCTGATGGCTTATGGTGTCAAAGGCTTTAGAAAAGTCAATTAAAGTCAGCACGGCAAGATGCCCCTGATCTACACCCCTTAATATATCGTCGGTGACCTTCAAGAGGGCAGTTTCACAACTATGTCCCGGTCTGAAGCCCGATTGGAATTCAGGCAAAATCGAAAACCTCTCTACGTGGTCACGCAGCTGTGACTCCATAACCCTTTTCAGAATTTTGGATAGTGTTGGAAGTACACTAACTGGTCTCAAATCCTTGAATTCTTTAGGATTTGGAATTTTTGGCAATGGTGTAACAATTGCATGCTTCCAACAGTCTGGAAACTCGCCCCTTTCCAAACAACAATTAACTATATAAGTTATAAAAGGTATTATATATGGAGCTGCCAACAACAACAGATTAATATTTAACCCATCATCCCCCGTAGCCTTAAATTTTATGGAATTAAGTATTTTTTCAATCTCCTCGCAATTTACCAATTGAAATCTAAATATATCTACCCCAGGTTTCAGATTATTCTCATACCAAGCTATCTTGACTGGATTGGCATTTAGTTTAATAGTTCCATTTATGTAATAATTATTGATTTGATCAGGATTTGCGAGAAGAGGAGGAATATCAATATTTTTTTTCTTAATATTAAGTAATTTAAGGTCATTCCAAATTTTGTTTACACCAACAGTGTTTATTCTTTGCAAGAAATATGCCTTTTTTTCCTTACGACAAGCCAGGGTGGTGTAGTTTCTGAGCGATTTGTAATAGTCATAATGAGCAGTGTTATTTGTTTTGCGCCATTTTGAAAAAGCCCTATTTCTCAAAGACATAAGAAAACGTATATTATCGGTTAACCATGGGGCATATTTTTTGGTAATACGAATTTCTCTCAAGGGAGCGTAAACATCAAACAGGTGCAAAAGGGTGTTGTTTAAGATCTCTATTTTTTCTGTTATATGTTCAAGCCGAAAGATGTTATCGAGGGAGGCGGCACGAAGGTTTGCAGTAAAAGCATCGACATCAAAGTTTCTAAAATCCCTAATAGTCTTAAAATTTGGCAATTTTTGCGAATGTGTAAGTTTTAACGTGCATTTAGTTAAGTCATGGTCGGACAAATTATGCACAGGCAGGACCTGAACATCATCAATAATTTCAGAATCACTAGTCAAAATCAAATCAATTAATGTTGTACTTGTAAGTGTAATACGTGTTGGAGCGTTCACAATTTGGGACATATTTAATGATTCGATTGTGTTGATAAACTGCGATGCATACGATTGTTTAGGTTTCAGTAAATCAATGTTAAAGTCTCGCAAGCATCACATGATGCCAATATGGCAGAAATATCAGCTTCAAAAATATCCAAAAAGTTTTTTATATTGAAATCAGGAGGACGATACACCGCGCCAATAGAGAATATTTCATTCTTTATTTTAAGTTTTATCCATAGTTGTTCGATATTTTTGCTAACAGAAATTATGTTATAAGTAAATGAGTTTTTTATATAAATGACAACTCCACCTCCTCGCCCAACAACCCGATCTTTTCTGATAAGATTATATCCTTGAATAATTAAGTTTTGGTCTAGAATACCAGAATTAAGCCATGTCTCGGAAATACAAAATATATCAAAATTTTCCGACAGCAGGAGGTCCCTAATATCAATAAATTTCGGAAAAAGTGAACGTACATTTAAATGCGCCACGGTAATTGCTCTATCACCAGTCATACTATACTATATTCACAACTGAAAGACTAGGAACTAATGCGCATTTTTCGATGGCTAACTCACATCTGCCGCATCTCTTCCCCTAATTTCGACCTAACAGTTCCATAGAGGCTAGACAAACTGATGCGCGCAGTGCCCACTCACATTTCTATCGACTGCTGACTAAAGTGGTTCTATCGCAGACCAACTTTATAGTTGTTATTTTTATTTAAAAAAGTTTGATCCTTCAGAAAACACGAACGTTATTGGGTCAGGACATTTTTTTGACAAGTATGGAGTAACTCTGACTCTATGTGTCCCCATGTTCCGCTGTCTGACTATTAGATTCCTGTTTTATATTATATTTGGTCGTTTTGTACAAATTTTGAGCCTTCAGAAAACAGTTTGGAGATACTAATTCAAATTACACATTTGCGCGCGTCCCGCCGCCAGATGTCCCGGAACTATAACTGCTGACTGTATACTAGCTTTTAATCACTAAAGTTGAATCCGTCTTAAAAATATTAGCCTTCAGAAAACTCTTGCATATTTTTTGCGCTAGCTCCCCGACTATAAAACCTTGCTTGCCCAGCACATTTCTCACTAATATGGTGTAGGTATATTTTTAGTAGTTTACCCTGTATTTAATACACTGATAATTAGATTGCGGAAAATTCGTGACATTCCAGAGATGTATTTGTCTACCGCGCTTATAAATACGAGGACATAATATTTATAAATAAATGGGAGGAAATAAAAAAAAACATGACATATACCGCAACATGATTATAATAATTAAACACGTGTTTACAATTATTTCTTTATAAAATAAAACATTCGACTATTGTTTACCAAAAATTTCAAAAACGCGTCATGCTTTTAAAGGCGTAGCCATGACTTTTACCATTTCACCCATATACAGTGACTCACAGCTTAAATGATGCAGTTGCAATAAAAACTAAATAAGTGCTGCCCCGATTAAACAATATATCTTTAGCGAACTTTAAGTATCTCAAATATATATTTTTCACCTTCTTGAAATATTATTAGCTTATTTTAACAAAAAGTTTTACACAAAACATAATTAAGTGTTACAATATAAAATATGGATGAATATTATGTCACAGCTCAAATGATGCAAATACAACAGAACAGTATAAAACTTATCAACTCAAAACTTATAAAGCAGGCGTTGCATTGGCTTTTTATTGCAGTTGTTTTTTATGGACATTCGCCAGTGTAGAACTACACTTAAAGAAATAAATTTAATCATTTTTTACTTTAGAAATGGGTATAGCCAAATAAATATAGCCAAAATGGTAAACAAATGCCCATCAACTGTGCAGCATATAGTTGAACGCTATAATAATGAAAATAGAGTCACGAATAAATTCAGAGTGGCTCCAAATAAGATTTTCAACAATCGAGAAGATAGGTGGATTGTTAGAGGAATCGCCAATAAAACAAAAGTGCTTCAAAACTACGAGATGAAGTGGAAAGACAGTTTGGGGAAAGGTGTAACCCCGAAACAATTCGGCGAGTGTTGCGGAAAAATAATTTTTATGGTCGAACTGCAAGAAATAAACCCTTTATTAGTCAAACAAATAGGCGCAAAAGGTTACAGTTTGCTCAAGAGTATATTAACAAGGATTTGGACTTCTGGAATTCAGTAATTTTTGCTGATGAGACCAAAATAAATTTATTTGGTGGAAAAGTTTCAGTTTGGAGAAAGCAAAATGAAGAACTAAAATTAAAAAATATGAAAGCTACGCTAAAGCACGGTGGAGGTGGAGTGATGTTACGGGGCTGTATGTCGTCTGCTGAAGTTGGTAACATACATTTTATTGAAGGTAAATGAACCAATACATGTATTTGGATATATTAAGACAGCATCTTGGAGTTAGTGCTTAAAAATTGGGTATTAATGGCAATTACCGCTTTTATCAAGACAACGACCCTAAGCACACGGCATACTGGGTTCGTAGTTGGTTGCTTTATAAGTCGTTAAAACACCACCCCAATCACCAGATCTAAATGTTATTGAAAATTAATGGTTAATATTAAAAAATAAAGTCAACAGTGCCCATATATCTAACAGAAATGAATTAAAAGTCAAAATTACGGAAGAATGGAACACAATATCTCCGAAATATACAAGAAAATTACTCGAATCAATGCCTAGCGTCTACAATATATTATGTAATTGACAATGACGAAGGACCGACAAAATATTAGCAGTTATTATTTAATAAATAGAGTTGTCCTTATTCATTTTCTTAATTTTATACTCTACATCATTTAAGCTGTGACATAATATTTATCCATATTTTGTACACTTAATTATGTTTTGTGTATAACTTTTTGTCAAAATAAACTAATAATACCTCAGGAAGCTTGCAAATGTATATTTAAGATATTTAAAATCAGCTTAATATTTTTTTTGTCTCAGGCAGGAAAAAATTAGTTTTTATTGCAACTGTATCATTTAAGCTGCGAGTCACTGTATAATGATTAAGCATTTTTAAAAGACTCGGTACATATCGTCGCCTCAGAGCAACAGTAGGACATGTAAAAGAAATTGGTTATGAGAAAAATGCAAATAAAAATTTGGCGGGAATTCAATGTTTTATACCTTTTTTCTTTTTTTATGAATTTAAATGAAATTTTGGTTAGTTACATAGGATTTTGAGCTTCGTATAAAAGTACCAACTGACAAAAAAATAGTAAATATGTATTAGAAAAAAATGACTTAACCTACTGTTGCACTAAAAAATAACTAATTTTTCAAAGATATCTTTATAATTTTGTTAGATATCCTAGTGTAACACCAAACACGTTTGCAGTTTTGTTGTAATTATTTACCGTCTCAATACAAAAATGAAACGAATTTAAATATTAAAAGTTTTTAATAGAAAAGAATGCAAATAATATTATGGAAAAAAAGATAAACTAATCAGAAACTGGGAACAATAATAGTAAAAATAATCATAATTAATCAGAATCATCATTAGGGGTACTAGCGAATGCTGACAGTGATTTAAGAAAAATATGGTGCTTCTTTGGGATTAAGTTATCGTTGCACAAACTAAGTAAGTCCTTTTTTTTAATAAAAATTGGTGGTGCTGTGTCATAAGCAGGGATTAAAACCATTAGGTTTGTTGCTCGCTGAGTTCTAGTTTTTTTTCTAATGTCAATAGTATTCAATTCTTCGTTTGTAAGAAGTTTTGAAAAAAAAATTACTGGGTTCATTTTTCTTTACTTTTATTATTTTAATATTATTAAATAGAACTTTTTCGCCTTTTCCAAATTCATTTATTTTTTTCAAAACAGTATCAATAGAACAGTAAGAAATATTTAAGGTATTTTTAAAGAATAACTTACACACCCTAACTCTTTGATTATTGACATTAAAAAAGTATGTGCATGTAAATGTTTTCTTTTTGTAAATATTGCTTTTCAGGTTTGTTTGACATTTTTTCAATATGCCGAGATAAAAACTCCCTTTGAAGAGACTTATTAGCTAGCTGGTAATCGGCACTAAATAATTCATGCCTACTAATTTCGCTAACCTTCTCAGAGCATTTAAATAAAAATACAGATTTAGGTTTGTGCGGCTTTCTAAGTCTGGAAATATATTCATTTCTGGAATTAATTTTTGGTTTTTTAACGCCCTTTTCCATGTGCCCATATTTTTAAATCGTTTTCTACTTTTTTGGCGCTTATTGTTTTCTTATATATCCTCCACAAGTATTTCGTCAACATTTTTACGTTAAGACATGTTTTTTAACTCAACATTAATTTTAATGATAAGTAGGATATGTTCATATCTTAGTGTTGCATTATTATTTTTTGTTATCAAACGGAAAAACAAAAATGAAACAGTAAGATATCTGTATTATCTTAGTGTTGCATCAAATAAATATAATCAAGATGCATTGGGCTACACAAGGATAAGTAAGATTCTGAAAACAATAATTTATTTTGAACATATCTTACTATTCCACTGAACAAAAGGGTTTATTCCGCATACTTTGACATGGATATCTAAATACTCAATTTTTTTTATATAACCTACTGTTGCTCTGAGGCGACGATATATTTATTTATTTATTGCCATATAACTTTACAAAGTAATCAATGACATTGTCACAAGATAAAAAAAAGTTTTTAAGTTTTAAATTATAATGTCATAAAAATGGCGGACATCATAAAAGTTGTTTTCAAGAAGGTAGCACTTCACCCTATTCTTGAATTTTTTTTTACTTTAGAGATATTTCTGATAGTCTCTGGAAGTGCATTATAGAGGGAGCTACAGAAGCAAAATGGATTCTTAAGATATGATGATGTTTTGTAGCCGGATATTTAAATTTTAATTGAATTTCACGGTCGTGAATTACTGAGGTATAAAGACATTTTAAATTGTGTTTCTTTACAAACCTGATTACACCAAGAATTAAAATACTAGGGAGCGTAAGAATTTTATAGCGCCGAAAATATGATTGGCTATTTTAGCCGGTATATCTAAAGTGCAAGCAGATAATATAATCACAGTTGTATAATCCGCGTATAGAATTAGTTTGGCAGGGAAACCTTTAGATATAGGAAAATTGTCAAGTCATTTATGAAAAGTGCAAAAAGCAATGGATAAATTATACCTCCTTGGAGCACACCATAATTGACATCAAATTGATCAGAAAACGAATTCTGAACCTTAATCCTTATATGGCGATTAGAAAGAAAATATTGTAACCATCAAGCATTGTTGGCGCGAATGCCTAAAGCATTTAGTTTTTTTAATAAAAATTAACTATCTACACAATCAAAAGCTCGAGTTAAATGTTAGAATAGGGCTAATGTATAATGATTTGAATCGATACTTTTGCGCACGTATTCAAGCAAGTCAAAAGCATCAAGCAAGTCAAAAGCAGCTGCTGTGCTTATAGAGTAATTTTTTTGAAATCCATGTTGTGAAGTACTTATCAACTTCTCTCTAGTCAGGAAAGGGTCAATACGTTGCCTAATGATTTTCTCAAAAAGTTTTGAAAAGAAGTTAGGCCAGTTATCGCTCGATAGTTATCAACACACTCTGGATCACCCCTTTTTAGTAGTGGAATTGTTTCACCAAGTTTTAGAGCATCAGAAAAAATACCTGCAGTAATAGAAAGATAAAAAATATAAAAGAGGGGATATTTAAGGTAGTCCCAGTGTATGCTACACTAGACTTTTTTTATTTTTAAAAGTGGGTAGTATTGACCAAATCTCATCTGTATCAATTGCTCCGATGTAGTTTAAATGTACATCAGTAGTGGTGCAATCATCAATGGTGTGGATCGGGAAAAGTCTGATTAATTAATTTTTCTAAACTACACACAAAAAATGAGCCAAAGTAGGTAATTACTAATTTCTTTGTGATTAGTTATGTAGCTTTCATGGATATTTAAGTGTTTACCGTTATATTTTTTTACGCGACTTAGATTATTATTCACGACTTGCCATTATGTTTTTTGTATTAAAGGAACAGGTTATTAATTTTTGTTTAAAGAAATTACTTTCTTCTAGCTTAATTTTTTCTATAAATAATTTCTTAGCCTGCTTGTATTGTTCCCGAGTATCATTTGTTTTTAATGTGTTATGGAGCCAATGCAAATTTCTTAAGTTTTTACTTTCATTTAGTATATCTGTTTTAACCCAATTCATATTTTTGGGATTAGTTTTGGTCTTGATTTGCTTAATTGGACATGTAAGATCTGGACAGTATTTGAAATTTTGGCCAGAAGCAGTTCCAGGCGTCTTTCACATCATTCTTGGTATAGAGAGAGTCCAAGACGGCAAGCTGTAAGTTAAGATTAAATAAATTGATTGCTAAAAATGACCGTTTATAAATAAAATAGTCACTCATTTTGGTGACAGTATTGACAGAAAAATAAGTGTATTTTATAATTTCAGCCTTGTGATTAGCAATATTCGCTTCGACATTCCTTGCCACAATATTTTTAGAATTACAGATTACATAGTCAATTGCAGCAGGAGTCTAAAATTCAACTTCGCGAGTAGGTTCAAGTGGTAATATTGATGAAAGATTAAAACTATTCAAAAGATCACTGGGATTTTTTTTTCTTTGGAATCAATAAGATAGTTTATATTAAGGTCCCCACAGATAAATAATGCCTTAAACTCTCTTGAGACCCTGCAAAGCATGGAATTTAAATAATTTATAAACAAATTAAAATAATTAGTATTATTGCTATTGCAAGAATGATAAATTGTAATAAGTGCTACTTTCTTGTTACATAAGGTAAAAGAAATGCCAACACATTCGCACACATATTCCAATGTTGAAATTCTTCAAGTTGATAACCTTCCAGGTTTGTTTACTATCGCAAAAAATAGCTGCCCCACCATGAATACTACCCTTTCTGCAATAAACGGTTGCTTGATTGTAATTATATAATGATACGTTCAGTGACTGTTCTTGTGTCATCCAATGTTCAGTAAGGCAAAAACAGTTAGGCTTCTCGTTTTGGGTAAAAACCTCTAGTTGTGGAATTTTATTACTAAGACATTGTGTGTTAAGGTGAATGGCTTTCCATGTTTGTAATTTAGTGGTATTATTAGCTCCACGAGAGATGGCATTGGCGACTTGAATTTCATCTGTATTAATAGTATGTTTTTTTCCGTTGGTTTTGAAAACCTTTTCTAGTGGATGAATGTATTGATTGGCGAAAAAACTGAAACTTTTTATTCACAATGTCCTTAGGCCAGTTGGTAGGATTCAGTAAGTCAGATTGAAGTTCAGGTTTAGCATCAACTCTAAAGCTTTTAAAGTCATCAGATTTCACAGCAAGTTCGGTAATCTTGTATCGCTTTCAAAAGTATGTTTCAAATATGCTAACATATCCGACGTAGTAGCAACTGCAGAGACTCTACTTACAAAAACGAATATTTTAGGAGCTACAATAGTGGCAACGATTTTTCCATTACTCTCAGGTTCCTTTTGGCCTAAAAGAGATTGTCCTTTTTGTTGCCTCTGGTTCTGCCAAGTTTTGCTAATGAGCGGATTGCTCAGACCCTTAGCCTAAAACCCTTTGACCAGACGAAAATTGCATATTGGAGACAGTCAAGGCATCTAAACGTATTATTTGGTTTATTTGTTGCTCAATAGTTTCGAATGTCTGATTGGTGTAGCTGAAGATCACTGTAAATGCTCTGCGGATCGGCTGCAACATTTTGACCACGGGTTGGAAGCATACCGGACTTGAAACCATTTTTAACCAGTTCGGTGTTTGTGTCCTTAATAAAGGTGGAAAAAGTTACTAAGTTGTCGCGCACATTTTCAGTAACCCGCTCAACCGATCACTGAAACAAGTTGGTGGTTTCTTTGTAAAATGAATTGATTTGATCCTTTTGTTTTTGAAGGTCAGTATGTATTTCTCCCTTGAAAACATTTAGATGGTTCTGTATTTTTTTACTACTTTACCATGAGGATTAGATAAGAATGTTGTACATAATCATCTCAAAAACGGTAAGGTTCCGCAGGCAATTTAAACAAGCTTGTAACAACTTATATAAACCTATCAGTTTAATTGCTTACAAACTTGTACAGGGTTATCCAACCAAGACTAGACAAGGCGATTTTTTGACTTTTCCTGTACTTTTATAAAAAAACTGAAATAGTCATCCTAAGTCATTTTCTCCCGCGAATTCGAATATCTTCAGCAAAAAACAATTGAACATCAAACAAAAGTACTAGGGGTCACTTTGATATTTTTTTAAATGGAACACCCTGTATATTTTTACATTTTTAAATTCCACATAAAATTATAATTATTTTTTATTAAATGCACTATTAGTCTATACTTCATAGTTTCCGAGATATTGACTCTCGAAAAGTGACATTTTTGAACTTTGACAGCTTACATGTCCCTATCTTCAATTTTTATTATCTTCCCAAAAAAATCAACTTTCGGTTAAACCGGATGTAACTCGAAAGAAGGAAATATAGTTGTTCCGGTTTAACTGGAAGTTGATTTTTTTGGGAAGATAATAAAAATTGAAGATAGGGACATGTAAGCCGTTTTGCTCTAAGACGTACTGTTAGAAAGTTATAAGCTGTCAAAGTTCAAAAATGTCACTTTTCGAGAGTCAGTATCTCGGAAACTATGAAGTATAGATTTTATGTGGAATTTAAAAATGTAAAAATATACAGGGTGTTCCATTTAAAAAAATATCAAAGTGACCCCTAGTACTTTTGTTTGATGTTCAATTGTTTTTTGCTGAAGATATTCGAATTCGCGGGAGAAAATGACTTAAGATGGCTATTTCAGTTTTTTTATAAAAGTACAGGAAAAGTCAAAAAATCGCCTTGTCTGGTCTTGGTTGGATAACCCTGTACAAACCAGTATAAACTTGTACAGCTCTTTTGTAGACGGCAAATTACCTACTTATAAATTGTTTTCCAAAGCCATCTTCGATATTTATTCGTATTAATGACTGTTGGAATAATTGAGAAAATGGGTTTTCTGCAAATAAGTCTTGATGCGTTAGAAATTGCAATAGGGTTGCAATTAGGAAAAATGATTTTTAATTCTGCATCGAATGACATAAAAAGGTACAGGGGTTCCGATTTGAAATAAGAAAAAGTAATTGCTTTAAAGTTTGACACTAAACTTTGGACACCCTATACATTTCGTAAGAATCAAACTTGGTTGACGAGACTGTTATACCTTGTTTAATAAGTTCCTTTGTACAATTTTAGTAACGAGGCATTATTTTTATTTTTTATTTATTTTTAATACCAGTGGTCCAAAACTGATATTTTTTAGTTTTTATTTTTTTTTCGTCTATAATACTGAATCGATTTCAATAAAATTTTAGGGGTATGTAGGTAACCATAGGAGGCACCCAAATAAGTAAGAAAATATATGGCATGTAATTTAAAAAAAATTATGACGTCACTTTTTTATTATCATGAAAAAAATATTTTCCTGAAATGCGCCCCAAGATACAGATAAGGCCTGCAAAATATAAAAATTCAAAGTTAATCACTAAGTAAGCTATAGAAGACGGGAGGTGAGGTGCAGGACCTTGTATACAGGGTGAGTTTTTTAAAGTGTTATAAGGCGATATCTCGAAAACGGTTGAAAATATTTTCTTGAAATTTTAGTGAGGGAATGGGGAGATGGGGAAACATATTTAAACATATTTTTTACGTCTACCCCCTTCCCCATTTTGAGGGGTGAGGGGTAACTTTGTAATTTTAAATAAGACAATGTATTTTTTTTGGTAAATACGAACCTATGTAAAAAACTACGTACGTATACAAAAATGTTTTGATTTGCTCCCCTGGTTACGAAATTTTTTTAAAAACCAATTACCCCAATTATTAAACCAAAACATAAGTTCTGACAGGTGGTTTCAATAGGACAAAGCTCTACCGCATTATGTGATACAGGCCCGTAATGAGTTGAACGAATTGTTTAAAAACAGGTTGATAAGTCGAGCTGGTTCGGTAAACGGCCTGCTAGGTCCCCGGATTTGACCCCCCTTGACTTTTTCCTTTATTTATTTTTTATATTATAACAGATAAAGTGATGGCGGCTACACCTACAACTTTAAATGACATGAAATACCGAATCCGCGTTGCATGCTTATTAGTGAGACTTAAAATGTTACAACGGGTACGATATTTAATCTCAAAAAAAGTGACAAAGTATTTAGAAGTTGAAGGGAGACATTTTGAACATCTTCTGAAGTGTGACAGGCGATAAATAAGTTGAAATTAAATAATTAAGTATTTCTTGTGTTTTATAACCTAATTAATCATAATTTCGTAACCAGGGGAGCAAACCAAAGTTTTTTCTATGTAAGTAAGTAGTTTTTTACGTAGGTTCGTATTTACCAAAAAAGAGTACATTGTCTCATTTAAAATTCCAAAGTTACCCCCCACCCCTCAAAATTGGGAAAGGGGGTAGACATCAAAAATATGTTTAAATATGTCCCCCATCATTCCCTCACTAAAATTTCAAGAAAATATTTTGAACCTTTTTCAAGAAATCGCCTTGTAACACTTTAAAAAACTCACCCTGTATAACAAAGACGAAGACATTTAAGCTTAGTAGAAGGAGTCCGTATAAAAATGTTTATAAAAACAATTATTTGTAATTGGTTGGAATAAACCGTTCCACTTTAAATAGTACATACTGGTACATCCCGGAAAATCCCCTCTTTGTCAGGTTGGGAAAATAACTATTGACGCAGCAAAAACAAACCCCTTCTTCTACTTGGTAGGGGTTACAAAGCACTAAACAAATTGAAAATACCACTTACGAGGGAGAATTCTAAAAAGTGTTCAAATGTAAGGGAAACCTCTACCCATTTAACTACTCAATATATCAGTTTTCTATTTTAGCGAAAGTATGGAATGCTCTACCCCAGAACCAGTCTATTTTGCTTCCGTTGCGTAAGTGTTCTTTATACATGGTTTTTTAAAGTGTTAATGAGTAGGTAAACTGTATTTTGGCTTAAGTTAACTGTAAAGTAGTAATTGTTTCTTCTGACTTACTTGGAATAAACCATCACTCTGGCAGTAGGTCTTAAGACGACAACCCTTCTTTATAGGAAAGTCTCTAAATTTACATTTTGGTTAAACAATTATTTTTGGTTATTTTGTTAGTTTGTAAAATTGTATTTTAGGTTATAATTAATAATTGATTTAATGATTTGGTTAGGCTATTAAATAAACTTGTTAAAAAACCCTTGGTCTTTTAGTGAAGAAGTAGAGAACCTTAAGACAATAAAGACGCTTAAATAATTAAAAGTCTATTTTTCACAGTCGACTACAAATCGTAATCCGACAATAAATTATTATATGAAAATTTAAAAAATCTTCCATAATTCTCAAAGAGACCTAATATAGTTTAAAAATTGAAAAAGACATAAAGTCTCGTTCTCACAATTCTATAATAACATCAATAAATCAAAAAATATACGATAAGTTATAAACCAACTTTTAAATAATGTCAAATGCATAAACCAACTTTTAAATAATGTCAAATGCTTCAAAATAAGCGTAAACGTCAAAATGAAAATAGCAGTCAAAGCCCACTTGTTTTTTTTTTATTGTTTCATTGAAAAATTTCAATTAAATATGGCGAATTACAAAAATTTGTTTAAATTTTTTTCTCGATAACGATCTTAGATGCATAAAAATTATAAGAGATAAAAAAGTTTATAAACAAAAGAAAGAATGTACTGCATATTTCAGAATCCGCCAGCAGCGCACTATAAAAAAGTTGTTGGAGAACTGATCTCCAACAGAGTGCTTATTTTATAAGTTTTTGTAAAATTATTTATTTGCATTTATTTCCCTGTCAGCAAAAGATATTTCCGCCACCCATGGTTTGGAATGTATCTAAACGCTGTTTTGACCTATCTTTTGCACGTTTTAATATGAATAGAACTACATCCGGTTTGTTTTTGACACATATGTGTGTTAGACAAGCAAATCCATACGTCGCACTTACTCTTTTTACCGCCGCCGCGCGCCGGTCTGTCATTTTGACTTTATCAGCCCTCTCTAAAAAAACGACTTAAAAACAACCGTTTCCAAGTCAACATGTCTTCAGCATTTTTTTATTATTGACTTCACGCCAAAAAAAGAATGGCATAAAAAAAAGAAGCAATCACTAAGTAAATTTGTAATGTTCTCGCGTTTTAAGCAGTGTTCTTAATCGTTTATTAAAACTCGATAATTCGTGTTTCTTCTGTCAAAGTGTATTAAAAGTATCGCTGTTCTCTGGCGTGGTATGATTGACATCAGCCATTTGTCCAAATTTTTGTTATAGGTTATGTTGGCATTCTCGTCCAACTAAATAACCTAATTACCTAGTGTCTTCAAAAAGTGAAATTTGTGGTGATAAATGAAGCCAAATCAAGTTAGTAACGAGAGATCAATTTTGTACCCAAAAAAACTGTAGTGCAAACCCAGTTGAAAGGTATGCTTTAACTTAATTCTTCATTTACAAACAATGCAAACAATCACTATGTATTTCTGTATAAGAACATAAAAATGTTTGTTCTCGCCTGCCCCGAAGCCAGGGCTGTTTAATTCTACTCCTGACTAACTAAAATCATGTCAAGGATTTTGTTTTGATTTATTTGTCAGAGACTGTCAATTCCATTTTTTATTTACAAATAACAATTTGTGCTAAAAACTATCCCCTTCTTTATTAAAGTCATTATTCAAAGTGATAATAATAATTGCGCAAAGGTGAAGTGCATTTACATGCACCAAATGTAAAGTTTTGTTGTATTTTGATTGTTTAGATTTAGTAGTTAGACATAACGCATAACCATTACTTTATTTATTGTTAGATTATTATAACATAATCCCCCCTTTAGATTAAACAACTGTTGACAGCTACTACTTGTATACTAATAGCACATTGGTGTTTACATTTCTCAAGGTACTTATTTAAAATTAATAAAACCTAACATCATTCACATTGTCAAAACTAATTTGTTTTATTGTTCCAGCCCTATGAAATAAAGTTCACATCAAATTTGGTTTCGAATTACAAATTAATTATGTAATCGCTCTTCTAGTATGGTTAGAAAAGGCCTAAAGTGTTTTTTCTCGACTATATTAAATGGTCCTTCGACTCGCGAATGTTTTGACAAGTGAATTGATGAACAACAGTTGATTAATAAAAACATAGGCTAAATATTTATTAACAAAAAGGTACAAAATTATTTCTTTTTGCAGAATTGCTGGCGCCATCTAGCGTCACCAGCATAAAACCTTATGGAAAATTGCACTCGCGTAATTTCGCGCTCTCTCTTTCGTGCTCCATCTCAGTCGCTCACTGCGCAGACGCGTTAGTACAAAGTATTACGTTGGCTGCACCATAGCGGAAAGTAGTGAATAAAAAGTAAATGAAAATTTTATTCTGTAATAAAAAATCTCTCGCTCCAAATATACAGTGTGTATACTTGCTTGTTTAACGCATGCTTGCGCCTCTCTCTCTCTCTCTCTCTCTCTCTCTCTCTCTTATCAGTCGAACATTATTAATGCACTCGCGTTAATACGAATACAAAATTTGATGAAAAATTATTGAAATTTTTTATGCAAAAAAATTCTCTCGCGCTAAAATAGTGCCCCCAGATATTATTATATCGCTTTCATTGGTTTAACACATGCTCGTGTTACACAAAGAAAACAAAAGTTTTCTTTTGGTGAAATTTTTTATGTAAAAATTTCTCTCGCGCAAATAAGTGCCCCCCTTTTAAGTTTGTTTTTTGTGATTGCTTGCTCATTTAAATTGTTTAATGCAACCTCGCATTACACTGAGAAAAATCTATAAAAATATTTGCAAAAGTTTTTATGGAAAAAATTTATCTCGCATTATAAATAGTGCCCTCTCTCCTTTTTACAGGCTAGGTGGATTGACTTACAGATACTGTCGCCTTCACCATTGTGAAAAAATTGTGTTTTGCAATAAAAAAAAATATTGTTCTCCCTTCATTGAATACGGTTTTATTTAGCGCGTAGATTGCATTGCCCGCACCAATGTGCAATATAGTTGAAAACATTTTTATTGAAAATTTTTGCTAGCACTAAAAATAGTGCTTTCTCTCTCTCTGTCTTCTTAAGAAATAACATTTTTTAAATAATTTTTTTGTTAAAAAAAAAAATATTTTAAAATGACGGAAAAGGAAGAATTAACTAGTAAACGCGGCGGCCAAAAAGGTGTTATCACTCGTTTAAGTAATTGGTATACAGCCAATCTCGATACGGAAAAAAATATCTGTCAATTTAAAATACGGTTAGAACATTTAGTTAAAGCTTTTTCTAATTACACGGAAATCCAAGATGACATTGAAAAATTGGATCCTAACGATAAAGATAGACATCAAATGGAAGATAAATTTTATAATTTACATGCTCAGCTAGAAAGCAAAATTGAATCTCTTTTGGCTGCTCAAAACGCACCAGCGCAGACCGCTCCCCCTATTTTAGTACAACCAAGTACCTTTTATCATGTACCGCAGGTACGACTCCCTGAAATGCATATCAAGGTTTTTAAGGGTGACATTTCCGAATGGATGTCATTTAATCAAATGTTTACTGCGCTCGTGAACGACAACCCCTCTTTAAGTAACATACAGAAATTTATGTACTTAAAATCATTTTTGAAGGATGAACCTTTAAAATTAATCGACACTCTTGCGGTAATAGAGCAAAACTATGCTACTGCTTTAGATATCTTAAAAACAAGATATGAAAATAAAAACTCTGTCATTAATACGCATTTAATAAACTTATTAGATACCCCTGCGATTAATAAATGTAGTGCGCAAACTCTAAGAGACTTTCTCAGCAATTGTAAAAGAAATCTTGAATCTTTGAAAAATTTAAACTTAAATTTTGAAGAACTTTGGAACTTAATCATAGTTCACCTTCTTGAAAAAAAGTTAGACTTCGTTTCAAAAAAGGTTTATGAATCCGAAAAGGATCTTAGCTCTCTCCCTGTTTTACAGGAATTTTTTGAATTTTTAAATAAACGCTGCACCATTTTAGAAAATTTGGCCAGCTTAGAAGGTAACCCTGCGAAAAAGGTTCCCACTGTCTCGTTTCACAGTAATAACGCAAATGTTTCTCATGAAAAATGTTTATTTTGTCATGAACCACATAAAATTTATATGTGCATGAAGTTCAAAGGTTTACAAGTTTCTGAACGTCATAAATTTATAAAAGGTAAAAGTTATTGTTTCAATTGTTTAGGCTCTCATCATCAGGCTAATCAATGCCAATCAACACGAACGTGTTCAGTGTGTTCTCAAAAGCATCACTCCCTCTTACATTTTTCTCCAAACAATAATCCCAGTCAAAATATTAACAATAATGTTCCACAAGGAACAAACACAAGACATACTGTGACTCATCAAAGTGGAAACACTCCACGAACATATTCGAATAATAATCGAAATAACCAATCCCAAGGTCAAAATGCACAACATCAAAACTCTCCAAGAACAGGAACTCCTCGACCTGTCAACACTCAATTGAGCAATACAAATTCTCAAAACTCAAATACTCACAGAAACAACTCTTCTTCTCGCGCTGAAGGCGCAAATAACTCCCAAAATATTCAGGTAGTCTCGCAGTCATATTCTGCAACTTCAACTAAAACTTCTCATGTGCTGTTAGCCACGGCTTCAGTTTACATTTATAATGCACAAGGTGTGCGTATCTCTGCTCGGGTTTTGTTGGACAACGGTTCACAAAATTCATTCATCACTAAAAATATGGCAAATAAGTTGCAGCTGCAAACTTATAATAAACAACTTCGAATCTCTGGAATATCTCAGACTGGATCAACTTCCAATGAAATGACTGATTTAACTTTATATTCTAAAGTTAACCCTCGACAACGATTTAAGGTGTCTTGTGCAGTACTTATGAATATTACTTGCAAGCTTCCTCAAGTGAAAATTGATATGTCAAAACTTAACATTCCCCAAGACATTCAATTAGCTGACCCTGATTTTGGAAACCCTCATAATATCGATTTGTTAATTGGCGCTGATTTATATTATAATCTGTTGCTTAGTGGATTTATTAAACTAGGTAGAAATTTACCTGTACTTCAAGAAACTTATTTAGGGTGGATTGTAGCTGGTTACATTCCCCAACACTTAGTCTCCGCTAGTCATACTAGCTCTCTTTCTCACACTTCTGTTTCTGTACAAAATAATGTACAAAGCAATGTCTCTCTCTTTCTTCGCACTGACGAGCAGTGCAAGTTAGATACTTTATTGGAAAAATTTTGGACTCTTGAGGATATACCTCAAAAAACTCAGCTCTCCCCTGAAGATGATCTTGCCGAACGCATTTTTATCGAAACTACCAAGGTGTTACCTGATGGCAAATATCAAGTAAGCCTACCTTTGAAAACTCCTACTGAAAATAGTCAGTTAGGTGAATCCTTCTACAGGGCTAAGAAACGCTTTCTTAACCTTGAAAGAAAATTTGAAAATTCTCCCTCTCTTAAATGTGATTACACTAAATTTATAGATGATTACATTGACTTAGGCCATGCCAAGTATGTACCCCTCTCTCTTGTTCATTCAAATGAATCAACTCTTGAAGTTAATAAATACTTCTTCCCACATCACGCTGTGTTTCGTGAAAATAGTGTGTCTTCAAAAATTAGAATTGTTTTTGACGGCAGTTGTAAGACAAGCAGTGGCTTGTCTCTTAATGATGTAACTTTGAAAGGTTTTCAGGTTCAGCCTGACCTTTATGAAATCTTATGCAGGTTTCGTTCTTTTAATTATGTTTTGATTTCGGACATCGAAAAAATGTACCGACAAGTACTCGTTAATCCTGATCAATGTTTTTTGCTCAACATTCTCTGGAGAAAAAACCCTACTGAGGATCTAAAATGTATAGAACTCTCTACGGTGACATATGGCACAAATTGTGCTCCGTATTTAGCCACTCGTGTATTGAACGATCTAGCTCTGAAGCAAGCCGAACAGTTTCCCTTGGCTTCGGACGCTCTTCTTACCCAAACTTATGTCGATGACATTATTTATGGATGTGATTCTGAACCAGATTTAGAAAAGGTTTATATTGAATTGAACTCTTTGTTAAATTTTCATGGCTTTCAGTTGCATAAATGGTGCTCTAACTCTCACGAATTCCTTGAAAAAATCTCCCAAGATAAACCTTTGGAATATGATTTGAACTTCGAAGAAGCTCCTAGTTCTGTTTTAGGTCTGAAATGGAACCCCAGTTCAGACAAATTTACTTTCTCTCCCCCTGAGTCGTTAGTTCAAGACTGCTTGACTAAGCGAAATATCCTTTCGAAAATCGCACAAATGTACGATCCACTTGGTTTAGTCTCCTGTGTCATTGTACAAGGAAAACTAATAATGCAAAAATTGTGGTTGTTAAAACTAGATTGGGATACCAAAATTACGGATCCACATGTCATTGAACTTTGGAATAACTTTCTCTTGAATATCGAAAATCTATCCCAAATAAAAATCTGTAGAAATTTGTTTGAAAATAAAAGCAAAGTCAATATCCAATTGCATGGATTTGCTGATGCAAGCATAGCAGCATATGCAGCTTGTGCATATGTTCGCACGATGTACTCTGATGGAACTGTGTCTTCCAATTTAATTTCGTCTAAATCTCGTGTTGCTCCTCTGAAAACTTCTTCTCTTCCTCGATTGGAATTGTGTGCTATGCTTTTGTTATCTAAGCTTATACAAAATTTGACTTCGATTTATGAAAATAAATTCAAATTTAATTCTACTCATCTCTGGACTGATTCCACCATTGCGCTATGTTGGATAAAATCACACGCATCACGTTGGTCGGTTTTTGTATCCAATCGAGTGTCGCAGATACAAGATTTAACTTCAAAATGTACCTGGAGGCACGTAGACACAAAAAATAACCCTGCTGATTTACCCTCTCGTGGTTCATCGCCACAACACATAGTGGATTGTCCTATGTGGTTTCATGGTCCTGAATTTCTCTTGCAACCTGAAAACTTCGAACTGAATGATGTCCAAAAAAGTTTAGAACTCATTAAACCTCCCCTTGATATTGAAAATGTGGTTCTCTCTGAAGAACGAAAGACTAAAACTACCCCTATCTCTCTGCTCATTGTGAGCGAACATGATGAATTTTGGAACACCATGTTCTCCAAATTCTCAACTTTTGTGAAACTACAACGAGTAGTTGCCTACTGCATTCGTTTTGGTACAAAGACCAAACCTCTCTCGGACAAAACGTCCACTCCCTTATCAATTATTGAATTGGATCATGCTCTTCACCTTATTCTCAAGGTCATTCAAACAAGACACTTCTCAAAGGAAATTTCCGAATTAAAAGATGGAAAATTATTATCCAATAAAAATCTGTTACCTTTCAAACCATTCGTTTGTGAAGCAGATGGTTTTCTAAGAGTAGGAGGTCGCTTGGAAAATGCGAACATTCCGTTTAATCAAAAACATCCCATTTTGCTCCCTGCTCACAATAGCATTGTTACTTTAATGCTGACCCAAGAACATAAGCGTTTAGGTCATGCTGGTGCACAGACTGTGCTCTCCAATTTTCGACTTTATTATTGGCCTTTAAATGGATTAAAGGAAACAAAAAAGGTTATTAGAAATTGTATCACGTGCTACCGATTTCATGCTTCGCCCGCTCAACAAATTATGGCTGATCTCCCAAAGGATCGAGTGCAAATTTGTAGACCATTTCAGAAGGTTGGAGTAGACTTCGGCGGTCCCTTTTTAATTAAATCTTCTCGGCTTAGAAAAGCTCCCGTGACTAAATGTTATGTTGCAGTCTTTGTGTGCATGACCACCAAAGCTGTTCACATTGAAATAGTGTCTGATCTCTCTACCGAAGCATTTTTAGCTTGTTTTAAGCGATTCGCCTCCCGACGAGGCAATCCTGCTGTTATCTATTCTGATAATGCCACCAATTTTCAGGGTGCCAAAAATCAGTTATATGACTTACATATATTTTTTAAGAATAAATCGCATTCTAACGCAATTATTGACTATCTTTCTCTGTCTAAAACGGAATGGAAATTCATTCCACCAAAATCCCCACATTGGGGTGGAATATGGGAGTCGGCAATTAAAAGTGCCAAATATCATATGTTTCGCTTAGTTGGAAACGCCCAACTTACTTATGAAGAATTAAGTACAGTATTCGTACAAATAGAAGCTATACTAAACTCTAGACCGTTGTGTGCTCTATCCAACGACCCTTTAGACTTACAAAGTCTGACCCCTGGACATTTTCTCATAGGCAATAGCCTTACTGCATTTCCGGAAAAGGATGTTTCGGAAACTCCTGAAAATCGGCTTTCATTTTGGAAAAGGTGTAGCCACATTCAGCAAGTATTTTGGAAACGTTGGACTGTGGAGTATTTAAATCGCTTACAACACAGACCCAAATGGTACTCTCCCTCAAATAATGTCAAAATTGGTGACATTGTTCTCTTACGAGATGACGATAATGTCTATCCTTTAAAATGGCCGTTAGCCAGAGTCATTGAAACGACTTCCGGTGCGGATAACAATGTTCGAATGGTAAAAATTAAAACAGCGGACGGAATTTACACGCGACCCATCGTAAAGATTTGCCCTTTACCCATGGAGTCAGTTGAAGGTTTGTAGAAATTTCGACGTCTGCTCGTTTTTTTTTGTTATTTTTTTTTTGTACTTTCCCCCTATTCTTGTGCTACCTCTAGCTCTTTTCCCACTAAAGTATCTAGGTGGATAAATATCAGAAGCATTACTTCCGATGATAGCGCATCATCCCTCTGTCTCTGTATCTGCGCTACTTTTGGCAGGATACAGGATGGTTTCAAGTCGAATCTATTCCTCTCCCTCAACTGACACCATGGGGTCGCAAATTTAAGGTTCGAAAAGATATGATTGTCTAATCAAGTTATTTTTGTTTATTGTTTTTGAAGCTATGATGCTTCAAAGCCGGGCAGTATGTTGGAGAACTGATCTCCAACAGAGTGCTTATTTTATAAGTTTTTGTAAAATTATTTATTTGCATTTATTTCCCTGTCAGCAAAAGATATTTCCGCCACCCATGGTTTGGAATGTATCTAAACGCTGTTTTGACCTATCTTTTGCACGTTTTAATATGAATAGAACTACATCCGGTTTGTTTTTGACACATATGTGTGTTAGACAAGCAAATCCATACGTCGCACTTACTCTTTTTACCGCCGCCGCGCGCCGGTCTGTCATTTTGACTTTATCAGCCCTCTCTAAAAAAACGACTTAAAAACAACCGTTTCCAAGTCAACATGTCTTCAGCATTTTTTTATTATTGACTTCACGCCAAAAAAAGAATGGCATAAAAAAAAGAAGCAATCACTAAGTAAATTTGTAATGTTCTCGCGTTTTAAGCAGTGTTCTTAATCGTTTATTAAAACTCGATAATTCGTGTTTCTTCTGTCAAAGTGTATTAAAAGTATCGCTGTTCTCTGGCGTGGTATGATTGACATCAGCCATTTGTCCAAATTTTTGTTATAGGTTATGTTGGCATTCTCGTCCAACTAAATAACCTAATTACCTAGTGTCTTCAAAAAGTGAAATTTGTGGTGATAAATGAAGCCAAATCAAGTTAGTAACGAGAGATCAATTTTGTACCCAAAAAAACTGTAGTGCAAACCCAGTTGAAAGGTATGCTTTAACTTAATTCTTCATTTACAAACAATGCAAACAATCACTATGTATTTCTGTATAAGAACATAAAAATGTTTGTTCTCGCCTGCCCCGAAGCCAGGGCTGTTTAATTCTACTCCTGACTAACTAAAATCATGTCAAGGATTTTGTTTTGATTTATTTGTCAGAGACTGTCAATTCCATTTTTTATTTACAAATAACAATTTGTGCTAAAAACTATCCCCTTCTTTATTAAAGTCATTATTCAAAGTGATAATAATAATTGCGCAAAGGTGAAGTGCATTTACATGCACCAAATGTAAAGTTTTGTTGTATTTTGATTGTTTAGATTTAGTAGTTAGACATAACGCATAACCATTACTTTATTTATTGTTAGATTATTATAACATAATCCCCCCTTTAGATTAAACAACTGTTGACAGCTACTACTTGTATACTAATAGCACATTGGTGTTTACATTTCTCAAGGTACTTATTTAAAATTAATAAAACCTAACATCATTCACATTGTCAAAACTAATTTGTTTTATTGTTCCAGCCCTATGAAATAAAGTTCACATCAAATTTGGTTTCGAATTACAAATTAATTATGTAATCGCTCTTCTAGTATGGTTAGAAAAGGCCTAAAGTGTTTTTTCTCGACTAAAAGTTTATGCGGAGAAAAGGGAGCATGACCCCTGAAAAAATATCTCCCTGTAGATTCTTACAATCACTCGGTATACTAGATGATGTAAGCCCTAAAGCGTAATCTATGTTTTAAATTTTATCTTAATATCTCAAAAACTAAAAGAGCTATGAAGGAAAAAATAAAATTTTTTTGAAAATTTAACACTCTGTAGATCGGTGACGAAGCGTTTGCGGACACATGCTTATAGGAAAAAAAAGGCTTATTTTGACCTGGCAAATACGCCCCTAAAATCTTGATACTGAGTTTTGAGACACCCTGTATAGGGTGGTGCATCGATCCACGCAACATAGGAAATCCCATGCAAATTTTGAGATGGTAAAATATTGGCTCCCCAATTTTTTTTAGAGCAAAAGTTTATCGAAACTTTTTAAAGAATTCAATAAACTAAAATTAGTTGCAAAATTTTAATAGTTTTAATGCAGTCTATCCAACGTTATTTAAACAATAATATTATCTTTTATTATCCTAAAATGGATAATACGGGTCTGAATTTTAATTTTAAAGACGATATTTTGATTGATTATGTCAGTGTTAAATTCAAATCAAGTTTGACAACTTTTTTAACCATAAATATTATTTCGTTATGAACTATTCTACGTCTGAAAAGATTGCTAAAGTTACGTGGTATTATGCGGGAAACAGCAGCAGAAATGTATCCGATATGTTTACAGTACATTATCCAGAGAGGCCAATTCCAGCAATATCCACCGTAATCAGAATAATTAACAAATTTGAAAACAGTGGAATGCTTCTCATTAAACGTAAATGCGAAAGAGAGGGTAATAATCATGCAGAAAATAATAAAGATCAATCAAAAATATTTTGTTAAGTGTGGAAGAAAATAAGGGAATTATAAGTACTATACTATAAGTCGGAAATAATAGTCAGTGACGTCAGTCACTAGTTCGGAAATAACAGTGGCGGCTCGTGGGGTAGAGCCACAGTGCCATGGCACTACCTGCCCTAATGTCCAGCGTCCTTCCCTTTACAAATTACCAAAACCTATTAAAATTAATATTCTCCTTTTTAAAGCAATTAGCAAAATAATTTAAAAATGGAACACAGTCGGGTGCAAATTTCCATCTATTGAGGAAGCGATTATGCGTAAAACGGTAACGTAGCTTTAGCGCCAAAGCGACGAGGCGCACGGGAGGCCCGAAGTTATGACGTAATTGCCATAACACACCAATAAAAAACATAGGAAAATGACCTTGAATGCGAGCAGGAAAACATCTCCGTGTAGCCAGGCTCTTTGACCCCGTTTGACGTTAGACGTTTCAAATTCAAACAGTTGTTTGTCCGCGTCGTGTCGTGTAAGGTTGTTTGTAAACTAAATAATTTTCGTTCGGCCGGCTCATGTAATAGAAATATTTATGGAAAAAATACTTGGGTGTGCGGTTGTGATAAATCTAATAGACTATTTTGTTTTATGTGTGTTTTATTTGATGGGGGAGCAAACTTGGTCCCAAAAAGGTACAGATGATTTTTATTTATTTTTTTTTTTTTATTTTTTTTTTTTATTTATTTATTTTACGTCGGCCTTTTTCCGCAACGAGGCCAATCACCGACGCCAGGGAATTTGTCACACACTATCTGGTAATTTTGCCGAATCCCTCTTTGTCGAGGGTAGGGTTCTTTAACGTGCCAACATCCATGACACGGGGCCCACAGTTTAACGTCTCTTCCGAAAGACGGCGCCACCTCTTAAACCAAATTCCAAATTTAACATCGACGTTGCCGGCACCGGGAATGGAACTCGGGCCTACGATCTGTAAGGCTGTAGCGCTAACCACTAGACCACAACGTCGACTTACAGATGATTTGGTCCATATCTGGGAAAAAATGAAGACACATGAAAAATCGAAGGTACATTTAAACAATATATTTAATTTCAGTATGCTTGGTAAAATTAACATTAAAACTCAATTAAATTCTGCATATCACAATGAAATAATGAAGAAAAACGAACAAATTGATAAAAACAGATACATATTAAACCAAATTATAAACTGCGTTCGGTTTGTGGTTCTTTCGGTCTATATAGTACACTCTATCTACAGTATTTTTTTAAAATTCAAGATATGATTGTAAATTCATAAATTAAATTAGGTGCCTTTTTGCTTATTTTTCCTACTTTAAAAGCAAGAACTATTAACAAAAAAGGGCGTGGCACCCAAAATTTTTTTGCCTGCGGCGCTAAGGGTTTACCTGGCCCTACTTCACTAAAATGGCACGAGCCGCCACTGGGAAATAACACAACAAGAGTGGCTTAAAATAATAAATAAATCTGGTGTGCAATGCTCGCAAAATGCCGCTTGTTCTAATGGCGGCACCAGCGTGTCGACACAAAACGTGCATCGCTGCCAAATTCATTGTGGCCCGTATACTGGAGCTTACGCGGAGCATTTCAAGCAGCTCTATTTTAACATAGTTAGGTATAGCGATATAGCGCGGTGGTGTTGGCGTATTACACAGAAAGTCAGGGGTGAAGATTTCAAAAAGCCGAAAAAATTCAAAAGTGAATATTTCTGGAACTAAGAACATTAGCGCGGCGGTCTTGATTGAAATATTAGGAAGGAAGTTGGCGGTAAAGAAATAAAAAAAAAGTGGAAAAACTAAAAAGTGAATATCTCTGAAACAAAGCGAAATAGCGCGGCAGTCTTGCGTATTACAAAGAAAGTCGGGGGCGAAGATTGCAAATAAGCAGGAAAAATTTAAAAATGCATATCCCTGGTACTAAGAACATTAGCGCGGCGGTCTTCAAATATTAGAAAGGAAGTTGGCGGTAAAGAAATAAAAAAAAAGTGGAAAAACTAAAAAGTGAATATCTCTGAAACAAAGCGAAATAGCGCGGCAGTCTTGCGTATTACAAAGAAAGTCGGGGGCGAAGATTGCAAATAAGCAGGAAAAATTTTAAAATGCATATCCCTGGTACTAAGAACATTAGCGCGGCGGTCTTCAAATATTAGAAAGGAAGTTGGCGGTAAAGAAATAAAAAAAAAAGTGGAAAAACTAAAAAGTGAATATCTCTGAAACAAAGCGAAATAGCGCGGCAGTCTTGCGTATTACAAAGAAAGTCGGGGGAGAATGGATATACCAATCCAAAACATGCCATAGCCAACTTAAGATTTAGACATTTCATGAATAAAGAGTACAAGGACCAGCAGGTAAATGGCTGTGAATAGCTAAAGAAATAATTTTGTCGCTATTTTTGAAAAGGTGGTTTTGAGCTCTCTTCAATAATATGTACTAATATATAGATTATCCTATATTTTTTATTTTAACAAAACAGTCAAATTTACACATTTCTAAGTATAATAATTTAATTATTATTTCAAACTAAATCGGAGCATCCATGCCGTCATAATAACGCGTGTTAGCGGCTCCATTGTGTCAGCACGTTACATGCTCACAGATAGGAGTAATCTGTGCTGTGACATAATGGTTTCCTTCTCGCCACTGTATGTGGTAGGTATTTTCAATACGCCTATGATACTTGCGTAAGATGCAAGATCTGTGAATTTTTCTTATGGGGACACCTAAAAACAACCATCTACAAAAATTTTAAATACGAGACGCTGGAGGATTTAAAAAATGCTATTACTTTAGAGTGTGAAAGACTGTCCGTGTATCAATTATTAAGAAATGTTCGAAATTAATTTTATGATCGTCTCGGGTATTGTCTAGCAGCAAATGGGGGTTGTTTATCATTTTATTAAATAATAAGTTAAGTATGTAATTTATTTGTTTTATTATGCATTGAAAGTCAAAGTCTCGAAAAATAATAGTTATTTATATATCAAGGAAATTATAAGGGTCTTAAATACCGAGGGCAAAGTTTACTTCCCAAAGCCCTTTGGCCCGAGGAACAGCAATTGACCGAGGTAATTGAGACTCTTATAATTCCCGTGGTACTTAGATAATTTTATTTCTGACCGGTTTAAACTTTTCTTCATTTTTAAACCGGAATAAATGTTTCAATTTATTACCTTTCCGGTATATTATTATTTGAATCAGGAGCCGTCAATAATGAAATTGACGTTGTAATGACATGAATAAAAAATAGTTATTTTAGCATTACTTGTTTTATTTTACCTGTAAAAGGTAGAGGGAATTAGATAATCTTTAATATCCAAAGGGAGTTATAACCCTTTTTATTGATAACGTAACTATGATGATATAAACTTATAATATCCCGGTCAGAAGTCAAGTACTTTTAGTTTACCCAAACTGTTTTATTGATTTATCTCCTCCAATATATTTTTTTATGTATAACGGAGAAACAAACCAAATTGTATTAAAAATATTAAACCTTGAAGCTTTAACCTACTTTACCCGAATACAAATGTATTGTCATAATACATCCTTCTTGTCAGTTACTGACATTTACTGGTGTTTTAATTATAAAGCTTTGGAATCGTCTTTGTTAATTTTCGCCAATTATAGGTAGATTGACGTTTTTTTAAATAAGCCCTTAAGGTGGGAGTATCAACATGCTTGCCAACCTATAACCGATTTCGCGTAGATTTATTTATGTTTTCTAGCTTTTATACAAAATTTAAAGAAAATCAGTATCGACTTGATATTCTATAGGTAATAATTGACATATTTAATAAATATCAAGAAATTTCATAACTTATTTTAAGAGAATTGTATAGCGAAAAATATCGGGTAAGATTTTCTTTAACAATATTATGTCATTGTCACTCATTGTTCTTTCACTATACAATTCTCCCAAAATTAGCAATGAAATAAATTGATATTTTTGTAATATATCAGATACTACCTAAATAATGTACCGACGATATTGATTTTCTTTAAATGTTAGTTATTAAAATAATAAACTCAAAAAATCAACGCGAAATAGGTTATAGGTTGGCAATAGATTAATTGACATTGAGAATTCAACCTTAATTACTTAATAAATCGCGCTAAAATTTCGTCAGTTAGTTCGTCAAAGTACTCCCCTTAATAAAGTTAAATATATTATCGGTCTTAAATAAACAAGGGAGCCAATATTTTACCATCTCAAAATTTGCATGGGATTTCCTATGTTGCGTGGTACACAGTATACACAATGGGTGGGGTGTATTTTTTAAATTTGAACAACAAGGCCTGATAACGCCTGAAACGGTGAGACCGAGACTTTGTGTCTTTTGCAATTTTTGAATTGTTATATGAGTCTTCTGTTTAATAAAAAAGAAATATACGGACCCGTAACTTCAGTTAATTTACTAAGGTCTTTTTCGCAAGTAAAAATAATATACTCCGCCAGCCAGACAGATTCTTTTAGTGCTGAACACTACTTGTAACAATTGTTAATAACTACATTTTTATTTATGTTACAATAGTTAATAACTTGGCGTGAACGCCCCAAGGTAGTTTTGGTATTTGAAGTTTCGCTAGCGTGTTTTGAAATACCGGCGCCGATGCCCGTTATCAATCCACACTGTACAATAAATACGCGCTAGTGCCTAATCGCGTAATGGAAGAATGTTAGTTTTAACAAATTGTTGTGCTCTAAAACAATAATAGCAAAACTACACTCGGTAAAAAAATATAATACTAAATAGCCCACCACCCTACCATGTTGTTCCCTCGCCACTGGTTGCCATATGGGTCATCTGATATTTTCAAAAAGGACCTTCAACAAAACTTAATTATCTTATAATTAACTCAAAGTAAATTTTTGCATTGTATATGTAAGAGAAAACACTGTCATAACACGCGAACCTATGTTAATATAAACTTTTTTTTCATTTATTTTTATGTAGAATCATCCCTTATAATTTGTCATCGTTACTTCCGGGTACCCTCCAATAAATGAACAAGATGCTCACTGAGGTTCTGGAAAAACGTCATCGTCTTTCCGCGCTCTATCTACTAATACTTTTTATAGTTGAATGATAATTTAGAAGTAAATAAAACTCACAGTCTGCATTTTCGCTAATGACACCACTCTCTCCCTTGGCCAAGAATCACTAAACCAATCAAAGTGGAATTCTGCAACCCGCAACATGCTACTAAATAAGTTAGGTCAGCCACTCGACCACTTTTAAATGTATGTCCAAAACTAATTGAGACGTACAAGGTTATTTTTTTATATTTGCGTACCCACCTACAGGGCTTACTATAAGTGACAAAAAAAAACTTTGAATACAAAAGTTGCATAATGTTTCCCGTCATATCTTTAAGACTTATCAACACTTTCGCTGCGGGCTGAAAAAGCAAGCAATACGTCTGGACGGAGAAAACCAAAGATATTATTAACAAATACATATTTTCTAAATTGATTTTATAAAGTAAAATCATATTTTGGTATTTTCTCCTAATTTTTTTTGAAGACGCGCATGAGCGCTTTCCGCCTATTCTCATGGAATTCCATTATTATTATAATTTTTTATGACAAAAAACAGTACATAATTTGAAATAAAATGTTTATTATACGTATATAATATATACAGGAGAGCGCACATGTGCGTCCGCCGCCACCAGAGAAGAGAGGCTTGGACGCACAAGCGCGCTTTCTGCACTCAAAGTGTTAAAAAAAACATCTGCGCATCGGAAAGTTAAAAAACAAATGAAAGTCTTCTTTTTTTAAATGGAACACCCTATATATTTTTACCTTGGCGAAAGATCTCTTTTTCCTGATTTCAAAAATATATCTAGTCTAGTCTTAATTACAATGGCCACCTGTCTTAGCGACAATCAGCCAGCTGTATTCAAAAATATATAATATGTCATCATTTAATCCAGTCGTTTGCGAAATATTTGAGTTTTTGATTAAATTGACTATAATCTATAGTCGGCGTTCCGCATACTTCAACGTGACATGTTTGTTACTTTACTTTAAATTGAAACATGCAGTAAAGAAAATAACTTATGATTTATAATTTACGATATAAAGTAAAGTTAATGATTATATTATGTTTTCTATATACCCGCCACGAGTTCTGACACATTTTTCAATATTTTCTCTCATTTTGTGATGGATCGCATTCGAAATAAAATCTAAGTGATCTGTATTGAGCATGAATATTTATTGTTCAATCCTTTGTCTCAACACACGTATATTTTGAGGTCTATCGTCATTAATTCGGGTTTTTAGAAATCCTTACAGAAAAATATCTAACGGGCTTAGGTCAGGGCTATTAGCCGGGCATTGAAGTGTGCTATTCCTGCCTATCCAACGGGCATATCTGCCATTTAGGTATTCAGTAACTTGAACGATATTATGGGGTGGTGCCCCATCTTGTTGCCAAACAAGGTTATTGTATTGGCGATCTGAAAGGCCTTCTAAATAATTTTCAATATTATTTTGAAGAAAATCTAAATATCGATTGCCCGTCAGATACCCTTCAAAAATAATAGGTCCAATTACTTGGTTGTCCAGCAAGCCACACCACACATGAACTGACCTCCGTCCCTGAATTTTGATTGGTTGAATTTTATGTGGGTTTTCACTTGCCCAATAATGTTTGTTTTTTCTATTAAACATCCCCGCCGTCGTGATAGTAGCTTCATCAGTGAAAATAATTTTTGTTAAGAACTCCGGATCGTCTCCTATATGCCTTAATATTTCTTGAGAGTAATGTAGCCGTTGAATTATATTTCTTTTAGATAAGTCTTGAACTGGCATACATTTGTACGGACGATATTTATAATGTTTTAAAGTGGTCTGAATCTTGTAGAAAAACTTTCGAAATTGTTCGGTATTTTCTAAAATGTGATTTCTAATATGTTTTATTTATAATTATTAGAATGCAATAGAATAGTGTTACCTTCAAAGGATAGTAAAATGTTCAGGTCTACTTCGTCATTTCTTACAACGGTTCTCTTTTTTCGACAGAGATTTTTTGCTTTATTAAATCGCTGGATAATGCGTTTGATTGTGTCAATCGATGGTACCTGTCGTCCAGGATTAACTCGACGATATTATTGCTGTTGAACTACAGCTATTCGGTTGTTATTAGAGTAAAAAAGACGCGTTTGAAGTTTGTCTTCTTCCGAATATCCCATTTTCCTTACTGAATTTAAAGTAAAGTGACAAATGTGTCACGTTGAAGTATGCGGAACGCCGACTAGATTATAGTCAATTCAATTAATCAAAAGCTCAAATATTTCACAAACGACTGGATTAAATGATGACATGTAATATATTTTTGAAATCAGGAGAAAGAGATCTTTCGCCCTGGTAAAAAATATATAGGGTGTTCCATTTAAAAAAAGGAGGCTTTTATTTGTTTTTTAACTTTCCGATGTGCAGATATATTTTTTTTTAATAAGTCTAAAATATATGACGGGAAACATTATACAACTTTTGTGTTAAAAGTTTTTTTCTGTCACTTATATTAAGCCCTGTAGGTGGGTACGCAAATATAAAAAATAACCCTGTACGTGCGAAGAAAATTTGACATTGTTATTAACCTTGTTGAGTCTCGCCACGGATTTTTGTGGGATGTCTCTTATTTTTTATTGTAATAAAAATATAGCTGAATGACTTACTAATCCTCTAGGTAAGTACTAAATGAAGACACAAGTGGATGAAGGGCCTATGAAGCAAAATCATTTTTCCGAGATATTTCAGTTTAAAGTTTATTGTTTGGCAGTTTTTTGGGGAGCGACTTAGAAAAACCAAAATTCATTTATAAACTTTTATTTAACTGAATATTAAAACGGTAAAAACATTAATTAGTACTAGTCATTATTTTTTATAAAAATGAGAAAAAAAAGTACATAGGTCTTTTATTCACTATAACAAAATAAATTATTTGTAATGAAAAAAGTATAGATCATTTTGCTGTGTTAAAAGATCAAACAATGACACTTTGATTTTAAATATCTATACTTAAAACAAGTATAGTTAGAAAAACTCTTACTTCTTGAGATAGTCCCGTAAACTCTACAGTCATTTTGAATGACAAAGTCAGAAACACTTAGCGGACATTCTTCTAAAGAATCGTTTCGTCCATCTCAAATGGAAGAGGGGCTTATGTACATGTGTTTTTAGTACATAGATCCTTTGTCCATATAAATAAAGTATTGTTTCCTTGTACTTGGGTCCTTTATCCACTGACAACTTCTTTATTTATTGATATATCGTTACGGAAGGCGTTTTGAACGAATTTTAGGTACATACGCCCTTCATTTATGGAAAAATGTCATTTTTGAAAAAAGTGTTACATAGGCCCTTCATCCACTTGTGTCTTCAAATATTGTGTTTAAACTATTTTTGAAATTATAGAGCTAAAAAGAACATCTTCATTTCTACAGTGTGTCCACGGATTAAGTTTGGAAGAGAAAAACCTTTTTATTAGTAGGTATAAAAGAAAATGTCATTTTTTATAAAAACGTCTGCTTGTACTGAAACTACAATTGCGAACACCAGATTTGCGATTACTATACAGGGTTTGTCAAAAACAACATTTTTACTTTTTAGGATTTTTTTTCAATTCCTTGATTTATCAAATGAATTTTGCTTGTACTTTCAAATATCACATTTGCCATAATTATAGGGGGTTCATCGAGAGAAACAACATTTTTAGTTTTTTGGATTTTGTTTAAAATAAATTTACATAAAAACAAACAACTATTGTTCCTTTCTTACTTCCAATGTAATTTATATCTAGCCTAGTAGCGATTTTATTGTAAGAAAACCATTTTTTATTTGCCTACTTTTAAAGTATTTTTATTATTACATGTCATATTTATTTAATTCATTCAATCATAAATTATAAAACTTTTATTTAAACGTGGTACCACCGAGTTAGCGCATAGTTCAATTTGACATCTGAATTCCCATAACAGTTCCTAACTTGCTGCATTGGGATATTTGCAATAACTACTCTTATTTTTTCTTTTAAGAGCTCTAAGTTATTATTGAAATTGGTTTTATAGACATATGGCTTCAGATATCCTCATAAATAAAAGTCAATTATTGTGAGATCAGGACTCCTACGTGCCAACTGAATTGGACCATAGGTAGGTACATTCTAATCCATTTGTTCCCAAAGTGATGATTTAGCCAGTCATTAAAAGGAATTGAAAATTAAAATTGAAAAAAAAAATCCAAAAAACAAAAATTGTTGTTTCTGACGAACCCAGTATAGTAATCAAAAATTTAATAGTTGAAATTGTAGTTTCAACACTAGCAACATTTATTTAATAAATTAATGAATAAAAAAAAGGTCCAAAAAAACTAAAAATGTTGTTTGTGACAGGCCCTATATTATAGTAATCGAAAATCTGATATTCGAAGTTGTAGTTTTGGCATAAGCAGACGATTTTATAAAGATGACTTTTTTTTAAACCTACTAATTAAAGAGTTTTTCCTCTTCCAAACTCTATTCGTGGACACACTGTATAAAGGAGGAATAATTAATATTTTACAGAATAATATTAAAATTCGGTATTGAATACACCTATATAAGGGTACCGTGATTTTAATTTTCTTAAACTTTATGTACTACCGTAGAGATTGACTACCTACCAGAAGGGTACCACGATACACCACAGCGCTACACATATAAGTGATTTAACGAACACTTATATTATGTGTATCGTGACTAGATACCTATATTACTATAGAGTGGATGGACATTGTTGGCGATAGCTTATTGGGGGGCATTTTTTTAACATATAAACTTACTGAAATGAATATCAACTATTAAAGTTTTGTAAACAACATGACTTCATAAAGGTTTTAAACCAAATAAGCAGTTTTCAGGTTCGAATAACTTCATAATTTTAAAATAATAAACATTTTACTAGTGTATAAAGTAATTTTGCCTATTTTTTTTTTCAAGTCAAAAATGCACAGCTTCAAGACTAGCCCAATAGACCCCTTCACCGGATAATGACTTGCCTACGATAAAGACTCGATAACCAGCTATAGATTAAGATATTTCCTTTAATTCCGAAATTCATTAACGGATTTTAACAAAATACCATGTGTAATCAATCTGTGCCAATGCCAAAGAACATAAAAGTTTTTTGGTTCTGTGCAAAATAAAGCATTGACAATGAAACTTTTAATGTTATCGAGTAACACTGCATGTCACCGTTTAGTACCGTAAAGTAATATAACAAATAATAATAATTGTGGCATAAGACTCGCTAGAGGATGCCTTAGAGACTCTAAGTCCTCTTACGCGCTCTGACACCCACACACAACTTTTTTTAATCTTTTATTGTACCATGCTTGGGAACTAGTTTGTACCAGATTCCAAACAATTATCAGAAATTTGTTTACTCATGGACGACTATGTTTGGGTGATATCTTTGGTGTGATCTTTTTTAATGTTGAAATAAATTATTAAACAGAAGATAGTCATTTTACTAGTAAAAAAGTCCTTGAATAATTTGTATTGTTTTGTGTAAGTTAATTTTTTGATATTGTTTGCTTTGTTGTTTTAAATTGTATACAGGGTGTTCATTTGAAAACATCTTCATCCTGAATGTTTTCTTCGGTAACGCTATCGACATTTGCGTTGAGACATGACTGACCGTGATAATGGCCGCAAAGAACTGAACAGGACATTCCAACTTTTCTGCACCCGCAATTTGTGTTACATCCTTTAGTACAGTTGCAAAATATAGTATTTAAAAGTACATCTGGTGCAGGTGGCAATAAAGTCCTAATGGGCTCCAAAATATTATTATTTATCCTCCATCCCCTTTGCTCAGGATTTAAATCATTACCAAGCCAAATCTGTACTTGGTAATACACTCGACTTAGATGTTGGCCTGCAGCTGCGGCAGTAGGAGGGAGTGACGACAATTTCACTGCGGTGTTAAGTCTTGTTGACTTCGCAAATGTCATGTATCGATAGTTTTCAATGGATAATTCTGTTTTAGGGGCTCCATAGATTGCCAGAAGAATGCGTAATCCATTTTCCATAATCGTCTTTACTGTGCAATTTTCCTGTTTAAAAACTTTCGCAAATTGATGCAACACGGGGTGCTTCTCGAACATTTTAAAAACTTTTATTTTTCTTTTATTAAAAAGCGCAGAAGTTGTGTCGCAGCCAGTAATTGCATGTATAGTAATAACAGATGCTTTTTACAATTTGGATACTTATTTAGGCTGGAAGAAGAATATGTTTTTGATTTTATTTTCCTTTTTCCTGGTTTAAACAAGAAAACATCCTGGTTTAAAGGAGCACGTCCTATTAGAAGAACTAAGAGATCCACATTTTCCCCAACGATAATAGTGATGTTGTGTTGTGATTTCTCGAGTGCCGTCTCTACTATTAAAACGTCGGCGTCGTCTCTAGCTTGTTTTACAGTTATGTTAATAGATTGTAGTTTATACATAAGCATTGATATTAATATAGTTTTGTTTGCGTGATTGGATAGGAACTTTTCTTGGCCAAGTGTCACTTGCATTGCTTCGTCAAAAATTACCTCTACGGATCCTGAAGTTAAAGCCCTTTGTCGAAGTTGTTCCATCGCTTTTATATTCTTGCTATTGTCACTGTATCCATCAAAGACAACCGTAATGTCAGATCCAAAAGGTTTTTGTAGATAATCAATATATCTTTTAATTATACACTCAAAAGTATCATCTTTTTGCCATATTACACGGTGCAGCAGGAATCCACCATCAATGACGTAAGCAACGTTATCAGCTGGTATTTCATCACATCGAGGCTCGAAGCATTTAACTCAAGGTTAAATAAAGAGGTGGGAAATAGTTATAACATCGGGCGTTATTTTAACAAGGCAACTTCACGTTTCGATACCTTGTATTGTATTTTAGATGTATTTACGTGGCATGACGTAATCTTTTGTAGACATAACTGCGTTGCGCTTCTTGTAGCATAATTTACCCGTATGTTATTAGTTTTACGGAAAAAACTTATATAACATTTTTTGTAGAGAATTTCCTGTTCTTTATTTTTTGTAATAACCCAAAAATTCCTACAACTTACGGAAAGTGAGATATTTAAGAAAATAAGAGTTTTATGGTCTTTCACCTTAAATAACTAAAAACGCAAGCGCAATATTGACGGGGACTTTTTAGACATTGCTTACAAAGTCAAAATAAAGGTGTAAACAAAATTTAGGCTCCGAGAGAATTTAACTGATTTGCGAATATAAGGGTGGGAGGGGGGAGGGATTCTAGGTCGGAAACCTCCACGTGGTGAGTTCTGGGTAGTTCATTGCATATTTCTTTTAAAATATACCATGAACTAGCGAAAGTCCGACATAATTTAAGCGATATCAAAAAGAAAATAATATACCTAAATTGCTATAACTTTGAGGATTGTGTGACCTCACAAAACAAATGAGTGGGAAGTTAAAATTTTGCGCAGGAAATAGTGTTTATAGATAGAACATTTTGGCTCCTAGCCAATATCAAAATTAAAAAAAAAAAAAAATCAATTTTTCGCTCCACCCTATTGATCAGCCATTGCCGTAAATCAAAGTTTATGCGAACTCGAAAAGTAGCACTAACGCCGTCGGGCGGTTAGAGTGACCGCTCATAAATTTCAATTGGTAATAAAAAAAAACTAGTCAATTCTCGCTTGCAGCACTTTACCGAAGTACTGACAAAGATGTGGAATGAAGGTATCAGGACGCTGTAAGCGTTGTATTTAAGGAGATTCAAATAAACACCAATCACAATTCAGCTGCGGTCACGATGACCGCACGACGGCGGTTAAGGGTTAAAATTGGTAAATGTTATTTAGAAACAGTTATACTCGTATATTTAAAGAAAACTATTTCGAAACATAATATTATTCTTTTTTCAGAATACGGATTTAGAATTAGTTATGCTCCGTTTGAAGCTTATACATTATTATTACAGTTATTTAAAAACAGATGCTCCAATGATGTAAAAGTTGGAACTGTAAGTGCCAACCTTTATCATTATTGTTATCGAAAGAATTGGTAGGTACATTTTAATATTAGTGTTGAAAGCTCTATTTTTAAAAAGTTAAACATAATATGATTTGGAACGAAGATTGGTTTTCTAATACTTTGCCGTATTGTTGTAAAACTATTGGAAACAAGTATTTCTAAATTTATTTAAATACCAGAACAACGGCGTTTTACTGATAGTAATCTATGACCGACCCAGTTGCAATACTTCTACAGTAGCGAGAAATAACGAAAGAAAAAGGGCATAGCATTGCATGCCTTCTTAACAAAGTATGACTTTGTAGTCAATAAAAGTATGATTTTTACCCAAACTGTTATTTTGTCTGTCGTTTTCAGGGCCAAGGAGATCAGGAAGCCTTGGTTATCTGACTAGTAAAGTACCTATTAGTTAAAATATTTTTATAATCTAGGTTAATATTTAGTAATTTGGCTCCGCCCAGTCTGTTTTTGCTTAATGTACTTTACCTCTGTTCCTAATTTCTTCGGGTCGACCGGATCATCGCAATCTTCAATATTCTTGGGACAAGTATAGCATTCCGTTATTTGAATAGCTGATCCTTTTCCTAATAAAAATAAAATTATCACAAATTATAAAATTTTTCGACGTATAAAGGAATCAAATCCAATCGGACGGACTCAAATGCTGCCCCAAGGAGGTACCCAGCGACTTACTTTTTCGGCCCTAACTTTTGAACCGACACGTATAATTTAATGAAATTTTAGTATTTTGTGGATATATAGACTTGTAAAACCGTAGGACTACATTAGATGTTTTATACACCACACTGGTTGGGCTAAAATTTTGACAGGTGTCATTTTACAGAGCAAAAACTGATTTTTAAATACTTTATTTATTTTTTAAAAAAGGTACTCTAGATTTATCTCGATGGAATGAGAGGTTTTTGACAAAAATAAAGTTTTTTTATATCACGTTTAAGCATTGATTCGAAATTTATTTAATAATAAAGTTTTTCTAATTTTGTATCCTAACAAATCTATTACGATACGCATTTGCGTATCGTAATGAAGCTATTTTGATACGCGTTTTTTTTTTTATTTGATGTTGGTAACATTTAAATATTTTATTTCATTGACTTGCGCGGCCTTTGTAATTTACGAGAAAACCCATTTTTCGCAGAGGAAGAATAGCTTGATAACCTACTTTTTTATTATGTGTGGATAACCGTCATGTATGTTGGTTGCATAAATCTATAAATCAAACTTTTGTAGATGCTTTAAGCTATCATTTTCTGCCAAATCCTATCCAAAATTTAATCTACTAACCTTCCAATGTCGATTTTAACTTCAACTTTATTTGAATTTTCCATCTTCCCTATACTAAATTGCAATGCCGTGACGTAAAATCACGTCTTTTGAAATTCGAAAGAAAGTAGCAAAATCGCCCGAATTTTCGAACGCTCTGTATATGTACCGAATGTACAAGGATCACATAACGTATTCCGTCCAATTTCAAATCTCATATCGCTAAAATAACTTTAGAATCTCGTGGTGAAAATGGGTCAATAAATCAAAAAATTACAGTTCCCAAAATAATTTTTGTTGTCCAGAGGCTACTATGATAAAAAATAGTATTACCAACATAAAATTTAGTCATAAAAATTTACAAAATTTGAAGGATTTATTTTCTTTTTAAATATGTGTTTTTTATTGAAAGAACTACAAATTAGAAAAAATAGTATAACGTACGTGTTATATAAAGCAGTTTTAAGCACTTGTCCAGTTATAAAACTCGCCGCAAGCGGCTCCTTTTTTAACATGGACGCGTGCTATAAAATGATGCTTTATAAAACGTGTACGTCAATATACTATTATTAACATCACCTATTTGAACACAATAGGTACCCATAATTAAAATTATTTGAATAAATGGATTTTGTAAAATCTTTCTTTAATTTTCTTACTTTTAAATAGTCTGTCTGCAAAACTTGGTAAATTACTTTGCATGTTTCTGGAATTATCCGTCCAAGCGAAAAATGTGACTTAAGGTTGAATTCTCAACGTCGTTCAATTTATTGCCAACCTATAACCTATTTCGCTTTGTTTTTTCAAGTTTATTATTTTTTAAACTAACATTTAAATAAAATCAGTATCGTCGGCACATTACTTAGGTAATATCTGATATATTACAAAAATATCAATTTATTTCATTGCTAATTTTGGGAGAATTGTATAATGAAAGAACATGTCATTGCAATGACATAATAATGTTAAAAAAAATCTTACTCGATATTTTTCGTTATACAATTCTCCTAAAATAAGTTATGAAATTCCTTGATATTTATTAAATATGTCAACTATTACCTATAGAATATCAAGTCGATACTGATTTTCTTTAAATTTTGTATAAAAGCTAGACAACATAAATAAATCTACGCGAAATAGGTTATAGGTTGGCAAGCATGTTGATACTCCCACCTTAAGAAATTTTCCTAAAGCCGTTTTAAAGCAATTTATAGATATGTATCGGGCCAATCCTGCCTTGTGGCAAATTAAAAATAAAGAGGCTTAGAATAATAGAAACTTAAAGAATTATAATATTAACATAATGGCTATCCTTTATCAGTACGGACCTCTTCTTCTAACACATATACCCTTTTACTTCTCGCCCTTCAGTAATAATACGATACACTCACAGTGTCCCACAGGACCCACAAAAGATTATTGATAGAGATGTTTAAATTTCTAATACCTTACAAGAGCCGATGAAAATAAAGAAATTTAATTTTTATAAATTATTTGAATAAATGGATTTTGTAAAATCTATCTTTAATTTTCTTACTTTTAGATAGTCTTTCTGCAAAACTTGGTAAATTACTTTGCATGTTTCTGGAATTATCCGTCCAAGCGATTGTGGAGAAATTCCTGTACTGAACTTAACGCATTCAAAACTTCTTCCCGTAACTAGATATCTTAGGGTGGCAACAAGGCGCTCTTCAGGTGAAATACACTCCCTCGTTATATTATCTTCTTTTGTATATATATGGAGTCACTAGGTTTAACAATTCGTAAAATGTGTTGGGGTTTATTCTCAGATAACTTTGGAAGTCGATGGGTTCGCTTGTCCTTAATTTTCCTTTGTTCCTCCGTTGAACGTTTTTCGTTGTTGTAGCCACGCATTTGACCACATGTGGCTTTTTTGTTTTTTCTTATACAAAACCTTATTTGCAAGGCCAAGAATAACAACAGCAAAAATTTTTTTAGACTTCATTTTACCAATTCAAATAACAGTAGAAGCACTAAAAGCCCACCAAAATTTGAAAGAATACATAAATCTTTACGTTCCAAAGTAAAACGCTCATGTGACGGGATAATTTTAGTAATTTGTTGTCAATTTTAACGAATGTACCAATGCGTTCAATTTAATGCGAAAAACCGCAGGGAAACGGATATTGTGCTAAAGGAGTCTGAAAGTTAATATAATTCTTTTTCAAAAACCTAATAATTAATTAAATTACTTTAAGATTAATACTATATACGCACAAAATAATTAAATATATTTGAAGAAGTAATCCATGCTTAAAGTAGAGTTACAAGTGAAAAAATGGGAAAGAAAGAAAAAACTAAAAGTCTTCCTCCACAAAATTTTATAGAATAAAATTCTTTAAGGGTGTCTACATGTTTCGAACGTAGAAACGTTCATCATCAGGAGACAGAAAATATATTTATATAGTGCTGATGGTTTTAGCAGAAGAGAAAATGGTGAAGGACCTTAATGGAGCTTTCATGGAATTAAATTAATTATTACTATCTCATTAATGCTCACATGCATCCAACTTATGGACGAGCACTCGGTAATTGTGTGGACGCAAGAAGAATTTAGTACATTTCTAAAACGGCGCTTATCGCATCGAAAAACTTTTGAAAGGGTCGATCGTAGCTTAAGAGAAACAGGTAAAAGTTATATTATGAAAAGCACTTAAAATCGAACTTTTTGATATTTCGGAAATCACTTAAACACAAGAATGTTAAAAATGTAAAAGCTTAGCGTCCTATTTACTTGAGCAGATTTTCTTATCCGACGGATGTTTTCTTGAACTCTGTTTAAAATTTACCTTAGTTACCCATTTACCTTTTTAATTCTTTTACCTATTGGTACCTATGTTAATGTATTATTTGTTATTGTTACTTTTGGGAAGTGAGCCAGTTTAGTCAACAACTCAAAAAACCTCAGGTTGACAACAAGTCTAATTTTTTATTTATTTGAACGAATGAAAGAAATTTGGGTCAGCTAATAATTCAACATACTTTTAATAACATTTCAGGGTTATCTCGAATTTTGGCCCAACAAGTGTGGTGGCAAGTCCGTTCCTGACTTCTCTGACGATGTAAAACATCTAATGTAGTACGGTTTTATGAGTCTCTATGGCCTACACAAAATACTAAAATTTCAGTATATTATATGTGTTGGTTCAAAAGTTAGAGTCGATAAGGTCAGTCGCTGCGTACCTCTTTGTATGTCCGTTAAGGGGCACACTTTTTTTATATGACGAAGTATGGTTATTTTGACTTTCCCTATACGCTCCCGAGAGAATGCCATATACTTACCGGACACCCTGTATAATTATCCAAAAACCGCTTACAGTATTCGATACACAAACATTGGTCATTCAGCAACAGGAAAATATTAGATCATGTCTTATGATAAAATATTCAGGATTAAACAGATACAGTAATATGTGATTTAATTAAAAATTTATTTTTGAAAATGGGCGATGATTTGAAGATGGTTAAGCGGATATGAATCAAATTTGGTGTAGTCGTGATTTTGAGGGCAAAAAGACGATTTTATAATTAGCTTTAATAGTGCAGTAAAAATAAGTTATGACCTGGGCAAAATTGCAACACAATTGATTCTTTTTGCATTCTATTGTAAAAAGTGTCTATTTTAACATATTCAAAATCCCCAATAATCCTGGCCCCGGAAATCAGTCAAAATCCAAGATGGCGGCTGAATTTTATATTTTCAATTACAAAATTAACAACTTTGTTTTCATAAGGTTGGCAAAAATGTTTAAAATACAAAGATAAAAGTATAAAATAGGTATTGAATAGGTAAGATAGGTATTGAATGACTCAAATTGCCTATTATACATTAAAGAACACTTTATTACACATTAGAACAAAAATTAAAATAATTTGGCTGTTTTTTACAATTCACCATAATCTTCATCTGTACTTTCCATTTCTTCATCTTCTATTCGCTGCGGACTATTTTCACAATTTCTTTCTTGATACTGACCACATGAACTGGTACATTCCAAACCATTCATTCGGACACTACATTTCATGGCGCCTCATGGGGTTTTGCAGTTACATCTTACTATGCGTAATATACTTTCAGGTGCTGGTGGCAAATCCATTGTTTTCGGTACTTACATAATATTATCATGTATACTCCATCCTTAGTCTGTCAGGTTTAAACCTTCTTGTATTTGTTTCCATATACAAATTTGCAAATATGCACGAAAGCTATGGTACTTGATAGCTGATTCCGTTGGGGGAAGGTTCTGTGGTTGAACGAAACATTTGCCTTCGATACTTTATCGATAATAGTTCTATACCTAAGTGTATTTTTAGTGTATCATCTGGATTTTCACCATAAATACATACCATTATCTTTTTTCCAAATTCTTCAACCTGACTGGGATTAAGGTTTGTTGAGCTGAACGATAATGCAAGTTCACGAAAGTATTGATCTTCAACAACACGTTTCAAAAGTGATTGCTTTCCAATATGGAATATTCTGGAGGTGCTATCACGTCCTGTATACGATAATAGGGTAAACAACCCAATAATTGGCACCTCCCTCAGTTATTGGCATGTTGTAGTTTAACTGTATTTTTTTAATAGTAGTCTTAAAATTCCTTAAACTTGGATTATTTTTCCTAAATCCGGCAACATTTCTTCTTAATGTTAGTTTTCCCGCGTTAATCTGCCGATTGTGTGTGCTAGAACGATAAATGTTAAAAATTAACGAATTAAATCACATCAAATTCTAACGAAAATTCTAAGGTCAGTGCCTTTTTAGTTCTTCTTTCAATTGAGATATTAATTTATTATAAGAGCGTTATTGTTTACTTAAGTTATTAGGTAAGTTGTTTAAGTTATTTAGAGGTGTTTCCTAACCTAAAAATGCTTTTTTCTTAAAAATAATTAGCATGCCAATAACTGGTCTCATGAACGTCCGAAATCTAATAATTGGCAATGGACAATCACTGGGTATGAACGCATTAAAATCCAGTTATTAGCATGATATAAAGAACTGGTTCTAATGGGATTTTATTTTGATTTGCAGGCATATGGACTAAGGTACCATTATATAATGCCGAAAGTTAAGGAAGGAAGTACCATAAACGATACTCTGAAAATGATAAAATTGGCAATAAATTAAAAACGGGGTTTCAAAAAATACAGCTTCTAAAACGTATGGCGTTCCTCGTGCTACAATCCAGTTTCGGCTCTCTGATAAATTCACAAAAAAATTGTTGCTAAATCAAACGAAGCCGAATGCGGTACTTTGGGTGAATTATATAAAGACGGATTATATTTAAATATTTTTGAAAAAACTCCTCTCAAAAAGATTAAGGTTTTGTCTAATATAGTAATAGATAATAAAATAGATTTGTGGAAAAATAAAGTTTTCTCAAAAGGGACTACCCATTCCTTAAAACACAATTATGTTATCAACTGCCTTGGTTATTCCTTTACATTTAATATTACCACATTAAATCCCGGTTTAAGGTGCACAAAGTGTTACGGGAGACAGTATCACTTAAAATGCCTGCAAAAGAAAAACGAAAATGTTGAAAATTTAGTTTGTCGATGTTGTAGCGATATCTGAATCTAGCTTTTAATTAGGACAACGATAACAAAAAAAATAATGATACCTACCTTGCTCGACCTAAAGGTGTATTTTTGTGTCAAAAATGCTGTATTAAGAGTTTAATAATATTTATTACATTGTTCATTACATAAATTCTATCCTTAGATTATATGCCAATAACTAGGTTGCCAATTACTAGGCATGCAATGCCAATCACTAGTTAAACCAAATGTTTGTCATAAGTATTATTTATTTGTAGTTTCTCTATTATTTTAGTTGTTTATATATTTTTATTCTGCTAAATAAAAACGTTCTTTATAACATAATATGGGCCTTAATTACCCAAAAAATTCAATTATATTTTTCAAATAAATATTTTTTCTATGCGCATTCCTTATGGATGCCAATAATTGGGTAGTTTACCCTATAAAGAATATACTGTTCGCTGAGGTATTTCCGAGCAAATATCTAATGGCATTGATATCATAAATGTTATTCTGTTCGAAAGATTTTTTATCACTTCTGAAAAACAGGTTGTACTATGCTTGATTACACCAATAAATCAGCAATACCAATAATAGGTCAGTGTCTTCTCATATCAATGTTGTATTTTTAATTTTGGAAGATTCCATTGCAGTTTTAACAATGTCAACATCAGCATCATCAACTGAATGAATTACGGAACAACCATGTTGTCGTGTTTCTTCAGCGATTATATTAATTATTTTCTGGTTGTTTTCCTTATGAGTGAGAAACATTTCCTTACTTCCTGTTAATATCATATCTGGTGTTCAAGTTCACGGCGGGGAAAATTATGGGGCCAGGATTATTGGGGATTTTGAATATGTTAAAATAGACACTTTACACAATAGAATGCAAAAATAATCATGTGTTGCAAGTTTGCCCAGGTCAAAGGAATTTTTCCACCATATTGACTGAACTATAATATACTTTCTAATGGACGCACATATGCGTAGATTTAGACGGTAAAAGCAGGGCGGTATAAAATCATATACCGTACTGGCAAGCCCGAAGGTGAAGGGCAATTTTTAATGTAAAGAAATGAATACAAAATGGACTTGTCGCGAGTGAAAAAGAGATTGATCCGAGACTCAACGTTGCCAGGTTCTGTTCGAGCATGATTCATTCCCATTCCACTCTCGCTGCATTCCCTCTCCACAGAACCAAATACGTTGCGATCACCGCAATGTTTACGGTTTTCGTTTTCTACCTTGGCTGAATTTTTCAGGTAAATGTAGATAGGGTAAAATTCTGCTGGTATTGTAAAACGGTTTATTCGTATCAACAAAAACTTAACATTATTTTTAGTGGCGGCTCGTGACATGAATGTCTGGGCAACAACAAGCAGCAAGCGATAGGCAATATCGCATCGCTTTTGTATTCACATTGACTCGATAAAATATTTAGTAGACATCCAAAATGTCGGTGTGTAATGTAGTGATTGCGTTTTATATATTACGAAAAATACGAAGTAAGGTCAGGAAAAGGAAACGTCGGTATTGGGCGCGACCTTTTCATTTTCAAAATATAGTTTATTCAGTGAGTATGGAAGGAGTCGTTTTTTGCACAAATAAAATATTCTGTTTTTCTTTGGACATTTCGAAGCAATTCGCAACTAGCAACACAACCCAAATATTGCTTGCGATACAGATCGCCGTTTGTCAGGCAATATTTTGTAAGGCGATATCACTATCGTTTCAGTGTAAACAAGTTGCAATCAATACATAGCGTTAATAAGCAGAACGGTATAGGCAACTCAGATCGCGCATCGCCTATCGCTTATTGCTTGTTGCCAATTGCTTTGGTGTGAATTCCGCCTAAACTGTGACACTGTAAATGCAACTTATTTACCTTTATTACCTTTGTAACGTGTTAATTAATATCATGATATCTGTCAAAGTATTGTCATTATCTTATTTGATTTAAAAATGCCTCATTTAAGTATTATTGAAAAAGCAAGAATAATATGTTTAGTAGAAATAGGGTGGTCTTATGGAAAAATAGCTGCATTTTAGAGTACCTAGAAGTACTGTTCAAGGAATTGTAGAAAAATGGAGCTATCATCAAACACTTGAAAGGTCTGTTGGGTCTGGTTTAAATTATTGAAAATTATGAAATGAAGAAGACCGAAATTTGGTGGAGTATTTAAGGTAAAATTCATTTGAAATTGCAGTATCCGCTACGCACATAACAGGATTCCCTGATCTAGAACTGCACAACGCCGATTAAGACAATGTTCCAAATTAAGAAATCGAGCAGCTGCATCCAAACCGTTTTTAAAAAATAGTGATAATGAACAAAGAATTGGGTGTCCTATGCAATATTTACCAGAGAATAATTTTTTTTGTCAAAATGTTATCTTTTCCGATGAGAAAACTTTTCAGTCTACATAATATAATGGAAGGATTCGAGTATATTATTATAGACCACCAAATTCCCGATATGATGAGAAGTATACTCAAAAAATCAAACCAGTGGACGTTTCTCCGTTAATGTGTGGGCATTAAAAATCAAACATTTTTCCTAATTGCAACCATATCGCAACTTCTAACGCATCAAGACGCAGAAAACTCATTTTATCAACTATTCAAACAGTCATTTTTAAGAATAAATATCGATTGTGGCTTTAAAAAACAATTTATAGGTATTAAAGTTTAGTAAAGTAACCAGAGACCATTTTGACTTTAGTAATCTAAAAGTTTCAAATATTGTTAAATTGTTAGTAATTATTTAGGCTGTTATAATTACTTTATATGGGTTTTTGTGATGGACTACAACCAAGAAGAGCTCGTAGATATGATTTTTATAATAGGAGCAAGCCGAGTTTACGCACAGCATTATCCGAAACAACGACAGCCAGACAAACGGAGCCTGCAAAACATATTAGAGAGGTTTGTACAAACGAGAAATGTAAACTACCCAAAACCAGTGAGAAATAAACCGGTCTGAACTGAACAAAATCAATTGGCTGTGCTATTATGTTATAGAAAATCCTTCAGTTAGTCAATAAGCAATCGCTGATACCGTAGATGTATAAGCGAAAGAGCAGTTCAACGCATTTTAAACGATAACCATAGCCACGATTATCATTTCCAGTTAAACTATTTAACAATATTTCAAACTATTAGATTACTAAAGTCAAAATGGTCCCTGGTCGCTTTAATAAACTTTAATACCTATAAATTGTTTTTCAAAGCCACCTTCGATATTTATTCATAATAATGACTGTTTGAATAGTTGATAAAATGAGTTTTCTGCAAATAAGTCTTGATGCGTTAGAAATTGCGATAGGGTTGCAATTAGGAAAAATATTTGATTTTTAATTCTCAATCGAATGACATAAAAAGATACAGGGGTTCCTATTTGAAATAAGAAAAATAAATTGATTTAAAGTTTGCAAAGTTTGACACTAAACTTTGGACACCCTGTACAATTCGTAATAATTAAACTTAGTTGACGAGACTGTTATACCTTGTTTAATTAGTTCCTTTGTATAATTTTATTAACGAGGCATTATTTTTATTTTTTATTTATTTTTAATACCAGTGGGGCAAAAGTGATACTTTTTAGTTTTTATTTTTTTTCGTCTATAATACTGAACAGATTTCAATAAAAGTTTAGGGGTATGTAGGTAACTATAGGAGGCACCCAAATAAGTAAAAAAATATATGGCATGTAAGTTAAAAAAATACACCCTTATGACGTCACACTTTTTTGGAACACCCTGTACAAAAAAAAATATTTTCCTGAAATGCGCCCCAAGATATAGATAAGGTCTGCAAAATATGAAAATTCTAACTTAATTACTAAGTGACCTACACTGAGAAAATCTCCAGCAAAAACAACTTTACTGATGTATTTTTGGCTATCCCAGCTAAAATATTTGCCAAAGTTGCAAATTGACTTTCTTGTAGCAGTAAAATAAGGTTTACTGATGTCTTTCTATTGATTTTAATAAGTACTTTGCTGTTGGTAATAAATATTTTCTTAAATATTTCGCAATAGCAAAATACGTAATTGTAAGAGCAAAAAACTTTTTCAAAAGAATTTTTATTTATCCTGAGAAAAAATGTTGCTGCCCCAGCAAAGAAAATTTATTAGATCCGGTATTCGGGTGTTTCCGTGTCGCCATTCGGTGTCGTTAAGAGCCAGTTTCGAGTATTTCAGCCCGTCCGAGCCTGTTGTCGTGCGGTTCGCGCATCATTTCGCTAAGTTTAGAGTTGAGGGAGAGGGTGGGGCTCATAGCCTTACAAAATTATTTGTTTTTTTTGTTTGTGACCTGCGGCTAGCTGTATTATTTTGATGGAGTACAAGAAAAGTTGAAAGTTTAGAGGCCACCTTTAAATTAAGAAGAAGACTATACGTTAATGCAAATTTGGGAACATTTTTTGATGATTTTCCATTTCCATGTCCTTATTGTAGTTAAACACAGGCATTGAATTGGTAAGTTTTGTTTGTATAATCTTACACATAATATACTTGTTTTTGTTTATTTTTATGCATATTTCGGTAAATCATTTATTTGTGTATTTTTAGAGAGAGGCAGTTTTTAACAAAAGGTTTCCTGATTGTATTGACGTCATATAATATACTAGTAGAAAGTTTGTGCAGGAATAATAGCAAAGTTGAAAGAACGAAAAATCAGCGGATACGGCCTTGAAGAGAATATTGGTAAGTTAAAACGTTTCATTTTGTATATAAAATGTTTCCCTGTTAAATAGGTCTTATAATAATAATTGTAATTGAAAACTAATGAAATAATTATTTTTAGACATTACTGCTAAGGGACTACTGATGTTACTATAATTATTGAGCCCCATAACCATTAAAAGTGCCAGAAAAGGTTCTATGGAGACCAAGCAGGAGCGAGGTGCAAGAAAGCTTGTTCTTTAACGCAGAGCTAAATATTAACTACTATATTCGCTATGCTTGAACTAAGAATCATACATACATACCTAACCTTATACCGTGCGAGCAAAAATTATTTGCATCAAAGAGGGCCTTGCATCTAAGGACGTAATGCTTAGCGGTATCAATTAATCAGTTATTCCATCATCTTTGACAGCCGTTACGCGTAATTTTATCTAAACCAAGCCCTACGTTTTTTAATCCAAGCCCTCTTTGATGCAAATAATTTTTGCTCGCACTGTAGTAACCTGAATCAATGATCTAGGTAGCAGATCATTGACCTGAATGCTTAATGGGAGGCTTAGCTGGTAGTAGTGTCAACTTTTTTTTGACATTTTGAAGTCGGAACTTTTTAGTAAAATTTAATAATTGCAGTCGTGCATACATTGGTGTTACAATGACAAACACCGATAAGTTGTCTTATTCTTGACTTCGCTTGGTTTCTCCCTGGTCCTTCATTTCCAGAATTTTTGATTACCCCTACTATAAATATTTAATCAACATTCTCCGTTCCAGAATGATCATCTCACAGAAAAAATAAACGCAAAATGTGAGAAGCTACTACTGTTTAACCTAACTGTTCAGCCGTTCGGAGTCATAGTGGAAAACCTTGCCTCTCCAAGATATATTATAGTTGTATCAGTGCTGTATCATTATTATTATTATTATTATTATTAGGTGCATATAGTCCTGTTTTTGTTATTTTATGTTATAAATAAGTTTCTATAAATTCATTCTCAAAAATCATTTTTTATAAAAAAAGGTTTGTAAAATGAAACTTTTATTATTGTTAATTATTAGGTGCTTTAAGTTCCTGTTGTTTAATGTTATAACTTGTAACGTTCATATAATTTGTTTTTTGCATAACCTGTATTAATATTTGGTTCTTGTCGTATTTTTTTTATATAAAAAAATGTTTATTTCATTTAGCTTTTTCCTTTTATTCCTATACCCTATATTTAAACCTTATCCTCACAGCAACTACATGCTTAATGTACTCTATTTTATTAGCCCCTAAATTGTCTTTTTTATTGCAGCAAATTTTATTTTGTTTTTACCCTGGATGAAAGGGCGCCTGTGTCACAAATTCGAGTACATGTACGGGAACCTTGAACATTGTAAGAAATACATCAAAGTCGAAATCAAAAAGTGCAACTGCTTTAAATTTTACATTATGTATTTCTTACAGTTTTTAAGATTCCCATACTAGCACTCGAATTTGTGACACAGGCGCACTTTAACCCATGGTAAAAACAAAAAAAAATTGCTGCAATAAAAAAAAACTTTTTAAGGGTAAGAAAGCACCCTCTTGTGCTAGCTATATAATTTTATTGTAGAAGGAGAGATATTTTTTGTTTTTAGAAAAAGTATTTTTACCAACAGCAAAAGATTTTTAAGGTACAAGAAAGATCTTTTCTACTGCAAGAGAGACGTTTTTTACTATATAAAAAAATGTCACCACTGTAGCAGAAATGTGTTGTTTCAGTAGCAAAGAATTTTAGTTACATTATATAGTTTCATAAGGACAGCAACGTAACTTTTTAGATATAGCAGAATTACTTTATAGCTATAACAGAATTATTCTTGCAAAGTAGCTTTATTACCACAGCAAAGTATGTCCAGCAGAGTGCATTCTCCTGGTACAGTAATGTGCTTGGCTGTCCCCCATTTAGCAAAATATTTTAGCTATGGTTGCTAAAATTTTCGCTAGGAATGAAAAGAGATTTTCTCAGTGTATAGAAGACGGGAAGTGAGGTGCAGGACCCTGTATATCACTGTTCAGGGGTCTAATATCGAATTCCTGCAGATGTCGCTGTATGTGATGACACGGGATTAATAATAAAATATACCTTAATGATCAGAGGTCATGAGTGAGTTCCTTCCCCTTAATAACCCCCTCACCGGTTTAAAATCACAGGGCATTTCAAACTGTATATTGTACCTACTAACATTAAAAATTGAATAAAGTTACATTGCCGAAGTTGGTGAGAGAATCTCAGTGTCTCCGTGGCGCAATTGGTTAGAACGTTCGACGGTAATCGAGAGGTTCTGGGTTCGAATCCCGGCGGAGGTGTAAAACGTTTTTCAATTTTAAAATCATTTTCTGCACGCCACTGAGAAAATCTCTTTTCATTCCCAGCGAAAATTTTAGCAACCATAGCTAAAATATTTTGCTAAATGGGGGACAGCCAAGCACATTACTGTACCAGGAGAATGCACTCTGCTGGACATACTTTGCTGTGGTAATAAAGCTACTTTGCGAGAATAATTCTGTTATAGCTATAAAGTAATTCTGCTATATCTAAAAAGTAACGTTGCTGTACTTATAAAACTATATAATGTAACTATAAAATTCTTTGCTACTGAAACAACAAATTTCTGCTACAGTGGTGACATTTTTTTATATAGTAAAAAACGTCTCTCTTGCAGTAGAAAGGATCTTTCTTGTACCTTAAAAATCTTTTGCTGTTGGTAAAAATACTTTTTCTAATAACAAAAAATGTCTCTCCTTCTACAATAAAATTATATAGCTAGCACAAGAGGGTGCTTTCTTACCCTTAAAAAGTTTTTTTTTATTGCAGCAATTTTTTTTTTGTTTTTACCATGGGTTAAAGTGCGCCTGTGTCACAAATTCGAGTGCTAGTATGGGAATCTTAAAAACTGTAAGAAATACATAATGTAAAATTTAAAGCAGTTGCACTTTTTGATTTCGACTTTGATGTATTTCTTACAATGTTCAAGGTTCCCGTACATGTACTCGAATTTGTGACACAGGCGCACTTTCATCCAGGGTAAAAACAAAATAAAAGTTGCTGCAATAAAAAAGACAATTTAGGGGCTAATAAAATAGAGTACATTAAGCATGTAGTTGCTGTGAGGATAAGGTTTAAATATAGGGTATAGGAATAAAAGGAAAAAGCTAAATGAAATAAACATTTTTTTATATAAAAAAAAATACGACAAGAACCAAATATTAATACAGGTTATGCAAAAAACGATTTATATGAACGTTATAAGTTATAACATTAAACAACAGGAACATAAAGCACCTAATAATTAACAATAATAAAAGTTTTATTTTACAAACCTTTTTTTATAAAAAATTAGGAAAAAATAATTATACTCTACCAGGCTATAAAAGAAAAATAATTTATAGAAACTTATTTATAACATAAAATAACAAAAACAGGACTATATGCACCTAATAATAATAATAATAATAATGATACAGCACTGATACAACTATAATATATCTTGGAGAGGCAAGGTTTTCCACTATGACTCCAAACGGCTGAACAGTTAGGTTAAACAGTTGTAGCTTCTCACATTTTGCGTTTATTTTTTCTGTGAGATGATCATTCTGGAACGGAGAATGTTGATTAAATATTTATAGTAGGGGTAATCAAAAATTCTGGAAATGAAGGACCAGGGAGAAACCAAGCGAAGTCAAGAATAAGACAACTTATCGGTGTTTGTCATTGTAACACCAATGTATGCACGACTGCAGTTATTAAATTTTACTAAAAAGTTCCGACTTCAAAATGTCAAAACAAAGTTGACACTACTACCAGTTAAGCCTCCCATTAAGCATTCAGGTCAATGATCTGCTACCTAGATCATTGATTCAGGTTACTACCCTGCGAGCAAAAATTATTTGCATCAAAGAGGGCTTGGATTAAAAAACGTAGGGCTTGGTTTAGATAAAATTACGCGTAACGGCTGTCAAAGATGATGTAGGGGAAGGTCCCGTACCTTGGACCATACTGTACCTCGGACCGGTTGAATATTTATGAACCGATTAACCGTAAAAATTCGCCTATTGCATGTAAAAGCGCCTTAATCAAACATCTTTCGACCTGATCATTTGAAATGTCAGTTAAAAATAAATGGCGGTAGTGCTAGCATCGTGCCGAAAATAGTTTGCAAAAGTAAGTATTTTTTCTTTTACTATTTGCTTCCCCATAACTTTTTATCAAAATTAATCACAAAATTAGTTATTGGAGTACAAAGCTACTTAAATTAGCAACATCCTTGCGTATTTTTAAAAAGTTTAGAATATGTTGTTAGGTTAGGAAAAATATTTTTCATTTTGGTGTCGGTGTGTGTACCTTGGGCCAGTCAAGGTATTTGTACCTTGAACCGGCCCAAGGTACAATATCTCTGAGAATCGAGTCATAAAAAATATTTTTGGCATTATGTTTTACGTAATTTCTCATTTTTTAGATGCCACGAAGCAAAGAAGGCAAGAAACGTACTAAACCGTTGTTGGAAAACTTGGAAAATGCTAAAAAAGCTGTCTTAAACGGGGTTTCTACCCGTTCTGCTGCCAAACAATTTCATGTTTCCAGAACTACCTTAAAGAGATTTATAGAAAAAGAAACAGGGGAGGAAGGAACCTACAAGTCCTTTGAAAATTGTGCTACTAAAAGGGTCTTTGGGGAACAAGAAGAAGGGGATTTATGTAAATATTTGATCAAAGCATCAAAAATGCATTATGGGCTGCATAGAAACCAATTAAGAATGTTGGCATATCAATTTGCTCTTGCAAATCAAAAACAAACTCCTGCTTCTTGGGAAAAAAATCAGAAGGCCGGAAAACACTGGTTTAGATCTTTTATGCGCAGACACCCTGACCTTAGTCTTCGAAAGCCTGAACCTACAAGTTTGTCCAGAGCTACTAGCTTTAACAGACATAATGTTCAAATATTCTTTAACAAATTAAAGGAAATTATGGAAAAATACAAGTTTCATGCCGGCAGCATCTACAATATGGATGAAACTGCCAACAGTACCGTTCATGCACCTGCAAAATTAATAGCGGTAAAAGGAGAAAAACAAGTAGGAAGTGCTACATCTGGGGAGAGGGGACAACACGTTACTATGATTGCATGCATTAATGCAATTGGAAACAGCGTCCCTCCAATGTTTATTTTCCCAAGAGTAAATTTTAAGGAAAATACAATGATGCATGGTGCTCCACCAGGATCTATTGGTTCTGCTGTTCCCAATGGGTGGTCAAACTCACAGAAATTTTTAGAGTGGCTAAATCATTTTATTCGCTACACCAATCCATCCAAGGAGCATAAAAAGCTTTTAATATTAGACAACCATGAAAGCCATGTATCATTTGAGGCTGTGCAATTAGCAAAAGATAGCGGAATAATAATGCTTACATTACCACCACACACAAGCCACAAATTACAGCCGTTGGACAGAAGTGTATTTGGCCCGTTTAAGAGGTATTACAATACTGCTGCCGACGAGTGGATGTTATCTCATCCATCGACACCAATTACAATTTATAATGTGGCGGAATTGGCAGGAAAGGCATATTTACTAGCTTTTAATCCATCAAACATTCAATCTGGATTTAAGGTCTCTGGTATTTGGCCGATCAACGAGAACATCTTTAGGGATGACGAATTCTTATGTTCAGAAATAACAGATAGACAAAACCCTGAAACTCAACCATCACATGGAAATGTTTCTGCTAGTACTGAAAGTGTAAGTCTTGGTATTGAGAATATCCTTAATCAACCATCAACCAGTAAACCCATTCAAGAAAATGAACCATTCAATATTAAATTAGGTAGATCTTTGACTACTTACAAGTCACCTGAGAATATTCGTCCATATCCCAAAGCTGGTCCTAGAAAAACTGTTAGAAGAAGAAAACTGGGAGCTTGTCGTATTTTGACCGACACGCCTGAAAAAGACGAACTAGAGCGCCTTTATCATCAAAAAATGGCTAAAGGGACATCGTGGAAAAAACAATTTGCTGTAAAAGCAGTCAAAAGAAAAGTTTTGCAAGAAGAATCATCTTCTGACACAAATGAGTCAGAATATTCATCGGAATCTACTTCTGACGATATTTCAGTGGCAGACTTTTGCAGAACACAACAAAAATCGCCTAAAACAACAGATCAAGAAGTAGCCATAAACAAATTTTGTTTAACTAAACTAACAGGAAAGAAAAAAATTCATTTCTATGTCGCGGAAGTTGTCAAAATCGTAGACGACGATAACATAAAAGAAAAATATCTAAAAAGGCTTAAGGCTACATACAAGTTTATTAGACAGAAGGATGATGTTTACGACATTATGAAAAGCGACGTTGTTATGATGCTTCCAGATCCCGATCCTAGTGGCCTTTCTGAAAGACAGAAGAATATCTTTCATTTTAATGTCGACTTTTTACGCTACAATGTCGAATAATCATTTGTATTATTTTAAGTTTTTATCAATGTTCCCAAAGAATCATATTTCTAGTAGTAGCTTATGCAAATGTTGTAAAAATGTATTTTTACTAAATTAAAATAGTTAACTTTTTCAAAAAACTGTTGGTTAACAATATTTATATTTAAAATAAATATTGTTATACTTACTTCTGTTATTATATTTTTTGTGGAATGTATTTTTCTTTAAACTTCTACACACATTCTTGTTAGCTACTTGTTGTTGGTTCAAGGTACATACCCCAAGGACCAAGGTACAAGATGGGTGTGTACCTTGGGCCATTTACCAAAAAAAAGGAAATGAGTTTTTCTCCAATTTCGACTTGTTGAAATCTACTTATTTAGGTATATATTATGCCTTAATAATAACCGGACGTATTAACAAACAAGTAGAAACGATATAAAAAGAAACCTTAAAATTCTGGCCTCTAGAAAAAAACTGGTCCAAGGTACGGGACCTTCCCCTAATAACTGATTAATTGATACCGCTAAGCATTACGTCCTAAGATGCAAGGCCCTCTTTGATGCAAATAATTTTTGCTCGCACGGTATAAGGTTAGGTATGTATGTATGATTCTTAGTTCAAGCATAGCGAATAGTAGTTAATATTTACCTCTGCGTTAAAGAACAAGCTTTCTTGCACCTCACTCCTGCTTGGTCTCCATAGAACCTTTTTTGGCACTTTTAATGGTTATGGGGCTCAATAAATATAGTAACATCAGTAGTCCCTTAGCAGTAATGTCTAAAAATAATTATTTCATTAGTTTTCAATTACAATTATTATTATAAGACCTGTTTAATAGGCAAACATTTTATATACTAAATGAAACGTTTTAACTTACCAATATTTTCTTCAAGGCCGTATCCGCTGATTTTTCGTTCTTTCAACTTTGCTATTATTCCTGCACAAACTTTCTACTAGTATATTATATGACGTCAATACAATCAGGAAACCTTTTGTTAAAAACTGCCTCTCTCTAAAAATACACAAATAAATGATTTACCGAAATATGCATAAAAATAAACAAAAACAAGTATATTATGTGTAAGATTATACAAACAAAACTTACCAATTCAATGCCTGTGTTTAACTACAATAAGGACATGGAAATGGAAAATCAACAAAAAATGTTCCCAAATTTGCATTATAGTCTTCTTCTTAATTTAAAGGTGGCCTCTAAACTTTCAACTTTTCTTGTACTCCATCAAAATAATACAGCTATCCGCAGGTCACAAACAAAAAAAAACAAATAATTTTGTAAGGCTATGAGCCCCACCCTCTCCCTCAACTCTAAACTTAGCGAAATGATGCGCGAACGGCGCGACAACAGGCTCAGACGGACTGAAATACTCGAAACTGGCTCTTAACGACACCGAATGGCGACACGGAAACACCCGAATACCGGATCTAATAAATTTTCTTTGCTGGGGCAGCAACATTTTTTCTCAGGATAAATAAAAATTCTTTTGAAAAAGTTTTTTGCTCTTACAATTACGTATTTTGCTATTGCGAAATATTTAAGAAAATATTTATTACCAACAGCAAAGTACTTATTAAAATCAATAGAAAGACATCAGTAAACCTTATTTTACTGCTACAAGAAAGTCAATTTGCAACTTTGGCAAATATTTTAGCTGGGATAGCCAAAAATACATCAGTAAGGTTGTTTTTGCTGGAGATTTTCTCAGTGCGATTAACATTTTTCAGTCATTATTACTTATGGTCAAAAATCGTACATACAATAATTTACAGCTATGTATATAAATAGCTGGTGTTCTATCCAGGTATAAGCAGCAAGGTGAGAAACCCGTTTTAACCAATTTTGTTGTAATTGAGTTATATATGGGTGGAGTGTACGAATTTATCGGTCGTCAACTGTATATAAACCCTGATTAAAAAAAATATTAAAAAAATACTAGACAGGATTAATTATATATTTTCTGTTTTGGAGTGTAATTTTAATGAAGCTGTCACACATTATAGTACCTATGTTATTGCATCGTCCAAAAGACAAGGCTTGTGGCAACCCCTATATTTTTACATTAGCTTATTCCAAGGCCGCCCAACAAAAAACGTCATCAAGAGGTACAAGGTAAATGTTAATGGGTGTAAGTTATCTTTTCGTTACTTTGAAGTAAAAAGACCTTAATATTTTTAAAAATTCGTGATTTGGCAAAAATAAATCAATTTTTTTCTGTTACAAATATATTAAAATGCAACTGACATTTCGATTTGCTCCTTAACTATACAGTGTGATTTGTATTTTTACTCCACGAGTTAAACGTTAAAATTTCATTTTTTTTTATAGCAGGCCGGTTTTCTGTTTCACTTACTACTCCTTAAATCTCAGAAGGCCTTTATATACAGACTGTCCGCGAATAGGGTTTACAATAGCACAAATGGATGAAAAATTTAATTTTTCGGGAAAAAGTCATTCTTGATAAAAAGTTTTGCTTAAAAAAAATGCAATTTACGAAGAGAAAATTTTGATTTTTTATACAGGGTTCGCAAAAACTTCAAAAACATGATTTTTCTCCAAGAGTAAACTACCTTTATTTTTCATTTTTGACCAAAATACCAATTAGAAAACTTATTTAGAATAACGTTTGCAATTTAAATCCGACATTTAAAATAAATCTTCGATTTTTTTTAGCCTTTTTAATTTTAAGAGGTAAATGGAAATTTTGCTGCTCAATAAAAATATTAATATAAAATTTTATTAGACTCTATTTTCATAATGGGTGTTGTGTATCTTATTTTAAAATTTTAAATGCTTTCCTGCCATCTTTTGTAAAAACAGGAATTTTACCTTTTTATTACTTTGCTTTACGTATGGGGCAAATTTGAAGTTATCAATTAGAATTTGATGTGTTTTAAAAATGTCGACCTTAGAGCAAAGGGTTTATTTAGTTCAATGTTACGGTGCGGGCGAAATTTCTTATAGCTTTGTTAATTTAATTTAAAATACCCTAACTTTTACGTCTCAAAAATGGGACTTCATAAATTATTAAGAAAAGTTCAGCAAACTGGATCACTTTCCAATTAAAGAAACAAAACTATGATCAGAAGGACGCAGCGTCCCTAATCGTATTGCAGTCTGTTGCTGACAATCCAACCCTTCCATTAAGAAACCGAGCTCAAGAACTTGATATAGTCAAAAAAACTCATATACAGTATATTTTAAATGCAAACAAAATATTCCCATTTAAGCCAACTTTTAATCAAACGTTGGAAGAAGGAGACGAAGCCAAACGTTTGGATTTTTGTCTTTGGGTCGGAAACAAAATTGTAAGTGAAAACAGGAATTTTCATAAATTTATCATATTCTCCGATGAATCGACATTTTGCACAAACGGGAAAGTATCCTCTGCGCATATTAGATACTGGAGCGAAATCCCCGTTTTACAATTCCTGCAAGAAGAGAATATTACAAAAAAGTAAATGTCTGGTGTGCGATTTCTTATGGCATTATTGGCCCATACTTTTTTGAACACACGTGAAACCGTAGAAGTTACCTTGAAATGTTGGAAACGTTCCTTTCTGACAACCTAGAAGAATTGCCTCTCCAATTTAGGAACGAAATGTGCTTTCAACAATATGGATGCCCTGCTCTTTTCGCAATTGAAGTGGGGCTTCATAATACATTTGGCCACAGATGGATTGGTCAAAATGGTCCGGTTCTGTGGCCCCTAATAAGTCTTGATTTAACTATTTCAGATGCCTATCTTTGGGGGCGCCTCAAACAATTAGTGTACTCCAGTCCAATTGAGAATGACGTACATCTTCTGAAACAGCGAATTGTTGAAGCTGTTCAAACAATTTCCATTGAAGAAATTCGAAGAAGTTTTGACCACATTTGTTTACAGCTGGAAAAATGTGTTGAATATGGTGGGGGAGGGAGTGTTTGAATATCAAATTATGAAATTATTATTTGTTGTTATTTTAAGATTTTTTTGTGTTATTTCAGGGGTCATTTCATTTATGAAATTAAAAATACATATTTCTGGTAACACCAAAAATCAGTTTTTGAAACTTTTTGATACCCCTTTGTCATTGATAATGTATGTATTTCGAGTTGACACTCAAAAAATCTTGTCGAACTTATTATACTCCTTGTTATCTTATACTCTTACCCTTTACACTCATTGTTATCTTGTCGAACTTCCATTGTCTTTATTTTGTTACCTTTTCGACCGCTAATGCTGCTATCCAAAAATAAAATTCTTTTAACTTTACAAATTAAAAAGAAAAATCGAAGATTTATTTTAAATCTCGGATTTAAATAACAAACGTTATTCTAAATAAGTTTTCTAATTGGCATTTTGGTCAAAAAGAAAAATAAAGGTATAGTTTACTCTTGGAGAAAAATCATGTTTTTAAAGTTTTTGCGAACCCTGTAAAAAAATCAAAATTTTCTCTTCGTGAAATTGCATTTTTTTACAAGCAAAACTTTTTATCAAGAGTGACTTTTTCCCGAAAAATGAAGTTTTTTATTTATTTGTGCTATTGTAAACCCTATCCGCGGACAGTCTTGTATAATATATATACCAAACGACCACAAAAATTCAATGTTTGGTGCGGCGTTTCTTACTATGCTCAAATAATCAAAAATCCGAATTTACCAGCAAACAAAAATTATGGATTCAACCAGGCCCGAGCGGACATTCTACGTGTAGCTTGGTCAAAAAATTTTTTGCGTGCTTCTCGCCTTACGGTACACAATGTAACGATTCTCATTTGGGTTTCCCCCCTCCCCCGATAAAGGTTTGTAAAGACGCCCCCATAATATGAGCGATGTAGATAACAAATAAAGCTTTATAAACTTACCTAAAATCACAAAGGTTGAACACAACAGAAGTAAGGTTCCACAATTTATATTCATTGTTTGCAGAATAGGGTTGAAATTGTTTTGGGATCGCTTACAATATTATTACAATACTATAACAATATTCTTTAACTGAAATAAATATTCGACAGTTTTTACAGAAATGGTGCTGTTAAACTGACAGATTTAAACAGTTGTCAAAATACCTATTAACCTGTACCTACATTTTAACACAGCGTCGCACAATGGACTATTCATCTATATATCATCCTATTTTATCACAAATTAGGTACTTATATCATATTATAGAAAAAAGGTAATAATTAAATAAATTATTTCAGTTTACTTTTTGACATTAAAGCTAATAAATTTAGAGTGAGACAACATATCTAGCCAGTGGCGCACTGAGCGGGGGAAGGTTGTTGTTGAGGTAAGTATTTACTTACCTCCCTAGGGAGGTAAAACGTACTTACCTCCCTTAAATCAGTATCAAAATGAAGTACTTACCGAGTAAGGAGTAGAAAAAAAGTATTCATTCTCAAAGTGGGCAGTAGACAAAATAAGTTTGGGAACCACTTGGCTACGCAATAGAAGGCCGGCTACACGTTAATGGTAATACCTTTATGCGGTAATGGCATCATACATTAGGTAAAACGTACTTACCTCCCTCAAATCAGTATCAAAATGAAGTACTTACCTAGTAAGGAGTAGAATAAAAGTATTCATTCTCAAAGTGGGCAGTAGACAAAATAAGTTTGGGAACCACTTGGCTACGCAATAGAAGGCCGGCTACACGTTAATGGTAATACCTTTATGCGGTAATGGCATCATACATTAGCGTTGCGGGCTTCGCCCGCCCCGCAACTATTATAAACATCCTTGGGCTACGCAATAGAACGCCGGCTACGCGACGGCCGCTGCCGCGGCCTAAGTTACACCTTTATGAGGCAATGGCATAAAGTTTATTTATTACATTTATTTACAAACCCAAACAAATTTAAAATTACACTTGACAACACAGCTTCGTGTCTCCATGAAACCACTAAAAATACGCCGAACACCAGACAAATGAGGTTATGTTTAAGTTTTATGCTGACGTTTGCTCTGGAATATAAAATTACAATAACCTGTAATATTTATGCTGAAGTAAAAAATAGCTTAATTTTAATTTTTTTGGTAATATAGATTCTCCTATATTATATATTGATCTTTTATGACCGTAAGTTGATAAAATAATTATGGATATTGTATTTATTAGATAAGATACGATACCTTAGGTTTAAATATTAAAAATTGCTTTAATTTGAAAAAAAATGGCTTTATCCGCAACTTTTCTTGCACTAAATTGTTTCATTTAATGTTATTTTTCTAATAAACCCAAAAACAGGAAGAAATTCGACCCACCTTATATGACACCAGAGCCATATTAAAGATGCATAATATATTAAATAAACATAAATTGGGTACGATTTCAAATTCAGAAAATTGCGGTTTTTAAATGTAACTTCTGTACAAAACGTTTTATATGAGATCTGGGTTTGTGAATTTTTCAGCGTACTCTATTTCGGCACTGTAGGATATCCTGATGGGGGTTTTCGAGGGATCAGCCGTGGTCAGGTAGTGATTTAACTAAATAATTTAAGGTTGGATTTGTTTGTCAAATCATGTCAGGAGGTTGACATTTATTTGTTTATTTAAGGTTAGTTTTATGACGTTGACAACGGTATATTTTCGGGTTAGTTTTGTTTACCTAATCTTGACAAGACGTCAGAAAATCACCTACCATTTTCTTTCTCGGCTATATACAGTTGGTTTGTATCTTTACAGGCCGAGAAGAAGGCTGTTGCTGAAGATGCCCTGAGTGAAAAGTCAATGGTTTTTTTAAATAAGTTATAGGGAGGCAATTATGTGCAGCATTTATTTGCTGTTTATATATGAAGCAATTCTATTTATGCAAATATCAAACAACAAATATTACCAACGTTAAAACTTCCGCCAAAAATCAGCTGATTTTATTGTAAAAATAGATCTGTCCCAAGAACGTCTTAAGGTGGGAGTATCAACATGCGTGCCAACCTATAACCTATTTCGCGTAGATTTATTTATGTTTTCTAGCTTTTATACAAAATTTAAAGAAAATCAGTATCGACTTGATATTCTATAGGTAATAATTGACATATTTAATAAATATCAAGAAATTTCATAACTTATTTTAGGAGAATTGTATAGCGAAAAATATCGGGTAAGATTTTTTTTAACATTATTATGTCATTGTCACTCATTGTTCTTTCACTATACAATTCTGCCAAAATTAGCAATGAAATAAATTGATATTTTTGTAATATATCAGATACTACCTAAATAATGTAACGACGATATTGATTTTCTTTAAATGTTAGTTATTAAAATAATAAACTCAAAAAATCAAAGCGAAATAGGTTATAGGTTGACAATAGATTGAATGACGTTGAGAATTAAACCGTAATGAAAGCTGGACCAATACAAGTGCTTGACGTGACAAATTAGTGTGGTAAAATTGAATTTTTTCAATTTTGCTTCTGTTTGCAACAATATAAATGAAAAACTGTCAATCAATATTTTTGATCCTAAGCAAACATTCTTATGTTTAACTTGGCTTTTTACCAAAAAATAAGTTATTTGTGGTTAAAATTATTGATTCCGTTGTTACAATTGGTGTCCGTTGTTATGATTTATAACATATTTTCTCTTTTGCCGGTCAATTTGGTGGCGGCAATTTTTTAGGTGTTTTTAAATAATTTTGGCTTGCAGAATCCATATTTTTATTTGATTTGATCTAGCAGGTTGCTTTCCGGATAAAGGTCCTATTTTCAGAATAATGGCTATTTTATGCTACTTGCTATGGGTATTTGCTCAAGAAATAATAAAAAAAAAATTATAATAAAAAATTATTATGCTTTAATTGTATATTAATTAAAATTAAATAAGTATATAATAAATTTTATATAAAAACCTTATTGCAACTAGGTATCTGTTAAATAAGCGATACCTTGAGCAAAAGGAGTACCTATTTATTTTGTAGATTAAACATATTATTATAAAAATGTGGTAAGGCCATGGCACACGACAAATAAATAAAACGAAAATAAGCATCAGTCAGCTTCACTTATAAACTTTTGTAGTATTTTCTCCCATAAAGGCCGATCCGTACCTATCAATTTTCACACTGCACTATTCACAAGAGCTTGGCTGAGCAGTGCTCCACAATTTAGATGCGGCGTTGCCATTTGCCTGTTTTGTTTTATAAGTTTTTATACGTTACCATAATTTTATAGGTATAGAAATGGGTTAACAAACAATAATTTAAAAAAAATATAATTAGGTAAGCTTAGGTGTTTGACTACTGGAAACTATATTATTGTTATAATATAAAAATACTTTTTTATATTCCAAAAAACATAACCACATACATAATCTATAGGGAAGCATCCAAAATTTAAGAATTTTCTTCAGTAAAATGAAGAGATATTTAAATATTGCTTTACTTAGCCTAATCCCTTACCTACAATAATTCTTATATAATAGCCATTTCTGTTTGTATATATTATGGAATTGGCATAGAAACTGTGTTTCGTATAATAAATAAAAATATTTTCCAAAATAACTTTCCCGACCTTCAGCTTGAATAAGTAAAGCGCCCATTTTTTAATAACAAAAATGGTCCTAAATGGTATTTCGAACTGTAGCAATATTGAAGATCAAAATTATCTCGCCATTGACAAAAGAATAAACATGCATACTATGAAAAAAATGTATTGGTAAATAGTAGCTATACTTATGATAAGAATACAAAAATTAATTTAAAAGGAAGAAAATCACAGAATATAGTATGGCATAAACAAATATGTACAACATATTTTAATATAAACACTTCTAGAATAAATCAACATTATACAAAACACCTATTATGCACTAAATACCTATTGGATATCTGAGACACATTTATTGAATTTTCTGTATTTATATTTAAATTCTACAATTATTTAATATTTCTTTGGATAGAAGAAGAAAAATTTGAATATTAAAGTCGTTTATTCATAAATAAATATATCAAAATATAAAAAAACTGCAACTTTCATATCACAACCGCTTTGCTGCACTTTATAGAAACGAACATATATTATTATAAATGTGGATACTCAATAACTTTTGTAAAGCATGTTTCACGAAAAATGAATATGACTTAATGACTGCAGTAAAAGTACCTAGGGTGATCCCATTATTTATGACCGTTTGGTATAATTATTTGAAAGGACCGGATTGTAACAATTATAATTATTGTAAATATAGGCACATCATATAATACCTTTTTGTGGTAAAATTTCTTAGTTTTTATTTCTTGCTGGAAGAGTATAGTTGTATTATCGATATCATTTTACCAAACGTATAAAAAAATAGTATGTGGCGTCCGTGGAAAAACGTTGATGGTGCTTCTTCTAGTGTTGCAGCAAAGAAAATGCATTTATCTCTCGATGCTAGGGAAATAAAATTGTAAAAATATTTCCTATATACTTCTTTACTCAACAGAGGACTTAATGCTAGTGCTGCTGCGACTGAAACGTCTGATTTGACTAAGATGCCTCTGACTACAGTGAAAAGATTAACGTCAAATCCCATTAAATCCAGAAAGAAGCGTAAAGATGCCGGTTTCACCAAATGATTCGACGAAAGCGACAAGGACTTGATAAGACGAAAATCTACACCATGTACGAAGAGCAACGCGTACCTACATTAGATTCTCTGAAGCAACGGCTTACCAATGATGAAACCAAATAAGTTGTAGCCGCACTAGCCTTTGGAGAGTTTTGTCGGAAATGGGCTTCAGATACCGCAAAATTGACAAAAGGCAAGTGCTCATGGAATCCCACCGTTTACAAAAATGGCATCATGAGTATATAGCTTCGGTAAGGAAATGCCGTTCTGAAAACCGTCCAATAATTTACCTCGACGAGACTTGGTTTGACACGCATGAAACACCATCCAAAGGCTGGTCTGATTCTTCCGATAAGTGTAAAACAAAAGCTCAGTCAAATAAAGGAAAAAGAATAACCATTTTGCAAGCTGGGTCAGAAAACGGTTGGGTTCCAAATGCCTTGTGGCTTTCTGCAAAAAACATTAAATACTCTAGTGTGGACTACCATGAAGATACAACGGCCGAACTTTTTGAGGAATGGTTCAAGAATTGTCTTTTACCAAGCATTCCTCAAAATAGCGTGATAGTAATGGACAATGCGAGCTATCACAGTCGCCAATTACATAAAGCTCCAAGCTCAAATAATACAAAATTGGAGATTCAGAACTACTTGGCGGCGAATGATATATAATATTTTGAAGAAAGTTATAAAAAAGTGATCTTTTAGAAGTTTTAAAGACATTTTGTATAGAAAAAGTATATGTTTGTAACACATTGGCAGAAGAAATTGGACCTACAGTGCTACGGCTCCCACCCTATTATTGCATTTTTAACCCCATGGAGCATAATGTGGCACCAGTTAAAATCAATGGTTAGGTCTGAAAATATTTCTACAGCGGATAGAACCTTGTTAAAAAATATTATCTTGCTAAAAGGTTCTATTTGCAAGTCCTTAGTTCTATCTGCAGTAGTTAGAACTATGTTACCAATTTTAATCGATTTTGAAGTGCAGATACACCTTTGTAGCATAAATATTTTTGCTACTAACTGCCAAATGGTGCTGGGAGTTTGTAATTAGGTAATAATTAACAAATAGAACCATTTTATTCCAAAATCTCAATTTTATCAAAATTGCAGATAGAACCCTGTTATTTTCAGGGGACGAGGTTTCATTTAACAAAAAACTGAACAGATGATTAATTTGGGTTTTTAACTATGACAATATTATTGTGATATCCCAAAAAGTATAATAAATTACAAATTTTTTTAGACCAGAATCAGCCCAGAAACAAAAAAAGTTATTAACAATTATTGAAAGTTTTAAAAAGTCGCCATGCTAAATCTCCATAAGAGAAAGGCCCAGCGAAAAAGTACGAAAAATCTACGAAGCGTTCAGTTCCCCGGCAGTGTAATTGGATATACTCAATTAGAAAAAATTATTAGCTCCCGTTTTTTCCGCATTTTCTCAAGAATAAAATAAGCCATAACATTCGCTATAGTACCAAAAGAAGCGGATTACAAAAACATTCATTTTACAGTTTTCCAATTTTCAATAAACCTTAAAATAAAGAAAATATCAAAGAAAAACGATTTCCCCATGTTAAAAAGGAAAATAGCCATAATTGGTGGAAACCGAAAATTTAAGACACGCCCACTTTTACACACATAAATATTGACTGAAAAGCCATTAAAATTCAGTGGACGATAGACGCCCGAAGTATCAAGTCGCTAACAGTTGTACACTCAATTTTCCAAGTAATGTAAAAAATTATTACATGTAAAAATAAAAGAAATTCAGCTCGCGATGACAACGTACTAGAAAAAGTGTTACCTTTTTTCGGAGTCCCGGTAGTCTACAAAAGTCAACTTCAAACCATAAGAAAGACAAACAAATGTCACAAAATTCTTAGAAGTTTTGACGAAGAGAAGAAGATTTGATCTTCCGAAACGACTAGAGAAAAATTCCGAAGAAAAACGTAGCAGTTTTCCCATTTTCAAAAATATTTCAAGAAATCAACTTTTTCATTATTTTGAATATAATTCGCCTGTCATTTTTTAATGACAGATATTCTTAATAAAAACAAAAAAACTTTGTTCCCGACAACTTGTTCCCGTTCTCGAGACGAGCACTAAATTTTGATGTCTTCAGCCAGATATTCGACGTAAGATTGCGCATTTTACTGTCTCGCGTTTCTAAACTCGTATCGTGGGTCACTAGAGCAAAACCTTGATAGGCCTCACAGCCATTGCACATTTTTGGTCTTACTCGAATACCGAAGAAACAAGTGATTCAGCCGACTGATGCACTTGCATCGATCTACACATCCGCGGTAGATAGGGAAGTTTAAATAAGAAACTGAGGTAGCAGTTTCTAGATTATTTAGAAAAAACTCGCAGGCTACTAAGTTCGCACAGTTCAGGTCACCCTGTTTGTGTGGATGAACAGATGAGTATAGGGTGTTAGGCTCTTACAAAATTCAAATTCAAAAATAAAAAAATTTTATATAAAAATCATCACATTCAAAAATCATAAAATTAAACATATAAAATCCTCATATTCAAAAATAATAATAAAAATTTAAATAATCAAAAATTAATTTTTAAAAATCTTTCTTAATGCCTTTGGTATAATAATAAAATATCAACGCTTTCAGAGAGGGTAAAAATCCCTAACTTTTAAGGTACATGTTGTAAAGTCACAACGTTTCAATTTTAACGCTGATTTTCTGAAACCATCTTCAGGAATTTTCATTTTTTTAAATAACGTCAAATTCATTTAACCTAATTGGTTTTAAATATTCAAATCCTCATTATTTTATTTCTTTTCGCGTTATTTCTTGTTATCTATAATCGATCCGCGATTTACCTTCGACTACATTTTTCTTAAGCTCTCTTGCTTAAATTTATTACGCCTGCGCCTACCCATTAAAGGAAAAAACAATTTTTTTCTTAAATGATTTTAGCTGATCATTAAATGGGATCGCACTTTTGATTTACTACGCCTACAATTTCAGTTTTTGACGCTTTTGTATAAAATCGATCCCTTCACCAAAAAAGTTTAAATCTTGTTATCATAAATGATCCGCGATTTACTTTAAACTACGTCTCTTCCGAAACTCTCTTGTTTCTTTAATACTACGATTTTTTAACGATCATTTGATTGTTGTTAACTATTTGTTAACAAACTTTGGATTTATTACGCCTGCAATTTTAGTTTTTGATGTTTCGCTATAAAAACAATCTCTTCACCAAAAGGTTTAAAATCTAGTTATCGACAATAGATCTGCGATTTGCCTTAGATTACGTCTTTTCTGGAGCTCTCTTGCTCTATTTGATTATTACCGATTTTGACAATTCAAATTAAATATACTAATGAAGTGGGTATATTTGTAACTCAATATTAATAATAATAATAATACTAAGATTGTGATTATTTTGTAAAGGGTAAAATTCCCTTAATTTTAAGATACATTTTGTCTAGTGACAACGTTTCGATTTTGACGCTTAAATTCTAGAATCATCATCAGGTATAAAATAAGTTTTATAAACAGTTATTTTTAGAAACAATATTCATATTTCAAATAAAGTTAATTCTATCATTTTGCTTTGTTGTTTATCGATCATAAATTGATAAATAATAATTTTCAAAAATATAAATCAACAAATAAAATTTTCTTAAATATAATTTTTTCAAAATTTCAAAAAAAATAAGTGAGGACAATTAGTCCGCAATTTCTGACAAGAACTTGTTTTGCGTTTGCGTCTCATTAGCGTATAATACAAAGTAAGGTTAGGAAGAGTCGACTATAAACAATATTTGCAAATATTACATTTTTAAATATTTTAAATTCATTAAACAAAAAGAGATTTTAATTAATCCATAACCCCAGACATTTCAGCCTGAAAAATGGCATTCCCAAATTCAAATTCTGCCCCGTTAAATTTTCAAAATCTATGGCTTCACCCTAGTACCCTCTCTTTTGAGGCGGGACAGGAGTCTCGGGTGGTGGTGAGTCCTCACTTAACAACCCCTGTTGTAGTTAACGATTTAATCGATCTTACGGAAAATCCTAATAATAATATGTATATTGATAGTGACGATAGTACAGTAACATTAAACTCTAATGCAAGCTGGCTTGATTGATGGCGATCCTGACCAATTATATAATACATACGACGAAAGTAATAGTGTAGTTTTTCAAACTCATATACCTACGAATCCGTATAACGAAAATCCAAATACAAACATTAATAATGACAATAATAACCCTATGAATCCTGAGTATGAATTTAACCGACGGAGCTCTGAAACGCGTCAGATTGGCGATTCTTTGCTGCAGACCAACAATAATAATAATAATAATAACTTGACTGTCTCTGAACTAAATGTTTTAGAACAGATGAACTTAAATTCTAACCAATTCTCTTTTGTTTCAGGTAATCCACAAATAGAAGCTCAACAAAATTTTAACCCAAGTCAAACGTATTTTTGCGGTCCTGATGCGCAACAGCCATTATTATTAGGTAATACTAATTCACTTTTAAACTCATATCAGTATAAACAAAGAAATACTGCTTTTCAGACTTTAAATAAAGATCAAAATCATATTAATAAAAATAATTCTTAATTAAATTCACTAAAATCACATTATCGTGATCGATTAGGACGACAATATCAGTAGGAGCAGTAGTCATAACAGCACTTAAGAAAAACTTTTTTAACATGTTTTTTGGATTTCTTTTTTGGTGAAAAAGTTTCGCTATTTCATTTCTTTTTAAAAAATTCTCTACATTTTTTTTTTGGTTAATTCCTGGACAATTATTTACAATAATTAGTTTTTGTTATTTCCTTCATAAATCAGCATCATTATATGTTGTCACTCCTAAAATAAACAAAAATACAAAATCTGCAAAAAGAAAAGAAAAATGTTAAACCCGGATTCTTTTATTAGATAGGGGAGGGGTGGGCAAGTTGACATACCTAAGGTTTAAACAAAAATATCTTAAAAAAAACCAAGACTTATTTTTAATAAATGTAAGCAAAATAAAACAGTTGTTATATGTCTTTAACCTACATATATAACGAAATGAAATATAAACTCCTTGTACAAACAATACCACTTTAACAAAAATAATACAAAAATCCATCTTGCCCTACCCTATAGGGCAAGTTGACATACGAAAATAAGTAGGTATAAATATAAAATATTAGTTAATATAAATCACAAATAAATTGTTCTGATTTTTTGGATAGGCCGGCACACTCAGCGTGAGCCCATTGGCGACACTTCTAGTCCAAAATCTTTTCAGTGCGGGCAAGATGACATACTCGGTATGAAGGTATGCCATCCTGCCCGACAATGAACGTAACTTTAATAAAATTAAAAAATGGGTTTTAAAATAAAATCTAAAAAATATTGATCGCGAAATGAATAGTTGAAAACTAAATTTATTAAACAAAATTAAAAAATATAAGAAAAACAGTCAAGTAATTTTTTTATAATCTTTATCATAGTATACTTACATTAAAACGAAATAGTAAATTACTTAAAATCGTTAATATTTCTAACACCGCGAAAAACTTCCACCCACAAACACCTCTAAGTGGACACTGCCAACGAGCGAACTTGTTTAAGCATGCTAAATGCTCGGATGACGGTGGAGTTTCCATGGAAGGGCTACTGTGTCATCTTGCCCACCTATGTTAACTTGCCCATCTCTCCCCTACATCCAACATCCTTTTATTTTACTCGTATCTAGGTATACTTTATCTGATATGGGTGATTCTAGAGAAATTGGATAAATCAGACCAGGGCCGTTTCTGGCCTGTTGGCCGCCCTTGTGCGACATATGAACTGGCTGCCCTTTAAATCAAATCAGTTACTATTTTACAATTACCTACCTGAAATTATGGCGCAAAGCAATTGTCAGAAAAATAAATCTTTAATAGGTGTATATTTTTAATATTTTTCTTTTATTCATACTTACCTACAGAGGGGCTCAGCAATTTGGCTTTCAATGGCGATAAGGGCCAAGCCACTAATCCTTTCTTGGGACATAATTGACCGCAAGTAATTTTTAATTAATTTTAACTTTGAAAAACTTCGTTCGATAGATGCAACAGTAACCGGCAGAGTAATAAAAATTCTCAGCGCAACACAAAGATTTGGAAATGATGAGATTAAATCTTTTTCAGCTATGAATTTTAGCGTATCTACAATTATTATTTTGTACGTTTTATTGGAAAAACCCAAAAGTTTCCTTACACTTATTAAGAGAAACGAACCTCTCCTTAATTGATTCTATCGCAATATCCAAAGAACAAGTAACCGGTGCCCATAAAGGGTTTCCTCCCTGGCAAAAAAAAAATATCCAAAATCGAAAAATAAAGATTCACATTGAAACTCTGTTTGGCCTCGACGATGGGGTCATCTTTTAATTCGTAATCAAAATGTCTGGGTACTTTTTTTCGGCGTCGGAAAAGTTATTTGTAACAGCATTTGAAACCGGACATCGGCGGCAAATTTAAATAGGGTGCGTTCTTTTGCCCTGTGAGTATTTGTGCCCCCACCTACCCTACTACCAAATTAATAAGATAGTTAAATTCACATAAAGTTTTAATGCCAAATGTCAAGACTTGTCATTGTCTAGTTACTTTAGATTGCACCAACTTACTAAATTTCTTATACAGCTGAGATTGGTCAGTGTTTTTTCTTTTTCTTTCCTGGAATTGTTCGGCCAACTCTTTTTATTTCTATCTCTTTTTAATCGTATGAAATAATACAAGATAGACATACTTTGTGTGCAGTACAATTATACTAATTAAATTTAGCCATTAGAAATTTATATTTTATGAGTTGCTGCAGTATTTGACAAGTATGACAGAACTGAAATGTCACGGCATTAAAAGTTTATGTGAATTCAACTATACCTACATAATTATTCAAATAATATCAATTAGTTTTAATTTTTTGAGTAAACCTAAGACAAAATGTAATTGACGTGGGTTGCAGGGCGGCCACCTCCGTTGAGAATTCTTTTTATTTTTCCGATACTTATCTATCTAAAAAGAAATCTCTAATTAACACAAAGGGCGGCTGCCTCATTCTTGACAGCTACTGCATAATTTTTTTTTGAAAACTGAATTTACCATTCTTATTTGACCCTTCATATCTATGAAAACTCCTAGAATTTTTTTTTACGTCTAACATTTTTTTCTGTGAAACTGCAGGCGGCTTTCGCCGCCCTTGTGCGGGGGCACTCCCAGCACACCACTCAGAAACGGCCCTGATCAGAGTAACACAATAAAATAACAGAAACCGCAAAAAAATATTAAACTTTTATTACAAATATTTAAAGGGTGTGTTCTAGTTCAAATCGGCAGTTAATAAAATTATTAAGTTTTTAACATTAATTACATTTAATTATAATATTAAGAGCTATATTATCAGTACCCTGGAGTGTAACTGGGATAGGTCTCACATAAAATATTGGTTTATCTGGGTCGTAAATTTTTATATTTGACATTTTCATAGTGCATATAAAATAACTGTAATAAGATTTCTCATGGAAGTAATTCAATTTTTTTATTATTGATTTAGGAAAAAATAAACATTTAACTTTGTAACTCGTATAAATCATCAGTCCCTTGGCACTTAATTAAATTTTAAAATGCGCGCCTATAAAGTAGCCAATAAAATTCAAACTAAGCAGACGCCGACGTTCATTGATTGCGAGCGGAGTGGTAGTTGATTAGTCGGTTCCTGATGTTTTATTTAGTGTGAGTTGAGCCGTTACTGTGCGAGCACGTATGCGGACCAGTCGACGGGTCAGTCCACTGGTAAGTGTTTTAATTATTATATTTCAATGTTTTTTCTTTTATTTTTATTTGATTGTTCCTGTTTTATTATACTATAACAGTTAACAGTTAAATACTCGTATCAAACTGTAACTTAAAAGGAATACATTTATTATTTATAAATTTAATCAGTCCCCTGTCGCCAGTCCCCCGACTAATTTAGACCAGGGGACTGCCGTTTTTACAGAGGACTGACTATAATTCTTTCTACAACATTTTCTTAGGTTTTTAAATATATTTTTTTCTGTTTTAGAAACAGAAATGACTTTAAAAGACAAGCAATAAAAAGATGAGCACTTAAAAAAGAAAAGGGAAGCTGAAAAAGCATATAAAAAATTTGACAATTTGGTGAACATTAAATTTGTTCAGTGGATAAGTAGACTATGTTGATCGTAAAACTAAAAAAAACAAATTTGTAAATAAATACAGACAAGTATTTGAGTCACCATCTTGTGGGGAAATTTTAAAATTGGACAACGCTTCTTTAAATTTGGTTGTTAGACTGACATTACCATACCACAGTTTAAATGCTATTTTAATATCTATATTTTATACAAGAATATTTCGTTTGTATTTTCCCTACCTAGGTTGGTTAGCTTTTAATTATTTTGTTTTGTTAGTAGCTCTGCAATACATACACAAGTTTTTAAGATAACATGTTTTGTTAAGTAATAATTATAAAATAAATAGTACATGTTTTTTTCAGTCCCCCGTTATTTTAATCAGTCCCCTGTCAGTTATGCTCTATAACCTTAAAACCATTTCTATACAATACAAAATTCCTAAAAAATTATAAAAATATGTATTTCTTTCGTTTGGGTAACTTACCCAAAGCAAAAAATGGAAAATTGTCTGTCTATATTATGACGATTTTTTTATTCAGTCCCCTGTAAATTTAGTCAGTCCCCTGATGCATTTTTTTTTTAAAGTGGACAAAATCTCTAAATAGTAAATAATTTTACTGGCCCTTCTGGGAACTGAATCTATACTTGGTCCTTCGTTGTTTAACAGTTATTTTAATGACATTTAAAAAGAAAAATGTGTAACATACTTATGAATGTATTATGACCTTACTTTCATAGAATTACCCATATATAAAAGTGTTATTAGATCGAAATATAATAAAAAAAATTATTAAAAACGGGCTTACCCATAGAGAATATTTGACTTCCGTCCTCTGCTCGTTTACTTAATTCAGCAACTAAGTAGTAAGTGAATATATATATTATGTTTAAAATCATTATCCATGCAGAAATAGTGGAATTGATGGATGCCCATTTTACCCTCCGAATATACAAGAATGTAGTTTTTACAGCTAACTTCGTTGTTTGGAATAAATTTTAAATTCACTATTTGCTAATATTTTCCAACCTTTGATTCTGGCCGAAAACATGACTATATACTACAGTGCATTTAAGGTCGCTCGTGGAACAAAATTACCTAAAGCTGATTTTTGCGTTAAGAGGAAGTAATCCCTTTTACCACAATGAAAATTGCCGAACGTTTTGCTGGTCAAACTAAAATAAAAATAAAAATTGGTATTTAGAAAATAAATTCTACTTTAAATACCCCATCCAGAAAAGTAAATGACGATCGAAAATATTCCCAAAATTTTTTTTACAAATTTTTTTATTTTTAGTAATTTTGTAATATCTTTAACAATTCTTTATTGATAAAACCAAAATGGCTTTCCCGGGTGTAGAATGTTGTACCAAACAATTTTTCTTAAAGCCATTTTTCAATATCGGCCTTACTTTTTTCTCAAAAACGTTGGGCGCGTAAATCCACTTTACACGCTTAAATTCACTTTACGCGCCCAACGTTTTTGAGAAAAAAGTAAGGCCGATATTGAAAAATGGCTTTAAGAAAAATTGTTTGATACAACATTCTACACCCGGGAAAGCCATTTTGGTTTTGATCAATAAAGAATTGTTAAAGATATTACAAAATTACTAAAAAAATAAAAAAAAATTTCTAAAAAAAATTTTGGGTATATTTTCGATCGTCATTTACTTTTCTAGATGGGGTATTTAAAGTAGAATTTATTTTCTAAATACCAATTTTTCTTTTTTCTTTTCGTTTGACCAGCAAAACGTTCGGCAATTTTCATTGTGGTAAAGGGGTTACTTCCTCTTAATGTCTAGCTTTAGTCGCCCTGATTAACATACAAAAAGTCCCCACCCATCCGAGGGTGCTGTAATATAAGTATAGTTAAGAAAATTGTAAATTATTATTATTACGATCTATTTTAAATAATGCAAAATCTGTTAGTATTATAGGAAATTGTGCAATAGTTGAATAGAAAAAGAGGTTCATGTTTAACTGTTTGCTGGTATATATTTATAAAAGTGTTAACGTAGCAAAATGATGTATTGTTCGTTACACGGAATATTTATGATTGGAAAATAGAATAAGTTTATACATAAAACTAACAACTTGTTTCTTTGATGACGTCTCCTCCTAAATTACCCATAACATATTACATGGCGACTCTGCCTAAAGAACTGAATATGGAAAGTAATATTTAGGCAATACTATTTTATGGATGAATTGAATGGAAATTAAATAATGGGCAAAACACAAAGCAAGGAAGAAGTTATAATAGCACAATCAGGAAACAGTGGTGGACAAACCACATCCGAAAAATTTGGTTCCGTCCAGGATATTCTAAGTATTGTGTTAATTAATCTAGCTTTGACAGTAGTATTATGGATTGGTTATAGACATTGCAAAAAAAAAACATTAAATAGGAAAATTAGAAGAGCAGTACTTGCATCACAGAGTACTGAAGCAATTGAAGCAATTTAAAAAAAAAGATGGTATAATATGGTATAATATGGTAATATCGAAAATAAAATTGGTATGAAAAGGAAATATGATATGGGATGCCGAAAGACGTTGACGAATTTAGATACTTACTAAAAGAAGTAAGAGTATTTATTACAAACATTGGAAAAGATAATCAAGAACGAAGGAATAGTTCTAAGCTACTAGAATATTATTTTAGGAAATTAGATAAATTAAAATTTAAATTTAATGAAATTAAGGATATATTTAATAGTAAATCATATGTAGGCGACTTTGTAGAGAAAGTTAAATTATGTGTAAACGAAATAGGGTGAAGTGGAGCAAATGCACCCCCAAAATGCGCTAATTTGACTTAACTACATCATATCTTATATTAGAAATAAGTTGATAACTTTTTGGCTTTAGAGTATGATATATGAGCTAAAGACTAATCAATTGTATTTATATAACCAATTTTGGTAAGTTTTTAAAATATTTTACAGTTATATTTTTTTAGGGTTGTCAAGGGGGCGCATTTACCCCGGAATACGGGGTAAGTGCCCACCGCGGGTCTATTTTATTAGGTGTTTACGTTTATATATGAATGGAGTAAATGCACACTTAGTCAATATGTGCGCTATCGATTATACTATATAAATTTTATCCTGTGTTTTTTTAAATCTGTGGAATAAATATATATCGGTGTTAAAAAAAATATAAAAAATGTTGTTGAAATTTTATTTAAAATCTTTTTTTAAGAAAATAACAATAAACATTACAGAAACATACGGTAACTCAAAAAATGTAGTAGAAAGAATATTGATTCTTTGTGAAAAGGAAATAAAAACTTAAAAACTAATTTCTAAAGCAATATGACAAATCCTATTAGCTTATACAAATAATAGGCACCAAAATCAACTTGAATAGTTAGAATGCCTCTTATTTCAATCGGAAGCGGGAGCTTCTGTTCAATGCCAGCTTCAGGGACAACACATATTTCTTCTACATCTGGCCATCTAAACTGTCCCAATCATTTATTTTTACATCGCAAGAACTTAATTTCGTAATCGTCGGCTCCCACTTTATTCAAAACCTTCCCAGCGAAGTAGTTAATTTGTTTTTCATGGTAAATTTCACAAGACAAAAACTGTTTACGGATATTTCGCCGGAATCGCTATTTTCGTCTTCGCTAAAATCGATATTACTGCTGTTACTGTCGTGTAGAGAGGTCTGTTTCAATATCAACAGTCTGGTTTGTTCTTGTTCCCTGGGGCGCACATTACCTTATAATGCACACGCATTTACCCCTAGCAAGGACACCCTCGGGGTAAATGCGCCCCCGCGACTAACTGTATAAAAAGAGATTGGTTACTTAAACATTGGTCAAAATCCATGACATTAGCAACTGTTACTTACCTCTATATGGTTTTTCAATTTTTTTTTTAAATTTTATTACTATGTGGAAATTTACACACGTGCCACCAATTTACCTAATGCGCAACTATACGGCCGCTTCAACACCTATTACGGTCGACCGTCGAATGCGGGAGGTTCGTTTACCGCGAACCGACCGAGGTTACCTCAAAAACGTTGAAGTGCTCTTGCCAGACTGATTAAAAAGCGTAGTGCTTAGAAATATTGGTCGGAGAACGCATTTACCCCAAAAACGCATTTTCCCCAATTTACCCTAAATAGATATTTAGGGAATACAGAAAAAAGTTTACAAGAAAGACTTACAGGGTCTCAGTTATTGGAATTTCCATTAGTGGCAAACATTGATTCAAATTCTTCAGATAGTGAAACAGAAGTCAAAATGTCTGAAAAGTTCGAATTAAAAACCGCATCTGGCTTAGTTCCAGTAATGGACGGCTCCGAGGCTTCCACTAAACAACTTATAGATGCTATAGAGTTGTACGATTCTTTATTGGATAATGATGGGAAAAAACTTTTAACTACCTATGTGTTAAAAACGCGACCAAATAAAAGCGCAAAAATTAGACTTAAACAATCCTATACGACTAATGCACTTTTAGTTACCGATTTAAAATCTTACTTCATTTCGAAAAAATCTGTTTCTGCATTGTCCTCAAAACTAAACAACTCGAAACAAAATTCAAAATCAATCGATGACTTTGGAAGGTCTCTGGAAAAATTGCTAGTTGATCTAACCTTAACGCAAGCCGACGGAAATGAGCAAAATGTGAACATCTTGACCGATTAACGAAAAAATTGCAGTAAATTCATTTGCGAACGGACTTAATAATAATGACTTAAGAACGATTATAAAAGCACGAAATCTTTTAAATCTAAATGACGCGATTAGGGGTGCTAAGGACGAAGAGTTGTCATTAAACAACTCAAGAGTAATTTTTTCTATGCGCTCAAATGGCAACAACCGAGGCAATAACTCAAATAATAGAGGTGTAAATCGTGGACGGTATTTTAATAACAATTTTACAAGGGGTTCTTTCCGAAATTCACTTAGAGGAAACAATAGTAGGCAGAATAACTTTAGCAACAATATTCCGCAACCTACTTATAGGCAAAACCCACGTTTTCCGAATTCAAATCATTTTAATAGTCGGGGGACAAATAATCGTTATGGCCATCGGGGGTATTTTATGAAAAACATAACTACGGACAATGGAGGTACAAGTTCAACTTCCACTCAATCACCTCCAAATAGAATGTTTTTTCGAGGCTCCTAATACACATTTTTTACTAAATGCCAACGGTTTAAATTTTGTGACCGTAAAGCATGAACAAAATTATATTAATCTCTTATTAGACTTCGTTTCGTTCGTTTTCAAAATTCTTTATTGTTACATAATTTACATATGTTGTTATATCTAAATTTTTACATAAATACAATATATAAATATATGTAAGTGTTGTATTCCCTCTGAATTCTGCCCAGGATACGCACTGGCATCGCCTGTGGGGTTGATGTTAACCCTAGGTAGATTTTAACAACGCGTAGTCAAACTTTGAAGCAATATGTAAATAAATTTAAAAAAATAAATTTTTCAGAAAAGATAAAAATTAATGGAATATTTGAATCAAAAGTTTCACAAGGTTCATCAAACTTAACTCTAAAAGCAAACAATATAAATGTAGTTCATAAATTTTTGCTGATTGACAGTTTTGAAGAGAGTTGTCACGGTTATGGAGGACTTGAGGTAGGAGGCCGAACGCAATGCATTGGATTCGGTCCCAAATTAGCATCGGTAATTCAGCTTTACGAGTTGTCATAAGATGGCGCTCGTGTTCGAAGTGGGCAATCAAATAAATGGTTTCTTATGGACGCGATAACTATTTTTATTTAAATTAGTTTTTTAAGGAACAAATAAGGACTTTTATATAAATTTACACTTACTTTGTTATACTTATTAGTAAACTCGGCCTGTATAAAGTTCCAACGATGCTTCGTTTTTAAAATACAGGAACATTTTAGCTAGAGGGTTTTACCTTTGGAGCTAGAAAAATACTTATTTGGCTGCGTTTCATCTCTGAAGAAGATCCTGTCTTACACCCTGACACAAAGCAAACTCTACTTTTATAAATTGTACCATTATTCATTATAAATATGAAAATTAATTACAATACAACATTATTTGTCTTGTCTTGCCTTCAAACGTTATTTGTTATTTCGAAAAATAAAATGTCAATTGTCAAAAGTAAAAGCACAGAAAAATAAAGGGTTTAAGTAAAAATTAAAAACTATGGAGGATCTAGTTTTCCATATTAAAAACGAAGAAGAAGAAGACAACATCAGTCCACTTCGGACGCGAGAGCCATCTATCGGCCAATCGCGAACTAACCAAAAAACCGGGACAGAATTTGAAAATGCTGCCATTGTCGATCGGCCTCCTACCCTATAGTTCTCCATAGTCACGGTGTAATAGGATCAGACCTTTTCTGTAAATATTTAGCAACAATACTTCGAAAAGTTTTGTTTCTCATTTTACTTTAACAATCAAAAAATAATAACACCTTTACATTCTAAACGAGAATTGTTTACGTTAATTCCTAAACGCAGCGAAGTAATTAAATATTTTTATGTAGACACAAATAAAGATTTTATTGTTTTTGCTGACGAAGTAGGAGAAGGTATCTTTACAGCGGGAGCGGTAGTCCGACCTACCTCAAATAATATGATAGCTATAAAATTTCTTAATGTACGTAATCAGAATGTTAGTTTGAAAAATTTTCAGCCAAAAATTGATTTAGTAGATAATTACGAAATCTGTCATTTCGGCTCTACTAAAATAATTCAGTTACTAGGGTTGAAAAGTTATTAAATTTATTAGAATTTAATCATATAAACGATAAAGAAAAATTTTCTATACAAAAAATATGTGCCAAATATTCTGATATTTTTCTCTTAGATAACGATCCTTTAACAACAACTAATATTTATAAACAAAAAATTCATTTAAAACCCGATGCGTCTCCTGTTTATGTTAAGCAATATCGATTGCCTTATTCCCAAAAACACGAAATAAATACCCAGATTGATAAAATGCTACAAGATGGAATAATTGAGGAGGCCAGGTCTGAATAGTCTTCACCACTTTTACTAGTTCCAAAGAGGGCCGACAATAATGGTAATAAACGGTTTAGAGTAGTACTTGATTACAGATTTTTGAATTCTGGAATTATTTCAGACGATAAGTGGCCTTTACCCTGTATTACTGACATTTTAGATTCGCTAGGTGGCGCAACTATTTTTCACATTTAGATTTATCACAAAGCTATTATCAAATAGAACTGGAAAAGTCTAGCAGACCTATAACAGCCTTTACGGTAGGTAGCAAGATACAATTTCAGATGACTCGCCTACCCATGGGCCTAAAAATAAGTCCAAATTCCTTTTCTAGAGCCATGACTATCGCAATGTCAGGTCTTAATTATGAAAATTGTTTCGTTTATTTAAATGATCTTATTGTGTTTGGTAGTAATCTCGTTAATCATAACAAAAATTTAGTTAAAGTTTTTCAAAGATTACGAGACGTTAACTTAAAATTAAACCCTAACAAGTGCGAATTTCTAAAAAGGGAATTTTTATATTTAGGGCATGTTGTATCAAGCGAGGGGGTTTTACCAGATCCTGATAAAATTAGGGCGGTTCAGAAGTATCCGGCGCCCAAGGATGTAAATGAAGTAAAAAGATTCGTTGCATTTGCTAATTACTACAGAAAATATATTAAAAATTTTGCCGAAATTGCAGCTCCATTAAACTACTTATCAAGAAAAAATATACAATTTCATTGGTCTTTAGAGTGTCAAAAAGCTTTTGGGGCAGTTTGCACCCTCGGAGGGGTGGGGACTTTTAGTATGTTAATCAGGACGACCAAAGTAAAACATTAACGCAAAAATTAGCTTTAGTTGATTTTGTTCCACGAGCACCATAGGAATGAAAATAACGGCCCTGGACTAATACTACTGACATCAAGGACAATTTTGTTCTTTTCATTGTCCGAGGCAAGAATCAATTGCTTCATGGACTTTTTTGTGCGTATTAAATAAAATGTCTCCGCATTCAAAATTTTCCCATGCACATACACAATTTATTAAACTTGTAATTGTGGGGATTTTTATCTTTAGCCTTGAATTGTCCATTTTTAACCCCCTAAAAACAAATAGAAGTCAGAGATAGACGTACGTGTCCATTGCTCCTGCAAATTTTTAAAAATTTTATAATACTGCTCTAGTTTTCTATAATTTTACACCCCTCTGTGAATGTGTAAACTTCTGTAGTGCGTGAATTTTGTTTTTTTAATTAATTTAAAACATGGCAAAGGCCTTGTCGGTAAAGGACATTAGTGCTCGTGTAGATCAACTATCATCAGATCTTAATGGCGGCCTTAAGTTACTGCGCGAGGAATTCGTAAAATTCAAATCTACAAAGACAATAGTGAGTGGCTCAGATCAGATTGAAAATTCTGATTACATAACTCGTCTTAACTCCTTCCAAGATACAATAAACTTATCTTTGACAAATTTAGTTAAAGAATTAAGCGCTGTGAAGGAAGAAGTTTCAACTCTGCGCAACAAGGTAACTAAAATGGAAATACTGCAAAACGCAAAATTCCTTATTATTCGCGGTCTTGTCCCTGAGTTAAAAATGACCTTTACACAACGGTATTGAGATTTTTCACCGATAAATTGGGTGTTCAAATATCCAAAACCGATATAAGTTATTGCTACCGTCTCCGCAAAAAAACCTTACCCACAGCGAGAAAAAATGGTAAACAGACTCCGTAAGGAAAAGTGCATAGTAGAGCGTGGTAAGTTAGTAAAATAAAACCCCGAGCTGGTTCGTATAAAAGTTTTAATAAAAGTAATCTTCAGAATAATAACAATAAAAAAACAATGTAAAATAAAAAATAACAATAAAACAAAAAAGAGCGAGTGGTATGTTTTTAAAATTGTTCGTTACGTTATAATCGTTGGATACACACTGAAGTTATTTCTTTTTAAAACCTAAATGCTATAAAAGGATGGAGTGATGACAAACATATGTCGGACGCTCTATTCACTCCACCACTTTTACTTCTGGGAATCCTTTCCCAGCCCTGTTCCTATCTATACCTAAATACTAAATAAAGAGAAATTTTACATTCTAACAATCGTTTTAAAAAAATACTTTATGTACAATGCAAAAAATATTAGTACAGGTTTTATACATTTTTAACATCCTCCCGCGGCGGAGAGTTCTCAACTTCTAACGGAAAAAGAAGTTGCACTGGTCTACGTAGTTTCGACCCGTCGCTCGTTCGCCCCTCACTCGACCCGTCGCTCGTTCGCACCTCACATGCCCGCACTCGCCCATCGCGGCCCTCAAACACGTCGATGATTTTGACCGTTTTCCACTGAAGCCTGGGCGTATGTTCTTGATGCAAGAGTACGATGTCACCTATTCTTAAGCTTTTAGAATTGACACGATCAGTATGGTGAAACATACGCAGCTGCTGAAGATACTCCGTTGTCCATTTTTTCCAAAATTTAGAAACTTATTGTTCTCTGGATTTCCATTGATTAATTATTTCGTTTCGGTTGATTTGAGGCAATTTTCGATTTAGGGAAAAACCAAAATTTTTTACACCGACTAGGAAATGCGTTGGAGATAAAGTTAATAAATTTGTATCGTCATCATCAAAATACGTCAGTTGTCTTGAGATGACCGTTGCTTCTATTTCTATTAAAATTGTCTGTAGTCTAGCGGCACATAACGCTGCTGTAAGCTCTAACTTGGGTAAAGTTAATTCTTTGTTACCCTTTTGATTTAGAGGCGCAACACGATTTTTCGATAAGAGAAAATTTATTTCGTTGGTTTCTATACATTTCGTGTACGCCACTGTACCATAAGCTTGAACGCTCGCATCGGCAAAAACATGCAGATCAATTTCATTGTACTTGTTAGTTATATTCCTAGGAATATGTAGTTCACCCATAGCAAGTAGTTCCGAACACCACTTGAACCAGCTCGTGTGACATTTTTCGGGAACAATAGTGTCCCATTCTAATTTTTCTAATTTCTGTTTCCATATCTCTTGCAACAAAATTTTTATTCTAATAGTGAATGGGCCTAATATACCTAATGGGTCATAAATTCTGGCAATATTTTGAAGTATTGTTGGTACCGTACCGTTTTACTGCCATTTATTACGGATTTTAAATCAACCGCAAGCTCCTCGGTAGCTGTGTGCCATAAAATACCCAATACCTTTTTCAATGCGTTGTTGGTTGGATTTTTTATGACCGTTTTCATTAATTCGTTGTCGTTAGAGAACCATTTTCTTAAATTCATGTTAGCCCCTTGAAGAATATTAATTGATTGTTCGTAAATTTCGTTTGCTTCTTTAAAGGAGCTGCATGCAGTTACCAGATCATCTACATAAAATGATTCTAATAAAATATTGGCCGTTTTCGTTAGGTTTTCTGATTGAGACAAAAGGTGCTTTCGCAGGGTAGCTGACAGCAAAAATGGGCTTGTAGTCACTCGAAAGGTTACACGTTTCATACGGAAAGCAGCAATTTGTGTCGAATTTGTAGTCTTCATTAATTGGGTTTTTGAGCCATAAAAATCGATGAGAATCACGATCTTCTTCTGCAATTGATATTTGCAGAAACGCTTTTTCGATATCTGCGATTAAACCGATTGAGCCGACTCGAAAGTTTAGCAATATTTTAAGTAGATCAGGCACCAAATTGTCCCCGGAGTATAATTGTTCATTTAGCGATTGAAATCCGGGCGCATGCGCAGATGCATCAAATACTACCCGCACTTTCGTTGTGTCCTTGTCTTCGCGATAAACCGGACGATGCGGCATGTAATAAATGCGATTGTTTTCGATTTTGTTAGACGCAATAGTTTCTGCACATCCGTTTAGCAAGTACTCGCGCACAGCATTGTCATACTCAGCTAATTTACCGTTTCTGCGCAACTTAGATACTAAACCTTTTACACGTGCCATACTACCTATATAATTAGAGTCTAAACTGGAGTTTGTTTTCCACGGTAGCGAAACTTCATAATGTCCGTTTTTAAACTGAATAAAAGTTTCGGTAAAATTATTTTTGAAATGTTCGTTTTCTTTAATACCCAATGTCTCTAATGTCCAAAATTTATTAATATCTACATTGTCCTGCTCGAGGTCTATCTGCACATTCAACACTGTTGCCAAATTAAAATTTACGAAATAGTCACAATTCTCAATACTACTTGAAGTTCCATGCATTGTCCACCCTAATTTCGTGTTTACGGCAGTTAAGTCATTGGAAATGCGTTTTGTTTTACCTGTAACAATTTTCCAACAATGATCAGCTCCTACCAGTAAAGTTATACCCTTAATTAGCTGCTTATTTGTAACGTTAACGTCAGCTAACTGGTATTTAGACACAAAATCGCTTATTACCGGATCGTTTATAGAAGGTGGTTTTAAAGCGTCAAAACATATTTCAGGAACTTCTATAGCGGTGATTTCGATTAGCTCTCCGTTAAACTGATTTTTGAGAACTACTTGTATCCGTTTGCACAAGGTAGCCGTAGCGCTGCGAGTATTTCCAATAGAATTAATAGAAATTTTATGAGTACCAATTACAGGCAATCCCAAGGAGCGCGATACACATTGTTTTATAAAAGTTAGCTGGCTACCCCCATCTATAACTAACCGAATCACTGACTCATTTACGTTATCATTACTTATTAAACCTTTGGCGGTTTTTAAATAAACGTTATTAGTTGTTCCGTTAGCTAATAATATGGTATTAGGGTTTGCCACATTATTAGAGGTATCGGCAACGCCGATATTTCGGTTTTCATTAAAATTAGACTGAGAATAGCCGTTATTGCCGTTGCCATTATTGGTATCCGCAAATGTTGGATCGCACATTGTGGTCGCGTGTCTGCGTTTGCACTTTGCACAAAATAGGCGCGATTTACAAAATTTTGAAGAATGCCTAGGTCTTGTGCAGCGAAAACAACAATTGTTTCCCTTTAAAATGTCCTATTTGCGCGCGATATTTAAAGAAGTTTTGCAATCTTTAGTTTGGTGCGTTTTAGATTGGCAAAACAGGCAGTTTTCGTGATTTATCGTTAATAAACTCGCGGCCGTAAATCGATCGTTTTTTGGTTCTCGGATATTTTGATTTAGAAATGTTCGTTTGCTATTATCCTTGTCCCTGTAATTTTTATTGTCCGTTACCACTTCGCACTGAGCTTGTTCGATTGAGTAAATTGCAATAAACTGCTTATTTGCTTATCATAATCTACTTCTACGGTATTGTCTGAGTTGCCAGATCGCGAAAGAGAGTCACTACTTGCCATTTCACTTATTGTTTTTTGTCTGTTGAACGAAACGCGAAAATTATATGATAGAGCCTTAAAAATTATTGATTTAACCATTAGTCCGTATTGTTCAGGTTACAAACCTAGCGTTGATAGGGAACGCGTTATTGTTGAAGCGGTATTATACAGTTTGCGAAGCGCGGAAATGTCTCGTTCACTTTTCACTGAAGCTATTGTTAAAAGTTTTTGGATATATGAGTCCACTATACGTTCCGAATTAGCATATTCTTCTTTTAACAGCTCTATCGCATCTTTGTACGATGATTGGCTAGAAGTCAATCCGTTAATAGTTACCGCGGCTTTACCAGACAAGTAAGGTTTAAGATAAGCAAATTTTGCAGCATCGTTTAAGGAACAATTTTCATGAACAACAAGCCTGAATTGCTCCCAAAATGCCGGCCAAGATTCAATATCACCGTTAAATTTAATTAAATCTAGTTTTGGTAACCTTACCGACATGTTTCCTTGAGTATTAAAGTTACCGTTCGACGACTGTTGCTCCAAGCTTCTTGGAACCTCTTGCAGCGACGAAGATTGCATCAGCTTCAGACGTTGCTCCAATCTCGCAACTGCTGCAACAGCGAGATCGTCGTATTCCACAATCTTCGAAGCCTCAGCTTCAGTCTTTTCATCACTAAACGTTGGGTGTAATCGTTCGTTTACACTGTTTAAATTATTCCTTTGTGCTTTTATGCGAGCTATTAACGCGGGCACGTCATTGGAATCAGCCGATTCGTCGTTAATAATCTCGTTCGCGTTATTCACTAGTTTCGTTAACGTTGCGCGACAAGTTTTACGAAGGGCTAGATCCATTTTACCGTTTTCCGTTCGTTCCGATAAAAGATTAATTATATACACTAAAACTTCCCGGGTTTCGGCACCATAAGGAAAAGTGCATAGTAGAGCGTGGTAAGTTAGTAAAATAAAACCCCGAGCTGGTTCGTATAAAAGTTTTAATAAAAGTAATCTTCAGAATAATAACAATAAAAAAACAATGTAAAATAAAAAATAACAATAAAACAAAAAAGAGCGAGTGGTATGTTTTTAAAATTGTTCGTTACGTTATAATCGTTGGATACACACTGAAGTTATTTCTTTTTAAAACCTAAAAGCTATAAAAGGATGGAGTGATGACAAACAGATGTCGGACGCTCTATTCACTCCACCACTTTTACTTCTGGGAATCCTTTCCCAGCCTTGTTCCTATCTATACCCAAATACTAAATAAAGAGAAATTTTACATTCTAACAATCGTTTTAAAAAATACTTTATGTACAATGCAAAAAAATATTAGTACAGGTTTTATACATTTTTAACACTCCGGAACCGATTGTCGTGCAGTTTGTGACCCGCTGGGCTAGAGACACTGTCTTCTTTAACAAAAAGCAACTGAAAAAGTCGAAATTTTTAATAACAGAACTGCGGACTAGTGAAAATTTGTCTTTGTTTAAAAAAACAAGAGAAATTTTCAAAAACTCCTCGTGGACCTATAATGGTACTGTGTATGTTTCGACCACGAACGGTAAAAAGGCAATAAAAAGTGATAGGGACCTAGGTGACATGATAACGATTGACAGTGACTCGTAATTTCATGTGAGTGTCTAGTAAATACGCTTTTCAATATTAAAATAACAAGGTTGGTACTTTTAGACTTACTTATGTTTTATCTTGTTCTGTTGATCATTTTTCGCAATGCTTTCTTGTTTTTATTATTGTATGGTGACGGGTTGTCAGACTGGAATTTATTATTAAAGTGAAAACTTCTTTAGGCGCGTTTAGCACTTTTTGTGGGCACTGAATTAAACCGAACCGTCACGCGTGTCTGTCACGCGTAACGCTCGGTTGTGTGACGCTCGAATTCGACTCCTATATTCAATCCGCTGACCCGAATGAACGTTATATGAAAGAGCATGCCGCATCAGTCGCATTTAGTATCGATGTGGAAACAGTGTGCGTTGTTTGTGTGTTTAAGATCACAAGATAGACACTTGTTGCGTCTCAGGTATGTTCTGGTATTTTTTTCAAGGGTTGTTCAATTTTACGAAATATATTTGTTCGATATTATTAATTTCACCTTGTTGAAGTTTTCACCTCTGTCGTGTGGTCTTCAGCACACACAATTTTTTTTATTTCTTCTCTTTCTCCCTTGTTCTGACTTGGTCGGTTGTTTAGGTTATGTTTACATTTCTTGCATAGATATTTTAATAAAATTATATTCAATTTTTTTTTTAAATTATATTTTTTGTGAGGCCAAAGTCCATACAAATAATTCCGTATTTTCAAAATACTATAATTCAAACAATCATATCAAAGTCAAAGAATTGTTTTTTTTTAGGTTTTCTAGTTTTTGAGTTCATATTATTTATTTACATATATAATGTACCTATATATAATTATACTCATTTTTTATTATACGGTAAGGATAGAAGGAGGATTATTTTTTGTATAATCTGCTGACCTTTACTATACTTATTTGATTCTTTTGTTGTATTTTGAAAGCAGTTATATTATTATCATTTAAGAAAATTAAGGAGCGCAGGATAGTGCGGTGCAGCCTCTGTATTGTGTTTTGGTCTATCTGTGATTATTCTGACAGGAATTAATCTAGTCTAAATAAGTAGGTACTCTCTATTTTTTTTTTTATTAATTATTCTTCTCCCCTATTTGAAAATAATACTCTCCCCTCTCAGTCTCATCTATACTCCTCTAGGTGGTTCCGGCGGTAAATTATAGTGATTTTTATTTTATTCTCTTATTTTTATTCTCCTAATATTTTCAATTTTATAACAGTTTTTTGACTTATTAAAAATAAAAATAAAAATAAAAACTAAGTGGCAACAATAATTATGTTAGGCAGCATCAATTTATAGTATGGCTTTTTGACTTTTTTTAACAAACGTAGTTTTTTTTTGTTTTGTTTTCTTAAACATGACGCTTGCGCACCTTAATGCCAGATCATTGCTTACCAATTTTAATGAATTTTCTCTACTATTAAGGAATAATGATTATGATGTAGTAATGGTTACTGAAACTTAGCTCACTGCTAACATCCCTAACCAAGCAGTTAATATTCCTGGTTATAATCTGCATAGAATGGATAGGCGGCAGGGTCGGGGTGGGGGAATATGTGCGTTCTCCAAGCAAAGTTTGTCCGCTGAAATAATAACCCTTAATTTGATAGTAAATCCTAGTCTGGAACATATATTTATTAAGATTATTATGCACGCTAAAACACTTGCGGTCGGAGCTTTTCATAGACCTCCAAACTCCAATGCTAATAATTTTATTCCGGACTTCGACTCTGTCCTATCTTTCATTTATCCTATATTTGATCACGTAGTTATTTTGGGCGATTTAAACGTTAATTTCTTTAATATAAATACACCAGTTTCTGAATGCTTTGAGTCTTATGGACTATCTCAAATTTTAAACGAACCTACCAGAATAACAGACAGGAGTAGCTCGCTTATAGATCCTATTTTTGTAAGTAATCCAGAATTAGTAGAATCTCAAGGTACCATAACAACCGATGATATATCAGATCACAACCGAGTATATGTAAATATGAATTTAAAATTAGTTAAACCGGGTCCAAAAATTATAAATTACCGCTGTTAAAACGATTTTGATCACCAAAACTTTCTAGCAAACCTATATAGTATTAATTGGCTCGCAATTTTAAGGGCAAAATATATCGACTTAAAAATTAATTTATTTAATCAGTCGCTAACAAATTTATTTAACAAACATGCTCCAGTTAAAGAAGCTCGTATTACCAAACCAAAAGCACCCTGGTTAACCGATGAGATAAAACAAGTCAAAAAACTAAGATCTTTACAGAAATTAAAAAAAAATCGTAGCGACGACAATAGAAATAGATATAAACAACTTCGTAATCATTTAGTTACACTTGTCAGAAGAGCTAAAAAATGCTACCTTGAAAATGTATGTTCTGAAAACAATAGTTTTAAGACTTGGAGTACATTAAGAGACCTTAATATTCGTACTTGCCAAAATCATAGTTTACCCCCAAACTTATCCAACCCCGATAACATTAACAACTATTTCGGCTCTTTTCTGCAAAACGTATCTAACAAAGGTGACGATAAAATAAATTTCTACAACAATAATAGGTATAGAGGAAATATCGCCTTTAGGTTTCAGTTAAGCACAGTGGAGGATATCAATAAAGTCATTCATTCTATTAAAACTGACTGCGTGGGTACTGACAATATTTCAATGGGGATGCTAAAACTTTGTAGTCCGTTTATTGATGTTTATATTCTACATATCGTTAATTGTTGTATAGAGCACAAATATTTTCCAAACTCGTGGAAGGTTGCCATAGGGAAACCCCTTGCTAAAAATAATAACCTTAAAACTTTTTCGGATTTAAGAATAATTAGTATTCTTTCGGCAATGTCTAAAATTCTAGAAAAAATTTTGCACGACCAAAAGTACTCTTTTTTTATAGAAAATCAACTTCTTCCTGACAACCAATGTGGTTTTCGAAAAAATTTCAGTACAACTACAGCATTAAGTTCAGTTATAGACGATATTATGATCGCCTATGATAAAGGCCAGGTCAGCCTGTTGATCTTGTTGGATTTCTCCAAAGCTTTCGATACACTTGATCATAGGCTTTTGTCCTCTAAATTACATTATTATGGGTTTGACGTGGATTCTGTTAAACTAATATCATCTTTTTTAACCAACCGTGCTCAAAAAGTCGTTGTTGACAACATAAACTCTAATCCGATTGACATTATTTCAGGTGTTCCGCAAGGCTCCATTCTATCTCCCCTATTATTCATTATTTATACAGCAGAGATAATAACTTCTACGCTATTCTGTCAGTCAGACGCTTACGCGGACGATACTCAACTTTACCTGAGCTTCTCCCCAACAAACTACTTGGATGCGATCCAGCAAATTAATTTAGACTTGGAAACCATTTCTTCCCTATCTAATACTCATAACCTTAAATTTAATTCGGAAAAAACCAAAATTTTGTGCTTTGCAAACAAAGGTAATCGTGACACTGTAAAAAATAATGTGAACATTTCTCTAAACGGCGTTCATCTTCCTTATGTACATTCAACGAATGATCTTGGTATTGTTTTGGATGAGGAGCTGCGTTTCAAAGAACACGTAAAAAATAATAATAAAAAAGCATTTTATTCCTTAAAATTAATTTACAATAATAGACATATCCTCGATCAAAAACTTAAAAGAATGCTCTGCGACAGCCAAGTTCTGTCACACTACTCCTACTGCGACTTCATTTATATGCCTTGTTTACATGAAATTGAAAAGAATAGAATACAAAAAATGCAAAATTCCTGTTGTAGACTGATTTACGGAATAAGAAAACGCGAGCATATAACACATAAAATAAAGGAGTGCAAATGGCTTAATATGAAAAATAGATGTAATTTTCATCTGGGTAATTTTATTCATAAAGTTCTTACCATGAAGAATATATCAAAAAAACTTAAAAATAAGTTCGTTTCCAGAGACAACATTCACAAAAGAAATATCAGATACAAGAACAGTTTTACCATACCCCAATATAAAACATCATTATTTCAAAGAAGTTTCACTTATAATGCTATAAAATTTTATAACTCAATAATTCCAAACGAATTTAAGTTGTATAATATTAATAAGTTTAAGTTTAAGCTTCGTGCGTACCTGTTCAATAAGCAGTACCTAATACATTAATTGTTTAACCACTTTTGCTGCCCGGGACCGCGCTTACGGAAACGGAATCGTTTCCCATTTTGTCGTTTAATTTAGTTTTACCATTAGCTTATAATAAATGTCATGTTTATCAGACCACTACATAAGCTGCTATGCATTACACTATTAGTTATTTATTTTTTATATTAGTATATTTCAAGACGACTACCTTCTCAGTTTAGTGGTTGAGTTGGAGTAGCCCTTGTTAGCTACACTTCGCCACTCTGAGTTTGGTCAATTTATTTTCTTGGCTCAGCTATGTACATATTATTTTTTGCTAATAAAAGTCTTTATTATTATTATTATTATTATTATTATTATTATTATTATTATTATTATTATTAAAAATATTATTATATTTATATAATTTGCAATGTTTGCAAAATTACAATAATTTGTGTTCTCTTTGATTTACCTTTTTATAAAAAAATAAATTATTGTTTCCTTATGTTCTAATTTCTAACTAAAGTTCTAACACTACCGAACTTGACAGATTTAAAAAAAACGAGTCCGATAACAGCGGCGGGCGCTAGGAAATCTATTTCAGAATACGGGCAACTTGTTTTTACAAGCTTCTAGAGTGTGGCTGTGGGCCCAACCGCCCGACCAACATTTGCAATAAAGTGCGGGAAACTTAAAAATAAATGTTTCAGAATCCGCACATAAATCATTGTATTATTTCCTATTAAATTGAGGCGAAAAAGTAATGAAATAAAATAAAACAACTAAACGAATTAACTTGATTTTCGCACACGAAAAATAGTAAATATGGAAATATTTCCTATTGCGGAGGTTTTTTTAAAGAGGATAGTTTAGATTGGAAAAAATTGTAAATTTTTAAGAACGGTTTAGACTAGTGATGTTATGACCTTTCTGAGTGTGACTATTATGTTTAAATAAACCTACTACTGACCTAGGTTAATAATGTACTTACAACTTTTACAGATTTTGATTTTTTTTGTTTTGAGAAATCTTATTGCAAAATACAATATAATTAATAAAACATAAAAGGAACACGTGATAATTTTCGGCTTCTTTTAAAATATATTTTTATTAAACAATTCTCATTACGTAACAACATTGAAACTGCATGTTTATCTTCTGGGTTTAAATTCAAACCTATGACATATAATTGTTAAATGGTCAAGTATTATATTTATTCTGTAATGTTATTATTTCTAGTATGTACCGGGTGGTCAAATAAGCGAGGACGTCGGCTTTATCTCGGAAACCATTAATCGTACAACTTGCAGAAAGATTTTTTTAAGAATAAAGTGGTCAAGAGAAATTGCTGGAAATTACTTTTTTAAGTTCCTCATTTCGCCGCAAGGCGCAACCAAAAATTGTTTTTTTAAATTCTAAATTTCTCCGAAAATTTCCATATTAAGGTATAACTCTGATTACATTATTCGAAAGCTTAGACAATTCTGCATCATTTTGGTTTAAGGCTCATTGGCGTACCGGCCTTGATAAGAGTGGGAGAAGCTATTGAAAGTGTAGACATTAAAATCGCTGTAACTTCTAAACGACTTATCCGATTTTACTACATTTAAGCTTGTTTGGAAGGAGAAAATAAGTATCTTTAATTGCCGTATCCAACAGTACACGATAGTGTTTAATAAAATTGCTAGAGGGCGCAATTTGTAATAATAACAGTTTTTTCGATTTTATCCCGAAAATTCAAACCATACGGTATAACTATGACATCATAATCGAAAAGTAGATGAAATTTGCAAGAAAAGGTGTGAAGACCGCAGTTCGATATCTTTGTTCGTTTCAGAGTTATTGCCAAAACAATAATTTTTATTACAAATTGCGCCCTCTAGCAATTTTATTAGAAACTATGTTGTACCATTGGATACGAAAATTGAAGGTACTTACCTTTTCTTCCAAACAAGCTTAAATTTAGTAAAATCGGTTAAGTCGTTTAGAAGTTACAGCGATTTTAATGTTTACACTTTCACTTGATAAGAGTGGGAGAATCTACTGAAAGTGTAAATATTAAAATCGCTGTAACTTCTAAACGATTTATCCGATTTTACTAAATTTAAGCTTGTTTGGAAGTACCTTCAATTGTCGTATCTAATGGTACACGATAGTTTCTAATAAAATTGCTATAGGGCGCAATTTGTATTAAAAATTATTGCAATAACTCTGAAACGAACAAAGATATCGAACTGCGGTCTTCACATCTTTTCTTGAAAATTTCATCTACTTTTCGATTATAATGTCATAGTTATACCGTATGGTTTGAATTTTCGGGATAAAATCGAAAAATCTGTTATTATTACAAATTGCGCCCTCTAGCCATTTTATTAAACACTATTGTGTACTGTTGGATACGGCAATTGAGGATACTTATTTTCCCCTTCCAAACAAGCTTAAATATAATAAAATCGGATAAGTCGTTTAGAAGTTACAGCGATTTTAATGTTTACACTTTCAATAGCTTTTCCCACTCTTATCAAGGTCGGTACGCCAATGAGTCTTAAACCAAAATGATGCAGAATTGTCTAAGCTTTCCAATGATGTAATCAGAGTTATACCTTAATATGGACATTTTCGGAGAAATTTAGAATTAAAAAAAACAATTTTTGATTGTGCCCCTTGCGGCGAAATGAGGAACTTAAAAGTAATTTCCAGCAATTTCTCTTGACCATAAATTTTTTTTTCCGAAAGTTGTACGATTAATGGTTTCCGAGATAGAGCCGACGTCCTCGCTTATTTGACCACCCGGTAGGTACACTTGTAAATCTGATTATTCCTAATGTATGTAATATTATGAGCTTCCTTTCATGCCTTAAAAGATACTGTTTATTGTCGAATTGTTTATTACATTCGCAACACGACTTGTAGTTTTTTGTGTGATGAACTTTTGAGAATGTTGAGGAGGAGACTGTTTTTGGCATACGTGACGTTTCGAAGAAACCCGTATACCGATATTAATAATTAGCATTTTATTTTCCTAATTTACAACCGGCTTCACATCGCTTGACCACAAAATTACTTTCGACGGCGGCTTATGATTATATTATATATTATATGACCGGTTGAAAAGTTCATAGTCAGACTCTAGACGCTTTTCTTGTTTTCGGCTTAGGGGAAAATTATTATGTTTTTATAATTTTAAGGAATCACTCTCGAGTCGGCTAGTAAGAGTTGCTCACGCGCAAAACATATTTTTATATGAGGTTTCGCGCTCCAGTGACGTTATATAATATAAAGTTTTAACATATAGTTAGTGTAGAGTTTCTGCTCCAAGAAAAATATCACTAATAAAGTTTGTCACAATTAGTAAATCAGTTAAAAACCCAAAAACATTGTTTCCGAACTAGGAAGACAAGTGATACTTAAGTTTTACAAGTGATAAATAAATACCTACAGTTAAGCCTGACTTGTTTAAGTGCGAAAACAGACGGAGCGGTTTTTGTCGAGTCGGCAGCCGAGTCGACAAAAACCGCTTTGTCTGTTTTTCCCTAATGCTGTGTACATTAGGCTGGGTGGCTAGGTGGCTAATTAACCCCCTAATTACGATGTAAATTAACTGTACAAGCTAATTACAAATCCAAGTTCCAGAAGTTAAATAAATTCCTACTAAAAAGTAAAATAGTGCTGAAAATAATGTGACCTCTGACTAAGAACTGTGCGTGTTTTTAAAAATAGTGTCATACGGGAGAGAAGTGAAGTAAACATTAAGTAAAAATGTAAATATTTTTATCCTTTTTGAGTTAACTTTAATTAGAAAACATAATATGGCATACTTATATTTATTTGTTACCCAAGTTTCAAGTTTCGTACACAAAATGTGTACCCCAATGTTCATCCTGCTTGTAGAACTGCAGAAGGCATAATTTTCGCAACCGCTCATTAAAAACATACTAGTTAATCAAAAGTTAAGAACCAAATAAAAATTAAACCATGCTAATGGAACAGCAAAATACTTTTAATCACAAAACCACAACGTCCTTCCAAAGTTAAGTAGGCTGTGACAAAACATAAGAAAATGACAACTTTTATTATAATAAAAAATAATTAAAAAATGTTATGTTATGCTATTATAATTTACATAGACAGAGGTTCACTCTCAGACCACTTGGTCTGAGGGTTCACTGTTGCAAACCCACCAAAAACCTAAGAAATTTAATGTTGTCAACAAATTTGTTACGTTATTTTTCCTCGCATGGGGGAGACATTTTTCTCGCAAAGCGGCCATTATTGGTCCAGCTTCATTTAAGACGTTCGTGATTTATCGTCTTTTACACGAAACCATCCCATTACAGATTTTACCCCAAATAAATTACATATTGGTGATTTCCGTAATAGTCTAAAAATATTAATTACAAATTTGAACGAACGCGCTTGTATTATTATTTCTTGTTCACATGCATCCGTCTTTATGTAGATCAAGCCTAAGAAAAATCATAACCCTTACCACCGGTGTGACAAATTGACGTACCTATCGCAAATTTGGAAAATTATGATAAATGTGACGTACTTTCTCTATAACCAACAAAATGCCCATGTTAAAGACAGTAAGTTGACAGGCGTAGTCTGAATAAAACCTGACGTGTTGCCCTATTAGGGCATGTGCAATAAATGACAGTCGCCCTGAGGAAAAACATTAGTGATGGGAAAAACCGAGTTATTTTAATAACCGACTACCGAATTTCAAGTGATTTTAAAAACCGAATTAAAACCGGTTTTTTACTCGAATGCTATATTATGGGAACATGGGCGGTAGTTCGTCGAACAACTTCTAAAAAAAGAAAAAGTTCCCCAGTTCAATAAAGTACTAAAAAATCACTTGAAATCTCAATACATCTGCCCCGTAAACTAGTTTGTGTAGCCGCAATGAGTGATTGGTATGAATGACATGCGGGTTTTCGTTTCATAAGTTTCCTTCCATTTTTGATAACAATGGATACCTGTAAACTAACGGTAAAAACAGGTTTTGCTTTTCCTCAGGGCGTCTGTCAAATTTGTCAAATGACGTCACGTGCAGATGCCCTATTATCGAATACCCTACTTTTATCTACGTTCCTGACATATGGGTTAATATTTTGACAGTTATTTAAATCTGTCAATCATTGCAGAATTTACATATAAAAATCAGTATTATTAGAAAAACTACCGAATTTGAGTATCGTGAAAGGAGAAATCGTATAGGTACAATAAAATACATTTGGGAAACAGTTCACAATGAAAATAAATGTTTGCATCTTCGTATGCGCCTATGTAAGACTTATTGTTTCAGGTAAGTCGTAAATAGTTATTTTTTAGTTAACAAGAGTGTAAAGTATCTGGTAGTTTTCATACAACATTAGGAAAATACCTATATTATATTAGTTATTACCTAAAGTCTATTCATTTTCAACTAGCAGGAAATTTAAACATATACATGTGGACTCTCGACCAGAACAGGGTTGCGATCAAACGCTTAAGGAGGACGCGCATTGAATCGACCCGGACCGGTCGACTCGGCAAAGGGCAGTAAGAGCAGTCGGTAGCGATGGGCGGATCGGATCTGAGCCGGATCGGTGAGTCGGATCTTAAGAAAGATTCATACTGATCCGACTCTCAAAATAAAATAGACGGATCACGGATCTGACGGATCTATTTGATTTGATTGTCGACCGCTAGGTTCACGTTAGGCGTAGGGATAGGATTCACTGCTACGGCACCACGAGCTGCGATGGAGAGTGGCTCGTGGCTCTCGGATCCGTTAAAAGATTTTTTAAACTCGTTCCGATGCCTGACATGCGGGTCGCAGCGTTGGAAAAGAAAACGAAGCGTGGCGATTTATTATTGTTGTGTTTGTTGTATTGTGGGTTGCGTCACTTATTTCTTGATGATTTCATAGAGTCTGGAATATAAGTTTTTTCTATGAAACCACCATAATAAAGAATCTTCGTATCTTTTAATAAGCGGTTCATTTAAATGTTTGTCCATTTCTGTGATTACTGGGGGGTTCTTATTTTTTGAATAATGTTAAATGGCGCTACCGCGTAAGATCGTTTAAAATAATAATCAATGACACGGATCGTGACTCAAAATAACCGAGCCGAGAACCGATAAGATTTTCTTTATGATTTTTGGGACAAGACCCGGGATCCAGCTCATTGAGTCGGATCTTTGTGCTGATTCGGATTTGGTGACCCGAATCCCAAAATAGATCCGTCTTGCCCACCACTAGCGTTCGGCAGTTTTTGCCCCTCCAAGCAATCTCCGTTCTTGCAACAACAAACAAACAAACCCGAACAAACCCGAGTCGATGAGTCCGGCGCAGTGCGCGGTGTCTAATTTAACTTTTTGAATATCAAAAACTGCCGACTACTCTTTGCCGAGTCGACCGGTCCGAGTCGATTCAATGCTCGTCCTCCTTTAAAGTAGATACGTTTACGACTGCACGATTTTTAAAACAATCTGGTTACTTTGAATTACAATTTACAGGTTTAGTATAATATAATGCGACCCATATAGTTTTTATATGCCGCATAAAACAATTATTATTTAAACAAAGATACTAGTATATACAGAAGATTTTAAACAAATTATATACTATTTAGATAATTATAATATTTTATCTAGCAATCAGTCTGGTATCCGAGCTAATTTTAGCACAACAACATTTATGTAAACTTAAAGATGATATTTTAGAAAATTGGGATTAAAATTTTGTTACTAGTATCGTTTTGCTAAATTTAGCCAAGGCTTTTAATTCTCTTATTCATGAATTACTACTTGCAAAACTTTAACATATTATTGGATTTAGTAAACACACTTGTGAATGGTTCGCAAATTATTTATCAATTAGATCTCAAATCACAAGAATTTCAAACGAATTTTTTTAAAATCTATCGAAGTTATTAAAAAAAAATCCCGAAGGATCTGTACTGGGTCCATTATTATTTAGAATTTATACTTATGATTTTTATTTATCCATGAAATAGGATCATCTATTAGCCTAGGATACGACGGCCTCCATGTTAGGAGCGGTAATCCGACAGCGTCTGTTCTCCACGTAGGAGCGGCTGAAAATATAGTCAGGAAAGCAACGGGAAACTACCTGACTTATATATATTCCCCAAGACATCACAATGGATACACAAAATCAAGAAACGGCCCTTAGTCCCGGGCACCCCTTAAATGGGGAGAGGGTGCTAAGAATCCCCCGGTCTTCCAAAGATGTCTTTAAAATGAACCAGGAAAGGAGAATTGGCACGTGGAATGTGCAAAGTATGTACCAGGCCGGAAAGGTGGCAAAAATAGTGAAAGAGATGAAACGACTCCAGATAGACATATTAGAATGCAGCGAAACAAGATGGCCAAATTCTGGCCACTGCGTCATAAACGAATATCACATATATTTCTCTGGAGACAATACCACTAGAAACAAAAACGGAGTAGCAATAATCCTTAATAGCCAAACCAACATGACCGTAAAAGGATTTATCCCTATTTCGAATAGGGTCGCGCTGGTCAAGATCAAGGCTTAGCCATTTGACCTCAATATTATACAATCATATGCACCGACATTCGAAAGCAATGAACAAGAAATAGAGGAGTTCTATGAACAGCTTAGAACTGCTTTCAAACACACAAAGAAGGAGGAAGTTAACATAATGTTGGGCGACATGAACGCTAAGATCGGACAGGGAAAGGTTGAGGATGTGGTTGGTGGTTTTGGGCTGGGAGTGAGAAATGAGAGAGGAGAACAATTAATAGAATTCTGCCAAGAAATGGACATCACCATCATGAACACATTTTTTCAACTACCTCCCAGAAGACTGTACACTTGGAGATCCCCGACTGATAATAACAATAGAATAGTGAGAAATCAGATCGACTATATAATGATAAATAGAAGATATCGCAACGCGGTTGTCTCTTGTAAGACATGCCCAGGCGCGGACATACCGTCAGATCACAATCTGCTACTAGCTCGTACTAAACTTCGACTGAAGAAGATAGACAAAAGGAAACCCTCAAAGGTTGCTGACATGCGAAAACTCAAACAGGATGACGTACTCCAACAAACAAAGGAGAGGCTAAACAAGGAAATCAAAACTATATCTGAAGACAGCAACCAAGAAACAGAAATAGAAGACCTATGGAATAAAATAAAAGTGTGAATAACCTCCGTCACAAAAGAAGAGCTATGACCGGATAGGACGGTAAAAAGACAACAATGGATGACAGACTCTATCTTGGAACTTATGGAAGAAGGAAGACAACACAGAAACAGAGACAATGTAAAATACAAGGAACTACACAGAAGAGTCCTCAGAGCAATTAAAGACGCCAAGGAACGCTGGCTACAAGAAAAATGTGTCGAAATCGAGATTTTACAACAAAAACACGACAGCTTTAACCTCCATAAGAAAATAAAGGAAGCAACAGGAAGACACCAAAGACGGGGCCCAGAAATAATCTTGGACTCGAATGACAACAGTATTACCGAGACTGACAAAAAGCTTACAAGATGGAAGCAATACATGAAGGAACTTTTCGGAGACGAAAACATCGATAATATGCCCGTCAGAGTCGGCGAAGAAGGACCTATCATCACACAGGAGGAAGTAGAATCAGCAATTAAACGACTAAAAAACAACAAAGCTCCTGGGCCAGACCAAATTCATGGAGAAGTACTCAAACTGCTAGACCCAGAACAGATGAAACTGCTGACCAACCTCTTCAACAAGATTTACACAGGCGGTCAAATACCAAATGACTGGCTGTTGTCAACATTCATTCCGCTCCCCAAAAAGGCAAATGCAACTAAATGCTCTGACCACAGAATAATCAGCTTGATGAGTCATATCCTAAAAGCGTTCCTTAATATCATCCAAGCACGTGTATATAGAAGACTCGACGAGAGAATAAGCGATACACAATTTGGTTTCCGGAAAGGACTCGGCACTCGAGAGGCCTTGTTCTCCATACAGGTCCTGATCCAACGAGCAATAGACGTCAACGCAGACGTCTTCATAGATTTCGAAAAGGCCTAAAGTCCAACACGGTAAACTCATCCCAATCCTACGTGAATCAGGAATCGACGACAGAGACACAGATATAATATCAAAGCTATACCTACAACAAAAAGCCATTGTACAGGTCGAAAACGAAACATCGGAAGAGTTTAATATAAGGAAAGGAGTGCGCCAAGGTTGTATACTGTCGCCTCTTCTATTCAACGTATACTCGGAACATCTATTTAAAGAGGCATTGGAGAACATGGAGGATGGAGTTGTAATAAACGGGGAAATAATAAACAACATAAGATATGCTGATGATACCGTCCTTATAGCAGACACGGCTGAAGGACTTCAGAGACTTATAGGCCGTGTAGAGACCGCATGCAAGAGATATGGTATGAACATAAACTGTAAGAAAACACACATACTAATTGTCAGTAAAAATACCATTGGAAATTTACAGTTTACCGCCAACAATGTAGCTCTCACAGTAGCCGAGACAGTTACATACCTGGGCTGTACCTTGAATAAGGACTGGGATCACTCTCGAGAAATAAGATGCCGAATCGAAAAAGCAAGAGGTACATTCAACAAGATGCGTAATATACTATGCAGCCTATCTCTCAACATCCATACCAGAATAAGAATTCTAAAATGCTATGTACTCTCAACCCTCCTATACGGGGCAGAAGCGTGGACCCTTACTGATGCCTTATCTAAACGCATAGATGCGTTTGAGATGTGGTGCCATCGCCGCATGCTAAGAATCCCATGGATACACCACGTAACAAACGACACAGTATTGCAGCGCATCGGTGGACAACTAGAATTTCTATCAAATGTCAAACGCAGAAAACTGGAATACTTTGGGCATATCATGCGAGGTGAAAAATACCGCCTTCTTCAACTTATCCTACAGGGAAAAATAGAGGGTCGAAGGTCAGCAGGACGCAGACGAATATCATGGCTGCGAAATCTGAGAACATGGACCGGAATGACGTCAACAGCACTATTCAGAGCGGCGGTGAATAGAGTGATTTGGACCAATGTGATAGCCAACATCCACAGAGGATAGGCACTTCTGAAATACTGAAATACTGAATTTATTCATGCTAATAAAAATATAAAACTTTTTTACAATCGTCAACAGCATAGTCTTATATCTAAAAAACTAGTGGTATTAAAATACATTTTAAAATTGCAATCTTACAAAACATAGTACACACATATCTACATACATTTAAAAACCGGAAAAAGAAACGGTAACGAATGAGAAACACTTGACGGAAAAAACAAACAGTCTAAATGATCGCAGTAATATTTAGGAATTCTTGTACACTATAAAAAGATTTGTCTAATAAATATTTTTTTGTAGTTTTATCGAAATTTTTTTCATCTAAATTCCTAAATTCCTTTGGGAGTTTATTATAAAATTCAGGTCCATAATAATTTGCACTAATGCGTGACTTTTTCAGCCGTAGGTAATCTATGTTAATATTTGCTTTATTTCTAGTATTGTGTGAGTGTTGATTGAGAAAAAGATCATAATCACTAAGGTTTCTCTTGACATATAATAGAGACGCAAGAATAAAGATGCAAGGCAGATTTAAAATTTTTAGTTTTTGAAATGAGCGCTTTACATCTGCTCTATAATGTAGACCCTCGATAGCTCGGACTGCCCTTCTTTGGAGTGCGAAAATTTTATTTGCTTGTGCGCAATGTCCCCATGCAAGAATAGCATAGGAACAGTGTGAGTGAAACAGGCTATGATAGGCCATTAAGAGGACTTTTTGTTCGACCGCAGATTTTAACTTTTTTAGGCAATACACAGCAGAGGATAGTTTCCCTGCTAACAGATCGATATGAGAATCGAAAACTAAAGTGTGATCTAGGTGGACACCCAATAATCTGACAGAAACTGTTTGGAAATCTTCAGTAAGAGGGATTTCATCCTTTGGACTTTTAAGAGTGAAGATAATTTTCTCGGTCTTATTTATGTTCAGGGATAGCCTATTTGTGTTGAACCATCTCTCGATATCCAGTGTGCATTGTTTCATTTGTTCAATAAGGGAATCTAATTGCATGTTTTTTATGACAGCAGTCGTGTCATCAGCAAAGACAACTAGTTTAGCATAAGTTGATGTTTCAATGTCGTTTTTGTAAATTAAGAATAAAAGTGGACCCAGAATTGATCCCTGGGGAACGCCATACTCGACCCTCAAACTGCTTGACATCTTACCATCGGAGAAAGGCTCCTGCATTCTGCCCGTCAGATAACTGGCCATGAGCCCGACTGCTTGCTCACAGAAACCGTAGTGTTTCAGTTTTCGGAGTAATATTTCATGGTCTATGCAGTCGAAGGCCTTCGAAAGGTCGCACAGGATGGCTCCCACATGCATACCCTCCTCGAAGCCCCCAACAACACATTCCAAAAGAGATAGTATAGCCAAAGTTGTCGATTTTGATTTACGAAATCCAAATTGACTCGGGGTTAAGATATTATTTGTTTCAAAATAGTTATACATCTGCTGTTTTAATAGGTATTCGAAGACCTTTGAAAGTACAGGCACCAGAGCTATCGGGCGATAATTTGATATATCTTCAATATTACCCTTTTTGTGAATTGGAATTACCTTGGACCTCTTGAACATATCTGGAAAAATACCCTCGCTTATGCAACCATTTATAAGATAGGTTAATGGTATAATCAAAGTATCCTTAAGTTTTTTTAATAAAATGACATTATATCCGTAAATATCCTTACTAGCCTTTGATTTTAGATTATTTATGGCATCCCTTACCTCAATGAAAGTTACCTCTCTGAAGACGAAAGCGCCCTGAGTGGCTGGGTAGTTATGAGATTGGAGATAGAAGTCCGGCTGTGTGTTTGCCTGCGGCAGGCCATTTAGACTTCTTTCAGCCACACTGGCAAAAAAAGAATTGAAGTTATCAGCACTTATGTTATTCGATTCTTTTGTTTTCTTAGTGACCTTTCTATTGTCATTTATAACTTTCCAAGCCGCTCTTACTTTATTTTCAGAGTTATTTATAAAATCTGTATTTGCTTTAATTTTTGAATTTTTTATTTCCCTTCTATAGTTTTGTCTGTATTTATTTCTCATTTCAGCCACCCAGGGTAGTCCCGTACTCCTATAGAGGTCGCTTAAAAAACCAAGATGCTCCCTCATTCTACCTAATGTTTGATTATACCATCTTATATTCTGATCACTTTTAGAGAAACACTTTTTTACAGGAAAACACAGATTATAATTTTCGCAGAGAATTTTCATAAATTGATTACATTTTTTGTTTGCATGAGCATTTTCCTTTACAAAAGACCAGTCAGTACTACTTAGTATATTATATAATTTATTTGTACCTATTTCGGTTATCGGCTGAAAATGGTTAGACACCTGAACATGGGCATCTTTTTTTGCATTATTGACCTTAATTTCCACTGCCAAGTGGTCCGATATCACAGCTTGCAGAACATTTGTTTCAAAGTCCAAAATATTTTTGAAATTTACCAGTATGTTGTCCAGACACGCATTTTGTCTAGTATTTTCGAATATTTGTTCAGTATACCCGAAACAATTTAAAACCTCTATAAAATTCAGTTTCCTACTGCTATTTACCTTGAAGTCTACGTTAAAATCACCCGTAATAATCACATGATACATGCTACTATCAAGAATTTCTAGAATTTTATTTATTTGGTCTAAAAACATATTGAAATTTCCACTTGGGGGATGATAGATAGTTATGATTATCAGGTTTAAGCTTTTTATTTCGACGGCTGCCACTTCGCATTGCTAATGATAAACAAATAATCATCACAAAATAAAAAATAATAATAATCTTCTGCATTGGATTTCCTTGATAAGATCAAGGCTTAAAACTTATTGAAAACATGAACACTAAAAATTAAAAAAAAAAGGAAATACGAATACATCATAAAGAAAAATATAAAACTTTTCTAAATACACTACGCCCATTAATTATCGAATATTATAAAAAGCACGTCCAAATGAATAAGCTGTTATTTCGTAAATAATGAACCAATTTTGAATTTTTTTTTCATATAAATGATAGATATAAGATTCTAGGGTTTACGGCAAAGTAGTTTGCATCCTGATGTATGGTGTTCAGTTTTGTAAGGTAAATATATTTGACACACCTGATTTTACCAGTCAGGCACCTGTGTGAGTGTCAGTGTCAGTCACGTCCAGGGGATTTTTGTTGAAGGGTTGCAGGGGCGATTCGCGGCTCTTGAAAGCTCGTCCTCGCGGCACAAGGTTGCCAGTCTTTATCATATAGTTACACATGGTGAAGTCCTAGTTTTTTCCTATATTTTATTTGGAAGTCAACCGTCACAAAAGTCAATACAGGGTCCTGCAATAGTGCGTCAGGCCTCCATAGCTCCTATACGAATGGGGTTAGGAATTTTATTAATATGCGGACTTAAACCGCATAGTACGGGGTACTTCCGGAAAATATTTTCTCATATACAGGGTGGCCCAAAAAAGTGTGGTCACATAAAGTTGTGATTTTTTAAATGGAATACCCTGTATATTATTAAATTTCCACACTCTACATAAAATTACAATAATTTTTTTATAAATGCATTACTGATCTATATTTAATAGTTTCCGTGATATCGATATTTGAAAAATGACGTTTTTGAACTTTGACAGCTTTTAGCTTTCTAACTGTACGTCTTAGAGCAAAACGGCTTACATGTTCCTATCTTTGATTTTTATTATCTTTCCAATAGTGTCAACTTCCGGTCAAACCGGATGTAACTCGAAAGCAGGAAATATAGTACTTCCGGTTTGACCGGAAGTTAATTTTTTTGGAAAGATAACAAAAATCGAAGATATGAACATGTAAGCCGTTTTGCTCTAAGACGTACAGTTAGAAAGCTGGAAGCTGTCAAAGTTCAAAAACCTCATTTTTCAAATATCGATATCTCGGAAACTATTAAATATAGACCAGTAATGCATTTATAAAAAAATTATTATAATTTTATGTAGAGTGTGAAAATTTAATAATATACAGGGTATTCCATTTAAAAAATCACAACTTTATGTGACCACACTTTTTTGGGCCACCCTGTATATGAGAAAATATTTTCCGGAAGTACCCCGTACTATGCGGTTTAAGTCGGCATATTAATAAAATTCGTAACCCCATTCGTATAGGAGCTATGGAAGCCTGATGCATTATTGCAGGACCCTGTATAATTGTTTATCGAAACTGCGGATGTATTATTTCAACCAAACCAGCGACCACAGGGACAAACGGCACATTTTGGTCCTTCGAGCCGGATTCAAGAAGGCTCTTGAAGAAAGGACAACCCCAGTTTAAGGAAGGAGATATTTTGGTGACGGTATATCTACGTGGATGGAAAATTCTAGATTGCAAGTACAAGCAAAGGTGCTATAAGGACATTGGCGATATTGTGAATTCACTGGCTGGCTCAACGGAGTTTTAGGTATTTGGGCTAAAGTAATTTGGAGGTAGGTGCGGCGCAGGTGTAGGGTGAGTACCATATAATATTTTATTTTTGCGGGTACAAGTTCGAAATATTATTTGTGAGGATTGCACCTGGGTTTTTAATATTAAATTAGTTTTTGGCAAACTTGGGTATAAAGTCAATGCAAATTTTAGGGTTAGCTTAGGCTTATTTTGGGTTGCATTGCTTTAAATATTATTATACTGTCAAAATGACTGATCTAGCTGCGTTAAAACGTAAAAGAGGGGTTCTTAAAGCAAATTTAACGCGACAAGATAAATTTATACAATCTTTTGATGTTGCAAAAAGGGTCGAGGTTCCCATACGTCTTGCAAAGACGAACGATTGGTGGCATGAATTTGAAGAAGTTCAGGATCAAATTGAGGAACAGGATAGCTCTGATGAGCAATTAAATGAAAGGGAATCATTTTATTCCTCATTTTTTGATGTAGTGGGGCGTTTAAATGAGTTGATTAATCCTTTGCCACCATCTCTAGGCGGAGGGCCGGCGCATGGGCAGATAAATATTTCAAAAACGGATGTAAAACTTCCAGCTATGGAAATTCCAAGTTTTTATGGGTCCTATAAGCAATGGTTAGAGTTTTATGATACATTTATGACACTTGTAGATTCGAACACAAATTTATCGGACATTCAAAAATTTTATTATTTGAAAGGTGCTCTTAAGGGTAGCGCATCAGATATTATCCACTCCTTGGAGGTTTCTTTGGCAAATTATAAAGAGGCTTGGATTCTATTAAAAGTGCGTTTTGAAAATAAAAAATTAATAGCCTTGAGTCACATTGAATCAATGTATACCTTTCCTTCTATGATTAAGGAATCTCAAGCAGAATTGAGAAAGTTTGACGACGAAATCCGAAAGGATTTAAGAGCGCTAAAGGTTTTAGGTTTAGGTGTTGAACATTGGGATGCCTTATTAATTTATATTTTTGAAATGAAACTAGATCCTGTGACCAGGAAGGAGTGGCAAAGGGAGAGTTTGGTGGATACCTTTGCTACTATTGAGGAATTTTTAAAGTTTTTAGCAAAAAAATGTACTGTTTTAGAAACAACTTATAATATCAGTGAAAATAGTAGCAAGGCAAAGCCAATCCAAGGTCATAGGCATCCACTAAAGGCATACGGTGCCTTTGAAAAACCACATTGTTTAGTTTGCAAATCGATGGATCATTATATACAAAAATGCAAAACATTTTTGGATATGACTTTGCAAAAAAAGAGAGAGTTTGTCACAAGATCATATTTGTGCTGGAATTGCCTGCGGCATGGGCACAGGGTGCAATCTTGTACGTTTAACGGTTGCAGACTTTGCAAGGGGAAACATCATTCTTTATTACATGTTGATCAGTCTCATACTAGCGGGGGACGCTTGAATCAACAAGGAAAATCGGAAGGGCATGATCAAACTGGGATTAATGGAGGAAGTGACAATAATTCGATTTTTAATGGGCATATCAGTACATCTAGTGCGTATCGGGCACAAGGTGGGGAACAAGTTTCAGAGGTAGTTTTATGTACTGCTATTGTCAAGGTTGAGGACAATAAGGGCAATTTACATAATTGCAGGGCATTGTTGGATTGTGGATCTCAATCCTCATTTATGACTAGGGAATTCGGAAATAAGTTGGGTATTCCTTCAAAAAGGATTAACATTTCCATTTTAGGTATAGGTCCGGGCGTCACTAACATTACTCATTCATTGAATACAAGGATTTATTCAGCTTGCTCGGATTATGAGGTAAACACATCATTTTTGTTAATCGATACAATCTCGAATAACATTCCTTCTAGAACTATTAAGGTAGGTGGTTTTAAAATTCCAGAAAACATAATTTTGGCTGATGCATCTTTTGGAAATCCAGGAAAGATTGACATATTACTTGGTGCTTCAGTATTTTGGGATATTCTAGAAGGGGGCAAGATTAGCTTAGGTGAACATAAGCCTATCATTCAGGGCACTAAATTGGGATATGTGGTTGCAGGTCCAGTAGGTTCAGGATTTGAGTTTAATAGGGAACAAAACAGCAATTTTGTATCGACTCTTTCAGTTCAAGATCAATTGGAAAAATTTTGGATATTGGAAGAGGTGGGTAAGGAAAGGTTTTTAACAAGGGAAGAGGAAGAATGTGAAACTTTCTTTGCAGACACAACTAAGAGGAATGAAGATGGAAGGTTTATAGTTAAATTACCAATTCGCAAGGGGGCGCCACAGTTAGGTGATTCGTTTGACGTCGCTGTAAAAAGGTACAGTTCTATGGAAAGAAAATTAAATAAGGATGAGGAATTAAGGGATTCGTATCATGGTTTTATTAGGGAATATATCGATCTAGGGCATATGTCAAAAATTAAGGTCGATGAAAATCAGATTTTAGGCACTCAACGTTCAGGAGTTTATTATTTGCCGCATCATGCCGTTCTTAAGAAAACGTCATTGACCACCAAGCTTCGGGTGGTATTTGACGCCAGTGCAGCCACCACTACTGGTGTGTCCTTAAATAATACTTTAATGGTGGGACCCAAATTGCAGGAGGACATCTTTTCAATTTTATTGCGTTTAAGGAAATACGCCGTGGTAATCACTGCCGATGTGCAGAAAATGTATCGACAAGTCTTGGTGGCCGAGGAAGACAGAGATTTTCAGCGAATCTTGTGGAGATGTAGTACGAATGATCCCATTGACCATTATAGATTAAATACGGTAACCTATGGAATGGCTTGTTCAGGCTATCTCGCCGTTAAAAGTATGCAACAGCTTGCTGTCTCCAACAAATCCAATGCGGAAAAGGTAATTTTAAGGGATTTTTATATGGATGATTTGCTGACAGGGGCGGAGACTATTGATGAGGCTATGAGGTTGAAGGTAGAGGTTAGTCGATTACTTGAGGCAGGGGGATTTGTTTTAAGGAAATGGGGGTCAAACAAACCTGAAGTTTTCAATAATGATAATGAGAGGACACAAAATATTGAACACTATATTTCAGGCGAAGGTAATACATCGAAAACGCTAGGTTTACGTTGGAACACAACATCGGATACAATACATTATGATTGTCCAATGGAAAGTAGTATCGATGATCAGCGGCTTACGAAAAGACAAATTTTGTCATTGATCGCCCAGTTGTTCGATCCCTTAGGGTTAGTCTCTCCTCTTATTATCAGGGCCAAACTTATTTTGCAGATTCTTTGGAAAGAAAAGCTAGGATTGGATGAGTATATCTCACAGGAGATTTTGCAACGATGGTTGGGGTTGCAGTCTGATTTAAAAAATGTTGAGTTACTTAAAATAGAAAGGCATGCAATTTGTAAAAATCCCAAGGATATACAAGTACATGGGTTCTGTGATGCCTCGGAAAGAGCTTATGGGGCTTGCATTTTTATTAGGTCGGTCGATCAAGAAGGAAATTGCAAGGTTAGTTTGCTGTGTTCAAGGTCCAGAGTTGCCCCTCTTAAAATTGTGTCACTTCCGAGGCTAGAGCTATGCGGAGCTTTGCTTTTAGCAAAGTTAACTAAGTTAGTGTTACAGTCCACTGATTTGAAACCATCGGAGGTTCGATTTTGGTCTGATTCATCCATTGTTTTGTGCTGGTTGGCCGGGGAACCCTCAAACTGGACGACGTTCGTGGCAAACCGAACTGCGAAATTCAATTACTTACCCAAGGTCACTCATGGAGTCATGTTTCTTCGGAGGATAATCCAGCTGACTTGTTGTCTCGGGGTACAGATTGTGAGAAATTACAAATGAGTACGATATGGTGGAAGGGACCGGGTTGGTTATCCAGGAATAAGGTACATTGGCCTGATAACAAAAATGTAGAGGTTAATGTCCCGGAACAAAGAGCTGTTCGACAGGTGCTTTTGTTAAATCATTCGTCAGAAATTTTTGCTAGGTTTTCTAATTTTTCAAGGCTTCTTCGATCAATTGCTTATTGCTTTCGTTTTTCTTCTAATAGCAAGGTTTCACAAGAATTACGGGAAAGGGGATCTTTAACTGTCGAAGAACTAGATAAGGCATGGATGAGGATAATAAAATTAGTCCAACTTAAAGAATTTGGATGTGAAATACATTCGATAACTAATGAAAGGCAACTTGACAAGGCTAGTAAATTAATTGCACTTAACCCTTTTTTGGATTCGGAGGGATTGCTAAGGGTGGGGGGAAGGTTGTCTAAGGCAGATTTAAGATTTGATCAAAAATTTCCGGTCATTCTGCCAAGTAAAAATGCTGTGACCAAGTTGATAATTCTACATGAACATTATAAGCATCTACATGCCGGGCCACAGGCTTTATTAGCACAAATTCGTCTTAGGTATTGGCTCATATCGGGCCGCCAAACTATAAGAAGTGTTTTAAGGGGATGTTTAGTATGTTTTCGAATGAAACCTCGAACCTTACAACAAATGATGGGGTATTTACCGAGTGCGCGAATAACTCCAAGCAGGCCATTTGCGAACTGCGGTGTGGACTATGCTGGGCCATTTAATATTAAGGTTAGTAAGACTAGAGGTCATGTTATTATTAAGGCATATTTGTGTGTATTTGTGTGTTTCGTAACGCGGGCCGTCCATTTGGAGGTGGTAGCAGATCTTACAACCGAAGCGTTTCTGAACTGTTTTAAAAGATTTGTTGCTCGAAGGGGGTTATGTACAAATATATATTCCGATAATGGCACAAAATTTACGGGGGCTAATAACGAATTACAAAATTTATACAAATTTTTACAAAATAAAAAAAATCAATGTAAGTTTTCGGAACATTTTTCACAATCTTTAATAAAGTGGCATTTTATCCCACCTCGTTCGCCACACTTTGGGGGACTATGGGAATCAGCTGTAAAATCAGCAAAATACCATTTAAAAAGGGTTATAGGAGACCAACGACTTACTTTTGAGGAGCTTTATACGATTGTGACCCAGGTGGAATCTTGTTTAAATTCTCGACCACTTACGCCCATGTCAGAGTTACCCGATGATCTTGAGGTTTTAACGCCAGGACATTTTCTTATTGGTAGGTACTTCACCTAGCGCCCTACCTCAGGAAGATTTAACCCAACATAATCAATCGCGGCTACAGCGATATCAATTGTTGACACATTTAGTACAAGGGTTCTGGAAGCGATGGTCTATGGAGTATCTTGGCCAACTTCAGCAGAGACCTAAGTGGCGTAATAAGGTGGACAATATACAACTCGGGGATATGGTTATATTAAAGGATGAAAACCTGCCTCCGATGAAATGGCAGTTAGGACGGGTTGTGAGCTTACATCCGGGTAGTGATCACAAATGTAGAGTAGTATCGGTTAAGACTTCAAGTGGTATTTTTAAGAGAGCTATATCTCGAATATGTTTACTACCTATTGAAAAGGCAGTTGAAAATGACTAGGGTGTTAAGTTATACCTGGATTAATGAGATATTTAGGTTTTAGTTCAGTTAGGTTAGAATTAGTTAGTTTGAAAGACAAGCTTTCAAGGGGGCGGCATGTTCAGTTTTGTAAGGTAAATATATTTGACACACCTGATTTTACCAGTCAGGCACCTGTGTGAGTGTCAGTGTCAGTCACGTCCAGGGGATTTTTGTTGAAGGGTTGCAGGGGCGATTCGCGGCTCTTGAAAGCTTGTCCTCGCGGCACAAGGTTGCCAGTCTTTATCATATAGTTACACATGGTGAAGTCCTAGTTTTTTCCTATATTTTATTTGGAAGTCAACCGTCACAAAAGTCAATATAATTGTTTATCGAAACTGCGGATGTATTATTTCAACCAAACCAGCGACCACAGGGACAAACGGCACATATGGGTTAGCGCATAAACTATAGATCTAGATGCATGTAAATTTCCTTAAATAATTCAAAATTGACATAATTATCTTACATAAAAATTTAATTTAATTTATTTTTTAAGCGAAACCAATAGGGAACTTTCCAATTTTTTAAAAATCAAAAATATCTTGGTAAAAATTCTTTAAAGTTTCGCGCGTGTCAAAAGCATTTCAAACGATCTAAAGCGCGCAAAGCCCGATGACGTCAGGGGTTATGCTTTTGGTCATCCATCATCCTGACACTCCTGACAGGTGCCGAGCGACCCAATTTGGATTGCCGTGTGTTATTCTTATTGTATTGTTGTTTTAAGGTCGTGTCGCTTGACGCGTGGATGTCAAATCTGACAAATCATCAGATTTATTGAAAACATATAACCTATTTCGTGGATGTCACACACAAATCTGACAAATGATACCCCTTGACGTCACGACTACTAGCAGCGCGTTTTTAACCGCTTGGAATAATTTAAATTTTGGGGCATTTTTAAATCTTTCTAGCGGTCTTTTGGGACGAAATATGTAGTTTTTTTGCTGCCATATGTTTTATAACAATATGTACTTATGATTTGTAGAATTTTTTCCCCATTTAAAATTTTTGTCAAGTTCCCTATTAGACATCTGATTCTATCTGCGCTCGAAACTGGCGAAAAAATTCGCCATGCCACTAGAGGCAAAGAAAAAATTACCAATTCGTCGAAATAAATTATGTTGCCGAAAAAATGTTTCGTGAACAATCAATGCGTCATTTTATCACTTTTGGCTTTTACTATATTTAGAATAAAATGTCAACAAATAAAGTCTATAATACAGAGTGCAACGCAAATAAATATTCATTTAATTAATTTACTTGAAATTAAAAATACAAAAATAACGATCCAAATACAAATTCAACGATACATTTTTAGTATTTGGTATGGCCTCCACGAGAATTGATAACTTCCTGACACCGTCGTGGCATGCATCGTGGTCAATATTCGGCCATATTTGATGCAGCGCTTGTTTTAATAATAGTAGAAAGAGTTTTGCGACAGGTTATCTTCCGCATAAACATGCTCCTTCATAAACATGCTCAGTGGCACGGGGATGAATGTGGGATTGGGCAACCCGCAACATGCTGCCACCGGATATGTCTGCCACCTGGCCATATTTGAACGTATGTGCAAAAGCAATTGAGACGTACGTGCGATTAAAATTTGACATTGTTGACGTTTCGTTTCCGTAACCTTTCTTTTTTTAGACCGCCTTGTGGAAATGTTTTATTTTTTTGTGATTTTTATCGCACCGGCATTATTAATTTATGTTAAAAATGTCACTGAAGTTCCTAGTATTTCTCTGGGTAAGTACTAAATATTGTAATATTATTATTAAGCTAAAAATATTGCAGCCGAGAATATTCCTTTACTTCCAAATGTTTTAAACTCTGATTCTCTGCAAACCGCAGAATTCGTTGATTCCCTCAATAGCTCACAATTTCATAACTATGAAGGAAAACCATACAGAAGTGCCATTGTCTGATAATTCACCCCATCTGAAGTTTTGGTCTGACTTGTTACCAAAACTTAGCAATTGGAATATTTTTGATGGTGCTGGAAATATCCCCAACAACTTTAAATTTGTTGAAGGGTGGCAGACAACAATCAGGGCAGTTATGTTGCTCTGAAAAAATTTAAGGGGTAAAGGTTTACAGTTTCGAAACCTAAGAAATCTAAACCAAGATCCACTTGAAAATCGTTTTGGCTAGATACGGCAACTTGGGGTTCGTAACACAAACCCTACATGCTTGCCGTTTGTGGCTGCTTTGAAAACAGTTATGATCAATAATTTGAGCACCCCTGTTTCGAAATCTAATAATTGCGAAAAGGACTTTTGTAAAACTCTTGGGGATTTTGGGAATTTTCTACAAAAGTATAATAATGAAATTCAAACCTTTGAAAACCCTAATAATGAGATCTCAGATTTTGACCTTGCTGGTATTGATGAGAAGGATATTAATATTGATAAGATAAACTTTTAAATATTTATGGAAATGAATTTCAAAAATTTAACTTCGGTGAGCAACACGACATATGTAATGAAATTGTTAAATTAAATGTTCGATTAACAGTTTACAAATATTTAAGAGATAAAAATAATCAAAATCAAACTTCAAGTTCTGGACACTATAAAAAGCATATAATAAAAATAAAGTTAATGACCCCAGTAATAAAAGATTTAAAACCAATTTAAACAATTTTCTCAGTTTCTATATAAAAATAATCCTTGTATTAGGTAAAACATTTGACTAATGTATGAGATGATTCTGCCCAATTTTTTTTTTGTTTCATGTTAATACATACCTACAAGACTAGCCCAATGTTGACCTCCACCAGATTAAGACTTGCCCCATATGATGACCTGACCTAATTTTAATAATGACCAGCCCTATATTGACTTGTACCTGATTTTGAAGATATGTGATTTCAATCACCAAAGAACATTAGTTTTTGTTGTATTTATTCCAAAAATGTTTTTAAAGTTATGGTATTTGTTGATTTAAAAAAATATATAATTGAATAAGGGGCATTTAAATAGGTTTTGGTATGTCGATAGTATAATGTTCCATAACTAGTTCGTACCAGAAGTTCATATAGTGAGCAGAAATTTGTTATGTTATGTTGTCAATGTTATACTCATTGGAAGTTATGCCGTCTGCATTCAGATCTTTTTTGATCTAAAATTGAAATAAATTATAAACAAAAAATATGGTCGTTTTTTTTTCTAGAAAAGTTATTGTTTTGTAGTAAATTAATTTTTTAATGTTGTTTGCTTTGCTGTTTTTTAATCGTGTAGAATAAACATAATTTTTCTCAGAAAATTAAAAAGCAAAGTAAACAAACATTAAATAATTAATTTACTAACCTATAATTAAAATTCAGCGTTCCCCTGCCTTCCTCACCCCCTGCCACCTAAGATGGCGATCTGTTAAACGTCATTCCCGTTTCGTTCAATTAACATGCAAATAACGTTTCTCTTAGTTGGTGTTTTGTGCTCAGTGGGGTTTAGGTCAGGGCTTCGAGCTATCAATTCCAAAGCCAATTCATTACAGAAATTCCAGTGTCAACTAAATACTCTTGGACAACTATGGCGATATGTGAACGCATTTATAAAAATAAAGGTTTCTCCAATTGCAGGAGCAACAGGTATTTCGTGTTTCTCCAGAATTTCTGACATAAATTGGCCAGCTCGTAGCTCCGATCTAAACCCCATTTAGCATGTGTGGGACCGTATGAAGAGGCAATTCCATGCGGAAGTTAACCCACCGCAAACTCTTTCTACAATTAAAACAAGCGCTGCATGGAATATGGCTGAATATTGTCCACGATTTTATAAGAAATTTAATTTTAAGCATGCCACGACGGTGTCAAGAAGTTATCAATGCTCTTGGAGGCAATATGCGATACTAAAAATATATCGCTGAATTTTTTGTATTGCTTTTGTATCGTTATTTTTGTACTTTTGATTTTAAGAAAATGAATTAAATGGATAGCTATTTGCGTGGCACTCTGTATTATAGACTTTTAATTCTAAATTTAACAAAGGCCAAAAGTGATAAAATGATGCATTGATTGTTAACGAAACATTTTTTCTGCAAAATAATTTATTTCGAAGAATTGGTAATTTTTTCTTTGCCCCTAGTTGCATGGCGAATCTTTTTGGCCGGTTTCTAGCGCAAATAGATGTCTAATAATTGGTTTCGTTTAAAAAATAAATTAAATTAAATTTTTATGTAAGAATAGGTAAGTCAATTTTAAATTTAAGGAAATTCACATGCATCTAGAGTTTATGCGCTAGCCGTTCAATAAGATGTATCAGGACGCAAACTACTCTGCCGTAAACCCTGGAATCTTATATCCAACGTTGATAAAAAAAAAACTCAAAATTGGTTCATTATTAACGAAATAACAGTTTATTCATTTGGACTTGCATTTTTGAATATTTGATAATTAATGGGCGTAGTGTATTTAATAGTTCAATAATATATATAACAAAATACAATCATATAAAAAAACTAAGCTATTCGGCTTTTAAAAGTTATTTAAATAACATTAACTTGGGGTTGGATTAGAAGACTGATTAATAATTATTAATCAAAATCCTACCTTTGTGTGTGTGAGGGTGTGTGTGTGTGTGTATAATAAGACGACAAGTGTACAGGCTGTAGGAGGGTGAAAGCAGTAATAGTGATTTAAACTGAATTTATTCTAATTTTTTACTTACTTTATTGTTCGAAAAGGGTCGACTTACAAACAAGGAAACATTGTTTATTTTATTATCTCTTTTTTTTATATTTCTACATAATTATTATATAATAATTATTTATTGCCACGAACGACTGACCTTGCAATTGCCCCCGATTTTATTTCAAATTGTAATTTCAAAAGCGGTTGTAAAAATCTATGTAGGTAGGTACGTGTAGAAATCCAAAAATATTTTGTTCTGCATTGTTTAATGCGTATCAAAATATCGAATTGAAAGATGTAGGAATATTGATATAGTTTTGAAAAGCATTTTTGGCTATATTAGGAATGGGCATGGGCAAATATGTCATATTTGGTATATTATACTTATATTTTTAGTATTGTTATGGTTAATGTTCTAACTTAAAGTATTTTTATATCCGCACTTTTTAAAGTCATATAATTTTGTTAACTATTGAGATTAAGGCTAATAAAAGTATATTTTATAGGTATCATAAAAAGTATTTTTATTATCTTTAAAAATTAGTGCTTATATTTTTTTACCTATTTTAAATAGTATTCGAGATTGAAGAGTGGTCAAGCTAAGTGATTTATGTGCCAAAATTCAAAAAATTTTTTTTTTCTATTTATATGATCTATGTACCTATGCCAATGTCCTACTCGAAGATCTAAGTGCCAATTTCATCCTATTCGTTATAAAAAGCATTCATAGATGGCGAGAATCTGAATCCCAGATACTGTATCTCGCATACAGAATCCCAGTATAAAAGGAGCCTTAGACCTTTTCTATATTTTTTTGTTCAATTTATGTACAAACGTTTTTTCGATTAACTGATATTACAATTTTCTCCTACGAATGTTTTTGTGTATGTTTATTAACACAATATCAATAAAAACATATACTATTGTATTATTCTTAGCTTTAAAATAGTTTTTACATTTTCTGGTAGTTTTCGATTATGGCACTTAGGTCACTTCGCTTGACCACTCTTCATAATTATGTTCTTTTAAAAAAAATATTAAAATTCAACATATCTGACCAGAAATTTCTATGTTCAGACAAGCGGACATATGAGGTAGTATATTAAATAAGACCCCCAATGCTATCAAATGCCATTAGTCATAGCTTTTTAACACTTTTTTCCGGGTCAAACCATAACTCTCCAGGGTCCTAATTCTCGAGCGTAAAAGAACGTGAACGATCACATCACGCAAAAGAGCATTCCCTTCCGCGGCAGTTCTCCTATATATATTAGTAAAATTTGGTATTCTCGAACGCAGACTATATGTTCCGTGCGGGGAGGTGATAAGACAGTGTTGCCAACCATTTTCAAGGCAAGGGCCACCACTTTTTACGAACATTTTAAAGAAATCTAAAGGTAAATTGAGGTGGAAATTATTAGTGCGGGTTTTTCGTTATTGTGAAAGGTAAGATTATGAAACTTGTCAATGTAAAATATTATCCATTCGTCAAATATTTTTTTGTCAGTGGCTGAAAATGAAAAGAAACGCGTGGGCCCCATCATCCAGCAGCAAAATGACATGTTAGCAGAATTCATGCTAAATCATGAAGAACTTACAAATGCACAAAAAATAGATACTAAAATAAAAACACTTTGACTTTGAAGTTTAAAAATTTAACGACGTAAATATAATACTGGGGTTAGAATTGCATGGGATCGGTCGTTCCCACAAAAAATAGTAGGATAAGCGAGTTCTCCTGTAAATCGGTGATGTGAATGATCCCATGTGATCAAGAATACCGTTTTATGCGTTGCGTGAGAACTCCGCCCACATTTCTCCTGAGAACAGTGTTCCCCATGTTTCAAGAATTAGGACCCTGGAGTATGGGATGAGCATTTTTTCTTATTGTCTTTGAGAAAACTTGATTATAAATGCGATAAAGTTGATTTATACTTTTAAATTTTACTTGTGTTTTGAGGTACTTTGTTGTTTGTTGTTTGTTTTTCGGATTGTTCTTTATCCTTATTGATTCATTTGAAAAACTAGATATATATATATAATATTGGGCGTAGGAGCAAATGAAAGAGTACTCTGTAAAGTTGGTCCAAGTGAGATTATTCATGAAGATCTTAATTGATAAACTGGACATTAAGCAGGTGGCTTGAAGATCAAACCAGTGAAAATTAAAATGAGGAATAAACAGGCTACATATTAGAATTATATAAAAATATTTTCATCGTCGACATTTTGTTAAACATTTTATCAGGTTTAAATAAAGTTAGGTTAGGATGCCAACTGTCAAGGTTCCTGTCAAGTTGCTGTCGCTGTTTTACGTTGTTGTTTGTTACATAGTGTTTAAATGTTAGGATGCAGCGATACCAGACTACTTTATAAACATTCTTGTGGGAGACACTATGTATTACAATGGTTATAAGGAATTGTTTTGTAATGAAAATATAGGTGGGTTATTTTTGTCTAGTTGTAAAAGATATGCATAAATTTCACTAAGGTGCTGGATATCAGACCTCTTGTTCATCGCGTTTGGTTCTTGTGCAATGAATGCCATCTCTAAGAAGAGCCTTTTAGTATAGTTATTATGTGAAGTTAAAATTTTGATAGAGTCATAGTTTATATTATATTATGTTTGAATTTATGAAAAAGATTTATAAAAAAGATCCTTTTCAATACTTCAATGGCCACAAACCCAATGGTGATTGATGACATAACCAATAATAATCAAAATGTCGAAAGGACGGATGAAGAGATCACTGAGGTGGTACAACCCACTATTTTTACTACTTTGCCTTACGTAAGGGAGATCACCCCCCAGTCTAGCTTGAATTTTCAAAGACATCAATATCAAAATTGCTAATAAATCTGTTTTAACAACAAACTCTGTTTACTCAAAATTAGAAGACAAGGTCCCACTGAAACAACACTCGGATGGAGTGTAAAGTATCCCTTGTGCAGAGTGTGAAAAAATCTACATTGGCCAAACGACCAGACCACTTTCTAATAGAATCACCTCCCACAAGAGTTATTGTAGACTGCATCCAGAGATGCGCCCTAGCTGAACATTATTATAAATTCAAACATAATATAAACTATGACTCTATCAAAATTTTAACTTCACAAAATAAATAATATACTAAAAGGCTCTTCTTAGAGATGGCATTCATTGCACAAGAACCACACTCGATGAACAAGAGGTCTGACATCCAGTCCAGTGAAATTTATGCATATCTTTTACAACTAGACAAAAATAGCCCACAAAGATTCTCATTACAAAACAATTCCTTTTAACAATTGTAATACATAGTGTCCCCACAAGAATGTTTATAAAATAGTCTGTTATCGCTGCATCCTAACATTTAAACACTATGTCACAAACAACAACGTGAAGCAGCAACAGCAAGTAGACAGAACCTTGACAGTTGACATCCAAACCTACCTTCACTTGCATCACGCATTTCTAGAGGTCTCACGCTGGTATCTGACCAATTTTTGCACTGTGCCGTGAACGCCAAATTCATGGTACCTAATTGTTTATTTTATTAATAATAAATATTATTGAAACATATATTTCTACATTACCTATGCAGAAATAGTCCTTTAATTTATTTTATTAAATATCAATTAGGTACTTATTTTAGTATAAAACGCGTTTATGCGATTTTAAAAAAATCGCTAAACTTTGCTCATTCGCAAGCTTCAGAAAATGCGCATTCCATTACTTCAAACAATTTGCTTAATCATTCTAAGAACCTTGTCTCGCAAGCAAGAATAAAATTAAGTAACATTTAACCGCATACCTACTACTACAAAACATGGATTATTAAATTTTGGCGGAAAAATATTAAAATGGCTTTTTGGTACCCTTGCGTCAGACGATTGTGAAAAATATGAAACCGCAATTAATCAATTACGTCATGATCAATGTTCATAATTATAAAAAAGAAATAGTTTTGCAAATTTCATTAACAAAACAGCTGATCAATAACTATAATACCACTATAACTCCTAAACAAAAATCATAATATCATAAATCAATCTTATACTTTATAAGAAGACAATAATTACTGTGTCAGTAAAAATAATGATAAGTGAGAAGTAGTGGCTTAGCGAACAAGGGTGATCCCTGTGTATTTTATATTGAAATACACAGGGATCCAGACACAATGGATACCTATACTCTACAGGGTGATTCACGGTGGAAGGAACGTTAGACGTTTCTGACAAACCAGCAAAGGAATAGTTCTGAAAATTTGGTCGCGTACATAAACGGACATAAAATATTTTTGACAGTACAGTGATGCCGCTTCCATGCAAAAATAATAGTAACTTCGATTTTTTAAACAGAACACCATATATTTTATTTTATTTTCGAAACCCTCATTACTTTCCTTACAATTTTTATTAACTCTACTCTAAACTTATCTCTAACCGTTTCTAAGATATAAATTAATTTCCGTTTTTTTGTCCGAAAAAGTCACTTTTAAAAAAAATGCTGATAATTTTGAACTCTAAAACACTGAAACCCTGAAACTTGGTAAATAGTTAACTAACACCATAGGGCTCTTTGCCCTAGTCTCAAATATTAGTTGCAATATACAGGGTGGTTGAAAAATACACTTATTCTGGTAACTTGAAAAAGTGACCATAAGTCATTTTCTTTAAATGTAACACCCTGTATATTATTAAGGATTTGAAAAGCTGCTAAAATTTCTCTTAATTCTTGTATAAATTAAATCTTCGAACACGAGATTTGTATTTTTAAAAATATTTATTTTCAACCTTAAAAATTAATTTTACAAAATAATATATGTATTATTAGCGTGACAATAAAAACCCGACTGAATATTAATTCCCATGATGATATGATGATGAATGAAGATCTAGGCTTCGCTAAAGTCTGTTGATGCTTATTCAGCAACTTAGCATTTTCTTGGGTAATGCAATATTATCCTATGGTTAAGGGTGATATAATTCCTCCCCCCTAAAATCCAACTTTGAGGGCTAGCGAGGAAGTTGGACGTCGGCGAAGTCGATAGCTTGTTTTTCCTTCTGGGCGGTTCTTTTAAGGGTGCATAATTTGGGGTATATCTTCTTATAGGCAAGGTATACAATTCCCAAAATTAACAGTACATAGATCGCCAAAGTCCAAATACTTGTTGTATTAGAGATAGTGTCGTAGACTAGCTTAGGCTGGTTTTCGATTATATGGCTTCTTATTGATTTCAGATCATCGAGTTCGATTTCTTCCAATCGAAGTGTCGCATTACTGATAGCTTGCTGAGCCAAATTTGTATCCAGGTCAGGAAATAATATGGCTGGTTTAAATTTGTGGATTGTTTTCCGTTAATGATTATTTCATCTTGAGTTGATATACGGCATCCAATAGGCAGGTTAATTAGATATGTGCCGGCCATTGGTTTTTGTATTTCGTCTTGTTTCTCGCATTTTAGTTGAAGAGTATATTGTTGTGGCAACATCGCAATCCATTGGCTAGAGTCGCTTAACCGCCTGATGATCGATTTCGATGCCTTAATTAGTGTTTTTTCGCAGGCGGAGGTGTTTTTGACGTCAAGAAGCTGAACTTCACAAGGGTTGTCTTCTTTGATGTCCTTGATATCCATTTTAAGGCAGATGAATAGTTGTGGGGATATTTCATCGCAGGGGTTGATTGCAAATGCATAGTGCAATTCATTTGTTACTAAGAATTTGTTTTGCGGTATTATCGCCTTAAACTGACTCTCAAAAAATATAGGTGTCGAAAATAAATGAAAATAAATAAAGGTCTCAGGATACGTAATTGGAACATGTAAAATGTAATGTATTTTATTGTTTAAAATAAAACTATTAACTTTTATAAATTTTGAAAACAAGGGTATATTTTCTAGAGTTAATTCGACTGGAAATTGTTCCTTATTTAAGTATTGTTTAAGAGTTTTTAGTTCGCTTAATAAATCAGCAGTTTTAATTATGCTAGGATGCATAATTTGCAGCTGTGAGAAAAAAATAGAATTTTCAATGTCTTGCAGTACAGAGTTTAGAATTTCATACATGTTGATAATCTGGTTCATGAGATCCTTGATAAACATAGCGTTCTAACGGTGTGTTTGATTCTTTATAATTAAAGAAAGAACCCCGCAGTTCTCTTATGGAAAATGGCCCTCGGTTAAATTTTCTAAATTTTAAGTATGTTGTAGAGAATGCCATTCTGATCAAAAGTGTTCATGGCCACAACAATATCTGCCGACTAGTTTTTGACATACAGGGTGTCCAAGTTGCAAAATATGAATTCTCAATACATTATATTTTCGTAGTTTATAATATTAATTCGTTTTGTTTTTCTAAATTTTTGATGACCCTGTCGTAGATAGGATAGAATACTATAAAAATAGTTTAAATATATTTATTATAGATACCGGGTGAGTGACGAAAATTATTTAATATTTTTTGTTAAATCATTGTATTTTCGGCATTAAATTAAATGTTAACAAAGTAATACTGTGGATGACATTAGCTTGAAGCAAGCTATCAGAATTTATTGTATTTATACAGGGTAACTCAAAAAAGTTAATATTTTTTTAATTAGTTTTGAAAGAAATTTTGTAGATATTTCTTTATGTACTACTGGTCGCTTATCGTATGCTTCCAAATATATATAATTATCAAGGTTATACAGGGTGTTTCCGATGATAAGCAATAGAAAAATAACATAAAAATGCATGTATTTATAAATCACCCGGTATATTAAAAATGGATCGGTTAAATTTCGTTATTTTTTTAATCTTTTTTGCTTAAAGTGTCTTACTTACATGTTAGCCATCGATTTCCCTTTTCCTATGACCAGTTCTGGAGATATACAGCGTCTAACAGACTCAAAACTAAAAAAATAAGCAAATAAAATAACAATTTTTTAAAATTTTAATAAAATTTGTTATGTAAGTTCATCTTATGGTTAAAAAGAAATATATTTAATGCTATAAAGGGTGTTTCGAATAATTAAGGTATTCTAACACTGTATTGCAAATAAGAAATATATATAAAAACTAAGAACAATTTATTATATCCAAATTATTTTATCCAAAAATAATAAGTAGGCCCCTAATTATTCGAAACACCCTGTATAGCATTAAATATATTTATGTTTAACCATAAAATGAACAATGAACTTACATAACAAATTTTATTGAAATTAAAAGAAAAAAAAAATATTTTATTTGCTTATTTTTTGAGTTTTAAGTCTGTTCGACGCTGTATATTTCCAGAACTGGTCATAGGAAAAGGGAAATCGATAGCAAACATGTAAGTAAGACACTTTAAGCAAAAAATATTAAAAAATAACGAAATTTAACCGATCCATTTTTAATATACCGGGTGATTTATAAATACATGCATTTTTATGTTATTTTTCTATGGCTTATCATCGGAAACACCCTGTATAACCTTGATAATTATATATATTTGGAAGTATACGATAAGCGACAAGTAGTACATAAAGAAATATCTACAAAATTTCTTTCAAAACTAATAAAAAAAATATTAACTTTTTTGAGTGACCCTGTATAAATATAACTACAATAAATTCTGATAGCTTGCTCCAAGCTAATGTCATCCACAGTATTACTTTGTTAACATTTAATTTAATGCCGAAAATACAATGATTTAACAAAAAATATTAAATAATTTTCGTCACTCACCCGGTATATAATAAAAAAATTTAAACTATTTTTATAGTATTCTATCCTATCTACGACAGGGCCATCAAAAATTTAGAAAAACAAAACGAATTAATATTATAAACTACGAAAATATAATGTATTGAGAATTCAAATTTTGAAACTTGGACACCCTGTATCTCAAAAACTAGTCGGCAGATATTGTTGTGGCCATGAACACTTTTGATCAGAATGGCATTCTCTACAACATACTTAAAATATAGAAAATTTAACCGAGGGCCATTTTCCATAATAGAAGTGCGGGGTTCTTTGGCATGCGTGATTCCAATAATTTTTCATTATGTCTAATTTGTTGAATGGTATTATAGAATTTATCAATTAGGGCAACTGATAGGGTATTTTGCCTTTTAATATTATTAGCTAAGTTCATTTGGTTATTTTGCAACTCCTGAATTAATTTATCATATTTTTCTCCGTCCGCATAATCTAAGTTTCCTGAAATTGATTTAAAGATTGAACCTAAGCCGTTTATAAGACCACGTTTTGATCGAAAAGGATTCGGTAATATTTCGCGTATTTTTATATCTACTTTATCTCTAATAAAACTTAATATCTTCCTGTAATTAGAAGTGTCATAGAAGTACTCTTCGTTCTTGTGAATTAGATTAAATAGGGTATTTGATTGATTATTTAATTTATTGATTTCTATCAATATCGGGTTTAAGTCATAGAAATGTATAAGCTTATGTCAATAATGTTCTATTTTCGTAGTTCCTAATTTAAGAGGGATAAGTCCAGGGTTGTTGTCTAGTTTCCGAATAAAAATTGTTTCTTGGAATCCGAGGGTTCCAGAAAATCTGAAAAGGATATTTTATTTTAATTATCGAAAGAGTAGGTTTTTCTAAGCGGTCGTCTTAAATTGTCCATATGTATTTTTGGTTGGTTCTAGGTGGAAACCGTTTTTTTTTTTGGATTAGTATTCGATAATTTAGAAGATTTTTGAAATTTATTTGCGTTTTTCTGCCGCGTGTGTTTTTTAAAAAATACTTAATCATCTGGTTGGAAAATTTCGGGGTTATCTCGGTTTTCGTTCCGTTTTTCTATAAATTGTTCTTTATTTTGTATTAAGTCAGAGTTTAATTTTAAATAAATAAGTTATGCCTTTTTTTTGTGTTCGTTGACATAGTCATTAAGTAATATTTTGTCTATTTCTAAACTAAATGGGTCGTTTGATGATATGTGACCGTTGATGACATCTATAGGCTTCATTTTGGTAACAGAGTTTTAGGAATTATTATAGGCTAGAATAGCGTATAACATTTTCATGTTCATGGGTGTTTTTGAGTGTGTTCGATTACACCGTTTGACTGAGGGTGGTTTGGTGAAATAAAATGAATTTTAATTTTATGCAGGCCTAAAAGTTCGGTTATTAGAGAGTATTTGAATTCTGTTCCGTTATCGCAAATTATTTGGCATGGAATACGGTGGTGCGAAAAGTATCTAATTAAATTATCCGCAATTTCTGTACCGCTTGCTGAATTTATGGGGTACGCTTGAGCATATTTTGAAAAACTGTCGACAAGTGTCAAGAATTTTGACTGTTCAAAGGGAACGATTTTTTTGACTGTTCAATGGGAACGATTTCAAAAGGCTTAGAAGCAGTGGGCGTGAAGTTCATTTTTATTTTTACAGGGTTACCTTCATATTTGCTTTGTTGACAGATCTCGCACTCGTTACATATCGCGCAAACACGCGATATGTTATACGGCGCTTCGGTGAAAATAATGTATGTATGTTGTCGCCGCCGCCGCCGTGGCTTTCGACATATTCACATTTGCGATTTTTTTTTTCGGAAACGGTTAGAGTGGGACGATTGAAACTTTTTCAGTTTAGAGAGGAATAGTGGGGGTACGTTGTGTGAAAATTTCGAATATACAGGGTGTACTGAAAAAAAGTTATTAATTCTGAAAGTCGAATAATATCGGATTCTCGTTGAAATTCGATACAGGTCATAAAAATGAGTTTTTTCGATTTAAACTTTTTCGACGTGTAGACGACCGTGGGCTACAGAACCCTATTTTTTGTGAGCGCAATCGAAAGTTTGAAAATAATTTTTTTGATTTTTTCAAAGTCGAAATTTGGTCAAAAATGGTACCTCTTGGATCGCTAATAAGTCGAATTGGGTGCATCCGATCGACATTCGGCTTAGATAATCGTTAAGGCCATCTTAAAAACTACCTTTTTCCAATACATCGTTCTATACCTAACTGGAATGGAAATTGCCGAAAATGGTAAGAAACTGGAAACCACAGAGTAATGCGTGATTTTTTCGCCGTTTTTATTTTTTTTCGTACGGAAAACGACTTTTGATCGGAACGTTGTCTACTTTAGCGGATAGAGCTCGTCAAATTGTATTTCAGAGATATTTTTTCGTTTCTTTATCTTTATTACGGAAAAAAGGCAAGCTTCTAGAAATTCACATCGGAATTGGGGTGGTGCATCGCACTGGTTCGCTTAAATACTTCTGCAAGTGTCTATATATAACTTTTTGAATTTTTTCTTGATCCACCATATCGACCGATAAACAAGCTTTAGTTTGCATGGTAAGCGCGCTCTGAGAAAATATATTTTGTGGCTCAAAAAAAATTAATTTATGATTTTTCAAGAGATAATTTTAGCTGACGTTTTACTGTATCGACTGTAGCTAATTCAATTTTTAATAAAATCAATTTGTTTTTCTTTTAAAATACGCGCTGATATATCCTTAAAACTCCTGTATATCCGAACTTATCAAAATATATTCGCAAATTTGAGTAAAGTAGCTTTTTTAAGTGCGAAAACAGGCACAATTTACAAATTCTAATATCATTAACTTTTGGAAAGATGGCCTTGCAATCGACACGTGGGTCGGGTGGGCGTGAACAACTTTTATACCATCTGTCAAAAATAGGTGAAAAATGCGATTTCCAAATTGACTTTTTAGAGGAATAAGACCATTTAGACCACGTCTTTTGTGGGAAATACCTACCTTGAACCTTTATCTTTTTCGTTTGACCAAAAATAAGGGGGAAAATATCGCATTTATATCCGTACTTGTAATAATAAAAATGGCTTGCAGGAGGCATATTAACTTCAATTTTTATACCTAGTTTTTATAATATTTGGAGAGTATTTAATGTATGAAACACCTGTCTTGGACCTTTTTCTTTGCGGTTGACCAAAAATAATTGAAAAAAGTGTATTATTTATAAGTATTTTTAATACTCATCAGTTGTGTATAATATCCATTATGGCTTTAATATCCTATTTACATCAAATTATTTCGTAATCTTCTGTGGCGCAATAGTAAAGACTGTTGATTTTGGTAACGAAGGTCGCGGGTTCAAACCCCAGTGTTTTTTTTTCTTTTTTTTTTTATTTTTTTTTTTAATGTCGTTATTTAGGTACTGAAAATTTTTTAAATTTTGGGTTCTAACAGTAGTGGAGTCAATCTACGGAAAAATGAGGTGAGGTCCGTAAAAATTTGATAGAGGTTGGGGACATGGAAAAAGTTGTTTCTTGTGATAAGAGTAAAGATATTCCAAAATTTCGACAAAAAATATTGATCGGAACCATCCCAAAAATCCAAAAAACTAGTTTTTTGGGTTTTTTTTAGGTCATTTTTGAAGTTTAAATTTTTTTGGACCCCTTAGACTTCTAACTAAGATTTGGGAGTGGAACCCTTTTATTGTCAATGTTCAAGGAAGCTTTAGTTCAAATTTGGAATCTTTGCGATCATTACTTCCCCTAAAAGATATATACAGGGTGTCAAGAAATTAGCTGACAATATTTTAAGCAGATAAAGTACATCCAAAAATAAGACTTATACCCTCTATTAATATACCTACAAAAACGCTTCGTTATGGGGCTAGAGCCCCCCGAATTGGAACCATGATAAGCAGTTTTTTCACAATATCTCAAAAACCGATTAGGGTATCAAAACAATATTTGATACATGTTTTACCCATGACAAGACGCAATAAACGATTTTATTAGCTTAACTTTATTTATTCCAGTGGCGTCCCACTGGGTAGGTAGTTGGGAGAATATTGCCCTAAGTTTTTTATTTTTAAGATTTTTTAACTTCAGGTGCAATTTTTAGCAGCCCTGAAGTATTTTGTTGAGAAAAGGTACTCTTGTTTCATTGCGGTAGGTTTCACCATTTTCCAGTAAAATCGATTTTAAAATTTTCGGTTTTTTGAAATCCGTTGAAAAGGCTAAGGTTTTTTTTTCATATCTCAGCAAACACTTAATATTAAAACATGAAATTTATTAGAACTTCTACTAGCGACAAGGCATATGTATTAAAGGATGTTACTTTAAAATATTTTTCCAGTGACGTCGCACGGGTGGAGCCTTAAGTAAATATTACTATTAGTTTTTTTTTATTTCATAGTTTTAATGTATTTTTTTTTTAATTTTAAATTTTTTGTTAATAAAACCTTCCTTTATTGTAATTATATAAAACTTTAATGTAACGTTTTTAAATTAAACATATTTTTAGATTCCTTTGTTTTTTAAATATTTATTTTCATGGAGATTTTAAGAGAGTTTTAAAATAAAACAAAATATAATAACAAATTGCAAAACAAATTTGATTGTGAACCACATGGGAAACTAATTCTTAAGCAAGTACCAGTCATGTGTCCCCAAAAATAATAATCAAGGGGATTTAAATCAAGTGAACTTGGTGGCCAGGCTATGGCTACCAACCCACCTGGTAATTTTCTTCAAGCCAATTCCTCATTTGACGTCCGTAGTGAGCTGGTGCCCCATCATGTTGAAAGAAGTACCCTAAACGTAAATCCAGTGGGACATTATCTAATAAATCCTCAATGATTATGTAATTAGTAATGTTTTAATATTAAATGTTTGCTGAGATATGCAAAAAAAAACCTTAGCCTTTTCACCGGATTTCAAAAAACCGAAAATTTTAAAATCGGTTTTACTGGAAAATGGTGAATCCTACCGCAATGAAACAAGAGTACCTTTTTTCAACAAAATACTTCAAGGCTTCTAAAAATTTCACCTAAAGTTAAAAATCCTACAAATAAAAAACTTAGGGCAATATTCTCCTAACTACCTACCCAGTGGGACGCCACTGGAAGAAATACAGTTAAGCTAATTAAACCATTTATTGCGTCTAGCAATGGGTAAAACATGTATCAATTTTTGTTTTGATACCCTAATCGGTTTCTGAGATATTGTAAAATAACTGCTTGTCATAGCTCCAATTCGGGGGGCTCTAGCCCCATAACGAAGCGTTTTTGAAGGTATATTAATAGAGGATTTTAGTCTTATTTTTGAATGTACTTTATCCCCTTAAAATATTGTCAGCTAATTTCGGGACACCCTGTATATATACGTTTTTCGGACTAAAACTTGAAATTAGGCTATATTGGTTAAATCTTCACCAAATTGGATGAAATTTCGTGTAAAAGTAGGTCATGGTGACGACAATAAGTGATCCAAAGATGAAGTCAAAATAAGAAATATTTTCGAAAAAAATTCAAAATTTTTAAGTTTTTCCAAAATTTTGAAACTGACCCCCATCCTGTCAAATAAATCGCAGAGTACTCTACTTAGGCTCAAATTAAAGGCTTTTTTATACAGGGTCCTGCAATAGTGCGTCAGGCTTCCATAACTCCTATACGAATGGGGTTAGGAATTTTGTTAATATGCCGACTTAAACCGCATAGTACGGGGTACTTCCGGAAAATATTTTCTCATATACAGGGTGGCCCAAAAAAGTGTGGTCACATAAAGTTGTGATTTTTTAAATGGAACACCCTGTATATTATTAAATTTTCACATTCTACGTAAAATTATAATAATTTTTTTATAAATGCATTACTGGTCTATATTTAATAGTTTCCGAGATATCGATATTTGAAAAATGACATTTTTGAACTTTGACAGCTTTTAGCTTTCTAACTGTACGTCTTAGAGCAAAACGGCTTACATGTTCCTATCTTCGATTTTTATTATCTTTCCAATAGTGTCAACTTCCAGTCAAACCGGATGTAACGCGAAAGCAGGAAATATAGTACTTCCGGTTTGACCGGAAGTTAACATTTCTGGGAAGATAACAAAAATCGAAGATAGGAACATGTAAGCCGTTTTACTCTAAGACGTACAGTTAGAAAGCTAGAAGCTGTCAAAGTTCAAAAACGTCATTTTTCAAATATCGATATCTCGGAAACTCTTAAGTATAGACCAGTCATGCATTTATAAAAAAAATATTATAATTTTATGTAGAATGTGATAATTTAATAATATACAGGGCATTCCATTTAAAAAATCACAACTTTATGTGACCACACTTTTTTGGGCCACCCTGTATATGAGAAAATATTTTCCGGAAGTACCCCGTACTATGCGGTTTAAGTCGGCATATTAATAAAATTCGTAACCCCTTTCGTATAGGAGCTATGGAAGCCTGACGCACTATTGCAGGACCCTGTATAGTTTAACGTGTTATAACTTGTTTTCCAAGATTCGCTCATTTGTTGGCGATTTACGCCATATATACATATATGCGCGCGCTGATTTCCCACTTTTATTGTATTATAATGGTATTTTTTTACTATAATATTGTAATAAGCGTATATGCTTTTTCTTAAATAATTATATATGTAAGAAAACATATACATTATTTATTTGGGGTTCGTTTGTGACAAAATAATATTTTTTTTACTACACCTTCGTTATTATGGTATATTATATACTAAGTATGCTATATACAACTTTTTTTTTTAATAAAAAAAAAATCATTTGCGGTTTTTCTAATTCAAGATGCGACAAAAATTTTCTTCTCATGATGCCTACTAATATTATGAGATAAAAATTATTTTTAAATCAATGACAAGTAAAAAAATTGTGTATCTTATGTTTCTTTTTTCCTTTGAATTTTTTAACTGCTGCAGCAATGCTGTTAGCAGACATGTATATTTTATAGCATTTAGAATGAAATTCTTTTTCTTTCATATTGATCAATGATCTATATATGTTATCACACCTCTGATGTCGACTGGAATGACGCATTTTTTTTAAACCATCTTCTTTAACATTGATGATTTCATCCAATGGTTTCAGTTCGTCAGAACATATTACACAAATGTTACTTTTCATGATTATTAACCACTTATAATTCAAATAATAATATATTATATATCAAGCATTTAATGTTGACTGTTATTAAAACTCAATAACCGAAGGGCAATTGTCAGCACAGATAAAATAAAGATATCACGTTGTTGCCACGGTAGCCAGCGCTGGGACTTGACGTTCATGGCATGCTTAGTTTTTTATTATTTGTACAAAATCGTATTGAAATCGTGTGATTGCATTATACTCTAGTGTATATTCGATATTATTATTGAGCAAACACATATATAATGAACATATAATGCAATAATATAATATAATATAATATTACATAATAATATTTATATATAAAACGCTAAATACAATATTATAGTAAAAAAATACCATTATAATACAATAAAAGTGGGAAATCAGCGCGCGCATATATGTATATATGGCGTAAATGGCCAACAAATGAGCGAATCTTGGAAAACAAAATATACCACGTTAAACTATATAAAATAGCCTTTAATTTGAGCCTAAGTAGAGTACTCTGCGATTTATTTGACAGGATGGGGGTCAGTTTCAAAATTTGGGAAAAAACTCAAAATTTTGAATTTTTTTCGAAAATATTTCTTATTTTGACTTCATCTTTGGATCACTTATTGTCGTCACCATGACCCACCTTTACACCAAATTTCATCCAATTTAAGGAAGATTTAACCAATATAGCCTAATTTCAAGTTTTAATCCGAAAAACGTATATATATATATATAAAGAGATTCCTAATTCTTGGGGGAAGCGGTCTAGGGCTGAAGTAAAACTCCTTTTTTACAAACGCGCAAGTTTTTATTACAGTTTTGACATTGAATGGAGTACACCACGCCTGACTTTCTTAAGGATAAATCTGTATCTTTTAGCTTGGAAAAAGTATTTTGAATTGTCAAGACATGCTTGCCTGTGATCCTGACACTGACATGTGTTGTTAAAATGTTTTCAAGTTTTTGAGTTAATCCCTGTAGGTAAGGGAGCGAGAAATAAAAAAAGGGTTGATTGGTTTCAAGTAAAGCACTAATGTCAGGGGAGACATGTTCTTGAGAAACAGATCTATTACGGTTCGGAGTTAGAAATAAGGAAATATCTGGAGAGATGATTGAATTTTCATTATCATTCGTGAGGTTATAGGTTATGTTATTCAGGTTATTAGAGGTTATCGTATTATGTATGAATTTATTAAGAAACCATGAAGGATATGAATTGTTTATTAGAATATTGTGTAGTTTCTTAATGTTTTTTGCAATAAATGACGGATGACATATTTTATGAATCCTATTTTTTAAAGCCAAGACTAGATTTATTTTTGTTCTTTTCGTGTGATATGAGTGGTAGTTGATGTATCTACCTGAATACGTTGGTTTCGTATACCAATCTGTTATCAATATGTTGTTTTCTGTTCTGATCACTTTGGTATCAAGAAAGGGGACACTACTTTCTTTTTCAGTTTCGATAGTAAACTGAATGTTCTTATTGTAGCTGTTAAATGTATGTAGTATGTCATTTACCTTATCTTGGGGAACCGCTGTGATAATATCGTCAACATATTTTTTTAAGAAGGGAAGTTGAAAACCCAGTTTGGGAATGCATTCATTCAATAAGTCATCCATTACGTACTGCGAAGCTATTGGCGATATTGTTGCCCCCATTGGGGTCCTAGAATTTGTTTATAAAAGTTATTTTGGAATTTGCAGTAAGTTGTGTCGAAAATGAATTCAACCACCTCCAAGAAATACTTTTGTGTTAAATTACAGTTAATTTTAATTTCTGACCAGTGTTTGACAATGCTATTTCTAATGAGTCTGTATGGTATGTTACTGAATAAAGATACTACGTCCAAGCTAATTATCACAAACTGGGGGGGTAATTGTGTGTTATTAATAAATTGTGCAAAAGTAAAACTGTCCTGTGTATAGTATATATTATTACTGTTATAAGATTGCGTAAGTATATCTGTAATGAACTGAGACAACTTACTATTAGGTGCATCAATCGAGGATATGATTGGTCTGACAGGTGTGTTGTCTTTATGTATCTTAGGTAATCCATAAAATTTTGGAGAGGTATGGTTATAAATAGTAAGTTGTTTCGCTTGTTCTGTGGTTATTTTTTTATAATTTTTTAATTTTGATACTAAGATAAGGTAAATGACATACTACATACATTTAACAGCTACAATAAGAACATTCAGATTACTATCGAAACTGAAAAAGAAAGTAGTGTCCCCTTTCTTGATACCAAAGTGATCAGAACAGAAAACAACATATTGATAACAGATTGGTATACGAAACCAACGTATTCAGGTAGATACATCAACTACCACTCATATCACACGAAAAGAACAAAAATAAATCTAGTCTTGGCTTTAAAAAATAGGATTCATAAAATATGTCATCCGTCATTTATTGCAAAAAACATTAAGAAACTACACAATATTCTAATAAACAATTCATATCCTTCATGGTTTCTTAATAAATTCATACATAATACGATAACCTCTAATAACCTGAATAACATAACCTATAACCTCACGAATGATAATGAAAATTCAATCATCTCTCCAGATATTTCCTTATTTCTAACTCCGAACCATAATAGATCTGTTTCTCAAGAACATGTCTCCCCTGACATTAGTGCTTTACTTGAAACCAATCAACCCTTTTTTTATTTCTCGCTCCCTTACCTACAGGGATTAACTCAAAAACTTGAAAACATTTTAACAACACATGTCAGTGTCAGGATCACAGGCAAGCATGTCTTGACAATTCAAAATACTTTTTCCAAGCTAAAAGATACAGATTTACCCTTAAGAAAGTCAGGCGTGGTGTACTCCATTCAATGTCAAAACTGTAATAAAAACTATATAGGGCAGACTTCCACTGTTTTACAGGATAGAATAACAAGACATAAGAGTGATTGCAGGTTAAAAAAGCAAACTTGCGCTTTAGCAGAACATTTTGCTCAAACTAATCATGATATTAATTATACAGATGTAAAAATACTGAACATGGAAAAAAATAACAACAAAAGAACTTTCCTAGAAATGGTGGAGATTGCCTTAGATAAAAATTGTATCAACAAAAGAAAAGATATTGATAATTTAAGTGTAATCTATACTTATTTGTTAACATCTCTACACAGACAACCATTACACAACAGAAACACGCATCTTTCATTAACAGAGCTTTAAACAACACATTTAAAACTTATGTATTACTTATAAACAAAAGGTAAAAAGTTAGGTCAGTTCAGAATGTGAGCATGGTTATAAATTCAATAAAATGACGCGTTGTAGTTCCCACTTCAAGACAGTAGCAGTTTATTGAAAACATAGGCAAAAAAACGTACCGAAGAATTTATTTTACTGATAAGACACTCTCAGTCCCTGCAAATATGGCGTAAAAGCAACTATATTTTACAAAATCTCGTTTTAAAAATGTTAATTAGTAATTAAAACCATAACCAAAAAAATGTTAATTACCAGCAAATGATGTCTTACTGTCTTACACTACTATTTGCCAACGTAATTCTCAATTTGCACGTAAGTACATTGAATTTAAAACCATTTTAATTAACTAAGGATAATTTTCCCAAAAAATGCAATAAATGCATACCAATTTTTAAGTTACATTCCTTTTCTTTTTCAACACAACATTGAAGGTTTTTAAGTAAAATTAACGTAGCTGTATACAGATAAGATGATAGTTCTAAGTAAATAAAGATAATTTATATTACGCAATTAGGAAAATAACTTCTTTTTATACTAATGTCCATAAATTATAGATCTTTGACCTACTGTTTCTTTATTGTAGCCTTGAAAAAGGAAAAAATAAATTTCCGAAAGCTCGGCGTTTGTAAAAAAGGAGTTTTACTTCAGCCCTAGACCGCTTCCCCCAAGAATTAGGAATCTCTTTGTTCAACTAGTCGGTCGAGACTACCCTTCAAATATATATATATATATATATATATATGTATAAAGGGTACGTTGTCACCTCGAAAATAGATGCACAACATACGGTGTCACCTCATATATAACGCTGTCACCTCAGATTTTCGAGGTGACAACGTTTTGCGTGCATTTTAATTTTATTGGGTTCGCTGTCGTCATATCTTTCATTTCACAAAAAATCGCTGTGAGGTGACAACGTAGCTCCAGTATCTGTAACCTTGTCCTCTTAGTTCGGGCATATATAATTGGCGCTAGTGTCGCTTTCTCGTTTAACTTTAAGGAGACAGTACGTTCGATGTCACCTCACACCACTCTCGACATATATGCGGTATAGAGGCCATGCTTTGTCACCTCAGAATATTGGCAACATTGCAATTATTTAGCGCTCTGCAAATTTTATCGGATTGTGTGGTAATTACATGGAAAATGTCGGCAAGAACAAAACTATTATTAAAATTGGCCAAGGTATATTTTTTGTAAAATAAATAATACATCTTGTTGAGATTAATTGCATATTACAACTTGCTGTTAAGTTCAACTTTTTAACAATAAAGTACCTTTTAATTTATCTACTTACTTGTTTCTATTTTTTACGGTCTAGTGATGTCTTATGAAGAAAATCTCAGCATTAACTAGTTCTTTTGACTGATTTTATAATAATTCGTATTTGTAAAATAATATAATATAGAAAACTATCTAGCGGGTACTCGCGGCTTCGCTGCCGCAATCTAGTTGTTTTTTATTCGTTATGCGAGCAAAGTCTCATAAATACTTACATACCATACATACTATTCAATATAAACTGTTATACTTACCCATATTATTTTCATGACCAAAGCAAGAAGGTAAAAAAATTACATTGGTGCTCTTCTAATAAGACGTCTTTTATCTTCTAGTTTTGTTTAAAAAATTATACAAAAATGTAAATTTGTTACCATTACCGATCATATTTTGTTACAAATGATGAATGATCTATTGCTGCTGCATTTAATAAAAAAATAACTACAATTCACTACATGAGGAAAGTTTACCCCCAAACCCTCGGGGATGAACGCCGGGGATTTGGAGGTAAATTTTGTGACATTTTAATTTTTATTTAGGTATTTATTAGCATCTTAAATTTTATAAGTATACTGACTCTCTGGTTTCTAAAATGTTTTCTAAAAATTTTTTACCACCTCGGCACTTGAGGGTAAATTTTTTGGATTTTTCCTCTATTAGAAAAATTAACTACAATATCCCGTAGTAATTGGGATACATTGACAGACAGGGTTTCTAACTGACACAAATGCTAAAATACATATTTTATTTATATATTTTACCTATTTTAAAAATTAAGCCTCTAATGGGGAGAAAAACGAGGTCAAAGTTTTCCTTATTTTTGTTATTAAACCCCTTAACTTGAAATATAAACGGTGACAATAAACTACAGTATCATGACATTGAAATTCATGTACAGGTTGAGTCGGGAGGAATGGGACAAACTCTAAGGATGTAATCTATTCATTAAAATAATAAGAAAAAACCCAAATGTTGTTACCCAATATTAGTTTGTTTTCAAATTACAGCGCTAAATAAAATAATAATATTGTTAAACCAAAATATGCAACATTAACATTGTTTTAAATAAAGCATTGGTTTGGTTAATTTTGAAAAATGCCGCCATTGACTTTCAAACATTTTCCGCTTCGTTTTACGAAGGGCGCGCGTGGCTCTTCTAATTTCTTTAATATAGAGTGCAGCATTTCTAATGCATCTAATTAATGCATCCCCAGTATCTACTTTTACTTTGTATATCTCATTTTTTAACCAACCCCATAAATTATAGTCCAACGGTGTGAGGTCTGGCGATCTAGAAGGCCAACTAATAGGACCACCGCGACCAATCCAAACCTCTGGAAACTTTTGGTCCAAATATTGCTTGACCCGACGATCGAAATGGGGAGGCGCAACGTCGTGTTGATAATACATTTTAATTATGATGTTTAAAGGAATCTCCTTCAGTAGTCACATTACATTACATTTTGTAAAAAACTTAAGTAGTGGTCCCTTGTAAGGCGATTTTCCAAAGGAAGAGGACGAATTAAATTATTATCGATCAAACCACACGTTTACTGAAAACCTGTGTTGAAAATTATTTTCGACAATAATTGCGTGTACATTGTCGTCCGACCATACATGGGAGTTCTGATTATTGTTAATGCCGTCACGGATGAATGTAGCTTCGTCAGTAAAAAGTATTTGCGGTACAAGATGGCGATTATTAATAATCCACTCACAAAATTGCATACGCTTGGTGTAGTCTCCAGGTTGAAAATTCTGTACACGGGCTGTACATGGTACGGGTATAAGCCTTGCTCGTGAAACGTATTGATCACTCTGTTTTGGGGAATCCCAAACTAAGTTTCAATTTTTTGTGAGCTGGTCGTTGCATCTTCTTCTACTAAAGCTAGAACATTTTCTATTTCTTCTAAATCCTGTCGAATGGCTCGTTCGGATGTTACATTAGCACTTGGAAGGGATCTGCTCTCGCACAGTTTGTTGAAAACTCTGATAAAGGCCTTTCTATTCGGTGTTCTTTGATGTGGAAATCGTTGACGATATTATTCAGCAGCCGCTGTAGCATTCCCATTACACAAACCATAAATAAAAACCATATTGGCGTATTCAAGATGTGATAAATGTATAGCATTTTATAAAATTTAAATGATACAAATCCGAAAGTTAACGGTGAATCAATGTAAAATTTTATACTGACACTATTTATACTGACACTAACAGGATAGTGACAGCACAACAATCAAAAGCGGACAATAATACCATTTATTACAGGAAAGCTAAATTAATTCAATATTTTGTTTTTGCGTTATAATTTAACAAGAAGGAATATTGGATAACAACATTTGAGTTTTTTTATTATTTTGGTTTCCAGAGGTTTGAATTGGTCGCGATAGTCCTATTAGTTGGCCTCCTAGATCGTCAGACGTCACACCGTTGGACTATAATTTATGGGGTTGGTTAAAAAAATAAGGTATACAAAGTAAAAGTAGATACTAGGGATGCATTAACTAGACGCATTAGAAATGCTGCACTCAATATTAAAGAAAGGCACGAATCAATTAGAAGAAACATGCGCGCAAGCAGAAAATGTTTGGAACTTAATGGCGGTACCTATATATTTGAAAATTTACTAAACCAATGATTTATTTAAAACAATGTTAATGTTGCATATTTTAGTTTAACACTATTATTATTTTAAAGCAGTTACATAGACGCTACAGATTAAAATTAGAACTGAAGTACTCTTCAAATGAAAAAAAAAGCATTCAGCACAAGGTAGTTCTTAATTTGTTTCTTGTAACGATTGAAGTTAAGAGCCTTGATACTAGCCGGTAGGCAGCTATAAAACTTTATTGCTAAATGTGTAGAATCGTTTCTGGATCTCTTAAGATGACAAATATCAGGTACCAGATTGTTGTTGATTCTTGTTGGGTTCCTGTGAAAATCTTCATGTGATCTGAACAGATCAAAATTTTGTTTAACGTAAAACAAACACTGCATAATGTACACACACGGTAATGTCAAAATCTTTAGAACCCTAAAAGAATTTCCACAATCCTCTCTATAACCGGGACCAGAAATAATACGTACACACTTTCTCTGTTGCCCAAATGCCCTATCAAAATGACACTAATGTCCCCAGGAGAGAATAGCATAAGTTAGACGAAAGTAAAAGTTTCTATGGTACGCTGTCAGTAAAGTCTCCCTGGAAGTCACTTGTACAAGATTCCTGAACATGAAAAGTTGTTGGGATAGTTTTTTCGAAAGATCAACAAGATATTGTTCCCAGGTAAACCCGCATCCAAGTGTACTCCAAGAAACCTGGCTTCTACTGCAGAATGGGGGCAAATAAGAAGGGTGTACAACATTAGTGCTATTCGTTAGAGTAAAATTAATACATTGTGATTTAGAGTTGTTCAGGTATAGACGATTAGCTAGAAACCATTGAAATACATTTTTTTCTGTAGTGTGATAACCAAGATTTTTAATTTCTGAGAAGTGATAGCTAATGTAAAAGGTTGTGCCATCTGCAAACAAGACAGTGTTGACTCCCTCTCCCTGGGAGTATGCGACGTCGTTTATGGAGATGAGAAATAAAATGGGGCCTAATACATACCCTTGAGGCACGCCATGCTTCAGGGATTGTTTTTTGAGTCACATTGGTTAAAGTGAACATATTGAGTACGGTCCGAGAGGTATGAATCGAGGAGTTGAACAGCGTCATCCTAAAACTTGTAGTAGGGTATTTTTTTAAAAATAATGCTGTATGTGATACAATCGAAAGCCTTAGTGAGATCCAGAAATAATGCGATAGTGTCAAGATGCTTTTCAAACCCTTCTAAAATGTTACTAGAACAATGGTCAATGGCTAGAGTTGTGGTTTTGTTTTTCCGGAATCCAAATTGGTTAATGGCAAATAGTTTGTTAGAATCCAAGTGCTTGTTTATTTGATCCTTTCAGATAAGTTCATAAACTTTTGACAATATTGGAAGTAAAGATATGGGGCGATAATTGTTACAGTCGTTGATAGAACCTTTAGTCTTAAAAAAAAGGTACTACCTTTGCAGTTATGAATACTTCCGAAAAAGTATTGCAAGCCATAGATTGATTAATTAATATTGTTAGAAGCAGAACTAATATGTTTTTTATTTTTTTAATGATTTTTCTGTTGATTCCATCTGGGTCTTTACTATTACTATTTTTTTTTATCTCAAATAAAGCCACATTGACATCATCAGGATGTACTGACTGAAAATTAAATGATGGGGTGTTTGCCACTGGTATGGATTGTAGATAGTCTTCGAAAGGCCGCGGAGAACTATCAAGTTTATTTAACACATTTTCGCATTAATTTAGATTTAGATTAGAACATGGAGCATTATTTTTGCTTTTAATATTAAAAAGTTTCCATAGCCTGCTGGGGTTTACTAGAATTTTTTATGAATTTAAAATTGGCTTTAATTTTTGCGATATTTATGGAATTTGTAAACACATCATTTAGCATTCTGAATTTCTGATCAATATCCAAAAACTCATTGTTAACAAAATCGAAGTTGCATTTAAGCACTTTGAAAACAAATGAATATTGGATAACAACATTTGAGTTTTTCGTTATTATTTTGATGCATGGGTTACACCCTTGGAGTTTGGCCCATTCCTCCTAACTCACCCTGTATAAGGTATGCGTTACAATTTGTTTATCTACATAGCATACGTACTACGCATTCCACGCAGACAAAGTCGCGGGTAAAAGCTAGTTGTATATTTTGATTGCAATATTCAAAAAAGTGTGCTCTTTCGGGTTATGGAGCATAGCAAGTCTTATTTCAGCAGATCATTAATACATATTAGGTACGTTCACAGAACCATTCCATAGACTTTTCATTCATAAACACCTGATCAGAAAAAAAAATCCGTTAAAAAAATATTTTTTCCTATTTAAACTTGTACACGTAGTATTAAGTTTTGAAAAAATCTGAACAAAAATATGTTTTCCCATAGAAACCATGTACACCGTCTTTTCTTTTACCCCTTTAGTTGACTGAAAAAAAGAAATACGTAATTTATCATTTGTAGTTTTATTTGTGCTAAAATTTTCAACTTCCTTGTGACCCTTTAAGTGTTGAATTTTGAAAAAAAATTTCTTAGTTAGTCTCTACATTATAAAATTAAGCCACTGACCAAATTTTATATTTATAAAAGTTCCATTCGGCGATGATGAATCAGTCAGTCAGTTACAATATTTTATACATTAGAATAAAATAGATAGATTAATTACTTAAAAAATATGCTAAGCGCTTGACCCGATGAGAACGTTGGAATTTGATTTAGTCTTTAAAATAAATCCTTTATATATTTTCAGTTAACTACTGTGCACGTAGTCACCTCAAATTAGTGGCAACATTGCTTGAGGTGGCAACGTCTGGTTTAAATAAGCATGCTTCATATACAACTGAGGTGACAACTCATTTAACTTATCAACTTTATTTTATAAAAATTTATCATAAAAATAATTTCCCCTCTCATGGAAAACCTACTAAGGGGGTTCCCCTTAACCTATATATGAATTTATATATGCAAAAAAGTGCTTCGTTAATGGTGAGGTGAGTCCGCCTTCCCGACGACCCTGAGGTGACAACTTAACAACCATACGTATATATATATATATAAAACTAGGGAAATATTGGGTTTAGCAGCAAATGAAAGAGTACTCTTTTAAGTTGGTCCAAGCTTTCGGAAATGTTTATTTCCATCCTCAGGGATACTACAATAAATTAAGAAAAAATTCTGTGCAACATGTGTTGGCGTTGTATTTAGATATTACTTACACTTAGGTGAGACAGAAGGTGTGTCTGAAATAGTAGAGATTTTCAACGACTACGATCCCCACATTCAATTCACCATTGAAAGGGAAGACCAGGAACACTCAGTACCATTTCTGGACACAAAATTCATACGTAGTCTTGACAACAAAATACTCATAGATTGGTATAGAAAACCATGTAGCTCTGGTAGATATCTCAACTACAATTCATACCACAAACTGAGTATGAAAATAAACCTGGTAAAACAAATGAAAACAAGAGTCTCGAAAATTTCAGACCCATCTTTCCTAAATAAAAATCTCAATACTCTTGAACAATTTTTCCTTGATAACTCATATCCCAAAAAACTTGTAAAAAAGATACTTTTCAATACCTCAACGACCACAGACCGGATAGTGCCTCACGACATATCTAATAACACCCAAAATATCGAAAGGAGTGAAGCTAGTGACACAGAGACGACTCAATCTATTTCTTTTACTACCTTACCTTACATAAGGGAGATCACCCCCGGTCTAGCCAGAATTTTCAAGGATATCAATGTCAAAATTGCCAATAAATCGGCTTTAACAATAAGCTCTGTTTATTCAAAAGTAAAAGATAAAGTTCCACTCAAACAACACACCGATGTAGTGTACAGTATCTCTTGTGCGGAATGTGACAAAATCTACATTGGTCAAACTACCAGGCCACTTTCGAACAGAATCACAGCCCACAAGAGTGACTGTAGACTGCATCCAGAGAGATGTGCCCTTGCTGAACATTTTAGAACTTTGTTATTTAGGGACCTGAAATTTTTTTCAATTCTTGATTCTTACAGCTATAACCCTCGCTACGAAAAAAGTTTAAAAAAATATACACCTACCTGTCAGAATTTGACAGCTATCGTATAGAACTTTGGTATTTAGGTACTGAAAAATGTTTCAATTTAGGATTCTTACAGCTATAATCCTCGTTACAAAAAAACTTTTAAAAAATTGACACTTACCTGTTAAAATTTGACAGCTGTCGTATAGAACTTTGTTGTTTAATTACTGAAAAATTTTAAAATTTTTGATTCGTACAGCTATAATCCTCTGTATGAAAAAAGCTTTAAAAAATTTACACCCGCCTGTCATAATTTGACAGCTGTCGTATAGAACTTTGTTATTTTGGTACTGAATTTTTTTTTAATATAGGATTATTACAGCTTTAACCCTCGCTACGAAAAAAGTTTAAATAAATTGACACTTACCTATCAAAATTTGACAGCTGTCGTATAAATCTTTGTTATTTAGGTACTGAAAAATGTTTCAATTTAGGATTCTTACAGCTATAATCCTCGTTACGAAAAAAGTTTAAAAAAAATGACACTTACCTGTCAAAATTTGATAGCTGTCGTATGGAACTTTGTTATTTAGGTCCTGAAAACTTTTTAAATTTCGGATTCATACAGCTATAATCCTCTATATGAAAAAAGCTTAAGAATATTTACACCCGCCTATCATAATTTGACAGCTGTCGTATAGAACTTTGTTATTTTGGTACTGAAAATTTTTTTAATTTAGGATTATTACAGCTCTAGCCCACGCTACAAAAAAAGTTTAAATAAATTGACACTTACCTGTCAAAATTTGACAGCTGCCGTATAAAACTTTGTTATTTAGGTAGGTACTGAATTTTTTTTTTATTTCAGATTCTTACAGCTATAACCCTCGCTACAAAAAAGCTAAAAAATAATTGACACTTAGCTGTCAAAATTTGACAGCTGTCGTATAAAACTTTGTTATTTACGAGATCACCCCCGGTCTAGCCAGAATTTTCAAGGATATCAATGTCAAAATTGCCAATAAATCGGCTTTAACAATAAGCTCTGTTTATTCAAAAGTAAAAGATAAAGTTCCACTCAAACAACACACCGATGTAGTGTACAGTATCTCTTGTGCGGAATGTGACAAAATCTACATTGGTCAAACTACCAGGCCACTTTCGAACAGAATCACAGCCCACAAGAGTGACTGTAGACTGCATCCAGAGAGATGTGCCCTTGCTGAACATTTTCAAAAATTTAAACACAACATAAACTATGACTCTGTTAAAATTCTAACTTCACAAAAGAACTACGTTAAAAGGCTCTTCCTAGAAATGACATTCATAGCTCAAGAACCAAACGCGATGAACAAGAGAACCGACATTCAACATCTCAGCGAAATCTATTCATATCTTTTAAAAATAGACAAAAATTTCAAACCCAATCTTTCGGTGCAGAATACTTCCACCTGATTGGCTTATTACAAGAATGTTTATACAGTAGTTTCATATCACTGCATTCTAACATTTGAACACGCAAAACAAACAAGAAAAAAGAGCAGCCTGACAGAACTTTCGACAGTTGGCATCCTAACCCGACTTCATTTCAATCTTTTAAAAAACTTTTACAAAATGTCGACCGTTAAAGTTTAATTTCATTATACAATTTTAATATGTAGTTTGTTTAGTCCTTATACTATTGTAAATTGGTTTAAACTCCAGGCCACTTACTAAATGTCTTCCTCATCAATTAAGAACTACATGAACAATCTCACCTAAGTGTAAGTAATATCTAAATACAACGCCAACACATGTTGCACAGAATTTTTTCTTAATTTATTGTAGTATCCCTGAGGATGGAAATAAACATTTCCGAAAGCTTGGACCAACTTAAAAGAGTACTCTTTCATTTGCTGCTAAACCCAATATTTCCCTAGTTTCTTACCTAACTAGTCAGCAACGACTACCCTTTCAATATATATATATATATCTTTTAGGGGAAGTAATGATCGCAAAGATTCCAAATTTAAACTAAAGCTTCCTTGAATATTGACAATAAAAGGGTTCAACTCTCAAATCTTAGTTAGAAGTCTAAGGGGTCCAAAAAAAAAAATTAAACTTCAAAAATGACCTAAAAAAAACCCAAAAAAACAGTTTTTTGGATTTTTGGGATGGTTCCGATTAATATTTTTTGTCGAAATTTTGGAGTATCTTTACTCTTATCACAAATAACAACTTTTTCCATGTCTCCAAGCTCTATCAAATTTTTACGGACCTCACCTCATTTTTCCGTAGATTGACTCCACTACAGCTATAATAATCTATACTAAAATTGAAACTTACCTGTCAAAATCTGACAGCTAGCGTATAGAACTTTGTTATTTACTAAATGAAATTTTTTTTAATTTAGGATTCTTACAGCTGTAACTCTCGCTACGAAAAAGCTAAAAAAAATTACACTTACCTGTCAAAATCTGACAGCTGTAGTATAGAACTTTGTTATTTAGGTACTAAATTTTTTTTAAATTTCGGATTCTTACAGCTATAATCTTAGATACAAGAAAAGCTTAAAAAAAACTTAACATTTACCTGTCAAAATGACAGCTGTCGTATAGAACTTTGTTATTTAGAAACTGAGAAATTTTTAAATTTAGGATTCTTACAGCTATAACCCTCGTTACAAAAATTCTAAAAAAAAATTTACACTTACCTGTCACAATTTGACAGCTGTCGTATAAAACTGTGTTATTTAGGTACTGACAAATTTTTAAATTTAGGATTCTTACAGCTATAACACTCGTTACAAAAAATCTAAAAAAAAATTGACACTTACCTATCAAAATTTGACAGCTATCGTATAGAACTTTGTTATTTAGAGACCTGATAATTTTATAATTTCGGACTCTTACAGCTATAACTCTCGCTACAAAAAAGCTAAAAAAAAATTGACACTTAACTGTCAAAATTTGACAGCGCTCGTATAGAACTTTGTTATTTAGGTACTGAAAATTTTTTCAATTTAGGATTCTTACAGCTATAATCCTCCTTACGAAAAAACTTTTAAAAAATTGACAAAATTTGACAGCTGTCCTATGGAACTTTGTTATTTAATTACTGAAAAATTTTTAAGGATTCGTACAGCTATAATCCTCTATATGAAAAAAGCTTTAAAAAATTTACACCCGCCTGTCATAATTTGACAGCTGTCGTATAGAACTTTGTTATTTTGGTACTGAAAAAATTTTTAATTTAGGATTATTACAGCTTTATCCCTCGCTACGAAAAAAGTTTATATAAATTGACACATACCTGTCAAAATTTGACAGCTATCGTATAGAACTTTGTTATTTAGGGACCTGAAATTTTTTTCAATTCTTGATTCTTACAGCTATAACCCTCGCTACGAAAAAAGTTTAAAAAAATATACACCTACCTGTCAGAATTTGACAGCTATCGTATAGAACTTTGGTATTTAGGTACTGAAAAATGTTTCAATTTAGGATTCTTACAGCTATAATCCTCGTTACAAAAAAACTTTTAAAAAATTGACACTTACCTGTTAAAATTTGACAGCTGTCGTATAGAACTTTGTTGTTTAATTACTGAAAAATTTTAAAATTTTTGATTCGTACAGCTATAATCCTCTGTATGAAAAAAGCTTTAAAAAATTTACACCCGCCTGTCATAATTTGACAGCTGTCGTATAGAACTTTGTTATTTTGGTACTGAATTTTTTTTTAATATAGGATTATTACAGCTTTAACCCTCGCTACGAAAAAAGTTTAAATAAATTGACACTTACCTATCAAAATTTGACAGCTGTCGTATAAATCTTTGTTATTTAGGTACTGAAAAATGTTTCAATTTAGGATTCTTACAGCTATAATCCTCGTTACGAAAAAAGTTTAAAAAAAATGACACTTACCTGTCAAAATTTGATAGCTGTCGTATGGAACTTTGTTATTTAGGTCCTGAAAACTTTTTAAATTTCGGATTCATACAGCTATAATCCTCTATATGAAAAAAGCTTAAGAATATTTACACCCGCCTATCATAATTTGACAGCTGTCGTATAGAACTTTGTTATTTTGGTACTGAAAATTTTTTTAATTTAGGATTATTACAGCTCTAGCCCACGCTACAAAAAAAGTTTAAATAAATTGACACTTACCTGTCAAAATTTGACAGCTGCCGTATAAAACTTTGTTATTTAGGTAGGTACTGAATTTTTTTTTTATTTCAGATTCTTACAGCTATAACCCTCGCTACAAAAAAGCTAAAAAATAATTGACACTTAGCTGTCAAAATTTGACAGCTGTCGTATAAAACTTTGTTATTTACGTAGTGAAAAATTTTTCAATTTAGGAGTTTTACAGCTATAACCCTCGCTACGACAAAGCTAAAAAAAATTGACACATACCTGTCAAAAATTTGACAGCTATCGTATAAAACTTTCTTATTTGGGTACCTGAAATTTTTTTAAATTTCGGATTCTTACAGCTATAACCCTCGCTACGAAAAAGCAAAAAAAAATGACACTAACCTGTCAAAGTGACAGCTGTCGTATAATTAAACGATCGAACTAGAACAGTACCGTGCCCGAAGGGCTCGGCACAATAATATTTCTTATATAGCTTATATTTCTTCTACAGCTTCAATATAATAATAATTTTTTGCTTATGTTTTAATCGATTGAATACTTACATATTTTTATAGAGCAAATATGGAAAGTATATCTCACATTGCACAAAGGCGTGCGAGTTTAAAGAGCACCTATAAATATCAATATCATAATATTAAATATCATATATCTCCGTAACGAAAAGTCCGAGCGAGGCGGCATTGGAAACGGGACGTTGAGCACTATACGGCGCCGCCTCCGAAAACTACCTATCTATACGAGAAAATGGAAATTTTGCACCATTGTCTAGTTTTCGTCAGTTGTTATAATGACAATTTGGCGATATGTTTCCCCTTCACGTTCCGCAGGAAGGTGAGGCAAAAAAAGCAATAGTAAATAGAAAAAAAGAAAAGAAAAATATTTTTTTATTGTAAATTTTTTTAGTACTAATATTAGATGCACTCTCGGCTGACGATTAGCGATATGTACCCAGTCTAGTTAATGTATCTCTGTATAGAATTTTTTTTATTCGGCCAATAATATTTTTCTTTAATTTTAAGATAAGTTTCGTCTATGTGGTGGTTAGTTTTGCTTTCATGGTAGTTTTTTTATTACTTCTACTAGATCGCCTTTGTGTGTAACGTCAATTAATTTTTTCATACAGCGTTTAAATTTTATAGATGACCATTTAAAATATATCTGCAAGGTTGTTGAGAACGGTTGGTATAGTTCTGCGTCTAGGAAATAAACATGGTATTGTATGTCGGTAGAAATATAATCTTTAATAAAATTGATAACGTCGTGTTCAAAATTGTTCTCGGATAATTGTACTGTAAGGCGTTTTTTCTTTTCGAATAAAATTTTTATCTTAGTTTCCGCGGGAGAATGTAAGACAGAGGTGACAAATATCTGGTTGTTGCCGTAATTAACTGCGTCATCAGTTATGGGGATTCGAACTATAGGGTTTTGCTCCGCCTTAGAATGCACTGTTGCATTTTCGTCGTCAGGTAGGTCATGGTCGACATTGACGTCCTCGATGTTTTGTTCGTCATCTGTTTGTACAATAAGTGATACATTATCGTTGTTGTCTTTGTCTTGGTTATTTGACGTTTGTCCGAAAAGTTGGTCAATTTGATCTAATTGATCAATGTCAATATTTTGGTTTTGATTATCGTTATTGTCTGAGATTAAATTTTCTATGTCGTCCGAATTTATTTCTTTTGTATGTATCTCGATACGCGAAAGTGCGTCTGCGTTACTATTAAGAGAACCTTTTTTAAAAATTATATTATAATCATACTTTTCTAATCTTATTCGCCAGCGCAACTATTTTGAATTGGGATATTTCAATGAAAAAGCCATTGGAGGGGCTTATGATCGGTTATGATATTAAATTTTCGTCCGAATAAGTACTGTCGGAAATATTTGGTTGCCCAAACTATGGCCAATAATTCTTTCACGATAGTTGAGTAATTTTGCTCAGAATCGTTCAAGGTTCTTGAAGCATACGTCGAACTTGTCCAATAGGTCCTTGAGATAGTACGGATCCGATCGCGACATTGCTTGCGTCACAAGTCAAATTAAAAGTTTTTGTAAAATCTGGGTACTGAAGGATTGGAACGTTTATAAGCAGGTTTTTTTGGTAAATCGTTGACACAAAAATCGCTCGTTCGATACGATCGACTCCGAAAATCTGCCCGACTGTGCCAATTAAATCTTCGAACACGAGATTTGTATTTTTAAAAATATTTATTTTCAACTTAAAAATTAATTTTACAAAATAATATATGTATTGTTAGCGTGACAATAAAAACCCGACTGAATATTAATTCCCATGAAGATCTAGGCTTCGCTAAAGTCTGTTGATGCTTATTCAGCAACTCAGCATTTTCTTGGGAGATGCAATATTATCCTATGGTTAAGGGTGATATAATTTATATCATACCTGTAAATAACTAACTCGTTTAACCATTTTTCTGACATATTAAGCATGATTTCTAAAATTTTCTATACAATTCAATTTTCATTCGGTTATTAGTAAGTTAGCCATGACAAAAACTGATGTTTACGTACGTTACTATGGTTATCGTTTTGACATTTCATTAAGTTTAGATACAAGATAGAAATACACTTTAAATTCATGGAAGAAAAGTAAACAAATGCAGTTCTTATGAATTTATTTTATTTGGACAATGTGTCAACACCCGCATATTAAAGTGTTTGGATGTAAACGGCCAGCGTTTTGAGCATCTGTTAAAATAGCATTTTATTAGTTATAATTTAGGTAGGTAGTCTTTTATTATTGGACTAGTTAACATTTAATAAAATTGTTCTGGATCCTTATGAATTTTCTGAGATTCATTGGCGGTAAATTAGAGTACATTTCGTTAAACTTTATACATGTCCTGGCGATACTTCTATCACATTGTCCAAATAAAATAAATAAATTCATAAGAACTGCATTTGTATAGTTTTCTTCCATGACTTTAAAGTGTATTTCTATCTTGTATCTAAACTTAATGAAATGTCAAAACGATAACCATAGTAACATACGTAAACATCAGTTTTTGTCGTGGCTAACTTACTAATAACCGAACGAAAATTGAATTGTATAGAAAATTTTAGAAATCATGCTTAATACGTCAGAAAAATGGTTAAACTAGTTAGTTAGGTACAGGTATGATATACAAGAATTAAGAGAAATTTTAGCAGCTTTTCAAATCCGTAATAATATACAGGGTGTTACATTTGAAAAAAAGGACTTATGGTCACTTTTTCAAGTTACCAGAATAAGTGTATTTTTCAACCACCCTGTATATTTCAACTAAGATTTGGGACTAGGGCAAAGAACCCTATGGTATTAGTTAACTATTTACCAAATTTCAGGGTTTCAGTGTTTTAGAGTTCAAGATTATCAGCATTTTTAAAAGTGACGTTTTCGGACAAAACAAACGGAAATTAATTTATATCTTAGAAACGGTAAGAGATAAGTAGGTATAGAGTAGAGTTAATAAAAATTGTAAGGAAAGTAATGGGGATTTCGAAAATAAAATAAAATATATGGTGTTCCGTTTAAAAAATCGAAGTTACTATTATTTTTGTGTGGAAGCGGCATCCACTGTATGGTCAAAAATATTTTAGGTTGGTAGAACATGTCCGTTTATGTACGCGACCAAATTTTCAGAAAGATTCCTTGACTGGTTCGTCAGAAACGTCTAACGTTCCATCCACCGTGAATCACCCTGTATATATTGGAGTGTGTTGCACTTCACCATTAAGTGTTTACCTTTCGTGGTATTACCAGAGAAACTGTCCTTTATAAAGGGGTTGATTCTATTAGTTGGATGGCGCTACCGGTGTATTCATAGCCGCTTAATTTCTTGCACCGTGCCGCTTTCTGTGGATTTGCTTGGGTTATGGCTTCCTGTAGAGTCCTAATAGGTATGGGAAGACCTCGTTCTTTCTCGTGACCTGTCTCTTGGCCAGCTCATTCATTAGAATTACCCGTTTAGAACGACTCTGCAGGTTTTTAGGGTCATATTAACTAGAGATGCGATTTTTAAGAAGCAGATGCGACTGCTTCGGCCGTGTCACTGTACCAAGTAGCAGCGATTTTCCGGAGCAGTTCTCTATCGCAGCAAAGTGCAAGCTTTTTTTTCTAGGGGGGTAAAGTATCACTATTAATATATTATATTATTGATATCACATCACACAAGTAAGGATTTGGTTTTCGTCCTGCTAAAATATTGATTTCTAAAGAAGGGGTCAATTGCTCCTCCCACATTCAATCCTTCAAGATATACTTTTTTCCTGGTCTCACTTTGATTTTTATGAAAGCGAAGCAGGCCGTTTCTGTGACAAGGGCGGAGCAGTGACAAAGTAGCAGTCTGCGAAATCGTAACCCACCTCCAATATTAACGATAGGGTCACAAGGCGTGATTAATTCGGGAAATCAGCGGTCTTTCGAAATATTCGGTCATTGTGAATAAGTCTTTATGAACGCCTCATCAATTTTAAGTTCTCACCACAGAAAAAAAAGGTTTTGTTCGGTTCTCACGTCTCGCACATATACTTCAGGATCATATATATGATAGGGTCACAGAGCTTAATTGACTCAATCACGGGTCTTTCAACAGATTCGGTCGTTGTGAACGACTCATCGTTAAGTCCTAATAATGACGAAACGGCCGTCGTTGTCTACCCGCACTAGAGTATCTATTATGCTTGTAAGGGTGTGTATTGGTTTGTATTCCAATACAAAATACAGTTACATACTTGTCCGCTATGCCACTACTTCTTCACTTTTAATTTTTTACTTACATTTTATGTTACCGTTTCGTCCACTACATTGTGGATAAATAAAAGACCGGTTTAGTCGATATAAAAAACCATCCAACCAGCTGATATCCTTCCTTTTATATACCATATACCCATAAATAAATCAATTACTGATTTAACTATTTTTCTTTAAATTAAAAGTACTCTACTGACGCTATTTCTGATGTGCCGTGTTCCTGCGGTTTCCGCGCCATAGGCGTATAAACCTTTAGACCACTCACTTGGAATTTCCGCCCTGCACGCCTATTGCGTGCTTTGCTTCGTACATTACGTAGGCCTAGGTAGGTACCGGTATACCTAGGTTTCGATTTTGTCATAGTACTTGTTTATTTATTTACAGCTTACTGTGATAATATTTGTGTAGATGTCTGATTTGGTGCAGTGTAGGTGTTTGTACTTCAGAAGAGGTACACGTGCGCATGCTTCACAGCTATGAGGACCCACTGTTTCAGGGAGAGAACTTGCAATGATGATCTGAAGCTGTAGTAAGAAGCTGCTAAGAATTTACTGGTGTTAGTGTAAGTGTGTGTAAGGGTGCAGTGTTGTGCGTAATAAGTTCTAGTTTAGTAGATACATTTTTTTGTAGGTTTTGTAGGCTTTTTTGTTTACTCACTACAAAACTAGGTATGGCGGAGTCTAGTTTAAAGACTCTGGCTAGAAATTAAAACGGTATGTTACTAGCTTTCTTCTTCTTTCTTTTTTTTCTTTATTGTTCTTCTTTGTTCTAGCAGCGAATTTTCTTTAAGCTATTGCAATAGCTGATTCCTTGGGCGCTTATAGTATACTTTCAATATTCCCTCGTCCTCTACTGGATCACTAATCTTTTTAATTCTTCATTGGGTTGAGTTTCTGCTTTTTTAAAAACCTTTGACTGCTTTCCTTTTCATGAATGTTGTTATCGTTTCCCATTCAAGATCTTTATGGATTTGTGCATTTCTTACAAACCATAATGCCGCTACTGCTTATCTTACATAATTATTTTCTGTGGCCTCCTGCCGTGTTATAAGTATTATGTATTAGCTGCATCGCCCCACGCTGCTGAGTCGTAGGTCAGCTGTGGTCTAGCGACCACCACATTTAATTCAGAGGAGTGCCTGGAGAATTAATTACTGTCTCTAATGATGAGCAATTTAAGAAAAGGTATAAATAATTTCTTTTTAGAGTACAAAATTAAAAATTTCGCATTTTAATTTGCTGTGATTTTTGAAAACTATTATACTAAAATGTCCATAAAGTGTCTATGTTTAATATTTATTTAGTCATTGACAGGCAGTCAATACACGACGTTTCTTTTTAATATATTTAATCAAAAGTTTTTTATTAGTAGTTTATTATAATATGTTCGTTTAAAAGTTGTCGTCATGCGGTTCAGTAGAGCAGCTATTTAGAGCTAGACTGCGCCATGCTGCAGCAAATACCTTCAAAAAATAAAAATTTCTTATTGTTCTGTATTTTTTTCTTGGTAAGATAAAGGCATTATTCATTTATTTGTTCTAGTCCAAATTATCTTAAATTGTCAAAGTTTAATTACAATTTTAGATCATTTAGACGCAATTATGTTCGTTAAATTAAATACATTACATAGTGTCACTTCAGGAGCAGAGATTCGAAGAAACCCGAACAAATAATTTTTAACCCGTTTACCCTGTATGATCATAAACTCTTAATTTTCGAAAATTTAAAGAACTATTAGCAAATAGCTGGCTTTTAATTTAATATTGTAAAAGATTAAATTATTTTCCATTTACCAATTTTTGCAAAATGATTCTTTGAGACATTCCATCTTTTTCCAATACCTGTGCACCAAACAATATTTATCCTAAATTTACATTACCTAATATTGGGCACTTATAATTCAATATCAAGATGAAACCTGTCCAATAATAGAAGAGCTCTCCGTTTGCCAAGATCAGCTAAGGCCACAAACCGATGATTGTGTTACAGCCATTGTTAAGAACGCTGCCCCATACCCAAAGTAGAAGTTTCAACCACAATATTTCATGCAATATCTACCAACAGGTCCATCTTTGCTATATCAAATAGTGACAATTAAAAGTGCCTTAAATAATAATGTGCACATCAAAGAAATTGTCCTTGTCGAAGATTAAAAATAAAATAATTTTAAAAAAAATGAAAAAGTTAAATTTATAAAATAATTAGGAATATTGATTGACTAAAATTTAAAATGGGATCATCAAATTAACACTCTTACAAAAAAAATTAAGAAACACTTTATGTAAATTTAGACTTTTCAAAAATATTGTGAATCAAAAACTTTGTTTAATGTTGTATTATGCACTTTTTCAATCAATTCTTTCCTATGGTATAATTAGTTGGGGGAAGTGAATACGACTCGAATTTGAAACCGCTTATAACAATACAAAAATAGGCTTTAATTAAACATATTTTGTTTCCTTTAAAAATATTTAAGTTTTAAACAACTTTATTACAAAACTTCCATTTTTTATAGGAATACATAAAAATTAAAATTTATTACATAACATCTACTCATAAATACCAAACAAGACAAAAAACCAATCTATGTTTATGTAAGGATAATTTTATTTTAACACTGATAGCTTTCAGATGAAATGAGAGACAATTAACGAAAAACTCTTGATTTATTGCTCAAGAATAATTAACAAACGAAATTAGCGTTAATTATGTTTGATCTCGTATTCAAGACTGTCCTGCGTACTGGCTTAAAACTATATTCTGCTGACATCATCAAAAGCTTATCATTGAATCCTTCAAGGCAAAGGCGATATTGTTCGATACCGTTAGTGGCGTGGTCTTGAAAGCTAACACGGCCTTCCTGACACTGGAGCGTCCTCGCACCATCACCCAGCGAAACTGGAGAAAACCAAACTTAAAAAGTAAAAACATATCATTTCAAGAAAATAATAAAATGAGATAAGCTTCTCATTCAGCTGCATATAGAAGATCTAACCTAGTAGTTTATTAAATGATTCTTTTCTAAGTCATTTAAAAACATAGCAGAAAGCTACATTACAATGTTGTATATACTGTTAAGTGTTAAGCTTTCGATTCCAAACTATCTGTCATTAGCTACCGGTTCCGTACTGAAGGTACTAACTGTTGCTTATATTATTCATAGCTACCGGTTCCGTACTGAAGGTACTAGCCGTTGCTTATATTATCCATAGCTACCGGTTACGTACACTGAAGGTACTAGCCGTTGCTTATATTATCCATAGCTATCGGTTCCGCACTGAAGGTACTAGCCGTTGCTTATCTTATCCATAGCTACCGGTTACGTACTGAAGGTACTGGCCGTTGCTTATATTATTCCTAGCTACCGGTTACGTAATGAAGGTACTGACCGTTGCTTATATTATCCATAGCTACCGGTTCCGTACTGAAGGTACTAGCCGTTGCTTATATTATCCATAGCTACCGGTTACGTACTGAAGGTATTGGCCGTTGCTTATATTATTCCTAGCTACCGGTTACGTACTGAAGGTACTGGCCGTTGCTTATATTATCCATAGCTACCGGTTCCGTACTGAAGGTAGTAGCCGTTGCTTATATTCCACAAAAAAGAAAATAGAAAAAACATAAAAAATTTATAACAGACCTTATTGGGGCCAATTTCGTAATTGCTCATGTGCGGCGACGGTTGTCCATCGACGTCCATTTAACCGTCTTAAGGCATACCTTTCATTGGGTAAACAATGAGTCACCTCAAATGGTCCCTGAAATCTGGGTTTTAATTTACGCCCTGAAGCAAGTTGGCTATCTTGCACTACTACTTTGTCACCTACTGCGTACGGCACTGCCTCTGTACGCTTCGAATTAAAATCAGTCATCGTCTTCTGTCGCAGGTTTTCCAGACGTTTAATCACCTGGTCCTGTATTAGATTACCATCGACGACCTTGCGCTGAATTGGCAGTTCGGCTAACAGCTGATCGGCGGCATTTAAACGACATGTTGACCCAAACATAAGTTCATGGGGCGATAAACCAGTGGATTTGCTGATTGTCACATTAAAATCGTCTTCGATGGTGGGAAGGAATTTAAACCATTTTTTCTCATCTTTGTCATTTAATATCGCACGCATGGCATTAAATAATGATCTCATTACTCGTTTCACCTGTCCATTTCCTCTAGAAACTCCTGTAGCAATGAGATGTAGCTCAATCGACTTATCAGCAAGGAATTGTTTAAATTTATTGGACTGAAAAGCAGTTCCTCGGTCGGCTATTATTCGAGTGGGCGTGCCTAGATCTGCAAACACAGCGTTTAAATCTTTGATGCTGCAATCAGCTGTTTTCTGTTTAATGGGACAAAGTCGTACATATTTAGTAAACGCATCAATAATTACTAAAATTTGCGTGCATTTATTTGATTTAATAAGCGGCCCCGCATGATCAATGTGCCATGTTTCCAATTTTGCTGTTGGTTTCAGGTCTTGTTGATAGAGTCCCTTTCTCTTGCCACTTGGAGACTTTCCCAGAATGCAAGAGCGACAATTTGCTACATATTTTTTTACTGTTTTTCCCATATGCGGCCACGATAATTCTTCACGAAGTTTGGCTAGCATTTTATCGATACCAATGTGTGATGATTCGTCATGATATAACTGTAGAACCTGCATTCGGGCAGCTACTGGTACAAAACAACGACTTATTCCATCGTTTGTACTTTTCCAATAAACCATGTCATTTTTGATGGAGAATTCGGATTCAGTACAGGTTTTAGCTAGCACACTCTGACAAAATGGATCTTCAGCTTGATATTCGCCAATCGATTTTCTTGTAGTAGGGAGAGCGGCACGTGTAATCATTATTTTTTTTGGAGGAACATTTCGACTAAGATAATTCACATGACACATTTTTGAACCAGGTCTGTATTCAATATTGAAATTAAAATCCTGTAGCTTGATCCACCATCTGGCTACACGGGGATGAAGTAATTTTTTTAGGGCAGTAGCACGTATAGAATTACAGTCTGTAAAAATAGTGAAATGTATGCCATATAGATAGACACGGAAATGGTTCGTTGCTTCCACAACTGCTAATGTCTCTAAATCGTAAGAGTGATATTTTGCTTCACACTGGGTGGTACGTCGACTAAAATAGGCCACAGGATGTGGTAGTTTACCATGTCCCTTTTGAATCAACATTGCTCCAATGCCTAGCGCACTAGCATCAGTATATAATTCGGTTGTCAAGGCGGAATCGAAAATGCTTAAAACTGGTTGTGCTGTTAATTTTTGTATTAATTCCAAACGCACTTGTTCGCATTCTGCAGTCTACACGAAAAGTTCATCTTTACGCAATAACGCAGCGATCGGAGCTGTCAAACAAGCAAAGTTTCTTATGAATCGCCGAAAATATCCGGCTAAACCCAGAAATTGTCGCACACCTTTTACGTCACACAAACCCAGACTTGAATGAAATGTTTATCACTTCTCGCAGATTATTAATACCTTCGTCAACAGTTTTTGACGGACACAACACATCGTCAATGTAAACAGAAGCAATGCTGTCTCTTAAGGGTCCCAATGCTTTATTGATTGCTTTTTGGTAACAGTCGGAGAATTTACAAAACCAAAAGCTAAGCGGTTATCATCGTATCAGCCAGAGATCCCGTAGAGTAATTTGTAATTTTCCAGTTGTCACGGCAGGTGGAGTTTGCGACCATGCAGTTTTCACTATGTCTTTTACTGTGATAGCTACTTGCTCGTCCAATCCTGACACATTTACATCTTGAATATCCAAAGTACGCAAACTCAGAATACCAAACGCATTCGCGCGCGAATTATTAGAGGAGTCATGACGTATTTTTCTTGAACGCTCTTGATACTCAACATAGTTTTCAGCTGACGTATTTTTTTCTGTAATATTTCGACCATCACATGCCGCAAGTAGTCTTAGCAGGTCAGCTTCACATGATGGTGTCTGAAGACAAATTCTATTTTTAACTTCAGAATCCTGCACATCGTATTCCAAAAGGCTTAGAATAATTTCCCATGGAAATTTAGAATAAAAGCGTTTTATTGCAGCAAGTTTCGCGTTGCCATATTCAACCAACGAGGCAAAGTTGGAGCTCTTAATGGCTAAACATGCGCGCACTCTTGCAGCAGGAGTACCCTGTTCCGGAAAAGCAACTTCGAACTCGCGCCGAAATGAAACCCAATCCCGCACAACTGGCTTCCAATGTTTATAAAATCGCGCTGCTCGCCCACGTAACGCGTCACCAGCTTTTAGCACTATCAGAGTGTCTGACATGCCAATTTCCTGCTGAATACGGGTGACATCATCTATCCATTCGGTCATATTGAACGGAGTATCATCGGGATCGAAAGGCGGCAGTAGCATTTTCATGGATTTGCGCATGCGCGAAATGTGAAGAACTGGGCGAGGCGGCTTCAACAGGACTGTGTTGGGTCGCCATTGTTGTAAAACCTGTATCCTTTGTTTTTGCAGCTGCAGGTTACTTTTATGCTGCAATTCCCACATTTTCATAATTTTCTTGTCACTACTGTTGTTGCACTTTGATTTCTCTTGATCAGGTTCACTGTCTGTACTGTCACCATCACTGTAATTACTAACGAGGCTCCTATTATAGTCCGCCATTTTAACACTGATCGCGTAAAGTTTTGTGTTAGATTTTCTTCTTTTTGGTTCTTCCCCCTTTATTTAAAGCGAAAAAAGAAGGTATCCCACTTCTGACGATAGCTTTTAGATGAAATGAGAGACAATTAACACAAAACTCTTGATTTATTGCTCAAGAATAATTAACAAACGAAATTAGCGTTAATTATGTTTGATCTCGTATTCAAGACTGTCCTGCGTTCTGGCTTAAAACTATATTCGGCTGACACCATCTAAAGCTTATCATTGAATCCTTCAAGGCAAAGGCGATATTGTTCGACACCGTCAGTGGCGTGGTCTTGAAAGCTAACAACACTGTTAAAAAATAATGCTTTATTTGTTGCAAAATTTTTAATATATTACCTACTAATTTGAAAACTGAGTTTTTTTGACTTTTAAAAGAAAATTAAAATCATGGATTATTCAAAATTATATAAGGGTAAGCCAACTTAGGTAGGTATATAATATAGGTAATAATAATACTAAACATTACAATTTTTCTATTCTAATTTCTCCAATAATAAAAAAAAATTCTTTTTTCTTGGGTGAAATATTTTTGAGTAACTTACTTTTTTTTATTTTTAAATATATTTATGTGATTAAAATTAATAACCTAAATGGGTGTATATTTTTTCATTACATAATCGGACAGATTTGTTAATCTATGGTTTTGTAATGATGCTTTCATTGGATTTATTTTTATTAAAGAAAGACGATGTTATTGATTTTTAATATTATTATAAAGAAACCTGCAAATAAATAAATAAATAATTAAGATTCAATCATAATTGATACTCCAATTACATTCGATGGACATGAACAGAATCAAAATCCTTTAGGAATATGCGAAAGCGATGAAGATTCCCAAAGCTGACCATGGAATCCACTATGTATCCTTACCACCTCATTTGTCATTTTACTACCTAATCATAATTATTAATATAACATATAGTTTGGAATATCTGCACAAAGCGTATATCCAATCTACGACATCGAGAGCGAAGGAGTCAAGACATCTCTAGTCCAATGGAAGTAGATCCAAAAAACAACCCTTTAACCCTGTTCTTACCATCTTCGGTGGGATAAGTCATGTGATGCACAAGAAAGCAGAGCTTGCTGAAAGATAATATAACGATGGTATTAATTCCGTCATTCTCATTGTAAAATTCATATTATATAACATTTTTTCGAAAAAGGAAATTTTTCTTTTAAAAAATACTACTTATTACTTAATTTCCAAAGTGCCTATGCAAAATTTTTTAATAGCGCCGACAAATAAAATTTTTCGATAATTATTGTTCCGTTGTCTCCTTTGTTTTTTCTAAAAAAATATAGTTTACCTACTTAATTTGTTCTCTTTTAAGATCAATCATCAGATAAGGAAACTAAATATATAACAAATTGCTACTCTTGCCCATCAGGCAAAGTCTCCGAGTGCAAAGCCAACAAGACAGAAAAGTGTTCTCCGGAGATGTCGTCAACAGCTGGATCCACGAATAATTTTTCCGTTTCTTCCGTTTCTACCATTTCTTCCAAAGGGGAACGACTGTTAGAACGACAGGAGGATGCTAAGGAGGATGCCACGGAGGAATACACGGGACGCACGAGGCGTAAAGTCATTCCCATGAGTGCGAGTCCTACGCTGACCTGGAGGTGCCTGACAGTGACAGGCAAAGATGAAGAATCAGATGAAGGTGAGTAATACGTTTTCCAGGTTGCCGCCGATCGGTAATCACCTGTCTAAACGTGGATATTACCTTGTTATGATGGATATAACAATGTATTTAATTTCTTAGCTACGTAGCTGTGATACATCTCAAGATGGGTTGAAAAATATGGAGCTAAGCATATTATTTGATTGGGGGAAAATACATGCATAACAACCTTCTACAGCTGGAAACTTCATTTCTTTTTATTTTTAGTCTGCTTCCTGTTTCATTGAACAGCTGGTCGGTTTATTCGGTTTGATGTCTCGTTTAGGCATACAACCAATAAAATCATAAATAAATTTGGATTTGAGGTTGATTTTTTAGTGGCACTCAATCTATTGCCAACCTACATAACGTATGTATCTAAAGTTTTAACAATTTTTTCGACATTAATTTATTCTTTGATTGCAAGTTAAATCAAATTACCTTATTAGTTGCTGAATGCGAACAAGCAGTGGCGTAACTAACGCCCCCGCAGACCCCGCATTGCGGGGGGGCGCAGCAAAGCCAGGGGCGCCCTCAAGTTCCTTGATGAAAAAATAAAACAAATGAAAAGCGACGTTATATATAAAAAAAATCAAGAAATAATAAAATAATTGTTTCATTATCACAATATTAAAGTTAAAAATTAACAATAATGAATGAGAAACAATGGAATATGACTAATATGAGTCCCCTATATAAAATAGGGGTAACGTAAATCATAAATAAACAATTTTACCCCAATAACAGTATCAAGGTTCGTACAAATATCCGCGCCGGAAACCCCGCGTGGGCGCCGCTACAATCACACACAGCATTTGTTGAAAACCCGCCAGGAGACGGATCGGGCCACCTTAAGCACCTTACTAATCTAATCTAGAGAATTAGAGCACCTTACTAATCTAGAGAACTCGCTGCGCACCAAAATTCATATTTTGGCGCGCAGCAATAAGCTGAAATTCGTATAGTAGTACAGGGTGTCCAGTTTTCGACACTTTTGACGGGTATCTCAGTTATTAGTACAGATAGAATGATGCGGTTTTCGCAAACCTGTGTCACTTTTTTATGAAACAAACGATGCCCTTAACGGATTTATCATGACCATCTTGGTTTTTGAGATACAGGGCGAAATTAAAAACGGTACATTTTCAGACACCCCTTGTATTTTAGTTATCTTATACCTTATCGAAAATGTAAGAACGTGGTATTATACAGTTTTTTACGTAGAATCCAGTGGCGTAGTTAATATTTTTCCAGGTGTCCCCATTTTTGAGAAATATACCAAAGTTATGTTTTTTTAAATGGAACACCCTGTATATTTTTTCATATTTGCATTCTGCTTACTGAGAGCTTTCCAAAAATATATAATAGTTGGCACTTTGTTTTAACAGGAAGGTTAAAATTCATATTTTTTAAATAACAAGCTTTGAGTTGACAGTAGGCCGTGTATTTTACTTAAATAAAAATAAATTGACGATACACTACACCATCAATATTACTTTATAGTTTAATTTCAAACTTTTAAGTTTTTTAATACTTTTAATAGTAAAAAGTCATTTCCTCTTATTGTTACGTAGGTATATTATCGGAATAGATAAAAACATCTAGTAGGCCTTGACTTATCCAGGCTATAAAACAAAATTTTCATAATGGCGTTTAGCTCTTGTCAGAATTGTATTTAGGTAGGTATTTAAGGTTGAAAAGTTACTCATAATTTATTTATGATATTGTTCAATTTCAACGATGGCCCAAAAGTATGAAAATTATGAAAAATACAATATGCTGGTATGCTTTATACAAGCCAGTAACTTTTCAACCTTAAATACCTAAATACAATTCTGACAAAAGCTAAACGCCATTATGAAAATTTTGTTTTATAGCCTGGATAAGTCAAGGCCTACTAGATGTTTTTGTTTATTCCGATAATATACCTACGCAAAAATAAGAGAAAATTACTTTTTACTATTGTAAGTAATATTAAAAAACCTAAAAGTTTGAAATTAAACTATCAATTGCCAAACCAATTGATGGTGTAGTGTATCGTCAATTTATTTTTATTTAAGTAAAATACACGGCCTACTGTCAACTTAAAGCTTGTTATTTAAAAAATATGAATTTTAACCTTCCTGTTAAAACAAAGTGCCAACTATTATATATTTTTGGAAAGCTCTCAGTAAGCAGAATGCAAATATGAAAAAATATACAGGGTGTTCCATTTAAAAAAACATAACTTTGGTATATTTCTCAAAAATGGGGACACCTGGAAAAATATTAACTACGCCACTGGATTCTACGTAAAAAACTGTATAACACCACCTTCTTACATTTTCGATAAGGTATAAGATAACTAAAATAGAAGGGGTGTCTGAAAATGCACCGTTTTTAATTTCGCCCTGTATCTCAAAAACCAAGATGGCCATGATAAATCCGTTAAGGGCATCGTTTGTTTCATAAAAAAGTGACACAGGTTTGCGAAAACCGCATCATTCTATCTGTACTAATAACTGAGATACCCATCAAAAGTGTCGAAAACTGGACACCCTGTACATTATTTTTACAACAAAAATTGTTCTCTACAATGTTCTATATCTTTCTCGAGATCTTTCTACAGTAACCGGCAGAAAGTGCGCAGCATATGGGAAAGTTTTTTACCTTTAAGTTTAGAAAATTAATTTTATTTTAGATAGGTTCTGCATGTTCTCAAACCAAAATAACACCCATTAAATCCCGTAAAAGTCTTATGGTATACAAGGTAGGATCAAAAATTTGAAATTCCACTAAGAGTAAAGTACCACCATCTTTCATTTTAGAATATTTTTTTATTAAGAATTATTGTTTTAATTTCAATATACCCAAATTCCAAATTTCGCTTATTTTGGACAAAAAAATTGATTTAATCGTGTTTTCTCAATAACCCTGTATAAAAAATAAATGGCAACCGAACAGTACGAAAATAGGATTTTTTGCAGACTTTGTTAGAGATTACCGTTGATCATAAGTCCGATTAGTTTGTTTTCATATTATTATGGCTTTTTAAAATAAAAACAAAAAAATATTAAATATTTTTGTTGCACACCGTATTTTATTTTCTGAGGGAAAAAGTTAATTTCATCAAACTGATATTTTTTGATTTACATTGACTTAAAGCATCTCCTAAATAGTTTTTTATACATTGAAGTATGCATAGAAAGTTTCCTTATTTTGCGTGACGAATAAAATCCGTTCAAAATATATTTTTAATTTAAATTTTTTTCTTTATAAATCAAAAGAAAACTTTCTATGCATACTTCAATGTATAAAAAACTATTTAGGAGATGCTTTAAGTCAATGTTAATTAAAAAATATCAGTTGAATGAAAAATAAAATACGGTGTGCAGCAAAAATATTTAATATTTTTATGTTTTTATTTTAAAAAGGCATAATATTATGAAAACAAACTACTCGGACTTATGATTGACGGTAATCTCTAACAAAGTCTGCAGAAAATCTTATTTTCGTACTGTTCGGTTGCCATTTATTTTTTATACTGAGTTATTGAGAAAACACGATTAAATCCATTTTTATTGTCCAAAATAAGCCAAATTTGGAATTTGGGTATAACTTTGAAATTAAAACAATAATTCTTTGTAAAAAAATATTCTAAAATGAAAGATGGTGGTACTTTACTCTTAGCGGAATTTCAAATTTTTGATCCTACCTCGTATACCATAAGACTTTTACCGGATTTAATGGGTGTTATTTTGGTTTGAGAACATGCAGAACCTATCTATAATAAAATTAATTTTCTAAACTTAAAGGTAAAAAACTTTCCCATATGCTGCGCACTTTCTGCCGGTCACTGTATATTAAACAACGCTTACAAATGACAACATTTTTTACTATGGTATGACAGGTGCAAAATAGCAGGGCGCTTTCAAAATTTTGCGGGGGGGCGCACATGTCCTTAGTTACGCCACTGCGAACAAGGCACACCTTGGTTAAACTTACCTAAAAGTGACAGACTAAGATTTTTAACAAAGCACATAAAAATAGAGCGGTGCTAAATGCAAAGCATAAAGTGGAAACGAAAGCTCGGGAGGAGATTTTGGGTATGTAATTCGCCAATACAAGGAACCCTTCAGAGAAACAATTTAAAATTTTGCAACAGACTGAAATATCCACGATATACTGGAAATCAGTTACAAAGAATTTTATTCCCATATGCTACAGAGCATTGCGACGAAATCATTTCGCTAATGAAAGTCTAATATTGTGTGACGATAAATATTTCCCTTTCTTGCATTTATAAATGAAGAGTAACGATACATTACATAAATAATATCGATGAATATCCACTTCAAGTTGCCACAAAGTAAAAAAAAAGTTGAAGACAAAGTTCCTGTTTGGGCTGCCATTTTAAAAAAACGGTATATTAAGGCCGTATGTCCGGCGGGTAAGAGGCGAAGAGGAATTTACCAAACTTTATCAATGATAAATTTGTGCCACGAAATGACAATCCCCCAAACATTTCCCAAGCTTGCCCAATTGAAACTTTCTGGTGGGTATTTGTTATGCAGAAAGAACCATGAAAGTTGTTGGCAAGACACAGACAAAAAACATTTGCTGCTGAGACCTTTGGCAATTCGTTACGACGGGATTTTTTTTTGTTGTACCTAGTACTAATTTAAGTTTTAAATATTGTTGAAAAATAATTTATTCTTATTAAAAAAATAAAATAATTTTTTTTCCAAAACTTTAGATACCTAGGTTATAACCTATTTTGCGTTGTCTTTTTTAGTTTATTATTTCGTTAACTAAAAGATTTAAATAAAATTATTATCGTCGGCATTTTATTTAGGTCATATTTGACATAATATTATTACAAAAATATTACAGCCGTGTTCACTAAAAGGGTCTAAATTTAAAACCGTCTTAAAATGACAGTTCTAGGTTTCAAATGACAAGTGTCAGACTAAGTCAAGTAAGTATTGTTTTGAAAATACTTTTTAAGTTTGTCTTTAAATTTAAAAAAAAATAGATTTTAATAGATACTATTTCCTTTAGCAGAACTAAAATTATTTTGGTAACAACAACCCGGTAAAAGTATCTATTGGTAAAACAATTGAAAAAAATCAAATTAACGCGGAAACGTTATAGGGCGTACAGAAACAATGACTCAGTGAAAACACAACTTGGGAGACTTTAAGATCTTAATATTTTGATGGATTATTTCGTACACCTGTCAATTTCGCCTTTTCGTCCAATCAAACCGTCTCGTTTTAACCAAACAGCTATAATATATATATATATATATATATATATAATTGAAAGGGTAGTCGTTGCTGACTAGTTAGGTAAGAAACTAGGGAAATATTGGGTTTAGCAGCAAATGAAAGAGTACTCTTTTAAGCTTTCGGAAATGTTTATTTCCATCCTCAGGGATACTACAATAAATTAAGAAAAAATTCTATGCAACATGTGTTGGCGTTGTATTTTAATATTACTTACACTTAGGTGAGATTGTTCATGCAGTTCTTAATTGATGAGGAAGACATTGAGTTGGTGGCTTGGAGTTCAAACCAATTTACAATAGTATAAGGACTAAACAAACTACATATTAAAATTGTATAATAAAATTAAACTTTAACGGTCGACATTTTGTAAAAGTTTTTAAAGATTGAAATGAAGTCAGGTTAGGATGCCAACTGTCAAAAGTTCTGTCAGGCTGCTCTTTTCCTTGTTTGTTGTGAGCGTTCAAATGTTAAAATGCAGTGATATGAAACTACTGTATAAACATTTTTGTAATAAGCCAATCAGGTGGAAGTATTCTGCACTGAAAGGTTGGGTTCGAAATTTTTGTCTATTTTTAAGAGATATGAATAGATTTCGCTAAGATTGAATGTCGGTTCTTTTGTTCATCGCGTTTGGTTCTTGAGCTATGAATGTCATTTCTAGGAAGAGCCTTTTAACGTAGTTCTTTTGTAAAGTTAGGATTTTAACAAAGTCATAGTTTATGTTGTGTTTGAATTTATGAAAATGAGAGATGTGCCCTTGCTGAACATTTTCATAAATTCAAACACAACATAAACTATGACTCTGTTAAAATCCTAACTTTACAAAAGAACTACGTTAAAAGGCTCTTCCTAGAAATGACATTCATAGCTCAAGAACCAAACGCGATGAACAAAAGAACCGACATTCAACATCTTAGCGAAATCTATTCATATCTCTTAAAAATAGACAAAAATTTCGAACCCAACCTTTCAGTGCAGAATACTTCCACCTGATTGGCTTATTACAAAAATGTTTATACAGTAGTTTCATATCACTGCATTTTAACATTTGAACGCTCACAACAAACAAGAAAAAGAGCAGCCTGACAGAACTTTTGACAGTTGGCATCCTAACCTGACTTCATTTCAATCTTTAAAAACTTTTACAAAATGTCGACTGTTAAAGTTTAATTTTATTATACAATTTTAATATGTAGTTTGTTTATTTATTTATTTATTTATTATTACATTTGGGATGCAGACAGAACTAGAAGTTCCAAAGAAGCATCCACTATATACAACAAACAGTTTATGCGGAAAACATTTTACTGATTAACATAGCAATAGGTACTTAACCTAACTAACTCTACCTACGGCTATCCAAACACTTGCTGTATAAAATGTCCTTTTAAAAGTCTTTTAAAACTCTGCAAGGTTGCACTGAAAATGTCAAATTCATGGCAGTATGAATTAAAAGTTTTTTGCAGTCTATCCAATGGTATATTTAAACCCAAGTTAGTTCGTCTGTAAGGTAAATTAAATAAGGTTGTATGTCTTAATTCTTTGGTGGGAATGTTAAAGCTTAGTGCTGATAATAGTTCTGGGACGCTGAAATTCGAGTTAATTATTTTATATAGAAACGATATGTCAGAAATTTTTTTGCGGTCAGACAGAGGAATAAATTTATATTTTTCTTTTACAAGATCTATTGTGCAATGCGCTTTAAATGCAATGGTTTTGAGAAACCTATTTTGTACTGCTTCCAGCCTATTAACATGTGTGACGTATTGAGGATTCCAGATGACACAGGCAAAAGAGAGCTTACTATGAACAAAAGCAAAATATAGTGAGATCATTGTTTTGGGATTTCGAAAGTCTTTACAGATTTTAGTAATGAAGCCCAGCATTTTGTTTGACTCGGTAAAGATTTTATTAAAGTGTTCTTGAAATAACCATTTGGTGTCCAGAATGACTCCTAAATCCTTTATTTGATTTACCTTCTTTAAATTTGAATTATTTATGCTATATGAGTATTCCCAAGTATAAATATTTTTAGTGAATGTTATAAAACAACACTTTGTTACGTTTAAGAAAATACTATTCCTATCACAGTACTCGGACAGTCGGTTGAGGTCCGCTTGTATTTTCAGACAGTCATCCAGCCCCCTTATGGGGCGATATATTTTTAGGTCATCTGCATATAGTAAGAACATTGTGTGATGAAAGCACTTTGCAATATCGTTAATATAAATTATGAAAAACAAGGGACCCAGATGACTACCCTGAGGAACCCCCGAGCTGACCGAGAAGGTCTCGGACTGGAAACCGTTTACAGAAACAATCTGGGAACGCTTGGAGATATAGGACCATATCCACCTGAGCAGACGCTGGCAGACACCAACCTCAGCAAGTCTCTCAATCAACCGCTTATGGTTAATCTTGTCAAAAGCCTTACTGAAGTCGGTGTATACAGAGTCTACCTGAATGCCACGATCTATTAAGCTGCAAATATTTTGAGAGTAACACATTAAATTTGTTTCTAGAGACCTGCCAGGAAAGAAGCCGTGTTGTTGATTAATAATGATGGTTTTGACAGTTGACATAATATCGTTATAGACTATTTTTTCTAATATTTTGGCAAAGATGCAAATTTTACTTATTGGTCTATAGTTTGTAACGTCGTCTTTTGGGCCACTTTTAAATATAGGAGTTATATGAGATATTTTCCATTTTTCTGGAAATATTCCTGTTTTTAACGACGACTCATATATAATTCGAAGTGGATAAACCAAGTTCTCCTTGCAGGATTTTATAAAAATAGGTGGTATTCGATCAGGTCCTGCACCTTTTTTTAGCTCCAATTGATTAATAAGGTCCAAAATTATATTATTGTTAATTTTAACAGTAGGACCTGGGCACAAAGAAACTGGGCAAGACGATATTGTGGTTGGAATATATACGCTTTTGAAAAAGTCCGCGAAGCTGTTACATATATCTTATCCAGTTCCAGCGACCCGGTCTCCATAACGAACTGTACTGGGTATGGAAGTTTGTGTTTTTTTCTTAGATGAAACGTAATTCCAAAATTTTTTATTATTGTTTAAAATTTCGACCTCCATACCATTCACAAAATCGGTATAATCTCTCCTAATTGGTTGTTTAGAAAGAGTCCTTAACCGGAAAAAAACGTTGTAGTGTTCTACACTGTTGAATTTTTTGTATTTTTTATGATACATATTTTTATTTTTTATTATTTTAATAGTGTCCGGCTTAAAATAAGCAGGAAAGTTACCTTTAACGGTAAAAGAAGGTACGTGTGCATCAATAAGCTTATCAATTACTAAGTAAAATTTATTTATCATATTATTTGTGTCAGATGAGGTAAAAATATTTTCCCAGTTAATATTGGCCAATTTCTCATTTATAGCCACATAATCGGCCTTTTTAAAGTTCAGGATTCTAAGTGTATTGTGACGTAGTGGAACATAAGGAGAATTAATTAAAATTAACTCTAATGCAGGATGATAAAGGTCCTCCCTTACCAGACATTCATTACTCCTAGTCACCTCCCTGATGCAATCCTGATTACACAAAATAAGGTCTAGTATTTTATTATTATTGTTTACTATATTATTATACTGCATAAACTGAAAGTAGGAGAGAGCATCAACCATGCTGGCAGACCTGATATCAACATTTGAGGGCTGAAAATAAACTTCTTTTTTAATGGAATTCCAAGAAACAGTTGAGAGATTGAAGTCTCCGAGAATAGTTGCTGTCTTATCCGAAAGATAGTTCTCAAGAAAATATAGTTGATTTGTAAATAATGAAAAAGCAGAATTGTGACCTGGAGGGAGATAAACGCAACACAAATATAATTTTTCACCATTTTTGGAGTCGATGGATACCCAAACATCTTCAGCGTCGGACTCAAGCTCGGGACACCTCTTGCACTGCAAAACACTCCTGACTGCCACCAAAACTCCACCGCCGTCCACTTTAGAAGAGGCCGAGTCCTCTCGGTCTCTTCTAAACACATCATAGTCACTTGAAAATAGTTCAGATGATAACACTCCACTGTGCAGCCAAGTCTCTGTTAAACATATTACATCGTAATCTGAAGATGCTATTGCGTGATAAAAATCAAGGGTTTTTGTCCTAAGACCCCTTGTATTAGTCCTTATACTATTGTAAATTGGTTTGAACTCCAAGCCACCTACTCAATGTCTTCCTCATCAATTAAGAACTGCATGAACAATCTCACCTAAGTGTAAGTAATATTAAAATACAACGCCAACACATGTTGCATAGAATTTTTTCTTAATTTATTGTAGTATCCCTAAGGATGGAAATAAACATTTCCGAAAGCTTGGACCAACTTAAAAGAGTACTCTTTCATTTGCTGCTAAACCCAATATTTCCTTATATATATACATAATTGAAAGGGTAATCGTTGCTGACTAGTTAGGTAAGAAACTAGGGAAATATTGGGTTTAGCAGCAAATGAAAGAGTACTCTTTTAAATTGGTCCAAGCTTTCGGAAATGTTTATTTCCATCCTCAGGGATACTACAATAAATTAAGAAAAAATTCTATGCAACATGTGTTGGCGTTGTATTTTAATATTACTTACACTTAGGTGTTCATGCAGTTCTTAATTGATGAGGAAGACATTGAGTAGGTGGCTTGGAGTTCAAACCAATTTACAATAATATAAGGACTAAACAAACTACATATTAAAATTGTATAATAAAATTAAACTTTAACGGTCGACATTTTGTAAAAGTTTTTAAAGATTGAAATGAAGTCGGGTTAGGATGCCAACTGTCAAAAAGTTCTGTCAGGCTGCTCTTTTTCTTGTTTGTTGTGAGTGTTCAAATGTTAAAATGCAGTGATATGAAACTACTGTATAAACATTCTTGTAATAAGCCAATCAGGTGGAAGTATTCTGCACTGAAAGATTGGGTTCGAACTTTTTGTCTATTTTTAAGAGATATGAATAGATTTCGCTAAGATGTTGAATGTCGGTTCTCTTGTTCATCGCGTTTGGTTCTTGACATGACCTTCATAGCTCAAGAACCAAACGCGATGAACAAGAGAACCGACATTCAACATCTTAGCGAAATCTATTCATATCTCTTAAAAATAGACAAAAAGTTCGAACCCAAGGTTGCCAACTCTTAATTAGGCAGGTACCTAGGTGTATTATAATACTAGACAAAAGTCGAAACCCATTCTTAAATTTTGGGACCATTATGAGCCAACCATGTCCAAAGTAATTAAGTAAGAAGATTTATTTTATTTTATAGTATGTTGACTTTACTACTTGTGAATTTTAAGGACGTGTTTGTCCCCTTCTTTGTTGTCACCTCTATTTTTAGGTAGCATCTAGAATATATTATTTTATTATATTATTATACACTTTTTCAATGAAATTGTATGTTCTTCAACAATAAAGCATGTTCTGATAAAATTTAAACTTGTTTATCGTCATTTTTGTTCTATAAACGGAAATGAGGTTAAGTTGTATAACGCGGTGTTAGTAAACATTTTATTCTACTAAGATACATTTTAATTTTATAAGAATTTTATAATAGTGACAATTTCTAAGATTATGAACGTATATAAAATAGTTTTAAAGTAGTTCTGTAAGAGTTGTACTGTCTTAATATTACACTAATTTTAATAAATTATTTTAAAGTAAGCTACACAACTTCTTATTCAACGTGTATAAAACTATTTTATAACTGTTGTATAAGAGTATTAACAAATACTTTACAGTTTATATACAGCCTGTTCAAAATGAAGTCGGCACTATTGCTAACTTTCTTATTATAAGAGATACGACGACGGTTAAATTAACAAAGAAGTAGCATTTTTTCTGCTGATAATTATGGCGATGACGAAAAAAAAACTCAATATCAGGATCACGTGATATTAACAAAAACGTATTTTTCTTTAATAGAATGGGGTATTTTTGCTATAATTGCTTGATACAG